>JAKLWY010000001.1:1047500-5854712 GCA_023512815.1 Cercospora zeae-maydis | reverse complement strand
AACCCTAACCCTAACCCTAACCCTAACCCTAACCCTAACCCTAACCCTAAACCTAACCCTAACCCTAACCCTAACCCTAACCCTAACCCTAACCCTAACCCTAACCCTAACCCTAACACTAACCCTAACCCTAACCCTAACCCTAACCCTAACCTTTTATTTTTACTTTTACTTTTACTTTAATTTTTATTCTTATTTTTATTTTTATTTTTATTTTTACTTTTACTTTTACTTTTACTTTAATTTTTATTCTTATTTTTATTTTTATTTTTACTTTTACTTTTACTTTTACTTTTACTTTTACTTTTATTTTTACTTTTACTCTTACTTTTACTTTTACTTTTATTCTTACTTTTACTTTTTTTTTTATTTTTACTTTTACTTTTACTTTTACTTTTATTTTTATTTTTACTTTTACTTTTACTTTAATTCTTATTCTTATTTTTATTTTTACTTTAATTTTTATTTTTACTTTTATTTTTACTTTTACTTTTACTTTTATTCTTATTTTTATTTTTATTTTTACTTTTACTTTTACTTTTATTCTTACTTTTATTCTTACTTTTATTTATATTTTTATTTTTACTTTTACTTTTACTTTTACTTTTACTTTAATTTTTATTCTTATTTTTATTTTTACTTTAATTTTTATTTTTACTTTTATTTTAACTTTTACTTTTACTTTTACTTTTATTTTTACTTTTACTTTTACTTTTACTTTTACTTTTATTCTAATTCTTATTCTTACTTTTATTCTTACTTTAATTTTTATTTTTACTTTTATTCTTACTTTTATTTATATTTTTATTTTTACTTTTATTCTTACTTTAATTCTTATTTTTACTCTTATTCTTACTCTAATTCTTATTTTTACTTTTATTCTTACTTTTATTTTTACTTTTACTTTTACTTTTATTTCTACTCTTACTTTTATATTTACTCTTACTCTTACTACTATTTATAGACTAAAAACTTCTATATAAATCTTTTTAGTTTTCTCTAATACTCTACTCTATTATATACCTTAAACCTAATTATAGGCCTACTTAGTTCTTTTAATATACTAAATATAGTTAATAAAAATAACTTTAACTACCTTCTACTACTAACTATTAGTAGCTACTAACTATATTTATTTCTAATAGTACTAGGCCTATAGCAAATATATAAGCTAACTTAAGACCTATAACCTTATAAGATATTATATAACCTATAGGCGCTTCTAAACTCTAAAGCCGCTATACTCTAGATACTTCCTTTAGGCAAGGTTATATAAGCTTAAGTAGAAGATAATGCCGAAAATGCTATTAGTATAGCGCGTATAATAAAAAATCTTAATAGTATTTAGAAGCGTAATAATACTTTAATAAAGAAGTATAAAACTTCTATTTTAGAAAATAATAATAAATAGTATAAAAAGGCAAAAATTTACTTAAATTAAATTAGTAAGAGTAGAATAATTACTAAGTACTTTAAGAAGAAGCATTAGGATATTACTACTAGCCGACCTGCCGCTAGTATCGATATAATTAACTTAACTAATAATAATAATAAAAAGATAGTTAAGCAGAGATTATAGCAGATTATAACTCTTAAAGTAGATAAGAATAAAGAGATATACTTTAGGCTTCTTAATACTAATTATAACGTCTTCTATGTTTTTAGCGCCTCTAAAGCTTCTATAGCGAGTATACTTAAAAGCTACTAGCTAAATATCTATATTATATACTAAGAGAAGAAAAGCTATAGAAATATTATTAAGCTTTTTAACTATATAAATATTAAGGTTATTAGGTATATACTATAGGCTAGTACGAGGATAATAGGCTCTAGATTATAACTATATAAATATCTATTTTATTATCCTAAGTATAATAGTAGTAGCGAAGAGTATCTCCTTACTAAGCCGAATAGACTCGGCCTATTCTTACTATAGCTATCTAAAGATAGGCCGAGCTAGGCTAAGCTAGTATATCCTATTTATATCTATATAGAGTATCCTTATATTACTCTCTTTCCTCTTCTAAGAGCGCTATCTATAGCGCGTATTTCTCGTAGTATAATAGTACTATTATATATTAGAGTTTCGTTACTATATATCGCGAATTCTAGAGGTTTATTATTCTAACTAATTAGAAGTAGTAGGAGGAATAGGCTATAAAAAACTATTAGCTAATTATAGAGTATTCTAGCTAATACTACTATTAGGGTCTAGCTATTTTATTCTAAACCTCTTTTACTATTCTTATATCTATATTCGCCTAGATTTCGATATATTCTTTCTACGCTAAGTAGCGCTAGAATAGAGCAGAACTATACTAACTTAGCCTAGCTTATATAAGATATTATTAGCTGCTACTAAATTCTATAAGACTTACTTAGATAAGGCCTAAACTAGACCTAAGAATACTAACCTCTACTTCGCCTATATTAGCTAGGCCTCTAAGTACCTCGATCTTTATAACCTTTACTAGATTATTAGCGAGAAGACTCTTTTAGGCCTTACCTATAACTGCCTATTCTATTAAGATAATAAGAATACCGACTATCTCTAGGTAAGTCTAGATTATTCTAGTTTATGCTAGATATACTAATCTTATAGCTCCTACCTAAATATAAGGCTAAGTAGGATATATTTAAGAGTAAGATCGACTATATATATATAACTAGCCTCTCCCTCGACTAAGTCGCTATAAAGGATCTTAAAGATTATATTAAGATTTAGGCTAGTAGCATTATACTATATATTATTCCTTCTTATACTATTCTAGCTCTTACTAACTCTACCTATTTTCCTAATAGCCTTAGTAGCAGCATTTCTAGTAAGAATAGCCTTAGCATATACCTTAGCGCGAATATATAGAATAAGTCCGGCTTTAAGATTACTAAGAGAGATCGCTTCGCTACTACGCTCTTTAAGAATATAGTAAGTCGAATTAGTCTAGACTATTCTAGCGCCTGCTAACCTAGCTAGGATACTCCTATGCCTAAGAAGTATATAAAGTTCCTAGAGTCTAGTACTAAGTCCTGCGCTACTTTAGAGAAGAAGAATATAGCTCTATCTACCTACCTAAAGATTATAGCTAGTACTATCTAGAAGGCATAGTATCTAAATAGTACTAGTAAGCGCCTAACTAAAGCTGCTATAGGCGCTATACTCTTTTCTTCTACGGAAGTAGACCTAGAGAGCTAGGTAGAGCTAGATAAGAACTTAACTACTCTATAGGGGTTAGAACGCGCTAGTCTACGCTATTCTAGGCTAGGTAGGCTCTGCTTTTTTATATAATATTTTAGCCTATAGAAATTAGAGCTACCTAATTTCTCTTTAATAATTTTTTTTAAAATCTCCTTTTTCCTCTTATTCTAATTTTCGAATTCTATTAAAATTCTACTATATCTTATTATATTCCCTCTAGTGCCCCCTATCCTATGCTAGTTTCCTAGGGTCTAGTCTATTCTTTACTAGCCTATTATAGGTCCGTTTGCGTCGCTTAGACGTAGGGTTAGTTATAATAACTCCTTCTTAGGTCTTCTAGTCCGATCTAGCTAACCCTAGCCTAGGCTAGACCTCGTTATTCTAGCGGGTTATTATTATTTATAATTCCTATATATCGGTCCCTTTTTTCCTATTCTTTTCCTATATACGTCTATTATAGACTTACTAATATATACTACTAGCTCCTATAAATTATCTTCCGACCTATATCTCTTCTAAGATACTAAATATTTCTAGTTTCCTAAGTCGTCTATACGTTATTTCTTAATAGCCCTTACCTCGTATACCTCGCCTTCGTCTATATCGAACTTCTATATTAGGGCCTATCTCTAGCTATTCTAGTCTAAGATAGCCTATTCTAGTAGCGAGATATAGAAGGTCGGGTATATCTTAAAGTTCGATAGAAGCTTTAAGTAGTATATTACGCTATTTATAACCCTCTCTATTAGAAAGAGTCCTATATACTTATAGTCTAGCTTCTTAGAGAGCCGCAGTAACTTAATATTTCTTATAGAAAGATAGACCTATTTACCTATACGGAACGTTATATTCTTATAGTATCGGTTATATACTAATACCTATTATTTACGTATTATAGCTAGCTTTATTCTTAACTGCTTCTATGCTACGAGGATCTAGTCTGCTAGTATAACTGCCTTAAGTACCTCTCCTACCTTCTAGCGTATTCTAGGCTAGTTTAGCTACTATAGGTCGCGAACGTAGTTTACTTAAAATAGTATATACCCTATAGAGGCATAATAGCTATTATTATAAGCAAATTCTGCTATAGATAGTAGTATAGCCTAGTTATTCTATTTAAAGTTATAGTATATATATAGGTACTATTCGAGTATTTAGTTCTAGCATTCCGTTTGTCTATCTATCTATAGATAGAAAATAGTACTAAGTTTCTAGCATACCTTAAAGTAGTAGTATAGTATACTCTAATAATTCGAGGTTAGAATAGGTCCTCTATTAGACGTAATAGAGCAGAGGACGCCGTAAAAATATATAATTTCCCTAAATAGTAGCTTGCCTAGCCCTTCCGCTATAATATCCTTATAGTATAGAATATAATAGGCTATCTTAGTAAATCTATTAACTACTACTAGGATTAAGTTATATACCTAGTTCTATAAGTAACTAGGTAGAAGGTCTATAATAAAATCTATTATTAGATTCTTCTATAGGCCTAACGATAGCTTCTCTATATAGAGAAGGCCGTAGGGTAGGTATTACTAGAGCTTAGCTCTAGTATATACTTCGTATGTATATACGAAGTCCTTAATATACTAGCGCATCTTAGGCTAGTAAAACCTACGCTATAATAATTCTAAGATCCTAGCAAACTCGAAGTATTTACTTAGAGAATCGTTATAGTATTTCTAGAGTAACCTTAAGTATTCTAGTTCTTTCTAGATATATATTCTACTCTCGTAATATAGCTTACTCTTCTTAGTTGCCTATTACTAAGCCTATATAGGTACGTTAGTATAGGTTAGTATCTCTCTTACTTTTACTACCGTATAGTCTAGCTTCTAGGTCGCGCTAGTAGTAGCTACGACTGCTATAGCTATAAGGTAGATTAGGCTAGATTACCCTACTAGTATTAATGCCGCGTATAGGAACTGCTAGCTTACCCTAGCCTCCTCCTCTATAGCCTATTTCCCTAAATAATTAGCTTTCTTATAGTCGAGTCTACGACTTAGTGCGTCGGCCCCTCTATTTATAGGGCTAGAATAGTAGATTATATAGAAATCGATTATAGATAGCTACTTAGCCTACTATACTTAATGCCTTAAGAGCATCTTTATTATTATTAACGTTTAGAGGTTAGTATAATCTATTAGAAGTTTAACCTAGTATTGCGCGTCTTTAAGATAGTAGTAGAAGTACTTAAAGGACGCTACTATAGCAAGTAGCTTACTATCTTCTATCCTATAGTTCCTCTCTATAGCTACTATCTTTCGTAAGAAATATACTACTAGAAACTACTATTTCTTCTTATTCTTAAACCCTAAATTATATTATTAGGTTATAATACTCGAGATAGCTAATCTAGATATATTAGTCTCTACCTAGATAGGTAAGGCTAGGTCGAAATAGTATAAGATAGGCGTAGCTATAAATACCCCTTTTAGTTTAGTAAAAGCTATAAGAGTACTAGCGTCGAGCTATAGGAGTCTAGACTCTTCTTTCTGCTAAGCTAGTCTCTTTTTCCCTTTAAGGTACTAATTTAGTAGTACCGCAAGCCTAGAGAATTTCCTTATAAATCTTTAGTAGTAATTAGCAAATCCTAGGAATACTTTAATATCTCTAATTAAGTTAGGGATAGGCTACTCCTATACCGCTTTAACTCTTTCTAGGTTAATCTAGACTCTCTTATATCCTACGACGTACCTAAGGAACTTAACTTAGTCCTTATAGAACTCGTACTTACTTAACTTAGTATAAAGCTTATATTATTATAGTTATGCTAGTACCTACCGGATATAGCTATTATATTCTACCTTATCCTTCGAGTAGACTAGGATATTATCGAGGTATACTATATAGAATATATTAATAAGACCCGTAAAGGCCTAGTTAATATATTCTTAGAATACGCTAGGTATATTCGATAGCCTAAATAGCATTATAGTATACTTATAGTAACTATATCTAGTTCTAAATGCCGTTTTCTACTTATCTTCCTTATAGATCTAGATCCTATAGTACGCATTTCTAATGTCTAGCTTAGAGAATATAGCAGCTTCTACTAGCTAGTCTAAGAATTTAATAATTAGTAGTAGTAGGTAGCAGTTCTTAACTATAATTGCGTTTAGCCTTCTATAATCTACGTAGAGCTATAGTATACTATCCTTCTTATATATAAATAGAATTAGTACACCTACTAGCGACGTAGAATATTATATAAAGCCCGACTTTAGGTTACTCTTTATATAGTCGCGTATATATACTAGCTCTACTTCGGATATTAGGTAAACTAGGCTCTAAGGGATTTAACTACTTTCTACTAGGTCGATAGCTATATCGTTTAGGCCGTAGTTAGGCAGCTCTCTAGCGCTCTATTCTAAAAATACGGTAGTATACTCTCGAAAGGTAATAGGGACCTCCTTCTATCCCTTTATATTCTTACCTAGTACTTTCTAGACTAATAAGGTATAAACTATATTGCTCTAGAATAACCTATAGTCTTGCTAGAATTATATCGTACCTATAACTACTATAGTTTGCCTCTTCCTTAGCTTACGCTTCTAGATTAGCATTTTTGTTATAAAGTTAATAAATAGGTTTAGCACTTCTAACTATAGCATCCCTAGGATAATCTAGAACTTATAGATATAGCCTATTTATATCTAGGCCTTATATCTATAGACCTAGCCTAGGCTATTATAAACTAATAATAGGCCCTTTATGCTACCTATAATTTATAGACTCTAGCTATTAAGTGCTATAAACTATATACTACTATCGAAGGTAGTATTCTATCCTATCTTCTTCGTAAGTATAGCGTCTATAAAGTTTGCTACTACGCCTAAGTTAATTAACCTTATAACTTCTCTAGGCCCGTCTAGCTCTATAATTATAGCTATAATAGCAATAAGTTTAGAGTAGTAGTAGCCTCTAGGCCTACCTAGCTCTGCTGCTTTTTTCTATTTCTTACTATATTAGACGTAGCCTATAACTGCTATAGCTTCTAGAAGTAGGCTCTCTTTTTTTCCGAGTTGCAGTTCTAGAGGTTAGAGTTAGAGCATTCTCTTTTCTTATAGCCTACCTACTTATAACTATAGTATATAGGAGGCGATTTAGGCTATTCTAGCCTATCCCTATCTTAGAATAGCCTAGGCAAATGCTGCTTATTTGCGTACTTGCTCTTTAGTAGAGAGGTAGCTATCTTTATACTAGTATACTTATAGTTCTATGCCGCCTGCCTATTCTTACGCTACTTATCCTTATCCGCTATATTACTAATAAGATAGTAAGCCTAGTTCGCCTACTCTTTCGCTTTCTTTAGTAACTTAGCTAGTACTAGGTATATATATATATAATATTATAGTAGTAGCAATAAGGCAGAGTAGAATACTAGAATCTTATAGCTTTCTCGATCCTTCTAGACTTCCTTCTAGAGCTTCTTTATCTCTTCTAGAAGCTCTATAGAAGTGCGCCTGCCCTATTTAACTATCTTTAATATATTATAGGCTCTCTAGCGTCGCTTAAATAGCAAATCTATAGAGTTAATTATAATCTTCTTTATTATAGGCTAGGATAGGGTAGTCTCTAGCGCTAGCTAATCTATATATCGCTTCTAGTAGTCTTGCTAGAGCTTGCCTATATAATCTATAGCATAATCCGTTTTTTAGTTCTCGCAACTATTAAAACCTAGATATTTGCGGAATAGTCGTTCTATAGTATAGGTCTAGTTATCGTACTAAGCCTAGCTCTTCCCTTTAAACG
The DNA here is from genome assembly GCA_023512815.1 of Cercospora zeae-maydis. NCBI lineage: Eukaryota > Fungi > Ascomycota > Dothideomycetes > Mycosphaerellales > Mycosphaerellaceae > Cercospora > Cercospora zeae-maydis. Next base: position 5,846,758 of record JAKLWY010000001.1, on the reverse strand, counting down.
TAGGGAGTTCTTTAGCCTTTAGGAGGTAGTTGCCGCTAACTAACCTATTCTAGTCTAGCCTAGCTAAGGCAAGCCTCTACTAGGTAGCTTCTACTTTAAGTCGCCTAATATTAGCTTTAACTTAGAGTATTTATTATTGCAGCTCTATAAGGCGTAGTCTCCTTTCCTTATCTACGATCTTCCCGTCTTCTATAGACGCGTCTAAAGTAGGCTTACGCTTCTATCTATCTCTATCGTTAGATTAATATTTTAGATCTTCTATAGCAGTGTTATTGCCTATTCTATATAGCGTTTTAGATAGGGTACCTTCTACGGCACTATTCTAGTCTATAGCGGCGTTATCTAGTATAGAGTGCATCCTTCTACCTAATATCTCTCGAGCTATTATATAGTTTAAGGAGATATTTGCGTATTAAAGTTATTAGATATATACTATAGGCTAGCACGAGGATAATAGGCTCTAGATTATAACTATACGAATATCTACCTCGTTATTCTAGGTACGATAGTAGTAGCAAAGAGTATCTTCTTACTAAGCTAGATAGGCTTAGCCTATCCTTACCGTAGCTGTCCGAAGATAGACTAAGCTAGGCCGAGCTAGCATATCCTATCTATATCTATATAGAGCGTCCTTATAATAAATACGAAGTTTAGAAACTTAGACCTTAAGATAGGTTTAGCTTTAGGCTTGCTAATTAAAGGCTATCTAGTTAATAAGATATAGTTAAAAATATATTTACTTACTCGACTCCGAAAGTATAAATTACTTAATATAAAGGTCTTATAATCTCTAAAGATAGTTATTACTATATTTAAGCTATAGAAATTAGCGTAGAAAGTAGGTATATAGCTCTTATAGAGATAGCTTTTCCTTCGTATACTAACCTTATTCTAAGGTAGGCCTATAGAGAACTCTTATAATATTCGTCTGCTCTATATACTAGCTGCTAATAGCTCTATATATAAGTAGGCTCTATATAGCAGTTACTATATCTAATATAGTATAGAAGAGATATACTATAAAGCGGATTTGATATTCGATAAGCTAGCTAAAAATAATAATCTACTAATAATAGAAAGTAATACGAATATTATTAAGACTAGTCTAATGCCTTATTAGAAGTAAGCTCTAAGCTTCTTAATAATATACGAGCGTAACGACTATAAGAGCGATAAAATTCTTAGTTACTTGCTCTAGAAGTATTAACTAAGAGATAATAGGCAATCTATATAGTACTACGTTATTACTAGCCTAGAGGTATATAAAAAGCTATTACTAATATAAGGTAGCATCTTAGCTAATATAATAGGTCTAGATAAGACCTTAAGTATTTTAGCACTTATTATAGTAATAAAATAAGCTGCAGCGCGTTTTAGATAGAAGCGATCTAGTAAGAATAATTTAGATCGAAACGGCCGAGCGACGCTTATTATCTACTTAAAGTCTATACTTTCTAACTAGTAAGAATAGATTCGAGTATACTATATAGTAGGCAGCGTAACTTACTATATCTACTATAGTACTAATCGTATATAGAATACGAGCAAGCTAGCAAAATGTAATATTATACTTACCTCCTATAATATAGCTGCCTTAGAATTTAGTAATAGTAATTAGACTAAGAGAGTACTAAGTAGAATTAATTAGTTTCGTATTATACTTAATAAGAGTTACTAGATTCGTATCTAGACTACTAAAGTCTCTAAAGCCTACTATACTCTTTATACTTAGTAGCGATAGGCAGTTACTAGTATACCTATATAAAACTCTCTCTACGATCTTAGTATATTAATTAAGTTCCTTCGTATATATTCTCTCGACTATCTATAGATATAGACGTAGTATATTATATTCTCTTTTAAGAATAGAGATACTAACGTTATATAGCAACTTTAGCTGCTTATTAGTAGTATTACTTTTCGTTATAGTAAGAAGACTATTAGACTTCTTAATCGTATAGAGGAGATTACTTAACTAGAATTTAATAAAGATAAGCAATATCTCTATAAGCAATTTATAACTACTAGCTATATATATTTCTATAATATTACGAGTAGTAGAAACTAGCTTCGATGCAAAGCCTATACTTACGCTCTTAAAAGCTCTAGTTGCTTACGTACTATTTATATATCTGCCGAGTAAGTAAAGGCTAAGTAAACAAAGACTAAAATAGTCTACGTAAACTTTTTTAGTTATACTTATAACTAGTATCTAGAATACTTATAAGCATATAAGTATATATAAGTAGGCTCGGCCTATAGAGCAAGTATAAATAAGCCCGTATATATACGTTAATAGGTATCTAGGTCCTCTAATTAAAGGGATTATACTACTAGCAATAGAATATTTCTAAGTAGTCGAAAGAGCCCCGAAGCATTATAGTATACCCCGCTATATTTACTATATAGCATACTTGCTCTAGATAACCTAATAGATCCGATAACGCCGTTACTATATCTACGCCTCGCTAATATATACCTAACCTTAGAATTATATACTCCTACGCGTAGATATATCTACTTCCCCTCTATAGTGCTTATATCCCTGTTATACGCGGATATATATTCTCTATTACTATACTACTACTTTGCTACTATACGTATACCTTACTGCTCTACGTACGTATAATATACTATTATATATATACCTTACTACTACGACTATTCCTCGCTGCAAATATAGTATACGCATCTGCTTATAGATATATCTATATCTAATAAGTATATCCCTATTATATATATATATTACTATTTATAGGCTAGGTAGTATAATAAAGAATAAAAGCTCTTTTATAAAACTATCTAGTCTACTATAGGCTAGTCCGCTAAAGAAACGCGCTACTAGAAAAGGCAAATAACTATAATAATAAGAGCGTCTATATAGAAGTTTTAATTTCTAGATAGAGTACTAAGCACGATATATTATTAATAAGAGCGCGTATAAGTACTAGATTAACTAGGAACCGGATTCGCAGACTAGAGAGCAGTATAAGCCGATATAGAAGCCTAAAGCTAATGCAAATAACGCCTTAATTTAGAACTAGGAAGTATAGAAGGCTATAGAGAGAGCGTAAGTATCTATTCTAGCGAGTATATATAGTTCTATTATACGTCTAACTAATACGTTTAAGAGCTATAGAATCTAATTAAGCGCTAGCCTAATAGAAGAAGAGGAAGAGGAGTACGTATAAGATTATAGAGGGTTTGCTACCTACTAGTATATTATAGAACGTAGAGACTAATATATATAGGCAAACGTCTAACCTAGACGTATAGGTTAGGGTCGAAGCTAATACTCGGTCTATAGTTAACGCGAACTCTAACTCTAAGATTAACGCGAGCTAGCGGACTAGAGCTAGCGCTTACTAAGCAACGAAAGGACTAAAAGCTAAGGCGTACGTTAAGATTCCTAGCCTATCTTTAAGTTTCCTTATAGAATAATACTAGAGGTTCGACTTACGACTAACGACTAGAGATAGGTTAGTAGCCTCGCTCTTACCCTCTATACTCTTATCTATAAATAGATTTTAAAAGGATATACTGCAAAATAATATATAGACCCTAGGCGCTAAAGCTTCTATATAGGGCAACTATACTAGATCGGGCATGCTAGAGTCGCTTAGCTAATACTCTTCTAAAGGGTCTACTTTTAGAGGCTTCTTATCTACTCTAACGCTAGAGGTAGGAGCTGCAAACGTTCTTAGAAATAGAGAAGATTCGATCGCAGCTATTTCTTAAGGTATAGAGCAAATTACCGGTTGCGATATAATAGAGTATATCGCTATACTAGGCGTCTATAATGCATAACTATATAGTAAGTATATAGATACTATTATCTAACTGCCTAGTACGCGAGTATAAGAATAAAGCTAATCTAGATAATAGTATAAACTAGAAAAACCGTTAATAGAACAAGCGGCCCGACCGACGAAACAATAAATAGCAAACGTAAATAGGCGCTTATAACTCGGACAGGTAAATAGTTAAATATAATATAAAGACGTCGGGAGAATAAACAAATATAATATAAAGACGTTAGGATAATATATAAACATAATATAAAGACGTTAGGAGAATAAGCAAACGTAGTATAAAGACTTCGGGTAAATAAACAAATATAATATAAAGACGTCGGGTAAATAAACAAATATAATATAAAGACATCGGGTAAATAAACAAACATAATATAAAGACGTCGGGTAAATAAACAAACATAATATAAAGACGTCGAGTAAATAAACAAATATAATATAAAGACGTTAGGTAAATAAACAAATATAATATAAAGACGTCGGGTAAATAAACAAATATAATATAAAGACGTCGGGTAAATAAACAAACATAACATAAAGACGTCGGGTAAATAAACAAACATAATATAAAGACGTCGGGTAAATAAATAAATATAACATAAAGACGTCGGGTAAATAAACAAATATAATATAAAGGCGTAACTCTACCCGCCGCCTTACTATATACTTATAAAGCTACGACTAAACGTATCGCTAATATCTGCAAATTAAATACCTAGAGACTCGACCGAACTAGCACTTAAACCGGATAAGCTAGCGCTTATATACGTACGAGTAAGCTCTACCTCTAACTACTACCGCCTAACTCCGCCTAAATATAGACGTACCGCTACGGCTAGTCGCGAAGCGCGTGCGAGCAACCTAAGAGGTCTTTAAACTAATTGTATATAGGATGCACCGAGATAAGCTAGAAGACTGCTATAAGATAGAGAAGGGCTAAGATAAGCTAGAAGACTGCTATAAGATAGAGAAGGGCCGAGATAAGCTAGAAGACTGCTATAAGACGGAGAAGGTGCTAGAGCAGCTATTCTATAGGGGCCGCACGGAAGAAGTAATTATATATAACTTACTAGACGGCACTAGCACCCTACTTAGAAAGGAGACGGATATCGACGTCCTTAAAATAGTATAGGGCGAAACTTTTGTCTATAGTTTGCGTAAGATATAGTTAATAGATGCACTACCCGAGTTACTAGACTAAGACCTCTAGGAGGGTTGTTAGATTAAATAGATAACAAAGGACGAGTTCCTCGCCGCCCGTAACGACCTTAAAGTGCGCTACCGTATCTAGTCCCGGTTTAGCCGAGAGGAGTAGTATGCATACGAGGATACGTACGGCGGGTCGAGGCGGTACTAACAAATAACGAGTTCGATAGCACGAAGGTCTCTACTTAGCGGCAGGCGGGTATCGAGCGACTTTACGATAGAGGAGGATGCATTAAGCTAGGAACGATACTAGGCGGAATAATAGTATAATATAGGATAGACGGGACTTCCCTACGCGAGCCGTATAAGCGTATGCATTAGTAGACGTGCACTCTTAGAGCCCGTCTAGTTTATAGATTTATAGAGGCGTTATTTATTTTCTTAGAAAATTAATCTAATTATTCGCTAGTATTTAGCTAGTGTTCCGTTCGTTCGTCCTAAAGTAAATTAATTTAAACTATAATAATAGTTTAACTTCTAACTATTTAAATTTAATATAATTATCTAATCGCTAGTAGTAGAAGGCATTAGGTACCTACTTTTAAAGGTAAATAAATGCTAGCGATTAGCATATTAGTAGGTACTAGCATATTACTGCGGTTAAACGCGGATATATATAATAGGCGGCGATTCTATACGCTATAGCCGCTATATAATTAAACTACCTCCGTACGTCTACCGGATACGCTCGATTATCTAATCCGTTACTATAGCTTACGCTAAATCGAACTTAATAGCTAAATAATACCTATATATAGCGCTACTAAATTAATCTATTACTTACGAACTAGACGGGCTCTTAGGCACGGTGCGCTAGGATATATAGACTACTTAGCTATATAAAGACTATGCTAACGTTATAGAAAGCTAAACCTTAGGACAAACTATAAGTATAGGCCTAAGGTAGATAAATATATACTATATAGAGAGAGGCGCGTCGGACTAGAGATAAGAGGAGAGAACTATTAATTATACGCTATTAAGCATAACGCCCTCTCGCAGAGTATAAGCATATCTACTACTATAAACGGAGCGGGAGCAGAGAATAATACTATGCAACTAACCGCCTCTCCTATCGAGACGCCGCAAACTATCGGACTAAAAACGTCTACGCAAGAAAAACTAATACTAACTTCCTTACGCTTACTTATAAAAGTTAGGCGGCTTAGTATAGCCTTGCTTAACTAAACGTTTCGCGATCTAAGTCCGAACCTACGTAGCGTTAAGTCTCCTCGTGCGCGCAATCTCTAGGATTCCCTCGTTATTCTAACGACGAGCCTAGGTTAGCAAGCGATCCTTCGTTATACGCCCTAGGCAGCTTACTATCGATAGAGCCGTCGCGCTAGAGGCTAGAGGAGGCGCGCCTACCGCACTACTACCGGTGCCTACGTTACTAGTATCCGGACTGCCTATAGCACTACCTAGAGAAGCTCTAAGAGAAAGGGCGTCCGGCATCGAAGTATCGCCTATAGAAGCCGTACTCGAAGCTATAGCTAGTGCTATGCTATCCGGCGTATTCTAGCGACGCTAGGTAGACGAGAGAATAAGCTTAAACTTTAGCTAAGGTTGCCTAGACGTAGACGGTAGGCGATTCGTCGGCTAGAAAGGAATAGGGGGCGTACTAGTCTACTACTAAGGCTCCTCTAGCTTAAGAGAAACGGATAGTAGGCTAGACTATAGTTGCTCTAGTATCGGCATTAGCGTATTACCGTTATTGCGTCTATTATTATCTTCGCGAGGCTTCTTGCCGCTACGCTTGCTACTAGCGTCGTCTATACTACCGTCGCCCTCGCTATCGTACTTGCGCTTCTTTCCGCGCTCGCTTAGGCCGGTACCTTTAGTAGACGGTAAATCGAACCTACCCTCTTCGCCGGAGTTATACTTAGAGGAGAAGTCGACGGTAGCGTTAGGGTCTAGATAGGACGCCTTTACGTCTCTCTTCGCCTTACTAATAGCCTCGCTAATCTACCGGAATAGTATCTTAACGGTATCCTTTACTATTATAAGGATCTCTATTAAATAGTTAGCGCTATACGAATATTAAAAAACTGTAAAGGACTAAAAATATCCGCGCGGAATTTTCTAGAGAATTTTCCCGCGCGGGACTTTTTAGTCTATACAGGGATTATAGGGCAGTATATAGACGTACCGATAGTACGCATATCTTCGGTAATAGCTAAGGGCAACTTAGCGATCTGCTCTGCTGCAGTAATTATATAATAGACGACTAGGCGATAATCGTCGATAGCGGGGGCCGGTTCGCAATATACGTACGGCTTAGAGTATTAGTCTATAGCGAGCATACCCTCGAGTAGGACGAGATCTAGGCGCTTACCTACGTTAGCCTTACGGGGCTGCTTATCTTTCTCCTTCTTCTTCTTAAGCTATTTAAATAATTTACGGGCTAGGATTCTACTATACGCGAACTAAAAGAGAATTTCGTAAAGGGACTCGATATTCTTCGCGAACGCATCGGTAACTTTTTCCTAGCCGCCTTTAAGTCGGTCTAAGCGAATACCGAATATTTAGCGCACTAGTACTTTAGCGTAGGAGGGGCGGAGGCGACTAGCAGCGATGTCCTCGACGGGGATTTTAAAAGACTAACTCTCTTTCTATAGGTCCTATCTCTCCTACGTATTAATATTGCTAATATATTGCTAGATAAGCTCGTTAGGGATCTTAATAGTAGCGGACACCTATTCGTAGAACTGCCTTATATAGGTAACCTATAGCGCTTAGTCTATAGTTTTATCTACGGTAAGGAAGTAGATCGTCTGTTTCTTCTTCTAACCGATGCGATAGCCGCGACCGATATACTATAGCGCGACGGTTACGCTTATAACCTCTATAAAGACTTAAATATGCCTACTATACTATAGGTTAGTAGACTTAGATGCCGAACGGGTCGATATAATAGCGAGCATTACCTTAGGGTCGAAGTTATATGCCTCCTCTCGCTAGAAACGGTCGGCGGCAAATATGCCTGCTCGAAACGTAACAAATTCTACGCCTATAAGGTAGCAGAGCACTTCGACTTCGAGGCGCGGCGTAGGATCGTTGCACTAGATAATTATCTTCTTATTATTCTCGAAGATATATAGAATAATGCGGCTAAGGAGATATCGCTGCTTAGAGAAGATATCGGAGAGCTACTTTATTATATCGATCTAGAGTATAGGTCCGATAGCCTCGTAGTCGGATTTTATATATATATATAGATACTAAAAGGTGTCGATATCCTAGGCTTGCCTAGATAAAATTAGTATAAAAATAACTAAAAAGTCCTGCGCTAGAAAATCTAAGGATTTTTCCGTATAGGTTTTTTTAGTCTAACTTATAGTATATTAATTGCCTTAGTAGTGCTAGCGGCCTTAGTCTCGAGTATTACACGATTATAAGGGTAAAATACGGAATGCGTTAGGATGCAACGCTACGGTATAGGGCGGCCGGTATCTATATCGTCGGCTAAGATAGTAGAGAGCTTAGGGCGGTCGGTATAGTATAATATCTTTTAAAACCCCTAGTTATATACGGCGTGTCCGACTTCGTTAAAGCGAGTCTCTACGAGGATGCCTACCTAAGCGGGGATCTTGCCGCCTAGGACGATTCTCTAACCGAGGACGTATAGAATATGCCCCTTCTTTCGCAATAGTAGTAGGAGCGTAAGTAGGCCTAAGCCGACCTTAGAAGCCTTTTCGGAATCGATAGTAGCCGACAGGATATACTTTTTAAACGCTTCTAAGTTAAGGAGGGTATATAAGTAGGTTACGCCGTCTCGGAGCGCTGCGATAAAATTGCGACTATATTTGTTCTTAAGTTCGGTATAGAATGCCTAGTAGTCGTAGATAGTTATGTTTTCCTATATATCCGCGTCTACGAAGCGTTAGTAGCGCTTCTAAGGAAAACGCAATAGTACGTAGAGATCGCCGACGGAATTCTTATAGGGGGTCGCAAATAGAAGGACGTACTTATAGTTTAGTATTTAGTACGCTGCGTCGTATTGCTATAAGTTCTTATCCTTAAGACGGTAGGCTTTATTAACTACTAGGACACCTACCCTATCGGCATTTACGAAAGCTAGATCCGAGTCTAGTACCTTCTCCTAGCGCGGGAGCGTAGTATTACTAGCGTTTCCGCTAGTACTATTATCTTCCGGCGTCTTATCGGGCTTAGGGTTATCGTTGTCGTTGTCTTTATCGTTACTATCGATAATTAAATCCTCGGACTTCGAGGAGGCGACTATACCGGCGCCCTTCTTACCGGGGCGCTTCTTCTTACGCTATAGGGCACGCTCGTTCTAATATATGCATTTCTTTACTATAGTGCCTAAGGCAATAAAGATAATATAATAGGACGTACTTATCTTGCTCCTATCGTATTAGGCGATATGCTTATTTAAAGCAGTAGCCGTAGCGGGCTTAATAGCGTAGACCTTCGTAGCGACGGCGCTAGAATCCTTAGGGTTAAGCGCGTTTATAGTCGCGAAGGTATATAAGCGCGGGGTGCCCGGCTCGGAGAAAAACTTCGTTATGTCTCGGGCCTATATAGTAATAGTAGTAGAGGGCATTATAACTATAACTACGCTATATAGGGGGATATCGCCCTCCTTCCTTATATGCTTGTTCTTAATAGCTTCCTACTAGTTAACCTGCGATTAATCGGCTATATCTAAACGCAGTTAGCAAGTATAGAGTTATCTATAGGGAAATAGACCTACCGCTTAAGCATCCGCGGTAGTATTCTAAGACCGCCTCTAGGCCGGCTTCGATAACCGCCTTAGAGGGTGTCTAACCCTACTTTATATAGAGAGGGGCAAGTGCTTCGATAAGTTTAGCTATAAAATGTTAGTATATAGTGCCCTAAGAAGAACCGGAAGCGGAAAAGGACTAAAAAAGTCCGTACGAGAAAATAGTAGAGAAAATTCCGCGTAGGACTTTTTAGTTATTTTCGAAGGGGAAATTCGTACCTTACTAGGCTACCCGCTAGGTCTCGATATTATAGCCTCGCTAGACTAGGGCAACGAGGGTTATTAATATCTTGCCTAGGCCGATATCGTCGCAGTTAAAAGCGTAACTATAAGGTACCTCTATATATTCTAGTATATATACGATAGCTTGCGGTTGCTATAGTTTAAGCCCTAGCCCGTAGTATTCGACGGAAAAATCTTACTTCGTAATATTATCGTTCTCTTTAAGATCCTATACGACGGTAAGGTTTAGACGCTTTATATAGTATTCGAACGACTATAGAACCGCGCTCTCGTAGAATATAGTATAGGTAAGGTTAGCGAATACTTCTACGTCTCGCACCGAACCTATATATAGCTCGGCCTCTTCTATATAGTCGGCCTAAAAGGTCGCCTTATCGGCTATATTCCGGGGTAGGGTCTCTATAAAGCCGAGGGTAAACGCACGCGCGGGATTATTATATAATACGTTACTGCCCTTGCTATTGCAGATAATAGTTCGTATATATGCAATAGTCTCTTTCTAGGTCTATACGTCGAGGAAGCTAACGCGCGCGTCTATAGTATTAAGTAAATTCTCTATATTATAGATACGATTCTAATCGTCGAGTCTGTTCTAGGCTTTTAGTTTACGGAGTTCGGCATAAATATTGTCTCTTAGGTCTTCTTATAACGCCTTTTAGAAAGAGCGCTCTTAGCGACGCTGCTACTCTGCGGTATCGCGAAGCTTACTATAGTATATGCCGTAGAAGGCGATATTAGATAGGTTAAGCTTTAAGGAGCTAGGGCTAAATTTAACGGGCTAGATATAGTCCGCGGATATAGCATTATTATCGTTCTTATTTCGCTTGCTCTACTAGGCTATCTAGTAGGCCTTAAAAAATACAAATAAATTAAGGATATAGAATAGGTCTTCGCCGCAGAGATCCGGGAAGGCGCTATATAGAAAGACGGGTTCGATAGTGCCCTTGCTATCGGGTAGGATAGTACCGTAACAAAACTAGGCTATAAGGAAGTCCTTTACCTTAGACTCGTTGCTATCTTAGAGTCTCTTAATAATATCTAGAATCTCTTATACGTATCGAGCATAGGCCTATATTATACGGGTATAATTCTCTAGGTCGTCGAGGGGGGCGAAGGTAGCGTCGGGTAGGGTATCGGAGGAGACGTGCGTAGGTAGTAGCTTAGAGGTAGGTTAGGTAGCGTTTCGAGCAAACTATTCTATAATAGTTTAGGCGGAGGTAATCTTACTATTTATAAGGTTCTTTAGGTCCTTCGCATCGGTCTAAGTAAAATCGAAGTTCTAAAAACGGTTAGCGACTATTCTTCTCCGCCTAAAACTATAGGTTTTAGGCAAAAGAACTAAAAAAGCCCGCGCGAGAAAATATAAGATAAAATCTCGCGCGGGATTTTTTAGTCGTTTTATTAGTTTCGCACGAATTAGTATATAAAGGAAATATAGAAAAAACGGTAAGAAAGTAACTAAAAAGATCCGCGCAAATTTTTTAATTTTTTTTTCTCGCGCTAACAATTTTAGTCGTCGAGAATAAAATAAGAAAAAAGGAAGGGTATAAGAGTAAGAATAGGGTACTTATAGCGGTTTTACCGTACCTACCTTATATACGGTCTAGTATAGCTTCGTAAGTAGGTCGATAAATATACGAAAGAGTCCGTAGAAGAACTTTAAGTCGAAAGCCCGGAAGTACGATATCGGCAGTAATTTTTAGCTAGTAAGCGTGTTTCTATTTACGTTAGCGACCTATATCCCGAGTTTAGGTGCGATCGGGATATATTCTGCTTTAGTCGGGTTTAGGCGAGCGTCCTTCCGCTACGCCTAGACGATATTCTCGTGCTCTAGTTAGCTACGCTCGGCTAGGTTTAGGGCAAGCTCGGTAGCGGTAAGGGGCGTAGGTATACGAGGATCTGCGATAGATATTGCCTTGCCTTTACCCTTCTTCCTATCCTTCGGTATTTATAGCGTATTACTATTCTAGTCGCCGCTAGTACGGCGGAAGGCTTTAGGGGCTATAGAGAATATTATAGAGGGATCTAGAATAACTAAAAAAGTCTGCGCGAGAAAAATAGTAATCTAAAGGCGAGCGGGGCAATATTAATAAAAAGGTTTAGGTTTAGAAGGTAGGGGGCGGGGGGCAGTTAGGTATTTATACTAGAAGGCGCGCGGCGCGGCGGTTGCTATTAATACTACTGCTTACGTTATACTAGCTTACTTCTATACTAGTTGCGCTTATAAGCTAATAAGGATACGATAACGCTATTTACTTATAGTAAATAGCGATAGGTTACGTAAATAGTAGGGCGGTTTCCGCTAATAGGCAGACGGTACTAATCTTTCGAGCAGAAATCTAGTCTATTACTTGCAGTGCGGGACCTACCGGCTAACTACTACCCTATACCGATCGTGCCTAAGGATACTATCGCGGCCGTAAGGTACGCGGAATTTTATTAGCGCGGATTTTATTAGTTATTCCTTATAGCTTCGCAGAATTTATTAGCACAGACTTTTTTAGTTATTTCTCGTAGCTTTGCGGAATTTATTAGCGCAGATTTTGTTAGTTATTTCTCGTAGCTTCGTAGAATTTATTAGCGCGGACTTTTTTAGTTATTCCTCGTAGCTTTGCGGAATTTATTAGCGCGGACTTTTTTAGTTATTCCTCGTAGCTTCGCGGAATTTATTAGCGCGGACTTTTTAGTTATTACTCGTAGCTTTAATTCTATAGTAGTAAGTTCCTAATGCTGCAGTAGACTCTAATTATCCTATATGCGCGTATTGCTTAATATAAGAGATACTATATAAAACCTGCTTTAGATATATTCTCTATATATCGGAGTCGTAAGATTTACTACCTTATTAGACGCCTTTATTAGCTGCTATCTAGTAGCTACCTAGACGGCAAGTTTCTCTATACTAGCCTATCTACTACGCCGTACGCTAGAAATGCTAGGAAGAATCGAACTTAGTTAGAGGTATGCTCTACGAGGCTACGAGTACCGGGTTGTCGGTATAGCGGAAGATGCGCGCGAGGGCTAAGGCAGTTACGAGGACGCCTTATATTACTAGCTAACCGCTAAACGTAACCTTATTACGGAGCTAGTTAATATATAGATCTACGTCGTTCTAGATCTCGCTAAACGTCGAAGTTAACTAGGGGCGCTAATATTAGACAACTGCTAGGTAAATAGAGAATACGACGTCGCGCGAGTCGTATAGCGGCTCTCCTTTCCTACGCCCTATATAGATAGAGGGGCAGGGTTATAGATAAAGGAAGCAGCATATATTAAGTAATAAATAGGTATAGTTATAGCGGCAGTCGGCGCGTTTGCGCGTATCGAATATAGTGCTACGGTAGGGATACTCTTTAAATAGGTACTCGGCGTTAGCCCCGGAGATAAGATAGTATACGTAGCGGTGCGCATAGGCGGCTAGGTACTACCGGTACCGATCGGCGACCTTAATATCTTCCGTAGCTTGCCGTAATATCTCCTTCTAGCCTTAGTATAGTATAGGGCTAGCTAAACGCCCTTCGTTACTACCCCCTCGGCCGGTGTCGTCGTTATCTATAGTAGCTAGGCAAACCCCGTAGTAGAGGTTATCGCCGGAATAGAAGCGCTAATAAGTAGGGCTGTCTAAATACGCGGATAGAGCTAAGCGGTAATAGATACGTACGGCTAATAAGCTATCGACCGCATCCCGCTCCCGCCGGCTAGCGTAGAAAGGGTTTATATAGTTAGGTACGTAGTTAGCGTTATTACTAAGAAGGACGTCGGAGCCTGCTTAATACGGGTAGCAAAGCAGTACGATACTAGCTACGAGTAACCTATCCCGCCCCGCGTAGCTAGACTCCTAGCTAAACCGAATAAGGAAGGCTACGGGTCCGAAATAAACAACTAGGCGTACGTAAGGATAGTTAAAGCCCTCCGCTAACGCCTAGGTAGCGACTAATAGTCGGGACTAGGGGTTATCGATCTAGTCTCGGAGGATAGCGGCCTTCTCTTCCGGCGTACTAGACTAAGCCGTATAGAAGGAGCATTCGAGCTCTAACGCAAACTGCGCGGCCTAGGCACGGTAGGGGACGTAGACAATAACCTTATCCCGACTTAGGACGAACGTAGGTAATGCGCGCATATACTCGTTAATAATATATATTAACTAGGCGATATCGTCGTTATCCTTATCTATTAGGTCTTTCGTCTATACGGCATAGTATATATTAGGCCGGCTAGTAGAAGCGCGGATAGTTAGCGGCCGTACTAGAAAGTTCTGCCTTATAAAGTCCTACTCTATCGACGGCGGCAGCGTAGTACTAAGATAGACGAACCGTATATATATAGCTCGGATCTGCAGCAATTACTCTATATACGGGCGATAGTACGTAGCAACTACGAGGAGATAGCACTCGTCTATTACGATGCGATTAAGACGATCGTACGCTACGAGCTCCTAGAGGTACTCTAGGAAATTAGTAGTAGCCGCCCCCTTAGCGCTTACTAATACTAATAGGCTATACGGCCTTTACTAAGGAGCCTACTCCGCGTAATCTACGCCGCCCTCCTAGAGCCTCTATATTATATTACTTCGAAGCGATACGAAAGAGAGGATAAGGATAGTTACCGTTGCTATAGGCAAAAGGTAGGGTAGTATAAAGAGAAGGGACTTCTCCGACCCGGTAGCTATAACTACGACTACCTCCTCGTTCTACTTAGAGGTAATAGCCTTAAGAGCCTACGACTAATACTATAACTACTAGTAGAAGTCGGAGCGACTAGTAAGCCGGCAACCGGCGGCTAAGAGCACGTCGGTATTTATAATAGCGCGCTCGCGCTTGCAATTAACGTTAAGGCGGCAAATAAGTAAAGAACCCTTCTTAGCTATAGGACGATAGCAGTCGTTATAGGGATGCATAGCAAATAACCGGTCTATGCCCTAGAATTCCTACTATACGCGCAAGGTACGCTAACCGATATCGATAAGACTATCCTATACGTTCGCAGCCTAGGTCTAGTTCGTATACGAGCAATTAACCGTAAACGTTATATAATTACGCTATATAGTTATAGCGCGGATATCTTTATCTATCTCCTTATCGCGGTCGTTACTAGTCCCGGCGCTAACGTCGAAGTAGGCTACGTTAGTAGCTAAGTGCGTCTTAATAATACCTACTATAAGCTGCCGCTAATTAGCAATTTTTAGCCGCGGAATACGCGATCGTATAGACGCTCGCTCTATAGCCTAGGCGAGCTTCTCGCCCTCCTACGTTACTCTATATAACTTAAATAGGTAAGAAGACGGCTAGTATTCTAAATATAGCTTAGTAAGTATAATCTAACGTAAAGGGAGTACGTATACGAGGTAGTCGACTATAAGGCACGCGAGCGCTAGTAGTACGAAGCGTATATTATCTTTCTAACGCCCCGTAATTATAAGGCCCTTATAATACTATAGGTAGATTATTATATAACTGTCCTTTAACGAAATAGCGCAGTTAAGCGCGGTATTGCGCTACGTTATACTAAGGAACTTAGGTTAATATACGGGCTGCCCGTAATAGATATAGAGCAAGACCGCGAGACTCTCTAAGAAGCCCTATACCTTCTCTTTATATATATATAGCGCTAAGGGCCGCTAACGGAGCGCGCCGTCTACGTCGCTAAGAAATATATAGGCAAGAGTAGGTATAGAAGTAATCTCTTCTACTATAAGCACTTCTACCCCGGCGAGTAAAGAAGCGTTGCTAGTATGCTTCTTAAAACTCTACCTAATCTGCTAGTTAGAGTCTACGTCTTGCAATTGCTAGGGCTATAGTTAGGCGTAACGGATTTCGAGGAGAAGGTCTTCGTAGAGGATCCGAGAGCAATTCTAGAACTCCTACCTTATAAACAACTTAATAGTATCTAGCCTATACTCTACCCTAGTATACGTAACGATACTATAGTCGTCGTTCTATATTATATAATGCTTAGATACTACGTCGTAGCTAAACTATATTAGGTATCCCCGTAATCGTAATACTTCGGATATAGCGCCCTTCTAAGTAGCGTCTAGCGTAGCCGCGCGGAGCTAGCGTAGCTAGGGCAGCAACTGCAGCCTACGACCTCGGGCCGCCTTAATAGCGTTCTAATATACGAGGACCTATATAGTCTAGACGAGACTAGAGAGGGTACTGCTATAGTTGCGGGCATCTGCCTAGGCGCCGGTGCCTACGCTAATACTAAATATAGCGACGAAGCTAATAAGAAGGGACTAGAATCTATCTATTAGAATATTATATCGCGCGAGAAATAGTACAAAGCGGTTAATTGCTAAATGCAGCTACTAAGCTCCGTCCTTACTATTATTAAGAAGCTCCCTATCCGCATCTATAAGGGACTATACTATACTCTACTACGCCGCGCTTGCTTAGAAGCCCTCGAACGCATCCTTAGGATTGCGCTTGCCCTAGAAATATCTCTCTAAGGCTACGACTATACGCGTATAGTAGTATATAAGTTGTTAGACTATACGCAAATTCTTCCTAATAGTACCTTCTTCCCTAGAATTAGGCTAGAACGATACTTGTTGCTCGATAGGGCTACCGAGGGTGCTAAGCTCTATCTCGTACGGGGCAGATATCCCGGGTTAGAGTATTATCCCTAAATGCGCGGCAACGAGTATATCGTTAGTATAGATAGCGATAGCCTCGAGAAAAGGGTTGCTGCCCGGCTTCGGGAGAGCGATAGCGGAGGCAATCTCTACCTTAGACAACTAAGCAAGATAAGCGTCTATTCCGAATTAACGCGCCTATAGAGGTACTAGCGATATATAGTCGCTATCGGAGCCTACTACGGCGTCTCTAGCGGCAATAAGGGCCTCTACGGCGTAAAGCAAGTTAAGCTAGGCGTCGATAAAGGCCGTAGTTAAAGTAGACTTAGAATTTTGCGAAGCGGGCGCGCACTTCCCCTAACCGATCTTAACGTATCTTTTCTATAGTGCGACGTAAAACTAAAGCTAATAGCGTACGCTATACCGATACGGTTTATTAGGTATATACTTCTCTTAGGCCTACTTATTACCTCCTCTGCCCTACGGGCTCTTCTATTTATACTTCCGTAGTAGGTATACGTCTATAAAGCGCTCTTTACCGCTAATATAGCTATATTCTCGACTATACTCGTTAGGCTATAAATAGGCGAAGCTATTAATTTCCGGAATAATAGGTATTAGTTAATCTATAGGCTTAGGCTAATTTATATCCTTAAGAGCTCGGGCTAGAAGCGGTAGCGTATCGATAAGGCTATAAACCTGCTTTCGTTCTAATATAGAAATGTTTAGGTATTAATTGCAAAGGTATGCGGATATATAGGCAGAGGGGACGGTATAGGCGTATTAGCGATAGATAATAATTATATACTGCCGATACTATTTAAATAGGCTTTTAAAGACATCTATCGTAGCGTTATCGCATCTTAGGTTCGAGTATTATATACGATATTATAGGATATATTTATATTTTAAGGCGCATCGTAGTAAGCGGATATTATCCGTATACGATAAAAGGGGCCGCTAAGCTTAACTTAGTCCGATACGCTAGTTGCTTTAGCCGAAGTCGACGCGTTCTAAGCGAGCGACTAATATGTCGCCTCTACGATAGGGGCGTATAAGCACCTACTCGTCCGCCGTTACGTCTCTTTACTAACTATACGAGCATTATAGCGCTAATGCCTCCTTCTAAGAATACCGCGCCGATATCTATATAGCTAGAGCGTGCTACTAGGTTAAATAGACCGCATATCCCGGGCTAACTAGACTATATATCCGACGGAGAGGTCGAGCGCTAGCTATCGCAGCTCTACTTCGACGTATAGGGGCCTTCGATATTAGAATATATCCGGAATCCGTAGCGTAGCTAGACTGCCGTAGACGCCGTATAAGAGGCACTTAAGTCCCTAGCGGATTATACGAAAAACGCGGGCCTGCAGACTACGCTATTATAGCGGTATATATAGATATACTAGACCTAGAAGACGTACGCGAACCTAGCGATGCGTATAAGCGAGGCGTAGCTAAATAATATAGACTAGAGTACGATTATATAAGTAAATATTAGGGTCGGGACGTCTATAGATACGGCGAAGAGAGGCAGCCTATAGATTATTAAAAATGCCTAGAGGAGGGACTAGTTCGAACGACTTGCGCTAGAGAATAGGCTAAAGTACGACTCTGCTAAGATAGCGCCGAAGAGGCTATTATTTTAAATCGCGGCGAATTATAAGAGAGGTTATATACTCGAAGAAGCGGAGGCTAGCTAAGCGCGCGCTCGGTCGCGTAGGTTAGACCTAGAATAGCAACGAGAGAACCGCTATATAGCGCCTAAATCCTTTTATATTATTAATATAGATATAGCGTCGCTTAATATAAGGGCGGAGGGTACTAAAGGTCGCCGCATAGTCGAAGCATTCTTCTCGGACTTATAGAAGGACCGACTAGAATTAAAGAGTCTATAGGCGACGCAACGGGTAGTAGAGATGCCGGCAGCGACGCCGTATATAAAATTACCGGCCTCTAGGCAAAAGAAGAGGCGCCGCATTGCTATAGGAGAGCAAGAGGCAGGTATTAGCGGCGATAGAGGTAACCCTAAGACTGCGGCCGGGAATAGCGTAGTGCAGTATAGCAGGGCGAAGATCCGGCAGGCGATAACTAGTATATAAGAGATACTAAAAGATAAGGATTTCTATACCTCCTACCTTAGCATCGTCGATAACCTAGACGCGGAGGACCTCGATAACTATAGATTCCGCCTCGGAAACGTAGGAGTTTATATAAATAAGGAGTAGCACTATAACCCTCCTACCTACCCTTCTCTTATATTTTCTAATATATTAAAGATAGGTAGGGTTAGACCTAGACCGAGGCTCGAAATTAGAGACTAAGAAAGTCTGCGCAGATTTTCTAGCGATAAATTTGCGCGGCATTTTTTAGTTACGAATAAGGCGGGCGTATAGGTATATATACGTTCTATTCCGTATATATAGTAAGGTAACTACTCTAAGCGATTGCAATCCTAAGTAACTCGCTTCGCAATTATAGAATGCCTAGATAGGGTAGTATTAACTGCTCTAACCGCCTTAAGTAGCAGAGTTTTGCGTCGCATAATATACGACGGTTACGTATATATAGGCGCGTAGGCAGTATTAGGTAGGAACGTTACGCGCTGCACGGTTGCGTCGACGGTAGCATCTATTTCCGAATACGCTGCTTAAAAGCGAATATTATTAGATAACCTTCTAGAATATAGTAGTGCTCTTTGCGATATGTTCGCGATAGGCGTTAGTTTATATCGTTAATAGTCTACGCACGAAGAATTGCTAGTTGCGGCGTTCGTCGTCGGAGCTATATACGCGGCTAATTAAGCTATATAGCGAGCCGCTATATAGCGAGCCCCCGCGCCCGACCGGAGTAAGCGCCGCGTGCACTAAAAGCTATGCAGCGAACCCTCGCTATACGACTCCTATCTATAGGGTTATGCTACGCAAATTATAACCCCTATTCTAAATTCTTAACTAAAACCCTAAGCTTTACTACTTTCTATATAAGCGTTATACTATTCTAACTACTTTATGCTTACTATAACTACGGGTTATACTCCGCATAATAATAAATTACCCTTTATACCTATTACTACTCTCTGCTCCTAAACTCTACCTTTAACTTATATCTAATTAATATATTTAACTTTATTAACTCTATTCTCTTCCTTCTACTTCTACTATATATTATAGTATTAATGTATTAAACTAGATAGTATACTAATATTCTTATAAAAATTAAATTTATTAGACTTATCTATTTAGAATCTTAATCCTTTATTAACTTAGGCTTTAGCTTATTTCTATATATATAAATAAAGAGAATATAAACTTTTTAAATATAGATTAGAGTACTAAATACTATATATTCTAACTAAATTCTAACTTTTAAACGTCTAGCTATTAGTTTTTATTAGTCTCTATTCTTTATATTAACTTTTATACTTTATATTACTATACTATTATATAATAATTGCTTTTTACTAACTCTAAGCTATAGCTCTACTATTATATACCTAGAATATAATAATAAAACTCTACTTTTTTAACTAATTCTTAATATTACTCTTAGCTCTTATCTTAGACTTTACCCTATCCTATTATTTATTTTCTCTTTATATTAGAGTCTAGGAATACTAATCTCAAGTTATATTTAAGAATATAGAGTAAGTATACTTAAAGCCCTAGCTTTATCGTAAGTATATATTTATTTCTACTAACTTATTACTCTAAAATTTATCTTACTTTAAATATACTAATATAAGTATATATATCTCTTCGATTTTTATTCTATAAGTCTCCTAAGTATATTATATACTTTAGATATAATCGTTTTAGAAAACTCTCTAAGTTTAGTAAGAGTTATACTATAAATTAAAACTAAAATAGTTTCTTATTACTTTAGAGAACTCTCTAAGCTTAGTAAGAGTTCTACAAAAGTCTAAGAATATATAATACTTTGATTCTATACTAACTTTCTTCTTTCTTATAGTTATATTTCTATATCTACTTTAAATATAAATACTAAACTATTTGTTTTTATACTACTATAGTATATTACTTAAACTACTTTAAAATGCCTTCCTCTACTACTAGTAACTATAATAGACTTAGTAATTATACTCTAGAAGAGTTTAATAAGCTTCTAGAGAATAATAAGCCTTATACTAAGAAAGACTTTAAAGATATTAGCTCTAATACTATAGAAACCCTAGAAAATACTACTTTAGATTATAATAAAGATATTAAACTACTAGTTTGCTCTAAGTGCTCTACTAGTATAGCTAATAGTACTCCTACTATAGTAACACATTTAAGAGTAAGTATTCTAAAAAATGTTTTAAACTAATTTACTAATAAAGTATTATAGAAACATTTATATACTAAAGAAGATAAGAAGTACTATAATAGTAAAGAATTTAAAGATAAACTAGAACTATTTCTAAGCTCTAAAGATATTTTGAATAATAGTAATTATTCTAGTTTAAACTATATATCTTATAATACTTATTTTTATTCTAACTTAGAATTAGATTTAGAAGCTTTTAAGTGCCGACTTTGCGATTATATTAATTCTAGTAGAAAGAGTATATCTAAACACTTAATAAAAAAACATAATTATAAAAGTTCTAATTTAAAAAATATTAATATAATAGAAAATATTCCTATTCTTATTATTAAAGGTTTCTTTTATAATTCTAAGTACTTATTTATACCTAGAGGTATTATAAAAGATACTACTTCTTCTAATAAAGCTAAAACTCTTATTTCTAATAGAACTAATAGTAATTCTTCTAATAAAAGTAGTATTTCTAATTATAATAATACTTATAATTCTATTAAAGCTAGTACTATTTCTAAGCTTCCTAATAACTCTAATATAAATAAAGACGAAGATTACTTTAATAGAACTACTAAATACTACCGATACTTAGAAAATAAAGATTTATTTCTACTTTATAATACTATAAATCTTAATACTATTCTAAAAGATTCTTTCCTAGAATTTCTATATAATACTACTTTAAATCTAGGTCTAGAATGTACTCTACTTATTAAAGACTTATCTTTAAGTACTAGAATAGCTATTAATACTTACTATACTAATAATAATAATATAGAAGTAAAACCTTTTAAAGAATTAAATATAGCTAGTAGAAAGGACTACTTTAAATCTATTAGTATATTTATAGTCTATATTTATACTATTTATAAAGAAGAAACTCTTACTATAGAAGATAAGAATAGTTTAATTACTACTAGTTTAGAAAATCTTTTAATAGAAATTAAAAAATTAGAAGACTATTATATTATTAATAGAGAAGAAGCTACTAAAGAATTAATTATTAAAGTTCTAGAAGTAATAGATAATATACTTAGTATACCTTTTTAGATATAGACTTTACTACTAATAGTAGCTTTAATAATCCTCTAATAACTTATTTTATAATTTCTAGTTTAGATATTAAAAAATAGAAACTTTAGAAAATAAGAATACTATTATATTTAAAAGTACTTCTATTTTACAAAATCTACTATCTAAACTAATTTATAGTACGAGACTATATACTTTAGGCTATCTTACTTATTTAGTAAAAAGTAGTAATTTAGATTCTAATTTAGCTTCTAATTTTATAGAAGAACGTTTAACTTTTAATAGTAATAACTACTTTAAAGAATTCTATACTCTTAGAATTAAATTAAAATACTATAATCTAAGCCTAATAAGTAGTTATAAGCCTATAACTAATATAGATAGTACTACTATAGCTATTAATAATATAGTAGTAGATATTAATACTCTTAGATATTTATTCTTAAAAGTACTTTCTAAACTAGAAGACTACTTTTATAAAGAAATACTCTACTTTTCAAATAATAAAGACGATTCTATAATAGATATAGATCTTACTAAAATAATAGATAGTAAAACTAATAATAAAGCTTTAGAAGATCTTACTAGTTCTACTTATTTAAATAATTATAAAACTATTCTAATAGAACGATTTAAGAATAAGAATACTCTATTATATAGTAGTTTTACTAAAGCTTCTTCTTTAGAAGCTAATATACTAGAATACTTTAAGAAAATTCGGATTTTTTTAAACTTATTAGCTCTAGCTATCTATTTATTATCTAGTAGTCCTTTAAGAGCTCTAGCTATTACTTTATTAAAGTTTAGAAACACTACTCTTAGTAGCTTACGAGACTTATTTCTAGATAAAGAAACTAGTTTAATAACTATTAATACTACTAATATAGATAAAAATAGAGATTCTACTCTATCTAATACCTCTAATATAAGATTTCTACCTAAACGACTTAGTAGAATAGTAGTATACTATATTACTTTAACTATACCTCTAGTAGAATACTTTAGGATTAACTATCTAAAAATTAACACTCTAGAATATAAACTATTCTATAATTTTTATAGTAATAGTAATATTAATACCTCTAGTATTAGAGAGAACTTAAAACTTCTAACAAAACGATACTTTAAAGAAGCTATAACTATTAAAGACTATAGACATTTAATAATATATATTATAAAAGAAAAAATACTAGTAAATAATTTAGAACTACTAAGTCCTAAAGCTAATAAGTTTAGTAATAGATTTAGTAATAAAACTAGCTCGAATATAGACGATATATTAGCCGGGCATTCTACTAGTATAGCTAATAGATATTACGCGAGAGAAGTAAACTACTTTAGTAATAAAACTAGAGATACTATTACTAGAAGCTTAGAATATAGTAAGCTATATTTTAACTACTTTAATTTGTTAGAAGATAAAGCTATTAGTGCTATAATAGAAGAAGATTATAACTCGAGTTCTAATAGTACTCGAAGCTCTAGTTTATATAGTAATAAGTCTAAACGAAATACTACTTTAGAAAAGAAAAATAAAAACGAAAATTCTATTCCAGAATCTATTATTATAAACTCGACCTCTTCTAGTAGTATTATAGACGAGAATAGTAGTATTTTAATTAATCTTACTCGAGAAGAAAATAATAGCTCAAGTAGTAATAGTTCTCCTATTAGAAAAAGTTTAGAAAGTAAAACTAAACTAAATACTATTAAAAATAGTTTAACTTCTAATAACTTAAATACTTTAGAAGCTACTACTATAAGTCCTTCTAAACGAACTATAGTTACGAACTATATAAATACTCTAGATACTAGTATTACGCAAAATACTAGTAATTATTCTAATAACTTTATAGAATCTAATTTAAATCTAGATACTTTATTTACTTTAGAAGATACTATTTCTAATAGTAAATCTAGTCGTATAGAAGAGTTGATCTACTCTTCTAATAATAATAGTAGTAAAAATAAAGATAAGACTACTACTAAGTCTAATAAGACTTTAAATAAAAATATTAGAACTTTAGCTTTAGCCTCTAGTACTATACTACCTACTAGTTCTACTAAAAGTAAACGTTTATATAGTAATAGAGATAGTATTTCTAATATAGCTTATAATAATATAGAAGAGACTACTATAATAGAAAATAATACTATATTAGAAAATACTAATTTAGATATAGAAAATAATACTATAGTAGAAGATACTATATTAGATTTAGAAGATAATATATCTATTAAACAAAATAAGCGCGGCCGACCTAGGAAAATAAGAACTAACTCTAGAGGTCGACCTAGAAAGAGATAGTTTTATTAGCTTTTTACTAGTTAGAAGAATATATATACTTATTATAATAGAGAGCTCTTTATTTTAGTTAAAGTACATTATTAAACTTAAGTATACTACTTTCTACTCTAGGTTATCTATTAAAATAGTATTACTATAAGTATTTAGGTTTATATAGAGCTATATTAAATATTTACTTTATTTTTTTTTCTTATTCTATTAACTTACTTATTAGTTTTTTTTTATCTTTCTTTTATTCTATATACTTATTATAGTTAAGGAAAAATAGTAATAGAGTAGTAGAGTATATTCTAAGCTCTAGAAAGTTAGTTTAGTAGTTTAGTATAATAGTATTAAAGTAAATAAATCTATTTTTAAAGAAATAATTATACTATCTTTAAGTATATACTTATTTTTCTATTTCTTTATTTACTTTAGACTTAGTATAGTTTTAGAAGATTAAATATTAAGTAGTAGAGTAATCTCGAATTATAAAGCTTAGAAGTTTAGTATTACTTTTATTTAAATTAAATTCTCTTAAAGCATTTAATTCTATCTACTAGTATACTACTATATTTCTATTACTATTTATATTAATTATATACTAGAAATAGATAGAAATAAAAAATATAGTCTATTACTTACTTATAATTAAATATTTAGTATACTAATACTTAATATTTTTTTTAATATACTTAGAGTACTTAAAAATTAATAACTTTCTAACTAATTTTTTTCTTTATTCTAGTAATACCTATATTTTTTCTTTATACTTTTTATAGTATACTTTTACTCTATTTAGTTATAGCTAAAGAAATAAAAACTATTACTTACTTAGAGAATTTATATTATACTTAAGTAATTATTTTTCCTAGCTTTAAGGTTTTTTAATTTACTTATTTTTACTTTTTCTATATTCTATTAGATATATATAACCTAGGAAAAAAAGAAGTTAATCTAAAAGAAATCTATAGAAGCTAAAAGAATTACTAGAAATTTACTTAAGAAATTTAGTTAACTATCTTAACTAAATTCTAACTAACTTTTACTAATTTATTTCTTTCCTTCTAGATTTTTTAGAGTTTATTGTCTATTTTTGCTATACTCTATAAGACTTATAATAGCTAGGAAAACTAAAATTAAGTCGAGAAAAAATCTATAGAAGCTAAGAAAATTACTAAGATTTACCTAGGAAGCTTACTTAAAGATCTTAACTAAATTTTAACTAACCTTAACTGATTTATTTCTTTCCTTCTAGATTTTTAAGAGTTTAGTTTCTATTTTTCCTAGACTCTATAGGACTTATAAAAGCTAAGAAAAATAAAAGGAAGTCGAGAAAAAATCTATAGAAGCTAAAATAATTACTAGAAAGTTACTTAAGAAATTTACTTAGGGATCTTAACTAAATTCCAACTAAGCTTTACTAATTTATTTCTTTCCTTCTAGATTTTTTAGAGTTAGGTCTTTATTTTTCCTAGACTCTATAAGACTTATAAAAGCTAGGAAAAATAAAAGTAAGTCGAGAAAAAATCTATAGAAGCTAAGAAAATTACTAACATTTACTTAGAAAGTTTGCTTAAAGATCTTAACTAAATTCTAACTAACCTTTACTAATTTATTTCTTTCCTTCTAGATTTTTTAGAGTTTATTCTCTATTTTTCCTAGACTCTATAAGACTTATAAAAGCTAGGAAAACTAAAAGTAAGTCGAGAAAAAATCTATAGAAGCTAAGAAAATTACTAAGATTTACGTAGAAAGTTTACTTAAAGATCTTAACTAAATTCTAACTAAACTTTAGCGATTTTTTACTTTACTTCTAGATTTTTTATCGACTAGTTTCTATTTTTTCTATACTTTTCTAGATCTACTTATACTAAGAAAAATAAAAGTAAGTCTAAGAAAAATCTATAGAAGTAGAAAGAATTTATTAAACATTTACTTAGAAAATTTACTTAGAGATCTTAACTAAACTTTAACTAAACTTTAGAGAGTTTTATCTTTACTTCTAGATTTTTTCTTAACTAGTTATTATTTTTCCTCGACTATATAAAGTTAGTAGAAGCTAGGAAAAATAGAAGTTAGTCTAAGAAAAATCTAGAGAAGTAGAAAAAATTTGTTAAAGATTTACTTAAAAAATTTACTTAGAGATATTAACTAAATTCTAAACAAACTTTAGAGAGTTTTATCTTCGCTTCTAGATTTTCTATTAACTAGCTTTTATTTTTCCTATATTCTACTAGATTAATATAGGTAAGGAAAAATAAAAGTTTAGCTCTAAAAAATCTAGAAAGTAAATTAAAAATAAATTACTAGAATCTTTAGAGTAGTTCTATTTTTCCTAGCCGTAATATTTATTCTTTAGACTTATTTTTATTTTTCTTAAATAAAGAACTACGAATAGTATATTAGAAAAATAGAAGAAAGTAATGTTTTCTATCTAAATTCTTTTAGAAAATTAAAAAATAAAATTTTGCTAGACTAACTTAAGTAATACCATCGCGTGCATATAATAAAGTAGCTTCTACGGTCGGAGTACGCACCGCCCTCACCAAAAGCCATATAGTAAGCACTCGATATACAACTCCAATGTGCAGTCTACCTTCAAAGGTGAGTCGCTCGCAGCAACCGCGGCCAAGATCTCATGTTCGGATCATCGCACGTCTCCTGCAACAGCGCTGCAACCGCCGGGCTCAACCCTTGTGCTGTCGCCCTTTCCAACCACTCCTTCCACGACAGCAATAGATATGGCTCGGATCGCCCATTTTGCAAGGCTATCTCATTGAGGCCTGCCATAGGAATGACAATATCTCCAACCAGGTTCTGGTATGTCATGCCGCTTGCCAATTGGGGTTTGTTGGCCATAACTGCCGGGACGATGTCCGCACAGCAGCTTTCAGCATAGACTAGGTCGAAACAGCCTTTGTTGTGTACAATCTTCGGGGCGGCCTCCAATTTGTGAACAAATTTCAAGAGCGTGTTCACCCAGTCAAGAGCCGCATCACCAGTCTGGGCATCGCCACCTTTTCGGATGATGGATGATGGGCGCTGGATCCAAACAGGCAGGCCGTATTGGGCATTCGCCTTCTCCAGCAGTCGCTCGCACACCCATTTGCTGCAAGCATATCCATATGCACCATCTCTAGTCAAGATGTCTGAAGTGCCATTGGCTGCAACAGATGGGAACGGATCTTGATCGCTGGCGAGGGCCATTCCTGCCGAAGAGACGTAGTGCAGCGGAATCCTTCGAGGAACACAGAGCGAGACGAGTTGCTTGGTTGACTCCACGTTTGAGGCACGTAGAGCAGCATAATACTTCATGTGCGAAGTGTCCGCCCCATTGTGGATGACGGCGTCTGCTTCACCGAAGATTCGTGCTTGTTCGGACTCGGACAAGCCGAAAAGGGGTGCATTAAGATCGCCTTCATAGTACTCCAGCCTAGTCGCATCCGGTTTCGGGAGTTCGCCAGATGCAATTCGCTGGTCCAGGCGGCGCACTGCAATGCAGATAATCTTCCGGAGTGCTGGTTCCTGAAGCAGTTTCTCCAATATGTGGTGTCCAAGCAATCCAGTCGCTCCCGTGAGAACAACTACCTCCGGCTTCGCCCGTGGTGCTCGAGAATTCGTGCTGAATTTGATGTTCTGTGGCGGAGTAGCCTCCTCATCCCACCGGGGCTCCGAGTTACCGTCCCTCTCGATTGGAGAATCGACCCTCGTCTCACCAGCGGAGGATCCTTTTGAGTGCTCAGTCTTGGCAGCACTGCTCATCCCCTTCGCGTCCTCCTTTCCGTCTTTGGCAACTTGTGGCGTCAAGTCTTGTGGTAGATTCTCCAGGGTGGTCGCGACCAGATCCGAGATGCGAGCATCTGCAGACATGAGTTGCAGTACCGGGATGCTGACCTCGAAAGTCTTCATCACCCATGAGCGGATGTCAACAGCAATGAGCGAGTCCAGTCCGAGATCAGCAGCCCGAGTGTCCAAGATATCATCCTCCGAGATTTTCAGATAGAGGATCTTGCGCATTTGCGCAGCAAATGCTTGACGGACAATGACCTGGACTTCTTCTGGGGTGGAAGCAGCCTGAAGTCTCTCTCGAACAGATTCATCTACCCCGCCTCCCTCTTTTTCGCCACTCTTAGAAGCCCGAAGGAACATGCGGCTGAACTTCGCATCATTCCACCACTTGGGGATGTTCGCATCTCCAGCGGACACTTGGTCAATGCCCATGGTAATCTCATGAGGCGCTGCGGAATCATCATATCCGGCTTCGATAACTTCCACGATCAGCTGCTGGACATCTTCTTCGCTAAGTCGAATCATTCTTGAAGACTCGACTGCGTGTTCAAGTCGTTCGATAGAGTCCGTTACGTAGCCAACACCTATGATAGCTCCAATGTGTGCGGTGCTGGCGCGTAGGCCTCGTCGGCGTCGTGCTGTTGCTACGGCAGACATGCCGGCATTTGCGGCGGCGCTATGCCCGGTCAGCACACCAAAGAAGGGAGACGGTCGACGGCAAAGAGTTCACTTACTAATTTGCTTGGCCCGGGTTACCAATGATCATGTTAGCCGAGGACAAAACGACAAAGAAGTCGAGGTCTTCTTCATAGAATATGCGATCCAGATTGAGAGTGCCATCGACTTTTGGTCTGAGCACTTCTTGTACCTGGTCATGTTCCATGTTGCGGACTGAAACATCGCGCAGCACCATGGCCGCACTAATGACGCCTGCGACTGGAGGCAAATTTTGAGCGATTTCTTTGTACACTCGCTCCATAGCGTCAACATCCGTGACATCGCTGTATTGTCATTAGAACCATCTCAGTATTCATTGACGTGCTGTACTTACCAGGAGAGAATCTTGATCGTAACACCGTTATCACGATGGGTCGATAGCCAGCGTTCGTCCACATGGGGATTTCTGCTGCTAATGACCATGTACCGGACGCCATGATCGATCATCCAATCGCAGAGAGCGATGCCGAGCGCGCCAGAGAGTCCGCAGAACCAGTATGTCTTGTTCGGCCTGAATTTTATGGAGACGTCGAACCTGTACATCCGAGCTGGTATCTTTTCGCTGGCCGTCCAGTCTATGACTGTCAAGGGCTGAATGTCTGCAACACTCTCGCCACCCGTTATCACTTCCTCTAACTTCACTGACGTCGCCAATGTGTGAGTGTTATTGCGCGTGTTGTCTGGTCCGCACGCTTTCACTAGAAGATTTCTCAGAGCCTCACGTGAAGATTCGTTGCTGTCCTCGCATCTAGCATTTTCGGAACAGAGTGTATACCAGCTCTCACGTTGGCAATATCCTGGAACCAGGCCTTCCAAAGCATTTGCAGTAGGGTCATTCGGTCGGGAAAGGTTAAGAAAGCATGCTGCGTTGCCGTCAAAAATATGCTTGAGGTCCGAGGTTCCAGCATAGCGAGGCAGCTGTATCCACGAGGAGTTGTTGTCGCCGTTGTTTCTTGGTTGCTCTCCTTCGCTAGTCAAGAATATGACGCGCAGGCTGTGATCTTGTGCTTCGACGTGCATAGCTTCTGCCATGTCAGCCGACGCTCCAAGCACCACAATGCGTTGCCCTGCATGCAGGCCCTTGATTGCAGCCATGACTGTCAGTCGGTGTGCGACCCGCGACAGAAGCTCACCATCGAGGCCGGCATCCTGCTTGATACCGAGCACAGCATCGGCCGATATCTTCATGACAGATGAGACCTCGTCCACCAGCGCCAGGAAGCGACGCTCCTGAGCGTCCAACCCAATGACCAGTGACTTGAAGCCAAGGGGTGTCCGGATAGAGGAGTAGACGGAGTGAGAGACACGAAGGTCCAGTACCCCATTCTCGGATTTGACCGCTTCTGGTCGATCGAACCTTGTCAAGCGGCGTACGAAAGGCCCACTGTCGTTCCTGTGGAAAGATACTGGCTCACGTTGGAGGTCACTCTCGCGCGTGACTATCTGCCGTTTTGACAGGAGACGGTCGTTCGCATCGTCCAGCTGTACAATTCTTGGGACCAACTCTCGATGGTGTTGATCAACGATGATCTCGCTCTCCATCACGTAGACTAGGTCTCTACCGCTCCCACTGATGATGTCTTTGTTCGTGAGTCGCACAAATGCTTCAGCGACCGAGTTGGCGGTCAACTGCGAGAGGTCTTCCAGATCAATGGTTTGCAGCCTAAGCTCCGCCTCCTCGTTTGCGACAGATCGTGCGAAACCCATGATCATGTTGCTGTATACTTCGCCTTGCGTGCGTCCAGTGGTGTACCAGAGCGCCGCTTTCTTGCCAAGGAACAGGCGTTTGAACTGCGGCCAGCGTTCACTAGACATATTCTTGAATTGCGGCTCGTCCAAGTCTGCCAGACAGATAATGGCAGCATCGTCTTTGTCGGCACGATCGTCGAGATCTTCGAGCGTTTTATACGCGTGAGTCACCGCACCCATGCTCTCGAAGATGTGCTGCAGCTGCGTTGCAGTGTTCGCAACGAGTTCAGTCTGGCCTCCGATGATGAGGATCTCGTCAACGCTGAGGTTTTGGGGCGCCGACAGCGGATTCTTGAGAATCTCTACGCGCTCGTCGACGGCTTGCGCAGCCATGACCAGCATACCATAGACATCGTCTAAATGGGGTGTGTTGATGGTCTCGATCCCACCGAAGCCATTCTCACGAAGAATCTTGTCCCAGGTCTCCTTCGACGCAAATGGCGACAGAGTTCTTCCTTCGTCAACGCCAGCCCACCATTGCGGTAACGTCCCAAAGATGAAAGATCCGCCGTAATGCATGATTCCATCGGCACTACATTCTCCGATGAGCAGATATCCGCCAGGCTTGAGGAGTCTTCGGATGTTGCGAACGGTTTCTTCCAGACTCCGTGTGACGTGAAGCACTTGACTGGCGACAACCACGTCGAACTCCCCCTCCCTGAAGTCTTGCTCGACTGGGTCGATCTCCACGTTCAAGGTTTTGAAGTTCATGCAATGGCTCCACGCAGCGAAGCTTTCGAGAGCCTTGTCGAAGAACGCGCCAGACACATCAGTGAAAGTGTAATTGTCAAAGTTGTTGCCAATAGTGTCCAAGATACGATGAGTGGCGCTTCCCGTTCCAGCACCGACCTCGCAGATTCGAAGCAGAGGATGGCGATCTGTGAGTTGTTTAAGGATGATGGCCATGAAATCAATGGCGTGTCGCAGGCCTGCGCCGTCTTTGTAGATCCCATCGAGAAGTCCAGACTGGCGGAGCTCTTCGAGAATATCGGCCTCACCGCGGAAGACACGAGGCATGACCTTGCCCATGAAGAGGGACAATTGAACGTCGGGACTGTTCATTGCTTTAGCCCTGCAGGCAGAGTTAGCGAGTGCTTCGTTCTTCAACAAGTAGCGACTTACCCAAACCGCTCAATATCGGCCCTCACATCTTCCTCTGTGTCTTGGATCCATTCCGGCTTGGTGTGTCTGTTGCCTCCACTCTGTAGCTGCGCCGTAATATGCTCGCAGTAGCGGAGGTAATGCTTCAGTGGCCCATCTTGAGTCCTAAGGGGCGAGTCCTCGGGCACCTGACGTAGGAACTGAGGGGCGTAGAAGCTGGCTACACGACTGAGGATTTGCATGAATTCCTTGTCGAGCTGTGTGGCGGGAATCTTTTTGGCCGCCTCGTCCCCGTCAAGCTTGGTGGGTAGGTATTCCATGACATGGAATATCTTGCGTTCTTTTTTCATACTTCCTACGGGCTTGAGGAGGACGTCGTCTACTTGGATGCCTGGGTGTTGGGCCTCGTGCTTGTTGTCGAAGTACAGACGAGCGTTGCCAGAGAAGCCAGTGATTGGGGCCAGGGGATCCGATGTGTTCCAAGTCGAGTCAACGTGAAAGTCCTCTATAGTCTTGTCGCTGACGCCCAAGGCACTTGGGTTGACGCGAATAGTGGAAATCGAGGTCGGAAGATGGAGAAGTTGGAGCTGCTCGTCGCCAGGATAGCTATACGCCAGGTTGATTGCTTGGAATGCTGCGTCTAGCTCAGCAGGGTGAACCCACAAATCTGAACAATCGAGAGAAGTGTCACACTTCTGTGCTACACATCGTGCAGATCCTCGTTTGCGTCGGAGATTCTTCAAGGACTTGAAGGCGCCAGAGAAATTATACTCCAACCGTGCCAGGTCATCGTACAGTCGATGTGGCTTGACATCGATCATGTGCGGCAGCTCTGCTTCTCTTGCTGGGAGTAGATCCGGACATGGCTGACCAAGTTCCGCGTGAACCGTAGCACTGGCGACGAGCGACATGTCTGTATTGCCCGACGCAACTCCCAGCGCCGCGGAATATGAGAAATGAGCGCGCACTGATTGCTTGCTTTCTCCGCTGCGAACGATCTGGGTGAGTTCTACCAATATCTCAACAGCGTCTGTTTCGCTCTGGAAGGGGAGCGCCTGGTGGATCGCGAAATCTCTCAGTTCAAGCATGCGAATTGCGGCTGTGCTGCTGGCAAGGGCTCGACAAGCCTCGACTGCTGAAGAAATGTAGCCAGCTGCTGGAAACACAATCTGTGCTTGGACTGCATGCCCTGGCAACCACGATATCTCACTGGGTGTCAAGATGTGTCTCCATCGCAAAGCCTGCGGGCCGCTTTCTGGGGTGGAATGGCCGAGCAATGGATGCACGTTTGTGCAGCGTGTCCGCAAGTGACGGCTTCGTCTGGACTCAGCCCAATGGATCTTCTCATGGTTCCATTGGTAGCGGGGCAAGTCCTTCAACAGGCTTCTCGGGTACTCTTGCGGCGTCGCTGCTTTTTCTTCGAAAAGTTCAAGCCGAATGCCACGCTTTCCAAGATGCGACCATAGGAACCCCAAGGCCTGGGAGATCGCAAGCGTGGCGTCTGCTCCACGCTGCAGCGTTCCGTGATAGGGTAATGGTTTCTTGAGAGCCTCGGCCATGATCTGAACCGCCGGGCCTTGAAGCGCAGGGTGGGGACCAATCTCCAAAGCTGCATCGATAGTTGAGTCGCTCGCAGCCAGTGCAGCAGCGAGAGCGGGCTCAAACATCACCGGTCTCATCAGGTTCTGTAGCCAGTAGTCGCCCGCCAGGTCAAAGGACGAATCAATCAACTTCCCGTCATAGACACTGGAGTACCATCGGCACGGAGGCGTCGTCGCCGTCGGGGTAGTCTGAGTGACATTGGCTCTCTTCATGCCAGCTGCATAAGACTCCGCGCACGATTTCATATGGTCCGAGTGATAAGCTCTGTCAACGCGAAGTCGGCGATGAAACTTCTTTTCTTCTTTCATGAAGTCTGCTAGCTCGTCGACAGCATCGGCATCGCCTGATATGGTGACACTCGATGGGGAATTGACAGCTGCCAACGACAGACGCCCAGCGAATATCTCATCGTTGCAAAGCTCGATTGCATCTTCCCGGCTGGTGCCGACGGCCAGCATCGCACCCCCAATATCGCCATTTGGGCTTCGTGCATATTGACAGGAAAGTCCACGGTAGTAGGCCACGCACATGGCTTCTCGAGCGCCGAGGAAGCCCGCTGCGTACGCTGCTGCAATCTCTCCGCTGCTGTGACCTACTACAACGTCCAGGCTGACGCCGGCCGCCCCCAGCATGTCAACAAGAAGGATTTGCACGGCAGTGTTCAGTGTTTGTGACATCGAGCTTTCGCTGATGCGAGACTTCTCGCCATCAGCCAAGAGCTCTGCTTCCAACGACCAGGACGGACGATCTTGCCTCGGCAGCTCCTGAAGGTAAGAGTCCAGTCGTGCCACAATTTCGCGAGCCAATGGCGACTGACAAACCAGCTCGGCGCCCATTGCGGCATATTGGGCTCCTTGACCTGTGAAAATTCCCAATATAGAGGGCTCTGCATTTCCAGCTTTGGGCAAGGTACGAATGATACCAGCTCGGGCCTTGCTATCATCTTCGACTGAGAGAGCAGCTTTGATCCTGTCCATAAGGTCGTCTACGCTGGATGCTGCCGTGGCAAAACGATATTGAAGCAGCGACCTTCGTTGCAGCGTGTAGGCCAAGTCACGAAGAGGAAGTTGTCGGCGAGCCTCAAGATGACTCGTGTATGCGGTAAGATTGTCCTTTAGTGCTTGTTCAGAGGCCGCCGAGAACACAAATGGCCCGAGTGGACGCTCTGCGTTCGCTTGTGTAGTCTTCTGACCGGAATAACCTTCTATAATGGCGTGCGCATTTGTGCCACCGAAGCCAAAGCTGTTAACACTAGCACGTCGTACCTGGCCGGGAGAGAGCTCCGGCCATGGAGTGTTGGCTTGAGGGATTTTCAAGCCTTTATAAAATGGCTGTACCGCCGGGCTCAGCTCGTTCAAGAGAAGGTTGCGTGGTATAGTCGCATGCTGGATGGCGAGCATTGCTTTGAGCAACCCAGCAATACCCGCAGTGCCTTCGGTGTGGCCGAGGATGGTTTTGATGGAGCCGACGTACAAGGGTTGCTCGTTAACGCTGCTCGAATCGGTTTCATCATTCTCGAAGAAGGCTGTTTGGATTGCTTCTGCCTCAACAGGATCTGCGGAATATTAGATATCAATCACAGTTGAGCCACGCACTTGATGCGACATACCGCCTGCTGGAGTGCCAGTTCCGTGCGCCTCGAAGTATTGAGGTCGGTCCTTGCGGCTCCGAATATCTAGTCCAGCCTTCGCGTACGTCCTTCGAACCAGTTGGCTCTGCGAGATGGGACTTGGCATTGTCAAGCCAGCTGTACTTCCATCTTGATTGACTCCTGTCTCTCGGATGATGCCTTCAATGTGGTCGTTGTCTGCAAGTGCCGCGCTCAGTGGCTTGACAACTAAAGCCGCAACACCGTCGCCTCTTGCGTAGCCGTTCGCGTTCTTGTCCCACATACGAGATTTGCCATCAGGAGAAAGCATCTTCACGTTGCTTTCGATAATGAATGCCTCCGGGCCGAGAAGCAGATTGGTCCCAAGTACTACAGCTGTTCGCGAATCACCGGCCCGTAAGGTCTGTACAGCGCTGTGCAGCGCGACCAATGATGATGAGCAAGCTGTATCGATCGTCACTGAAGCACCATGCCAGTTGAAGCAGTAGGAAACCCTGTTTGACAGAACGGCTCGAGAAGTTCCGACGGCCGCATAAACCGGACCCATGTCCAGATCTCGAGATAGCAACGCTTCGTAATCGCCTGTCATGACACCGGCATACACGGATGTGTCGCTACCAGACATGCCTTCTATGGAAAGTCCAGCCGCGTCGATAGCCTCATAAACCGTCTCCAAAGCCATCCGATGTTGCGGGTCCATTGACCGGGCTTCCAGCGCGTTGATGTTGAAGAATTCAGCATCAAATGAGGCCGGATTCTGCTCGAGCGTGTAGGCATTTTTCACATTGGTATGGCCGTGGTACAGGTGATGCGGATGGTAGAAGCCGTCGACATCGAATCTGTCTTTAGGTATCTCTCGACATAGATCTTTCGGGTCCTTCAAGAGCTGCCATAGCTTGGAGGGGGAGTCAACCTTCCCAGCGAAGCGACAGGCGCTGCCAATCACAGCGATCGGCTCATTGGACATTCTGACAGAGTAGGAGCCGTCTGTGCTGTTGTGTGGTGTTAGCTGGAATCAAAAATCGAAGAGTCTGTAAGAACTGTTTACTATGAATGAGCGGACGACGCGCCGTTTTACAGTTCGGAGCTCCCGGAGAACGGGTGGCGCTGTTCGCACTGGAGTCCGTCTACCGTTCACCGACTCTGACGGATCCGCAGTATTAGACTTCTGGCAAACAACTAGAGCTGCTGCGCTCGTGTCAGTCTCCGCCCCTCATCCGGTGATGTCCACGTAGAGCGAATTATTGTGTCGCCGAACGCGCCACGAGGAAGCCGATACTGCTTCTACGCAGCCACAATGCCTAGGACTCAGTTCTCTGCAGACGAAGGTTCTCAACCATGTATGACCCTCCGTTCCTGGAGCACGTTCTACGAACTATGGCTGTGCGGTGAGGAACCACGATCTTGATCAGACTTGATACTCCTGCATGTACTACGCTACTCGTGCAACGAGCTTGTTGCCCTGCACTGCTCCTGCATTCACTTCCTCCAGGCCCCGAATGATCCCTTCGAAACTTTCAGCAAGTTCTCTGACCGGCAACGGCTCAATGCAGCCGTTTTTCATCATCGTGACAATCTCCTCGCCCCAGACTCGGGCCCGCTCGGCTTGCTCAGGGTCAAACTTCCTGGAGTACACGCTATCTCCAAGGTCCACATCATACCCCAATTGCTCGTACGACAGAATGACGCTGACTTTCACTGACTTTCGAGGGATCCATGCCTCCGGACAGTGCTCCAAGCACGCGTATCGTGCTCCCAGTCTTGAAAGCGCTGCAAAGCATGTCTCAACGGACATGGGATTGGTGATACAATCTAACGCGTGCTTGATCGGCACGCCCCCAGCAAGTGCTTTGATCTGTTCGACACAGTCCGGTGCCGTGTAGGAAGCTGTGCCAATGGCACCATGAGCCTTGGCACGCGCAGCAGAGCGGTCTGAGCATACAGCAATTACGGCATAGCCAGATCTACAGTGTGTAAGTAATCATCTGCGCATTGACACCGAGATCAACTCACTGTGTAAGCATCTGAATCGCTACGACCCCTGTGGCTGTTCCACCTCCGTAGACAAGCACGGGGACCGCCTTTTCTGCAGGAGCGCTCGGTCGTCCGGGCAGATCCAAGGAGCCGGGTTTTGTCATCGCCATCGCTACCGTGGCCCAGGAGATCAATCCTAGGCCAGCGGCGTTTGCATCGGACCAGTGCTCAGGAACCTTAATTGTCTGCCACCCGATGCCGATGGCGTATTGTGCAAACGCTCCGTTGTCCGGATTGTTCGGCCGGTACGGGTAGTGGCCAGCTATGACTCTGGTGCCAATGGCGACACCCGCCTTCGGGCCTGCTTTTTCGACAATGCCGCAGAAGTCACAGCCGACGGGAGTATCTTCCATGTAGAAATGCTGTACCATTTTGCAGTCCGTAGGGTTGAGTCCTACTGCCAGCACGCGAATCAATACATCGTGATCAGATTGAATCGAGGGCAGTGGCCTATTGGTCGCGATAGTGAGTGGCAACTTCTGGTCCGGGTTCTTCAATCGCTTGTTCTGAACGATCAGGGTTTGTGTTTGCGGTAATGAGGCCATCCTTGCAGCTGAGAAGGGGGGCTGTGAGCTGAGGCAACGGCGACGAATGCTGCATGCATTTGAACGCACAGCGTGATCCTTTCGCTGATTTAAATATGCAGCTCGGGCGCGCTTGTAGGAATCCGAAGGTGAGATCTCCGACCATGGTCACAATGGGGGCCGAGAACGAGCTGCAGAAGTGCGAGTCGTCTTTCCGACGTTTGACCGACCTCACCCGCGTGAGTACACTCGTAGTATGACTCGTTGAAGGCATGCTCATGCTACCCTTTTTAGAGCTCCAGCTGCAAGTCCCATTGGGTTCCAATGTCATGGGCGCAGCGCGTACGCAGCCCAGGGTGGTAGCGATTATCTCGCGCATGAACATGGGTCGACGTATCACATTCCGGAGCTGAGACATGACGATAACATCATTCTTGCAAAGAAAAGCGCCCCCACAGCATGAACAGACGTTGAAAGAAACTCGAGTCTAATTCCAAGTGGGGGTTTCCCCTTCCGTCCGTGCGCGTGATTTGAACAAGTCAGCCGCTAGGCGCACTCAGGGCTACATGTATGTACATGTACGACGAGCGACGTACAAGTCTGATGTCATTCGCGCACATCGCAATGTTCCTCGATCTGGGCCAGTGCTTCACAATGCTATGCTACGTTGGCAAGACATCTATGTTTCGGGGCAAAGGCCGTTTCCACGACTCACGAAGCTGCATGCACTTAGCTTCTACTGGATTCATTGCGGACCAATGTGAGCTAAGACAAACAAATCCTCTTCCTGTCTATTGCCCGAGAACCTGTTCTCGCAACTGGTAGAATTGCCGCAGGCTCGCTAGAGGAGCGAAAGTCGATGCGTGCAAAGGAATCCCAAAAGACACACCTTTGGGTATCGGCATCGAGCTCTGGAAGTATGTACGATCTAGCATTTGCCCGTCACGCGTCCGGCGATGACGAAACTTCACATGATGCTCAGTGACAGAGATGCTCTGGCGATGATGCTTGTGGATCATGCCGTTGCAAGGGTCATTGCCAGCAAGTCCCACACCCAAGGACACTCAGATCGAGAGCAGCCACGGATGTCGCACTGCTATCGTGTCGCATCGACGGAGCTAGCAGTGACGTATCTTGAGATTTCACCTGAGGGATCCGTCGTCAGCTGGTACTTATATCAGCTGGCAGCATGAACAGATTGTGATAAATCCAATCCATATCTATCGCCAGCAGCCTCTACACATTGCACTTGCTTGAAAGCGAATGCGCAATGATTGAAATCGATCATGGCATCCAGGGCGAGAAGTCATTGACGGCACGCGTGTCTCCGATACTTTTCCTAGCAGTTGTACTGGTATATGAGCGAGTCTGACCGCTTTTCGTAGCTCTAGCTAATTTTCAATTAGACGGCGGCTTATTGGACTTTGTTGCCCGTCTACAATGTCTGGTTCCACCCTCTCGCCAAGTACCCAGGCCCGAGACTTTATGCTGCGTTTTGGTTTCCGTGGGGCTACTGGTATCGCAGCGGATACTGGCACGAGAAAATCCATGAGCTGCACATGAGATACGGGCCTATCGTTCGAGTGGCTCCCGATGAGCTTTCTTACAATGTCGCTGAGGCATGGGAGGACATCTATGGCCGTGGGGGCACCAAAATGGAGAACTTGCGCCCGGAGTGGTTCGTGTCAAGCAAAATCCACACCATCATTGGAGCAAGCGAGGAGGACCAGAAGAGAATGAAGACTATTTTGGCTCCGGGGTTCTCCCAGGCAGCGCTTGAGAGCCAGGAGCCCATCATCAAGAGGCACATGGACAACTTCATCGAGCAGGTCGGAAAAGCTTCTAAGGGTGGCGAACAGTCGCTCAATTTCATACGCTGGACGAATTTCCTTACTTTCGACATTATCGGTGAGCTTCTCTTCAGCAAAGACTTCGGGTGTGTTAGGGGCGACGAAGAAATGCGTTCCTGGCAGCAGTTTCTCATCGACAATCTGAAGCTTGTGCACCAGCTTGCCGTTTGCAACCGCATCTGGACGTTCTACTTGGCTCTACCGATTCGTGATCTCTGGTCATTCGTGACCCGCTTCACCTTGAAGTACGACGTGATCTTTGGGCGTGTGGACCGCCGAATGTCAGGCGATGAACCGCAGCGAGAGGACATGCTTGAACTCATGCGCCATGGCAAGAAGAAAGCCGTACGTATACTCGTGACAATTCTGGATGCAGTTGCTCGGAGACCTCAACTAATACCTACACCTCTAGACAATGTCAAAGCCGGAAATATACGCGAACACGACGTTGCTCACATTCGCTGGCTCCGAAAGCTCTGCAAACACCACTGCATCATTGTTATTCCGCATCGCGGCGGACGTTGACACCAGGACCAGATTGTTGGACGAACTCCACGCCAACTTCAAGACCTCAGATGAAATGAGCAGCATCAAGACGATGAAATTACCTTACTTGACAGCAGTCATCAAAGAGAGCATTCGACTTCATCCCGTCACACCAAATGCACTCTGGAGACAAACTCCCCCAGGGGGCAATGAAGTGCTCGGCGAGTGGATTCCGGGCAACGTAAGTTATCACGTCTTCTCTGCTTTTATGATGGCGGTGGCTGAGCTGACTCTGCTGCCAATGATAGACGGTACTCAGTATTCACCACAGAGTCCTTTACCGGAGCGAACACAATTTCAAGCGACCCGACGAATTCGTCCCAGAGCGTTGGATGCCCGAGACTGAAGCTTATCGAGAGTTTGAAGATGACGTTCGGAATGCATTCCATCCATTCTCATATGGCCCTCGCAAGTGCCCAGCTATGAAGTAAGCTATCAATGCATTGCTTTCCGTCGTTAAGCTGACACACTGCAGTCTAGGCTACGCTGAGATGAGCATCATTGTTGCTAGACTACTTTGGTCCTTCGACATTACTGTCGCGGAGCAGAGCAAGAACTGGAAAAAGGAATTGCAAGGCTGGGTCCTGTGGGACAAACGGCCTTTGTGGCTGAACTTGAAACCTAGAAATGCACATACGGCGGAACAGAGCGGTCAGGCCCAAAAATGACGCATCCACTGGATAGCCATTCTGCGCTCAGTATTAGTGAATCTTATCAGGAATGACAATTGCTACATATGTACTGCGCATTAACGGTGACTGCTTGATCGGGCCGTATCGTACAATTCACTGCCGACCTGTGGCAATGGAGATTCTCACCGGCTGCACAAATCTCCTCCAAGGATTTTTCATACTCTAGCGTAGTCCAACCAGGCGTGGAGAACGGTAGCTTATAGCTAGTGACGGTCAGCCGGCCAGCTTCAGTAGGGCACCCGCTTCATCAAATAACGTTGCGCTGTGCATATCAAAGATCTCCGTGGCTTTGCTCATGCTAGTTTCGTGCTCGGTGGGCCCATGTCAGGCAATGACTCGTGTTCATACTCGACAGCGGGTTTTATCATCCACTCGCTTCCGGATGAGCTCTTCGAACCTAAACATGATTCAGGTCGTATGCTTTTGTGAATCATGATGTGAAGTGAGCACGGCATGCTGGCTGCAGACTCCACCACTACGTGCATACGGGGCCGTCGTAGAAGGATAGCGTTCCTGTGTCGGAGCCATCTCGCAGCGCGCTGCCTTTGCATGGGTCTTTGCGGTCACCTCCCTGCGGAATCCGATTCTGATTCTTCGTCAGTCTGCACTCATCATAACGCCGTGCTTTCGTGCTTCTGCCACCAATTCCACTTTTCCACCTGAACACCGAAAGAGTAACAGCCCACCGTTGGGTGACCACTTCCTCCTACACAATCGTCGTAATGCTAAGTGACCTATTGAATATGGCGCTGCCAGGCCACACGCAAGCCTATGCCATAATATCCGGCGCGCTGCTGGTCTTTTACATAGCAAGTCGAACACTCAGGGCCTACATATCAACCAGACCCTACCCGGGAATACGTTTGATCGCTTTGCCGAACAAGACGGCTAAAGATTCGTGGATCCACCAAGGCAACGAGACGATTCAATTCGGAATAGAAACATGCGCAGCAGACGAGACATTCCAAATCATGACCGGAACAGGTCCAAAGCTCGTCATCCGCCAGCAATTTGCAGAGGAAGTGGCGAAAAACAAGAACTTCTCCTTTGGCGAGAACTTTCGTATCGACTACATGGCACATTATCCTGGATTCCAAGGCATACAGGTCGGTCTGGACAAGGGCATACTGATCCACGACACCGTTGCGAAGAAACTGACGCCTATGGTGAGTCTCATCATAGGTGATCTCGTCGACGAAGCAGCCGATGCTATCAAGGAGGCAATGAAAGATGACAGGCAGTGGCAATCGGTGGAGATTGATGAGAAAGTCCAGTGGATAATTGCGAGAGTTTCCAGTCGAATCTTCCTCGGCAAGCCCTTGTGCAGAACTACGAAGTGGCTGCAGATTGCCGAGAAATACACTATGAACGTCTTCATCGGGTCAGCATACTTGCGAGCGATCCCAAGTTTGCTTCGACCTCTTGCTCACTGGTTCGTCCCTGCGTGCAGAGTCCTTCGCAAGCAGGTGAA
The DNA here is from genome assembly GCA_023512815.1 of Cercospora zeae-maydis. Classification (NCBI taxonomy): domain Eukaryota; kingdom Fungi; phylum Ascomycota; class Dothideomycetes; order Mycosphaerellales; family Mycosphaerellaceae; genus Cercospora; species Cercospora zeae-maydis. The sequence continues at coordinate 5,804,844 of JAKLWY010000001.1, read as the reverse complement.
GGACGCACGCTCCTTGATTGGGGACGATGTACGAGACAGAGAGCATGTCACAAACACAGTAGGTCTGGCAACAAGATTGAGTGCCTGTCAGTCGCTGATAGCAGTTCCACAGCTCCTGGCCGAAGGCAAGAAAGTACCTAAAAAGGCTGACACGATCAGCTGGTTTGTTGAGATGGCCCGAGAACATGGATACGAGCTGAGCACCAACGATTTGGTCTCCTTGCAGCTCTTTCTGACGATAGTGGCAAATCATGTGAGTATGCGTCCGCCTAATAATGAGCACAATTAGGACTGACTATGTCGGAATGTCTAACAGACAACCACCGAAGCGATCAATTTAGCGCTGAAGCATCTCTGCGAGCATCCCGAGATCGTGCAACCACTTCGTGAAGAAATTGTCCGAGTATTAGGCGAACAAACATGGTCCAAGGCCTCGATCTCCAAACTGTGTATCATGGATAGCTTTTTGAAGGAGAGTCAGCGACACTCCCGAGGATTAGGTCAGTGCGAAACGATAGCAGCATCAGCAGCAAGACTAACGAGAAGCACAGCAACTCTCATGCGGATCGCCACAGCCGACACAGTGCTATCCAATGGTCTCGTCATCAAAAAAGGCACCCGCATGGCACTACTGAACGGATGCATGGACGAGAAACACTACGCATCACCGACAACATTCGATGCATATCGATTCCTTAATGCTCACGAAGAGACAAGCGCCGGAAAACGCAACACTGCGCAATTTGTGAGCCTCAGTGCAGAGCAGATGGGCTTCGGACTTGGTGTCCACGCTTGTCCTGGTCGCTTCTTCGTCGCTCACGAGATGAAGATTGTGATGGCGTTTCTGTTGCTGAAGTATGACTTCCAATTCGATGCTGAGTTTGGTAATCCAGAAGTATATGTGATCGAGGGTAACCCGCTATGGAATCCAAAAGCGAAGCTCATGTATCGCAGAAGGTCGGAAGAGATAGATCTGAGTCTGATGGTCGATTGAGTGGTCTGTCGCTAGCTTGCTAAACAGATCCGAGTGTTGCTGGCCGACGCTAACGCACCACCGATGCGGGCATTACACATTTCGGAGTCGTTTCGAATGTCAGATTCCCGTTCTAAGATTTCCTTACTATGTAGTTGCGTTGGGAAACGGGCGCCTCGATCCGTCCTACACCGCGAATGGACGTAATTCCTTGCCGATTCTATCTCTTGAATGATGTGATAGCTCGCCTCTAAGGCACATCACATGCAATCTGTACATCGCTCCATGCCAAGAAGTTTGGGGTGCCGGAATACGCGATTTGTTCCGCAGGTGATCCGATTTGCCCAGTGTAAGGTGTAGACCTGACGCGTGGTCAACAGATGACGAAACACAGTGACTGTCTCTGACGTATCTCCGAGCTTGATGGCCAGTCCTATGCTGTCAGTGCATCCACGACGTTGTTTTGGCGGGACGCCATCGATTCGTTTCTGACCAACTGTCCAAATTCTTCGTGACCACTTTGGCGACATGATGGGCCGTTCAAAGCAGCATTGGTCTGAGAGACGCAGAAGCCGCTCCGGAAACTTGGCGATGCATAGTTTCGACAAGCGCTTTGACAGTACCGCCGCATTGAGTCCTAAAGAATCCAATGGTAGAGATCAATGGAATGGAAGAGACCGCGCAGACGAAGAGGAGAGGAAATCCAGCACCGGAGATTCACGGAACGAAAGCGATCGTCCGGATGAAGAGACAAATTCCTTCAGCAGAGACGCGTGGGACGAAATAGACCACGCAGACGAGGGGGAGAACAAATCCATTGCGGAGCCGCAACAACGAGAATATACCATCAGCCGGTGGCGATTGGCGCTGACAACACTCACGTTATGCTTTGCCGCTTTCACTGCATCTGTGGACGATACCATTGTAGCTACAGCCATTCCGCGGATTAGCGAAGACTTCAAGTCCATCGAAGACATTGCATGGTACGGCAGCGCATATTTTCTTACGATGGGCAGCTTCCAGCTTCTGTACGGTACGTTATACCGCCTACACTCCGACAGAACCGTGTACCTAGGAGCTCTGGTCAGCTTCGTGGCGGGCTCTACGGTTTCGGCTACAGCACGCAACTCCAGGTCTCTCATCATTGGCCGGGCTCTGGCAGGAGCCGGAGCTGCTGGGATCATCACCGGAAACTTCGTAATCATGGCGAATATCATACCTTTGAGGCAACGGCCTCTCTACACCTCGATCGTCGGAATGCTGGTTGCAATGTCCAGTGTGGCCGGACCACTGCTTGGCGGGGTCATAACAGATCATCTGGGCTGGCGATGGTGTTTCTGGGTCAGTCTTCCCGCTGCTGCGGCGATAGCGATTGTCTTCGTCGCGGTCCACCGCGCACACAAGCCTACCGTGACACCTGAGTCGTGGAGAAGACGACTTCAAAGATACGATCCAGTCGGTACGCCGGTCTTTCTTGCCTTGGCGATATGCTTTCAGATTGCTCTCCAATGGGGCGGAGCGGAATATAGATGGGGTAGCGCTCAAGTCGTCAGTCTGTTCGTAGTTTCAGGAGTCTTGTTGGCCACCTTCATTGGCTCGCAATGGTATATGGGAGAGGATGCAACACTCCCGCCTCGGATTGCTAAACAGCGTACCATGGCCTCCGGTGGATTCGTATGTAATCCTTTGGGATTTCGGAGACTGTAGTACTGACATCTCGCCAGTTCATGTTCTGCCTCGGGGGAGCATACTACTCCGCGGTGTATTATCTACCACTTTGGTTTCAAGCCATCCGAGACGCTTCTCCGTCCCAGTCGGGCATCTTGAGTGTGCCACTGTTGGTCAGTATCACATTGACAGCCAACGCCCTCTCCATGCTTTTCTCCTGTTCCATTACAACATTGTCCAGGTCGTTATTAGGGCAAGGCACATACTAAGTATTTCGTGCAGATCTCCATGGTAGTCTCTTCAATCCTAATAGCTGGAGCCGTCACTGCTGCCGGATACTACACACCCTTTGCGATACTCTCTCCCTTCCTCACATCCGTCGGAGCTGGTCTTTTATCATCTTTGCAGCCAGGGTCGAGTCAGGCGAAGATCATCGGCTATCAGATTATACTTGGAACCGGCACTGGAATAGGCCTCCACCAACCATTCATTGCGGCCCAGACCGTACTGTCCAGCAGTGTAAGCCAGCAATGAGATGATGACAGCCTTCAGGAACTGACTTCGAAAAAAGGACACCTCCACAGGGATCGCTTTCATGATGGGCAGCGAGATGCTCGGCGGCTCGCTGTTCATCGCGGTGGCCCAGAAGATATTTACCAGCAGACTGTCTGCGTTGCTCCTCAAGGCTGCGCCTGGAATTGATGCTGCGGCGATCTCGAAGGCTGGAGCGACGCAGATTTTGTCCATGGTTCCTCAGGATCGCTTAGCAGCGGTCAGGCAGGCTTATAGCACAGCGGTGACGGACACCTTCTACCTTGGCACTGGTCTTGCGGCCGCGAGTTTGCTTGGAGCAGTGTTCATGGAGTGGCGAAGTATCAAGCAAGATAAGCATGAGAATCAGGAGAGTTCGCAATAGATACAGCCAAATGTCGAAGCAGATGTGATATTTTCAGCCTGACAGAAACAGACGGGAGGAGTGTTTCATCCCTCGGCTCGAAGCGCAGCACCGTGTCGCGATGTCGACATCACTCTTGAGTACTGAGTCGCGAAAGTTCGCATAGTTGAACTCTAGCACAAGTTGAACTTTTGCGCAACGCTACGAAAGGCTTGAGTAGACCTCGCGCTGTGAACTAAACTGACGTTGGACATGTTTCGACGGCTATGGGCACCTTAATCAATGATCGCAGTCAACCGTCAACCGGCAATTAATTGATCAACCGATTGATCAATTCCAACCCAATCTAGCACTCTAATTGGTTGCAATCATTTGCTATAATAATGAATAGTTGCAACCGAGTCGTGTGATTGATTGAAACGAGGCTTGGCAACGTAGTTTAGTTAGTATAGAAGGCAGCCTGCAGTTTATAGCGGTCTTAGCGTCCGCGGAGGCCTCTTTTAGTTAAATGTATACAGCTTAATACCCTCTATTCGGCATTAAACTAGCTAAATTAGCTGGTCAAAACCTAGGTCCTTTACATGAATTTTGCTTACTCATAATCAATCCGGCTCAATCGATTAATTGAAACGACCTCTGGTTGCAATCACTAGCCTTGGCAACTCAATCAAGGCCTCTAATTGATTGCAATCGGTTGATTGCGATCATTGACCTTAATTGAATTGTCGACCATACGTCGACTTTCCGAAAGCAAGAGTAGGATATACTGAGCTATCGAGACGTAACCCCGTCTTCGAGCTGTCGAGGGAGCGAGGAGTGGGACTCTTGTATCGCTATCACGCCGTCTAGATAACTAGCATGTAGTAGAACCGCTCAGCCCCGAGGTCGGTAAGCATCAATTGCGTTCAGGCAGAGATGGCCATTCGCGTCAAGAACTCGGCGATCTTGCAAGATCGGCCACGTTCATGTGCGCCTGCTGGCACTCGATTTTTACGCGATAGATTTCTGCTAGAACCTCGTGCGCATCGAATGTCTTCCGAAAAGGGCACCCATCTGCCTGGCTCAGCATATTTTCCCCATTGGATCATGGGAGCTTTTGATCTGTCTGCCTCGGTAGCGCAATGCGTTCCCGCCACGCATTGCCTCTTTGTATTGCAAATGATAGCTCTTGGTTGCCATCTCCAAGGCTACAGCAGCACCACAAAAGCGACGAGTCCACTACCAGCTCGGTGTGTATGTGGACGTTGCCAGTGGTATGCCTCTTATCGCGCGTTATGAACCACAACCACGTGGGCGGAAATGTACCGCCTCTCCGAAGAGCTGATTTTGAAGATACTTTAGTTTGCACAAAGACGATCACCTAGAACACCGGACATGTCGCTGAGTTCGAGAATGATTTGCTGGCGCCCGCAGGAACTAATGATGCGATTGAAGCTGTCGTATGAGCTGGAACGAGCTTCGTATGAGCGATAAAAGATGTTGGAAGGGCAGACTTGCCAAGAATGCAGAGGCAGCCCACTCCAGCGAGCTGCAAAGCTATCAACATGCTAAAAAAAGAGAGGGTCGGGAGCGAGCGAAGTGGTATTGTTACCGCTACGATGATTGCTTTTGGGCTTGGCGGCGCTGCCGGACTTGCTAGAACGTCTGCTCGACGTTGCGCTTCCGATGCTTGCTGACGAAGCCAGTCAAGATCGGCGCTGGTCGCATCGGGCTCAGAGTAGGGGCCAACCGACTTCAGCGCATCCGCCCATCAGCAGGCGATCTGGTTGGCCATGGACGGGCTACCAAGCCTGAGGAGGCAAAGTCCACTTCCGATGATGCTAATGTTTTCGAAAATTCGAGAGACAACAGCTGGTTGGGCTGCTTACGAAAAGACGTAAGCTGAAGTCACCTGGTCCCAGAGTGCTCAGCGGCAGTGGCTTCGGGCCTTCGAGGTTGAGGCTGGTTACGGAAAGCGGAATGGAGTAGTCTTGTGACAACAAGCGACCTACCGAGCCACAGAGGGTAAGCATCTTTAATGCCGCGATGCTCAAGATCTTCGAGGTACCGTACCCTATAGCACTTATAACTACTACTATTATCTAATAAGCCGATTGCTATGATTAGCAGCGCCTCTCGCTTCGCCGGGAAGGTCGAATCCCCTGTCCCTCTAAGCTATAGGAACTCTCAAAGGACCCGAAAGATCTATATCGAGAAATTCCCAAGGACAGATTCGATGTCGACAGCTTCTACCATCCCAATCACCCCGCCGACATAAGTTATTCCATCATGGGCACGTCAATGTGACATTGACACCTGCATCGGCAAAAACCCCTCCATCAGGCAGAAGAGCAAATGTATAGTCACCTCGCTCCACCTCCCACGCGTAGTTTCTGTTCAAGATTCGCAAATAACGCTGTACATCCAATGCCATGGTGACGTTTCGAGTCTCGCCCACGGCCAGATAGACCCTCGTGAAAGCGACGAGCTGCTTCAGTGGCTGCACGATCTGCGAGACTCGCTGCAGAAGGTAAACCTGCGGGACATAGGACCCAGGCCAAGGACCTTTGTTGTGAACGGTGACGTGGAATTCAATGTGGTCAGACGCGCCGAATGTCTTGCTGTTGTTGTTGTTGTTGTTGCTGCTTCCAACAGAGCCGACAATACCGCCGTCGAAGCCGCTCAGCTCGAACTCGGAATATGATTTTCCGTACCCGAATGGATAGGCGGGATTGGAGTCGAAGTCGACGTATTGCGCGAGGTGTGCCGTGGGCTTGTAATTGTAGAATACCGGCGACTGCGCCTCGAAGAGTGGCACGCTCAATGTCAATCTACCCCCCGGATTATATTCTCCAAAGAGCACGTCGGCGACCGCCCGGCCGGCGGATTGCCCCAAGAAGCCAGTGGCCAGGACGGCAGAGGAAGCGTTGTAGAACTCGGGGATCGCAAAAGGACGACCACCGCCGGAGAGGACAAGTATCGTCGGCTTATTGAGGGCATATATTGCCCTGGCGAGGGCGGTCTGATTCGCAGAGAGACCGAACGTGGCTCGATCTCCGTTCTCGCCATCGGAATCCCATGAGGCACCGAGGGTAAGGAGTATAGTGTCAGCTTGTTGAGCGACTTGAACAGCCTGAGAGATGGCTGATGAAGATGAACTAGTGGTAGTGGTAGCATCGACAAGATTCCAGAAAAGGAGGACCTGTGCGTTAAGGGAATTCATATTCTGGAGTTTTTGGTAAAAGTTCCAGGACTGGAATTCCAGTCGAACAGTATGTTTTGCTCCAGGCAGGAACGTGAATGCTGCGGAACCCGGAGGAGGATCAGTACTGTTGAGAACACTGTACGTGCGGGATGGTATATTGGAGAGAAAATTGCCATTCTTGGTCATGGGGACATTGACGTGCAACTTTCCGTCGACGTAGAGCTTCGCTGTGGCGTTCCAGGAAATGGCAACTCCAAGCCATCCGTTCGTTGGCACCGAGACGGGTGAATCAAATTGGCCTTCCCATGTTGCGGAGAAGTTGTTACTCGATAAACCAGAGGGTGGATACAGTCCCCAGTCCCGAGCAGGCACTTCCAGCTTTTGCACTACTGGCTTCGAGAAGTCCATATCAGCGTAGTATGTTGCAGAGAGTCCACTTTGTGCACCATCCGTCGACCAGAGATGATAGCCCGGTATCGGATACTGTCCGTTGTAGAGCCAAGTATTTGTTCCCCAAGCGGTCATCAGCTCTATATGCGATCCAGTCTCTTGAAAGTGTTCAAGGATCCCTTGACGGATGGTAGATGCACGTTCGATAGGATACTGGCCGAATTGACCCGAGTAGTCACCTGTCAAATGTCAGGAAAATTTCCGTGCTCTCCGGGAACATTTGATGTGGTCTCACCGAAGTTCAGCATGTCCGAGTAAGGACCGATTAATGCAAGCTTCTTTATGCCACTGTCTGTTGAGCTCAAGGGTAGAGAGTGGTTGTGATTCTCAAGCAGGACGATGCTCTTTTGTGCCGCTTCAAGTGTTAGGGGTATATTTTGTTCCGTCAATGCTTCTGCGTCAATATCGTCTGGGATGTAGGGATTTTCGAATAGGCCTACCATATGTTAGCTTTGACCCTGGCAACAAGTGCGCGTCGCGTCCTCACCTAGATCATATTTGACGCCCAAGATCCGCCGCATTTTTCGCTTTAGAGTGTCGAGCGACAATGTACCATTCTGGACCAGCCCCAGGGTGGCCTCGACTTGTCAGCATATCAACAGACGAGTGTTGCGTAACCGGACTCACATTCATGTAAACGTCCAGATGGTAATCGTAAAAGGAGACCATTCCGCCAGCATTGAACCACTGTCCGATCGTGTCATTCTGACTGGCTGACACTTCATGGACATATTGCAATTCCGACATGCCTACATTCTTATCAGCAGATGCACCCCAAGCAACACAAGTCTGACTCACCTGTATCATCAGCAATCACAAAACCATCATATCCCCATTCGTCCAGAGAGCTATACAGTACTGGATTGACAGAGCACGGCACCTCGTCCAGCTCTGAATAGGCCATCATGACACCTCTAACGCCTCCAAGTTCAACAGCAGCCTTGAATGGCATGAACAAGTTCATCATGACCTCTCGCATCCCACGTCCCATCCAGGGCGCTGTGTTCATTCCCCCTTGTGCTGCTCCATGCGCGGCAAAATGCTTCATTACGGGCACAACGGCATCTTGGTCTCCCCACGTGCCATTTTTAGACAGACCTGATGCAAAGGCGACTCCGAGATGAGTGGTCAATATGTGGTCTTCGCCCCATCCCTCTATCACATCCCAACGTCAGAAATGTTCGCGTATAATCTAATCGCAATCCATCGTTGACTCACCTTGACATCTGCCCCATCTCGAATCACGACAAATGTCCAGCACTGGGGCAAAGCAAGCATGTATTCCGATGGCGCGTGCCTCCGTTCCAATTGCTCGACCGACGCTCCGTATAAGTTCCTCATCCCACGTCATACTCAACGTCTGAGCTTGTGGGAACATGGACTGTTGAAACGAGCCTACGCCATGGAGACATTCGCCAGTATGTAGAAACGGGATTTTGAGGCGAGACTTTTCGAGGTTGAGCTTTACCAGACTGTTGACGTTGGACTTGTTCAAGGTGTACCTGAATTCAAGATCCATTAGCACGATTACATTCGAAATAGCTGGGCATCACAAGTTCTATGTCCGTACCAATCATGGATGACACCGATGCCGGCATCGGGCGCGAAACGTAACGCGTAATCTGTAGCTTGTCAACGCTTCCAGACAGCGTTTGGATGTGTAATGTTTGTATACCATAGAGTTCGTTTTGGGAGTATTTCCCAATTGCATCATCTGCGAAGAACAAATACAGTTGCATGACTAGAAACAGTTAGCAGAAGCATCAAAGACATTATGAAGGTACGGTGGAGATGCCTATCTCGGGCACAGTCATCTGCGAGATCAGGTTTTCGATGAATGCCTGCTTCGTCATCTGCGTCGACACAACGGCCACAGTGGCTAATAACAGCCATATTGTTGTGAATGGGTTCTTCATCCTGTGCGCGCTTCTGCGAACCCTTTTTAGTGACCCAACTTTGCATAGTCGAGGCTGGTGAGAACTTTAAGTACCACATGACGGCTATATGCAGCTCGTATAGCCCGGACAGCATACCATGAGGAAGAGGGGGCTTATGCGAGCTTGTTGTAGTCCACTGACACGGCCACACTGGAGAGAGGGGAGGGGAGATTTACCCGGCGGCGGATTATTGGTTGTTCGTGTTAGAGTTTACAGGCTCAATGCAGGACCGCTGCATACACATTCCATGCCATTCCAACCACCTCCGCATGCATGCGTGCTGAACCTTGTCCATACTTTTTCATGAGGACGGTTGTCGCGAGCCATCTTGCCATCCTCATGAGGGCCGTGCAGTGGTCAGCATTCATAACAATGGCCAGTAGTCTACCGCATTCCCCGCAGTACACGACGCCGATAGATATTGGACGTTTGGCAACGGGAGTCTCGCTGCGAGAGACGGGTGCCTGGGAGGCGAGTGCAATCCAGTTCAGCAAAGAAGTCGAGAACACTTGAGCTTTTCCTCGAGGATGGGGGCAGATCCAGCATAGGAGAGCTGGTAAGAGGAACTCTTTCCAAGGAGGTTGAGGGCTGTTCTCTCCGGAGAAGCTTGTGGCGGTTCTCGCGACGATCTGGACGCAAGTTTTACATTCCACAGCAAATTGATGTCTGCCTTCTGTTGGCTGTGACTCGTTTCCCGGCCTGCAGTTCAACACATCCGGTGACATCGGTATGCAGAGGCCGAGCCTTCTAACGGACGCGCGGTGTGCTTTGCATGCCTCTCGATATGGGATGACTGCCGTACGCCGCCTTCGCCCGTGTGGTTTTCGAGTGCTCGTGAGCTCATCATGACTGCCCTTTGCTCCTCTTCTTCCTGAAGCCTGCCTGAGAGCTACGACCTGGCGTAGAAATGGCCTTGTCTGAAAGGCATAGCGGGGTTCGATGAACCGGGCAGCGAGGGCAATGGGGTCGCAGCTTTCCGCGATCTCGAGTTTAGACGATTGCGATCTCATGAGAGGGTCGGAGGTTCCTGCGCGCGTGCAAGAGCGCGACGGGCCTTGCAAACGATCCCACTGTTTGCATGCCTTTGATCAACGCCGCGACAGGGCTTTTGTCTCGTGCCTCATCTTCTACATCCCTTGAGCGGACATCTTGTCCGCAACGTTTTCGTGCAAACATGAACTGGTGTGGACTAGCTGTGAAAGTAGCCCGAGTGTGTACAGTGCGTAGAGTACATATACGTGCGGCGTACGGGGCCTCTCATGTGGCGGAGAGCGGTGCCTGGAAAGGCGTGTCGTTATCTGGTCACGTCGTGTCGTGGTCGTGTCGCAATAGCTCAGGGTCAGCTTAGGGTTGGATGGCACAAAACTAGTGGGACGGCGACGATGAGCTGTGTAGTTATTTCGAGGCTGTTGTAACGGCAATGTGTCAACGATACCTGCGCTGCCGTAATGATCCAGGATCGTGGGGATGCCAATGGGCCTGCGTCGCAAGATGTGGTGGATATTGTCAATTTGCCATGTTTTATATGTCTGGGAGAATATACGACGCTACCAAATGTGTACCTCGTCTCAACACCAATGCTCGAGGTCTCGGTGGCATTATCGAGACGTCTATGGCCATCAGTAACATAGCTCACTCGCCTGCTAAGATCACCAACACGGCCTATAAAGGATGGAAGCAAGCTCTGCCTGCACTGTCGGTGATCCTTTTACCTTTTACTACCGGTGTTGGCCTCAGGCAATAGCTTGGCGTTGTGCATCCTACATATGTATCTTGCGCCCTCTGCCCCATTCCAGCCCCAGTATTCTTCCATGCGAACACGCTGTCAATTCTTAAAACAGCAGCATCAAGAGCTAAAATGATACTAGGAAGAATGCTTCAACGAGAGGCGAAACACATGAACCACATTTCACAATCGATCGGCCATGCTTTCGGGTCGAAGACGTTCGCATGCTCCAAACTAGTGCGCCTGGACGTGTGAAAAATTCATTCGGAATCTGGAGTAGAGTCCAAGCCGAAAAAGCACGTGCCAGTCGAAGTGCCATCGGCTTTGGGCAATAACGAGCTCGGCAATGGCAAGCACAGCGGCAAGATCCGACGACGACGAGATTACCGACAACATGTACAAGAGTTGGCGAAATGAGCTCGATCGCTGCATGCGGCACGGCCATCGACCCCGAGAGCCTGTTGTTGTTGTTGTTGTTGTTGTTGTTGTTGTTGTTGTTGTTGTTGACCTCGCACGACCCTGCGCAGCTTGGCAAAATCTGGAGAAAGTGGTGGGGCAAACAGCGGACCAATCACACGTCGAGAAGATGCACATCAAAGTCGCGAGGAAATCCCCCAGCTAAAGCACCGCTTTGAAGAAGGCAGCATCGCCGCCGCTTTTACGGTCCGTGACGCTGCTACATCGCGTCGGAAAGTACATGTGAGGGTACATGTACATGTAGGTCGGCGTTGTCGCATCTGAGACCGTGCATCTTCGTCGCCGGCGCGATGATGCTGTAGGAAGGAGAAGCAGAGTCACCGGTCACTTGGCACGGACCTACATGTGCCTTCGTCGGGCCTGCCAAAAAGTGAAGGCAGCGTCGTCGCTCTCGCTGTACGAACATATGGCCCGGTCGGGAATGCAAGACCGACCTGAGACCGTGATCCGTGTGAGTTGACATGTCTTCTCGCTGAGTGTGTACACCTCCGCCAACATCCAAACCAATTCCCAGAATCATGACAGCCTGATGCCTCCGGAGCGACGCGAAGGGAAGCAGCTGTACACATGAGCGATACGACTCACTGCTTCCAGCATCATGGGAACCAGCTGTGTATACAAAGAGTCACGATCAATGCCTCCAAGCCAACGCGATAAGCCGGACACCACATCACGAGTCACGACCGATTGCCCCCGAAGCAACCCGACGAGCTGTTCACGGAGCCACGACGAATCAGCGTCTCCAACGAGGCGTGGCCGCCGCGCAGGCACTGTAATTCCCGTACGATGTGACCGGCCGGGCACGGTGGAGCCAAAGCGGCGCAGCTGGCATGTGAATTGCATGTGCAATGGCCTGACCAACCAGACCTCCCGCGACGTTCGCCTTCCCAACGGGACAAGAATGTCAGCTGGCCGGTGCACGCAATCAGCGCTCGCGTCACCCGAATTCTCTGGCTCTCTCACCAGCCTCCTCTAGGCAGCACATTTCCTCGACAAAGTACGGTACACGCATGACTCGAGACAGCACGGCCCTCCTGGGCAGACAGCATAAAACCTCGCTTTTTCCTCTCCTTCCTCTTCTCTTCTTTCTCCTCAGCTTCCAGATCAACAAAGAGCAGCAACACAAGTCACCACCGTGATACAACCCACTCTTGAAGCATTCAGCAAAAGACCACACGAGCATCATCACCGCCACGACCAGTCGACATGGCTTGCTACGACTGTGGCCTCTTCGCCGCCCTCGCCTTCAAGGTGAGGCGCTGGAGAGCCGAACGACGATCCAGCCGCAAGGCTGTTGACTGGGACGCCATCGAGCGTGCGGGAGGCCTGCGGGCGAGGTGGATGGAGGCCGAGGGGTGAGGTTTCCTTTGTCTTTCCTTCTGTTACTTACCTTGATCCGTAAAGCCAGACGGTGTCGCGTAAGTCGCATCCTCCTTGAATGGAGCTCTGCGCAGTGCCACTGGAGGGTCGGTGATGGGTGGGGTCCCAGATAGCTTTTCCTTTTGTTACTCACCTTGATCCGTAAAGCCAGACGGTGTCTTGTCAGGCGCAACCTCCTTGAATGGAGCTCTGCGCAGAGGCACTGGAGGGTCGGTGATGGGTGGGGGCCCTGGGGGGGGGGAGAGGGCGGTCGGCTTTGACGAGAGATACCTGTACGCGGTGCCGGCTACGAACCTGGTGTCCTTGTTACACCAGAGCCAAATCTCTCAATTGTATGATAGTCCTAGATAGTTGTTGTACTTGCGATGCGACGCGATCTCTTCTCTTACTCTCAGTGTCCCCGGTCGCAATCTGCCATGTCCACGAGTTCCATCTTCACCACCACCACCCCTCTGCCCCGTAGTCACTCGAGAGGCCCGTCATCTATCCCATGCCTTGCCATGTTCTCTCGCTCCTGTCCACCGAGCGCCACTGCTTTCGCCGTCACCGCCCGCCTCTCCACTCTCGTCGCCCACCGCCCTGCCATCCCGCCTTCCGTCCTGGACTGCCCTAGCGGACGGAAACGGCAGAGAGCAGGAACCCCAGAGGCATATAGCTATCCTCTCCATCTGGACCCAAAGCGCATGGCTGATTGAGGCATATCACCTACGAGGTCATACAGCGCGATACAAGTAGTACAAGTAGATAGCTCCTACCTTTCGTCTTTCCTCGTCGCTCCAGTCGCAGTCTACCCGTAGCGCCTGCTACCCTTGCCACATGTACTGCCCTGACGCGTCTTTCACCGTGAGAAGCAGAATGAGGCGGCGTGACCGCTGCGAATGCCCAAGTGATGGACCGCCACCGCCGCCGCCATGTCCAGCATCACGTCTAATTCCATGACTACGGCTACAGCCTACATAGCGCCAACACATGCACCTCCATCGCGTTGGGAGGCCCTTATCTCGAACGCAGACTGACGCGTACAGCCCTCAACCACGTGAACGTGACGAACCCACTCTGAATTGACCGTCTCACACTGGACAGCGCCGGTGCAAACAAGCGCCACCCGCAACGGACCTCAAGGGGCGAAGCAGTCTTCAAGGGCGCACCGCCTCCCAAAACGCACACTCGAAGCGAGACGTGCCTGATCGCTCAGGAATTCGATCGGCGCTGGGAACAGCTGCGATCGATGACCGCAGCGCATCATTTCTGAACGACACGGGCCATTTTTGTGGAAAAGATCGGGGTCTACACGGTCTTGGAGAATGATGGTGCGCGCGAGGAGCGGGGATCTCCAGGTATATATCTCAGGGGGGAGTCGAACGGCACAGCACGTGATATGTGTGAGGCAAAAGGGGGCGCGGCAGCAACAGTCGGGAGCCACAGGAGAGATTCGCTGTGGATCGCGCGCGAAGAGGAGGAGGAAAGCCGGGAGAGAAGATGAGCAGCGCAACTACTTGACCGCCTCGAAAGAGTCTGAGTGGAGCGGGGAATGAGAATACGCAGAAAGGCGCGACACCAGCGCGATGACTGGAATCCATTTGTCTACGAGTGGATAAATGACATCCATCGGTGTCATACAGAGTCGTGCAAACCCAACGAAAGCGCTGACAGTCATGTAGCACCAATCAGTAACAAGATCTGAAGTAGCGCTGTTGCTACCTGCGGTGCCGACGACCGCTCAACACGCTCCTACCGACTCATCTATGTATCCCCAAGCGACCCATGCGCGAGAGTCCTCTTCAAAAATTACTGCTGCCGAGAAGCCCAAGATGATGAGCGTAGCGGTGGTGGACAGTCCCACTTTTCAGGACTTTGGGAAACGCCAAGGAATCTGACGACCAAGACAACATTGAGCGCCGAGATTCAAGAAAAGGAATGGAACATGGCTGAGCCGGAACGGAAAACCCCATTGGCGAGAATGATACACTGTGCCAATGACGAGCACGTTGCGTAGAGAGGCAGCAAAGGCATTCAGAATACGTTTGCGGCAAAAGACGGGGGACTTGTCATGACGGAATGGGTGCAGTGGTATGAAAGGCGTACACGCCTCCACTAGGTTCGCTTGGGACTGGAAATATCGTCAAATCAAAGGGTTCTCGTGAACAGATATCCCATAATCAATTCTCACCTCTCGGCTCTCTGTGTATGGTGTCATTGACCGCTGCACGAGACTCCAAATCTGCAAAGGGGTTATCAAAGGGGTATTCTCATTGTTTGACTTCCACTCTGTGCCCTGTTTCTTCACTGTGACGCCCGTTTCGGCAGAATTTCTACCGCGACCAAACAGAGCCCCCATGCATCCCCCTCTTTTTTTTGTCCTGTGTTTCTAGACCCTCCCCCTGAATCATCGAAGCCTCCTACGACCCCCCACCTAGGCGTGGGTGGCCTCATAATCGGAAGGCGAGCTCTTTACACGAGGTGACATTCTGCTCAAATACCAGACGTTTCGCAGTCTTGCCTAGAGTATTGCGCGAGATATAGAAAGGTGGTGGTGCTCGATCCCCCCCCAGCAGGCTCAAGGGCCTTCCTTCATCTCGGACGCCGACAGGTCTTCTCGAACCTTCGGCGCCGTGAGACAGCCCTTGTACTCCGCGACAATGATCATACAGATCTGAGACGTCCAGCGTCGAACGCTCCCGGCGGTCAGAGCTTTGGAACAGAACTTTGTCTCCTGTTCCGGTCGGCAGTCGCACGTGCTGGAGGCGGGGAGTGCGTGTTGAAAGTCGTGCTGAGGCTCAGCATTCCATTCAGGATATGTTCTGATGTGGACGAAGAGTGGGCAAGACATTGAGAGTCTGAGCCGACTGCAGTGTCCATGGCTCTCTATTCATGGGGCAGGCCTCGAGACCCCTGATGTAGGGATGTGGTATTTGCCCAAGTCGCAAAACAAATCCTCTCAAGCTCGGCTTCACAAGGGTGTTGCACCAGCACAGAAGAGTTGGATATTCTTTCATCCAAGCGCTTTTTCGTTCGCTTGTCTCGCGGATGTGTCGAAGGCGGAGGAAACTCGATGCCTTCGGTCTGCTCCATTGGTCCACCACACGCGCGAACACAGCCATTCAGTGCCACGACTGGTATCAGTCCCGATGAGCCGAAGGAAGCTTCGTTGATCCCGTTCTGAGGAGACTCACGAATTTGTCTGCAACTTGCGTTCCTCTCGGCGCTGCCAAGATGAACGACGCTCTTGTCGCTGTGTCCCATCGGTGAGGGCTCTCTCTCGTCATGCCCATTTTCCTCGCCACCAAATGGGCTTCCAAGCTTCCTCCGCGCCCAGAATTCCCCTTGCTATCTCTGCAATCCTCTCTGCTGTGTGGCGTTGCAGATAGGATCTTGGTGTGGTATTGGCGTAGGCGTCGGTAGGTTCACGAACGCCGCGCTCTGAGCTCGGTGGGTGGTCCACAGCGTCTTGCGATGTTGGGCACCTGAGTCCGTTGCTCAGGTTGGGAGGTGACGCAGAGATCGAACGAAGTACATGTAGGTAGTGGGGGTCAAGGCATAAATGCCAAGCCATGCAGTAGGTTGCTGTTCCCTTGAAATCGTCGCGTGGGGTTTGTTTCCAACGAATACATGTAGCTCCCGCGGTAATGTGCCGCAGCATCATATTCGTGGGTGAACAGTTCGAAGGCGACGTCCTCCGGAGGGCTCAAGAGTCAATCAATGTGGATTTACTTGTTGCAGGGACTGAGAAGATGGAATGGTCAATTCTTCCAGTACCTTCCAATGCAGGACTACTTAGCTGCGCGGTTTGAAAATTCCATGCGGTCGAAGCGCGCCTGCTTTCTGTGCAGCAAAAGCATCGACTCGACGGTTGAATGCGCAATTGAGGAGCCATGTTGAGGGACGTTTCGCGCTTGTGGAACAGAAGTAGAGATATCGCGAAAGCAATCTTTGTTCTTCCATTGGGCATGCTAGATTTTACGAGATGTTCGTCAAATGAATGTCTCAACACGTAAGTCGGGGGTTAGCTCAATGTTTGGGTTCACGACGTGTCAATTCAAGGTCAGGAAAGGTCCCTTCCACTACAGACAGCATTGCGACTATGCAAGATGGTCGAAATCTCCATGCTGTGGAGCGTAGAAGAAAGGCTGACCCGAAGGCCAGCGAATCCGCAACAATACTAGAGTGAAGATTTGACTGTCACTTCAAGCTGCTACAACGACTGCCAACCTTCGCCAGGACCTTGACGTGGTCTTTATTTTCCGACCTCATAACCCTCCCCATGTTCTCGTCAAAGACAGTTGTCTACTGGTGTACTCCAACTTCTACTCTCCAATGGAATTGACTCGTCGGCTCAATCGAACAACCTTTTACCGTGCCGACCTCATCCTGGTGACCATTTCCTGAGCTTGATCCAGCCTTGACCACGGGTGTGTCTTCTGCGTGCCACTCTAGAAGCCCAAGGCCTCTTGCGTCATGCTAGCATCGTACAGATCGTTCCCGTCAATCTGAAAGATTCTGTTGATGGCTAGCTTGATTGCACGCAAACCCATGGCTTCCAGCCAGGCGTGGCCCATCGTGTAATGCTCACGCTTCCTACTCAGCTCATCGCGCAGCCATTTGTGCTCACGTCTTCCTGGTGCGAACCCCCCCAAGAAAGCTTCCTTACTCTTGAAGTCCACAATGTGTGCCCAAGAGTTTATGTGCAATTCGCGCAGATTCAGGCGGTCGCGAATGAAAGCGAGCAATGTGTCCGCAGGTCCGTCAGTGAAGTTGATCGCCTGGATAGTGAGAAAGCGCAGGTTGACCTCCATCGATTCCAGAAGTTCAAAAACCAGCGAGACTGGATAGAAGCCAGTATGAAGCACAAAGGTCTTCAGTGCCCGTGGTCTGTTATCTCTCAAAGCGCGTAGTAATGGCAAGGATGGACATGGTGGCAAAGGTCCCTCGAATTGGCGTCTCAAGCAGTTATGTACTGATACTGATTGAACAGTCGTACAGCCATGCAAGAACTCCTCTAGCAGTCCAAAGGTGTCTATGGCTCGGTCCTCGTTGGAATAGCTGGTTACAAGTTGTTCATATCTCGGTACACTGAAACATAGCGATTTCACTGCGCTCAAGCATTCAGCAGGCACAAAAACGCTCTTTGCCTGCTGTATGCGCCCGGGCACAAGGGCGATGCTGAAAAATCGCATGTGACGGAAATTCCACTCATCCTGAGAGCCATACAGGAGGTCTTTGCAGGCGAGGCGAAGCGCATGAAGATCGGCTCCCAAATGCGCGGCGATGTTGCCAATTACCTCGTTGGGCAGTCCCTGCAGGTGTTTGATCTGCTCGTCCTCGCCCTTGGAGTGCATTCCGGTGGTAGCACCTTGATTGATGGCGGCGTCCTGGTTGATAGCGCCCTGACTGATGCCGACGACCTGAGCGGCGGCATCGGTCTGGGTCATCGGCCGCGCCATATTGAAGGCGTGCTGATCGTAAGAATGTGCGCAAGATGAAGGGAGCACAAAGTTGTGCGCGAGTTGGTTTGGAATTCAATGGAAGTGGCTGGTCAGAGGGGAAGAACAACTTTTCGCCTCAGTCTGTGCTGCCTTGTTGCCAGCGCAACTAGAGACCACGGGTCGGATCCCCAACTACAAACATATCATACAAGTTCGCCTGATGCTATTGCCAACAGTGCTTCATTGACTCGCCGCGAACCACCACTCTTCCAGAAATGCTATCGGGGCTGCCTCCTTGCCGACAGACTTACCCACTGACAGCAACAAACGCGCCTTCATTCTTAATTCAAGGTTGCTACACAAAATGTTACTTGCTACTCCAGCTATCAAGCGGCGCGAATGTTGCAGCCAGAACTCAAGCAATTTCCATCGAAGTGACACCTGCGTTATCCTCCTACTAACAGCATTCTCCTTGACCCACAAGCCCTTCCACCATGCCTCGTCCGCACCTGAGCTCTAGACACCAAGTGACTTTCCTCGTCATGCGGGGATCATACAAAGTGCTCTCGCGACGCTGCATCACCTCATTGACTGCCAGCTTGACAGCGAGCTGACCACTGACTGTGACCCAGTCGTTTCCAAGACTATAATCCTCGAGCTTCCCAATCGCCTTGCTACGAAAGCATCCATCCTCACGCCGCATCACCATGCAACGATACAAGGAGGGGCGATGAAACGCATTCACTTCATCCCAACGCTTCCTGATCTCCAAACACTCCAGCACCAGCTGGTCCATACGAAGTTCGTCGCGAATGACTGCAAGCATCGTGTCCATCTCCACGTCTTTGTCAAGGGTAGCCGACTCGATCTTCAGAGAGCGCAAGGCGGGTCTGTACTTGCGGAGAAGTGAGAAGATCGGGCTGCTAGAGAAATGACCTCTCACGATCTGGATGCCGCTGAGCTTAGGCATCTCAGCCTCCTCCAACGCACGTAACGCCGTCGCGGCTCCGGGAGAAGGGTTCAGATCGCGAAAATTCATGTTCAAGTCCATGATGCAGATCGACTCAAGTTCAGGAAGCTGCTGGAAAAGGTCTTGGGCAGGGAGTACAACGCGTCGACTCGAGCTGTGCTCGACATGCTGATCTTCCCTGACATAGTCCGCAAATCAAGGGACGTTGGCTGCTCGACTTTTCCAAGGAAGTTGGTGGATCCTGAAACATCGAGAATGCGCTTGATCGGCGCAGATGCGAGTCGAGCTTGCAGAATGCGCACATGGCGAGCGATCCACTCATTCGTGGAGTTGTCATAGAGACTCTTGCAACTGAGGCGCATTAAGTGTAGGGCCGCACTTCTCTTCTTCTGGCCCCGGACGTGTGTGATGGAATCATCCTTGAGGTTGTCTGTGTGTTCGACATGCAAGCGATCAACTCAGCTGGTAGCATCTGTAGATGGTTCGTGCGCTTGACTTGGCCGGCAGAGTGTTGGGCCGCGCCAACATTGCCACAGTCCGCCATATTGAGTGATCTGGGTGTGGGGAGTGGCGGAGTACGTTGCTAATACGCTGTGGTGCCGATGTGGCTTCGAGTCGAGTTTTCGTGTGGCGAGTGTATGCTGAAGAGTCGTGGGGCAGTGGAAGTGCATGGAACGGCGAAGATATACATGGCTAACCGATAGGAAGAGGGTGAATATCGAATTTGGTGAATCGGCTGCATGCCAGTGAGTGAACCTATGAAAATGCTTGCAACGATGTTCATGGTGAATTTCGCCCCTGGAGATTGCTACTACGTCTCGTATTGAAAACGCAGTAAATACAGAACCAATACACCTCTTACTGCTCAGCGTCAGATAACGCATCACAAAAGCAACCCCCTCTCCTTAAACGCAGGCACCGTAATCGACGGATCAAACAACGCGCTTCCCTTGTTCCCCAACATCGTATTCATTCCCAGCACAACCGCAAACCGTCCCTTGATCACTATTCCCGCAGACGGATGCAGACTATAGCTCTCCACTTGTGTTTTCAGATCAGTCACTGTCGGGTTTCTGAAAGCGCGGATTGGAAAAGGACCATTGTAAGTGGCCCAGTCATTATTAAGTCCCCCGCCCCACGATGAAGTCGTATCGCCGATCAGAAACAGCTCCAGCCGCGTCAGGATGGGTGAAAAATCGCGCCAGTAAGCGAACATAGGTCCCCACTGGCCGTTGAGAAGGAACACATCGTGGAATAAGAGAGATTCCAGACTCGGCTGGGAGGCGAGGAAGCTGCGGATCAATTTGAAGTCAATGTCGCAGTCCCGGAACTTTGCGGTGGTCAACTTGATACTCGATGCCTGAGATAACAGATGGAGAAGCACACCAAGGCCCTCGGTGGGCGTATTGCATGTGTTGTGATTGTAGTTGCTGCTGATGCCCTGGAACCGTATTTCTTGGACTTGTGGGACGCGATCAATCAGAGCTCGGAGCTCCGCGCGGAGTGCGACGGTATCAGCTGGAGACAGAGGTGGCAATGCGTTGATCCAACTGCTGTTCACCTTTCTCCGATGATCAAAGAATTGGAGGCATTTGATATAACTTCCGATTGGTCGGCCATCCTTGGGCTCAATGAGATTCAGTCCGTCGAGAAACTTCCGAATTTCATGCGCAATGAGTATTAGGTAAGGGCTCTCAATGCTCTGCCTGATGAATGCTTCATTCGTTGCATTGTAGAATACTTTGCTGGCTAAACGAATATTGAATAGCCACTGCTTTCGATGATTGAACGTTCGGCGCAAATCAGGTGGAGACCAGATATGCTGAAGCACGTTGTCCCAAATCTCTTGGGGTACGCGATTGATTGCAGGTTCACCCTTCGGTTTTTTCGTACGATGCTCGCCGTGAGCTGGGTCGTTCGATTTGCGTTTGCTTGGTGGCATTTCTACTGCGAAAGCTGTTCGAGGAGAAGGAGCGAGTGCAGCAGACAATCGCCTGGTACACATTTTATCTTCTTTGTGCGTCGTGGCCGATTCCGGTACTATTGAACGAGACTTCTTTGTTCCACATTCATAGCCTCGACGAGTAAGATTCAAGTGCGCAATATCTTGTATGATCGTGTTGCACGCCATGGTCCAGGTTACGGTCAGCTTGCGAGCAGCCCGCCCGGCAAGCGACTCATTTCATGGCACAGTGCCTGCGGCGGTCTCATCAAGCCTTGTGGCTGTCGCCGCTGCGCAGCTACGCCCGAGTCTTGATCTTGCCTTTGTCGGATGATAATACAAGCAGCGACGCACAACGCCATGATCGCTGCGGCGCCCGCATCCAGAAACTTGCTCGGCTTTGCCTAGCTCTGAGCGAGGACAGTGCGGTGTACACTCTCGGCCTGCACTGCGTCACATTTGTCCAAAAGATTTTTCCATGACCTCAAGCGCCAGATCAGGATTGTAAATAGCCCGTCATCCGCGTCTCCTCCCTCACGGCCCCTGCGGCACGCTAGGGAAAAACCCTGGTGTCCTCAACCTCTCCGCCTGCCTCTTCGCCGCCGCAGCCTGCGCCTTCTTCTGCAATCTCATATTCCAAAAGTTCTTATGCAGCTCAAAAATCCTCGGTCCTTCCACGGCCACCTTCGCGCTCTCGGCAGCACCACTCTTCTTGTTCTCCAACTCTTTCAATTTCGCCTCCTCTTCCTCCTTCAACTTCTTCTCATCCATCTCATCCAGCTTCTTTTGCTCCTCTTTGACATCCTTCCCCTCCTTCTCCCATTCTTTGATTCGTTGCCGATTCATCTTCTTCTTCATTTTCTCCTGGAATTCCTTCTTCACAGCTTCAATCTCCTTTTCGATTTCTGCGTCTTTGGTCTTTTTCGCGAGATCCTCTGCATCTTTCGGAGTGGCGAATTTCGGGTCTGTGAGGTGTCCGCGACAAATGTAGAACCAGTCGGAGTTGTCTGGGGTGGAGAGGACGGTAGGGCTAGGCTTGTAGCAAATCCAGCAGGCTTTGGCATCGGTCTCCTTGACGAGGCGCCGATGATAGAGATTCATGGGACCAGATGCCATGATGGCCTGTAGACAGAACCAGCAGGGAGCAGAGGGCCGTGAGAGCGGAATCTCACATGAAAGTCGCGATACGAGAGGGCTGCTAGTGGGCTGAAGTGAAGGTCCTACGTCTGCCAAGACGAGCTTCGACTAAAATTCTGACTAAATTAGTTAGCTGAACCTTGCTGGAGCTCTTGCTATCGATAGCCATTGGATTCAGGTCGGAGAAAAAGTTGAGATGACTCCCTCAATGTAAGCACTTCCTTCCAATATTCCACGATCCTCACCAGTGTTCATCTATGTCCGAGGCCGCTCTCCCCACCATGTCCAAAGACTCCACCCCCGCCGCTGGCAAGCTCTGGGGCGGCCGCTTCACCGGCGGCACCGATCCCATCATGACCCAATACAACGAATCCATCTACTTCGACCGCGCCTTCTACTCCCAAGACATCCGGGGCAGCGTCGCTTTCGCCCGCGCAAACACCAAGTCTGGACTTCTCACCCTTGAAGAATTCGCCGCAATTGAGAAAGGCTTCAAACAAGTGCAGCAAGAATGGGAAGATGGCACGTTCAAGATCGTGCCTGGTGTTGACGAGGATATCCACACGGCGAATGAGCGACGCTTGGGTGAGATCATTGGCACGAATATCGCGGGAAAGCTCCACACAGGTCGCAGTCGAAATGATCAAGTTGCGACGGACATGAGGCTGTGGCTGCGGGATCAGCTTTCGCAGCTGGAAGAGTACCTGGTCGCATTCTTGAAAGTCATTGCTGCGAGGGCCGAGAAGGAGATCGAACATGTGATGCCGGGGTATACGCATCTACAGCGTGCCCAGCCCATCCGGTGGAGTCACTGGATGCTACTGTACGGACACTACTTTGCAAGTGATTTGCAGCGGTTGAGGGAAGTGAGGCAGAGGATCAACAAGTCTCCTCTCGGATGCGGTGCGTTGGCAGGAAATCCCTTTGCGATCGATCGTGACGCCATGGCGGAGGAGTTGGGCTTTGACGGGCTTATCATGAACTCCATGGCTGGTGTGGGAGATCGCGATTTCGTGATTGAGACAATGCAGTGGGGAAGTATGCTGATGACACACCTTTCCCGATGGGCGGAGGATCTGATCATCTACTCGACTGGAGAGTTCGCATTTGTCAAGCTGGCAGACACATACTCGACGGGATCCAGCTTGATGCCACAAAAGAAGAACCCGGACTCATTGGAGCTCATTCGAGGCAAGAGCGGCAGGGCATTCGGCCACATGACAGGCCTGATGATGAGTGTGAAGGGCATTCCTTCGACCTACAACAAGGACTTGCAAGAGTCTGTCGAGCCACTTCTGGATCACGTCAAGACCGTTGGCGACAGCATCCAGATTGCCACTGGGGTACTTTCGACCTTGTCCATCTTCCCGGAAAACATGCTGAGGTCGCTTTCTCCGGACATGCTGGCAACAGATTTGGCAGACTACCTTGTGCGAAAGGGCGTGCCCTTCCGGGAGACGCACCACATCTCGGGACGCGTGGTGCAGCTCGCAGAGAATGAGCGCGTTCCCATGGACAAGCTCACGTTCGAGCAGCTGCAAGGCGTGGATGGTCGATTCGAGAAGGATGTCCTGGAAGTGTTCAATTACCAAGCCAGTGTCGAGGCACGCTCCGCAAAGGGCGGTACCAGCAGGAGCGCGGTGCTGGAGCAGATCGAGGCCATCAAGGAAATATTGGCGTAACGTGTAGACGCATAGATACCCATCGGTAGATGATAGAGAGCTGTAGGTCGTAGTGTCCTGTACTATATGGAATGTGGTCAGCTTTAGTTCAAGTTTTGTGAGATGACAAAGCAAAGGGGGAGCAGAAGGTGAAGGAAGCTGAGTGTGAGGGGTGCGTCGGCCGAGGTTTCCCCGATCCGACGTGAACATGAAGGCACCAGCTACGCCATAACCTTCGTCGTTATCAGCGCTTCTGTCCCGCGTAGCTTGGTACATTGTCTCGCTCTCTGACGTCCATTGTCCTCTTCGCTGTCTCTTGATTGAGAACAGACAGCCCGCAGAGATGGACGATACCATGTCCGACGCGGAGAAGGTACTGCGACCCATCGCTGCGCATGTCTGATGATGCACTGACCGTTCCATGTGATAGATCCGTGCGAAGCGGCTGGCGAAGCTCGGTGGTGCTGGTCGCCCAGATGCCAGCAACTCGAACGCGAACGGCGCATCCACTCCTCCGATCACAACGACAGATGCGAGCACGGCGACCCCAGCGTCCACGAACGATGGCGCCGACGACGAGCCCGCGGCGCCACCCATCGATCGCAGTAAGCTGCTGAACGATTTGGAAGCTCAAAAGCCTGCAGCAGCGGCAACTGCCCCTCCTCCGAAAGAGCCTGTCAAGATCACAGTGAAACCGCGTCAAACATCCCCAGGCGTCAAACGCGACCGAGATGGGTCAGAGCGGCCACAGTCACGGGCCGCGAATCGGTCAACAGAGACGATGGAAGTATGGCAGGACAAGGTTCTGAAGCAGATCTACCGTGTCACATTGAACCAGAATGAGACGAAAGACATTCACGGTCACAAGCTGGCCTTCCTCGCAGGCGTCAAGGAGGATGGCAAAGACTTGCTCGAAGTGGACAACTCGGATAGCATCTTAACGGAAGCCGCGAGCTTTGCTCCGCACGGCAAGATCTTCGAATACTTCCTGCAGTGCTTCAAGCGTGCTGTTCGGGCGAGCAAAGATCCCCGACACAGTGGTAACGAGGAGAAAACGTTCATTTTGAAGGAAGCACGACGCGTCAGCATGGGCTATTGCATTTTCGCCATCACCATGCCAGACATGTTTCCCGATTTCGAGCCGACTTCAAATGCGCTCGTTGATCATTTGCTGGCAGACCCCGAATCCGATCACGGTATTTGTACAGATTTCCTGACCGAGGCTGTGTCGAGATTCGAGGAAGACGAGACGATCAAGGAGACCATCGTAAATGCTGCCGAAGTTCTCAGTCAACAGCTTGCTCAAAAGGATATGCTGGCTGATTACACCAACTACATCACCGCCATCCGCAATCTGCTACGCTTTCCGAAGATTATGAGTGCTGTGACTGAATCGCAGATGTGGGCGCCTGATGTCGACGCACAAGACATTGAGACGAAGACCATTTTGGGGCCTTTCTTCCGACTGTCACCAATGCAGCAAGCTTCGGCGAGCAACTACTTTTCAGCGCCCAAGACGCGCGACAAGGCGTTCATTGCGAATGCACAGGTGGGTTGCTTCCATTTTCGGAAATGGTACGCATAGAAAAGGCTAATGGAATACAGAATGCCACACGCATGACGCTGAAGACACATCAGGAGCAGCTCTTCCTGATCGCGGATGGCATCGTCAAAGCGGGCCCGGCCACGCGCGGTCGCATCCTGGACTGGTTCGCAATGTGCGTGAACAAGAACCATCACAAGCGAGCGATGCGGGTAGACTACAAGCGCGTGTCTTCTGACGGCTTCATGGTCAACGTCACAGCCGTTCTCGATCGCCTGTGCAGCCCATTCATCGATGCCAGCTTCGGCAAGATCGATCGCATAGATGTGGACTACCTACGTCGCAAACCGCGCGTGGACATCAGCGACGAGACGAAAATCAATGCAGACCAGGCGATGAGTGATGAGTTCTACAGTCGACCAGCAGAAGGAACCAACAACTTCATATCCGAGCTGTTCTTCTTGACTGTAGCTGCACATCACTACGGCACAGAAGCAGCGCAAACGCGCATGACGACAATGCGAAAAAGTGTGAAGCGCTACGAGCAAGATCTGGCCGAGTTCGAGAAAGAGCGTCACAAGTACGTGAGCGACCCGCGATACTTGCAGCGATTTGAGCAACACGTCGCCAAGGTCAAGCAACAGATCGACGACATGTGGAGCACCATTCATGCGACGACAGGAGTCCTGCTTGACGACGCAACACAAAAGGCCTCTATGGACTTCATGCGATATGTCATCGTCTGGCTCCTGCGCCTAGCGAGTGGACAGAATCTTCCCAAGGAACGACTGCGACTCCCGCTCCCAACACAACAGCCCGATGTCTTCAAATGTCTTCCTGAATACTTCCTGGAAGGTGTGGTGGACAATTTCAAATTCGTTACTTCGAATATGCCACAAGCCATCGTCCCGACACAGACAGCAGAGCTGGTACAATTTGCGATCGCATTCTTGCGCAGCAGCGAATACGTCAAGAATCCCGGCGTGAAGTCTGGTCTTGTGACTATTCTGTTCTTCGGAATCATGCCGTATGCCAACAACAGGCCGGGTGTGCTGCACGATCAGCTGCTGGGCTCAGACTTTGCGAATACACACCTGCTTCACGCTTTGATGAAGTTCTACATCGAGGCGGAAAACACGGGCACGCACACGCAATTCTTCGACAAGTTCACTATCCGCTACGAGATCTTCCAGGTTGTGAAGCGCATATGGATCAATACGAAGTACCGCGAGAACCTTGCAGCTGAGTCAAGGACGAACACGGCGTTTTTTGTTCAATTCGTCAACATGATGGTGAACGATGTGACGTTTGTGCTGGACGAGTCTCTCTCCAGTCTGACCAAAGTGAACGAGCTTACCAAAGAGTTGGCAGACCAGAGTATTATGCGAGATCTCAATGAAGAGCAGCGAAAAGAAAAGCAGGATTTACTCGAGAGCCACAAGGGGAGAGCCAAGAGCTACCTCGGCCTGACCTCTTCCACCATGGAAGCTCTCATCCTCTTCACAGAGACTCTCGCTGAGGCCTTCACCATGCAAGAAATCGTCACCCGTCTCGCCGACATGCTGGATTACAATCTCGATACCCTGGTCGGACCACGACGTAAGAACATCATCATACGCGACGACGACCTCAAAGCCGTGTGGCACCCCAAGAGCCTGCTCTCCGACATCATCACCGTCTATATCAACCTGTCGGAGAAGCAAGACTTCATCCACGCCATCGCCCGCGACGGCCGCTCATACAAACCCGCGAACTTCGTTGAAGCCACAGACATTATGAAAAAGTCTGTCCTCAAATCTCCCGAAGAGCTGCGCGCATGGGAGACGCTCGGCGTCAAAGTTGCAGAAGCAAAGGCGTTGGATGAGCAGGAAGAAGCCGACCTGGGCGAGATTCCAGAAGAATTCGAGGATCCTCTGTTGGGCATCTTGATGACAGATCCGGTCATCCTGCCGAGTAGCAAGAGTGTGGTAGATCGCAGCACCATTCGAACGCATTTGCTTTCGGACCCCACAGACCCATTCAATCGCGTTTCGTTGAAGATCGAAGAGGTGTTGGACCATACGGAGCTGAAGGAGAAGATCGATGCGTGGAGAAAGGGGAAGAAGGCAGAGAGAGTCAAGGGAGAGGCGATGGATACGACTGCTGGGTAGGGGAGGAATGCCGCAGTACTATGTCTGTGGTGTGCGCACGGCAGTCAGTTGACGTGCATACGCTTCTGGACCGGCGCGCCTGGAACGGAATGCCACGAAACAGAAGAGAACAGTACATACGTTCTTGTAGAGTTGGACGAGCAAATGATAGCGCTGGTATGATGACGATCAAAGGATTATCACGATCGCTGGCGCTGACGCGTATCATTCCACATGTCCTGGTATATTCATCTAAACGTCTAACAGCCTTTTCGGCTTCGCCTCGCCAGGCCCGCGCCATTGCAACTCCTCAATCGTCCGCATTGACAGCGTCCTGGCGTTCCCCGTTTGTTCCCCGCATCTGCTTCTGAATGGTTCCATTTTCTTGAAACACAGAAACTCGAAAGACGCTGTCAGTCCTTCGGGCATGGCGGAAGGGTATTTGTACGACCACACGCAATGCACGCTGCACAGCGCCTCGGATCATTTCCCCCGTGTGTCCTTGAAATTCGTTCCTCGAGTCGACAAGCTTCTGTCTCTGTTTGTGAATGGCTGAGGCGACGTCTTCTTTTGCCGTACCCCAATCGTTCGCCCTGGGTGCTCGGGTGCTCGGGTGCTAAGCTCATAAGGGTGAATCTTCCATGACGAACCGGGCTTCGCTGTCCTGAGCGGCCTGGAGACTTCTGAACTCGACCGGTTTTAGAGTTCGATTGGGCGATGGTCTTCCAAGGCATTCAGTCTGCTTGTCGTCTTGCGTGTGGCATGCTCATCATCAACGATGTTACTGCTGTACCTTCGTTTCGCGAGCGCAAGCTGAACAAAATGTTTCCCTTGGTGTGCGCATCACACGTACGCCCTCGGCGCCATTAGAAACATTCCTCTCGATTTCTTCTGCCAACTCCTCCCCTCAAAATTCCCTCTTGCTAACCTTGACCCTCATCGGTCTCTTACACGGCTCAACAACCGGCGGCACTGGATACTTCAAATCCAGCCATCTCGTATGCAAGCGTCCGACGATGAGGTTGGGGATCAAATATAGCAGGATGCCGGCGGGCCAGGAAGTGCTCAAGAAGAACATGAGTCCTGCCATGAAGACCCCCAATTTCTGAACTTGGGTCCAGTTTGAGAAGAGACTTCGGCCGTAGGGATTGATGGTCGGTTTGGACTCTGTGCGCAACTTCTCAGCTACGGCGAAGGCGGCATTGATTTGACGGGTCTGTAGGTCGCGTTGGGCTTCGCGTTCGAGCAGGCCGGATGTCTGGGCAGACTTGAGAGTGCGGTTCCTGGTGGGTTTGAGTGATGAGGAGGAGGACGAGGAGGACGAGGAGGAGGGGGAAGAGGGGAAGGACGATGAGGATGAAGATGGCGCTTCTTCTTGTTTTTCTCCAGTTTCAATCTTGCGGGATTCAGGCTTCTTGACTGTGTACGTCGGCCCGGTTCGCCAGAAAACTCCGCTGATCATGACGGCGCTCAACATAGCTGGTAGGATAAAGGTGGAGTCGGGCAATGTCAGATTTTGAAACCACGCAACGCCCTCGACGACCATGGTCGGGTCGAGATGGTCGGTGTAGATGTTTGCGGATTTGCTGAGTAGGTCAAAGTGGTAAGCTGGATCCACGAGTTTGGGGTCTACGGGAAGACAATTTGAGGCATAGTGCTGTGCCTGGGCGTCAGCCGCCGCTTGTGCTTGCTCCATCCTTTGCGCCATGGCCTCTGCGTAGCTCAACACCGGCTCTGATTTGGGTGCCTGAGAACCGAGCTTTTGTAGAGGATGCAGCATCAAGCTCAGCATGCCGGCGCTATGCCCACACTTGATGCGGATGGTTTCGGCAAAGGCAAGGAACAATCCAAAATTGATGAACGACGAAGCTCGAAACAGAGGCGCCTTGAACTTTTGGTTTATCCTGACACGCTCAGAAAATAGGTTCCAGAGTCCCCTTATCCTCAATTGGGCACCAAATGTACTCCGATGCAGCGGCTTCCCTCGCCTTTCGGCGTCCAGTACTTTCAGCATCACCTCGTTGTGCGTCTTCTGCTTGGCAGTGGTCATAACGAGAGTCTGCAGATACGCGCGGATGATGGCTCTTTTGCGCGAGGGCAAGGCACCCAGGTAGTAGCCGGCGGTGCAGCGCACCAGCACGGCCGTGGCGGGAATGGCGGCGCACCATGGCAGCCCCAGCGCGTGGAAGGTGTCGAGGATGGCCGAAGGGACGGCGGTGGCGAGTTCGACGGCGGAGAATGGTCGACGAGGCGTGGAAGCAAAGGTGCGGCGCGGGAGAGAGCACGAGTGGATGAGGCTGGAGCTGCGCACGGCGGGTGGCAGCAGCTGGAGAAAGCGCGCTCTGCTCACCCTCGAGCCGCCCAGCAAAGATGCCATGATGGCCGAAAGGAGGATGTACGCACGATGCTGTACAGACTCGTCGACTTCTTCACGTGTTTGACGCAAACCAAGCTTCGACCCTGCATGGCGTGGGCGCAGGGATAGAACGGCGGATCATCTCCTCCGTGGATGCATGTGATGCCATCACCGCCTACGTTGTCTCCCGCACTCCTCCACCACCACCTACATACATACCTCCCTCTCCTGATCAACCATGATGACACGTATGCCGTGAGCCATCTACCGCAACATGCCTACGCTCCTGCCGCGCGCCCGCCTCGCACCCAGACACCTCTAGAAGCGGTTCTGGCGCCAACCCAAGCTCGCAAAGCTCCAACGCCGCCTCCGACGCACGCTGTCCCTCATGGCCGTCTTCACCGTCCTCAGTGTGCTGCTGGGCGTCGTGGTGTTGGGCAGCCTGCTTCCGTTGGGAGTGTATCAGGTCGGAAAGGTCATTGGCCTGGTCATCCAGAGTAAGACACAGCATCGGAAGGACTTTTTGCTGGAACGGGCAGAGAAGGAACAACAAGAGCAAGGCGAGGCCGAGAGGAGCGGAAGCCAAACGGCAGCTTCGTCGAGTAGTTCTCTGTCGAGCGAGTGGCACAAGGTCGAGGACGAGCATGGTGACGATCGCGAAAAGACGCCTGTGCCAGGCAGCCCTGCCAGCTCAGACTCCCACTTCAACGGCGTGATTGGCTTCTTCCACCCCTTCTGTAATGCCGGCGGAGGTGGAGAGCGGGTGCTTTTCGCTGCCATTCTGGCGACGCAGAGACGATATCCGAACGCCCTCTGTGCCGTCTACACCGGCGACAACGATGCGACGCGGGAACAGATCCTGGCCAACGTGCGCGACCGCTTCGACATCGATCTCAACCCCGCAAAAGTCGTCTTCTTGTACTTGCAGACACGAGACTGGGTGCTGGCGAGCAGATGGCCACACTTCACTCTGCTCGGTCAATCCATCGGCAGCCTCATTTTGGGGTGGGACGCATTCAACCTCCTCGTGCCTGAAATCTTCGTCGACACCATGGGTTATGGTTTCGTTCTGGCATTGTGCCGCTTCTTGTTTCCCAAGGTGCCAACAGGAGCCTACGTGCATTATCCCACAATATCGACAGACATGCTCCAATCTCTACACAACACCACAGGCAACCAGGGCCTCAATGCGGGGCAGGGATCCGGCTGGAAGGGCCGGGCAAAGCAGACCTATTGGGAATGCTTCGCATCGCTATATCGCTGGGTGGGTGGCAGCGTGGACGTGGTGATGACCAATTCTACCTGGACCCACAGTCACATTTCAGAGTTATGGGGAAGAGCACGAACGAAACAGAACATGAAGCACTCGATCCAAGTCGTATACCCGCCATGTCCGGTTGAAGAGTTTCAGAAGAAGATTCCGGTTGATGGAGTGAGCGAAAAGAGCAGGACGAACAACATTCTTTACATTGCACAGTTTCGTCCGGAGAAGAAGCATGAGGACATCATCAAGGCTTTCCACCTGTTCCTCAAAGAATATCACGCCACAACACCAGTGGAAAGGAGACCAAAACTCATCCTCGTGGGAAGTGTGAGAAGCGACACAGACGATGAAAAGAAGGTCTACAAACTTCGCCTACAGGCTCAAGAAGTCAAGGACAGCGTTGAGTTTGTAGTGAACGCGAAATACTCGCAGGTTGTGGAATATCTGAAGAGCAGTTCGGTCGGCGTCAATGGCATGTGGAACGAGCACTTTGGCATCGGAGTCGTAGAATACCAGGCTGCTGGTTTGATTGCTGTCGTAAATGACAGCGGTGGTCCAAAGTTTGACATCGTTGTCGAGGTTGATGGGGAGCCGACAGGTGAGTGGTTCTATCATCACCGCAGCCACAGCAGGATTACTGACGCTTCTCGTATGCTAGGCTTCCACGCCTCTACGCCCGAAGAATTTGCCTTGGGCTTCCACAAAGCGCTTTCGCTCTCGGCGGAAGAGGCTTTTGCGATGCGCCTTCGTGCGCGACATTCTTCACTGCGCTTCTCCGAACAGGTGTTCGCAGAAGCCTGGCTCGGCCAGTTGGCGTGCCTCATCGCGCTGCATCTTCCCATGCGTGCTTGTTCTGGAGTCGTCAACGCGTAGTTGAAGGAGACACAGGAAGTGGCTGAAGCTTGCCTGCGGTCTCATCAGATATGCGATAACGTCATGATCCCATCTCGCTCCAGTCTCTTTCAGTTCCATACTGGAATTCGTAAAAAGCGTGGGGAAAGCAAGCAACCGTTGTCGTGAAGTGGGGAACGTTTCACAAGCTGTCGCGTGGCATCCCTGCATTGTTTTGTCTAGACTCGTAATGGGTAAACAACGCGTTTCCCACCTTGTCCACTTCCACCACATCCACATGCAAGCATTCTCACCGCCAACAGCGCTATTTCAATGGGTCGCATGATGCGCGCAAGAGCCGCCGCAGTCGCTGAGCAGTTGCACATCGACGAGGACGCTTTACTCGAATTGGACACGCAAAAAGACGACATAGCAGCCGCCCTGTCGCAAGCCGGCACCCGAGGCCCCCTGCGCGAAGTGGCGCCAAACAGTGTCAGCACCACCGTTGTTGGGCAGAAAGCAGGAAGAGAGAACACTTCTTCGACACCAGCAGAGGAGACGGAGCAGCAGAGCGCGTGGCAGGGCACAGACAACGATCCGCTCAACGCTAGCCCCACTAGCGCTCCAGATACAGGACTACCAGCCGTCATGTGCGATGAACAACGAACAGCGCAGACGCCCGCGAGCAAAGCTGATCCAGATGATCTCGCTGCCACTGTCTCAGAATGTGAGTTCTTGCGAATGTGGTGCCTTTCGCCATTTCGGGACTCCTTGCGGTCACATGACGCTAATGCAGGAGTGCAGTCGAAGCATCCCATCTGCCCATCCACGATAATAGAGCCACGACTCCTCCATCTGATGCTGCCAAACTCGCGTCGAGCCAGTCCCGTGGCTCGCCGGTGGCTCTGCAGCTTGTTAAGCCAGACTTGGAGTCAGGCGAGACGGAGGTGACACAAAACATTGCCCGGGAAATCATCCACGGCGGGGACGTACATCCAGAAGCACCGCAAACGACAACAGAAGACGAGAGCGTGCAAGTCTCAGCAACTGATTCTATCCGCTCAGACGCAATCATGCCCAACATTCTTCAGGTCAAGCAATCAGATCTTGCGCGGCGTCCGTCGACACCGCAAACGAAGTCCAACCGTCAAGCATCGGTGGACGTTTCGAACGCGGAGAACGTGGACCCAAACGGCGAATACGATCAACTTGAACAAGCGGTGGTTGATGCTTCCACGCCGACATCAAAGTCCAAATCACCCAGGGTCCCTGCTCCAAGTCCGACTCATGTCCAAGTTGAAATCTCAGCGCTCAAAGCGTCGAGATCAGGCAGCAGTGCCGCATCTGCACTGGACCTGGAACAAGATGCTGTGGAACAAGTTACGGCACCGGCCCCGAATGTCCAGGATTCTCCGCAAAAGTCCAAGGCCCGCAAAGCTGCGCCACCCGTCCGAACAACCAAGGCAAGTCAAGCTAGAATCTCGCTCGCACATGGTCTTCCGGATGCGCCCTCCAAGGCGCCAGCGGTGGGACGACCCCGGCAGTCCATGTCGCAATCCACAGGCAAGCGCATCACCTCAGCATCCAGTACAAAGTCGGATGGGACCACTGGGGACGATTCATCGTTGCCACCGGAGAAGAAGGAAGTTGTCATTCCACACAGCAAGCCGAGACCAAT
Organism: Cercospora zeae-maydis; assembly: GCA_023512815.1. Classification (NCBI taxonomy): domain Eukaryota; kingdom Fungi; phylum Ascomycota; class Dothideomycetes; order Mycosphaerellales; family Mycosphaerellaceae; genus Cercospora; species Cercospora zeae-maydis. The sequence continues at coordinate 5,771,220 of JAKLWY010000001.1, read as the reverse complement.
GTCGATGCAGTTCAAGCCGCCGCCGCCATTGGCGAAGTCAACCAAGGCCCCAACGCAGAGCACTTTCCAGCTCCCCGGTGAAGCCGTCGCCGCCAAGCTGAAAGCAGCAAAGGAAGCGCGGATGCAGAAGGAAGCTGAAGAGTCGAAGAAGAAAGCCTTCAAAGCCCGTCCAGCTCCCTCGATGACCAAGGCTCCTGCTGTTCGCCAGACCAGTACCAGCAAAGCTCGAGAGTCGTTGATGAATGGCAGCGTCAAGTCTCTGGCGACATCGACGGGATCCTCTGCTCGTCGATCGATGAGCGTTGCTAGCAGCCGGCCTTCGACCAGCGGAAGACCTTCGACAAGCTTTGCGAGATCGATATCCACTGCACGGCCTCCTTCTTCCCTCCAGACAAGTGATTCGAGACCCTCTACGGGCGGCGTACCACCAACTACGAGGCGTGCTTCCACTGCCATGGGTTCATCAATCACGAGCAACAGAGCCCGGCCCAGCACCTCGATGGCTCTGAGGAGCAGCCGAGCACGCACTTCTCTGGGACCCAAGCCGAACCCTCCCGCTGCAGCTGCTCTGACGTCTCCTCCTTCTGGCACGCGACCTCCTGCTTTCCAGGCAGGAAAAGGCAAAGAAGTGTTTCAGCGCACGGCGCAAGCGAAAACCCAGGCGGATGCAGCGAAGCGGGAGAAGGGAGAGGCGGCGAAGAAGGCGAGAGCTGAAGCTTCCGAGAGGAGTCGTGCGTTGTGCCGTGAGTGGGCTGAGAAGCAGAAGGCGAAGAAGATGGGCGGTGGTGGAAAGATTGCCCCATCGACTGCAGGCGCGGACAAGGCGGATGATGCGATGCCTGGGGTCGTGGAGAGTATCGAAATCGCATAAATGAGGTATGCTGGGAACGACGGGACGCCGTCACGCGTGATTGGATCCACGTCGAACTGTACTGGAAACCTCTCTGCTTGGCCGCCGACTTTTCTTGTCCGGACCCCACGACGAAAGGCACTTGACGTTCCCCTCGAATTCGGTCACTGCAACGATGGGAACGAAACTTTTTGGATGAAATCCTTTGATGGCTGCTGGTGTCTTTCCTTCCCGACTTGGCTTTGAAGAAATGACTTCACTCACGTTGCTTTGCTTTGTCTTTTTCCTTCGCTGGTTCAAGGGGGGGGGGTTATGATGATGTCGTGGAATGGCAAAAGAAAAAAACAAACCGTATCAGGCACTTGTGTGGGTCTATAGAGCGTTGGCGCTGTGAATTGGCGCGCGTGGTTCTTCTTTGCTTTCTTCATGGGGAATTGAAATACTCTTCGTCAATGGAAATGAACATTTGGGGGGGAAACGATGGAGATTTGAAAGTGATGGAACGTGACAGCGTGAAGTGAAGTATGATACAGTAAGAAGAAGAAGAAGAAGAAGAAGAAGAAGAAACGTCCGTCTGTCTCAGCAAGCAGGCTGGGAAAGAGGGCGACGAAACTTCAGAGGCATGCATGTTGGGCGTGGGGCGTGTGTGGTAGGTTAAAAACAAGACGGACAGACGGACAAGGCCCAAGGCCCAAGACCTCCATCCAGCACAAGGGCAGCACAAAGGCCGTCGTTTCATGATGTTGCTTTTTTTTTTTGACGGGGGAAACGGTGCTGCTGTAACTTCGGGATGTGTTGTTGTTGTGGTTGGTTAGTTGGTTGTTGTTGTTGTTGTTGTTGTTGTCGTGGTTGTTGTCGTGGGGGTGGTGGTTGGTTGTCGTGGTTGTTGTCGTGGTTGTCGTTGTGGTAGTGGTGGTGGTGGTGGTCGTGTGTGGTGGTTGCATGTGTGCGAGGGAAACACATGAGATGGATGATGACAGCTGTATTGGACGGATGTGGCAGAGCGTGCATGCATGTGGCACATGGCATGCATTAACAGTAGGTATACTGTACACCCTGGTGGATGATGATAAGTCAAGTTCCAGTCCGGCACGGCAGGCAGGCACGTCGCTTATCGGGATCATGCGGGATCGAGCCTTTCTGTCCAAGCGTCGGTTTCGGCCAAGTCGCGCGCGTCGAGATAGCACGGCGGCCTCCGAGGCAGGGACTCTGTGAGACAGCACCATGGTATGTACATGTACACACCTGCTCCCTCGTTTGCTCGGACCTTGAATAATAATAATAATAATAATAATAATAATATGCATGGCATGAATGCGTGTGTACTACTACAGTATAGAGTACAGTACAGTAGTGTGCAACAAGACACGGCCCCAAGTCCAAAGTGTCCGGCGGTGGTGCATCGAGGGCAATTCCCCACGTGCATCCATGGCAACATGGCAACATGAACTTTGGTTGAATGGAAGCTCGCGGCGTCGGCGTCATTGCATCCTACGGTAGCGTGCGTGTGCAGGAACATGTGTGTGATGAGATGGCTGCATCCTGTGCACACTGCATTGGTGACGACGAGGCGTTGCAGCCAGGTTGGCTGGCTGGCTGGGAGACACGCTTTCTTCCACCCATGATTCTCCCGCACTTTCTCCCCCACCACTCGACTATTGCCACGCTATTGGCGTGCTATGGATAGACCGATGGAGATTGAACCGACTATTGTACGGTACGGTACGGTCCAAGACAGGGGGGGAGAGAGAGAGAGAGAGGGAGAGAGAGAGAGAGAAAAAAAAAGCGCACTTGACGATCGCCATCTCAACGGCCAACGCGCGTCGGTGGATGATCGTGTGTGGGGTAGTGTATAGGTACAGGTAGTAGCTCGAGCATTGCGTCTTCGTGAGACATTTTTGCGGCCCGCACGGATCGCCCGAGGGTCAATTTTTTTGCTGCAGCCGCCGAGGGTGCATATGTACATGTGAGGAGGAGAGGATGAGGAGGAAGAAGAAGAAGAAGAAGAAGAAGAAGAAGAAGAAGAAGAAGAAGAAGAAGAAGAAGAAGAAGAAGAAGAAGAAGAAGAAGAAGAAGAAGAAGAAGAAGAAGAAGAAGAAGAAGAAGAAGAAGAAGAAGAAGAAGAAGAAGAAGAAGAAGAAGAAGAAGAAGAAGAAGAAGAAGAAGAAGAAGAAGAAGAAGAAGCAGAAGAGGCATTTGTACGACGCTGTCGTCGCTCGCGTAACCAGGGCACACACAGCAGGGTGGCAAGTGGCTGGAGTGCATGGAGGAGAGTGGCCCATGCCAGGCGCGATCGGACGACTCGTCTCCAGAGTGCTGCGTGATAGGCTCCCAGCTCGGCATCAATCAATTTGCGGGTTGCAGTAGTGTCAAACGGTACAGTGGGCGTGGGGTGGGTGGGCTTTGCGCGCTTGAGCCTCGCAGCAACGAGCGAGCAGTACATATACTGTTTGCAGCGGAGAGCGGGTGGGTCGCTGCAAGATAGATAGTTGTACAGATACTGCGCAAGTGGTCGGAGTGAGCCTTCACATGCACTCCATGTCCTGATTGAGACTAGCGAGCGAGCGAGTGGTGGTGATAGTGGTGATAGTGGTGGTGAAGCGTAGTGGAGGAGGATTGAGGAAAGTGGCTCGGTTCGTCTAAACGCAGTTGAGGTGGCGAAGAGGCTTGCCTGCCAACAGTCCGACCACTACTACTGTACGACTCTGGCCGCAGTGTGCAGCTGCAGCAGTAGTGAGGACAGTAGCCGAGAGCGGCAGGATGAAAATTGCCGCATGATGGAGAGATAGACAGATAGGCAGAACGGTGATGAGCCGATCGTCTGACGGGCGTGCAGCACCGAGTGGGCGAGAGTCAGCACCGAATTGGACGGGAGCGAGACGGTGCTGCGGATCGTGGGCGCTTAATGGGAAAATCACTCGCTTCGCCTCCCATGTTGGGTCGGAGGGGTCCCTAGGGAGGAGGGAGGAGGGAGGAGGGCAGGATGTGAATGGGGATGTGGATGCGTGGAGGGGGATGAATGGGTGGGTGGGTGGGTGGAGGGAGGGAGGGAGCAGCAGTGGTGGTGGTGGCAGTGGGCAGTACAGTAGCAGAGTCGTGCAAGTGGTCCGTCTCATCGTCAGAGTGGACGGGGACACCCCAGGACAGGAGCTGTTGCTGTTGCTGTCTGATGATGCTGTGCTGGATGTTGTGCTGTGTGCTGTGCTGTGCTGTGCTGTGCTGTGCTGTGCTGTGCGTGTGCGTGTGCTGTGCTGTACTGTGCGTGTGCGTGTGCTGCTGTGCTGCTACAGTACTGGAAGTTGTCGGATGCACGGCCGGGCAAGGGAAGGGAAGAGCCAGGGGGCGGGCCAGGCCAGGCCAGGCCCGCCAGTCACCAACCAGCACTTTGGTCCAGTCCGGCCAGCACTTTTGTCCGGTCAGCTCTTGTGCCGTGCAGCAGTTGCGACTAGCGGCCGGTGGTGCACGAGGCTTCACCGAGACCCACCACCCACGCACGCATGCACGCACGCACGCACGCACGCACGCCAGCCCTCGTCTGTGGTCTGTCTGGCAGGCACGCCTCTCTTATACAGACGCTCTCCTCCGGCCCGTATTCACTTCTCCTCACAACCAGACACACACACACACACACACACACACACACACACACACACACACACACACACACACACACACACTGACACACTGCTCCGACAACATTCCTCTTCTCCACGGTGCTCCACCAACACATATATTGCTTGCCTTCCATCACGCTCTGCCAAGCACTGCTTCCGCCATCGCCAGAGGTCATACCACGAGGTCATTGCGCCATTGTCCGTGCGTCCTTCGACTCACACCTCCCCGGCTTCAAATACTGCTCCGACTGCCCTCCTTCCAACAGTCTTGCATCCTGATACACTACATCCACTGCTTCCTCTGCAACCCACACGTGCCGCGATCGGCATCAACACACATACCATCATCACCACCACCACCACCACCGCCATGGACTGCTTTCAAGACTTCTGCCTCCACTGCGACCGGGATTCACCCGATGGACCCTACTGCTCGCAGAAATGCAAGCTCGCCGACCTGGAGCAATCCAACGCCTCACCACCAACCTCTCCCACCTCACAAGTCGAGCGGAACTGGACGCAAATGCCACTCAACTACGCTGCTCCTTCATCATCATCATCATCATCATCATCATCATCCTCCTCCTCCTCCTCCTCCTCCTCCTCCTCCCGCCCACGATCATCATACTTCATGTACTCACAACAACCCGCCGAGCGACAGCTGACGCCTTCATCCTCACGAACCTCTTTATCATCAACGTCATCCTACTCGACGGCCTCCGGGAGCTACTCGACAGAAGCCAAGGCGCAGCTCAACGACTACTTTTCATCATTGAATCAAGCCAAGGCCGCGAAACGACGATCGAGCACCAGGTAAACGCGACCCACATTTCGCTGCTTCGGATCATTCCCCCCGGATGGGTTGCACAGTCCTCCTGTACTACCTCAACCCTTTCTGGCTTCTCCACACCTACTACTACCACCACCACCACCACCACCGGCGTTCCCGACGAACAGCACGGAAGCAAGGCCGGCCTTTCTCCTCTTTTCTCCCACGTTGACGAGTCCTTGACGAGTCCAAAAATCTTGCTCTGCTGTACCACTAAAACCATTGGAATGGCCAAATGTCAGTAACGAAATCCCATGTATCCGGGGACGAACCCCCCTTTTTTTTCACTTCTACATCTGTGTTTGGTTATCCTAGGCGGGGCGCTCAAATGGGGGGCAAAAACGGAACTTCGAATGGCCGGCGAGCCAATTGTATGCATGACGGGGCAAGCCATGTTTCATCAGACCGAGCACTGGGTTCAGCAGAGGGGTCTCCTCTGGCGCGTCGGTTTGCTTTTGCTTTCGGGCTTTCGGTTTGGTTGGATGTTTGACCTGTACCCAGCACGGCGGGCACAGCGGGGCGCAGATTCACGAAAACAAACCTTGTACTGTACGCTGGGACGAGAAGAGAAGAAAAGGGATCGGTGTTGTTCACGACATGTTTCAGTGCCGCGTGTTCCTTGCCAACACGGACGACGTCCAAGGGACCGGGCCTTTGGATTTTTTTTCTCTTTCCTTTCAAGCAAGAAACTGCGCGCAACTCGCATCGCTTCGAGGGATGTTGCCGGCCGCGGACGTTTCAGCAAAACCCGTGGGACGTGTGCTACATACCGGACATGGCTGCTTGCTTGCTTGCTTGCTTGCTTGCTTGCTTGCTTGCTTGCTTGCTTGCTTGCTTGCTTGCGTGCATGCTTGCGTGCATGCTTGCGTGTCCGCCTACATGGCGGAATTCATCATGAGGCACAACAACCATTCATGTCTGCTTGGTTGCCTGCTGCTACGAGTGAGTCCGCCGAGTGCGGTCATCATGGTATCACGAACTTGTAGGTACATGTAGTCGACATACATGATCGTAATCATCATCACCATGATCATCACCAGAGAAATAAATCAAACAACAGGACCCTTTTTCGTTTTTCGGCAAGTCTTGCCTTGCTGTGCTTTACCTCTGACTCTCTTCTCCGCTTCTCTCCTGATGACTACCAATGTGTGCATGCGCACTAAGGTTACTGACTCACTCTCTCCTCTCTGACGTTTGACATATTTCCTTGTCGCTTCGCTTCGGTTTGCTTCGCTTCGGTTCGCTCGCTTTCGTTTTGTTTTGTTTTGTTTTCTGCTGTTGCTGTCTGTCGGAGTAGCCACAGTCACGACAACCTTGCCTCCGACAGTAGCTCGCCTACACTATGTACTACTACTGGTAGTTCGTTTTCTATAAAGTTCTACTACAGTCGTTATTTATTCCTCACTCGTTGGAGATAATAGATAGATAGATAGATAGATAGATAGACGGAGAGGGACTGCTAGTATAAATGTCCTAGACTACTGCTTACAAATTCCATGTAGGGGAAATATAATTGTACCTTTAAAGTATCCTTCCGTATCTTTCATTAGGAAGTGAAGAAACGAAAAAACGTCTCCATGTCTCTCCGGCTTGTTTGTCTGTCTCTTTTACAGTCACACACACATACACACACATACACACACTTCCTCCTTTTTTAGGAAGTCCCACCCACTTCCAGACCCCAGACTCAGAACCAGAACCAGACCCACCAGAACCAGAACCAGAACCAGACCCACCAGAACCCAGACCCAACAAATAAAAGAACCCGACCGAGAGAAACCTTTCGGGGCGGGCGGGCGGGGCGGGGCGGGCGGATCCCTTTTGTGCCTTTGTGCTGTTTATTTATATTTTTTTTTTGGTGGTAACACTGTCTCATGATGAATAATAATAATAGTAGGGTCGGTGGTTCCACGACCAAGTTTCATACATTACTGTACTTGCTTGCTTGCTTGCATACCCCACTTTGTACAGTGGTAAGCGATACACAGCGCTACGTAAAAAAAAAATTAAAAATATTGTGACCCCAGTGCTCCGGACGCGGGTTTCGGGTCTGGTCATGATGATGATTTTGTAACAAGTTCGGTGGGGAATGAACGGACGGACGGGAGTACATCTGTACTACTGTCGTGTCAAAGTCTGTGTATGTGTGTGTGTATGTGTAATGAGAGGTTGAAGCGTTTCGTGTTTGACTTTTTTCTTTTTCTTTGTTTTGGGGGGGGGGTTTCTTTACGACTCATTTGTTGGCAACGAGGGAGAGAATAATGTAAAGACCGCACGGCCTTCGCTTCGAACGCGCATCAAAAAGCACCAAAGCATGTTTTCCTCTCTCCGTCGGCGCCGTCCTTTCGTCGTCTTCGGGAAATTCTTGTGAAACACATCCCTCCCTCCCTCCCTTCCTTCCTTGCAACATCCGTCCGTCAATGCTCCGTCCGGGTCCGGCTTCACGAAAACCAAAAAAAAAAAAAAAGCTTTACCATTGCAGGTGGGAATTTTTTTTTCTCTCCTGGCAAGCATGGGGAATCATCAAACAAGAACATGATGTACCTGTCTCTGTATCTGTTCTGTCTCCGCTCCGCTCTGTTCTGTTGATCTGATCTGATCAGATCAGATCTGTACCAGACCCCGACCGGCCGTAAATAATAATGACAGTAAAAAATGTTCCCGCTTGCTGCCGAAGACGGTTGTCTCGCGCCGCGCCGTCCCTCGAAATCCCATCCCGCTGGGGCACTTGAAGCATTGGCTCGACTCGACTCGCCTCGACTCATGCACACACACGCTACAGTAGCTACAAGCGGCACACGCATGGGATCATCAACCTTTTCTTTTTGGGTTTTCGTGTGCCTTTTTTTTTTCTTTCCTTTCCCGTTTGTCGTTGATGATGACAACAACCTGACAAGTTGTCGGACCAACTCTATCTCTGAATCGCGTTGAGCCGTCAAACGCGCCTTTTTTTTTCCCCTCTTTCTTGGGTCTTGGGTCTTGGAGTCCTGGGATTCGGTCGGGACGTATGATGATGACTGATGAGACTTGTTGGGGTCAAGTCAAATCCCCAAACCGGACAAGTTTGTTGCGAGCAAGGGCACAAGAATCATACATAATAGTGGTCCTTGATCTACTGCATGTTTTATACTATTCCAGGCTGCGGACGACAGTGTGTGGGTCCGATGCAGAGTCGTCATACATTGATAATACAGGAGTTGGGAGGGAAATGCCCGACGGCCGCAAGAGGCTGAGATGAAAGCCGTACATTATTGTGCATTGTGCAACGTGTCGGGTCTCATCACGGGCGGGGGTGGAGAAACACACTGCACAAAATTTGCATAGGCAAGCAGGTAACAAATATAGTAAATAGCGTAATTAATGCTTGGCATAACTATTGATTAATTAGATAACTATCTACTACTTTGCACCCTTTATATAGAAGCCACTATTCTTAATTAGTTATTAGCACCTCTATTGCATATTACTAATTCTATTACGAATCTCTTAGAGGGTTATCTAATTCTATACTATCTTAATAGCCTTTCTAAGGCTATAGTAGTCTATCTTATATAGTTTATTACTATAGAGTTGTTTAAGCCTCTTATTAAGTAATAGCTAGCAGTCCTTAATTAGATTTAAATCTAGAGACTAAGGTAGATAATTATATAGCTTAATTAGTGCCTCTTAACGTACTAACTTAGGCATATTATAACTTAATTTATAGCTATAAGAAGGGTTACTATCTTCTATTAGAATAGCTAGCATTCTTTAATTCTTCTAATAGTAGATTCTTTTAATATATATAAGCAGAATCTCTATAGTATAGTACTGCTATATTATAGTATTTCTAGTCTTAAGAGTCTTAGGTAGTTGCTAAGCCTCCTATTCTTTAAGTTTAATCTAATGCTATGCCTCTAACTTCCTCTTCTTATTCCTTCTTAGTTTAGCCTTCTACTATATCTTTAGAAGGTATAAATAGGTCTACTAGCCGTCGTTATAAAAGAGAAGATTACCTTTATAATACTATAAGACTAAGGTAGCTATATATAGAACTAAATAGCTAGGAGCTAGTTCCTTTGCTAAGAGCCCTTCCTTATTACCCTTCTCTCTAAAGATATACTAAGAGATAGCTAAAGCTCTATTAATATAGGCTTTATTAGTCTAGTAGATCTACTACTAGAGTAATTTAATAGTCTTATATTTATATTTATAGCTATAAGCCTTCCTTTTAGCCTTATTAGCATCTAAAATCTTCTTAGTATACCTTCGCTTAGATCTAATAATTATAGGCTTATATTCCTTCTTACGACGCTATAGGGTACGCTTTAAACAACCTACCTACTATATATAGAACTTATAATCCTTTCTACGTAGGTAGGCTAGCCCTAAGGCTATAATATCCGCCTAAATAGTAGCATCTTAGTTTCTTAGCCTTTCTTTACGTTTATATAGCTTCTAAGGCCTCCTAGTTAGAGATAATCGATTAATAATAAGCTTGTTACGATTAGAGATCTAGCGAGAGGCAGTTAGCTAGCTTAGATACTATAGTTTATCCTTATTTAGAAGGACAAAGCGTAAAACTAGCTATTAGGGTAACCTCTAATTAAACGCGTTAAAAAAGCGTGTTCTTGCTAGAGTTCTATAGAAATTAGGTAGCATATTAAGTCTTAACTTCTTACGCGTCGTTATAATCGAAAACTGCACTAGAATACGCGTATTATAGCATATAAGGTAGCTTAGAAGGTAGTAGGTAGTTTGGTTAAGGGTGCTAAGGTTTATGACGCTATTCACTATATTTGTCACCTGCTGTGCAGGGTACATACATTATTAGATTGGTTAGTGCACAGTGGAAGACCGGAACGCTTCATCACATCATCACGCCACGATCATCATAATCAACTAGGGTGGGAGGCTTTTGAGTCTTCTCAATTCTGGTTCTGGTTCTGGTCCTGCTTCAGGCTTGCGAGATGATGAAGACGGAGATGATGAAGATGATGACGCTGCTAATGATGTGGCCTTCTTCTTCATCATCTTCACACACAAGAAAGAAGATCGCTAGATAGAACATCTTCACGGGAAAGAAATCCACAAACGGTCGGGTCTGCTGAATGACGATGCCTACAAGGCTGTGTAGTACGCACGTACGCACGTATGCACGTATGCACGCGAGAAAGAGAGACAGCGAGAGACAGAAGTCTGTGTGCCAGGCTGTTAGCACGAACGCAACGCTGGCCTGGTTCGGCTAATCGTGGCCGGTTATGGTTCAAATTTCCACATTGTACTAGGTATCTTTAATTGATCATTGTAGTCTGTGCGTTCCGGCGTTAATGCACGCTTGCGTGCGACACTATAATAACTTAATTTAGCGCTAGCGCTAACTAAGTAAATTAGCTTAATTATAGCAGATTACGTAGCGTACCGTAGCGTATTTATATTATTATTAATCGTATTATTATTAATAGTATTATTATTAATAGTATTATTAGCGCTAGTTTATAGCAGCTATCGCGCCTCCGCTACTACTTACCTTCTTCTATAAACCTCTTAATTCTAGTTATTCCTTTAATCTCGTTTTATAGCTAAAATAAGTATACCGCACGATCTATAGAATAAGCGCTTAAAAGCGTTTAATATAGACAAACGCTATTTAATACGCGTTATAGACGCTAGCGGAAGGGTTTATTAAGGCGTTAAATATTTACCTTACTAGTACTACCTTTTAAAGCCCTTCTTCGATAACTTCTAGTTCGCTAGTACTAAATAATAACGCGTTAAATTAGGTGCTAGCGTGCGGTAGAACCTTACGTATCGGTTTAGCTATAATACTACTAAAGATAGAGATAAGACTAGAGGGTTATTGCGTAAAACGCACTAGGTAGAGGCGAAGAATAGCGATAGCTAATATAAGTAAATTTAGCCGTTAGAACCGTAGTTCTTTACCGTTAGCCTAAGTCTAGAGTAGTATATAAAGCGTTAGCGGCATTTATATTCTTATTTAACCGGAAATAGTAGTAAAACACTTACTATCGTAGTTCTTAGTAAACTACGGAACCGGACGATTTTTCTCGAGTTCTTCTAATATAGGTTAGCGATAAGAATAGTAGTAACCTTAAACTAGTTATTTATAGCTATAACCTCTTAATATACGACTACCGTTATAACTATAGCGGATTAACTACCGGAATTAAGTCCGCCTTAATTAGAACTAATAATATCGCTAGAGTATATAATTGCCTAAAGAATAATTCGCGGTAGTAGTAGGCTAGTAGCTAGTACCTAAATTATAACGACGTATATAATATAGTACCTAGCGTATAGCGTAACGACTAGAATAGGCTAAAAGAGAGTCGCGATAATCTAGACGATTAGATTACTAAGTTCGTTCGCTACCTTAATCTATATAAGAATTAGACTAGCCGCGTCGTCTGCTATAGAATAATTAGACTCTATATTAACGTTGCGAGGTCTAGATAATTAGAGTAGATTTAGTATCGCAGCGTTATATTCGCGCTTAACTAGTAGGTTAATATATTAAATACGCCTAATACCTCCTCGCTCTTCTTAATAGATTCTACCTATTTAACGTCGTTGCTAAAGTAGCTAAACTTTAGTATTATATATCGTAATCTGCGCGATATTTAGTTACTAGCTAGATACTTTATCCTCGAGCGCGAGAAGGCTAAATTAATTACTAAAGGGCTCCGTTATCTTATAGAATTCGCGCTAAACTAGAAGCCGAAGTAGGTTATTACGGACGAGGCGCCGTAAGAATAACTAGTACTAAAAGAGGTATTTAAAGGTATAGGGACGAAGTACTATTACTATATTCGCTATAAACTTTAGGTATTATAAGGGCGGTTTAGTCTTACTAAACGTAACGTTACTAATACTATAATACTTATAATAACCGCTACGATAACGAAGGCTAAATATACTATATTATTCGACGAGGTAGTGCGATTATACTATTAGCAGAATGCATAGAATTATATCGATTATTTAAACTATAAATAGCACCTTAATTAGAGTTATACGTTCGCTATATAAGCTCGAATTCTTAATTTATAATTGCTTTAGGTATAATTAAATTCGCTTAATGCGGCTTAGCGGCCGTTACCGGCAGTAGTTTAAATGTTACCTTCTAACTAGCGATACTATAGTATAGAACGACGAGCCCTTAGGAAGCCTCTTACCGCTAATATAAGAGCTACGGCGATAAGCAGAAGATATATCTATAGGATCTTACTAGATTAGCAGAATATATACTATCTTATACGTAGTTATAGTTCGATAAAATAACTACTACGATAATCTAAGATACCTATAAAAATACGTAGTTTTAGTCTAAGGTTAATATCCTAGGATTTAACTACCTACTGCGCGCTACGTAGAATAAACTCCGTAAATAGGTAGTCTAAATCGCGTATAATAACTACGCTAATAATAAGCGTTTTCTATAGTACCTCTAGTTACTTCTTCTATACTTTAAGGACTCTAACTATATTAAATGCTAGTGTTTATTCTAGTACCGATTCTACCTTTTCTACGCGTACGTTTAGCGCTTATACCTCTTCTACGGCATTCGCTTAACCGTTAGCTAAGTAAATACCTATATAAGGCGGTACCTCGAAGCTAGTAGCTTTAATTTACGAACTATCTATCTAGAATAGAGTTATAATAAGCTAGTTATAAAAGAAGATAAATAAGTCGCCGAGCGCGTATATAACTAGAGTTATTTAGTAGCTCTAACCTTATTATAATACTATACGGTTTAGCTAAATACTACGGTAGAGAAGTTAAGAAATAGGTACTTTAATATCGCTAATAATACTTTACTTACTATAGCTTATCGTTCTAACTTTCTAGCGTAGCGAATTATATAGTTACGCGTTTAAATATACGAAACTAGTATAGTTACCTTCTAGTAGTAGCTCGCTAGAGGCGCTTAAAAGGGCCTTTTAATACTTATAAAGAAGAGGAAGATCGTAGTAGATACTACCTTAATCTACGCTAAATTAGCAACCGCTAAGAACGCTAATTTGCAGCGTAAATTAGCTACCGCTCGGTCCTTAAAGCGGCAATTTATAGGTAAACTAGCTACTAGTTCTTTATATACTACCTTAACGGCGCTAGCGCCGTTACTAGCACCTTTAGTACGGCTACTACTTGCGGTAGAAGGTTCTAAATGCTACTTAGTAGCGATAATAATAGCGCCTCTTATTTCCTCGCCTTTGCGACTTATCGTAGCTAATCTATTACCTAAATTAATCGCTAGCGAGAGTGCTAAGGAGACAATTATTAAGAATAGCGCTATAGACAATCTATTTATTCTACTACCTTCTAGCTAACTGTAGCGCGATAATACCTTCTTTAGCGACGCGTAGTCGCTACCTTAATTAATATACCTCCGGCGAGTTAGCTATACGGCTAATTAGAATAAGCGTTCGAGAGGCCTTATATACGTTATTAACGACGTATTAATAAGTTATTCGTAGGCGCTAGCGCGCGACGCCTAAGTACTAGACGCTATTAAACTACCTATAGCGCCTACGCTACTAGAAGATAACGTAGACCTCGAAGTATAAGTTCCTAAGGGTATTTACGCCTTTAATCGCAACGACTATATTTATAGCGTCCGCGAATCGCACTAGCGATATATTAACGACTATTAAGAATCTGCTAAATAACGCGCTATCTAGCAAACGCTACTAACTCTACGATACGGCGATATAAACCTCTAACCTTAAATTAACTGCCTTCTAATAAGCATATTTAATTAGTCTTTAACGCGTATTAAAGAGATATTAATTAGCGATAAATCTACTAAATTGCTAGCAATATAAGACTTAATTACCGCATTACGGCAGAATCTTAGCGACTAGACGGCGGATTAAGGCAGAGGAGGGTTAGCAACCCTAAGACGCTCGCTAGCAGTTTACTGCGATAATATAGTATAAACTAGCCGCCTTATGTCGCAGCTGCGGCAGCGGTTCTTAGCAGCGTTGCTATAGAAATTAGGTACGGGCTAGGCATATAGATCCTAAAGTATTAGGCATATAACTAGCGTTTCTAGCCGTAATAATCCCGCAGGGTAGGGAACGCACTAACTACAATGTATAGGTAAAGACACCTATTGTACTACTAACTTTGAACTAGACTCGAACAAGTCGCGATGGTGTTGACTTCTTGTCGTGTCGATTTCTCCTTTTTACATATTCTGCCGGTATGCAGACTGCAGGAGACGGATAAGTGCATCTGGATTCAAAGCTACCTTACTTTTTTTTAATATCAAGTGGCGGCTATCCGAGGAACTAGCTCAAGCTGTATATTTCCTCATCTCATCATCAGCCATTACACTAGAGCAGAATCATCTTCATCATCATCATCTGCAGAGACCCCATTTTCTCTTCGACGGGGAAGGTTTGTCGCCAACTCTCATCAAACGATGCGTGTGCAGCATTCACGGGTCACGTTCTTCCGAGACGAAGTTCTTGCCCGACATCACAATTCGAACACATCCCTCACTAGTGGTAAGAGGAAGTACATGTAATCCACTGCTGTGCATTTCAAACGCACCGTGTGAGTGACAGACGCAGGAACTAGGATTGTCAGCAGCAAAAAAATGTACATTCCGGCAGCAGTGGGAAAGGGGACGTCTTGAATCCCTCTACATGCGAAGAGTGCTAATAACGAAGAGACAGCTGGCGAGATTTGGTCGGGTTCAGAAGGTCGGCAGAAGTGTCAGTCTAGTTCTCACAATAATGATTAATGTCCACCTCGAAAAAGGGCTCATGTTCATGTGGATGCCAGTAGGTGGAAGTTGGGACTTTGGAATTCGTGTAAAGACGGTCGTAGGCAGAGTGGAAGAAGTCGTTTAGGAAGGAGAGAAAAAAAACCAGAATCCTCGCTGTATGAGTTACTGCATTGTCTTCCCTCAATTCCTCAATGGGGATGTGTAAAAGAGAAAAACGTGAATTCCAACCCCTCCTCGGAGCACAGAGAGAATACATCTGACCAGCAATGCCAAACGAATTCTTTGATCAATAGATTTCCTTTTACCGCAGCCCTCGCGGTACATATGGGGGAAAAAAGAACAAACAAAAGAGCTCAGCACAGTGGTCTGGTCCTGTGATAACGAGCCTGAAGAGATGGTCGAGGGGAGAAGCCAAGAGTCTGGATGCTAGTCATCAGCCCGAGGTCCTTGACTATCAAATGCCACACGATCTCTCCTTTCGTCACATTGGACTGCCTGCAATTCTCGCTGCTGGTTGGTGTGGTGCTCTATGTTTGATTACACTGTGCTCTCTTCTCCAGTCCAGTCCAAATCCGTGTTACTGACCACAGATAGTACATTCGCATATGCAATAACATCTTCACCATCTACTCTATCCAAGATAGCCTTCTTATCTAAGTGGATCGCATGGTGGATCGTGGAGTTGTGGATCCTCACATGAATCCTTGTTCTGCTGTGGAGTCGGCTATCTTCCCTCTCCACTCCAGTCTCCAATCTCAAGTCTGAAATCTGCAATCTGCAGTTCGCACATGCCTTCACACGTGCACGGTCGCATCTTTCTGCGGCGTAACGTCCCACTTCTGGATCAGCGGGAGCGAGGCCTGGTACATACGCCCCGAAGGGGTCCGCAGCGGTATACATGGTCGTGGTCAAATGTTCTGGACACGAGGAAGAAGGTTTAGAATGTCGTGCTTGGCTTCTTTTCTTTTCTGGGCCAAGCCAAGCGCGACATACGGATAAGGGAAAGCGGACGGCGGACGGCGGATGGGGCTGAGGCTGGATCCCACGGGGCTATTCGCGGCCGAAAATTGAACCGCCTGTGTTCGCCAAAAGATCGGGGAAGAGCACAGCAGGTGGCCAGAAGGCCTGAGAGCAAGGGTTCCGATTTTCTGGGTGTGGTATCGTGCTATGCTGTCCCGAGCAGCATCCTTGGAAACTTTGTGGATGTGCTGGAGCGGATGAACAGCTCGTCGTAAGAAACCTTTGGTCACTACTCTGCCAAACGTTGGAGAATGGGAAGAGCCGCTGTGATTACCGGCTTGTATTGTGTTACATTGGAAGAGGACATCTCGGCTTAGGTCTGCGGCACTTGGTTGAAGTCCAGGACATACTTCCGGGCACACCATAACAGACATGGGATGAATCCCGTGAGTATTGGACCCAGCGGAGCCATGAGCCGATAGTCTTCGTTTTTCGATGGCGCAGAAGGCAATTGTAGCCTGGAGACTTTTTCCTCGAAAGCGCCAAGATTGGGCCTGCAATGAATGCAGTAAAGCGTTTGATCAAACATGCTCACCGGACTTCTTTTGCGACTCTTGTACCCGGATGGTGACTGTTCGCTCACTGGTCTTGCGGCTCATCACATTGGCGCCGTATGCCTGCAAAGCTATGGTGAGCAGGTCACGAATGCCTGCAAATGTTACTGCAAGAAACTTCGGCCTTCGCAATCGCTCTGTTGTCCAATTCAAGCTCTGCTGCTTTGCTCAGAACAGTGCATCACCATATATGGAACAATAATTGCAGGGCTCGCCGATGGTCAATTCTGTGCTTGAAGCTCTGTGGGTAGGATGCTTCCGGCCATGAGCTGCATGTGTTTCAGTCAGACAAGCACTGGTCCGAAGCACGTGAAGAGTTGGTTTATTTCGATCGACTTGACTTCTTCATGACATGCCCGTATCGGGACAAGGGTTTGCAGTAAGCCCTAGCTTGATCTCGAAAGTTTCAAGACATACCCATCGGCATGGTTCGCGAAGGGTAGCTCCAGCAGAGGAGCAGGGTCTGGGATATCGCGACATCGCTCATCGTCATTGTGCTTGCTTAGAAGACCCTGTGACGGGTTTGGTTTGATGTCAGCGACATGTTGTGCGATGTCGCTGGGGCGGCAAAGTCATGGCATTTTGGACTCAAGTTCGGGGTCTGTCAGAAGTACGGATTGAGGGGCTGCTGAAGCCAGAAGTCGGTCACGATGGTCTTTTCCACTTCTGGAGATCGCATGGAACACTTGCTCGTGATCATGTAGGCGTCGCTGAGCTGGCTTTTGCTTGTGCGGACGAGTGAAAGCGATTGGAGCAGGCCATTCTGTTCTCCGAGAAGACCAGCGCTTCATGACAGTGGAGGCTGGAAGGGCTCCATCCACCTTGAGATGGAATGAGGCGCGGTGAAGGTGGTATATGGCCTTTCCTGGGTGTCATCAGCTGGAGTATCTCAGGCTATGCAAAACGTCGGTCCGTCCTGACAAGCCACATCGAACCATATGCCGAAAGAAGAGTGAAAATTTCGACATTGGCGGTGAGTACCAGCGCCAACAGCTCATCCCAAGTTCATTCGTATTGGAAGCGTTTCACGGTCGATTGTTGTCAAAGTATGTCATCTCGCAGTGGAGGATGTCGGCCCGGCTCGGAAGGTCCAGCCACCTTCTTGCCAGCATTTGCCAGCTTCTGCTGCCAGTAACCGACTTGACGCCTCGAGCTGCAGCGGCAACAAGTGAGTGCCAGCCACATTCGATGGAGACGTCTCACGAGGCAAGTACCGCATCTCACTGTTTCCTCACTTTTCTGCATATTCATCCTGGATACGTGCATGCGACTCTAGTCTACCGCTACCGCCCCTCTGGCTACTGACCCACCCGCACGCGAGAGAGTCGCAGGCCATGCACGATCTTGCGCGGCTGCTCGTATTGCCTGCGAGCCTCATAGCACTCATTGCAACGACACCTCCCATCCTTGCTACCGAGCTCCCCTGGCCATACGATGTACCGCGAAATGCGAAATACTACCCCGATGACGAACCACACGTGAAGCGCGGGCTTGAGGCGCAGCAACGATTGCAATGGCAGGAGCCTGCGGGCATGAAGAAGCTGGGGGATGATCCTGGGGAGAAGTTCTTTATGCATTATTGGGAATTTGGGGAGACGGAGGAGGCGACACTATGGACGTTGCAGCGCTTGAGACACCACGGCGAGCTTGGAATATGCGGGAATGCATCACGATTATTGCCTCCACTCGAACAGCATACCAGCGGTAGCCACCGCCCATGGTCAATATTTGGACGCAACATCTTTGGACGGGATTTCCAATGTCCAGCGGGCACCACTTCATGCCGCAGTATAGGCTCCGATCTCTGCTGCCAAAGCGGGGAGACATGCGTGAACACCGCTGAAGGAGTCGGATGCTGTCCTGCTGGAGCAACTTGTGGCAGTGAAGTGGGAGAATGCGACACGGCGGCAGGATACTCGAGCTGCCCGGGAGATGGTGCTGGTTGCTGCATTCCCGGAGCAGCTTGTGTGGAAGGTGGGTGTGCCTTCTTTGGAACAGCCACCGTCACGACGAACCTCCCCGCGCCAACGAGTAGTCAGCGGCCGACGACTATCATAATACCCGAGTCGGGGCAGACCACGACTGTAACGGTGACGGCAAGCGGAGAAGATGGCACGCAAACAGTTACAGTCACCCAGCCCACCACGATTGTCATTGGAGGTGGCATCACGAGCAGGACCTGTACTACTGGCTTTCAATCTTGCCCAGCGACACTGGGAGGTGGCTGCTGTCGAAGTGATCGGATTTGTGGGCCCAGCACAAGTTGCTTAGACCTGACGACTACGACTTCCGCAACAGCAGGGGCACCCGTGCGTCCCACGAGCAGTGACGCTTCGATTTCAGCCGCAGATACAGCACAAACTTCCTCGAGACCAACAACTGTGGTCGGCTGTCCTACCGGGTTCTATATGTGCTCAGCAGTCTATCTTGGAGGCTGTTGTCGGGTCGATCGCAACTGCGACACTGCATCTTGTCCAGCGACAGCCTCTACAGAAGTCGTGACACATTCTGGACTCACTATCGCTGCTGCAGGCGGCAACGCTCTCCCGACTACTGGCGCATGCGCCAACGGCTGGTCGACTTGTGCGCCCGACGTTGGAGGAGGTTGCTGTCCTTCGGGTTACCAATGCGCTTCAAACTGCATCAACACCGCACCTGGAGGAAGCAACACCTCAAAGATGGCTCCCGAGTCTGCTGCGCCTGGTATCCTGGGAGGGGGAGTTGCATGGAGTTTTGCACTGGTTGGAGTCTTGACGGGAGTGGGCATGATCCTGTTGTGAGTGGCCTGCAGCTGATGTAGTGATGTCTGTAGATGCGGATACATCTATCATTCAAGTATACCGCGTATGCTTGCAACTTTAGCAGCTGTTCCCCTGCTCTTGTCTGGTGATCTTGGTGTCCTTGCACTCCCGATCTGAGCTTCCGATCTTCTGCATCTTTGTTGCCGTCAATCGCCTAGCTCATCGGTAGCATGGCACATCGACTACTGCTAAACTCACCGAGTCGGCGGGGAGTAGCATGATGCTATGCTATGCTATGCTGTGCTGTGCTGTGCTGTGCTGTGTGTAGTGAAGCAACTCCACAATCACATGCTCCCGCAGACTAGACGCCGCTGCCGCCGCCGCCAACGAAACGGCGGATTACATAATAGAGTTTCCGGGGTGGGGTCTACCGCATCATTGGTTGATGAGGCTTCGAAACTCGCAAGCTCACCTGTGAATGACCACCGCCTACACCATTCTTTCAAGCTGTCTGCCAAACAGCTGTGCGTGATTCGCTTTCACTCGTGCAAGACCAGCGACTGACTCCGTGAACCACAGATTACCACACCACTCGACTTCTGCCCCGCCCAGCGACAGCACTGTTCCATTCATCGGAAGCACGATGAAGGGACCCTCCCTCCACCACCACCTACCATGAGCTCGTCAGACGACGGCAACAGCAACGGCAACGGCAACGGCGGCAGCAACAATGGCGGCGGTGGCAAGGGCAGAGGCTCCGGCAACGGCAGCATCTTCTTCTTCCAGCCCTCCAAAGACGTGAAGCGATTCGCCAAACGCTACCGCACCGAGATCAGCGCCTCCACCTCCTCCGTCCTCTCCACCTTCGCTGCATTTCCCCTCGACTTCGCCAAATCCCGCATGCAATCCTACGAAACTGGCTTCATCCACACCATCAAAGATGCCTACCGCGCCGAGGGCCTGCGCGCATTCTGGCGGGGCGTCACGCCACCACTCATCTCCGTCACCGTCGTGAGAACCATCAGCTTCAGTCTTTACCAGAAGGCCAAGTACGCATATGATGCGGTGATCCACGAAATGACGGGGCAGAGTCCCCTCATCATCGCCAATGCTCCCGGGTCGTATCCCACGCTGAGCACCATGGCTTGTTTCGGCGCTGCAGGCGCGACTGCCGGAGCTGTGATCACGACCATCTCGTGCCCTTTCGAGTTGACGAAGCTTAATGAGCAGCTGGCTGGGAAAGAGGCGAGAAAGGCGGCCATGGCCAAGATGCAGACCAGTGGGGCGACAAGTCAGAGTGGTGCTGCGCCGGTTGTGGATCTCAAGAGTGGCGGGAGCATGGCTACTGCGAGACGATTGGTGAGAGATCGTGGGTTCACGGGGCTGTATGCTGGATACCGATTGCATCTGCTAAGAGATACGGTTGGAACCGCGATTTATTTCATTACGTATGAAAGCGCGAAACAGTTGATGGGCAATGCGAGAGGGAAGAGCGCCACTTCACCGTATGCTGTGCTTGCTGCTGGGGGGTTGTGCGGGATAGTCAGTTGGGCTTGCGTGAGTATTCAATCAGAAGTTGTGACGAACTATACTGATCTGCTTGTCTAGATATACCCTGTGGATGTCGCCAAAACCGTCTACCAAAAAGCTCTACTTAGTGCAGGCAGCGGCTACGCTGCTCGACCACCCATCCAATTCTTCGCCGGAGGCTCATACCGAGGACTGGGCGTCTCCGTGTTGCGATCGTGTATCATTAACATGATCTTTTTCAGCAATTTCGAGCTCATGAAGAAGCGAATCAATTCATTGGATGACGATTGAGCGTCGAATCCACGACTCCACAATCCTTTGTTTGCAAGCAGAAGATGACAACACAGACGGTATTCAACATTTGCGGGAACGGAGCGTGGAAGAGAAAGCAGTAAAAAAAGTCGTACGGCATTCCTCGTCGGCGCAAAAAGGATCTGGCAGCAAGCAGTAACAAGTCAGTCGAGCATCTTATGGAAAGGAGGGGCCGAACAAGCACCGCATACAATCATGCACACACACACACACACACACATTTGAAGGCGTTATCGAGCGGGGAATGGCGACGGAGTTTTGCAGGCGTTCATTCGGGCTTGACCATTGGATGCCGGTTGAGCTTGTCGTTCAATTCGTCGGGCATTTGATGACCTCCCGGAAAGGCGAGGGTCCTTCATTGAATGGAACTTGAGGGTGATGCATTCTCTGGGTGAGAACTGGGCTTTGCATGTGCGTGTGCTGATGAAATGGATATGGCATGGCTGAGAGCAGCCGAGAAGTATGAAGCAGAGCATAATCGACAGTGTTGTCTCGTGATCTCGTTTCCTGTTTCGGTGTAAATTTGATTTCTGCTGATGTACAAAGGTTGTACCAGCTCCACGCGAATCCTTCCGTGGTACCACATACTTCTCGGATTACCCATCCACTCATACTGCATAGCATAGGACCTCACAAGGCGCGCCTCCAACGCCTTTCTTCAAACGCAACAACGACGATTCGTTGTTCGGATCTCGGTGTGCAAAAGGGGGCACCAACACCATACAATGATGGCACTCATCTCAATCGAGAATCACAACAAAGCTATTTTGCCCAGAAACAAAGGACCAATTCTAGCACATAGAGCAAATGCTCTTCATGTCTTGTTGACAACACCCATGCTTTGTCACAGCGCTACGCACTGCCTGTCTTCGCAGACACAATGCACTGTCCTTGACCGATAATCACCTACAATGCTCCGTATACAATGCTGCTTGACCTACGATTCCATACATGAACCCCCTCTTCAACCCGCAACTCGGAATTCTTTTCTTCTCATCCAGACACTTCGGTACCTCGATCACACCAACTCTACTTGTTTCCGGCAAACAAGTACACAACCATCAACTCGAGGACACCGAACAAAACACAATCACAACACACTCAACCCACAACCAAGAACCCCTCCCGCACATTTCACACAAGATGTGCAACACCTGCAACGCCCACCCCGAGGCAACTGCCTACCTCTCAACTCGTCCAACTCGTCGAAGCTCGGAAATCCGCTGTGGTGGCTGCCGCCAGACCATGGAGAACTGCCGCTGCCAATCTCCACAGAAACCACGTCGTCCTAGCATCATGGACGCGGAGAACTGCTGGATCGCGGAGAACTGCCTGTTCGTCATCGACTGCACAGTGAAGAACTGCCAACTCATGACGGATTGCGTCGCCAAGGGTCACTTTTTGATCAACACATGTCCCCAAATCTGCCCTATCTGCCGACAGGATATCTCGGACTGCTGCTGTGCCGTCAAAAACAGTCGAATGGTAAGTTGCTAATAGGGCCATTGCAGTGCAGGCTGTGACCGATGAGTGGCATTCGCGACCAAAGATCTATGGGGCAGTAACTTCGTCAGTACAGGTAGGAGCTACATTCACTGTAGCACTGGCTGGAATACGGGAGTCTTCTCGAGTGGCATTCACGAACCAAGATCCATCAGGGGTGACTTTGTCAGTACAGGTAGGGGCTACTTTGTAGCACTGGCTGGAATACGGGAGTCTCCTCGATAGGCGATCGATGATTCGAGGTAACATTCTCTTCTACTGCTTCGTCATTAAATCATTAAATCATATTTGACCACAGCGATCAATACAACTTCTCATAGCTTGTCAAAGCCTTAACCATGTCCAATTCGAACTCCTTCCCTGCTTTGTCTACATAATGACTTCCCTTTGTCCGCCGTGGCCGCAAGCCGTTCACATTCCAAATCCCATCTTCCACATACCGACAATCCTGCCGTTCCTTCAAAATCGCATTCAAATCCTTCTTCTGATGCGAACAGCTCTGACAGTCACACCCTCTCGACGACGCATTACACTTCGGTCTCCTCCCCTCATCCTCCGGAATATACGCCGCC
The DNA here is from genome assembly GCA_023512815.1 of Cercospora zeae-maydis. Lineage (NCBI taxonomy): Eukaryota > Fungi > Ascomycota > Dothideomycetes > Mycosphaerellales > Mycosphaerellaceae > Cercospora > Cercospora zeae-maydis. The sequence continues at coordinate 5,747,959 of JAKLWY010000001.1, read as the reverse complement.
TTCACGTCCAACTCCATGACAAGATCCACCAACAAATGCTGCAAACACCTCAAAGCCGCATCCCGATGCTCCAGCCGCTTCACCCTTCCCTCCAACATATCATCAATCCACTGACAAAACACCCCCATCGGCAGCCGAAAATTCTCCTTCCACTCCACCAAAAACTGATCATACCCTTTCACCTCCAACCCAAACCCCCCATCCAACAACTCATTCACATCCCTCCTCGAACCCGCCACAACCATCCTTTCGGCAATGGTATACCTCGCACCCGGCCAAGCCCCGACATTCGCTCCATCACCCACCTCATCCCTCCTCTGATCCAGCTCCTGATCAATCATGTACATGGCGTTTCTCAAATTCTTCAACCGTGCATCGCGCGCAAACGACAAATAGCCCGTTTTGGTGCGCAGAATCCACGCGTAGACGATGTACTGCGCGAGCAAATAACACGTGAAGATCTTCAAATCTTCCACGCCTTCTTGGGTGGAGACGTGCTGGCGGCTGATGGGGTATTCGACCAGTTCGAACAGCCTCTGCTGCAAATCGTAGGCGGCGACGAGGAGCGGCGGGGAGTACTTTTCGGTCAGGTTTTCGGCGACTTTGCGCCGTTCGAGCGTGAGTTTGAGGGTTTCGAGTTGTTGGTCGGTGCGCGATTTGTGTTCTGCGAGTTGGTGTTCGTGGCGTTTTTGGATGGTGTCGAGTTTCAGGGCTTGTTGGGAAGTTTCGTGCTGGAGGTGCCTGGTTTGTGTGGCGGTGCGTTCTTGGAGGTACCAGGACCAGAGGAGGCTGGCGATTGTGCCGATCAGGCCGAGGGCGGCGACGGTGAGGGGGATGATGAGGTCTGTGTTGGCCATTGAAGGGGTTTCTCTTTGTTTCTTTTCCGGATGATCTTGTGCGTGAGGATGGCGGAGAGGGTGGAGTGGGTACGGTTGCTGAGTAAGAGTTATGCACTGCTAGCTAGTTAGTACGAACTATTTTTAAAACCATCTGTATGAGCTGAGCATATTCTGCGCGAGATGATGGCATGGCGTAGGCTTGGGGGCTCTAGATCCGATAGAGTTAAACCCAACAAGGCACTACTAAGACAGTAGCATGTGAGACGAGCTTAAGTACGAATTGCCCTAATAGGTAATGTCACTGAGAGAATGCCTCAATGTATTGGCTAAAGTGCTCGCCGAAAGTGGTTTCAATTATGCCACCATGCTATTTCGTTCCCAGCTGCTCTTCCACACGACACGTTGCTCTGCTTTCCAACCCGCTGCTCCACTGTATCTCATTGTCGTATGAGTCTACACGGTGTCGACGTCAGTGCATCGGGACTTGGTGGAAGAATTTACAATCCTACGCATTCTCTAAGCTCACTTCACCTCGCGGACCCTCGTGCAAAAATTGAAGGCCACCTGCTTCACCTTCGGCATCTGTGACATAGAAGCGCGAGCGTTGCTGTAAATCGACAACCTCTTGAGATTGGTAATCCGCTGCCTTCTCCGATAGGCGAGGCTTAGTACCGAGTGCTATTCCCTCTCGTTGCAATTGTATACCTAGGCTTTTGTTGAAAAGTGCGAAGTGGTTATACATATGCTCTCTGAGATGGCCGTTTGCGTTGCATTGTAACCCCAAGAGATGTTGGCTACAGCCCCATCGGTCGTGATTCAGGTAGTTGATTGAGCACGTGACGGCTTGGCACGCAAACCGTAGAAGCTCCAATTTCGCTGCATGCCCGTGGACAGAGAGCCAAGCCACTCTGTGAGCTCCTGGTGTAGACCCACCTCCCGCGATCCAGATAACTTTTGAGCAGCATCATGTGCGATGAATGCATCCATGGCAGCGGACATGGGGCGCTTTGATCGCGCAACTACATTAGGTCCGGCCGAGGTGATGTTCACGGTGCGAAAGCCATCATCCGCGTCAGACCCGCGGTGCAGCTACTGTACATGTACATGTACGCGTGGGGTAGTAGACTAGTAGTAGTCTCAAGGTGGGAGGTGGTCGCGTTGGTGCCTGAAACAGCCCCATTGGCAGCCTGAGGCACGAAGATCTCCTCAGGCAGCAACCTACCACTACTACCACCACCACCACCACCACCACCACCACATACTTACTGTACGCGTCGGACTTGGGAAAAAGGGCGGCTTTGAGGGTGCATTATTGATGGTGATGACTTCTCCTTTCTGCGAATAGCGGCGCATGCGTTGAGCCGTCGTCTGCCTTGCTCACGACCGCGCTAAAACAAGGATCTCCAAAGGTGTTCGCAGGTCAGGCGCGCCCCATCAACCGTATTTCCGTGCGATTCGGGTATGGCGGCGTGCACGTGAAGACGCGCATTGTCATGACAACAACCCGCGGGACCCACAATCAACACACGACGTTTCACCCAGCCACTGGCATTGCGCAAAGAGAGGCTGGCAACGCAGTGTCCCATTCGCCGTACCAGGTCCATGAGGGTTGCGCAATACCAACGTCCTAACCAGTATCAGACAAAGCGTCGTCCGAGGGAAGGCTGGTTGATGGAGTGGTCCAGGCCGGCGTGGTCGTGGTGACGGCAGCGGTCGCGTTTGTTGATGCACCGCGCTTGCATTTTCCAGGGTCGCGTCGTCGACTGCAGACTGGACTCTCTCAACCCTCACGACTGCATTGCATTGCATTGCATTGCATGCATGATTGATCCACACCCACACCACCCGCGATCGCTCCCACATCATCGACAAAGACTGCATACGCCCGCCTCGCACATTCTTGAGACGCCGGGACCCGGCTGCAGACGCCAGAGCGGACGCCTTTGCAGGTTGGTGTGCTACCAGCTGCCTTCGCTGTCCCTCACCTCTGCATTCCCCACTGTGCACTGTTGTTCGTTCTAGTCTCAACTCTCTCTGTCCGGACCTCGAGACCGACTCTGCGACCCGCGGTCGACCACTTGCTTCTCGCTGACCCTTACACACCACGGATGGGGAGGATGGTGGAGGAGATCATGGTCTAGCCACGAAACCATCTCGACACGACGTCCCATTCCAACGACCACCGTATCACCCTTCCGACGAGGACGACGACGACGACGACACCACGATATTCTTATGAAGCGGCAGGCACTACCATGGGGCCTGCTGGCTCTGTCGCGCGTAGTTCGGGCCGATACATCATTACCTTACAATCCGACGAGCGTGTTGCGCTCTCGGAATTCGACGACAGCATATATCCTGCGAAGCTCCTCGGGCAACCCTAATCAGGCGGTGCTGCAGAGCATCGATGTCTCGGCAACCATCTCCAGCAGCGATGCCTCACCTTCGACACTGTCGCAGAACTTGCCATTCCTGAATGATAATTCCCAAGTACCATACCTGCCCATCATCGACGAGTACGGCAACATCACAGTCATCACGGGAAACTGTGCAGATGGAGCGGAGAGCACAGCGATATGGAAGTACGCCGGACAATGGCAGAAACACACCACCACGGCGCAACTCGGTGCATTCGCCAACTTGACTGGCGTCAATTACCTGGGCAATGGAGTAGCTTTTTCGGCCGATGTGGGCGACTCACAAACAGAGCTGGAGTTTTTCGTATTTGGCGGCATGTGTCCACAGGCCAACAGCACGGCGGCGACATGGCAAAACGATGCTCAGTATTCGCAGTCGATGCTGGTGTACACTGCCGAAGGTGCAACCGCAGACGACGCAGACACCTTTAGCGTCAGCACTTCAGCCGCTCGAGGACCACCCATCGCTGAGGCTGGCTTCACCATGACTGGCCTGCCACCCACCTACCGCGTCAACGCCACGGGAGCGGCACAGACGCAACAACAGGACTTTCTGTTGTTGGGGGGGCACACCCAGAATGCCTTCTTGAATACTTCACAAATTGCTCTGTTTTCTTTACCACAAAACAGCTGGTCCTATTTGCCAGTGCAGCAGCCCTCGCCAGGTCGTACAGATCTTGCCGCGAGAGATTCGGATGGAACTCTCATCGAGCCTCGGTCCGGACACGCGGCGGTCTTGTCAGAGGATGGAAGCAAGATTATCGTCATTGGGGGTTGGGTTGGCGACGTCACAAATCCAGCTCAGCCACAAGTTGCCATCCTCAACTTGGGTTCCGAATACGGCGGTGATGGCCGAGTCGCTTGGACGTGGACGGTTCCGGATCAGTCGTCGGGCGGTATTGCCCTGAACACTGGACTCTATGGGCACGGCGCGACAATGCTTCCTGGCGGAGTCGTGATGATTGTCGGCGGCTTCACAATCCCAGCTCCGTCATCTTCGAGGTTCGTCAAAAGGCAAGCGCAGTCGAGTAACCAGGTCTTGCTTTATAACGCTACCTCCAATGAATGGATCAGCTCGTATACCAACCCGATTGCTGCCAGCGATGAGAGATCGGGAGGTGGAGCGCTGAGCAAGACATCACAGCAAGCAGGGCTTGGCCTGGGCTTGGGGCTTGGGGTACTAGTTCTCGTTTTACTGATACTCGGCTACTTCTGGTATGCGAGACGGCTGAAGCAAAAGCGCGAAGAGCGCCAGCAGGCCTTGGTACAATCGGCAGGCGGGTCATTTCTCGCACTGGATCAACCGTACCTCGACCATGGAGACGTGCACGATCGTCGACAGGGACCTTATGCGGCCATTGAAGACGGCCCGCCAGAGATGCAGCACGCTGCCTCTACAGGACTCTTCGTCAACGTGCCAAGTCCAACCCGAGGTCTCCGAAATGGACTTGCCGCCCGTCCTTACTCATACCATCAAGCGCCTCGATATGACGAGTCCCGTGTCAGCAAAGGTAGTGGGAACATCCACCCTATTCTTGAGCGTCAGGACGAAGACGATCTTGAACGAGGCGGTAATGCTCGTGATCCGTTCCTGGACCCAGCCCAAGGATCAGAGTCTGGTCCGCCTCACGACACTTTCAGCAACGCAGAAGCGAAGCTCCAAGAACTCCAACGCGTGCTTAACTCTGGCACAGGCACCGGACATGCTCCCGTTAAAGATCCATTCAAGGATCCACACCCGAATCCACTGGGCAGCAATCCGAATTCACCGCGGTCTCCAAATGCTGCGGAAACACTGAGAATAGTGCCAGCTCATATTCCAGCCTCGCATCTCGTGGAACGGAAGCCGGTCCCAACAACCAAGGCTGCGAATTGGCTCGTTATCGAGGACGAAGATGATGAGCCTCTAGCTCAGAATTCTGGACTAAACCCCGGGTTGCACTCCGGCCCAGTCTCTGCCCCTGCCTCATGGAACGGACGCGCTTCGCCTACGAAGACTGACGATCGAACATCGTCCACGTTGAGCGAGCGCTCGACACGATCACATGCTTCCACAACATCGATCACGCGAACCATGTCGACACGGACTGGAGCTCTCTTGGCCGCGGCATTAGCAAGGCGAGAAGCAGAGCAGACTCCGGGCACAACACCTCTGGATGGGCGAACAGCGACCATGTCCACGACTGAATCAAGCAGCGGGCGAAAATCGCCATACTACTTCTATGGCGCGCACACAGAGAGCCAAAGGAAATCCAAGCGCAATTCGAAGAAGCCCGTCCTTGAGCCCATCCACAACGCCGACAAGTCTACCGAGTCCTTCCAGACGGCCCATTCGTCCTTCATCGGGCTCCAGCAAGAGGGCAAAGCACTTCTCGCAGGGAGCGCAGTATCCGACCGCGACGACCCATATCGCCGCGCGCTAGCCGCTCACGGTCTCGCTGGCACGAAATCCGAAGCAGAAGCCTCCACTTCTCCGCAGCGCCGACAAGGATGGATGGGAAGCATCCGTCGAGCTTTGACGACTGCGATGAACGAGCGAAGCTTCAGCTTGACCAGTCAGTATAAACATTCACCAGAAGAGATGGAGCCCAGGACATCTACTTCCTCGCCCACACGTTCCGACCGCGCAGGCCTCGGGACACAACGCTCACCTCGACGAGCAATTTCCGACGGGGGAGCTTTGTTGAAGCAGAAACGCGGACAGAAAGATTGGGACACCATGCATCCGTACAAAGACGACCCCTCACTCGACGGCGACTGGGGCGAAGAAACTCGCACGTCGCTCGAAGTCCGCGAAGCAGAAAACGAATGGGACGTCGAAGGCGCAGCGGCGAAACGCGATGTGCAATTCATGTTCACAGTGCCGAAATCGCGGCTTCGAGTCGTGAATGCGGATATTGAAAGGGCGAGTATGCGGTCTGCGTCAGACGGAGCAATCAGTCGAAAAGAGAGTATGTTGAGTCTGAATGCCAAGCAGCAGCAACAGAGTGCTGTCGGGAGCGGGATGGCGACAAGTTCGACGGCTGCGGTGCTGAATCGTGGTGGGTCGACGAGTACGACGCGAAGTCGGAGTGGAGGGGACTTGGAGTTGAGGGAGACGGAGTCACAAATGCAGGTTCGGATGAGAGCGTTGTTGAGTTCGGGGAGTCGAGTTGAGGAGAGGGAGAGAGAGAGGATGAGGAAGGCGAGGTGAGAAGGACGTGCCTTGTCTTTGGTTTGGCGAATGAGGGGTGTCGATTCTGAGGGTTGAAGATTGAAGATTGGTACATGATATGATGATGATATATGGGCGGCTTCAAGACTGACTGACTGTGTTGGATGAAAGACGATGACAAGAGATGCCAGGGAAAACGGGCACAGCACAGAAATGAATGGTTAGCGAAAGGTGTTTGGGCGTTGGTTGTTGTTGTTGTTGTTGTATACAGCAGAGGGTTTGAGACTGGGAGGCGTCTGTTGTGGTCTGTCGGTGTATAGATACATGTAGATGGGAAATCCAGATATGATGTCGGGCCCACATGCCTGATACAGTGTAGAGCAGCGAGGTCTCTGACACCAGCTTGGGCCATCCGTCCAATCAGCTCGCACGTGGGGGGGGGTTTTTTTGCCTGCCCTGATTCACTACATTAGCGAGTGCCAGGATCTCACACGACATCACCACCTCTCTTCCTGCCTTTTACACGCGAGCAATGCTTCCACGTTCACAGTCGAAGGCGGAAAGTTGCATGCTTTGTCAGACCATCATTCACGCAATCGAACCTCGCTGTGGCACCTCCTTCGAGTTTGCAGAACTGACAATCCGGCATATCCCGGTGCTCGTGAATAGAAACACCCCCTAAAACAATCACCGCTGCAGCGAGTGGGTCATGAAGAACTTTGCACCATGATCGCGCACGGAGATGGCTTTCTGGCATCTTCTCGCTGTTAAAAGAGATTTCGGTCAAGGTCAAGTTGCCGCTGTTTTCCCATTTCCTTATCTGGCTCTCGCTATGCTGCATTGACGCTCGCTGTCGGCCCTCGAGACACGGACGATAGGCCTTTTGACTACTGAGGACGATATCTGTTCCGAGTATTCCGCTCAAAAGTATTAAAGGCAATCTGTCCCCACTTACTCTGATACCCAGATCACGTTCCGCCTCACACACCAAGATGGCTTCGACAAGCAGAACTTTCATGAGAGCCCTGCGCTCAGCACCAACGACTCAAGCCTTCCGATGCTCCGCCTCCCGACGCAGCGCCCAGCTGTTCCAACAACACGCCCGACGCGGCTACTCGAGCGAGGCCCCAAAAGCTGCGACTAACTGGTATATCTGGGCGGCAGGAGGAGTAGCATTAGGAGTCGGAGGATACTTCGCCGTCAGCGGCACCAAGCAGAGCTCAGATGCCAAATCAGAGACTGTCTTCACGCCCACAAAAGACGACTATCAAAAAGTCTACGATGCAATCGCCGCCAAGATCGTCGAGGAAGACGACTACGACGACGGCTCGTACGGCCCCGTCCTCCTCCGCCTAGGCTGGCACGCAAGCGGCACCTACGACGCAGCAACCGGCACAGGAGGCTCCAACGGCGCAACAATGCGCTTCGCCCCCGAACGCGACCACGGCGCCAACGCCGGCCTCACCATTGCCCAAAACTTCCTCGAACCCATCAAGCAACAATTCCCCTGGATCACCTACTCCGACCTCTGGACGCTCGCCGCCGCCTGCGCGGTCCAGGAAATGGGCGGCCCAGACATCCCCTGGCGCCCCGGCCGCTCCGACCGCGACGTAGCCTTCTGCACGCCCGACGGCCGCCTCCCCGACGGCTCCAAAGAACACAACCACCTCCGCGCCATCTTCGGCCGCATGGGCTTCAACGACCAAGAAATCGTCGCATTGTGCGGCGCACACGCCCTCGGCCGCTGCCACACGGATCGTTCAGGCTTCTCCGGCCCCTGGACATTCTCGCCGACGATGTTGACGAACGACTATTTCAAACTGCTCGTCAACGAGAAATGGCAATGGAAAAAATGGGATGGACCCAAACAATACGAAGACAAGAAAACGAAGAGTTTGATGATGTTGCCCACGGATATGGCGATCGTGAACGACAAGCAGTTCAGAAAGTACACGGAGCTATACGCCAAGGACCAGGAAGCTTTCTTTCGCGATTTCTCCAACGTCGTGGTCAAGCTTTTTGAACTCGGCGTGCCGTTTGCGAGTGGAGAGGATGCGAGAATGACGTTTAAGAGGTCGGGATAGAAGCAGTACCCGGCGCGATGTTTTTGTTGTTTTTGAATGACATGGTCGAACTAGTTGTACTTTTCCCTGCTGATGAGCAGCAGCGATACCTACCTACTCCAACAAATGTCCGTCAAGATGGACAGCGAATGGCAGGCATCAAATATGACATGATCATCAGCCAAGGATCAAATGATTAGAAATAGACCCGCTGGAGCGAAATAGATCTTCTTCTTCTTCATCTTCATCTTCATCGTCACCTTCTTCTTCTTCTTCTTCTTCTTCATCGTCACCTTCTTCTTCTTCTTCTTCTTCTTCTTCGTACTCCTAGGACAGTAAGATAGCAAATCCGTTTATACAAACAATGCAAATGGTGCAGCAGGAAGCAGGACACGAAAAACCGTTCAACTCCCGACAAACAAACAAACAAACAAACAAAAAAAAACAAATCCCAGCCCGCAACACACAAGTTAATCTCTCACCTTCCTTCCTTCCTTCCTTCCTTCCTTCCTATCCACAAAAATAATTCGTCCATCCAATTGGCCTCCTCCCTAGCTAGCATGTCTCATATCCATATGGCATTCGAATGATGCAATTCCAATCACCGTTCATCGTCTCGTGTCTTGCTTCATCATCATCACCAACATCATCATCAGAAGAGGTACATGTAGAGTCCTCCGAAGCTGTAGGGCTAGGGAGCTACGGTCCCATGCTGGCAACGTCGGTCACCGAAACGAACATGCTTACTAAACCAACATCCTGGAGTCAGTGTCCGCTGCCAGTGCAGCTCCGTAGCCCAACAAAAGTCACACGAGCATTATTCACCGATTGGAGCGTGCCCCGTGGGGCACCAGGAAGGAAATGGCTCAAGAGTCTGGACATCAGTTCGTCTGGAACGTGATTCGGTACGTGCGGTAGCTCAGTATCTGCTGCAAAAGGAAAATCGGGTACTGTTGTGGTGGGAGAAGCAGTCAAAAAGGTGTATGAGGAAACAAAACGGGTGCCATGACCAGCAGGTCAATTTTAGCGGCCCTGCGCCGCCAGGACAATAAACAAGCGTCCCCAATCATTCCTTCTCTTCTCGTTCCTTCGCCAGGTTGCCCATGCATCTTCGATGAAATGGATCGCGCTTTCAAAACCAACGTCGCGTAATTAGGGAGCGAGCGTAGCCTCTCTTCGCTCGCCACAATTTTGTTCGTGCAATGGAGCGAATTCGATGCGTCCGTTCTCATTTGATGCAAAGCCGGCGCATCGCTTCAAATGTTCTTCTGTTCTGCAGTCATTCTTCATGCCACCGTTGCGTTGCCATGCTTGCAAAATCCCGCTCCCTTGGTTGTGTAGATCGCCACCTAGAAGGGCAACTAGAAGAACAGGTAGGCAATCAAGAAGCTCAGCAGAGCAATGGCTGCCACGATTTGCACAGGCACACCACCAGGTGCAGGTTGAGCGACGGCGGATGGGGCTCCTTTCGTTGTGGTAGCAGTGTCGCCGCCGACGTTGCGCTGTCTGAGCCCAGTCGCTTCTGCGGCCTTGGCTCGCAAATCCCGGATCGTGTCATTGGCTGCCGCCAGCTGTCGCTCGAGCTCGGCTTGGCTCACACCAGTCGCATTGGATACAGCAGCGGTGGCCGAGTGAAGTGTAGATTGCGACTGGTTCAAGTCTTCCGCAGGTGAAGGGCCCTTTTCGAAGTTGGAACTCGAAGAGCCGAAATTGCGTGCCGGGGTAACAGCGGCAGGTGATGGCGACGAGTATGCCGGGGGCTCGTCGTGGTGCGAGACTCCGTTGGGAGCGGGCGAGGGGGATGCTGCAGCTCCCGAACCGGCACTACCATCTGCTGGGAGGAATGAAACGCGGATCTTCTTCTCTTGAATAGTGGACTTGGCAGTCTGCTCGATGTTGGCCCAGACTTGCGTGACGTTTGCGACTTGCACATCAGCGCCAATGGCCACAGACTGCACGAGGAACTTGTCCCGGCATCGTGCGTCGAGCGGAGGGTCCTCTTTCATGGCCTGTAGAAGCACCTGAACCTCGACATCTCCACCGGGGTCAATGCGGCCGGAGTTGGGTCGGACACAGTATCTGTATAGCAATCAGCATCGCCTTCCTCCTCGTATCAGCTGCCGCGGACACCTACTGCTTTGGTGCAGTCGTCTTCACTTTAAAGGCAACAGGGTCGCTGTTGGGGTTGTGCAGACGAAGGACCTGGCTGACTTCGTGGGTGAAGGGACCTGGGGCGCGTTGTCAGCTTCACGGAGAGCATCGAGCAAATATGAGGCGCGACACGCACGCTTGAAGCCCAGCTCTTGCGGCGTCAAATCCACCGACATGTTTGCGTGGTTCGTGGTTTTGTTGCTTCGGTATCCGGCCAATTGCTAAGATGGACAGCGGGTGGTTGGGGAGGGCCGAGGCCGCGGTGTGGGCGTTGCACGTGGACGGCGGTGTTCGGCGGGCGGGCGGTGGCAGTTGTACGGGTGTAACAGGAGAACGGCGCGGCGGAAAAAGGCGACGTTGAGGTTTGTTAGGCGATAAGGTATATGTGGGTGGTGTTATCGAAAGCGAAGGTGTCAGCTTCCTTGTCTGCTGCCCCCGGCCCCTGGTGACGTCGCTGGTTTGCTGCTGCTCCGCTTCACTTGGTCCTGGTGGTTGGTAGCTTCACATGCAACCCACGACCTTCTCGGCCCACTCCGCTGCATGACCCTCCATTCACCACTGCCATCCATTTTCATCGTGCGTGGGAGGGCTACAAATATTTCAATTTTCCTAGCTCGATCCTCTGCCTTCGACATCGGCACATCCACCGACCCCACTTTCCATCACACACACACCATCTTCTCATCCGTCGTCGAACTCGAATACCGCCATCATGAGCGACCTCGATAGCCTTGTCGACATGGGGTTCGACAAGGAGAAATCCGCGATGGCTCTCAAGAAGGGCGGCAATCTACAAGGCGCCATAGACTGGCTCGACAAGAACGCCGACCGCAGCATCGAGCAGATCAAAGCTGATGAGGAAGAGGATGCCGAAGCACCGCAGCTAGAGGCAGGCGAGACAGCACGATCGATGATCTGCAACGAGTGTCAGAAGAAGTTCCGTTCGATGGTGCAAGCCCAGTTCCACGCCGAAAAGTCCGGACACACAGATTTCGCCGAATCGACAGAAGAAATTGCCCCTTTGACTGAGGAGGAGAAGAAGGCCAAACTGGCTGAGCTGCGTGAGAAGGCTGCGGAGAGAAAGGCCAAGCAGGCTGTGGAGGAGAAGAAGGAACAGAAGCGAAATGAAGAGATCCGCCGGAAACATACCAAGGAGTCCGACGATGCGAAGGAGGAGCTCGCTCGACAGCAGCAGATCAAGGAAGCTGCAAAGAAGCGTCAAGAGAAGGCTGACGACATTGCGGCAAAGAAGCGTATCAAGGACAAGATCGAGGCCGACAAGGCAGCACGCAAAGCCAAGATCGAAGAAGAGAAGCGGATGCGTGAGAACCCGGCTGCGTACAACCCAGGCGCCGCCACTGCTCCTGCTGGTGGGATCGCCGTTGCCGCTCCTACCAAAGTGGCCAACCACAGTGAAGCACGGCTCCGGCTGCAAACTCCATCAGGCAATGTCATGAAGACGCTGCCGGCCGAGACGACACTCTTCGAAGTTGCAGAAGCTATCAAGCAGGAGAACGGCACCAACGCCACTAGCTTCACCCAAGCCTTTCCGCGGAAGACTTGGAGCTACGAGGATTTCGGCATGACCTTGAAGGAAGCTGGTCTGGTGCCATCGGCTGCTCTGGTCGTGAAATAGAAGGAGCATTCTACAGCTCAGTCGTTGGACCAGGTCCGGAAAGGCGGCGATGTGAACGAATTGTGCAATCAAAAGAGATCTGTGTTCGATGATCTCGATCGGGTCAAGCCCTGTCCTGGAGGCTCTGGGGGCGAGGATAACGAAGAGCGACACAGAATGTTGCGGCGTACTTCGGCTCCACGTACTCCACGCTCTTGTTCGAACTCGCCGAGCCCGTGGTCCCTTCTGCATCCACGCTACCACTTTATCATGCGACTTCGCGGTCCATGAACCAAACTCCTTCACAACTCCATATCCCAACATCGACGTTTCTTTCATGATTCATGGCATAGTGAGGAGCTATTTGGGCGGTGGTGAGACGACGACGAAAAGTACCCTCTCGTTGTTGGTAGACTTGCACGGTCTCTGTAAGAAAGGTGCATGAATTGGCCAGGGGAGATGGATTCCATGACGACTGAAATGCATTGTAGATCGGATCGTCATGCGAAAATGAAATATTTTCAAAACTGTACTCGCTAGTACTACACTGACTCTTCTCTCATCCTTCAAGTGCCGTGCACGTACATGACACCCTTCCTATTACTACATGCCTGGTACCAGAGTGGCTGAGCTTGTCGTACCAGTCCACCGTTATTGAGCCTTCACTCAGTCACTTTCCAACTCGCTCGTCTAATCTGCCGATCTTAGAGCAATCACTTCCCTCACTGCGACATTTTCGTACCTTCCTGGGTTAGACGATGACAATCACCAACGATCATCATTAGCGGCTGCGCTGTCGTCAGTCTACGATAGTCAGATCCGCTGTCCAATTTCAATCACGAAGTTAGGGTACTACTTACAATTCCGGCACTACTCTTTTCGTGTCTTGAGCAGTGCGTCCATAACACATCGTCTCTGTACCAGCGGCCTGAGAAATAGAGATTCCAAAACACTCGCCCCTGCTTTCGTTGATAGTCGAGCAATAAAAGGTCTCTTCATTCCCCCTCTTGCTGCTGCTGTTGCTGCTACTGCTCTTGCGCTTGCATACTTTCGTGCATCTCCGCCCAGGCCTTCTGCTGGCCTTCGTAGATTCCAGTGTAGTACCCAGCATAATACCACGACATCATAATATTCTTGAGATCTTCGTTTTGTGCTATGGGCGAGTCAGCTTTGGTTCGAGAAGAGGAAACATGACTCGACTAACCGCCTCCTATCAGAGTCTGTGGGAGATTGGCGAGGGCTGGAAACGCAGCAGGACGAGAGGTAGTTGCCGCTGCTGTTGTTGCTGCTGTGTCCAACGAAGGCTGTTTCGAGGCGGACTGGTCTGATTGTTTTGATGACGGGGCGAAGTTGACGGGAGCGGCTGTGGAAGGTTTCGCTGTGCCGTTTTCATTTAAATATGCAGCTGCTTTGGAAGGCACCTGGGCTTTCAAGTCGGTTTCTTGTACAATCTCGACTTTCTCTCCTTTTCGAGCTAGACTGTGATATTTCTTGGACGAATGTCAGCTAGCAGCCTACTTCGATGGAGTCGGGAATGCCGTACCTTGTATTCTTCAAATGCATCGTTCCAGGAATCCACAAGAGCCGAGTCGTCCCACAGCTCATCGTGCGACAGCTCCTGATTCGCCATGTCGAAAGAAGAGGCCTAAGGAGACCAAACTGATGAGAGTGAAGTCACTTGACTTTCATGTGATCGAGGAAGTCGCGTCGCTTAGCGTCCCACCACTTTCGCCAGTCGGCAAAGTTTCGTTCGATTTTGGAAAATAGTCTCGAGCTCCGACCTCCAAACCTCGTTCTATCCCATTGACATCCTTTACGCTACAGCAACAATGTCCGCAGATACCAAGGGCAAGAAGCGCAAGTCGGGCGACAATGTCGAGCCTATCGCCAAGAAAGTCAAAACGACGGCCACCGTGAACAAATCTGCAGACCGACCTCTGCCAGCAAAATCCGCTCTGAAGAGCAGCAAGACCGCAAAGGTCGAGGTCACCGTCACCGAGAAGCCAGCGCAAGAGAAGAAGAGTAACAAGAAGGCGAAGAAGGTCGTTGAAGAGATTACGATGGAAGAAGAGCCCGCCGCAGCACAAGCCGACGACGAATCCGATGGCGGCGCAGAGCTCACACCAGACCAAACCGCCGCCCTCCTCGCTGGCTTCTCTTCCGATGAGTCCGAGGACGAAGATGATGTGGACCGCGATCAGGACGGCATTCCCGTTGAAAAATTGCCCGCATTGCCCAAAACGGAGAAAGAGATTGCGCGCGAGTTGAAGATCTCGCGAATCAAGCCGAAGAAAGATTCCGCAGCAGATCCAGAAGCTACACCAGGCGTCGTCTACATGTCTCGCCTTCCGCACGGCTTCTACGAGAAACAATTGCGCGCATACTTGGCGCAATTTGGCGACGTGACGAACCTCCGCCTGGCACGAAACAAGAAGACGGGAAAGAGCAAGCATTATGCATTCGTCGAGTTCGCTGCATCGACAGTTGCGGATATCGTGGTCAAGACAATGGACAAGTATCTGATGTTCGGACATATCCTGCAATGCAAGCGGGTACCACCAGAGCAGGTCAAAGAAGGCATCTGGAAAGGTGCGAAAGCTGTGAAGGGGAATGGCAAAGCACTGCCGAGGAACAGGATTGAAGGCTCTCGATTGAGGAAGGGAACCGATAAGGAGGGTTGGGAGAAGCGCATTACTCGCGAGAGTGAGAGGCGAAAAGAGAAGGTCGCCAAACTTGCTGAGCTGGGATATGATTTCGATATGCCTGACGTTAAGGGCGTCGAGGCGGTGTCGACGTCGAAGCAGATGGAGCAAGTAAAAGGCGGAGCTGAGGCTAAGAAGTCCAAGAAGGCGGTTGAGAGTGCACCGGTAATAGAAGAGACTGTCAGGGCCGTTATTGAGAACGGAGCGGACGGCAAGGCTGTCGTTGCGGAGAAGACGACGAAGAGGAAGACGAAAAGCGGAGAGGTCAAGACCACGACTGAGAAGACGAAGAAGAGGAAGACTAAGGCTTAAGCAGTTTGGATGTAACGACTCAATGGGAATTTCGAGCGCGAGAGACTCAAAGTTTTTTACCCACTCAGCGTCCATCTTTAAGTCATATCAGATCGGCGAACTTCTAATTTCAGGAGGCACCAGAACACGACGCTGCTTCGAACGTTCCGTCACCCCAGAATGACCTCCCTCACTTTCGGCCCTGCCATCCCTACGCATCACGATGCACCCGTCCCATTCCCGTCCTTCTCGCCACCACCATGGCTTCGACATCCTCCCTTTCAATCATTTAAACACGTTCACTACCCTTGCCCCATCCTTTCCACCCTTCCAAACCTCACGATCAAACGACACATGCTCCTGCTCCTCCCCCTCCGATCCAGGTATGAGTTGCTTTCTCTCGCATCTTCATAATCCAAACGACAAGGATAATACATTCCCCCCCCCGCCTCCACAGCATCGGAGCTTCCGAAAGGGCGACAAGGTCGACTTCTCTGAACTCAGGAGATTCTGGTCTGAGCCGGGGCGTCAGCTTTTCTGCCGCGAATCCGCGAAAAAGGATACCCTCTGACAAAAAGAGGGACGGGCAGTACAGGAAGCTAGCTCGACAGAGATGTGATCACAGGAACGCGCGTGCTCTCTCTCTACGTGTCCACTTTTGCTGTCCGTGAGGAGGCAATTGAACGGCAGTCCAGCAACAGCCGCGCAATTTCTGTGGTGCGCATCGAGGTAGGAACTGAAGGTGATGAGGGTCGATGTCCCGAGCTGAAATCTGGGAACGTGGGACGAGGACACTAACAGGTGCAGTCAGGCTGCGGGCTGATTCGATTTATATTGCTCGAAGAGCACATGACACAAGGCTTCGAGAAACATTCACCATAACATTGCGAAATTTTCTATAAAGACGCCAGTCTCTCTCTCTCGAACGCCTATCCCTGGGACACAAAGTACATTCCCGAGTCGCGCCATGTCTGTGGTATCATCCATTCATTCATGCCGATTCTGCGCACGCCGCTCAAAGGGACAGGACTCAGTATGCCCACCAATCGCCCTGGTCGCGCATAGCAGCCGCGACCTTGCTGAAGCCCGCAATATTGGCACCCGCCACTAGCGACGGAAGCTCGCCGTCGCCAGCAGAAACATACTCCTTGGCAGTCTCGAGACAGTTCTGGAACGCAGCTTCCATAATGCCCTAAATCACAGCCAGTCAGATTTCACCCTTCGTGTCAAGCGCTGCGTGATGGTACTTACCTTAAGTTTCGCATCCACCTCCTCCGAAGTCCAGCTCAACCTCGCAGAATTCTGAGCCATCTCGAGCCCAGATACAGCCACACCACCCGCATTAGCCGCCTTTCCAGGTCCGTACCAGATTCCCTCGGCTTTCTTCTCCTTCCGCGAAGCCTCAAAGACATCAATGGCCTCTTGAGTCGAACCCATATTCGATCCCTCGGCGACGAATTTGCAGCCCGCAGCGACGAGTGCCTCGGCCTCCTCGCCAGAAACCTCGTTCTGAGTGGCACAAGGCAGAGCGACGTCGACATTGCCGACGTGGACCCATGGTCGTGCGCCTTCGATGTAGTTGTACTTGTCCTTGTACTCTGTGCTCTCCGACAACTCGGTGAGGGATTTGCGCTTGACCTTGAGAGCGGCGATGTAGTTGACAACTTCGGGGGTGATGCCTTCGCCTTCGGTCGCGATGATTGCTCCCTTGCTATCCGAGAGGGAGACGATGGTAGCGCCGAGCTCGATGGCTTTGAGAGCGGCATATTGAGCGACGTTGCCAGAGCCAGAGATGGCAACGCGCTTGCCTTCGAAAGACTCTTTGCCTCCAGAAGCGTATTGAATCATGTGCTGGACGTCTGTATCCTGATGTCAGTTCCTCTCCCGCTAAAACGCAAATGTGGAGTGTCTCACAGTAGACAAGTCCATAACCAGTAGCCTCAGGCCGGATCAACGATCCGCCCCAGCTGCCACCCTTGCCGGTCAAAACACCCTCCCATCGGTTACGCTCCGAACGGTACGTGCCAAACATCCAACCGATCTCTCGTGGCGAGACACCAATATCACCAGCCGGCACATCCGTATCCGCACCAATATGCTTACTCAACTCGCGCATAAAAGCGACACAAAACTTGCGAATCTCATTATCCGACTTGCCCTTGGGGTCGAAATCCGCGCCACCCTTACCACCTCCCATGGACACTATACAAACCCGTCAGCACTTGCTCCTCGCAGTTTCGAGATCACGGATTGAAAAGGCACATACACCCCGTAAGAGCATTCTTGAAAATCTGCTCAAAGCCCAAGAACTTCAGTATCGAGAGGTTGACCGAAGGATGGAATCGGAGTCCGCCCTTGTACGGGCCCAGAGCAGAGTTGTATTGCACACGGAAGCCGCGATTGACTTGACACTCGCCCTTGTCGTCTTCCCACACGACTCGGAATTGAATCACACGCTCCGGGATAGCGGCAACCTTGAGAGCGGTCTTGTATTCAGGGTGCTTGTCGAAGAGAGAGCTGTTCTCCAGTGTAGAAGCTAGCTCTTTGTAGGCCTGCTCGAACTCGGGCTCGGACACATTGGCGGTAGTCATGGTTGCGGAGATGCTCGGGCGAGGAGCGGCGGTGTCAGTGGTGGACGTCAGTGTTCGGGGCGGGGAGCGATGAAGAAGTTTGCGACTCGGATATGGAAAGAGACGGGGCCACGAAATGATGGAGGAGAGTGAAGAGGAAAGAAGCTGAAGCGAGGCGAAAACAAGTTGGAGAGCAGGTCGAAATGAACTTATCCGGTTCTCATCCACGCCCCATCATTACTTTACGCCTACCACCGCGCAAGCTCTCAGCCAAAACCATGCTATTGCTCGATTGCAACACGTCAACGGCGCCGTGGAGGAGAGCGAATGGCGGTAGGCAGGGCGCAATCGGACGAGCACTACTTGCGTAGCATCCACTCGGTCATCTCGTGTTTGGCCCGTCCGCGTCGAGTCTGCAGGCGACGTCAGAGAGCGTGGAAGGTTACAGGTTACATGTACAGCAGCAGAAGTGTCATTTTTTGGTCGCGAGAGTGTGATAAAGAGGCGAGCGATAAGAGCTGGGGAGCTTGTGATTGGGTTGAGCGCCGGCGTCGCAATGCAGGGAAGCCAAGCTTTGTGCTGTGCTTGATCGGCCCGAGATCGGCGTGGGTGGGTGGGATTGCGACTTGCGAAGTGTGCTTCTAGACTACACTACCACCACAATTCACGAACTTGAACCGGGAACAACGAGCATCTTGCCGCGGGCCTCCGACCACGCAAAAGCCGCCAGAATCTCCGCCATGACATGCCGTATTGACTACACTCCAGGTCGTCTGCATGTCGACTCCGCCGGGCAAAAGTCTTCTTCGACACAAGCCGTGTGGTCTGTGAAGCCACGTTCTTTGCTTCCGTCCATGAACCTTGGACTTTGCATCTGAGGTAGCTTCCCGGCCACGATCGTGACTGTGGCCAGTATGGGTCTGTGCCTCATCGCTGCACCATCGTCTCCATGCTGAATTCGTGAGGTCGCATCAATATATGGACCTAAACCGCCCATGCACGCTACTCCTCCTGCATGTTTTCAGTCGTTTCGAAGTCGCGGAGGAACTCTTCAATCTCCTTGGGAGAAGTGACTCCCCACACTCCCCCACCACGAACAGCGCCACGCATACCGACTTCCTTGCCGACCTAAACGCACGTCAGCTTGATCTAAACGGGGGGAAACGTGCCACTCACCAAGTTGCGACCAACTTTGCCAGGTCCGATGCCTATCCACCGTTTCACTTTCTCCTCTTTATGCAAGTACACAATGCTGTCGTGCCAAAGAACCGTCTCCACGCACTGTCGTGCAAGCAGATCCTTGAGCTGGTCTTTGCTGTCAAACGGCCGGGCAGACACGTTGCTGATGCAAGGCATCACGCCGGGCCATACGACGAAGTCCTGGTCTTTTTGTGTGGGCGAAGGCTGGTATAGCAGCTTCTTCATGAGGTCCGCTGCGGGCTTCATAAGCGGGCTGTGAAAGGGACTGTCGGAGCTCAGCCGCACAGCTCTGGGATCATGACCTCCAAACTGCCTCAGATGTGTCATCAATTCGTTGATCCTCTTAATGCCACCGGAAAGCACGATCTGGTTCTTGGAGTTGACGTTCGCGATCAGCACCTGCTGTACGGGCGGCAGATCTGTATCCGAATGGCTGTCCGTCTTCGCGCCTTCTGATGTGTGTCCAAGGAAACTGTGTATAGCTTCTACCAGGCCTTGTAGCCGATCTGCCTCGCAGACAAGCGCAATCATGCCCACCTCCTCTTTTGCCTCTTTGCTGCACTTCGCCATGCTCTCCGCCCTCCGTCTCACCAGCTTCAGCGCGTCCAGGTCACGGAGATAGCCACCTGCGACCAGCGCAGCGAACTCTCCCAATGAGTGGCCCAGTGTCACGTCCACGCGATCAGTGAGCTTGAACCCAAATTCGCGCTCCAGCACTCGTAGCACGATCAATGATGTCCACATGATTGCCGGCTGTGCATTTTCCGTCGCCGTCAATCGACTGTTCGGCCCTTCTTCTATAATCTTCGACAGCGGCTGCTTCAGAGTCTCGTCCATTTGCTCTAACAGAGGCTTCACAGTTCGAGGAAACGCTTCGACCCAGTCGGCCGTCATGCCCACGCGTTGTACACCTTGGCCGGGAAAGAAGATGGCTGTTCGCGGATGCTCTCGGGGCTGGATCGTGGACTGCCATCGTGTTTGAGCGGCTGCGTAGACTGCAGAGCGTATTGAAGGCGGGAGTGATAGCAGGGCATTTCTCGTGGTCGGAAGCTTCACGGAGCTCGAAAGAACGGACATGGTGGCGTGTCGCACCGGGCTGGAACCAGTGCTCGCGTGCGGTGTACGTGTGGAGTACGCATCTGGCTACTACGGTGGGAATACGAAAAGATGTACGATCATGAGATTGTGTTTGTTTGCGGAACGGTGCGGCTCAAGATGCGTTGTGTAGCCACTCAGCCTCGGATCGGATCAATGGCGGCAGGAGCTCTCCCCACCCGACAAGACGGAACGAGACCTCGTCTCCTCCTACCACGACCGACTTATCTGACACAACCCGTCAGTCGCCCATCTCAATGATCCTTCACTATCTGCGGACCAGACAATGAATTCGAGAATCGAAAAAGCTACTATTATGATACAACAGACGAGCCTTTGCTATAGAAACCAGAGCCCTGCAGCTTGAAAACCAAATGACTTAGGAGATACCACAGCAGCCCATCGCAGATCTCGTGCACGCGCGATAGTGAAAGCGCTAACATGCCCTCGACTTCCTTCCTCCGACTAACACGAATTGCGGTTGGCTAGTTGGAGAAGCTTCTTTGGCGGCCTTCTACAGAGTATTAAGTAGTCTGTATATAGGTTGTAACAAAAGCATGTAAATCCGATGCGTACCTCTAGCAGGGGCGCGTGGGATACTCAAATGCGTTATCATCACCGAAATCGGGAGTGCATATTCCGTCTTGTTTATGATTGTGGCATGGCTGCCAATCACAATCTCCTTGAACCCCAACAATGCTTATTGCGCTAAGCAGTAAGATGATGAGGAACTTCATTGATTGCATAGTTGCAGCGTCGAGTTAAGTCGGTTGAGGGTCGAAAGTGAATAGGGGAGGATTATAAGCCGATAGGAAAGGATCGTAGATTTTATATACAAAGTGGCAGAAATTGAATTCCGAGGTATAGCCTTTAGCTTTAATGTTGGTAGTGTTGGAAAAGAGGGTTTCCCCTGCAAGCGCGAAAGCAAAAGCGCGAACATGCCCTCGACTTCTTTAGGCGGCCTCCTATAGAGTGTTAGTAGTCTATATATAGGTTGTAACAAAAGCATGTAAATCCGATGCGTACCTCTAGCAGGGGCGCGTACGATAATTAAATGCGTTATTATTACCGAAATCGGGAGTGCATATTCCGTCTTGTTTATAATTGTGGCATAGCAGCTAATTACAATCTCCTTAAATCCTAACAATGCTTATTGCGCTAAGCAGTAAGATAAGGAACTTTATTAATTGCATAGTTGCAGCGTCGAGTTAAGTCGGTTAAGGGTCGAAAGTGAATAGGGGAGGATTATAAGCTAATAGGAGAAGATCGTAGATTCTATATACAAAGTAGCAGAAATTGAATTCCGAGGTATAGCCTTTAGCTTTAATGTTGGTATTGGAAATAAGGGTTTTCCCTGCAAGCGCGAAAGCAAAAGCGCGAACATGCCCTCGACTTCTTTAGCGGCCTTCTATAGAGTGTTAGTAGTCTGTATATATAGTAGTAAGCATGTAAATCCGATGCGTACCTCTAGCAGGATTGCGAAATACCGTGTTTGAGATTCTTTGCGTTATTATTACCGGGCTCGGCATCACATATCCACGTTTTCACATGATTCACGCATGGCCCCCAGTAACAACCTCCTTGAGCGCCAACAATGCTTATCACGCTAAGCAGTGAGATGATGAGGAACTTCATTAATTGCATGATTGCAGCGTCGAGTTTTGAGTTGTTTAGTCGTCGAAAGCGAATTGCAGAGGCTCGGAAAGCGGATGGGGGAGGATTATAAGCCGATGGGACAGGATTGTGGATTCTATATACAATCTCGCTAAGTGGCAGAAATTAAATTCCGAGGTATAGCCGCAGTTCATTTGGCTTTGATCTTGGTAGTGTTGGAAAAGAGGGTATCCCCTGCAAGCGCGAAAGTAAAAGCGCCCTCGACTTCCTTCCTCCGACTAACACGAATTGCGGTTAGCTAGTAGGAGCTTCTTTGGCGGCCTTCTATAGAGTGTTAGTAGTCTGTATATAGGTTATAACAAAAGCATGTAAATCCGATGCGTACCTCTAGCAGGGTTGCGAATAACCGTGTTTGAAATTTACGTGGTCACTATCATCATCGGGGTCGCTATCACATGTCCATTGTTGCTGATGATTTACGCATGGCCCCCAACAATTTGGAGCATCTGGTTGAGCGGCAACAATGCTTATTGCGCTGAGTAGTGAGATGATAAGAAGCTTTATTAATTGCATGGTTGCAGCGTCGAGTTTTGAGTTGTTTGAGCGTCGAAAGTAAGTTGCAGAGGCTCGGAAAGCGGATGGGGGAGGACAATATAAGCCGATAGGAGAGGATCGTACCTAGGTACAGATTCTATGCAATCTCGCTAAGTGGCAGAAATTGAATTCCGAGGTATCCCTTTGAAAACTCGTCGACAATAGTCAGTTCGCGCTAAAAGCCCTTGCAGCCCACTTAGCTGAGCATCATCTGAACCAGATTCAGATTGCCGCGTCTCGCTGAGCACGATTCTCGCCTGGCGGAAGATACCATTGGAGTTTAGAGTGGACCTTAAATCAGCGCTAGTAAGGGTATGTGTTCGTGCCAAGTCACCGTGAAATCAAGCAAAGGGATAGCCGCAGTTCATTAAGCTTTAATACTGTACTGGTAGTGTTGGAAAAGAGGGTATCCCCTGCTAGTGCCAACCCTTTTTTACTAGGCGTGTTGCTACCGTACTAGGCCTAGTCATTTCTTCGATGCATTTCTAACTTAACTATTGCCTCTACGTATCTCCATCAAGAAATGCCTTTACGCAACCATGAGGAAACGCTGTTAGATCCAAGGCACAGAGGGAGCATACGAAATGGTAGACATAGTATTTACTCAATCGAGCTTCATTGCATAGCAGGGATCACCATCATTGTCTTACACTTACGATACTTCACACGCGTTCGGGAATGGGTAGCAGCGCCTCTAAAGTTTGTTCAGGCGTTCACATTGGTTTCTGGCAGCAATGGTAAAATGTGTTTCCCTCGGCTTCCCTGGCAATTCCCCCCACGTGTCATCGTAGATATATCACCTTGACTTTGCGTATGCTTTGTTCGTTGTCGTTCTTGATATCAAACACAGTCGTGACAGATAGTCAATCAGTGCGTTCAGCAACACCTTCTTTCTTGAGACCTCAAGTCGCTGGTTCTATGCATGACGAGCTCTTTGATTGGGACTGATCCATGCGAAATTTCAGGGTGAATGCCCTGTTCAGCAGCAAGCTCAAGATCCACATACCCATGGCGTTCCGCGAATGCATCAGACACATAGGGATGTTGCCTACAATTTGGTATATGCCGGTACGTACAGTATATAGACCGCATATACACTCGATCCGGAGGCCGGGTCTTACATATACGATATACCCGAAATGACCGTAATAAGCGTCGCTTGCCTGCGAACTGAGGTCCGCGGAGGTAGTGATTTGACCCTGGAGGAGTGCACCCGGTCATAACGACGAACTGTTCGTGTCACAAGCTAAGGAGGCAGCAATAAACAACACCTTGCCGAAGGGAGCACCGTACGGCTCAGGATCAGCGAATACTTAAGAGATACTGAATGACGGGACAAAACGTAAATTTACAGTAGCTCTTAATGCTAATCTTCCCTGAGTTCTGAAGGCCTCGGATAAAGTCTCTTGGATGCGCTTTACTTGGTAGACACAATTCTTGAAGCACGAAAAACGGTTGCCGATTGGGTCAATGTATAGCACGATAACTTCGTCATCACCTTGTCGAGGGGCGAGCTTGATATCCAGCGGTTCCACGGCTGTAGTATCAAGGTTGCACTGTATACGATGTTGTGGTGATGGAAAAGAGGCTTCTACCTGGGTGCAATGCTGCTTACGCGTCAGCTCACTTCCGCGCACAGCCGGCCTCGTACGGTACAGTTCATCATGAGTATCCGGGGACCGGGTATCAGGGCGTCTAACTTTATCCAGGCCTCCTTGACCTTGGTTTGACAGCCATTTCGATGGATGTTCTCCATCTGACGGAAGGCCCTGCGATCCGCGAATGCATGTAACGGACAATACGGATCTTGCAGTCAGACTAACTCCCCCAGTAGGCTCAGATGGCCCTTCGTTACTAGGTCCAGACCCGGGCTATCCCTTCGATGGTCTAAATGTAAATCCAAGCCCTGCTTGCCAATGCTCGTCGATATTCCGTGAGAGTTTTGCATAACATCGTCCCTATAGTGGGAGTTGTGCCAATACGGCAGAGTACATACGGCCTTCTGCGGACCGCGTCAATCTAAAGCACCAAGTAGAGCATGAATTTACTATACTATAAAGGGATACAACCACCCTCCAAAGAAATCCCAAAAGCCATCAGCAAAGCCCCTTGTGACAAAACGAAAATGGGCCCAAAAAGTGGCCAAGATGTCTTCGCTCGACATGTTTTCACGGCCTCAGAAAAGGATCACATCACGGATTCAAATACAAAGCTCTAGAGATAGAGAAATGTCATGTCCTCGCGAAAAGATTCGAGTGCGATGGTTCCTAAGTTGAAGCTTCAGCATGTAGCTGACGTGTGTGGCGTACAACTCCATTGATGCGAACAAACACGCCTCATATCGCCATCGCAATCGTTTCGAACCACCCATCATGGCATCACCAGCTGAAGACATATCTTACGTCGAGGCTGTGGAGTCTACATCAAAGAAATGGGCAGAACGCATCACCCGTCAAGGCCCGTGGCGGCCATGCTCCGACCCTCTCTCATATGTCGGACCACCATCACTGCCTATGCCTGTCCAGATAAGCGACAAGGCTTCTCTTGCGCCATTCTTCGAGTACCTCAAAGGCACTGCCACTAACGATGCTCCTCAAGTCGCGCTGGAGCCTAGTCATGAGGACGTTGAGCTGCTCGAGTTCGCCAAAGGCGTCGTCTACAACGATGGCCGGATCGACCTGTGCAAAATGGGGACCGGGTCATCAAACATTGGCCACCTGATGGAAGCTCTTCGCTCATACACAAGTGGCAAACACTTCCTATTGGGCAACAATCTCATTAGCTCGCTCGGCGCTCGCGAGATTGCCAAGTTCATCGAAGAGCGTCCGCAGCAGTACGAGACATGGTATCTTGCGGGCAATTGTATTGACCGACGCGGTCTCGAAGTGCTTATCCATGCCATGATCAAGTCTCCGGTCATCACGAATGTTTGGCTGAAGCGTAACCCGCTCGGCCCCGGCTCCGCAGAGTCACTTGCGCGGCTCTGCGCTCATTCACCCGCATTGCGAACACTGGACTTGGACCAGACGAGCCTGGGCAATGAAGGGGCAGCTGTGTTGTTCAATCTACTAAATCGCCGTGGAAAGCCGATCGCGCTTCGTCACATCTATCTGAACGCGTCAGGCATCGGAGCTGAAGCTTTGGTGGAGATCAGTGAGTGTCTCACGCATAGCCACCTAGAGTCGCTATACCTCTCCTGAAATCCCATCGGGGAGTTCGTTGCAATACTAGCAGACGGCGTGCGAGCTTCTCGTACTTTGAGACGTCTTACACTGCAATCTTGCGGTCTCACAGGTCCCACCACCGCCAGACTTCTCGATGCTGTCAAGGGGCATCCGACCTTACAAGCAGTCGACATAGGACAGTCCTACGCAAGCGAGGACTTAGGGGTGCGCTTCAACTGGCTGGAAGGAGAAGAATTCGCCAGATCCCTTGGAGACTTGATCACTTGCCCCAAAGGCACGAGGCTCCGGTATCTCAACTTGAGCTACGCTCCCGTGACCTGCACAGACCTCCTCAGCATCTGCGAAGCCGTTGCTGCCAATGCGTTTCTTGTCTGGTTCAAAGCCGAGCCGCTCGTCAGAGGTGGGAAGTCCAGAGCAGAGGTTAAAGCCGGCCTGCATTTGAAAGAGTCCATGCGAGCTGTTCGAGAACGACTGAGCGAGAATGTGGCAGAACATTATCAAGGTATCAGCTACGCTCAGTTTGCCAACGGCCCGAAACGCTTCCCTCTATCGCCTTCAGACGTGCGGCATATCGATTCGATATATCGGAACCGTGATGCGGGGATGGCGAGACGGGGACTGAAAGTGTTGAACAAATGGTGGGAGGAGGGTGATGAGACTTTGCAGCTGATTCAGAGCAATGGTATCGAGCTGTGTATTGATGTACTGGAGTGAAAATCTGGACATGCGAAACTTTGGCGTGAGAAGGAAAGGGGAATGAGGTAACTGCGCCCAAAAGAAAGTGAAACTTGCAGTGAGTTGCCCAATCTCGTGCTCAGCATTCTCAGTGTGAGAGCTGTCGCAT
Organism: Cercospora zeae-maydis; assembly: GCA_023512815.1. Taxonomy (NCBI): domain Eukaryota; kingdom Fungi; phylum Ascomycota; class Dothideomycetes; order Mycosphaerellales; family Mycosphaerellaceae; genus Cercospora; species Cercospora zeae-maydis. The sequence goes on along the minus strand of JAKLWY010000001.1, from coordinate 5,721,625 downwards.
GTTGATAGTAACTGCTTAGGCCCTATGATAACCCAAGATTGTAAACGATCGCTCGAAGAGCCTTCTGCTTTGCTTTGCAGCTGATCTCACATACGGCCAACGGCCGCCACAATACCTTCGCAAATGGAGACGGCGAAACGGTTGGAACTCCATCCATCAAATTACGCAGATCGTGCAGCGAGTGCCTAAGGTAGCACAGAAGCTGCGTACTCCAAACTGAAGACGGCGGTAAAGCAAACGCTAAACTCAAGAATTCGAAAAAGTCCAAGTGGCGTCTACAGCTACATTACAGAATCCACAACACACACGTGTGCGACACCGCACGGTGGAGATGAAACGCAAAACTACGCCCGATGCGGCATCAGTCCTTTTCATGAAGAGGTTCCTTGGTGGATATCGCAACGAGGAGGAACAGAGACCGAAGCTCATACAGGATATCAAGGATGAACTGCAAGATCACGCAATACTGGACAAGGAGATTGCAAAGGAAATGCGAAAGACTGCAACGATGAGCGAAAGAGCACACGGGACCACGGCAGCAGACGCTTTCGATGATGTCTTCAATTCTTCTGAGCAGGAGACGAATCAAGCGCAGAATTGCGCAGTCGACGAGCACCACGCATCACATGCAGCTACACGTTCCGAGCGCAGAGCACAACAAGGGAAAGGGAAAGGAGCCCAGCTCAGAACGAAAACCAAGCCAATGGGGAAAGCAACTCCCAACGACAATTCACTACCACCGTTCTCTGCTCCCTTTCGGGATGAAGATGACGAGGAAAGTTTCGTCAAAATGGAGCCTTCTTCCAGCCCTTGCAGTATTCTGTCGCCACGGCATCGAAAGGATTCGAGCAGGAGAGTGTGACGTACAAGGGGTTGCCATACAGGACAGGTTCTTTGCAAGACAGAGCAGAGTCTAGCTCTAGTCTTTCCAGAATTCTGTCATCGCGGAGTGGAAGGATGTCTAGCAACGGAGTCTGGAAGCTGGCCAAGCTTGTGAAGATGAATTGAAGACATGGCTATCAAGGCCATCTCGCGTCTGCGATGCGAAAGAGGGGTAGCAGCTTTCGACTGCCGGCTAGACGAGTAGATACAGATTGGTCGGAGTAGCTGGTTCAGTATTGGGATGTTGATGTCCTCCGGAGTACAACAGGCTGCGAACTAAAAGCATCAAAACCATGACCACCACAGCCATCTCAAGCGATTATCAGTCAGCAGAGGCGGCAGTTCCAGTTCTCAACTTCAAGCCGAAATGGCTGATATAGTTTCTCAAAAGCAGAGACTTCAAAGTTCAAACATCAATACTTGGGCGACAAAACGCTTTACTGCCAAAAAAGTTTCCAGACCTGGGCCAATCCACAATGGCACTAGCTCTCGTCTCCAGGACGAGCACAGTGATCCAGATCAGGGAAAGAAAGGCTGTGAAATCTTGACGGATAAGGCGTACATCGCGTGTGGAGAAAGGAATATTGGGTTCTTTTGGCCGCCGACGGATCTGTCTCGAACGGCAGCGCACGCTTGCACAAAAAGCATCCCTCTGGGTGACAGGCAAAGGAAGAGCTTGGCACATTCGGTGCTTAAAGTAGAGTAAGGTAGGCGTAAGCGTGTAAGTAGCACAGAAATGTGACTAGGTGGCGCGAACACCAGGCGCAGCAAAGTGAAGGCGAAAGCTGCAGCAAACAAAAAAGCTTGAAATCTCAAACACATCTATATTGAAATGGCAAGTTTTGCGGCAGCGCACACTACCCGAACGATACTCCTGCTCATCGTCGCGCCGCGAACACGGACACATTCAGAAAAGTGGAAATGAGATCGTCGTTTGATATGTCGATGTCGCTGGACGAATGGATCCGACACGACCAAAGAAAACTGGAGAAAAAGCCGAAGGAGGGAAAGTCGAAGGGGACGATTGCGAAAAAGCGGAACGCAGAATTTGTCGAAGAAGACTCCAACGCCGATAAAGGTGAGATGAAGCGCAGCACTAGCCTTCAGCGTACTGGAGGCGAACCGTCACCAAGAGCGAAAGCAAAGGGCATAGTGGAAGCTGGCGACAAGGACCCTAAGCCAATGAGGTTCAACTCCAAGAAAGCAATCAGTTCCAGACCCCTCGAGCGCAACAAATCGCTCCAAATCAACTGCCAGTCGAAGAAGGAAACGGCGAAGAAACAGCTGCCGACGGCCCATGACAAGGTGGATTTGGCACAGAAGAGAGAACCGCCAAGGAAGCGAAAGAGAATTCCGTCGCCGCCTTCCACCAAATCTCCATCAGCATCATCACCACCACCACCACCGCCACCACCAGCATCTCGTACAAATGTCGATCAAGATGACGACGAAGAACTCGCCATCAAGAAGGAGCCGGAATACAAAGTCCACAGCACGACCACTTTCGTGAGGGACAAGAAACGTGTCGAGAAGCACCAGGTCGATCAAAGAAACCACTGCCGACCAAAGTTTTCCAAGGCTCTCAGAGACCGAATGATCCAAAAGCTCCAGATGGAGCTGAAGCAAGTAGACATTGAGAAGAAGCTCCTCGAAGTGCGGAAGCTGGAAGTGCAGAGAGAAATCATCGCACTGAAGCAGAAGTAAGGCGGTCTCGGGCTAACAGACAGACCGTGCTCAAACACAACCAACGATCAATAATTGCGACTTGCACTCGAGTAGCGACTTGTTTGTTGAAATTTTTTTTTGGATGAGGCTGGATTGATTTGTGAATATGCACATCAGTTGTTTGCTTCGCTACCTGCCTGCCTGCCTGGCCTGTCTGTCTGCCTGCCTGTTTGCCCGCCTGCCTTGGGTTGCTGTAGTGAAAAGCTTTGCGACGCTCGCTGCCCCTAAGATTGACGGGGGAAGAAGGGGGGGGGAGGTTTCACTCAGGTTTTTCGACAGGATATTTTGTCATCTTGCAAACAAAAAACAGATTACAGTTACCTTCCAATGCTGATTTTGTTTTTAAATTGTACCGTCACCGCACACTGCATAGAATGATGCGAGGTTCCATCGCAAATCTTTTTCTGTCTTCTCTTCCCCCAAACGCTTCCGTCGCCGTCTCCCTTTCCTCTTCCCACAAATCTGACACCCTCACTCCACCACCTCCTCCTGATCAAGCAAAGGCGAACTCACCTTCAACACCACCCTTTTCCACCTCCTAATGGGCGGGTTCCCACTCCCCTTGACCTCGAGAACAACATGATATTGCTGACAAGTCTTCTGCACTCCCGATCCGACATTCGCGTCGGCTTGCACCGCCTGACAAGCGTCTTCCGCACTCGGCATCTTGATCGTTGCAACCCTCCTTCCATCCGATATTGTGAAATTCAACGTCGGAACATTCTGCACTCCCGTGTCCATCGTGGCAGAAGGCTCTTTGTATTGCCACCAAGAGTATTCGAGTCCGCGTTCGTGGCCGGGGAGGTCGGCGTCGGGGTCGTAGCTGGAGGCGGCAGACAGGGTGAGAGTTTGGAGCGGAGAGACGGTGTAGGAGATGTGGGAGGAGGAGCAACTTCCGTTGATGGAGACGACGGGAGGATGCGAGCCGGAGGAGTAGTTGGATTGGATGGTCCATTGAACCCGAGCGGACATTTCGTCTTGATAGGCTTGCCGCCAGCGCCAGATTGTCGCTTGGGCAGTTGTGTGGGATTTGTTGTCGGTGCCGAGGACCTGTGGGAGCGAGTGTCAGAACGGAATTCTGTGCAACTTTGCCCTCTTTTCTGTTGTTCTCTGACGAAAAGGCTGGTGGTGAGAATGACTTACCGTATCCTCCGTATTCGCCCACAACAGCATCTGCCTACTCGGGTCAACCAAATTATATCTCCCACCCCACCCTCCCCATTCCGGATGATCTTCTGGTCCGCCATTGATGCCGTTGACCATGGTATGCAGGAACGTCGGCGTATCGCCTTCCATCGAATATCTGATATCAGGATAATACGGCCCCAGAGGCCCGATCTGGAAATTCTTGGTCAAGTATGCCTGATTCGTGAGACTCGTGTCGGATCCCACTCCACCAGAAAACCCCGTCCAGGTCGCTTCATAGTAAACGTTGAACCCGTGAATGGAAACGATATAATTGAGCCGAGGGAAATTGATTCGAATCCAAGGCCCGGCATTATCTTGATCGCTGATGGTGTACAGACGAAGCCGGCTGACAAAAGCGTCGGTCTGATGCGGTTTGCGAGTCGATCGGACATATTTCAGAGCTTCGGCGAGTGTCTGGACGCCTCCCCAACCGCCCGCATGCAGAATCTCGGCTTCGGGTAATCCATCCACCACATCGATCAAATGCTTCGCTCCTTCTGACAGAGTCTTTTCCTCGAACGCTTGCGTCCCATAAACAGGATGTCCTGATTTGACGATGGATTCGAGGTATTCTTTCGTCGGAAAATGTCCGTCGGAATGCAGATGCAATTGATCGAGAACCTGGTCCCATACACTCGTTGTGTTGAGAATCGCTTCCGGGCGCACGGTGCTATTCAACCAGTATGAAGTCGTCGCCACGATTCCCGTGATGTTGTACTGATCGCTATGCAGCAAAAGCCGCACGAGTGACATGGAATCGTCGGGCTCATTCGTGATGTCCGTCAGAACGAAGATCTGAGGCTTCTTGTCGATCGTGATTGCTGGAGGACATCTTTCTGTTTCTCTCTCCGCCGTACTTGCCACGAGACTTGTTGCCAAGCCTAGCAGGCATAACGTGGATTTGAACATGATACTCTCGTGAATCCAGCCTCCTTCACGTACATTTTTCTCTCTCTGCCAAACTGGGCCTCTGACGACTATTTATCCGCCATTCTCGGCACGCGGTCGAGTGTCCTCCGATCGCGTCGATTCGTGACGAAGTGAGGAGGTGTTTTCTCGGCAATTTGCCGGCAGCTCCGCAGCTGTGCTTATAGGCTTGCTATTGGTATGGGGCGGACTGCGGAGACCCCACGGGAGCTGTCCAATGCTTACCTGTTCTGGTTCAAAGAGCGTGTCGTGGACAACAGTGCTACTGCTGGGAGCAATCATTCTGCCAGTTGTATTACCATATTGCACTGTCCAACCGATGTTGTATTCATAATTCGGCAGTGCCCCCGCACGCAGCGCGCTACGTAAAATAGGATGTTTCCACGTCGTTAGACGTACGTGGGACATTCGAGCAGTAAGTTTAAAGTCCGAAGTCCATATGCCTCTATTTTCTCTTTGTTTTTCCATCGTTCCGTAGTAGTAGTACAAGATTCCAATCTGATTGGCTTAGTCTATCCAAAAGTCCTCCCTACCTTACAAAGTCCGTCCGTCACCACTCCAACATACGATAGCAATCTATGATCGCTCGTCAAGAATTCCAGCCAAACAAACCGTCTGTATCGAGCACACACGGCAACGTGAACAACAACAACAACAACAACAACAACAAGGAAAAAATGTTGACTCGACGAAACAAAAGGCTTGTAAATCGGTAGATTGAGTGCGATATCGAACATTGATGCGTCGTGCAATTTGCCAAGTCTCCGTTCTGCAAAGTGCGGTCTCACGGGACACCGTGCTTGTACCATAGCGACGCCATCGCCATACAACATTCTCAGAACGGGCACAAGTGGGCAAGTCTGGATCTTCCCTCTCGTACAGAGAAGAAATCCAAATGATTACCAGTTACCAAACAGGAAAGAAAGTGGAACAACAATAACAGTGAAGATCAAAACAAGATTTCTCTCGATTCATTCACATCCTTCCCGTTCGGGACCAGCCCTCTTTGGCACCGAAGCTATATTACACATCCACATACACCCCCCCCCCCATTTCCCTTCTCCGAGTTCTCCGTCTCTCCATCTCTCTGCCTTCCTCATGCTCACCAACATCTCATCATCGTCCAAAAACCCACCCCCCCTCCCAACAACAGCCGCCGAGAATAATCCGCTCTCTCTACCCTCTTCACTCATTACTCGTACACCTCAGCCAGCGGCGACGTTCGATCCAAACATATTCCATGTTTTTTTTTCCAAATCAATGCAGGTACCCTTTTCCCATCCTCGTAGCAAAGCGAATCTTTTTTTATGGAAGCATTTGAGCACAATTTGCCCAGTGGAAGAACAAGAAGCCTCGCGGCGGTCGCTTTGCTACTCCCATCCGCCCACCCACCCTCCACACACCAAACACCGTCGCTGAAAAAAAGACGATTTTTGTTTTGCGCAAAAATGATGCGTAATACCACAGTGGACGCCCAAAATCCCATAGCAAAAGGAAAAGGAAAAATGTAAGGATTGTAGTCTCAAGGACTTGGAGGGTCGGGTTGACCGAAGCAGCAAGAGAGACAGTGGTGCATTTTGCGGCTGAGAGCGGGTTTCTTGGCTTCTCGGACTTCAATACTCGCTCGCTTCTCGTAGAGCATGGCGGATTCTTGTGACGATCGGGTCGCTGTTATGGGGGTGGTGGAGTCGTAGGAATGGTGTGAGACGGCGCCGAAGCTGACAGTCGGTCGCAGGGGGGGTCTTGTTGGAATGATGGGGTAGTCCCTGCTGGTGAATGGTGGTGATGATAGAACATTGCCGGCTAGTGAGGACGATGCTGTGGTAGGTGGTTGAGAGGGATCGTCGCGGAATCTCGTCGCAAATCCCCTGCTGCAAGTCGGGCTGGGAGAAGTTGTCTGGACTTGAAATGCGGAGGCATCGATGGAAGTTCGCGCGAGTGATCTTCTGTGGTGTGACGAGGAGCTTGATCCTGAACGACGGGCTCGGCCGAGGAGGTTCGTCGCTGACGAGATGTCGTCCGGCTGCGGCTGTTGCGCGATGTGAGAGACCTGAAGCTGCTCGGCCAGGAGGTCCGCTGCGGAAGGGGGTGATCGAGGCGGGTGTGGGTGGTCTTGTTGGATGGCAGTCGTGTTGGTGGAGGAGATGGCGGAGCCGAGGGCACGGTCTGAGAAAGGCACGACAGGCATGGTGCCAGTGGGAAGGAGGATCTCGGACATAGGTGATCCATTGAGGATGCGCTCCAGCGTTGCGGAAGGGTGGGGTGGTGAGGCGGCGGGGCGGTGGTTGTTCTTGACTCGTGGTGTCTTGGACGCAGGGGATGCGGTGGCAGTGGGGTGCAAGCTGATGACGAGGCGATGGAGTGTCGGAGACGTGTGGTGGAGAACGAAAGGATGTGTGCCAGCAGGACGGGTCGACGAGGTTACATATAGACGGCCGAGGTGTCCCGATGGTCGGGTCTGGAGGGAGGGAGCAGTATGGCAGCAGGGCCAGGTCGGATGATCAACCGGTACGATAGCTGCCGTTGCTATACAGGTACATGGCTCGCCAAAGCTCATCTCCAACGCTCATCACCGTGCGAGATTCGCATACAGTACCCAGGAATACAAGCGAGACTAGCGTCGCGAGACTCGTCGGTGGTGGCTCGAGCATTGGCGCGCAATAGGACGGAAGACGCGCGAGACGGCCGCAGGGTGGGGGCGTGGCTTACTCAGGCGTACAAGCGTAGGGCACGGCATGCATCAGCACACACGTCGGAGCGTCCGCAGGGCTGATCTGTGGCTCCGACGGCCGTGGTGGATCCAGAGCAGCCTGCGGACGGACACACTAGAAGGCGTGGAAGCCTCCCCTCTGTGCTTCCACCGCTTCCGGGCGTTGCATCTGTCCATGGCGTTGTCAGTTCAGAAGATTCGTGGGCGGAGGATGAGGACAATGATGATGATGATGATGATGATGATGGTTGATGCTCTACACGGCGTCATGGGACTCCATCTTCGCCAGCACGATGGATGCATACTAACGCCTCGCGCGGGAGCACACGGCCGCATTGGGATTGACATTGTCGACATGTCGGGAGGCAGGATGCGCAGTTCCCAGTCGCGAGCCTGCCTGCCACGTGGGTGGGGGGGAGGGGGGGCGCATCCTTTCGACATGCAACAAGCGGTTGCAAGGCGGGCTGGAGAGGGTGGTGGTGTGACACGTGAAGCGGTCTGCGTGCGGGAATTGGACGAGGCAAAACAGGGCCTCTCAGCTGGAGGAGGCTGTGGTGGCGCGAATGTGGAAATGAGGTGGTGCAGCTGAAGTCGACAATGGGAACAGATGGGACCAGGGTCTGCAATCGGCCGGCCGGATCTCGGAACATCAGCAGGAGGACACGACGAAATCGGCCATCTCACCATCTCCATGGCCGAAATCATGGTGGCCCAGCGACGACCAATGCACCCCTTTCTTCTTCGTCTTCTTCTTCTTCTTCTTCGCCGCTGTCCACGGCGCAAAGCGTCTGACGAACGTTGTCGCCCTGCGTCTGTCCGCCGCGGTTCGCCGCAGACGGTTGACGACCCTGAGCCATACCGGCAGCCGAGTCAGCACGAAGCCGAAATGCAGGTGCGCCGAAACCCATGCATCACGCGTCGTTTGTGGTGGTGGTTGTTGTTGTTGTTGTTGTTGTTGTTGTTGTTGTTGTCGTTTGCTGCTGCTGATGATGATGATGGAGGGCGAGGAACAGGAGCAGGGTCTGCTCGTGATTGCGCAACCAACTACACGTACATGTACAGTACAGTACCGGCGTCCCGGCTTTGGCTGCAGGTGGGCGGCGGCCTTCATCATCGGTCTGCATCATTCATACATATAGTCCATGTAATCTGCATCTCACGCAACACATCACCCGCATCGCCATCACTTCGCTCCATCTTCTCGTCATCATCGCCGCGGTGGAAGATGCGCGGCGCGAGATAAAATTTGATTCCTGCCATCCCCTTGCTGTCATGTTCCCCGACGAGCCTGGAGGTGCTGCTCTGACCGGGTGCTTGGATTTCAGTCTCCGCACCGCACACTGCTGCTAGCCGTTGCACTGCAGCCCTCGTCGCGCTCCGGTGCGATCTCGACAGCTGTGCAGCGTGAAGAGCATCGAACCGCTATTTGCCCTGATGAACTGTTCCCCTCGTGTCAGTGTGAAGCCTCCCTGCAGAACGACGAACCATGGACGGCACTTTCGGGGCCGCGCTCCTGCGTTTACAGTATCCACTCTCCTGACGACCGCTCTTTGCCCTTGCCGAATACGCTACAGTGCTGATGATCCTGCGGTAGCAAACACTAGCAATAGCTCCATTCCTCTACTGTACCCACTAGCCACGGAGGATCGGCGCCGTAGCACGCATCGCCAAAGCGCCTTTGTTGTTGATGATGATGATGATGATGATGATGATGATGATGATGATGATGATGATGATGATGATGATGATGATGATGATGATGATGATGATGATGATGATGATGATGATGATGATGATAATCGTTCCATCCACTCGACCGCTTGTTGCAGTACAGTATGTGCGTGCAGCAAATCCCGGCATCGCATGTCCGCGAATCTCTTCCCAGACAATGCCTTCATCTCATGCACCTCCACTCCGGCATGCACCCAACTCCCAACAACCCTGACCCAGCGATCAAGATCGTGTCACGATATGTACATGTCCTGTACCTTATCATCATCAACGCACGCAGCACACAGCAACCACGATCCCCTCCTGTCTGTGCACATCACATGATCAAAACGCGGACCCCACCCCGCTGCAACTAACTACTGTACAACTACAACCACGCTAGTTAGTTAAACGCCAATAGCGCCTCCTCCCGCACTCACTCGGACGTACATATGTACCAAAAATACCACATTCTCTGTTCTCACATATAGTACTTTTTTGACTTTTTTTTTAAAAAAAAAAAAAAACACTTGTTACAGTTACAGTTACAGTTATCCTCCGTCGTCGTCGTCGTCGTCGTCGTCATCCTCACAAAGCGTCATGTTGTAAGCATCCATCATGGAACATAATACTACATACATAGACACCACACTCTATTCCACTCTATTCCACTCTATTCCACTCCACTCCACTCCACTCCACTCCACTCCACTTAAACAAGATACAGTACAGTACAGTATACAGTATACAGTACCCACTTCCCAACTTCCCACATGATGAATAAACAACACAACGCTTGACGCCGAACTCTTCTGCGAAACAGGTTCCCGGGTCGGTCTCGGGGCAGAGAGGCAGGCTCCACCAGACTGGGATCCACCACTGTACAGTACAGTATGTACAGGACATCCATACAACACAATGCACACGCTCAACCTATGTATGTGAAAACGGGGACAAAACCTGTACCGTAAGCGTGATTATGGACCTCCTTTGGATATCTGGTGCATCATCATCATCATCATCATCATCATTTACATCATCATCATTTACATGTACTCCTACTATCCACTCAAGCACAATAAATGACAACGAGCATAAAACCCATTCATCTGTCTCTCTCTCACTCTCTCACACTCACTCTCACTCACTCTCACTCACACTCACACAATGTAACGTCTATAAACATCTACTACTGACCCCCTCTACCCATCAATTTTCCTCCCCCTTCTACTTCATCGTAACCAACTCCTCCGCACTCGTCGGATGAATCGCCACACACCGATCGAAATCCGCCTTGGTCGCTCCCATCTTGATGGCAACACCAAACCCTTGCAAAATTTCATCACTTCCCGCGCCCAAAATGTGCAGGCCGACTACTTTTTCGTCTTTTCCTTGACAGATGATCTTGTACGATGTCGGACCTTTATCTTCCGGCTCCATCATGGAATAGTACATGGCGGTGAAGCTGGTTTGGTAAATCTTGATATCATCATCGCCATACCTTTCTCGCGCTTGCGGTTCTGTCAAGCCGACGGTGCCGACGACCGGGTGGGAAAAGACGACGGAGGGGATGTTGTCGTATTCGAGTTTGGCGTCTGCTTTCCCGCCAAAGAGCCGATCGGATAGGCGACGGCCTGCGGCGATGGCGACGGGCGTAAGTTCGAAGTTCTTGTCGCAGACGTCTCCCAGTGCAAAGATGTGATCGACGTTGGTGTTTTGGTACTCGTCCACGGGGATGTGCTTCTTCTCGTTCAATTGCACGCCAGAAGCGTCAATGTTGAGTCGCTCCAATTCGGGACTTCGGCCAATCGCCCACAGCACAGTATCGACATCGAGGATGCCATCGCCGTTGTCATCGGTGAATGTGAGGCGCTTCCCGCCCGTCTGCAAGTCCTCCAGCTTGGTCTGCTTGGAGTTCTTGTGCAAGACGATACCCTGTCGCTCATACTCCTGCACCACCTTGTCCTGAATCATCGGATCGAATGTCCGCAGGAACTTGTCGTGTCGGATGAACAAATGCGTTTCCGTGCCCAATGCGTGGAACATGCCCGCCATCTCGACAGCAATGTATCCTGCTCCCACGACAGCCACCTTCTTCGGCTGCTGCGGCAGCTCAAAGAATCCATCCGAGGTAATTCCATGCTCTGCACCCTCAATGTCTGGGTAATTCGGGTGTCCTCCCACAGCGATCAAAATCTTCTTCGCCTTGATCTCCACCTCACTCTCGTCATCCAACGCCACCTTCACCGTATGCGGGTCCGTGAATGTCGCCGTACCGTGCAAGTATTCCACTTTGTCATTCTTCAAATTCTTCTCGTAGATTCCATTCAGGCGTTTGATATACGCCGCTCGCTTCTGCGTGAAACGCGGCCAATCGAAGGGCGCAGTGTGCTCGACGGAGAAGCCATAGTTGTGGGATTCTTTGATCTGCTCGGCGAGCGCGGCGGCGTTCCAGGTGACCTTTTTCGGGACACAGCCCACGTTCACGCAGGTTCCTCCCAGGCGTTTGTTCTCCACCGCGATGGTCTTGGCGCCGTAGAGAGTGGAGGCGCGGCGTGCGGAGGCCAGACCACCGGAACCACCGCCGATGACGAGGTAGTCGCACTCTTTGGATATGGGCGCCATGGTGGGGTGAGTGGTGGTGAAGTGGCGGGCGAGAGAGGACAGGCGAGTCGTGGTGCTGGAAGTGGAAGCCGTGATGAGGAAGGTCCTGCTGGCCGAGGCGTAGAGGCGGAGGGGAGTTGGTCGAGACACTTTGGCGGAGGCTGGAGGGGTGAGAGTATGTAGTTCTGCAGATGACGTTCTACCGCATGAGGGGATCGTGGTGCTTTCTAACCGCTCTGCAGATGGACGAGGCAGCGGGATGCGGATACGTGTGTTGTGATGAGAAATCGATGATGCTTGGCTGGGTCGCCCTGGTCGTCTTCACCTGCAGTGTGGAGCACAATTGGTGGTACTGGTGGTACTGGTGGTGTTGGGACGTGGATTTCGTACGAGATGAGCTCAAAATTGTCTCGCATGTCATCATCGCCTCGGCTCTCGCACTTCCCCGACAACATAAAAACTTCACAGCTGTCTTAGGTTCTTCACAGCACCGCAACACGGCAGATACGACGCACTGCTGGAAACGGAGCTCGTAGGCAAACACACCGCAGTCAAACCTTGCCACCGGAGATGCATTGTGCAAAACAACGCTGCATATACGAAGAAGAACACACCATTTCTCGGCGCCGCCAAGATGATGGAGAGTGGCTGTCAACAAAAGTATATTATGCACCGTAAATGTCATGGCGCAACTCTGATCGGCCGTGGCTCCGCTGGCCAGACAAGGCTGAAGATCAGCAGGCTAGACTACATTACGAATCCGAGGTGCCCAGGTGCTGCTGGATGAGCGAATGAGTCTGCGCCGAGTCTGCCATGCGTGCCTTATACTCTTGGACATCTAGGCACTCATAACTTCCTTGCTGTTGTTATTCCATTCCTAGGCGAGGTCCAATAATGCCATGCCCGAGCTGACTCGCCGCATTTCCCTCTCTAGCTTGATGCATGGAGCATGTCTTGTGGTCAGAGTTATGTCATGACTTATCATTTCAGCTTCGCACTATGGTAGGAAGTGCGATCACAAGCAGTGGTATCATGGAATCGCAAAAGTAAAACCGCCCAAAATGCGCTCATCATCATGTGCGCTCCCATTCTTTTTCACAACCGATCACACGATCGTCTCGAAAACGCCCGTGAAAATGCCCTGGGTTCTCCTCCCGTCCCGCGCATCTTTCTCTTCGTACACCAAAAATTGACCGAGGCCAGCTCCAGTCGTTGCCTTGTATGCCCCACGATTTTCATCTCCAGAATCTTCAATGTGCTGTGTCCGCTCTCGATCATTCCCCTCTGTTATGCCATGGTGTACTGTTGATCCGGTCGCCCCATGGTGATCCCAAAATCGACACGCCTTTGACGTCTCCGTCTCCAGAGAGCTCGGGCGTTGATATCCATGCCCTTCCTGCTCGTCCCCATCCTTCATAATTTAGTCGATCTGGCACGCAGAAAGCATGGCCCCAGAAAAGAGATGCACTCCACAGCATGAAGACCTCTAATGCTCTTCATCATGCCTCCCATGTTGGCCGCTTTTCGCCGTGCTCAAGAGTCGGCTGAGCCGTCGCTATGCCCGTGGCAGCTCTTAGCAATGTCCATTTTTCTTTCGTATTCCTCAGTAATGCTCTTCAACCCCAATTCCAGCCTTCCATATCGCTCATGTGGTGATCCTGACCAGGATCGCTATGATGCCGACCGTCCATCGTGGCGTGAGATCCGCCCGGAGCACTGTACATGGCCCAATTGGCGATCTGCTGCCCTCCCGAAGCAGGATAATCATCTGGACCAAGATCGTGCTGCCCAATCGGCATGACCTGCGTCGGGAAGGGTGTCCAGAAGGCGGCCTGCGCTGTGCGTTCGTCAAGCGGTGTTCTCGGGTCGGAGTAAAAGAATGGAACCGACGTAGCTCCCTGTTGATGTGGTGGTATGAAAGGAGACTCCTTACGAGAAGTCGCCGAAGGTGCAATGCTCGCGCTATCGCCCGATCGTGTGCGCTGAGATCCGCCGGATAATTCTCTTGGTATACTGGCGGCAAAGAAGGCACTTGGGGGTGGTGAAGCCGTTCCACTGCCCATCCGATAAACTGCGATCGCGGCTGCCGCCTCTGGCAGAGCGATATTCCATTTACTGGATAGTGCCATGATGATCTCCGCCGCTCGCGCTGCAAATCTGTGATTGACTGACATCGATTCCAGGTCGTGTAACGCTTGCAACAAATGGTTGGCCGCTTGTTCGGACGGTAGGTTTAGCAGATGAATCGTTGAGGCGGAGAGCAGCAGGCTGACAACGGCGAGTGTGACGCGACGAAGACCGTACATTGCACGTAGCGCATTCATGAGCGCGGATATTTCATTTGCGCAAAACGTGCAAGTGTCGCGAGGGTAGAGATTCGCGGCGCGAAGGTCCAGCTTGATATACGGTCGAAAGAGACTGGAGACGTTAGCGAAAAAAACAACGTGAAGTAGCGAAAAGACCCAATACTCACTGAAGAATGCAGCCGTAGTAGTACATGTGTAGCACGAGTACGTGAGGCAGCGAGGTGTTCTCCAAACGGAAGCAGTCTGGCAGATTCTGATACCATGCTTGGTATTGTGTATACGTCGCGGCGAGCTTTCGGCTGGTGAAGCGCTCCCGTGGTGCGTAGAAGGTGTTGACCATGTCGCTGGCGAGCTCGGAAAGCTTGCTCAACTGGTCCTTGAACAGCATTGTTCGGGCGGGCTGCTCGGCGCTTGGGCTCAGAGGAAGATTCGTGTCTTCGTACGGTCGCCACGTCATTGTTTCGGATCGCACGTTCGCAGCGGGCGTATCGATGTCTGCTGCGGAGCGAGGAAGCTGCGACAGTCGGCCAAAAGCCACGGAGCATGTTCTAGATTCTGTCAGTTTGAGTGGCCGGGTTGAGCATTGGTTTGATACTGACGTTTCCAGATTGAACACTGCCCAGAAGGTGACTTTGCGCACCTCAGCCTCGCGATCCCTCATTCCATCTTTGATGATCGATAGATGGAGACCGAGCTCCAGCGCCATGCGCACGCATCGTCCCGCGAGGCGGTACCCATCGCTGTCCCGTCCAGCCGACGTTTCCCGCAGGCTCATGATGCCCAGGGCTTGCACCGTGGTCAGGTTGGAGACCTCTTTGCTGTCGAGCAGACGTTTCGCTTCTGCGTAGAAATGGTCACCTGCCGTCGCTGGATTGCCTGCATCTGTACGAGCTGCCGTCCGGTCCGAGTAGTGGCAAGCAAAGGCCAACACCGCGTTGACCAAGAGCGCGCTGCAATAGTCGGTTCTCCCTCTACTCATGTCGTGTGTGAAGTGATCCCAACATAGGAAGGTGTAAAACGGATGAATCCAGCATTGGAAGAGGTCCAACAAATGCTCGATGAATTCCGCATCGTGTGGTATTCGCACCCATTGAGCGCTCTGTTCGGGTATCGACGAGACGCTCCCTCGGTAGGATTGCTCTCCAGAGTTGTCGCGTGAAAGTGACGGCGGTATTGTAGAAGTCGCGCTCGTGGGTGTTGTGATTTGCTGCGCCACGTCTGCCTCCAGAGTGTGCTGGGCATAGCTGTGTGGAAGGCGCACGTTGCTCCTCAAAGAGTCCGCCAACACGTTGAGGTTTGCGTCGCCACGCAGGTTCTGGAGCAACGCAATAGCCTCGTTCTCGGGCAAAGTTCGGAGAGACGCAACAATCACGTCGAGGGCATCGTTTTGTTGCTGTAACGATTGAAGGTCGTGTTTGAGAGCGCCTTTTCGCCGATGGTCCGAGTCCGCATCGTAACTGCACTCGGTCCTGTATACTGCGATGCACGTCGAGCAAGCTGGAACGTTGCCGTCGCACTGCAGAACAGTCAGTCGACAGGGTATCTATCATCGGCATTGTCAGGTGGGACGCACCTTGCTTTTGCGTTTGCGGCATGGAATACATGCTGACGAAACCGCCTTCCTCTTTCCGCCCTTGCCGTCGCCAATTTCACTACTCTCTAAGCTCAGCGGTTCGTTCTTTGGTCGTATGGGTCGAGGAGGCATCGCAGCCCTCTCATTAGGATCGCCGGTTGGGCAGCTTCAGGTGTAGTATGGTTGTGGTAGAGGAAAAAGGTAAGAGTGGAAGTGAACCAACGGCTTGTGTGGTCAAGTGTGGCTTGAGGCTGCTGGAAACTTCGGGACAAGACCAACTATGCAGTTAGCAGGGAGTGAGTGTGTGGCTCACATAGTACGGTTTGTACGAGCTGGTGGTACTGCACTATTCTTATTCTCTATGAGTGCCGCCACAGCCAGGTCCTGGGCCAAGGAGCTTGACAGGCACACGGATCTGCATGTCGAGCAGGCTCGAGTGCCTTGCCGCTCCTTGTGGCATCGCGGTCCGCTTGGCGGTGATTGCAGGAAGCCGGAATGGATCATGGCGGGGACCTCGTAGGTTGCTCTAACTAGTAGCGCTTGTGGGTTGACGGACCAGAAGCCTGCAGAAGGACCCTGAGGAGAGCTTAAAGTGGTCGGCTGGCACGGCACGCGGATGCTGGCACCATTGGCGTCTGCTCGACTCTGCCAACTGCTGCTGCTGTGTGGCGATCGCTCAGCTACGTGAGAACACTTGGTGCTCTTGGCTTCGTGGGCCCAGCGTTCTCCTCTCCATTTCGTCGGCCACCTTGCACCCTCAAGGGCGGTGGTAGCGCCGAGCATTTGCCAGATCATTCTGGACCTCGCTTCCACTTCCAATGTCCAGGTCCGCTGAACGAGCCACACGTACTGCCACACGCCGGTCAGGGTAGAAAAGCTTAGTTTGACGTGCATGATGACGGGGGCCGTTCCGGGGTATGACGCCATTCCGCACATCGTTTATGGCCGTTCATCAGGTGAGGAGAGACAGCAGCAGCATCGCCGAGGTGTGCATCTGGCATGATGTTGACAATGCGGTGCTCACAGCGCGAAGAAGAGGGAACATGCAGGTCGGGGCAGCTTTCCGCAGTCGACGCGTTGCCCAGGAAAGCTG
Organism: Cercospora zeae-maydis; assembly: GCA_023512815.1. Classification (NCBI taxonomy): domain Eukaryota; kingdom Fungi; phylum Ascomycota; class Dothideomycetes; order Mycosphaerellales; family Mycosphaerellaceae; genus Cercospora; species Cercospora zeae-maydis. The sequence goes on along the minus strand of JAKLWY010000001.1, from coordinate 5,704,907 downwards.
CGACAAAAGTGCCAAGCCGCGGTAGACTAGTCTAGTTAAGCCGAGGATGCATCCGATCAAATCCACAACAACCTCACCTTCGGCACTTGGCACGTCTGACTTCTATGGTGACCCGCTCGCCGCTGACAATAATAATATATCAACGTCTCTCGGCAGCTATTTTGCCACTCGCCGGGATGAGCCGGTCTCGCATACTGTATGTCTATGCTGGGCGTCGACTCTCGGCGTACTCGCCCAGCACTTCCCACCGACCTCCTCGAGCGCAAGCTGACGCGTGCACAGAATCCTCCGCAAAGCGGCATCCTACGCGCACCGGAGGCGCATCTCTCTACAGCGCCTTCGGCATGGACTCCAAGTACATACCCCACTCGCTTTGTGCACTACTGTAGCTGGACGAGTCGCTATCCGGCGGTGGCGGCAACCTACACTACTGCGTGGGACATGCTCACGGTGGCGCTCTAGAGCCATCCTTACATATCACATACTGCATTGACTTCACTCCGCCTCCAGGCTAATGCCAAAGGCTCAAAGGCAATGACAAGCTTTTCCTTCCAGAACATTTGGCGTATTGTCGTCCTCGGCACCCACTGCCTCCCAATGTGTTTATACGGCAGCCGAATCACAGATGGCTAAGCAAGGTGTCAGTGTCGACGTCGACCGCCTTCCCTATTGAAATCCAACTTCAAGCGCTTCACAGCCCTGATTGGCATTTCGGCATCTCGACCACTGCACGGCATCATGCTCACTTTGGGAGGAACGTTGAACCAAATGTCGGATATTCATGTGCTGAGGATATTGGCATGCTCGGCTCTGTAGCGAAGAGCTTAGCACAGACGTTGCGACATCATACCGAGCTGGGCGAAGCAGAGCCGATGCGCAACATTAGACGGGTGACGCGACGTCGGATCACATGAACATTTAAGCCCCAGTGGTTACGTGGCCGTTCGCATGAAGCATCAGGCGGGTACAATGGGCTTTCAGCACGCGTCCGGGCGGCCATGGTGGCATCCACGACTTCAACTTCACTCATATCGAGTCCCCTGTTGGTATGTAAGCATGGAATTGTCTCGAACATTCGACCGCTCGTGGTAATCCGCGGAGCTCAACTTCTGCCAATAGACTTTGCCACACCCTTCCTTTCGTCTCGGAACCCAGGCATCCCTTGATTTGACCTATAAATTGCCTGCGAATAACTGTCTTCGAGCCTGACATGAGGGGTGAGATGATAAGAGGGCGGCAGACAAGGGTGCGCACCAGCCACAGCACCCCGGAAACAACCAGTTCGTTACCGGGGCCCTGGGTCATGAGACCTGCTTCAACCATGACAGCAGCGCTTCGGCAGCAATGCCTGCTTGAACATCATTCTGCACATGATGTCCAGCACCCTCGATAAGCACGACTCGCACGCCATCCTTGCTTTCACTGATTGCCCCACTGACATCTGCCAGCTCACCTGGAAGTCCCGCATCAACAGAGGCGCCCTGGCTTTCACGCATCTTTTTCAGTCCTTCTCGGTACTCGGTGGCCACCCGCCGGATGACCTTCATGTCCAAGAGCATATCTTGAAGCCCCACCATGACGCAGACAGCATCCCGCTCGAACGCATTTCTCGAAAGTTCGGTTTTGCGCAAAATATATGACACACCCAGCCAGGTGTTCCTTCCCAGCAGCCATCTCCCGAAGCTCCCAAACATCGCCACTGGCCAGCCCATTGACTCATAGCAAGGCATCCACTGCATGAAGTCCGGAACATCATGCGGGGGGTACGCGCTGCCGAAGAATGCACCGTGCACGAGATCCGGCGTACCAAGAGGAGATGTCGGATGCCCTAAGTGGAGCATACTTCTCAAAGGGAAGAACGGATCATGCTTGAACCAGCCCCAATACATATCTAGCATGCCAAAATGCGGAACAGCGCCGACGAGGCACAGCGCGTGAGCAGTGATGAGGCCGTTTGCGAGACAATACTGCGAGAGCCCGCCTCCCGAAGAATGTCCCACCAAGACCAGCTTGCCACCTTCGTTGTCTTTCTCCGCCCAGTCCACGCAAGCTGTCAGATCACTCGCGATAGCATCGAGAGGTGTCCGGAATACCATATCGAGGTACGAAACAGCGAAACTCGCCCCATGGTTCCGCGCGCTGTACGCGTACAATCGGCCAGGGTAGTTGTTCTCGTACAGATAATTCATCCACTCAAGCCAAACTCCCGCGGAGCCATAGCCACCGTGGACGAAGAACACGCCAGACTTGGCTGCTTGGCCTGCTTTCGGGTCGCATACGAGAAGTTCCAGGTCGCCGGATTCGGTCTGCACAAATTCTCTTTTGATGTGAGATGGAAGTGGCCGGATTTGAGGGGCTTGCGTGGACCAACGTAGGTGGCCCAATGTTTGGAGAGCTTGCATATCCTTCTTCGGAGTAACGCCCGATTGAGTATGGGCAGTGATAACGTTGCAGATATGCTTCTCAGTGACATGCACCTCGCAACGGTGGCGAGTGATGAAGAACTCTGTGATGCTGTGTTGGAGCTTGGCTTGGGCTCTTGTTCGTTCCACTTTTGAAGCATTTTCTGCGCTCGGTTCGTATCCCGGATTCACGAACGCTTACTGAAACGTCGCATGTGAGGCAGAGTGTTATCGTATCTGCAGTATCCGGAAATTGAGCAAGCTCAGCCGAGTACCAAGTGCGATCTCCTGCATGCATTACTCATATTGGCTGAGACTAGTGAAGATGGCTTGCAGGTATCGACCCTCTCGTCATACAGTAGTCGCCGATTGCATGATGACGATGCCCAAATTACCGCGACGACTTGTACATACTTGTAGCAGCGGCACAGCAATGCATATGTGTAACTTTCCGTTGGCCTCTGTCGCTCGTCGAACTCAATACTGCTTCCATGAGGAGAAAATGCCGGCCACGTTGAGGTGAAGTCTCTCCCGGTACCGAAGTCGAGGAGGCTTGCGGCTGCTTGCAATGCGGTCGCACGTGGCAGCCGGCGTCTCCGAGAAGTCAATCCCTGTGTCAGTCGAAACTTCACCTCCATCTCATCAACGACACAGTTCACTAACAGACTAAAACACCGAATCGCGAACAACGGACAATTCCAGCGACGACGTTTCCCAGTGGCTTCTCAGATCCGTAGTCCCTCTGCTTATGCCTTGACCTCGCATGCCTCCGATCAAGCATGAGTAAACGCCAAGCTTGTGGCGCCCCACCTACCGAGCTCTCGCGTCCAGCATACATTTAGGCCCTGCTTCCTCGCCATCGTATTATGGAGCCGGCGCTAAACTATAACCCTGTAAATCAGCGAATCTTAAATAAGTGGGGTTTATCGTTAGTGTCCCATGGTTTTAGTGCGTTTGCTACTATATAATTAGGAAGCATACGACGTATCGTATAATCTATAGACTTAGTCGTTTTTAATTAGTTGTTTCTAATTAGTGCCTTTTAACGACTTACGCTATGCGACTTTAACGTACTTACCGCCTCTTAATCTACTGCTAAATAACTACTATAGTAGGCGTATTGCTAGTATATTAAAGTCTTAATAGATAGGTTAATAGAATAGCTATAGCCTTAATAGTATGCCTTCTATTAGTAACTTAATTAAGAACGATTTGCCTCGCAATAATAATAACTATAACCGCTAATCTACGTAGTCGTTTAGTTTGCTAGTTACTCGCGGTAATACTATTTAAGTAGCTAGTCGAAAGTTAGTAGTAGTAGCTCGGAAGGCTACTAAGTATATTCTAATAGACGCCGCTACCTTATAGACACCTTTAATAATAGTGCGGCTATTAGAGATATTCGAGGAACTTAAGGCTAATAGCTATTAAACTAGCGCTAATAACTAGAAGGCCTCTAACCTTTAAATAGCGGCTACTCGGTTATCGCGAGAGTTCCGTATACTATCGTAGCGTTAAGTTATAAATAGGTAGAACTACTTAAAGAGGCACTAAAGTTAGTAGAAATACTACCTACGATATATTAGTAGCTAGAGTATTAGTATAGAAGGTATACTAACTAGTACTAAGGCGATTAAGGACGACTATTTTAAGTAGAATCCTTAGTATATTAGGTTCTGCTACTAGCTACTACGATACGCTAACTACCTTAAGCAGCTTATTAGCGATAATATAGCTACTAGTAAGGCAGCAGTAGAGGCTTAAGAGTTAGGCGCTTCTTCCGCGGCTACTAAGAGTAGTAATAGTAATAGTAATAGCGCTATTACGGAGGTAAAGGCACTAGTTTAACGAGCGACGGCAGCTTGCTAGCAAAAGTAGAACCTAATATCCGGACTAAAGGAGTGTTTCTAGCTATTTCTTAGAATCGTAGAAACTAGCACTATAGCGCGTAACTGTCTAAAGCGCTCGCTAGAAACTAAATAGGTAGAGCGAGTAATAAAGTTACTAAAGAGGTTCGCAATAAATAATAAGATAATATTAGCTAAGGAAATAGTACGCGTTTAGAACCTCGCCGCTAGTTTAAATAAAAAGGAGTTTAATATTTATTACTAGAAGTTATTATACTATATTTATCTACCTACCTCTCGCTACCGCGCTATTTTAATTATTACTATCGCTCTAACGCTATCGCGCGCCTCTTTAATAGCGCCTTTAATAGCACCTCCGCCGTCGCTAGTACTAGGTACGCTACGGTTACTAGCGCCGCTCGAAATAATAAGTAGGTTAATTAATAGATAGAATAGCGCGTCGACGATATCGTAGTAGTCGTAGAGAGGTAGTATAAGCTAGTAGTAAAGGCAGAAGAGGTTATAGATAAAAGAAAAATAAACTTAAGTTACTTATTTAGTAGTTTCTTTATATAGAGTATAGTTAGAGAATTAAAATTATATATAATATTATACGCCGGGCGCTAAGCACCTATTTTACACCTATTTTAACCCCTTAATACCTGCTACTATCGCTCTATATCGACGTTTAATCTCTATACTATCTTGCTAAGACTTTTTGTCCGCTACGCTAAATTTAGGCCTCTAATTAGCTATAACGATTTAGAATACGAATCTAAAGGCGACGATACGTTAGCCGGCAGCCTATAGTAGCTGCTATTCTAAATACTAGCTTTTAATAACCTCTTTTACGATATTACGATATAATGCTATTATCGATTTTAACAATTCTTAACTTATTTAAAAGCGCGTAACTAGAAGTTTAATATACTCTAAACCTATATTATAAGTAGTAGTATTATTGTTATAATATTAGTAGTTTAGCGCGACTTATATAATGCTATAGAGATAAAAGTAGGCATACTAGCTTAGAACGCAAACTTTATACTAGTAATATAAGAGATAGCTATACTACGATAATAGGCAAAACTATACCTCTATAGGCAAGAGAGTCGTAGGATTAGAATAACGAGCGTTAATTTATATACTAAAATAACTAATAGGGCCCGAACCGCCGACCTACGTACTAAACAACTCCCTAACTAAATCGTCCTTATTCTCCGAACCTTTGCTATTAGTAATAGGCACGCCGCAAGCTGCTAGTATTCTAATATAATCGTCTTATATACTCTACGCGATATTATCGCGGAACCTCTTTATTCTGCTATTACTACTAGCCGTTAAATAGTCGTTCTAATTATAATCGAATTACGTATTAATATCCGCTAGTTTCTATCTTAATTCTCGTACGTCTTAATCGATAGACTAGCCGTTCGCTTTAATAAAGTTATAAAGAGTTAGAAGGGCTATAACGAAGCGGTTTTAGTCGCGAATTAAATACCTACGATTAGCGCCTTTTTTAAGAACTAGCTACCTTATTTTAACGACTCCGAAGGCGCGTTCGATAATATTCCGCTATTATGCGTATCGCAGATTAAATAGTTCTTTCTTAGTTCTTAGATAGTATTTGCTAGTAGCGAACTTCTTTAAGTAGTACCTTATCTTCTAATATAGTATAAGAACTATCGAAAGACAAAAGGGGGGCGAGAGGGTATAATGCGCAGTAGAAGTAGAGACAGTAGGTAGGAACCAACCGAGTTGATTGTGTTAGTTAGTTACAGGTTGCACCTTCTCCTAAGATATATTCCTCGGTAGGTTATATAACCTAATGTTATATAACCTATATTACCTAACCCTAGAACTAAACTAGGTAGTTTAGTTCGGCTAGTGTTATATAACCTATATTATATAACCCTAGAGCTAAACTAGGTAGTTCGGATCGGTTCTTAGGCAGTACTAACTAGACTGCACTTCTTAATACTCCTACTTAGGCTAGGTAGTCTTCTGCCTACACCTCGCATTTGTTTTCTAGTTCTTCCCTAGTACCTAATAATCTATTATAATGTAGGGATAGAACCTTCCTGCCCCTTCCTTATGCAAGCTAGAGCTATCTTATAAACTCCTAAAACTATAGCCTATTCTTTAGTTTAGTTAGGCTATTAGCGACTATCTCCTTTATTAGAATATATTCTACTGCAATCTTTCTCTGCTACTAGAGATGCCTAATATAGTTGTATGCAACATTAATGTACTTAGATCTCTTATAGGTGTGCGCATCTTTAACGAGTATTAAGGCTGCTTAGTTGTCCCCTATAATCTGCACTAGCATTAGCTCTCTTACTATGTTAGGATAGGCTTTAACAGTTAGCTAAAATAGGCATTCTCCTACTAGCTCTGCATAGTCTATCTCTCTTAAGAGAGCTGCTAGGAATTGAGATTGCTTTGCATATGCATTTATAGCTATATACTTAGCTTCTATTATTAATGTTGCAATAGACTTTTGCTTCCTGCTTATCTAAGAAACTAGGGCTCCGCAGAGGAAGAAGATGCTTCTAAGGATTAAGACTCTGTCTGCTTTGTCTATTGCGTAGTTAGAGTCTAAGTATCCTATTAGTCTCCTACTGCCTTTCCTAAACATTAATCCTAGGTCTTAGGATAACCTTAGGTATCTTGCTAGTTTCTTTAAAGCTTGCATATATCTCTTAGTTAGGTCTAAGACATATAAGCTTAGCCTCCTAAGAGAGAAAGCAATGTCTAGTCTTGTTATAACTATAGGCTATATCTAGGTACCGGTTTAGCTCTAGTACTCGGTCCTGTTTCCTCTCTTATTATATAGGCCTATTAGTTTTAGGCTTTTATAACTATCTATTAGTAAGAGAGTTGGATTGGCCATCTCCTTAGTTATTCCTAGCTTTGCAAGGTTCTCCTAGATAAAGTGTTCCTAATTAAGCTTTAAAGTTCTAGCTTATCTGTCTCTTATTAACCTTATTCTAAGGATCTTCTCTAGTTCTCTAAGATCTTTAATCTTAAACACCTTGCTTAGCTGTTCTTTAAACTAAAGCATATCTTCTAGCTTTAGTGCTGCAATTAGAATATTATTTATATAGGTTAGGATTAGAATGTTCCTTTCCTAGTAGATAAGAAGGCATAGGTCTACTTCTAATTATATAAACCTAATCTGTTTTAACTTTAAGACATAGAGTTTATTCTAGTCTCTTGCTGCTTGCTTTAGTCTATATAAGCTTCTTAGGATTTGCAGGACTATATTAGGTAGAATCTCAACTCCTAGTAGTAGAATTATAAAGATTTCTTCTTAGAGTTTGCTCTTAGTAAATGCATTGTTTACATCTACTTAGTAAAGTTCTAGGTCCTTTTTACAAACTATAGCTATAAATACCCTTAGGGTATTATGCCTAACTATTAGTGCAAAGGTCTCCTAGAAGTTAACTTTAAATTTCTAAGAGAAACCTCTTGCAACTAGTCTTGCTTTAAACTTTTTAATAGCTCTACTAATTAATCTCTTTACATTAAACACCTATTTAGATGTTATAAGGTTTGCTTCCTTTAGGGGAACAACCTCTGTCTAGGTATTATTGCTTCTTAATGCAGTTAGCTCTTTCTAGACTGCATCCTCCTATATGTGTCCCTATTTAGGGTCCTAAATTGCCTCTTTATAGGACTTTAGAATAGGCACCTCTTATCTCTATATAGAGACTTAAGGGGCAAGTGCTGCAAATGCAGACTCTTAGACCTCTAATAGGGCTTCCTAGATCTACTCCTAACCTTAGCCTTAGACTTAACTAAGGAATGCCTTATAATACTTAGCACTTAGCTCTTCCTCTTATCTATGTTCTCTCTATCTCTTCTAAAGCACTTGTCTTATAACTATACTATAAGCTTTTAGCTCTAGGACTAGTCCTTTATCTAAGACAGATCTCCTTCTCTTTTAGCCGTAAGTCTAGTCCTAGTCTCCCTCCTAGTCCTTGTTTTCCTCCCTTAAGTTCTGCTCTGCGGCACTCGGGGCGAGTGCAGGTGCGCTGCCTGCGTTACGTAATAGGCGAACTAAACTAGCTAGTTCGGTTAGATTACGTAACCGCCGAACTAAACTAGGTAGTTTAGTTGCTGCCTGCGGTCTATCCCTAATCTTAGCATTCGCATGCCTAAGGTTTTCTTCTTCTAAATCCTCTATCCTCTAGTACTCCTCCTTGTCCTTTAGTAGAGGTAGCAACTGCATAAAGAGTATCTAGCTAGGACCTGCAGGTTTAGTTGCTATTGCTGCAGGTGCAGCAGTTGTAGGTAGTGCAACTGCTATTAGCTTCTTTAAAGGTCTGCTAACTAGGTTTCTAATAGGTGCGTTGCTTGCTTAGTTAAGCTTAGGAATATTTAGCTTTATATCTCCTCCTTTCTTATGCTTAAACTAAGTAGTAGTGCTATAGGCTTTAATAGCCCTTATATTAGGTTCCTAGAAGAGCTATATTTTAGCAGTATTAGGAACATACCTAATAAATATAGTATCTTTGCCTCTGTTTATTAGCTTGTCTAATCTTATCCTAGCTAGCTAGGACTTTAGATCTATATAGACTACTGCTTTGCAACCCTAAACTCTAAAGTATAATATAGAGGGTTAAATGCCTAAAAAGGCTTCCTTAGGTAACACCTTAAATCTATTAATTTCTAGGCTATTAGGAAGAGAATTTCTAACAACTATGCAGGCTGCTAAGGCTTCTAGCTAGAATTTAATAGGCATGTAAGCATCTTCTAGCATTGCTCTTACATAATCTTTAGAGGTTTAGATTAACCTCTTAACTACTCTATTCTAGATAGAGTTATATGCCTTAGTCGTATAGAAGGAAATTCTATATTCCTTCTCCTACTGCTTTAGCATAGCAAGAAGCTCTCTTGCTTTATTACTCCTTATAATCTAGAGGGGATTTCCTAATTGCAGCTTAGCCTTTACCTTCTAGTCTCTAAGGATACTTAGTGCATCTTCCCTAAACTTTATAGGGTAGGTCCATTTCTTTCTTAAGAAGTTGTTAACAATCTTAAGCTACTATTTGTATCCTAGTCTTAAGACAGGCAAAGGGCTATAGACATTAATAGAAACTAGAGATAACCTTTAGGGTTTTCTCTTAGTTTCTTTCCCTCTATGTTTCTTTATCTTTACTAAGGAACATACCCTGCAGGGCTAGTGTTCCTTTAGAATAGGAATCTAGGCCTTTAAGTTAGATGCCTTATGCAGGTTTCTAAGAAGACCCTCTCTAAAGTGTGCAAGTCTCCTATGCTAAAGCTCCTACTGTTCTTAGGGTTTCTCCTAGGCTTTAAAGGCATAGGCTTTATTCTTTTAATTCTAATTAAAGCATAACATTGCAAGCTCCTGCAATGCATTATTAATCTCCTTAATAAATAGCACTCCTTCTAATAGTTTTATCTAGACAACCGGTTTCCTAGACAATAAAACAAGTATAAATTTTGGTAGTTAAACACTATACTGCTAGCTAAATTAACTCTAAGAAACAAGATTAACTCTTAAGCTAGGCATAAAGAGAACATTCTTTAGCATAATCTGCTTTCCTCTCTTTCTACCTATTACTGCATTCCCTATATATATAGCTATTAGATAGCTACCCCTAACCTTAATCTACTTTTTCCTCTAAAGAGGTTTTAGCTCTCTAAAAAGTGATTCTTAGTTAGTTATATATAATAAGGCGCAAGAGTTAAGTAGCTATCTCGATAGCATATACTTGCCTTTTGCCTCTATAGTTAAGTATGCAACCTTATCTATATTATTATCCTCTAATAGGGATTAAGATGCTTTAGATGTTGCTAAAGGTTCTGCATCTTCTTAGGCAGCATAAGCCTTCTTAGAAAACTTCCTTAAGCTTTGTCTTTTCTTAAGGGATTAGACTTTTAGGTTAAGTTTCTTTACTATATCTTTTAATGCTTCTTTGTCTAGTAAGGATCTCCTCCTAAAGCTGCTCTCTCTAGGTAGTGTTCTTCTCTTTTCTACCCTATAGCTCTGTCTCGGGTTAATAGTTCTCTTAGCTTTGTTAAGGTATAAACACTTAGCAATACCTCTAAAATGTTCCTAGTTATATAGGTAACATTTTAGTTTCGTGCCTTAGATCCCTTTCCCCTTAGCAAACATTGCTGTTTCTTAGGACTAGTTTAGTCTAGCTTTATGTAATTCTAGCAGCTGCAGTGCACTCTTATATAATATAGACTGCTAGGCAAGGATAGTATCCTTTATGCTTTAGTATGCCTTAGGCAAGCTGTTAAGGAGATGCTTAAGTCTCCTCTCTAGCTCCTTATAGTATACCTCCTAAGGGTCTACCTCTGCAATCCTTCTAGCTATGCTAGCTAGTTATACCTATGCCTTTCTAATTATTATGTCCTCTATTATCTAGAAGTTCACGAACTCCTAGACATATGCTATTGCATATGCAGTATATACCTTGCTATACTTAGCTCTTATCTTCTCCTATATCTTTAAGGCTTGTCTCTCCTTAATAGTCTCCTCCTAATTATCTTCTAATAGGCAGATTGTTATCTCGTACCTAGCAGTAGCATTAGCCTTAACCTATTCTAGGTTACTTCTTAAGTGCCTTAGGCTAAGCACTAATAGTAATAATTCTATAGAAGACTCGGGCAAGGTCTCTAAGATAATCTAAAATACATCCTTTAATTTAAGGTAGTCCTGCAGCAGGCTAAACTATTGTCTCTAGTTTTCCTTGCATAGTACTAGTGCAGCCCTTCTCTTGCTAATTCTACTTGCTAAATCCATTTCGCAAAATTAAACAAACAACCTAACTCTAGAAAACATAAGCTCTTTTAATCTAATAGCAGTTTCTAGATAGCTGCTTTCCCTTATTGCTAAGACTCTTCTCTCTTAGCTAAGGTGTCTAAGGACTCTTCTCTCTTAGGGGAGTTAGTTAGGTTCTTAGGTAGAGAACCTCTAAAAGATCCACCTTCTTAGAAGGGCACTCCGGCTAGTTCTAAGGTATTAGTAGTACTAAGTGCTTAGGCCTAGTCTTATCCTTTTAGGTGCTATAGCCTAAGGCTTACCCTTTCCTCTTTATACTCGTCTAATCTTAAGTGTGCCTTACTAGGCTTTTCTCTGTCTTACCTGCCCTCTAGGAACTTCTAGTTCGCAACTAGGATCTTCTAGAGCTTCTTAGCAGTGCAGATAGGATATGCCTCTAGTCTCCCGTATGCTCTTTTCCTGCTTCTCTGCCTAGTTAATACTGCAGGTCCTGCAAGAGGTAAAGCGTATTACTTTAAGGATAAGAAGGCTAACTCTTACTACCTAAGGCCTCTCTACAAACCCGGGCTTATAACCTATCGAAAGACAAAAGGGGGGCGAGAGGGTATAATGCGCAGTAGAAGTAGAGACAGTAGGTAGGAACCAACCGAGTTAATTGTATTAGTTAGTTACAGGTTGCACCTTCTCCTAAGATATATTCCTCGGTAGGTTATATAACCTAATGTTATATAACCTATATTACCTAACCCTAGAACTAAACTAGGTAGTTTAGTTCGGCTAGTATTATATAACCTATGTTATATAACCCTAGAGCTAAACTAGGTGGTTCGGATCGGTTCTTAGGCAGTACTAACTAGACTGCACTTCTTAACAAGAACGCCTATATAGTCCTTAGAGTAACTACCGTCTATAAGATAGTACCTTCTAGTAGGTATATTAAAGCCTTTACCTCTAGCGGCCTTAAGTACCTTCTAATCGCTCGTAAGGCCTTTAAACCCTAGTAATATATATATAAAGTTTATATTAAAGTCGATAGCTACTAGTATATTTATAGTATAATCGCCGTACTAATTACACTAAATATTATATTTAGTACCCCTCGGATAGATTAGTATATACGTGCTATTAAAGGCGCTAATATAGCTATAAAAATGCTAGCTAATCTTCCTATTAAATACTACTTCCGGAGTAGTCTAAACTATAGTAGGAGGTAGCTATACGTATTCGTCGTATATGCGATAAAGAAGCCTCGTAATACGCTTAATTACTCCGCTAATTATCCGTAAAGAATGCTAATATTTATAGGCTAACGCGTTATATAGAAGGGCGTATATATAATATTCGAGGAATATATAGACTCTCTTAGCTACTAGAATATAATTCGTGCTCTTAAGGCCTAGCAATTCTAGCTTATTAACGAGCGAGCGTAGTACGTATAGCCGGAGGCGTGTCTACTAATAGCAAATTCGAGGGTTACTATTTAAGTACTCCGCTATATATCTTCTACTAGTACTTAGATCCGATTAATTCGTCGTAACGCTAGGCGGTTTATATACCTTCTGCGCGATATCGTCGTCGTTATAGTATTATAGTAAGAGAGCCGCGGAGGTAAGTGCCGCAACGCCTATAATAACCTCTATTTCTTCTATATCTCCGTAGTAGTCTATAGCTATTTTAATCCGATATAGCTAGCTTAATCGCTAGCTAATTTACTATATAAACTACGTTCTTACCGTCGCTACCGTATAGTAATAGACCTACTATTAGAATTATTAACTCTAGACTAGATAATTCTATAATTCGCTTCTACCTACCGCTTATAGTAGTTCCGGTAGTTAAGGCGCTAATATATAGAATATATCTATAATCTATATATATAGATACGATTAAAAGGAAGTAGCATAATAACTACTATTTATTTATTTATAGGGGTTTAATTGCTATTAGTTTATAATACTATATTTAGGTATATTATAAATAAATCGATAATAAGGAAGTAGGGCCTTAGAGCGAAACTTATATTCTATCCGAATAATATATAACCTTCGGCACGGAAATTACTAGGTCTATAGTCCTTCTTAACTAGTATAGGCCCTACTTCCTCGCCTTAATATTATAGAGTTAACGCTAACTAAAGCTCTTATAAATTAGCGCTTTTCGAATAAGTAGGTTTCTCGTATTAGTATATATTCGGAAGTCTTATTCTACGTGTCGGCCTTACTCTTCCTCTTCTCTTTTCTTAACTCTCCCGTTTTTAGCCCCCCTACTTTCTGCCTCTATACCTGCTATATTCGGCTAAGATTTAGGTAGTCGTAAGGGCAGGGCTACGAGAATCTATAGGGCTCGGCGGCTTCTTATCGAGCACTTTAAAGTTCTTAGAGATAGGCGAAATTATTTAAATTATCGACGACAGAACGTGTAATTCTATTATCCGCATATACCTACTCTATTAGGCAAACCGGACACCCTAGCAACGCTTATACGCAGCTGCCCCGTAATATAAGTGCACAGACTCGATTAAAAGGAAGCAGCATAATAGCTACTATACACTTATTTGCAGGGTCTTAATTGCCGTCGGTTTTTGACACTATATTTGGTGGTATTATAAATGAATCGATGGCGAGGAAGCAGGGCCATGCTCGCAAAGTTCCACGAGAGTTTCGTGCTTTTGAGCAAAAATTTTATTATTATTATTTTCGCTCAAAAGAAACTTGAAGAGAAGAACAGTGAAGTTTACCGTTCAAAGCCGCAAGGCTATTCTACAGTACGTTTCCAACGTGGCGGGCCCCCGAGTCTGGCGACTTGCAAGGAACGCACTTGGCGCAAACTCTGGATTATGTAGTACAGTATGCGTGCTGCTGACGAGCTGCCTGATGAGAGATCAGAAAGGAGCAAGTGATGCGCGGGACGAACCGGAGCACAACCATCTCCCCGCGGATTTCGACCTTTTTCCCGCGCGCAGAGCTAACTTAGAGCAGAAGCTTCGAATGAGGCTTCTCCTTCAGCTGAGAGACCAAGCCAAATTTCGTGCGTGCTCGGGCGGAATGGAGTCTAGTGCACCACGATACGCGAGGTGCGGCAGCAGGACCCCCGCTCGAATGCGCCTCGAAGCGATGTATAGAAGCTTCTAGTGTGAAGGCGATAGGTTTTGACGGAAGCGGTTTCCAAAGGGAAAGCCGAACTCTTGCTCTAGTTAGCTTCCAATTTGCCGAGTTCCCTGTGATAAGATTTTCTAGCGGCTCATGTGCATCAATCACACATGTCTCTACAAGAATGAAGATTTTGCAAATCTTGTGCGCTTCTCTTCTAATTGTCGTCGAGAGCCGATCGTGCTATAGAAAGCTTGCACATTAGTTCGTATATGGGGGATCCTGAAGTGTCAGTAGATGATCGCAATAGCAATTGTTCGTTATGCACTATGGCGCCGAAATCAGCTACGGCATCGTTCAACAGCTGATGACATTTATAGCGCTGGCAGTAGAGGCATCTTTGCCATCTCAGACGCCGTTGAATATCATAGTTGCATCGAACCAGTTTCTAGATCAACCTATGCATTAAGTTACCTCCCTCGAAAGAACAATGCTTAATACCTCCTGTGCCGTACTTTACTCCACCATCTCGATTCGTTCCCCAAGCTCAATCGCATCAGAGAACCTTACTGGAAGTACATCCGCGCTCTGCACCCAGCTTCGACAGGTCTTGAATAGGCACTCGAACAAATCACTTTCACAGCTGCAACCAGCTCGACCAAACATCTTCGAGAAAGTGGCAGGAACACTTTTAAGCTAGGACCAGGACTTGCAGCTCAGCTCCGGTGAATCATCGTCATTCGGTGCGTCTTCCAGAGCACGCATACACGAACGGGATCTCATGAAAAAGTTCCTGGAACTCACTTCTGGTAAATATCAAGAGCCGTGTTTGCCGCTTCTGCGTCGTGGCATGTGAAAAGCTTGGCGTCGCAGGAGAATCGAGCTGAGAACAGTCTTGATGTCTTTACACGTTTCACACTTGCAACAGCGCCATCGAGCTTGCTCCGTTGTAGCGGACGTGCCATCCAGCGACGTTATCGCGACTGAACGTCTCGAGGCTTTTCGAATCGAGAAGATGTGATGACGGTCGTTGTTTCACTCATGCCTGCTGTTGCTGCCCAGGTATAATATTTTCCAGAACAAATCACAGCTTCATGTTCTCCCAATACCATTGCTTTCACCACTAGTCGTACAGCGGGTCCTCAACGTCGTTTTACGGCGGGCGGTCCATCCGAGCGACGCACAAATCTTGGAATCTTCTGCGCTCCTCTACCTCCTCTTATCCAAAAGCAAAAATGAAATTCCTTTCAGAACTCAAACACAAAAAGCCAGTTCAGCAAGGGAAATCAAAGAGAGAAACACAGCGAGGAACCTGGTCACCGGAAAGTGTGATTGGGTTGTGATGATACTCGTACTCGAGTTGGGTGTTTTCCCTGTGAAACTCAGCGGGCTCTCCGAATTCTTGCACCAAGTGATCTGCGGACTTCAATGATCGAAGGGGTGCGACGCGAGGCATACAAGGTCGCTGGATCGCCGCTGGGCTTACTCGATGTCGCAGGGAGGTGCAAGCTGCATCGTCAAGACTGTTGCCAAAATCACGGTGTCCTCTCTTCAACTTCGACAGCCTCCACGACTCAGCTGAAGCGCAATCGACAGCTCCTGGAGGCTCAATAGCCCTGCAATACGAATCAAAGCAGAGAGAACGTGTCCCGTTCGCCGTGAAGAACATTGGTGAAGCAGTGCCGTGAGAAACGTTGGTGAAGATTTGCTTGACACAGCCATGGCAAGCCAGATCTGGAAAGCCCTCCAACACTCATTGCTGGAGTTTTTCGTTGCAGCAGATTCCGCGATCTGCATTTGGGGAGACGTTCTTGATGCTGGGTCAAGACATGTCGTGCCTGGCGCTCGCAAAGTGCATTGCGCTTACTTTTGCAGCGTTTTGCGGTGTTGTGGATTCACCGAGGCGAATGCTT
Organism: Cercospora zeae-maydis; assembly: GCA_023512815.1. Lineage (NCBI taxonomy): Eukaryota > Fungi > Ascomycota > Dothideomycetes > Mycosphaerellales > Mycosphaerellaceae > Cercospora > Cercospora zeae-maydis. The sequence continues at coordinate 5,688,896 of JAKLWY010000001.1, read as the reverse complement.
CTGACATTGCAAGTGTCAGCTTGCAGTCGTCATTTCCATGCACCGCAGCTCTGATCACTGCCAGTGATAGAGCGCCTGCCCTGCAAGACTGGCTCACCATATCTCGAGGGGAATGTGGGAAGGCTCAAACGAATAAACTGCCAGTTGGCAATCGCTAGAGCTGGTCCAGGGTCGTAGGGCTCACAAAGATTTTGTGGATGCCCGAGTGAAGGAAGAGTCTGAGGCATGAATGCGAGCTCTGCTTCGCGCACGGACTCATGCCATCCTCAGTGCATATTTTTAAAGTAGCTCTGCTTTGCAATCAGTCCAGTTCCTTGCCCATGCATGTGGGACAGGACTTCTGTGCGCAGTTCCCAAATGTAAGCATCCTCGCCTGGCTTTTATGACCTCCCACCAGTCATTAATACGTTGGCTCATCGTCCGGCGTACGAGTTTGAACATGAAGGTGGCATAACGAAAGCCGTGGAAGCCATTCACCAGCAGTTGCGCCCAATCAAATGCTGCTCTAAAATGAACAGTGTCTTCAGCAATTCATCTGTGCTTTTCATCCCTGGCAACAAAATCCTGGCACGCCGTCTGAATCGCTGTCCCAGTCTGCCACAGACGAGCGCCGGCTGAAGAAGGGCGAAGCCAAACAGGGACACTGGGCGCAGGTGATGGGGCGCGAGACATCGTCGCGCTGAGCTTTCCAGTGGCCCTCGAACAGACGTGTCTGGTCTGTCATGAACGAGCGCTGTCCGGTGGAGCACGAAGACAAGTTGGGATTCATGTTGTTGGCGATGGACGGTGGGCAGAACAGTCGTTCTGTTGACTCCGACTTCGACTCTGCGATGGAGAGGCACACAGAATACAGATTGACACAATGTCAAGCGACCAGATTCGTGGAACCTGGGATCAACTGAGCTCAGATCTGCCACAGCAGCAGAAAATAAGAAAATGTTTGTGTAATCCTGAAGTTTGATAGTGATACGTACGTATTTCCACCCGACTGCGCCTTCGCAATCTCTTCATTCATACTCCTCAACTCCATGCTTTGAAAACGCCACCATGAATGCTGCGCAGGCGAGGTGTATCATCGACCACATCCGAACAAAGAAATGCCGCTGTCTTATGCAAGGCCACCCGTATGTGCACATCAGTCTCCAAACGCGTGATGATGTGTCATATAACCCGTCGTCCTCTCTTCAATTGTTCGTCTCCTCAACTTCTCTCCTCCTGTAGGGCTCTTCCTTCTTCCCGTAGCTTTCCAAGCGCAGCTTTGAGCGACTCAAAGGTCAACATGGTCGTCATTGCAGCAGGTACCGCTCGGATCATGTTTGTTCCCATGCCGTTGTAAAATGCGCGCCAACCTTCCTCCTTCAGTATTATGCGAAAAGTGTCCAGCACGCCTCGATAACGCGGCTGATACGGCACGCCGTCAGTATTCGCAATTCTCCTCGAACTGGATATACTCTGACTGTGTCTACCTACACCATTATGCGCGTACTCCGGGTGCAGCCTCTGCTGGGTCTGCAATCGTGTGCGGAGTACTTCGTGCGGATACGTCGCGGATGTGGCGCAGACCTTGCTAAGAAAGGTTGCAGCCAGAATACCGAACGTGTTCTGTGTGTCCGATGCGAATGACGGGGTCGCTCCCATTTCGACACCTGTAAACTGCTGCTTGAAGTACTCGTACAATGGAAACTGAATCGCAACATGGGTAAGTCCAAGAAGCGCTGGCGCAAGTCCTGAATAGAATGCTGCAAGGCCTTCAGACCTGTACATTTGTCGAGCGGCATCAAGCGTGCTGGAGTAGTGCCACGGTGTTCGATTGCCGTCTGAAGCTGTGCGCGATACTTGCGACATGAGTCGGGTCTTGATCACCCAGATGGGATTCGTGGTAACAGTACTGCACGCCCCAGCTGTGACCGATGCATACACTCGGGCAAACCACTTGTCTTTGTTCGAATCGCCGTAGCCATGTGCATAAAAATATTCTCGGCTACTGTCGTAGACAGCCATGTAGACAGCCCATGTGGGCAGATATCCGAGCAGCATTGGTCCCAGTCCGCGATACATGCCTTTTACTCCATCCTGCCGTATGATCGCCTTGGCAGTTCCAATCATGCCGCGGTATACCGCTCTGGCCGGCGGACCTTTGGACTCCAAGTTCGGGTTCAGGAAAGAGCCTTGAGCTTGCAATTTCGTCTTGATCACGTCGAGGGGACATGTCACAATTCCACTTGCCATGCCCGCCATTGCGCCCGAAAACGAGTTGATGCTGGCATTGGAGAGTCTCGTCGACCATATTGCGAGCCGGGGATATGGCGAGCGCTGCACCAACGCGGATCTCGTGTATTGGCCGCCATCGGATTGTGAAGACATGGCAGAACTTGGCGGGTCCTGCATAGCCCGGAGAGGGCACTATCGTAGGGAGTATATCCTCACAATCATACTCGGAGAGATGTGTTCCAAGGGATGGAGGAGCGGTGGTGGCACTATAATCTGTTGAGTGGGCGATCGGGTGGTTATCGTCGGAGCGGCGGGGTCGGGCGGTCGTCCCGTGATCACAGACGAGCAGCTGAGGACTGGTCGCACAGTCCAGTCGTCGTCGTTGTCGTCGTCGTCGTCGTAGGGATGCGAAGAAACAGAGTGTCTGCGAGTGACGGTGACGGCAGAGCGGGCAGAGGTGAAGGTATTCGTGAGGGTGGAGACGGGTTTCTGTCTCGCTGCGAGCTGTGACGTTCGGCTTTCGTGCTTCGTTGCTCACCTCAAGCTTTCGTCCGCCCGCGAATGCCCTGAGCCCGTGAGCCGAACCGCGCGAGCCAATCAAAGGGCACGAATCCCTCTTACTCTCAATGTCGAGAAAGTCTGGCTTCATACCATCATTGACCAGCACAACATCCGCACCGCCGCACGATCCTCACACCGCTCGCAACCATGTCGGTCCCGTCGCTCGCCCCCTATATCATTAAGCGGCCATGGCTGCACAAGTGGATGAAGCCATTGAGCCAGTGGTACTTTGACAACGCCGGATACAGGAAGCTGGGTCTGAGGTATGGCGCCACAGAGGAGAGAAGAAGGAGATCAGATTCGGCCTGAGGATAAGCAGTCGAGGTTGGGGGACATGCGGCTGATACATTGGCTACTACAGGGCCGACGATTTGATCCCCGAGGAGAGCCCAGAGGCACAGCTTGCATTGAAGCGTCTGTCACCCAAGGAGGCCTACGACCGTGTCTTCCGCATGCGAAGAGCTTTCCAGGTAATATCGGAGCACAAAACAAGATGATACAGGTCAGGAAAGCTGATGCATGGACAGTGCTCGCTCGCGCATCAACTCCTCCCTAAGGAGGAATGGACCAAGCCCGAGGACGTACGTACAGATCGCAGGCGGCGCCAGCGCAATCTGGCAACCACCATCTGGTCCGACATCCAGACTGCTGACACATGCGCAGGACTACCCATACCTATCACCGATTTTGAAGCAGATTGAGGTCGAGACTTCGGAGCGTGAGGATCTTGAGAACCTGCAAATTACCAAGCCCAAAGCCAAGTAGAAAATCTGTATACTGGTGACGGTAGTAGCACGAGGTACGGAGCAAGACAACATGTGTAGATATTGCAGCGCGCAGAAGTCCACAGCCTCGCTTTTGCTCAGGCTGGCATAGAGCAGAGGAATGATTGTATCAACAAGGCGACGGAGTCCTTTCAAAACTTGTTGAACCCGCCTTTCTCAAGCAGTGGAAGCTCACGGTCTGCATTTCTGTTGCAGCACATCCTGAATGAGCGTGGTCTGTTTCTACTGCTGCTGCTGCTGCTTCATCTGAAGCACGTGATCTCGCGTTTGGACGCGCCGATCTGCGTCATCAGGCTGCAATGCGCATCTCCCTTCTATCTTCACCCGTACAGAATTGCGCATCTTCTTGTCGCCTCTGCCTCATCTGATCTGACTGCTCAAGACGAAATTGTGGCTCACTTGCGCTTGTGTCGAACAATAGCCACGCTTCAGCTGGCGAGAGCGTCCTTGCCAGGCACCATACAACACACGCCACTTCAATTTGCTATTACAAGAAACGACAGAACCATCACAATGTCGCTGAGAAGGTCGACTCGTGTTTCGACCAAAGTCATCCCAGACGAAGTCCCGAATGGCAATCATGAGCCGCTACCTGCCCCGATACCAGTCAAGCGCGGGCGCAAGCGCAAGTCCACGGAAGAAGAGGTAGAGTCCGCAATCCAAGCGATTGCGAACACTACTAAGACCGCAAAGGACGTGAACTCAATGCTTCCACCTCCTGCGACCCCAAAAAGCAAGCGCAGGAAAGTGGCAAAAGATGCCGACGTCAAGCCCCCGCCCTTCACGCCTACTCCTTCAGCAATCGGTCTGATGACAAGCAATGGCGGGCCAGGCCACAACTACAGCACTGGCGACATTGATGACCCGGCACCTCCAGCTACCAGACCGGTACACAAACACCATACAAACGCAACTCTAGTAACACCGGGCGGCACGCAGCTCCAACCAGCCTACTCCAACTTCGAAGAAGCCTCTCCCTCCAAACCCGCCGCCCACAAACCCACCTCCAAAACCCTCCTTGACGAAGCCTGCGCCCACCTCATTAAAATCGACTCCACCCTAACCCGGAAACTCAAACCTGTAATAGAGCAATACCACTGCCACGTCTTCTCCCCCGAAGGCCTCGCCGAGAAAATCGACCCTTTCCGAAGCCTCTCAAGCGGAATTATGGCCCAACAAGTGTCCGGAGCCGCAGCGTCCTCCATCAAAAACAAGTTCATCGCCCTGTTCCCTCCCGAGTCCTGTCCCAACGGTTTCCCTCCACCTGCTCTCGTCGCAGCCACAGATCTCGCAACCCTCCGCACCGCCGGTCTGAGTCAGCGAAAAGCAGAATACATCCAAGGTCTCGCGCAGAAATTCGACTCGGGAGAAATTACGACCCAACAACTCATGACGGGGTCGGATGAGGAAGTGATGAAGACTTTGGTCGCGGTGAGGGGTCTCGGTGCGTGGTCGGTGGAGATGTTCATGTGCTTCGGCCTTAAACGTTTAGACGTGTTCAGCACAGGCGATTTGGGCGTGCAACGGGGAATGGCAGCTTATATGGGGAGGGACGTGAGCAAGCTGAAAGCCAAAGGTGGTGGGAAGTGGAAATATATGAGTGAGAAAGATATGCTGGAGCTCGCGGAGCATTTCAGGCCGTACAGGTATGTTGCTTGCTTGCTTGCTTGCTGTTTTTTTTCTTTCCTGCTCTTAACCTAATCTCGAAATCCTCGAAACTCGGGGACCTTGACGCGATGCAGTTAATGATAATGATTTACTGACCAAGTGAATTAGAAGTCTATTCATGTGGTACATGTGGCGAATTGAAAACGTCAATGTCGGAGCTGTTCAAAATAATGCCGAGTAACAAAAACGTGCAACCGCAGCTCGAGCAAAAAAAAAACAAAAAACAAAAGAACAGGTTCGATAAGATAATTGTACTCTTCCAGCAAGTGTCAATCCAATCTCCAGCTTTAATGTCGAATATACACAGTGTACTAGTATCCCAAACCCTCTACAAATATCCGCCATAACTGCTTCACACACACGACGCAAAAAAACACACGTAGACTCTCTTACATCGACGGAAGTCACTCTCAAACATTCGAGAACATACCTCTCTCTCTCTCTCAAAAAAAGTGTAGAATTCACATCCCAAAAGACTGACCACCACAAAACATAGGAAACTTCTATTTCTTCTGAAAGAAAAAAAAGGCCTCACAGCACGGCAGACAAAACTCATCTGATATCAACTTTCAGGTTGAACACACATTGTAAACACACACTTCATCACACTATCGCACACAAATTTCTACAAATCTCGCAAAGCGCCTCGGGCAATGCAAGCGACCACAACACAAAGTCCCATTCCACCATCACGCACAGGATATCTTTCTGCTGCGAGATTCATCATGGAAATTTCTCTCTCTCTCTATCAGGTCTCCGGACAAAAAGTCCTTACTTCTCCACCACCATTTGACCAAATTCGGCACAGCAATTCGAACAAAGTTTGTCTCGAATACGTAACATCCTAAGCATTCGCAGGCGAATTCTTTCCAATCGTCGGGTTAGTGCCCGAATTCATCGGGACATCTGAGTCCAGGATATCGCTAGGTTTATCTGTATTCAGATACGTCAGCTATCATTGATCGACTTTTATTGCACCTGTGTCGCTTTTTGTACTCACCATGTCTCGCATAAAGATGATACTCCTCATCTTCATACTTCCCTACCTGACCATCTTCAACTTCCTTCCTCGTCAGAACCTGCTTATGTTTGGGCAAGCCCATGGAGACCAAGAAAGACATGGTATCTTTCCATTCTCGTTCCTTTCTTTGTTGACTCCACTTGAGCTCTTCGCTCATGATGTCGATGACTTGCGGGAGAGCCTCGACGCTGGCTTGTGCGTTGAGGAAAGCCAATCGCGTTCTCCGCGCGAGGACATCGACAGCGGTTTGGGCGTATTCGTGGCGGACGGCGTAGCGGACTTCGCCGTCGACGTACGGGTACAGTTCGGAGATGCGGGTGCCTCGGACTGGGAAGCGATGCTCGGTTGGAGCGCAAAGGGCAGCGACTGTCCAGGCTCTGTCACCGTAGTCGACGCACAAGTGCTTTGCGACTTCAGTCTCGAGGCCGTAGTGCTGAATGACGTTGATGAAGAGAGTCTTGGAGAAGCCGTGAGCACCAATCAAGCGAAGAGCATGTGTTTTGCAGCCCCCATCCAATTCGAGGTTCTCGTGGAAGCCTTCGACGCCAGAGACCAGAGGTGGGTTGGCGACGCCCTTTGGCTTGAGGCCAAACTGCGAGATGGCTTCATCGACGGCCTCCTCGGCCATTTGACGGTAGGTGGTCCACTTGCCCCCGGAAATGGTGAGCAAGCCTGACTCAGATGTGGTGACCAGATGGTTGCGCACAAGACCCTCAGACTTGGCCTTGTTAGGATCACGGACGAGGGGACGAATACCAGACCAGGCGGCAAGCACATCGCCGCGACGGACGTTGATCTCAGGTTGCAGGTAATTCTGGACTTCCTTCAAAATCCAGTCAATCTCACTCTCTTGCGCAACTGGGTTTGGCTCGATTGGGCAAGGTGCATCGGTGGTGCCAGCAATAGTGTTTCCCTGCCATGGCAAGAAGAAGATCACGCGACCATCAGAGGTTCGAGGATCGATGAGACCCATATTCGAAGGTGAGTAATATCCGGGTAGAATGACGTGGACACCAGAGCTAGGAGCGACGATTTCGGGAACTTGCTGGTCATCCATTTTGCGAAGCGAGTCGGTGAAGGGTCCAGTTGCGTTGATGATACCCTTTGCCTTGATTGAGAATTCCACGGGAGTCTTGCCATCCTTGTCCTGCACGAGATCCCTGACTTTTGCGCCACACAGCTTGCCATTGGCATCTTTTTCGAGACCAGTAACCTCCATGTGGTTCACAAGAGTAGCGCCGTAAAGAGCTGCAGTCATAGCCAGGGAGATGTTCATACGAGAATCGTTGTGTGCACCATCGTAGTAGACCAAAGCACCCCACAGGTTTTCTCTCTTGAGCATGGGGAACGCGTCTAACGCCTTGCTCTTGGTCAAAAAGTATGAGGTTTCGATGTTCTCAGAGCCAGCGAGGAAATCGTAGAATTTGGTTCCAGCCCAGAAGTAAGGTGCTTGCCACCACTTGTTGACTGGAATCATGATCGGGAGCCATTGTGAAAGATGAGGAGCGGTGTCGAGGAAGTATCTTCGCTCGCGGAGAGCTTCCTTGACCAGCTTGTACTGACTATAGTCCAATTCGAAGACGGCCTTTTCGAGATACCGCACGCCTCCGTGGACGAGCTTGGTGCTCTTACTGCTTGTCCCCGCCGCGAAATCATCCTTTTCGACCAGCGCAACCTTCAGTCCTCGGGAGGCAGCGTCCAGCGCGATACCAGTTCCCGTGGCACCGCCTCCGACGACCAGAAGGTCATACTCTGAGCCGCCCTCGCTGTTTGTCTCCGATTCTGACCCGAGGGCTTCCTTGACCTTGTTCTTTGCTTGTGTGAACGCGGCGCCCGCGCTGGCTTTCAGATCCTCAATCTGCTCGCTTCTGCTCTTCACGCGCGGAAAGCTTGGGGGACGGAAGACTCCTCCCTCGCCGTAAGTCGGTGGCGGTACGGCGGCTGCTTCCAGGCCAGGAACGTCTCGAGGTCGGTAGACAAAGTAGAGGGTGCCGGCGCCGACGGCGCCAACACCGGCGGCGGCTCCAGCATAGCGCAGCAATGTGCGTCCGCGACTCCTTGCTGCCATGCTCTCTGGCTCAGAGAAATGAGAGCAGAGGCAGCGAGCGGCGGACCGACGTGTCGTATATGCGACTCGGGAAGTGGTCTGGCTCCTCCGGGCGCTCCACCGCCGTTAGCTCCACCGTTGCGGCGTGATGATGACTTGAGCGAAGACGAGTTCGGGGGGGTGGCCGTCACTTCGGCATTGCTGCGGTCAATTCATTGTGGGCGGAGAAGAATGGGTGCGTGATGCAATCAATGGGGGTCGGAACAAGTTCTTTTTGCTCGTCTTGGTGAGGCACAGCAGTTGCACTGCACAGAGCGTCACCGCACAGCGCATTCGTGCATGTTTCTCTTGCCGGACTCCGCTGCTGTCACATGCACGCCGAGCACGTGCAAATTTTCAGCCTCATCCGAAATGTAGGCTGCCCCTCGGCCAGCCAGGAAGACGAGAACGCTCATCATCTGCATTTTCAAACCAAGACGTGCACTGTGTCGATGGCAGACTGTCCGCATCATCGTCATCGTAATCATCATCATCATCATCATCACCATCATCGAGATGCCAGACGGCGCCAAGGATCCGTCTCGCCGGATTGCCCAATCGAGTCTTGCCGGCATCGCCAGCGAGCATGGACTCCTGGCCGCTGACGACGACCTCTCACCTGCTGTTCTTAGAAGTGACAACAGTACGTGGTATACTTATGTTACAAGAGCAACATTAGTAGACTACTGCAACGAGTTCCATTTGCTACTGCCGACGAACACCATCATCAAACCGCAACAACATACAGAATTCTGCCACCCACACCCCCGCCCCATCAATCCCGCAAACCCAATCCCCATCACATTTTATTCACGGGAAGATGAGACCACAGCGCGTGCGACCGCACCCTCCTCCCAAGGCGCGAAAAAGGAAGCTCCATACTGTACCAAGACAATCCCCCAACTCCTAAAATTAGCGTTCCACAATTTCCCCCGTCAACAACAAACACCACAACAAGACTTTCTCGGTGCAGCTCAAGCAACTTGGCAAAACATAATACTGTAATAATATGCATTGGAGTGACTCGCGGACTCTGAGTAGTCTCCCGCACTCCTCTGCAGACGAAGCTGATCATTGAAGCGAAGGGGAAGAAGACGTGAATCCGTGCATTTTATTACCTCCCACAGTATTCCGTGGGAGACGCGTCCGCCCACTGCGAGAACGGTTCCACTCACCCAGTCGGTCGCCGTTGTCGCAGAGACTCCACAAAATGTTACCTTGATCCCGTTCATCACCAACAGTATGTACAGAGTACAGTAACTCTGTGTCTGTCTCGCGCAAAGCTACAAGCCGCATCCGTCGCCAAATTGTATCATCATGTACCTGGTGGACCCAAACACACAATATGTATGTATGTATATACATACATACAAGTACTTTTTGTTCTGCAACCAAGCCAAAGCCAAGTTCATTCATGCAGGAAAACGTGCATGATGTGTATACACTTTTTTTTCTGTGTGTGTGGAGAAAATTCGAGCTCGAGCGCCACCCGAAACAGGTATTGTATGTATGTATGTACGGTACGATCTCTCACTACTGTAACTAATATTGCGCACATCATCACATGAGCTCTCGGATGGAGTATGACTTGATGGAGTTTGTTCATCCATCGACACCTGTCGCGTGCCGTACACCCGTGTACACGCAGCAGAATTCTTCAGGTTTGGGATGAGAGAGCAGTGCAAGAGGAGCAGCAGCAGCAGCGAAGAATTGAAATTTGTCGCGTGCTACAGGATGGTATCCTGCGAACAACGGAAGTAGAGAAGCAAAGCAAACAAACTCGTGAAGCGGCGTAGTGGTGATTCGGGACGCGTTCACAGCAGAATTGTAGTATCAAGTAAACATACGTGAAGAATTGTCTGAGACCAGTGGCTGTCTGTAGTTATCCATGGCAAGCCTCGTTCACATTTTGTTTGCGTCGTTCACATTCCACGGCCGCCGCCAATAGTCGCCCTTGTCATCTTCCACCACCTCCACCATCACCACCATAGGATACGAAAAAGGTGTGTCGTCTGCGCGCGGAGTGGTCGCACGCTCCCGCTTGCTGTGTACAGCGAAAGTAAACATCTCATCTCAATCCATCTCATCTCCCTCAAACAACCGTAACGCAACGAAGCGTCTAGTAAGCGAGCTGGCCGCGGACGGCACCAGGAACAGCGTTAATACCCTGAGCAGCATCCATGAAGTTGGTGTGCACATCAGCGTTGAAACCAGCTGGGTTGGCCTCGATCTGCGCGACACGGAAACCGGCACCAGTGTCCATCTGGGTGGCGTTGCTGATGATACCAGTCTCGAATGGACCGGTCAAGCAGCCGACAGAGACGCGGTAGTTCTTGCCCGCCACTGGCTGTGGGTTGGGGAAAGCGATTCTTGGAGGGCCCGAGGTGAGGCGAGCGGACTCGTGGATGTGGGTGGCCGTGTCGGCGGGGGATTGGTACTCGCCGCGGATGTTGTAGAGGCGGATGTAGTAGCAGATGGTGTCGAGCTCGCTGTTGATGCCGAGGTCGTAGAAGCCGACGGCGCCGGGAAGACCGCCAGTGGGGTTGTTCATCATGTCGACGACCTCCTCTGGGACGGCCTTCACGCGGTAGGTGCTGGTGAATGGAATGGGGAAGCCCTTAGCGCCCTGTGCGGTTGTTAGTCATGGTTCAATTGACGTTGATTGTTTGCTGAAGCTCACCTTGTAGTATCCATTCTTGTCGCAGTCCTTGTCGTAGACTGGCTTCTTTGGGGTGTTGTTGTACTTCTTAGCCTCTGGGGCGGCCAGGACAAAGCCGGCGAGGAGGGAAGCGCAGATGACGGAGGCCTTCATTATGATTAATGCGAGTGGTTAATGGTTTTGGTGGGAGATGAACGAGAGTGTTGTAGTAGAAATGTGATGCTGTGCTGCTGATAAAAGTAGTACGGAGTCAGCGAACGCAAGGTACTTATGCCTCGAGATTCGATTCTCCTATCACGGTTGCGCCCAAAGTTACGCGGATGCGACTGGTACACATGGCGTTGGGCCAAGTCCCAAGAACAACGATGACGATCGACGCGTGCCCGTGGACCGCTACATTTGGAATTCCTGGGCAAACCATCACCCGCTTGTCTCGAGCGGAATGCGTTCAGACCGTGTTCGACATGCCACAGTATTGGCGTTCTAGGCATAACGTGTGCGGGCAAGACAACATCATGATCAGCAGGATGGCACCGTACGGCGACGTCGAAAGATCGAAGTATGGCAGCGAGGATCATGTCGCTCATCGTGACCACAATGCTGCCAATGCCGTCCAAAGTGCTATCTGACTGGTTAAAGTTTGGCGGAAAGATGGCTTTGCTGTGACAATAACCAGATGCAGAGGCCAAGAACGCCCTATAGCGAAGGGTGGCCCCAATTAAGGTTTACGATGGTGTCTCAAAAGAGGACTCGCGCCTTGGCCACAAGCATTCCTTGCGCTAGAGCGAGGAGTGACGGTAGACAAGAGTCCAGATCGTTGCCGTACCGTCTTGTCATCAACGCTCGGGAGGCAGCCACTGGACGGAATCATAGCTGCCAAGAGGACGACCATATTCGCTCGCAATGTCATGGTCATGACATGATCGACGACAAGGTCGATGAGAGCGCTGCGAGAGCAAAAAGAAGCTCACGTTTCTCAGACATGTCGCAAAGTCTACGCTCTGCGATAAATCCATTCTGCAGTCCAGCTTGCGTACGACAAGTGCCGTAATTTGCAATTTAAAAAGGTGGAACAGCCGCTGCGAGGCTGCAGAACGCAGTCCAGATGCTCGCGGAGTCGGGTCCCGTTGACAACGACTGCTATAATAATCAATGACAGAATGCTGATGAGCATTGGGTGCAGGTTCTACCATAGGAGTTGCCTCGATAGCGGCCGATATGTTCCCGGCGGCACACTCATGATCACTATAACCGCTTTACCACACGCTTGAGCGGTACCCAAGATCAACGCGCTAGACTTCAAAGCTGGGCACTCGAAGCTGTCTTGCTTGTGATACATGTCGCACGACATCCTTCAATCGCTTGGTATCCACGACCAAACCGTGGTCGTTTGATGCCGCCAAGAACTGATATCCTGAACTAACGCATTGGAGCCGGCGAAGCGCCAAGGCCGTAATGCGACCGCAGCTACACCTGCAGGAATGAGGCAAGAGCTGTAGCTGTAGCTACCTGCAGGTTACCCATCTCACGAGCGCCAAGTGCCTCAAAGAGTTGAAGATGGCCCACGACGACGCACTTCGCCGCAATGGCGTACACTTGCGATCAACCGCCAAGGACGATACGAACGAGCTGGTCAGCCATCGATCGCCCGAGCGTGCTGGCTGCTGCCTTTGCCTTCAGAACTCGTGCCGCTTCCTTCAGAACGCGCGCGGCAGCATCAGGGCTGGAAAGGACACCGACACCAGCAAGCTGTGGCCTGTAGCCGGTGGCACGAGCAATCCAGCGCTGCGCCTTGCCCGATTCGAAGCCTTGGTCAACACGAATGCTCTCCCCGGGAGAAGCTCTCTGCGACTCATCGGCACTCGTGTCGCGCCCCGGGACGACCAGTTTCACCCAGGCCCAGATATACAACGAGGCGGCGAGGAAGGCTTGCAGGTCACATCTCGGGACGCTCCGCACAGTTTGGAAATGTGAAAAGAGCCGACCAGCATAAAGCAGCGTGATCCGAGCTCGGGTTTCGTCGCCAGAGAGAATGTCCGTTAACTCATGAATCGCCTGGCTTTGAATTTGGCGGCCGGGTCTCAGACCCGATGCAACGCAAAGATCGCTGAATGGCGTGAAACGAATGATTGACATCAAATGGAAAGAGACCTCAAAGTCGCCGCGGGGCCGTGAATGCGCGTTCTGCTCGAAACGCTCCATGTCCGCATCGAGGTACTTGTGAATCACGGAGCCATCGCTGCGGTCGTCGGCGTTGATGCGTGGCCGGATCCAGATCGCGTAAGTTTCTATCAGACGTTTATGAGCCACCAGGAGTGTGAGTAGGACCTGTAAGAAAGCGGCATCGCTGAGTTCATTGACAATAGCCGAAGTCACGGGGCCCTGGGATATCACGGATGCGATGCTAGATTGGGAAGTGTGCCCTCGAACTTGTTATCAGAACAGAAATATACTCAGCATGGGGTGCTCACATACCTTGCTCGAGCTCTCGGTGCCATTCCTCGGCCGTCGAGCACGACCAGAGATGTTCATGGCAAGGGAAGGCGCTTGTTAGCTCTCCCGTGTCCATTGTCGGTGGCATGTCGAACGTGACATATTGCAAGCATTCGAAGTTCCAGACGGCGGCGACGTATCTTCTCTCCTGTTCCAACAAGGCCCACTGTCTCCAGGCGCTGTCTAGACTGTGAGTACCGCCATCGACATCGAGGGCAGGTCGTTTGGCCGATAGCTTTCGGCACGTGGTGACGAGCAGAGATCGATGGTGCTGGAGAAACAGCAGATGGTCTTGTGAGCCATCATAGAGCAGCAGGTGAGAGAAGATCAGCACGCTCTGGGTAGTGGACATGGATTCAATTTTCGGAGAGTAGGTCATCTGGTGCGGTCAGCTTCATCCTGCACAACCAAAAGAGGTGCTGTCTTACAGTCAGAGAGATGGCACGCATCGCGAGGTGCTCAAACATTGCCATCAGCTGGATTGAACAGAGCTCCGAGTGTTCACATCCAACGGCAGCCACGGCAAGAACTAGATGCCAATGCTCCTCGGAAGGGATGAAAGTGGCCTTGTGAAGTATAGGCAGTTTCGAGTGATGGTATTCAAAGTACAGTTGAACAAACGCGTTAAGAGCATCGATGCCTGGCAAGGCGGCATGAGTTGACAAACGTAGTTGCTGCTCGTCATGAAAGGCTGCGATCCTGCTATAGGTCGCTGCGGGCAGTCGTGGAACATGATCGAAGTCCTCGGCCGCAATGATATCGGCATCACTGAGCATTGCCACATGAAGCGAAGCCCGTCGGGATGAGTTCGCGGATGGCGTTTTCATTGGAGCAGAGCTCAATCTGTTGCTTGGTGGGTCCGATGCGGCTGGTAGGTCTGGTCGACGTTCGTCCACCTCGATTGAAGGGTATATTGAGGGGCCAGGGACGGGGTGTGCATTGACAGCAGTATAAATCTCGGCAATCGACGCCCTCCGTGCAGCTCTTCTGGCTTCCTCAAATCGATCATGGTCGTTGTTGAACCATGCGCTGGTCCCAGTCTCTGCAGGCTCGGTCCTCGTGCGCATTTCTGGAGTCGTGCGTTCTTCCTGCATGCGGTCTCTCTGCAGTGCAGACTCGATCTGTTGATCTTGTTCGTCAGGCTGTGCGGTGGGCCTGGAGGCATCTGCCTCAAGAGTCTGCGCGTCTGCGCCAGCAGACACTGATCTTCGACTGCAGTCCATCCCTATGATGAAGTCAGAGCATGCCCAGCCCGCGGAGCGCTGCTGCCGCCAATCAATGCGTCACAAGCCGCGGATGCAACGCAACGTCGAACATGCCTCAACTCGGACGAACTCTGCCGTACTCAACACACCTTTCTGCTTGCATCTTTGGCACGGATTGTCGCCGTCGCAACGCTGCTTCGACCTGGCACACGGTTTACACGCTTTCGCTGTGCGCGCGGCCATCTCGACACTGGGCACAGCTGCACCTTGTCTGCCATGCATGGACATGTGCCGCTGCAAAGTATCACGCCGGGGAAAGGCTTTCCAGCACAACTGGCACTTGAACGGCTTCTCTCCCGAATGTCGAAGCATGTGGCGCATGAGATGCTCTCGTCTCTTGAATTGTTCCGGACATCCTGGATGTGTGCATTTAAGCTTCGCGTCCTGTAGCGTTGACTCCGCG
Organism: Cercospora zeae-maydis; assembly: GCA_023512815.1. Classification (NCBI taxonomy): domain Eukaryota; kingdom Fungi; phylum Ascomycota; class Dothideomycetes; order Mycosphaerellales; family Mycosphaerellaceae; genus Cercospora; species Cercospora zeae-maydis. Next base: position 5,673,744 of record JAKLWY010000001.1, on the reverse strand, counting down.
GCCTCGTCAGAAGCTGGCGGGTCGGCGTGCCGCACTTCCATTTGCTGGGCCGCCAGTCTCACGCCGCGTCTTGTACGCGATGGGGAAGTTGTTGCAGGCGCAGTCGGTCGGTGCTGGGACAGTGTTCGGAGAGCGCGGGGATCGCAAACTCAAGTAGTTCTACCACACGCCTGCGAAAGTGCGGGGTACCGGAGGTCGCTCGTGCAGAATGGAATTGCGGGAAGATTGCTTGGTCACCGCCGCATGCACCACACGACGACATCGCCCTTGCGTCTCCCATCGTCGTGCCAGTGAGTGTTGAAGAATCTCTTGCACTCCTTGTAACGGCTGCCTTCCAGTACTTGCGACATCGTAGGCTGAAGCTGCGCGAAAGCCACGAAATAGTGCGGCCATTTCCTTCTCGTATCTTCGTTTCCGCTCACAGCTGTGTCCTCCCAATCGGACGATACAGATATCCTGCTGCGGTCTTGCATATTTTCGTTGAGCCACTTCACAGGGTCCGCATAAAAGACGTCCGCTTCGTCCAAGTAGCCGTCTCTCGCCTCCATCGGTACGTGAATCGGAGGTTCGCACGTGAGAGCCCACGCCTCTATTTGGGGATGCACCAAGTGGCTTCTCCACGGAGTGCTATGACATGGCATCAAGAAACCCACCGAGACATTCGCTGCAGTTGCCAGACGGAGGTCGCCGGTGGGGGAGCTTCCGTGCCAGCTGTCCTGTCTGTGCCGGATATAGTGCATCACATCGATAACGCCTCGCTGATGCACAAAGCTGACGTAAAAGGCGATGAAGGCGTTGATGCCGACTCCCATGACTAAGATGGAAAGACGGACGGAGTTTCGAGTGCCGAATATTGAGGCCAGAGGACGTGCGGCCAGGACATGTAGGATCGGCAGCAGCGGATAGATGAAGCGCATTTCTTTGTGTGAGATGGTAGACAGTGCCAACACCATTGCAACGACCGTAGTCGCCAGTATCGATGCTGTGCGTACACGGATGATGTTCTGTGTACCAACCGACATGTTCGCGCCGCGTAAGCTGGAGTATAGCCCTATCGCTGCAAAAGGCAGTGCGGTCGTCAAAAGTAAAGGCAGTCCTTCGGTAAGATAGTAGTCGGGTCTGTTCTTGCCATAGAAGACTGCCAGCGACTGCACGATGTTGAATTGCAAAAACCGCAATGGTGGGAAGGCCCAGGCCTTGTAGTATATGCGATCGGCGCCGGCGAAAGCAACTACAACGGCGCTGCCAACAATAAAAGCTGCTTGAATTAATGCTGCAGCTTTCGCGATGCTGCGACTGTACCAAACCAGGCACGCGCTGATGCTCAGCCAGATGATAATGTTGGTTGGCCGAAGGTAGAACGCAGCCGCTGCAGCAGCAAGCGCAGAATACAAGCTACTGGAAGACCTCGGGTCATCGCGAGCAAGTCTTCTCTGGCCTGGCTGCTGCTGATCATGGGGCTGCAGCAAAAACCGTCCCCACGGAAAGTAGGTCAGCGAGAAGATCGTGAGCATCGTCTCAATCGAATTAGAGAACGTCCTGACCGAGCAAAACCACTGCCACGGACTCAGTACCGTGAGCGCCAGTGCCGCGAAAGCAGCCGCATGCCCAGGGCCATAGAGTTTACACGCCATGCGCCAGGTCAATAAATCCATTCCGGCTGCCCAGAAAGCTTGCAGCATTCTTGGTGCTGCAAGGAGGACGGCGGCGCGGAACTGCTCATTTGCTCGGACCAGTTCGCAGATCTGGGAGGCCACTTTGTATGCTGCCGCGAATAGATAGGGGTGCACTGAGGTGCGTAGGCCTTCTCGCCATTCCTGTGCAGTTTTGTCAGCGCGCTGCTCCGGTTGAGAACGGCGTGACTCCGAACCCATGTTATCCATGCACCGCTGTCAGGGCCGAAAGCGATCCGCCATGCTGGCTCGAGAGCTTGGAAGTATTCGTCAGGCTGGAAGAACGTCTGTACGAGTTGAGAATTGATGATTCGGAAGATCAGGAGGGCCACGAAGATGATCGTCTTGGCTTGGAAGCTGTGCAAGCCAACTGTACTGGAGACGGCCATATTGCGAGCAATGCTTCTTCCGAGTTCGGAATTGGTGCAGTTTGCGAATTCGATGGTCGCAGCGGCATGTTCAGAGACATGATGATAGATTGTGCAGGTTGACGAATCTCGTGGATGCGAGGACGGGTTTCGGGGAATTTGGCTTTGAGTCAATCCGAAACCGAGGCTCCACTTTCCGCCTTCCACTGTCCACTCTGTGCTCTTAACAGTCAATCAATTCTAATCGACAAGAGACTTGGGTCAGACGCATGAAACAAGTCATCGGCTTAACAATTGTGGAACACTTTGAGCCCGACTTCGCCTCCAGAGGTCGAATACACGCAAAGGATAACAGCTGAGTTGCGAGCATACTGTAACACTGCACAACAACTCGATGGGAAATCTCAGACTGCTGCACTTCTTCCCGTCTTTTGCTCGTCAGTACACATTAACGGCATACCTCTCACAGCATTTCTCAGACTGTCCTCTCACTCCCACTCTCAAAATCTTCCACCCGCAAACTCCTCTCCGCCTCAACCTCCTGCTTCCAAATCCTCCTCTCCTCGTCCGGATTGACCCCGGGCCCATTGTACACACTTCCATACTCGTTCCCTGTCGCATAATCCATCCCCTCCCCATTCTTATCGATCTTGGTATAATTTCGCCGAATCCACTTTCCATAAATCAGCAAATTATACAACCTAAACGCCAAAAACGCAAACTTGTCTCGTTCCAAATCCGCAGGATACTCCGCGCCGAGATCCACAGCGGCCGAGATGCCCGAGATGCAAGCGGTTTCGTGCGCGTTGACGAGAGTCCAGGAGGCTGCATAGCGCGTGTGGCGTTTGCCTTGGAGAAACATGAGACGGGGAACGACGAAGAGATAGTGTGTCCAGGAGTGGCAGAGTTGATGCCACCAGTCTTCTCGGATGATTTTGTCTTTGCGGATTTCGTCTCGCGTCCAGAGTTTGCTGTCGCGTTCGTTGTTCAGGAAGATGGTTTGGAATACGTGCTTGTCGAAGGGGACTTGAGGCGGGAATTGTGGCTGGTAGTTGGTGCAGTCGAAGCACATTTCGAGCTTGGTCAAGTCTTGTGGGTACATTCGGATGAGATACATGGCTTTGAAGTTGTCTTTGGCCCAGTCATTGCGTTCTTGCATGTTGACGCCGTTGATGGAAGATACGGCGAGCTCTTGATTGTAGAAGTTCTCGTAGTGCTTCTTCATATATTCGTGATCTTGGTGCGTGACTGTGATATCGTTTGCGAACTTCGCTGAGCCAAGAACCCTCGACTCAAGACCAGTAATTGTGGGCTTGAGGAGACGCTTCGCGGTATCAGTCAGGACGCAGAGCACTATCTCATCATAATCTTCCACGGTCTCGACCTTGTCTGCATCGGCATTTGAGGGGTCATCAGGTACCCATGCTGAATTCGGGTTGTGGTTGTCTTTGGCCGGCGTCCGGCCTATGATCTTGACCTTCACTCCGTTCTTGTTGCGCTGTGTGACTTGAGTGACTTCAGTGCTCAGACGTACGTTGACACCACGCTTGATCAAGTTCTTGCGCCACGTCTCATAAAAGTCGCTCAAGTTGGGAAAGACCACCATGGGGGGGATATTTGAAGCGACGCTATTCTTGTCTGGCGGATACCACATGCCGTAGGTTGGACTCGTGCAAAGCCTGTCGAGCATTATAGAGGGCACCTCAGGCGCATAATTGCCAGTCCCCAGGAAGAGCGCGACCATAGGCAATGCCACCACATTTGCAAATTCCTCTGTGAAGCGGAAGAGCTTGACCAGAATTTTGATGGGCAGTAGCGCGAAGAAGAGCTCGAATGCGCGAATGATTTTCAGCATGCGGAAAAACCTGACGACTTCTGTCTTGTGCTTCTCCAACATCTTCGTGGGGTATACATTGCTCCAGGATTGATCTCCTTTGCCAAAAGATACTTGAAGCTTGACTGGATCAGCCCAGAAGCCATTCCGGCCAAACATGGCCATTGTGTGATGGAAAATGTAAGAGCCGCCCTGCACTCCTTGATTGAGATATGATGCGCCTGTCTTTTGCTTATCCAGTGGTATCGAGAATGCCTGTCCTCCACAGTAATTGACCGCGTCCACCAACGTCACCTCGAATTTGTCTGGATGCTCGGACAGGTGATGCGCGCAGGACATGCCTAGTCGAGATCGTGAGCAGCGGTCAGACAGGTCGCTCTGTACCGAATCTCCTCTCACCAGCAGCACCCGCTCCAACGATCAGCACCTTCTTCCTCCTCTGGCCCTCCATCTTCTGGCTCATGTCGTATCGTGTCTGCGAGCCTTGAGCTTCCAGCAATGGCCTGCCGTCAGTAGGCATATCAGGAATTGGTGGAAGAAAGGAGAAGGGCGCCACAGTCAGCACATGCCTACCTCATCAAGAAGTTGCCAATATGGTACGCGCGAGGCTCGCGTTTTGACCAACGTCATGACGGCCTGCGAATGGCTAGTTCAGCACAAAGACAGCAGCCTCAGCATCAGAAGCACGCATCATCATCGCAGCCCGCTCGATCGGTAGATTGGCGAGATCGACGCTTTGACTTCTTCGGGAAAAGTTGTGGCCTGAGGCGTCAACTTCAGACAATCCCTTAGCTGGCTGTAAGACAACGATGCTCAACAGCCCACTTTTCGGATAGGTCAGACTTCACCAACCGTTTCCTCGCTGATCGCACCTCATCCGGTAACGTCCCAATACTTACCCTATTAATAGCTGCTCACGGTCTTTTCTGCCTCAGGCCTCTCCGCAACCACATCCGCATTCCCTCTTCACTTCAGCCAGACTTGGAAAATGGAAGATCTTCGACATCCGCTGCGATGTTACATCATTCCCTCACCGCATCACTCTCTTCGCCCTCAGGGATCCTTGTATTGGCGATGATACGACTCTGTCAAGTTGCCCAAGGCACAGCCAGCTCCTTCGGGGGCAGTCCTTTGTGCTGGCCACGACCACTGAGCATGACGCATTGCTGGAAAGTCTTGGAGCACAGCGAACAGAATGCCGCAGGATTCGCCACTCCACTCTCTGCGAAGCCGCGTGACTTGTCAACTGGCACTGAATCTTTCAGTACAGCCATTGTAGGAGCGAGAAGGTTTGGCTCCCTTTGCAATTCTCCACCGTTCTATTACCACAAGCACGCAGACTAGAGCAAAGGTTACTTTTGCTAACCGTCTTCGATCCGATGCTTCATTCCAGCGCGCTTGGCAAGCATTCGTGCAAGAGCATTATTGGCACTGCCGGCAGCACGCCCGCCTTATCCCTACAGACTGGTATGGTAGACAACTATGTTGCACCAGCTGAAAGTATAGTGGAGTGGATAAGACGACCAGAAACACACGGCTTTCAATTACTGTGCACATACTATAAGACTACTTTTCGTCATGAACATAGCAACTCTGCACTTCGCCGTTCTCGGAGCTTATGCTCAGTTTCCAGAGTACAGCGTCTTCAGCATCGGCGAAGCGCCTGAAGATCGCTACGAGACGTTCGTGGCCGCAGCCCAGGCGCCAAGCGCGAGTCACATGGAATTTTCTTTAAACGCTCAGACTCGACACCTCAAGGCCACAAAAGCTGCGCCGACTCATTCGATGCCATGGAGTCAAGCTGGGGGCGTGATAGCAGCACGTACGTTCTCCAACTTCCTCCTACGCGAAGCCTTGCAAGACGAGCCTTAAAACTCACCACAACTTTTATCCTCAAATCCAGCCTTCGGCAACTCCACCGACCGCAACGCAACAGACGTTCTCACAAAAGGAAAGACTTTTGCGTGGGGTCTCCGCGATCCTTACGCAGCCGACAACACTACAGTTTTTGAAGCCGAGAAGCACAGATTGCACGTCATTGGCCTCAGTGTCAATGAACAGATCAACACCTTCTCTCAAGTTCAGAGTGCCCCCAAGTTCTGTGCAATCGGGCCACTGACAGGACGTCATCGGACGCGCATTTGCTGAGGAATGACGTGGCGACTCTGGGCTTCTCGAGTGTGCTGGCTGCATTGTATCTGATTCATGTAGGTGCGCGGGGAAGTGATCTGAGGTGGAAAGGTTTGGCGGAAGGAGAAGTAGACATCAGTGACAGCCACTTCGTAACACCCAGCATCAAGCATGATCGTCCTGTACACTTTTTGCATACCATCGTTTACGGAGAAGGGTAGCCCATTCGCTAAACAACTCCAATCGTTTCACCATCTCGTTCGTCAACCCACCGGCCCCAACACTGCAATGTCCTTTGGAAAACAGATTGTTACGAGCATGGAAGCTGCTGACCCTAAACGACACATTCGCAATTCATGTCGCTCTGCAGCCGATCCCAGGTCCAGCGTCACGTGCCTTGATACAATCGTCGGCCTTGGAGATCGAATAAGAGAAGTTCAGGCGTAAAATCAGGCATTGATGACCCCTGCTTGCCTGGGCTCGAATGTCAGTTAGGGCTCGTCTCGACACACACGCTTCCGAGCTCTCCGCGTTTCCGGAAAAATGCCGCGAGGTCTGAAACGGAGAAGGGCTTCATTATTGAGCCTACCTGCATTTGCTGTCCGATGGTCTCTTTCAAGGACAGGAGCAACCTCCCCCCGTCATCGCCGTCCATGAGCCGTAGTCGACATTTGGGTCGTGGACTGCACAATTGTTCGAAGTCTCTTCACTGTCGCAACGGTAGGCGATTTGACAGGTTCCGCCGCCCTTGATATTGTAGGTCTTGACCGTAATGCACCATGAGCTCACCTGTGCGAGGGCAATGCCGGCGCTGGCGACCAGGAAAAGTAGAATGCGCTGCATGGTTGTAGTCTCGTGGAAAAGGGTTCAGGTGAAAGTGGGGAAGGGATCTGATTCCTGTGCTACCGTATATATATATATATACCCCTCTACGTCTTCACGGATGCCGCCGGCAAAGCAGGAGTAAGCCTGGCAGGGCGGTGTATACAAGTCAAGGGCCCGTCATAAGACAGTGAGAAACTTCCAGCCTGTCGGAGGGAACTATTTTGATTGTCAAAACCAGCATTTAGCAAGCGCTTAAGCAAATAGGGATTATCCTCCACGGATAAACCCAGCCTAACAGATCCTTACAGGCGGGTGACAGACTGTCGATCGGGCCTTCCTAGTACGTTTCGCCAGCGCCCCCCCTTGCTCCCTTGCTGCATACGCTGCCCTTACCTGGACGTGCCTCGTATAAAGCGTCATACATACACGGAACATGCGGCTGTAAGCTCAGGACTGGACAGAGCGTTTGTTGGTTAATTTTGCTTGATATCGACCCGAATAACGGGCTCTGCAGGACTATTTGGACTTATCTACTAAATCAAAGTCCAACGATAGAGGCGCAGCTGCTCTGCATCGGCTGCTGAAAAGGCCGAGAAACGAATATGCCGCTGTCTTCCGTTCCTAGTATGCATATGACACTAGTGCGTGTAGAAGTCGAGGCCTGAAGCAAGTCGGCGACGGTCGACTTCCAGCCAGGCGAATCGCAGCGGTCTGGTTGACACAGGAAATGCTCCGGCTTCCGACCACCAGACCATTATTGTGGACGCCTTTCATCATTCACCAGCGACGCTGAAAGCATAGAATTCAACCGCGCCTACTCAGCCTAATACAGTCTCCATAATCACTTAATCAGGCCCTGTCTGCCCTTCAAATCCATTCCCTGGCATATGAAACTTTTGCAACCCAGAGCTGCTGCACATCAAGAAAAGAAAACCAACATCTCAGCTAACTACCACCTCTGCTGACCAGCACTTCTGCAATCCCGCTTCACCTTCACCAGCGCCCTCTCCAGCAAAAAGTCCTGCATCGAGCATAGACCCGCTGAGCCTGGATAATCTCAGGCTCCGTCGGATTGGCAGGATGAAGCGTTATGACTTGCAACTCTGAACCTTCTCAGCGTTCCCCCGCCCGAATAGCCTCTTTCACACCACGCAAGTGGACGATGCGCGCGGCTTCGAGGTTTGGGGTGAGATGCCCGCTGACACTGGCTCCGAGGTTGTCCTCGTGGTAATAGGACAACGAATCGTTCTGGATGTGTGTGGCCGCCTCGTGAGCTTTCTGCTCTGCCATCGAGAAGTCCCTGTCACCGGCGTAGATGACGGATTGGGGAGGTTGGCGCTGCAGTTGAGTGGGCGGCCGAGGAGCTCGACGGTGTCGGGATGTATAGCGCTGGGCGACAGGAACACCACGTAGTGGGTCTGTCTGTCTTGGCCTGTCTTGCAAGTTCGCGGTGTTCGCTGCGGTATGTGTGCTTCATGATGGGGATGGCGTCGATAGAGAGTGATGCCTGGGCTCTTGTCAGTAACTCTGCTACGGAGCTTGTGGCCATGGCAAGACTTACAATGTTCATCAGCTCAGCTTCATCGCTGCCGGGCTGAACGTCCCAGAACGAGAACTTGCGGAACCTTTGGTCATCGGTGGTGCATTGGCGCCACATCTCTTCGACAACTGCCCGTGCCTGCTTGTCTGCCTCTGCGGGCATTGGTGCAAGTAGCTCGGGCGCCACTTTCGGGCCGGCAGCTCGCGTTACGATCTTCCGCTCGAGCTGTGCCTTGACGAACGTGCGGGCGTTTATCAAGAAGCTCTCCTGGGTGACGAGGATACCGTATAGTTTGACGGTCCAGAAGGCGACAGCAGAAGACACGATGACAAATTGCGACCACGGTATGAGGTCGAGGGGTGGTCAAGTACTCGTCGTGGGGCCGAGGTAAGATGCTCGAGTGTACTGTCGAGTTATTTGATCTTGTCAGAGGTCAGCAGTCGGGGATGAAAGTCGATGCCCTGTCAACTGCCTCCAGCCCAAGAATTACCCCCGACGCACTTCTCTCATTCACTCCAATATTCTCATTCACTTCGGATCGTGCCGAACGAATCAAGAGCATCCTGGTGGTGTAGGTCTTCATACTGTTCACCTAACTCATCCCAGTCGTGAAGCGGTACTTGCCGAGCTTTAGCGGCTCCCATTTCTGTCCAGGAGTTTTCACTCACGAATTCGATCGCACTTTGAGCTCGATGTGCCAAGAAGCCAGGTCCCATGCCGAATGTGAGAAGCCTCTCATGACGGCTGTTGCAAGCGTTCCATTTCTCTCCGACAGTCTGGCGCGCTTGCTGGTCTATCTCTTTGCATATGTGGTCGAACAGTTCTGTCGGCAGCTTTTGAGGACGTATAGCAGACACGAATCTATGCTCGAGTTGTGTTTTCTCGTATTGGCGTGGGTCGCTAGAGGAAACTCTTCTTCGGTGACCAGGATTCCGTAGAGAGTCGTTTGATCGATGCCAATGGTGGCGAAGTGTTGCTTGATTTGAGCAGCTGAGTTTCTGGGTCGAGTGATTGTTTTGCTGTGCGTGGTCTGGCTACTGCAATATGAATTGATGGACGAGTTGACCGAAATTCCGTACAGTATGATAGTGTGCACTGCAGTTAACATAGCGGGCACAAATTGGCTGTCTTCCGTTAATCTGACGACGAAGGTAAGAACGGCTTGCAAGTCTCGTCGAAGGTCCCCGTGTTTGTAATGTTTGGACATCGATATTGCACAGAGTCTCATTGAGTAGCCTGTGGTCGCTGTCGCCCTTGGACCTTATTTGCAATACGTCTCTGTTTGCGAAACCCACAACATTCAAGGCCGAAACATGGCGTTGTTGGCTCTGAGCATTTCGCAAGGCTCGAATGTCATCACAGGGATAGTGTCTTGTGCTGCTCGCAGGTTCTGATTGGAGACATTGCATGTCTGTCTTCGCACGTCTCATGGGCAATCTGTCTCGGAGTGCTTGGGCGGTCCTTCGGGCTTCGAGCGAAAGGGACTCACGATCAAGTCGTCACCAGACCTTCCTTCTCCTTCCCCCTTCCCTCCCTCTTTTCGATTTTCTCCCTACACCTCCCCTCCCACCTCCCCAAACTCTCCTCCAACTTCTTCATTTCCCTCTCCCTCTCTCTACCGCCCTCCCCCTCCCCAACCCCCATCACCTTTTCCCTCACCCTCCCACACAACTCCAAAATCCCCTCATACTCTCGATCATAATACATTTCCCCCACCACATACCCCAAGAATTGAACTTCTTTCTTCCCCAACCTAATCTTTCCCTTCTCCTTGCCCTTCTCACTGTTTTCCTCTCCATTTCCCTTCCCTAATTGCGGAACCCTCTCCACCAACTCCCCCAACAATCCCTTTCCCGAATAAATTTTCGCCGAATAACTCGCTTTCTGTTTTTGGAATTCCTCTTCGGATTGGAAAGTGCGATTTACAGTACTTGATCTGTCGCCCGCGGCGCTTTCAGCAGCTTCATCATCATCATCATCGGCAGAATGGTTTGCGTCGAGGGAGATGGAGATGGAGAAAAGGTCGTTGGGGGTTTCCAGGTCTTCTGGATTTTGTTGCGAGGTCATCTTGCTGGGGTGCGAGGAAAGTGGCGATGTGAGGAAGGACGTTGGTAGACAAGAAGAAGTAAGGAGATGGATCATGCAGACGTGCGGGCAATGGTCTTGTCCTTGTCTCTTCGCTCGCAGTGCCTGTCTGACTTGTGTTGCGGGCTGCACCTGCGATCCATTCACGTCTCCGAAGCAGGTCTTGGCAAGGTGTTGTGAAGCTTCGCAAGGTGAGGTGTGAACCGAATGCGGAGAAGCCGAAACAAAGCCGGTGGGAGCAGCTCGCGAAACAACATTGAACATGCACAGTGGCACATACATTATAACATACAGGGATTCGTATCATTTGAGGAAAGAGCCCGTAGCTGAGCATACATAGAACGGAGGAGCTAAAAACGTTTCTGTGTGTCCGCCGTCTCCAGATTTCCACGTTACTTTTGCACCAACCGCACAAATCCGATTCATCGTCAAGATATTACACGTCTCATGGCATCTGTGCTGCATTCTCCATCTACTGGAGGCGCGAGTCCAATGGGTTGGTGCGGGTTCCCCAGTAAGTGAGGAAGAGCGACAGACCGACAGTCTCGAAGACGCGTGAGAGAGCTCCAACGGCGACAGTGTCGAGTGGGCGCTTCTCAGTGGTGACTTGAGCGATGAACTGCGCGCAAGTCAGTTGATTGCGATGCTGAAATGGGCTGATTTTGATGACTTACCGATGGGGCGGAAGAGGCAGCGAAGATCAAAGCGCCGAGGTAGGCGGCTCCCTTGTAGGACAGAGTACCGGTAGCGTTGATCAGAGCACCCACACCGTAGGACTGGAGAGCGGATCCGACGAGAGAAGTGCCCCAGGCAGCGCCAGCAGAAGCGGCCTCCTTGGACTTGATGAACTCCTCTGAGCTGTTGGCGGCTTGTGCCTTGCGGTAGGTCTCGCCGAAGACTGGGCCGAGGATAGCGAGCGAGGCGACGTGGGTGAAGACGGTGCCGAGGGCGATGGCCGATGGCTTGACAGGTGGGAGGTCTGCGTAGGTTTGCGCGTTAGTTGGGATGCGAGACGATGCTCCGACGGCCCAAACAAACAAAGGTGTCTGAGGGTTGGTGAGGACGCCGGGCAGCGAGTGATGAACGTACAGTGCAGAGTGGCCATTGTGTGTGAGTGGAAGGTGGTGTTGTTGGGTGTGATGGAGGTGGTCGAGGTGGGTGTGTGATGTGGATGGATGGATGGATTGTTGTTGTTGCTGGGGAGAAGGAGAGAGAAGATGAAGAGAGTAAGGTAGTGTGATGGCGGACGGGCGAGCTCTGGGCAGGCGCGCGACGTCACCACCGATCATCACCAGCACGATCAAGCCACCGATCCAAGCCACACCGCGGTCCGAGCGCTGCAGCTCTGTCACCATCGTCCCATTTCGCGTGTGCGCTGGGTGCCGAGGCCAATACAGTACATAATAATGATGGTACGATCACCGCCAGAATCCACTTCTCCACCGAAATCATCCTGCTTTGCTGTGCGTGCGTGTCTTGCTGAGATGAAGACGACATTGCGCTCCACGCTGCCATTCGATGGAGCTGTGGCCGCGAAATCCCTGTCCAACGTCGTCATAGCTCCAGCTCTGCTCTTCTCAAGCCACAAGCAGCCACACGGTACACAGTAGACAGGATCGAGGAGATACACGCAAAGCATTGGCACGACCGACATCGACATTCACCGTGTCAATGATGCGAGTTGGCGCTGTAGTTCACTTGGACATCTACTTTCGCAGCTTGCAAGTTGCAGTAGGAAAAGACACGACCAGATGACCAAACCAATATCATGATACTGACCAGACTGGCATCTTCTCTTTCCCATCAACACGCCTCAACGGCCAGGATATTGGAAGAACCAGTAGCCGTCCACACACCAAATCCAATTCAATCATACCTCACATACCCAAACCACGCCGAATCCGCAATCGCCAGCGCCTTCTGCATCGGCTCCAAAACATCTCGCGCCGACTCCCACGACATATCCTCTACCTTTCCCAACCTTCCCACCATCTCAAATAATACCGCAGCAATATCCGAGTACGCCGAAGCATATTCCTTTTCTATCTTCGGGAGCCCCAAACACTCCCTCCGATAATACCTCTCCAACCAAAACATCACATTCGGCCAAAGCTGTCTGTCCTTGGGCAAAAACACCTTCTGTCCCGGCTCAGATCGCGCGTCGCGAAATCTTTCGGGTTCGGAGAGAAGTCGCTCATACGTGAGATGGAACACTACGTTGGCCGTGAGACGGCGTGAAGGTAAGGCTTGGCACCAGGAAATGTAATGTCCTGCATCGAGGTTCTGGATTGAGAAGATGAATTTGTTGTGTTTGTAGTAGACGGCAGAAGCTTCTGCTCGGATCTGACGGTTCACGAGTAAAAGAGGTGGTTCAGTGGGACGGGTTGTGGATGTGATGATCAGGGCCCATTTGTTGGGCGCGAGTGGAGTGGAGTGGCGATAGATTTCATCGCGTACTTCGGCGGGGAGGCGGAGCAGAGGAGGTACATAGTCACTAGTATCTGCTACTCCAGAAGCCATTGTATTGTGCAAGTGCAGGTGTTGAGATGTTGTAGCGAGTCACGAAGAGGCGGTCGAGGTGTTGGCTCGGAGACAAATCCTCCGCGGACATCCCTGTCTGTTTACGCCTACTTTCTGGGCAGGAGGAAGCTGAACCGTGGAAGCACTCTCAATCGCATTCTTCATACCTCCATTCCACACAAAGCTATTGTGCAGATCTAACGACTTGACGAAATCCACGACCTCCACGCGACTCGAGCACAGCTTCCAGGCTTGCGCGCACGACCACCGATCCACAGTATCAATCCCCATGATTTAGAACGAATCCTGCTCCTCCTCCTCCTCCTCCTCCACCACCACCATCACAACCATGGGCGGTCGATACAGGTCCTTTAGCGGGCGCTACATCGACCCCGAAAAGACCCCCGAAAAATTGCGCAAATCCTTCGACTCCTCCATCTCAGACGACGACTACCTCGCCAACGGCAGTAGCAGCGCGCTCATGCTCTCCAGCAGCAAACACAAATCCAAACCCACCTACGCCTACCATCTCCCTCGACGGCGCTTCACGCGCTACTTCACCCTCGCCGTCACCAGCCTGCTAGGCCTCTTCATCTGGTGGCTCATCAGCTCTTCCTACGCCGCGCGAGCAGAAGTCGAGCTTGGGTTAAGGAAACCGCCGCCGCCGCCTGCGTTTGAAAGCTTCCCGTTTCTCAAGCGATATCACGGCGGGATTCGGAGTTTGGTGTCGCGAGAGGAGAATGAGGCGTTGAAGGAGTATCCTGTGAGCGAGGATGAGGAGTTGAAGAGGTTGCAGGAAGAAGCCTTGAGGCAGAAGGAGAAAGAGGACAAGGTTGTGGTCAGGAAGAAGGGGTTCAACAAGAGGGACGTTAAGCAAGGTCGAAGATTTGATCCGTATTCGAGGGCTGTAGGGAGGGGGATTTTTGAAGAGCCAGTGAAGTGCTATGTTGATAATACGACTCAGAGAACAGTGCCGTTGCTGTTGGGCTATGAGGGTGTCCCGCGAGGCTTCCCGGATCCGATCTATGGTAGCTACGAATTGTTGGGGCTCAGGTCGGATGTTTGCTTTGAAAGATATGGGCGACTGGGACCGTATGGTTACGGCTACAGCAAAAAGTTTGGTGGCAGCGGTGCTGGCATGGAGGGCGAGAAGGAAGGGTCCGAACAGGTTTGGGGAGATGAGCTGGAGATTGATTATCGGAATGTCAAATGGGCAGAGGTGCAAGAACGATGTCTCCAGGTGAATGCGCATCGATACAGAGCTCCCCCCAAACCTAGCCGGGAGTCTTTCACTCAAATGAGTGTTGGTGATGCAGCGAAGCGTGATCCAACGCAAGAGCAGAAGACTCTGACGGTCAATGGGAAGCAGTTTGAGAACCGGACTGCTGTCATCATCAGGACATGGTGGGACTACCAATACGACGACGAGGACCTTTTCTATCTTCGCGCGCTGGTAAATGAGCTGGCCATTCAGACTGGAGGCGAATACACTGTGCATTTCTTGGTTCACGTCAAGGACGACAACGCACCCATTTGGTCTGACGAAGAGACATACCAAAGGATACTGCGCGATTCGCTTCCTGCAGAATTTCACGGCATGGGCACGCTTTGGTCCGAACGTCAAATGGGTCTGATTTACGGCGGTCTACACGAATCTTTCTACCGTGATCTACCCGTTCACGGCGCATATCGAAGCACGTACATGCCTGTACAGTATTTTGCGCACATGCATCCCGAGTATGAATTCTTCTGGCATTGGGAAATGGACGTTCGATACACCGGCAATTTCTTCCACTTGTTCAAGCAGGTCTCTGAATGGGCGAGGAAGCAGCCCCGGAAGGAATTGTGGGAAAGAAACGGGAGATTCTACATTCCGTCTGAGCATGGCAGCTGGGAAGACTTTCGCCACATGGTGCGCGTGCAGACTGAGCATGGAACGGCGCATGGCAGTGGGGCATATAACAAAGCGCCCCAAGACGCTGCCAAAGCCCACCCTCTCGACAAAGCTGCAAGACAGCCTGAACCGTCGGTATGGGGGCCTTTGCCACCAACTGGAGAGGGCGATGAGACGGATCGTCCAGAGCTTGATCCAAAGCCACCCACGACTTACGACGCCGACAAGTATGAATGGGGTGTGGAAGAAGAAGCTGACTTCATCACGTTCAACCCTCTGTTTGACCCTCATCAGACGAATTGGATTCTAGCAGAGGATACCACGGGGTACAATACAGATCAAGGACAACCTCCTCGAAGGACGGCGATCATCACGGCCAGTCGCTTGAGCAAAAGATTGCTCGAGACAATGCATCGCGAGACGGCTGTGAAGCGACACACCATGTTCTCGGAAATGTGGCCCGGCAGCGTTGCGCTGCACCACGGCTACAAAGCCGTCTACGCACCCCATCCAGTCTACATCGATCGCGCGTGGCCGACGAGCTATCTCGCAGCGATTTTCAACAATGGACGAAACGGTGCCAGCGGAGGCGCGAGAACTTCCATCTTCAGCGACGAACGACAAGTCAACTTTCTGGGAACCACCTGGTACTATCACGCCGGGCATGCACCGAATCTTTGGAAGCGGTGGCTTGGCTTCAAGGTCGATAATGATGGTGGTGAGGAGTGGGAGAAGGCGAATGAGGGGCGGATGTGTCTCCCACCCATGTTGCTGCATCCTGTCAAGGAGGTAAATCTGATTTATGAACATCGCGAAGGTGAATAGCACTTTGATGAGCCGGGTTGCAGGCGATCACAGATTTGCATAGCGAGGTGTTTGTTTGGGAAGACGGCGCGGCCAAGGCCTTGTTTGAAATAGCTTGCACGATTGACTGCAGACAAGGATACCAGACGATGAACATTGCTTGAAGTGGAGCAATTCGCTGTATATACGACTTGGTACCATTTTTTTATGACCCCCATTCATCCTTCATTTCTGAAGGCTTGAAACTTGCACGAGTTGTACTGTACTGTACAGTATTGCGGTGCAGACAGTGTGGGTGCGGTGAGACTTGCTCCTTCTCGCTGATGGGGAGCGAAGATCGGCGCTCTGTCGTTGGACGTACCGCTTTCTGAGCAACGTAAGGT
The DNA here is from genome assembly GCA_023512815.1 of Cercospora zeae-maydis. Taxonomy (NCBI): domain Eukaryota; kingdom Fungi; phylum Ascomycota; class Dothideomycetes; order Mycosphaerellales; family Mycosphaerellaceae; genus Cercospora; species Cercospora zeae-maydis. The sequence continues at coordinate 5,657,688 of JAKLWY010000001.1, read as the reverse complement.
TATGGCTGTGAGACTAGTCTCTGTGTACCTGACGTCTACGCAGGTACGAGTCCTGAAACGAAACAAATGATGAGCGAGAGCCATGGCAATATCGCGCTTGTTCCTCGTTGTGGTGACGTTGGCTGAGGTGGCAGCCATCAGTATAACAAGAAAGACGGCCGCGGACGGTGGCTCGAGCACTTCTATTCATCATGGAGCCTACAGAGTCCGCAATTGGTCAACACAAAAGCAACACCACAAACATGACCGTCTCATCATCAGCAATCGGAATGGAAAACGCTGCAGCAATCTTCTGCCACGAACAATTCGCTGACCTCTCCGCCGAACAATTCCCCCGTCTCCCCTCAGCAAGCTACACACCCCGACCAAACAAGAGCCTCGAATCCACCATCGAAGGCCTCGGCTGGGATTCGAGCGCCTTCAAACCCACAATCTTCATCCGCCTCGCCTGGGCAATTCTCCAAGCCAAATACACGAACAACCAAGATGTCCTCTTCGGCGCGGCGACGGGCATCAACGGCACCGCCTATCCGAATCGCGTCCGACTCGACTATGAAGAAACCGTACAGACCGCTTTGGAAAAATTACAAACACAAAGCGAAACTTTGGCAGCGCAGTTTTCTACCAGTGACAGTAAAGACCCGATGAGCTCTCAAGAAGCTGCGCCAGACGACTATCAGACTATGCTAGTTTTGACTTCTTCTTCTTCCACTGCATCTGTTGGCGCAATGACTCCACAAATGAGCGGAAGACGAAGACAATCGCTGATCGATCTGTATGCTCTAACGATCGAAGTCACAATCTCTGTGACGGGTGTCTGGATTCGTTACGTGTACGATCCGGCTGTGCTGGAGACTCGACAAATCGAAAGGATGAGTATGCAGTTGAGACATGTGCTCAGTCAGATTTTGATGCAGCCGCAGTCGAGGGTCGGGGAGATTGGGATTGCGAGTGCAGAGGATTTGAAGAATATTGAAGAGTGGAATCGGGAGTTTGGGGGATGGAATTCGGAGGGGAAAGAGAAGGAGAAGACTGTTGTTCAGTTGTTGAAATCGGCGACTGAGAGGGAGGCCGTGGCTGTTGATGCTTGGGATGGGAAGTTGACGTACGCACAGCTGGACGACTTTTCGACGAGGTTGGCGTTTCACCTTGCGAAGGTTGGGGTTGGCAAAGATGCGCTTGTGCCGATTTGTCTGGAGAAGTCCAAGTGGATGAGTGTGGCGATCTTGGGGGTTGTGAAGAGCGGTGCGGCGAGTCTTTGCCTCAACGCGAATCATCCTGCCGGATATCTACGCAAAATTATGGCTGGTCGATCACAGATCTCGGCGGTGCTGTGCTCGGAAGGCACGAAAGCGTTGATGAGCAAGAGTACTGCTGATGGCTCCCCTACAGTCATCCTAGGAGACAACTTCTTCGCGACTCTTGACGTCGAGCCCGTCGCGCCTCTGCCTGCGATCACGCCCAACGACACGCTCTGCGTTTTTCCCTCGACTGGCAACTCCCTCGCTGTGCTGACACACGCCAATCTCGCCATCGCTCTCATCAACCAGACCAAACTTTACGCCATCACTCCCAAGTCTCGGCTTTACGACCTTCACTCATACAACTCCTCTCTTGCCTACCTGAACCACCTGCTGGCTTTCACAAACGGCTCATCTCTATGCGTCCCCTCGGATTCGCAACGCAAACAATCTCTGGCAGATTCGCTTGCCGACTACCAAGCCTCGGTCCTTATCACCACAGCCGCCGCAGCACAGCACATCGACTTTTCTACAGCCGTAGAGCTGGAGACACTGATCGTCAGTGGAGTGTTCACGCCGAAACTCGAACTTCCGCCGCACGTCAAATTGATCAGCGTCTATGGCGTGCCCGAATGTTCTGTCGTGGCTACTTGTGCTACGGAAGATCAGATGCTCGACCGAGAAGGCTGTCTTGGACGAGGTGTGGCGGCGACTCGGACGTGGGTTATGTCGACTTCATGTTCCGGAGCGCTTTGTGGAATTGGGGAAGTCGGTGAGCTTTGGCTTGAGGGGCCGCTTGTTGGTGCTTGCTATTTGGGTGATGCGGAAAGGACAAGGCAGCGATTCGTGGATCATGCTGATTTGCTCGTCAAGAACGCTGCATCCAATCTTGAAAAGGGACGGATGTTCAAGACTGGTGACTTGGTGCGACACTTGCCCGATGGCTCGATCGTCTTCGTCGGACACCGAGAGGCGCACATCAAGAAGGTTCGAGGGAAGCGGGTCGATTTGACCGAGATTGAGAATCACATGCGAGAGATCTTGGCCGACAAGATCACGGATGTGATTGCTGAAGTCATTGCAGCGCAAGGACAACCTGAGCCGGTGCTCGCTGCTTTCATCGTTCCTGCTGGGGATCAGGCTCTCATGTCACCCCAACTCGAACAAGCTGTGGCTCACCTTGCGGAAGAGCTTGCAACAGGTTTGAAGCAGACGCTACCCTCTCATATGGTCCCCATTGTGTTCTTGCCGCTTCGCAGTGTTCCAATGGACAAGACTGGTAAAGTCGACCGAAAGAAGCTACGAGAGACTGCAGAGCGCAAATCGCAAAACCCAAAAAATCGAACTGCTTCGCACGCTATTCGTCCCGCTCAGGCAATGACTGTGCTAGAAGTCCAGCTCCAACAGCTTTGGGCACAAGTCCTCGGCGTCAAAGATCGGTCTAGCATCACTGCGAATTCTGACTGGATCACTCTGGGCGGAGATGAGACGTCCGCTGCAAAGCTCGTCGCCGCAGCGCAGAACTGGGGTCTTGCAGTGTCCGTTGCAGACGTGCTTGCTCGTCCTCGTTTGGCAGACATGGCAGAGTGTGTGAAACATTTCCATCGCGCCTCTGTGGTTGCACCGGAAGGCATGGACCAGCCTTCGTGGTCTGATATGCGTAGAGGTACATTCCAGTCGAGCTTTGCCTCGGACACGTCTGGTTTTGGAGGCTCGAATGGCATTCGAAATAACAGTGCCACGACGAAGAATAGTATGGACAGGCGACGATCAAGCATCTTGGTCAATGGGAAGGAAGAGCTCCCGCCGGCTCCCATGATTCTACTACCCTTGACTGCGATGCAGAAGAGGCTGTTGCAGGCTTCGATTGGGGGCCAAGCTTCTCCTGCTGGAACAGAGTACTATGCTTTCGACTTGCCATCGAGACTGGAGCCTTCCAATGTTATCGAGGGATGTCGAAAGCTCGTGGAGCATTTCGATGTGCTTCGCACGGTATTCGTCCAGGTCGAGAATGCTGTCTTCCAGACTGTTCTGCCCAGCGTGGACGTGCCGATCGAAGTGCATCAGACAAGCGATGGTGTTCAAGAAAGCTCGAATGCCTTCATGCAGAAAGACGCCACAATTCCAATGACATTGGGCCGGAGTTTGCTGCGCATTTACGTGCTGCACAAGAGCGGAGAATACATGCGCATCGTCCTCCGCACTAATCAAGCCTACACAGACGCGCAGAGTATCTCCCACCTCGGATCCGCGCTGTCTGATGTGCTGAGTGGCAAGGAGCTGCGAGCAGGTCCGACTTTCCACGACTTCGTCCAGCGTGTCAACAACGAAGCCATCAAAAGCCGTTCGTACTGGCGGAATCTTCTGCTTGGTGCTTCGATGACGTTCATTCCCAAAGCACCATCCTCATCATTGCACGGAACAGAAGTCGAGGTGTTTTCCACAACCAGAACCCTCCAGCTCCCTCGCATCGCCTCCTTCACGCCTTCCACGGTCTTCACCGCAGCTTGTGCGATCTTTCTCGGAAGCCTTACAAAATCAGCCCAGGAAGTCCTCTTTGGCCGACACGTGGTAACACGCAACTCTTCGACCTCTTCGTCTCAAGCCCGAGGCGCATTCACCATCGGTCCACACGCGAATCTCCTTCCCATCCGCGTCCGGCTCGCGCCAAAAACTTCCATTCTGAAACAAGTCGCCGAACAATTCGTCGCAGGAATGGAATACGAAAATGCAGCATTCGAGGACGTTGGCAATGATCGCTGTTTGACGCTTCTAGGCGCAGAGCTTGGCGTGGATTTTGGACTTGTGAGTGTGTTTCATTCTGCGAGTGAGAGATTTGTTGGAGGGAAGGAGGGGGTGAAGTGGTTGGGGAGAAGAGAGAATGAGGTTTTGAGGAGTAATGCAGTGGTTGTGGAAGGGTGTGAGGTGGGAGATGGATCCGTCAAGGTGGAGATCAGAGCGAAGAGTTGTGTCTTGTCGAAGGAGAGGTTGGTGGAGATGATGGGGTCGATGGAGGAGGCTGTGAGGGAGGTGGGGAGGGAGGGGAGAGGAAAGAGAGGAGTGGAGGGGGACTTTTGATTTGTGGGATTCAATTGCAATGTGTTGCGTTCTTGGAGTTTGTGTATGAAGCGCTTCGATTGTTGCGATTGGATGTCATTTCTCCCCAAAGCTATCCTGGATACATCTTTTGGGGGTATACAGTTTTGGTGAATGCACAAACGGCGAACGGGACACTACTGCAAAAAGCTCCTTCGAAACAAAGTTCCAATTTACACTTGTTGCCTCGTTCCATCCATACCCAACCTCCGATACTCATCCATACTGCCAAACCTTAGCCTACTACCTTAAGTTACTCTCACATTGATTACGTCAGGCGTTCGGACTGGAACAACGTAGATGCGAGTTATAGTAGAAGCAATATCTCAAATACTTTGTACGCACTTCATCAATTCGGGCCACGTCGAAACCGACATGTTCATACTGTGTCTCCGACGTTGTCGATGTGAACAGCGCCACTCTTCAATTCCCCCTGCTTCTCGGTCCCAAGCACGTCTGCAAAAGGATCCACCACGGTCGACTTGAACTTGCGCGCCGGCGTCCCGTTCTTGAATAACACGTCGAGCTCCGCATATGTACGTCCTTTTGGCTCTGGCAGGCGGAAATAGATCCATGTGCAGCACAGCGCGCACGAACCGACCCAAAAGTACGCGGCTTTGGCGCCCCAAGCCCAGGCCGTTGGATTCAGCATGCGTGGCGTCAGGACGTTCAAGACAATGCCGATGATGTTGTACAGATTTCTCGCCAGCACAACGCTTTTGTTGCGCAGTCGTGTCGAAGAGAGCTCCGGCACGAGGGAGTAACACACTGGACCAACGGTGGCATCGTAAATGAAGGTGTACGTGAGCAGGACCGCACCAATGGCCCACTGCGCGTCGGTATTGTCGGTGCTCACCGAGCCCAGGCCTCCGACAACCAGCAGAGCCGCGCCCAGAATGGCCGTGCCGTACAGGTATAGCGTTCTCCGCCCAACCTTCGACATCATGAACCAAGAGCTGATGGTGCCAATCGCGCCCATCCCGTACTGACCGATGGACATTCCGAAGGAGTGTGAGGGACTCATCCCCGCCTGGATCATGAAGTAGGTTGAGTAGCCCATGATCGTGGACCCGCATAGATTCTGCACGGCATATGTCAAACAGACCACTTCCGTGCGCCGTAGGTCAGCTCCTTTGAAGCAGTCCAGGTACGTAGTGCCTTCCTGCTGCGACCTCTCCAGCTCCGTCGTGTACACCATCATGCTAATGCTTTCTTGAGGGTCGAAGTTGTCCAGTCTTCCAGGGCTGGTCAATCGCAAGAGCGCTTTCGTAGCGTCTTCAAACCGCTCCTTCCGGACTAGCCACCAGGGCGACTCCGGAGCAAAGTATACGCCGATCAAGATAGGAATTGGCCATATCCATTGCACAGCAAATGGTATCTTGTAAGCATATTCTCCCGTCTTGTTTGCCACGGCTTTCAACACGCAGGCGGCGACGAACTGGCCAATGACCCAGCAGCTAGATGCCCGTCAGTCAAGATTCCCCTCCGCTCGATGCGATATCCACTCACAGATTACAGTACGTAGTCAAGTAGGCACGCAGCGCAACGGGACAGACCTCAGAAGCATATGTCATCGTTGTAGTCTGGAAGATACCCCAGCACAAGCCGCACAGTATCTCTCCGACCAACAGCATCGTCAGACTGTTTGCGAAGAATACAACAAAGATGAAGCCTGTAATGGCCGCCAGAGCAACCATCATGGTCTTACGATACCCGAATCTTTCCGTAGAGGTTCCAGCGAAGAACAAACCGATGAATCCTCCGACACCAGCTCCATTGGACAGCCCAGATTGCCATGGCGCAGAGATTTGGTAGCCGCCTTTTCCGTCATGAATTCCGAACCGCTCCTGAAAGGCTGGCTGAGAGAACAGATTCGGCAGCATCGTTGTTTGAAAGCCTTCCATGATGAGCGCGGAGGAGAGAAGAACAGACCATCCAATTGCCTTTGGGTAAAGCTTCAGGCCTTGCCGGATTGACATGAGGTGTTCGGCTTCTTCAGCACGTGAGGCATCGAATGCCACGGAGCTCATTGCGCCATCGTGGTAGCGTGCAGGCGAGACCATTTCCCTTGCAACGGTCTTTTCATCTTTGGATGTAGCCATGTGGAGAAGGCTAGCGCGGCTGTGCTAGCTATCCAAGTATGGGGAAGAAAAACGTGCTGGGCGCAGGAAATGCCTCGGCGGAGAGACACAGATTTCAGTTCCTTTTGTATATGGGACGATCCTAGCCACAACCAAGTGTATGGGGAAGCGATCGCGACGCTGGTTTCCCCGCATGACGAACGTAGTCCATACACATGGAGTCCAGGATCCGACTGATGCATCCTAGCAAAGTGTTGTTATGGTACAGGGGTGATCAGTGTCAGCAAGTTTCGACCATTCTCAAAAACAAAGATTCTGCTTCTGACTGTTCATACAGGTATCACTGTCCGAACATGTCTCCAGAGAATGCAGCACGAAGAGACGACACGAGAACATGCGCGCACAGAGTCGAGCGCTTGATGAGCTCTCGGGAACACTGCATTTTTTCAGACAATGTAGCACGTACGGGATACAGGCCAGAATAGATATGCTTAAGGTTAATACCGGAGTGAGCCTACCCCTGTACGAGGCAGCCGGATTAGAAGAGATTCTCCGAGCACCAGCTCGTCGTCGGCGATATATTCGAAAACGAGCCCCTCTCAACAGGCAATACTTCCGTACTTGGGAGAAGTAGTCGGCGTAACTGCTCAAATGTGGTCCGGCGTTACTCTTAACCTCTTCGTATATCAAGCGATCTGCCTTGCAACAGGGCTTCTCCAGTTGTATCGGCGAAATACGCCCCCGTCGACAAAAGTCATCCGGACGTCATGAGTCTTCACTCTGGTTCCAGAGGCTGTGGCACGTCCCTTACTTCGCGGCGCTTCGATGCTCATGTGCAGACCGCGTCTTGTCGCGTGACGCGCAGAGCAGAGCAGACTGCTGGCCAAAGCCGGAGGGCTGTTTGCAGTGCTAATGTTGTCGAAAGCTCCTGTAATAATCATTGCGGCAAGGTCCGTTCACGCAGACTAGTCTGCCTACAGGTCCTGACCTTGCAGGTCAAAGGTGGGGAAGTAGGGACTCAGGCTATAGTTCAGATCATAGCTACTTTAAAACCAAGCCTGAAACGCATCGAGAGACGACCAGACTTTCATCTGGAATGAGCGGCACGATGCACGCCCAAGACAAGAACTGGTGGAAATCAGCTGTCGTGTACCAGATCTACCCCGCCAGTTTTCAAGACACGAACGATGATGGTGTCGGGGATCTGCGTGGCATCACGCAGCGACTCGACTACATCAAGAACTTGGGCGCAACGGTCATATGGCTCAGTCCTATGTACGACAGCCCACAACATGACATGGGCTACGACATTCGAGACTACCAGGTGAGCACGATCTCTTTACACGCAAGCCGTGTACTGATGTGATAAATGGGCCATCTACCCGCCATACGGGGACATGAACGACATGAACAAGCTCATCGAAGAAGTCCACGCACGAGGCATGAGACTGATCTTAGACCTCGTGATCAATCACACTTCGGACGAACATCGATGGTTCACAGAATCAAGGTCCTCCAAAGATAATCCGAAACGAGATTGGTATATCTGGAAACCAGCTCGGTACAAGGACGGAAAGCGTATGCCGCCCACAAACTGGCAGTCATTCTTCGGCGGCAGTGCTTGGGAATGGGATGAAACGACACAAGAGTACTATCTCCACCTGTTCGTCAAGCAGCAACCGGATTTCAACTTTGAAAACGAAGCGGCACGCAAGGCGCTGTATGCCGAATCCATAACCTACTGGCTGGACAAAGGAGTCGACGGCTTCCGCATCGACACTTGTGCGCTCTACAGCAAAGACCAGTCGTTCCCCGACGCAGCCATCGAAGATCCCAACGCAGAACTACAATATCCGAGGGATATGGTTGTCAACGGACCACGAATTCATGAGTTCTTGCAGGAGATCGGTGAGATTGTGTCAAGATATGATGCTATGACCGTGGGAGAATACGGCGCTGCTCCAATCGAAACGATCTTGAATTATGTGTCCAAGTCTAGGAAGGAGTTGAACATGGTGTTCCTGTTTGATATTCTTGATGTGGGCATGGGCAAGCCGTACCGTTTCGACGTCGCTCCCAGGTCGTGGGATCTACCCTCGATCGCTGCTGCAATTGCAAAGACACAGAGCTTGATCGATGGAACAGACGCCTGGACGACCGTCTTTCTCGAGAACCATGATGTCGGTAAGTACCATCAACCTCGGGGCGGGGAAATCGAGGCCCAACCAACTCTTCCTGAATTTTGTCGTACTGATGATGACCAACACCCATAGCCCGAAGCGTGTCGCGATATGGCGACGACGAAGAATCACCTGAAACCTGGGCAACGTCAGCAAAAATGCTGAGTATCATTCAAAGCACACTCTCTGGCACGCAGTTTCTGTATCAAGGACAGGAGATCGGCATGGTGAACATTCCAAAGGACTGGCCGATCAGCGAATACATCGATGTCGAATCGCAAGCGCACTGGGATCTGTGGAAGAAGCGAGACGGGTCGGAGGCAGAGAAAATCTCCCAAGCCCTGGTGGGATTGCAGCATCTCTCGCGCGACAATGCCCGAACGCCCATGCAATGGGAGGGGAAGCAGAACGCCGGATTCACGCCCGATGCGGTCAAGCCCTGGATGCGGGTGAATGATTCTGCAAAAACGATCAACGTCGCCCGGCAGATTGGAGCCGAGGATTCGGTTCTATCCTTTTGGAAGAAAATGTTGGCGGTGCGCTCGCAGTACTCCGATCTATTCGTATACGGTACATTCGAGCTGGTGGACCAGAAAAACGAGCATGTGCTCGCTTACACGAAGGTGACGGGATCGCAGAAGGCGTATATTGTCGGGAATTGGACGGGTCAATCGCAGCGGATTCCAGAAATATCGGGACAGAAACGGCTACTGATTGGAAACTTGAAGGGCCCAGAGAGCGGTACGCTGCAGCCTTGGGAAGGCAGAGTGTACCTCGTAGATTGAGATTTGCATGGTCATCGCTTGGCACGTAGCGTGGGCGAAAGAGGTGGGGCACTGCATATTACAACAGCAGAGCTCTGGTATGTTGTACCGGAATCGATACATATAGGACGGGAAAAGATCAGCTGTGATACGGTATACCGAAGACACCTAATGCATGTTTCCAAGGTTGCTGACTCTTGGAGATTGATAGTAGCAAAGAGTGGGAAGGCTACGATAATAAAAGAAAAGAAGAGGTCTTCGCAGATCTTGTCGTTACATGAGTCTGGCTCTTTCTTAGGATTGGGATGCCCTTTTTCGTAGACTCTGGTGCGAAGGTTGAGACTTGTTTGTTGCCTGCGATGCCATGAGACGAGGTGCCAAGTCCCCAAGTGTGACGGAGTGTACTCAGTGCATGTGTGTGAAAGCTTGCAGCAGCAGCAGCTTACAGAGAGTCAGTACACAGGAGACTGAGGACATCGAGTAAGAATTCGACTTCGGTTCATGATCTCGTATTCCCCAAAGAGGAAAATCTCAGTCATATGCACGCGCACATCCCCGTGTAACCATATGAAGGTATGTGATTTGCAGACATTGACGGTTTTCCACTCCCGATACTCTGAAAGTCTCCGCCAACACGGAGCTCGCAAGCACAGCCAATGAGTGGGTAGTCTCAGCCATTCATGACAGCAGGCGACTGCATCAGGGCGACCAAATTGCCCCAGTGGCATTCGCAACCAGACTTCCGAGTCAATTCGTTCTTCGCTTGATCAAGGCGCCCGTTGCTAATAATTAGTTTGCATAGTTGACAGTTCAGCGCTTGAGAAGCATACTCCAAGGGTCAATCCTACGTGAGCTCACAAAGGGGTGAAGGGCATAGTGTCGTTCGGCTGCGCTAAATAGCGGTCCGTAACAGCTCTGCATCGATGAGCAACGTGCAAGCCGCAACGGGAGCGGGCAAGGATACTTTGCTATTGGGACTTCCTGACTCGCGGAGGATGTGACGGCGCGAATGAAGATGAACGCTTTGCCAAGTATTTTATTACTGATCTTATATCAGCGCAGGAGAAAAATTCCGATCTGTCGAGCAATCTCTCAAGAGACTTCATATTCGTAATTCCCATGTCATTCTGCCCAAAGTCCCAGGGCCTGTACATCGCACGTCACCGTGGTGCAAATATAGCATAACGGTGCAGGCAGCAGACAAATTCCAGACCTCCGCTTGGCAGAGCAGTCAAGATCTTCACAATCTCACCATCCGTGCGCGCATCCAGCCAGGCTCCGCCAACTTTCAATAAGGCAACCAGGTCAAGGTCATGTCAGCAACCAGATCAAGGACAGCCTGTCATCCCGACTCGTTCAGAGTGTTCCTCGTGGCTTGAGCACGTTTTCCGCAAGGAACAAAGGGAAAGGGATTCCCTGTGACCACATGTGGAGGGGCCGGAAAGTTTATAATTTCAATCTTAAAAAAAGTCAGACCTTGAGAGTTCGGATCCTGGGGGAAGGGAAAGGTAGTTGGGCCTCGAGGAGAGAAGTCGTGGTGGTCTGGGAGATTCACGATCCCTTCCCCACGCCATGTGAGTGATGAGAGCATGAAGAAGGGCGGTGAGATGAGATGAGATGAGATGAGGTGAGGTGGTGAGATATCTCGGGTCGGAAGTCGGAGAGAGAGATGCATATGCATGTCCCGATGATCGACTCGAGTGCGGAAGTCGTCAGCGCCGAGTTATGTCAACACAGTAACAAACGAGATGGTAATACTACTAACTTACTGTAGTTGAGCTGTGACTCTGTGATGAGAATAGTCAGCACAATGATGGCACACCACAAGTCCCTCTCGCAGCAAGCTTATCGCTACCACTTGACCATCACCATTCTTCACCCTCCACTCATCGCCATCTCAAGTACCAACGAGCCTGTTGTCTCACCTGGCGCAAAACATCACTTCGGCGACGACCCCGAAGAGTACAATATCAAACAATAGGAACCTTCACCACAAGCTCTCCCATCAAACCTTCTCCCCACGCTCTCTCATCACCCCTCACAAACACGTTGAGCCGGCCACATGCCCCATTCGCCGACCCGAGTCACCCGACCCATACTGTAACCTCGAGCTTCCTCTTCCTTGTCCACGGCTCGGACTCCATCATCATCATCATCATCATCATCATCATTATCATCATCATCATCATCATCATCATCCGAAGCATGCTTGCCCCCACGTGAGATTTGCAACTCCATCAGAGGAAATCCCGCTGCCTGAAAAAGGCCACGAATCGACCAGGTCCAAAAAAACTCAATGCACTACAATGAACCCAACCCTCAAGCACTTCGTGCGAAACCCTCGGGGCACTGCGTACGTACACAGGTACAGTACAGTGCACAGTCTGAGAAAAAAAACAAACTTTCTGCCCCCCTTTTCTTGCACCATACATACAGTACCGGATGTACTGTATTGTAAGGAAGAAGTACGTTACTGTCTTGTCTGTCTGTACGACGATCGAAAAGGAGGTGGAAATAATAAGATTAAAAAAACCCCTCTTCTCGTTCACTCCCACTTGACGAGATTTTTCTGCTCTTTCTCTCTGTCTCTCTTCAAATCGAAGCGAATCAAACAAGGAAGCAAGCAAGCACAAGCAAGTATATACCAAAAAAATACCCCCAAAAAAATAACGTTCTGATCCGGCTTGAAAGTCTCGAAGAAACGAAAAAGAAAACTTAAAAACCCACGCGGATCCGAAAGCGTACAGTTATCATTATGCCTGCCTGTCTGGCTGGCTGGCTGGCTGGCTGGCTGGCTGTCTAGACCGTTCGGACGCGACGACGCCTTGCCTTGGCAGAACGGCAATGAAGTTCGGGAGAGGCCATGAGTAATACTTCGGTGGTGCCCACCACCAACAACAACAGCAGGGGAAGAATGTGGTGTCACTGTGCGTGTACTGGGATACGCAGGCACAGACAATTCCTTCTGCGCGCCAAGAAGATCTCCACAGCGCGAGAAACAGACAGGCACCAGAAGATGCTGCGGCGGCGCGCTGCCTGCCTTTCATCAAGGCCGTTTCGTTCTCATTATACAGTACCCCGGGTATCATCATCATCATCGTCATATTGTATCCTACAGTACAAGCATCAAAGCTAACAAGGCCCGTCCATCCATCCATCCACACCACAAGAGTGCAGTTCTTGTCCTCTTTGCAAATCTTTTATCGTAATAATCGTGCCAACCCAAAAAATTATCCCAAGAAACACCGTTCAACGTAGATCCACTACTGCTGTCCAGCGCCGACAATTCCATCTTTGCACAGCACCGCGACCTGTTTGAATAGTCTTCTCCAACCCAGAGGATCACCTTTAAGTTTCAGAAATCTCGTTTCCAACACCTCCACAGCACCTGCTCCAGATGCCGATCCGCCGACGCGGATTCGTTCTACGACGACTTGTCCTTGAATTGGCATCTTGTTTGCATCTAGTGTCTTGACCCATATGCTGACCATGTCCTCTTTGCCCTCCATCGCAGAGGCCGTGGGAGGTGCGACGGGGATGTTGAGCCGATGTAGGGCATCGAGGATCATGGGCAAGAGCTGGCTGAAGGAGAGCACGGAAACGAAGCGTGCGAGAGAGTGCGAGGGGACGATGTCCTTGAATTGTCGCGCGGCTTGCGTGAGAGTCAGAGGAACAGAAGGAGTTGCGGAGAATTGGCTCATCGAAGGGTCCTCGGAGAACAAGTCGTGCAGGTCTGTAGGCGTGAGTTGTCCATTTCGTGCCGCGATCGACGTATGAGCTGCCACGGCAGCGGTCCGGTCGTGATTTGTTTGTGGTTGTGAAGCTGAGATCCCATTCCCAGCTCCCACTCGAGGCGGCGCTTCCCAGTCGAAGGCTGAAGAATCACCCAAAGGCGTCTCCGGCTGCGTCGAAGCAAACTGTGCCCACGTAGGATTCTGCCTGCTGTCCACATCCATGACATCTCCCTGACTTGCTGCACTCTGCCCTCCCATCCCCGCCCTCCTCCTTTGACTGCTCTGCACATCCGCCGAGAAGTCCACCTTCAACGACTCCATCATCTGCGTCGCCAAACCAATCGGATCCTTCGCTCTCCCCTTCGAGTTCAGATGATAATTACTCCTCGTGAACCACGGATGCTTCCTCACCGACTCCAACGAAAACCTCGCCTCGGGCTCAACATTCAACATGCCCCTGACCAAACTCATCGCCTCCGCCGGCACATTCTCCCACAGCTCATCCGTCGGCCTCCCTTTCGTCGTCACATACTCATGATACTCATAACTGTCCCCCATGACCGGACTATCCCACGGCGTATTCCCCACCAACAACACGAACAACACAATGGCACAAGACCACACATCCGCAACCGCAGGATCATACCCCACCTTATCCTCCTCACGACTCTTGCGCTTCTGATTCTGCTTTCCCACCTCGATAATCTCTGGCGCAATATACGGCGGACTCCCACACACCATCCCACAAGTCTTCCGCTTCCCACTCTTGAGTTCCAGAAACTGCGTCGCGAGCCCAAAATCCGCGAGTTTGAGATCCCCTTCTGCGCTCAACAGCATATTCTCCGGTTTGATGTCGCGGTGCGCGACGCCTTTCCCATGACACCACGCGATGGCCGAAACGAGCTGGGTGAAGTAGAAATGCGCCACGTCTTCGCCTACGCCGGCGTCGGCTTCGATTTTGTCAAACAGGTCGCCGCCCTCGGCGAGTTCGAGCGCGAGCCAGACCCAGGCGGGGTCTTCGCCGTGGCGGATATAGCGGATGATGTTCTGGTGCGGGGAGACGTGGGCGTGCAGGGAAAGTTCGATTTGGAGCTGGCGCGGGCGGAGACGGCCTGCGCGGAAGGCGTGGTCTTTGTTGATGAATTTGACGGCGATGACGGGGCCGGAGGAGTGTGGTGGGATGGCTTTGCGGATGCTGTTGTGACGACAGTCAGAGCCTGCGTATCGCATTCAGCTTCGTTGAGAGGAAGCAGCGTACGAAGCATATGCGCCAGAACCAATCGTCTTGGAGACGATGCGGAAAGGTAGATTGGTGGGCAGAGGGACTGCTTGTGACTGCTCGGCTTGTCAGCTTGTGCTTCATGAAAACTTGTTACGAAAGAAGCCATACTCCTGGAGGGCCACCCATGACTGGAACAGATCCAACGCCGACCGCAATGCAAGGTGCTGAACAAGATCAAGTGCTGTGTGTTGAGGTAGACAATGTGTAGCAGACAGACACTAGTAGAATAATGACGCGACGTCAAAGCACGCGCCGACGCGACAAACACCAACGCCGGTGTCGGGTCGCCTGAGGAACCAATCACGGCAACCCCAACATTTCATGAACAACAATGATTCATGGACAGTGATCAGAGACAGGCTGAGATATTTCTATTGTGCGAATCGCTCTAGTGTCGATGCAATTGTTGGTTTGGTCCAAGAATTATACTATACAAAGGTCAACAGCGAGAGCTCGAGAGCATCCCAGTCGTAGCAGAATCGTCTGCTCTATTATCCCAAGCTCGTGCTCTACTCATCCAAAGCCGAAAGAAGTCGTCGTCAAGAAACAAAGAGATCAAGTGGCCATCATACTTTCGTCCCTCCTGCGCTTGGTATCGAGAAACGCCCGTCGCAATGCTCGCCAAACAGTAACAAATCGCGCATTTTCCCTGATGCGTCGCTCATGAGTAGCAATGGTATCTCAGACAATTCCCCAAACGCCGATCGCTTGCTGATTGTAGCCAAAGATGTACAGAGACGTACGAGCGCGACCCATCCCCTGTTAGTAATCCAAAGTCAGGCAGCCGCATTGTGCATGCACGGACTTTATTAGCCCAAGCTTCTCATTTGGTCTGTAATTCCGGCTATCGAAAAGGTAGATTCTCAGGAGGTGGTTGCCAGATGTGGAGGTAAGCTTTGAGTATGCCAGGCAATGTGCAGGCCGTCAGCCCGGTAAATTCACCCCGTTGCGGGCCAGGGTGTGATGGCGACTCCTGCAGCTCGTCAGACGGCACGTGTCGGACACGCTGCAGCACGGGGCTGGCCACGCGGTCGCTGACTCGATCGATCCGATGAGAAATCGCCTCCGTCAACATGGAGGAAAGTGTTCAGATGAGCGAGAAGGCGGCGATGGTGAATTTGAAGGGCCCGATGCCTAGCCGGACACTGTCGCAGTTGTGAATTTGGAGATCATGTGCTCCAAGTTCCGCTCTTTCAGGACTGAGGCATACTTTGGCTCCCGAAAGAATTTAGGCACGGAGTCCTGGTCAAGTCAGCACGCACTTCTCTCCGTACCAAGGACCAAATTTCACAACTCACGCTAGCCATCAACTTGAACACGCTGCTCTGAGCCTGGTCAAACAGATCTGCCACTTCATCCAAGCTGCGAATCATCTGCTCGTCCTCGCCAACGGCGCGAGTCATGCGAGCAGCGAGTGCGTTCCGGAGGTTGTGATCGATGTTGAGCTCACAGGGTGAGCCGGGTGCAAGGAATGCATTGTAGAGCGAATATGCCGAAGCGAGTGTCTCCCTTATCACGTCAGGCCGTGGAATCGGACTCCCGCGCTTGGCGCGCTGGTAGTCATCTAGGAAGGACTTGACTTCAGTGTAGAACGACAAGTTCTCCTCGCAATGCGTCTCTCGAAGATACTCTCTGAACAGTAACCGCAGAGCTGGGTCGCGAATGATGACCGTCATGCGGTTCGTGTTCGAGTCGCGGACCGGCATGTTGGAGCCGTTGGGACGGGCGGCGCCGGTCGCCGTCTCTCCGCGGGAGGACGTCGCTGGCGTTGGTATCCAACCAGCGACTTGCATGCCTTTCAGGGTAACAGCGTATTTGACGTGTCTCGACGCTGCGAAGCGGTGACCAGCGCCATTCTGCGTACTACGTTCTTCTCCAAACAGCTCGATGAGACCCGTTGTCATGAACAGATTGGCGAGAGTGAACCCCTCGCGCTTGTTGACGGTAGTCGTGCAATCCATGAGCCAGTCGAATGCGGCCTTTCCAGTGAAAGCGTAATGTGCGGTTTGGTCTCTGCGCGAGCTCTTTGCTCGCTCCATTCTCACACCCACCAGCCCAGTCGCATACTCGTTCATCGAGTCCGAATCCGACGAAGAGTTTTCTGACTTGATGTTTGGTCCTGTGTCTCCAGCGAACCGTCGGAAGAGGACGTTGATCGTATCGGCATCGTGCACGATTTCGTCCGTCTCGGGATCGCGCTCGAGGATGACCAGGTTCATGACGTTACGTGGGGAGTCCAGCAGCTCGTTGACGTGTCGCTGGTGGATGCCGTTTCTTTGACAGAAACGGGAGAGAAGATGCATGCCTTTTGGTGTCAGCTGCCAGACCGAACTCCTAGAACTGAAATCTGTCCTGCCGTCCACCGACTCGATCATTCTGGCCTCCAAGAACCGTGCGCACGTCGCACGAGCCATTTCGCGTGCCATGGAGAAGGTGGTCGTCGTCGTCGTTGTCACGATCCTGTCTGGAGCTTTCGGATCTGGCATTCGATTCGATTGAGAAAATTTGAGGGAGCCCAGATTTGTGATAGCCTCCTCGGTTGTGAATGTATGTGGGTATTTGGAGAACCGGACACGGTGTGGTGTGAGTGGCAAGCTGACAATTAACGTCGCGAACAAGTCTTTGAAATCCTGCATGAATGGTCAGCTTTGCACCCTGACTGATTCTTGTGGTGTCTGTCCATATGGGGAAGTGGCATTGTGAGGGCATTGGGTCTTCCTACAGATCCAAGTGCGAGAAAGCGAGTCACATGGAATGACGGAAACCAACATACCCTTGTGTACGGTTGATCGTCGCCCGTCATCTTGAGCAGTTTCGATGATGTTTGATGCATCATGCGCGGGCTTCGGCGCAGAACGCGCTCGTAGGCTTCTGTATCTGGGTATTCACCGTCCTGGGATTGTCCCCGTTCTCTCCACGTCGCAACGGCCTCGCGGCTCGGTCGTTCACGGGCAGTCTTTATGTTCGCCGAGGAATGGTCGGTAAGTGCTGTCTCGGACGAGGCGTTGGAGCGAGTCGAAGCGTCGGAGCGCCTGTCTTGCGAGCCCGCGTCAGAAGGCGAGACAGGCACTTCTGGGAGTGTCTCGCCTTGGGGTCGAACGTCAGCGGGCTGTACGATGCCGAGGAGTCGCTGGCGGCCGAAGGAAGCCAGACGGGAATGAGCCTTGCTCTTGACGCTCGACGGCACGGGTTGCTGGCGTCGAGAATCCACCTTGCCGGCAGTGGCAGCAATGGAGGGTGTCGTAGGGGTCGCGGCGAACGTTGATGCTCGCTCGCTCGCGTGTGTGCGTGCGTGCGTGCGTGGGCTGGGGAAGTGCCGAACGGGGCAGCTCGGCGAATGTGTGCGAGGACGGCAGTCGAGGCAGCGGGCGTGGTGTGGAGGTCAGGAAGGGCGCATGGGTAGACTCGTGGCTCGCACGTCGTGGGGCTTGGCTGGGCGCGGAATGGATGCGGTATGGAATGCGGGACGTGGCCGGATGGAGTAGGCAGGCGGACAGGATACAGTATGGTGATGCCGCTGGAGCGGCGGACGGCGTGGCAGTCTTGTACTGTAGCACGCAGTCGCAGATGAGTGGGCCGGGAGACGGCGACTAGGGTACGTGCTATGACCCCAGTGCTGGCCACCAAACCAAACCAAACCAAACCAAACCTGGCGCGGTCATCTTGCGCTGATCGCTGCGCACTGGCCGCCCGGCAGCGCCAGGATAACTCGTGGCCAGTGACCAATGCGGTTCCACCACCCTGCTCCACCACCGCACCACGACCGACAGGCTGCCTGCCTTCCACAACTCCTGGGACGTTTTTCTTTTCTTTCTCTTCTTCTGCTGCTACAGTACTACATACATCATTCAGCACTGTCCTCCGCCGCACGTGTTCATGCGCGCCAGCGAGTTCGCGCCGTTCTGCACCATTTCACTACTCTCCCTCTATGTCTCCCTCTCCCTCCTCCTCATCCTCCTCCTCCTCCTCATCCTCCTCATCCTCCACCACCTCCTCCTCCGCCTCCACCAGCATTGCCGCTGATGAGAGACAGCGTCTCACGCTCCCGGCAGACCGTGCTTTGTCCTGTCTGCTCACGTGTCGTTTCACATTGCTCAAACTACGTTCAGTCCTCTGGCCAGGCGCATGGGGGCCGGCATCCCTTGCCGTCGGCCACGCTGAGCGTTGGGATCAGTCAGCCGTTCTTTGTCTCACTGCCTATCCCGTCTGCTTCGGTGGACGAAAGCAAAGGCTGTGTCCACATGGCAACACATTCCGGATGCACCTGAGCCGCCTGGCACACGCGCATGGTGATGCATGCTGCCCGCCGCCTGACACGGGCGACACGTTGTTTGCAAGTGAGATCGCTGCACACTGCACGATGACTCGCCCGCTCGCCCTCGTGTCGAATCCGTCTCGGCGCAGGCGGAGTCCGAGCTTAATTGCCAGTGGAATGTGGCATCGCAATGGGATGCTGCTTCGGGCGCGCGATGACTACGACCCGTTCGCATCATGACTAACGTCTGCCATTGGCCTCGACTGCACTGGCACGTTGAAGCTGATTTTTGGGGCGTCCCACCGTCATCGATGCAGACTACACGCGCGCTCGTCGAAGCGTGCTGGAACGACCGAATGGGGGGGCCAACGTGTGCATGCAGTTTCTGTGCCACGGAGATGCATTCAGTACCTATGCGCTGCTGCGCCGGCGGATCGAGCAACAGCACGTTCCCAAGCCCTTCACCTCGTCTCTCCGACTCTCACATACATAGAGCAGCGTGACGAACCGTCGGCAAAAGACACGTTCGTTGCGCACCTGCACCCGCGATTCGACTTTTGGCCACGACCTGCTGCACTTCAGAGGCTTCCACGTGGTACTTCACACGCTGCAAGCCCGGCGTGGCGTACTGGAAACCGTCATGTCTGCATATCCTGTGTTTGGTCGATCCGACGGCCTTGCATCGAACACCACACTCGACATGCTCGTCGACCGCGCTCGCTGGCCGGCCACCATCGCGATCTGCATTCGTTCAAAAGGTGCTTAACCGTGTTGCAATACTGTAGCATGGCCGCTGGCCGACTTAGCCGTGCCGGTGCATGATCGACGCCGCTAGAAGCCCATTCGAATTTGCTGACCTTCTGGCCTAGAAGCCACACTTCCGATATAGATCGCCGTTAGGTAACGAGTCAAACCAGTGATGGGAGAGGGATCTCGTCTGCAAAAGAGACTTTCCCTCCACCACGCCGGCGGGCCTCTGCCTCCACCTTTGTGGTGGCAGACACGTGAGCCCAGCTTTGGCGTAGCTGCGGCTCATTTCACACTACTGCTATCGGCACTGGGAAGTGGCCAAGCACGGTGTGGTCGTCTCGTCGGCGCAGGGCCAAGCGCTCCGTATAGACAGATCGGGAAGGTGATGAGACTCGCTGTATTATTATCATGTGCGGTGGCTGTCTGCGAATTGGTTTGCCCGATGTCGCAGCCTTCGTGATCAGGACCTATCGGTGCGTGTCCGGGAGCGCATTCGACAGTCTTGCTCGCAGCCATAGCGGTGTGTCACAACATACGCAGGCGGGAGGCGGGCTCGCGCCAAAGAACAGAAAAAGCCCTACAACCTCGTGTCTTCTCAGATGGCGATGCAGCCGCCCGCATTCCGCCATGCGTGCTAACCCCCATGCAGGCAGTCCGAAAGCACCGACGGTGTTGTGTATAAGGAGGAGAGATTCGATAAACCCTGACACGAATTAGTAATCTCGGCTGTACGGCTTCCGATGGATCCCTACCAAATTTGTATATAAGACGGTCTGCGTTGCTATTCTACCTAGTATCTCTTCTATAACCTCGCTGCTACTACCTACCTCGCCGCCGCCGCCGCTAATTCGACGATTCCGCCCTATTTTACTAAATTATCGCTAGCAATTAATAGCAATTATTAGCTCTATAATTAGCTCGCCGTCGCCGCCGTCGCCGCCGTAATATCGCGCCGCTATCGCTTAGTTGCCTTCTTACTCTACGAACTTAGTATTTCTACGTTCTAAGCTAGCGACGCCTTAACTAGTTATTATTGCAATATACGGCTAGTTCTAATATCGTTAAGCTAAGCTATTATTAGTAGTAGATTTGCGGCTTCTTATTATTATAGTATATAGAACGAGCTCGTTAGCGTACCGAAAGGTAAAGGCGCGTACGATAGTAATAACTAGCGTTATTATTTAGATAGCTTAATACCTCGCGCCTTCGCGTACGCTATTAAATCGTTTATCTATATAGATAGCGCTAATTTAAGTAATTTAGCAATAACGTTAAGCTAGTATATTATAGCCTTCTTATATACCTCTAGATTTGCGGCTACTATAGTAAGTTATTCTTAGAGGTTATAGAAGCGATCCTTAAGGATAAAATACTATTCCTTAATAGTATTTAACTAACGCGTTCGTAGCGCTGCCTCTAATAACTCCGCGCCTTAATTAACTATAATACGATCGCGCGTATAATAAAGCTTAAATCTAAATTTTGCCTAGCCGTATATCTACTTATCGAAGTTAGCCTACGTAAGGCAGTTATAGATTAGGTTATTAGTAAATATATAGCGGTACGGAAGGATATATTTATAGTAGAATAAATACTAGCAGCTAGTAACGTCGTTTAACTTACGTACGTTGCCGTTATTATAATTAACCTGCTTCTTTATAAATTTGCGTGCAATTAGCGCCTATACTAGATACGGTAAGGTCTTCGTCTACGGCAGCGTTATAGTAATAGAGTATAAGCGCGCGCGGAAGGTATATTTAGCCTACTTAGCGTAGTAGTAGTAGCTAGCGCTAACGTATATTATATAGTAAGTAATACCTTTAAGTAAGAAGCTATATATAGCGCGTTTACGGTTACTCTT
The DNA here is from genome assembly GCA_023512815.1 of Cercospora zeae-maydis. NCBI lineage: Eukaryota > Fungi > Ascomycota > Dothideomycetes > Mycosphaerellales > Mycosphaerellaceae > Cercospora > Cercospora zeae-maydis. The sequence goes on along the minus strand of JAKLWY010000001.1, from coordinate 5,636,444 downwards.
CTTAAGGTTAGAATAGAGCCCTTCTAAGGCGTTCGTTATCTTATTTTAAAGGTAGCTAAGTAAGTATTTATAAGCGAAGTTAGCCTACTACTACTTTAATAAAATAAGTTCCTTATTAATATAGTCGAACTTAGCCTTATCTAGCTTTAATTCGCTATATACGTTCGGCGTATAAGGTAAGGCGCGAATAGCGGATTTAATTAAGTCGTTATAGCTAGGCTCGGTTTTATAAAACTTTAGTGCCTTTAGAAGGTATTCGAGGGTTTAGTATAGTCTATTGCCGTTAAACTACTTACGAAAGGTAGCGTTAATATACTTATAGTAAAGGAAGTAAGTAACTTCTTATTTGCTATTAAAAAGGCTGCGGAAGGCCTTCTTAATAGCGCGCTATTTAGCGCCGCTATCGTTAGTAATAAAGTACCGCGGCTACTAGTTTAATTTAAGTTAGCGATACTACTTCTTAAGAACCTTTAGGCAGTCGCGAATAATATCGCTATCTTTAAATTATATAAGAAAGTAGCTAGCTAGCCGCTAGTAGCCTATAGTACTACGTACTATTAGAGTAAAAAGCTTCTAGTTCGCGGCATTTATATTATATATAGAATCTATTAAAACGAGCGTACCGAATTTAGCGAGGAGTTTTAAGTTATCGTAAGAAGTAAATACGAAGCTATTAGTATCGTACCTATCTTTAGAGGTCGTTATTTAAATATATTTATAAAATAGCTCTTCTATATTAGAGGTTAGTTTACGTAGTAACGTTCGAAATTAGAAGCGTAGCTAGTTCCGAGCTAATTAGAACGCGTTAGTATTATATTTCGATATATTAAAAGCATACGCGACGAGAATTCTTAGTATTAGAATTTTATAAGCGGCTCGCTCTAGCGAAAGCAAGCTAATTAGTATATAGGATTTTTTTTCGAACTTTAAAACAAACTTACTTTCTCGATACTATATAGTAAGCTTAGCGATTTAAAGGTTAAGGCTATTATTGCCTCCCTTATATTAGTAATCTAGGAAGGCCTTCCTAAATTCCCTAGTAGCGTTATATATATATATACGATTAAAGCCTATACCTCCGACCTTAAGGAGACGCTAGTACTAGATAGTCGAATTCTTACCTAATATATTATCCTTTACCTAAGAGGCAGTATAGCCCTTCTTACGTTTATAACTAATATACCGCCTAATAGTAGTACTTACTTTGCAATAATTAGATACCTCTATATTATAATTATAAGCTTAACTGCCTTATATACTATCGCGACTCTTAGGCGCTATAAAGATATACTCTTTAGCCTTAATATAAACTATCTCGTTCTCGCTATTTATAACTAATACGCTATTAGATTCGTCGTCGTAGAGTTTATACCTTATAATATACTTTAGGCGCGCGCTATAGAGGTTACTATTACTATAAGTATTAATTAGCGTCTTATTATTACTCTTCTTTACTAGGTTAGCCTAAGAATTACGCTATTTACGACCGCACCGATACTTAAACGTATAAATACGCGTTAACTTCTTCTTCGATATCTTCGTAGCGCCGTTACTATACTAAATATTATCGTACTATAGCTAGTAAAGATTCTTCTCTTTTAGCGATAAGGTACGTAGCTCTAACTATATATTAAAGAACTATTAACGCTAGGCGACGAGGTTAGGCGGCTTACGTATTAATAACGTACCTTAGTTACTAAACCTCGCGCTACTTTATTTAATAGCAAATTTGTTATAGCCGAGTAATAACTTTGCTAGCGCGTTACTATTACTACCCTTAGAGCTAGCGGTAGCGGCGGCGGCGGCGCCTTTACTACTATTAATAATACGCGCCTTAGCGGCGGCGGCCTTATTATCGTTAATAAATAGCGACTTCGCTACGGCGGCGCCTTTACCGCTATTAATTACCTTGCGAACGCGTATCTTAGCAAGCGCTAACCTTAATTCGTTATTCTCTTCTAGCGCGTCTATTAATATTTAACGGCGCGATAGGCACCTTACTAAATAGATTATCGAATTCGCTACTCTTAATTAACTTCGCGATAGCGTTTACCTCGTCCTTATACCTAGTTGCGGCGTTAAAATCGAAGAACTTATTTATAGCGGCGGTAGCGGCGGCGGCGGCGACAACTACCTTAAATTGCGACGGCGGACGTAATTCCGGACGAATTAAGAGGCGGACAATTGCTATAAATTATAGACGATAATATAATAGACAAACTGCAGAATTACGCAAATTAGCGGTAGCAGCGGCGAGGTATAGCGTAGTAGGTAGTGTTTAGGAAGGGTAGGAAGAGGTGTACAATAGCCGACAGTCTCACATACAAATTTGGTAAGTGTGGATCTTAGCGGCTAATTCTGTTCCCTGCAGGGTCCTCGAATCTCTCCTCCTTATACACAACACCGCACCGACAACGTGGGAATTCGCAGTCCGACTGGTCACGGCAGCATGACTCGCGGGCGAGCATGTCCGCGAAACTGCAGAGCGCAGCACAACTGCAGCGCTGCCAGAACATTGGTAGCCGGTCGGGTATTTTCTCCGCTGCCTGCCCTCGTGCGTGTGCACGTTGCCGGCGGTGGAACATTCGATGATGCGATGATGGCCGTTGCGGTGTAGGGTTCTGCCATCAACCAAAAATAGTGAAACAGACGGCACGTCTGCTTGTCCAGACCAGACCAGACGCCAACGGCAGGGTCGGGCGACAGCAGGGCTTGGAGCCTGGAGGATGGATGCCGATGAGCAGCAGCCTCGACGGCAGAAGTGATCGCGCCTCGTCTCGCGCGCCCTCCATCGCGATCCCCAGCCGGTCCGACAATATGGGTTCGCACTTGGTTTCTCGTGCAGGGCGACAGGCATCGGAGGCAGAGATTTCGCCGTGCTGCGTTGCTGCAGGCGTGCGTGTGGCGTGCAGCAGAGGGGAGGCTATCTGACGTCGGCTGTCTATGCCACGTGTCGTCGAAAGCGCTACGAAACGCCAGAAACAACGCCAAGGCGCCACCTGCATCAGACTATCGCTGAGCGCCTTATTATTACCGAGGTGGGCAGGTGATGCCGCGTCGCAGGTTGAATGGAGCCGCTTGCCGCGAGAATACAGTACTGTATGCCCACATGCATGTTCGCCACGTGCTTCAGCCCTCACCCCGAACGAGTCCATTACGCACCGTTGAGACCTTCTGCAAGGCTGTGCCATTCTCATTCTGTGATGACATGACCGCTGCATGTTTGGCGCCCGCCGAAAGACCCGAATGCCCTGAGTCTGCGGGTTCGTTGATGATGATGATGATGATGATGAGATGATACATACATAGTACATACATGATGATACATGCACACACCCTTCATGACGCACGCTACGGACAACTTGAACGTGTCGGATGCGCCGGCCCACCAGCCTCTGCGCACCCAACAACATCCCACAGTTCCACTCTTCCCACATCAGCCGAGCGCCTGTTCATGACGCGGGACACACATCGACGTACATAAAAATGTATGCGCCAGCCTGTCGCGTCCGCCGGCCCGGCCATGGACCGAGAAGCAGCATGCAAGCGACCGACTTAATCCCAGCACGCCACGAGGAGGTGCAGAGTGAGATCGCGTCGGGCACGTTGCGAAATCTCACCAAGATCTGATTCGAGTCTCAAGCTCCTACACACCGTAAACCCACGAAGTGCCGCCTTTCGCGCGCCCCAGTCTTACATTACACGATGCCGTGGCCACCCGGCAGCGCATACTGCCCCAGGTGCCATTCGACCATCTCAGAGCTGCGGCCGGAACATACTACATACAGTACTCCCGTCAACGCACACGAGACACGAGCTGAGCCGATCAGCTGAGGTTGCTGCTGCGGAGCGGTCGAGGATCACTTCACTTTCGCGCTAGCGCTTGCGAGCCGGCCAACAGCCCACCATGTTGGAGAACGCGCTCATCACCACGCGTCGAAGCGAGATGTCTCATGAGATCGGCTACCCTCCTCGTGGCGGCCAAGAAGAGCAGCAAATCCGAGCCTCGCTACCAGGCAACCTTTTTGCTCCTCTCCCTGCTCTTTCATCTCATTCGGCAGCCCGACTGCAGGGTGGCTTCTATCGACTACAGCCTCCGCTGGGGAACATACCGCCCTGCTGTACATACGGTAACAAGGTACCGGACAAGAGAGCATTGATGAAAGTCGCGCGTAACTTGGTCGCAGGGCCAATCAGCATCATTTCCCGAACCCTCAGCTCTGATGGCTCTCTATTGGGCATACGGACTTCGCTCTCGCTGTTGCGATAAGTCCGAAACCCAATCCGCCATCATCCAACGCCTGTTTCATATCGCAAACCAAGACTAACGCTGGACAAGAAATCTCATCTGGAGACTGCTCCGTCGGCACAGATGCCTCAAAGGTGCGAAACAGCGAGACTTGTGAATTTCGCCCCAGCTTCCCCGTGGGTTGATGTGGGTCGCATCCACGATCCCAGCTTGAAGAGGAAGACCAGCGGGCGTGTCCATGCGTGCGGCGAAACGAGAGCTACTCTATGCACCTGGAATCCTGCGCCGATCGAGCACGCGCAAGATTGGAACTTGCGGATACCACAATGGGATGTCACAAACATTCTTGCTTGGGCCTCAATCGCGTGGAGCTACTCCCTACAAATCGCAGCAGGGGCAGTATCCGAGAGGTCAGCAGGAGTCGATCATTGCTCCATCGAGTCTGCATACCGTCATCATCAACGAGGAGCAGAACTGGAGCAAAGTATTGTGGACATTTCTCGGAAGATAGTCCATAGGTGCCAATGAAGCTCGAGTGCTCGAGCACTGTTGCTGCAACTTGCAGCACCGGCATGCCGTGGTGACAAGCGCTGCAGCGACGATCCCCGGCCGGCTTCTCAACTCAAATCCGCTCAGCCTAGCAGTTCTGGGCATTCAGATACGGCTTTGCATGGATGACTTCACCTCTCAGTGATCAGCACAAATTTCACGACTGACGTTGCAGCGCTACGATCCAACGTGATGATGGGGAACATACGAGCCCGATCAGGTAAGATTGCGCAAAAATGCTGAGCTGAGACACGAGCAGTACACTCATCTATGAAAGTTTGGCCAGCAAGAATCGCGTAAGTCAAAAAACGACCATCGGCACTTGGTTGCAGGCTTGTTGCAAGGGATGTGAAAGCTTCTCCGAGGGAAGCCTCTCCTATTCTACTCAAGTGCCTTTCATATAGTGGTCGTTTCGGGTCATCACGCTGTCTATAGGGCATGACGGAAACCAACAGGTTCGCGTCGGCCGAGCCTCCATCAATGCAGTCTCGACGGAACACCTACGAGCTTTGGAGCTCTAAATTCTCCGAAGCTCGGCCGTGCCACTGCCCGAGCAGTCGAAGCAAGGTCATCTTGACACGCTTTTCACTAGTATCCCGGCCAGTCTGGACCTTGTATGTTCATGCTCGAGCCATCATTGCAGACTACTGTAGGAGGTGTCGAAACCCCTTCCACCATTCCCCGATCGATTGCTCGAGGAACCCGCCGAAGACGAAATCCATTTTAGCCGTGCCAAATGACACCTTCTACAACACCGCTATAGTGCCTCTGACTGGCCAATTTGATTGTGGATACCACCAAGATAACACACATTTCACAGCGCACCGCGGAATTATTGTTTATCGACAGAAGTAGTTTAGTTCGAGGTAAATAACTAAGGTGTTTTAACCTCTCGTATCGCGCTCGTAGATCGTCTATACTAAAATAAGGTCTTCTATATTTCTAAATATACTTAATATATTAATAATACGCGATTAAACGTATCCGTTATAAGTTAAATTAGTAAATTAGTATACTCTAGCTAGATAAAGTAGAGCCTTCGCTAGCATCTCTAAATACTCTTATAGCGCCGCCTATAAGGATGCCCTATATAGATACGGATAGGATATGCTAGCCTAGCCTATCTTCGGATAGCTAAGGAGAGGACGGGCCGAGCCTATCTAGCTTAGTAAGGAGATACTCTTCGCTACTGCCGTCGTATCTAGGATAACGAGGTAGATATTCGTATAGTTATAATCTAGAGCCTATTATTCTTATACTAGCCTATAGTATATACCTAATAACCCTAATATATAAATATCTCCTTAAACTATATAACGGCTTAAAGGATATTAGGCAGAAGGACGCGCTTCGCGCTAGACAACGCCGCTATAAACTAGAATAGCGCCGTAGAAGGTACCCCGTCTAAAATACTATATAGAATAGGTAACGACGCTACTATAGAAGACCTAGAACGTTAATCCGATAACGGAGATAAATAGAGGCGTAAGCCTACTTTAGACGCGCCTGTAGAAGACGAGGAGATTATAGATAAGGAAAGGAGACTACGCCTTGCAGAGTTGCAATAATAGATACTTTAAGTTAAGGCTAATATTAGGCGACTTAAAGTAAAAGCTACCTAATAGAGGCTTACCTTAGCTAGGCTAGACTAGGATAGGTTAGTCGGCGGCAACTAGCTTCTAAAGGCTAAAGAACTCTCTACGTTCGAAGGAAAGAGCTAGGCTTAGTACGATAACTAGACCTATACTATAGAACGACTATTCCGTAGATATTCGGGTTTTAATAGTTATAAGAACCGAAAGATAAATTACGCCGCAGATTATATAAGCAAGCTCTAGTAAGACTACTAGAAGCGATATATAGATTAGCTAGCGCTAGGGACTACCTTATCCTAGCCTATAATAAAGGAGGTTATAATTAACTCTATAGGTTTGCTATTCGAGTAACGCTAGAGAGCCTATAACGCGTTAAAGATAGTTAAATAGGGTAGGCGCACCTCTATAGAGCTTCTAGAAGAGATAAAGAAGCTCTAGAAGGAAGTCTAAAAGAATCGAGAAAGCTATAAGATCCTAGCATTCTACTCTACCTTATTACTACTACTACGATACTATATATAGTTATATCTAGTACTAGCTAAGTCGCTAAAGGAAGTAAAAGAGTAGGCGAACTAGGCTTACTATCTTATTAGCGATATAGTAGATAAGAACGAGCGGCGTAAGAATAGGTAGATAGCGTAGAACCGTAAGTATACTAGTATAAAGATAGCTACCTCTCTACTAAAGAGTAAATACGCGAATAAGCAGCGCTCGCCTAGGCCGTTCTAAGGTAAGAATAGGCTAGAATAGCCTAGATTACCTCTTATATACTATAGTTGCAAATAGATAGGCTATAAGAAAAGAGAATATTCTAACCCTAACCTTTAAGACCGTAACTTAGAAAAAGAGAGGGCTTACTTCTAGAAGCTATAGCGGTTATAGGCTACGTCTAATATAGCGAGGAATAGAGAAGGGCGGCGAAGCTAAGTAGGCCTAGAGGCTACCGCTACTTTAAGCTTATTACTATTATAGCTATAATTATAGAGCTAGATAAGCCTAGAGAGGTTACGGGGTTAATTAACTTAGGCGCGGTAGCAAACTTTATAGACGCTATACTTATAAAGGAGGTAGAATAGAATACTACCTTCGATAGTAGTACGCGGTTTATAGCGCTTAACGGCTAGAGTCTATAGATTATAGGTAGTACGGAGGGCCTATTATTAGTCCGCAATAGCCTAGGCTAGGTTCGTAGGTATAAGGCTTAGATATAGATAGGCTATATCTACGGGTTTTAGATTATTCTAGAAATGCTATAGTTAGAGGCACTAAACCTATCCGTCGACTTTGCGATAAAAATACTAGTTTAAAGGCGCAAGCTAAGAGAGAGGCAAACTATAGTAGTCGTAGGCGTAATACGTTTCTAGTAAGACTATAAGTCGTTTTAGAGCAATACGGTTTACGCCTTATCGGTTTAGAAAGTATTAGGTAAGGATATAAAGGGATAGGAGGAGGTCCCTATCGCCTTCTAGAAATATACCGCTATATTCTTAGAATAGAGCGCCGGAGAGCTACCTAACTACGGCCTAAATAATATAGCTATCGACCTAGTAGAAGGCAGTTAAGTCCCTTAGAGCCTAGTTTACTTAATATCTAAAGTAGAACTAGTATATATATATAACTATATAGAGAGTAACCTAAAGTTAGGTTTTATATAGTATTCTACGTCGCCGGTAGGCGTACCGATTCTATTTATACGCAAGAAGGATAGTACGCTATAGCTCTACGTAGACTATAGAGAGTTAAACGCTATTACGGTTAAGAACTGCTACCTACTACTACTAATTATTAAATCTTTAGACTAGCTAGTAGGAGCTACTATATTCTTTAAGCTAGATATTAGAAATACGTACTATAGAATCCGGATCTATAAGAGAGACAAGTAGAAGACGGCATTTAGAACTAGATACGGCTACTATAAGTATACCGTAATACTATTTAAACTATCGAACGCGCCTAGTATATTCTAGAAGTATATTAACTAGGCCCTTACGGGTCTTATTAATATATTCTACGTAGTATACCTCGACGATATTCTAGTCTACTCGAAGGATAAGATAGAATATAATAGCTACGTTCGGTAGGTACTAGTACGACTATAATAATACGGGCTCTACGCTAAGTTAAGTAAGTATAAGTTCTATAAGAACTAGGTTAAGTTCCTTAGGTACGTTATAAGACATAAGGAGGTTTAGATTAACCTAGAAAGGGTTAAAGCAGTATAGAAGTAGTCTATCCCTAACTCGGTTAGGAATATTAGAGTATTCCTAGAATTTGCTAATTACTACCGAAGATTTATAAGAAGGTTCTCTAGGCTTACGGTGCCGCTAAACTAGTATCTCGAAAGAAAGAAGAAGCTAGCTTAGCAGAAAGAAGAGTTTAGACTCTTATAGCTCGACGCTAGCACTCTTACGGCTTTTACTAAACTAAAAGGAGCGTTTATAGCCGCGCCTATTCTACGCTATTTCGACCTAGCCTTACTTATTTAAGTAGAGACTAATATATTCGAGTCGGCTATCTTAAGTATTATAACTTAATAGTATAATTTCGAGAATAAGAAGAAGTAGTAGTTTCTAGTAGTATACTTCTTATAGAAGATAGTAGCTACGAAGAGGAACTATAAGACGGAAGATAGTAAGCTACTAGCTATAGTAGCGTTCTTTAAGCACTTCCGCTACTATCTCGAGGGCGTACGATACTAGGTTAAACTTCTAACGAATTATACTAACCTTTAGATATTAATAACGATAAAGACGCTTTTAAGACATTAGGTACGGTAGGCTAAGTAGCTATTTGCAATCGATTTCCGTACGATCTACTATCCTAGCTTTGCAAATAGAGGGGCTAATATACTAAGCCGTAGACCTAACTATAAGGAAGCTAATTATTTAGAAAAATAGGCTATAAAGGAGAAGGCTAAAGTAAGCTAGCAGTTCCTACGCGTAGTATTAATACCGATAGGATAATCTAGCCTAGTCTACCTTATAGCTATAGTAGTCGTAGCTGCTACTAGCGTAATCTAGAAGCTAAACCGTACGGTAGTAAGAGTAAGAGAGATACTAACCTATACCGACATACCTGCGTAGGCTTAGTAATAGGCGACCGAGGAGGGTAAGCTATATTATAAGGGTAGGATATACGTCTAGAAAGGACTAAAACGCTTAAGGTTACTCTAGAAGTGCTACGACGATCCTTTAAGTAGATACTTCGGGTTCGCTAGGACCTTAAAATTATTATAGCGTAGGTTTTACTAGCTTAAGATACGCTAGTATATTAAGGACTTCGTACGTACGTACAAAGCGTATACTAGAGCTAAGCCCTAGCGATACCTACTCTATAGCCTTCTATACGTAGAGAAGCTATTATCGGGCCTATAAAAGAATCTAACGATAGATTTTATTATAAACCTTCTACCTAGTCGCTTATAGGACTAGGTATACGACTTAATTCTAGTAGTAGTCGATAGATTTACTAAGATAGCCTATTATATCCTATACTATAAGGATATTATAGCGGAGAGGCTAGGCGAGCTACTATTTAGAGAGATTATACGCCTTTATAGCGTCCCCTACTCTATTACGTCCGATAGAGGACCTATTCTAACCTCGAATTATTAGAGTACGCTATACTACTACCTCGGGGTGCGCCGAAAACTTAGTACCGCCTTCTATCTATAGATAGATAGATAAACGGAACGCTAGAACTAGACGCTCGAATAGTACCTACGTATATACTATAACTTTAAATAGAATAACTAAGCTATACTACTATCTACGGCGGAATTCGCTTATAACGATAGCCGTTATACCTCTATAGAGTATACGCTATTCTAAGCAAACTACGTTTATAACCTGCGGCGGCTAAACTAGCCTAGAATGCGCTAGAAGGCAGGAGAAGCGCTTAAGGCGGTTATACTAGCGGACTAGGTCCTCGTAGTATAGAAGTAGTTAAGAATAAGGCTAGCCGTAATATAAAAATAATAGGTATTAGTATATAACTAATACTATAAGAATATAACGTTTTGCGTAAGCAAATAAGTCTACCTTTCTATAAGGAATATTAAGTTACTATAGCCCTTTAAGAAGCTAAATTATAAGTATATAGGACTCTTCCCGATAGAGAGAGTTATAAATAGTATAATATACTACTTAAAGCTTCTATCGAACCTTAAGATATACTCGACCTTCTACGTTTCGCTACTAGAACGAGCTATCTTAAACTAGAATAGGCGGAGATAGGCCCTAATATAGAGGTTCGACGTAGACGAAGGCGAGATATACGAGGTAAAGGCTATTAAGGAATAACGTATAAACGACTTAGGGAACTAGAAATATTTAGTATTCTAGAAGAGGTACGGGTCGGAAGATAATTTATAGAAGCTAGTAGTATATATTAGCAAATCTATAATAAATATATATAGAAAAAGAATAGGAAGAAAGGGACCGACGTATAGAAGTCGTAGACAACGGCAACCCGCTCGGATAACGAGGTCTAATCTAGGCTAGAATCGGCTAGATTAGACTAGAAGACCCGAGAAGAGGTTATTATAACTAACCCTACGTCTAGGCGATATAAACGGACTTATAATAGGCTAGTAGGAGATAGAACGGACTCTAGGGGACTAGTATAGAATAATAGGCACTAGAGAGAATATAATAAGATATAGCGAATTTTTAATAAAATTCGAAAATTAGAATAAGAGGAAAAAGGAGATTTTAGAAATTATTAAGGAGAAATTAGGTAGCTTTAATTTCTATAGGCTAAAACATTATCTAAGGGAGTAGGGCCTACCTAGCTTAGAATAGCGCAGACTAGCGCTTTCTAACCCCTATAGAATAGTTAAGTTCTTATCTAGCTCTACCCGGCTCTCTAGGTTAGCTTCTATTAGAGAAGGGAGTATAGCGCCTATAGTAGCCTTAGTTAGGCGCTTACTAGTACTATTTAGGCGCCGCGCCTTCCGGATAGTACTAGCTATAATCTTTAGGTAGGTAGATAGAGCTATATTCTCCTTCTCTAAAGCAGCGCGGGACTTAGTACTAGACTCTAAGAACTTCGTACGCTTCTTAGATATAGAAGTATCCTAGCTAGGTTAGTAGGCGCTAGAATAGTCTAGACGGATTTAACTTACTATAGTCTTAAGAAGCGCGGTAGTAGAACGATTTCTCTTAGCAATCTTAGAGCCGGACTTATTCTATATATCTACGCTAAGGTACGCGCTAAGGCCGTCTTTACTGCAAATACTACCGCTAAGGCTACTAGAAAAGTAGGCAGAGTTAGCAAAAGCTAGAATAATATAGGGAGAGGTAATATATAGTATAATGCTACTAGCCTAGATCTCGATATAATCCTTAAGGTCCTTTATAGTAGCTCGGTTAAAGAAGAGGCTATTTATATATATGCCGTCGATCTCGTTCTTAAATGCGTTCTACTTAGCCTTATATTTAGGTAGGAGCTATAAGATTAGTATATCTAGTATAAACTAAGGCAATCTAGACTTACCTAAAGATAGTTAGCGTTCTTATTGCCTTAATAGAATAGGCAGTTATAGGTAAGGCCCGAAAAGGCCTTCTCGCCGACAATTTAGTAGAGGTTACGGAGATTAAGATACTTAGAGGCCTAGCTAATATAGGCAAAGTAGAGGTTAGTATTCTTAGGCCTAGTTTAGGCCTTATCTAGGTAGCTATAAGGATACCCTATATAGATACGGATAGGATATACTAGCCCGGCCTATCTTTAGATAGCTAAGAAGAGAACGGGCCGAGCCTATTCGGCTTAGTAAGGAGATACTCTTCGCTACTGCCGTTATACCTAGGATAACGAGGTAGATATTCGTATAGTTACTATCTAGAGCCTATTATCCTCGTGCTAGCCTATAGTATATACCTAATAACCCTAATACGTAAATATCTTCTTAAACTATATAACGGCTTAAGGGATATTAGGTAGAAGGACGCACTCCGCGCTAGATAACGCCGCTATAGACTAGAATAGCGCTATAGAAGGCACCCCGTCCGAAACGCTATATAAGATAAGCGACGACGCTACCGTAGAAGACCTAGAACGTTAATCTAATAATAGAGATAGATAGAGGCGTAAGCCTACTTTAGACGCGCCTATAGAAGATAAGGAGATTATAAATAAGGAAAGAAAACTACGCCTCGCGGAGTTGCAATAATAGATACTTTAAGTTAAGGCCGATATTAGGTAACTTAAAGTAGAAGCTGCCTAATAGAGGCTTGCCTTAGCCGGGCTAGACTAGGATAGGTTAGTTAGCGGCAACTAGCTTCTAAAGGCTAAAGAACCCCCTACGTTCGAAGAGAAGAGCTAGGCTTAGTACGATAACTAGACTTATACTATAGAACGACTATTCTATAGATATCCGAGTTTTAATAGTTACGAGAACCGAAAGACAAATTACGCCGCAGATTATATAGGCAAGCTCTAGTAAGACTACTAGAAGCGATATATAGATTAGCTAGCGCCGGGGACTACCTTATTCTAGCCTATAATAAAGGAGGTTATAATTAACTCTATAGGTTCGCCGTTTAAGCGACGCTAGAGGGCCTATAACGTATTAAAGACGGTTAAATAGGGTAGGCGCACCCCTATAGAGCTTCTAGAAGAGATAAAGAAGCTCTAGAAGGAAGTCTAGAAGAATTAAGAAAGCTATAAGATCCTAGCATTCTACTTCGCCTTATCGCTACTACTACGATACTGCGTATAGTTATATCTAGTACTAGCTAAGTCGCTAAAAAAAGCGGAAGAGTAGGTAAACTAGGCCTACTATTTTATTAGCAATACGGCGGATAAGAATAAGCGGCATAAGAATAGGCAGGCGGCACGGAACTATAAGCGTACTAGTATAAAAATAGCTACCTTTTCGCTAAAGGGCAAATATATAAATAAGTAGCGCTTACCTAGGCTATCCTAAGGTAGGAATAGGCTAGAACGGCCTAGATTACCTTCTATATACTATAGTTATAGGCAGGTAGGCTATAAGAAAAGAGAATGCCCTAACCCTAACCTCTAGAACTATAACTCGAAAAAAGAGAGGGCCTACTTCTAGAAGCTATAGCAGTTATAGGCTACGTCTAATATAGCAAGAAATAGAGAAAGGTAGCGGAGCCGAGTAGGCCTAGAGGCTACTACTACTTTAAGCTTATTACTATTATAGCTATAATTATAGAGCTAGATAGGCCTAGAGAGGTTATAAGGTTAATTAACTTAGGCGCGGCGGTAAACTTTATAGACGCTATACTCGCGAAGAAGGTAGAATAGAATACTACCTTCGATAGTAGCATATAGTTTATAGCGCTTAATAGCTAGAGCCTATAGATTACGAGTAGTATAGAGGGCCTATTATTAGTCCGTAATAGCCTAGGCTAGGTCCGTAGATATAAGGCCTAGATATAGGTAGGCCGTATCTACGAGTTCTAGATTATTCTAAGAATGCTATAGTTAGAGGCGCTAAACCTATTCGTTAACTTTACGATAAAGATACTAGTCTAAAGGCGCAAGCTAAGAAAGAGGCAAACTATAGCAGTTATAGGCGTAATACGTTTCTAGTAAGACTATAAGTCGTTCTAAAGCGATACGGTTTACGCCTTATCGGTCTAGAAAGTATTAGGTAAGAATACGAAGGGATAGGAGAAGGTCCCTATTGCCTTCTAAGAATATACTACTATATTCTTAGAATAAAGCGCCGGAGAGCTACCTAACTACGGCCTAAACGATATAGCTATTAACTTAGTAGAAGGTAGTTAAGTTTCTTAAAGCCTAGTTTACCTAATATTCGAAGCGGAACTAGTATATACGCATAACTATATAGAGAGTAACCTAAAGTCGGGTTTTATATAGTATTCTACGTCGCCGGTAGGCGTACCGATTCTATTTATATATAAGAAGGACGGCACGCTACGGCTCTATATAGACTATAGAGGGTTAAACGCTATTACGGTTAAGAACTACTATCTACTACCGCTAATTATTAAATCCTTAAACTAGCTAGTAGGAGCTACTATATTCTCTAAGCTAGATATTAGGAATACGTACTATAGGATTTAGATCTATAAGGGAAACGAGTAGAAGACGGCATTTAGGACTAGATACGGCTACTACGAGTATACTATAATACTATTTAGGCTATCGAACGCGCCTAGCGTATTCTAGGGGTATATTAACTAGGCTCTCGCGGGTCTTATCGATATATTCTATATAGTATACCTCGATAATATCCTAGTCTACTTAAAGGATAAGGTAGAATATAATAGCTACGTCCGGTAGGTACTAGTATAACTATAATAATATAAGCTCTACGCTAAGTTAAGTAAGTGCAAGTTTTATAAGAACTAGGTCGAGTTTCTTAAGTACGTTATAGAACGTAAGAGAGTCTAAATTAACCTAGAAAGGGTTAAAGTAATATAGAAGTAGCCTATCTCTAACTCGGTTAGGGATATTAGAGTATTTCTAGAATTCGCTAATTACTACCGAAGATTCGTAAGAAGGTTCTCTAGGCTTACGGTGCCGCTAAACCGGTACCTTAAAGGAAAGAAGGGGCTAGCTCGGCGGAAAGAAGAGTTTAGACCTCTATAGCTTAATACTAGCGCCCTTACGGCTTTTACCGAACTAAAAGGGGCGTTTATAGCCGCGCTTATTCTACGCTATTTCGACCTAGCCTTATCTATTCGGGTAGAGACTAATATATCTAAGTCGGCTATCTTAGGTATTATAACCTAATAGTATAATTTCGAGAATAAGAAGAAGTAGTAGTTTCTAGTAGTATACTTCTTATAGAAGATAGTAGCTATAAAAAGGAACTATAGGACGGAAGATAGTAAGCTACTAGCTATAGTAGCGTCCTTTAAGTACTTCTACTACTACCTCGAGGGCGCGCGATACTAGGTCGAACTTCTAACGGATTATACTAACCTCTAGACGTTAATAATAATAAAGACGCTCTTAAGGCATTAGGTACGGTAGGCTAAGTAGCTATCTATAATTAATTTCTATACGATCTACCGTTCCGGCTCTATAAACGGAGGAGCTAATATACTAAGCCGTAGACCTAACTATAAGGAAGCTAATTATTTAGAAAAATAGGCTACGGAGGAGAAGGCTAGAGTAAGCTAGCGGTTCCTACGCGCGGCATTAATACTAATAGGATAATCTAGCCTAGTCTACCTTATAGCTACGGTAGTCGTAGCTACTACTAGCGCGACTTAAGAGCTAGACCGTACGATAGTAAAGATAAGAGAGGTACTAACTTATACCGACGTACCTACGTAGGCTTAGCGATAGGCGACCGAGGAGAGTAAGCTATATTACGAGAGTAGGATATATATCTAGGAAGGACTAGAACGCTTAAGGTTACTCTAGAGATACTACGACAATTTTCTAAGCAAATACTTTAAGTTCGCTAGGACCTTAGAATTATTATAGCGTAGGTTTTACTAGCCTAAGATGCGCTAGTATATTAAGGACTTCGTATATACGTACGAAGCGTATACTAGAGCTAAGCTCTAGCGACACCTACCCTACGGCCTTCTATATATAGAGAAGCTATTATCGGGCCTATAAGAGAATCTAATAATAGATTTTATTATAGACCTTCTATCTAGTCGCTTATAGGACCGGGTATATAACTTAATCCTAGTAGTAGTCGATAGATTTACTAAGATAGCCTATTATATTCTATACTATAAGAACATTACGATAGAGGAGCTAGGCAAGCTACTATTTAGGAAGATTATATACCTTTATAGCGTCCCCTACTCTATTACGTCCGATAGAGGACCTATTCTAACCTCGAATTATTAGAGTACGCTATACTACTACCTTAGGGTATGCCGAAAACTTAGTACTACCTTCTATCTATAGATAGATAGACAAACGGAACGCTAGAACTAGACGCTTAAATAGTACCTATATATATACTATAACTTTAAATAAGACAACTAGGCTATACTACTATCTACGGCGGAATTCGCTTATAATAATAGCCGTTACGTCTCTATAGAGTATACGCCGTTCTAAGCAAACTACGTTTATAACCTATAGCAGCTAAACTAGCCTAGAATACGCTAGAAGGCAGGAGAAGCGCCTAAGGCAGTTATACTAGCGGACTAGGTCCTTATAGTATAGAAGTAGTTAAGAATAAGGCTAGCTATAATACGAAAATAATAGGCATTAGCATATAACCGATACTATAAGGATATAACGTTTTATATAGGCGAACGAGTCTACCTTTCTATAAGAAATATTAAGTTACTACGGCCCTCTAAGAAGCTAGATTATAAGTATATAGGACCCTTTCCGATAGAGAGAGTTATAAATAGTATAATATACCGCTTAAAGCTTCTATCGAACCTTAAGATATACCCGACCTTCTATATTTCGCTACTAGAACGGGCTATCTTAAACTAGAATAGGCGGAGATAGGCTCTAATATAGAGGTTCGACGTAGACGAAGGTAAGGTATATAAAGTAAAGGCTATTAAGGAATAACGTATAGACGACTTAGGGAACTAGGAATATTTAGTATCCTAGAAGGGGTATAAGTTAGAAGACGATTTATAGGAGCTAGTAGTATATATTAGCAAATCTATAATAGACGTATATAGGAAAAAAATAGAAAGGAAGGAACCGATATATAGAAGTCGTAGATAACGGCAACCCGCTTAGATAACGAGGTCTAATCTAGGCTAGAATCGGCTAGATCGGACTAGAAGACCTAAGGAAAGGTTATCGTAACTAACTCCGCGTCTAGGCGACGCAAACGGACCTATAATAGGCTAATAGGGAATAGACTAGACTCCGGGGAACTAGTATAGAATAATAGGCACCGGAGAGAATATAATAAGATATAGTAAATTTTCGATAGAATTCGAAAATTAGAATAAGAGGAAAAAGGAGATTTTAGAAATTATTAAGGAGAAATTAGGTAGCTCTAATTTCTATAGGCTAAAATATTATCTAAGGAAGTAGGGCCTACCTAGCCTAGAATAGCGTAGACTAGCGCTTTCTAACCCCTATAGGGTAGTTAAGTCCTTATCTAGCTCTACTTAGCCCTTTAGGTTAGCTTTTATTAGAAAAGGGAGTATAGCGCCTATAGTAGCCTTAGTTAGGCGCTTGCTAGTACTATTTAGGCGCTGCGCCTTCTAGATAGTACTAGCTATAATCTTTAGGCGGGCAGATAGAGCTATATTCTCCTTCTCTAGAGTAGCGCGGGACTTAGTACCGGACTCTAAGAACTTTATATACTTCTTAGGCATAGAAGTATCCTAGCTAGGTTAGTAGGCGCTAGAATAGTCTAGACGGATTTAACTTACTATAGTCTTAAGAAGCGCGGTAGCGGAACGATCTCTCTTAGCGATCTTAGAGCCGAACTTATTCTATATATCCGCGCTAAGGTACGTATTAAGGCCGTCTTTACTACAAATGCTACTATTAAGGCTACTAGAAAAGTAGGCGGAGTTAGTAAAAGCTAGAATAGTATAGAGAGGGGTAATATATAGTATAATACTACTAGCCTAGATCTCGATACAATTCTTAAGGTCCTTTATAGCGGCTTAGTTAAGAGGGAGGCTATCTATATATATACTATTAATCTCGTCTTTAAATACGTCCTACTTAGCCTTATATTTAGGCGGAAGCTATAAGATTAGTATATCTAGTATAAACTAGAGTAATCTAGACCTACCTAGAGATAGTTAGCGTTCTTATTGCCTTAATAGAATAGGTAGTTATAGGTAAGGCCTAGAGGGGCCTTCTCGCCGACGATCTAGTAGAGGTTGCGAAGATTAAGATACTTAGAGGCCTAGCTAATATAGGCGAAGTAGGGGTTAGTATTCTTAAGCCTAGTTTAGGCCTTATCTAGGTAGCTCTTATAGAATTTAGTAGCAGCCGACGATATCTTATACGAGCTAGCCTAAGTTAGTATAGTTCTGCCCTATTCTAGCGCTACCTAGCGTAGAAAGGATATACCGAAATCTAGGCAAATATAGATATAAGAATAGCGGAAGAGGTTTAGAATAGAATAGTTAAACCCTAATAGTAGCATCGGCTAAAACGCTCTATAATTAGCTAATAGTTTTTTACGGCCCGTCCCTTCCGCTATCTCTAATTAGCTAGAATAACAAACCTCTAGAATTCGCGATATATAGTAACGAAACTTTAATACGTAATAGTACTATTGCACTACGAGAAATACGCGCTACGAATAGCGCCTCTAGGAGGGGGGAGGAGATAATATAAGGATGCCCTATATAGATACGGATAGGATATACTAGCCCGGCCTATCTTCGGATAGCTAAGGAGAGGATAGGCCGAGCCTATTCGGCTTAGTAAGGAGATACTCTTCGCTGCTGCCGTCGCACCTAGAATAATAAGGTAGATATTCGTATAGTTACTATCTAGAGCCTATTATCCTCGTACTAGCCTGCAGTATATACTCGACAACCCTAATAGTAGCTCTTATAGAATTTAGCGGCGGCCGACGATATCTTATGCGAGCTAGCCTAAGTTAGTATAGTTCTACCCTATTCTAGCGCTACCTAGCGTAGAAAGGATATACCGAAATCTAGGCAAATATAAATATAAGAATAGCGGAAGAGGTTTAGAATAAAATAGCTAAACCCTAATAGTAGCATCGGCTAAAACGCTCTATAATTAGCCGATAGTTTTTTACGGCCTATCCCTTCTGCTGCCTCTAATTAGCTAGAATAACAAACCTCTAGAATTCGCGACATATAGTAACGAAACTCTAATACGCGATAGTGCTATTATACTACGAGAAATACGCGCTACGGATAGCGCCTCTAGGAGGGAGGAGGGGACAATATAAGGATGCCCTATATAGATACGGATAGGATATGCTAGCCCGGCCTATCTTCGGATAGCTAAGGAGAGGACGGGCCGAGCCTATCTAGCTTAGTAAGGAGATACTCTTTGCTACTGCCGTCGCACCTAGGATAACGAGGTAGATATTCGTATAGTTATAATCTAGAGCCTATTATCCTCGTGCTAGCCTATAGTATATACCCGATAACCCTAATACTACCTCTACGCCCTTCGCCGCGTAGTATAATACCTCTATTACTAAATATTATATACTTACTTAAGGACCTCTAAGGACCTTAAACCTCGCTATTTAGGCCTATAGAAGGTACTATAGTTAAGGTAGCGCGAGACTACTCGAATTAGTAAGGTACGTAACGCGAACGTATTTAATAATTTAGTAAAATACTAACTACTCTATAGAGCGCTAGAAGGAGTAAATTACGCTAATTATATAGCTAATTAAATTAGTATATAGCGCTTATATAGCGTAGTGAGTTTATTAGTTTTAGCACGGCTAAAATGGTCTAACGACCACTCAGAATTAATGATTCTCCACTCCGGATGTCGATGCGCATGCTAATAAATGCCATTCTCCAGTGCTCCATGGGGTGGCCCCAACCAAATGGCAGCACGCAAGAGGCTCTAATGCATCGTTCCGGATTTGGTCACGCTTTCCTGGGGTTGGTAGTGATCCACGTCTTCTCTTCTCGAAACGTCGTTCTGATGATCAACTTGATACCCAGCTTTTTGCAGCACCTCTGAAGCGATAGCTCTTGTTGAAGGGCGATCGGCTCGGCCGCTGAGTGCTGAGCAGTTCGCAGTCCGAAGCTGTACATGATTCGAACAGTGATCCCGATGCTTCCAATGAGAAAGAGAAAAAAAAAAGTACTCAAAAGCGCACGAACAAATGCGGTGTCTTGACCTCAGATGGCCCACTTCTCCCTTCTTCAAGTATACCGGCATTTGCTCGAAGCGGCGGTACTGCCATAATCTCTCTGAATCGACCTGCTCATATCTCCTAACCTCAAGACCCTCCAACTTCGACAGCGTCAAACGCCAACGCCGACACCCAACAAATATTCTTCCAATCTAATCGACCACATTCATGCCTTTCCTAAGACCATTACACCTCAAATTCTCCTCCAGGCAAAACAGGGAAAGAAAAACATACGCCAAAAACGCTTGTGAACATCTCTGTTTATTTTTCCCTCTCAAATCAACCCATTCAAATACGCCAAATCATCCACTCACTCTTCGAAGCCCTTCTTTCATCAACGCAAGGGCGTACAAGTCTCACCCCCAACAATTGCCAACCGTCACATTGTTCCTCTCACACTCGGCACGATGTTCAGAGGCTCGTAGGGGTCACATCGGAGACCTTGGGCCTGTTTGGCGAGTGTCGAGCGAGGGCTACCGCTGCTGCAAGGACAGGAGGTGGGTGACCAAGGCGGCGAAAGCGAGGAGACAAGTCATAACTATGAACAGACTTGCAAAGACGGAAACTCGCTTCTTTCTTCTCAGGCGGATTGTGCTTCCAAAACGAGATGGGGAAATGGAAATCCTACCTCTTTCGTCGAAGTCCTTTCTTTCCCCATGGAAGTGCTGCCTCACCTCGATCGATGTATATGTATGTTTACATTTTCTTATGTCGATGAATCTCCTTTCCACCCCACCACTCCAACCGACGAAAATACAACAACGATGCGCATGCCTCCGTCATTCAAGCCCCCGGCTCCAAAATGTCACGGCAATGCTTGCCCGTCAGCCGCCTCTCATCCACCAAAGCTTTTCCTCTCTCTCTCTCTCTCTCTCTCTCTCTCTCTCTCTCCTTTCAACAACTCACTGCAATAGTTTGATCGCACACTTTCTACGCCTCGGCTGAACGGCGTCTACAGTCATCGGCACCAGAAGCCATCAAAGCCACAATCCTCACCTCACCTCACCTCACCCCACACCAATAGCCGTTCTCAGCAACAGTCCGATAGCAGCAACCAAAAAAAACGACAACAAAATTCTTCCACAGCTTTCAGCTTTCAGTATCTTTACGACTCATCAAGTCGCATCAAACCTACCATCTCTCCAGTTCGAGGAGAGAGAGAGAGAGATTTCCAGAAATCAAAGTCCTCCAACTGACACAGGATTCATCATCGCCCGATGATCAGATCCAAGGGGGAAGAGACACACCATGGCGTGTAACAGGGAGGAAGCACGACGAACCTATCCCGAATCCGACCTTGCTTGTCTGTCGTTACGACACCACGACATCCTTTGATAAACCCGAACAAGCCTCTCTCTCTCTCTTTCTCTCTCCTTTTTCCCGCGTCCATCAATCCTTCCTCCTCCTCCTCCTCCTCCTCCTCCTCCTCCTCCTCCTCCTCTTCTTCCTCCAGTCAGTCAGTCAGTCAGTCATAAAGACACTGTTCATCTCGAAGCTTGTATTCCATGACACATGACACATGGTGTGGCATTACCATTGCCAAACCGCTTTGGCAAAACCAAAAAAAAACAAAAAAAAAATCGAGATCTCATGGTCTTGAAAAAGAAATTCTGCCATGCGTTGAGCAAAAGTCTTGGAGCATGGAGAGAGCAGCAGCAGCAGCAGCAGTAGCTCGAGAATCTCCCAAGTTTTTTTTTCAGGTATTAGCTCGGTGGATCCGAAAAAAAGATCATCGAGTGATGAGTTGCGGAGATTGTCATTTGGTTTTTCTTTTTTTTCTGTGCCTGATGTGTAGACCGTTGAGCTCGTGTGTTGGTCAGTGTAGCAGTGGCAGCATCGCTGATCTCGTAGTGTGGGTCATGAAGCTGATATCTGTGAATGGATACTTGAAGAAGGGGTGGATTCTAGGGGAGAGTGTGTCTGTGAACATATCTGAACTCTCATGGTTAAGCACTAAACAACATCACTTCGTTGTTTTTCCCGTAGTCATGAAGAAGCGGACCGCTGGCCCCTTCTTACGCGACTGCATCACTATATCGTGAAAGCCGCACTCATCACCCCGGACTGTTCTCCTCTCAAGGACAGAGAACGTCTCTCTATCGTCCAGGAACCACATTCAACACCCCACCATCAATCGCCAAAATCTCACCATTGACATAATGATTCTTGGTGAAAAACAACACTCCCATTCCAATCTCCTCATCACGTCCTGCCCGCATCATCGGCACATGACCCGTCTGTTCAATCTTCTCTTGAGGGAACTCGCTCTTCTGGCGATCATCCGACTTCGTACCCGCCATCTCCGAGGGAAAGTATCCCGGAGCAATACTACAAGAATTCATCGCAATCAGCAAACGAACTCCCCACGCCCAACAAGCATCATCACACACACAAAGCAGCGCAAAGGAAAAGAAGAGAAAAAGAGAAAAGCAAAAACCATACCTATTAACCCTAATCTTCGCCTTCTGAAACTCCTTACTCATCAACTTACTCAAATGCACCGTCGCGCCTTTTGCAGCATTATACGAAAAATGCCCCTGGGCATCCCTCATGAGACCCGACATGGACGAAATGGTAATAACACTCGGACTAAAATCCTCGTACGGCCCGCCTTTCGCCTTCGTAGCAGCCTGCAAAAGCGGCAGAAACGCCACCGCGGTGAAATACACACTCGTCACGTCCGTTTCGAACGTGCTTTGCCAGTCTTCCACGGATTCTTCGTTCCAGAGCTTCGCGCTCAGGTCTTCGGCGTTGGAGTGTTCGGGAGGGGCTTTGGGCCCGGAGATGCCGGCGTTGCAGATGAGGAGGTTGATGTGGGGCTCTTTGGCTTTGAGGGAGGAGACGAGGGCTGCGAGGTCGGACTTTTTGGTTACGTCGCAGGGGCCTAGGGGAATGATTTGGCCGCCGGTGCGGTCTTCCTCCGGGCTGTGGGATTTGGCGGCGTTTTCGAGTGCTTCGGTGCGGCGGCCTGTGATGTAGACTTTGGCTCCGTTGGCGGCGAGGGCTTGGGAGCACATGAGGCCGATGCCTGTTCCGCCGCCGGTTACGACGCAGACATAGTCTTTGACTGTGAAGAGGCGGTTGACGTCGAAGTGGTGGGTTTCTGCCATGGTGACTGTTCTTGGTCGAAGTCGTTAGATGAGAATGTCGAAGTCAACGGCTGAGAGCTGCTGAAGAGAAGTGAGTACATTAGTTCGTCACTGTGATTTCGTTGTGTAGCACAAGACATTGAATAATGACGTAGCGTGTGACATTTTTGTGACGCGCTGCGCAAAGCAGGCACGCGAGCTCATGTGACTTGGTGAATTTTCTCTACTGCTTCACTGCTTGCGGATATTGATACATACGCACCGTGTGTGCTGAGTCTCGAGCTATAGAAGTTGACACTAGGTGACAGTCAGCGCTGTGACCGGCTTTGAGACCTCGTGACCGTTTCGCTACGTATCCAAGCTTGGCGCGGGACATTGACACGGAAACAACGCCAGCGCTGAACACTGGCGCAAAGCCCCATAATCATGAAGGGACCTCGCCCCACAGAGTGTGGAAAGTCTGGCAGTGATCGGGCCGGGAGGCGACTCTGCTAACCTTCGGCTTGCGGAAGTCCTTTTGGCCTCCATAGAGGCATGTTGCCAGCAGACAGTGGTTCCGTTACGCGTGTGCGTAGTCTGCTCCGAATGTCTGACGGCGTTTGTCCGTGGACAGGATGATGGAATGTGAACAAGCTGTGTCCTCCCGACGCGTCTAGATTTCGAGGGCCTTCTGCGTCATCTCGAGCGCTCCATCGAAGGTCTGGTTGCCACCGATGAAGCCAGCGGCATGCACGAAGATGCATCCAGGCACGCCAGAAAGCTTGCTCAGCTCGTCATCGCGCACTCCTCTCCACGCCTCAGGCAGTCCCTTGCGGTTCTCGAAACTGCCAGGCTCCAGACTGACAGCTCGGATACGCCACTTGCTGTCCTGCTCTCCGCTCTCGGCAAAGAGTGCGTACAAGACATTGCCCTTGGCACCGGTCTCTTCCTCGAGCGCGTACAAGTGGTCCATCCACGGGACGCCGCCTTCCCTCCAGGGCACGACGAGGATGCGGCCTTGTGAGTCTACTGCATGTCGAGAATTGAAGGCTTGCGCGACCACGTTACGGGCGGGAAGCCATGCCAGGAACTTGTCGCTCAGCTCGATTGAGAATTGCTCGCCCACAAAAGCGGAAGCACGAGCGAAGCGGGCATCTTCATCAGCTTGGTCCTTCGCCTTGCTCGTCTGAATGAAGCCATTTGCGCTGACGTTGTTTGCAGCAGGTGTGACAGGTGCGTGGTTGTAGCGGCCGACCACACTGGCAATGCTAAAGCCCTTGTCCGATGTCTTCTTTTCGATGCCCGCCTTTCTGATCTCGGCTGGGTCGTAGACTGAGATGCCATTGTCGTTGGCGTCGAACGCTTGGACAAAGTCTTCGTATAGCTTTTGGTAGAGCAACTCATTCTCTGCACGGGCGACCTCCAACCCAGTCACGGCGGCAACGATTCTCTTGCCGTAATGCATCCACACCAAGCCTGCTGACGAGAGCTTGGTGTTCTTGCCGGGAAAGGTGGCATTGAATTCGCGTTGGTGGTGATCGTAGCGGAAGATGGCATCGTCGTGCACACCACCCACGTCGACGACAATGGTGCACGTCTTGAGCACTTCGGGGTCGCGCGTTCTGATCAACGAAGCGCCTTTGTACTCTGGCAGCAGGCAGAGCAGGTAGACAGCGAGGGCTTCGTCGGCGTGGAAGTGGCCATTGTGAGTGCCAATGACTGGGGCTGCAGTACCATCGGCCATCTTGAGTCGCTTCGACGCGGGCTCCGAGGTCATTTGCTGCAGCAGAGGTCGGTAGAGGCGGGGATTGCTGGCCACGAGGCGCTGGAAGATGTCGTTGGGCGTCTTGGCCTTGTTCGGGGAGGCAACGGAACGGAGCAAAGCTCTATGCGGTGGCAGACGGAGGAGTGCACGGGAGGGCCGCAGTGGTGACCAAACTAGTCTCTTCATGCAAACAACGGAGAGGTGTCGAAAATGGTCACAAGCTTGAAACGTCGCGACATCCCTGCAGCTTCGGTCCTTTTGCACGTGCTGCTGCTGCTGCTGTGTTCCGCCAAGCCATCGACGTCGGTGCGATGTGCATCAATTTTTTGTGGTGCGACGCGAAAGGCAGGAGTCGCAATAATGACGCTGGCGATGGGCGAAGCGACGTGAGAAACCGGTTTGCGCGCTGGCCGTCGTCTTGATTTCCAGATGGAGATGACAATAATAATGGCCGGTCAGGCTGCTGGATGAAGGCGAGTGCTGCGCTCTGCGGGGGCGGGCTGGCTGGCTGGCTGGCCACGACCATTCCAGCAGCGTAGTCTAGTACATACCACTAAATACATGTAAGTGACTGCACGTCGCACGCGACACACCCAACACCAGCACCAGCAACAGCACCAACACCAGCATCACCACCAACACCCTCCTTCCCTCGACCTTGCTTCCACCTCCGCCCGCTCATAAACCCCGGCGTTCCCCTCTTGACCGCCCTTCATCAGACAACGCGTCGCCGACAGCAGCAGAACCACGGACGCGCCTGCATATCGCCGGCTGTGGAGCCCACAGCCTGGACCCTAGTTACTATATCACACTATCTGGCGGTCAACTTTAGCCTAGCGACGAGCACACTTTCAACACACCTTCCTTCGCGCCGCCCTTCCTCTCACCTCCTCCTCCTCCTCCTCCTCCACCACCACCACCACCACCACCCGCTCTTGCTGCGACAACCCCAGCGTGAGAGGTGAGGAGAGCTCGACTCGCCGTCATCGCCGCATGACCCTCCCACAACCGCCGTCCCTCATCCCTCCGCACGACTCGGCTCGGCGGTCAAGGTGGCCATGATCCTCCGCTTCATTGGGAGCTCGCTGTTCCTCGCCTCGATCGTCTTCACCATCCCGCTCGCCTTCGATGTCGGCGGCCGAACGTGCGGGCTGGCATTCAGTCTGAGCCTGGCCACGTACTACTTTGTCCTCTCGACACTGCGACTCGCGACGCCAGAGCAGTCGACATGGAGGAGGGCAGGAGTCAACATCATTGCTGCCATGCAGCCATTCATGATCGCAGGCTTGCTGATCTGGAGCCTGAACAAATTCAGTGTGGACGCGGGTGAGGAGGGAACCTGGGTCAGTCGCGCCTTCTTCAACGCGACGAAGCCACTGCACCCGGCCCCGAGCTTCAAGGAGTGGGTGTTTGGAAGTGAAGGAATGCTGCAGTACGCCCTGATTGGTGGCTGGGACAAATTCTTGAGCTACTCCATGCCCGTGTTCCAGCTGGTCGAGGGCTTCTGCAGTCTGCTGGTCATTCAAGCTGCGGGACAAGTCACGCGATATCTCGTCAACAACGACGATGGGGGAGACAGCTGGATGCTGGGACTCTTGGTCCCATCCGGCAGCGTCATCGCCAGTTCGTGTTACTTCATCTGGCGCATGTCGACGTTTCCAGGACTCGACAGCCAGGACGCCGTGCTGATTGGTATTGCCATTACTTGCGCGGTGTTTCTGTGTGCGTGGGGCATTGGAAGCGGACGTGGGAATATTGTGGAAAGCAGCTTGCTGTTCGCATACATCACGCTCTGCATCTATCAGATCTTTACCGATTACCAGCCAAGCCAGCCGCTGCCAGACTCTCCTCTACCCAACGACGTCAACGAGTTCCCACCACTTCCCCCTATCCTAATGGCCAGCTTCTCGACCATCACGCAAGCTCTGTCGCAATTACCAAGCACCATTCTGAATGGCTTCGGCTTTATGTTCGCTGCTGTACAGACTGTCACACCATCGGTCATCATCTCGCTGATCTACCGCCTTCTGGTTCTCTACGCCGCAGCTCGCATTATCCCAGCTGTGCGAGAGTCTGGTGCACGCGCTTTGGCTCACGACCCATCGTTCGAGGACTCGGAGGGAGTGCATGGCCTCATGGGAATTTTGACGTACTACAGCCCAAGCATCCTCATCGCAGTTTACACGAGCCTGCTGCTTCAACACTTCGCGACGGCGTCTGCTGACCATCCTGGAGAGTGGTGGACCAGTCAAGGCGGTGAGGGAGGAGGCAACCTCAGCCGATGGGCCAACTTGGCCGGCACCATGGCACTCTACGCAGTCGAGCTGTATCTAGGCAAGGACCAGGATGACACCCTGCACTGGAAGCTGGATTGAGGACAACAAGACCGGAGTGGAACGGAGATGGATCAAATTGTATTCGACCCCAGTGGTCATTGAAAAGAGCGATCTGTGATCGCAAACGGCTGGCCGTATAGGCTGATATGCAGTCCGTCTGCGCAACTTCGGCGACGGATGAAGTGCATTCGTCAAGCACCAACGGCCCCAAGCTGGAGGCACGACGTGTTCAGTGCACAGCCATACGAGATTGAAAGCATTCTCTTCGCAGCCGACTGGGGCGGCATACACATGCAACTTGCAATCTTGAGCACAGACTCCAGCGAGGTCCTTCGAACGGAGGAAGGGAAGAAATGTCCTCTTGTAACATTGGACGTTCGGGAGGATGAGGAAGACGAGTAAGCAAAACCGATGGGGGAGATTGGGGAATGTGGCAAGGCGCGCGAGAAAGGTGAGAGGGCAGAATGGATGAGTTTCACTAATTCTATTGAGAGTGAGAGTGGGAGGACAAAATCCCAACACCAGCCTCAGCTAAGATAAAGCGATTCGATTAGATACCCCAGAACTCGTCATGTTGTGCATGCTTCTTTTGTTCTGAGAGTAATACGAGGATATGTTGTACTGCTGGGGGATCAAGTCTTGCGTGATAATGGCATGGAGACTTCCCTTCTCAAGAGCCATGATGACCTTGTGACCTTGGAAAAGTCTTGGTCGGTGCGGTACTTTGGAGAGTGTGGGCTGGAGTGTGAATATGATGCTGCGTTGTTGACAGCGTTGGCTATTGTTGGATGGCAACTGGAAAGAGCATTTCATGCACATGTACATGTACAATGCTATGGAATGACATTTTTTTTTGAGACAATGAGGTGAGATGAGCTGGGCTGCCGACGCGGTTGGCGGTGGACTTTTTTTGCACCTGCGCTGCTGGCGCACCTTTGTAGGTCGTTCATGTCCAAATGTGCACTTTCCATTCCGGGTGTACATGTATCTCCAGTCTGTCGTTGCTCTTTTGAAGTGTTTTTGCTCGTCGTGCTGACGCTCTCTCTCTCTCTCTCTCTCTCTCTCTCTCTCTCTCTCTCTCTCTCTCTCTCTTTCTCTCTCTCTCTCTCTCTTTCTCTCAGAGCTGCGGATTCCAGTCACATCATTCAGAGAACTTGAACATTGAATTTCTCATGTTGACGACAGCGACAGCATAGCGACAGCGGAGGATGGAGATCAGCTCGCGATAGGATTGGTGGCGTCGACGTGCGAAGACTTTCCACCACGAACACACATCGGAGACTCTTCCGGAATTTGAACCCTTCTTTGGTTGCCGATCAAGCAACAAGTGAAGAATTGGGATTTGTTACCCCACGACACAGACGATGAGATTTCAATGTACTCAAGGTCCGAAGGCCTTGTGGGCGGAGGAAAACACACAAGAACCAGATCTTTCCATCTCTCCTTTCCCAGGGTCCGGGAAAACAGAGTTCATCTTCGTCCGACGCGCCTAGGGAGCGTGACTCGGATTGCTAGGGAGCGTGATGGAGCGTTAATTACGTAATTGCGACAACACACAATAGCGCACTCTAACACTAAACGACACTGCGCCTCTCTCGACACTCGCCTTCGGCTCGGTCTCGTTCATTGCCGGAAAGAAATAATGCTATCTTTTTAAGGGGCCTATGCCTTACGCGCTCGGGTATCGTACGTCGTCGCTATTACTCGCAGGCTCGCAGCTCCGAGTACTCACTTCGCTCGCAAGCTCGCCTCGCTTGTCCGGGGAATTATTCGAATTGTCGCGTTATGCTATGTATCGTCACGCTCCCTAGCAATCCGAGTCACGCTCCCTAGGCGCGTCGATCTTCGTCCCGACGCGTACCAATCCAATACGTCGACAATAATAAAAATGGCGCACACTCACATCCTGCTGTGTGCTGGCACTTCCTGATGAGCAAGTTCCCTAGGCGCGATCGTCTTGTGAGTGTCGTGTACTGTAAACGTGAGCCCTTGGCTTTGCACGATCAGACCTGTGTGAGACTAGTGTTGTGCCTCAGTCACAGTCACAAATCTCGTAACTAGGTAAATGGCGTAACTGAGCTGTAACTAAGCGTTTTGCCCTGTAAATAGCTTGTAACTGTGTAACTGAGATTCGTACGTGTTTCCTGCCTTTATACCTACTCGCAAGTACCTGTTAGAAGTAGTAAGAATTACGCTAGTAACTTAGCATTAGATTCTATGTTGTTAACATGCTATTATCTACTATTTGTTACCTCTAATACGCTTTCTACCTATTAAAACAAGCTAATTATATCTCTATAGTATATCTCTAATCCTATCTTAGATTTGTTCTTATATAATTAAGTCCTAGATAGTTAAGATAGCTGTTTTAAACTAGTTAATATCTATCTTACCTAGTTAGTTACTATACCTCTTTTTAAGCAACTCTTCTAGCAATAGCTATATGCCCTTAATTAGATTTAAATTAGGTAATTATGCAGGGTAATTAAACAGCTTAATAAGCTCTCTCTATCTTAGAATCTTAGCCTTATTATTACTAGATCTATAACTATATAAAGGGTTACTATCTTCTATTAGAATAGCTCTATAACCTAAGTTCTTTATATAATTAATCTATCTAATATATAGTAGAAGGATATTCTTAGTATAGTAGTGCTAAGTTATTATATTGCTCTTCTTAATTATCTCTAGAGGCTATTAATTCTTCTAAATTAATATCTCCTACTAGAATTCCTCCTCTAACTTCTTAGCTCTATTCCTTCTTAGTTTAGCCTTCTACTAGAGTTTATATAGGTGTTGCTTATCCTAGTGTTTATTATAGTAGAAATATAGCCTTAATTTATAGTAGAATAATATAAAGGCTAAAATATAAAGGGTAAGGTAGCTAGGCTTAGGAGCCTCTCTAATTAAACCCTTAGTATTACTAACCTCTCTAAAGATTAACTTTAGGCTATATATAGCCCTATCTATATATGCTTTATCTATCTAGTAAACCTATTTAAACAAGGAATCTAAGGTTTTATACCTAAATTTATAGCTATTCTTAATCCTATACTTCTTATTCTTATTACTTATTCTAAAGGTTTTAGACCTCTTAGATCTAATAATTCTTAGCTTTCTTTCTCTTATCCTTCTTCTAAGGGTACTCTCTAAGTATTAAGACTACTTAATAAAGAAGTTATAGTCTTATTTTCTTAAATCTTAAGGGCCTTTTGTCACGGGCGGTATAGGGACGGAAGGTAGGTATAGTCGCTAGCGGTTCGGATACAGATGCTACGGACAGAGTACAGTACTCGGTCTACCGTATAGGTAGCCTTAAACGACAGGACGTAGCTCAAAGGAAGGAAGCCTCTCCCTTAAGCGTAGGCAGAAGAAACTCTTCCCCATAGGTCACCTAACCTATAGGGGACACGTAAGCCGTAGGCCCTCGGGGCGGCCCTGCCGTACGGGTCACGTGTCCACTACTACCTAGCAACCCGTTGGGTGCATACGGGCTGGTAGTTACGGGCCTAGCCCGTGACAGTACCCCCCCTTCTAGCGTAAAGTCCTCCGTGACTTCTCCTCGGTATAGGTACGCATAGTAGGGAGGTGCAAAAGGATAAGGCGGAGCGGGGTGCAAAACGACCCGCCCCCTTGTCGGGGGCTTAGCCAGCGCCATTTGTGCGACCCTTAGGTTCGTCCGTACTCGCCGCATAACTGCGTCTTCGGGACTACTTCTGTAGGTATGGCGCTGGGGCATTACACTCATCGTCGTGCCGATACTTAAATTAGCAGTCTCGGATGCGGAGAACCCTGCTCCCTCTACGCGGCGCACCGAAGTGTCCGGTCCGTAGAGGGCCCTCAATACAACAAAGCCTCCAGGTGGACGTGTCTCAGGCCCACCCTTCTCTGGCTCCATTGGTCAGCTGCATGACTCAGCAGGAAATCAGATCTGTTATAACTCCAAAAATTGGGGGGCAGCCTCCTTGGCCCAGTGGTAAGGCGGCTCGGCGTTGGGGCGGGAAGGTCAGCGGTTCGAATCCCACCCGGGGCAGCGGCGAAAATGTCGGTTTGCGGTAGCAGCGACGTCGTAGGCGGAGCGGAGGGTGCCAAGACGCTAGCGGCGGGGTCACGTGATTTTTCCGGGGCCCGTAGGGGCGTACGGCGGTAGCTATACTGGCATTCGAGGGGGGCCGGTTTTAGCGGGTATCTCCGGTGGAAATTGCGGACGAGGTGCGGGACGTCCTCTATTATCGTCTCGGCTGGTTCGGTCGTAGGTACGTCGTAGCCTTTCCACTTAACTACGTAACGGAGGCGCTCCCGGCCTCCGGGGCCCCTACGGTCGGTTTTCGAGTCGATAATATCTTCGACTTCCCACTCGTCGACTCCGTCTACCTCGACTGGTGGCGGCGGTTCTGCGCGTTGATTCGGGTACGGGTCCTCTGCGGCGGGCGTAAGGAGGTCGTTGTTAAATACCGGGTGTAGCTTAACGGTCGGCGGCAGTTCTAAGCGGCAGGTGTACGGCTTTACTTCGAGGACTGTAAACGGGCCTAGGTTCTTCCAGTCGAGCTTCTTAGTTGGGCGGAGCGTCTTAATATTCCGGGCGTCTAGCCAGACTTTCTGGCCGACGGTAAACGTATACGACGGACTGCGGTGCCTGTTTGCAGCGTCTTCGTAGCGGGACTGGGCTAGGCTAGTCTCAGCCTTTAGGAAGTCGGTAATTGCTCTCATATCCTCGACGAAGGACTCTGCATCGCGGCTAGCCGGCGGGTCGGTACTAGACTGCAGAACCTCCGTGCCTAGGAGCGGTTGGTAGCCGTAAGTAGCTAGGAACGGAGAGAGGCCAGTAGTTTCAGAGAACATAGAGTTTGCGGAGAATTCTGCTAGCGGGAGCCACTCTACCCAGTCGTCTTGTAGGTAGGATACGTAGGCGCGGAGGTGCTGTTCTAAAACAGCGTTTATCCGTTCGGTCTGACCGTCGGTTTGCGGGTGGTAGGAGGTCGAAGGGGAGCACTTAATCTTAAGCCTCTGTGTAAGGTGCTTCCAGAAGTCGGACATAAACTTAGCGTCTCGGTCGGATACGATATCTAGCGGTTTACCGTGTAATCGGAATATGTTCCTAACGAATAGGCGGGCGATTTCCTCGGCTCCGTCGGTCGTAAAGCAGGGGACGTAGTGGCGTAGTTTAGTAAGGCGGTCTACGATAACGAAGATAGCGTCGTACCCGTCGGACTTCGGCAGGTGCGTAATAAAGTCCATCGAAATATAGTCCCAAGCGCGGGTCGGGGTCGGCAACGGCTGTAGTAATCCGCGGTGTCTCTGTCTGCTCGGCTTAATCCTACTGCAAGTATAGCAGTTCTGGACCCAACGGCGGACATAGGCGCTAAGGCCCCTCCAGTAATAGCTACGCGAGACTATCTGATAGGTCTTCGCTCTCCCAGGGTGTCCTGCGGCCGGGATCTCGTGACAGAGGCGGAGTACCTGGTTATATATCTCCTCGTCGTTCGGGATATATAGGCGGTTCCGGTAGAAGAGACGGTTATCCCTTATCGTACATTGGGATAGTTGGATTAGCGGGTGGCGGTTCTTGCCTTTACGGAGAGCGTCTAGGATCTCTTGCAGAGTCTCGTCGGTAGGATAAGCGCGGTCTAGAAGGGCGTGCAGTTCTTCGGGGATCTGGACAGCTATCGTTTCTTCGGAAGGTTGCTCTCGCGTTTCTTGTCCTCTTCTACGAATAGGGAATACGTAGAGTTGTTGTTCCTCCTCGGGTAGGAACCGGATAGATATAGTTTCTGAGAACGAGACCTTCTTCTTTAACGGGGTTTTCGGCGGCGGCTGGGGTGCTTCTAAGGCAGGGTCTGGCAGGTTCTCGCGTTTTAAAACTACTTGGCTCTGGTGGCGGAGGCGCTCATCTCCCTCTTTAGGCAGATCACCTGACCTCCTGGTTAGGGAGTCCGGTTTTTGGCCTAGCTTGCCCGGTCGGTATACGATTTTAAAACGGAACCGTGATAGGAACTCGGACCAGCGGGCTTGGCGACGATTAAGCTGCTTCGTCGTCGTAAAGTACTCTAGGTTTTTGTGGTCGGACAGTACTTTAATCGGGTGTTCGGCTCCTTCTAGCTCGGGACGCCATTCCTCGAAACAGCGGATAATTGCTAATAGTTCCTTATCGTATATCTCGTAGTTACACTCAGCGGGGGAGTGTTTCCGGGAGAAGAAGGCAACTGGACGTAATACCCCTTCGTTATCGTACTGGGAGAGTATGCCGGCAGAGACGAAGTCGGAGGCATCGGTTTCAACGACTACTTCTTTAGTCCAGTCGAACGGTGCTAGGATAGGACCATCTACAAACGCGTCCTTAAGGCGGCGGAAGGCGGAGTCGCAGTTAGTAGACCAGGAGAACGGGGTATCCTTACGGGTTAGTTTCGTAAGCGGTTGACAGATTTCAGAGAATCCTCGGATAAAACGGCGGTAGAAGTTCGCGAAGCCTAGGTAGGATTGTACGTCGGTTATATTCTTAGGCGTAGGCCAGTTGCGGATAGCCTGGACCTTATCGGGGTCCATACGGATGCCGTTACGGCCTACGATTATGCCTAAGAATCTCGTCTCCTCTTTAAAGAATTCGCATTTCGAAAGTTTAGCGTAGAGGCCCGCGTCTCTTAGCTTCTTTAGGATAGCTCGGAGGTGGTTCTCATGCTCTTCCCGGGTACGGCTATAGACTAGGATATCGTCGAGGTAAGCCGAACAGAACTGGTCTAGGTATTCGCGTAGTATGTCGTTAATAAACCTCTGGAAGGTTCCCGTGGCTCCGGTAAGTCCAAACGGCATAACTAAGCTCTCGTACAGTCCGAAACGGGTACGGAAGGCAGTAAGGTACTCTTGGCCAGGTTTCATCCTTATATTATTAAAGGCGGAGATAATATCGATCTTGGAGAAGTACCTCATTCCGTTTAAGTTGTTTAGCGTTTCGGTCGTAAGCGGCAGCGGGTAGCGGTCCTTTATAGTAAGCTCGTTAATCGCACGATAGTCTACGCAGAGCCGTAGGCCTCCTCCGGGTTTCTTAACGAATAGGACAGGTGAAGCAACAGGCGAGGAGCTAGGGCGGATAAACCCCTTATTTAGATTCTCTGTAAGCCACTCTTTTAGGGCTTGCAGTTCGTCGCGGGACATGCCGTAGAGGGGTCCGAATGGAGGTTCTTTGCCTTCTTTAAGCTTAATCTCGTGGTCGTACGGACGGTGTGGCGGTAGTTTATCAGCGAGCTTCGGGGAGAAGACGGAACTAAACTCCCTTAGACAGTCTGGCAGTTGGGATTCTAATTTGGCTTTTTCTTCCGCAGAGAAAACAGACAAGAGATCCTCGATAGTCGTATAGCAGAGGCGGTAACCTCGTCTCTGCATAGCTGGCGAGGCGTAGAATGCTGCGGTCCGGAAAGAGATCTGGTAGACTTGAGTTGTTCGGCGGGAGTCTTCCTTTATTCGGGGGAGGCGCTTCGTATACATTTGGACCGGTTCGGATATAGCGGGTACGGAGCAGTTCTTCCGGCAGTAGGTGCTTAAAAACGAAAGTGTAGAGCGGCTAGGACGGAGTTCCGGATCGTGGACCTCTAACCAAGGGTAGCCTAAGATAATAGGGCTCCCTCCTATGTCGGTAAGGCGGAAAACGACTCCTTCTTCTAGGTGGTCGCGGATACGGAGGTCGCAGCAGGTGCCGTAGCGTATAGTAAGCCCTCCGCTATTATCTTCGGCATCGAATGGGAGCATTACTACTTCTTTCTCCAGCAGTAGGATCTCGAGGCCTTGGGCCTTAGCCCATTGTAAATCCATCATTGCGTAGGCCTCCGAACCAGTGTCGACTAACGCGTAGTCGGAAATAACCTTATCTCCTATAGAGATAGTAAACGGGATCTTCGGGGAAGTCGACCGGTCGTATTTATACGGGACCGCGAGTCGGGAGATAGCAGAACGGGAGACACGGGCTACCTTAGGGGCGGGGTCGCGCGTTTCTAACGCCTGACCGCGGCTGTGGACAGGCGTACGCCGTTTTCCGTCGGCAGGGGAGAGAGGGACGTAGGTCTACTCTGCAACGGGGGTGACCGTCCCCTCTTAGGAGAGGGGGACCCCGGGTAGAGGAACGGGTAGCTGAATTTGCCCTACGGCGTTCGGCGTCGCGTTTCTGGACATGCGGGGGGGCGGATATCGGGTTTTGGGCAGTCTCGAACAAAGTGTCCTAATTCTCCACATCGGTGACAGGAGAGAGGGTCCCTAGGAGCCCTCTTAGACCTATCGAGGTCCATAGGCTCTCCCTGGGGGGCAGTCTTAGCAGCGGTAGCGTACGACTTATCCTGCCGCGGCGACGGACGGTTCGGGGGTATAGAGGTACGGGGGTTTGGCACTGGGGGTGCTTGGTAGTAGTAACGGCGACGGTTCTCAAGGTCTTGCAGGTGCGCGGCGAGCTTAAGATAGTCCTGGGTCGGTGGAGGGCTGTGAACTAGCATCTGCTTAATTTCGTTCGAGCAGGCCTGTTCTAAGAGGGTAGATAGGGATTCTTCGGTCATCTCTGCTTCTAACCCTAGGCGTTGAAATTCGGCGAAGAAGGCCGCAAAGTCTTTACCCATCTGGCGGTAGCGGAAGAGCTCTGCGCGGGCGTTCTGGACACGATTAGGGTCTCCGTAAGCGTTGTCGAGGATCTGTAGTATATTCTCATAGTCCGGGAGTTGACAGACGCCGTTACGGATATACGGGAGGATCTGAGAGTACGGTACCCCCGAGAGCCGGCTAGTAACGTATGACATACGGGAGGCAGGGGTCGGAAAGCGGTCGCGGTTTACAGTTAGTTTTTCGTAAATCTGAGAGAGGAAGCGGCGAAGGTCCTTTCGATCTCCGGTAAACTCTTTCGGGTCGGGTAGCCTTTCGGATTGTCGAGTAGGCTGGGAAGGCGAGGCGGAGCGAGGCGTAGGCATTCCTAGAGAAGGATCTACGCTAACCTTAGCGGGAGAGTCGGCGGGGATAGATAGAGTAGGCGTCGATATAGTAGGTCCGGCAGGGCGGAGGGCTTTATCGGCTTCCCTCTGGGCCCTTATAGTCTGGTCGCGGTATTCGGCTTCCATCTCCTTATACTGGGCCTTTTGGAAGTCGATAACCGCGCGGAGTTGGCTGTTTTCGGCGCGGAGAGACTGGAGGTTGTCACGAACCTCAGCAGCCTGAATTTTCTCGCGGATAAGCTCGTGCGCCTGTTCCTCCTCTTTTATTCCGTAGCGGTCGATATACTGGTAGGCGCTCTGAAAGTAGGCGTACCAGGCGTCGGGGTGCGTAGTAACATGTTCGGCGAACTCTGCCTCTGTTTCCGGGAGGAGCGGTGGCAGAGGGCGGTCGGTAGCAGCCATACCTAATAGTAGGAGCTACGTAGTGTCACGGGCGGTATAGGGACGGAAGGTAGGTATAGTCGCTAGCGGTTCGGATACAGATGCTACGGACAGAGTACAGTACTCGGTCTACCGTATAGGTAGCCTTAAACGACAGGACGTAGCTCAAAGGAAGGAAGCCTCTCCCTTAAGCGTAGGCAGAAGAAACTCTTCCCCATAGGTCACCTAACCTATAGGGGACACGTAAGCCGTAGGCCCTCGGGGCGGCCCTGCCGTACGGGTCACGTGTCCACTACTACCTAGCAACCCGTTGGGTGCATACGGGCTGGTAGTTACGGGCCTAGCCCGTGACACCTTTAGCTATAGTCTTAATAGCCTATATTATATCCTTTCTTAGCTTTCTAAGAGGCTTAATAGGCTTTAGCCTTCTTAATAGTAAGCTAATTTAAGCCTCCTTAGCCTATTTTATCTTAAGAATCTACCTATAGATAGTTATATAGCTTAGATACTATTCCTTATCTTTATAGGTATTCTAGAAGTACTTCTTAGTTTTGTTAAACCTCTCCTTCCGCTAAGCCTATAAAAATAGTATCCTTTTTAGTATTTTAAAGAGCCTAGGCCCTATTCTATCTCTAGCTTAATTCCGAGTCTTTAGAGGTATAGTTATATTAAGAAACACGCGTTGTTATAACTAGAAGAAGGTATTAAAACATGCTAAGTTACTAGCGTAATTCTTACTACTTCTAATAGGTACTTGCTTAGATACTGCTTAAAGGCTCGTATAGAGTTCCTAGTACTATATAGCTCTATTTACTAGTCCTATATACGCGTAGACTACGTATAGTAGATAGTATAGAGTATTCGTCGTCCTTTAGATTAGGGTATGTAACGTCTAGCTTAGGGTTGGACCTAGGGTAAATATTAATAGCAACAAGGAATAAGATCCTAGATCCTAGCCCGTCTAATTTAATCGACATCCTAGCCGTTCAAAAATTAATAGAGTTGCTACCTAATTAGCGGTTAATTCCCATTTACCTAGTTACAAGGCCTATTTGTAACTAGAAAGGCTGTCACAGCCCAGTTACATAGTTGTTACGGTAATTGGCACATCACTATGTGAGACAACGCGGCCTTGACATACAACTTTTCCGCATGTTAAAACCATTTACCAGAGTAGGCAAGGTTTGCTGGCGGCTCCCTAATGAGACACTTCTTTCCATTGCGATGTCGTGCCCAGTGACTGCATTCGCCGATCCTGGGCAGTGTGCAGGCTTCGATCCTGGATTTGGTTGTTGTAGCTACGTGTTTGTTTATTAGACGAGCGTAGATCTAGACTATGTGATGTGCTCATCAGGAAAACTAACACAGACACATTGAAGGAGCGATGAGGTACCATATGTTGCAGAAGAAGAGACGGGACGAGATGACGGAAGGTCGAGATACGACCTCGAGGCGGCTGTTATCGACTCCACTTCATCTGGATCTCCAGTGGTATCAGAGAAAGGCCACCATGAACATTCCTCCGCACACGACAGGCCAATATTATCACCAAGAAACAGCTCGGCAGCATCTACAACAACGGAACAGCACATGGAAATTCCCACCAACGTCCACCAAACATTGCAGTCCAAAGGTCTCGCAACCGACGGCTCCGGCCTGGTGCGATGGGAAACCAACACCTCAGCCCATCCGAGACGATGACCCCTCTTTCGAAAAGTCTTACGACTCCGCCGTGATCATCTTCATGGAGCGCATTATGACCGCCTTCAGTAACATGGGAAGTTCTATCGTGCCATACTCGGTCGAACAATTGGGGATATCTTCACAAACTGGGTCCGTTCTACTTCACGACAGTGTACTGGCTCGGTCAAGCTTATTGGCGGACTCATTTTCCCGCCTCTTGCCGAATCCTTCGGTGGGCGGACGATAGACACCACGTGCGCGTTCGGGTTCGGGGCCTTTTGTGCGTTGGTCGGTGGTTCGCCTACTATTACCCCCGTCATCGTTCGTCGCTTCATGTCTGGATTTGTGGGCGCC
Source organism: Cercospora zeae-maydis (assembly GCA_023512815.1). Classification (NCBI taxonomy): domain Eukaryota; kingdom Fungi; phylum Ascomycota; class Dothideomycetes; order Mycosphaerellales; family Mycosphaerellaceae; genus Cercospora; species Cercospora zeae-maydis. Next base: position 5,597,733 of record JAKLWY010000001.1, on the reverse strand, counting down.
ATACCTGCTGTCGTGGCATGCATGCGGTAGTATCGAGAACATGTGGGATATTCAAGGCGAGGATCTGGCTTGTGCATTTTTTGGATCGTTGGCGCTGTGCTCGCTCTGGCTTTGGCTCCGGTGTTTGCCATTGCTGTGAGTCAGTCGTCGCTGGGTTGGTCCGGTTCAATTTTCTTTCTTTCTTTCCAGATGTGCAAGACTGCGACTAACACCTCCTCCAGGCAATGACTCTTTTACATCGCTGCCATCCTCGGCGGCATCATGGGCATCTTATGCCTCTTCATGCAAGAATCCCGAGTTTCACAACTTCTCCGCTAGAAAATCCAACGCGTCCGCCGCAAAACCGACTTTGGCGAACTTTCCGTCGATCATCAAGACTCCAACCCTTTCACTTTCCACTTTCGTCCAGGAAGGCCTCACCCTGCCTCTTCGATTCTTCTTTACCGTACCCATCGTCTTCTTGACATCCATCATGGCCGCCATCGTTTACGCTGTGATTTACCTTTTCACAGCCGCTTTGCCAGAGGTTTATGAAGAGGCTTTCGGTTATTCGAGAATGCAAGGGTCTTTGGTGTTTGTTTCCATCGCAGTGGGATTGTGTTATACGGTTCTGCCGAGAATCTATGATGTGAGAGTCGCGTGCAAGGAAGGCTATGCGTGAGATTGAGCCCGAGGATAAATTGTTTGGGTTTTATGTTGCTGCGTCGGCGTTGGCTGTGGGGTTGGATTCTTCTTTCTCCACCTTTCTTTCTTTCTCTCTCCTGCGCTTGCAATCCCTACGAGTCAAACGAGCATGACTTTTGTCGAAGGTGTTTTGCTGACTTGGTGTCTTCTTAGATGGTGGTTCGCCTTCTCAGTGCCCCCGCTGAACTCTTCGGCTTCGCCTTGGGCTTCTATTTGCTCGCTTGCCTTGGTTGGGTACAGTATTGTCGAATTCGATAAAGTGCTGAGCCAATACCTTTGCGACACGTACGCTTCTCGCACGGCTTCAGCGGTCGCGCCAATGTCGTTTTTGGAAGCGGTTTTTTCGGGCACTCTTCCGTTGTTTGGGAGTGCGATGTTTGGGAATTTGGGTGCTAATAATGCGATGTGAGTGGCTTTTCTTTTTTTTCTTTTGCAAAGAACAGAGGAGAGGGGATCTCGAGAGGTTGTTCTTGGTGCTGATGGGTGTCACAGGTTCGTGCTTGCCGGTATCGCGACGGCATTCTGTGGAGTTGCGGCAATGTTTGGGATGTTTGGGAAGAGGATTCGGGAGAGGAGTCCGTTTGCTGAGAAGGTAGCGGGATGAGAAGGTGACAAAAGAGGAGGATCTGAATGGACTCAAAATGAGGTGCTACGAAGGAAGGGTTGTGCTGGACTTCGACGCCATCGACACATCTGAGCGACTGAAATGAAGTACGGCGAAGTACCTATGATGGCCACACGCGCGGACCTGGTACATTAAGCCGAACAAATGCAAACCGCGTAAGGGTCGGCGCGGATGCTCCATACACATGGATCCTGGCACAAGGGGGACAGCTCCTTTGGATACATCTTGCATTGAAAGAAGCCATTTCGGAAGCTTGATAACTGCGAGAGCAAGAGTGGACAACATGGGGGCAGCGGCCCTCTGCGGCTGAGTCATGATGGAGCAAACGAGCTCGACGTGGGACCGGTTGAAAGCTGGCGGATTGGGAGCAGGAGGGGTGTGAAGCTCAAAATTCGGCTCAACGTGCTGCTGAAAAATAAAGGCACCGAGGACAGTGGCAGTATGTTCGGCGCAAAGCGTCGTCGGTGATGGCTTGTCATAGTCGTCATTCGTATCAAAAGTTTGTGACTTGTATTCGCGCGAAAGTTTTGGTGCCTCGGAAGCAATGTAAGCGCAGCAGGTGTGTCCGGCCGCTTCGTACACGCTTAAGAAGACTCTGGATGCGTGGCCATGAGGGTTGCCTAAAGGCTCCGCTGCCCCCGCAGCCAGGGTCTAAACTGTGAGCATCGTGAGGTCGACACAAAGTTCGTGGTACCATGGATCGCAGGTCATGCGCTCTTGACCGCACGCGACTTGTGCAGTTTGAAGCCGCAGTCCTGAGACCGGACTTGCGTTCTTTCCGCGACAGGCGTCTATACTAGTAACTCGCGAGAGCAGAGAAGAACAGGTTTGTATTGTTTTGTTGTGATGTTGTTGAGGGATTGAGTTCTTGGCGTCGTCTGTGCTCAAGGTGGAGAAGCCGATGGTCAGCGATGATCACACGGAACATGTTTGGCGCAGCTTCCTAGAAGTTCTTGAGCGAGATGTGCTGTGTAGTACTTGGCGAGGTGCGAAGGAAGTCGATGTGCTGCGGAGACTGGAAATGGTGATACGTCTTGTTCTTCCCTTCTCGTCTGTACGCATTGGCCTCAGGGGCGAGGACCAATGCGGCTTTGATTTCGGGAATATGTCGCTGGCCGAGTGTGATGATGCTGCAGTGGGCGAGTACTGATAGCGTTCATGATTCCTTGCTCTGCAGAGTTGCAGGATGATGCTTTGGGCGGTGTCTGCTAGTCAGTGTAAACATCCATCTTGTATCAGGCGGAAGTTAGGTGGAAGCGAGGTGGCAGAACGGCGTTGCCTCTGCACAATTGCCGGCACATTGTGCTGACGGAGAAGCTCGCAATGGGGCATGGAACAGGCTATGATGAGAGTGGGTGCAGGATCTCGCGCGGAGAAGTGAGAACTGTACCATTGGGACCGTTGAAAGGTGGCGAGGTCAGACGTGTCCAATCGTACGGTAACGGGAGCAGCCGGTGTAGCGAGCATATACTCCCGTCCCAGCCCTGCCCCCGACCGTTTCCTCCTCACACCAATGCAACCACACGCACTCGAACCACACCGCCAGCGAACACCGGCAGCCACGACACCCGAAAGCGACAGCAATCGACTCCAACGCACTTGCTGACTCCACGCACGCCTTCTCCCCGCGCGCGGCCGTCACGCCGCTGCGCATAGCGACCTCCCGCTAGCTCTTCTCCCGTCGCGGCCACCACACCCACACCTCACCACCTCTTCGCAGCTCCCTCACAATGGCGAACACTGCATCTAGCAGCAATGTGGTTGGCGTCCACTACCGCGTCGGCAAGAAGATCGGGTACGGACACACTCCCACACTGATGTGCGCGCCGAGCACCCCTAACACCCGCGCAGAGAAGGCAGTTTCGGTGTCATTTTCGAGGGAACCAACCTCTTGAACAACACCCAGGTCGCCATCAAGTTCGAACCTCGCAAGAGCGATGCCCCTCAACTCCGCGATGAGTACCGCACGTACAAGATCCTCGTCGGTTGCCGTGAGTGTACCTCCTTTCGGCCCTTCACCGCCTGCCCGGCAGACGTGCTAACCGAGGCCTCGCAGCTGGCATCCCGAACGTGTATTACTTTGGACAGGAGGGCCTGCACAACATTCTAGTGATTGGTATGTCTCACACACCCTACCGCCGCCCCAGACACGCGTCTTGAACCGTCTGCTGGTCTCACCCAATGGCACGTGACATGGGCTGACATCACGAACGCACAGACCTGCTCGGTCCATCGCTAGAGGACCTGTTCGATCACTGCGGTCGTCGCTTCACGATCAAGACCGTCGTCATGGTGGCCAAACAGATGCTCTCACGCGTCCAAACCATACACGAGAAAAATCTCATCTACCGCGACATCAAACCCGACAATTTCTTGATCGGCCGACCCAACACCAAGGCGCAGAATGTCATTCACGTCGTTGACTTCGGTATGGCGAAGCAATACAGAGACCCAAAAACCAAACAACACATTCCGTATCGCGAGCGCAAGTCCTTGTCAGGCACGGCGCGATACATGTCCATCAACACCCACCTTGGGCGAGAGCAGTCAAGACGCGATGACCTCGAAGCGCTCGGACACGTGTTTATGTATATGCTCCGCGGCGGACTCCCATGGCAAGGTCTTAAGGCTGCGACTAATAAGCAGAAGTACGAGAAGATCGGGGAGAAGAAACAAACAACAGCCATCAAGGACTTGTGTGAGGGCTTTCCAGAGGAGTTCAACAAGTACCTGTCCTACGTCCGCAATCTGGGCTTCGAGGACACGCCAGACTACGACTACCTGCGCGACCTGTTCACCAAGGCGCTGCAGAACACTGGCGAAGTGGAAGATGGAGAATACGATTGGATGAAGCTCAACAATGGCAAGGGTTGGGACGTGCCAGTCCGCCCATCTGCCGCCGCGGGCCACCGCGAGCAGGGCAATCCATCAAACGCGGATATCCACCGCAACAACCTCAACCGCGCGTCGAACATTCCTCAAGTCGACAAGGAGAAGCCTCTTCCCAGCAAGCCAGGCGCCGTTCGCCAGCCTACAAACCAAAGGGCACAACCAGCCAGACGTCCACAGAACAGCCAAGATTTGGGCAAGCGTAGCAGTGGCTTGCAGATGGACACCGCAGACCACCGTAGCACGGCTGCTCAATTCCAGAACAGCCGCGCCGATCTGACACGAGGGCCCGGCTCATCGGCCGTGGGCGCTCAACCACCAATAGCAAGTCCTACCACCCAGCGGCCGACCGCACAACCACAGCAGCCCGAGCAAAAGCCGAGTGCAATCCAGAAACTGTTCAAGGCATTGTGCTGCGGATAGAACAAGCAGCATATACTAGATGATATATTACCCTCACGGATTGCATCACCACAAGTCGTCGATCAGACGATTGCTGTACAGCAGGCAGCGGAGAAGGCCGAGAAAGCAGCATTAGAGCATATTGCTCCAACGAAGCAACCGCCACTTCGGTACAATTATGAGTACCAGTTCAGCCGCTACGGTCGGTTGGAGAAGGTGCCGCGGAGGATGCTGTCCAAGGTCCCAACTCATCCAGACCTGCCATTGAATCGGCCGAGGACTAGGCCATCACCGTTCGAGGAACAGCAGGCGGAGGCACTGATAGCCGCAAGGAAGGCCTACAGGATCGGGTATGGGATGGAAATGACGAAGAAGAAGAATTATCACACTGGGGCGATGATTGTGGCGTGGGAAACAAGGAGGATACAGCAAGGTCAGCGTTGAGACCACTCCTCGGAGGAATACGTAATGTCTAAACGACCAGCGCGGCGTCAAGGAGTTGTTTGGGTGACTTTGTTTGTTTTTTCGCACTGGAAAGAGGGAAATGCATGGGCAGGCAGGAGGCCACTGTACGCAACTGTGAATCACATTCGCCACAACTATGTTTCTTGTTTTCACATTTGATCTTCTGCTATGTCTTTGCGCATTGCACTCGCTACCCACGTTACGATGAGGATTGGTCGGAAGTGCGTCAGTGGCATTCTGTTTCTGGAGGAAACACTACCGAGGACCAGAAACACTCAAATTGACTGATCAACATCCCCGACACCCGAAGCCGGGCCACAGAGGAGACTTGAGCCGATGACTCCGCGAGAACAGGACCGAAAGAACAATTGACTCGGAGTAACAGTGCTTGCGGTCAAGTTTCGGGACATTCGTCTCCACCACGGATCTCCAGATCCCGCACGTGGGACTTTTCCATCCTATGGATATAGGTCGTGGAAATGCAGAGATGTGTGCCGTGCCGATGGAATGAATCTCGCGGAGGATGGATTGATGGCTCATCACGGAATTTCCGATGATCAAGTGGTCGCGGAGGCGCGATTGTAGATTGAATCAAGTCAAATTTCGGGAATTGGAGAGGAAAGATCCCTTTTGGGCGTTGGGCTGGATGAAAGGAGCCGAGGAGGGGGGGAGAGATGAATGCGTAAAGGTAAAGGCTGAGAATGATGATGATGAGGCTGCGTGCGTGAATGCGAGGTGAGATTCCGGCCGGTGTGAACTCCGGGAAGTATATTGTATTGTAGTATGTGTGCATTGCGTGTGAGGATGGTGATGAGTGATTCTCCCCGGGATGAGATGGAATGGAGTTGGGATCGGATGGGAATGGATGAATAGGGTATGAATGAATTGGGGTTGGTCTCGTTGGTCTCGTCTAGGTATGGTCGTGCTGTCCGGGAGGGAAGTATTTATTCGCATTGTGGAAGTGGGAAGTGGATGATCGGGTTGTCAGGTTTGAGGGAATGTGCCTTCCGGATGAGAAGAAATCCGTAGCTCGGGATTGGTACGGATCTGGGAGACGAAGGGAAGTTGTCATTATGATTGATGTCGAGGACATTTGTGGAGTGGCAGATAGAAATATCAAGATTGTACAGTACGACCTTCACTACTGCGTCAGTGTCAATCCCATCATCGCTGATGCTCGCTATCGAGGCGAGAAACAGAGAAGATCGTGATCCATATAGTCGCTTTTCAAAAACTGTTAAACTCTTGCGTGCGTGCGTTCGTTCATTCGTTGCTTGCTGAAGCATATATGTAAACGCAACAGCTCGCCAGTGTGGTCGAATCTGATCTGGCTTGCCGGCTGCCACTGTATTTCGTCTCATTATTCAAAGTCCCTTACACGTAAACTTAAACCACAAAGTGCTAGGAAAGAATGAATAACAGTACATTGTTAACTCGACTACCTGTAACTCGACTACCTGTGACTCGACGCCTCATGTACCTATATAATAATGTGAAGTCGTCGACGACAACGACTCGTCTCATCACAAAAATCTCTCAAGAATCTGTCAACACCTTCATGACGACTTTCTCTCCGGCAAACGCATGTGCCATATATCCTCCTCACGAAAGTTCCACCCCCCCGTCCAGAAAATGTCATGCATGGCATGTACCGCGCACAGTTCCCGCACCCGCAAGTCCTTCGCGATAGATTTCTTGGTCGTATATCGCAGCATCCTTCTGTGTACGCTTCACGATCCAACGACCAGGAACGCCCTTTGTGTCGCGATCAAGTGACGATCGAGCCCGTGTCATAGATACGAAGCAAGTCAGCAGCGAAATCCAAGTCATCATCTCACCTCACATCTCATTTGCACCCGAGCGTAAGCAGGAATAATGGTGCGGACTTGTTCGATTAAATTTTCCCCTGTCATACAGTAATTCCTTGTCCCATGGACGACTTCAGTTCAACAGCAGTCAGTCGAGGTCAAGTCAATATGTACACACTTCCCATTCTGGAATCTCTGCGTCACGCTCCCAATATCCTCCTCTCTCTTTCTTTTCTTTTCTTTTCCCCTCCCCTCCCACCTCTCCTTCGGCATCAGGTCACCAGACCTGTTGATGAAAGAGCTCAAAACATTATCACTTCTGCCCCATGACGCCCAAATTTGCCCGGTTTCCCGCCCGCCCATCTTTGGTAAAAAAGTATCCGAGAGGTATGTGTATGCTTTATCGGACACTGCCGTTTCGTCTAATGCTGTCTCCGTAAAATGAGTGACAAGAAAAGGATTTGCAAAAAAGTATGTCTGATGTCTCATGTAGCTGCCGGAGGCCGTGAGTATATGTGCATGGCAAATCTCAGGCTGCAGTCGGCTGACGCACAAGTCCAGACGAGAAAGAAGTGTTTGGCGACTGCGTGCACAACTGAGGCTCTAAAGTCATGATGCGGTGGTGGTGGTGGCGGTGGTGATGATGATGATGGTGATTGCGCCAGATTCAGATGCAGGTTCTTAGGTCGTAATGCTCGTAACTGCCATTTTTGGCAAAAGTCGCTCGCTCACAAAATCGAAGGTTTATGCTTTGCTGACCAGGTTCATCGTAGGCCGCAGCTGGTTGGCCATGTCATCTCTGGTGGTGACCACCTCTTTGGGTATCCGTGATACTCGGTAGGCGCCGTCTCGTATAGCGTGGTGTTGTATCGCAGAGACGCCGGAGCGATTGCTGCGAATACTGCCGGCGTCGCTAGGCGAAAGATTACCTGGATCTCGGATCTTTGAAGGTGGCGCGAAGTCCAATGCAGTGAAGGTACCAGATCGCCGCAGATGGTGTGGTGAAGGCAGGACATCCAATGCATCGAAAGATGATGCCAGTGGCGTGAAAGCACGCACGCTTGGGCTGTACGGTCGTTGCACACCCATAGGCGAGTCTGGTCGTCGACCATTTTGTAGCTCACGGAATGAACTTGGCGGCGCGAAGTCGATAGGGTTGAAAACCAAATCGTCTTCTTTCAGTCTGTGGGGCGTTGGCAGGCTGTTTAGTATCTTTGGTGGCGGAAGCGCCTTCTTTGGGCCAGGACGACCACGAGGACCACCACCGGACATTGTCGAATATGCAAGCGAAGGGCGTCTCGAGTGATAGTTGAAGCCGACTGAGGAGTTGTCACTGACACGCGGGCGAGCGCGTGGCGGCGGTGTCATGGCCCTTCGAGCAGGGCCCTGCGCCCACGGCTTCGCGTGTGTCTGTGCACCTGGAGCAAAGAATCCTCCGGTGTCTGGGTCGTAGACGATGCCGTCCATGTAGCTATCTTCGGTGTACTGCGCATTGGCTGGTTGAGGCTTGCTATCATCAAAATACTCTTTATAGAACGAGCGAATTCTATTCGCCCGGACCTCTGGAGTGTCATCTGGCATGTCCGGAGGCAGCGGTCTCAAGCCCATGACCGAGAGTCTTGAGCCGGCGGCAGCGGCGGCCTGAGGCGCAGCAAGGCTTTGCTTGCGCTGTGGGAGTGCATTCGGGCTCGATGGCTCGTCGCCGTATTCGGTGTAGATCATGATGGGATCGATGTCATATGGTGCATCATGGTCCGTAACGGTCACGGCGTGGTGCTCTGCCAAAGGAGCGAGTGGAGCCGGCTCATCGTCTCCGTAGTTGCTCGACTCCGGGCGACTCGAGTGATCGGTGGTGAGCATGGAGTCGCCTCTTGAGGGGAACGAGGAGCTAGTCGTGGTATCAGAAATTCTTGGAGCTGGTGGCATCTGCTTTGCCACTGGCTCTGGCACTGCAATCTCCTTGGCAAGCGAAGCAGGTGGTTGGATTTCATTAATGACGATAGATGGCGAGTCGCGGAGGGTCACTTCCTTTTCAAGGATCTCGGGCAGGTTCTTGTCACGGCTAGGTTTGCGGGTTGGTGGTGGTGGTGCAGCTCGGTTGATGGAGCTGTTCAGCTGACGCAGAGGAAAGTCGTCGGCCGAGGTGGGCGATGCGGCATTATCTGGAGACATTGAGTCGCTGCGTTTCGAATATGTTTGCGACATTGGACGAGCGTTGACGAGCAGACCGGCCTTGTCCTTGTCTGGCAATGCCGAGTGGTGTCCTGTGGACAAGGAGTACAGCGAGCCATTGTCACCGTGGAAGCGGCCAGTCCGTATTGATCCACCGTCAGTGGAAGGTCGCAGCATTGTCACGGATCGGTACGGGTCATGTTCATCGTGGGTTCTGGCCAGGCTGTGTATCGAATCGTGGGATCCATTGAGTCCAGGCGGCAGCATGTACGGACTGCCAATGTTCATGTCCATTGACAGTCCAGGCGTGCGCTTGGGTTTCCCGTGGCCACTTATCTCTTGCACGCTCATTTCGGGTTGCTGTTTCCTGCCCTTCTTGTTCTTCACGTAAGGGGGCTCCACGCCATCCATGCCGAAGTCCAAAGACTTGTGCGGATCATGCAAGTCCTCTTGCCTCTGTTTCTTGCGCAGTCGTCTGTGCAGCACGGCGAGAATGATGGCAGCAATCAACAGCGGAACGCTGATCACGATGTTAGTCGATGCACTTTGCGAGTCCCTTGCTGCCCAATACTCACACTACGCCCATCGCAATCGCCACATTCTGTAAGCCTTGCCGTGCTGCAGGCGTTTCGCAGAAGCCGCTCTCAGTCCCTTTGGTGCAGGTGCTCGATGAGCCGCTGCTGGAGTCGGAGTCGTCTCGATGTATCAACACTCGCGTCGCCTTATCCACAAATTCCCCTGCCGCTCGCTTCATCCTGTCCTTATGCGCGTCGCTCATTTGCATGTCCAGCTGCAGCTTCATCCTCGCTCTACAGAATCGGCCAGCTGAGCCGTGGTGGTGCCAGGAGGCGAAAGGCTACCACAACACGCGCTTCGGATGAGAGAGAGTCCGGAGAGAATTACGTCGTTCGGAGGTCGTTGTTTATCGCTGCATTGAGGCGCGTCCGAGGCGGTGCAGTGCAGTAATTACGTTGTGATGCGAGACGCCGTGGTGCGGCGCGGACGGTGATCGGTAATGAGGGCGTTGAGTGCGCGTAATGGTATGTATGTACAAGGAAGGACTGCGGTCAGACTGCTGTCGTCGTCGTCGTCGGGGCCGACGGCGTTGGCGGTGGTGGTAGTGGTGAGTGCTGAAGAGCGGTGGTGATTCCGGGTCAAACGAGTGTGGTGGTCGGCGCCATGCAAAGGGATGTGAGAGGGTGTCTCGACCTGGCGCGCCGAGTACGAGAGAGATCCTTGGGAACGTGTGGCAGTTCGTGTGTGTGAAAGAGGGAAAGGAGAGGAATGGGAGTTCGCGCTGATTCGGACCCACCCACGCGCGCTGTGATTCGCCGAAAGCCTTGGACGTTCGGCGGCTCTGACAACAGCATGGATCTTGATTGAATCGCAATAAAACACCGCCCCAACCGGCAAAGATGCCCACCGCTGCGCTGCACCCCATTCACCGCCCTGCGCATGCATTATGTACGACTCTTCTCGCAGCATGCCACCACCGCCAACCGCCGCCTTCCCACACTGCACCGTCGATGGCCTTTCGGCGCGGCTACTGACCGACTCCCGCTACGACCGTTGCGCTGTGGCTGCACCGACGCTGCAGCAGACATGCTGGCGCCGAGTCCATTTCCCCTGCCCGTGCTGCAGGAACGACCAATCACGCCCCGTGCCCTTATGTGAGACACGCTTTAGTGCCTCTTGCCTGGAAATAGCGCAGGCCAAGCATCCAGCCCTTCTCGAAGAGGCTTGATCAATTGGCTACGCGTCTCATGGAGACTTGATTCATTTACGGTACAACGAGCTGCGAATGACGCTGGTTTCTTGATTATTGGCATCAACCTTCATCACTGTACAGCTCATGCTGTAGCACATGAAACTCTGGCAATGTCTGTCGCCTGGTCCCTGGGTCGTCAGTTCATTGTTGGGAACTGCGATGCCATCCCAGCAAGATCTACCGCATGCAATCTCCGGCCGTCACCTACGGTCGCCTTATTAAGCCATCCACGCGAGTCGGATGCACGTGCGAGTGGCGAGGATGACGACCACCCGTCTGATAACAATGAGAAGGTGGTACTGGTACGGTCTACGGACTGAGAAGTCCATTCTGTAGGAGGGTGTGATGCGATTGGTCTGGTTGGCCAGAGTGCCTTCGCCTGTGGTTGCTATCAATTCAGAAGCGGCTCCACGAAAATGATCTGCGAACTGGTTTTGCTCCTGCAACTTCAGCCTCGATTCTCAAAATGAATTTCCCGGAACGCAGAATTGCAGTGCCGCCGCTCATTCTTTGTTGCTGTGTTCAAAAGTGTTGAGGACATGAGAACACCAAGATACATGCCCCGTCCTGGCTCATACAGCTCACAAGCTAAAAGAACATGTCCGGCCATGGAAGTACCAAGCCTTCCATGACTGGCAGGTGACAACTTCTCCCGCATCATATTTTGACACTTTAACGCACTCCCACGACCGGAAACAGAGCAAAGAAAAAGAGTGGCGCGATCCCGGGATTGAACCGGGGACCTCCCGCAGCTCGGATGCATTCACATGCTCCCTAAGCGGAAATCTGAACAGAATGTTAGAACCAGTGTATTGGTTAATTGAAGGGATTGGATATTTTGGAGCTGAACCTACCATACCACTAGACCAATCGCGCGATGACTAAGCCGTCTGTATACCTCTACAACTCCTGCAGAAGATTGCCAGGGGCAGAGCAGAGAATACTGGAAGGTGGACGAAGGAGGTGATGGTGAAATACAAAGGAGTTGGTTCTCAGTGTGTTCGAGCCTGACATTTCCGGATGACGGCGGTGCAATGTGAAGCACTCACTCCGTATACATTGGAAGGCTGCCTAGGCGCGATTTATAAGATATTGATTCCGCAATCGAGGTGCTGAACTAGATCGTGTGTTGCGTTTTCGCACTCAGACAATCCGAGACTGACAGATCACAGCATGTTCGCAGAGAACACCGGTAGTCATGCAAGGTGGCCCAACTCTCCAGAGCGCTCAGCTGTCACAACACCACCTCCAATTCAGTAGCTAGCACAATGCTCTATGTCGTCAGATGAGGAAGATTAAAAGCTCGGAGCAATACGATTGAAGCCCCAGGGTATCACATGCATTTCCCTATCATCTGCCCCTACGATCTGTGGCGAGAACTAAAAGCATAGAGGAGACACCATCCTTCGAATCCTCGCTCCAGTAGATTTTCGCTTGAATTGCCAGTTTCACAACTTGTTATGATAATATTTCAACATTCATGAAAGCGCCTATTCTGTTGCATATGTGCCTATTTCTTGGCACCCTCGGCGGTCTTCTTGGCCTCAGCTGTGAGAGCCGTTAGTCATGATGAATCGCCACCTCAAGTCGCAAACATACCAGCGGCCTGCTTCTTCCTCATGATCTCAGCGGCTTCCTCCTTGGCGCGCTGTTGCTCCGTACCGGATAATTTGTTGCCGGATTTCTGGATCTTCATGTTAGTTCCTGCCACTCACTCCACAGCACCAGCAACCACATCTGGACTCTGCCTCGGCCGCTTCTACGACGACTTACCATACTCGCCAACTTCTTTTGGGTAGCCTCACGAGCCTTGTCACGCTGGTTGCCACGAGCCATTTCTGCAATCCGAGCTGAAGCCTACGGAAAGAGGGGTTTTCGGAAGATGAAACTGGTAATGCCGCGACGGTACGATGGGCTGTTCGTTCGCAGAGTCCGCAGATTCCGCGATCGGAAGCTCGTGCTGATGTGCTTGAAGTGGTGGAGTGTTTGTTCTAGCGGTGTTGGTGGAGGAAAAGACGGATACGCAGGAGCAGACCAGTCCAGAAGGCAAGAGAAGCCCCGCACGGCCCCAGTCAGCGGGCACCAGTGCTCTGGTTGGCTGATCGCTGCGGCAAGGGAACCGCAAACCCAACCTCACCCAAGCTTCACCTTTTCATTTCGATGCTTACAAGGAAGTGCGATATGCAGGTGCGATCTGTGAATGTTGATGTATGAGATGCTGATGATCTTGGTGACTAATTGGCTGGAAAATCCGAAGAAGAGCATATCGCCGAGTCAAGCACATGCTTCACCAGCAGTGGCAAGACCGCAAAATGCAAGAATCAACGACGATGACCGGCGACGAACCCAACACAGAACCTCCATCAAAACCAAGCCCATTCCTCGCCCTAGCCCCCGAGCTCCGAAACAGAATCTACGAATACGCTCTCCACCTCAGTCAAAACTCCTCCAAGCTCGATCTTAACCACTCCTTCCGAGGCTCCAACCCCATCTTCCGCGAACCGGGCATCCTGACCACCTGTCGCCAAATCCGCCACGAAGCACTCAAAATCTATCTCTTGTCGAACACCTTTGCCATCAAAGTCTTCGACTGCGAAACGTCCCAGCTCATCGCTTTCGAACGGCGATGTTGCGCCCTAGACGTGGCGAAAGGTATGAGTGTTTCGATATGGCCTGCGACGAAACGGGAAGAGTTCGATTGGAAGGCTTTGTGGGTTTGGGCGTTGTATGTGCATGCCGGAACGCATTGGATTCCCATGGAAGGGAATCAGCGGACAGCGTACAGTCGGAAGGATCGGATTACTTCGACGGTCTTCACGACTTTGAGGATTGCGTGGATGATGCAGGATGCTCCTTTGGAGAAGGCAAAGAATGCGCTCAGAGCGCACTTGTATTCTGCATATCGCATGCTGTGTGCGGGGAAAGGGCAGGAAGGGTGGCTGCTGCAGAAGGAGGAATTCGTTTGATGATGCTGTGGTGATGTTCGAGATCGCGGCATCAATGATCCAGGTTCGCGGACGCACAGCTAGTGGCTGGACGAGAACGTGGAGATCGCATGACCAAGCTACTCAAGACCGGCATCATGCCTAATAGGTGCTCACTACCACTTCCTCTGCCACAGCAAAAGCCAGACCGACGTGCTACATGTATGCGGACTCAGAAGAAGAGGTTCTCAAGAAGCTCGAGTCGCTGAGGGACTTCCTTAAACTGGAGACCGTAGCCAAGAAGGTGAAGAGGATCGGTCTGCTTTTTCCCGGCGCTGAAATCTTGTCAATCTGGACCCGGATCGGTGCGAGGATTTCCGCGGTGTCTCACGAGAAGAATCCACCCTCACAGATCCCTGCAACCTCATCGCATTCCACCAGCGAAACTTGTTGTGCAGAGAGACGGTATCGTGTTTCGCAGTAGGAAGTACTCACTTTGTACGTTTCAAGCCAGAAACCAGGGCTATAAGGATGCCTCCACATTGGATGCCGCCCCAGCAGGAAAAGGCCTGAGTGCAGTTTCGCGATACTATAAGGAAGTTCAGTATCGTGAAAGAGGTCTCGTTCTCGATTCTGGACTACTCAAAGGTTCGTAAGCATGTCTTTCACAATGTGGGTCCAACGCTGACGGACTCGAAGCCCTACACCTCCGGCCATCTCAACGATGAGATTGTGGTGCTGCCGCGTGCTCTCAATATTTCTACCGCAGTGCTTGTGCGCCGACAAGCAGACCATCTTCAGCTCTTTCACACCGGTATGGGTGGCGACGGGCGAGCGGTCTGTCAAGATCTATCACGTTGGAATGAGATGAAGCTTGCGAAAACGTTTCTCATTAATGGGTTCGGATCTGGTCGGAGACCGGTGCTCAAGCTATCCAAAGACGACTTGTCGCAACTGACCAATAAGCTAGACTAACAAAGGTGCAGGATCATGATACCTCAATCAAGACTTCGATCTAGTGTATGTGATTCGGTCGGAAATGTCCATAGGGAAGGAAGACTGTGCGACCAGAAACATGTTTCCTCTGCATCACTCCATACGAGGACGGTGAGGATCGTACACGCGTCAATACAGTACACTGAGTACATTACGCAGCTGCTGGTCATCCATGATGCGCGGTTCTTGCCTGCAACCAGGAGATCTGCAAAATGTTCCGAGTTGTTGACATACCCGAGCGGGAGCAACATACAGATTGGAATGCAATCATCGCATTGTGTTTGCATTCACTGAAGGTCGCCCAAGTGCAAACATGATGTCTAACAATGATTTCAGATTGGCATTCGTACGTTTTGTGCACTGGCTGTAGCGTGCTGCTACTAGTGTAGGACTGGAACCGGTGATGGGCGGCTGTTTTCTAGCTTACAAAAGTTGCTAACAACCCAGTATACATCGGCAAGATCGGGCAGTCAATCTGTATAACTTATTGACCGACAAACACCTATAGTAACGCTGAGACTGTCCATCGCATTGTCAAACAGCCCTACTCAGCAACATGAAAGTCATCACCGCAACTCTCGTATTTGCCTCTATGGCTCTCCCAACCGCCTTTGCAGCCTGCTGCACGACCTACCCTGAAGGCCAATCTTATTGCGATGCATTGGCGAACGGTGGTGGCAACGTCCCCAAAGATGTCAACAAATACCCCCTCTGTGTAAGGCCACCATATAACAGAATGTCGATTATAGAAGAGACCGTGCTATTCGATCTCTAGTGCGACAAGAATACCGCAGTAGATTGTAGCGACAAAGGCACCTACAGACGTTCTCATCCAGAGTACATAGAGACAGCCAAAGCCCATTCGAGTTTTCTTGAACTCAACATTGCTAATGTACCTCTAGTGAGGGAGCCCTTTGGTTCGCCACCGATAATAAAGTACAGTGTGTCAACGCACTAGGCCAAGGTAGGATCTTCAGAAACTAGGAAGTACCTTTCAAGTATCTGCGGAGAGCTAACACACGCTACTCATAGTTGCTTGCGCGGCTACGCTTTCTCCTATCGAAAAGTACGTTCATGACAAAAGAACAAGAGAACAGCGAGTATATTACTCAGAGCTAACATATGACGTCTATAGTCAAAAAAAAATCCCTGGGGGACCGGAATCGGTTCGCTGAAGAGTATGGAGACGATGATGACTATGGCTTTGAAAATTTGGGGTTAGCACTGTATCGATACAGGACACCTCTTCCGTCAACTTGCTTTCATTTACCGTATCTGGTGTATGTGATCCCATTTCAAAAGCCAATTGGTAAGGCAGACCGCGACCAGAAACCGAGAGCAGTGAAGCTCGTACGCGTCTCAACACACAACTGTCGGTCACACGCGATTCTTGCCTAAATCCCGGAGATCTACGAAGGTTCGGAGTCATTGACATACAAGCGTAAACCTCACACAACAAGAGCCCGTTCGGTTACTTTCAATCTCAATCTCAGCTGGCGCCGTCACATTGAGGTTCCAGGTGTGTTCAGTTAGCGTTTTTCCCGTTCCAAGATCCAGCTCTATGTTCCACTTTATAACCTGCTTTGGGTTACCTCTGGCTACAAGAAGGACAGTCATACCACAAGACCCGCTGCATCGTAGTTTTGCCGAACACCACCAGAATTTAAGACTAGACTCAGTGAGCAAATACAGGGGTGCTGAAGCTGAAATCTATGCTGACCGAATGGGCTCGTATTCCTCACCAGTGCCGATCCGATGTCTTACCTTGATTTTGGTTATTGAGCTTCTGAGTCCCGTGCTTCAGACCGAGCTGAAGACGGGGAAATTCTTACGGACACGATGAAGTCGCTGCCACCTTGTGAGCTTCTATGCTATGGTTCTTCAAAATACCCTAGCAAGATATGCCAAAGCAGCCCTTATGGGTTACAGATGCTTCTATATCTAAGTTATTACTGTGCTTGGTCGTATTATCGTACCCACCTACCACCTCTTTAATTTTTTCGCGGTTTAGAGGCGCCTTCCTAGAAACACGCCTAAATTAGCCTATAAACACCTATAAAATCGGGAATCGTCCTCTATTATTATTAAATCTATACTACCTAAGTTTCCGCGTATTAATTAGCAGTAGTGTTATATAGCGAGGTATTATTATCGTCGCATAGATTCTAGCGCCTATACGTAACGCTAGGTAGCGCGTCCCGCGTTTTATATAGTATCTATACTAAAATACTAGGCAATTCTACCTCTTAAATCCTATTAAATTATACTTGCTCTAGAAGCTAGTATATTGCTATTATAGTCGCAGCCGTAGTCGTAGGCGCTAGTTACTCGGAATCGCTATATTTAGAGTTAGAAGGTTCGCGATAATAAGGCTACTAAAGACGCTCGTTTATAGGCGCGTTTAAGGCTAAAGAAATAGAAGAGTAAGGTACCTTCGAAGGCGCTACCTAAACTACGGAAGAGGTAGCAGAAGAAGGTAGTTACGGAAGTAAATTTAGAGGTAGAAGAGTCGCTAAATAATAAGTTATTAGACCTCGCGATAGGTACTATAGTAGTAGTAGCAGATAATAAGGAAGAGGTTAATAACAATAATAAGGATACTATAGCGGCGGAGGAAAATAAAAGCGAGCCTAACTATAAGTTTACTTAGTTAGCGCGTACGTAGGTTATTGCGACGAGAGTTAATCTATTTATTAAAGTAGAACTAAATATTAAGCGTACTATATTAGCAGAGTTAGTATAGTAGTAGCTAGATAACTAGATTAACGGTATAATAGAGAATACGGACGATAATAGAACTATTATATTAGAGAGGTATAAACTAGCTCGTTATATCGTAGAAGTATTCTATAAAGGTTAGCTAATAAAGGACTACTTTATTACGTAGTTAATTAACTAGAATAAGGCTAGAATTATTAGTAATTATTTCTATATAATAGACGACTAGTAGCGGCAGTTACGTAGCTCTAAGAAGGCCTTCTAGCTAATACTAAAGTTTACCTATATATTATAAAAGAAGGCGAATATCGTAATATCTACTATTTATAGCCGTAGCTTATAGAGTTAGCGTAATAGCCTAATACCTATCGTAATATAGATTTAACTAGCCGCCTTATAAGCTTATTATACTACTAATACCGATTATATACCGACTCTAAATAGTAGTATTTTAGACGCCGAATTAGACGATAATTTAAGCGACTTCTACGACTAAATTAAGCGCTTCTAGAGCTATAAAGTTACTAGTTATTAGTAGTTTAGCTAATACTATTTCTAGTAGAATAGTAATATACGTAAGAACTATATTCTTATTAGTAAGGAGAATTTAATTATATAGGCTAAAGAGTTCCGCAAAGGCGTATTATTACTATAAGACTCTAGTAGCAAGTTAGTAGGCAAAATATAGTAATATAAAGCGAGGCTCGAAGGCGATTATCTATCTCTAAATCTATACTCTATATCGTTAAGAACTAAGAACTACGCTAATTATAGTAGAGCGCTAGTCTACGTTTATAACTACTTAAGTAGTTCTAATATAACGTAGAAGAGCGCTATTAAAGAGGCTAGTTCTAGTTCTTTATAGCTTAGAAGCTCGTAGCTAGAATTAATTATTTAGCTCGGACTTAAAGTTAAGGCGTCTTTTATATAGCTACGCGAACGATTATTCTAGTAGCATAGATTAAATAATATTATATATATTAAGGAGATGTTTCTAGATAAGGACTATATACTATAGAAGCTATTAAAGTACTTACTTAAGAAGTAGATTAAGTTAGGCTTTAGAGAAGAGTAGTAGAACTAGTTTAGGGAGTATACGAGAAAGTACTCGTATATATATATAGTAAAAAGTAGCGATAATAGCTATATATAGGACAATTAAGCTCGTTTTATATCTTAAACTATTACTAAATTCTTATATTACTAAATAGCAACTACGCCTAACTAGTATATAGGCAGAGGTTAGAGTATTAAGAAGCCTAGTAAAGCTATCTTAAAGCTCTACTAAGAATTTAACGCTATTAGCTAAAACGTCTACTAACTAATTATAACGCTAGAAATTATATTAAATTATATATATAATTAAAGCTAAAGATATACTAAATCGACTCTAATTTAAACGAATAGAATTAATAATATAGTTATAGCGTAAATTGCTAAAAAGCTTACAATTTATAGTTTTAGAGTTAGAGGAGCTATTATCGCTCTAGAAGTCGGCTATTTCTTGCTTAACGCGAGAATATTACGCTAAAGCGCGGATCTAATATAAACGAGCTAATAGAAGCTCCGCTTTTTCCTCTACCCTATTACTACTAGATATTAAGTAAGTATTAAGAATATAATAAGAAGAGATCTTAGTACGTTATAGTAGGAACCCTTACCTAAATTATAGTATAGTCGTCCTATTCTAGGCTTAAGTTATCTCTATTTATTATTCTATAGCTATTATTAGTATTCTAACTACTAAAACTACGTAGGTGCGTATTTCTCTAATATCTCTTAAAACTATACTACTATATATTCGAGGAAGTATCTAAATAATTTAAATGCCTCTATCTCTTAAATATTACGTTTAACCTACGCCTTAAAGGAGTTAAACGACTATTTAATAGAGTTAAAGGTTAGTAAGTATAAAGGTAGGTAAATAAGTATAATTCTAGCCGCCTCGTAGAGGTCCTTTATACGCTATAAGCGGTATATAGAGGCGTTATCTATAACGAGAAATATACCTCTATCTAGCTACGGAATTACGATATATTTAACCTAGTCTTTAATAATCGTAGTAGTAATTAAGCCTTAATAAATAAGCGGCGATTTAAGATATTCGTACGTTATTAATACTAGTAGAACTAACTATCTCTTTAAGCGCTTAATTCTACCTATTTCTTTATATAGCGTATTAATAGGCAAGTACCTATATAAACGCTAACTAGTAAGCTTATTTAAGGCACTCTCGTTAATATAATATACTCGGTACGCTAGTATTATTATTTAATCTTTCGCAAACTAATTACGTAGCTCTTAATTCTATTCTAACGCGATACGCTAAGTCTTCTTCTATAATATACTACGCTTTATAAGAAAAGCAAATACCTATTATATAGTTACCTCTACGCTAAACTCTTCCTTAATCTACTATACTATTTCTTAATAATAAGAGGTTAGATACCGACTAAGGTATTTAAGAATTAGATCTTCCTTCTCGCGCGATAATACTAAGTAAGAGCTACTCTTCGTAAATCGCTAGTAAAACTCGCTACTAGAAGCCTCGAATTACTACTTTAGTTTATTAATTATCCGGCGGTATTTTCTAGTACTTAGAGCTACCTAGCAGTTGCTATACCCTTCTAACTATATATCGCGAATCGCTAGTAGTTTATTAGGTAGAAAATATATAGAGTACTAGTATAGCGGCAGCGGCGCTTAAGAGGCTCGCAGCGCTATAGTAGCGACGAGGTAGCGATAATAATACCTTAGATTACGACGGAGACACGCGGAAAACAATTATAACGCGCAATAGTATATAGAATAGCTTAGTTTCTAGGTTTATATATAAAATTATACTAGAAGCTAGGAATTGCAATTTGCGGCTACTATCGTAGAGTAGGTATAATAATACGACTAAGCGTAATAGTAACGGTGCTTACGTTTATCTATAAAAAGTCTAGCTCTCGAGTAGGTAAGGGTGTCCTCGCCTTTAGCTCGGTTAAAACCCCTATATCTTTTCTATATATTAGGAAGTATAGTCTAGTTAGACATTCTAAGAGATACTTTAGGGATTAGGATTAGGTAATATAGGTTATATAATACTAGGTTATATAACTTAGCTAATGCCTATCTTAGGAGTAAGATATAACCTATAACTAACTAACTAATATAATTAATACGGTTAGTTCCTACTTATTATCTCTACTTCTACTATATATTATACCTATCCGACGAGTGCCTATAAGGATATAATTAGATAGGTTATAAGCCCGGGTTTATAGAGAGGCCTTAAGTAGTAAGAGTTAGCCTTCTTATCCTTAAAGTAATACGTATTACCTCTTATAGGACCTATAGTATTAACTAGATAGAGAAGTAGGAAAAGAGCATAGGGAAGACTAGAGGCATATCCTATCTATACTACCTAGAAGCTTTAGAAGATCCTAGTTATAAACTAGAAGTCTCTAAAGGGTAGGTAAGATAGAGAAAAGCCTAATAAGGCATACTCTACTTTAAAAGAGAGGTATATAAAAGGAGTATAAAGAGGAAAGGATTAGCCTTAGACTATAGCACCTAGGAGGATAAGACTAGGCCTAAGTACTAAGTACTACTAATACCTTAGAACTAGCTAGTAGTACCCTTCTAAGAAGGTAGATCTTCTAGAGGTTCTCTACCTAAGAACCTAACTAACTCCTCTAAGAGAGAAGAGTCCTTAGATACCTTAGCTAAGAGAGAAGAGTCTTAGTAATAAAGGAAAGTAGCTATCTAGAAACTACTATTAGATTAAAAGAGCTTATATTTTCTAAAGTTAGGTTTGTTTATTTAACTTTATAGAAATAGATTTAGTAAGTAAAATTAGTAAGAGAAGAGCTATACTAGTACTATATAAAGAGAACTAGAAATAATAGTTTAGCCTACTATAGGATTATCTTAAATTAAAGGATATATTTTAGATTATCTTAGAGACTATACCCGAGTCCTCTATAGAGTTATTACTATTAGTGCTTAGCCTAAGGTACTTAAGAAGTAACCTAGAATAGGTTAAGGCTAATACTACTACTAGGTACGAGATAATAATCTACTTATTAGAAGATAATTAGGAGACTATTAAGGAGAGAAGCCTTAAAGATATAGGAAAAGATAAGAGCTAAATATAGTAAGGTATATACTATATACGCAATAGTATATATCTAGGAGTTTATAAACTTCTAGATAATAGAGGATATAATAATTAGAAAGGCATAGGTATAACTAGCTAGCATAGCTAGAAGGATTATAGAGGTAGACCCTTAGGAAGTATACTATAAGGAGCTAGAAAGAAGACTTAAGCATCTCCTTAATAGCTTACCTAAGGCATACTAAAGCATAAAGGATATAATCCTTACCTAGTAGTCTATAATATATAAAAGTGCACTATAGCTACTAGAATCTTATAAGGCTAGACTAAACTAGTTCTAAGAAATAGTAATATTTACTAAGGGAAGAGGGATCTAAGGTATAAAGCTAAGATATTACTTATATAACTAAGAATATTTTAGAGGTATTGCTAAGTATCTATACCTTAATAAAGCTAAGAGATCTATTAACCTAAGGCAAGCTAGTAGGGTAGAAAAGAGAAAATTACTACTTAGAGAGAGCACCTTTAGGAGGAGGTCCTTACTAAATAAAGAAGTATTAAAAGAAATAGTAAAGAAACTTAACCTAAAAGTCTAATCCCTTAAGAAAAGATAAAGCTTAAGGAAGTTTTCTAAGAAGGCATATACTACCTAAGAGGACGTAGAGCCTTCTATAGCATCTAAAGTATCTTAATCCTTATTAGAGGGGGATAATATTAATAAAGTTATATACTTAACTATAGAAGCAAAAGGCAAGTATATACTATTAAGATAGCTACTTAACTCCTATACTTTATTATATATAACTAACTAAGAATTACTTTTTAAAGAATTAAAACCTCTTTAGAGGAAAAAGTAGATTAAGGTTAGGAGTAGCTATCTAATAGCTATATATATAAGAGATATAGTAATAGGTAGGAGAAGAAGAAAATAGATTATACTTAAGAATGTTCTCTTTATACCTAGCTTAGGAGTAAATCTTATTTCTTAGAGCTAATTTAGCTAGTAGTATAGTATTTAGCTACTAGAGTTTATACTTATTTTATTATCTAGGAAACTAGTTATCTAGATAAAACTATTAGGAGGAGTACTATTTATTAAGGAGATTTATAAGGCCTTATAGGAACTTATAATACTATGCCTTAATTAGAATTAAGAGAATAAAGCTTATATCTTTAAAGCCGAAGAGAAATCCTAGGAATAGTAGAAGCTCTAGTATAGGAGACTTATATATTTTAGAGAGGGTCTTCTTAGAAACCTATATAAGGTCTCTAACTTAAAGGCTTAGATTCCTATTCTAAAGGAATACTAGCTATATAGGGTATATTCCTTAGTAAAGATAAAGAAATATAAAGAAAAAGAAACTAAGAGGAAACTCTAAAGGTTATCTCTAGTTTCTATTAATATCTATAGCCCTTTGCCTATCTTAAAACTAGGATATAAATAGTAGCTTAAGGTTATTAATAACTTCTTAAGAAAGAAATAGACTTTCCTAATAAAGTCTAGAGAAGATATACTAAGTATTCTTAGAGACTAGAAGGTAAAAGCTAAGCTATAATTAGGAAATCTCCTTTAGGTTATAAGGAGTAATAGGGCAAGAGAGCTTCTTACTATACTAAAATAGTAGGAGAAGGAATATAGAATTTCCTACTATACTACTAAAGTATATAACTCTATCTAGAATAGAGTAGTTAAGAGGTTAATCTAAACCTTTAAAGATTATATAAGAGCAATGCTAGAAGATACTTATATACTTATTAAATTCTAGCTAGAAGCCTTAGTAGCCTATATAGTTATTAGAAATTCTCTTCCTAACGGCCTAGAAATTAATAGTTTTAAGGTTTTACCTAAGGAGGCCTTTTTAGGCATCTAACCCTTAGTATTATACTTTAGAGTTTAGGGTTATAAAGTAGTAGTCTATATAGATTCTAAGTCCTACCTAGCTAAAATAAGGTTAGATAAACTAATAAATAGAGGCAAGGATCCTATATTTATTAGGTATATTCCTAATACTACTAAAATATAGCTCTTCTAGGAGCCTAATATAAGGGCTATTAAAGCCTATAGCACTATAACTTAGTTTAAGTATAAGAAAGGAGGAGATATAGAGCTAAATATTCCTAAGCTTAACTAAGTAAGTAATATACTTATTAGGAACTTAGTTAGTAGACCTTTAAAGAAGCTAATAGTAGTTATACTACCTATAACTACTATACCTAGCTAGATACTCTTTATATAGTTACTACCTCTACTAAAGGATAAGGAAGAGTACTAAAGGATAGAGGATCTAGAAGAAGAAAACCTTAGGTATATAAATGCTAAGATTAGAGATAGACTATAAGTAGCGACTAAACTACCTAGCTTAGTTTAGCGGTTACGTAATCTAACCGAACTAGCTAGTTCGGTTCGCCTATTACGTAACGTAAGCGCACCTATACTCGCCCTAAATACTATAGAGTAGAACCTAAGAGAAAATAAGGACTAGGAGGGAGACTAGGACTAGACCTATAGCTAAAAAAGAAGAAGATCTATCTTAGATAAAGGACTAGTCCTAGAGCTAAAAACTTATAATATAGTTATAAGATAAGTGCTTTAGAAGAGATAGAGAGAATAAGGATAGGAGAAGGAGCTAAGTATAAAGCACTATAGAGCATTCCTTAGCTAAGTCTAAAGCTAAGATTAGGAGTAAATCTAGGAGGCCCTATTAGAGGTCTAAGAGTCTATATTTATAGCACTTGCCTCTTAAGTCTCTATATAGAGATAAGAGGTACCTATTCTAAAGTCCTATAAAGAGGTAATTTAGGACCCTAAATAGGAATATATATAGGAAGATATAGTCTAGAAGAAGCTAACTATATTAAGAAGTAATAATACCTAGATAAAGGTTATTCCCCTAAAGGGAGCAAACCTTATAATATCTAAATAAGTATTTAATATAAAGAGATTAATTAGTAGAGCTATTAAAAAGTTTAAAGCAAGACTAGTTATAAGAGGTTTCTCTTAGAAATTTAGAATTAACTTCTAGGAAACCTTTATACTAATAGTTAGGTATAATACCTTAAGAGTATTTATAGCTATAGTTTATAAGAAGGATCTAGAACTTTACTAAGTAGATATAAATAATATATTTACTAAGAGCAAGCTTTAAGAAGAAATCTTTATAATTCTACTACTAGGAGTTAAGATTCTACCTAATATAGTCTTATAAATCCTAAGAAGCTTATATAGACTAAAGTAAGTAGCAAGAGACTAAAATAAACTCTATATCTTAAAGTTAAAACAGATTAGGTTTATATAATTAGAAGTAGACCTATACCTTCTTATCTACTATTACGGTTCTACCCGCTAAGAGGTTAACCGACTAATTAAAGTCGAGTAGGTATAGTAGCTAAATAAAGCACCTATTAGACAGACGCTAGGCGCTCTACTACTACCTACTCTATACTCTATCGCGCTCTATAATAAAGAGCGCAAGAGCACTATAGAGTAGATAGCTAAGGACTAGCAAGTCTTATTTATATTTAGTAGCGATAAGTATCGCCTCTCTAGATAGTTATCGCGTAGAACTTACTATTCTATCTTACTAATTAGAATTAAGTAACTCTTCCTACTTCGTTACCTTCCTCTAGACTACCTAATAAGCTTAAACCCCGATCGAGCTTAAGCTTCTACTTAGTAAGATCTTAGGTTATTAGCCTAGCGTAGATAAACCTAATATCTACTAGGAAAGGAATATTCTAATTCTAACCTATATAGATAATATTCTAATTATAGTACTAAAGCTAGAAGATATGCTTTAGTTTAAGGAATAGCTAGGTAAGGTATTTAAGATTAAAGATCTTAGAGAACTAGAGAAGATCCTTAGAATAAGGTTAATAAGAGATAGATAAGCTAGAACTTTAAAGCTTAATTAGAAATACTTTATCTAGAAGAACCTTATAAAGCTAGGAATAACTAAGGAGATAGCTAACCTAACTCTCTCTCTAATAGATAGTTATAATAGTCTAAAACTAATAGGCTTATATAATAAGAGAGGAAATAAGATAGAGTAATAAAGTTAAACTAGTACCTAGATATAGCTTATAGTTATAATAAGACTAGATATTGCTTTCTCTCTTAGTAAGCTAAGCTTATATGTTTTAGACCTAGCTAGAAGACACTTATAAGCTCTAAAGAAACTAGTAAGGTACCTAAGATTATCCTAAGACTTAGAGTTAATATTTAGGAAAGGAGGGGGAAAGCTAATAGGATATTTAGACTCTAACTATATAATAGATAAGGCAGATAGAGTCTTAATCCTTAGAAGCATCTTCTTCCTTTATAGAGCCCTAGTTTCTTAAATAAGTAGAAAGCAAAAGTCTATTATAATATTAATAATAGAAGCTAAGTATATAGCTATAAATATATATATAAAGTAGTCTTAATTCTTAGTAGTACTCTTAAGAGAGATAGACTATATAAGGTTAGTAGAAGAATGCCTATTTTAGCTAACTATTAAAGCCTATCCTAATATAGTAAAAGAGCTAAGGCTAGTAAAAATTATAGAGGATAATTAGGTAGCTTTAACCCTTATTAAGGATATATATACCTATAAGAGATCTAAATATATTAATATTATATATAACTATATTAGAAATCTCTAGTAGTAAAGGAAGGTTATAGTAGAATATATTCTAATAAAAGAGATAGTTACTAATAGCCTAACTAAACTAAAGAATAGGCTATAGTTTTAGGAGTTTATAAGATAACTCTAACTTATATAAGAAAGGGCAAAAGATTTCTACCCTAACTATAGATTAAACTCTAGACCTTAGAGAGATAAAAGAAAATCTATACTTTACTACTTTATATAAAAAGCAGGAGGTCTAGATTATACTAAGCCTAGGAGTTGCACTATAGGAGAAGTAGCTTACTATACTTAATAAGTAATTAGAATCTAGGAATTAGTTTTAAATATAAGCAGAAGACTATCTAGCCTAAGTAGGAGTATTAGGAAGTATAGTCTAGTTAGATATTCTAAGAGACACTTTAGGAATTAGGATTAGGTAATATAGGTTATATAATACTAGGTTATATAACTTAGCTAATGCTTATCTTAGAAGTAAGATGCAACCTATAACTAACTAACTAATATAATTAATATAGTTAGTTCCTACTTATTATCTCTACTTCTACTACGTATTATATCTATCCGACGAGTGCCTACGAGGATATAATTAGATACTATATAGTATTATAACTGCATCCGTATAGTACTAATATAAGGGTATACTTAGCAATATATATCCCTAGTCTTTCCCGTATATAAACGAGGGACGGTAGTATGCTACTACGATTCTAGAACGGATATATCCTAGCTTATAAAAGTCGCTTATAAGTTACGGTAGTCGGTATTAAAAGTCCTTGCCGCTAGCTAAAGCGTACTAGCAACGGACGCTAATAGTATCGGGACTAGTACGATAGGTAAGGCCGATATTAGTTAGATTAATTAAGTTATTAGATTTAAACTTAGCTTATTAAGAATTAACGCACTAGTTATCGAAATTTGACGGCTTAATCCTAGTTAAGGGGACGGCTCGTAACTGCTATCTATATTAGAGTGCTTTAGCTAGCAGCAAGGACTTTTTAAACTAACTAACGTATAACCTTATATATATCGGCAAATATAAGTAGCTAATTAGTATTAGGAGTAACGCTTATACTATTAAGCCTACTTACTTCTATAATATAAAGATTATTACCGGAATACTCCTCTTCGCCTTAACTGCTCTTCTAATAGCCTTTATAGTCTGCTATACGTAGTATCTTAAGGGCTAAGATTACTATAATGCCGTAGCGGCGGGTAATAACGGCGAGGCCCCTATAGATCTTAATAAATACCTACTCTATATAAGAAACTCTACTCTAAAATATTAATACCGATAGATATACTAATCGATATCTAGTATAATGCCTATAACGAACAACTTAATTGCAAGGATAACGGAACCTATAAACTTAGTTATTTAAAGTATATAAATAGCTTAAGGGTAACCGATCCCCTTATATCTTATATACTAATATACGTAGCTCTAGTACCGCCCTAGTCCTTTAGATAGGTTAAGACGCGGTATCGTATATTAACGTATTAGGTAGAGGTAGGTCTTAGAAGCTAAAAAGGACCGTTCTATTTAAGAATCTACGAAAGAGCTAATATAGTTAATTTATAGTCTATTGCTCGAATATGCTCGAACCTATCTAAGGGTACGTTTAATAATACGTAGATATAGCTAGAAGCTATAAAGAGGCTAACGTATTATATCTATAGAAATAAATAAAAATCCTAGCAGAATAGTACGAAACGGAGATCTATCTACTTATATTATAAAAACAGCCTCTAAGCTAAAAGGATCTATAAATATTTATCTAGTAAATATAGAAATTAACGGAACTATAAAACTATTCCGGATGCTAAGGATTACTAGGGAGTTTACCGATATATATAATTATCTCTTAGAATTACTTAGATAGAAGGGTATGCGAGTTAAATGCCTTTAATAATACGTAAGGGTATTCTAATTAGCTAGTTAGAGTAATATCCTTAATACTTAATGCCCGAGAGATCTATTTACTTCTTAGCGCTTAGCGCCTGCCTCGTATATTTAGAATTTAGCGCCTACCTACCTTTCTTACGATAGATACTTCGTCCGAATTCGTACGACTAATTATTATACGACCTATACCCTTTTCTTATAGTCGCTAAATTCGATTGCGGAAGAAATACGAATAGAATACTAACTATATACTACTTTAATAAATTACTCGAGCTAATCTCCTAGTTCTAAACTTATATATAGCGTCTTTCGTAGGAATATCTTAAAATAAAGTACGGCTTTATATATTACCTATCTTAAGAGGCGTATAAAGACTAAACATTCGTAATAATAAAGCTAAACGATAACGTTCTAGGCTCCTATATTAGTTACTACTTGCAGCGAACTAGTATATATAGGCCCTTCGGACGTTTACTCTACGGACTAGCCTTCGGCTCTAAACGAAATCTTAGCGCCCGATTAGCTCCCTAATATAGTAAAGTAACGTCTCTAAGAAACGCTCTTATAACAAGTTTCCTACGTCCTAACTATATCTTATAAACTAACGGTAAAACTATAAGTTTACCTTATAGTAGCCTTTATTAAACGGTAAGCAAAAAAAAAACTAATATAGCAATTGCATTCGACTTAGAAACTATTATAAATAATAATATATCTATAATAAATAAAACTACTATATTCTCCTTCCTATTAATTCTTATAATTAGCGCTAGTATTGCCGGCCTACCGCTAGCATCCTTCCTCCTTCTCTCCCCCCTTCTAACGTCTTAACTCCCGTCTATTACAATTATAGAACGGCGTCTAAAGACCGACTAATCTAAAGGTTAAAATATCGACATTCGCGGAATAGAAATGCAAATTATTCGGAAACTAGGTCTAGAAGCCGCGATTCGCTACGCTACGACTAGTAAAGAAGGTTATAAAGAGGTAGACCCTTAGGAGGCATACTATAAGGAGCTAGAGAGGAGACTTAAGCATCTCCTTAATAGCTTGCCTAAGGCATACTAAAGCATAAAGGATACTATCCTTACCTAGTAGTCTATATTATATAAGAGTGCACTATAGCTACTAGAATTATATAAAGCTAGACTAAACTAGTCCTAAGAAATAGTAATGTTTACTAAGGAAAGAGGGATCTAAGGCATTAAGCTAAAATGCTACCTTTATAGAAAGGAATATTTTAGAGGTGTTACTAAATGCCTATACCTTAATAAAGCTAAGAGAACTATTAACCCGAGATAGAGCTATAGGGTAGAAAAGAGAAGAATACTACCTAGAGAGAGCAGCTTTAGAAGGAGATCCTTACTAAATAAAGAAGCATTAAAAGAAATAGTAAAGAAACTTAACCTAAAAGTCTAATCCCTTAAGAAAAGATAAAGCTTAAGGAAGTTTTCTAAGAAGGCTTATACTACCTAAGAAGATATAGAACCTTTAGCAATATCTAAGGTATCTTAATCCCTATTAGAGAATAATAATATAGATAAGGTTGCATACTTAACTATAAAAGCAAAAGGCAAGTATATACTATTAAGATAGCTGCTTAACTCTTACGCTTTATTATATATAACTAACTAGGAACTACTTTTTAGAGAACTAAAACCTCTTTAGAGGAAAAAGTAGATTAAGGTCGGTAGTAGCTATTTAATAGCTATATATATAGGAGACGTAGTAATAGGTAGGAGAAGAGAAAAACAGATTATACTTAAGGATATCCTCTTTATGCCTAGCTTAGGAGTTAATCTTATTTCTTAGAGCTAATTTAGCTAGTAGTATAGTATTTAGCTACTAAAGTTTATACTTGTTTTATTATCTAGGAAACTAGTTATCTAGATAAAACTATTAGGAGGAGTGCTATTTATTAAGGAGATTAATAAGGCCTTATAGGAACTTATAATGCTATGCCTTAATTAGAATTAAGAGAATAAAGCCTATACCTTTAAAGCCTAAGAGAAGTCCTAGGAATAGTAGGAGCTCTAGTATAGGAGACTTATATATTTTAAAGAGGGTCTTCTTAGAAACCTATATAAAGTTTCTAACTTAAAGGCTTAGATTCCTATTCTAAAGGAACACTAGCCCTATAGGGTATATTCCTTAGTAAAGATAAAGAAATATAGAGGAAAAGAAACTAAGAGGAAACCCTAAAGGTTATCTCTAGTTTCTATTAATATTTATAGCCCTTTGCCTATCTTAAGACTAGGATATAAATAGTAGCTTAAGATTATTAATAACTTCTTAAGAAAAAAATAGACTTTCCTAATAAAGTCTAGGAAAGATATACTAAGTATCCTTAGAGACTAGAAAGTAAAAGCTAAGCTATAATTAGGAAACCCCCTCTAGATTATAAGGAGTAATAGAGCAAGAGAGCTTCTTACTATACTAAAGTAGTAGGAGAAGGAATATAGAATTTCCTTCTATACGACTAAGGCATATAACTCTATTTAAAATAGAGTAGTTAAGAGGTTAATCCGAACCTCTAAAGATTATATAAGAGCAATGCTAGAAGATGCTTATATGCCTATTAAATTCTAGCTAGAAGCCTTAGTAGCCTATATAGTTATTAGAAATTCTCTTCCTAATAGCCTAGAAATTAATAGATTTAAGGTATTACCTAAGGAAGCCTTTTTAGGCATTTAACCCTCTATATTATACTTTAGAGTTTAGGGTTGCAGAGTAGTAGTCTATATAGATCTAAAGTCCTAGCTAGCTAGGATAAGATTAGACAAACTAATAAATAGAGGCAAAGATACTATATTTATTAGGTATATTCCTAATACTGCTAAAATATAGCTCTTCTAGGAGCCTAATATAAGGGCTATTAAAGCCTATAGCACTACTACTTAGTTTAAGTATAAGAAAGGAGGAGATATAGAGCTAAATGTTCCTAAGCTTAACTAAGCAAGTAATGCACCTATTAGAAACCTAGTTAGCAGACTTCTAAAGAAGCTAATAGTAGTTATACTACTTGCAACTGCTATACCTATAGCTATAGTAACTAAACCTATAGGTCCTAGCTAGATACTCTTTATATAGTTGCTACCTCTACTAAAGGATAAGGAGGAGTACTAGAGGATAGAGGATCTAGAAGAAGAAAACCTTAGGTATATAAATACTAAGATTAGGGATAGACCGTAGGTAGCAACTAAACTACCTAGTTTAGTTTAGCGGTTACGTAATTTAACCGAACTAGCTAGTTTAGTTTGCCTATAACGTAATATAGATAGCGTACCTATACTCGTTCCGAATGCCGTAGAGCAGAACCTAAGAGAGGAAAATAAGGACTAAGAGGGAGACTAGGACTAGACTTACGGCTAAAAGAGAAGGAGATCTATCTTAGATAAAGGACTAGCCCTAGAGCTAAAAGCTTATAGTATAGTTATAAGATAAGTGCTTTAGAAGAGATAGAGAGAATATAGATAAGAGGAAGAGCCGAGTGCTAAGCATTATAAGGCATTCCTTAGCTAAGTTTAAGGCTAAGATTAGGAGTAGATCTAGGAAGCCCTATTAGAGGTCTAAGAGTCTATATTTGCAGCACTTGCCCCTTAAGTCTTTATATAGAGATAAGAGATGCTTATTCTAAAGTCCTATAAAGAGGCAATTTAGGACTCTAAATAGGAATATATATAGGAGGATATAGTCTAGAAGGAGCTAACTATATTAAGAAGCAATAATACCTAGATAGAGGTTATTCCCCTAAAGGAAGCAAACCTTATAATATCTAAATAGGTATTTAACGTAAAGAGATTAATTAGTAGAGCTATTAAAAAGTTTAAAGTAAGACTAGTTATAAGAGGTTTCTCTTAGAAATTTAGAGTTAACTTCTAAGAAACCTTTGCACTAATAGTTAGGCATAATACCCTAAGAGTATTTATAGCTATAGTTTATAAGAAGGATCTAGAACTTTACTAAGTAGATATAAATAATATATTTACTAAGAGCAAGCTTTAAGAAGAAATCTTTATAATTCTACTACTAGGAGTTAAGATTCTACCTAATATAGTCTTATAAATCCTAAGAAGCTTATATAGACTAAAGTAAGTAGCAAGAGACTAAAATAAACTCTATATCTTAAAGTTAAAACAGATTAGGTTTATATAATTAGAAGTAGACCTATACCTTCTTATCTACTATTACGGTTCTACCCGCTAAGAGGTTAACCGACTAATTAAAGTCGAGTAGGTATAGTAGCTAAATAGAGCACCTATTAGACAGACGCTAGGCGCTCTACTACTACCTACTCTATACTCTATCGCGCTCTATAATAAAGAGCGCAAGAGCACTATAGAGTAGATAGCTAAGGACTAGCAAGTCTTATTTATATTTAGTAGCGATAAGTATCGCCTCTCTAGATAGTTATCGCGTAGAACTTACTATTCTATCTTACTAATTAGAATTAAGTAACTCTTCCTACTTCGTTACCTTCCTCTAGACTACCTAATAAGCTTAAACCCCGATCGAGCTTAAGCTTCTACTTAGTAAGATCTTAGGTTATTAGCCTAGCGTAGATAAACCTAATATCTACTAGGAAAGGAATATTCTAATTCTAACCTATATAGATAATATTCTAATTATAGTACTAAAGCTAGAAGATATGCTTTAGTTTAAGGAATAGCTAGGTAAGGTATTTAAGATTAAAGATCTTAGAGAACTAGAGAAGATCCTTAGAATAAGGTTAATAAGAGATAGATAAGCTAGAACTTTAAAGCTTAATTAGAAATACTTTATCTAGAAGAACCTTATAAAGCTAGGAATAACTAAGGAGATAGCTAACCTAACTCTCTCTCTAATAGATAGTTATAATAGTCTAAAACTAATAGGCTTATATAATAAGAGAGGAAATAAGATAGAGTAATAAAGTTAAACTAGTACCTAGATATAGCTTATAGTTATAACAAGACTAGATATTGCTTTCTCTCTTAGTAAGCTAAGCTTATATGTTTTAGACCTAGCTAGAAGACACTTATAAGCTCTAAAGAAACTAGTAAGGTACCTAAGATTATCCTAAGACTTAGAGTTAATATTTAGGAAAGGAGGGGGAAAGCTAATAGGATATTTAGACTCTAACTATATAATAGATAAGGCAGATAGAGTCTTAATCCTTAGAAGCATCTTCTTCCTTTATAGAGCCCTAGTTTCTTAAATAAGTAGAAAGCAAAAGTCTATTATAATATTAATAATAGAAGCTAAGTATATAGCTATAAATATATATATAAAGTAGTCTTAATTCTTAGTAGTACTCTTAAGAGAGATAGACTATATAAGGTTAGTAGAAGAATGCCTATTTTAGCTAACTATTAAAGCCTATCCTAATATAGTAAAAGAGCTAAGGCTAGTAAAAATTATAGAGGATAATTAGGTAGCTTTAACCCTTATTAAGGATATATATACCTATAAGAGATCTAAATATATTAATATTATATATAACTATATTAGAAATCTCTAGTAGTAAAGGAAGGTTATAGTAGAATATATTCTAATAAAAGAGATAGTTACTAATAGCCTAACTAAACTAAAGAATAGGCTATAGTTTTAGGAGTTTATAAGATAACTCTAACTTATATAAGAAAGGGCAAAAGATTTCTACCCTAACTATAGATTAAACTCTAGACCTTAGAGAGATAAAAGAAAATCTATACTTTACTACTTTATATAAAAAGCAGGAGGTCTAGATTATACTAAGCCTAGGAGTTGCACTATAGGAGAAGTAGCTTACTATACTTAATAAGTAATTAGAATCTAGGAATTAGTTTTAAATATAAGCAGAAGACTATCTAGCCTAAGTAGGAGTATTAGGAAGTATAGTCTAGTTAGATATTCTAAGAGACACTTTAGGAATTAGGATTAGGTAATATAGGTTATATAATACTAGGTTATATAACTTAGCTAATGCTTATCTTAGAAGTAAGATATAACCTATAACTAACTAACTAATATAATTAATACGGTTAGTTCCTACTTATTGTCTCTACTTCTACTACGTATTATACCTATCCGACGAGTGCCTACGAGGATATAATTAGATACTATATAGTATTATAACTGCATCCGTATAGTACCGATATAAGGGTATACTTAGCAATATATATCCCTAGTCTTCCCTATATATAAACGAGAGACGGTAGCATACTGCTACAATTCTAGAACGGATATATCCTAGCTTATAAAAGTCGCTTATAAGTTACGGTAGTTAGTATTAAAAGTCCTTGCCGCTAGCTAAAGCGTGCTAGTAACGGATGCTAATAGTATCGGGACTAGTATAATAGGTAAGGCCGATATTAGTTAGATTAATTAAGTTATTAGATTTAAACTTAGCTTATCGAGAATTAACGTACTAGTTATCGAAATTCGACGGCTTAATCCTAGTTAAGGGGACGGCTCGTAACCGCTATCTATATTAGAGTGCTTTAGCTAGCGGTAAGGACTTTTTAAACCGACTAACGTATAACCTTATATGCATCGGCAAATATAAGTAGCTAATTAGTATTAGGAGTAACGCTTATACTATTAAGCCTACTTACTTCTATAATATAAAGATTATTACCGGAATACTCCTCTTCGCCTTAACCGCTCTTTTAATAGCCTTTATAGTCTACTGCACGTAGTATCCTAAAAGCTAAGATTACTATAATACCGTAGCGGCGGGCAATAACGGCGAGGCCCCCGCGGATCTTAATAAATACCCGCTCTATATAAGAAACTCTACTCTAAAATATTAATACCGATAGATATACTAATCGATATCTAGTATAATGCCTATAACGAATAACTTAATTGCGAGGATAACGGAACCTATAAACTTAGTTATTCGAAGTATATAAATAGCTTAAGGGTAACCGATCCCCTTATATCTTACGTACTAATATATATAGCTTTAGTACCGCTTTAGTCCTTTAGATAGGTTAAGACGCGGTATCGTGCATTAACGCATTAAGTAGAGGTAGGTCTTAGAAGCTAAAAAGGACCGTTCTATTTAAGAATCTACGAAAGAGCTAATATAGTTAATTTATAGTCTATTACTCGAATATGCTCGAACCTATCTAAGGGTACGTTTAATAATATATAGATATAGCTAGAAGCTATAAAGAGGCTAATATATTATATCTATAGAAATAAATAAAAATCCTAGCAGAATAGCACGAAACGGAGATCTATCTACTTATATTATAAAAATAGCCTCTAAGCTAAAAGGATCTATAAATATTTATCTAGTAAATATAGAAATTAACGGAACTATAAAACTATTCCGGATGCTAAGGATTACTAGGGAGTTTACCGATATATATAATTATCTCTTAGAATTACTTAGATAGAAGGGTATGCGAGTTAAATGCCTCTAATAATACGTAAGGGTATTCTAATTAGCTAGTTAGAGTAATATCCTTAATACTTAATGCCCGAGAGATCTATTTACTTCTTAGCGCTTAGCGCCTGCCTTATATATTTAGAATTTAGCGCCTACCCGCCTCTCTTATAATAGATACTTCGTCCGAATTCGTACGACTAATTATCGCACGACCTATACCCTTTTCTTATAGTCGCCGAATTCGATCGTAGGAGAAATACAAATAGGATGCTAACTATATACTACTTTAATAAATTACTCGAGCTAATCTCCTAGTTCTAAACTTATATATAGCGTCTTTTATAGGAATATCTCGAAATAAAGTACGGCTTTAT
Source organism: Cercospora zeae-maydis (assembly GCA_023512815.1). Taxonomy (NCBI): domain Eukaryota; kingdom Fungi; phylum Ascomycota; class Dothideomycetes; order Mycosphaerellales; family Mycosphaerellaceae; genus Cercospora; species Cercospora zeae-maydis. The sequence goes on along the minus strand of JAKLWY010000001.1, from coordinate 5,561,915 downwards.
ATATTACCTACTTCGAGAGGCGTGCAAAAACTAAACATTCGTAATAATAAAGCTAAATAATAACGTTCTAGGCTCCTATATTAGTTACTACTCGTAGCGAACTAGTATATATAGGCCCTTCGGACGTCTACTCTACGGACTAGCCTTTAGCTCTAAACGAAATCTTAGCGCCCGATTAGCTCCCTAATATAGTAAAGTAACGTCTCTAAGAAACGCTCTTATAATAAGTTTCCTACGTCCTAACTATATCTTATAAACTAACGGTAAAACTATAAGTTTACCTCGTAGTAGCCTCTATTAAATAGTAAGTAAAAAAAAAAACTAATATAGTAATCGTATTCGACTTAGAAACTATTGCAAATAATAATATATCTATAATAAACAAAACTACTATATCCTCCTCCCTATTAATCCTTATAATCGGCGCCGGCATCGCCGGCCTACCGCTAGCATCCTTCCTCCTTCTCTCCCCCCTTCTAACGTCTTAACTCCCGTCTATTACAATTATAGAACGGCGTCTAGAGACCGACTAATCTAAAGGTTAAAACATCGACATTCGCGGAATAGGAATGCAAATTATTCGGAAACTAGGTCTGGAAGCCGCGATTCGCTACGCTACGACCGGTGAAGAAGGTTGTAAATTTGTCGATGAGAAGAACAGGGTCTGGGCAAGTTTTGCTGCGGATAAGACTGGGCAGATCCAGACCGGGACGAGCGATATTGAGATTTTGAGAGGGAGGTTGGCGAGGATTTTGCTGGGGAGGTTGAAGAGTCTCAGCGAGGAAGTGGAGAAGGAGGGAGGGAACGGAGTGGAGTTTTTGTTTGGAGAGTATGTGGAAGAGTTGATGGAGAACGAAGAGAAGGGCGTGGAAGTGAAATTTGCAAAGTCTGGAGAGAGGCGGAAATTTGATATTGTTATTGCGGCAGATGGGTTGCAGAGTCGAACGAGGAGGATGGTATGGGGTGGGGATGGAGAGAAGGACCGGGTGAGAAGATTGGGCATGTATGGCGGGTTCTTCAGCATGCCGAGCGCGAAAACTGATAGTGAGTGGCGGAGATGGTTCCATACCTCGGGAAGGAGAGGGATCATGGTACGACCTAGTGATGATCCAAAGATCACCACGGTGTTCGCATATGTGATCAACGAGAACGATCCCAGGCTGGAAGATGTGGCTCGAGCTGGACGCAACGGCGCCGTGGCCCAGCGGGCATTGATGAAGGAGTACTTCCAGGATGCGGGATGGGAGTGTGAGAGGATCAACAAGGAGATGGAGGTGGCCGACGATTTCTACTACGACATGATAGCCCAAGTCAAGATGTCCAAGTGGAGCAGAGGCCGGGTGGTATTGCTCGGCGATGCTGGATACTGTGCGTCTCCGATTTCTGGAATGGGTACCACGCTTGCGCTCAATGGAGCATACAGTCTCGCTGGAGCGCTCACACATCATCCGCACGACCATGCTGCCGCATTCGAGGAATACGAGAATAGCATGCGGCCTCTTGTCGAACGCGCTCAAGCGTTACCGCTCGGTGGCAGAGTGCACTATCTCATCAACCCTGAAACAGTCTGGGGTGTGTGGATCTTGCATCTGCTGTGCTGGTTTTTCACCTGGTCTGGCATTGGAATGCTGCTAGCGCGGTACCAGGGCCCTCCAGCGAATGCGGTGCCAATCCAAGAGCACGGCTTCACGCAGGCATCTGAGTGGCGGGAGTGATCTTGAGAAATGGCGGGGTGCAGGATCGAGAGTATCCCAACTCTTTCCAAATGCACGGTCTTGCTGTGTTTCCTCTGACATCGGCAGATGGCTAAAATTTCGTCGCGATCGATGTAGATGCGTGCAATCATGTAGACTTGCAAGCCGTATAGAGTAGCAGAGGATGTCACAGATTTCCCGAATCCGCTATCAGGCTCCCTTCAGCTCATATCTCGCGTTCTGCAACTCTTCCAGATCCAGTGGGGCCAGCTGCTGCCTCACAAACATTGTAAGGCACATGATGATAGCAGGCAGACTCTCCCTCCACGCATCATCCAGCCTTCCTTGTCTCCAACTCACAAACGCAGCCAGCTCCAAAAGCGCCGCCAGTCCCGCATTCAGATAGACCAAATACTTCTCCACCGGACCCTTCTCCGCCTCCACTCGATATACCGCTCTCTTGCCCTTCTTCTCGGGCCTCTCAATTGGCATGAAATGCAAAATATAGCCCGTACACGCCAGACTGGACACGCCGAGGATGGCGACCAGTCGCTGACGCGCAGTCGTCGCGGCGATGAACGTGTAAAAGAAGAGGAGGGATGCGATAAAGGGTATGCTGAGAAAGGCTTTGCGGTAGACTTCGTTTTTCGCGCTATCTTCTGCTTCCAGGTCGGCGATGAGCTTCTCTTGGTGCTCTTCGTCGAGGCCCTCGGGCTCGTCGGCGTCGTCGTCTTCGGAGGGAAAGCGGAATGTTCTGCGCAGGCGGGCTGCGGCCATCATGGCTTTGGAGGGAGGACAGGCGGCCGTGTGGTTGGGATGGTTTGGGTATCGCATTTGAGGTCAAAAGTCAACAAGTTGTGCGCCGATGCGTGCCCGGTGAGACAACGAGTGTGTTGTAGAGCATGGTGGTGGGATTGTTGCCTACGGCGCTTGCAGGTCCCACGTTTGCGTCACAAGGTGGTGGGTGGGTTCGGTTCGGACCTGCAGGCTTGGAAGTTGTGGTGGGTAGAACTAGTTAAGGGTTCAGCAGCTCATCACAAATTCCATCTTGTTCGTGACACGTCGCAGCACAGAGACAGCAGAGGTGCGGCGAGATCGTCTTTACTGTCCATTGTTATCGTTGGGAGGCCAGCATGCTCCAACCCAGCTTAGCCGGCGGCCGGCCGCAAAAGCTGCCTGCAGCTGGTCCATCCCGTAGCCTCTATTAGTACTTCGCGGCAATTTCCCCCTCGTCTGACACACGTTAGTTAGTACATACACTTCTTGGCCTCACTGATACAGCCGCTCCGTTCGCAGATACCGATCAAGTGCGATACAGCCGAGATCCAAGCTCGAAATTCGAGAATGACTTCGCTGCCGACCAGAGAGGCGCCAGACTCGGACGCGGCTCACACCAAAGTCCACCAAATCCTTGCCCACGTTCAAGATCAACTTCGCGGCCCAGGAGGTGCTGTTGCCATTGTCCAAAATGGCGAGACTCTCGCCCGGCATACCTATGGCTACGCAGATCTCGATCGCCGAATTCCGCTCACGCCTCAAATGCACATGCCAATCTGCTCCATTTCGAAGCAAATGGTATGCTTAGTTCTGGTGTCTCTGAAGCGCGACCCGACACCATTGATGACGAATAGCCCTGGCGACATCTGGGAGCAGCTGGACGGAGAGCTCCGAAAGGTGCTCCCTCACCTCGTGGAGCGTGGTCTGACAGTCCCAGACCTATATAACATGCAATCTGGGATCCGCGACTACTGGGCCATGACTACTCTTTGGGGTGCCCAGCCAGAAGCACCATTCAGCATTGTGCTGGACGCACCACAGGCCATTGCACGAACCAGGTCCTTCCATTTCGAGCCGGGCACAGAATATTCCTATTCCAATGTCAACTTCCACGTTCTGGGTAGCATGATTGAAGCTGTGGCGGGTCAGTCTCTAGGTCAGCTACTTGACGAGAGGATTTTCAAGCCTGCCGGAATGAAAAGTGCAGCCTTGTGCCCAAACACGGCTGGCCATCCTTTGCCTGTGGTGGGCTACGAGGGCGACGAAAAACATGGCTACACAGCTGGAATCAATCGAATTGAATGGTCCGGAGACGCAGGTATAGTCGCGTCACTAGACGACATGATTGCGTACGAAAAGTGGCTGGACAAAACTTATGCTGAGGAAGGCAGTCTTTACAACATAGTAGCCCAGTCTCAAACCTATAGAGATGGCTCTGTCGCAAAGTACGGATACGGGCTCGCTCGCGGGGATTCTGTCGGCAAGGCCTGGCTCGGCCACGGAGGAGCTCTCAGAGGCTTCCGATTGTGGCGCATGCATGTGCCTGAGGAACATCTCTCAGTTGTCGTGATGTTCAATCACGAAGGCGATTCTGCTGCGCCAGCTGAGAGCATCCTCAAGCGTCTCCTCGACTGGGAAGAACCTCAGACGCCCTTGACGGCACCGGACTCTAGCATCTTCGGAGCATATCTGGACCGGGAAACGCAGCTTTTGGTCCGCGTCGAGAAATCTGATGACGAGGGACACGTCAAATTCACCTATCATATTGCTCCAGAGAAGACCAAGTTGATCAGTGGCACAAGCATCGAGTCGAAAGGGATGAACGCGAACCTAGAGGGTGACATCTTGCACGTAGATCGCCTGCGCGATCACAGAGTCTTGCGGGCCAAGCGGATCACCGGCACGAAGGACGCAGAAGCGCTGCCCAACGGGGATCAGTATACCGGAAGCTATCACTGCGCTGACTCAGACAGCACTTTCCACTGCTTCGGAGCAGGATCAGTGCTTTATGGCTCTTTTGATGGATTCCTCGGCAAGGGCCCAGCATATCTCATGCGGTATGTTGGCGATGATGCATGGCTACTCTCGAATCCTCGTGGGATGGATGCACCTGCGCCTGGGGACTGGACTGTTGCATTCAAGCGCGATAATAGCGGACGTGTCACCAACGTCACGATCGGATGTTGGCTTGCAAGGAAGAATGAATATACTAGACTCTCGTGAGGATAGTTTGCACCGAGAATATCACATGCATTTCCGCTCGTCTTGCTGAAAACGGACATTCGGCGCCATTATGGTCGTAGGAAAGTGGAAACAGGAATTGCAATTATCTCTGCATCCCTGGCGCAGAGCTTTTGAGCTCGAGAGATGAAGCCTGGAGCTCAAAAATGCAAATCCACATTGAGGAAACAAACGAATAACACAATACTATCTCTGGCAATGGTAATGGCCCGAGCCAACCTTGGTCAGCTGGTTGATATCAGGTGGCATTGGAGTCGAGATTTCCAGAGAGACGTAATATTCGAACAATTTTCTTCATTCTCGCTCTCCGTCGCAAGCCACACAGCCTTGGGCCATCCATTCGGCATACAACAGGACAGCAAAAAATCCAGAGAAGATCGAAAATTTCTTAACGTCGTGGCCGGCCATTGTGGAATTCGGCCAGGCCCTTCCAGTCCTTTGCTCTCTCTCGCACGATGGAACTGCTCCTCCGGGAACCAGATCTCATGCGCCTTGCCATCACCGTCTTTGTAGTGCATGTAAGTGGGTAGATGGCATTGCATCTCCTCCTCCTCCTCCTCCTCCTCCTTCTTCTTCGCCTTGCCGGTGTTGCTCCCTTCACCCATTGTCTTCTCCCCACTTCCAGCTCCCGGCACGACTGCATCACCGTCAGACGCGCGATTGCTTCCACCATTCGCATTCGGCCTTCCATCCGCAGGATGGAATCCCTTCACTGCCGGCCCGGGACGAGCAGCAGAGCCAGCGGGAGACATATACAGCCCTGGGTCCTCCGAAGAGCTCTCTCCCGATCCGCCCTCCCAATCCATCACGATCGACTTGCACCGGAACCGGAACATTTCCCGTCCCCTAAAACCGTCCCACCCTCCCTCAAAGTCTCCAATCGAATACTACACTCTTCCAGCTCCGCATCGACCTCATGACGCGGATACTGCCACCAATGCTTCGAACAGCAATCCGAACTCTGCGTAGTATCCGCCACAGAATACGAGTCGAAATTCCCCTCGAGCGCAATTCCCCGCTTTGAAGAAGTTGACGATGTGGTGCGGGTTTTGGAGATTGCGGCCTTCCATTGGTTCCGCAGTAATGTGGGCCTTCGTCGTTGTGGCAGCAGTAGTTGGGCTCGACGTTGTTTGTTGCAACAGTAGAAGTCCTCGTCGCTACAAGGGGCTAGAGTACTCTTTTCGTAGAGGCAGAGGTCGACCCCGGTTCCGACGGCGTGGGCTTGTAGAGGGAGGAGGAGGAGGAGGGAGAGGGAGAAGAGGATGGGAAGAGGAGTTGGGATATTTGTGGTCATCACGATGCCTTGCTTCTGAGGCAGCACGAGAGCTGGAGTCCGTATGGGATGGCAGATGTGCTGGCGTCGTACTCGAGCAAGCTTGTGAGAGGGTATGTTTGCTGTGAGCTTGATTCTGTTTCTGTTCGAAGGACATCTGGGAGGGCAGCTAGAAAGCGGTGGAGCACAAAGCTGGCCGCGCAGTATATCTCTCTTCAGACTGGATCTCGTGCTGATTGCTTCTAGAAGCTCGCATGTGCTGCCGTGCGGTCAGATATGTTTGTTCCCCTCTATGCCTCGAGATCACATAATAACCAGCGACGGAGAGGAGGAAATGATATGAGCAAACACTTCTGACCTCTCCGTCGTGAAGAGTAATCGTGACCTGGCATTTGCACAACAAGTCTGGTTGTCAACGCGCCAAAGGGCATGGAAAGCTCAAGCATGCCAGAATCAAACAGTGGCCGTCAGCGCAGAGGAATCTTGTGAAAGAAGTCATCGCAAACGGAGACAGAGACTGACGATATTTCTGCCATGGGAACGGATGTGTGCGCTACAAAGGCACTTCTGCACAGCTGCACTGATCAAGTCAGATCCTCGTTCTCAACCAGTCATCAGCCCACGCTTCTGTTGGCAGTCCTCCTACCGTCCTTCCGATTCGCTTCACGTTAGATTCGCTCGACTCCAGCAGTTCGCTTTCGATCTTTTCTTTGCCACTATTTGCGTATCGGACCATTTTCATCATACACCCCTTCCTTGGTCGCCATCGCATCTCCAAAGGTAATTCTCTTCTCCACAAATCGCAAAGTCATCGGATCCGTGACCATTCTCGCATTGATGCCTACATGCAGGACACACATCCAAGGTCAGAAGTGCTCAAAGAGTGCCCACAAACACATTTACCGCCAGCGGCCACAAACAGTCAAAAGGAAAGAAACGACAACAACTCACCCATATTCCCACTTCCCCCCTCCTCAACCGTCTTCCTCTTATCATACCAGAACATCACACACCCGCACCGATCACAAACCACAAACCACTCCAAATCGTCTCCCCACGAATACGTCCGTGTTGGAAGCAGGGTCAACTTCACCTCCTCCTTGCCGGCAGCAGAAGATCCTTGCTCTCTCCCCACCACCTCCAGTTTGCCATCCTCGCGGAAGCGGAAATCTGTGATCGGGATTCCGTTGAGAAGAATTCCATGATCGGGTTTGTTGACGGGGTAGTAAGCCCATTGGGCGCCGTAGCGGCGACAGAGGGAACATTGGCATTCGTTGAGGAACTTGGGGGCGCTTGGAGTGCTGAGTGAGAGGGCGTTGCAGTGGCAAGAGGTTCGGAGTGGGGGGATGGTGGGAGGCATGGTGGGGAAAGTGAAGGGAGTAGTATTGTGGTGTTGTGGAGCGACACTGGAGGTGGTCTTGGAGGGTTCCAGATTGTTGCTGGTCCGTCAGGTGATGAGAGAGAGAGAGAGAGAGCGAAGTTGAAGGAGGAAGTACACTAACAAGCGTTGCGGGAAGTCGCGATATGCAGGCAACAGGCACGAAGTCACGCGTTCGCGTATCGTATCTCTCCTCTGGTTGCCTAATTGCTTACTAATTCTGTGATCCGCCGACATTGGTTGTGCGAGGCAAGCGCAACTAATCCTTCGTGTCGCGTCTTGTCTGGTCCCTCTTCACTCGTTCAGCGTGAAATGCCAGGACATCGCACTCCAAGATCCAAAGATCTCGGAATCACCCTTAACCAATCTTCTGCAACACATGGTCAATGAACCAGGCGACAGCACAGTTTTGCCTCCGGGAAAACTTACCACAGAGTTCCAAAGCCCTTGAATCGACGAATTCTCATCCTCATTATTCACATAAGTAGGACCGCAAGCGGGCTCGAGGTCGCGGAGAGAGTGCACAATCGTCTCCTGCGCGGGGTCACTGAAAACAAAGGCGAACAGCAGTGCTGAGAAGATCCAGCTGTATCGTGGGATCGACGAGCAGAGAGCAGAAGAATTGAGAGTCTCGGTGTTGTTGGGCGTCAATTCCCCTTGGCAGAAAGGCCCCCATGCATATCCGCTGTCGATGCCTTCGCTTACACGCTGCGTCCACTCGTTCATTGTGTTGGTAGTTTTGCAGTAGAGCCAGCATTGATATTCTTGGATTGGAGCAGAGCCGCAGCAGCGCTCAGCTATGGTCCGATTGGTTTGAACACCACAGACGCGAGTGCCGGTTGTGTTAGCGACGATAAGAGGTACGCAGGATACCCGAGCAGTTGAGGTTTTGCCCTGACACTGGCCATAGCATCTGGGTGTCAGTGTGTGAGCTGTTCATCATGGCGAAAGGGTCCGATGCTGTCCAGAATGTAAAGGCAAGTCTTGCGAGGAGCAAGTGCAACGAAACTTAGGCGAACTGGAAGCCCAGCGTCCATATCACAGCATCAACCGGCTTTGAACAAATGCGGCTCCGACGCCGTAACACACACCGGGCAAGCTTAAACTTCGAATTCTTGATCCTTCATCTGTCTGCAGAATAAACGGTGGAGATCCGCGATGATCTGCAACCATAATGCCTTCTATCAGGCGCCAAGCTTCCTTCGTGGTCACCTTTGGATTGTGCCCAAGTGCCTTTGCCTGTGACGAATCATTCTGCAGCTGCGCATCCGACGAAAACATTGGCATACATGCTTCTGCAGGCACTACTGCTGTCATGTGTTGTTGATGCTTCAGGACTCTGATCGAATCATTGTCCTTGCTCCTTCGTGGGCGGACCGGAAGTGCTGCAACCCAAGTCTTCATAGGCAGTACTCACAAAGATAGCCGCATCGTGTATCTCCTTAGAGCGAATTGATCTCAATACCTAGGTCCCGACAGAAAGCTTGCTTAGGATCGCTATTTGCGTTGTCTGGATCTCCTTGACGACCATTCGAGGTGACATCGGCCAAAGTGTTCATCCTCCCAACCGCGAATTTTGTCACGTCAAAGGAGTGGCTTTGCATGTCTAGCAATCTTCGGTAACGAGTGATTTCAGACGACCAGTACTGTGTTTCATCGTCCGAGCTCGAAGAGTGTAGCATGGAGAACATAAAACCTAAGTTGCAGAGGTTAGAGCCTGACATACGTCCTTATTGGAAATTCGATTCGGTGTAGAAGCTACGCTTACCACCTGCCATCGCAAAGTTGAGCTGCGAAATGGGCGACCACCAGAACGCCCGCAATCGAATGACCTGTAGGTTCTCAAGTAACTTGGAGATGGCCAGAACGCTTTCTCTGGACTTGATGCGGACATGCTCGTAGAGTGATTCTGCAGGAGAGATGTAGCGCAACATCGCCCGATACAGCACAACTTCGACAGTATAGTAGGCCAGCTCCAATGTGCCTGCCTGCGATGAGTCATCAATCTCAGTCGTTGCTATAGCAAGGCTCACCAGTAGGGTCGAGAAACAGATCGGCAACGTGTTCCAATTCCGCAAGATAAAAATCACGATGATCAAGCAGCTGCTGTTCCAAACAGCGTTTGGCTTTACTGACTTCAGTCGGCGCTATATCCGCCATCCTTTGTGCAGCTTTCGGCGTGTAAAATGTCGTGAGGACTCGAGCAAGTATCTGTGTCACAGCGGCCATGGCCACGAACATTTGTGCACTCGTCCTCGGCAACGCACCTTCACTCACAGTAGAGGACGAACAATCCCCGAGCGTGAGCAGTGCCACATCGAATGAGTCTTCGTGGATGAATGCTGGACGCCCAAGACCCAATGCCATCCACTGGTCGAAAATGTACACAGCCCACCAGATCCTCTTCCGCCGACTGCAGTCTGTAGGGGGGAGGTTCCAAGGAGTTGAATCTACATTGAGTCCCGCATCATAGCACATAGCGACCAGACTGCTGATCTCTGTCTGAAGACCAGATGTTCCAGGCGAGCGATGGATGCGATCGCAACGCTGAAGGAACAGAAGTGCAGCTTCGATGGTGTCTAGTCGTGGAGCTCGAACTTCGATTGGCAGAGCCTGTGAAATGAATGCATTGACCGATACGAACGACAAGTCTGCAGCTGGTGGACAGAATGGTTGTGCTAGGTAGTACATTGCCGCCAATAGGGGCAAGTCGATTTTTTTGCCTTTGACGAATCGTCCTGGATCTAGCAAGGGAAAGGAAGGGTGCACGATTTCGAAGTAGGCTGAAAGCAACTCGTGGTGAAGCGGATATGCCACTTCCAACAGCGAGCTTGACGGATAGTCAGGCCGCCTAGAATTGAGATGGCTGTTTGGATGCGCAGTGAAGAGCGATGGGACGCTGCCGGTATCTTGTAGCATCAAGCAAGCCCAATTCCCGCTTCTATAGCAGTTCGATTTGTTGAAGTTGGCATGCCGCAGCACGTGTGGATCTTGGTCGCTTGAGAGGCCGACGTATCGTGCTAGCCATTCGACGGAAGCAGAATCTTGACCATTGGTCGGAGGTGGCGGCGGAGATGCCGCTTCAAGATCAAAACCTTGATGGGAATTTGGTTGCGAGGTGTCAGCGGGGCGGCGTCGCCGAGGCGTAGGTCCTAGATCATAGCTGCAGTTCTGTGATTGCATTCGACACAAAGAACACGCAGCATCGCCAGGTTCGCGAATGCAGCAGACCTTGCGTCTTCTGCATTCGATGTCAACAACAACTCCTCAGGCCACAGGAATTGAACAATTACTCACCTGCAAGCATCGCAAGGCCTTTGCTTCCGACTCTTATACTTCCTACCTTGGGCAGGTGAGCGTGCCTGTAATTGAGTGTCCATCAGCGGCTCTCAGCCGAATCCCAACTGACCAGCCACTGCCAGGGTCAGGCGGAGGGCAGAGAACCAGACATGTAGACACAAGGCATTCTGTTGCCCGTCGCTGGCCGACATCTGTCTCGCTGCACTACGTAGAGAGCGCGATAAGCAGTAAGTGTATAGATAAGATCCGCCACGGCCTAGCATGATCGGCGTAGCGTTACCCGGATGGCGCAGGAGGCTGCTGATAAGAGATGCATTTCTCGTCATAGCCTCGTCTCTTTGCTTCCGTTTACCTGATGCGAGTCTTGCCGATGCTACAAGAGGTTTTCGTGTGCATTGGATGCACGTCAGCGCAGTACAATTGCCGATTATGCGAGAGGACGGCGACGAGAGTGCACAGCATGATCGTGGTTGACTATCCTGGCGGCACGGGCATCGGTCGCTGTTCTTCTGACCTGTGCCGTAGTCATTAAGAGTCCGGCGCATCCTTGAGCCGACAAGCTGCAAACAGCGTAGACATGAAACCGTGGACATTGCGAAGTCAAGAGGAAAGAGAGGCTGCATGAGGTGGAGAGCGCCAAGGATCCGGCCACGCGGCACCTGAGTTACTGCTACACCGAGACAATCGTGAAGCATTGCTCAAGCATTGAGTACTCTGTCATTCCAAGCGATCTATCTTCGGATGTGGTATCGTTATATTCCTCGACTCCTGCATATCCTGGCTCACTCAGCTGCCGTGCCGAGAGCAGGTGGTATCAACGCGAAAAAAAATGGCGCAGTAGAAGAAGGTAAACTCGCTCCAAACGTCAGATCATCACCGCCTCGTGAGATACTGACGCCACCCATGGTTTCGGAAAAGTGAGGTGCCGCCCCTAACGACCTTCAAAGTCGCTCAGATAATCCCCAGCGGTGTTCCCATTGTAACCGCCAAATTGCGAATGATTTTGCTGTTGCTGCATCCCTCCCATTTGATTCATGCCCATCATGTTCATTTGGTTCATATTCATGTTCATTCCAGTCATATTTTGGTCTTGCTGTTGGCCAAAGTGGTTCTGTTCGTTGTCGGAGTAATCTTCAAAGCCGCTACCTGTCGCGTCGAAAGAGCTGCGTCCACTATATGCATCCTCTTCGGGCGGATTACCTTGCGGTAAGCTACTCCAATCGATATGCTGCAGGGCAGGATATTGTGCAAGTAATGCTTGAGGAAGAAAGTTGCCTATGTTGAGCTCTGGTTGCGCCATCATAGGCTGGGGTGCAACGAGGCCTTGGGCGACTTGCGCTGCTTGTTGTTGTTCCACGAACGCTTTTTGACGTTCCGCCGCTTCCTCATCCAGTAGTGGCTTGATGCATACTCGACCAGCCTCCGATCGGAAGTGCCGCCCCAGAGCATCTGCGCGTGCAAATCGTCTGCCACAGCCCCACTGCGAACCGGTCTGAAGTGTGCCTCGGCACACAAACTTCTTCTCCCCTGAATGCAGCCCTTCGTGTCGTTTTCGATCATGCTGTCGTGCAAAAGCTTTCCCGCAGACGGTGCAGACGAAAGGCCTCTCGTCGGTATGCGTTCGCAAATGTGAGCGCAGATTGTACGCACGAGTGAAGCGCTTGGGGCACAAGTTGCATTGGAACGTGGCTGGATGTTTCTGCACACGCTTGCTGTCGCCGCCCGTACTAGGTGATCGTGCTGGATCGGCCAGGTCCAGAATATAATCGCGCTGGTCCGAAGCATTGCTTGAGCTACGCGCGCGACCCTGTGATCCGCTCCGGCCTCGAGCAGGTGACGAAGATCGCGAGCCGTTACTGGAGCCATCGACCGCCAGCAGACTCTCACTGCCTGCTGATGGCGAACGACCTCGCGCTCCTAGCAGCGCGGGAGAAGGAGATCGAGACCCTGCGTGCGAGTCCGACTTGGCGCGAACACGATTCGCTGAGACGGATCAGTAAATGCAAATTCACACACAATGATGGCACTTACTGCGAATGGGTGGGCTCAGGGCATCTACGGACTTCTCGATGCCCATGTTCTCTGTAGGAACCCTCGAGGGAGGCGCAAAGTCGATATTGATTTCAGGGGGGCTCATGTGGTCTGCCATACCGCCGCCGGGGCTTTGGTTGTCGAGACTCGCTGTCGGAAAAGCCTCTTGTCCCAAGCCCGGAAACATCTCGAGACCGCCATTTTGGGCGGTGAAGTGTCCATTCATTGTAGCATTCAGGCCGAAATTGTTGTCAGCCGTGAAGTGCGGTAATGCCTGCTGTGGCTGCGGCATGAGATGAGGCGAGTGGCCGGGGCTGTGTCCAGGACTATAGAATTGCTGCTGCTGCTGCTGCTCGTTGAGGTTGAAGTTCTCGAAACCCAGGCCTGTGCCGAAAGCAGGATCTTGGGCCGGGTTGAGCATAGGCGACGAGTGCTCGAAATTGTCGAGCGTGCCGATATGCGGGGACGTTGCATGGTTCGACGAAATGTCTGACAGATTGTCTGAAGGTGTCCTTTGATGTGATCGATATGCGCCCACGTGCTGCCACTCATTACTCCCGCCCTGGGGATACCGAGCACTTGATGGGTCCAGCGACTCTGAATTCATTCGCGGTCTGTTCATTTGCTGCGCATAGCCCGCTTGTTGAAATAGTGGGGAGGCATGTGGGCTCGGGCTGCCTGAAGGCCGCCTGGCTTGTTGCTCGGCGAAGAGGTGGGGAGGGGTGGGCGAGTGCGACTGCGTCATGGCCGCCATGGGGTCGAGCGTTCGGTTTGCCGTTGGGTCGGTGTGCTGATTGAGCAGATCGAGTTGCGAAGGGTCGAAGCTGTCCAGGACGTTTGGGTCCAGACTCGTGTTCGAGTTGAAGGTGGTCGCGTCGAAAGTGGGAAAGGCGCTGCTGGCACCGTTGGGGTCCTGAAGGCCTTGCGACTGCAAGAAGGCGTGGTTCGACGTGTTGTTCGCCAACGTCTGCTGTTGCGCCTGGTCTGCGAAGGCCGGGTAGGTGGGGTCTAGGCCGAAGTGCGCCTGAGACGAGAAGTCGGTGGTGAAGGTCGGGTCGCTGAACGGGCCCGATGTTACATTCAAGACGGTCGCGAAGGCATCGGTGGTCAGGCAGGTGTTCTGGAGGGTGGCACTGGTTGCGGCGCCGTCGAAGGATGATGCCAGAGGGGACGGGTGCGGCGATGCCGAAGTCGAGTGCCTTATATGGTGGCTCGTGTGGCCGGCTGACGGCGAGCGTCCGCGATGTACGTCCATCTCTGCGCCCTGACCGCCGAGCAATGAAAAGCGCTGGGTGCTGGTCGTCGCGGCTAGGAATAGAACAGGCGTGTTTTTGGCAGATGTGCAGTCAGACAGCGCACAAGATGCCCGGCGCTTTCTCCCGCCTCTGAAGGATTGCGCCTAATCTGAACCTGAACTAGGATGTCACAGCAGCTGCAGCTCCAACGCCAGCGCGCAGAAGGGACAACAGGTTGGACACGCGACGGCGATCGGTCGCGGCGCGTCTGGGGGGGGGGACAGATTGGCGAGGCTCGTTGCTCAGGCATCGAGTGGGCGCAGTCGACTGTGGGCGAACCTTGGATTGTGCTCGACATGGGGGGCGGAGCACCTGCACCACCGCCGTCGGCAGGCGCTCGGAAACGTGACCTCCGTGCGACTGCGAACGTAACGCGCAGAGAGCCTTCCATTCGCGCGCGCGCCCTCTCCCGTCTCGCATGAACTGACGTCTGACCGCTGCAAAACAAGACCGCCATCAGACGGCTCGATGCCCGGTCGTTCGTCATAGCCGGCTGAGCTAAATTTAACCCACACTCGGGCACTACCAGTAGACTACTGTGCTTCCTCTACATCACATATCCGGCTTGGGAACGACGACGACGAACCACCCTCGCATCCGCGAGCCAAGACCAGACCCGGTCGTGCCATGTCGACACCATTTACCGACCGACGTTCAACGTGTCTTCGTCCCCTAGCACACGAGCCGGCATGTCTGATAACACTATCCGCATGAGATACCCCACATCCACTCTTGTAACCGGGTTATCCGACATGGCCTCACCTCCGCTGCCATCAGGCAGCAGCATCACATGCCTTCACTGGCTTCGAGCCACCAACTCCACACCGTCACCGCACATGCCAGGCATTGGAGCTAGTCCCGTCTTCTGGTAGCTATGACCCGCACTACGCAGGAACGCTTCTACTCTGTGTTTCATACCTCTAGCACAGCCTCCTTCCGCGAAATCCTTCGAGGCTGTGTGAGTCCACCACCGAAGCCGCCATTCCCACAACGAATGGAAATGAGAAGAATGCAAACAAGCTCCCCAGTACACCGACTGTTCATTTCCGAGACCAAGCACCATTGTCAGGCACCATTGTCAGGCATCAGTGGCTGTGCACCTTTCCGTAGCCCACTCGGCCTGACGATGGTCACGAGTTGTGATTGAAAAGTCAGTACATGCCATCCGGATGTCATGGGAAGTATAACAAAATATCTCTCCTTGGCACCAACAGCGTCTCCAAACCAAATCGAACTTTTCTCCACGAGAGCAACGCGCAACCTCTCAGCTAGCCAAGGTCATGTTCATGGTTCACATTTCTTGGCACATTAGTATGCAAGCTATGTCCTCACCAAAAAAGCTGAACCATGCTAGTGCCACGACGCCCCAAGCATTGGCATTGCAATCAGGAACAGGCACTTGAAACATGCGTTTGATGCACTGACGCGTGGCTAGTGATGCGGAAGGCTTGGAAATCATCACAGTTGCTGACTATGAGCGTGACAAACTTTTTCGAATACGGTCGACGGGGTTGGTCGCATCGAGGCACGATGATCGAGCTGCAACGTGATGCTTCCCCAGCGCAAGATGCCCGGCACATTCTAGTCACTGCTGCGAAGTGATGGGTGTCCCGGGCTCTACGCTCGATACTCAACACCGTCGTTCTTGTTGTACGCCTTGCTAAAGCCACAGTTCAGAGTTCGGACAATAGAATTCTACTACGCGTATTTACGATATGATATATAATAGAACTCTACTACGCGTATTTACGATAGAGTGCTACTATTATGATAGTATTCTACTACGCATATTTACGATATAGTATATAATAGAATTCTACCACGCGTATTTACGACAGAACCCTACCGTTGCGACAGAATTTAACTACGCATATTTTCGACAGAATCCTCCTACCTTAGCTAGAGATAAAATTGCGTTATATAAACCTTCGCTCGGCATTCTCGCGCTACTCGGCGGCAACAGGGACTTCATCTCTTCCAAAGGACGATAAACAAGTCTACGCTTGAGGTGCTTGGAACCTACCAAGAGCGACTCATGCCACACAAGCATCAAGGATGGGCATGAAGAGGGGCCGTCCTTACATTGCGCCCACGGCGAGTGAAGTCGATAGTGCAAGAAAAGGGCAACATTTGGAAGATGACGGAAAGGTTTCTTTCTTCATTTGCAGCAACACATGCGCTGTGCAAGCGCGCTTGCTCACTCATGTTTCCATGAAGACATTTGCCCATTAGCATTGTCCTCTCCGCATATGTTGGTCAATATCTCGAGCAAGTCTCGACTGAGTAATACTTCTCATAAAGCGAAAGCAAGTTCCTTGGAGAAAAAAACTGCCAAGAGCATTGCATTGCAGCAATATGAAGGTCCACCGTATCGACCGAGCAAATGCCCATCGAATAGACCATTGCTCTAAACAATTGTGTTCATGAAGTTGGGTTCGTAAGCTAAAGCTATATAGGGCGTTCTTTCAGTTACCGTCGTAGATTGTCAACAAGAGCAGCAATGACGCTTCCAGTGAAGGAAGAATCACGCTGCGTTTCAGTGCTTGACTCTATGGTTTATCATCATGTGAACGCCCTTGCCATAGCAGCAAGCAATGTACCGAATCCGGCTGCTTCGACACAGCAAAAGGCGACGGCATAGCCATCCCTTGACGGACCCAAAAGGTTTTTTGAACTCCTCGCATCAAGAATAAGCCCCATCGAGTTACTCAGCCGCCATTCCATCTCCACCAGCCCTGAACGAGTGTAGCAGGATGATGAGGATGAAAGACGTCGAGCAATCGCATAACTATCGACCTTGACGAATGGACTCCTCACCTGACCTTGAGCCCAACTTGTCCCTCACCAATGATCCCATCACCTCCTCCGTCTTTCTTGCCAGCCCCGCAGCGAGCACCGTCTGAAAAGAAGCGCAGACTCATATCCTCGTCTCCCCCCTTGCGAAGGGCACCTTGCGGCGGGCTTCCATCCAGGTGCGATGCCGAGTCGAGCAGCTGTCGAGATGGAGTACGAGCGGTGAAAAGGTAGTGAAGGAGGATGGAGGTGCAGGAAGGACTGAGCCGCGAGAAGATGCTTCTATGGCGGCGCTTTTCAGCTTGCCAGCGACGAGCACTGGCGTCGTCCGGGGACTTTCTCCCAAAGCTTTGTGTGCAAGACAACAGCCCGAAGGCCGCGTCGGTGTGTGAGCTTTGATTGCGATTTTTTGAGCGAGGAGTTGGGGGAAAGAAAGAAGAAGAGACAGGCTGCAGAAATTTGGATTTTAGGCGGCGCAGAATTGGTGCCTGATGGCTGCCTGAGCGCGTCTGCCGCGTCAAGCAAGTACTTCAGGCGAGCTTCACTTGCGCAGAGCAAACGGGCATTAACGCGACAAGCCGCTGCGAGTGTGTGAATTGAAGCAACCAGTGATTTTGCCACATAAGAGGTACCTTCTGCTCTTCCAACGCAATGCGTCACCGCACCCACTGACCATCATGGCGTTCAGAGGATTGGGAACATCCATCTACGCCGACAACCGACCACCGTTAGCCTCGACAAGGCCGAAGACAAGCAACATGTCTGGCCTCTTTGGCTCCGCCGCGGCGAGCAGCTCCAACACGACACAAGGCGATCTCAGCAAAGACGTTCCAGTCGCCAACCCACCCGAAGACAGCATCTCGGCAATTCGATTCAGTCCCGCATCCGATCACCTATCAGTCGCGAGTTGGGACAAGAAAGTGCGCATCTATGAGATTGATGCGCAGGGACAAGCGAAAGGCGTGGCCATGTTCGAGCACGAGGGCCCAGTTCTGGATACGTGTTGGAGCAACGTGGGTACACCAAGGGTAACATATATGAGCTCTCTCACTGACGAGTGTACAGGACGGACAAAAGGTTTTCGCCGCTGGCGCTGACAAGGCAGCGCGCATGCTTGATCTTGGAGCAGGTCAGACATCAGGAGGCACGCAAGTCGCCGCACATGATCAACCTATCAAGTGCGTAAAGGCTTTCAACGCGGGAGGTAACCCCATGTTGGTGACTGGCAGCTGGGACAAAACCGTCAAATACTGGGACCTGCGGCAACAACAGCCCGCTGCCACCCTCGACGCCAAGGAGCGAGTCTACGCCATGGACATTCGAAACGATTCCATGCTGGTGGTCGCTACGGCAGAACGCCAAATCCACGTCGTCAACCTCTCCAACCCAACCGCGTTTTACAAGACCATGCAGAGCCCGCTGAAGTGGCAGACGAGGACGGTCAGTACCTTTATCGACGGAAGCGGATTCGCAGTGGGCTCGATTGAAGGTCGATGCGCAATCCAATACGTCGATGAAAAGGACTCGTCCAGCAACTTCTCCTTCAAATGTCACCGCCAAACCCCACCCGATAACCGCAACATCTCCAACGTCTACGCAGTCAACGCCATCTCCTTCCATCCCCAACACGGCACCTTCTCCACAGCTGGTAGCGACGGCACCTTCCATTTCTGGGACAAGGACGCCAAACATCGCCTGAAAGGCTACCCCGAAGTCGGTGGCACCATCGCCGCCACAGACTTCAACCGATCCGGAAACATCTTCGCCTACGCCGTTTCGTACGATTGGAGCAAAGGCTACCAATTCAACACACCACAGACTCCGAACAAGATCATGCTGCATCCGGTCGTCGGGGATGAGTGTAAGCCTCGCCCAAAGACTACGAAGCGGTAGTCACATTCTCTCTGCCTTTTTTTGCCTCTTTGCGCTCGCTCTGTACAAAAACAAGCCCGAACCCAAGCACAAGCATTGCCCGAGCACCTTATACAAGATGCCCCCGATGCCCGCACGTACACAACCTTTCTTGTACACTTCTATTGGTCTCCCGCATCGGCGCCCCCGTTCGCATCGTTCAAGGCAAGGCTAACGGGACTTTTGTGTTGTTCATAAAGGTAACAAATACCGCAAGAAGTAAAACAACGCCAACACTTTTGGCAAGGTAAGACAAGGCAAGGCAAAGCGAGGTACTACTGGACTGTACAAGCCGTACGAGATGAGGAGGAAAGACTACGACTACTGGTTTGGAAAAAGTAGCATGTGGGTAGCGCGGCGTTTTTGAGGCGTTCGTTTTTACCTACGTGCGGTTGTGTGAGCATGGAAGCTGGGGGACAGGAACAGGATGCTTGTCGCATGGTTGTAAGATCACGAGGAGAGAGATTCGAGACGAGCGATGGGAGACTTTCGAGGGCGAGGAGCTAACATGTAGATTCTACCAGCGATGCAATGCAGAATGAAAACGTCGGACTATCACCCGCGTGCGATTCTCTTCTCATTTCTTCGATTCCGACTATTTCAATCTCAAAGTACATGTATCACATGAAATCACGCGTGTGCAGAAGCGGTTCAAAAATAAAAAGAATTGTATTCGATTTCTCTCAATTCTCAATTCATTTACTGGTTTCATTCCTTCTCCACAAAATTCCTCCCCCCTCCCTCCTCATCCTCCACTCGCCATCAGACCCAAGCCTGCCCTATCAAGTATATACACCTCATTGCATTCGAGCTGATATGACGAGTTGTGCCCATCCACGATCCCATGATCACATCCCATGATCACATCCCGTCACATCACACATCACATCCGCTTGCAAGGTTGCTTACTTTGCCGCCGCAACAAACAGATATATGTATACAACTCCACTACACCGGCGCACCCAGTTTATCCCACAGTAGTGGAAACTGGGCAGCAAAGAAGCCCCCATCAATCGGCCACGTGTAAACGCAACGAATTCCTTCTTCCCGACGACGGCCAGCAGGAAGACGAGAAGGAGGAGGAGGGACTGCGTTTACCCGGCGAGAGCGACGACGAAGAAGGAGAAGAAGAGTTCCTCCTCTGCTGCGTCGGGATTTTCTTTCTTCGGATTCTGACGCTCGAGGTCGAGGTCGAGGTCATTGGCGATGGCGATGAAGAGGGTTCTCGATTGGGGCAGCTAGTGGCGTCGATGACGAGATGGTGTTGTTGTTGTTGTTGCTGCTGTTGTTGTCGTTGTTGCTCCTTTGCACGGAGTAAGCTGGCGATCGTCGGTTCTTCGTATTGATAATGAAGCTGCTGGCGGGCGGTGCAGAGGGAGGATATCGTGGCGGTAAAAGCTGAAGAAGCGTCATCGTGTCCACTACTGAGAAGTGGCAATTTGGTCTGTTTGTCATGTTCTTCGTAGAACTCGTTGTGTATTTTGTCATTGTTATCGTCGACCTTGGCCGTCGTATCTTCCTACGATGCAGCGGCCTCGGAGGAGTTTCCCACCTCTTCCTTCGCGTCCACGAACGCTGCGCCTTCCCCGTCCGAGACGGCATCTTTGTCTTCGGCTGGCGTTTCCAGGGAATTCGTTGCATCGGCGGCTTCTGTGTCAGCTTCAGGAGCAGGCTCGGCTTCTCCGTTAGCTGCAGCCTCTGCAGCTGCTGCTTCTGCCTCTTGCTTTTCGGCAATGATCCGTCGCCGTTCTTCCATCATGCGACTTGCTTCTTGACGTGCTTGTTCTTCTCTAACTTTGCGCAAGCGTTCGACTTCCTCATGTCCTCCAGTCTTTTTCAACTTGCCTTCTTCAACAAAGGTTCCGAGTTCGCGTTGAAACTCGCCGCCTTTGCGATTTTCCAGCTCTCGTTGTCGCGCCTTCTCGGCACGCTCGATTGCTTCGAGTCGAGATTCGTGATTTGGCTGTAGGGCACGAACCTCGCCAAGCACGCTGTCCTTTGCTTCGTGTGGATCGGCAATCGGTTTGAGCGCGAGCGTACGCGACGTCGATCGAACTCCTGTGGCCGCTGTAGCGTCGGGGTTTTGCAAATTTTGCTGCCTGGTGGCCTCCTCGACAAGGGCGAAAGTTTGCGAAGCTTTCTCGAGATCGTCCTCGAGGTCGGCAGCGAGCTCCTCTTGCATAGTCAAAAGGTCTCGGTCGTCGCATACCACTTGCAACTCCTTCTCCCAGATCTTTGTCCAGACAGGCTTCTCACGCCTGAGGAATTCCTGGAGTTTCTTGAGGTCGGATGTTGCGATGCTGATGTCTTTGCTAACAGCTTCCAACTGGCGAGGAAGAGGTCGTACTCCGCGGCTGACCACATCCTTTCGAAGATCCTCCACGAGATCTTGAAGGTCGTCGACCTTATTGACGATCTTCTCACTGTCGGCAGAAAGTGACTTCTTGCCATTGTTGACATACGAGCGGCCAGTATTGTTGTCCATCTCTGGGATGGCCGTGTCGGCCGCAGCTTTCTTGATCTGGGTTGCCTTCGTGCGGACGGTGTTCATGGAAGCCTGCATGTCCTGAACGAAGGAATTGTATGTCTGACGAACCACAGCAAGATCGCGTCGAAGGGACTGTACCTCCTTGAGCTGTCCTGTCATGTCCTTGCTACCAGCAATTGTTACACTTGATGCCGACGCGACTGGCGCGGGAGGTGCAGCTGCGGCGATGCTCGCAATCTCCTTCGCTGTTTCTTGCTGTCTGTCGGATACTCTTTGGATCGATGATGCCTGCTCATCAACGCTTGATTTGATATCCTCTACAATTCGTCGCACACTGCCGAGGCCATCATCAAAGTGCCGCTTCACCTCGTCAAGCACTTCAACGTTGAGGACGAGAACAGAACGTTCCTTGACATCATTCAGGTCCTCGAGCTCGTGCCTGACACCTGAAATAGGATCCTGAATGTAGATTTCAGGCAAATCAACGCCGTTGTTGTGTGTGTTCCAGGCAAATTTCTCGATGAAGGCCAGCTGGAGCCGAGCTAGACTGAGATCTCCCCCATCCGATAACATGAACTTCTTGATCTTGCTTTTATATTGCAAAAACAAAGTGAGCGGCACGCCTGGCTGAGGCGAACCCTCCGGAACATACTGAGAGGCGGGTGGAGTGTACTCTCGTCCCTGCCGTATAGATTCCCGTTGGGGCCGTTTGATCATGGGCGCTCGCGAAGGGGCAATGTAATCGCCGTTGGGCGCGAAAGGCTCATCGATGGGGCCGTTCAGCGTTGCACTCGGCTTCTCTACATCAGGAGGAAATCCGGGCCCAAGCTTGTCTTCTGGAGTTTTCAAGATCTCGTCATTAAATTCATCCGCGAATGGCTTGCTGGGGGGTGCCAGGTCCTCTTGCAGCTGCGAAGTACTTTCTTCGGAAATCCGCCTCACATCAATCTCTCGGTTCGGCGAGGAGTCAAATTGCGTTCGTTGTGACCGTGACTTGACGCGACTATGCATGAAACTTCCGCGCGACCTCACCGCGTTCAGAGACTCACGCACATCACGACCTCTATTCGGGATGGGTGAATTTTGAGCAGGCGGAATGGCAGGGATACCATTAATCGACGTTCCCAGATGTTTTTGTATTTGGTATGCTGAGAAACGTCTCGATGCTCTTCTCTCAAGCTCTCCGCCACGCTGCAAGGCGGACAATGCATCGTTGGCCTTGGGAGGTGGTCGTGGAGGTTCTGGAGAGACTTCCCGTTCAGCAGTATTGTTCGTCGGTGTGGTGTCATTCTCGGGATAAGGCGCAATAACTGGCATGTTCTGCATCGTATCACTGGACAAGGAGGAGCCCGACGCGGTAGAGCGCGCATCCTGCTCGTTAGGCCGGTGACGGAGGCTGTTCTGCGGACTGAGAGCATATCGTTGTGGTGAACGCTGCCCTCCTGCCGCGCTCGTAGTCCGAGGCGGCAGATCTGGCCCAGACAGCTCCCCACTCCCCTGCCGCGGTCCTGTAGTCTTGCCGCTCGAATACCTTGTGGGCACATCTTCCAGCTGTTCGGTCAAGGTCGTGCCCGAGCTCACGTTACTTGCAGTGGAGCCCTGCCTGGGCGGTCTACTACTCGACTCGCCGCCTTCTCTTGTTCCGCGCTGTCGTAATCTCTGCTGTTTCTTCTTAAGTCCATGTAGGAGATTGATGATGATATCTCGTATTCGCGGCAGATATTTTTCCAAGCTTTGCTGGCTCGCGTCCTGGCTCAGCGTCTCTTCCAGTATCGTGCGCAAGAGATCCGGCACAGGGCCGAGATCTGAAGTGTCCACGCCGATGGCATTGAACGCGCGACACGCAATGTTGAACTCATAACCCAAGCGCACGTACACGTCTGACACTTCGCCCTCGGTCGCGCGGCCGGTCGACCACATGGTCAGTGTCTCCAGCAGCTGCTTCGTGGCGACCAGAAGGTGGGTGACGGATTTCTCGATGGTCGAAAGTTGCTGCTGGGGCTTTGGCGGAGCAGTCAGTACCCGCGTCTCATGTCTTTCCTCCATCCTCGCTGCCGCAGTTCCGCTGAAGTATGATGCAGTACCTACATTCTGTCTTGACCGACTGCTGCCCACAGATCGCGTCGAGCCTCCGCTGCCTCTCTGTCCATTCGCGCCATCTTCGGGGCCCGCGGGCATGGCGGCGGTGGGCTGGGACCCATTCATTTCGTCGTCCGAATGCGCAGTAGCTGTGAAGTGCGGTCGACGCGTGAATGCTGTAGTGAGATGCTATGCGCGAGGAGCGGATGTCGTCAGAGCTGAGGTGGTTGGCTGCGAGCGGGCAACGCAGGGTCGGTCGGGGCAGGCTGTCAAAGAAGAGCGAAGCGGTTTCGGGATGGGGTGAGGCGTGCACCGAGTCCGAGCTGCAGTACATGGACTCCTCGGCGACGGGTGATGGTTGGCGGGAAAGGTGCGTGATGGGTGAAGTGACGGGTGTGCAGTGAATGATCGACAGCGACAGGGAGCCTGCTGCTGGTCGCTAGCGCGTCGGGGCGAACGTGCGTGGACGGAGAGGCAGGGCAGGGCAGAGGTGGGTGCAGATGAACAGCGTGCGCACGGCAGAGGAGCTAGAACTAGTCGACGCCTCGCCGCACCTCAAACACGACGACAGCACGAGCGAGCGCCGCTGCTCTCCTGGACGGACAGACAGACAGACAGACATACATACACCCATACATACACACACCCATACCTCTTCGCACGCTCATTCTTCCTCCACGCGGCTGCGGTGCGGTGCTGCTGCGGTGCATGGCCGTGCTGCGACGTCGATTACATTATTGAAGCGACAGGGAAGCACACTGCTGCTGCTACCCTCGCGCCCTGCACCTACTCTTCTGCACGCAACCTTCTCCGCTGCTTTCGCACACCCAACCTTCTTCTCCTCCTCGCTCTCCTCCTCCTCTTCTCCTTCCGCCTCCCCCCGACTCCTCCGCCGCCCCGCCGTCTCTCACGCTTCCGGGGGCGTTTGGCGTTGTGTGTGTGTGTGTGTGTGTGTGTGTGTGTGTGTGTGTGTGTGCGCGCGGCTCACTGCATTGTTCCAGCTCGACGCTGTTTCTCGGAGCTGCCGTGCCGCTGCTGCTTCGACTCCGCGCTCCAGCCTTGCCTGCCTGGCACCATCAGCATCTCGACCCGATCACTCGCACGATACATCCACCACCACGCCCACGCAT
Organism: Cercospora zeae-maydis; assembly: GCA_023512815.1. Classification (NCBI taxonomy): domain Eukaryota; kingdom Fungi; phylum Ascomycota; class Dothideomycetes; order Mycosphaerellales; family Mycosphaerellaceae; genus Cercospora; species Cercospora zeae-maydis. Next base: position 5,537,525 of record JAKLWY010000001.1, on the reverse strand, counting down.
CGCGCCGCCCCTGCTCACCACCGCTCGAGGCGCCGCCATGTCGGCTGCCTTCGCCAACGGCGGCGATGCCGTCAAGTCCGCTGCGGCCCACACCCCCAGCGGCTCGAAACAGCTCAAGAGCAATGCCACCGGCAAGACGCTAGACACCACCCGCAAGCAAGCTGGAAGTCCCATTGACGGGCCAACAAAGTAAGCCACACCCATTGGCATGTCTGCACACATCGCTCTCGCCCTGCGACCCTCGTGCCATTGTCGACCGCTCCGCACGTGTGCTTCGTCCCACTGCAGCACGCTGAGCCGGTTTGTCCACGTCGTCTCGACACTGCCCAGCACAGAACGTTGCACACATATGAACATGTACTCACAAACCCCGCTACAGGAAGAAAGCATGGGACAACACGAACGCCTCGATCCGGAATGCTAATGGCAATGCAAAGCCCCCGTCTCCTGCCCCATCACAGCTGCAGAACAAACACCTGCACGACCGGACAGTCTTCCTCTACTCACAACTGGTCGTAAGTAATAATCACCATATCTGAGCGTGTCGGGTCCACTTGCCTGCCTGAGCTGCATGAATATGATCGAGCGCGGCTGTATCAAACGGCGCTTCGTCTCTTCGTCGAATGCACCTCGTTGCAAGCTGTGCTTCCCATACCGGCTTGTTTGTCGTAGCTTGTCGCGAGATACAGCCTCACTAACATCCCACGTGCAGGGTCAAGATGTGACAGTGTCACTCACATCCGGCGAGCAATTCACAGGCGTGTATAGCGGGACCTCCGATGGCTATGAGCACCACATCATCAAAATGTCTAAACAAACGAGACACGCAGGCCAGTCACACGTCAATGGCACCTCCGCATCCGACTTCACGGGAATTGGTCCCGACCACGAGCTGACCATCAGTATCGACGATGTTGCTGACATTGCTGTACCGAATGTGAAGCTGGCTGCGGCTGTCACGACCCAGCAAAATGGTACGTCTGTTGCGAAAGAGTACATCTTTCGAGCATCGGCTAATCGCTGCAGGCTCCGCAGGTTTCCGCACAGACACTCAGATCTCAGGGCAGGACTCGCAATTATCGCGTGTGCGTGAGTTGCAGCCATGGCAGGCTGACCCCAACACCGACGTGGATCTGTCGCTAGAGGCTTCCAGCGGCGGAGAATGGGACCAATTTGCGGCCAACAAGAGACTGTACGGCGTGGACACCGACTACAATGAGGACATGTACACTACCTCCATCGATCGCAGCAACCCAGAGTATCGAAGGCGGGAATTGGAGGCGGAGCGCATCGCTGCCGAGATTGAAAGATCAGCACCGACAAATGCACACGTCGCCGAGGAACGGAGAAGAGACGCGCAACGCGATGATGCTGGGGGCGATGAGGAAGACAAATACTCGGGCGTGAGGAGAGACGCGGGTGCGCTGCCCAAGCGGACTGCTGGTGCATACGTTCCACCTTCACAGAGACCCATCACGGGAGCGCCCACGGTGCCTGGAGCGCCATTTGACCCAGCTATCATCTCAAGCGAGATCAAGGTCAAGGCGCCCGCTCCAGCGATTGTGGCACCACAAAGCGAGACACCACAAGCAGCGAGCAAACCTGCTGCGCCAGAACCGCAGGCTTCTGCAGCACCTCCTGTAGGTACAGCAAACCACGGACCGGAGTACCATGTCTCAGCCACACGCGATGCGTTCAAGCACTTTGCCAACACGGAGAAGCTGCGGATCAAGCAGGCGCAAGAAGCCAAGCGCAACAACGTCCGCCAGGAGAAGAACGTGAAGTTGAACGACCTGAAGAAGTTTGCCGCCAATTTCAAGTTGAACAGCAGGGTCCCCGACGATCTTGTGCCCATCTTGGCCAAGGACCCCGGCAAGCAGGTTGAGATTCAGACAAAGGCCGAGCAAGCTGCCAAAGAAGCCGAGTTGAGATCCAAAGAGAGGTCGGCTAGCAAGGCATCGAGCGTGGCCTCACCAGCCGCGTCTTCCAGTCTATCACAAGCGACGCCTGCTTCGACAGCTCTGCCACCATCGGTCAACCAGCCAAACCGCAAGGGCATGCCACAGCTACACTCGGGAGCCCAGCCGGGCCAGAACCAATCGCCTCGTGGTCAATCGAACGCGCAATTCACGACTCGGCAGCAGTTCCGCGTGCAGCCCCTGCCAACGAACCTTCGCATGCCCAGCGGACCGCAAGGTGCATCATCTGAGACTCCTCTCAGCCCAGCCTCAGCTGCAAGTTCGCGAGCCTTGAATGTTAAAGCGCAAGAATTCGTCTTCAGGCCGGGTGCGCACTCATTTGCGCCAAACGCATCTCCAAGCCCCGCACACACCACCAGCGGTGTCGGGCCGTCGCCGAGTACGCCCAATCAGCCAATTCCGTCGTTCTTTGATTCGAAGAAGACCAAGGAGACCATTCCACTGTCCGAGTGTTTTGACGCGATCGCGTTTCTTGCTGGGAGCGATTACACCGACGAGCAGAAGAAGAAGTATGCCCACAACGGAGGTATTCCCCACTCGTATCACACTCCCGTCACCTGGGCCACTACCAAGGAGCACGAAAACCATTCAATGGACCAAATGCACTCCCAATCACAAACTGCAAGCCAGGGACCTTCACCAATGCAGACTCCTCTGCCTGGTCAGATGCCTCCGCAAATGCCTCAACATGGTATGCCAGTGGCAGTAATGCCAGTCGCTCACCCACGTCAGCCTTACTATGGTCCACAAGCTGGACATATGCCTGGCTATCCGGGTCCGAACATGCCCGCACAGTTTCAACAGCATAGCGTGCAAAATTCGCCTCGCGTGCAACCCATGGGCCCTTTCAACGGACAAGTCCCCATGCAGCCATTCCAAGGTCAAGGTATTCCTGCCTACGGAGCCAGCCCTTCGATGGGTCACCGCCAGCCCATGCCGCCTGGAGGAATGATGCCGTATCAGCCTGGACAGAGTAAGTCGAATGCGCGCCCATTTCGTCAATCGCCGCTGACAGGATCGAAAGTGATGCAACAACCACGCCAGGGTTATCCTGGACATGCCTTCCCACCGCAGCAGATGGGCGGACACATGATGATTCCCAATCCCTCTGCTGGTGGGTTCAGCGGGCCAGTGCCAGGCTTCTCGCCTATGCCACACCAGGCACAACCACATGTGCCCTTTCCCCAGCACGGCCCCGGCGGCTTCATGGCGGGTAGCCCCAGACCGCATCCGATGTCGCAGCAGGGATCGCAACAGGGGTATCAGCCCCACCCTCCGCCTGGTGGTCAGCATCCAATGCATTTTCAACGCACTATGTCTGGCGGCTACCATCAGATGACGCCTCGCCAGCAGGCGGCCATGCCTCATCATGGCAGCCCCGGTATGGGACCTGCTCAAGGCGACGAAGTGAAATGAGAAGCTACCTCGACGGTGCACACCCATTTTTAACACCTTTGGAGGCTCTTCTCTGCATTCGCCGCCTTGAGGCCTTCAAGCAGGTCTCACGAACCGGCAGGCGGTCCACGTGGTTCGATCTTCAGCCATGCTATATGGAGACGTCGCTGTGCGATTCGAGAGCCGTTATTTGGATAGTGCATTCCTCGCAGATCCGAATCATCCCAGACGACCAGACTAAACGCGCACGGCAATGTTACCTTGGCAGACTCCTGGCGCTTCACCTGAGCTCGTGTGAAAGAGCTGGACTTGATACGTGCTCACGGCGGGAAGCAAAGCACGTGAGGAGCTCCTCGGTCTACGTCAACACACGGTTTAACCGTGGGCATTGCCTTCGCGCGTGTCAATGGAGTGCGCAAACACAAGAAGTCGTTGATCACCGGACATACATCAAATCAGTCTGAACCAGCTTCCCAATGCATGCTCGACCGGCCTGGATTGCCACGGGAAAGAGAGGAAAGATCTTGGCATGGACCGAAGCCATGGGTCGCAAAGTGAAGACTGGGGTGAAGGAGCTCTCTATTCTGATCATGAAGGCGAGATGTATGTGCAGAGGGTGAGGTAGAGAGTGAACATTTCAGTCATTTTGGACAAATAATTTTCTGTCGCGCCTTCCGAGTGTTGCATATTCGTTGTTATCACCAGGCCTTCGCGGCAGTGTCTTATAGTGAAAGCGCATGGAATGTTGGCTTGGCATCGCCTCAGTAGCGGAACTGAAATTCCAAGTAATGAAAGCTATAGTATACTATGTGTACATTGCTCAATAAATGTTTCGTGAACGTGATCGCACGCGCGACATTCAGGATTGTCTTCGTGCGATGTACGTATGCTCACTGTGCTGGCCGTTTCGTCCAGCGTGGTATAACGAGTTGCAATAGACATTGGCAGCGTGGTCTTTCTCTGCTTCGCCATACCTCGTTTCCAGCTCGAAAAGCATCTATCTTCTTCCCTCCCGAGAAATGCCCTATCCACAATCTTGACCAGCCGCCCCCTCTCCCTCTTACGCCCCCGTAAATCTCAACACAAAATTCACCACCACGGCGCCCAACAACGCCACTGCCAGCAACGTCGGCCCCAACCGATCATCGAAACCCCCACTCCCCCGCATGCGAATGTTCTTTGCTCGCCAGTGAAATGTCACGAGCGCGTAGGCCATTGCTCCCAGTGCCACGAGCACGAAGAGCACTGCGCTGATTTGGCCGATGCGGTCGCCGAAATTGAGAAGGCCCATGGCGAGGCCGCCGAGGATTACGCTGAAGTTGAGCCAGGAGAGAAAGGTGCGTTCGTTGGCGAAGAAGACTTTGGGTTCGAGGCGGGTGGGGAGGGCGATGCGTTTGCCTGGGATTGGGAAGGGGGCGTTAGTGAGGTGTCGGGGAGATTGTGAGGAGGAGGAGAAGGAGGAGGAGGATGGTACCTGGGGCGGTTTGGAGGAGGGGTTGGGTGGACATTGTTGCGGTGGTCTTGGTTTGTTGTGGTGCTGTGGAGGGAATTGGAGATTACGGTCGTTGTCGTGAGATTGGCGTGGGCGAGAATGCGGTCTGACGTGCTGTCCCGAAGCTGTAGAAGGATCGTGTGGAGACAAGCGCTCTGATTTCGAAGTCCAATGCTTGTCGGACGACTGTGTAACAGAGAAGAAGCAGCAGTCAGGCGGGCGGTGATGCTGTTTCTGCACACATCCAGACCTCACGTTTCGGTTTCGGGAATCTGATTGGCGCGCCAGAAGGCAAGTGCGGGCGACGGAGCTTGTTTGGCCGGGCATCGCAACCGCAGCCCGCTACGTGCATGTGCCCAGGCCGCTAACATCCGCTAAGGAAAGCACGACCCAGGACGCGATGCTGGGTAGCGTAGCTCTCATCACTCTCGACAGGCGCCCACTCGCCTTTCTCGCCGCTTGCGTCCTCACACCGATCACTCTCCTCCACCAAACTCGCAACATTATCATCCGCGAAAGGCATCTGCTGGAAAAGCGTTTCGGCTGTCTTGCACTTTGTTGCTCCTACACTGCTGCTTCGACCCCTTCGATAAACGACGACCGCCGCCGGGCCACCGAACAGAACACGCGACGACCACGAACGAACCCCGCCAGACCCATTACCAGCCACCACCACACCCACCCTCACCGAGTCGACAATGGCCTCCAACTGCGTCAGTCTTTCCATCCTCCTCCAACCTTCCTTCGCCTCATCATCGTCGCCGCCGCCGCCGCAACAAGACTAATGTTCGCCTAGCCAATTCCCACCACTCGCCTGAGACAAATCTGCTCCGACGCCTGCTCCTCCACTATCAGCACCACGACATCGTACGAGCACTCTCAGACCCAAGCATGGAACAACGCCATCATCGGTAGCGTCCTCCAGCAACTCATCTCTGAGTCTCAGAAGCCCGAAGAAAAGGGCCAACCACCCAAGTACAAATTCATCGTCAACACCACCATCATCCAGCACCTGTCTGACCCTCGAGGCGGCGGAAGCGCCGAGGAGGGCGCCGTGGCCGTCGCGGGCGAGGGCACGAAGAAGGTGGGACGGAGGGGCATGCACTCCGCCAGCGGCGCATTCTGGAACAACGAGAAGGACGGCATGTGGTCGTACAAGTACGAAGGGGGCGAAGGCAAGGGGATGGACATTGTGGTCAGCGTCATGTGGGTGGCGGTATAGGATGCCGAAGCGACGGTGACGGGCTAGCAGCTGCTGGGTTGCCTGCTGGTCTTTGTCGCGCTGGTGGCATGGATTTGGTGACGAATTGAGGTTCTGATGAATGCATGCGAGCTGACTGACTACCACTTGTACGATGATGAACGTGGGACACGCCGTATATTTTGGTCATGTTTTTGCACATTGGAGCAAGCAAGGCGTTTGGTGGAGTTGGCGACCTGCTTCTTTTGCGAGCAGCATGCATGATGAGATGCGCCCGAGTCGGCGTTGTACTCTCTGAGGCAGGCAGGCATACCAGCCATCTCGTCGAATGTTTCTACCTATGTTGTATACCCAGAAAAATGATCAATTCCAATCGCATTGACTGTGACCTTTTCCCTGCTTCTTTCTGAAGTGACCGGTGAAGTTGCTGTGACACCAATGCGCGCACACACACGACACCCTCCTTCGGTCCCATCGCATATAATAACCGTGCAGCTGCAATGCTTACTTGGTTGCTTTCATCCCTCCACTCTCCACTCTCCACTCTCCACTCCCCATCCTCCCGTCCCCCTCTCCCCATTGAACGACACATCACAACACCATTCTCACTAGCACAAGCAGACCTCCTAGAATCTGGAGAAACATTCGCGATTATTTAACAAGTACAGTACTTTTGTAGTTACAGTATTACCGCATGGAATTGACTTTTTCGGGGGGGGGGGAGCAACCTTTTATTAAACTTTCGGGCCCAAGAAAGGCGCGCGGGCGGGCGGGGCCCTTATCTTTGCAGTATCTTCCATTACTTTTGTAAGGGTGTTGGTAATAAAAATTTCCATTTCTATCAAATCACATGCATCCAATGCCAGTAGTTTAGTGATGATGATGAATGCCAGCCACATACATTACTGTACATACATGTACTTGCAGATGTGACATCAGATTTGACGTAACGGGTTCGGCACCTCTTTGCAGTTTGCACTTGCTTGCATATACTGTATACTGTATCATTATTACAGACATACACACATCATGTACTGTAGCTTGCATGTGCGCATGCTTGCATGTGCGGTACGGTACGGTACTGTAGGCTGTAGGCTGTAGCTTGCGAGCTTGGGAGTTTGAGAGTTTGTGACTTTGTTGGGGGAACTGCTGTGCTTGGTGCTGTGCGTGTGGGTTTTCACATGCGCCGAGGGCTTGCATTGATGGATGGCTTGAGAATGATGGGGAGATAGAGAGAGAGCTTGCGCGCCTCCCGAGATCCGGTTGAACGGATGGGATAAGGTGGTCGGAGGCTCAAGATGTTTTGTCATCATCACTCATCATCAGCGAGGGAATTTAGGCTTTTCGGGTGATTTTTTTCCTGGCACTTGTTCAGGGTGGGTGGTTGGATCTGGGGACTTTGTGGAGAAGGTTTGGTGTGCGTGTGTGTTGCACCCGCAAATGGTTTGTATGTGGCTATATATGTCAGTGTGCAGATGCAAATCTGGGTGGTGTACATGCGATTTTGTACAAGGGTTGCATGAGTTGATCGGTTCATTGGTCATTGGCAATGATGGGAATAAGTGCCTAGATTTGATCTAGTGGTCGAGAGGGGATTGTGGGAACCATTGAGAGGAGGGAAGGATGTCAGCGGAGGGATTCTCACCACCGTAGTGATAATGGCCGGAGCGAGACTTGAGGGGTATGATAGATGGCTCTGGGAATACCTATGAATGGTCCTCTAGCACCGAATTAGCAAGGCACCTAGCTGACACTAGTGCTGTTGCTGTACACTGTGGAATAGTGGTTCGTCACAGGTGAAACAGCTGCTGTAGCTACGGAACTGCATTTTGGAAGCGCATAAGGACCTTTCGGGTTGCGAAGTATTCCGTGTCGAAATTGGCTCTGTTTGGCAAAACTTAATGGGAGGTTGTGATCTTTGAAATGTCTTTGTGAGTGGGCAAGAAATCTCGGCGTGCTAAATACTATCGTGTCAAGACGCCAGATGTGAGCAATTTCGTTTCTCATCGGCAATGATCATAGCTTGAGTATTCTGACAAATCCGCATGCTCTGTAAGCAAGTCGATAACTTTCTGGTCGCGTTCATCCCATGGTCGATGTGTTTTCACGAAACTGAGTATATTAGTGACCCTCTTTTGTCGGATGTATCGAGGAGATTATGTACTCACATCGTCTCATATGGATGCAAGGTACTGCCTTCATAGCGTCCTGAATATAACACATCGTCGCCTCCTATTAGAATTCCCGTCAGCGACACTGCCCACGCCGTTCCGTAGCAGGAGCCAAAGATCAATACTCACCCCTTCCTTCCGTCTCGGGCGTATCAATGCACCATTCCAGAAACGCCGTCGTGTTCTTCCCCGTCCGGCCAGCATGAGCTGCGAAACGTTCTTCCATCGCATAGACATCAAAGCCTGCCCCTGTGACCATACCAGAGATCTTCGTCTCCCCATTCGTCACCGCATCGCTCATGTCTTCATAGCATTTCATGTTTGGCAATAGATGCATTTGGAGAGTCTCACGAGTGAATGCTAGGATCATGCTTTGTAGATGAGGTGGGTAGTTTGCTCCGTTGGCGCAGTTCCAGCTCATACCTTTCGTATGTCACGTTAGCTGGGAAGGAACCGGTTCGAGAGGGGTATGCGAGCTAACTCACCTGCCAATTTCGTTGTCTCATCCAGCTTGTCCCAGTACGCATCACTCCAGCACCTCTCCTCTGCCCACGAAGGCAGGAAGGGCCCTCGAATGGAGTCGTTCACGAATATGTATCGTTTGTAGGCCGTCTGCAGTGTAGGGTTCTCGGTGAGAACTTCGTGGTAGGCACCTAGATCAAGACAGCGATTCTCGCGCTCGATGATCCGCACATTTGGCAGCTCTTCCAAAGCGGACAGATCTTGCGTATGTTCGCCATTGATGATGAAAATGAAGTCGGCTTTCGCGTGGAGGGCGTGTTTGACGAAGAATTCGAGGTTCTTTGCTGCGCTTTCTGTCTCATGGAAGGAGAATAGTATGAGATCTTCGTTCGGCTTCGAATGTGAGTTCTGAGGTGATGGATTTGAATTGAGTAGAGCGAGCGCTTGTTGAGCTTTGTCAAGCTTTTCGGTGTGTGATGCTTCCCGCCAGTAAATGAAGACAACCAAGAAAACTAGAAGGCCGATCAGTAAGCCCTGATATGGGCTATGCTTCGTAGGGAGCATGTTGCATAGTTTACTGCATGTCGAAGAGTCGCATCGCAGCATGGTACGGTGAAGGTGAAGCACAGAGAAGACACTTCGCCCCGAGCGTGACAAGCGAAGGGGTCACAAGGCAAGGGATGTACATGCCATCCACCTGCCAGCAGATAAAACAATTGGCAGCCCTCGTTCTGACAGAGTCCAACAGCTGTACGATACAGCTGTGCAGCGCAGATGCTCCTCGAGCTCTGCCTTGTGCCTGCGCTGTTGCTGCTACTGCTGATGCATTTTACGGATTTTCTGCGGTCTCGAGGCATCAGATTTACCCAGCTGTCATGTATGTCCTTCGTCTCTTGAGGCTGCAAATGATACATCGGCCGCACAGGGACTGTTGAATGGTAACTGTCATGTCTTGTCTTTGCATTACTGTCCACAGGAAAAGTGGTTGGAGATTGAGTGTGAGGCGCTCATATCGGCAAAGGCAGGACAGAGTGACGTTCTCCAAAGCTGTTACTAGACAGTCAAGTCGCAGAAAGGAGAGCAAGAACTTCATTAGAGTAGAAAGGAGGAGATGCAGAAGAGACGGATATGGCGTGATAGAGTCGTGATTGAGGAGCCGCGCCTCTCTCGCGCTCTCACGTGCTCGCGCGTTTCCTGGCCATCTCCCTCTGTTTCCGACAACCTGTGACTCTTTCCTAACCTTGTCTTACAGTATCTGATGGCCGTCGACGTATGCGCATCGACATCTGGCGCCACTGTGAACCTCGAAGAATGTACGCGTGGTCGAACACGACGCAATCACACTCGCAGACAAAAATGCCTCCGCCACTCTGCCATTCACTCCAACTGGTGAACTCAAGACGGGCCGGGCCGCAAGCGTCGCCTCCCGAGCAGGGTCATGGCCAAGCACCTTTGGGCACTCTCTCTTCATTCAGCTGATTCCTTCCCCAGATCTTACTGAGCTTGTTCTCGAAAGCGACCATCGTATTCCGGTGCGGAGCGAACCAAGGATCCTGAATCATGCTGTGCTCTTCCATGTAAGTTGTCCTGGCTACCGCGATCAGGAAGGCAAAACTGCTCTTGGCCATCCCACCAAAGACCGAGCAGCGTCTCAGAATTTCCAGGTCCACGAGCGCTTGCCTGTCCCAGTGCATGGCACGTAACGCCTCAGCCTCAGTCTTCGACAGAAGATCCCATTTGCTCAATACTATGAGAGGCGGCCTGTTCGCAGCAGCTATCTGCTTGAAGTGCTCGACCTCAGATGCATTACCTGACGCTGCGAAAATGATCGAGAGGCCATGCGCAACCGCCGCTTCCATATAGAAGGTCGTCTGCGCTGTGAAGTTCAGACCGAATTCCAAGTCCGAAGGCGGTGCTAGCCAGCCAGCAGAGATGGTATCGGCCTCGGTGCGGAGATGAGCACCGTAGAATGCTTGCCTGTGGATACGGTCCGTTGGAGAGAGATCCATTGCTTCGGTCATGGCCATGTTGAACATTGCAATGGCCGCGTAGCGACGAACATCGGGACGGACCCGCAGCAACATCCCCAACGCACGCCGAAACGCAGGTCGCTCCCCTCGAGTATTCGTCTCCCACATAGTGTGCTCGATCTTGACCACAGCTGGGGCATCGCCAGTGATATGGTGGTCTGCAAGCCACGCCTTGGTTTGCTGTATCCATGCCCCCTCCGACGAGTCTTTGCGAGATCGAGGAAATCTGGGATCATACATCTGCTCCTCTTTCCTCCAACTATGTCCGAGCTCTTCCACGGAACTGTATAGCTTCATCTGCGGGCACGCTTCGCTCATCGCCTCGTGAAACCAGAAATCGTCGAACATGTTACTGAAATTGGCATGTCCAGCTCCCCAAACATCAAACAAGTTATCCTCGCGTCGCACTGCCATTTGCGGCAACACGATCGAAGCTCCAGACTCGATAGCAAAGAACAGGAAATCCAGAAACTCCGCGCGAATGTTTCCCACGCCGCCGTTGGCACCAGCAAGGTCAAAGACCAGATTCGAGAACCACTCCGTCTTGTTGCATTTAGCCCGAATCGGGACGGGGTCGAATGGTTGGAGCAGGTCTGTATTGAGCCACTCTCGCTGCCACTCAGTTCTGTTCAGTAGCCTTGTAGATGTCTCAAAGCGATGCGACTCGTTGGACCGGGTGTGCAGCTTGTCGGAGGCGTAGTACAGCAGTACGAGTGTCAGCACCAGGGTCGCGATTTTGGCCTGCGCTGATGATTTCGCAGCTTTTGCCCACATATCTGCAGACGCCTTCAGCTGCCAGCATGCTCAGTCAATGGAGTGCCCGCAACTTCCTCAGCCAATCTTAAGTGAAGATGACAACGCGCGCATTTCCGTCTGAACCTGGCTTCGCAACGTGAAGCAAGGGATTTTCCCCATAACATCAGTAGCGTGCCTTTCCGCAGTACTTTCCAAGGGATCTGAGTGCGACGCCGCCTCACGGGCACCATTATGGGTCACCGGCCGATTTCCCCAATAATGGACCGTTGCGTGCACTAAACAAACCAATAGCAGGATAAGCGATTGCGCACGATGTTTCGCGATAGGTGTATAGCTGCTCAGCAGCGCTGCTGTAGCCTTCCGAGGCGATGCATCATACAGACCGGGGCGGCTAGCAGCTCGTTGGTGCAGCAAACGTTGCTCCCGGCGGCCTTCACTTCACCAGCAAACTGCATGACCCCGCGTCACTTCAGACTCTTCTTTGCCCACTAACAAATTTGCTTGACCTTTTCCAACGCACATCGGTTTGGTGCAACAACTTTTGCGCCATCAACTCGTCTTCTGCTCATCCACAGCGTCCGCAACTCCCGCACACAAGATGGGTAAGAAGAATAAGGAGGGCAAGCTCATTACCGATGGCGCGAACAGCATCACCGACATGCTCGCGACGGCATCTCTTGACGGTCTCCAAAGCGAGGATTACCGCCGAATCTTGAACACTGTCGACCGCCTGCGCACGTGTGGCCTGGGCTCCATACTCCCACTCCCACAGCTTGTGGTTTGCGGCAATCAATCATCTGGCAAGTCGTCGGTCCTTGAGGCTATCACCGAGGTGCCATTCCCGCGCAAGGAGAACCTTTGCACACGCTTTGCGACTGAGATAGTCCTGCGCCGTGACTTGTCGGAATCCATCCGCACCAAGATTATTCCCGATAGTGCGCGCAGCGAAGCAGAGAAGGAGAAGCTGCTTGCCTTCAACGAGATTATACACAACTTCGAGGAATTGCCTGAGCTTATTGAGAAGGCCACCGATTTGATGGGACTGAACTCAGTGACGGCAGACAGTTCGGATCAAACAGCAACCCGCGCTTTCTCACGCGACGTCCTCAGTGTCGAGATCGCAGGTCCGGATCGTCCGCAATTGACGCTTGTTGATCTACCTGGACTCATCCTCTCAGCCAACAAAGACCAGACAGATGCAGACGTCAAGCTCATCCACTCTTTGGTTGGCGAGTACATTTCCGAGAAGCGCACCATCATGCTTGCGGTAATCTCTGCGAAGGACGACTATGCCAACCAGGGCATTCTTACGAAATGCCGTGAGGTGGACAAGGATGGTCAGCGTACTCTCGGCATCATCACGAAGCCCGATTACTTGAGGAAAGGCTCCAAGAACGAGCAGTCGTGGATCGATCTCGCTCAAAACAATGACATCTACTTCGAGCTCGGTTGGCACATGCTCAAGAACAGAGCTGAAGAGGAGATCGACTCATCCTTTGAGACTCGTAACAACTCTGAGCGTGCATTCTTCAGCGAGGGCCAGTACCGTACATTGCCTGCGAGCGACAAGGGCATCGAGGCGCTTCGTGTGAAGCTGTCGAAACTGCTGTTCAGACACCTCAAGAAGGAGCTTCCGAATCTGCAGGCAGAGCTGAATAGCAAGTACTCACAGAATCTGGCAGCATTGGACGCTTTGGGCGAGAAGCGTTCCACTGTCGCCGAGCAGAAGCGATTCCTCATGAACATCGCTACATCCTACCAAGGTATTGTGGCCAGTGCAGTTGACGGACACTACGAGCACACTTTCTTCGGATCGATTGACACCTCCAAGAGTGTCGAAGATCCTGAGAACTTCCGTCGCCTTCGTGCGGCAGTTCAATTCATTAACTTGCAATTCGCTAGCCAGATGCGACAGTACGGGCACAAATACCGCATCTGGAGCACCAAGGGCGAAGCTGGCACGAACTCACGCGATGACCTCCCGGAGCCTGAACTGATCGACGCTTACGCTGATGCCAAAGAGCTCCAGGAGACTCGTTCACGTTCTCAAGCGGTCGAATGGGTCAAGCAGATACTTGTGCGCACTCGTGGCCGTGAGCTCGCTGGTAACTTCAACCCGCTCCTCATGTCTCACTTGTTCTGGGAGCAGTCGGAGAACTGGGAGCATCTCGCCCTCGCTCACATCGAGAAGGTCAACGCTCTTTGCGCCGACTTTGTCAAAGCTGCCATCGATGAGGTCGTGTTCGAGGATGTCTCCGACAAGCTTTCGGCCTTGAGAATGGACGCAGCCGTGAAGCAGCGTCGTGCCAATGCTGGGAAGGAGCTTGACCAGTTGATCCTGGACCAGCAGCGTCCTCCGATCACGTATGATCCTTCCTACACAGCCAAAATGCAGGAGGCTCGTACTCAGAAGACGACAGCGAAGATTCAGGCTTTGATGGAGCAGGCAAAGGTGGTGGTGGACGGCGAAACTGGCAAGCAGACTCTGATCAATGCACAGCTGCTCGCCAACCAGCTGAAAGAGGTCGCCGAACCGGATATGGATAAGAACTCGGCTGAAGATGCTTTGGACAGTCAGCTCGCGTACTATAAGGTATCTCATCTCTGATGCTTAATGTCGACCGTTCGCTAACATAGAAGTAGGACAAGGTGCGCTACTTCATCACTGCCGTCACCGATCAAGTCGTGGAGCGCCACTTGCTGCACAACCTCGCACAAGACACTCTTTCCCCTCTCATTGTCAACGACATGTCCGACCACGAGATCGAATACCTCGCCGCCGAAGCCGATGAAGTCACCCATAAGCGCGCCCACTTGGAGGGCCACAAGGCTATTCTGGAGAGCGGCCAGGATGCCTTTCGGCAAGCCATCGGATCGTACAGATGAATTGCCTCTGGCTCGGATCATTTGATGGAGAATTGCATGGAAGATGATTGAACACCGGATTGACATGTCGAGATCGTGTTGACATACGATATCTGAAGGTCTGTTGAACAGCGGTGAAAAGAAAAGACAGGTTTGGCGCCTGGGCTTCGCTGTAGTCACGGATATGCTTCTTGTTGCTACTGCTGTAGCTTGAGAACTGTACATTGAAGCAAGGACATGGGATGATACGCGTTGAAATGAGCCATTGTGAAGCTTAGGTTAACAGATTTAATGTCACTGAGCGTCCTCTGTACATGTTCACATTCCTCATCACTTCACCTTCATCTCCTTTCCGAGGAAAGCCAACCTGCAATACCGAATGCTGCCTCCCAGCTCCATTATATTGATCCAATCAGCTCAACGTTACCATCATTCCTCTCGCACGTGAAGAATTCAACTTTTAATGAACATCCCGAATCGAGTCCGAGCAAAGGGCATCACTAATGTTCAAACAAAAGAAGGTCTAAGTTAAGCAACGCGTCCGCCATCCGAAGCTTTCGCCAAAACGTTCATTTCCATTTTCCCAAACCCACGTGTGGAAGTTTCCCCAGTTGATAGAATTAGGTTTATTGGCCTCGACCAAGATTTGTGTCGTAGAGAGCTGTCTGAGCGCTCAACCACGACTACCTTTCGTCAACGACTTCGTTCGTGTCAATTTCAGACGTGTAACGAGCGTGAACTTTGGATCTTGGTATTCCCTCACCTCAAGTTGCAGTTGTGGCAGTCATAGTCGAAGTGAAGTTATGAGTTGGTCCAACTGCGAGATCCTGATATAGTAGAAGCTGGAGGCCAGCTTTACGAACGGTCATCTGGTGATTCGTCGTTGATGGGGCGATACCTGATTCGTCTGAGATCAGAAAGTGTGGGCTGGGATTCCATAGTAGTGTAGTTCCCAAAATCGGAGCAGATGAGCCGATCTGTGGAGCGGTAGTTGGTTACAAGACTGGCGAAGTTCACACCACGCGTATTGACCATAGTCTCGTTTGCACGGTGATCTCCTTCCTGCCACGCCGGAAGGAAGTGTGCTGATGGGTGTACGCAGAGCCGAAAGATGGCGGGCGTTCATACGAAGAAGCCAACCAAACCCATGCATATCATATCCCTCGGGTCCATATGAGACGCTTGCAACACTAGAATGGTAAGCTAAAGTCCTTCCAGAAGATCCCACGCTTGATGATTGACTGGGAATCTGGCACGCCAATGGGCGATCTACAGCTCAACGAGCAGCGAGTTCAGGCAAGTTAGGAGAAAGAACTGCGCCATGTCTCAGTGAAGCCAAAGTAAAGAAAATATACCAACATGCTCGGATCGTCACTTCTGCATACTCTTTCTGGGGAGGGGGGTTCCTTGAAGTCGAAATGCGGAAGACCGACTCAGCTCAGCCCTGAAAAACATGAGTAATGATCTTACGCATGTTTTCATGCGCTTGGAGGGGGTGCATCTGATGAATTATGGCGACATCGCAAATCAATCGGCTCGTGCCTGTGCCTGTGCCTGTGGTTGTGCGTGTAGGTACGATTAATGCTTCCATCTAGGATTGCCAGCGTGCTACTTGGATAGAGCCGAGAGGTTATTTGAAATGTTCGTGGTTTTCTCAGGGACGCGCTAGGAGGTACCACCGAAATCCCTGATGGGCTCGGTGGATAGAGAGCAAACCCTTCAAGATCTTTTGAATGTTGGTAGGAGAGAATTTCGAAACTGCTGAAAACGCAGCAGCAGCGTTCTTGGATTTGCGTAAGCAGCTTGTGGTGTCAAGGCAAGGCGGCTCCTGCATGAAGGATCCCACACGTAGTCGAGATCTTGCCGTCGAAGCTGGCAGAAGATTGTTGCGAACGACCTTCGAAGTTTTTTCTTAAGATCTGTGATGATGAATTATACTGTGCTTCATTTCAGCACTCATAGGAAAGTGTAGTTCAGTGCAGCCCCACAGCGATTACCATCTGCCATATTTCCATAATCCGTGCTAACCAATAAAACTGTTTCCGGTGAGGGCACCGAACCGTGAATTCCCTCGCGCTTTTTTCATTTCAATATACTGATGAGAAATGGGTCAGCGAGGTGCACGCATGCCAGCCATTTGTGATAGCAATAAGAAAACAACCGCCTTGGATGTATATAGAAGTAGGGATCGAAGAACATGACAGAGAACTCACCAAACTCGGATTTATCCCCTTCTTCCTCAACCGTTTGAGTTCCTTCTCACTCAGAGAACTCGTATCGGCATCACTACTTTGCCAATTCCCATCCTTATCATACGTCCCACTACTCGTTTCGGAACCAGTTCTGTGCGTAACAGAACTTGCTCCCGCATCGCTGCCGTGCTCACTGTACTGTTCCACCTCAGTTTTCTTCAAAATGCTCTTGATGGGTACAACCGGTCGATGGAAAGAACTGCCCGAGCGTTGCGTACAACTACTACTTCCAGCAGAAGGCTCGGAAGTGGATATGGTGGTGATGGTATCGCCATCACTATCGACACTACGGGCCGTGCTGAGCTTCGTACTGCAGCTGCTTCTGCTGTGATTGCGGTGCACGCGTAACCCCGGATGCCGCTGGTCTTCGATACGAGGCGGGAGTCTTCGGCGAGATATCATCTCACCGCGTTCTGCATCCCAGGCCAAATCTTGCGTTTCGAGACGTCTCGTCAGGTGATGGTCATGTCCGCTTTCCCCGAGAGCCTGGTTCAGGCCGGGATCCGAATCTAGGGAGAAACGCGGCTCCTCGGAAGAAGTCGGCAGAACGCAGTCGGGCTCATAGTATGCCTGGACGGCTTTGACGTGACGTTCTTCAGAGTGGCGTTCTGGGGTTTCTGGCGTTGTTATGTAGACAACTTCAGTGGCAGGTCGGGTAACAGCGGGGCGGGAGAAGTTGATATGGGTTCTCTTCTTGGACATAGTTCTATCCTTGTGCATGTTGTAGCTGCGGCTGGGGCTTCTGCTCCGTGCTTGTTGGAGTGCTGGGTTCCCGAGCGTAGGAGAGTCCATTGTGGACGCCCTGAAGTCGTACTCGACCTCACTTCTGCCTTTGTGACTAGGCTAGCTAGCTCGCCAGGTGCTGTTCTTGTTGGTATCCAATAAAGGCAGTTGACTCGAGATGTGGGCTGGCTGTGGCTGCACGGTGGCTTGACGCTATCTCAGCCCAGGCACCGCCCACTACGTAGCACAGGGGTCAGTACGACACATCTCCGTCTTCGCGATTTCACTCTACAAAACAGGACGACAAGGAACGTTTATGCATCACCTGTCAAATATTATTGTGTGCAGACTCGTTTGTCGGGTCAGTGGTCGCGACGTCACGTTTATCGAGCCGGACGAATGGGAAGCCTCACCCCTTTCCTTCCGTACCAAACTACGCCCAATTGGCTAGTGGCCACTGCCCAGAGCTCCGGTTGACTTCACCTTGCCTTGCACAAGGCACAAGCAGATCGATATCATGCTGTCCAATCGATGAGACCCTAGTCAATGTCAGACCTTCGATATTGGAGCCTGGGAACAACCACCACGCAATCATGCCTTTCCCTGCCTGGTATGTGGTGATTTTCCGACGCACACGTGCTTCTTTGACAACGTGGTCTGTCGGCGAGTACCTAGGGCTACAACGAATGCACTCACGGCAGAGTGGCATTCCAGGAAGCAAGCCCTCGTGTCGAGTCCGTAGCGTCTCCATCAACACCCCGGCCCTTGTCGTTCTCATTCTTCTAGAGCGCAATGAGCCCACTCCAGCGGTGCAGCGGTGCAGCCGTCCGATTCGCAATGCATCCATTCATCCGGCCATCAGGTCATGCGTGCAACTACTACAACGGGTAGGACTTTGTTCACATTGGACAACATAATACGCGATATGGAAAAAAGACACGCCAAATCATTTCCACAGCAGACCTCCTCTCCATGATCCGATAATGTGGAGTGCTTCGGCAATGCACGGAACAGATGCCCCATGCTTGGTCGCTGGTCGCTACACGACACTACAGGCGAATTGTTACTAAGCTATTAAGAGCTATCGATTTTCAAATCTCCGCGTAATGTCTAAATTATGCAATCCCTACACTATAATTTAACTGTCGCTATAGTCACTATAGGTACCTAATTTATTCAAATTAATAGCGCTAAAATGTCTTCCTTAAATTAAGCCTATAGTAACGCAATAAGAGCTATGTTAGTAGGTAGTAATAGCGATAATTATAATAATACGTAATATAACAATATATAGTAAGAAAATATATTATAAATATAATAGAACGCGTTCCTAAAGTAGCTAGTAAAATCTATTAGAACACTATAGATAATACGCTAGTACGAGAATATCTAACCTATTAGCAAGGTAAGAAAACTTAATAGCTTAGTAACATTCGCGACACTATAGACGCCAGACGCTAGACGCCAGACGCTAGGACCAGGAAGCACCCGACTTCGACAACCGTACGTACAAGCCTCGGTCCAAGCCTTGCAGAATAAGGTCGGAGGACCTGTAAAGCCTATGTCGCCTGCCCAAGACGCATTCCACCTTGTCGATGCTCTAAAGAGGATAATCGAGCGAAGGTTTGCTGATATACCGAGTAAGGGTTGCCGAGGCAGACGTACATGATACATCGCACAACCCGTGATGAATCATGATGAAGAAGCGTGCAGCGAATGCAAAGCATGTCAATGCCCTGAAGAGGATATCTCGCCGAGGGATCGTTGCTAATTGTAAGGGAGAGACATAATACACCGCGTATCCTCGAGCATATGTGCAGCGTGAAGCGAAAGCATCAAAGGCCTGGCCTTGCCCTGCTCATGTAGACTGACAGGCAGCACCCCAAGGATAACTACGAAATTCGGCTACTCAGCCTATAATGCGCAACCATTTCCTCGTAGAAACTTTCTTGGGCTCCTGCCGACCAGCTTCATCGTTGCAACTTGACGATAATGAATGATAGGCAACGGAAGGGTATCAAGTCATGCTACTTACTGTATGCTGTGCCGATTGGGACGGAAAATCTGCTACGACCGTAATCGTGGACTCTTTCCTTCCTCCTGCTTGCTTCTCATTCCACAGCACATTTCTGGTGATTACTAAGATCAGTCGACAAACTTTTCTCTTGTCCATGTTGGATTTCAGGGTCCAGCGTAGATGTTCACAAACTTCACTTCGCAGGAATTATGATTCCTTTGGGGTCTCGGTCGCGTTATTATCAATTGAATCTCATCATCAATGTCAGCGCTACACATGCACTCGCGAAAACGGCCTTAGTGACAAACTCTCTTCTTCTCCTTGTTGGATTCAAGGGTGCACTCCAGATGTTCACATCGCAGGATCCACATTTCAATTAGGGTCACGGTGGCATTGCTCAACATGAACCAAATTAGTTCCCAGCTCATCGGTACTGGACAGAGCGTTTGTTAGCTAATTCCACACGATATCGACCGCGCTGAACAGCAATCAGAGCCCGATAACGGAGGCAAACCGGCTGCCAAAAGACAAAGTAAGCACATATCTAGACGTCGATGTTTATCGTACCCTTCGTCACATTCGCCGCATGCATTTGACGACGACGCTACAAACGCACAACAACTTCCATCATCACATGCACACCGCAGCGCCAAGAGCAGCGCACGCATGCCTCAGCGGCTCAGCGGCTCAGCCCTAGTCCCCAGTGTCCCCACCCTCCGCGCCCCCTATTAGGGCTGGAGGCTGATGTCTAAGATAGTAGACAACATCAACTCCGTACCTGGGCTAGACTGTTCTAAACCCTAGGTTACTAGCCTCATAACAAGTTATTATTACAAGTCGCTTATCTTTTAGGCAAACTTCTTATTTAATCCGGTTATACTCTAACGCCCTAACTTATATAGAATAAAAATAGAAATAAAAAGTAGCTTTAAGATACTCTAGTATATATAAAATACTTTAAGCTAACTAGTATAATAGTATAAGAGCGAAGTAAAGCTAGAAGTTAGGAGCCTTAGGCCTTACTAGTACTTAGCAAGCAGCTACTACTATATTACTTAGCGTATAGTATTCGCACGCACGGAGTATATAATATATAATAACTCTATAAGAATTAGCGCTATCTTCGGGCGGAGGTCTAAGGTAGTCTATACGTTACTATTTACCCTCTTATAGTTCTAATTCTTTAACCCTATATAGGGTAGCGGCCTATAGATACTAATATTAGATAAACGAGAATTACGAGTATATTATACTAAGAACGTAGGCTCTATACTACGAGCTCTACTAATATAGAAACTAAGCAAAGAGACGCTAAACCTTAAGGAGATAATAGTAGACGATAACGTTAATATAGAGTATAGGTAACTTAAACGCGAGACGAAAGAGCTTTATAAGTAGCTCGTAGTATATATACTCTAAGAAGAGTATAAGTATCTTAAGCGCGAGCTTACTACGATACTAGAAAGTAATAACTCTCCTTTTAGTAAATCCGAAGCTTATTATATATAGAGTAGCATAGAAGGGAATATTAAAGAGGAAGAAGAAGAAGCTAGCAATACTAGTATAGCTAATATATAAAGCGTACGTAACGCGTTATTAAGAAGCTCGTTAGTAAAGGGCGCAAAAATATGCGATCTAAAGCTATTTAAGAGTAAAAGCGAAGATAAAGCTTAGAAGTTTATTTGCTATCTTAAGATAATCTTCGTTAATAACCTAATAACGTACTATAGCCCTCGCAAGAAGGCACTATATACTATTATATAGCTCGTAGGTAAGGCGAAGGATATATAGCATAACTAGTATAATACTAAAAATCTTCTAGCTAAGTATAGCTAGAAAGACTTCTAGTAGTTTATATACGATATAGTTAGGAATTAAGCAAATCGCATACTTCTTACTACTATTAAGTATAAGAAGGCCTATTAGTATAAAGAGCAGAGTATATAATAGTTCGCGAATAAGTTAGCTTATCTTAAAGCGCAACTTAGCAACTACTATAAGCTATAGCTAGTTCGCTAGCTACTCGCGAAGTTAAGAGCTTCTTTATAAAGGAATATTATTAAGAACTATAATATAATAGGGTTTAAGAAAGCTAACCTTATAGCGCTTACGATATATTTAGAATAGGCCGAGAAGGCTATATTCTTATAGAGTAATTATAAAGGTTTATTAAGTAAAAGCAGGCTAGGTAAGTATATTAGATATAAGATATAGGCGAACTATAAGCGTAAAAGCAGCGATAATACTATAGCGTAATTTAGAAAAGAGAGATCCTACCCTAGTAGGTAGCGTTAATCTAAGAGGGATAAAGACAACCTAGACTAGAAACTTAAAGCTAAATACTATAGGTATAAGGGAAAGGGGTATATTTAGTTAGAATGCCCCTAGCTAGACTTATTGTAAGAGGGTATATAGCAACGTATAGACTACCTTAGACCTCCGTCCGAAGATAGCGCTAATTCTTATAGAGTTATTATATGTCGCATGCTTCGCGTATGCGAATACTATGCGCTAAGCAATGCGGCAGCAGCCGCTTACTAAGTACTAGTAAGGCCTAAGGCCCCTAACTTCTAGCTTTACTTCGCTCTTATAACTGCCTCCCTCCCTCTATCGAGCTATCCTAGCTCGATAGGCAGGCAGCAGTCTTCTCGTATACGCGACGTCCCTATTGCGTCCGCGTATCTCTTATTGCTCGTAGGCCTTCTATTAAGTTCTATCGTACGTTACTATTGCGATTTGCGTGCGTAACGCAAGTAAGTCGTTACCGTATATTATTATTAATAGCAACGCGCGTTATTATGTTTGTTGCGGTAATAGCATTATAAATTCTTGCTTGCGCGCTTCTAAACTTCTTCTATAATACTAATACTTAGTTGTTTTAGTTTTCTTTAGACGCGCTCCGCACTCGCTCCGCTATATATATATATACTCCTCGCACTCTCTACGTACGCTCTACGCACGCACTTAAGAACTACTATAAGATAGGCCCTAAGAAGAATAAGAATCTACTTAAGGGCAAAGAGGCTGCTATAGCCCCCCTATTAAGCGGCTCGTAGGCAGGCCTAGAGCGTACCGGTAGAAATACTAGTACGCCTAGTAGCCGCGCCCTAAGTTTAGCTAGTAGCTAATCCCCCCTTTTACGTCTAGGCAGCATTATACTAGGTAAGGGCGACTAGACGGGTAGTATGCGCGGCGCGCGCTTGCCTTAGGCAAGCCTTAATGCCCCCGGTAGTAGCCCGTAGCTAAGCCTATTCCTAGCCCCTAATACTGCTAGACGTCTTAGAGAAGACAGCTATAATAGCAACTATATTAGCTCTAGCCTAATAATAAGTAAAGGCCGGGGTAAGCGCGCGCCGGGCGGGTCGCTATCGGCCTAACTCCTACTCGGCGGCGGTGCGCCTACGAAGCGCGCGCGCTCCCCGTTCTTAAAGCTAGGCTCCTTACTAGACCTTATTACTAATAGACCTATAGCCCCTTCTAACCGTACGCTAGCTGCAAAGCGCTAACGCCTCGTAGGCGCCGCTACTATACTACGCACTAGCGCCGCACTCGGCCCGGCTCCTGCTACTCCTTATATTAGTGCAGCTAAGACTAAGTACCTTAAGTAGTATAATCGCTATATCCATAATAACTGCAATCTAGGTAGACGTAACCGTAAGTCCCTTTCTACTCGCTATCTCGTCGCATTCTATTCGCATACTAACTACGGTATAGGCTAGGCTAAGTGCTCTAGCAAGCTACTTAAGGACATTAATACTAAGAAGTATATACGCTATATGCGTAGCAAGCATACCTGCAAGTAGACCTACCGCAAAGCCGTTAAGTCGGTAGTATATTGCATATATAACGTACGCGACGCGCTAGTACGTCGCTAGGCCGAGCTTAGCTACTATAGGACCGATGCAGTATAAGCTAATAGCTAGCAAGCGGTAGTAGATGCCTAGACCTAGCTAGACGCTGCCTATGCCGGTAAGTTCTTCTTTTAACGTCGCGCGTAGCGTGCGCGTCGCTTACGTCTCGCATTTGCTAACTACGCGCATAGAGACTAAGACGGTTATAAAGCGTCTCTAGACTAACGATAGCAAGCTAGCTAGCGGTAAGCCTACTAAGAAGGAGAGCGGCGGCGGCGGCCCGTAGGGGTCCCGCGCGCTCGTTTATAAGGCTACCTAGCTTAATAGCACCCTTAGGGGTGTAATAGAGCTGCTTACTTAGGTATATCTAGTAGCTTATCGCTTTCGTATCGTATACTAACCGCACTCGCAGATCGCTAAGTATAGCGGCGTCCTAGTAGAGCGGGACGCTATTAACGCCGCTATTAGCCTCTATCTATCCTTAGAGGAGGAGGATAAGGCAGAGGAGGCCTCCTTAGAGGAGGAGGCCTCTAAGTATAAGCTAGCTATAAAGGATGTTTAAGCTAGCGCTCCTTACGCTCCTTTATACTTTCGTATATACGCCGCTCGCGCGCGCTATATGCGATACGCTACGATAAATGTTTTAGTTAGCTCCCTATAAATAATGCAAAGCTTATCTATAGAATAAAAAGCTGTTTATTCTACCTTTTATGCCTACGTATTATATGCGGCGCGCCGTCGTATTGCCTTCGGGCTGCGCTTGTTTCCCTTACGCGTCGCCTCGAATTTGTCTAGTGCCTTATATTCTCTAATATGCTCGACTAGTTCCTATATATTATATTCTTCCGGCTAGCCTGTCTACTTAACTAACTACTAACGTTTCTTATATCTAACTCGCGTATCTAGGATCTTTTTAACTTGCTACTTGCCTAAGTCTTCTTCTGCGAGCGGTATGCCCTCCGCATCCGCGTCGCCTGCGGCGCCCTTCTAAGGCTTTAGTAAAGATACGTAGAATACGTTATAAACGCGCTATGCGCTTAGTAAGGCTAGGCGGTACGCCTGCTTCCCGATCGCGTTAATTACCTTAAATAGACCTACGAACTTCGGTGCTAACTTCTTTATAGGCACCTTTAAGCGGAGGTTCTTCGAGGATAATAATACTATATCGCTAACCTTAAACTTTATCGGCTTATACCTAGTATTAAAGTATCTAGCTTGCGCTTTAGCTGCGTATCGCTAGCGTTTCGCAAGGTCCTTATACGTTTCTCGCAGTCGCTTCGTAGCGTCGATTGCTGCTAGTGCCTCTCTTCTAGAGAGCTCGTCCCGAGCGACTTGCGTGCTCGTCGCAATCTCCGCGTCGTAGCCGTATACTATCTTAAACGGACTTATTTTAAACGTTAGATACACCGCGTTATTATAAGCTAATTCCGCCTAAGGCAGCAACGTCGCCTAGTCGTCCTGCTTATCGTTATAGAAGATACGCAAGTACTATTCTAGCGTCTAGTTAGTACGTTCCGTCTGCCCGTCGGTCTGCGGATAGAAGGCTATAGATAGCTTGCGGTTTATATGCGACTCGAAGCAAAAGTCTAACTAGAACTAGCTAGTAAAGACAGTGCCTCTATCGCTTATAATTCTATATAGCATTCCGAATCGGCAAATTACCCTATTAATTAGGATCTATGCGAGATCTACGCTCGTATATTTCTTAGTAGTTAGTACGAAGAGGTTTATCTTCGAGTACTAGTCGACAATTACTAGGACCGCATCGTATACGCATGCGTCTCGCTTGCTAGGCGGCAGGTCCGTAATAAAGTCTATAGTTAGCTCCTTCTATAAAAGCTCCGGCTGCGGCAATGCTAATAGCTCGCCGTATAGTCGATAGCGTCTCGCCTTCGACACTTAATACTCCTAATAGGATTAGATATACTAGCTAATGTCCGTAGATATGCCCGGCTAGTAATACTTCCGCTATACTAACTCGGTAGTTTTGTCCTTACTAAAGTAACTAGCGAGTAGATTATCGTAGTATATGCGGATTACCTGCGTTCGTAGTATATAGTCCTTAGAAAGATATAGCTAATCGCTATAATATAGTACTCCTTCCCTAATGCGATACCTATCGTATTCGCCTTTACTACGCTACGCCTCCTCGAAGAGTTCTTTCGTATTAGGCTTCTATAGCGTTAGCGATTTAGCAAAGTTAAGAACTAGGTCTAAAACATTTAGGTATAGTCCTTCTATAGCAACCGCTGCGCGTGCGATACGCACGCTACTCGAGAAGTAGTCTTATGCGCACCCTTCTAGGGGCTACTCTAAGGCTATGCTTACGAGTTGCTCTTATATTATAATTGCGATACGCCGGAGGAACGCCTAATCGCCGTACTCGGCTCTTATACTATATACCTAGAGCTTCTTCTGCAATATTAGCAGCAGGTTCGATATATACGCCTATTCGCGTACGTAGTTACTACGTCTTAACGGCGTATCGGCTAGGTTCGTTTTCCCTAGTCGATGCTTAATTACGAAATTAAATAGGGCTAGAAATACGGCTTAACGAGCCTATCTGCCTATAAGTTGCTTTATTATTATAAAGGCTTTAAGGTTAGCGTAGTCGATAAGTACGGTAACCGAATATAAGGCGCCTTCGAGGTACGGCCGCTACGCCTTAAATGCTTCTATAATAGCTAGAAGCTCTTTATTATAGGTCTTATAGTTGCATTCTACTAGAATTATCTTCCGTAAGAAGAATGCTACTAGATGCTAGTTCCTATCCTCGAATAACTAGCTTAGGATGCCTGCAATTGCGAAGTCCGACGTATCGGTTTTAACTCGCGTGCGTACCGTAGGGTTATAGTGCCTTAGTAGTAGAGCAGCTTAGAATGCGTCTTTAATCCTACGGAACGCAAGCTCCTCGCTTTCGCCCTAGCTAATACGCCCTAGCTTCTTGCCTACTTTAGCCCCTTTTAATAGTGCTATTAAAGCAGCGATAATCCTAGAGTACCTATATATAAATTGCTAGTAGAAATTAGTAAACTTAAGGAACGACTGCACCTTAGTAAGCGTTATAGGCGTTAGCTACGCCGCAATTGCGTCGACTCTATAAGGATCTATCGTTACGCCTTCGGAGCGTATAATAAACCCGAGGAACTTAACCTCCTTCTTAAAGAAGTAGCATTTTACGCGCTAAGTATATAATCCGAACTTCCGGAGTCGCTCTAGTACGGCACGTACGTCTCGTACGTAGGCCTTACGTAAGGCGCTATATATAAGGATATTATCTAGGTATACTATATAGTATATATCTACGAGGCCTAAGAGGGCTCTATTAATATACCCCTAGAAGGTAGCTAGTGCGTTAGTTAACCCGAAAGGCATTACCTTATACTAGAAGTATCCGTACCGCGTATAAAACGCAGTCTTCTAGCGGTCGATTAGCCTTATATAGATGCGATAGTACGCATCTGCAAGGTCTAGCGACGTAAACTATATAGCTTCTATAAGCCTATTAAGCGTCTCGCTAATAAGTAGTAGGGGATAGCGATTCTTTACTATAATCTTATTTAATCTACGGTAATCTACGTATAACCGTAGGGTACTATTCTTCTTCGGAACGAATAGGATAGGCGCACTTGCCTCGCTTTTGCTCCGCTCGATCTAATCGTGCTCTAACGCTTCTTAAAGATAACGACTTAACTTACTAAGCTCGCGGCTAGACTAATAATATAGTAGCTTAAATAGCGGCTTAGTACTAGGTAGCAAGTTAATCGCATACTTAGCGCCTTCGACTAGCATGCTCCTTATCTCCTCTATAGGATTAAAGAGGTCTGCAAAGTCCTAGAACTCCGTAGGTAGCGGCTCTTAGCTAGCATCTACCTTCTAGAGTAATATAGCAAAGACATGCGGGGCCTTTTAAAGGTCCTTATAAAACTTATGCGCTTCGCGTACTTATACCGCATACGTCTCGCCTCCGGACCTAAAGGTCTACTTATCCGTACTAGCATCCTCTATTACTCTATAGGCTATACGCTACGGCCGGCCTAGTAAGACGTAAGGAGTTAGCATATTATATATATAAAAGATGCCTCCGTATATGCGAGTCGCTCCCTTAGAGTCGGTAGCTCGCAGGCGTATATAATACGTACCGTAGCAGTGCCCTAGCTGCCTAGTAAAGGACGTAGCTAGCGGTAAAGCAGCATTCTTCCTTACTAGAAGGTTATGCTATAGAGCGTAGGATCTAGAGACTATATTAATATCGGCGCCCCTATTAAGCACGCACTTAGCTTATATATAGCCCGCATCCGTCTTAACCTCGGCTACGATAGGAATCGCTAGCCTACTCTATATAGGCAGGTAATCTATTCCGCTTATTACGGCATCTAGAGCTTGCGGGTCTTCCTAGATACCTTGCCTTTTAGCGGCCCGCCTATAGCTACTCTACGTATAGCAGGCGGCTTCTATAGGTCTAGCTAAGGGCATTCTAACCGGATGTGCCCCTTTTCCTTATACCTATAGCATTTAGCTTTAAGTTTCTAGTCCGGGTCGTCTTTATTTCTCTTAGATTAACGCTACCCGCTAGGGCGGGATCTCTCTTTCCTAAATCGCGCCGTAGTATTATCGCTGCCCTTACGCTTATAGTTCGCCTGCGTCTCGCGTCCGATATACTTGCCTAGCCCGCTTTTGCTTAACGAACCTTTATAGTTGCCCCGTAAGGATATAGCCTTCTCGGCCTATTCTAAACGTATTGTAAGCGCTACGAGGTCGGCTCTCTTAAACCCCGTTATATTATAGTTCTTAATAATGTCCCTCTGCAAGGGAGCTCTTAACTTCGCGAGTAGCTAGCGAACTAGCTGCGGCTCGCGGTAGTCGCTAAGTTGCGCCTTAAGATAGGCTAACTTGTTTGCGAACTGTCGTACGCTCTGCCCTTTACGCTAATAGGCCTTCTCGTACTCGATAGTAGTAAGAAGCGTACGGTTCGCTTAATCCCCGACTACGTCGTATATAAACCGCTAGAAGTCTTCCTAGCTATACTTAGCTAGAAGATTTTTAGCGTCGTACTAGTTATACTACGTATCCTTCGCCTCGCCTACGAGCTATATAATAGTATATAGCGCCTTCTTGCGAGGGCTATAGTACGTTATCGGATTATTAACGAAGATTATCTTAAGGTAGCGGATAAACTCCCGAGCCTTATCTTCGCTTTTACCCTTAAACGGCTTTAGATCGCGTATCTTCGCGCCCTTCGCTAACGAGCTTCCCGATAGCGCGTCGCGTGCGCTCCGCGTATCGGCCGTACTAGCGTCGCTAGCTTCTTCTTCTTCCTCTCTAGCGTTCCCTTCTGCGCTACTTTGCGTACGGTAGGCTTCGGATCCGCCGGAAGGAGAGTCGTCGCCTTCTAGTATCGTAGCGAGCTCGCGCTTAAGACGCTTACGCTCTTCTTAGAGTATACGTACTACGAGTCGCTTGCGAAGCTCCTCCGTCTTGCGTTCGAGTTGCCTATACTCCGCGTTAACGTTATTATCTACTATTGTCTCCTTAAGGTTTAGCGTCTCTTCGCTTAGTTTCTGCATTAGTAGAGCTCGTAGTATAGAGCCTACGTTCTCGGTACGACGCGCTCGCGATTCTCGTTCGTCTAATATTAGTGTCTATAGGCTGCTACCCCGTATAGGGTAGAAGAATTAGAACTATAAGAGGGTATATAGCAACGTATAGACTACCTTAGACCTCCGTCCGAAGATAGCGCTAATTCTTGCAGAGTTATTATATATCGCATGCTTCGCGCATGCAAATACTATGCGCTAAGCAATGCGGCAGCAGCCGCTTGCTAAGCACTAGTAAGGCCTAAGGCCCCTAACTTCTAGCTTTACTTCGCTCTTATACTTATAGAAGCTATCTACTATACGTAGGGTAGCTATAGGTAGGCTACTAAAAGGCAAGGTATTAGAGAAGACCTATAAGCTCTAGATACTATAATAAGTAGGATAGATCCCCTACTTATATAGAGCAGGCTAGCGATTCCTATTATAGCTAAGATTAAGACGGATATAGGCTATATATAAGCCGAGTATATACTTAATAGAGGTACCGACATTAATATAGTCTCTAGATTCTACGCTCTATAGCATAACCTTCTAGTAAGAGAGAATACTGCTTTGCTACTAGCTACGTCCTTTACTAGGTAGCTAGGGTACTACTATAGTACGTATTATATACGCCTACGAGCTACTAACTCTAAGGAAGCGACTCGTATATATAAAGGCATCTTTTATATATATAATATACTAACTCCTTATATCTTACTAGGCTAGCTATAGCATATAGCCTATAGAGTAAAGAAGGATACTAGTACGAATAAATAGACCTTTAGGTCCGGAGGCAAGATATATATAGTATAAGTATATAAAGTATATAAGTTTTATAAGGATCTTTAAAAGGCTCTATATATCTTTGCTATATTACTCTAGAAGGTAAATGCAGGCTAAGAGCTACTACTTATAGAGTTCTAGGACTTTATAGACCTCTTTAACTCTATAGAGAAGATAAGGAGTATACTAGTCGAAGGCGCTAAGCATATAATTAACCTACTACCTAGCACTAAGCTGCTATTTAAGCTACTATATTATTAGTCTAGCCGCGAGCTTAGTAAGTTAAGTTATTACCTCTAAGAAGCCTTAGAGCATAATTAGATCGAGTAAAGCAAAAGTAAGGTAGGTACGCTTATTCTATTTGTTTTAAAGAAGAATAGTACCTTATAGTTATATATAGATTACCGTAGATTAAATAAGATTATAGTAAAGAATCGCTATCCTCTACTACTTATTAGCGAGATGCTTAATAGGCTTATAGAAGCTATATAGTTTATATTACTAAACCTTATAGATACGTACTATCGCATTTATATAAGGCTAACCGACTACTAGAAGACTACGTTTTATATATAGTACGGACACTTCTAGTATAAGGTAATGCCTTTTAGGTTAACTAATATACTAGCTACCTTTTAGAGGTATATTAATAGAGCCCTCTTAGGCCTCGTAGATATATACTATATAGTATACCTAGATAATATCCTTATATATAGCGCCTTGCGTAAGGCCTACGTACGAGATATATATACTATACTAGAGAGACTCCGAAAGTTCGGATTATATACTTAGTATATAAAATACTACTTCTTTAAGAAGGAGGTTAAATTCCTTAAATTTATTATACGACCTAAAGGCGTAATAATAGATCCTCGTAGGGTCGACGTAATTATAGCGTAGCTAACGCCTATAACGCTTACTAAAGTATAGTCGTTCCTTAGGTTCGCTAATTTCTATTAGTAGTTTATATATAGGTACTCTAGGATTATCGCTACTTTAATAGTACTATTAAAAGAGGCTAAAGTAGATAAGAAGCTAGGATATATTAGTTAGGGCGAAAGCGAGAAGCTTGCGTTCCGTAGAATTAAAGATATATTCTAAGCTGCTCTACTACTAAGGTACTATAATCCTAAGGCGCGTACGTAAGTCGAAACTAATATATTAAACTTTGCGATTACGAGTATCTTAAGCTAGTTATTCGAGAATAGGAACTAGTATTTAGTAGCATTCTTCTTATAGAAGATAATTCTAGTAGAATATAACTATAAGACCTACGATAAAAAGCTTCTAGCTATTATAGAAGTATTTAAGATATAGTAGCTATACCTTAAAGGCACTTTATATCTAGTTACTATACTTATCGACTACGCTAACCTTAAAGCCTTTATAATAATAAAGCAACTTATAAGCAGATAGGCTTATTAGGCTATATTTCTAGCCCTATTTAATTTCGTAATTAAATATTATCTAGGAAAGACGAACCTAGCTAATACGCCGTCGAGACGTAGTAACTACGTACGTAAATAGGCGTATATATCGAACCTACTACTAATATTATAGAAGAAGCTCTAGGTATATAGTATAAGAGCCGAGTGTAGCGATTAAGCGTTTCTCTAGTATATTATAATTACGATATAAGAGTAACTTATAAGTATAGTCTTAGGGTAGCCTCTAGAAGAGTATATATAAGACTACTTCTTAAGTAGCGTATATATCGTATACGTAGCGGTTACTATAGAAGAACTATACCTAAATGTCTTAGACTTAGTTCTTAACTTTACTAAATCGCTAATACTATAGGAGCCTAATATAAAGGAACTCTTCGAGGAGGCGTAGCATAGTAGAGGCAAATATAATAGGTATTATATTAGGGAAGAAGTACTATATTATAGCGATTAGCTATATCTTCCTAAGAACTATATACTACGGACGTAGGTAATCTATATATACTACGATAATCTACTCGCTAGTTACTTTAGTAAGAATAAAACTACCGAGTTAATATAGTAGAAGTATTACTAGCTAGGAATGTCTACGGATATTAGCTAGTATATCTAATTCTATTTAGATTACTAAGTATTAAAGGCGAGACGCTATCTATAAGAGGGTATATAGCAACGTATAGACTACCTTAGACCTCCGCCCGAAGATAGCGCTAATTCTTATAGAGTTATTATATATCGCATGCTTCGCGCATACGAATACTATGCGCTAAGCAATACGGCAGCAGCCGCTTGCTAAGCACTAGTAAGGCCTAAGGCCCCTAACTTCTAGCTTTACTTCGCTCTTATACTATCGACTATATAGCGAGCTATTAGCGTTGCCGTAGCTAGAGCTTTTATAGAAGGAGCTAACTATAGACTTTATTATAAACCTACCGCCTAGCAAGCGAGACGCATACGTATATAATATAGTCCTAGTAATTATCGACTAGTACTCGAAGATAAACCTCTTTATACTAACTACTAAGAAATATACGAGCGTACACCTCGTATAGATCCTAATTAATAGAGTAATTTGCCGATTCGGAATGCTATATAGAATTATAAGCAATAGAGGTACTATCTTTACTAGCTAGTTCTAGTTAGACTTCTACTTTAAGTCGTATATAAACTATAAGCTATCTATAGCCTTCTATTTATAGACTAATAGGCAGACGGAACGTGCTAACTAGACGCTAGAATAGTACTTACGTATCTTCTATAATAATAAGTAGAACGACTAGGTAATATTACTACCTTAGGTAGAATTAGCTTATAATAACGCGGTGCATTTAACGTTTAAAATAAGTCCGTTTAAGGTAGTATATAGCTACGACGTAGAGATTGCGATAAGCACGTAAGTCGCTTAAAACGAGCTCTTTAGAAAAGAGGTACTAGTAGTAATCGATACTACGAAGTAACTATAAGAAATATATAAGAACCTTACGAAATACTAGTAATACGTAGCTAAAGCGTAAGCTAGATACTTTAATACTAGGTATAAGCTAATAGAGTTTAAAGTTAGCGATATAGTATTATTATCCTTAAAGAACCTCTGCTTAAAAGTACCTATAAAGAAGTTAGCACTAAAGTTCGTAGGTCTATTTAAGGTAATTAACGCAATTAGAAAGCAGGTATACTACCTAGCCTTACTAAGTATATAGCGCGTTTATAACGTATTCTACGTATCTTTACTAGAGCCTTAGAAGAGCGCCGTAGGTAACGTAGATATAGAAGATATACTACTTATAGAAGAGAACTTAGGCAAGTAGTAAGTTAAAGAAATCTTAGATACGCAAGTTAGATATAAGAAACGTTAGTAGCTAGTTAAGTAAATAGGCTAGCTAGAAGAATATAATACGTAGGAACTAGCTAAGTATATTAGAGAATATAAGGCACTAGATAAATTTAAGGCGATACGTAAGGTAAATAAGCGTAGTCTAAAAGCGACGTAACGGCGCGTTATATATAATACGCAAGTATAAAAGGTAGAATAAATAGCTTTTTATTCTATAAATAAGCTTTATAGTATTTATAGAGAGCTAACTAAAATATTTATTATAGCGTATTATATATATTACGCGCGAGTAGTATATATATAGAAGTATAGAGAAGCGTAAGAAGCGCTAGCTTAAGCACTATTTTTAGCTAGCTTATTCTCGAAAGCCTTCTTCTCTAAGGAAGCCTCTTTAGCCTTATTCTCCTTCTCTAAGAATAGATAGAGGCTAATAGCAGCGTTAATAGTATCCTACTCTACTAGAACGCTACTATACTTAGTAATCTACGAGTATAGTTAGTATATAATACGAAAGTAATAAGCTACTAGATATATCTAAGTAAGTAGCTCTATTATACCCTAAAGAGTACTATTAAGCTAGGTAGCCTTATAGACAAGTGCGTAGGACCTCTACGAGGCGCTGCTACTACTCTTCTTCTTAGTAGGCTTACCGCTAGCTAGCTTACTATTATTAGTTTAGAGGCGCTTTATAACCGTCTTAGTCTCTATATACGTAGTTAGTAAATATAAGATATAAGCAACGCGTATATAATATATAATATTAAAGAAAGAACTTACTAGCGTAGGTAGTATCTAGCTAGGTCTAGGTATCTACTACTACTTGCTAGCTATTAGCTTATACTATATTATTCCTATAGCAGCCGAGCTTAGCCTAGCGACGTATAAGCGTATCGTATATATCGTATATATAATATATAACTATCTTAACTACTTCGTAGTAGGTTTACTTATAAGTATACTTGCTATATATATAATATATATACTTCTTAGTATTAATATTCTTAGGTAGCTTACTAGAGCAAGTAGCCTAGCCTATACTATAGTTAGTATATAAGCAGAATATAACGAGATAGTAAGTAGAAAGGGACTTATAGTTACGTCTCCTAGAATCGCAATTATTACGAATATAACGATTATACTACTTAAGATACTTAGTCTTAGCTATACTAATATAAGAAGTAATAGGAGCTAGGCTAAGTATAGTACTAGTACGTAGTATAGTAGAAGTGCCTATAAGGTATAGGCACTTCGTAGCTAGCGTACGGTCGGGAGGGCCTATAGCTCTATTAGTAATAAGGTCTAGTAGGGAGCCTAGCTCCGATAATAGGCTACGCGTACGCTTTATACGCTTACTACTACTAAGTAGGAGCTAGGCTAATAGCAACCCGCTTAGCGTAGGCTTACCTAGGCCTCTACCTATTACTAGGCTAGAGCTAATATAGGCGCTACTATAGCTGCCTTCTCTAGGGCAACTAGTAGCGTTAGGAACTAGGGACGGGCTTAGCTACGAACTACTACTAGGGGCATTAGAGCTCGCCTAAGGCGAGCGCGCGCTGCGTATACTACCTAGCTAGCTATTCTTACCTAGTATAATACTACTTAGATATAAAAGAGGAGATTAGCTACTAGCTAAACTTAGAGCGTAGCTACTAGGCATACTAGTATTTCTACTAGTATATGCTAGGCCTGCCTATAAGCTACTTAATAGGGAGGCTATAGCGGCCTCTTTGCCTTTAGATAGCTTCTTAGTCTTCTTAGAACCTATTTTATAGTAGTTCTTAAGTATATACGTAGAGTATACGTAGAGAGTATAATAAGTATATATATATATTAGAAAGCAAATACGGAGCGCATCTATAAAAAACTAAATAACTAAGTATTAGTATTATAAAAGAAGTTTAGAAGCGCATAAGTAAGAATTTATAATACTATTACTATAGCAAATATAATAATGCGCGTTGCTATTAATAATAATATATAGTAATAACTTACTTACGTTATATATGCGAATTATAATAGTAATATACGATAGAACTTAATAGAAGGCCTATAAGCAATAAGAGATACGCGGACGTAATAGGAATATCGTATATATAAGAAGACTACTATCCGCCTATTAAGCTAGAATAGCTCGATAGAGAGAGGAAGGCAGTTATAAGAGCGAAGTAAAGCTAGAAGTTAGGGGCCTTAGGCCTTACTAGTGCTTAGCAAGCGGCTACTACCGCATTGCTTAGCGTATAGTATTTATATGCGCGGAGTATATAATATATAATAACTCTATAAGAATTAGCGCTATCTTTAAGCGGAGGTCTAAGGTAGTCTATACGTTACTATATACTCTCTTATAAATAGAAAAGACTAGAAGAAAAGCTAAGAAAAGAGAGATTATATCTCTTACCTTTAAGCTACTTAGCCTACTCTAACTAGCTTCTAGTAACTACTACTTAGTATACTAAGCTAGAAATATATATATATATATATATATATATAATACTATCTAAATAAAAGTAATTCTTTAAAAGAATATTTAAATACTAATAGAATAGATCTAAAGCTACTTCTAGATTTAATAAAATATCTAGCCCTCTTTTATAATTATTCTTAATTTCTTCTTTAATAAGCTTAATAGAATTTATTATACTATATTCTTTACTAAAAAAGTTAAATATTCTTTATTCTTAAAGCTATTTATAAAACTATTTAGACCTAAATTACTTACTATAAGTACTTTTCCTAAAGTATAAAGTTAAAATAGTAGACCTAAATAGCTATTTTTCTATAATATATAATAATAAGGCTATAACCTTAAGAAGGTATCTATTTATTATTTTTAGTAAAAATAGATAAATAGATAAATAGATAAATTTAATTACTATTCTATCTTCTATCGAGTACGTTTTAGTAAAAATAGATAATATAGAAGATAAAAGAAATAGCTAGAATAGAAGTTAGAATAGGTCGGGTCGGGTCTAGGTTAGGTCTAAGACCTAAGTTTAGAAGAACTATATAGTTAGGTCGGGTCTAGACTAGTTCCTACCTAGGTCCGGACCTAGAGAGAAAAGTCTAGGTCCTAACGGGTCTATAATAGGTCTCTAAACGAGTCTATACCCGGGTCTAAGAATTCTAAATAGCTAAGAACTCTAAAAATAATCGTCGCTATCGATTATAAATTATAGAAGTAGTAATAGTAAGAAAAAGAGAGATAAGAATAAGATAGAAAATTCGACAATTTTAACATTTATACGCTTTTATTAGTGCTTTGCGCTACGTATCGAGAATCTATACTAGCTATATATGCCGACTATAGGATATAATACTACTTATTTTATAGAATAACTTCGCACTCGTAAAGTTATTTAGGCTTAAAAATATTAACCCTAAAGTTGCTTAGGATTCTCTTTATAAACTATATATCCTTCTTCTAAATCGTAACCTTATTAGCGTAGATAGTAGCTAGATTACTACCTAATATAATTATTAGTATACGGATAACGTAGACGAATACTAAGGGACTTACTTTCGAAAAGCTATATTATAGTAGCTTCGGTATACTCTTATAGAGCATTAAGAGTACTAGCTTAGAAGCGATAGTTAGGCTTATAGCCTAAAGCGATCTTACGGATTAGACGATAGAAAAGGGACTTAAAGAGGAGAAGCTTAGTTATCTTCTAGTATCTATAGATTTCGTAGAAAGCGATAGCTAAGAGGAGCGTTAGTAATACTAACTATAAATGCCGACTATAAAACTTACTACCTAGCTTATAGTAGCGTAGCTTTTTAACTTCTCCTTTAGCTAGACGATTTAATCCTCCTTTTCTAGGACCTTTTCTAGGAGCTTTTCCTACTAGTATCTTCTAGATATCTACCTTAGCTCTCTTATTACGGATATAGAATTATACGAGTTTCTATCTATCGATGCCTCTCTTCTTCTTTTTATTACTACTAGGTTAGGAGGTTACTAGAGTCTTAACGCTAGTCGGTAGTAGTCCCGGAATAGTCTTCTATAGCGCCTTTATACTATATCGTTCCTTAGTCGTACTACTGCTAGAAATAGGAGTAGGACCCTTATTGTCCTTACTCTCGTCCTCGCTCTCGTCCTCGCTCTTAGTATTATCGTTATTATTATCCTAGTCTCTACCGATATCTAGCGCCTATCTGCCGAATTAGAATAGCCTATTTATTCTAAAATTTTCTAAAAATATATTAGTATATATCAAGGAGTATAAAAATAGCGTTATACTTATGCAGATTAGAGTTAATCTAATGCTCTATACTTAGCTAGTAGAAGGATATAGAGCTAGGGGATTTAGCGAGAGAGTATCTATCCTTAAATCTACTTAGCTATAGTTATAGGTATACGCTATTATCTTAAGGGGCGTCTAGATTGCTATATCTAGTTCCCTTACTAGTCGATATGCCTTAGAGACTAAAAAGAGCGCGCGCTACTATAACTTTTATATATAAATTATATAACTTAATAGAAGGGTATTTTAAGGCGAGGCGATAACGTAATAGGTATAGTAAAGGCGCTAATAAGGTAGTAGTAGTAGTGCAGGTAGTAGTAGTACTAGCAGCGTTAATATTATAGTTAGGGTAGAAGGCTAACTTCTACTAGCTCTAAGCTTACTAGCTCTAGCTTTAGCCGTAACGCTAGAATACTATACGATTCTAGTACCGAAAGAGATATAGGCTACGAAAACGTAGTTAGCACTTATAGTTAGCAGAATATTATAAACCTATACTAGTTTTGCCTCCTCTATCTTGCCCTATAAATCGATATCGTAAATAACCGTAGAGATATATATCTTTCGCTAGTAGAGTAACCTACTTTATATAAATAGCTAGGAGATTAGAAACCTCGAGTTTAGTAGTAAGAAAGGCTTCTACTACCTCCTAGAGATAATCTAGCGCTAACGCTTAGATGCGAAGGCTATTACTATACTATATCGTAATCTCGCGGACTAGTTATTAGAATAGGACCTTCTAAATATATAGCGTAGTTATCTTCTAAAGCTTTTAAATCTTATAGAGAGCTATTATTCCTAGCTTAAAACGCCTTTTCGTAATACTAGATTAGGGCCGTCGGAGTATAGTCTTTATAGCTATTATCCTTTTTCTTAAAGCTAGTAGTTTATAATATATAGAAGACTCCGTTCTCGTAGCCTTTAGGAGCTATATATATCGATATAGATTCGATTTTAAAGCACCTAGTCGTAGCCCTCTAGGACTAGATAAATCTCTAATCTATATATTAGTAAGACCTAAAGGTAGGCTAGAGTTTAATACTAGCCTATCGGAATTACTATCTAAATCGTCTAGTAGAAGGGAAGATATCGTAGATAGAAGGAAAAAGAAATAGTACGAGGGTTATTAGAGGTTAGATAAAAAAGGAGATAGATAGGATCGAGAGTATTAGGGCATTAAGGAGTACTAGAAATTAAGGCCGTACGTAGGGGTATACCTAGCCTAGGTAGCTATAGAACTTTTTTAAGTATATATACTATACTCCTAGCCTCCTGCTACTACCGATATGCTAGCCTATCTCGGATATATATTAGCTTTCCTGCTATTATTATCGCTATAATACTCTTATATACCGTTATACTTAGATAGGACGAATCGCTCGCTATAGTATATTCGTAGGCTCCCTTAGTATATCTTCGAGAATATATCGCTAGAAGAACTATTCTATAATACTATAGTACGTAATAGTATTAGCAATAGTTTATACTATATCCTCTCTAGTACTATAGAATTACTATCGACTATAATCGCTAACTATAAAACTATAGCTAGAGAAATGCGTAGATATAGTAGGGCATAGCCTCCTATAAATTATATAACGGAAAGATTGCTACGATTAGTATATATTTCTGCTATAGGTTCGACGACTTACTGCTAACGATATTTATAAGTATTATAACAGTCTTCTTAAGGTCTATCTTATCTATAAGAATACTACCCTTAGGCTTATAGAGCTCGGTCTCGCGCTTATATATAAAGGTAGTACTAAGGACTTAGTAATGCTTTAATATTAACTATATCCTCTTAATAAGCTAATTACTATCTAGACTTACTTTAATAGCGCTAGTGCCGTTAAAGGAGTTATAAGCCTCGTTAAGAAAGCGCTTATCTATAGTAGCGATCTTATAATTCTCCTATAGTACGGAGGCGATAAGTTGCTTTAATGCATCGGCTTTGCGCTTTATACTACTAAAGTTCAGCTAGTTATAAAGATTAGCGTTCTTCTTAGTATCCTTAAATACGTTTATTTTAAATATGC
This sequence comes from Cercospora zeae-maydis, assembly GCA_023512815.1. Classification (NCBI taxonomy): domain Eukaryota; kingdom Fungi; phylum Ascomycota; class Dothideomycetes; order Mycosphaerellales; family Mycosphaerellaceae; genus Cercospora; species Cercospora zeae-maydis. The sequence goes on along the minus strand of JAKLWY010000001.1, from coordinate 5,498,407 downwards.
TCTTAATATTAGTAAGATTAGCTTAAGCCTAGAGGTCTTACTTCTTTATATACTCTTTAGGCTTACTTATAGCCTTATCCTTCTTTGCATTATTCTTTCTTCTCTCGTTAGCCTTATTTAAGATAGTATTAATATCGACGTTTATAAATAACTAGCAAGTAGGCTACTTATAGGGCTTCGCTATATTCTATATTATAGCTATAGTAGAAGTAGCGTCGTTATCCTTATTAATAGTAGCGTTATTATCCTTATTAATAGTAGCTTTACGTTTAGTACCTAATCTAGTTCGAGTAGCAAATAGAAAAGACGCTCTGCCTTTATTATTACTAGACTCTATACTATATAGCATAAAGTAGTCGGTATTACGGACGAAGAGCCTACTTTTAGTATTAGGCTCTAGCGACTAATCTTCGTTAGCATGCCTATCTATATCGATCTTTTGCTAATAGGCATCGTAGTATATACTAATTTTTATAAATTTAATTTCTTTCTCTATCGTTAGAGTACTAGCCTTTAATTTTTTATTATAGGTAGCCTTTTACTTTCGAAACTTAGCTTCTAAGATAGTATTATCTAGTTAAGGAGCTAGTAGTAGTAGCATCGATATAGTAGCTTCTATAGAGTTATAGTATAAGAATGCTCTAGAGCTAGTTAGTAGTAGAGTTACTACGCGGCGGTAGAGAATAGCTAATTCTTCTTACTTTTTGCGCTGCTTTCTAAGCATACTATTACTAAAATCTAGTAGGCGTAGTAGTTCTTATAAGCGTTTAGAGTCGCTAGAGGGCTAGTTAGTAGTAGAGTTGCTATACGGCAGGAATAGCTAATTCTTCTCGCTTTCTATACTGCTTTTCGAGTATACTATTACTAGAATTTAGTAGGCGTAGCGGTTCTTATAAGCGTTTAGAGTCGCTAGAGGGCTAGTTAGTAGTAGAGTTACTACGTAGTAGTAGAGAATAGCTAATTCTTCTCGCTTTCTATACTACTTTCTAAGTATACTATTACCGAAGTCTAGTAGATATAAGCTATAGCAGTTCTTATAAGCATTTAGAGTCGCTAAAGAGCTAGTTAGTAGTAGAGTTACTACGCGGCGGTAAAGAATAGCTAATTCTTCTTACTTTCTACGCTACTTTCTAAGATGCTATTACTAGAATCTAGTAGGCATAGCGGTTCTTATAAGCGTTTAGAGTTACTAGAGGGCTAGTTAGTAGTAGAGTTACTATACGGCAGTAGAGAATAGCTAATTCTTGCTTTCTACGCTGCTTTCCGAGTATACTATTACTAGAATCTAGTAGGCGTAGCAGTTCTTATAAGTGTTTAGAGTCGCTAAAGGGCTAGTTAGTAGTAGAGTTGCTATATAGCAGTAGAGAATAGCTAATTCTTACTTTCTACGCTACTTTCCGAGTATACTATTACTAGAACTTAGTAGGCGTAGCGCTTCTACTAAGCATTCTAGCCTACTAGAGGCTATTATAATAGTACTAGCGCTATAAAACTAGGGGTTAAGATGCTTCGTAGTATTAGTATTAGTAGTTAAGAAAGGTAAAAAGGTTATAAACTATAGTCGAGATTATTATTAGTAGTAGGTTATATAATAAGTAGTAGAAGTATAGAAGAAGAGGAAGCCGTACGATAGCCTACTCGCCTAGAAAGTTAATAATATAAGAGGGGATATATAGGTCCTATCTAGTATAGTATTAATACTACCGACTATAATTACTAACTATAAAATTATAGGTAGAGAAATCCGGGGTTATAGTAGAGCGGCAGAAGCCGGTACTAAGACTTTGCGCTAGTAAACTCCCGAATTTGTTATAGCTAGCTTCTATAATATTATAGACTATCGTATTTAGCGCTACCTACGCCGCTATTACCGCTACTACTATTCTATTAATAATAATTATATACGTATTAAATTTATAGCTTATAATAGTATCTATATTAAAGGCAATATATTTGCGATATATCTGCGACTATAGCGCCTAAGAAACAACGCGCGATAAGTAAGGAGAAAACTAATAATACTTCTAAACGCGCTTATATTAATAGCGATAATATTAATACGCCTACTAGTAGCGGACTTATAGCGCATCTAGGCAGTACTAAGAAAGATATAGCTAACTACTCTACTAACCCTAATACTCTCTACGAGCGTAGCTAACGCACGGATATATTAGCAGAAGAAGAAGTAGTAGATAAGTATCGTAAGGCTAGAAATATAGCGTTTACTAGATATAAGGAGAAGCAGATTAGCGAGCATACTTAGTAGGCTAGTCTATCTTCTAGAGAGCAAAAGCTATAGATTAAGACCTAGAGAAAGGCGTACTATACCGAATATAATTAAAGAGTATAAGTTAATAACCCTATAGTTAGCGTCTATAGTTAGTAATACTAATAAGTTATAGTAAGAATAAAGAGTTAAAGGCAGCCTACGACGTACCTACTAAAAAGGTAGCTAAAGAAGATCTAAAGTTCTTCTACTATAAACTAGGTAATAGTAGAGACTCGAAAGAGGCGTACGTACTATACTACGATCTACTTACTAATTATAAAGATTTAGAAGACTAGTAGCAGCATTTAATTCTAGACTCTAAACTAAATTTAAAGTAGTTTAAGTAGTACTAGCTCCCTACCTAAAGTAATAACCGTAAGGTAGTAGGCGTAATAAGAGCTACCTAAAACGAGCAGACTATATAAGATAGCTATATAACTTATAGCTTCTAGTATAAAGCTATATAATAATTTAAGAATAAAGTATAGGCGATTATTCTTCTAGAGAAGTATAATAGCTAGATAGAGTTCCTAGCTAAATTGTCGAAAGAGCGACCGAGTTCTAGTAGGTAGAGGGTAAATCTAGTATCCTAGTATAGAAAAGGCGATGCGTAGAAATACGTATAAGATAATATAGAAGTAGAGGTAAGTTAACGTATTAATACTATACGCTTATAGCAACTAACGAGTCTAGTAGAAAATATACTACTAGCTTAGGTCGAACGAGAAATATATAATACGCTAGTTTAGGGAGCTATACTTAAGGCTAATATAAATCCTATAGACTTTAGTCTCGGCCTAGAAGGCATAGGTAAGGTATTGCCGACTACGTCTGCTAACTATATACTAACTATAAATAGGAGCTTATTAGAGATAGCTACCTACCTATAGCTATAGAGATTTTCCTCTAATATTACTATACTATCTTTCGTAACTATATATTCTAGAGAACTAAGAAATAAGACAAGGCGTTTAAGCTCCCTAATATAACTCGTATGCCTAGACTAGACTAGCTTATTCTAGCTAACTATAATTAGTTTAGTAACGGGTTCTATATTCCTATTACTAATACTACGCTACGGCTAAATAAGCTAGCCTTCGAGGTCTATACTTAGCTATTTAATATAAATAAGAGTAAATACTATAGTATCGTTCTAGATACTATTATCGATAAAGGCTATAATAGTAGAGCTAGCTTTCGAGACATTCTTACCTAGCTACTATATAAGGGTAAGAATAAGCTATATATCGCAGATAACTTTCCTACCTACTTTTAGAAGATAGAGAGGCTATATTATATAGTAGCCGGCAAAATTAGGAAGAACAAGTTAAAAGCCTAATTTATACTATAGAAAGGCTAATATAATCGCTTATAGGTCTTTTTCTAGGGGTCTATAGCTAGTATACGCGATAAAAAGCTAATTTACCCTTACCGTCGCTTAGTCCTATCTTATATATAACTATACTATTCTCTCTATTTTTACGGTCCTCCGTTTTATACTAATACTATTATTAAAGGCATGCTATCTACGATACTACCGATTATATTCTTAAGAGCTATAATAGGTACTATACTACCTTCCTCTAGATAGTCTAGTACTCGCCTTCGCAAGCGTTAATAGTCGTTACTAGCGTTATAATCGTCGTCCTTTATAGACTCTAGCCCTATTAAGTCCGTCGTTAATTATTAACGAGTACGCTAGGCGATTACTAGCTCTTCTAGTCGTTCTAGGGCCGATAAAGATCGAACGCTACCTCTAGCTACCCTTACTAAGCTACCGACTAGTTATAAATCCTAGGATAAGATTAATAATATATAGATATAGTAACTAACCTATAGTAAAGCTTTCGAGGCTTTTTATAACTAGCGCTAGTAGATAGAGACTACGAGACATTAATAGAAGTATAGAAGAACGTTAACGAACTCTATAAAGTAGAATTTAAATTAGCGAACTTTATAGTCTTAGGAGTTCTTCTAGAAGGGTATTAACTACGATTCTATAGAGCTAAAAGTCGTATATATTAGATGCGATTTAGTACTTAAGCATCTAGGACTAGGAGACGGAACTAGGGCATTAGCGAAGCATTTATACTCTATAGACTACTAATAAACTACTTACGAGAGGGGAACGATAATAGAGAGGATTAGTACTATAAGGGCGAGAGCTATAAGTATTCGCGTACCTCGTACTAGCTAAGCAAGCTAACTATAAATACTAACTATACTATATACCTACTTTTAATAGCGCGAATATTACGAACTATATATAGAACTTATATAAGCTAACGCTACCTTTATATAGAATTAATAGAAGAAAGGTTATACTAGAACCGATTATTGCTATCGCTCTAAGTTCCTAGAGTTATATAGCTTAATAGTTTCTAAGCTCGGCTTACCTTTAAACTTCTTTAAAAGCCCTACTATCTAACGTACTTATAAGTGCCTCGTAGAGGAAGTTAGTACTATCGATTTTAAAAGCGTAGGTACTATAAAGATATATATTTAGGACGCTATCGCTTAGTCTAAATAGAAGCTTAAAGAATAGCTTACTAGTACTTTCTGCGTAGCAGTTACGCTTAATAGGTAGTACGCTAGCACCTTATAAGCATTCTTTCTTACTATTAGATACTATTAGATTAATAATCGATAGAGCTAGCATAAGGTAATACTAGCCTTCCCTTATATTATAGGCTCCTATACTAGTAATTATCTCGCTAATATACTCTACGATACCCTAACCTAATTTAATATATATAAAAGACTTATAGCTCTTACTATAGATAATACTACGAATAATAATACTCTTTATGCTACTATATATACTTAAGCCTCCCCCTCGTATTAAGTACTTAGCTAATATATTAAAGTATATAAGCTATCGATATCTACTTCTAATAATATACGCGTATTATAAAACTATTAGTATTAATATATAATCTCCCTCTTCTACTACCGGAGTCTAAGGAGATAGAGATTTCTCGTCCGAAACGATTTCTATACTTTATATACGTTATTTAACTATCGTTAAAAGATTTCTTTACTACTTTAAAGATTAACTCTAAGAACGAGCTATAGGAAAGATAGGAAGAGGAGGCTAATATATACGCGCTTAACTAGATTAAACTAGGCCTAATAACGTAGGGCGATATTAGGATTCTAGCTATTCTTCTAAAGGTACTATTCGACTCTTCTTCGCTTAGATAGTTACGTAGCCTAGTATAGTCGTTATATATAGTCGGCAAAAGCTTATACGCTTAAGATAGGTCCGTAAGCTAGCTATAAAAGTTAACTCTAGTATATAACGTTATAAAGCATTTATATAGTTATAACGAGATCGATTATAGAATTCTTTACTATATCCGAAGTAGTATAAGCGATAGAAGAAAGTCCCTACTATATAACTACTACGACTAATATAAGATATAAAGACCTACTAGAGCTCTACTATAATTATGCTTATCTGCTACTTATAACTATAAGATATTATTAATAAGTTTATTAAGAATTAAAGCTAGCCTAAATTAAGCCTAAGTTATACGGAGTAGAAAAGAATTAAATATATTATCGACCTTATACTACTATTCGTAGAAGCTATAACTATAATTAGTACTACTAAAGGCCTAACTATATACCTCGTCCTTAGGTACTATAATATCCTCTTCGATATTCTTAATATTACGGACGAGAAATTAAAATATAAAACCGAGCCGTAGTAGTAAGAGATCTACGCTATACTATAGGCTATATTTACGAAACTCGTTAAGTACTATACTACTACCTAGGACCGTTTTAGTAATATATATAGTATTATAATCTTACTTAATCTAGCGATAAAATATAATTTTTAGAGCTAGGACGCCTTTTCTAGTAAAGGGCTAGACTCGTTATTTAAGAACTACTATTAGTTAAAATTCTGCTTTAAATATACGCGATATAAACCTATAGTAGCTGCAACTAGGGCAAAGTCTTAATAGCTCTTACGCTACTCTACTACCTCCTTCGCTATAAGCATGCGTTCTATATTTAAAGATAATAACTCTAACTCTACTAATACCCTATAGCTAACGTTTTCTATCGTTCGATCTTCTACTAAACTAGATAAAGTTACGTACTATTAATATATAAGGTTTAAAGACTCGAACGCTTATTCTATCGAGTATCTACTACGCTCCTAGAAACTTATTATATTAGAGTATCCTATATATATACTTATAGCATATAACTTCCTATATATACTAGTAGCTAGTATAGGTTATAAGCGAGACTTTAGTATAGTAAGGTACTAGAGCTACTATAATCGATCGTATAACTCTTCGACGTTTAGTAATATTATATACTATTGCTCTCGAGAGCGTAATAAGTAGTAGCAAGCTCGAGATGCTCTAGTAGAGAAGGTGCTACTAATATTAAGTATATTCTAGCCTTTAGTACCTAAAGTTAACGTATAGTAGCATTAGGTTTAGGTAGATTATAAGGCAATATTAAGTTAGAGAAGGTTCGAAGCGATTAGTAATAACGAGGAACTTATAGCTCCGAAATATGCTTATAAGAGTATATATAAGTAGAAGGAGTTATTTTCGCGAAAGCTAAGTAGTACGTACTAGCCTTAATACTCTATATAGTATAGTTAGCAACGGTAGTTAGTAGCTATAGTTAGTATATATATTTAGAATACCTTATATATATATCCTTAATCTAGATCTTTTGCGAGTACCGACCTATTCTTTATACTTATATATTTTACTATATGCAGAATTGCACCCTCTATCGATTCTATTAGTAATATTCCCGATTATAACTTGTTTTTCTACGGACCTAACGGTTTTATTTAGGTCCGGAGTTAGGACCTATCCTAGAACTAGTAACTATAAGACCCGACCTAACTCGATTCGGGTTAGGTCCGAAGACCCGGCTACTTAGGTCTAGGTCTAGGTCCCCTAAGAACCGACCTAAACCCGGAACCGACCTAATTTGCAGGACCTATTCTAACCTCTAAGCTAGAAAGCTTAAGTATAACAAAATTAGGAAAAAAAAGGCTAGGAATAATATAATTTATAACTTAAAAAAATACATCGTACTTTATATAAAAGAGAAATAGAAAAAGGAAATAACTAACTCGCCTCTACTATATTAGTCTAGTCTCGTCTAGTCCAGTCCAGTCCAGTTAGCCAGCTACTTAGCCAGTCACCTACTCACTCACTTACCCACCCTACTACATACATAAAGTACAGTACAATATACATACCAGGTTCAAGCTCAGGTTCAGGTTCAGGTCCAGGCCTTTTTTCTTCTCCCAAACAAACAAACAATGCCTGCCTGCCTACCTGCCTGCCTGCCTACCAGCCTACCAGCCAGCCAGCTAGCCAGTCACACAACACAACACAACATCTTGCATGCTTGCTTACTTGCTTGCATGCTTGCTTGCATGTTACAGTATGTAGCTTGGCAGGCGAACAAGGTGTCTGTCTGTACAGTATCATCATCATCACCGTCATCAGAAAATGGCAACTGATCAATCATCGGAATAAGACACGCCGAGACATCTGGATTATTCTCACATATTTCACTGCATCACTGCAGAGCAGAGCTGAACAGAGCAGAGCTGAACAGAGCAGAGCTGAACAGAGCAGAGCTGAACAGAGCAGAGCAGAACAGAACAGAGAGCAAGAGGTTTGTCGACGAAAAAGAAAAGGTCAAAGCAAACTTTCAAGAGTGAGAAAGCAAGTACGTTGGTAATGAGATGACTGTCTTCACAACAAAAACCCACCCCCAAAAAACCAAAAAGAGTCTCAGATATCATTTGTATGGGGCTTCGGACTGCAATTTACCGAAAGGACTTTGCAAGGCTGCTGATACGTACCCAATCCTCCGCGACAATCAAGTGCACTATTTTGCCCGGTGAGTAGTAGTATATGCACACACTGAAAAATTGATACAATGCCGCTTTCCCAGCCGAAATGTCATCATCAGGTATCTTCACTCACTCGTGCTCATCAAGTGTCACACCAGGCCACGCCGGGCCAAGAGTGTGTGCTGTGGCTGTGTCCTTGGCAGAAGCATATCGGGACCAAACGCCAGCGAACTCTCTAAATTTCCAGAGGCCAGAAGTCGCGGTAGATCCTGGCTATCATCAAACAAACGTAAACGCTAACAGACCCAGACCGATTCATACGACGGCGTGCTGCAGCTGCATCACCCCTGAAGTGACTTGACGCCTTGCAGGCTTGCACAGCACTGTGCTGCTGGCCTGCTTCACCGTGCATCGCGAGGTGTCGATGACCCGAGGGCTCGGGGATGCTCACTCATGGCACAGGGGAGGGGCACGAAGCTCTCTTGGTCTCTTTTCGTGCCGGGCCGCATCACTCTTCTGGAGTTCCAAGGCCGCCGAGACTTTTTTTCTTGCCAACCTTCATCCCGCTCAGGCGGCCGAGTTTTTTCCACATGCCAGAGTCGCGCTTCGGACTATGCGAATCACTCGCGGAAGGACTCACGGGCGACGTCAAGGGGCTGTCCGTCGTGGCGCTGCCGGTGCTGCCGCTGTCATCCGCCATGCCTGCACCATTGGCGATGCCCGAGGCGAACAGAGTAGCGTCCGATCCCGCATCCGTCATTTGCGAAGGCGTGCTGCTGGAGGTCGGCTGGGATGTGGTGGGCAGGAGTTTCATGGAGAAGCGTGACTTGTGTGGCGACGTCAGCGGGAGAGGCGCAGATTGCTGGGTTCGTGCGGTACCGGGTGAGTAAGAGTGTGCATGTGGTTCCACCGCGGACTGGGGATAGGTCTGGGGTGGCGGTGAGCCTCGTTGGCCTTGTCTGGACCGCCGGGAATACAAGGACCGATCCTCATAGTTTCTCGTGAGCATGGACATGCTGTCGTCCGAGGTGTTGTAGGGGCACGAGTTGACCGCGGCAACGGCAGACTGTGGGTATACGCTATTGAGGAAGGGCACCAGCACGGACTCTTCCATCAATTCGTAGATTTTGGCGACGGCCGGATCCAGCGTCTCTGGAGCAGGCGGCATTTCTTTCGGCGTGAGGTTGGTGATGGGATCGCGAACGGCGGAGGGCAGATTGACTTCGCGTGAGCCATTGGGCTGAATGTATGCTTCCACCAAGCGTTGCCAGAGCGCCTGGACGTACTCGCGGTCCTTTGCGGGCGGCATGCCGTCTGGTTGGGCTCGCGACATCATCTTCGCGTAGTGTTTCTTGTAGCGTCCGGCGTCCATGGTGAATTCCAACGTTTCCAAGCAATGGTTGTTCGACAGATATGCCATGAAGGCGACGAGCGTCCACGGCGGCGGTGACGTGTTGGCGAGGATCTCTCGCAGATTGGGCCTGCGTGGGCAGTAGGGCCCGTGGGCGCCCATGGCGGGAATGGCAACGGACAAGCGGCGATGGGGAGCGTCTGCCCCGGACATGGCGTCGGGGTCGTCGGAGGCGGAGTCGACGGTGCTCACCGACGAGCACGTCGAATACTTGCTGGACGAGGTCGACGACGTGGAGGTCGACGAGGAGGAGGTGTAGTGTGAAGAAGAGCTCCTTCCTGATCGGCCAAGCATACTCTTTCCCTTCCTCCCGCACGTCAGACAAGCCTGCCGGAAAGGCGCGTGGATCGACGCCAGTTTGGATGGGTGAGACGTGCCGCCTCACGGTGGCGTGTCGTGTGTCGACAATATTGGTCTTGTCCCCGTGCCGCGACTGCTGCTCGGAGGAGCGGTCTACAGCAGCAGCCGGAGGTTCAGTGCCGCGTCGCACGAGACGGCGCGCAGCAGCGGCGGGCGGGAACGCGTCTCAACAGGCGTGCACGGCGTCGAGCACAGAAATTTCGGTGCACGGCGACACCGGATGGCTGGTGGGTCGGCGGGACTCCAGTGAGGGCGATGGGTGGTGGTGGTGGTGGTGGTGGTGAAGGGTGCGGTGCCGGAGCAGGGCGGTGTTCGCTCGGGCGGCGCGCTCGTGGGCAGGGTGCTCGGCGGCAGGCGTGGGCATGGGGAGTGGTCGAGGGGATTGTTGTGCTGATGAGCGGAATGTGCAGTGCAGGCGTATCAATTGAGAAAGCGTCGATGGGCACGTCTGCGGCTCTGTCCCCGCAGCAAGGCTGGGTGGGAGGAGTGGCGTGCGTGCGAGGGCGGGCTGGTCAGACGGCGGCACGGCAGTACAGATGAGACGCAACAGCGCAGGGCAGGGGCAGAGGGTCGAGGTCGACGTCGACGGATCGTATCGTAGCGTATCGTATCGGCCGCTCAGGCTTCACCAGTGGAGGGCAGGACAGGAGAGCACCAGAGTAGTGTCGTGGCAGACTGACAGCAGCGAGGCAGCGGTCACTGGGTCGCAGGCAGGCAGGCAGGCAGGCAGGCAGGCAGGCAGGCAGGGAGGGAGTGGAAACGCTAGAACGTCTTCGCACCTTCGACAATGCTTGGGACCAGTCGACCACGGCGCTAACGCACAGGCCCCGCTTGCTCCGCCGTGCGCTGATTGGCCTCGGAACGATCGCAGCTGGGTTGCGCGTGCAGGCTTCCATTCCTTCTCGAACAGCACGCGTCTCAGCTTGCCCAGCGGGCGCGGACAATCGCTGCGTCGTCGCGGGCGGTGCGCGCATTGTCTGTCCCGTCGGCGCCGCCGAGGCGTCATCTTTGTCGGGCAGCGCGGCGAGTGTGCGTGCGTGCGTGTGCGGCAGGCGGGCGATCGGCGATGCGGACAGCACGAAAGAGCCGCACCGCTCTCTCTTACGCACGCAGCGAGCGAGCACTACTACGGTACAGTGAGAGAGAGAGAGAGAGCAGCCACCACTCCGTTACTGTACAGTGAGTGAGAGCAGCGGCAGGGGTGCGAGCGGCGTGCATGAGGCATCATCATGGGGCCCCCATGTCTCCCAAGGCTCGAGCTTCACACCGAACCGGGCCTTCCCTGCTCACGCCGTCCCACACGCCCGACACACGTGCATCGACCAGGCTTGCACATCGCATCCATGCACAATCGCGGTGAGCGAGACCATGCGCCAAGCCTGTGCTGGGCGGGCTGGCCGGCGGATGAGGGTGGATGATGCAGACATTGTTGCAGAGGCCCGCGAGCCTGCGACGCGGGAGCGACAGGGTGCTGTGTGGTGAGACGGCGAAGGCTTCGATTGATTGTTCGAGAAGCCTGCCGCAATCGTTTAGCCCCTCCTCCACTCTTCATTGGCGCGCGGGAGGCGGGCGCACAAGAAGCACAAGAGATTTGCTTGTCTGGCTTTGGTCTACGCGTCCTGCGAGCTGTCTCAGATGCATGCTTGAAGCATCTGCCGTTCGCGTCCTCATCATCATCATCATCATCATCATCATCACCTACCTGCCCATGTCCCTACCTCCCGCACTGCCCGTCTTCTCTGTCGCGCACTTCGCACCGTTGCAGCAGACATGCTCGGAAACAACCTTCACACCTCGCAAATGAAACGGGTAAAAAAAAAAAAAAATTCACCTTCGCACCCCTCGGCGCATTTCTCGGCCGCGCCGCCTCGTCCCTTCACACACCAGCCGTTCGGAGTGTTCATGCTGCGACCATTGCGTCCGAGCCCGGCGATTGCGCAACACGCGACGGCGTGAGCGCTATGTCGACGAGCCGAACTCCGCTGTGCACTAGTTAGGAGCCGCTCCTGCTCGGATTCCGTCATGTCGGCGTGCGAGAGCGACTCATCATCAGATTGATCATGGACGGATGAGGGCAGCGCGGCACCCGCGACAGCCTCGCATGCAGCAATCCGCCAATCTGACCTCGTTCCTCGTTCTTCGTCCCCTGATGACGCCCGCCCGGAATATTCTGGCCACTTGGCATGATTGAATCGTACATGCCGAGCCGGAGCTGTCATGAGTAGCGCGGTGGTGCATGCACGCAATTTGGGGGGGGTGTGAACACATCCAAGAATGATGATGAGAGTACACAGCAAACCCACGGCAAAGATGCTGTCTACTAAGCTCCATCGCCGCCACTCCGCCCCGATCGCCCCGGGAATACTGTATATGTACATGTATCTCCGTCTCATATCTGATTCTGCACAATGCTAGTAGGTTCATTCCATCTGCAATTTTTACCCGCCGCCCCAACTCCGGCGCATGTACATGTATGCATGCATGCAATTGCATCATCCCCGCCCGGTACAATCATCCCGTACAGTACACGGCGATTCATTGTGTGCACTATACTCCATTAGCAAACATCTGCATCTGCATCTGCCTGTGCTGTGTCTTTCCCGCCCCCCGTGGCACGCGCTTCCGATCATCAACGTCATCATCACAAACATTCCTGCTACAGTTACAAGACCTAAAGAGAAAGATGGTTTATTATTATCATGCACAAAGTATGTGTATGTGTGCATCTATGAGTTTTTTTTTTTTTTGAATTTTTTGAAATTTGAAATCATGCAAGGCACATGATGCCATCCATCCATCCATCCATCCATCCCTTCGAATTCCATCTGATAAGGTATATATCCTTCGTCCTTTGCACGTTACTACACGACAAAGCACATCATACATACCTTCTCACCTATTACTTATTATTACTTACTCGTTAGTTCCAATTCTACATGTACTCAAGTCTCTCATCTTCGGTAATTCCATCATCATCATCATCATCATCTTATCATCATTATTGATATCATTACTACTATTATTATGATTATCATCATCATCATCAGCATCATCCTACCCTATTCCTTTTTCCATTTCTGTTTCAAATTTCGGCCTCCGGAGTTTGTTGTTGTCGTTTGTGCGGGCGAGAGAATCTTTTATGCTTCGTTCTTATGTCTCGCCATCTGCTCGTGCCTTTTTTCGTGGATGACACGAGCGCCCGCCCTGGTTCGTACTTATCTTTGTGTTCTTGGCGTCTGATGAGCCGATGTTCTGCTGATGTTCTGATCGAAGGATTGCTGAAGCTGATGCTGATGTGCAACTGCCGAGTAGTGTTATCGGACTACTGTATCGAAACGGTTTCGTTCGTGTCTGGTCTTGTCTTGGCGATGCGATGCGATGCGATGCGATGGGATGGGATGGGGCGGATGTGCTGACTTTTTCCGTCTCTGCCCCACTTGAACTACAGTAAGTAGTACACTCACACTCCCACTCCCACACACGTAGGGAGTTCTTCTATCGGAGTCCGATGCTGTGCTACATACTGTACTGTACAAGCTCCTGCTGCTCCTGCTGTGGAACATATGACAACTCATCCCCACTGTACGTACGTACGTATGCTATGCGCCCGGCCCGTCCGCGCCATGAGCCGATGGAGTGATTTCTCTCATGCCATTGTTGTGGTGGATGATGATGATGGTGATGATGATGATGATGATGATCGGAAACTTGCTGAAAATTTTACAAACAACACGAATTATGAATCATGAATCAACCTTCCCAGACCCTCGCGCTCCATTCGCACACCTAATGTACAACTCACTATCATCGTCATGCTTGATGCTTGTTAACAACTGACTATGTACGAGGTTACTATTTTACATGCGGCAACATCGCAGTCACCGCCACAGTAGGTACAGTAGCTTTGTCCCGCAGCGAACAACGAATCCACTATAGCGTCGTGTATAACATATTACTCTACGTGACGCTAGACACTAGACGCTGCGGTGACTCTAGTCATGTGTATATGCAGCCGTCGGGAGACCAAGTCTCGACACTTCTCGATGCGATAAGTCTCAACAACCCTCGTATACATCACAGATCAGATCTCGCGGGCTTGTATGGGAATCAGCTCCCACTGTCGATGCTGCAATATCGTGACAATCCTGCGAATCGCCATGTCGTTGTCGTCCACCATCGGCTAAACTCCAGACACATCATAACATGTCATGCACGCAGCACAAGGAAGATGGCTGTCAGCAAATTCGTGATCGAGAGTTCATTCCGGAACCGTGCTAATGGAATCGACACGCGATCTCTTCGGCCACGAGCTTTTTTTTTTTTTTTTAGCTTTCGATCGTGTCCCGTCAAGGTGTCACTGGACGATGCTGCCCGCGTCGCGAGACCCACCCACAACCGGAGTCAATTGCAGCATTGGGCTTCTTCACTCCCATGCATCGCCCCAATCATCGTTGTCTTCTACCACTGGCTTGGGTGTAGGCTTGGGAGCTGCGAGCGGTCTTGCTGTTGCGGTGTTGGGCCTGGAATTCGCCGGGCTGGATGCCTTGCTGCTGCTGCTCATGGTTGTGAACTTTGGAGCAAGCGCCGACTTTTTCGTCAGCCCTTTCGGCAAGGGAGCTTTATTGGCTTTCTTCGCTTGCGCTTGGGCATTTAGCCAACCTTCAAAGTCAGGTTCCCCGCCGTCATCGTAAGATATGCTGGGTTTCGACGCAGGCGCTTCAGCCCACGGATCTTCTTTCGCTGCTGTGGTGTCGTCCATATCGCCCCATCCCGAGGCATCAAAATCTTCCTCAGCAGGTGGAGGCACGGAATGTGTTCGCAGCCCCGACGACACTCTGGGAACCTCGGGCGAAGATGTCGTCGTGTGATATGCCGGTCGTGATGTGCCGCCGGCAGGAGACGTGACCTCTGCTGCAGTAGGCTTCGCGCCAGTGCCATTGGGCTGGATCTCACCTGTTGCTGCTCCCAACTTGTTCGTGAATGACGAAATGGCCCATCCTGCCCAGCCGCTACCTGCTTGCTGTCCAGGTTGCGGTGTGCTCATCCTAGTCGCACCGGCAGAGGCGGCCTCGGGTGGGGGTAGAACGGTATCTGGCATGGTGGACTGATGCTTGCGTATCCGATCAAGGTATATATTCAGCGTCTTGTTTGCCTGGTCACGTATCATCTTTTCCTTGTCCACCAACGAAGGGCATATTGCAGGCAACATCTTGGTCGCACAGTCATCTTCGCTGAACACGTCCGCAGTGGCGGCCAGCGCCATCAACGCAGCGTTACGCGCATGTACGAAAGGATCTCGTAGAGCGCGTGAGAAGGCGGCAGCAAGAACCTTTGCGCGAGACCCTACGCCGAGATTTCTGGCGATCTTGCCGAGGCAAATGGTGGTGTTGGTCCTGATCCCAGGTTGTTCGTCATTCGCCGTCTTTGCAAGGTGTCGCAGGAGCTCGCCATTGATAATGCGGTCCGTCAGTTTGGGCACTACCACCAACACAGCCTTGACTGTCTGTTCGCGCAACACCGGCGCCAGGTCACCGAATCCTGTTACCATCTGAGGGAAGATCTTGTCACTGACGATCTTCTGGCTGAGATGATCAATCATGTGCGGAAGGTTGTCCAGCAGGCACACGCGCAACGCGCGATCTGAACTTGTGAACAGTCGGACGATGATAGGCGTGATTTTCGAATTGTATTCGTCCTCGGCAAGCTTCGGAGCGATTCGCATTGCGAGAGCGAATGGTCGTGGCCCACCACCACCAAACTCGACTGACTTCAGCAGCTCCGGGAGGACTTTCACCATGAAGAATTCTTCCGGAAATTCGTTGGAATCAACTAGTTGCTCCAGCTCACTGCAGATGCGTCAGCCTACGACAATCACGTGCACTGGAAAAGAGCGCACCTAAACAAAACATCTTTCTCATGGTCGCTCTTGAGCCCCATGTTGTCGATGCCATCGGTGAGCTGTATGAGGGGCGTGTCGAAGAAGCCACCATGTCGCGTCCCTTGATCCAGAAAGTGTGCGATGCTGAGTCGCATCTTCGGCGCTGCGTGAGTGAGTCTCTTGTAGCCGTTCTGCATATTTGTAGGGATGCCCTTGATCGATCCAATCTGGTCGCTTCCAGAGAAGCCTCCGTTGAAGACCTCGGTGACGAGAATGCCATAGCAGTATGAATCAACCGCATGCGTTGGACCCGAGCGCACGCTGTCCCAGCCGTTCTTCACAATCTCGGGTGGAGAGTAACGCCCGATATCAGGGACAAGACTCCCTTGGGTGAAGATGACGGCGTCGTCCTCTTTCATCGAACTGAGCAGTTCTAGACCACCGAGCTTCCACTCTCCGCTCTCGCTCGTGAAGATCGAGCTTGCTCGAACGTTGCCGTGAACCGAAGCTGCTTCGTCATTGATGAACTTGAGTGTCTTGGCCACATTATGTAGCCCCCATTTTATGCTTTCCTCACTCAGCGCCTTCCGCCTTGTAGACCACGTCAAGGGGGTGATGCGCTCCGTGGCAATGTAGATCACTGAGTCTGTCTACCTTGTTGTCTGGTAAGCCCGTGTCCATGATCTGCTCTTACAAGCACCCACCTCGACTGTATCCAATACTCTGACCACTCCGGGATGTCGTATCGTGTTGAACTTGCGTACCGCATTCCGAGCGAGGGGCAATCGTGATCGATTCGCAGTGATGTCGAAGGTGAAGATGCTGCACTTGGATCCGTCTTCCTGCCGAGAGTCAGTCTTTCGCTGGAGCCTTCGCCAAAGGAACCATCGCGCTCACTCGTTTAGTGCCGTTCTGAAGAGTCCAGATGGACTGATCGATGTCCACGCGATCGCCGAAGGTGTAAGGAAATGCTGGGCCCTGGGCAATCGAGGCCACGGCCGACTTGAGAAAATTCATAATCCCGACTGCGCAGGCGAAGGATCTGCACGAGTCGCGCGCACCTCTGTTCGCGAAGATGAGGTTGGTAGCGAGAAGAGTATCGTGCAGTACAGCTGGTGGAAGTCAGATCGGCGTATTCCGCCAAGACGTCACTCGGGAATCCCTGTGAAAGAGGGCTTGGCAGACTGCTCCTGCCAAACTGCTCCTGCCAACGCGACTGCAGATTGCGATTAGGCGCCACAACATGACATGACTTGAATCGTCACACCGGGCGGACGTACGCTGAAACCGTTGACTATCACGTTCACGCTGGATCTAGGAGGATCTAGGAAGTTCCTCGCCGGAACCGCCGCTCGCTCTTGCTCAAACGTGTTCGAATGAAGGGATGCGGCACGTCCTCCTGTCTCGACGCGGTGAGTCTGACTATGTGGGACATGCACAACAACGAACGCACCCGGATGGCGGGCTCGGGAGCTCAGCCTTCGGAGGGGATGAATCGATGCGCCGAGCCTACAGGACCACGCGTAAGTCATTGTCCTTCCTCTTCTTGAATACCAAACCAAAGATGAGAATCATGGTAAAAGGTCTGAACGTGGTCGCTGTATGGTTTTGGCCTCGCACTCAACCTCAGCAGCCTGTCCTTGACGACTGTCAAATAAACTGAAAAGAGCTGAACGAAATGAAACATCATCCCGGCCAAAGCGTACACATACGAAGCAAACTGCTAACTGCATGCAGGCTGGCGAGGACCGCGATGAGCTGTTTTTTGGTCGCAAAGTGAGATATCCAGAGGCGCGACCTCCTACTCACAACGATCGACGTGCATATCCCGCTTCCCGAGGTTACGATAGTTATCAGCCGCCGGCCAACGTGCGGCATTCTTTTCGACGCGAGCATAATGACTCCAGCGCCGACTATCGCAGAGGTCGGCAAGATGATCGAAGAAACATCTACCGTGGCCAAGCCAGCAGTCCATACTCTGCCAGACGGGCATCGCCGCCCTTGTGTTCAGACCCAAGTGGCTACACGCATGCTCCGAGGAGGGTATCTCCCGTGAAAGAACGATTGCCAAGCAAAGATTCGACTCAGCCGTTGCTCCACCAGAATCCGTCATGGAAGAAGCAAGATCAAACACAATTCTTGGCGAGTGCGACGACGTCTTCACCCATGGGATCCGAGAATCCTAAGCATCAGAGTGCTGCAACTGTGGATGACGCCGAGTTGCACTCGCACCGTCCAGAGCCGCACATATTCATTTCCGCGGCAGATCTGCCCGCGAACACTTCCACGAGTAGGCATCTTAGTGCTTTCTTACGGGGATTTCGTTTTGAGCTTGTGTTCTGGGATCCCAAGGGACACTACATCACGTTCTCAGATACAAGTGCAGGAAGGGAAGAACTGGTAAGGTGCGCTGAGTACACTACTCACGCCGTTATGTTCCGGCAGTTTCATCTGCGGTCGACGGCTTACTATAACTGCCAACGTGTCAAAGACCTGCGTCAGTTGTGCGCGGCCTCCTCTGCTGCGGCGCGTTCCCGGCCGTCGTCACCTGGTATCTCGATCCTTGATCGGGCAGCAAAGCAACCCTCGTCCCCTGTCCAGAACGCCGAGCACGCTATCTCGGACCATGTGGTGACATCAGTCATACTGCGACCGTTGAGTGCAACTCCTGACATTCAACCTGGACTTTCGTCTACTGATCAAGGCGAAGTCTCGCATGGCTCGAAAAGCGCCTTTGTGGAAGTGGGTTCCAACGCCATGCCCACCCCTTCCCTCGCCCTACCCAGCCATGCCGGTCATCCGCGCAGCGATGATGATGTATCCACCATCAGCGGCACCACTTCCTCAAGTCGCTCCAAAATTGCAAAATGTCACGTCTGCAGTGGCCTGGGAGGTTCCATCTCAAGGTGCAAGACATGCTCCGCACATTATCACAAGCATTGCCGCCCGAACGGTTCGAGACCTCAAACTGAGCAACTGTATTGGCAGTGTGACACATGCGTGCGGAAAGGCAAAGTTCCAGTAGCAAAGGTCGTTAACATAGAAGCAAGCACTATGAATGGAGTTGACGGTACGATTCCAGATACGCAACCAGCCGAGCCACATGTTGCAGAGAAAATGGTCGATCTGAGTACATATGTAATGGGCGATGCATTTGCAGGTCCCAGCGACCAAACAGAGCAAGCGCGAGCTCCGGTTGCTGCAGAACAAAGCCACGAGACGGATGAACAGAATAAGGGAAAGTTCAAGCGAAATGCCGCTTCCATGATGGTAGATCACGATAGCGACGAACACGTGCCGAAGAAGAGAGCCAGAATGGAGATGCCGGTCGAGACGCCAAAAGATCCTATCGTGGAATCGCAAGCGTCCTCGAACCTGGCTGAGTCCCAGTCTGCTCTTGCCGCATCTCATGCCGGATCAGAAGCTGACGCCGTCACGACCACCCCCAGAGAGCCTCAGTCGGTCCCCGCTACCAAGCGAAGCACCAGGCAGCCCGGACACGAGGCCAATGATGGGCTTGCACTTGAGCTACTACCGGAAGCGCAACTCCTGGTGGAGAGGAGCTTCGCAGCTGCACCTGCATGTCCAAATGACGCTGTGAAGACCAAGAAGCTCAAATTCAAGCGCGTCAAATTATCGGCAGCGTCCCAGAAGACCTTCGATAACCTTGACGGAAACGCCCCATCTGGTCTCGCACAGGCTGATCAACAAGACCAAATTTTCGCGGATCAGGACATCGATCGGGCCGTCGATACACATCCAAGGGAGACAGAAGCAGAAACGTCACGGCCAGGGAACAATGACCGAGCAACTACAGGAGATACTGAACCTACCGAGCCAGCCCCTGAGACTTTGCTATTGCTAGCGTGCCGCGATGCTGTTCGGAGTATGGATCCACTGGCCGACGGCGTCATTCAGCCTACGACGGTCAAGTCGAGTGCCCCAGCCAAAGCACGTCGATCAAAGATCACTCGCACGAAGTGCAATAGCTGCGGCAAGAACAACGTCCCGTTCAACCCTACTGTGAAAGCAGTGTGCTTTTTATGTAGAAATAAGACTGCCGATAAGGTCATCCAGTCAGCTGCAATCCCTGCGCGGGAACAGAATGAGCAACACCAACAGCCGATACGCAATAATAACACAGCAGATAAGTTTGCTAGGCTGGAAGGAGTGGCCACTAGTGGCATGCCTACTGCTCAGGATCGAAATGACCAAGCAATGTCGCAGGGAGCTATAGCAGACCAGGTGACGAGGTCTTCAGCACTGCCTGCATCTGGTGTGTCTGCCAGTGAACCCCATGAGCGGGGGGCATCACGGGAAAAGACACCGTCGGCACAAATTGCGAGTCCTCCAGCAGTCGCCTCGCCCGAATGTAATCAAGAGCATGTAATTCAACACGACCCTGAACCAAATGGCGGTCTCAAGCCTGGTGACATTGGGCATCCTGACGGCTCGTCCCAGTTCAAAGCGCAAGTCGATTCACCACTTGCCGAGGCCCAGCCCGTGGGCAGCCTTCGCGAAGACGATAACGGCGCTGCCGATGGCGACGTCGTAGACTCGAGCAAACCAAACATGCAGCATCGCAAGAGCCAGAGAGCTAACGCGACAGACCATCATGACCTTGGCAACTCCTTACGGCGGCCAAAGAACACCTACATGCGCCTCATTGGGATGGCGCTATGTGCTGCTGAGGAGCACACAGCTACCCCAAGATGGGTCACGCGCTGGGTCGCCGACAATATACCTGGTTATCGTCTAGACCAAGGGAGCTGGGTCTCGAATCTGGAGGCCTCTATGTGTCTGAACGCTTCAGGACGGAATGGAAAAATCATATTGACGTCGACAGAGACCCGGCTTTCGGAGCCAGGTCAGACGAGGCCCCGAAAAATGTATGGCTTGCTCCCCGGGTTGGAGGACCAGCTTGAACAATGGGATGAGGCTCTTCAGCAGCCAAGGTCGCCTACGAGTACACGTACGCGAGATTTTGCAGATGACGATGCGACAGCACCGGAAGATGTTGATCCAGAGGCAGACGCAACGAACAGCCAAAGCAACAGGACTAGGGAAGCTTCGACGCCGGACGCGGACATGGACCTGTCCGATGTCGAAATTGACAATGCGCAGCCGCGTCGGGCGAAATCTGCAACAATAATGGCGGCCGTTACTGCAGACCAGGAGCTGATCGATGACTTTCCGGAAGACGACGGACCCCTCAGCAGGCAGAATCGACATATCCCAGGTGCGACGATGCCTTCTGCATCGAGGTCTCCAGCCAAGCACGCCATTAGCCCCGTCAGACCCCCTGTGCCGGGTGCTCTGCAACAGCATGAATTCGTGCCTCCTGTGTCCGATCGACAACCTTCTGCATCTAGGTCTCCAGCCAAGCGCGTCACCAGACCCAACCCAGCCTCTGCATCCGCTGCTTCGGGCGATGGTCAAAAACCCGAACCTCCATTCCTTGATGAGGCAGAAGAGCAGGCCCTCCTTCAAATGCTCGACGAAGACATCAAAACCCGCAAACATACCTCCCTATCTCTGTTCGCCTACCGCCCCCAACACGACCCGAAGACCGAAATCGCGCAACGAGACAAGATAGCAGAAATCGCGCGCCGTCCGCGCCGAAAAGAGATCTTTGGCAAGCCTCCTGGCCACTCTGTCCTCGGCTTCACGCCTATCTTTCCGCCGCAGTGGTCTTGTCCCGCGTCGGCGACTGGCTCGAGCGAGGCGAGTTCAGTCCTCGGCAACAAGAGAAACCTTGCAATCTCGGAAAAACCCCGCTCTCGACTTTTAGATCTCCGGCCGGATGGGACGCAGATTGAGCTGTTTGACACTCTGGAGGACTTTTTGAATGTGCCGGATGGACTCGTTCCGGCGATTATGGATCGGCAGTTGGTGTATAGACATGGAGCGGGTATGTCGAGGACGGTGTATCGGACGGGGATTTGAGGTTTTTTTCTTCTTCTTTTTCTTCTTATTTTGCTGCTTCTTCGTTCGCTTTTCGAAGGAAGTGTGTTTATTATGCATAACACCATAATAGCATTCAAGAACAGCACGAGGCTTTTTTGCCTGGGCCTAGTACCTAGTCCTCATTTACTCACACACACACACACTCTCTCTCTGCTCGAGTTATCCTGTCCTGTCTTTGAACCCTACATGTGTCACCCCTCCTCCTCCTTCTTCTCCTCCTCCTCCATCCATCCCATCTCTCCCAATCCTCAACTTAAACCTCACTCCAACACCCGTCAACATCGCCATGAAATAAAACTTCATATTCTCTTCCCTCGACATGCCCTCCACGTCCACAACTTCGACCTCAAACTCCCGAAACAGCGTCGCCACGACTTTGAACACAATCATCTGCGCCAGATTTTTCCCGGGACAAGTTCTCGCTCCACCGCCCCAGGTGAGATTATATCTTTCCATATCTCGCACTTGAGCGCACGAGGATTCGTTTGTGGTGGTGGTGGAATTCGAGAGCCAGCGTTCTGGGATGAATTTCTCGGGTGCAGAGCCGAAGATTGAGGGGTTGCGGTGCAGGGAGATGGGATTGCAGCCGATGCGGGTTCCGGGCGGGATGGGGATGTTGTGGAGGTGGGGTGCGGTGGTGGTGGTGGAAGAAGAAGAAGAAGAGGAGGAGGAGGAGGAAGAAGAGGAAGAAGGAACGGTGCGAGAGGGACTCATGCCGAGGACGGGATAGAGGCGTTGGGATTCTTTGATTGCGGATTGGAGGTATGGGAGGTCGAGGGTCGAGGAGTAGGAGATTGGGGGGTTTGAGGTTCGTTGTTGTTGTTGTTGTTGTTGACGGGTTTCCGTTTCAACTTTTTCTCGAATAGTAGGATGGGAAGCGATCATTGCAATACAAGCAATTAGCGCCGAAGTCGTTGTCTCGTGTCCTGCGCCGAAATTGGTCATGGCCATGCGTTTGAGGTAGGTTAAGGTGAAGTCTGGTTTTTCTTTGTGCAGGTCGATCAAGTCTGCGATGAGGTCTCGTCTGTCATCTTTGGGTGGTTTGGGCTGGAGAGCTGCGGCGATGCGTTTGGTGATTTTGGAGTAGACGGGTGTGAAGAAGGGTTTAAACGGCGCCGGGGTGACGAAGGTGACGTTCCAAAGGCGGGCGAAGAATCTTCCGGCGGATTTGGAATAGCTTTCTGCTAGGACGGCCCAGGTGAAGAGGCCAAAGACGGATTTTCGTCGCCAATTCATGTAGGCGTGGCTGGAAG
This sequence comes from Cercospora zeae-maydis, assembly GCA_023512815.1. NCBI lineage: Eukaryota > Fungi > Ascomycota > Dothideomycetes > Mycosphaerellales > Mycosphaerellaceae > Cercospora > Cercospora zeae-maydis. The sequence continues at coordinate 5,475,418 of JAKLWY010000001.1, read as the reverse complement.
AGCCGAAGTCGTTGTGTGCTTTGAGGTAGCCTGGGGAGTAGGAGAGGACGATGGCGGAGAGACATTCGACGGTGATGATGTGCATCCACATTTTGAGGTCGACTTGGGTGCCATTGAGTGTATTCAATTGCGCGATGACTTTGACGAGCACATCGTCGACGGCCTTTTCGTATCTTAGCACGTTGCGCGTCGAATACAGGGGGCCGATGAGTCGGCGCTGTAGTCTGTAGCGATCCATGTCTCGCTCGGAAAGGAGATCAAGAGTATCGGGAGAATGAAGATTGAAGGAAGAGAAATGGAACTTGGGACGATTGAGAGAAGTGGCTACTAGTTCGATTATCAGAGCTGAGTTGAGAGGCAGCGAGATGATGCCGCGATGGGATGAATTACATGACTTACAATAGAAATTTGACTTATCGTAGCCCTGTGTAGCACCTACCATACAATATGAGCCATGAGTCTCCCCCAGCTCAAGACGATAATTCGTTCGCCCGGCATGACAACTCACTGTAAATTTTCGCAAAGGCTTCTTTGCTGTCGAACCAGAGTTCGTTTGGACCAACTCTCACCGCATGACCATATTTACGATGCAGCGTCGTGCCCAGGCGCAACATGTCACCCTTGCGGGCGTGATATGCATACCAGACATTTGATATCGCTGCGAGTTTGGGACCGGGCACTTTTGCCAATGGGTGAAAGAAGAGGCGATAGATGACGAGGGAAGTGGCTGCCAGAGTCAAGAACAGGATGGACTGCGAAAGGACGTTGAGAAGTGCGGTGAGGGGAGTTGGCAACATGGAGGTGGCAATTGAAGGTGTTCGCTCATATTTCGATGGTGTGCGAATGCGAATACCGACAGGCTGGAGGGGCGCCGCGCCAAGCCAGGTCTGCCTGAGGCTCCAACGTAGTCTACTTTAGTCCAGACGCATGATGAACTCGCAGCGAACCCTTGGTTGGTGAAGAACCGAACGCGTGGGAATGGCGCTGTCTTGGATGACTGGCAGCTACAGAAACACGTCTACTAGTTTGCTGGCCAGCCCGGCAGGAGAGAGATGGTGTCGTCAGGTGTGGTATGGTGTTATCCGGGAGGCTTCTCAACCACAGCCGCAATCCACCACCGATAGCCATGTCAACGAGGCGATTATTAATAATATTTCCCAATGCACCGCGTAGCCCCATCAACGGCAGCTCATCAAGCGCGGTGTGCGTATCGAACCATTGCGTGTCTCATCATCAGGTTTCGCGAATGCGAGAACGAGCAGCAGAAGGACCCTGGCACGGGTGAATGAATGGGCCGCGGGGATGGCCCAAAATTAGCTTGATATCGTTCGATGCCGCGTGAGAGAGACATCGGAGTCCGGTGCAGCGGGAGACAGGATCAATTTCTGCGGGCAGATTGATCCAATAATGTACGGCGCAGGCGGTATGACGAGTGCGATGATGAAACGTGGGAGATGATGCGGCAGAAAGGTACAGTATACAGTATACAGTATACAGTATACAGTATGCTGCATGGTGCTGAACGGATAAGCTCCGACGATCCCTCTTCGGGCTTGTTCGTGCTGCTTGTTTTGCGGGGAAGAGCATCATCCTCAACAGCCTCACGTGTGGTGACTCGTGAGGTCTGGAATGGCTGCAGAGGTGGGAGAGATTACCATTGGCCGCTGCTCCTGCTCCCATGTCGCCGCTGCTCCCATGTCACCGCTCTCCCTCTCCAGGATGTCACCAGCGGTCGAGGGCAGAAACAAGGCGCGCGGCATCCAGGTTCCGCCAGCGAGCTCCCACCACCCGCGACACACTGCATCTCGGGATGGACAGGATGTGGCTGGACGAGCTACAAGAACTGCTGTCTACTCGTCCCACCATTGATTGACTCGCCCTCTTTTTTGCCTTGCTTTGCCTTTCCTTCTTCCCTACCTCCGTCTCACCCACTTGATCTGCAAACCACCAGCGGTCCACTCCGACACACTCCCCATCATGGCTGCACCAAGAGCAACTCAGTTCATTGCCTTGCGCAACCTGACCCGTGGCGCCCAACAAGTCCGCCAACTGTCCATCACCGGCCCCAAGACATATGCCTCGCCCATCCTGGAACGCCCCGTCTTCAACCCTCCAGCCATCGCCAAGACCGAGCGCCCAACCGTGGAGCAAGACTCGAAACTCAACCCAGCAACCCGCCACTTCAACACCTCGCGCGAGCGGAAGTCAGTCAAAGACACCTCGACCATCGACTTCGCCTACCTGCCGGATCTCATGGCTCCCCCCAACGTCGACATTTACGCCCAAGTCCGGGTCCCCATCATCCCGACCGGGGCCCAAGCGGCACCCAAAGTCATCGAATCCGAAACCGTAGTTATGAAACCCGAAATCAACGTCATGTCCGCCGACGCCGTCTACTTGCCCATGTCCGAGTCCAGTGACGGCCACGCCATGAACATCGACTTTCACGCCATGGCCGAGAAAGTCGCCGCCAATTTGCGCCGAATGAGAGCCCCCGTCGAGCAGCAAGCTGGCATTGCGAAGCAGATTTGGGGAGATATGATTGACGATGTGATGGGATTGAAGAAAGGTCGCACTGCGGCTTAACCACCGCCTCTACCCAACTAATAATTACTGTACTGCCGCGCGTGCTCTACTCTCGATGCCCACAGACTGTATTAGTGTTGTTTCATTGTGCAGTATCAGAGAAGAAGAAAAATAAGAAAAAGATGGCTTTTGAAGTGCTCAAACCATCTGAGCCGAGGAATTGAAGTGAACTATCCAGACAGACGAGAGGAAATCCTTTCTTCATGTTCAACGGCCGAGAGAAAGAGAGACACGGAACGGATCAGGTGGCAATGAATGCAATCGTAGTTACTACAGCAGCAGCAGCAGCAGCAGCAGAACAGCCAGCCAGCCAGCTAGCTAATGAGAATTCCCGTTTCACTTCCGCTACATATCTGTGTATCTAAATATATGTACTTGCACTTTCACCCACACCTCTCCATAACACTCGTTAACCCAGATCCCTTGACCCATAATATCCACCATCATCATCATCATCATCATCACCGCTTCCCAGGATCTGCTTGCACGTAACCCTTCTTCCAACTTCAAGTCCAACTTCAAGTCCCGCTCATCTCACATACGTACTGTAGAAATGCCACGGACTCCCTCCCTCTTTATGTACTCTCTCATCACGCACCGCTTCCCGAACCAAGCACCCTCGTCCTGACGATCACCGCTCGCGTTTCGCTTCCTGCCACGTGCCCTGATGTCTGTGCGAAAGGGGAAAAAGATGAGATGAAGCAAAAGAAAAGAAATCTCGAAAAACCTCTAAAAAAGAATATGATCTAACTCGAGAGATTACTTGCAAAACTTCCCACTTCGTTTCGCTGTGCTTTTTTTGTGTCTGTGTGTGTGTGTGTGTGATGAAGAGAGATTAAAACGCTTAGGTGGGAGATGATGTGGTCATTTGAGCTGGTTGGCTCGGGCGTGATATGGTATTGGTGTTGGTGTTGGTATTGGTGTTGGTATTGGTGTTGTATATATATTCATGTGGAATGAGGTTCCCGTGATGTTGTTCCACAACTACACATACAGTTTGAACTCTAATCGACGTGTGAATTGCGATACAAGACGGATCACTCATAATTCCCATTTACCAATTGACTTTTTGGAAGAGGACGGACGGACGAACGAACGAACGAACGAACGACATCTGGGACGTACGAGAATACAAGTTTCCATTCCTACTTCCAAGAGAACACAAGACGAAGAAACAAACTCTTTTCTTGAATGAAATATATATATATATAAAGAAGACGAGCGGAGCAAGCAAGCATCATGACAAAGCCTACTAACCTCTTCCTCCATTCTCTCCGAATTCTTCGCATACAGCAGCAGCGACAACAACAACACCAACGATCTCGCATGTTTGGTGCAGCAGTTACGAATGGATTCAATTCTGCCGGGTTGAAGAAAGTCAAGGGACCGAGGTTGCCTTATCAGTATAGTCGTGCTGCGAAGCTAAGGAAGAAGGATGATGATGATGATGATGATAATGATTACAGCGTGAGAGGAACGGGGAATAGTGCGTTGTTGGTGAATTTGGTGGTGACGGGGTGAGCTGGTCTTTTGCTGGGGGATGGGAGGTGAAGGAGGAGGTTGGGATGCGAAGTACTGTGGAATCTGCTTTCGTTCGGATCGTTCAGCAAGGTCTTTGGTAACGGGGTTTGGGGAGCTGGTGCAGCTTTGGATGTGGGAGCAGGTAGAACAGAATAGCACAGAATAGCACAGAATAGCACAGAATAGCACAGGACAGCAGAGCGGTGTGGATGTGGGGTCTTTGTCCCTCAGACGGGAGAATGCTTGGCTTAGCTGCACTGTAGATGTTGTATCACGATGCGGTCTCAGGAATATGTGGAGTTCTGCTGTACTAGACTAGATTGTGGAAAGACTTGGGATGGCTGGCGGGTTTGGTAGAAGTCTATAGCTCTCTTCCATTAGCATCAGGAAATTGATGCGCGAATACGAAAGTGCAGCTGGAAGATAAGAAGAAGGAGAGGTTGTGTAGACCATGAACAGTGCGAAGCGGAGTCGGGTCTTTGTGGACGGTAGAGTAGGAAGTACTGTCAAGAACGCTTGTGGTAATAGACACAGTCACGGATGCCGTAAGTTTCACACTGGGCTGTGAGCTTGGCGAACCCGGCATCTTTGGAGGCCCAAGGTGCTCGCGTTGCCTAACAACTTAGGAGGAAACGTTGACAAGCGCATCGGACACCCTGCAGAGTGAATTCAAGAACAAGAAAGTCGACGACACATCCAAAATCTCGGGTGTGCGGGGAATCCCGATTCCATTCCCGTAGACTAGCTACAGTATTACGCTTAGTCGTATTGTCGTACCTACCCTGCGGCAGTAGCCGCAAATCGCGATTCCTAGCTTCTAGCGTAATTTTGTATATAAACCCGGGAACTAAGCTATTCTATATACTGTCGCGCGTTATAATTGTTTTCCGCGTATCTTCGTCGCAATCTAAGGTATTATTATCGCCGCCTCGTCGCCGCTATAGCGCCGCAAGCCTCTCGAGCGCTGCCGCGCTAGTACCCTACGTATTTTCTACCTAACGAACTACTAGCGATTTGCGATATATAGTTAGAAGAGTATAGCAACCGCTAGGTAGCTCTAAAGACTAGAAAATACTACTAGACGATTAATAAACTAAAGTAGCGATTCGAGGCTTCTAGCGGTAAGTTTTACTAGCAATTTGCGAAGAGTAGCCCTCGCTCGGTATTATCGCGTAAGAAGGAAGATCTAATTCTCGAATACCTTAGTCGATATCTAACCTCTTATTATTAAGAAACGGCGTAGTAGATTAAGAAAGAGTTCGGCGTAGAGGTAACTATATAATAAGTATCTGCCTTCTTTATAAAGCGTAGTATATTGCGGAAGAAGGCTTAGCGTATTATATTAGAATAGAATTAAGAGCTACGTAATTAGTTTGCGGAAGATTAAATAATAATGCTAGCGTACCGAGTATATTATATTAACGAGAGTGCCTTAAACGAGCGTACTAGTTAGCGTTTATATAGGTACTTGCCTATTAATATACTATATAAAGAAATAGGTGGAATTAAGCGCTTAAAGAGGTAGTGATGCGTGAATCCTATACTACTCTAACTAGCTCATAGCTAACTAGGCGTGCATATCTATATCGCTAAGGCCTAACAGCCCTAGAATTAGGTATATAGCAGTCGCACGCAGCGTAACAACGCGCAGTTCTCGTCTCTCTCGTCTCTAGGTAGCTAGGCTTAGGAATCCTCGTAAGCACTGCAGTTTAGATCGAGTAACGGCTACGCTTGCAGTTACGCTTCTACGTTTAGCTTACGAACCCTCGTGTTAGCTATATCGTCTCTCGTAATAGCTAGCAGGGCGGGTACGCACAGAACGTGTAATAATACTAGAACTATAAACAAGAAACGTAGGGTAGATAATTAATTAATATAAAGGAGAGCCTAAGCTCGCGCTTAAGTAGGCGCCCGAGCTGCTAAGGATATGCGGTTTCCGCTTATTAATCCTCCCTTTCTTTATGTCCGAATAGACACTCTAATAAACGACATTTTTATTCTAAAAAGATAGTCTAGCAGAACTAGCTTCTGCAAAACAATAATAAACTAAGTACTATTTATTCTTTTCTAACGTGTTAGACGTTTATAACGTTACTATTTTCCTTCGCCGAACCGAACTAGCTAGTTTAGTTTACTATGCATATGTAGCTATGCTAATCTTCTTAAACTCGTCTTCCTCCTCGTCTAGGTAGTTAGCGCTATCGAACAGGAAGTACTTTAACTCGCCCCTAAGGGCCTTCTTAATATGCAGAAAGAAGCTCTGCTCCTTCGCTATAGCCTTTTTAGCCTTAATTAAGCAGTTAAATAGCTGCGCAAATCTCCTTTTCGCCTATAGAACCTAGGTCTGCTCGTGCTACTTCTTATATATGTTACGGTCTATATATAGAAGCGTAAGGGCTTCTTAGCTAACTTCTAGCTCCTCTTAGCTTCGGCGGCTTATTAGCGCATCTAAGACTAGCCTAAGGCTAGTAAGCTGTTGCTCCTAGGGGAGTCTACGTTCCTATAGTTTGTTAAGGAAATCGGCGCCTATAAACGTCTTAGGCATTAGCAGCATTGTGACATTGCTAACGAGAACCTCTGCGAAGCCTAGGGTATTCTTTTTAACTAGCTCTTAATTACGGTACTTAATAAGCGTTAGGTAGACTATACGTCGCGAGGAGACGCTAGGGTTTTCTTTATAGGCGATCATCTAATGCATTAGCACTAAGTCGCTAGGCATAGTCGAGACGTTCTATAGGCGTAGGCTAGCGTCCTGCAGGCTATTCTTTCCTTAGTCCGAGACGTGGACTAGCGTCTGCTTAATGTCCGAGTCTTCGTCCTCGTTCTCGTTGTTATTAAGCTTATTAATTATATCGTGGATTAAACCTAGGTAGTCGGTGCTACCGACGACTTTAAACTTAGCGTATATAGCCTCGTCTTCTTCTTCGTCGTCTTCGTTATCGTTAGCAGTCTAGTTCTGTAGCTTGCGGTTAGGTACCTATATAACCGGTCCGCAGCTAAAGTAGGCACTATCGAGAGAAACTATAGTAATCGTGCAGGCGGTTTCTCGTCTATCTTTCTATGCTGCTAGGGGGCCTTTAATAAACTTCTCGCCGGTAGCCTAGTTCCCCTTAATAATTAGGATTATTAGGTCGATTCGGCCGGTAGGCTTACCCTACTAGTACTACGCTATTATCGGGTATGCGATAAATCTATATATAGCCTTATCGCGTAGAGAATCTTAGGCGAGCATATTAAGCAGCTAGATAGTCGGGTCTTATTGCATTAGCTGCTAGGTAAGGGAGAAGAATATGTTTGGCATCTATCTATATATGTTGCGGCGGCGGCGGAGGTAGTAGCGGTATAGGTCGAACTCTTAGTGCATCTAAGAAACTATATCCGGGTCCTTTGCCTACTAATTAAGAAGGCCGCTAAATACGTTAAAACTATCTTTAAGGAGCTTTCCGTTATAAGCCTTCTATATATCTCGAATAGTCTCGAATTCTAAGTAAGATAGGCAGGTGTTAGTAAAGTCTAGCTTAATTCGTATAGGCCTAAGCTTATTATCGTTAGCCTCTAGATTAGACTCTTAAGCGGCTTCTGCGTCGCTATAGTCGTCGTCGAACTAAACTAGCTAGTTCGCTTTGTTTAAGCTAGTACGCTGCTTCCCCTTAGCCTTCTTAGACTTCTTGCTCTTCTTAGACTTCTTAGACTTCTTTAGGGCGTGAGCTAAAGGTGCAGACGCGGAACCCTCGGCCTCTCCGATCTCTAGCTATAGGCGAGTCCTCTTCTTAAGGCTGCCGTCCTCTTTATTATTAGTATTAGCTTTACGCTTAGCCTTCTCCTAGGCCTTCTTGTCGGCCGCTGTCTTCGCCGCAGCCTTCTCTACGTTACGCAGCTAGCTCTTGCTAGCCTATCGGTCTATCGCGTCTGTCTCCTATATTTATAGGTCTTTCTTTAAGTTATTAGGCACGTCGTCGATTAATCCCTTCGCTAGCAGGTATAGTCCGCAGGAGATATCCTACGAGTCGTAGAGGCGATTAGATGCCGTTATTATCGATTCTTCTACTATAAGGCTAACTACCTTAGCTATTTCTACTATATAGGTGCGGCAGAAGGAAGGACTAATATCTAGGGACTCGTACTTGTTAAGGAGGATTATATCTAGCTTCCCGTATATACTATCCTTGCAGCGCTCTTCGAGGTAGTTAGCGTAGGGGATGGCAATGCGGACGCGAACTTCTCCGAGATCTAAATAAGGCTTCTCGATCGCCTCGTTAATTAGATCGTCTAATAAGTCCTTATTGTAGCTATACGTCTCGCAACGTGTTACTTATTCTTTAGCCCCGCCGGCTAGTTCGCGTAGACGGACTAAAACAATTATTTCTAGCTCTAGGGCTATAGATCGAGAGCGGGTTATCGCGGCCTAGCTCTAGCCGGCTTCTTCTTGCTAGCGGCTTAGCGCTTTAAGCTCGCGATCCTCGTAGTAGAGGTCTCTAATCTTATAGTATAGATGCGCGAACGCATTAGGGCGCAGTTGGTCTTTGTCGGCGAGGTTTATTTTCTCGCGGACCTAGCGCTCGGCTACTTCGCGGAAATTCTTAAATTTATCTAAGCCTAGATCTATATAGCCTAGAAAGTCGTAGCTAGATTCGGACGGCTTACTAAGTAGCCTGCTCGCGGCCGATCCTCTAGCTTTATTATTAGCGTCGGACACTCTAGAGAGCTTATTCTTAGGGATAATAAAGTAGGCGTCTATAACGGCGAAGCCGTTCTTATCGATAAGCTAGAGGTTCTCGCGGCTAAACAGGTCTAACTAGAATATAGCCTCTACGCTCTTAACGAAGCTAGCCTTCTAAAATTTGCCCGAGATATAGCTAGATGCAGGGCGGAACAGATTCTCCTTCTTTCTGTTACGGAGAGCTTAGTATAGCATCTATTTAGACTAGGTTAGGCCTAGCAATCGGAGATTCTCGGCGGGGACGTTCTTAAACAGCGTAAAGCGGCGGAGGTGCTAGCTAGCCTTCTTATAGATCTTAAACGTAGAGTTAAGGAAGTCGAAGTAGGGGAACTCTCTGCCCGAGCTAAACGAGTTCTATAATATATCGAGGAGGCCTTTACGCTTCTTAGCAAACTGCTTGCCTCTCTTATAGATATCTATTACGCCTTTTAGTCCTTCTAGTGCTCCTTCTTAAGCGCGAGAGGAGGCACGCTAGCCGAGTTCTTAAATAAACTAGAAAATAATAAAGGCGCGGCGGTCGTCGTCTCCCTAAATAGCGCTATAAACGGATCGCAGAATAGCCTGCTTCTCTTCTTCTATCCCTGCGTTAGTAACAGCTTCTAGCATCTATGCACGAGTGCGTTGTCCGCCTAGCTTAGAAATATTAAGCGTAAAGTTACGGAAATTAGCTAACTTAGAGTCGGCGGCATAGGCGAGCGAGTCGGGGTTAGAGTAGCGGACTACCGCCTTAGGCTTAGGGGTAGGCGCTTTAGCGGCGTCGGTTATAGTAATGTCTCTATCGGCTATTATGCTAATAAGGTAGAGGGAGAGAAAAACGGACTATATAGAAGGGAGTATGCTATATGCGAGCGGAGGGAGCTAATTAGGGGTAAGCGGTTTCTTAAGCGAGTCTCTAAGCGAGTACGCTATACGAGTGCGTAAAGCGGAGAATGCGTAAGTCTTCTAAATAGGTAGGTTTATGCTAGTAGCGGTAAAGATAGTTAGTATAGAAGAAGTTGTTATTATTGTTATTATGCAGAGTTTTCGCAGTTTGTTTGCTTAAAAACTCTACATAACTGTCGTCACCGCTGCCGCCTGCACTTAGCGGCCCTAGGGTAGTTATTAGGCCGGAACTTCTTAATAGTTATTATGCTTAAGATAGATATTAAGGTTAATAAGACTAAGAAGAAACTAGAAGAGCCGAAAAGGGGAGGAGTTTTATGCTTAAACCCGCTACCTAAACGTGAGGGTATTCGTAACTATACGTTAGAGGGTCCTTAGCGCTATTCGAAGTAAACTAGCTAGTTCGCTTTATTTTCACCGCTGGAAATAAGGAAGCATATGCGTGCTCGCGATTACTTTTAGGCAGCTGTTAGCTAATTTTAAGTAAGAGTCGCCTAATCTTATCCCTCGTTGCTCCTAGGAGCCTAGGCTAGTTAGGAACTAGTATTCTCCTAACGGTAGATCCTCTTATTTATAGTAACAGTCCTTTTGTCTAGCTTCCTAAGGTCTGTTCTGCTTCCGCTACTAATCCTCCCTTTCTTGCAGCACTAGCTATATAAGAGTAATAAGTAATACGTTTCTCCCTATTTCTTATGCCGAGATAGACGTAATTAATTTTTTTTTTTAAAAATTAGGGGCCTACTAGGATTCCTCTAGTATTGGAATGTCTAGCTAACGGACATTCTCTTATATAGCCGGCCTTAGATTACGAGTTTCCATCGGTTAGCGCCCTTAACGACTTCGTCGAGTCTATAGCTATAGATAAAGTGCTACCGTTATTCCGTACTTAGACCTGCAATATAGTCTTTACTATCGAGAAGGTGCTCGTAAAGCGTATTATCGAGATCTATAAGGCAGGACTATCGTTTAAGCTGCGCGAGGCTTAAGATCTTATAACGGAGTATCTAGACCTTAGCAGCTACAATTTTCGTATATTAGCTCGAATACTATAAGAGATAATCGAGGACTAGAGGTACTAGTTTAAGGCGTAGTAGGAAGCTGCCGACCTTTTACGCGCTAACGATTTGCAAGCGTATATAAACGAAGCAATTTAGCAGATAGACGATATTGGCCTTAAGAACTAGGGTCCTCTTATTATATCGCAAGACTACTAATTAGATAACGAGTCGGAGGTGTTAGAGCAACTATTCTAGTAAGCAATCGAGGCTTAGATGCGGATAAGATGCACGTGTATAGGGGAATTATAGGCCTACTAGGATTCCTTTAGCATTAGAATGTCTAGCTAACGGATATACTCCCCCCTCTCTTCTTAAGTTATTCCTAATAGCTTACTAATCCGGACCTAAGGGTGCAGATAACTACGCGGCCGTAGTTTAGGAGGTAGAGGACCTAGCTGCCCCGGATTAAAGTTATCCTTCTAAGGAACTATAGCTTCCGGATCCCTCTAGTACGGCACTAGCTTTAAGTTAAACCTAGGGAACGTATAGTAAAGGACCTCCCCGCTAAGCTCCTTAATCTTATACGCCTTTTCTTTACGAATAACAGTATGTATAAGAAACGGACTACGCTATCGGTACCGTAGCTTATTCGAGAAGCTCGTTTTTAGTTCCGACCGGTAAACGACTACTATCTGCCTAGGACGAAGCTCCTACTAATTAGCATTCTTATAGTTATTAAAATACTTAATATTGTGCTTCCTTAGCCGGTCCTATCGAGCACGAGCTTCCTTAAGCGTCGTGTGTATCCGTTCTATAGCCGCAGCTTATATTGCTAATAAGGAAGGACGGTTACGGACTATTTCCTACTTAGCTACCCGGTAAGTACGGAATTTAAGCTCTACTAGTAATATAGCGTCCCTGCCTATTATTATCTCCGCTAAAGTTAGCCCTATTATCTAGTTTGTCGTAGTACGTTCCGCCTAAAGGACTAAGGGAATATGCTTAGCTATAGCGCTTACTCCTCCGCCTATAAGCTTAAAGAGAGCCGCTAGAATTAGACGGTGTCCCCGTTTAACGATTCCGTTAGCCTATAGATAGTAGGGGGAGATCGCGACCTGCTTAATCCCGTAGCTCGTAAGCAGTGCTTCTTAAACGTTCTCTCCGCCCCCGTCTATATAGATCTCGGCTATAGCCCCCTAGCGGCAAATTAAGTCCTCGTAGATAAACTTCGTAACGTATCTAGCGTTAACCTTGCGATTGTCCGTTGTCCGTATTAATCGGGCCTCTAGCTATCGAGAAATAGCCTCTCTTGCAATAATAAGATAGAGCCTAGTGCTAATAAACACTACGTCTAGATACTATCGCTTCCTAAGATACTGTTTCTCGGAAGCGTAAAGTAAGCTAGGACGCTAGTGCCCGTTCCTAAGCGCATATTGCTAGCAACCCTTATAGAAACGAACTACTACGGTATAAATACCGTCCTACTACTATCGTTTAGTAACTGTCTTATACGTCCGTTCCGGCCCCGGGTGTCTATAGTAGTCGTAGCAGGCAGTAATAATCCTTTCGCGATAGTTATTATCGTCGACAACTCTCTAAGGGATACTACCGATACGATCCTGTCTTATAAGCTAACCCTCCTTACTTATATAGAACTTAAGTGCTCGTTTCCGCAGAGACCTGTATTCTGTTAGGGTTAGGCCTAGCGGATAGCGTAGGTAAGTTAGGAAGAATGCGATGTTCCTCGAGTCCTAAGAGTAGGTACCGTTTAGCACTTCCTCCTCTAATTCCGCTCGAGCAGGGAATACTTAGGCGACGAGGTCGCAGGCGGAGTAGGCGAAAAACTAGTTATCGATTATCTTATCGATATCGCCCTTTTCTACTAGCTCTCGGGCGTCCCGCTCTATCGGAGGTTTGCGAGATAATCTATTAGTAGCCGTATGCTTCTTCCTAGGTATATATACTATATTAAAGTTAAACAGCCTAATCTACGCTAGCTATCTTATAACAGCTGCGTTCGGGAGGTCCGTAGCAGCCTTATTAAGTTAATGCACTAGCGTGTTAGCGTCTACCTCTAGCTAGAAGAAAATACTAAATAACTACGGACGATACTTCTTTAGTGCTTTAAGAACACCGAGACACTCGCGCTTCCTAGCGTCGTAGCGTTGCTTAGAAGCGGAGAACAATCCTAACTTAAATCGAGAAGGGTGTCGAATCCTACTATCTTTCCGGTTATATTAAGATACGTAGCATCCCTACGAGTAAAGGCTAGAATCTATACCTACTACGATTAGTCCTCCCTCTAGTTTATAGTCTAATGTAACTAGCGCTAGCGCAGAGATAAGGAGCTCCGTAATCGCATCCTTAGACTGCTAATGTTCTTTCGTCTATACGAACTTAACGTCTTTCTTTAGGAGAGAGAAGAGTGGCTTTAGCAACTAAGCAAAGTCCTTAAGCTAGATCTTATAGTATACGAACATTCCTATAAGAATACGGACTTCCCTCTAGTCCGTAGGAGTTAGCTATTTAACGAGCTTAGCTACTCGTTCCGCATCTAGGTGTCTACTATGTTTATTAGTAACGTAACCTACAATCTTAATCTGTTTATAGCATAGCTGCAGCTTCTCTTTATAAACCGTTAGTCCTGCTCTCTTAAGGTCGGCAAGCACCTCGTCTAAGTTCCTAATATGTTCTACTATAAATCGACGGAGTCTAGGCTTAACCTCCTCGTTGCTATACTTCGTTCTTAGACCGCGAATAGCTATATCGTCGAGGAAAGGTTTAGCAGCGTAAGGTATTTAAGCAGCAAGGATAAGCATAATAATTCGGACAAATTAAGCGACAGAGTTCGTAGCTCCCTATAGTAGTATTGTCTAGCGTAATAGGCCGAGAGGAGTATCGAAACCTATAAGGTCCCGACTTCTTACGTCTAGTAGAATCTAATCGTAGCTAGAGAAGATATTAACTAAGGACGAGATTACATAACCTGCAAAAGCTTTAGAAAAACCATCCGTATTAGAAGGAAGGTTAGCATTGCGTATAGTTATAGCATTAAACTTCTATGCAGCATTAATTAGGCGATACTTCTTTAGTTCTCCTAGGTTAGTCTTTTTCTTTACGAGAAAGTACGGATTCCGGTAGGCACTATAGCACGGTTTAAGAGCGCCTGCGTCTATACGCTTGCGGAGCATTTTTACGACTTCCCCTTTAAGAGAGCTCTAGAGTCGGAAACTAGGATGCTGCTATAGCTTATACGGAATCGTACGGATAACCTAAGGAGGAGCAATAGTAGGCTTAATATAACCGAGATGCTTAAAATCCTAAGCAAGTGCAGCTTCCCGATTATATAGCATCTTAGTTAGAAGATATAGCTTCCGTTCTATTAGCGAAATAGTAGGCTTAATTTAAGCGAGCCGTTCTAGCGTAAGCCTTAAACCTTTCGGAATGCTAGAAAACTTTTTAATTAAGTATCTCCCGTTAAAGGGGCCCGTTCTAGGTAGTATAGCTTCCTCCGCAGCAAGTGCTTTCTTTCTCTAATATAGATTACTACTAGGATTCGATCTATCCGTTATAGATACGTCCGCGTTAACGGATCTAACCTTGTCTGCGATATGCTTATGCATCGTAAACGCCCTAATTTCTAGGGAGAATTTAGCTCGCGTATCCGGGTCTAAGAGTACGTTTAGTAGCAGTTTACTACGGCGAACCCTATAACTCCGGTAGATTTCCTCGTAAACAACGTTAGCAACTATAGCTCGTTCGTAGTCGCCCTTAGATTCGTATCTATCTTTAGAGTTATAAGAATACTTATCTAGGAGGAGAACCTTAAGTTCTAAGTCCTATAGGGAAAAGAGGTTCCTAAAGCAGTTAGGAAAGAGCAGGTTACTAGGAGGATCCTCCTAGGAACAGAGCTCTAGGCTTTCTAAACGATGCCCGACTAGTTTCGGGAAGAGTAAGAATATAAGATTGTTATATGCGTTACGTAATAGTCGAACTAAACTAGCTAGTTTACTCGGCAAGTTCCGCTAGTCGTTATATAACAATCGAACTAAACTAGCTAGTTTACTCGGCAAGTTCCGCTAGTCCGTACGTAGATTAGTTAAGACTTTACTTAGCGCCCCTTCTATAACATTGGCATCCTTAATTGTTCCTAGTCGGTTCCCCCTTAGTGCCCGAAGCTGCCTATTTAGCTCCTTACTCCGTCCCGCGGCTGTCCCGAAGCTCCCCCTACTAGCATCCGTAAGTGCCCCGAAGCTCCTAAGACTACCCCTACTAGCCCCGGAAGCTGTCCTAGCAGTCCTAGAACTAGCTTTAGAGGCTCCTAGAAGTAGCCTAGGGCTCTTACTAGCAAGATCTAGCCATCTAAACAGATACTCCCTTAGCTCTATAAGGCGCTTCCTAAGCTTATTCCGCCCCTATTCGCTTCGACGCTTCGTAGGAGCTTTATTGCAAGAGAACCCTATACTATAAGAGCGGTCTTTAGCCTTAGAGTATACTAATTTATATAGTATAGTAAATAAAAGCCTTTCCTAGAGGTCCGGGTTCTGCGTAAACTTATGCTAGAGGCCCCGGCAGAGGGTATTGTTAGACTTCTAGCTAGGACGAATTAGCGGGGATAACGGAGGGACGTTCCGAACTTGTTTCCCGATAAATTCTCTTATCTCGTTATAAGCCCCTAAGCCTTCGGGATCCGTATATAACTTAACGAGAAACTTATACTAGGCTATATAGTTAAAGACTAGTCCTTCGAATTTAGGATCTCTAAAGTAGGAACGGTGCTAGTAGCTAAGGTAGTTATGCTCGCCTTTATTCTTAAAGAAGATAGTTTTGCTACGAGGATGCTCGTAGATAGGCTCGTTAAACCGGTCCTCCTCCTCTTTAGTAAGCTTTCCCGCTAGTTTCTCGAGCATCCTATAATCTAGCGCCGTATTTACTCTAGGCACTAGTTTAGCTATCCTTTTAAGGATACTCTTTAGCTCGGTTTAGCGCGTTTTAGCCCTACCTATATTAGTGCTTAAGATCGGGCTAAAGCGGACCTTAGCACCTAATCTTTTCCCGACCTACGAAGAATATCGTCTACTGTTCTGCACCCGTTATTGCCTACTATTCCGGTGAAATAAACTAGGTTTCTACGGTCGTTAGCGATCGTACCTTCCTAGAAGCTATTATTATAGTTTCTAAAGGAAAGTCGAGTTCTTCGGGCCTACGGCCTTCCTAGAAGAGTTAGCGTCTTAGGATCGCTAGCAATAAAGAAAGTTATAAAGACGACAACTCCGTATACCTCTACGCGGACGTTACGACATATCCTAATAAAGGTAACCTTGCCTAAGACACTACGCATAGTAGCCGTAATATTAGTCGAAATAGGAAGCCTTAAGCTCCGAGCCCTCTCGTAGCTTATAATTATGCTCTCCGCTCCCTTATTAATTAGGACATCGTATACCTATCGAGCCTCCCCGAGAGTCGCATAGATATAGATGCTTAGAATAAGCAGGTAGTCCTTATAGAAGTCTAGGAGGATACTGTCCGGGTCCGTATATAGCTTAGAAGCAGGAATGTACGGCAACGCCTCTATACTAGAGACTAGCCGAACCGAGAGATCTACTGCTATTATAATAGTAATCTCTAGCATATCTTATCGAACGATCTCCTCGTCCGCTTCCTCCTAATTAAGAGAAATAGACAAGGGCTATGTTTCGGTGTTATTCTACTCCTTCGCATCGAACTAGACTTCGTCGTCGCTTAGCTCCTCCTAGTTATCGGCTAAGGACACCTACTCTTCCTCGGGCTGCTTAAAAGAGTCGAAAGAGTCTATTAGGAAAGCATTAATCTCTAGCTCTCCGTACCGATAAAGGCCTACGTCGCCCTTATTATTATCCTCGCTCTCCTCCTTTCTAGACGCTTCGCTATCTTCGTCGGAATAGCTAGCGGAATTGTACTCCTATATCCTATTATAGATTTAAGCGAAGTTAATAGCGGAGGTGGCCGTGCTGTCTAGCCTCCGTTTTAACGTATAATAGCGCTCGAGTGCAGCGCTATAGGATAGATCTGCAGGCTTCCTTCCGTATAGAAACCGACTAAGAGCTTGCTGCCCGAATAGCTATAGTTCTCTAAGTTCTATAACTAGAGGTGCTCTAAGGAGCCTATTAGACTAGAACGCTTCCTATTCGTCTATAGGAATAGCCTTCTTAAGCAGGTTGTCTAATCTCTGCGTTTTCGGCTTAGCTCTTTGCGCCCCTTTCGCTTTGCCTCTAGGAGGGACTGCAGGACCGAATTAGGCATCCTATATCTCCGCATCCTAGGAATTCGGAACCGCTAGAGTCTAGGATCTTCCCTATGTCTAAGACGAAGCCGCTCCTTAAGACGAGCTTAGTTTACCCCTACGATAATGTTCTATTATCTCTAGTAGTACTTGCTCTCTGCGAGAGTTGCTCGTTCCCGTTTTAGCAGCCTACTTCTGCTTCTCTATATTCGCCTTCGCAGCTTTTGTTAGAGACGCAGTCGGGCGAGAGGGATTCTAGACGGTTTTCTAAGAGGACCGTATAGCTGCGTAGGCAGCGTTGTAATCCTCTTCTTCCTCTTCTTCTCCTAGAATAAAGAGAGATCCTATAGGCTTACATTCCTCTATATACTCTATAGTCCTAAACTTAGCTATGCTAGCGTTAATCGAGACGGGACGTTTACGCCGGTTGGATTGCTACGAGGCTCGTAGAGTGTTAAAGCTAATATATTTGCTAACGTTAATCGGACCGATAGCTTATTTAAGAGCTAGGAGAACAACTTTTAATCGAGGAGACTTCTTATCCTAGCTATACCCGAGAGGTCTTGTTTCTCCGCTAGCTCGGCTAGGATACATTCGGCGAGTCTTGTCCTTATAGAGAAATTCTTAATCTAGAAGCCAATTAAAGTAGGGATAGTCTCCGCTACGGTGGCCTTCTAAACTATACTCCTAGCAAGCGGTACCTATCTTAATTTCTAAGGTAGCATAGGCTATAACTATAGCCTAGATCTTTAGTGCTTCCTTATCCTTTTAGCTACTGCGCAGGGGTCTATACGCAGGTTCCTAGTTCTTTAAAAGAGCAAGGGCAAGGGCAGCTAACTGTTTAGTTAGCTTCTTAACGTTAGGGCTTACCCTAGATATAGCGCTTATCGCTGCGGAGACCGGATTTAGGCGAGGGGCAGTATTTCTTATCGCTTTAACTAGCTTTCCTGCTAGAATAGAGCGATTATCCTTATATAAGGCTTTATTAGTTTTATCCTTTCGCAACTCGGCTTTTGCAGCTAAAATTACTCTTGCAAAGTTACGAAACGTATAGGGGCGATCTATATCTAGGTTCGCTTTATTCTAAATCTTCTTCCGCATAGGCTTAGATAGAGGCTTTAAAAACATCTAGGTACGGCTAAAGTTGTCTAGATCTTCTAGAGGAATTATAGCAGAAGAGATCTCGAAGTTCCGAATATACTCGGAAATCTCCTCTAGCTTATCTAGCTTCTATAGGGATAGCTAAGAAAGGTACGACCGATCTCCGAGTATACGTTAACTGTTAAACTCGCGATACTCCTTAAGAAGGTTGCTTTTAAATAGTCTATAGTTACGACTTTCGTACCCTTCGAGCTTCTTAACTATAGGACGCTAATGTCGATAAACGTAGCTAACTAGCTTCTCGACTTTAGCAGCTTTATCGCCCTAGTCGCCTCTATAAGTTCGGTATAGGTCTTTAAAACGCTTAACGAACTTAGTAACGTCTAACCCTTCGAAGTATCCTATCTCCTTAGAACTAGGCAAAGGCATAGGAGGTCGGCTTGCAGAAATTAAGGCTTAAAACTGCTCGACGCTTAAGCTAACAGTAGTATTAATAGGGAGTTATAGTCCTATAGCCCCTCGTCGACGAGAATAAGTATTACCCGTTCCTATCGTTCCGTTAGGACGAGCTAAAAGGTTAGCAGAGCCTAGAGAGCTCCTAACCGGTCGTTTAACTCCTCTATTAGGTCCGACAAACTAGGCAGGTTGGTAACGGAACTCTTAATTACGATCCTCTGCACTAATATTATCCGAGACACTGCTAGAGTTAATAGCAGTATCTAGGTTGTTAGTGCCGGCAGAGGAATCGTTAGTCGGATCGTTCGGCATATTTTCGGCCGAAGGTCGGTAATAACGAACTAAACTAGCTAGTTTAGTTAGCGTTAGGTAAAGTTAGTAGTAATAGTAGTACTAGTTTGTTGCATAACGAAAGGAATGTTCTCGCTAAATTAAAAACAAAACAAGAAGCAGAAACTCTAGATCTAGATATAGCAAAAGGAAATTCGTAACTTCGTAAATTGCGAGTAAGGGTAGCTAGTAATACTTAGTAGTTACCTATAAACTTTCCTAGAGGTCGGTTTCTTAGTCTATCCGGCTCGTAATACTCCCGACCCGTATTATTTTAAACGTCCGG
The DNA here is from genome assembly GCA_023512815.1 of Cercospora zeae-maydis. NCBI lineage: Eukaryota > Fungi > Ascomycota > Dothideomycetes > Mycosphaerellales > Mycosphaerellaceae > Cercospora > Cercospora zeae-maydis. The sequence continues at coordinate 5,456,276 of JAKLWY010000001.1, read as the reverse complement.
CCTATCGGTAATCCCTCTATGCTATGTTTTCCTAGAGCATTCGGGCAATCTCCGATAGGGAAGTATAGGGGCCGTTCTAAGCCTATACTAAACATAGGAAGAGCTAATTAAACTCTCCCGAAACTAGGGGTAGCTAGTAATACCTAGTAGTCACCCGTAATACTTTCCTAGAGGTTGGTTTCTTAGTCTATCCGGCTTATAATACTCCTAACCTATGTTATTATAAACGTCCGGCCTATCGGTAATCCCTCCGTGCTATATGTTCCTAGAGCCTTTAGGTAATCTCCGATAGGGAAGTGTAGGGGCCGTTCTAAGCCTATACTAAACATAGGAAGAGTTATTAAACCCTTCCGAAAACAGGGCAACCGAAGTTGCGAAACGTAGCCTTACGGCGAAACCGGGGAGTGCGAGTAGTAACACGATCCTATGTCCTTTCCCTAGCTCGCTAAACTCCGTGCAGCTCGTAATATCGTATTTCTCGGCTATCCTAGCTATAACGACCCCTCTGCATAGGTATAGTAACCCTAAGCGAATCCTCGGAAAGCTATAGATAAGCTATACCGTTAGCCTTCTATAACCAATCGTCGGCGTCTTAAAACACCGTCGATTCTAAGTCGCAACAGGACTAAGGGTTTATAACTTTCTTAGGGTTAGAGACTGTCCCCGTGCAGAAGGTAGCCTTAATGCTCTTAAGTCCTCCTAAGTTTTCTAGTTCCGCCTAGGCTTATATATAATAAAGTGCGTTCTAGCGGCTTGTCGTAATTAATCGCTTGCTTCTCGTGTCGTAGTTCGTGCTATTAAACTATAAGTAACTTCTTCCCTTTTCGTGTTTTCGGTAGTTCTTGTCCGTGGAAGATGTTATATAGCCCTACCTTCGGCTCTATTTTAATGCGTAAATCCTATACTACTCTAACTAGCTTATAGCTAACTAGGCGTGCATATCTATATCGCTAAGGCCTAATAGCCCTAGAATTAGGTGTATAGCAGTCGCACGCAGCGTAACAACGCGCAGTTCTTGTCTCTCTCGTCTCTAGGTAGCTAGGCTTAGGAATCCTTATAAGCACTGCAGTTTGGATCGAGTAACGGCTACGCTCGCAGTTACGCTTCTACGTTTAGCTTACGAACCCTCGTATTAGCTACATCGTCTCTCGTAATAGCTGGCAGGGCGGGTACGCATAGAACGTGTAATAATACTAGAACTGTAAACAAGAAACGTAGGGTAGATAATTGATTAATATAGAGGAGAGCCTAAGCTCGCGCTTAAGTAGGCGCCCGAGCTGCTAAGGATGTGCGGTTTCCGCCTATTAGTAGTTAGTCCTACTAGCGTTAATAACGTACGGATACCTTAAATCGCCGCTTATTTATTAAGGCTTAATTACTACTACGATTATTAAAGACTAGGTTAAATATATCGTAATTCTATAGCTAGATAGGGGTATATTTCTCGTTATAGATAACGCCTCTATATACTACTTATAGCGTATAAAGGACCTCTACGAGGTAGCTAGAATTATGCTTATTTACCTACCTTTATACTTACTAACCTTTAACTCTATTAAATAGTCGTTTAACTTCTTTAAGGCGTAGGTTAAACGTAATATTCGAGAGGTAGAGGTATTTAAATCGTTTAGATACTTCCTTAAATACGTAGTAGTATAGTTTTAAGAGATATTAAAGGAATACGTACCTACGTAGTTTTAGTAGTTAGGATACTAATAATAGCGATAAAATAATAAATAGAGACGACTTAAGCCTAGAATAGGACGACTGCACTATAATTTAGGCGAGGGTTTCTACTATAACGTACTAAGATCTCTCCTTATTATATTCTTAATACTTACTTAATATCTAGCGGTAATAAGGTAGAGGAAACGGCAGAGCTTCTATTAGCTCGTTTATATTAGATCTGCGCTTTAGCGTAATATTCTCGCGTTAAGCGAGAAACGGCCGACTTCTAGAGCGATAATAGCTTCTCTAACTCTAAAACTATAAATCGCAAGCTTTTTAGCAATTTACGCTATAACTATATTATTAATTCTATTTGTTCGAATTAGAGTCGATTTAGTATATCTTTAGCTTTAATTATATATATAATTTAATATAATTCCTAGCGTTACGATTAGTTAGTAGACGTTCTAGCTAATAGCGTTAAATTCTCGGTAGAGCTTTAGAGTAGCTTTACTAGGCTTCTTAATACTCTAACCTCCGCCTATATACTAGTTAGGCGTAGTTACTATTTAGTAATACGGGAATTTAGTAACGGTTTAAGGTATAAAACGAGCTTAATTATTCTATATATAGCTATTATCGCTACTTTCTACTATACGCGTACGCGAGTACTTTCTCGTATACTCTCTAAACTAGTCCTACTACCCTTCTCTAAAGCCTAACTTAATCTACTTCTTAAGCGAGCACTTTAATAGCTTCTATAGTATATAGTCCTTATTTAGAAATACCTCCTTAATACGTGCAATATTATTTAATCTATACTACTAGAATAATCGTTCGCATAGCTATATAAAGAACGCCTTAACTTTAAGTTCGGGCTAAATAATTAATTCTAGCTACGAGCTTCTAAGCTACGGAGGACTAGAACTAGCCTCTTCGATAGCGCCCTTCTACGTTATATTAGAACCGCTAAAGTAGTTATAAACGTAGACCGGCGCTCTATCGTAATTAGCGTAGTTCTTAGTCCTTAACGATATAGAGTATAGATTTAGAGGTAGATAATCGCCTCTAAGCCTTGCTTTATATCGCTATATTTTGCCTACTAACTCGCTACTAGGGTCTTATAGTAATAATACGCCTTTGCGGAACCCTTTAGCCTATATAATTAAATTCTCCTTACTAATAAGGATATAGTTCTCGCGTATATTACTATTCTGCTAGAAATAGTATTAGCTAAACTACCGACAACTAGTAACTTTATAGCCCTAGAAGCGCTTAATTTAGTCGTAGAAGTCGCTCGAATTATTATCTAATTTAGCGTCTAAAATACTACTATTTAGAGTCGGTATACGATTAGTATTAGCGGTATAACGAGCTCGTAAGGCAGCTAGTTAAATCTATATTACGGTAGGTATTAGGCTATTACGCTAACTCTACGAGCTACGGCCGTAAATAGTAGGTATTGCGATATTTGCCTTCTTCTATAATATATAGATAAACTTTAGTATTAGCTAAAAGGCCTTCTTAGAGCTACGTAACCGCCGCTACTAGTCGTCTATTATATAGAAACAATTACCGATAATTCTAGCCTTATTCTAGTTAATTAACTGCGTAATAAAGTAGTTCTTTATTAGCTAACCTTTATAGAACGCTTCTACGATATAACGAGCTAGTTCGTACCTCTTCGATATAATAGTTCTATCGTCGTTTATATTCTCTATTATACTATTAATCTAGTTATTTAGCTGCTACTATTAAGAAGTGCAGTCTAGTTAGTACTTCCTAAGGCACCGAACTAAACTAGCTAGTTTAGTTCGAGAGTTAGGTAATATAGGTTATATAATATTAGGTTATATAACCTACTGGGAAATATATCTTAGGAGAAGGTGCAACCTATAACTAACTAATATAATTAACTCGGTTAGTTCCTACCTACTATCTCTACTTCTACTACGCGTTATACCCTTCTAGCGTAACCCTCCCGAAGAGGTCTTTTAATAGGTTATAAGCCCGGGTTTATAGAGAGGCCCTAGGTAGTAAGAGTTAGCCTTCTTATCCTTAAAGTAATACGTTTTACCTCTTATAGGACCTATAGTATTAACTAGGTAGAGAAGCAGGAAAAGAGTATATAGGAGACTAGAGGCATATCCTATCTATACTGCCGAGAAGCTCTAGAAGATCCTAGTTACGAACTAGAAGTTCCTAGAGAGCAGGTAAGACAGAGAAAAGCCTAGTAAGGCATATACCTTATTAGGAGTATAAAGAGAAAAGGATAAGCCTTTAGTTATAGCACCTAAAAGGATAAGACTAGGCCTAAGCACCGAGTACTACTAATACCTTAGAACTAGCTAGAGTGCCCTTCTAAGAAGGTAGATCTTCTAGAGGTTCTCTATCTAAGAACCTAACTAACTCCCTTAAGAGAGAAGAGTCCTTAGATACCTTAGCTAAGAGAAAAGAGTCTTAGTAATAAAGGAAAGCAGCTATCTAGAAACTGCTATTAGATTAAAAGAGCTTATGTTTTCTAGAGTTAGGTTTATTTATTTAATTTTGCAGAAATAGATTTAGCAAGTAGAATTAGTAAGAGAAGGGCTATACTAGTACTATATAAAGAAAACTAGAGATAATAGTTTAGCCTACTATAGGACTACCTTAAATTAAAGGATATATTTTAGATTATCTTAGAGACTATGCTAGAGTCTTCTATAGAGTTATTACTATTAGTACTTAGCCTAAGGCACTTAAGAAGTAACCTAGAATAGGTTAAGGCTAACGCTACTACTAGGTACAAGATAATAATCTGCCTATTAGAAGATAATTAGAAGGAGACTATTAAGGAGAGACAAGCCTTAAAGATATAGGAAAAGATAAGAGCTAAGTATAGTAAGGTATATACTATATATGCAATAGCGTATATCTAGAAGTTTATAAACTTCTAGATAATAGAGGATATAATAATTAGAAAGGCATAGGTATAACTAGCTAGCATAGCTAGAAGGATTATAGAGGTAGACCCTTAGGAGGCATACTATAAGGAGCTAGAGAGGAGACTTAAGCATCTCCTTAATAGCTTGCCTAAGGCATACTAAAGTATAAAGGATACTATCCTTACCTAGCAGTCTATATTATATAAGAGTATACTATAGCTGCTAGAATTATATAAAGCTAGACTAAACTAGTCCTAAGAAATAGTAATATTTGCTAAGGGGAAAGGGATCTAAGGCATAATACTAAAATGCTACCTCTATAATTAGGAGCATTTTAGAGGTATTACTAAGTATCTGCACCTTAATAAAGCTAAGAGAACTATTAACCTAAGATAGAGCTATAGGGTAGAAAAGAAAAGAATACTACCTAGAGAGAGCAGCTTTAGAAGGAGATCCTTACTAGATAAAGAAGCATTAAAAGAAATAGTAAAGAAACTTAACCTAAAAGTCTAATCCCTTAAGAAAAGATAAAGCTTAAGGAAGTTTTCTAAGAAGGCTTATACTACCTAAGAAGATGCAAAACCTTTAGCAATATTAGAGGCATCTTAATCCCTATTAGAAGATAATAATATAGATAAGGTTATATACTTAACTATAGAAGCAAAAGGTAAGTATATATTATTAAAATAGCTGCTTAACTCTTACGCTTTATTATATATAACTAACTAGGAACTACTTTTTAGAGAACTAAAACCTCTTTAGAGGAAAAAGTAGATTAAGGTCGATAGTAGCTATTTAATAGCTATATATATAGGAGACGTAGTAATAGGTAGGAGGAGAGGAAAACAGATTATACTTAAGAATATCCTCTTTATACCTAGCTTAGAAGTTAATCTTGTTTCTTAGAGCTAATTTAGTTAGTAGTATAGTATTTAGCTACTAAAGTTTATACTTATTTTATTATCTAGGAAACTAGTTATCTAGATAAAACTATTAGGAGGAGTGCTATTTATTAAGGAGATTAATAAGGCCTTATAGGAACTTGTAATACTATGCCTTAATTAGAATTAAGAGAATAAAGCCTATGCCTTTAAAGCCTAGAAGAAGTCCTAAGAATAGTAGGAGCTCTAGTATAGGAGACTTATATACTTTAGAAAGGGTCTTCTTAGAAACCTATATAAGGTCTCTAACTTAAAGGCTTAGATTCCTATTCTAAAGGAATACTAGCTATATAGGGTATATTCCTTAGTAAAGATAAAGAAATATAGAGGGAAAGAAACTAAGAGGAAGCCCTAAAGGTTATCTCTAGTTTCTATTAATATCTATAGCCCTTTGCCTATCTTAAGACTAGGATATAAATAGTAGCTTAAGATTATTAATAACTTCTTAAGAAAGAAATAGGCTTTCCTAATAAGGTCTAGGGAAGACGTACTAAGTATCCTAAGAGACTAGAAAGTAAAGGCTAAGCTATAATCGGGAAATCCCCTCTAGGTTATAAGGAATAATAGGGCAAGAGAGCTTCTTACTATACTAAAGCAGTAGGAGAAGGAATATAGAATTTCCTTCTATACTACTAAAGCATATAACTCTATCTAGAATAGAGTAGTTAAAAGGTTAATCTAAACCTCTAAAGATTATATAAGAGCAATGCTAGAAGATGCTTATATACCTATTAAATTCTAGCTAGAAGCCTTAGTAGCCTATATAGTTATTAGAAATTCTCTTTCTAATAGCCTAGAAATTAATAGTTTTAAGGTTTTACCTAAGAAGGCCTTTTTAGGCATCTAACCCTCGGTATTATACTTTAGAGTTTAGGGTTATAAAGTAGTAGTCTATATAGACCCTAAGTCCTAACTAGCTAGGATAAGGTTAGACAAACTAATAAATAGAGGCAAGGACGCTATATTTATTAGGTATATTCCTAATACTACTAAAATATAGCTCTTCTAGGAGCCTAATATAAGGGCTATTAAAGCCTATAGCACTGCTACTTAGTTTAAGCATAAGAAAGGAGGAGATATAGAGCTAAATGTTCCTAAGCTTAACTAAGTAAGTAATACACCTATTAGAAACTTAGTTAGTAGACCTCTAAAGAAGCTAATACCTATAGCTATAGTAACTAAACCTGCAGGTCCTAGCTAGATACTCTTTATGCAGTTGCTACCTTTACTAAAGGATAAGGAGGAGTACTAGAGGATAGAGGATCTAGAAGAAGAAAACCTTAGGCATGCGAATGCTAAGATTAGAAATAGACCGTAGGCAGCAACTAAACTACCTAGTTTAGTTTAGCGGTTACGTAATCTAACCGAACTAGCTAGTTTAGTTCGCCTATTACGTAACGTAGGTAGCGTATCTATACTCGCCCCGAATATCGTAGAGTAGAACCTAAGGAAGGAAAATAAGGACTAGGAGGGAGACTAGGACTAGACTTACGGCTAAAAGAGAAGGAGATCTATCTTAGATAAAGGACTAGTCCTAGAGCTAAAAGCTTATAGTATAGTTATAAGACAAGTGCTTTAGAAGAGATAGAGAGAATATAAATAAGAGGAAGAGCTAAGTGCTAAGCATTATAAGGTATTCCTTAGCTAAGTCTAAGGCTAAGAGTAGGAGTAGATCTAGGAGGCCCTATTAGAGGTCTAAGAGTCTATATTTATAGCAATTGCCCCTTAAGTCTCTATATAGAGATAAGAGGTGCCTATTCTAAAGTCCTATAAAGAGGCAATTTAGGACCCTAAATAGGAATATATATAGAAGGATATAGTCTAGAAAGAGCTAACTATATTAAAAAGCAATAATACCTAGATAGAGGTTATTTCCCTAAAGGGAGCAAACCTTATAATATCTAAATAGGTATTTAATATAAAGAGATTAATTAGTAGAGCTATTAAAAAGTTTAAAGCAAGACTAGTTGCAAGAGGTTTCTCTTAGAAATTTAGAGTTAACTTCTAGGAAACCTTTATACTAATAGTTAGGTATAATACCCTAAGGGTATTTATAGCTATAGTTTATAAAAAGGACCTAGAGCTTTACTAAGTAGATATAAATAATGCATTTACTAAGAGCAAACTCTAAGAAGAAATCTTTATAATTCTACTACTAGGAGTTAAGATTCTACCTAATATAGTCCTATAAATCCTAAGAAGCTTATATAGACTAAAGCAAGTAGTAAGAGACTAGAACAAACTCTATATCTCGAAGTTAAAACAGATTAGGTTTATATAATTAGAAGTAAACCTATACCTTCTTATTTACTAGGAAAGGAACATTCTAATCCTAACCTATATAAATAATATTTTAATTATAGCACTAAAGCTAAAAGATATACTTTAGTTTAAGAAATAGCTAGGCAAGGTATTTAAGATTAAAGATCTTAGAGAACTAGAGAAGATCCTTAGAATAAGGTTAATAAGAGATAGACAAGCTAGAACTTTAAAGCTTAATTAGAAACACTTTATCTAGGAGAACCTTATAAAGCTAGGAATAACTAAGGAAATAGCTAACCTAACTCTCTCCCTAATAGATAGTTATAATAGTCTAAAACTAGCAGGCTTATATAATAAGAGAGGAAATAAGACAGAGTACTAAAGTTAAACGGGTACCTAGATATAGCCTATAGTTATAATAAGACTAGACATTGCTTTCTCTCTTAGTAGGCTAAGCTTATATGCTTTAGACCTAGCTAGGAGACACTTATAAGCTCTAAAGAAACTAGCAAGGTACCTAAGATTATCTTAAGACCTAGGGTTAATATTTAGAAGAGGAGGGGGAAAGCTAATAGGATATTTAGACTCTAACTATATAATAGATAAGGCAGATAGAGTCTTAATCCTTAGAAGCATCTTTTTCCTTTATAGAGCCCTAGTTTCTTAGATAAGCAGAAAGCAAAAGTCTATTATAATATTAATAATAGAAGCTAAGTATATAGCTATAAATGCATATATAAAGCAATCTTAATTCTTAGTAGCACTCTTAAGAGAGATAGACTATATAGAGCTAGTAGGAGAATGCCTATTTTAGCTAACTATTAAAGCCTATCCTAATATAGTAAGAGAGCTAATACTAGTGCAGATTATAGAGGACAACTAAGTAGCCTTAATACTCGTTAAGGATATATATACCTATAAGAGATCTAAATATATTAATATTATATATAACTATATTAGGCATCTCTAGTAGTAGAGAAAGATTATAGTAGAATATATTCTAATAAAGGAGATAGTCGCTAATAGCCTAACTAAACTAAAGAATAGGCTATAGTTTTAGGAGTTTATAAGATAGCTCTAGCTTATATAAGGAAGGGTAGGAAGGTTCTATCCCTATATTATAATAGATTATTAGGTGCTAGGGAAGAACTAAAAAACAAATACGAGGTGCAGGCAGAAGACTACCTAGCTTAAGTAGGAGTATTAAGAAGTGTAGTCTAGTTAGTACTTCCTAAGGCACCGAACTAAACTAGCTAGTTTAGTTCGAGGGTTAGGTAACATAGGTTATATAATATTAGGTTATATAACCTACTAGGAAATATATCTTAGGAGAAGGTGCAACCTATAACTAACTAATATAATTAACTCGGTTAGTTCCTACCTACTATCTCTACTTCTACTACGCGTTATACCCTTCTAGCGTAACCCTCCCGAAGAGGTCTTTTAATAGCTACTATACTAACTCCGCTAATATAGTGCGCTTAATATTCGGTTCTACTTCGATAAATAGATTAACTCTCGTCGTAATAACCTACGCGCGCGCTAACTAAGTAAACTTATAGTTAGGCTCGCCTTTATCTTCCTCCGCCGCCGCGGTATTCTTATTATCGCTATTAACCTCTTTCTTATTATCTACTACTACTACGGCGCCTATCGCGAGGTCTAATAACTCGTTATCTAGTAACTCTTCTACCTTTAAATTTACCTTTATAACTATCTCCTTCCGCTACCTTTTCCGTAGTTTAGATAGCGCCTTCGAAGGCGCCTTATATAAGAACGCCCTATATAGATATAGATAGGATATACTAGCTCGGCCTATCTTCGAATAGCTATAGTAAGGACAAGCCGAGCCTATCTAGCTTAGTAAGAAGATACTCTTCGCTACTACTATCGCACCTAGGATAACGAGGTAGATATTCGTATAGTTATAATCTAGAGCCTATTATCCTCGTACTAGCCTATAGTATATATTCGATAACTCTAATACGCGAATATCTCCTTAAACTATATAATAGCTTAAGGAATATTAGGTAGAAGGACGCGCTTTATACTAGATAACGCCGCTATAGACTAGAATAGCGCCGTAAAAGGCACCTCGTCTAAAACGCTATATAGAATAGGTAATAACGCTACTATAGAAGACCTAGAACGTTAATCTAACGACGGAGACAAACGGAGGCATAAGCCTACTATAGACGCGCCTATAGAAGATAGGGAGATTATAGATAAGGAAAGAAAACTACGCCTTACGGAGTTATAATAATAGATACTCTAAGTTAAGGCTAATATTAGGCAACTTAAAGTAGAAGCTACCTAATAGAAAGTTGCCTTAGCCGAGCTAGACTAGAATAGGTTAGTTAGTAGCAACTAGCTCCTAAAGGCTAAAGAACCTCCTGCGTTCGAAGGGAAGAGCTAGGCTTAGTATAATAACTAGATCTATACTATAGAATAACTATTCTATAGACATCTAGGTTTTAATAGTCGTAAGAACTAAAAAATAGATTACGCCGTAGATTATATAGGCAAGCTCTAGTAAGACTACTAGAAGCGATATATAAATTAGCTAGTACTAGGGACTACTCTATTCTAGCCTATAATAAAGAAGGTTATAATTAACTCTATAGGTTTGCTATTTAAGTAATACTAGAGAGCCTATAATACGTTAAAGATAGTTAAATAGGGCAGGCGCACCCCTATAGAGCTCCTAGAGGAGATAAAGAAGCTCTAGAAGGAAGTCTAGAAGAATCGAGAGAGCTATAAGATCCTAGCATTTTACTCTACCTTATTACTACTACTACGATATTATATATAGTTATATCTAGTACTAGCTAAGTCGCTAAAGGAAGTAGAAGAGTAGGCGAACTAGGCTTACTATCTTATTAGCAATATAGCGGATAAAAATAAGTAGCGTAAGAATAGGTAGGTAGCGCAGAACCGTAAGTATACTAGTACGAAGATAGCTACCTTCTTACTAAAGGGCAAATACGCAAATAAGTAGTATTTGCCTAGGCCGTCCTAAGATAGAGATAGGCTAGAACGGCCTAGATCGCCTCCTATATACTACGGTTATAGGTAGATAGGCTATAAGAAAAGAGAATGCTCTAACTCTAACCTCTAGAACTATAACTTAGAAAAAGAGAGGGCCTACTTCTAGAAGCTATAGCAGTTATAGGCTATATCTAATATAGCGAGAAATAGAGAAGAGTAGTAGAGCCGGGTAGGCCTAAAGGCTACTACTACTCTAAGCTTATTACTATTATAGCTACGATTATTAGGCTAAATAGGCCTAGAGAGGTTATAGAGTTAATCGACTTAGGCGCGGCAGTAAACTTTATAGATACTATACTTATAAAGAAGGTAGGATAGAATACTACCGTCGATAGTAGTACGTAGTTTATAGCGCTTAACGGCTAGAGTCTATAGATTATAAGTAGTACGGAGGGCCTATTATTAGTCTATAATAGCCTAGGCTAGGTCCGTAGATATAAGGCCTAGATATAAGTAGGCCGTATCTATAGGTTCTAGATTATCCTAGGAATACTATAGCTAGAGGCGCTAAACCTATTTATTAACTTCGTAATAAAGATACTAGTCTAGAGGCGTAAGCTAAGAGAGAGGCAAACTATAGTAGTTATAGGCGCGATATGTTTCTAGTAAGACTATAGGTCGTTCTAGAGCGATATAGTTTATACCTTATTAGTCTAGAAGATATTAGATAAGGATATAAAGAGATAGGAGAAGGTCCCTATTACCTTCCGAGAGTATATCGCTATATTCTTAGAATAAAGCGCTAGAGAGCTACCTAACTATAGCCTAAACGATATAGCTATCGACCTAATAGAAGGCAGTTAAGTCCCTTAGAGTCTAGTTTACCTAATATCTAAAGTAGAACTAGTATATACGCGCGACTACGTAGAGAGTAACCTAAAGGCGGGTTTTATATAGTACTCTATATTGCCGGTAGGCATACCGATCCTATTTATATATAAGAAGGATAGCACGCTACGGCTCTATATAGACTATAGAGAGCTAAATGCTATTACGGTTAAGAACTACTACCTACTACTACTAATTATTAAATCCTTAGACTAGCTAGTAGGAGCTACTATATTCTCTAAGCTAGATATTAGAAATGCGTACTATAGGATCCGAATTCGTAAGGGAGATAAGTAGAAGACGGCATTTAGAACTAGATATAGCTACTACGAGTATACTATAATACTATTTAGACTATCGAATACGCCTAGCATATTCTAGGAGTATATTAACTAGGCCCTCGCGAGCCTTATTAATATATTCTATATAGTATACCTCGACGATATCCTAGTCTACTTAAAAGATAAGGTAGAATATAACGGCTACGTCTAGTAGGTACTAGTACGACTATAATAATACGGGCTCTACGCTAAGTTAAGTAAGTACGAGTTCTATAAGGACTAGGTCGAGTTTCTCGAATATATCGTAGAATATAAGAGGGTCTAGATTAACCTAGAAAGGGTTAAAGTAGTATAGAAGTAGCCTATTTCTAACTTAATTAGGGATATTAGAGTATTCCTAGGATTTACTAATTACTACTAAAGATTTATAAAGAGGTTTTTTAGGCTTATAGTGCCTTTAAATCGGTACCTTAAAGAAAAGAAAGAGCTAGCTTAGCAGAAAGAAGAGTCTAGACCCCTATAGCTCGATACTAGCGCCCTTACGGCTTTTACTAAACTAAAAAAGGCGTTTATAGCCGCACCTATCCTATACTATTTTAACTTAGCCTTACCTATCTAGGTAGAGACCGATATATTTAGGTTAGCTATCTTAGGTATTATAACCTAATAGTATAATTTTAGGGATAAGAAGAAGTAGTAGTTTCTAGTAGCCTACTTCTTATAGAAGATAGTAGCTATAGAAAGGAACTATAGAACGGAAGATAGCGAGCTACTAGCGATAGTAGCGTCCTTTAAGTACTTCTACTACTACCTTAAGAGCGTACTATACTAGGTCGAACTTCTAACGGATTATACTAACCTCTAGACGTTTATAATAATAAAGACGCTCTCGAGGCGTTAAGTATAGTAGGCCGAGTAGCTATCTGCAATCGATTTCTATACGATCTACTATCCTAGTCCTATAAATAGAGGAGCTAATATACTAAGCTATAGACCCGACTATAAGGAAGCTAATTATTTAGGGAAATAAGCTATAGAGAAGGAGGCTAAAGCAAGCTAGCGGTTCCTACGCGTAGTATTAATACTAGTAGGATAATCTAGCTTAATCTACCTTACGGCTGCGGCGGTTATAGCTACTACTAGCGCGACCTAGGAGCCGGACTATATAGCGATAAGAGTAAGAAAGGCACTAACCTATACCGACGTACTCGCGTAGGCTTAGTAATAGGCAACCGAGAAGGGCAAGCTATATTACGAGGGCAGGATATACGTCTAGAAAGGACTAGAACGCTTAAGGTTACTCTAGAAGTACTACGACGATCCCCTAAGCGAATACTTTAGATTTGCTAGAACCTTAGAATTATTATAGCGTAGGTTTTACTAGCCTAAGATACGCTAGTATATTAAGGACTTCGTACGTACGTACGAAGCGTATACTAGAGCTAAACTCTAGTAATACCTACCTTATAGCCTTCTATACGCGGAAGAACTATCGTCGGGCCTATAGAAGGATCTAATAATAGATTTTATTACGGACCTTCTACTTAGTTACTTATAGGACTAGGTATACGACTTAATCCTAGTAGTAGTTAATAGATTTACTAAGATAGCCTATTATATCCTATACTATAAGAATATTACGGCAGAGAAGCTAGGTAAGCTACTATTTAAGGAGATTATACGCCTTTATAGCGTCCCCTACTTTATTACGTCCGATAGAGGACCTATTCTAACCTCGAATTATTAGAGTATACTATACTACTACCTTAGAGTGCGCCGAAAACTTAGTATTACCTTCTACCTATAGATAGATAGATAAACGGAGCGCTAGAACTAGACGCTTAAATAGTACTTACGTATATACTATAACTTTAAATAGGATAACTAGGCTATACTACTATTAGTCTATCTATAGCAGAATTTGCCTATAATAATAGCCGTTACGCCTCTATAGAGTATATACTATTCTAAGCAAACTACGTTTATAACCCGTAGTAGCTAAACTAGCCTAGAATGCGCTAGAAGGCGGAAGAGGCACCTAAGGTAGTTATATTAGCGGACTAGGTTCTTATAGCATAGAAGTAGTTAAGGATAAGGCTAGCTATAATATAAAAATAATAGGTATTAGTATATAACCGATACTATAAGGATATAACGTTTCGCGTAGGTAAATAGGTCTATCTTTCTATAAGGAATATTAAGTTACTACGGCCCTCTAAGAAGCTAGATTATAAGTATATAGGACCCTTCCCGATAGAGAGGGTTATAAATAGCGTAATATACTACTTAAAGCTTCTATCGAACCTTAAGATATATCTAACCTTCTATATTTCGCTACTAGAACGGGCTATCTTAGACTAGAATAGCTAGAGATAGGCCCTAATATAGAGGTTCGACGTAGATAAAGACGAGGTATACGAGGTAAAGGCTATTAAGAAATAACGTATAGACGACTTAGGAAACTAGGAATATTTAGTATTCTAGAAGGGGTATAAGTCGGAAGACAATTTATAGAAGCTAGTAGTATATATTAGTAAATCTATAATAGACGTATATAGGAAAAGAATAGGAAAGAAGGAACCGATACGTAGGAGTCGTAGATAATAGCAACCTACTAGGATAACGAGGTCTAACCTAGGCTAAGATTAGCTAGATTAGACTAGAAGACCTAAGAAGAGGTTATCGTAACTAACTCCGTATCTAGGCGACGTAAACGGACCTATAATAGGCTAGTAGAGAATAGACCGGACTTTAGGGGACTAGTACGGAATAATATGCGCTAGAGAGAATATAATAGGATATAACGATTTTTTAATAAGATTCGAAATCTAAAGATATAAGAAAGAAGAGAAATTAAAAACTATTAGGAAAAAAAATTAGGTAGCTTTAACTTCTATAGACTAAAATATTATATAGAGAGGTAGGGCCTACCTAGGTTAGAATAGCGCAAACTAGCGCCTATAGGGTAGTTAGGTCCTTATCTAGCTCTACCTTACCCTTTAGGTTAGCCTCTATTAGAGAAGAGAGTATAGCGCCTAGAGCAGCCTTAGTTAGGCGCTTACTAGTACTATTTAGACGCCGCGCATCTTAGATAGTACTAGCTATAATCTTTAGGTAGGTAGATAGAGCTATATTCTTCTTCTCTAAGGTAGCGCGGAACTTAGTACTAGACTCTAGGAACTTCGTACGCTTCTTAGGTATAGAGGTGTCCTAAATAGGTTAGTAGATACTAGAACGAGCTAAACTAATCTAACTTACTATAGTCTTAAGGAGAGCGGCGGTAGAGCGGTCCCTCTTAGCAATCTTAGAGCTAGACTTATCTTATATATTTGCGCTAAGATACGTACTAAGGCCGTCTTTACTATAAATACTACCGCCGAGACTACTAAAAGGCAAGTAAGGTTAGTAAGAGCTAAAATAGCATAAGAGGAAATAATATATAGTATAATGCTACTAGCCTAGATCTCGATACGGTCTTTAAGGTCCTTTATAGCTACTTTATCGATAGGGAGGCTAGATGCGTATATATAGTCGATCTCGTCCTTAAACGCGTCCTACTTAGGCTTATATTTAGCTAGGAGCTATAGAATTAGCATACCTAGTACGAACTAGAGTAGTCTAGACCTACCTAGAGGTAGTTAGCGTTCTTATTACCTTAAGAGAATAGGCAGTTATAGGTAAGGCCTAAAGGGGCCTTCTTACTAACGATATAGTATAGATTGCGAATATTAGGGCATTTAGAGGCCTAGCTAATATAGGCGAAATAGGGATTAGTATTCTTAGGCCTAGTTTAGGCCTTATCTAGGTAGCTCTTACGGAATTTAGTAGTAGCGAACGATATCTTATACGAGCTAGGCTAAGTTAGTATAGTTCTGCTCTATTCTAGCGCTACCTAGTATAGAAAGGATATACCGAAATCTAAGCGAATATAGATATAAGAATAGCGGAAGAGATTTAGAATAGAATAGCTAAACCCTAATAGTAGCATTAGCTAGAACGCTCTATAATTAGCTAATAGTTTTTTACGGCCCGTTTCTTCTACTACCTCTAATTAGTTAGAATAACGAACCTCTAGAATTCGCGATATATAGTAATAAAACTTTAATACGCGATAGTACTATTATACTACGAGAAATACGCGCTACGGATAGCGCCTCTAGAAGAGGGAAGGGGATAATATAAGAACGCCCTATATAGATATAGATAGGATATACTAGCTCGGCCTATCTTCGGATAGCTACGGTAAGGACGGGCCGAGCCTATCTAGCTTAGTAAGAAGATACTCTTCGCTACTACTATCGCACTTAGGATAACGAGGTAGATATTCGTATAGTTATAATCTAGAGCCTATTATTCTCGTGCTAGCCTATAGTATATACCCGATAACCCTAATACCTTACCCTTCCGTTTCTTCGGCCTTAAACGCGCCTATAAATAAGCGTCTTCGGCGGCTTTATTATTACGAACCTTCTAACTCTAAATACGGCGATTCCGAGTAACTAGCGCCTGCGACTGCGGCTGCGACTGCGACTACGGCTGCGACTGCAACTGCGGCTGCGACTGCAACGGCGATATACTAGCTTTTAGAGCGAGTACGATTTAATAGGATTTAAGAGGTAGAATTGCCCGGTATTTTAGTGCAGATACTATATAAAACGCGGGATGCGCTACTTAGCGTTATATATAGGCGCTAGAATCTATGCGACAATAATAATACCTCGCTATATAATACTACCGCTAATTAATACGTAGAAACTTAGGCAGTATAGATTTAACGATAACGGAGGACGATTCCCGATTTTATAGGTGTTTATAGGCTAATTTAGGCGTGTTTCTAGGAAGGCGCCTCTAAACCGCGAAAAAATCAAAGAGGTGGTAGGTGGGTACGATAATACGACCAAGCACAGTAACTAGTGTACTGTTAGCTCGCACAACCCTCGCAGGCCACAGCCTAATTCTCTGCCATATCATCGAAGCTCATAATCAAGAAAAAGTACTTCGCTAAATTTTCACGACTTTCCACCCACCAACAAAAAACTTCTTCCCGATCACGAAAGCGGTGAGGAAGTCTGACCTGCTTACCCAGACGCCACAGCCGCTACACATGCACATACATGCGTATGCAACTGCACCTGTACCTCCTAAAACTGCACCACACTCTCGTACAGAAGGTAGTACCGTCACTTTTGTACCAAAGGTTTTCTCCTTATCTCACTGCATGCTTTCGTGGCACGGCGTCGGATTGCTGCTGCTGCTGCTGCTGCTGCTGCTTACCTTGTCATTCAGCAAGCCATAGGGAGTCAGAAGTAAGATGGAACCCCCACCGATTGGAAGTCCTTTCCCGCACGAGCCGCGAAGGGGGATTATAGTGAGACGAGAGATGACAGGTATGCTCTCGCTTGCGTGAGCTCAAGTTCTCCTCAAGGTTCTGACTGCTTGTCTTTTTTTTTTCTCGGTTCGTTGAGAATGTGGATGGATGGAATGCTCGAGAGATATTGAAGCTGGTGAAGTTAATTGTTCAAGGGTCAGATCTTCCCGCTTCCTTTTCCTCTTCTTGCTTTTTCTCTCTTTTTTTCGCCTTTCTCTTGAGACAAGAACCCACTTCGAAACCAAGACTTCCCACAGCTTACCTCCCTTCCTAAATTCAATCCCATCATCCCTCCCAAAACATCAAACGTAATCCACAAGACCCTTCTCATCAACGAGAACCCCATCACTCTTACCACCAACGTCACCACCAACATCACCACCACCACCACCACCAAACCAAAAACCAAAAATCAACAACAAAGAACAAAACAAAAAATGCTCCCCCTCACCCAATCCCTCCGCGGCTTCAACCTAACCAAAACCCTCATCAAACTATCCTTCTTCTCCGCTCCCTTCGTGGCTCTCGGAGTCTTCGTCGGACAAAGCGTCAAACCGCAGAGTCGACGCGAAGAAAGCTTGAATCGTTTCGTCGACTGGAGGAGGAGTGGACAGGGGTTCATGGGATTTGGGAGTGGGTGAGATTTGGATTTTGAGTGGACATGATGGGGAAAGGTCGTGGGAGTTTGGTTGTTGTGGTGAGGAGGGAAGGGTGGGGAAGTTGGGAAGAGGTATACCGGGGGGAAATGGGTTGGGTCGGGCAGTGGGCGAACTGGAACAGGAACAGGAACGAGAGAAATTCGATGAACACAACTCCAGACAATTAATTTTTTTCCAAGCTGTCGTTTTTTTCTTTGGCTTTGTCGCTGATCGTTTGGCAGGCGTGGGGGACAATGGATATTATACGACCCTACCAAGCAATGATGTGCGAATCGTAGCCTATTGAGCAAGCAATGGATACTCTCTATCTGTAAGAGAGATTCATTATTCACTTCCCTCTTCCGGCTTTTCCCCAAAATTCTTTCTTTCCATCTGAACAACGGCGTCATGCCTTTTCCTACTCCCTACTCAGATCGGTAATCACTCCCCTGTCGAGCATATTTCGCACAAACAAAACGACACCCTGATTGCGCATCATACGCACCTCATCAATCAATCAATCAATCACCCTCTCTCCTCCCACCCAATCTCGTAATCATCCATCTACCCACCCCCTCTCCCCTCCCGGTGGTCTCAAATTTGGCTTCATCTTCCTCCCATGATCCTCCCTAACCCGCCTCAGTCCGTTTTTGACAAACTTCCGCACCTTTCTTCCCCATATCGCTAAACGTGTCAGTCTCTTCGGCTGATGGAGTTCGTGTGGTTCGAGCCAGGGCCATTCCTTATGCGGGAGGATGGAAGGGCTGGCGGTTGATTCCGAGTGGTTGTGATTTGATGGTGGAGCAGGAGGAGGGACGTTGGAAGGACTTGGAGGCACGTTGTGTGCACATGGGAGGTCCGTGGCGTTTTGAGCGAGCTGGGTCGAGAGGGGTTCGTGGTGGTGGTGGGCTGCGAGGGCTTTGCGGTAGTCTGATGAGGTCTTGTTGTGGCGAGTATGAAGTCTTGTTAGGCGGGTATCAGGGTTGGTGTTGGCGAGAGAATGAGTTGGTGGTGTGGGGCGTGAAGGTGGATTGGTTTCTGGATTAAACGGCGTTTCATGTGCGACATTCTTGCCAGTTGAATGAGGAAATGGAGCTTTGGTTGGGGTGCTGTTCACGGAAGTTCGATTTGTTCTGGCGGCTGAGGCGCTGGAAGAAGTAGGTCCAGACTGTTGTTTGCGTTCTGGAGAACTTGAAGAAGAACTGGCGTCAGGGTAGGATTGTCTTGTAGATGGACAGGGATGAATGTCTGCAGTATTTGCAATGAGAACCTCCTGGGAAGGCGATCGTGCTGTAGGCTGAGGTGGGTAGCGACCGCCGGGATGATTTGTAGTCGTGACGGTTGACGCTTGAAATGTCTGCGGAGGTGGCTTTGCTGAAGACGGTGATGCAGCAGGTGTAACTATCCTGTTCTTCAGAATAGATTTCGGCATTGCTGGCTTGGCTTTTGGAGGACCAGGACGTAGATTCCGAGGAATCGCTGAAGTATTCCCGCTCTCACCAGCTTCAACAGAAGAGCGAGACTTGCGATACTGCTTCTGGCCACTCTTAGAGTCCAGTCCAGCGTTTGCCCTCTGCTGGCGTTGATCAGCTGCGTTAACATAGTATTCTGCGGGGTGCTCGAAGGCGCTCGGTGTGAAGGGGCCCTGGCGTGCCAGGAATGGTAAGGTATAGTTGGTCCTAGCCTGTTGTTTTGCTGCCTCGCGTGTGTGCTCCTCGTGTCTTTGACGTGGATTCTGGTTGCTCACTGTGGTGGGATGCCTTGGTGTGGGAGTGGGAGTGCCGTGCGCAGGGATACGACCTTGGGGTTGCAAAGTATCCACAGATGAAGTCGGAAAGTCTATCGCTGGGTCATGAGACGGAGGCATCTTCGTTGGACCGTAGACATGTGCAGAAGCTTTAGGTCGTGGTGTGGGCGCCTCTGCCTGGTGCAGTATTTATCAGTGCACGCGTCGTAGCTGTGCTGTACATTGTTCATCCGTCTTGCTGAAACATGCATCCAGCTAGTGATCATCTGTTCTGCAGTGCGAATGCGGTCTCTGCGGTATGTGTGACCGTCTGCATGCATGTGTCCGGCCCTGTTTCTGGTCAGTATGTATTGGGAGTGGTAGAGGCTTTGCCAGACGTATGTCACGCTGGATATGATCTGAGTCGTTCAATCTGTTTGTGTCTGTAACATCACTCGCTCTTGCTGCCCGTCTGCTGCAGCACACCCAGCATCAGCTCATCTACCCTCTGCCGTGTCTGCAATGCTCTATGCGTTCTTCCGAAAGGACACCTTCTCCACGCCAACGTTCTCATTCCCTTCGGCATCTTTCTTCAGCTGGTAAACATATAACACCAACACATCTCCTTGCACATCCATCAGCACGAACGAAGGTGTATTGCCATCATCTTCATCGTCGCCGCCTAGAGTCTCGTCTGACCACGACACAGCGCCGGTTGCGCTGCCTGGGTTGACGAAGAACTTTCCCTCCATCTCGTATGCTTCGAATTTGCACGTCCCGCCCCAGCACAGTACATCCACATCCATCTGTCGCGCGGCAATAAGCAGGGCATCGGGGTCTCCAGGCGGGATGATGCTGTCGCCGTGAGTGAAGCCGATGCGCAAGCTGCCGTGTGTAACAACCTTGCTCAACGCGGTGGGTATGGGAAATCCGGCGCCAGGAGCTGCATTGGGCCCATCTTGTGCGCTCGTCGACGAAAGAGGAATATCAAAGTCGCCCTTTACGAGCTGGAGATCGGGCGCGAGATTGCGAAGGAAGTGGTAGACGGAGGGCGAGGTCAGGTTGCCGAGGCAGAGAATTTGCGAGATCTTGCCGGGCGTCAACAGTTTCTTGAACTGTGTGTCGTCCGTATCAGCAGGCGATTCGCAGATCAGTGGTGACGAGAGGCGTGTACCTTTGCGGGAATGTCCTAGCAGCCTGTCAGCCAGGCCACGCCCACCGCAGCGCCGTCGAGCTCACGATTGCGCGGTCGGGAATGAACAGGTCGCCAAGGACCAGCACCAATCGCGAGGCCATGGTGAGAATTTCTGGTGTTGATGGTCTGTCTCCAATACGCTGTCTGCCTCGAGCTGCTGTGTCTCTTCTTGCTGTGTCGCTGGAGCTCGGCCGACTTGCCCCGCACCGCACCGCACCGCACTTCCGCTCGTTCTCGCCGATGCGATGCCGGGATCCGAATGTTCATACGTAGTCTAGACTAACTAGACGCGATATTGCCCTCGACGACTCTGCCACCGCCGTCATCAGTCACTCTGTCCGCCGTGGATCCCAGCTGCCGCCAACCGCCTCACTGTCGACGCTGCAACCCCTCAGCTGTATTTTCTTCACGAGAACCGCCTTCGATAATTGCCCGGAGCGCTGGTGAATAGGGCTTCAGGGGCCGGCCTGCACCACTTCCGACATCGAGAGACCATCTCCGAAAAGGCCATTTCAAGTCATATACCGACATCTGCTGCATCAAGGAGCATTGTTCTCCACGCAGACAAGAGGAAGCTTCTCGCAGGGCAAGTAGTGAAGATTCGGAAGCTCAGCAAATAACGAGCCATTGGGCGTGTTTGGCCGTTCGCCGGCCGCCTGAAAGTTGCGTCATCCTGGCTGCCCCACGCCTGCTCTTCCGCTCCGCAATACCCCTCGTCGGCAAAGGACTCCGTCATACCACAAAAAGAACCATGCCGCCCAAGGATCGTCTAGCTCAACTCTCCAGACATTTTTCCCGTTCACCTGCTCACGATATCCCCCTCAACACCCCCTTCTCCATCCAGAGCAAGATTGTCGACGACTTTGCTTCAACGGGCTCGGGGGAAACATTCAACAAGCCGGAACAGCGTCGAGACCTCTCCCTGTCGGCAGTGTCACAGCAAGAAGAGGGCAAGCGATCCAAGCCCGCCGCAGTCACCATGTCTTCGCAACCGCCTCACCCGGCCCTCCTCATCCCTGGCCCCATTGAGTTCGACGATGCCGTCCTCCAATCCATGTCCCACTACTCCGAATCCCACGTCGGTCAACCATTCGTCAACTGCTTCGGCGATGTCCTGTCCATGCTGCGCAAGCTCTTCATCACAACCGACCCCAACTCGCAACCCTTTGTCATCTCGGGCTCTGGGACATTAGGATGGGATCAAGTCGCTGCCAACTTGACCGAACCTGGCGATGACGCCCTCGTCCTCCACACCGGCTATTTTGCAGACAGCTTCGCCGACTGCTTCGAGACATACGGAGTCAAGGCAACACAACTGAAGGCGCCCATTGGAGACCGACCGCAGCTTGACGAGATTGAGAAGGCATTGAAAGAGAAGAAGTACAAGGTCATCACTGTCACACACACCGACACCTCTACCGGTGTTCTCTCCGAGATCGCACCTCTGTCGAAACTTGTCAAGGAGGTCTCACCAGAAACCCTCCTCATCGTCGACGGTGTCTGCTCTGTCGGCTGTGAAGAGATCCGCTTCGACGATTGGGGCATCGATGCCGTCATCACTGCTTCCCAAAAAGCCATTGGCTGCCCTGCCGGCCTTTCCATCCTCATGGCATCCGGTCGCGCCATCCAAACCTTTAAAAACCGCAAGACCCCACCAAACTCATACTTTGGCTCATGGAAGAACTGGCTGCCGATCATGCAAAACTACGAAGCCAAGAAGCCTTCTTACTTCGCCACACCTTCGCCTCAATTGATCCACGCCCTCCACACATCCCTCACGCAAATCCTCTCCATTCCTCTCGAACAGCGCTTCCAGCGACACAAGGAAGTCAGCCAGAAGATCAAGAAGACTGTCGCGGACTTGGGATTGAAGCAGCTGGCTAGCAAGCCTGAAAACCAGGCCAATGGTATGACAGCGATATATCTGCCGAATGACCTGAAGCCTCCGGAGATCTTGCCCAACCTGTTGAAGAAGGGCGTCATCTTCGCCGGGGGTCTGCACAAGGAAATTGCGACCAAGTATATTCGATTTGGACATATGGGTGTTTCAGTCATGGACCCTCAGAGGGATGATGTGGATCGAGCGTTGCAGGGTCTGAAAGATGCACTTGGTGAGGTGGGGTACAAGGCGCCGTGAGGAGAAAATACGAGAAGAGAGGGAATTTCACACATGTAGATGGGTTCAAGAGATGTTGTAGCGCCGCAACGCGTGTACAGTGATGTACGGATGATTTCTTCTGCGAGAACGGCATCGAGGATATACATATACCATATGGAAGCATCAATGAGGAAGATCGCTCTTTGCTTTCACCTGCTTCTTCCATACTCAACTCGATGTCTGAACTCAGCATGACAAGAACACAACCGGCAGAACAAGACCCCACACGAAACTGACTCTCGTGCGGCCGCAGTTTGTTGATCACTCGATCCCACTTCTTTCATCTCTTCTTCTAGTCCATTTTTTTTACCTATATCTTTCCTTCACCATCCTTTTTTTGTCATCAACGCAAAGTCATCAAATCATCTCGATGTCTCCTGCCACCTTGCTTCCGATATCTCGCGACCCCAAAGGAAGTACAAGGAAAAGACTCGGAAGCTGGCGAACGAAACGCGAAAGTTTCCGAGTTCTGGCCTGAGGTTATTAGACTATGAAGTATGATGTATAGATATCGCTCACTCCGACTACATGTAAGCTTGCTGCTGCTGCTGATGATGATGATGATGATGATGGGGCTGGTTTGGAGACAACAAAAGATTCGATGTCAAGTTTGCTTGAATGAATGAATACATACATACATATACTGATTCACTACATGTATGATACAAAGGACTCGTCACTCCGCAATTGTTCCAATCTTCGCATCGCCATCATTGGGGACGCCCCGTGTCCCCACCCTGTCATGGCTATCGCGACGTGGTGAATGAAGTGGGTGGCAGCACAGAACCTCCGACCCCGTGCGAGTGCATGCAAATCCCATAAAGAAAAGCGACATTTTTCGCGAAACTTGCCATACTATACCATACCATACCATACCTCCGACTCATTCGCGCGTCCCATCGTCCACCCGTATCCTCCATCACTCCCTTCCCACCACTTCCACTTCCACTCTCACCTCCCCAATCCCCCATGCTGCTGTCCCACACCCATCTGACCTCCAACCCCACCAGGGACAAAGCTAGCTTTCATCCAATAATGCGGCGAAGCCACCGAACTCCTTGAGAATTCCTGGGTAGGAGGCCTCACGATTCCATCACTCCAGTGTTGCGTTTGGCGCCAAGTGCTGAAGGTGTCGTTTGTGGAGACTGACGAGTTCGAAGTGGATGAAGGAGAGTTCTGCTGCTGTCGCTGCTGTCGCTGCTGCGCGTTGCTCGACTGTCCGGAAGCTGATTTACTATTTTGGACAGCTTTGGCTCTGAGTGCTGTTGTGGCGATTTTGTCGAGGTTGTTGTTATTATTGCTTGTTGCGGTGGTGGCGGTGGTGAGGGGTTGTTTGGTGGCGGGACTCGGTGCGACGACTGATTTGCGACCTAGAATGAACGGAAGGTCGGTTTGGAGGGAGATGATGGAGGAGTGGAGGGTGCGATTTGATGAAGGCATTGTGGTGATGTTGTTGCTGGTGATGAAGAATATTGTGGTTTGTGTATTGAGTTACCTCGAGACTGGAGGAGCACTGCGCCTTCTGCTACTTCAACTGCGGTGTTATAAGTCGTGAGCGTGTCCATGGAGGATGTACTCGAGCCTTTGCTCCGAACAGCTCCAAGAAGTCGATGCAATACATCACTTCGATCGTCCGTCTATCACGGACGCACCCGACGGTCTGACCCGGTGGTATACACTTTACGGATGGCGTTCGTCGATCGCACAGTGCTCGCGACGGAGCTGGTGCAATGGTTGTGGTTGGTAGCTATCCTTACCTCTGAAAGCTCCCATGCAAAGTCAGCCAGATGAAGACTGCAATTGGGCGACGGAGCTGATCGCAGATGTAGCTATTCCGATCATGCGAGGGCATGTGGTTGTCTTGATGTGCACTCATGTCATTTGCTAGAGTGAGAGGTGAGGTCCGTATAGGGCGTTTTCGTAGATTAGCTCCCGAGGGCCGGGCGAAATAGCAACAAGTGACCGGGGTGACCCGATGTCTCCCGTCGTGCCTTCCACGTCTTGTCGCAGCGCTCTCACTCTGGACAACGCGATGCTCGGGACAGTTATTCTCGTTGCATTCTCCTCAACTGTGTTGTGCAGAGCCTCCACAGCATAGTGCAAAGCGAGCTGACGAGATGTACCAGAGCTCCCGTCTTGGCCATTCGCGGCTGACTATTGTAGCTATTTGAGGTCTGAGTAGCGATTCCTATTGGCTGACTCTCAATGCGACGCTTTGCAGCAACGCCGAGAAGGAATCAGAGAGCTTCCAGGTTTCAAGCGACAGGAATCGGCATGGTCAAACTTGCTGCGGCCGTGAGAAACGGCAGAGTAATGAAGATCAATCCTGTCATGCTTATTACAGTAGCAGTCGGAGATGTCGCAGGCTCCGAAAGCATCTTTGAGACAGGGCGAAGCCAAGACATTGTCCTCCCTGAAGAGGGACTCTGAACCCATGCTCACTGGGGCAATAATGAGTCTCAAGCCATATCCTCCAAGACGTGTAGTGCCCGTTGTAGGCATGTCATCTCTTCTTCTGCTTCACTCACTCGCATTGTTAAGATGCTGCCATGTACCATGGCCTCGAATGATGCAATTCCAGAGGAGATTCAGGAAATGTCGTCCAGTGCAGGCGACAATGCAACAGCTAGCCTCTGCGAGATATATGTACTCCCACAAGGCGGATTCCAGGATGAGTCTGCACGATCTGGTCGGTCACGACTTGCGGTAGAATTTGCTGTCGCGAGACTCGTCTGAGGTCCCGTCAAGCACCGGAAGATGTGTTTTATTTAGAGCTTCGGCAGTGGCGGCACACGCTGGCGATGGTGAACTTTCGGAAATGCCAAGTGAGACAGAGTCTTTTAGAGCCCGTTCGGTTGCAAAATCCAGTCCGCAATCTAGTGGCGTAGCGCACGGCTATTATCTACTTTCTAAGTTATATTAGCGTACGCTACGATAACTAGATTGAATAATAGTGTCTGTCCGGTGCCTCTAGTCTAATTTAGTAGCTAGATTGTCGGTTTAATAGTTATAGCTGCGGTTAAGGCTATAGTTCGAACCTTCTTAATAGAACCTAACTATACGCGTTATAGCGGTATTTAATAGCGACTGCAGAAGGGGTAGCTTCTTAGTATATACGTGCGGTTTGTTTATACGCGCCTATCTTCTAGATAGGCTATTTATTAGCTAGTTAGACCTCTTAGAATAGATAGTTTATAGTTGTTTACGCCGCTACTATAAACCCCGCCGCAGTCGCAGTTATAGGCTACCTAGTACCTTTCGCAGTCGCTTATTTCTTCTTAACTATAAACTGCAGACTTAATTACTCGGTTTAAATAGTAATAGTCGGAATTTAAGGCTCTAATTAATGCCTATAATAATTAGTATAATAACTATAGAATGCGTACGGATAGTAGTATTAAGAAGTAGGCATAGATACTAGTACGTAATATATGCGTATAGGCGGCAGAGGCGGAATAGCGAAAGAAGTACTTTACCGAGAATACGTATAAGAATAAGGTATATTAGCAACTCTATATAAAACGGTAGGGTAGTTCGATTATAACTATTAACTATAGTATACGGCTATAAAAGGCGATTAGAAGATATAGAATAAGCTCCGTAATTAATCTAGCGTAGGTATCGATAATTAGGGCTATATTACCCTATCGGAGAAGGCAATAGAGAACTACTTTAAGGTAAATACTAGTAGTTATTCTCCTAATTCTTCGGTTTACTAACCGTTCTAGTAGGCTTATCCTAAGGCTAAGAAGTTTCTAAAGAAACTACTATTATTTTAAACTAAGTTAGATTAGCTATTTACTACTATAACTACGATAGGCGCATACGCGCTAAGTATCTAGAGCCTTCTTAATAACTCTCTTCCTCTTTCTTTAGGCGATTCCGGTATGCTAATTACTAGGGATAGCCTAGCGAAGGAGAACGACAAATACGAGATAGCTCGTAGTAAGACTTAGAAGCGTCGTCGTAATGCCTATAAATAAGCTAGAGCTAAAAAGAAGCGATAATTAGGCCCTTCTACCGTCGCTAGTTCGATTAATAGGTTAGTAGAAGTATTATCGCAGCCGCCGCTAGCGCCTATAACCCCGTACTAGAGGCTCGTCTAGCTCGTATTTAATCGCGGGTTCTATACGGAGGTAGACGAGTTAGCGGACCTAACGATGCGCTAGAAGCGGTTTATCTATTAGTACGTCTATCGTATAACTAATAATATTGTCGATATAGTAATAGCGGTGCTATAAGAGACGGCGTAGGGAATAATAGTAGGTATTATTATAGAGTTAGTAGGCGATATCGAGTTTAAGGCTCTAAGTTAGCGCGCGGGTAGTTATATAGGGACTTTTAGAATAGTAAATAGAATCGCTCGTATATTAATACTTATATATAGCTAAATTTATATATAGATTAATATTCTTAGCGTTAAACCTCTACGACTCTTCCTAAACTACTATTATTAATAGCGGCTAATAACGCAATTAATAGCCGCTACTACCTCCGCTGCTACTTTACCTTCTAGGCTATATATTACTAGTATTCTAATGTTTATAGTTACTCTATATCTCCGCCGCTATCCTATCTCGTATTCGATCTATTAGGCCCTTCGAACGCGTATCTTCTTCTTTTGCTATTATATAGTCCGGTTCTAGAATAGCGTTAGTACTATCTTCTATTAGATCTACGTCCTTAGCCGGTACGCGTATATCTTAGAGGAGGTTATAAAGAGCGACTATAGTATAAACTATAGCTACCTAAACCTAAATTAAGAACTCGGGTGCGCTCGCAAATATACGGAATCGTTATTTAAGTACGCTAAACGATCGCTTAACGATATTATAAAGGCTAGAATACCGGAGGTTAAATAACTCCTTAGAGTTCGTAGGTCGCTATAAGACTAAGTACTACTCCCTTAAGTAGTATCTTACCCCCCTATATAGAACGAGATAGGGCTAATTATTCGAATAACTAGCGTCTACTAGGTAGTAATAACTCTCTAGTACCCCGAACGAATAGAACGAACGCGCGTTTGCAAGTACGCGGCCGTCGTACGCTAACTTTTCCTAGCCGGCTAGAACGTATATAAACTTTATATTATAGTCTACTACTACTAGTACGTTCTGCAATAGATTACCCTTCCTATTACGCTATACTGCCTATTTATTAAACGGAACGTACGCCTTAATATACGAGCTATTAAGCGCACTAATATAACCCTTAAAATACGGCTAGTACTTAGTTTAGTTACTACGGCGGCGAAGTAGTTCTTAATTAGCGCGTTTAGCTAAAAGAACGAGCTAGCCGTATACTCGCGTTATAGCCTCTAATACCTCGTAGAAATAGCTACTTATAGTTATTAGCGAATAGTAGAAGTCTTCTACGATATCTCTATAATAATCGTCCGTAGCTATAGAATATAGGAATATTAATAACTTCTATTCGCGACTAATAATACGGCTAGTCCGGAGGTATAGCTATATAAGCGTAAATAACTATTAGAGTTATCGGGTATATACTATAGGCTAGTATAAGGATAATAGGCTCTAGATAGTAACTATACGAATATCTACCTTATTATCCTAAGTGCGACGGCAGTAGCGAAGAGTATCTCCTTACTAAGCCGAATAGGCTCGGCCCGTCCTCTTCTTAGCTATCTAAAGATAGGCTAGGCTAGTATATCCTATCCGTATCTATATAGGGCATCCTTATATTATCCCCTCCCCCCTTCTAGGGGCGCTATCCGTAGCGTATATTTCTCGTAGTATAATAGCACTATCGCGTATTAGAGTTTCGTTACTATATATCGCGAATTCTAGAAGTTCGTTATTCTAGCTAATTAGAGGCAGCGGAAGGGACGGGCTATAAAAAACTATCGGCTAATTATAGAGCGTTCTAGCTAATACTACTATTAGGGTTTAACTATTCTATTCTAAACCTCTTCCGCTATTCTTATATCTATATTCGCCTAGATTTTAGTATATTCTTTCTACGCTAGGTAGCGCTAGAATAGAGTAGAACTATACTAACTTAGGCTAGCTTATATAAGATATCGTCGGCCGCTACTAAATTCCGCAAGAGCTACCTAGATAAGGCCTAAACTAGGCCTAAGAATACTAACCCCTACTTCGCCTATATTAGCTAGGCCTCTAAGTATCTCGATCTCCGCAACCTCTACTAGATCGTTAGCGAGAAGGCTTCTTTAGGCCTTACCTATAACTGCCTATTCTATTAAGGTAATAAGAACGCTAACTATCTCTAAGTAGTCTAGATTACCCTAGTTTATACTAGATATGCTAATCTTATAGCTCCCGCCTAAATATAAGGCTAAGTAGAACGTATTTAAGGACGAGATTAACGGTATATATATAAATAGCCTCTCCCTTAACTAAGCCGCTATAAAGAACCTTAAGGATTATATCGAGATCTAAGCTAGTAGCATTATACTATATATTGCCCCTCCCTATACTATTCTAGCTTTTGCTAACTCCGCCTACTTTTCTAGTAGCCTTAGTAGTAGCATTTGCGGTAAAGACGGCCTTAGCGCGTACTTTAGCGCAGATATATAGAATAAGTCCGGCTCTAAGATCGCTAAGAGAGATTATTCCGCTACTACGCTTCTTAAGACTATAGTAAGTTAAATCCGTCTAGACTATTCTAGCGCCTGCTAACCTAGCTAGAATACTTCTACGCCTAAGAAGCGCACGAAGTTCTTAAAGTCTAGTACTAAGTCCTACGCTGCTCTAAAGAAGGAGAATATAGCCCTATCTGCCCGCTTAAAGATTATAGCTAGTACTATTTAGAAGGCGCGGCGCCTAAATAGTACTAGCAAGCGCCTAACTAAGGCTACTATAGGTACTATACTCCCTTCTTCGACGGAAGCTAACCTAAAGAGCTAGGTAGAGCTAGATAAGGACTTAACTACCTTATAGGGGTTAGAAAGCGCTAGTCTACGCTATTCTAGGCTAGGTAGGCTCTGCTCCCTTAGATAATATTTTAGCCTATAGAAATTAGAGCTACCTAATTTCTCCTTAATAATTTCTAAAATCTCCTTTTTTCTCTTATTCTAATTTTCGAATTCTATCGAAAATTCGCTATATCTTATTATATTCTCTCCGGTGCCTATCGTTCTATACTAGTCTTCTAGGGTCCGGTCTATCCTCTATTAGCCTATTATAGGTCCGTTTGCGTTGCCTAGACGTAGAGTTAGTTATAATAACCCCTTCTTAGGTCTTCTAGTCTAATCTAGCCGATCTTAGCCTAGATTAGACCTTATTATCTAAGCGGGTTGCCGTCGTCTACGACTCCTATATATTAGTCCCTTCCTTTCTATTCTTTTCCTATATACGTCTATTGCAGATTTGCTAATATATACTACTAGCTCCTATAAATTATCTTCCGACCCGTACCTCTTCTAGAATACTAAATATTTCTAGTTCCCTAAGTCGTCTATACGTTATTCCTTAATAGCTTTTACCTTATATACCTCGCCTTCGTTTACGTCGAACCTCTATATTAAGGCCTATCTCCGCCTATTCTAGTCTAAGATAGCCTATTCTAGTAGCGAAACGTAGAAGGTCGAGTATATCTTAAGGTTCGATAGAAGCTTTAAGCGGTATATTATACTATTTATAACCCTCTCTATCGGGAAGGGTCCTATATACTTATAATCTAGCTTCTTAAAGGGCCGTAGTAACTTAATATTTCTTATAGAAAGGTAGACTTATTCGCCTACGCGAAATATTATATCCTTATAGTATCGGTTATATGCCGATGCCTATTGTTTTTATATTATAGCTAGCCTTATCCTTAACTACTTCTATACTATAAGGACCTAGTCCGCTAGTATAACCGCCTTAGGCGCTTCTTTTGCCTTTTAGCGCATTCTAGGCTAGTTTAGCCGCCGTAGGTTATAAACGTAGTTTGCTTAGAACGGCGTATACCCTATAGAAGCGTAACGGCTATTATTATAAGCAAATTCCGCTATAGATAGTAGTATAGCCTAGTTATTCTATTTAAAGTTATAGTATATATATAGGTACTATTTAAGCGTCTAGTTCTAGCGTTCCGTTTATCTATCTATCTATAGATAGAAGGCGGTACTAAGTTTTTAGCGTACCCCGAGATAGTAGTATAGCGTACTCTAATAATTCGAGGTTAGAATAGGTTCTCTATCGGACGTAATAGAGTAGGGGACGCTATAAAGGCGTATAATCTCTCTAAATAGTAGCTTGCCTAGCCCCTCCGCCGCAATATCCTTATAGTATAGGATATAATAGGCTATCTTAGTAAATCTGTTAACTACTACTAGGATTAAGTCGTATACCCGGTCCTATAAGCAACTAGGTAGAAGGTCCGTAATAAAATCTATCGTTAAATTCTTCTATAGGCCCGACGATAGCTCCTTTATATATAGAAGGCTATAGAGTAGGTATCGCTAGGGCTTAGCTCTAGTATACGCTTTATATATGCGTACGAAGTCCTTAATATACTAGCGTATCTTAGGCTAGTAAAACCTACGCTATAATAATTCTAAGGTCCTAGCGAACCTAAAGTATTTGCTTAGAGGATTGTCGTAGCACCTCTAGAGCAACCTTAAGCGTTCTAGTCCTTTCTAGACGTATATTCTACTCTCGTAATATAGCTTACCCTCCTTAGTTGCCTATTGCTAAGCCTACGTAGATACGTCGGTATAGGTTAGTACTTCTCTTACTCTTGCTACTATATAGTCTAGCTCCTAGGTTACGCTAGTAGCGGCTACGACCGCTATAGCTATAAGGTAGACTAGGCTAGATTATCCTACTAGTATTAATGCTATACGTAGAAACCGCTAGCTTACTCTAGCCTCCTTCTCCGTAGCTTATTTCTCTAAATAATTAGCTTCCTTATAGTTAGGTCTGCGGCTTAGTACGTCGGCCCCTTCGTTTATAGAGCTAGAATAGTAGATTATATAGAAATCGATTGCGGATAGCTACTTAGCCTACTATACCTAACGCCTTAAGAGCGTCTTCGTCGTTATTAACGTCTAGAGATTAGTATAATTTATTAGAAGTTCGACCTAGTATCGCGCGCTCTTAAGGTAGTAGTAGAAGTACTTAAAGGACGCTACTATAGCTAGTAGCTTACTATCTTCTATCCTATAGTTCCTCTCCGTAGCTACTATCTTCTATAAGAAGTATACTACTAGAAACTACTACTTCTTCTTATCTCCGAAATTATACTATTAGGTTATAATACCCGAGATAGCCGACCCGAATATATTAGTCTCTACTTAAATAGGCAAGGCTAGGTCGAAATAGTATAGGATAGGCGCGGCTATAAACGCCTCTTTTAGTTTAGTAAAAGCTATAAGAGCGCTAGTATCGAGCTATAGGGGTCTAGACTCTTCTTTCCGCTAAGCCGGCCTCTTCTTCTCTTTAAGGTACTAGTTTAGTAGTACTATAAGCCTAGAGAACCTCCTTATAAATCTTTAGTAGTAATTAGTAAATCCTAGAAATACTCTAATATCCCTAACTAAGTTAGAGATAGGCTACTTCTATACCGCTTTAACCCTTTCTAGGTTAATCTAAACCCTCTTACGTTCTACGACGTACCTAAGGAACTCGACCTAGTCCTTATAGAACTCGTACTTACTTAACTTAGTATAGAGCCCGTATTATTATAGTCGTACTAGTACCTACTAGACGTAGCCGTCGTATTTTGCCTTATTCTTTAAGTAGACTAGGATATCGTCGAGATATACTATATAGAATATATTAATAAGACCTGCGAGGGCCTAGTTAATATACCTCTAGAATACGCCGGGCGCGTTTAATAGCCTAAATAGTATTATAGTATACTTATAGTAGCCGTATCTAGTCCTAAATGCCGTCTTCTACTTGTCTTCCTTACGGATCCGAATCCTATAGTACGCATTTCTAATATCTAGCTTAGAGAATATAGTAGCTTCTACTAGCTAGTCTAAGAATTCGATAATTAGTAGTAGCGAGTAGCAGTTCTTAACTATAATAGCGTTTAACTCTCTATAGTCTACGTAGAGCCGTAGCGTACTATCCTTCTTATATATAAATAGAATTAGTGCGCCTACTAGCGACGTAGAATGCCGTATAAAACCTAACTTTAGGTTACTCTCTATATAGTTACGCGTATATGCTAGTTTTACTTTAAATATCGGGTAAACTAGGCTCTAAGGAACTTAACTACCTTCTACTAGGTCGATAGCTATATTATTTAGGCCGTAGTTAGGTGTCACGGGCGGTATAGGGACGGAAGGTAGGTATAGTCGCTAGCGGTTCGGATACAGATGCTACGGACAGAGTACAGTACTCGGTCTACCGTATAGGTAGCCTTAAACGACAGGACGTAGCTCAAAGGAAGGAAGCCTCTCCCTTAAGCGTAGGCAGAAGAAACTCTTCCCCATAGGTCACCTAACCTATAGGGGACACGTAAGCCGTAGGCCCTCGGGGCGGCCCTGCCGTACGGGTCACGTGTCCACTACTACCTAGCAACCCGTTGGGTGCATACGGGCTGGTAGTTACGGGCCTAGCCCGTGACAGTACCCCCCCTTCTAGCGTAAAGTCCTCCGTGACTTCTCCTCGGTATAGGTACGCATAGTAGGGAGGTGCAAAAGGATAAGGCGGAGCGGGGTGCAAAACGACCCGCCCCCTTGTCGGGGGCTTAGCCAGCGCCATTTGTGCGACCCTTAGGTTCGTCCGTACTCGCCGCATAACTGCGTCTTCGGGACTACTTCTGTAGGTATGGCGCTGGGGCATTACACTCATCGTCGTGCCGATACTTAAATTAGCAGTCTCGGATGCGGAGAACCCTGCTCCCTCTACGCGGCGCACCGAAGTGTCCGGTCCGTAGAGGGCCCTCAATACAACAAAGCCTCCAGGTGGACGTGTCTCAGGCCCACCCTTCTCTGGCTCCATTGGTCAGCTGCATGACTCAGCAGGAAATCAGATCTGTTATAACTCCAAAAATTGGGGGGCAGCCTCCTTGGCCCAGTGGTAAGGCGGCTCGGCGTTGGGGCGGGAAGGTCAGCGGTTCGAATCCCACCCGGGGCAGCGGCGAAAATGTCGGTTTGCGGTAGCAGCGACGTCGTAGGCGGAGCGGAGGGTGCCAAGACGCTAGCGGCGGGGTCACGTGATTTTTCCGGGGCCCGTAGGGGCGTACGGCGGTAGCTATACTGGCATTCGAGGGGGGCCGGTTTTAGCGGGTATCTCCGGTGGAAATTGCGGACGAGGTGCGGGACGTCCTCTATTATCGTCTCGGCTGGTTCGGTCGTAGGTACGTCGTAGCCTTTCCACTTAACTACGTAACGGAGGCGCTCCCGGCCTCCGGGGCCCCTACGGTCGGTTTTCGAGTCGATAATATCTTCGACTTCCCACTCGTCGACTCCGTCTACCTCGACTGGTGGCGGCGGTTCTGCGCGTTGATTCGGGTACGGGTCCTCTGCGGCGGGCGTAAGGAGGTCGTTGTTAAATACCGGGTGTAGCTTAACGGTCGGCGGCAGTTCTAAGCGGCAGGTGTACGGCTTTACTTCGAGGACTGTAAACGGGCCTAGGTTCTTCCAGTCGAGCTTCTTAGTTGGGCGGAGCGTCTTAATATTCCGGGCGTCTAGCCAGACTTTCTGGCCGACGGTAAACGTATACGACGGACTGCGGTGCCTGTTTGCAGCGTCTTCGTAGCGGGACTGGGCTAGGCTAGTCTCAGCCTTTAGGAAGTCGGTAATTGCTCTCATATCCTCGACGAAGGACTCTGCATCGCGGCTAGCCGGCGGGTCGGTACTAGACTGCAGAACCTCCGTGCCTAGGAGCGGTTGGTAGCCGTAAGTAGCTAGGAACGGAGAGAGGCCAGTAGTTTCAGAGAACATAGAGTTTGCGGAGAATTCTGCTAGCGGGAGCCACTCTACCCAGTCGTCTTGTAGGTAGGATACGTAGGCGCGGAGGTGCTGTTCTAAAACAGCGTTTATCCGTTCGGTCTGACCGTCGGTTTGCGGGTGGTAGGAGGTCGAAGGGGAGCACTTAATCTTAAGCCTCTGTGTAAGGTGCTTCCAGAAGTCGGACATAAACTTAGCGTCTCGGTCGGATACGATATCTAGCGGTTTACCGTGTAATCGGAATATGTTCCTAACGAATAGGCGGGCGATTTCCTCGGCTCCGTCGGTCGTAAAGCAGGGGACGTAGTGGCGTAGTTTAGTAAGGCGGTCTACGATAACGAAGATAGCGTCGTACCCGTCGGACTTCGGCAGGTGCGTAATAAAGTCCATCGAAATATAGTCCCAAGCGCGGGTCGGGGTCGGCAACGGCTGTAGTAATCCGCGGTGTCTCTGTCTGCTCGGCTTAATCCTACTGCAAGTATAGCAGTTCTGGACCCAACGGCGGACATAGGCGCTAAGGCCCCTCCAGTAATAGCTACGCGAGACTATCTGATAGGTCTTCGCTCTCCCAGGGTGTCCTGCGGCCGGGATCTCGTGACAGAGGCGGAGTACCTGGTTATATATCTCCTCGTCGTTCGGGATATATAGGCGGTTCCGGTAGAAGAGACGGTTATCCCTTATCGTACATTGGGATAGTTGGATTAGCGGGTGGCGGTTCTTGCCTTTACGGAGAGCGTCTAGGATCTCTTGCAGAGTCTCGTCGGTAGGATAAGCGCGGTCTAGAAGGGCGTGCAGTTCTTCGGGGATCTGGACAGCTATCGTTTCTTCGGAAGGTTGCTCTCGCGTTTCTTGTCCTCTTCTACGAATAGGGAATACGTAGAGTTGTTGTTCCTCCTCGGGTAGGAACCGGATAGATATAGTTTCTGAGAACGAGACCTTCTTCTTTAACGGGGTTTTCGGCGGCGGCTGGGGTGCTTCTAAGGCAGGGTCTGGCAGGTTCTCGCGTTTTAAAACTACTTGGCTCTGGTGGCGGAGGCGCTCATCTCCCTCTTTAGGCAGATCACCTGACCTCCTGGTTAGGGAGTCCGGTTTTTGGCCTAGCTTGCCCGGTCGGTATACGATTTTAAAACGGAACCGTGATAGGAACTCGGACCAGCGGGCTTGGCGACGATTAAGCTGCTTCGTCGTCGTAAAGTACTCTAGGTTTTTGTGGTCGGACAGTACTTTAATCGGGTGTTCGGCTCCTTCTAGCTCGGGACGCCATTCCTCGAAACAGCGGATAATTGCTAATAGTTCCTTATCGTATATCTCGTAGTTACACTCAGCGGGGGAGTGTTTCCGGGAGAAGAAGGCAACTGGACGTAATACCCCTTCGTTATCGTACTGGGAGAGTATGCCGGCAGAGACGAAGTCGGAGGCATCGGTTTCAACGACTACTTCTTTAGTCCAGTCGAACGGTGCTAGGATAGGACCATCTACAAACGCGTCCTTAAGGCGGCGGAAGGCGGAGTCGCAGTTAGTAGACCAGGAGAACGGGGTATCCTTACGGGTTAGTTTCGTAAGCGGTTGACAGATTTCAGAGAATCCTCGGATAAAACGGCGGTAGAAGTTCGCGAAGCCTAGGTAGGATTGTACGTCGGTTATATTCTTAGGCGTAGGCCAGTTGCGGATAGCCTGGACCTTATCGGGGTCCATACGGATGCCGTTACGGCCTACGATTATGCCTAAGAATCTCGTCTCCTCTTTAAAGAATTCGCATTTCGAAAGTTTAGCGTAGAGGCCCGCGTCTCTTAGCTTCTTTAGGATAGCTCGGAGGTGGTTCTCATGCTCTTCCCGGGTACGGCTATAGACTAGGATATCGTCGAGGTAAGCCGAACAGAACTGGTCTAGGTATTCGCGTAGTATGTCGTTAATAAACCTCTGGAAGGTTCCCGGGGCTCCGGTAAGTCCAAACGGCATAACTAAGCTCTCGTACAGTCCGAAACGGGTACGGAAGGCAGTAAGGTACTCTTGGCCAGGTTTCATCCTTATATTATTAAAGGCGGAGATAATATCGATCTTGGAGAAGTACCTCATTCCGTTTAAGTTGTTTAGCGTTTCGGTCGTAAGCGGCAGCGGGTAGCGGTCCTTTATAGTAAGCTCGTTAATCGCACGATAGTCTACGCAGAGCCGTAGGCCTCCTCCGGGTTTCTTAACGAATAGGACAGGTGAAGCAACAGGCGAGGAGCTAGGGCGGATAAACCCCTTATTTAGATTCTCTGTAAGCCACTCTTTTAGGGCTTGCAGTTCGTCGCGGGACATGCCGTAGAGGGGTCCGAATGGAGGTTCTTTGCCTTCTTTAAGCTTAATCTCGTGGTCGTACGGACGGTGTGGCGGTAGTTTATCAGCGAGCTTCGGGGAGAAGACGGAACTAAACTCCCTTAGACAGTCTGGCAGTTGGGATTCTAATTTGGCTTTTTCTTCCGCAGAGAAAACAGACAAGAGATCCTCGATAGTCGTATAGCAGAGGCGGTAACCTCGTCTCTGCATAGCTGGCGAGGCGTAGAATGCTGCGGTCCGGAAAGAGATCTGGTAGACTTGAGTTGTTCGGCGGGAGTCTTCCTTTATTCGGGGGAGGCGCTTCGTATACATTTGGACCGGTTCGGATATAGCGGGTACGGAGCAGTTCTTCCGGCAGTAGGTGCTTAAAAACGAAAGTGTAGAGCGGCTAGGACGGAGTTCCGGATCGTGGACCTCTAACCAAGGGTAGCCTAAGATAATAGGGCTCCCTCCTATGTCGGTAAGGCGGAAAACGACTCCTTCTTCTAGGTGGTCGCGGATACGGAGGTCGCAGCAGGTGCCGTAGCGTATAGTAAGCCCTCCGCTATTATCTTCGGCATCGAATGGGAGCATTACTACTTCTTTCTCCAGCAGTAGGATCTCGAGGCCTTGGGCCTTAGCCCATTGTAAATCCATCATTGCGTAGGCCTCCGAACCAGTGTCGACTAACGCGTAGTCGGAAATAACCTTATCTCCTATAGAGATAGTAAACGGGATCTTCGGGGAAGTCGACCGGTCGTATTTATACGGGACCGCGAGTCGGGAGATAGCAGAACGGGAGACACGGGCTACCTTAGGGGCGGGGTCGCGCGTTTCTAACGCCTGACCGCGGCTGTGGACAGGCGTACGCCGTTTTCCGTCGGCAGGGGAGAGAGGGACGTAGGTCTACTCTGCAACGGGGGTGACCGTCCCCTCTTAGGAGAGGGGGACCCCGGGTAGAGGAACGGGTAGCTGAATTTGCCCTACGGCGTTCGGCGTCGCGTTTCTGGACATGCGGGGGGCGGATATCGGGTTTTGGGCAGTCTCGAACAAAGTGTCCTAATTCTCCACATCGGTGACAGGAGAGAGGGTCCCTAGGAGCCCTCTTAGACCTATCGAGGTCCATAGGCTCTCCCTGGGGGGCAGTCTTAGCAGCGGTAGCGTACGACTTATCCTGCCGCGGCGACGGACGGTTCGGGGGTATAGAGGTACGGGGGTTTGGCACTGGGGGTGCTTGGTAGTAGTAACGGCGACGGTTCTCAAGGTCTTGCAGGTGCGCGGCGAGCTTAAGATAGTCCTGGGTCGGTGGAGGGCTGTGAACTAGCATCTGCTTAATTTCGTTCGAGCAGGCCTGTTCTAAGAGGGTAGATAGGGATTCTTCGGTCATCTCTGCTTCTAACCCTAGGCGTTGAAATTCGGCGAAGAAGGCCGCAAAGTCTTTACCCATCTGGCGGTAGCGGAAGAGCTCTGCGCGGGCGTTCTGGACACGATTAGGGTCTCCGTAAGCGTTGTCGAGGATCTGTAGTATATTCTCATAGTCCGGGAGTTGACAGACGCCGTTACGGATATACGGGAGGATCTGAGAGTACGGTACCCCCGAGAGCCGGCTAGTAACGTATGACATACGGGAGGCAGGGGTCGGAAAGCGGTCGCGGTTTACAGTTAGTTTTTCGTAAATCTGAGAGAGGAAGCGGCGAAGGTCCTTTCGATCTCCGGTAAACTCTTTCGGGTCGGGTAGCCTTTCGGATTGTCGAGTAGGCTGGGAAGGCGAGGCGGAGCGAGGCGTAGGCATTCCTAGAGAAGGATCTACGCTAACCTTAGCGGGAGAGTCGGCGGGGATAGATAGAGTAGGCGTCGATATAGTAGGTCCGGCAGGGCGGAGGGCTTTATCGGCTTCCCTCTGGGCCCTTATAGTCTGGTCGCGGTATTCGGCTTCCATCTCCTTATACTGGGCCTTTTGGAAGTCGATAACCGCGCGGAGTTGGCTGTTTTCGGCGCGGAGAGACTGGAGGTTGTCACGAACCTCAGCAGCCTGAATTTTCTCGCGGATAAGCTCGTGCGCCTGTTCCTCCTCTTTTATTCCGTAGCGGTCGATATACTGGTAGGCGCTCTGAAAGTAGGCGTACCAGGCGTCGGGGTGCGTAGTAACATGTTCGGCGAACTCTGCCTCTGTTTCCGGGAGGAGCGGTGGCAGAGGGCGGTCGGTAGCAGCCATACCTAATAGTAGGAGCTACGTAGTGTCACGGGCGGTATAGGGACGGAAGGTAGGTATAGTCGCTAGCGGTTCGGATACAGATGCTACGGACAGAGTACAGTACTCGGTCTACCGTATAGGTAGCCTTAAACGACAGGACGTAGCTCAAAGGAAGGAAGCCTCTCCCTTAAGCGTAGGCAGAAGAAACTCTTCCCCATAGGTCACCTAACCTATAGGGGACACGTAAGCCGTAGGCCCTCGGGGCGGCCCTGCCGTACGGGTCACGTGTCCACTACTACCTAGCAACCCGTTGGGTGCATACGGGCTGGTAGTTACGGGCCTAGCCCGTGACATTAGGTAGCTCTCCGGCGCTTTATTCTAAGAATATAGCAGTATATTTCTAGAAGGTAATAGGGACCTTCTTCTATCCTTTTATATTCTTACCTAATACTTTCTAGACCGATAAGGCGTAAACTATATTACTCTAAAATAACCTATAGTCTTACTAGAAACGTATCGCGCCTATAACCGCTATAGTTTGCCTCTTTCTTAGCTTACGCCTTTAGACTAGTATCTTTATCGCGAAGTCGACGGATAGGTTTAGCGCCTCTAACTATAGCATTTCTAGAATAATCTAGAACCCGTAAATACGGCCTATCTATATCTAGGCCTTATACCTACGGACCTAGCCTAGGCTATTACGGACTAATAATAGGCCCTTCGTACTACCCGTAATCTATAGACTCTAGCCGTTAAGCGCTACGAACTGCGTACTACTATCGAAGGTAGTATTCTATTCTACCTCCTTTATAAGTATAGCGTCTATAAAGTTTACTACCGCGCTTAAGTTAATTAACCTTATAACCTCTTTAGGCCTATCTAGCTCTACGATTATAGCTATAATAGTAATAAGCTCGGAGTAGTAGTAGCCTCTAGGCCTACCTAGCTCCGCTACCCTCCTCTATTCCTCGCTATATTAGACGTAGCCTATAACTGCTATAGCTTCTAGAAGTAGGCTCTTTCTTTTTCTAAGTTGCGGTTCTAGAGGTTAGGGTTAGGGTATTCTCTTTTCTTATAGCCTACCTACCTATAACCGTAGTATATAGAAGGCAATCTAGGCCGTTCTAGCCTATTTCTATCTTAAGATAGCTTAGGTAAGCGCTACTTATTTGCGTATTTGCCCTTCGGTAGAGAGGTAGCTATCTTCGTACTAGTACGCTTATAGTTCCGCGCTGCTTATCTATTCTTACGCTACTTATCTTTATCTACTATATTACCGATAAGATAGTAGGCCTAGTTTGCCTACTCTTCTACTTTCTTTAGCGACTTAGCTAGTGCTAGGTATAACTATATATAGTATTATAGTAGCGGCGATAAGGCGGAGTAGAATACTAGGATCTTATAGCTTTCTCGATCTTCTTAGACTTTCTTCTAGAGCTCCTTTATCTCTTCTAGAAGCTCTATAGGGGTACGCCTACTCTATTTAACCGTCTTTAACGCGTTATAGGCTCTCTAGCGTTACTTAAATAGTAAACTTATAGAGTTAATTATAACCTCCTTTATTATAGGCTAGAATAAGGTAGTTCCCGGCGCTAGCTAATCTATATATCGCTTCTAGTAGTCTTACTAAAGCTTGCCTATATAATCTATAGCGTAATCTATCTTTCGGTCCTTATAACTATTAAAACCCGAATATCTATAGAATAGTCGTTCTATAGTACGGGTCTAGTTATTATACTAAGCCCGGCTCTTTCCTTTAAACGTAGGGGGTTCTTTAGCCTTTAGAAGCTAGTTGCCGCTAACTAACCTATTCTAGTCTAGCCCGGCTAAGATAAGCCTCTATTAGGTAGCTTCTACTTTAAGTTGCCTAATATTAGCCTTAACTTAAAGTATCTATTATCGCAACTTTATAAGATATAGTCTCCTTTCCTTATCTATAATCTTTCTATCTTCTACGGGCGCGTCTAGAGTAGGCTTACGCCTCCGTCTATCTCCGTTATCGGATTAACGTTCTAGGTCTTCTATAGCGGCGTCGTTACCTATTCTATATAGCGTTTCGGATAGGGTGCCTTCTACGGCGCTATTCTAGTCTATAGCGGCGTTATCTAGCGTAGAGCGCGTCCTTCTACCTAATATTTCTTAAGCCGTTATATAGTTTAAGGAGATATTTGCGTATTAGAGTTATCGAGTATATACTATAGGCTAGTACGAGAATAATAGGCTCTAGATAGTAACTATACGAATATCTACCTTATTATTCTAAATGCAATAGTAGTAGTAAAGAGTATCTCCTTACTAAGCTAGATAGGCTCGGCCCGTCCTCTTCTTAGCTATCTAAAGATAGGCCGGGCTAGTATATTCTATCCGTATCTATATAGAGCATTCTTATAATAACTCTATAAAGGCCGGACGATTAAACTAAGTATAGTAGCAAAGCCGGCTACTATTAATTAAATCGAGTAATTCGCGTATAAACTAGTTACCGCGCTAATAATTGCTATAGATAGTTAGAACGCCTCTACTTATAAAGTTCGAATATTCTGCTACTAGCGTAGTAGTAAGGGCGACGATAATATTACGGTAACGCTAAGTAAGTTCCTCGGAGTTAGCTATACTTAAATCTAATGCGCTACTACCTAAACTATATATAAAACGATCGAGAGAGAGTAGTTTAATAGTAGCGTATCTCGTTAACGTACCCTCGGAAGTCGCTTAATCCTAATATTACGTAGATTCGCGCCTTACTAGTAGCAGATTGCTGCCCCCTACCTTTATTCTACGTGCTAGCGTAGCTTACGCTATAAATAAGGGTTTTATTACCCTTTAACCCCTTTAATTAGCCTTTTATGCTAGTATATTATAGCTAAACTTAATAACTAGATAGTAGCGTTATTTAATATTAAGATTAAGGATTGTCGAACTAGCGAACCGAATACGATACGGAATCCTAGCCGATTATTGAATATTGAGATTTCAGAAGTCAATAACGCCACTGGATTACGGCCAACCGAACGGGCTCTTACGCATGTGCATGGAATGTGGAAGGTGACGCCGGCGTGCTGGTTCCGACCACGTTGTGCGATTCATCTTCGCACCGTTTGACAGGACCATCCATGTCCCTGTCGTGGCGGGCGGGGCGGAGCGGATCTCACCGCCGAGCCCCACCGCGCCGCACCTCAACTGCGCCGCTCCTGATGTGAGCAGCGTGCGAGCTGCCTGTTGAGCTCTAGCAGCGCGCGAGATGGAATTGGGATTTGTTGTGATGATTTTATTTGCCACGCTCGTGCGTTGCTTCGACCATCCGTCTGCCGCTTGTCATCAACAACGAGATTGCATCAGAGGCTCGCCGCCGCCTCAGCCGTTCGCAGGAGCGGCGCTTGCACGTTTGTGGCGCATCTCAATGCCAATCGCCAGCGCCGAGGCTCGTCCAACGTGACCACAGTTATTTACGAGAGACCGATTTAGCACGAAACACGAGGAGGCACTGAGGCAGAGGGCTGCGAGCGGCGGTGGCAGCACAGATTCGGCAGGCAGCATGTGGCTGCCACGGCGACGATGAGCACGAGAAGTGGTAAAACATAACACGACGTCCAAAAGACGCCCGAGTACGGAAGAGGTGCAGAGCTGGGCACAGCGGTGATGATGATGATGATGATGATGATGATGATGATGAGAGAGCACGTGCGCGGCGGAGATGCAGCAAGCGGCGTGGGCGGTAGACTACCTTAACGCAACCCACCACCGCAAAGCACGCCGCTCCGATCTCCACCACGGCGACTCCCCTTTTCCCCCCTCGATTCTACGCGAGGTGCCCGACGCGAAATTGATGCACGCGCGATGGAGCCCGCAGCGGCCGGGCAGAGAGAGAGAGAGAGAGAGAGTAGCATCGACAGCCGCAGATTGGGTTGAGCCAACGCAGTTACCGCTCGGCGCTCGCTCGTGCTGCGCGCGCAGTGGAAAGACGCGCGAAGAGTGGCCGCAGATGACAGATGACATGTGAGCCATCGTCCGTGGGCCACCGTACAGCGAATCTCATCAGCGAATCTCACACACGGCGGCGACGGTGTTCTGGTACCTGCAGCGGGCGGCTGCTGCATGCCCAAAACGGTCTAGAAGCTGCCTCTGGCTGCAGCCTCTTTTCGGGAGGTCTCCAGAAACAGGCCAATCACGCCGCCCACCGCGCTTCTTGGACAGCATAGACTTTGTGACCGTTTGGTCAAAGTAAGATTACGCCTGGCCTCGACGGACATGAATCGACGACCAGGGGCTTCCCCGGCGGCTGAGAGCCTCCACGACGACAGTACATACATACCGCCTGCTCCGTGACTCGTCGCTGCTCTTCTCCACGAACATCTTCTGTTTCGCGACACCACGCT
Source organism: Cercospora zeae-maydis (assembly GCA_023512815.1). Lineage (NCBI taxonomy): Eukaryota > Fungi > Ascomycota > Dothideomycetes > Mycosphaerellales > Mycosphaerellaceae > Cercospora > Cercospora zeae-maydis. The sequence continues at coordinate 5,412,499 of JAKLWY010000001.1, read as the reverse complement.
CTCTACTGTCTCTCGGGACCCTTACGCTCTTTAGCACTTCCAGTCACTCTTTTCCACACCCGTGTTGCTCGCCGGCAGGGTCGATCTCTCGCCGTTCCTCTTCACTTCCGTCGCATTTGATTCCCCCGAAAAACAGTTCGATTTCGAAACCATGTTCACCAAGGCCACCCTCTTCGCCGCCTTGTTGGCTGGCGCTTCCGCCAACCCCCCACCAAGCTACGGCGGTGGTGAGCAGCCGCCCAGCTACCCAGTCGAGAGCAAGTCCTACCCGGCTGAGCCAACCCACGACGCTACTCATCCTCCTGCTGTGTACCCAACGGAAAGCAAGCCATACGCCTATCCCGTCGAGAGCACGTCTGCGGAGCAGTATCCCTCTCAGACCAGCACCCAGTTGAAGCAGTACCCAACCGTCTCCACCCCGGTCGAGGAGCCAAAGGAGAACAAGCCGTACATGCCATCTTCCAAGTACGCAACCAAGTTCACCAAGACTTCCGATGATTACACCTACGCCACTCTCACCGACACCAAGTACGTGACCATCACCAAGGATGGCAAGCCATACGTCACCACCACCGAAAGTGTCTACACCACCTACTGCCCCGAGGACAATGTCCCAACATACAACAAGCCAGCCGAGGAAAAGCCAACTTACACCAAGCCAGCTGAGGAGAAGGTGAGTGTCAGGCCACCCTCGAACTGTCGAGATGGTATCTCAGCTGTCTACATACACGGTACTGATCTGATTCGATAGCCAAAGGAGACTTATCCCGTCGAGGAGAAGCCAACATACAGCAAGCCAGCTGAGCAGAAGGTAAGTTTCGTCGCAACGAGGCACATCCGAAACGCCAGAGTTGTATCTCAGACATGTTGGTGCTCCATACTGATTTGCTTTGAAAGCCAAAGGAAACTTATCCTGCTGAGAAGCCTACACAGAAGCCAGTGTACCCAATTGGAACTGGATCCCCAGCGAAGGTAAGATCATCTAGTCAAATCCTTTGCTCAGTCTTCCCTCGTGCTGACTTCTGAAAGCCCCAGCCAACTGGCTCCTCCAAGTCCGAGGTTGTCTACGACAAGACTTTGACCTACACTCAAGGCTACGGCGCATCGACCACTGTGATTACCACTACTGTCAAGTCTACTTCGACTATCTACGTGACCGAGACCATGTACGCTGCAAAGCCAACCGCCAAGCCTGAGCAGCCGAAGCAGCCTGAGCAGCCGAAGCAGCCTGAGCAGCCGAAGCAGCCTGAACAGCCAAAGAAGATGACGACCGTCCAGATCACTTCCACTATCACCAGTGAGTGTTGCACATATTCATCTGGCGGACTTTTGATGTTAACTGAGCTGCAGACTACGTCACTGTGTACCCTTCGCAGCCTGCGACCGACTGCAAATACGCAACCGTCACCGTGACCCAGAAGGAAACCGTCTACGTCAACCAGCCCACTCAGCCAGCCCAGCCTACATACCCGGCCAAGCCTGAGCAACCGAAGCAGCCTCAACAGCCTGAGCAACCGAAGCAGCCTGAGCAACCGAAGCAGCCTCAACAGCCTCAACAGCCATACAAGCCAGGTAGGCTTTTCTCAAGTTCATCGCCCTCGAAGTCCGACTTCTGGCTGTCGATGTCTATGAGTTTGATAGATGAGTACTGACGGTTTACAGAGCAACCAAAGAAGCCCGAACAGCCAAAGCCCGAGGTTCCATACCCAACTGGCGGAAAGCCAACTTATGGCTATGCTAAGCCAACCGGGTTTGAGACCAAGACCAAGTCTGGCAAACCTACCTACCCGGCCACCTACCCCGCTGAGCACAAGCCAACATCCACCAAGCCAGCTGAGGAGAAGCCTACTTACCCGGCTGAGGAGAAGCCAACATCCACCAAGCCAGCTGAGGAAAAGCCTACTTACCCAGCTACCTACCCAGCTCACAAGCCATCCGTGACCACCGCATACGTCTCGCCTGTCCCATCCACGCCAACCTCGCCTGAGGCCCCGGCTGGATACGGCGCAGAGAAGCCTGCTGAGGAGAAGCCAGCTGGCTACGCCATGTAAATGCTTTCTGCACTCCACAGTACTCTTGACCCTTTTTCAAGAAGGAAGTAACCAGGAACGGGAAGAACGGAAACTTTGTGCATCAGCCGCAGCAGCGCCAGACTTTGACGAAATTGACGAGTTGTCGGAAAGAAGGGAGGGGACTTCATCATCATCATCAACAGCATCATCAGCAGAAGATGACTATTCTTTGTGAATGTGTATTTATTGTTTCTTAGTGGTGGTGGTGGGGGGGGAGGAGGATGAGGAAGGGGGTTGAGGTGGTTGTTGGTGGGAGAGCAAAGAAGAGAGAGAGGGAAAGTGAGAGATAGGATAATTCTTTGTGTAGTTGTGTGAATTATCAGTCGAATGTCTAATTCGATTCGGTTCTGTTACGGTTCCTGCGTTGATCTTTCATTTGGTCTAGGTTGGCTTACGTTTGTGGAGATGGATGTTCGGGTTGATGTCGTGGTGTGTTGTGTTGTGTGGTATGGTATTATTATGAAGTCCTTGCACAGATTGTTGCCCACACTTGCATGATATCGATCCGAGGATTTGGAATCATCCTGATAGCAGGTCGATTTATGGCAGTACGATTCGAATCACATGATCCAATCATGATAGTTTCTTATCTGGATCTTGCTTCGGCTGATAATGCAAGCAAGCGTTCGTGCAACGAATTTTGTTGCGGTACAAGTTGATCACGAGAGAGATAGTGAGAGAGAGGAATCCTCCCGCCTCGGTCCAAGATGACCCAGGCAGTATGTGGGAAGCAGGCAACGTGATGAGCGTCCCGTTGGTGGAATTTTGCTTGGTAAATAAAAGGCTGGTGGTGCTTTTGTTCTCACGGTAGGATCGGTTTGGTTGGAGTTTGTGGCGTTATCGCCTTGTCGTTGAATCTATCTCAAACGTCTGTTGGATCCTTCTGACATTGATAATAAGAGGATTCTTTTTTTTGGGGGGGGGGGGGGGGGGGTGAGTTGGAGCGATGAGTGTTATTTGATTGTACAGGGTGGTGGGAGCCAGGATATTGTATTGCGTGATTGGACCGCCACGATTGTGCATTTTGCGACCTTCGTCTTTCTGGCGCGGATCATCTTCGTCCTTTCCTGAATGGGGGACGTACGTATCATTTTCCACTGCAGCGTCTTCAACAGCGGAATTCATGCTATTCATTCATCACGCTCTGTTGAAGTAGAGTCGAGGCTGGGCGGAGGAGAGAGAGCGGGGAGTGGCCGCCGATCTTCCACCTTTCATTCGTGGACGTATTCTTCCTAAGCCACGACCAACAATTTATCCGACGATGGCCACGAGCACTACGTACACTTCTCTGGCGTGCAGCTCCATCACCGCGCAGCTCTGCCACGACCGAAATTCACCTCAGGCCGCCTTTGGATACAGCGTTCGACCCTAATTCTTCCTTATCGCTGCCGGCATCCATCGAGCAGTTCATCTCGGGACAATTAAGCGGCTGCCTCGCTGTATAACACTGCTTCCATCCAGTTCCGCACTGGTGGAAATAGTTGGGATTGCAGACACACCATGTGTGTTTGGTTGACCGACGCCCAGCTTGTCCGACCTGCTCAGAGTACCCATCTAGGTGAGATTGTCATTTGGCAGAATGCTGCTATCATATCCATGAAACTAACTTGGTTGTAGGCCACGGTGCGAGTGATATCTCGATTCGGTGACGTGCAGTCGCGCGGGCAAGCCCGATTCAACTCTCTTCTCAATGGCAGGAGGTCTCATGCCTGCTGTCATGTACAAAGCCAATGGAGTGATGAAGATTGAAGAAATCATCCATAATGAGCCCCCGCGACTGCTCGTCGTCTTCGATAAAGATCAAGAAGAGATCACGCGCATCATCGCCGACGTGTTGGGGCATTCCTACCGTCTTGTCGATGGCCTGGAGGGTGCTCGAGGGTGGTCGGATCAGGCCGTGGTAGGACTGGTGAAAGATTTCATTGCGGAGCCGGAGTCGTTGCGGGATTTGGACAGGACGATTATTTGGACCCGTTGTGTCGATGGAAGAGGTGCGAGCAACGAACACCAGATGGATCTTTGCGATTATGAATACTTGTATTCCAAGACGACGCCGATCCGCCGGGATGTGGCAAGATTTTTGGCCTTTGTGCTTGGCCAGTCCAAGCCTCATGAAGACCTCAGACGAAAGCCAAGGACGACGATGCTGTGCATGACCTTCTCCGACGTTCGGGCCGCCCTGCCAAACTTGGACATCTTGTCGGTGGGTGCTGATGCAGTTGAACTTCGCGTCGACCTTTTGCGAGACCCCGAGACTGATGGCAACTTCGGATCTGTGCCAAGCTTGAAGTATGTCGGTGAACAGGTCATGCTCCTTCGTCAAAGGACTGAGTTGCCCATCATCTTCACCACACGCTGCACACGTGAGAATGGCCGCTTTCCTATGGATGACCCAGAGCTATACTATACCTACTTGCGCAAAGCTATGCAATGGGGCTGCGAATATATTGACGTTGAGTTGTGGCTGCCAGTCGAGATCAGGCGAAGGCTCGCTGCTGAAAAGAGGCATAGCAAAATCATATCTGCCTGGCACGACTTTTCTGGACGATTCAAGTGGACTTCGCCACAAGCCCAGCAAATCTTCCAGGAAAGTGCTCTCTACAGCGATGTGGTGAAGATGATCGCGCTCGTCGGCAGCATGGAAGACAACTACGAGCTGGAGTACTTTCGATCAACAATCCTCGGCCAATCTCATCCCCCATTCTCAGGCTTGAATATGGGATTTGCTGGTCAGCTTTCGAGGACGCTCAATAAAGTCTTTACGCCAATCACGCACCCGTTAATGCCACTCATTGCCGCGCCGGGTCAGCTTAGCGCCGCGGAGATCAATTCGATGCTTCACTCCATGGGTCAGATGCCCGAGCTAGACATTCACGCGATCGGGCGCGTGCGCACGAATGGTCACGCGATGTTCCTTGAGAAATGCCTCAATGAGCTCAGTCTACCTCATCGCCTTATATGTGTTGAGCAAGCTCCGAGTAATTCTTTGCAGCCCTATCTCGCTAGAGCGCAGTTTGGAGGTGCCTACATTAATCCTCCGTTGGGCGTCGAGAACGCAACTTACTTGCCAACCCTCACCGAGTCCGCATCTGCGATTGGACAGGTCGATACCGTGGCGGTGCGGCAAACCAAAAGCGGCAGCACACATATTGCCGACAACGTCGCGTGGAAAGGCATTCGAGCAACGTTGACGCGGGATTTCGTTCCGAGCGCCTACGCTGGCCGAGCTGCCATCATTATTGCAAACCATGAGGGCCAGGCTGCAGCTGCAATATATGCACTCCACAGCTTGGCTATTGGGGCTCTGTACACCATCGGCTTCAAGTTGTCAGGTCACAAGCAGCTGCAAGACCTTGGCGACCTTGATGCCATCGAGTCGCCGTTCGCCGTCATCTCGGCCTTACCAGCAGAGCGGTCGATGGCAGCAGTGCCTGTTTTGAAGCATTTCACGGCGAAGAACACAAAGAGAGCGACGTCCGCGGGCAAGATCTTCCTGGATCTATCCAATGGCACTACAGGCAATGGAGACTCGGTGTCGATCGCAGAGTCGCTAGGATGGGCCGCTTATCCTTGCGCGGACTACGTCTCTCGGATCGTCGTCGAGGCGATCCGAGGACTAGTGGGCGAAAATGTTCCGTGTGACTTTGTGAGGCTCGCAGCGGGGAGGGGGCTATACACATGACGGCCATGCAGGTCGCAGTGACACGGCGTCGGGAGAAAGGGTAGTTTTACTATATGCAGGCACACTGACAGCTCGTAGGGCAGAACAGTCCTTACCGCAAGCGATCTAGTTTTCCGTTGTGTAGTCCTGCAATCATTGTGCTTTTCTGACTTGGAGAAGTGTGTTCCATATAGGGAAGGTCGGCTAGGTAGACTAGATAACTCCGCTCGGTCCGATGCAAGCCGATGCGTTGCGGCCGTTATGTACTAACGTTCATCAGCATCGTCATTCGGTCTTGCACACTTGCAAGCTTAGCCGCGCAGATAAGCCTAAAAGCTGCTTTTTCTCGCACACTGGCTCGGACCGACAAAGTTACTACAGTACAGTAGTAGCATCTCGTACAGCAAGACTAACTTATCACGCAGCTTTAATTAGTTAATCACAGTTCCATCGTATCGACTCTATCGAGAGCCGAAATGAGCCCGACGCGACTCGGCGGTAACGCGGACGACAACACATTGTTGCAACAACAGCGGCTCACGAAACTCGAATTGACGAGCGCACAACGAGGCCTGACCGTGGTCGTCGCCATCTTTCTGGAACGTTGACAGCTGTGCACCCCTGCGGTCTGTGCCGGCTAAAGACAGATTGCTCCCTCCTAGACTAGAATAGCGCAGGCTCGCTTCGCCTTCGCCTTGTCGCTCCCCTCCTCACGACTGTGTACAGTATGTATATTCTTGTCCTTCCAGCCTGCGCCAGAGTCGAGCCAGTCGTCTCTGCAGGTGCTGCGCTGGTGCAATAACGATTCCACTCTATTGCTGCAGTCCCGCCCTGCACCCCAGAACAGGCACTCTGCACCGCGAGTGGAGGTGGCTTGCATATTCCCCATCAGAAAGCTTGCCCTTCCTGCGGACGTCTTGCCGACCTGAGAGCAGCCAGCACAGGCGGTTTGTAGGATCGTCCGCAGGCTACCCAGATGCCGTAAGTCGCCGCATGGCTAGCACGCAGCAGCGTGCGTGTGGGAGGTACAGTAGTATGCTACTACTGTATGCTGTGTATGTGCCCTGCAGATCTATCCCCGCCCGTCGTGCCCATGATCTGTAAAACTTGGGGGTCAAACCTAGTGTGAATGGCCAGAGTGATGGCGTACCGGCTCCACACGCGAGGCGTCAAGAGGCACGATTGAGAGGCCTACTATCCTGCTTTAATTAACCAAGCTTGCTCTCTTGTTGCTCCTGGATCTTTTCTGGCTCCTTCCGGCACAAAGCTATGCGTCTTGCTCGTCTTCACCAGGGTATGGCCTTCCGATGACACGAGCATGAAGATGGCAATAGCACAACGGAACAGCATAGATATGGCGACTATTGCGAGACCAATCGAACGCCTGCCGGTCAGGAAGACGAATGGCGATCAGAAAGAGGCGATGAATTGCAAGAGCTGCCGGAAGAGAAAAGTCCGTTCTTTGAGGGCTCGAGACAAGCTGCCAGCTCTGGATGCGCGCTAACCTCGGCCAGATCAAGTGCAATCGCACCACACCGAGCTGCGAAGCGTGTCAGGTCTTCAACTGTCCTTGCATCTATGGTATGGGCATTCAGTCGCGCGTCAACGTCCGACCCGCGAGAGCTGACAACGCGAAGACGCTATACCGAAGAAACGAGGGCCCAAGACAGATGTCTTGGAGGCCTTACTCAAGCGTGTGAACGGACTGGAGAAACGACTGAAAGATGAGCAAAAGTCAGATCCTGCACAAGACGCACTTTCGACTAGTCCGCCGAGCGACAAGCAGCCTTCCGAGAAAGGCGAGGAAGCAGAAATGGCGCGAACTCCACCAGGCGTTCAAGACTTTGACTTTGCAGAGCTGAGGCAAGTGAGGTCAGCACCAATGCCAATCGAGCCAGCACCGCTAGCGCCACCAGCTCGAGAAGCAGTGGCATTCACTGATGCTCTGTTCGACACTTTTTTCGCTCGACTGCACAACAAACCATATTACATCTTGGACGAAACAGCGACACGGCAACGTCTCCGAGACGGGAGGCTTCCAGTATTCCTCGTCAACGCGATACACGCCGTGGCAATACGCTATGTGCCTCATCTGTGCGGTGGTCACAGCGGAGCTGTTCGGTCCAGTCAAGAGCATGTGCACCGGGCACGAGCACAAATTGACGTGGACGAGCCGAACATTGACAATTTGCAAGCACTGCTACTCCTGGCGATGGCCAACTTCCAGAACGGCCGCGGCAAGAGATGCTACATGGTGCTCACACATGCCGTCAGCATGGCGTTTGCACTAAACCTTCACCGCGAATTACCAGCAGAGCTCCGCATTTCGTCGTCCGAGCGAGAGGGGCGCCGCAAACTGTTCTGGTCGTGTTACCTGATGGATCGCTTCACCGTCAGCGGCTCGAAGCGACCCTCACTCATTGCCGACGAATCCATCTACCTGAGACTGCCGGCTTGGCAACCTCAAGGATCGCAGGTACCCGTGCATGGTCATTTCTTTCCAAGCGCGGGAAAGGGGCTGGGAGGTGCCTCCAATGCCGGCCAAGGCAGTGGTGCCATGCTCATCGAAATTGTTCGGGTGCTGGGCATCACCAATCGCTACCTTGCCGCGGGCGGTGTGAAGGGTGACTCGCACTTCCCTTGGCATGCGCAATCCACTTTGTCTAGGATCCGATCCGACTTGGACTGTTGGGCGGCAGCTACGCAGGACATCTTCACTTCCATCGATACCTTGTTTGGGTCACATGATAGCTCGACGCTTGTCCTGAGCAAGCTGATCTACCACCTGGTACACTGTCTCATCTACCGGCCATTCCTACCCATTGATCTGGCAGAGCTTTCTGGAACAGGACAACATCAATCATGGCAGATTGAAGCGACCAATTTGTGCTTTATGCACGCTAACGCCATCGCTGAGTTGGCGGAAATAGGCAGAACGACTGCTCTCCTCGACTGGCCGTCCTTTGTCGGCTATGCAGTCTGCACAGCAGGCACGATACACGTCCACGGCGTTCACTACCTCTCCTACCGAGAGGGAGAAGCCTTCAACCACAGCGCGGAATTTCTGCATCGAGCCATGATGCAGCTCACAGACCTACGATCGACCTGGGCCGGCGTGCAACATCAACGAGATACCTTGCAAGCAGTCTATGCCAGCCACGCACAGCTCGTCAAGGCTCTGGCGTGCAGTCCGATGCGCTTCTCGCCCGTCTTTCAAATGGAAGACTTCTTCGACAGATATCCCGGATGCTACATTGACGGGGCTCACGTCAGCTTTTCTGATATCATCGTCGATACTGGTGTGAACGATGCGATGCTTCGAGAGACGAATAATTTGTGGAATCTGGAGGCGTGTTTGCCTGCTGTGCAAACCCAGCCCTTCCCGCCACAAAGAAATGGAGGACCCGTACGAAAATTAAAGAAGCGGAGAGCGACGACGTCTAATCTCCCGTATCCCACACCGCCAAAGCAAGACATCTTGTCACAATCGACTCACCATCAACAAACCCCGATGCAGAGTATTCCCGAACTAGCAGTAATCGACGAACAGCCCAGCAGCAAGGAATCAGATGAGCTACACGAGCAGAAAACCCCCATGCTCTTCGACGGGGACACGTTCCCGCCGGCGCTCACTTTCAGTCCCGTGCCCTCGGCCATCCGCATGCCGGATCCGATCTCTTTTGATCCTTATCAAGGTCGGGTGCTGGACCAGACGACGCCGGGAAGTTTCAACGGAAGCGTCGAATCGGCTCATACGGAAGTCGAAAGCGATCCTTTTTTGAGTTTGCTGGAACAGTTGGCGGAGAATGATGCGACACCTGCGTTTGGAGGACATGGGGATTTTGACTTTTATATGGGTGTTCGGGACGTGAGGTGAAGGTCGGAGAGGAGGGAAGAAGCAGAACCCGCTCCGAGGCGGTAGGAACTCCTCATTGCCAATGAGATCGCAAAAAGGCATTTGTTAGCGCCGCTCGTAACTTGATACCCCACGCCAATATTGTAGTGCTGTCTTCGTCTTCAATTCACAACAAACCGGGAATGATCGCCTTCCGCTTGCCGATTCGCTCTTTTCCAAATTTCTCCACGTACCACCTATACCCACTCAACGCCCTCGGCAGCATCGTCGAAATCTCGTTCAAGAGAAACGTCCTCGCGGGAACGCAGTCGAATCCCCCAATCATCCAAAACCCTGCCCACTCGAACCACTCGCACAAATAGTGCGGGTACAAGATGAAATGGAACAAGCCATTCTTCGGAATCATGTAGAGTTTGTCCGTTCCCGCGACAGGTTTGCCGTCCTTTTCTGCTTGCGCTTTCTGTCTCCGGGCCGCCGCGCGGCGGATCTCGCGCAGGTCGTCGTCGTGGAAGATGTTGCCTAGGAAACTCCAGCCCCAGATCACGAGCCCGATTTCGATCATGTAGAGTTTTCCGGCCCAGTCCCAGACGGTCGTGGGGCCGTACCCTGCGAGCCAGCCTCCGAGCGACAGGCCGTTGATCGTTTGCCAGGCGAAGGCGCTCAGCATCACGATGGGGTGGATGGGGGACATGGAGGGGTTGAGGTAGAGGGGAGAAAGGACTGCGCGGTAGAAGTAGTGGATTGTATATAATCCGATCATCGTCCAGTTCGCCCAGGGCAGGCCTTCGGTCAGGCCGAGTTGGGAGGGAAGGGTTTGGGCGCAGTAGTTGACTATCAGGACGCCGGGGAGCTCCATGATGAGCCAGGCCCATTTTCCTGGGAGGTTCCATTTGGATTCCACGGAGGTTTTGCCTTGCGGGTAGTAGTCGATCAGCCATTGGATTGCGGTGAACTGTGTATCCACAATCGTCTCTGTTAGTATCCACGGTGAGGATGTGAGGTCTTTGGGATGTTGTTACTGACCAGGGGGAAGAATTGCCAGCCCCACACGATCAATTCCCAGTTCTCCTTGGAGGGAGGCAGGATGCCTGGAATGAGCTCCATCTTTCGCGATGGCGACGCGGTAAGCTAGAACGCGTCTTTCAGCTTCTCTTGTCACCGCACGAAAGAGTGCTTGGTCTGTCGCGAAGGGTGTTGGAACAAGCAATGTCGTCATCGTCATGGCGTTTCATCGGCACCGCGCGGATATTCTACCGCGTGAAAGTCTAACCCTAACGCGAGATCTCGTGACTTCGCGACGTTTGGATACCCACGGAGATTGAGGCTTCAACATTGGACAAGGAAGCACCTACCAGCCAGCGTCTGACATCTGGCATGTTTCGCCCACTCACTGTATCTCCTTTTCTACACGTAATGCAACTGCAAGATGGCGGCCAAGTCATTCAGGATTCGGGAGTACGATGATGCTGACAATGTGGTTGCCACGTATGTGCAGAGCGTGGGCAGCACGAAGGACGGCGGGCGGGTAGATATGATTGTGCGGACATTGCACTGCAAGGCGGGAAGAATATGGGGCTAACGGCGATACAGCGACCTGAGAACACCAAGTCCATCATTTCGGTGTGGAACAAGACACTCGACGTTTTTCTGCCTGTTGGATTTCCTCATAGTGTTACAGATGACTACCTCGAGTGAGTGCCGTATCATCTCAGCCCGAAAGATCGACATGCTAATCCAAATCAGGTATCAGATATATGTGAGGAATCTCGGTGATCAAATGTGATACCTGCCATTCTAACATCTGCTCAGGACTCACTCCAGGCCTTCTCGAGCAGCATCGCAGCTATGCTCTCCTCTCGCGCCGTACTCGAAGGCGTTGGAGTAGGAGACGCAACAGCCAACGCCACAACTGCTCTCCTCCTCTCCATTCTCCAAGACTCCATCGGCCGCATCACGACGATTCTCTTCGCACACCGCTTCGGTCTGGCCCTCGAGCCCGAGTGCAAAATGTATCGTCTCCTAGCAGACATCCTCAACGACGCAGGTTTCATCCTGAACTGCCTTTCTCCGATCTTTCCCAAGCCCACTCGAGTGATGATCTTGAGCGCCAGCGGGATTCTTCGCTCGCTCTGTGGAGTCGCGGCTGGTAGCGCGAAAGCCAGCTTGAGCGCGCATTTCGCCAAACAAGGCAACCTGGGAGAACTCAATGCCAAAGACTCGAGTCAGGAGACAGTCATTTCTCTTGCCGGTATGCTGTTTGGTAGCTGGGTGATTACTTGGATCAAAACTCCGTTCGCTGTCTGGACGGCGATGATCTTGTTGCTTTCCATTCACCTTGAGACCAACAGGCGTGCTGTGCGGGCCGTGAAGATGCACACTTTGAATCGCCAGAGAGCCTCGCTAGTCTTTCATCTTCTCCAAAAAGGCCATATCCCCACTCCGACGGAAGTGGCGGCCCGCGAGCGTATTTTTGAGCGGGACGGGGTGTTGAGAAACAAAGATGATCGTGCAATTGGCTACTGCTTCCTCGGCTCATCACTGTCCAGATTGTTGGTCGCTATCGGAGAGCAACAAACGAGCACGAAAGCTGTCAAAGTGGACGATACAAACCTGAACGAGATCCTGGCACTCTACGAGAATGATCAGTATATCCAATGGCTCGACAGATCCTCTCGGCCCGGCAGAGCGAATGTTTTCACTGTGCTGAAGAAGCAAGCGGATTCGAAGGCACTCATCATTGCTTGGTGGCAGGCACTTATTTTCGCCGAAGGATTTTCAAGCACTACAAAATCGAGCGAGGCAGCCATCTCGGAGCAGTGCAAGCTCTTCGCAAAGGCCCGCGACGAGGCCAATGCGCTCTGGGATAAATATTGCGAGAAACTGGGAGAAATGGGCTGGGATTTGTCTTCGGCTCCGATGGAGACTGTCGCTGCTGCTCGTGTGGAGATGGAAGACAACTAACATCATTTCGGCATGCTGACTAGGTGGAAAGTACGCCAATCTTCGTTCACGGGATATTTCATTGATATTCTGTTCTCTAGCTGCGGATTGGAAAGGTCAAACGTGAAATGCAAACGCTGCCGATAACAGAAAAGACTTCCGAATGTCGAGCATTGATGATATGCCGAGCTGTCCTGCCCTGGCCGAAGGCCGCGAGATATGCCACGCCGGTAAAATGCAGTCGAGAGATCGCTCAGCAAAGCGAAAGCTCCAGGCACATTCGCTACCGAAAGGTTATAAACTATGCACTTATGACTCGCTGACCGACTCACGCACTGCTGTACGATGTGAGAAGAACAGAAAAGACATCAGGCCTGTGAGCAAGGAAACGATAGCTTGGTCACACTAGTCAGCAGATCATCGAAGCGAGATAACGAACTCTGACTCACCTAACGTGCAGGCCGTGTAATAGTACCCGACCGCATCTGTGATTGCAGCACACAGTATAGGCCCAACCAAGAGACCAACGTTGAAGGAAATTTCGGTGAGAGAGAACATGCGACTGCTTCCACCTCCCGGACCAAACATGTTAGGGTCTTGAGCTTTGAGCTCGTAAAGCAGCGCTACAAAAAACGTCAGTCCACAGCGAAGCACTCGTCATTATGGTGGGTACTCACATGTCAGTTGGAAAGCTCCAGCTCCGCGCATCAAGGACATGGTGAGACCAATTCCAACGATTGTTGCCACGAAAGCTCTCTCTCCCGCAACTCCATCTCCCACACCCAAGAAGTTGGATTTGCCGGGTATTCCAGTGAACCAGAGCAGCGGGGCGGTGATGACCCAGCCGATAGACGTGGGCCAACGAAGTCCTATACGATCTCGAAGCCAGCCGATGAGCGGTGCGGTCAACATGGCTGGGATCTGTAAACCAAGGAACAACGAGCCCGTCGGAGCAGGACCCCATCCGAACACATCTCGGAGATGCAGAGGAAGCGTGGCATCGAAAGCGGACATGATCACTCCAAACGCCACGACGTTGGCCATGGCCGCCCACGCCCCAGGATAGCTCAAAATCACGCTGTAGAAGCCACGAGCGGGCTTTTCGACAATTTCTTCATTTGTTGGCGAGGCTGGCTGGAGCAACGGAGAACCTTCGCCGACTGCCGGTTCTTCGGTTGGAGTCGCTGTGCCAGATACGTCCAGCTTCGCCTCTTGGTCCGGCCTGACGTCGACCATGGCCAATCGAGCGACGAGGTCAATGAACAAGAGACCCAATGGCACAGACCAAGCGGCCCAATAACCGAGCCACTCTAACAGAACTCCTGACACCGCCGGTCCAGTAATGATGCCACCTGTAACAAAACTGTTCGCCAAGCCGAGTATCTTACCCGTGTGTTTCGTACCAGCAGATTCCGCTAGCATGGCAAAGGAGATAATCCAAGCTCCCGTGCCGGCAACACCTTGAAGGATCCGACCGGCGTAGACAAGCCATATCGAGATTGTGGAAGCGACGAGTAAGGTGCCAACCGTGCAGCCCAGAAGCGAAAGCAGAAGAGGGCCTTTTCGATTTGTAGTCTTGTCCGCGAAATGTCCAATGATGGGAGCTGCCGGGATCGAGATGAGTCCGAGAATCACAAGCAGCTCTGCGGTGAATCGCTGCGTGTAGGCGGGATCAAGCCGGAGTCGTCGTTCGATCATGTATGGAAGGATGGGGACCACGAAGGCATAGAGGAAGTTCTCTTCGCAGCTGTGTTAGTGTAACCTCGGGCGCCCCTCCACGGTGAGGTTGCCACAAACCTGTGAAGAGTCCCAACGTTGAGGTGAAGATGAGTAGAGTTTGCGAAGTCCGCCATGACGAATGGCTAGCTGGTGTCGACATGATTGGTGTGAGCTCAAATCGCGAAAGGTGATGGAGCTTGAATGAGGCTCCCGTGGAGTTGACACACGCAAATGCAAGGCGACAGAAATAGCCGTCGTGATGGGCGGCTAAACAGTACATACCTCTCGGCCCGGGCGGCGGCAGATAGTTCTTCAGCTGGATGCCAAATGGCGAGCTCATGCACATGCGTGAGTCACCTTTTGGAACAATTGCAGTACAGTAGTACGTTATTGCGTCTCTGAGCCATGTGATGCGCAAAATCATGTGTCTCAATGTTACTTTTAGCTTCGGTGTTTGTGTGCGTCCATCGTGACTTTTGCGACATGGAATGCAGGTCAGGTTGGAGGAAAGGATGTGAGACGGGCCGAACTCCGAATTCCGCGTGTGAGTGTTGATGAATGGAAGTCTTGACCGCCTCGCAGCTGAGGTTATCGAGCCTTCAAGAAGATCAGATGTTGGTAGGAATTGTGGCAGCACGCGTTTTCGTTCTAGCATCGAATTTGTAAGGAGCCGGAGACTGGAAATTGTCCATGAGATCGTTAGTACCTCCCAGATCTTCAGTTGCGGGCGGATGCCACCAGAGCAGTCCTCGAGATTGGCAGTCAAGACGGTCTCCACGTCTTGTTTGTCATGTGAAACATCTGCATAATATCACTTTAATTCACCATAGACAGAATTGCAGTACGATGCGAGATACCGCTGCAATCATGCGCTGGTCTAAAAGTTGAAGATTTTCAAAGAAAGTAGAGACAAACATAGTTCCCGAGACGCAGCATGTAGACCTTCGTCACCAGACTGCGTGTCAAACAAACATCGAGACTTAAAGGACGGCGCAGGGCGGAGTCTATAGGTGGGACTTTGCAGATGAAAGATTGCTCCACGTTCGGTCCGGCGAGGATATGGTGGTATTATTGGGATGATGCACAGCCGAGGCAAGCAGTGCTGTCAATGTAGCGACGTCGGTCTGGATGGCGTGGCCTTGGTAGACGTGAAACAAACTCGAACTATATTGTTGTGAAAGGGAGACTTCAGATGCCGGGCGGACGGAGATCGCTTGGCGATCCTCTTGCAGATCTCCTGATCGCAACGGGATTGCAGGCCGTCGGCACCTACAAGACCACTCTTGCACATTCTCCATACTGTACCTACGAGATACAGACGGCAACAAATCAACGACAAGAGCTCCGAGGAAATGAACGGACCTTCTGGAAGGCTGTCGAAAAATTGTCTCGGACCCTCGCAGGGATGATCCCTCGCGACACCGCTCTCAAAGCGGTCTGCAGCAGCTGGTATACAGTTATTGTAGCACGGCGCCTCGTCGTCCCCATCGAAGCTCATGGCGCGCTACGGCGACCAGCCGAGGGTCTGGCCTTTGAGGGCGGAATGCAAAAAGATGAGAAGATGGCCAGACCGCCAAGTCTGCTGCGGTGCCTTTGAGCGCCGGACAAAGGAACGCCTTCTTCCTCTCCTCCGGCACTGTAATCAACTCGTGCTCCCGCGCGAAGGGATGGCAAGGATTTGACTGGGGTTTGTTTCGATTGATTGACTTTATTTTACATACTGCTAATGCCTCGCTGTTTGACCTTATCTCGCGTGGAAAGCTAATTGAAAGAGTGAGGCGTGCATAACAATTGACAGCAGAACCTTCTGGCTGTTTTCGAAGAAAGGACTGTCTGTTTTTTTTTATTATCTCTAGCATAAAACACACACGAAACGACACCTCCAAGGCCGAGGACCACGAAATCACAAACCCACACAACTTGCAACGCAATCGGTCGCGAAGCTCCTCCACTACTTCATCTCACTTGAACACGAGAAAGAGAGAAGGGAACAACAAACAAGAATGTGCTCATATTCCTTCCTCTACTACTACTGCGGCTGCGACATCTTCATGCTCGACGACAGCATAGAATACTGCGGCAACCGCTACCTCAACGGCTATTCGGTCGAGATCTGGAGCGCCGATATGTGCAAAGACCGAGTTGTCACTTGCAATGGGAGAAGTCGATGGTACTGTTCCGAATGCAGCGAGGACCATACGCTGGAATACGAATTGGAGGAATAGACGACACAGATGCTGAGGAAAGAGTCCTCTTCGGTGGTGATGTTGGGGGAATAGCTTTGTGTTTGTTGGTTTAGCGAGCGAAAACTATATTGCGATTCTGGGAGTTGTTTGGGCATTGTGGTCAGCGGATATGGCATACTTGCGGGAGCTGCGTGAGGTCCGACTTTGGTAGTTTTGCAAGACCTGTAAGCATGATTGTCAACATTGGGACCTTTCATTGATGCAATTCGTTCTCATCAGAAAGAAGCGTGTTGCTTTTTGACAAGATGCTCACTTGTTTTGAGTTTCTATCCATGCGCTAGACGGCTTGGTATGCTTGGAAACGCTGTGCCAATCTGCACCGCAGATTTCTCATCTTGATTCTGCATTCATGCATTCATCACGGTCTCGGTCGTGGGATAATCGAGCTGTTCGTATTCACTCGTATTATCTCGCTTCACGCCATTTCAGCTCTTGGTTAAAACATAACACTCTGCCCCAACGCAACGACATATTCTCTCCCAAAGGATTCGCCCGAGAATACGAAGCTGAGCTCAACTCTCGCAACACCCTCATCAATCCCAGACAAGTCCTTTACTCGCAGTGACGCAACAACTTTCGCTCTCTGACACCAACTCAAAGCCACTGCCCGCTCGAAAGAGACGCAACCAGCATTCGCTTGAGAGACTCCAGAACGTGCAAGATCTGATCCCACGTGAGTTCCTGCTGCTGCAATCTCCCCGCCAACTCCTTCATCTCTCCCACCACAACGCGGAACGCCCTCTTGCCGGGAAACGTCCTACTGCTCGGCCCATGTGCCACCCTCCTGTAGTGGAGCTCCTCCAGCCAGTCCAGCAGATTCTGCCATGCCAGGTCGGGGATGGTGGGAATGTACATCTTGAACCAGACTTGGAGGCGACTGCGTATGATAGGTTCGGCGCGCACCCAGCGCATGTAAGCCGAGGCATTGATGTCGTACATGTCGAATCGAAAGTGGTTCCCGTGGTAATAGATCCCCAGGGCTTCTTGTCGGATCTGCCGATTGACGAGCAGTAGGCCGGGTTCTGGGGGTAACTTGGTCGTGAAGGAGGATATCTTAATCTTTTCGGGTTGAACGAGGACATCGCGGTAGATTTTGTTGCGCAACTCAGGGGGCAGCTCGAAGAAGAGACGCTCGGTGACTGTTCTGTTACGTTTGGTAGTCTTCGTGGCGTGAGAGACAGTGTCAGATGCGTGCATGTTCATGTCTGCAATCTGGACTGTCTCGTGGAATCCTTCTGTCTTTGCGGCGCCAGATGCGTTCATCGTCGCCTCTCCGTTTGGGATCTCGTTGAGTCGACAGAAATGCCTGCTGATACGCACTTGCGGCGAGCAACTAGTCGTGCCTTGGTCGCTCGTCAGTTCGGGGTTTAACGGCGCGGTGTTCGCGCCAGACTCGAGTATACGCAATCTATTTGGAGTGGCAGCTGCGGGAAGACTGACCGAGGCGGGGAAGCCGCAAGCGAGTTCTTGCACGTCCATGGCTTGTGAGTTGTCGTGGTTGTGACGAATTGCGATCAGATATCGACATTTGCGGTCGAAGTTGTTGTCTGCTCGACACGGCCTTTTGTACATTCTGCGAAGCTCCGGTTCACTTCTGCGACGATGCGCTTCTGGAAAGCTCGACCCGACTTCCATCATCAGAGCACTTCCAGCGACAACGATGAGCTGTGGGAAAGATCTTGCGATGCGATGTATATGTTGTGGCACACCGAAATTCGATATTCCTTGCGCTATAACCAGAATAGCTGTCATGAGTAGCGAAATTCGCAGAGCCACTCTACTGCAGAATGCTGCCGACATCTGGTGCGCTGTCTCGTGCTTGTGAAAAAGAATAGATATTGAGTGCAGTGGTTTTGCAATGGCGAACTTTTGACGGCCTTCTTCGACGTTGATTGTCGGGCATTTCGGGCTTGAAATGCGTGGTCTTTCCGAAAATTCAAATTATGACTCACTAAATCCAACAACTGAGGAGTGTCAAGATCTGTTCGCTCGAGTTGTGCAGCATCGCGAGCCGGATGTTGATATTCATAGACATCAAAGGAAGTAACGAACCTGCAAGGGAAGGAAGAGGCTGACACTTACTCCCTCACTCGGTGATCCGCTCTGCACTGCCTGCATCTGCATCGCCATGCTGGACCTTTTCGCGCACGCTCATTGCTCTCCGTCTCGCATCAACATACATCATCATCTCAGTATAAGTCCTGGGTACGACCTTGACGTCTTTGTCTACCAGAAATGTGTAGTTGAACTGTCCCGTAGGCTTCGCTATGCCATGTTCAACGTCTCTGACTTTGGAGTCCACTCGCACCTGTACACGAGTTTTCGCATCCCGAGGTTGGCCTTCCGTTGTCTGTTGCTGGTCGGTTTGACCTGAAATGAGTGGTGGGTCCGTGTAGACCACTGTCGCTGTGAGGTACAAGACACTGCCCACTGGTACAGGATTTTGAAAAGTCGAGGGATCGAGAGATACGAAAGTCGGTCGTGTATGGGCGAAGCTGGCAGCACAGCAAAATGCAATCTCAAAGGTCTGCTTGAGCAGGAAGCCACCAAATATCATAAAATGATGGCGATTTCGATATTGCGGCTGCATGATTGACGCAGTCTTGAGTTGAGTTGCATCCATGGCAATTACGTTCGAAGGCATTCGTACTGGGTCGGCCGGGTCGTGGTATTGCAGTTGTCGCTGCCAGATGGCATGGATGAGATCGCTCTCCTCATCGTTCGGCGTCTGCTTCAGCAAAGATCGCTTCGCTAGCTCTTTGCGGCGCTGGCCATTCTTCTCTCCCTCTTCGAATAGCCGCTTTTCTTCTTCCGTGTCGGTTCGGACTGGTGCGATGTTCACTGCTTTTTTTGTAGCAGGATCCAGAGAGACCATAGTACATTGGCAGGTCATCATGACATCTTCTGGCTTCGCCTTTTGCCCTTTTGGTGGAGCCTTGGCGACTTGCAACGTGATTTCCATACTACTTCGGCCTGCGGCATAGGTAACCTGGCGTTCAAGCTTAGCATTCCACTGTGAAGCGTTCTGCGCGAGGACAAACCTGTCCACTGTACTCAAGATCGCAAACTTCAGTCAGTGGGTGCTCAATCGTAATTCGGTCGAAAGCCGCGGTCACTGTTGTGACAGAATCACCCGTGTGCTTATACGCCACCACGCCGGCGAGAGCATCCAAGTCCATCAGAATAGTTCCGATACGAATGTGGCCTGACGAGTTCATGTATGTGTCCAGCAGCCAAGGCTCTTGCTCGAGGGGAAGGATCTTGAACCATCAGTCTAGTTATCGATGTTGATATGTGTTAACCAGCTACATACAACACTGTGATACGAATCAGACATCTTCTTGGGTGTCAGATCTCGGCTCGCAGGCGTCCGGGTCGGCTCTGCTTGTTTTTGGCCTGCCTTTTGCTCTCGGAAGGCCTCAATCCATGGCTTTTGGACGCGCTCTCCTGTCAATGCCCTGAAGACACCATCTGTGCGATACAAATGACTGGCAGAAAATTGGCGTCTGGTAGCATGCTGGCGATCTCTCGTCACATTCAATGGCTTGACACGCAATAAATGACGCACGGCGGTATTTCTTGATGCCATAGTTGCGAGTTTTGGACGACGTTGAACGCGTCAGAAGTGTACTGTACTGATGCGGCGGCTGATGTTGTGCAGCCTGTTCTCGCCAAGCACGGAACGATTCGGGATCGTCCGTAACGTCACGTGCATCTCCCTCTTCGCAACAGCAACACTCGTTCCTTCTCCGCCACGAAAAGGGCTCCGTAGCCAACTTATCACTGGTCTCGACAAAGCAGACATCAATTTGATCTCCGGTCATCAGCATGAGAGTTCGTGAGGTCGCCATTTGGCACGTGAAATGCAAGTACAATGGACGGGCATACTTTTGAGCTTGAGCTGGGCCGGGTAGATTTGGTTTCAACAACGTCAGGTCTACGGCTGCAGCTCACGAGCGAGGCGGAAGTCACTACATTCTCGGGGGATCTGGAGACACTGACAGAGCTTATCACGACATGCAGCCTGCCTTGCCCCGAGCGGGCTTGGCTGTCTCTCAGACACGGCTTCCGACTGACCATCCGGTTGCAACTCCCAGATTGTGACCGGAACGAGCAAGAGAGTCTGGCGGAACAGCTCGCTCTGAGGCTGTGGAATAATTCTGTCAGTTGAGAGAACGCTCGCGACCGGACTCGGTACTGATAAGCACCAGCTTTGGCAACAGCTACAGCTCGAACCCATGGCAAAGGAGATGTCGTGGAGTGCCACTGAATCTTGCATGCTACTTCAGTTCTTTCTGGACCATCGGCAACAAATACCAGACAACACGAGGTGCAAAGCGCACAAGCTTAAGCAAGATGTGTATGCTCGCGACATACAACCACCGCCAGGAGTCCCCAAGGCAGAGATCAGCCAGGTCAAATTGTCTATGGCTTTTACGAACCCAGAGACGAGCAAACGAAAGAAGATAAATTGTTTAAAGATAGAGAGCAACCACGGAAAGCCGGAATTTGCGCCTCATGAACAATCGTTTACTGCCGGAGCCTCATTGCAACATGTTCAGGGGACGCGCCGAACAAGGACAACTCCAGAGAAAAGCACACCACGTACAGAACAGTCGCGAGCATCTGTCGCTCGCGAGTCTGAACATCCGGGGAAATTTTGTCGAGCACATTTGCGCCCGGGTCTTAAACGATGCTTGAGCACTGGTGACGTGATATCAGGGATGAAAGGGCACGTCATCGCAGCACTTCCGCTCTTATTCGATGCTGGACTGCGATACTCAATTGCTGCACCACTAACATGCTCGACGAAAGATGTCCAGGTCGACGCATGCGAGTCGCTGAAGCAACTTGCAGAAATTTGTCCTGGCGGGTTTTCGCCGGGGTTTCTGGAGGCGCTTGCTTCACGTGAAGCATACTTGCCCACCGTCAGCCATGCTATGAGCAGTATTGCTGCAGTGCATGCCAGAAGTCAAACGTTACGAAACAAGCTGAGAGAACTCGCACGCCGTGATGGCGTGACTGTCCTGCAGCATATCAGCATGTCCACGATGCAGGAAAGTCTGGCAGGCCAGCTATGGAGATGCCTCACAGCGAGTCTACAGAGCACGGATCGCACTCTCCGCACGCGTTCGATGATCCACAATAATCGTGAGCAACCGAGCAAAACACTTGAAATCGCCACTCTGGAAGAACCAGCATTCTGTGCCCTCGGGCTCAACGAGCCAGAAGCTCTTCGGGCAGAAGGATGGCATTGCTGTTGTGGGAACGACGACTGTAGTTGCCTGCCCGATAGAGATCTAGACCAAATCTTCGACGAGGACTGGCACGAATTCTTGGTAGAAGATCTCGCTTCGGCTTCTGAGGGAGACTCCCGCGCAGAGGATGGCTACCAATACCAAAATCTGCAAGCACGCGACGGTCGCGTGGCAGATGAGTTCGATGACGAGGCGTACTCGTCGTATGGTAGCGAGACATCTCGAAATATCGAAGAAACCCGCTTCCTTGGTGCCGTACCAGATGTAGCGCTCGCCAGGGACATTCGCAAGGACACCGGATTGCTGATGGAGCTGGATCTTGATACCGAAGACATTTTAGCGATTGAATGATATGAAGTGGGCCGTCTTCAGAGGACTCTGATTTCACAAGAACGCAATTTGCTAGTATTGCTCGCTATAGTTCTCATCTTGCATCTTCTGTACTGATCGTCAACCACCTCCCGCTCTGTGGTCGGAACTTCGGAACTGCCGCGCCGGTGAAAAGAGTTCAGCCACAGCAAACTCTTCTCTTTCCTCACACACAACATCCTTCCTCACCACCTCACACAGCATCGTATTACTTTGACGAACGGCATTCGCGGTACGGCATACTAAGCGCCATGGGACTCGACGCGTCACGACAGCTTTGTGGGTTACTGGTGGGCATCCTCTATCACTGCCACCACCAGATCGCCGCTCTCCAGCGAGATCTATACCGCGTGTCGTGAGACTGCATCTCCATTCTCGGTGCCGATGTCGTGTCAAAGATGGTGCGCGGAGGTTCATGACGCGACAGCCACCATGCTTTTCACCACACAACTCTGCCCATCGGTAAGGAATCAGAGCCCGGGCAAATGTTCGACCGGTCGCAGTCGTGCAACTCGACATCCCCGTTCCAAGACGGCTTGGATGCATGTCAGCACAGTCTTTGCGCAACAGACTCAATTTACTTGCGTCGTTGTTCGCCCTCTGCGTCTCGGCCCCTTCGCTAGAAGAGGTTCTGGTCCCCGTGCTGCGACTACAGCTCCACCACTCGCAATAGCCGCCAATGCAAACGGGTGACGTGCAGCAAGGAACGAGATCGACAGCTCATCGGCTCCGAAGAATGCCTCCACACTCGCACGGAAACAGGCGACTTGGCTGCTGAAATAGCTGGCAATGCTGATCCATTGCCCGTCCTGCGGCAGCAAGCCCATTGTCTTTGTCCCTCCGCTCGCTGGCCTACTCCACGATTCGGTAATTGATGGCAGGGTGATTCTTCGTACCGGTACGATACAGAACCCTGCACGACCATATGTGCGAATGTTGCACAGGATGCTCGCTTCCTGACACCTTTCCGTCGTCGTTGTACTGCCATTCTCAGCGCTCCGAGTCGTCGCTTACATAGGTAGCCTGTACTTCGAAAACCGTCAGCCAATAAGCCACCACTGACGCTGGGACTGCATGCATCACGCTGCAGCTGACCAAATATCGTCCGCTTGTGTTGTGCCTACTTCCGCGCTGCGGGCGATCCGATGAGCTCAACGCGCGCCACAGGACCCAGTCTCCCGGCGTCCTTGTTCTGGCGGCACACACGACACTTCGGTCTCATGGCTGATGCTGCACACCGAAAAGTCCACCCTCTGCCACCCACTGTTTGGTCCAGAACGCTTCAGAAAGCCCGGAACCTGCGGCTTGCTCTTGCCGCCGTGTAGGCGTCAGGTCTCTGCTGCCCAGCTAAATGGTCGGCATGCCTTGCCTGGACAAGAGCAAGAGAGAGAAGCGCGAGATGCAACTTCCAGTGGGCATCAACTTGCATTATCCCTGACATTGCCGAACTGCCACTGTGCACGTATGATTCGCCCCTAGTCGGATCCCTTGCTGTCAGGACTGCGCTCCGTACCAACCAAATCTCCTGCAAAAGCGAGCCATCTACCTTTTGCGTAGCTTTTCTGAGCATCCAAAGGGCATTCACTTTTCCATTGCCTGCCACGCGCACCGGCTTCGTTGGCCATCCACATTTTCCACACCTTGGATGTCGACACGAGCACCTCAAAGACCACATTGAATACGCTAGGCGCTTGTCCAACGACTGGATGTCATAGTACTATTGCTCTCCGATGGCACATTTCCATCAAGCTGGAAGCGAAGCTGCTAGCCTTGACCGAAGCTTCACTTCAGCACTCACCTTCGAACACAACTTCTTGGAGCAGCTCACCTGGACCTTGTGATACCAAGCATCGACATCAACCCGCAACAACAAGCCGTACTTGCGAATCCGCGAGCGATTGTGCGCTTCTTGGAAGGTTCGTTATCAGCGACATGGCATTGCCACACAGCCATCAGTGAGCTTCGCTAATTGGTGACACAGCAAGAGGATGACCAACATATTTCCAAGCCTTGCTTACAACGTATGATCAGCCATGTCATCCTACAGTACAGGTGATTCTGTGCCTAGCACTTTCGACCCCGGCATTGTAGCAGCATCCTTCTTCGCCAGTCTGACCGGATGCCTTCTTACCATTGAGATTCTTCACCGCCGAGGAACTGCGCTGGGCAACTTCAGGAGCTGGTGCGTCAACCTGCGACATTCGCGATCTGACGATGGCGGAGAAGGCTGATGTGTTGTGCAGGGCCGAGACAGTGGCATGCGCCACATCCTTCGGACTAGTCGGTATCTGGTGTATGCACTTTACAGGCAATCGCGCCATCATCCTCGGCGAAGGCGACGCTGAGTATCAGCTGGTCTACAACTCAGGCTACACCGTGCTCTCGGTTTTTCTGCCCATCATCGGACTTACGATTGCCTTCTCCGCTGCAGAGCTGCCTGCCAAGCAGCAATTGCTCCACTGGACGGCTCTAGTGCTCACGGGCACTTTCGCGGGTTTGAGCATTGTCGGCATGCATTATCTCGGCAACTTCGGCGTGACCAACTACAAGCTGAACTACAGCCCTCGATATTTGGCAGCATCCATTGTCATTGCCATTGGTGACTGCCTGACGGTCCTTGCATTATTCTACAATCTGCGCGAGCAATGGATCAGCTCCTGGTGGAAACGTGTGTGCTGCGCGTTAGCGTTAGCTGGAGGCGTGTCTGCGATGCACTTCACGGCCTCCACGAGCTGCAGGTATGAGTTTCTGCATAGCAATGGCCCTTCCGAGATCCGTTCACGAGACACGCAAGTCATCGTGGCTGGTGCCATTTGCGGTGCTGCTGCGATCATGTGCATGGGTGTACTGTTCACCACACGCGCACGGAATCGAATATTAAAAAGCAGGTCTCAAAAAGTGATGCTGGCCTGTGCGATGTTCGACCCGGATGGAAAGATATTAGTAACAACCGAAGGTGTGTTGCCCGCCAGAGAGATTACCGACAAGTACCATCATCGGACATTTGACGAGGACTTCGACACTGCGCATGCCGTCTTCCAATGGATTTATCGCGTAACGCACAACTGGACCGGAGTGAGCGAGCTGGTGCCTCGAATGAAAAGCCATCTGGCAGCAGAAAAGGAAAGCACTACGGGCGATGCTAAGGTCGTCAGCTCGCATGCCAGCGCCATATATGATGCAGAAACCTACAACAATTACGAGCTCATATTTTGTGAGCGGTTCTGTACTGCAGCATCCTCGCTGGCGACATCGATGGGGTTGCCGATCGACCAGCTTGGCGTGCTGTACGACAAAGTCATCGAGACCGGTACCTTGAGAGTGGATGCGAAAGAAAAGCGCTGCGGAAACTCCGAGGACAAGTCACTGGCGGAAGTGGAAGCTGCGCTGCGTCTGAGTCTGTTCGGCAAAGGTCAGCTCATGTTCATAACCCGGCAACTGACTCAAGAGGACACAGACAAGCTGTTGAATTCAGGCTACCGATTCGCGGCAAGGCAGCAAGTAAGCAGAAGCATCGCGCAGGCCATGCAAGTGCCGCAGTCAGCGCTGGAAGCTCACTTGAATGACCTTTGGCGCTACATTGAAAATCTGATGAACACAGAAAAGGGCGGGACGTACCTGGCATTCTTCGCCATGATTCCGAAACCGAACGGCAAAGGCTTTGACATCGTTGTGCGAAAAGAAAATCAGGACCAGCTGCCTGATGTGCCGTTACTGACCGGCAAGCCGATGCAGTGGCAGGCTGCGTTTTTGGAAAAGATGGATGGCTTTCGCGTGCAACAATGCATCCAGTTCTGCGAAACCGGCGGCGGACGGCAGGAACCTCGATCACCGCAAGAGCAGCAATTCGCCGTGATGGTCAAGCAGGCCATGGTGTCTTTGACTCGGCAATTTCCTCCAGAATGGAAGAACGAGGCCCGATTCTGGGCCCAACCGCTCATTGCCCACTACTCACATCGACTCCGAAGAGGCTCAACGATTACTACGTTGTATGCCTTTACTTGCATCGGCGACATGCATGCCTCCATTGACAAGTCGGAAGCATTATCCCGCATACCTCGGACTTTCTTCGACACCCGACATCGATGTTATTCCGGCTCTCCGGACCACGCCGTCTTGATGAAAGACATACACGCCGCCTTCGGCCCTCTCTTTGCACGAAAATTGTCCAAGCCGGACAACAGCACGCGTCGCCACGGCAGACTCTCCATCGCCCTCAGCAATAGTCCCGTCAAGCCGCTCAGAAAGATGCGAAGTAAATCCATGCCCATCGTCCCGGGCAAGACGCCATCGTCCCGATGTAGTAGTGCTGCAGAAGGCCACTCCACGGACGAAGACGTGTCCTCCATGCATGAGCTCGTCGATCGCCCTGCGCATCACACCAGCTCCTCGTCCGGATCTTCTCGCGCCATCTATGATCGGCCGCAGACGAGAACGGGCAATTGGGGCGGAATTCTCGTCAATAGCGAGACCGTCGTCAAAACGGACAGTAAGAATGAATTTTCGCAGGACGAGAAATTCGAGGGACTTCGGGAATTGGGCATAAGAACTGCGGTCGGGACTGCGAAGCCTGAAACGACGTTTGTGGATGAGCTGGTTACGGTTACGAAGGGACGACTTTTACCAGCTTCGAGTCGGGGATATGCCTGATTGAAGACCTCTGGGCGTTGCCGGGGTCACATTCTTCCTCCTTTTTCTCCCTACAAGTATTGAGAGATACCCTTTCTAGAGCGGTGTTTTTGAAATTTTCGTTTTGGGACGGAGCAGGGCTGGGCATATGTGGCCGAGCGAGGATCTGTGTATAGTACTCCGGATGACAGGTTCAACAACATGTTTGGTGAGCATTTTTCTCGTGTCCGCTTGGGCTAGCCGATGAGATCTGTCGTGATCTCTACACGATCTGCGCCCGTCAAAGTCAGAATGTTCCATGCTCGTTTTGTTCTATGCTCGTTTTTGACGATGATGAGCTCGTTCCCCCAAACATCTGCCTCGTTACCGAATGCTCGTGGTCCATCCAAGGTTTGGTGGCGGAAGCTTCTCTCTTGCATCACGACCTCATCAGCGTCCTTCCATCATCTCAACGACTTGGATACATACAGTAACACGACATGCGTGTGCACGAATCAGCGACGGCGTGATCGGTGCTTTGGGCAAGGCTCCGTCAGCCTCATACGAGCGCGTGCGAAAGAGAAATGGAACGCGAAGGGAGACGCGCAGTCCGCCGGCTGGAGTCTAGAGTTGGTGGCAGATCTCGTCACGCGCTGGGCCGGTCGCCGACAAGCACCACGACGTGGCCGGTGATTTTCTCTTCAGCAATATAATCGACCCTCTTTTGCAAGCTCCTTGGTGACGCAGTCGACTGTGGTCTAGGTCGAATGTCCACGCCAGCCTCGTCGATGGCGTCTTACAACCCGCAGCCAAGCGCGCAGTCGCTGACGAGGTGCGACCACGTCGACATGAGAAGAAATTGCTCTCCCGCAATAGCGTCGACGGAGAGATTCGAATCTGCTTAGGACGCGGAGGAGTTGGTGCCATCAGCAGCAGCATCAGCCGCTTCCAGACTCCCACCCTGGTCCGCCGAGCCTCAGTCCTTTTCTCACAACGGAGTTTCGCCGCACGCCGGCAACCGATCCGAACGCTCCACTGAACGAGGGCGGAGTGAAGCGGAAAGACGCTTGTTTGAAATTGCTGTGAAGATGCCTGCTGTCACCCCTCGCTTTGACTGCTGGGGAACAGGAGCCGTCTACCGAACAAGCATCCCCGAATGCTGCACGATTACAACCCTAGAGGAGATCAGGTACAGCCCCTACTGGGAAGCAAAATCTGCTGCATGATTGGTTAGCACGAGAGGCACGAGACACTTGTAGCTTAGCGAGGTGGATGAGGCCCTGTTTGCCTCGCGGAGATTATCGTAATGCTATTCGCGATTATTAGATTCCCGCATTGCGAAAGAAGTCTTACTATATTTTACTAGCTTAGCTTTCGATAATTGTATCTATTTACCTCGTAAGAGAATTGTTACTAAGAAAGTTAGGTAGCTAGTTAAACTTTAACCTTATAGAAGTTATATTATCGCGTACGTTATAGTTTAGAATCTTATTAATTATTATACTATTTATCTCTATTATCGTTAAGAATTAAGATGTATTTATCGCTTTTTAATTCGCTACTTTCTAATTAACTAGAAGCTAGAATATAAGGATTTTACTTTAAGTAATAAACTCTTTAATTATTTTGCTAAATAGCTAGAAAAAAATAACTAATTATAGTAGTTCTAAGTACTTATTTCTCGGTTAATTAGCTCTTAAATTCTTAATATATTATTAGAATAAAGTATATAGCTAGTATAGAAGCTTATTATAAATAGAGTTACTAAATAAAAGTATATTTAATAGAAGTAGAATAAGTCTCTAAAATTTATTAGTAGATAGATATATTTTAAAAGTAAGATATCTTTAAGTATAAACAAGATAGAAGCTACCTCTTTTAGTATATCTATAATAGGCTCTAGCCGCTCTAATAGCTAAATAATAAGTAAGAAACACTTTTTATTATAGATAATATATATAGTAAATATACTTATAGTTAGCTAGAATAGCTATGTTACGGTTTATAATTAGCTAGACCTAATTACGAGACTATTACGTATTAGAAGGGGAGCGACGCTTAGCCTCTAGGGCTTAGCGACCGCTCTAGTCTACTAAGCGACGTAAGAAGCATAGAGCGACGCGACTACTTAAGAGCGACGCGACTGCTCTTTACTATAGCTACTACTCTTAATAAGAGAAGAGAGGATCTCTTATATATATAGTAGTAATAAGTATCGCCTCTCTAGATAGTTATTACGTATAACTTACTATTTAATCTTACTAAAAGGAATTTAAGACTCTTAGCTTAGACATTAATACTCCTACCTCGTTCTTCCTTATAGATACTTAATAAGCTTAATCCCGATTAAACTTAGCTTCTACTTAGTAATATTATTAGGCTCGACCCTTTAGTTAAAACCTAATAGCTTTATACGCCCTTAAGAATATCTGCTTTAGAAAGTATTAGGGGAGTTCCTACCCTTAGTAAGATAGGATCTAGCCGCGGAAAAATAGTTTAACTACTAAGAGTAATACTACTAGACGACTCTAACGACGAAGATTAAGGCTAACTTATAATAAAAGGACTTAAACTAGCTAAGCCTAATTTCTATTATAGAGACTAAAATAAGTTCGACGATTAGGTTAACTAAATAGATATATACTTTATGTTTAACTATATTAGCTTAGTGCTTAGAACTATCTTTGCCTATACGTTCCTTAGAGGAAGTATATAAAATTAGATTAAACCCTACCTTAAGGCTTATACTAATTTCTAAGGAACCTAGGACTCTACTAGTATATTTAGGGACTATGCTACGTTTAAGATTAAGTTTAAGAAGATCTTTAGATCTTCTAACGAGGTAACCTAGGCAATTAGGGTTATCTAGTATCTAAAGTAATAAACCTTTATATCCGAATATATAGTAAAGTTCGAGGAATACTCTTAGATTACTAAATAGGATAAAAGATCGTTAATAATAATATTTAGATATAGACTTAAAGACTCGGTTAAGGACTAGTTAATAACCTACGATAGACGATAAGATACTCTTAAGCATTTAACCGAAGTAATAATTAAGGTTAACGACTAGCTCTATAAGAGAGCTCTAGAAAGACGATTCGATTCTAAAATAGAAGGAATAGTAGGACTTACTTCTAAGTATAGCTAGAACCGAGGCTACGTACCTAAGTAAGATAACTATAAACTAAGTAAGCTATACTATAGACTATAACCTATAGAACTCGACGCTACCTAGAAAGGTCGTAAATTCTAGAATAAGAGCCGAGGAAAGCCTAAAGGAAGCCTAGGAAAAAGGTAGGAAAGACTAACTTACTATAGATATAGCAAAATAGGCTATATAAGAAGGGACTACTATTCTATAAATAAGGTATAGTAGCAACCCTTTAATATAATATAATAAAAGGAAGAAGGACGTAGTAGCTATAACGACTACTAAGTACTATAGGAAGTCCGACTTCTAAGTATAATATCCTAAGTACTAAATTAAACCTACTAGGAAGAACGTCTCGAATATAAAAGCCTTTACTAGCGATTCTATTATAATAACGTATACTAGATATACTACTCTTCTAAGAGGGACGTAGGCTTTTAGCCTTCTATACTATAGAGAGGTATAAGCTCGCCTCTAATCTAACGAGATAAGGATAAAAGTAGACCGTTACCTATCCTAGAGGAGCTATAGAAATTAGTACTATACCTTAGACTCGCTAAGAAAGAAAATATCGATAAATCTTACTATAATAATAATAAGGAAAATAGCCCTTCTAAACTAGACTTATCTAAGAAGGAAAAGTAAGACGAATCTATAAAAGATATTAAAAGTAGTAGCAAAGATAAGGAATCTAAAGACGAACTAGTTACGTTTATAAGTACCTTCCTAGGACTATAAAGGAAAATTATACTTTACTTTATATAGGAAATCGAAGAAATCTTTTCTCTTATTAATAGGAAAAGATATATTAACTCTTAGAAATTCGACTATTCCCTTTAACGACTCTAATAGTTATTTTAGAATTACTAAAGAATATAATAAGAATCTTACTTCTAAGAACTTATAGTAGAGCGACTACTACTAGGTAGTACCCTTACGCCCTATAGATATATTATACTAGATAATTATATTATACTTAATAAAATATAATAAGAACTCTATAAGCTATAGAAACGATTTTAAATAGTCTAAGAATACTAATATAAATTCGCCTATATTAAAACTCTATTCGAATAAAAGATAATTAATAAGGTTCGAGAAATAAGAACTAAAATCTACGCATAGCTATAATAATAAGCTAGTAATACCTAGTTAGAAAAAGAATTGACTCTTTAAGAAAGAGCGTCTTAAGAGAGGTCTATAATACGTAAAGTACTTACGCATTAATAGTAGTCTTTTATACGAAAATTAACGTTAATAGTTATATGCTATATACTATAATCGATTTAGAAGCGAGTAGGAACTTTAGCTCTAAATTATTTATTAAGCGATACGAGATCGTAATCTAGCGTAAGAGGGAAGAATACGAACTAATCGTAGTTAACGTATTAGCCTTACTAAGTATAGAATAAGAGACGTTTCTACTACGACTTATAATCTAATAGTACTACGAGGATATTATCTTAGATATTACTAATATAGCTAGTTATAATATCGTTCTAGGCATATCTTAGTTAAGAAAGCATAATCTAGTAATCGACTAGAGAAAAGGAGTACTTAGGTTTAAAAAATGCAATTACGTTATTAGTATTAACCCTATATAGCGATAGCGTATACTAATAGATAAGGCTAGGAGAGAGCTTAACGAATTAACTCCTAAGCTAATAGAAGCTAACGAGAAAGATAGCCTAACCTAAATAGATACTCGCGATAGTAAGGAGGTTAATAAAGTTATAGGCATAATTAGGAGTAATATACTAATAAAGGATTTAAAGTCGGATCTTAAAATTCCTAAAGAGTATTAAAAATAGACGAGACTCTTTAAAGAGGTAGAAGACATTACTACTTTACCTAAATACTAGAAATAGGATTACTAGATTAACCTTATACCTAGAAAGGAGCCCCTATTTAAGCTACTATTCTAGAAATCTAAAAAGTAGCTCTAGGACGAAGATAAATAGTTACGCAAAATACTTAAAAAGGGCTAGATATAGAAATCTAGATCGAGTATAGGCATACCTATCTTTAGCGTTCTAAAGCCTAATAGGGACATATAAATTATTATTAATTTTAGAGGACTTAATAAGATTACTATTAAGAACCGATATCTACTACTAAATATTAAAGAACTATAAAATAGACTAATAGGATTAAACTAGTATACGAAAATCGATCTACGAGACGTATTCTATACTATCTATATAGTAGAAGGTAAGGAATAGAAGATAGCATTCCGAATACGCTATAGACTTTACGAGTTTAAGGTTATACTAATAGGATTAACTAACGCGCTAGCCTCCTACTAGAAGATAGTTAACGATATTCTTAGAGATCTGCTCGATATATACGTTATTATATATATAGACGATATCCTAGTCTATACTAAAGAATCTCGAGAATAATATATAAAATAAGTCTAAGACGTCTTCTAGAGACTTATAGAAGCAGGATTCTAGACTATACTAAAGAAATATAAATTCTATAAGAAGGAAGTTAAATTCTTTAGATTTATAATTAACCTCGATAGAATTAAGATCGACCTAGAAAAGATCGAATTAATATATAGTTAGCTAATACTAAAGATAGTTAAGAATATATAATTATTCCTTAGACTAGCTAACTATAACCGAAAATTTATTTAGAACTACTTAAAGATTATAATACTACTATTAGACCTAATAAAGAAGGACCTAAAATAGAACTAGATAGATAAGTACTAGAAGGCCTTCGATATACTTAAATAAATATACTATAAAGTACTAGTCCTATAATTATTCGATAGAAAGCGACTAGTCTAGATTAAGACGGACGTATCGGATATAGCTATAAGGGCATACCTTACGTAAGAGCATAATAGGAAACGATACCTAGTAGCCTATTATTTAAGAAAAATATTAATGCGTAAATCCTATACTACTCTAACTAGCTTATAGCTAGCTAGGCGTGCATATCTATATTGCTAAGGCCTAATAGCCCTAGAATTAGGTATATAGTAGTCGCATATAGCGTAATAACGCGTAGTTCTTGCCTCTCGTCTCTAGGTAGCTAGGCTTAGAAACTCTCGTAAGCACTATAGTTTAGATCGAGAAACGACTACGCTCGTAGTTACGTTTCTATGTTTAGCTTACGAACCCTTATATTAGCTATATCGTCTCTTATATTAGCTAGTAAGGCGGGTACGCATAGAACGTATACGTATAATAATACTAGAACTATAAACAAGAAACGTAGGATAGATAATTAATTCCTATAGAGAAGAGCCTAAGCTCGCGCTTTTATAAGCACTCGAGCTACTAAGGATATATAGTTTCTACCTATTAATCCTCCCTTTCTTTATATCCGAATAGATACTCTAATAAACAAGATAACTATTCTAAAAAGATAGTTTAGTAGAACTAACTTCTATAAAATAATAAACTAAGTACTATCTATTCTTTTTAATATATTAGACGTTTATAATATTACCGTTTCCCTTTGCCGAACCGAACTAGCTAGTTCTATTTACTATATATATATAGCTATACTAATCTCCTTAAACTCGTTTTTCTTATTATCTAGGTAGTTAGCGCTATCGAATAGGAAGTACTTTAACTAGCTCTAAAGGGTCTTCTTAATATATAAGAAGAAGCTCTGCTCTTTCGCTATAGCCTTTTTAGCCTCTACTAAGCATTTATATAGCTACGCGAATCTCTTTTTCGCTTATAGAACCTAGACCTATTTATACTACTTCTCGAAGGTATTATAGTCTATATATAGTAGTATAAGAGCCTCTTAGCTTACTTCTAGTTCTTTCTAGCTATAGCGTCCTATTAATGCATTCGAAACTAGCCTAACGCTATTAAGCTATTACTCCTAGGGGAGTCTACGCTTCTATAGCTTATTAGGGAAGTTAGCGCTCGTAAATATCTTAGATATTAGTAGTATCGTAATATTACTAATAAGGACCTCTAGAAAGCCTAGGGTATTCTTTCTAACTAGCTCTTAATTATAGTACTTAATAAGCGTTAGGTAGACTATATATCGCGAGAAGATACTAGGATTCTCTCTATAGGCAATTATCTAATATATTAGTACTAAGTTGCTAGGTATAGTCGAGACGTTATATAGTCGTAGGCTAGCGTCCTATAGGCTATCCTATCCTTAGTCTAAGATATAGACTAGCGTCTACTTAGTGTCCGAGTCCTCGTCCTCGTTATTATTAAGCTTATTAACTATATTATAGATTAGACCTAGGTAGTTAGTACTACCGACGATATTAAACTTAGCGTATTCGGCTTTATCTTCCTCCTTATCGTCGAAGTTAACCTATAGCTTATAGTTAGGCACCTATATAACTAGTCTACGTCTAGGAAGGGTACTATTAAGAGAAACTATAGTTATCGTATAGGCGGTCTCTTATCTATCTTTCTATACTACTAGAGGGCCTTTAATAAACTTCTCGCTAGTAGCCTAGTTTCCCTTACTAATTAGAATCGTTAGGTCGATTCTGCTAGTAGGCTCTCCCTACTAGTACTAAGCTATTATAGAGTACGCGATAAATCTATATATAGCCTTATCGCGTAGAGAGTCTTATACTAGGATATTAAGTAACTAGATAGTTAGGTCCTATTATATTAGCTACTAGGTAAGGGAGAAGAACATATTTAGTATCTATTTATATATATTATAGCGGCAGCGGAGGTAGTAGTAGTATAGGTCGAATTCTTAATATATTTAAGAAACTATATTTACGTCCTTTACCTACTAATTAAGTAGTCTGCTAAATACGTTAAAGCTATCTTTAAGAAGCTTTCCGCTCTAAGCTTTCTATATATCTTAAATAGTCTTAAATTCTAAGTAAGATAGGCAGGTATTAGTAAAGTCTAGCTTTATTTATATAGGCCTAAGCTTATTATCGTTAGCCCCTAGAATAGACTCTTAAGTAGCTTCTACGTTACTATAGTTATTATCGAACTAAACTAGCTAGTTCGCTTCGTTAGAGCTCGCGCGCTACTTCCTCTTAGCCTTTCTAGACTTCTTACTTTTCTTAGACTTCTTTAGAGAGTAAGCTATAGATATAGGTATAGAATCCTCGGCATCTTTAACTTATAGCTATAGGCGAGTCTTTTTCTTAAAGCTACTATCCTCTTTATTATTAGTATTAGCCTTACGCTTAGTCTTTTCCTAAGCCTTCTTATTAGCTACTACCTTTGCTATAGCCTTCTCTATATTACGTAGCTAGTTCTTGCTAGCCTATTAGTCTATCGCGTCTATCTTCTATATCTATAGGTCTTTCCTTAAGTTATTAGGCACGTCGTCGATTAATCCCTTTGCTAGTAGGTATAGCCTATAGGAGATATTCTATAAATTATAAAGCCAATTAGACGCTATTATTATCGATTCTTCTACTAGAAGGCTAACTACCTTAGCTATCTCTACTATATAGGTACGTTAGAAGGGAGGACTAATATCTAGGGATTCGTACTTATTAAGGAGGATTATATCTAGCTTTCTATATATACTATCTTTATAGCACTCTTTAAGGTAGTTAGTATATAGAATAGTAATACGGACGCGGACTTCTCCGAGATCTAAATAAGGCTTCTTAATCGCCTCGTTTACTAGATTATCTAATAAGTCCTTATTATAGCTATATATCTCGTAATATATTACTTATTCTTTTACCCTACTAGCTAGTTTATATAGGCAGACTAAAATAATTATTTCTAGCTCTAGGGCTATAGTAACGGATCGAGAGTAGGTTATCGTAGCCTTGCCCTTACTAGCCTCTTCTTATTAGTAGTTTAGCGCCTTAAGCTCGCGGTCCTCGTAGTAGAGGTCTCTAATCTTATAGTATAGATACGCGAACGTATTAGGGCGTAGTTAGTCTTTATTAGCAAGGTTTATTTTCTTACGAACCTAGCGCTTAGCTACTTTATAGAAGCTCTTAAACTCGTTAGAAGCTAGATTAAGGTAGCTAAGAAAGTCGTAGCTAGACTTAGAGGGCTTACTAAGTAGCCTACTTATAGCTAAGCCTCTAGCTTTATTATTAGCGTCGGATACTCTAGAGATCTTATTCTTAGGGATAATAAAGTAGGCGTCTATAATAGTAAAGCCGTTCTTATCGATAATCTAGAGGTTCTTATAGCTAAATAGATCTAGCTAGAATATAGCCTCTACGCTCTTAACGAAGCTAGCCTTCTAAAATTTACCTAAGATATAGCTAGATATAAGGCAGAATAGATTCTCCTTCTTTCTATTATAGAGAGCCTAGTATAGTATCTATTTAGACTAGGTTAGGCCTAGTAGTCGGAGATTCTTAGTAAGGACGTTCTTAAATAGTATAAAGTAGCGAAGACACTAGCTAGCCTTCTTATAGATCTTAAATATAGAATTAAGGAAGTTAAAGTAGAGGAACTCTCTACTCGAGCTAAAAGAGTTCTATAGTACGTCGAGGAGACTCTCCTACTTTTTAGCAAACTACTTGCCTCTCTTATAGATATCTATTACGCCTTTTAGTCCTTTTAGTACTCCTTCTTAAGTATAAGAGGAGGTACGCTAGCTAAGTTCTTAAATAAACTAGAAGATAATAAAAGCGTAGTAGTCGTCGTCTCCCTAAATAGCGCTATAGATAGAGCGTAGAATAGTTTGCTTCTCTTTTTCTATTCTTACGTTAGTAATAGCTTCTAGTATCTATATACGAGTATATTATCTGCCTAGCTTAGAAATATTAAGTATAAAATTACGGAAATTAGCTAACTTAGAGTTAGCGGCATAGGCGAGCGCGTTAGAGTTAGAGTAGCGTACTACTACCTTAGGCTTAGGGGTAGGCGCTTTAGTAGTTATATTAGTTATAGCGATGTCCTAGTTAGTTATTATACTAGTAAGGTAAAGGAAGAGAAAACCGACTATATAGAAGGGAGTATGCTATATACGAGCGGAGGAAGCTAGTTAGAGGTAGGCGTTTCTATAAGCGAGTTCTTAAGCGAGAGCCTAAGAGAGTACGTAAAGCGGCGAACGTATAGGTCTTCTAAATAGATAAGTTTATGCTAGTAGTAGTAAGAATAGTTAGTATATATATAGAAGAGGTTATTATATAGAGTTTTCTTATTTTATTTACTTAAAAACTCTATATAACTATTATTACTACTACTACCTATACTCGGCGGAACTAGAGTAGTTACTATAGTAACCTTTAAGGGTCGTTATGCTTAAAGTAAATATTAAGGTTAATAAGACTAAGAAGAGACTAGAAGAGCCGAAAAGGAGAGGAGTTTTATACTTAAACCTACTACCTAGACGTAAGGGTATTTATAGCTATACGTTAGAGGATCTTTAGCGCTATTCGAAGTAAACTAGCTAGTTCGCTTTATTTTTACTACTAGAAATAAGGAAGCATATACGTTTTCGCGATTACTTTTAGGTAGCTATTAGCTAAAATTAAGTAAAAGTCGCCTAATCTTATTCCTTATTACTCCTAGGAGCCTAGACTAGTTAGGAACTAGTATTCTCTTAACGGTAGATCCTCTCGTTTATAGTAATAGCTCTCTTATCTAGCTTCCTAAGGTCTATTCTACTTCTACTACTAATCCTCCCTTTCTTATAGTACTAGCTATATAAGAGTAATAAGTAATACGTTTCTCCCTATTTCTTATACTAATACGGACGTAGTAGAAACAATTTTTAAAAATTAGAGGCCTACTAGAATTCCTCTAGTATTAGAATGTCTAGCTAGCGGATATACTTCTTCCTCTCTTCTTAAGTTATTCCTAATAGCTTACTAATCTAGATCTAAGGGTATAGATAGCTACGCGGCCGTAGCTTAGGAGGTAGAGGAACTAGCTATTCCGGATTAAAGTTATTCTCTTAAGAAACTATAGCCTCTAGATCCCTCTAGTACGGCACTAGCTTTAAGTTAAATCTAGGGAACGTATAGTAAAGGACCTCCCTACTAAGCTTCTTAATCTTATACGCCTTTCCTTTATAAATAATAGCATATACTAGAAACGGACCTCGCTATCGGTACTATAGCTTATTTAAGAAGCTTATTTTTAGTTCTAATTAGTAAACGACTACTATCTACCTAGGATAAAGCTCCTACTAATTAGCGTTCTTATAGTTATTAAAGTACTTAATATTATGCTTTCTTAGCTAGTCCTACTAGGTATAAGTGTCCTTAAGTATTATATATATCCGTTCTATAGCCGTAGCTCGTATCGCTAATAAGGAAGAATAGTTACGGACTATCTCCTACTTAGCTACTTAGTAAGTTCGGAATTTAAGCTCTACTAGTAATATAGCATCCCTACCTATTATTATCTCTGCTAGAGTTAGCCCTATTATCTAGTTTATCGTAGTACGTTCCGCCTAAAGAACCGAGGGAATATACTTAGCTATAGCGCTTACTCCTCCGCCTATAAGCTTAAAGAGAGCTACTAGAATTAGATAGTATCCCCGTTTAATAATTCTATTAGCCTATAGATAGTAGGGGGAGATTGCGATCTACTTAATTCCGTAGCTCGTAAGTAGCGCTTCTTAAACGTTCTCTTCGCCCCTATTTATATAGATCTTAGCTATAGCCCCCTAGTAGCAAATTAAGTCCTCGTAGATAAACTTCGTAATATACTTAGCGTTAACCTTACGATTATCTGTCGTACGTATTAACTAGGCCTTTAGCTAACGAGAAATAGTCTCTCTCGTAATAATAAGATAGAGCCTAGTACTAATAAATACTACGTCTAGATACTATCGCCCCCTAAGATACTATTTCTTAGAAGTATAGAATAGGCTAGGACGCTAGTAACCGTTTCTAAGTATATATTACTAGCAACTCTTATAGAAACAAACTACTATAGTATAAACGCCGTCCTACTACTATCGCTTAGTAACTATCTTATATGTTTGTTCTAGTCCTAGGTGTCTATAGTAATCGTAATAGGTAGTAATAATCCTATTATAGTAGTTATTATCGTCGATAACTCTCTAAGGAATACTACTAATCTAATCCTATCTTATAAGCTAACTCTCCTTACTTATATAGAACTTAAGCGTACGTTTTCGTAGAGACTTATATTCTATTAGAAATAGGCCTAGTAGATATTATAGGTAAGTAAGGAAGAATGCGATATTCCTCGAGTTCTAAGAGTAGGTACCGCTTAGTACTTCCTCCTTTAAGTCTGCTTAAGTAGGGAATACTTAGGCGACGAGGTTATAAGCAAAGTAGGTAAAGAACTAGTTATTAATTATCTTATTAATATTGCTCTCCTCTACTAGTTCCTAGGTATCCCTCTCTATTAGAGGCTTGCGAGATAATCCGTTAGTAGCCGTATGCTTCTTCCTAGGTATATATACTATATTAAAGTCGAATAACCTAATCTAAGTAAGCTATCTTATAATAGCTACGTTCGGGAGATCCGTAGTAGCCTTATTAAGTTAATATACTAGCGTATTAGCATCTACTTCTAGCTAGAAGAAAATACTAAATAACTACGGATAATACTTCTTTAGTGCTTTAAGAATACTAAGACACTCGCGCTTCCTAGCGTCGTAGTATTACTTAGAAGCAGAGAATAGTCCTAACTTAAATCGAGAAGAGTATTAAATCCTACTATCTTTCCTATTATACTAAGATATATAGCACCTCTACGAGTAGAGACTAGAATCTACGCCTACTATAATTAGTCCTCCCTCTAGTTTATAGTCTAATACTACTAGCGCTAGCGTAGAGATAAGGAGTTCTATAATCGTATCCTTAGATTACTAGTGTTCTTTCGTCTAAGTAAACTTAACGTTCTTTTTTAGAAGAGAGAAGAGTAGTCTTAGTAGCTAGGCAAAGTCCTTAAGCTAGATCTTATAGTATACGAATATCCCTATAAGAATACGGACTTCTCTCTAGTCTATAGGGGTCGGCTATTTAACGAGCTTAACTACTCGTTCCGCATCTAGGTGTCTACTATATTTATTAGTAACGTAACCTACTATCTTAATCTATTTATAGTATAGCTATAGCTTTTCCCTATAAACCGTTAGTCCTACTCTTTCTAGGTTAGTAAGTACTTTATCTAAGTTCTTAATATATTTTACTATAAATTAGCGGAGTCTAGGTTTAACCTCCTCGTTACTATACTTTGTTTTTAGCCTATAAATAGCTATATCGTCGAGGAAAGGTTTAGTAGCGTAAGGTATTTAAGTAGCAAAGATAAGCATAATAATTCGGATAAATTAAGCGATAGAGTTCGTAGCTCTCTATAGTAGTATCGTCTAGCGTAGTAGGCTAAGAGAAGTATTAAAACTTATAAGGTCCCGACTTCTTATATCTAGTAGAATTTAATTATAGCTAGAGAAGATATTAACTAAGAACGAGATTATATAACCTATAAAAGCTTTAGAAAAACTATCTATATTAGGAGGAAGGTTAGTATTATAAATAGTTATAGTATTAAACTCCTATATAGTATTAATTAGGCGATACTTCTTTAGTTCTCCTAGGTTAGTCTTCTTTTTTATAAGGAAGTACGGATTCTAGTAGGTACTATAGCACGGTTTAAGAGCGCCTATATCTATATACTTATAGAGTATTTTTACGACTTCCTTCTTAAAAGAGCTCTAGAGTCGAAAACTAGGATACTACTATAGCTTATATAGGATTATATAAATAACCTAAGAAGGAGTAATAGCAGGCTTAATATAGCCGAGATGCTCGAAATCCTAAGTAAGTATAGCCTTATAATTATATAGCATTTTAGTTAGAAGATATAGCTCTCGATCTAATAGTAAAATAGTAGGCTTAATTTAAGCGAGCCGTTCTAGCGTAAGCCTTAAACCTTTTAGAATACTAGAAAACTTTTTAATTAAGTATTTTCTATTAAAGGGGCCTATTCCGAATAGTATAGCTTCCTCTATAGTAAGTACTTTCTTTCTCTAATATAGATCTCTACTAGGATTCGATCTATCTATTATAGATACGTCCGCGTTAACGGATCTAACCTTATCTGCTACTTACTTATATATCGTAAATACCCTAATTTCTAGAGAGAATTTAGCTTATATATCTAGGTCTAAGAGTAAGTCTAGTAGTAGTTTACTATAGTAAACCCTATAATTCTAGCAGATGTCCTTATAAATAAAGTTAGTAACTATAGCTCGTTCGTAGTTGCCTTTAGATTCGTATCTATCTTTAGAGTCGTAAGAATACTTATCTAAGAGGAGAATCTTAAATTCTAAGTTCTATAAGGAAAAGAGGTTCCTAAAGTAGTTAGAAAAGAGTAGGTTACTAGAAGGATCCTACTAGGAATAGAGCTCTATGCTTTCTAAACGCTACTCGACTAGTTCTAGGAAGAGTAAGAATATAAGATTATTATATACGTTACGTAATAATTAAACTAAACTAGCTAGTTTACTTAGTAAGTTCTACTAGTCCGTACGTAGATTAGTTAAGACTTTACTTAGCGCCCTTTCTATAATATTAGTATCCCTAATCGTTCCTAACTAGGTCTCTCTTAGTGCCTAAAGCTACCTACTTAGCTCTCTACTCTATCTTATAGCTATCCCGAAGCTCCCTCTACTAGTATTCGTAAGTATTCTAAAGCTCCTAAGACTACCTCTACTAGCGCCCGAAGCTATCCTAGTAGTCCTAGAACTAGCCTTAGAGGCTTCTAGAAGTAGCCTAGAGCTCTTATTAGTAAGATCTAGCTATCTAAATAGATACTCCCTTAGCTCTATAAGGTGCTTTCTAAGCTTATTTCGCTTCTATTTACTTCGACGCTTTATAGGAGCTTTATTATAAGAGAACCCTATACTATAAGAATAGTCTTTAGCCTTAGAGTATACTAATTTATATAGTATAGTAGATAAAAGCCTTTCCTAGAGATCTAGGTTCTATATAAACTTATACTAGAGGCCCTAATAAAGGGTATTATCGGATTTCTAGCTAGGATAAATTAGTAGGGATAATAGAGGGACGTTCCGAACTTATTTCCTAATAATCTCTCTTATCTCGTTATAAGCTCCTAATTCTTCTAGATCCGTATATAATTCTACGAGAAACTTATACTAGGCTATATAGTTAAAGACTAGTCCTTCGAATTTAGAGTCTCTAAAGTAGGAATAGTACTAGTAACTAAGGTAGTTATACTTGCCTTTATTTCTAAAGAAGATAGTTTTGCTACGAGGATGCTTATAGATAGACTTATTAAACTAGTCCTCCTCCTCTTTAGTAAGCTTTCCTACTAGTTTCTCGAGCATCCTATAATCTAGTACTATATTTGCTCTAGGTACTAGTTTATCTATCCTCTTAAGGATACTCTTTAGCTTAGTTTCGCGTGCTTTAGCTCTCCCTATATCTATACTTAAGATTAGGCTAAAGCGGACCTTAGTACCTAGTCTTTTCTCGTCCTACGAAGAATATCGTCGACTATTCTATACCTATTGCTACCTACTATACTAGTAAAATAAACTAGGTTTCTATAGTTATTAGCGATCGTACCTTCCTAGGAGCTATTATTATAGTTCCTAGAGGAAAGGCGAGTTCTACGAGTCTACGGCCTTTCTAGAAGAGTTAGTATCTTAGGATTACTAGTAATAAAGAAGGTTATAAAGATAATAACTCTATATACCTTTACGCGGACGTTACGATATATTTTAATAAAGATAACCTTACTAGAGATACTATATATAGTAGCTATAATATTAGTTAAAATAGGAAGCCTTAAGCTACGAGCCCTCTTATAACTTATAATTATACTCTTTGCTCCCTTATTAATTAGGATATCGTATACCTATCGAGCCTCTTTAAGAGTCGTATAGATATAGATACTTAGGATAAGTAGGTAGTTCTTATAGAAGTCTAGAAGGATACTATCTAGGTCCGTATATAGCTTAGAAGCAAGAATATATAGCAACGCTTTTATACTAGAGGCTAGCCGAACTAAGAGATCTACTACTATTATAATAGTAATCCCTAGTATATCTTAATAAACGATCTCTTCGTCTACTTCCTCCTAATTAGGATTAAGAGAAATAGATAAGGGCTATATTTTAGTATTATTCTATTCCTTTATATCGAACTAGACTTCGTTATTACTTAGCTCCTCCTAGTTATCGACTAAGGATACCTACTCTTCCTTAGGCTACTTAAAAGAGTCGAAAGAATCTATTAAGAAAGTATTAATCTCTAGCTCTCTATACTAATAAAGGCCGACGTCGCTCTTATTATTATCCTTGCTCTTCTTTCTTCTAGACGCTTCGCTATCTTTATTAGAATAGCTAACGGAATTATACTCCTATATTCTATTATAGATCTAAGCGAAGTTAACTATAGAGATAGCTATACTATCTAGCCTCCGTTTTAATATATAATAGCGCTCGAGTATAGTACTATAGGATAGATCTATAAGCTTCCTTCTATATAGAAACTAACTAAAAGCTTGCTACCTAAATAGCTATAGCTCTCTAAGTTCTATAACTAAAGGTGCTCTAAGGAGCCTATTAGACTAGAACGCTTTCTATTTGTCTATAGGAATAGCTTTCTTAAGTAGGTTATCTAATCTCTATATTTTCGGCTTAGTCCTCTATAACCTTTTCGCTTTGCTTCTAAAAGGGACTATAGGACTAAATTAAGTATCCTATATCTCTATATTCTAGGAATTCGGAACTACTAAAGTCTAGGATCTTCTCTATATTTAAGATAAAGCCGCTTCTTAAGATAAGCTTAGTTTACCCTTACGATAATGTTTTATTATCTCTAGTAGTGCCTACTCTCTACGAGAGTTACTTATTTCCGTTTTAGTAGCTTGCTTCTACTTCTCTATATTTGCCTTTATAGCTTTTATTAGAGACGTAGTTAGGCGAGAGGGATTCTAAATAGTTTTCTAAGAGAACCGTATAGCTATATAGATAGCGTTATAATCCTTTTTATCCTCTTCTTCTTCTAGAATAAAGAGAGATCCTATAGGCTCGTACTTCTCTATATACTCTATAGTCCTAAACTTAGCTATACTAGCGTTAATCGAGATAGGACATTTACGCTAGTTAGACTTCTACGAGGCTTATAGAGTATTAAAGCTAATATATTTACTAACGTTAATCGGACCGATAGCTTATTTAAGAGCTAGGAGAATAACCTTTAATCGAGGAGACTTCTTATTCTAGCTATACCTAAGAGGTCTTATTTCTCTACTAGCTTAGCTAGGATATATTTAGCAAGTCTTATCCTTATAGAGAAATTCTTAATTTAGAAGCTAATTAAAGTAGGGATAGTCTCTACTACGGTAGCC
Organism: Cercospora zeae-maydis; assembly: GCA_023512815.1. Taxonomy (NCBI): domain Eukaryota; kingdom Fungi; phylum Ascomycota; class Dothideomycetes; order Mycosphaerellales; family Mycosphaerellaceae; genus Cercospora; species Cercospora zeae-maydis. The sequence goes on along the minus strand of JAKLWY010000001.1, from coordinate 5,368,364 downwards.
TTCTAAACTATACTCCTAGTAAGCTATACCTATCTTAATTTCTAAGGTAGTATAAGCTATAACTATAGCTTAGATCTCTAGTGCTTTCTTATTCTTTTAGCTACTACGTAGAGGTCTATACGTAGGTTCCTAGTTCTTTAAAAGAGTAAGGGCAAGAGTAGCTAACTATTTAGTTAGCTTCTTAACGTTAGAGCTTACTCTAGATATAGCGCTTATTACTATAGAGACTAGATTTAGGCGAAGGGTAGTATTCCTTATCGCTTTAACTAGCTTTTCTACTAGAATAGAACGATTATTCTTATATAAGGCTTTATTAGTTTTATCCTTTCGTAACTTAGCTTTTATAGCTAAAATTACTCTTATAAAGTTACGAAACGTATAGGAGCGATTTATATCTAGGTTCGCTTTATTCTAAATCTTTTTCTATATAGGCTTAGATAGAAGCTTTAAAAACATCTAGGTACGGCTAAAGTTATCTAGATCTTCTAGAGAAATTATAGTAAAAGAAATCTTAAAGTTCCGAATATACTTAGAAATCTCCTCTAGCTTATTTAGCTTCTATAGGGATAGCTAGGAAAGGTACGACTAATCTCCGAGTATACGCTAGCTATTAAACTCGCGATACTCTTTAAGAAGGCTATTTTTAAATAGCCTATAGTTACGACTTTTATACCCTTCGAGCTTCTTAACTATAAAATACTAATATCGATAAACGTAGCTAACTAGCTTCTCGACTTTAGTAGATTTATTATCCTAGTCGCCTCTATAAGATTAGTATAGGTCTTTAAAACGCTTAATAAACTTAGTAACGTCTAACCCTTTAAAGTATCCTATCTCCTTAGAACTAGATAAAGGTATAGGAGGTTAGCTTATAGAAATTAAGGCTTAAAACTACTCGACGCTTAAGCTAATAGTAGTATTAATAGGGAGTTATAGTTCTATACCTCCTCGTCGACGAGAATAAGTATTACCTATTCCTATCGTTCCGTTAGGATAAGCTAAAAGGTTAGTAGAGCCTAGAGAGCTCCTGCCTAGTTATTTAACTTCTCTATTAGGTCTAATAAACTAGGCAAGTTAGTAACGGAACTCTTAATTATAATCCTTTATACTAATATTATTCGAGATACTACTAGAGTTAATAGTAGTATCTAGGTTATTAATGCTAGTAGAGGAATCGTTATTCGGATTATTCGGCATATTTTCGGCTAAAGGTCGGTAATAACAAACTAAACTAGCTAGTTTAGTTAGTATAAGGTAAAGTTAGTAGTAATAGTAGTACTAGTTTATTATATAACGAAAGGAATATTCTTACTAAATTAAAAATAAAATAAAGAAACAAAGACTCTAGATCTAGATATAATAAAAGGGAATTCGTAACTTCGTAAATAGCGAGTAAAGGTAGCTAGTAATACCTAGTAGTTACCTATAAACTTTTCTAAGAGTCGGTTTCTTAGTCTATCTAGCTCGTAATACTCCTAACCTATATTATTTTAAACGTCCGGCCTATTATTAATGCCTTCGTACTATGCGTCTATAGCCTTTTTAGTAATCTCTAATAAGGAAGTATAGGGGCCGTTCTAAGCTTATACTAAATATAGGAAGAGCTAATTAAACTCTCCTAAAACTAGGGGTAGCTAGTAATACCTAGTAGTTACCTATAAGACTTTCTAGAGGTTAGTTTCTTAGTCTATCTAGCTCGTAATACTCCCGACCTATATTATTTTAAACGTCCGGCCTATCGTTAATCTCTCTATACTATATATTCCTATAGCCTTTTAGTAACCTTCGATAGGGAAGTATAAGGGCTATTCTAAGCCTATACTAAATATAGGAAGAGTTATTAAACTCTTCCGAAAATAGGGTAATCGAAGTTACGAAACATAGCCTTATAGCGAAACTAGAGAGTACGAGTAGTAATACGATCCTATATCCTTTCTTTAGCTCGCTAAACTCTATATAGCTTATAATATCGTATTCTTAGGCTATCCTAGCTATAACGAATCTTCTATATAGGTATAGTAGCTCTAAGCGAATCCTTAGAAAGCTATAGATAAGCTAAATCGTTAACCTTCTATAACTAATTATTAGCGTCTTAAAACACTATCGATTTTAAGTCGTAATAGGACTAAGGGTTTATAACTTTCTTAGAGTTAAAGACTATTCCTATATAGAAGGTAGCCTTAATACTCTTAAGTCCTTCTAAGTTATCTAGTTCTGCCTAGGCTTATATATAATAAAGTGCGTTCTAGTAGCTTATCGTAATTAATCGCTCGCTTCTCGTATCGTAGTTCGTACTATTAGACTATAAGTAACTTCTTCCTTTTCGTGTTTTCGGTAGTTCTTATCTATAGAAGATATTATATAGCCCTACCTTCGGCTCTATTTTTATACGTAAATCCTATACTACTCTAACTAGCTTATAGCTAGCTAGGCGTATATATCTATATCGCTAAGGCCTAATAGCCCTAGAATTAGATATATAGCAGTCGTACGTAGCGTAATAACGCGCAGTTCTCGCCTCTTATCTCTAGGTAGCTAGGCTTAGGAACCCTTATAAGTACTATAGTTTAGATCGAGGAACGACTATACTCGTAGTTACGTTTCTACGTTTAGCTCGCGAACCCTCGTATTAGCTATATCGTCTCTCGTATTAGCTAGTAAGGCGGGTACGCATAGAACGTATACGTATAATAATACTAGAACTATAAATAAGAAACGTAGGGTAGATAATTAATTCCTATAGAGGAGAGCCTAAGCTCGCGCTTTTATAGGCACCTAAGCTACTAAGGATATACGGTTTCCGCCTATTAATATTACCTATAGAATAAAACTACGATATCTATAATAAGGAATTACTTGCGATTATCGCTATACTATAATACTAGAGGATATACGTAGAAGGAGTACTAGGACTTATAATTCTTTCTAATTATAAGAATTTAACCTACTTTACTACGACTAAGGTATTAACTCGATAATAGTACTACTAGTTAGAACTACTCGGGCAATATAAGTTCGAAATCTACTATATTCTAGGAAGAGATAATAGCAAAGTAGATACTTTAAGTCGACGAATAGACTATATAGAAGGAAAGGAACCTATACTATAGCAAGTTCTAAAGGCTAATCCGAATAGAAGCCTTAGTACTAATATAAAAGAGTTTAATAATATTATATAAATCCTTACGAATAAGGATAAATAATTCCTAATACTATAAGAGAAATACTAGGTTCTAAAGGACCGAGAAGAAGAATATATACGATAATATTATAACGACCTACTATATAGATATCTAGGAGCAACGAAGATAACGGAACTTATCTAGAGAAGTTTTAACTTTCTATAGATATAATAAAAGGTACTTAGGTATATTAAGCTCTATAAGAGTTACTAACGTAATAAGGCTAAACGATACGCTAAATATAGATATATATAATTCTAGACTCTACCTTCGTAACTATAGGATAAAGTAATAATAGACTTTATTACGAAGCTCCTAAGCTCTAAGAATTAAGCTACGACTATTAAATACGATATAATACTAGTTATAGTCGATAGACTTATAAAATATATATACTTTATACCTATAAGCGAGACCTATACTATAGAATAACTCGAATACCTTATCCTCGATAGGCTTATATAATACTACGGATTCCCGAAAGTATTTATTACTAATAGAGATAAGCTCTTTACCTCTAATTACTAGAAAATACTAGTCGGATGCCTCGGAATTAAATATAAGCTATCTATAGCCTATTACCCTTAAACGGATAGATAAATAGAAAGAATAAACTAAATATTAGAATAATACCTACGATATTACGTTAACTACGTATAAAACAACTAGGTATTACTACTACCTATAGCATAAATCGTACTAAATAACTAGCGATCGGAAATAATAAGGTCTACGCTATTCTTTACGAATTATAGATAAAATCTAAATCTTTTCGAAGAACCTTAATTATATCTATAGGCCGAATAGGCTATAGTAGTAAGCGAAGATCTAAAGATATTATACTAGGAACTATAGAATCGGATCTTAGACTCGTAGGAAATAATAGCTAGGCTATATAATAAGAAAAGAAAAATAGTACCTTAGCTAAAAAGGGGGGATAAGGTCTATTTTCTTATAAAAAATCTTAAGATAAGAAGAAAGACTAAGAAACTAGATTAAGTTAAAGTTAGACTATTTTTAATTAAAGAAGTTAAAGGACTACTTAACTACTAACTTAAGTTACTAAAAGACGTAAAGATCTACCTAGTATTCTATATATCGTTACTAGAACCTATCGACGCCGATATTCTATACTAGGAAAACTTCTACTTCTAACTTAAGAAAGAAGACGAGTATAAAGTCGAAAAAATACTAGACTATAAGAATTAGTAATACCTCGTTAAATAGAAAGGCTATCCTAAATTAGAAAATACCTAGGAACTAAAACGCAACCTATAAAACTATTAGCAAAAGGTCGAAGAATTTAATAAAAGAAAAGGAGCCTAATAAGTAAAACCTCTCTAAGACTTTATATACTAGGAATAGCTAGTATAGGAATCGAACTTATAACGTCTAGTACGTAGTCGTAAGAACGGAAGAGTATAAATTAACTACTCTTATAAGCCGATAATAAGCTAGGATAATACTACTATACTAACTAGCCGCTAATAGAACCTATAAGTACTAAACTAAATATATACCTTATATACTAGGAACTACCCCTATTAGATAAGACATCTTAACTAGAAACTTACTAGAGCACGCTACCGATAATACTCTACTCGTAAGGACTTATCTATAGGCGACTATCTATAAGTTAAGGAAGATTCTCTAGAAGATCGAGAGGAATTAGAGCTAAAGGATCCTTTATTAATAACTCGATTTCCTCTACTACTATAATTAAGGCAACCTTAGCTTCCTACGCTTTAACCTCTTTCGCTTCTTTTATACGAAGTTGCTTACGTAACTAGCGCACCTTCGCGCGATATTTAAAGAGCTTCTATATTAATAAGTCTTTCTCTTTCTTTATAGCTTCTAGGTCCTAAGCGATTTTCTAATATATATAGTATATCCTTTTATACTTAATCTAAGTAACCTAGAGATTATATAACTAACTATATAAAGCATACTCTATATAATAACCTAACTAAATATTAACCTTATACTCCTTCCCGGCCTTCTCGTAATAATAATACCTTATAAGTATTATAAAACTATCTTTCGAAATATAGTAGGATAACTCTTATTTTCGTTTCTTAGTAGTTTTATTCTTAGACGACTTTACTATCGCAATATAATAAGGAAAGGATAACGAAGGAAAGGGAACGAAGGGGATCTTAAAAGAATTAGGACGATTCTGCCTAGAGGGGGGATAGTATTACGGTTTATAATTAGCTAGACCTAATTACGAGACTATTATATATTAGAAGGGGAGCGACGCTTAGCCTCTAGGGCTTAGCGACTACCCTAGTCTACTAAGCGACGTAAGAAGTATAGAGCGACGCGACCGCTTAAGAGCGATGCGACTACTTTTTACTATAGCTACTACTCTTAATAAGAGAAGGGAGGATCTCTTACGTATATAGTAGCGATAAGTATCGCCTCTCTAGATAGTTATCGCGTATAACTTACTATTTAATCTTACTAAAAGGAATTTAAGACTCTTAGCTTAGATATTAATACTCCCGCCTTGTTCTTCCTTATAGATACTTAATAAGCTTAATCCCGATTAAACTTAGCTTCTGCTTAGTAATATTATTAGGCTCGACCCTCTAGTTAAAACCTAATAAGCTATACCTAGTAATACGCGTTTAATAGCGACTTAAGCTGCTACGTGCGAAGATAATTCCTATAATATAGAAATTTACGCTTAGTAATAATTTAATAATCCTTTAAATAATATCTTATTACGACGTAAAGAGCAGAATTATCGACTGCTATTATCGCTAAGACAATCAGAATTCTAATAATTCTTGCGATAAAGCTTACGAGGTAAACAGGGCCTTACTTTAAGGATCTCATCTGGCACACCAGCTATATGCAAAAACAAGAACCTCAAAGGCTCGCACGAAAACGATGTAGCTGCGGGTATTTGCGCACACAGCCGACCAGAAACTCAGGTAAGGTCTGCTTCACAAAATGAACAAGTCTGATGAGATTAGCGTTCATCTGCCACGCGACAAAAGTATGGCAACCTCTTGCTCACTGCAGCACCACCTGGTGGTCTCACCCAACACCAAATCTGAAGATGAACTTCACTCGTACTGGTGAACTCCGGATGTAGACCGAACTCGAATCCGATGACTGTCGACATCAGCTACCTCTGCTCAAATACGACGAATAGGGAAGTGGCCCCTATTTCCAGCAGTTCCGCATCTTGGCATGTCTGGACAGACCCTAGCGCGCTAAGGAATAGGTTCAAACTAGTCTTGCAAACGCCCGACAGACACGAGGAAGCGGACATAAGCTGCGTACGTACTATAGGTGAGCGACACGACGACGGCCAAAGCACGAGCCTGACACGTTCACATAGTGCATCTGCGGAATTCGTAACTAGAAGACGACGCATGCGAAGAACACGACTGGCATCAAAAGCATCGACCGTCTCTTCTGGACCATACCGAAGTCCAAACACCCGTCAGAGCTACGGATGATCGCCAACCAGCAAAAGCGACACGCCTGACACCCAGCATGTTCAGTTTCCGTTTTGATGTGTAGTGCTCAGACTACGACCAAAATTAGAGAACTAGAGGTTCGAAACCTGGCTGCTCCAGTTATTCAACTGCCCCAACCCACGTTAAGCGTGATTGCTGTGCAGCGGCCACAGCGGTCCTAGCAATGGCGAGCACATACTAGACCGGACTTGGCTCATGAGAACGACTCAGGGATGGCAGCGAGCACGGTTTTATAAGAGTGCTGCTCATCCTCACACCCGATACACGCCACCCACCTCACCGACCTATTCGCTCTTTTTTCCTCGCCGCAGTGTCAACTGCCCTACATTCTTTTAACCCCCAAATAATCCCGGCCGAGTTTTCGTTTTAACGTAATAATCACTTCACGACTCCAAGATGCAGATCAAGGTCCTCGTTGCTGCCATGGCAGCTGCGGCTTCCGCCGCCCCAGCTGTCTCGCGTGAGGTTGATCGTCGTGAATCGCCCGCTGAATATGGAGGAGCTCCATCGCCAGCACCATACGGTTCCGGCAGCACTCCACCCGCGCCTCAGGGCAACAACTCGCCACCGTCATACGGCTCAGGTGGCAGCCCACCCAGCCCCAACACTCCAACGAGCCCTCAGGGTGGCAGCCCACCAAGCCCCTACACTCCCACCAACCAGGGTGGCAGCCCACCAAGCCCTTACACTCCCACGAGCCCTCAGGGTGGCAGCGCACCAGCGCCACCATCATACGGCTCGGGTGGCAGCCCACCAAGCCCCTACACTCCCACGAGCCCTCAGGGCAACAGCCCACCAGCATACTCGCCACCATCAAGCAGCTCTGGCGGATCCTGCAAGAACAAGGGCACTGCTAAATCTGGTCTCACTCCAGGTGGCAACGGAGGCTCTGACAGCGGCTCTGGTTCGGGCTCGGGCTCGGGCTCTGGCAGTGGTTCCGGCAGCGGCTCTGGATCTGGCAGCGGCTCAGGCTCTGGCTCTGGCAGTGGTTCCGGCAGCGGCTCTGGCTCTGGCTCAGGCTCTGGCTCTGGCTCAGGCTCAGGCAGCGGCTCTGGATCTGGCAGCGGCTCTGGCTCTGGCTCAGGCTCAGGCTCAGGCTCAGGCTCAGGCTCAGGCTCAGGCTCAGGCTCTGGCTCTGGCTCTGGCTCAGGCTCAGGCTCTGGCTCTGGCTCTGGCAGCGGTTCCGGCTCTGGCTCTGGCAACGGAGGCTCCGGCTCTGGCTCTGGCAACGGAGGCTCCGGCTCTGGCTCTGGCAACGGAGGCTCCGGCTCTGGCAACGGCGGATCTGGCTCTGGCAATGGAGGCTCAGGATCAGGCAACGGAGGCTCTGGCTCAGGCAGCGGCGGATCTGGCTCTGGCAACGGAGGCTCGGGATCTGGCAGCGGCGGATCTGGCTCTGGCAATGGCGGAGCTGTAACCACTTCATCTTCCAGCCTCCCGTACCCCATTCCCACCGGTAACGCCTCGTCTATCATTCCATCATCCACCATCCCATTCGGCCTCACCACATCCATCAGCACTCCAGTTGCCAGCGCTTCATCTGGCCTCATTCCATCTAGCTCCGCCCCATCTGTCACTCCATCTGGCCTCATTCCATCTAGTACCGCCCCATCTGTCACTCCATCTGGCCTCATTCCATCTAGCACCACTTCATCTGGCCCTATTGCATCGGCTACCACTCCAGCTGGCAACAGCTCTAACGCGTGCGGTGGTGCTGGCGCTGGTGTTGGCGCCAATGCAGGTGTCGACCTCGGCCTCAGCGTGGACTTGGGTCTCAGCATCGGTGCCGGTACCCCAGCCAACATCCTCGACTTGGCTGCTAAGTTGAACGTTGGTGTTGTAAGTGAACATCAACGTTTACTCTTTAAAAGAGCACATTCAATATGCTAACTCTGCATCACTAGGACGCAAACGTGGACGTCGGAGCTGAGCTCACTGCCGCTGTTGGCGCTAACGTTGACCTGAGCGCTCAAGTTGACGTCGATATCGTCCTGAAGGCCCTCCTCGACCTCGCCATCAAGGTTGACGCTTCCGCTCAGCTCCAAGCCACTATCCAAGCCGCCATCGGTGCCAGCGTGCAGGTCGACCTTTCTGTCCTCATCAACGCTGTCGTTGTATGTATCCTCTGAGCCCCCCTTGCCCAAAACTTTCACTAACATTATGCTTCAGGACGTCGCCGTGCACGTTGGTGTCGACGTCGACGTCGATGTCGAGCTCAACGCTTCTGTTCTTGACCTCAAGGCCCAGGTTCAGGCTGACCTTAACGTGGATCTTGATGTCGATGTCAACGTCGCCGCTGCTGTAAGATCCTCCTCCTGCTATCTTCCCACCGAACACCAACTGATTTTTCTCTCTCACAGGTCAACATCCTCGTTGCTGCCGCCGTCAAGGCCGGTGTCTCTGTCGATGTTGCCGCTGCCATCAACGCCGTTGTGGGTGCCTGCGCTTCGGTCAACCTCGAGGCCCTCATCAACGCCGTTGTCAAGGTTGCCATCTAAATGTCCGATTTGTGACGCAAGGGATTCTGTAGTGGTGAGGAGGACGTCGATGAATTTTCGTAGCCGCTGCATCTGCGATATGCCCGGTTTGAGCTCGGAACTGCGAACCATAATACGCTGGTGGAAATGTTCCAAGCTGCTCTTGTGTCTGAAGAAGATATTCAATCTATGTGATTACTATGTTGATTCTGGATGATTTTTCCTATGTTGCTTTCGTTCTGCGCGAGAACTTCGTGCTGATGTCGTTGTTTGCGGTCGGGAGGCTTGCTTAGGGGGAGAAGATCCTATGGTGGGATTTTGAGGTCTAGACAGTATTCGATACAAGCTCAAAGGAACCTGTCGGTTTTGTAGGTATTTGAATGCGATAGCGTCTATCGCCCCATTTCAAACGTGAAGAAGCCGCACATTGCAGCCAGCTTTCATCTGAAATGTCAACATGAATTCGAGACTGCACTGTCCTGTAGTAAGCTAGCAAAGTGAGCGAAACAGGTCAAGACGTTGCAAGAGTTGTAATAATTCGTTGGCTAAGCAGAGAAGGCAGACACATGATCTGCGTTGAATCTAGTACGAGGAGATGCGAAGTGAAATATCATCGCGCAGTAGTACTATACATATATCCTGTACATTCCGAAGGAATTATGAAACATCATTGTGTTGCCCGGTTGCTGTAGCACCACGCATAGAAAATTGCAAAGAAATTTTGCTCCACGCAGTGTAGGTCAAGAGGTGTGACTTTGGACAAGTCAAAGATGATTCACAGCAGTAGATAAGGCGTCTATAGTACGTTTGAATCGTGAGGTGCAATAGGCATGGATCCATGTTTACTGCATACTAGTCAGTCAATAAGCCCATTGGCATAGAGCTTGTGCAGAAGCTTGGCTGGCCTTTTGAGGAGTGAGTAGATATTTCTGAGCTACTCTGGCTGAGGTCTAGCAAGCGACATTGCTCTAGCTTGTGTATTTTGCAACGAATGTCTCATACCATTTAAACTACGTTGCACAAAACTTCTTTCCGGAGAACACCAGAGCGATTTTAAAACAGAGTCGCAGTCGTTGCATACATTTGGTCTCTATTGATCGTGCCAGCGTTGTGCCACGAGTCAAACATGCCCGGTGGTGGTCTGATGAATCCTGGGACTGCACATCTTGGCTGTCTAGTCACGTGGCGAAACGGTAGTTAGGCGACATTGATGAGTCAGCAGGGTTGGGGATCAAAACGTCGGGTGGGAATGTGTTTGAAGCAGCATGTGAAAGATAGCAAGGCCGTGTCCTTGCTCTCGGAAGACTCAATGGCCGTTCCCGAATGTCCAGCGAGGACCACGACTCATTCGGTACCAATTCCAGATTCGGAAATCCGGCTTCATAAGCCGTATGCGCTGCTTTTGGGTCAACGGCACTTTCAGCACATGGCTTCCACACGCGTATCGAGCTGCCGCGGAGGACAGCCAAATCTAGGTGATTTACAGAATGCATGCTGTTGCGATGGCTGCCATGCGCATACAATTTCGCAAGCCAATTGCGCACAATAATGCATATAGAGTACCTTCTCGTGTACCTGTGACGTGGTTTCCAGCGTTTCGGGGCACGGATTCAAGCTTTCCAGAACCGGCGGAGGATGAATATATGTTTCCTGCTCCGTTTGCTAGCGCTTTGTTTAGAAATCGGAGTGGATTCCAAGCTCGTGTCAAACTTCCCGAATGCATTGCATATGCATGAGGGATCCACAAGGCTGGCTTTCGGCTATGCGTATCTCTTGGGGAAGAGTCCGGATACCAAGGCGTCTACACGTCTAAACTGTCGAGATTTGCGGGTCTTGATCGACTGTGGAGCTAATCTGGGCCATAATTCGATTGGTCGGCTTTCGATATCGTAAATATACGAGGCATTCACATGGCACTGCGACTTCACTTGGCCGTTGCTGATGGTTCGTGCGAATTCAGCGCGCGCATGGCGCGTCCGTGAAGTTATCCACAAGGTCATGCACAGATGACTCTGTCGTGCTCGGTAATGTCTCCCCCCCCCCAATTCTGACCGCTTCGAGAACTCTCCCTGCCAAGAGAACAGAATCGAAGCGCATCTGCAGATTGGTGAGCGCACAGGTCAGCCTACCGCAGCGGCACAAGCGTCCACCCGCACCCATCGTCGTTCGGATCGCAAACCTCCTGAGGCCTCCGCGTAGGGCATTTTTATGCAGACGATGAGGCAATCGCCGGCGCGTGTCGGAACGTCGACGATATGCAGGCGGGAAGGTGGCCACGCAAGCCAAAGTTGCTTACATAGCTCTGTAGACTGCAGTCATGGTGCAGTGGGTGGAGGAGCGTGATTCATCTGTAGACGTGGCACGTGGACGCAAACGGTGAAGTTGCATCCGTGCACAATTTGTGCATAAGATCGTGCCGCCAAGCTATGTCGTTTGCGGCTTGCGGTCCGAGGCCAAACAAGGCAAGGGGTGCGCCACTTCACTTGTCCAGCTCGAGCCCAGAAACGTCGTGGCAAACCGACATCGACGATGCGATTGCTATACGACAACCCGCTGCAACCAGCTCGATGCTCGACATCAAAGCGCTGCTGTATCGCCCATTCCAAGGCGTGGATGGTGGTTGTTACACCATCAAAAAGAGCGGGGAAAAACTGTCGTTCCATCCAAGCGCATGAGCTCCAGTCTCCCGGTGCCTACTCCACGAGCAGCTTCGACTATCTTGGCAGCGATGTGCATGTATCCCGACCAATCAGGCCTGGATAAACCTCTCTATCGCGCTCGTGCATAGAGCTCGCAATGACGCCAACCGACCCGGCACTCGGAACAATGTTTGTTATGCATGGACCGTAATTCCGCAATAAAAGCACTTTCGCCCCCGATGGGTTTGGCGAAGGCACACCGAAGGCAACTTGCCCGGCACTCACTTCCACTCCCCTTCGTCCAACGAATTTGCGCGTGTTTTCACATCCCGCGCAACATTGACGTGAGTGCGGGCTACACTTTGGCCTGCATGCAGAGGCAGAGGGGTGCGAGGGCGACACCCGAAAGCACCATGGCTTTCGTGGGCAATGTCTTTCACAACTCTGACCTCACGGCAGAGCGTTCGGGAGTTCCAGATGCAGCATTAGCATATCATCGACGAGCGAGCGTTCCCCAAGAAGAAGCCGAACACATCAAATCTGGAGGAATGCATCACAGACGAAGATCATCAGCAGCTCGAGCTGAACGACCGGCGGTGCAACGAAATTCAAGTGACGCCATTCGCGACCTCGAAAAGGGCCATGCAGAGGAGCCGGAGCGCAAGGCTGAGTCGGACTCGGACTCCCAGGACTCTTCCGAGAGGAGAATCAACAAGCTTGCTCGAACCATTACAAATTGGAGCCAAGTGCCATCAAATCCATTCGAAGCCGAGAAGGATTCGGAACTGGATCCTCACTCGGAGAACTTTCGGGCGCGGACATGGATGAAGAGCATTCTCAAAATGAGCAAGGAGGAGGGAAACAAAGAACGAACTGGCGGAGTCGCATTTCGTAACCTCAGTGCCCATGGTTGGGGCTCAGGCACTGATTATCAGAAGAATGTCACCAACATCTTGCTCGAGGGAGTCGGCATCATCAAGTCGATGATCGGACTGGCCAAACCGAACCGAATCGATATTCTGCGCGACTTTGAAGGTTTGATAGAGAGCGGGGAGATGTTGGTCGTCCTTGGTCCTCCTGGTTCTGGCTGCTCCACCTTCTTGAAGACTCTGACAGGCGAAGTTCATGGCTTTGAAGTGGATTCACAGTCATACCTCAACTATCAGGGCGTACCGGCCAAGGAGATGTACACCAGCTTTCGTGGAGAAGCCATCTATACCGCAGAAGTGGACGTGCACTTCCCCATGCTCAGTGTTGGAGACACTCTATACTTTGCTGCTCAGGCTCGTGCTCCACGAGATACGCCAGGAGGCATCACCAAACACGCATGGGCTGAGCATTTGCGTGACGTGGTGATGGCAGCCTTCGGTATCACGCACACCGTCAACACTCGTGTAGGAAATGACTTCATACGCGGCGTCTCAGGCGGTGAAAGGAAACGTGTCACCATCGCGGAGGCCGTCCTCAGCGGTGCACCGCTGCAGGCATGGGACAATTCTACTCGTGGTCTGGACTCTGCCAACGCCATCGAGTTTTGTAAAACAGTGCGTCTCAGTGCCGAACTTGCAGGCTGTGCCGCCATGGTGGCCATCTACCAAGCACCTCAATCCGCCTATGATCAATTCGACAAAGCGATGGTCCTCTACGAAGGCCGGCAAATCTTCTTTGGACGTACTACGGAAGCACGGGCCTATTTTGAGAAGATTGGTTTCCAATGTCCCGATCGTCAAACTACTGCCGACTTTCTCACCTCTATGACTTCTCCTCAGGAGCGTGTTGTCCGCCCTGGCTGGGAGAAGAAAGTTCCAAGAACGCCGGATGAGTTTGCCGCTGTATGGAAGAACAGCGCGGAGCGTCAACAGCTGCTCAGAGACATCGACGCATACGACAAGCGCTTTCCATTCGGAGGAGAAGCCTATCAACAATTTGTCGACAGTCGCAAGGCACAGCAAGCCAAGCGTCAGCGCATCAAGTCGCCCTTCACACTGTCCTATCCCCAGCAAGTCAAGCTGTGTCTCTGGCGTGGCTTTCGTCGATTAAAAGGCGATCCGGAACTTACCTTCACTCAACTATTTGGAAACTTCGTCATGGCTCTTATCCTCGGTTCGGTCTTCTACAACCTGTCCAAGGATTCGAATTCCTTCTTCTCACGCGGTGCCGTCCTGTTCTTTGCAGTCTTGATGAACGCCTTCGGATCCGCTCTGGAGATTCTGACTCTTTACGCACAGCGTCCCATTGTGGAGAAGCATGATCGCTACGCCTTCTATCACCCTTCTGCGGAAGCATGGGCTTCGATGCTGACCGACATGCCGTACAAGTTCATCAACGCCTTCACGTTCAACATTCCATTGTATTTCATGGTGAATTTGAAGCGAGAGCCAGGAGCGTTTTTCTTCTTCCTGTTTGTCTCATTCATCACGACTGTGACGATGAGTATGCTCTTTCGAACGATTGGCTCTGCGTCTCGGACGCTATCACAAGCCATGGCTCCTGCTGCAATCATCATGCTGGCTATCATCATCTTCACCGGATTTGCTATTCCAACGGACTACATGCTGGGGTGGTGCAGGTGGATCAACTACATCGATCCTGTTGCTTACACATTCGAGGCCCTCATGGTCAACGAATTTGCCGGAACGGAATACGCGTGCTCCGCTTTTGTTCCAGCCACGTATGGCAGCCTGGAGGACCAATCTCGGGTCTGCTCATCTGTTGGTTCTCAAGCCGGTCTCAATGTTGTCCAAGGCACCCGATATCTGGAGTCCGCATTCAAGTACTACCCTTCGCACAAGTGGAGGAATGTCGGGATCATCATCGCATTGGGTTTCGGTCTCATGTGCGTGTACCTGACTGCCGTCGAATTCATCCAAGCGAAGAAGTCCAAGGGCGAAGTTCTTGTCTTTCAGCGTGGACACATCCCCGCTGCACTCAAGGAGAAGGCCGCCGATGAGGAGAGTGTGCCTGCTGGTCGTGACGCGAACGCCCTGACCCAAACTGCCAGCTACACTGAGGCGACGGACATCATTCAGAAGCAGACCGCCATATTCTCGTGGAAGAATGTCTGCTACGACATCAAGATCAAAAGCGAGACTCGTCGCATTCTGGACAAAGTTGATGGTTGGGTCAAGCCTGGCACGTTGACCGCCCTCATGGGTGTCTCGGGTGCTGGTAAGACAACACTTCTCGACGTGCTGGCCACCCGTGTTACCATGGGCGTCATCAGCGGAGACATGCTCGTGGATGGACGACCACGCGACTCTTCATTTCAGCGCAAGACTGGCTACGTTCAGCAACAAGATCTCCACTTGTCTACTACCACTGTACGTGAGGCTCTCGAATTTAGTGCGCTCCTGCGTCAGCCAAGGTCAACACCACGTTCTGAAAAGATTGCCTACGTGGACGAAGTCATTAAGCTCCTCGACATGCAGGAATACGCTGACGCTGTTGTTGGTGTCCCGGGCGAAGGTCTCAACGTGGAACAACGTAAACGCCTGACTATCGGTGTTGAGCTAGCAGCGAAGCCGCAACTGCTTCTCTTCCTGGACGAGCCTACTTCCGGACTTGACTCTCAGACATCTTGGGCTATATGTGACCTGATGGAGAAGCTCAAGAACTCTGGCCAAGCGATTCTGTGCACCATTCACCAGCCATCAGCTATGCTGTTTCAACGTTTCGACAGACTTCTCTTTCTTGCGAAGGGAGGCAAGACAGTGTACTTCGGCGAGGTCGGCACCAACTCCAACATCTTGTCTAGCTATTTCGAGCGCAATGGTGCTAAGCCTTGTCCGAAAGACGCCAACCCGGCCGAATGGATGTTAGAAGTCATTGGAGCCGCTCCGGGCTCTTACACTGAGATCGATTGGTATCAGGTTTGGCGTGATAGCCCAGAGTACCAGCAGGTGCAGAAGGATCTGGAGAACATTCGCGTAACTCGATCTGCACATCCAACGGAAGCTGCTCCGGGCGCCAACGACCAGGACAGCTATCGAGAATTCGCTGCGCCATTCGTCCAACAGACTCTGGAAGTGACCAAGCGCGTATTTGCCCAGTACTGGCGCACACCTTCTTACATCTGGTCCAAGACTGCGCTGTGCATCGGCGCGGCGCTGTTCATTGGTTTCATCTTCTTCAAGGCACCGCTCACCCACCAAGGCCTAACAAACCAAATGTTCTCGATTTTCATGATCTTTACGGTTTTCGGACAGCTGGTCTCGCAGATTATGCCTCACTTCGTTACACAACGAGCGCTCTACGAGGTCCGTGAGCGTCCTTCCAAAACTTACAGCTGGCAGTCGTTCATGATCGCGAACATCGTTGTCGAGCTTCCCTGGAACTCGTTGATGGCCGTATTCATGTACTTCTGCTACTACTATCCCGTTGGACTGTACGGAAACGCTGGAGGTGAGGTTGCAGTCCGAGGATTCACCTTCTTCCTGTTCATGTGGCAATTCCTGCTCTTCACCTCGACTTTCACGACTATGGTCATCGCTGGCATGAGCTCTGCCGAGACTGGAGGCAACGTGGCCAACTTGATGTTCTCCCTCTGCTTGATCTTCTGTGGTGTCCTTGCTGGGCCAAGTGTACTACCTGGTTTCTGGATCTTCATGTACCGAGTCTCCCCATTCACATATCTCGTTGGCGGCTTGCTCTCCACTGGTATCGCCAACACCAACGTGCACTGCGCCGATAACGAATTCCTCCGATTCAACGTGGGTCGAGGCTTCAACAACTGCGGCGACTACCTCAGAGAGTACATGAACCAAACTTTCAACGTCGGATACCTCCGCGATCCGTCTGCAACCTCACAGTGCGAATACTGTACCTACAGCAGCTCAAACACCTTCTTGAAAAGCGTCAGCATCAACTACGCCGATCGATGGCGAAACTTTGGTATTTTGTGGGTGTACATCATCTTCAACATTGCCGCTGCTGTCTTCCTGTACTGGTTGGCCAGAGTACCAAAGCAATCGAAAAAGGCTCGCAAAGAGGCGGAGGAAGCGAAACAGCTTCAGCTCCAGCAGCAAAACAGTAGGCAGGCCGAGGAACAGAAGGCTGCCTGATTTGATTTGACGATGAAATTCTGGGTCTTGATAGATTGGGTCATGAACGTTATGCACTTTGTACAGTTTCATAATAGAGAGACCTTCAGTACTGGTCTAGATAGATGCATAGGTTGTACAGAACGATGAGCTTGATGTCGCAACTGATTTTAGCCGTGATGTCCCATGATTCTGAACGATTGTATTACAGACTGCATTCGTCTGCCACGAAGAAACTACCTGATTGATGGAAATATTTGTTCGCGACGCCTACGCAAGTCCTACGAGAAGCCCAACCCGAACAACACCCACTCGTCATTCGAGACGTTATATTCTGAAAAGAAGAAGTTCTCACAGCTTCGCTTCCTCCGCGAGCCGTCTACTTCCGCGCCTCAGCGACCACCGCAGGACCCACCACCACGTAAGTCCCAGCCTCTCCTCCTTCAGCCGCGCCACCTGTCCTCACCTTCCGTTCCAATCCCGGTGCAACCGTAAAAGCCACTCTTTCCCGACCTTCTCCTTTGGACGATATATTTCGAGAGGAAGTCAGGCCTTGCGGGAAATAGATGTCCGACCCGGAGTGATGGTGCAGCAGTCTATATCCGCAGTTCGAAGCGTCCATCCGTCCTCTGAGCAGCAGAGCTTTCTCGCACAGATCTCGCAAGGTGGCTTCGATGGAAAATGCCCACATGTGCGGCACAGGATTTGAATGCGAAGCGGGCGGAATGTTGTCGTCCGCAGCAGACAAATGCTCCGTAACCAAAGCCTGGAGATCGCCAGCTAGGGTTTCCGCGAAAGGCTGTAATACGTTGACCCTAAATGCGGATTCTTGGAAGAGCCTCGTGACTGCTGTCGGATGATGCGGAAAAAGCTCGGTTAATGGTGCAAGAGCAGATGACATTGCAGTGCCGTAGTCGAATGCTACGCCCGTTTGCGCGGGGCTCATAGCGAAGAGAGGGGTCGGGAAGATGCGAAGGTTGATGAAGGACCAGAAGATGGCTTGGAGTAGTGAGGAGCGTTGGACGGGGGTTCGTTTGAGCAGGTTGTCGAAGGAGAGTCTCCAAGCTGAGGTGTTGAAGATGTGGGCGTAAAGCTGGTTGAGTAAGGTTGATGGAGAGCGATGCAGCTTCGAGAGGTGTGAAGGCGCGCAGAGGCTGGTGGAAACTTCTTCGACGATTAATTTCATGCGACAAAGTTCTTGCCACAGCCCAACATCGTCCATTGTGTTCTCTGGAAAAGGTGATGCGTCGCTGCTATCCGGCGATTCGACGAACTTGCGCTTCGTCGCTCCTGCTGAAGTAGGTACGGGCTCGTACACAATTTGGCGAGCGGTTGTAGCAGGAGAGAGATCTTTGCGCTCGAGTTGCTGGGTGGAAGTCGCGAGGGAATCATGTTTATTATCAAGCACCGTGACCACTTCTTTTTCTCTGTCTCCAGGAGTCCACGTCCGATCTGAGTCATGTTTCTTTTGTGTTGATTCAACGCTTGACAAACCCTCTACAGGAACGTTGACCTGCGAGCTGTCGTTTGCCGTGAGACCGGTTGCAAGCTGGTTCGCTGATCTGAAAGACGCTGCACTGTCCGCTTCCCTCACAGAAGATATGGGATCATCATTTCGAGCATCTGCCTCATCTCGGAGCTGCAAAGCACCAGAGTCATCGAGAAACATGTATCCGATGGCGACAAGATACTCGCTGTTGAGCATGGCGCTGCCCACTTTGAAAAATTGATTCATCGCGGGTGGACCCTTTAACTCCTTGTACCGGTTCTTCTTCGCATCACGCACAGCATACGTGATTGCTTCATGGAGAGTCTCTTCGTTGTGATGAGGTCCGATTTCTTTGGAGCCGGTATAGGGGAAATTCTCGCCGACTGCGATTGGTTTGAGCCAGTCTAATCGATCCTGTTTGTTCACGAGCTTTCCGAGATTGGCATCGACGTTGCGTAGTATGGTTCGCATGGCCCGCGTGTTGGAGGGCGTCGCTTTGACATTTCTTGATTTGCGAGGCATGTTGAAAGCGTTTGGAGAGGATGTGCAGAGAATAGATCTTCCAGATTCTTTTCAGCGTTGAGAACTGTGCGGACGACTTGTTTGAGACATGTTTGTCCGTGTTTCTAGGTCTGCTGCATCAATGAATGGATCAAATGCATACACGCTGTTCTGGAACCTTCATGCTAGCCTCAGTGCCCATCAAGCTTGTCTGCTCTACTTACAATCCATGTTCCATCTCCAGTACACCATCCTCGATCTTTGCATGGTCTCCCACACCCCATTGTCTTCCAGGTTGCTGATACCAGGTGTCTTCATGAACAAAACCATCACAGCTTTTTTCCTCCCATGTTCCGTGGATTCCGCGTCAACCCGAATTGGCGTAGGATAGCTGATCATCGTCAACTCAGTCCTCGTTTCCTCCACTGCCAATCGAGCCCTGGACAAGAACGCGAGCCTACAGACTTGGCGCAAAACTTTCGTCAAAATCGTGCGCCAACCTGTTTGCCTGTTCACAATTTGGATAGCGTCAAGGTGTTGCTCAGCAAAGCCATGAGATTGTTCTTCTCGCGACCGACAAATGCCGCCACAAGTGCCATTGCCTGCAGGTCGAGCTTCGCCCGCGTTTGCTTTTGCGTGTCATTTAGGACCATAGCTGCTGTCTTGCGTCAGTGGAGGTGGCACGAACTGAGAATGTCACTGAATTTCCGGCGAAGAGCATGAAGTTTCAATCCTCGATTCGGTAAGCCTGGGAGGATAATTATCAGCAATAGACCTACAGAGACGCAGCGAAAATCGAGTCATCTCGCGCCTCGCGGAGCCCAGGAGCTCTTGTGAAGTGGCAGATTTTCTGTAGAAGTGAGCAGTCCCCCAAGCAAATGGTCATCATTTCTGCAAACGCGTTGCTACTCGATCAGCGCAGTAGCACGTGCTCAGAGATCTTTCAGATCAACCGCCGTCCTTGTTAGCCATCGTAGACCTGGTTGGCCCACCTCAATAGCCTTTAGACCTCGTGTGATGAGGATGGTGCAGCGCAAGTAAGTAACGCTTGCGACACAGCCAGTGCTTACACCAGCGGAAAGAGCTGGAGAGTGATGACCTGATCACTTACGCATTGAATCAACAACGTAGCTCCATGCTCAGCAAGTATTCTTCTTCCGCATGCTGTTTTCCTTACTCCCACACCTTCAGATCGCCAAGCAACATGATCCTGTACTGGATGTCCAAGCAGCTTAGAGCGAACAACGGGAGGAATGAGTGAACAGCAGCAGGATGATGGCGATTTCTTCCCCAGTCCGAGGCGTCCATTCCCAGTCCGGGCGCTGAGGCACGAAAAACCGCACCAACCTGTCACCAAAACCCCATCAAATTTAGATCAGGCACGGATCCGAATTCAAGGCGAGGGACGCTGCCGACCGTAGGAAACAAATCTGCGCTGCGCAGCAGAAGGCATATGCGGCGACCTGTTTTCGCAGAGGTCACAGTGGAAGCGGCGCCAAGAAGCGATGCATAGCGGCAAGCCGGTGGAGTGTCCACTCCCTCGCCTCGGAAGCGAGATTCGACGTAGCGCTATTCTGTGCTATGGTAGAACGACGGGAAACGTGATCGCGCGAGAGTGGCGTGGCTCTGGTCATTGTTCGTTGGGCTGGTGGTGCGATGCTGACTGAGATGAGGTGATTGATGGCGGTGCTTGAACCGGAGCTGAACACCGAGCGGAGATAACCTCCTTCAATAAGCACAAGAAGAACCAGCGGAGCGGGCTTTCTCGGTCATGTATTATGAATGGGAGCATACTCAAGATTATGTCAGCACATGAACAGCGGCCATACCAATCCAGACTGCACGCTCTTACTCGCCCGCAGTACATCTGTTTCTGGCTTAGTTGACTGGAGCGATCGACATCTTATGGGCTCGCTAAGCTAGTGTAGAGAGCGGGGATTGAATTCTGAGACTTGGATTGGCTGTAATTCTTGTCGACAAGCCGGCTAAAGATCTCCAGTGACGATTAGATTCGACGCCAATATGCGTCTAAATCGCTCTCCGGAAACGCCGACACGGCGAGCTCCCCCCGCTGCTCGATCGTGGAGATTCTCGGCCAGACCTCGTCGTCAGAAGAATGAAGCAATGTCGTTCAACCACATCGATACGTTGACACGCCATGATCGCGACCACCATCCAGGCCACGTCTCGCATATATTAGCATTGGGCGATCCACTCACAGTCTGCTCAAGCGATCACAAGCATTGTCAAGCAACGTCACATCGTGTGGCTATCGACCCCATCTGGCTGATGTTCGGATGTTGTCGAGCTGACGTGACCTGTGACAACGACTGCATCTGCTGCCTTCATCGCCACGATCATGTAGCCTACGAACTGTAAGCCGGACTGCAACGGAGCGTGATGACTGCAAAATCAAGTTAATCAACACTGCATCGTGTCATTTCGAAGATGCCGAGCGCTACTGCGGCCCTTCTCACCCAAACGAGGTTGCTTCTTAGACGAATCTTGGATGAAAGAAGCAATGTTCTCTTTCGGGAATTTATCTATCCCTTTTCCGCGCTCGGGCATCGCACTGTCCGTACATCACGTCAGTAACCCGAGCTATGCTCCGTAGGCGGCAGTCGTCTTCATCTAGAACACCGTTAGCATGCAGCGGAGCATGAGGCTATGAAAGACTTTGTCGCCGAACAAACATCGGCCTCGCAATCACCGAATCCCGCCAGCTGACGGACTCACTCCTAGACGACTCAATCACCCACTAGGCTGCAACGGCGAACCACTAGGCATACAGGAGCCAACGCATTTCCAAACACACCAGAGTTCGCTAACGATCGCAACGCGATGCCCGATGATTAATTGGTATCCGTTCTCAGGAAATCGAAATGTCGTGCCGATTGCTAAGGTGGACTATTACCCACAGTCATATCTAGCCGTCGTGACCGAATATACTACTTTCTTGTACGGTGAGAACGTTTTGTATACCGACGGCGGCGATGTGTGTAATCGCAAAGCGTAGCCTACCTAGGATGGTGCTGCGAAAAGTGTATCGAAGGCTGGCAGCTTTCATCCCTCCGTTGGCGCCAGCTAACGCAACGATGACGAGGGCAGTAAGCAGCTGACAATATTCGCTCGCGGTAGATATGCAGGCAGCCATTCTAGTAGCGTTTGCGTACCGGAGAGAGGGAGTACCGAAGTACTAAATCAATCCTTAACTGAATGCGTTTCATAGTCGTCGGTATGTCCTGTTCGATCTGCAGCCGAGATTCCAGATTAGTAAAATTGGACTTCTGTCTAGCATTTCGCGCAAAGCTCGGCGCGGTAGTCGCAGAGAGGAAGCAGCGCGGTCAGGGATGCATTCATAAATGCTCGAATGGCGAGCGTGGAGCTGCTTGTTGCATCCGGACCGATCATTTTCAACCGTCACCATGAAGACTTTTGCTCTTTCCGCCGCTCTGGGCGCTATTGCCTTGTGCGAAGCCGCATACAACGTGCTCGACGTCGACACGCGATCCCTTGACGACATCTACGCTGCGGCTCGCGCAGAACATGGCACGCTTCAGGTCTTCTGGGGCGGCGATGCTGGTAGCCAAGGCGATAAAGTTCGCCAGAGCTGGGCGCAACGCTTCCCTGACATTAAGCTCAACTTGACCGTCGACCTCTCCAAGTACCACGACAACCGCATCGATCGTGCACACCTGCAAGGACTCCACGTGGCCGACGTCGCTGTCCTCCAGACACTGCAGGACTTCCGAAGGTGGAAGAGCGAGGGCAAGCTGGTGAACTACAAGCCTGCGACGTTTGACGACATCTTGCCAGGAGAGAAAGACCCTGATGGAGCTTGGTACACAGAGGCCATTAGTCAGTTCTCTTCCCCGCGCGTAGCTTCTTCATCTTGCTGACTCTCGAATTCCTGCAGACGGGTTTGGTACCTTCATCTACGACACGAGCAAGCTCGCCGCATCAGACGTGCCCACATCCTACGCCTCACTCACCGATAAGAAGTACAAGGGCAAGCTGATCTTGACCTATCCCAACGACGACGACGCGGTCGCGTACCTCTTCTCCATCATCGTCAGCCGCTACGGGTTCCAATGGCTCTACGACCTGGGCGCCAACGATGTGCAGTGGGTTCGCGGAACTGGTAGCCCAGGGCTCCTTCTTGGTGCCAACCACAACAACAGCTGGGCCCGCGCGCTGTCGTTCACATCCTACAGCCCCGGGTACTCTTTCCTGGCATCCAAAGAGCCTCAAGCGCCGGAGCAGAGAATGTCCTGGGCGCAAACGGGTGCCATCATCGCTGGCACGCCGATGCCCGAGTCTTCGAAGTTGTTCTTGTCGTACCTCACTAGCACTGAGTGGCAGAATGCTACTGCGGCCGCTGGAAGGCCGTGCGTTCTGACCAGCCTTAATGAGAAGTACGGCGTCACACTCGACAGCAACATTACCCAAGTTTCGGGCTTCCGAGTGTGGGAGCAGGATCGCAGCACGGTGGAGTGGTGGAAGAACTTGTTCGAGGAAGTGCTTGGCACTGCGCAAGGACCAGGACCATTGACGGTCTACCCAAACCCGTGAGGAAGAACGTCTCTTAACACGTGAGGAAAGTTCTGCTGTCAATACTTAGATGTGCTCTCGAACGTTTTGATGTTGGAAGTCTCTTGAAGCACAAGAGAAGTGCGTGAGAAGTCGCATCTTGAGCATCAACAGCGCCAAGTCTCTCGAGTCTCGGCTACACTTCCTGCTTTGGTCCAAGCGCCTTACGATACCAACAACCAGCATCAGTATAAAACCAGCCACAGATCTTTGGCGACTACAGTACGACGTATAGAAACTTTCCGGGTTTGCATCCTTATCTCACCAGTATTGTGTTATCATCTTCTTTGCCACATCTTCCCCACACTCCACAGTAGTGATGTGCCAGTTACCGTAACAACTATGTAACTAGGCTGTAACAGCCTTTCTAGTTACAAATAGGCCTTGTAACTAGGTAAATGGTAATTGACCGCTAATTAGGTAGCAAGTCTATTAATTTTTGAACGGCTAGGATGTCGATTAAATTAGACAGACTAGGGTCTAGGATCTTATCGCTTATTGCTATGCTCTATGCAATAATATCTACCCTAAGTCTAACCCTAAGCTAGGCGTTACATACCCTAATCTAAGGAGCTTCGCAGGGACGACGAACACTCTATAGTCCTAGTATACTATCTACTATACGTAGTCTACGCGTATATAGGACTAGTAAATAGAGCTATATAGTACTAGGAACTCTATACGAGCCTTTAAGCAGTATCCGAGTAGGTATAGAGGCAGGAAACACGTACGAATCTCAGTTACACAGTCACAAGCTATTTACAGGGCAAAACGCTTAGTCACAGCTCAGTTACGCCATTTACCTAGTCACGAGATTTGTGACTGTGACTGAGGCACAACACTACGAGTCCACAGCACTTCCCATCTCCCCAAACCATCATACAGTAACATAATCAGAGCATCCCATCGCCACCATGACCAAGGTCCCCGCCTCAGTCATCGCCCAACTCATCCAAGACGCCCACCAAGACCCCCAGATCCCCCGCCCAAACCCCACAGAAAGCTTCTGGCAACTCCCCGCCTCCCGGCTCTCCCACCATCAATCCCCAACACTCCCCACCAAAACCACCTACGCCATCATCGGCTCCGGCATAACCGGCTGCAGCATCGCCCAAAACCTCCTCTCCGCCCTTCCCCCAGACTCCCCGTCCCATCTCACAGTCCTCGAAGCCCGCACGCTCTGCAGCGGCGCCACGGGCCGCAATGGCGGGCACCTCGTCTCCCCGTTCCCGGAATCCTTCAGCACGTTCGAAAAATATGCTGGAAAAGAAGCCACGACGAAGATTTCGAGGTTTGCGAATCGGACGTTGGAGAGTATGTTTCGATTGAGCGAGGAAGGGGATGAAGATTTGAAGCGGGCGGCGGAGGTGAGAAGGCTGAGGTGTGTTTGTGCGTATTATGATGAGCGGGTATTTGAAGAGACGAAGCAAAGTATAGCGAGGTATGAGGAGTGTTTGCCAGAGGAGAGGGGCGACGCGGAGATTTTTGGGAAGGAAGAGGCGAGGGAGGTGGGGTTTGATTTTTCTTTCACGTTATTCCTCCCATGTCTGCGGGGGAGTGTGAGCGGGTCGAATGAGTGCTAATGGACGTGTTGCAGAAATGGAACTTCAAAGATGCCGTTGGGGCTATTGTCAACCGAGCTGGAGCGTTCTGGCCGTATAGACTGATCACCGGACTTTTCGAACGCATGCTGGAGAAGTATCCTGATCGACTTGCGCTGGAGACGAACACTGCTGTGACTGCTGTCGAATACGATGCGTCAGCAGACAAGGAGTACCCATACAGCATACAGACCAATCGAGGAGTGATCCGAGCGACAAAGGTCATTTACAGCTGCAACGGCTACACAGGCCACCTGCTTCCGAAGATGCGAGGAAAAATCTGGCCGCTCCGAGGCACCATGTCCGTCCAGGCCGCTGGGCCAGATTTCCCCAACGAAGGACAGACAAAGTCCTGGTCGACGTTTGATCAGCCCAGATATGATGCTCAGACAGGGCACTTCTCGTTTGGGATGTACTACATTACGCAGAATGCAGCGACGGGCGACATCTTCATTGGAGGCGAAAAGGTGGAGCCGAGTGATTTACTTGCTAGCGATGACAGTGTCACGAGCAGCACCGCGCAAGATGCGCTCGTCAAGGTCTTGCCGAAGATCTTCGACAAAGGCTGGCCAGAAGGTCAAGCTCCGGAGGTGAAGAAAGTGTGGAGTGGTATCATGGGCTTTACGCCCGATGCAGTGCCGTGGGTCGGTGAGATCCCGGACAGCATCACGGGTCGACCGGCGGGAGGTGAATACATTGCTGCCGGGTTCAACGGATACGGCATGCCGTTATGCTGGGGATGTGGCGAAGCCGTGGCGAAGATGCTGGTGGGGAAAAAGGACGAAGTCATGGATTGGCTGCCGGAGAAGTTCCTCATCAGCAACGCGAGATTGAAGTCTCCTTACACGATGACGGAAGCTGGAATTTACACCATGTTGATGCAGGAGCCGTCCTTGGTAGAAACGGCAAGAATCGGCTTGAAGAGCATCGCAAGCCGCGTGTCGGGCAAAATCTTGGGATAGATGCATGTGCGGCGGGAGCAGGAATAGCGCGTCAGCAACGATCAACTTACCTAACTGTGCCTTCTGCATCGGCGAGTCCGTGGCTATTTCCGTCGTTGTTTGCTTCACTTCACTTTGCCCAACCTTAATTTGGCGCGGCCGCACACACATCCACAACTTCGCGCAGTTGTCAACAACCTTCAGGAAACAAACGACTACCTCACCACCTCGCCATGACGAAGATCGCCGGCCTTGTTGCCACTGCGTGCGTCTTTCACGCACTCGCTGCCGGAATCCTCGCCACGCCTTCGAATGGCGCCGCCGCGGCGAGTCCGCGAAACCGACTTCACAACGTCAACGCAGTTGTCGCAGCAGAGACGTGCTCCGGCATGCAATTCTCTCGCCATGAGACGGCTGTGGAAGCTATTTCGCGTCCTTTCCACAGCCCTGACCCAGACAGCTTCGACCTCGAGGAAACGGACCATCTGCCAGCTATAGCAAAGCGAGAGCCTCCGCATCCAATCGTGTATCCTCCTCCAATCATTGCACAGCCTTCGATCAAGCTCGTTCAGCACTACAAACTCTTCGGCAAGCTTTTGAAGCATCTCGACGGTCCTCATGACGAGTGCTCCAACTCCGAGGACTTGAATGAACTGCCCACCTCCTGCACAGCAAGTCCCTCTACGACCTCACTGATGGGTCAATGCTCCCCCTGCTGACGTTTTGCTCAGGTCAACTTTGCCTATGCCCTCGCCATGACACTCTCCTCCTACTTCCGCGAGAAACAGTGCGCGCTGCGCTGCACCTTCACCCTCTTACCATCTCACTTCCGACGTCTGCACCATGCGCTCTGGGACGTCGCCGCGACGACATACACGATCACGCAGGCCGTGAAAATCTACCAGCCGAACACCGCCCCCATGCAACTCGTTCAGTGCACTTCGCCAGGAAATGCCAGCTGCTATAACATTTTCTATTCCAATGTGCCGCAGCCTGAGAAGAGTCGCACATTGCACCGGTTGGACATTCTTCCGGGCACGCAGAAGACGGTGAAAGTAGGTGAGGCGGTGACTGCTTCAGATGAGAACGGGGGCTCGACTCCAACAGGGACGGAAGTTTACGGTGAGCGGCACTTCCCCAACCAATACTTCCAATCTCTTCCTACGTACTGACCCCGATCCAGGCACCTACATCTTCACCGACGGCGATCCCAATGTACAAATCGCAATGGGCTTCAACGTGGACTTGCCCAAAAAGGTCAGACACAATCTTCAGACACACACTCTCTTTTCCATCACCTTTCCCCCAATCAGCATCCAGCAACGCAACACGACACTGACACGACACCGTTTGGTAAACATCCAGGTCGCCACCGCCATCAGCGAAAATCCCACCTTTGACAAACCAGCCATATCCTGTCTCAATTTCCTCGACGAGGACTCTCAGAAAGCGGGAACGATCGGCTGGCTGGCAGTCTCGCCTGGAAAACCCGTGGGAGATTCTCCGGAAGAGTCGAATGCGTGGTTGGAGGAATGTGGGGAGGGGGAAGGGGGAAGCCAGCTGAATGACTCCGCTTGAGCATGTTTCTTCCGACGAGGATACTGCACAGCGGGCACGAGCAAGGAGGCGACGATGGCTTTTTCTTGCATGAGGCGCTACGAGACGAAATCTTTTTATCGTATCGTGCCATCAAGTGGAAGAAGGATGGTCGGAAAAAAGACTCCTCCGGTGTGAGACCAGAGCTGGCCCACTGGCTGGAATCGCGTACGTTGTTGGGAGGCAACAAGGAAGCGACTTCGTCAACCGGTTTCGAATAATTTTCCAAGTGAGAAAAATCTGAACCAAGATGCACCAGGCTGGCATCCTTGCAAGGCTGGCTTCTGATTGTTTTTCATGTTTCTTCCCCAAGGGAGGAGAGTCTTGATTGGAAAGCTGCAGAGCACTTTTCTCTCTCGTAAAGAATGCGACAAAAACGCACTGTGGTCTTCGCGCGCCTCTGCTAACTACTGTAGAAGTTGGCCATTCAACAGGTACAACGAAGAAGAGGGGTGGGGGGGGGGGGGGAGAAATTCGCTTGTCACTTTTTGATGCAAGACTTTCTCATTATAGCGCTGGCTATTCGGGTTGAATACATGTATATCGTTACGGTATACAGCACAGTCACGTCGAAGACTTGGGACTCCAAGACTCCAAGGTCGATGTAGTCCGTGTGTGGACGTCGGGGCGGCGTTGTAGTCAGTCCGCGCTATGGCTTAGCTGTATATGCTCACGATGCTGCTCTGATTCATCTCTAGATTCTGGATTTTGACGGGGAGCTTTTGGCATAAGTTGCCAAAAACAAGATTGTAGGTTCTAGATGAGTCTTCGTAGTTACCCCCATTGGCAATTGATGGTAGGAGGCATTTTCTAGCGTGCCGCGCGGTGCTCTTGCAACCGTCATGCCGAGTGACGAGGGCGCGAGAAGTGGAGGGCAATCTTGGATTGCAAGCTTTCGAGAATGGGCGATGGCGAGAATGCCAGGGTAGGCGAAGAATTGAGAGGAGCACCCCGACAAATCTGGCAGAAGCGGGATACGAAGAGTAGAGTCGACCGTGATGGTTGGGCAGGACCGATGGCAGTGAAGTGCCTGGGCATGATGTTCATCGCAGGATCCGTCGCTCGTTGGACCAGTACCCCGGTTGTCCATCCAAGATTTCCATGTTTTCCCTATTTCTCAAAAGCCTTGAACCTTCAGACTCATGTTCATCCCAACTGCCGCTCTCGTCGGATGGGGTTGTTTCCTGTATTATCCCCAATCACCTCACCGCGAACTCCTGACAAGACTCAACCGTCCTTTTCTATCCCTCTGCACGCGCACGATATTACGCTGCGGACTCTTCGCCCGCTCATAGACAACTTCTCTCGGCCCATACTTTTCGCGATCGTACAGAACCAATTCTGCAGGAGGTATGCTCCTCGCTCGTCTGGACTCTTCATACATGTAATCCCTCTCTGGCATGCGACGGAAGTCCTCTTCAGTGAGAATGTCTCTCTCGCTAACATACCGCGACCGAGGAGATTCGCTCACCGCCCGTTCTCGATACCGATAGGCGAGATCGCGCTCTTCGCTCGCGCGGGATTCGTACTTGTAGGCTTGCTTTTCGGCTTCGAGGGCGCGGATTTCGGCGTTGATGTCGTGGACTGATCGGTCGGCTTCGGGGCGGGCGAGAAATAGAGAGCCGGCGTGGGAGTGTCGTCTTGATCGCTCTTCGTGTTCGAGGTGGTTGAGACGGTCAATGAGGTCGGCTCCGCGTCGAGATGGCCGGCTGCTGTGGGATGGTGCACTGAAGCCGCTCGCGAGCGATGGCTCGACTGTCATTATGCGGGTGGCCATGTTGGAGGGTTGTTGGAAGTGTTGGGAATTGGTATGGTTGTGTGTGCTGAGGACAGAGTTGCAGGAGAGAATGGCTCCATGGTTGTTGCAAGGTTGTCGGAGCGGAGGGCACAATTATACTGTGCAGTCCTGTCAAGTCAAGCCGTTCACGTCATCGTTGCAAGGGGTCCCTCCAAGGCAAGAACATAGAAGACGGGGGCCGAAAGCTTAGAAGGTGCCACTACGAATTTCAGCTGCATTAATACTGCCTCTAGCTATATTACTCGCTATATTACTCGCAGCCGACTTATAGCATGCCTCGCTAGACTGTTAATTATAGCGACTAGTATAACTTTATTAAGGAACGAGTAGAGGTAGGCGTACTACGTACTACTATTATTTCTAACTTTCGTAATTAGGGTATTACTATATTATAGCGTACCCTCGCTTAGAACCTCGCGCTCTAGAACCTTAACTATAATCGTCGTATTAATTATTGCCTTAATAATTAAGAGTTACTACGCCTATAAGTTACCTAGATCTTCTACTTCCTACGTACGACTAATAAGAAGGCTATAACTATTCTTAAACGTAAAGGCTTCCGGATTAGCGTCTACTACTATACTACTATATATAAAGAGCTTAGTCTATAGAAGCGTAAAGATAGTATAAGAGCGAAGTAAAGCTAGAAGTTAGAGGCCTTAGGCCTTACTAGTACTTAGCAATTAGCTACTACTATATTACTTAGCGTATAGTATTCGCATACGCAGAGCATACGATATATAATAACTCTGCAAGAATTAGCGCTATCTTCGGACGAAGGTCTAAGATAGTCTATACGTTACTATATACCCTCTTATAGTTCTAATTCTTCTTTCCTATATAGGGTAGCAGCCTATAGATACTAATAGTAGACAAACGGGAGTTATAGGCGCGTTATACCGAGAATATAAGCTCTATACTATAAGCTCTACTAATATAGGAAGTAAGTAAAGAGACGCTAGGCCTTAAGAAGATAATAGTAGATAATAACGTTAACGCTATATATAGGTAACTCGAACGTAAGATAGAAGAGCTTCGTAAGCAACTCGTAGTACGCGTACTATAAGAGGAGTATAAGCATCTTAAGCGCGAGCTTACTATAATACTAGAAGGTAGTAACTCTTCTTCTAGTAAATCTAAAGCCTACTATATATAGAGTAGTATAAAAGGGAATATAGAAGAAGAAGAAGAGGAAGCTAGCGAAGCTAGTACGACTAATACGCAGAGCGTACGTAACGTATAGTTAGAAAGCTCGTTAGTAAAAAGTGCGAAGATATATAACCTAAAGCTATTTAAGAGCGAAAGCGAAGATAAGGCTTAGAAGTTTATCTACTACTTTAAAATAATCTTCGTTAATAACCTAATAACGTACTATAGCTCTTATAAGAAGACACTATATACTATTATATAGCTCGTAGGCAAGGCGAAGAACACGTAGTATAACTAGTATAATACTAAAAACCTTCTAGCTAAGTATAGCTAAGAAGAGTTCTAGTAGTTTATATACGATATAGTTAGGAATTAAGCGAACTATACGCTCCTTACTACTATTAAGTATAAGAAGGCCTATTAGCATAAAGGGTAGAGTATACGTTAGTTCGCAAATAAGTTAGCTTATCTTAAGGCGTAACTTAGCGACTACTGCGAGCTATAGCTAGTTTGCTAGCTACTCGCGAAGTTAAGAGCTCCCTTATAGAGAGATATTATTAAGAACTATAATACGATAGTGTTTAAGAGAGCTAACCTCGTAGCGCTTACGATATATTTAGAATAGACCGAGAGAGCTATATTCTTACGAAGTAACTATAGTAGTTCGTTAGGTAAAAGTAGGCTAGGTAAGTATATCGGACGCGAGATATAAGCGAACTATAAGCGCAAAGGCAGCGATAATACTATAGCGTAATTTAGGAAAAAGAGATCCTACCCTAGTAGGTAGTATTAATCTAAGAGGAATAAAGATAACCTAGACTAGAAACTTAAAGCTAAATGCTATAGGTATAAGAGAAAGAGGCATATTAAGACTAACTATACTTAGCTAGACCTATAGGACTCGCCTACTATACGTAGGGTAGCCGTAGATATATAGCTAAAAGGCAAGGTATTAGAAAAGGCCCGTAGACTCTAGATACCGTAATAAGTAGGACTAATTACCTACCTATATAGAGTAGGCTAGCGATTCCTATTATAGCCGAGGTTAAGACGAATACGGGCTATATATAAGCCGAGTATATACTCGATAAGAGCGCTAATATTAATATAGTCTTTAGAACCTTCGCTCTATAGTATA
The DNA here is from genome assembly GCA_023512815.1 of Cercospora zeae-maydis. NCBI lineage: Eukaryota > Fungi > Ascomycota > Dothideomycetes > Mycosphaerellales > Mycosphaerellaceae > Cercospora > Cercospora zeae-maydis. The sequence continues at coordinate 5,336,730 of JAKLWY010000001.1, read as the reverse complement.
ATCTTCTAGTATAGGAGAATACTACTTTGCTACTAGCTACGTTCTTTACTAGGTAGCTAGGGCACTACTATAGTACGTATTATATACGCCTATAAGCTACTAACTCTAAGGGAGCGACTTATATATACGGAGGTATCTTCTATATATATAATATACTAACTCCTTACGTCTTGCTAGGCCGGCTATAGTATATAGCCTATAGAGTAAAGGAGGATACTAGTATAGATAAATAGACCTTTAGGTCTAGAGGCGAGACGTATATAGTATAAGTACGAGAAGTATACGAGTTCTATAAGGACCTTTAAAGAGCTCTATATATCTTTGCTATATTACTCTAGAAGGTAGATATAGGCTAAGAGCTACTACCTATAGAGTTCTAGAACTTTATAGACCTCTTTAACTCGATAGAGGAGATAAGGAGTATACTAGTTAAAGGCGCTAAGTATATAATTAACCTACTACCTAGTACTAAGCCGCTATTTAAGCTACTATATTATTAGTCTAGCTGCGAGCTTAGCGAGTTAAGTCGTTATCTCTAAGAGGTATTAGAGTACGATTAGATCGAGTAGAGCAAAAGCAAGGTAGGTACGCTTATTCTATTTGTTCCGAAGAAGAATAGTACCTTATAGTTATACGTAGATTATTATAGATTAAACGAGATTACGATTAAGAACTGCTATCCTCTACTACTTATTAGCGAGATACTTAATAGGCTTATAGGAGCTATATAGTTTATATCGCTAGACCTTATAAATATATATTATCGTATCCGTATTAAGCTAGCTAACCGCTAGAAGACTACGTTTCGCACGTAGTATAGATAATTCTAGTATAAGGTAGTGCCTTTCGGGTTAACTAATATACTAGCTACCTTTTAGGAGTATATTAATAGAGCCCTCTTAGGCCTCGTAGATATATACTATATAGTATACCTAAATAATATTCTTATATATAGCGCCTCGCGTAAGGCCTACGTACGAGACGTACGTGCTATACTAGAGCGACTCTAGAAGTTCGGATTATATACTTAGCGCGCGAAATGCTACTTCTTTAAGAAGAAGGTTAAATTCCTTAGATTTATTATACGACCTAAAGGCATAATAAAAGATCCTCGTAGGGTCGACGCAATTATAGTATAGCTAACACCTATAACGCTTACTAAGGTATAGTCGTTCCTTAGGTTTGCTAATTTCTATTAGCAATTTATATATAGATACTCTAGGATCGTCTCTATCTTAATAGTACTATTAAAAGGGGCTAAAGCTAGCAAGAAGCTAGGGTATATTAGCTAGAGCGAAGGCAAGGAGCTTACATTCTATATAATTAAGGACATATTCTAAGCTACTCTACTACTAAGGTACTATAACTCTAAGGTATATATACGAGTTAAAACTAATATATCGGATTTCGCAATTATAAGTATCCTAAGCTAGTTATTCGAGGATAGGAACTAGTATCTAGTAGCATTCTTCTTATAGAAGATAATTCTAGTAGAATGCAACTATAAGACCTATAATAAAGAGCTTCTAGTAGTTATAGAAGCATTTAAGACATAGCGGCTATATCTTAAAGGCGCCTTATATACGGTTACTATACTTATTAATTACGCTAACCTTAAAGCCTTTATAATAATAAAGCAACTTATAGGCTAATAGGCTCGCTAGGCCGTATTCCTAGCCCTATTCGATTTCGTAATTAAATATCGTCTAGAAAAGACGAATCTAGCTAATACGTCGTCGAGACGTAGTAACTATATACGCGAATAGGCGCATATATCGAACCTACTACTAATATTATAGAAGAAGCTTTAGGTATATAGTACGAGAGCCGAGTATAGTAATTAAGCGTTCCTTCGGCGTATTACGATTACGACGTAAGAGTAACTCGTAGATATAGTCTTAGAGTAGCCTTAGGAAGGGTGCGTATAAGACTACTTCTCGAGTAGCGTACGTATCGCACGCGTAGCAGTTGCTATAGAGGGACTATATCTAAATATATTAGACTTAGTTCTTAACTTTACTAAGTTACTAACGCTATAAGAGCCTAATGCGAAGAAACTCTTTAAGGAGGCGTAGCGTAGTAGAGGCGAATATAATAGTTATCGTATAAGGGAAGAAGTGCTATACTATAGCGAATAGCTATATCTTCCTAAGAACTACGTACTACGAACGTAGGTAATCCGCATATACTACGATAACCTACTCGCTAGTTACTTTAATAAGGACAAAACTACTAAGCTAATATAGTAGAAGTATTACTAGCTAGGAATATCTACGGATATTAGCTAGTACGTCTAATTCTATTTAGATTACTAAGTATCGAAGGCGAGATACTATCGACTATATAGCGAGCTATTAGCATTGCTATAGCCGGAGCTTCTATAGAAGAAGTTAACTATAGACTTTATAACGGACCTACTGCCTAGCAAGCGAGACGTATACGTATATAATATAGTTCTAGTAATTATCGATAGGTACTTAAAGATAAACCTCTTCGTACTAACTACTAAGAGATATATAAGCGCAGACCTCGCATAGATCCTAATTAATAGAGTAATTTATCGATTTAGAATACTATATAGAATCGTAAGTAATAGAGGCACTATCTTTACTAGCTAGTTCTAGTCGGACTTCTACTTCGAGTTATATATAAACTATAAGCTATCTATAGCCTTCTATCCGTAGACTAATAGGTAGACGGAACGTGCTAATTAGATACTAGAATAGTACTTGCGTATCTTCTATAATAATAGGTAGGATAACTAGGTAATACTACTACCTTAGGTAGAATTAGCTTATAATAACATAGTATATTTAATATTTAAGATAAGTCTGTTTAAAGTAGTATATAGCTACGACGCGGAGATTACGACGAGTACGTAAGTCGCTTAGAGCGAGCTCTCTAGGAGAGAGGCACTAGTAGTAATCGACGCTACGAAGCGACTACGAGAAACGTATAAGAACCTTACGAAACGCTAGCGATATATAGCTAAGGCGCAAGCTATATACTTTAATACTAGGTATAAGCTAATAGAGTTTAGAGTTAGCGATATTATATTATTATTCTTAAAGAACCTCTGCTTAAAGATGCCTATAAAGAAGTTAGTACCGAAGTTCGTAGGTCTATTTAAAGTAATTAACGCAATTAGGAAGTAGGCGTACTACCTAGCTCTACTAAGCGTATAGCGCGTATATAACGTATTCTACGTATTCTTATTAAAGCCTTAGAAAGGCGCCGTAGGTAACGCGGATACGGAAAGTATACTACTTATAGAAGAGAACTTAGGCAAGTAGGAAGTCGAAGAGATCCTAGATACGCGAGTTAAATATAAGAAACGCTAGTAGCTAGTTAAATAGATAGGCTAGCTAGAAGAATATAATACGTAGGAACTAGCCGAGTATATTAGAGAATATAAGGCACTAGACAAATTTAAGGCGACGCGTAAGGTAAATAAGCGTAGCCTAAAGGCAACGCGATAGCGCGTCGTACGTAATACGTAGGTATAAGAGGTAGAATAAATAGCTTTTCTTATTCTATAGATAGGCTTTATATTAATAGTAGGGAGTGTTAAAACCTATTAGAAGGGTAGGTATAACGCGCAGTAGAAGTAGAGGCGATAAGTAGGAACTAACCGAGTTAATTATATTAGTTAGTTATAGGTTGCACCTTCTCCTAAGATATATTTCCTAGTAGGTTATATAACCTAATATTATATAACCTATATTACCTAACCCTAGAACTAAACTAGCTAGTTTAGTTCGGTGCCTTAGGAAGTACTAACTAGACTGCACTTCTTAATACTCCTACTTAGGCTAGGTAGTCTTCTGCCTACATCTCGTATTTGTTCTTTAGTTCTTCCCTAGTACCTAATAATCTATTATAATATAGGGATAGAACCCTCCTACCCCTCCTTATATAAGCTAGAGCTATCTTATAAACTCCTAAAACTATAGCCTATTCTTTAGTTTAGTTAGGCTATTAGCGACTATCTCCTTTATTAGAACATATTCTACTATAATCTTTCTCTGCTACTAGAGATGCCTAATATAGTTATATATAATATTAATGTGCTTAGATCTCTTATAGGTGTGTATATCTTTAATAAGTATTAAGGCTGCTTAGTTATCCCCTATAATCTATACTAGTATTAGCTCTCTTACTATATTAGAATAGGCTTTAATAGTTAGCTAAAATAGGCATTCTCCTACTAGCTCTATATAGTCTATCTCTCTTAAGAGTACTGCTAGGAATTAAGATTGCTTTATATATGCATTTATAGCTATATACTTAGCTTCTATTATTAATATTGCAATAGACTTTTGCTTCCTGCTTATCTAAGAAACTAGGGCTTTATAGAGAAAGAAGATGCTTCTAAGGATTAAGACTCTATCTGCTTTGTCTATTATATAGTTAGAGTCTAAGTATCCTATTAGTCTTCTATTGCTTTTCCTAAATATTAATCCTAAGTTCTAGGATAATCTTAGGTATCTTACTAGCTTTTTAAGAGCTTATATATATCTCTTAGTTAAGTCTAAGACGTATAAGCTTAGCCTCCTAAGAGAGAAAGTAATATCTAGTCTTATTATAACTATAGGCTATATCTAGGTACCGGTTTAGCTCTAGTAATCGGTCCTATTTCCTCTCTTATTATATAGGCCTATTAGTTTTAGGCTTTTATAACTATCTATTAGTAAGAGAGTTAGATTAGCTATATCTTTAGTTATTCCTAGCTTTATAAGGTTCTCTTAAATAAAGTGTTCCTAATTAAGCTTTAAAGTTCTAGCTTATCTATCTCTTATTAACCTTATTCTAAGGATCTTCTTTAGTTCTCTAAGATCTTTAATCTTAAATACCTTACCTAGCTATTCCTTAAACTAAAGCATATCTTCTAGCTTTAGTACTATAATTAGAATATTATCTATATAGGTTAGGATTAGAATGTTCCTTTCCTAGTAGATAAGGAGGTATAGGTCTACCTCTAATTATATAAACCTAATCTATTTTAACTTTAAGATATAGAGTTTGTTCTAGTCTCTCGCTACCTACTTTAGTCTATATAAGCTTCTTAGGATTTATAGGACTATATTAGGTAGAATCTTAACTCCTAGTAGTAGAATTATAAAGATTTCTTCCTAGAGTTTGCTCTTAGTAAATGCATTGTTTATATCTACTTAGTAAAGTTCTAGGTCCTTTTTATAAACTATAGCTATAAATACCCTTAGGGTATTATACCTAACTATTAGTATAAAGGTTTCCTAGAAATTAACTCTAAATTTCTAAGAGAAACCTCTTATAACTAGTCTTGCTTTAAACTTTTTAATAGCTCTACTAATTAATCTCTTTATATTAAATACCTATTTAGATATTATAAGGTTTGCTCCCTTTAGGGGAATAACCTCTATCTAGGTATTATTGCTTCTTAATATAGTTAGCTCCTTCTAGACTATATCTTCCTATATATATCCCTATTTAGGGTCCTAAATTGCCTCTTTATAGGACTTTAGAATAAGCACCTCTTATCTCTATATAGAGACTTAAGGGGCAAGTGCTATAAATATAGACTCTTAGACCTCTAATAGGGCTTCCTAGATCTACTTCTAATCTTAGCCTTAGACTTAGCTAAGGAATGCCTTATAATACTTAGCATTTAGCTCTTCCTCTTATCTATATTCTCTCTATCTCTTCTAAAGCACTTGTCTTATAACTATACTATAAGCTTTTAGCTCTAGAACTAGTCCTTTATCTAAGATAGATCTCCTTCTCTTTTAGCTATAAGTCTAGTCCTAGTCTCCCTTCTAGTCCTTATTTTCCTTCCTTAGGTTCTGCTCTACGGCATTCGAGGCGAGTATAGGTACGCTACCTACGTTACGTAATAGGCGAGCTAAACTAGCTAGTTTAGTTAAATTACGTAACCGCCGAACTAAACTAGGTAGTTTAGTTACTACCTATAGTCTATTTCTAATCTTAGTATTCGTATGCCTAAGGTTTTCTTCTTCTAGATTCTTTATCCTCTAGTACTCCTCCTTATTCTTTAGTAGAGGTAGCAACTATATAAAGAGTATCTAGCTAGGACCTATAGGTTTAGTTGCTATAGCTATAGGTATAGTAGTTGCAGGTAGTATAACTACTATTAGCTTCTTTAGAGGTCTACTAACTAGGTTTCTAATAGGTGCATTACTTGCTTAGTTAAGCTTAGGAATATTTAGCTCTATATCTCCTCCTTTCTTATGCTTAAACTAAGTTATAGTGCTATAGGCTTTAATAGCCCTTATATTAGGCTCCTAGAAGAGCTATATTTTAGTAGTATTAGGAACATACCTAATAAACATAGCATCCTTACCTCTATTTATTAGTTTATCTAACCTTATCCTAGCTAGTTAGGACTTAGAGTCTATATAGACTACTGCTTTATAACCCTAAACTCTAAAGTATAATACCGAGGGTTAGATGCCCGAAAAGGCCTCCTTAGGTAAAACCTTAAAGCTATTAATTTCTAGGCTATTAGGAAGAGAATTTCTAATAACTATATAGGCTATTAAGGCTTCTAGCTAGAATTTAATAGGTATATAAGTATCTTCTAGTATTGCTCTTATATAATCTTTAGAAGTCTAGATTAACCTCTTAACTACTTTATTCTAAATAGAGTTATATGCCTTAGTCGTATAAAAGGAAATTCTATATTCCTTCTCCTACTACTTTAGTATAGTAAGAAGCTCTCTTGCTTTATTACTCCTTATAATCTAAAGGGGATTTCTTAATTATAGCTTAGCTTTTAACTTCTAGTCTCTAAGGATACTTAGTATATCTTCCCTAGACTTTATTAGGAAAGTCTATTTCTTCCTTAAGAAGTTATTAATAATCTTAAGCTACTATTTATATCCTAGTCTTAAGATAGGTAAAGGACTATAGATATTAATAGAAATAAGAGATAACCTTTAAGGTTTCCTCTTAGTTTCCTTCCCTCTATACTTTTTTATCTTTGCTAAGGAATATACCCTATAGGGTTAGTATTCCTTTAGAATAGGAATCTAAGCCTTTAAGTTAAATACCTTATATAGGTTTCTAAGAAGACCTTCTCTAAAGTATATAAGTCTTCTATGCTAGAGCTCCTACTATTCTTAGGATTTCTCTTAGGCTTTAAAGGTATAGGCTTTATTCTCTTAATTCTAATTAAGGTATAGTATTAATAGGCGGAAACCGCATATCCTTAGCAGCTCGGGTGCCTATAAAAGCGCGAGCTTAGGCTCTCCTCTATATTAATTAATTATCTACCCTACGTTTCTTGTTTATAGTTCTAGTATTATTATACGTTCTATACGTACCTGCCCTGCTAGCTATTACGAGAGGCGATGTAGCTAATACGAGGGTTTGCGAGCTAAACGTAGAGCGTAACTGCGAGCGTAGCCGTTACTCGATCTAAACTATAGTGCTTACGAGGATTCCTAAGCCTAGCTACCTAGGACGAGAAGCGAGAACTGCGCGTTATTACGCTACGTGCGACTGCTATATACCTAATTCTAGGGCTATTAGGCCTTAGCGATATAGATATGCACGCCTAGTTAGCTATAAGCTAGTTAGAGTAGTATAGGATTTACGCATTAAAATAGAGCCGAAGGTAGGGCTATATAATATCTTCTACGGACAAGAACTACTAAAAACACGAAAGGGAAGAAGTTACTTATAGTCTAATAGCACGAACTACGATACGAGAAGCTAGCGATTAATTACGATAAGCTGCTAGAACGCACTTTATTATATATAAGCCTAGGCGAAACTAGATAACTTAGAAGGACTTAAGAGCATTAAGGCTACCTTCTGCATAGAGGCAGTCTCTAACCCTAAGAAAAGTTATAAACCCTTAGTCCTATTACGGCTTAGAATCGACGGTATTTTAAGACGCTAACGATTAGTCGTAGAAGGCTAATAATTTAGCTTATTTATAGCTTTCTAAGGATTCGCTTAAGGTTACTATGCCTATGTAGAGGGGTCGTTATAGCTAGGATAGCCGAGAAATACGATATTATAAGCTATATAGAGTTTAGCGAGCTAGAGAAAGGATATAGGATCGTATTACTACTCGTACTCCCCGGTTTCGCTATAAGGCTACGTTTCGCAACTTCGGTTACCCTATTTTCGGAAGGGTTTAATAACTCTTCCTATATTTAGTATAGGCTTAGAACGGCCCCTATACTTCCCTATCGAAGATTTCTAAAAGGCTCTAGGAATATATAGTACTAAGGAATTAACGATAGGCCGGACGTTTAAAAATAATATAGGTCGGGAGTATTATAAGCCGAATAGACTAAGAAACTAACCTCTAGGAAAGTATTACGGGTAACTACTAGGTATTACTAGCTACCCCTAGTTTCGGGAGAGTTTAATTAGCTCTTCCTATATTTAGTATAGGCTTAGAACGGCCTCTATACTTCCCTATTAGAGATTGCTAAAAGGCTCTAGGAAAATATAGTACGGAGGGATTACCGATAGGCCGGACGTTTAAAATAATACGGGTCGGGAGTATTACGAGCCGGATAGACTAAGAAACCGACCTCTAGGAAAGTATTATAGGTAACTACTAGGTATTACTAGCTACCCCTAGTTTCGGGAGAGTTTAATTAGCTCTTCCTATATTTAGTATAGGCTTAGAATAGCCCCTATACTTCCCTATTAGAGATTGCTAAAAGGCTCTAGGAAAACATAGTATAGAGGGATTACCGATAGGCCGGACGTTTAAAATAATATAGGTCGGGAGTATTACGAGCCGGATAGACTAAGAAACCGACCTCTAGGAAAGTTTATAGGTAACTACTAGGTATTACTAGCTACTCTTACTCGCAATTTACGAAGTTACGAATTTCCTTTTGCTATATCTAGATCTAGAGTTTCTATTTCTTATTTTGTTTTTAATTTAGTAAGAACATTCCTTTCGTTATATAACAAACTAGTACTACTATTACTACTAACTTTACCTAACGCTAACTAAACTAGCTAGTTTAGTTCGTTATTACTAACCTTCGGCCGAAAATATACCGAATAATCCGACTAATAATTCCTCTACTAGCACTAACAACCTAGATACTACTATTAACTCTAGTAGTATCTCGGATAATATTAGTATAGAGGATCGTAATTAAGAGTTCCGTTACTAACCTACCTAGTTTATCGGACCTAATAGAGGAGTTAAACGACTAGTTAGGAGCTTTCTAGGCTCTACTAACCTTTTAGCTCGTTCTAACGGAACGATAGGAATAGGTAATACTTATTCTCGTCGACGAGGAGCTATAGGACTATAACTCCCTATTAATACTACTATTAGCTTAAGCGTCGAGCAGTTTTAAGCCTTAATTTCTATAAGCCGACCTTCTATGCCTTTGCCTAGTTCTAAGGAGATAGGATACTTCGAAGAGTTAGACGTTACTAAGTTCGTTAAGCGTTTTAAAGACCTATACTAAACTTATAGAGGCGACTAGGGCGATAAAGCTGCTAAAGTCGAGAAGCTAGTTAGCTACGTTTATCGATATTAGCGTCCTATAGTTAAGAAGCTCGAAGGATATAAAAGTCGTAACTATAGGCTATTTAAAAGTAGCCTTCTTAAAGAGTATCGCGAGTTTAATAGCTAGCGTATACTTAGAGATTAGTCGTACCTTTCCTAGCTATCCCTATAGAAGCTAAATAAGCTAGAGGAGATTTCTAAGTATATTTGGAACTTCGAGATCTCTTCTACTATAATTCCTCTAGAAGATCTAGATAACTTTAGCCGTACCTAGATGTTTTTAAAGCCTCTATCTAAGCCTATACGGAAGAAGATTTAGAATAAAGCGAACCTAGATATAGATCGTCCTTATATATTTCGTAACTTTGCGCGAGTAATTTTAGCTATAAAAGCCGAGTTACGAAAGGATAAAACCGACAAAGCCTTATATAAGAATAATCGTTCTATTCTAGTAGGAAAGCTAGTTAAAGCAATAAGGAATACTACCCCTCGCCTAAATCTAGTCTCCGTAGCGACGAGCGCTATATCTAGGGTAAGCCCTAACGTTAAGAAGCTAACTAAATAATTAGCTACCCTTGCCCTTGCTCTTTTAAAGAACTAGGAACCTACGTATAGACCCCTATATAGTAGCTAAAAGGATAAGGAAGCACTAGAGATCTAAGCTATAGTTATAGCCTATACTATCTTAGAAATTAAGATAGGTACTACTTACTAGGAGTATAGTTTAGAGGGACATCGTAGTAGAGACTATCTCTACTTTAATTAGCTCCTAGATTAAGACCTTTTCTATAAGGACAAGACTCGCCGAATATATCCTAGCTAAGTTAGCGAAGAAATAAGGCCTCTCGGGTATAGCTAGGATAAGAAGTCTCCTTAATTAAAGGTTATTCTCCTAGCTCTTAAATAAGCTATTAGTCCGATTAACGTTAGCAAATATATTAGCTTTAATACTCTATAAGCCTCGTAGAAATCTAACTAGCGTAAACGTCCTATCTTAATTAACGCTAGTATAGCTAGGTTTAGAACTATAGAGTATATAGAGAAATACGAGCCTATAGGATCTCTCTTTATTCTAGGGGAAGAAAAGGAAGAAGAGGATTATAACGCTGCCTATATAGCTATATAGTCCTCTTAGAAAGCCGTCTAGAATCCCTCTCGCCCGACTACGTCTCTAATAAAAGCTATAAAGGCAAATATAGAGAAGTAGAAGTAAGCTACTAAAACGGAAACGAGCAACTCTCGTAGAGAGCAAGCACTACTAGAGATAATAGAGCATTATCGTAAGGGTAAATTAAGCTCGTCTTAAGAAGCGGCTTTATCTTAGATATAGGGAAGATCCTAGACTTTAGTAGTTCCGAATTCCTAGAATACGGAGATATAGGATACCTAATTTAGTCCTATAGTCCCTTCTAGAGGTAAGGCAAAAGAGGCGTAGAGGGCTAAGCCGAAAACGCAGAGATTAGATAACCTACTTAAGAAGGCTATTCCTATAGACGAATAGGAAGCGTTCTAGTCTAATAGGCTCCTTAGAGTACCTCTAGTTATAGAACTTAGAGAACTATAGCTATTTAGGTAGTAAGCTCTTAGTCGGTTCCTATACGAAAGGAAGCCTATAGATCTGTCCTATAGCGCTATACTCGAGCGCTATTATACGTTAAAACGGAGGCTAGATAGTATAGCTACCTTCGTAGTTAACTTCGCTTAGATCTATAATAGGATATAGAAGTATAATTCCGCTAGCTATTCTAACGAAGATAGCGAAGTATCTAGAAAGGAGGAGAGCAAGGATAATAATAAGGGCGACGTAGGCCTTTATCGGTACGGAGAGCTAAAGATTAATACTTTCCTAATAAATTCTTTCGACTCTTCTAAGTAGCCTAAGAGAGAGTAGGTATCCTTAGTCGATAACTAAGAGGAACTAAGCGATAACGAGGTCTAGTTCGATGCGAAGGAGTAGAATAATACCGAAATATAGTCCTTATCTATTTCTCTTAATTAGAAGGAAGCGGACGAGAAGATCGTTTATTAAGATATACTAGGGATTACTATTATAATAGCGGTAGATCTCTCGGTTCGGCTAGCTTCTAGTATAGAGGCGTTACTATATATTCCTACTTCTAAGCTATATACAGACCCGGATAGTATCCTCCTAGACTTCTATAAGGACTACCTACTTGTTTTAAGTATCTATGTCTATACGACTCTTAGAGAGGCTCGATAGGTATATAATATCCTAATTAATAAGGGAGCGGAGAGCATAATTATAAGCTACGAGAGGGCTCGGAGCTTAAGGCTTCCTATTTCGACTAATATTACGGCTACTATACGTAGTATCTCTAGTAAGGTTACCTTTATCGGGATATATCGTAACGTCCGTATAGAGGTATACGGAGTTGTTATCTTTATAACCTTTTTTATTACTAGCAATCCTAAGACGCTAACTCTTTTAAAAAGGCCGTAGACTCGTAGAACTTACCTTTCCTCTAGGAACTATAATAATAGCTCTTAGGAAGGTACGATCGCTAACGACCGTAGAAACCTAGTTTATTTTACTAGTATAGTAGGCAATAATAGATATAGAACGGTCGACGATATTCTTCGTAGGTTAGGAAAAGATTAGATACTAAGGTCTACTTTAGCCTAATCTTAAGTACGGATATAGGTAGGGCTAAAGCGCGCTAAACCGAACTAAAGAGTATCCTTAAGAGGATAGCTAAACTAGTACCTAGAGCGAATACGGCGCTAGATTATAGAATGCTCGAGAAACTAGTAGGAAAGCTTACTAAAGAAGAGGAGGACCGGTTTAATAAGCCTATCTGCGAGCATCCTCGTAGTAAAACTATCTTCTTTAGGAATAAAGGCAAGCATAACTACCTTAGTTACTAGCATCGTTTCTACTTTAGAGATCCTAAATTCGAAGGACTAGTTTTTAACTATATAGCCTAGTATAAGTTCCTCGTAGAGTTATATATAGATCCTAAAGGCTTAGAGGCTTATAACGAGATAAGAGAATTTATTAGGAAATAAGTTCGGAACGTCCCTCCGTTATCCCTACTAATTCGTCCTAGCTAGAAGTCCGATAATACCCTCTACTAGAGCCTCTAGTATAAGTTTACGTAGAACCTAGACCTTTAGAAAAGGCTTTTATCTACTATACTATATAAATTAATATACTCTAAGGCTAAAGACTGCTCTTATAGTATAGGGTTCTCTTATAATAAAGCTCCTACGAAGCGTCGAAGCGAATAGGGGCAGAATAAGCTTAGGAAGCGCCTTATAGAGCTAAGGGAGTATCTATTTAGATAGCTAGATCTTGCTAGTAGGAGTTCTAAGCTACTTCCGGGAGCCTTTAGGACTAGTTCTAAGAATGCTAGGATAGCTTTAGACGCTAGTAGGGGCATTCTTAAGAGCTCTAGAACGCCTACGAGTACTAGTAGGAGAAGCTTTAAGACAGCTACGGGACTAAGTAGGGAGCTAAGTAGGTAGCTTCGGGCGCTAATAGGAAGCTAGCTAGAAACGATTAGGGATACTAATATTATAGAAAGGGCGCTAAGTAAAGTCTTAACTAATCTACGTACGGACTAGCGGCTCTTGCTAAGTAAACTAGCTAGTTTAGTTCAATTATTATATAAGAACTAGCAGAACTTGCTAAGTAAACTAGCTAGTTTAGTTCGATTATTACGTAATGCATATAATAATCTTATATTCTTACTCTTCCTAGAACTAGTTAGGTAGCGTTTAGGAAGCCTAGAGCTCTATTCCTAGGAGGATCCTTCTAGTAACCTACTCTTTCCTAACTACTTTAGGAACCTCTTTTCCCTATAGGACTTAGAGCTTAAGGTTCTCCTTCCGGATAAGTATTCTTACGACTCTAAAGATAGATATAAATCTAAGAGCGACTACGAACGAGCTATAGTTGCTAACGTTATTTACGAGGAAATCTGCTAGAATTATAGAATTCGCCGTAGTAAACTACTACTAAGCTTACTCCTAGACCCGGATATATAAGCTAAGTTCTCTCCGGAAATTAGGGCATTTATAATATATAAGCGTATTATAGATAAGATTAGATCCGTTAATGCGGACATATCTATAACGGATAGATCGAATCCTAGTAGTAATCTATATTAGAGAAAGAAAGCACTTGCTACGGAGGAAGCTATACTATCTAGAACGGGCCCCTTTAATAGAAGATACTTAATTAAAAAGTTTTCTAGCGTTCTAAAAGATTTAAGACTTACGCTAGAACGGCTCGCTTAAATTAAGCCTACTATTTCGCTAATAGATCGGGAGCTATATCTTCTAACTAAGATGCTATATAATCGGGAAGCTATACTTGCTTAGAATTTCGAGTATCTCGGCTATATTAAGCCTACTATTACTCCTCCTTAGGTTATCCGTACGATCCCGTATAAGCTATAGTAGCATCCTAGTTTCCGACTCTAGAGCTCTCTTAAGGGGGAAGTTATAAAAATGCTCCGTAAGCGTATAGACATAGGCGCTCTTAAACTATACTATAGTGCCTATCGGAATCCGTACTTTCTTATAAAGAAGAAAACTAACTTAGGAGAACTAAAGAAGTATCGCCTAATTAATGCTATATAGAAGTTTAATACTATAACTATTCGCGATACTAATCTTCCTCCTAATACGGATAGGTTTTCTAAAGCTTTTGCAGGTTATATAATCTCGTCCTTAGTTAATATCTTCTCTAGCTATAACTAGATTCTGCTAAACGTAAGAAGTTAGGACCTTATAGGTTTCGATACTTCTCTCGGCCTATTACGCTAGACGATACTACTATAGGGAGCTACGAACTCTATCGCTTAATTTATCTAAATTATTATACTTATCCTTACTACTTAAATACCTTACGCTACTAAACCTTTCCTTAACGATATAGCTATTTGCGGTCTAAAAACGAAGTATAGTAATAAGGAGGTTAAGCCTAGACTCCGCCGATTTATAGTAGAATATATTACGAACTTAGACGAGGTACTTACTAACCTTAAGAGGGTAGAACTAACGGTCTATAGGGAAAAGCTATAGCTATACTATAAATAGATTAAGATAGTAGGTTACGTTACTAATAAATATAGTAGGTACCTAGATGCGGAACGAGTAGCTAAGCTCGTTAAATAGCCTACTCCTACGGATTAGAGAGAAGTCCGTATTCTTATAGGAATATTCGTATACTATAAGATCTAGCTTAAAGACTTCGCCTAGTTACTAAGGCTACTCTTCTCTCTCCTAAAGAAAGACGTTAAGTTTATATAGACGAAAGAATATTAGTAGTCTAAGAATGCAATTACGGAACTCCTTATCTCTACGCTAGCGCTAGTAGTACTAGACTATAAACTAGAGAGAGAACTAATTATAGTAGGCGTTAATTCTAGCCTTTACTCGTAGGGATGCTATATATCTTAATATAACTAGAAAGATAGTAGGATTCGATACCCTTCTCGATTTAAGTTAGGATTGTTCTCCGCTTCTAAGTAATGCTATAACGCTAGGAAGCGCGAGTGTCTCGGTATTCTTAAAGTACTAAAGAAGTATCGTTCGTAGTTATTTAGTATTTTCTTCTAGCTAGAGGTAGACGCTAACACGCTAGTATATTAACTTAATAAGGCTACTATAGACCTCCCGAATGCAGCTATTATAAGATAGCTAGCGTAGATTAGGCTATTTAACTTTAATATAATATATATCCCTAGGAAGAAGCATACGGCTGCCGATAGACTATCTCGCAAGCCTCTAATAGAGCGGGATACCCGAGAACTAGTAGAGGAGGGCGATATTAATAAGATAATCGATAACTAGTTTTTCGCCTACTCTACTTACGACCTCGTCGCCTAAGTATTCCCTACTCGAGCGGAATTAGAGAAGGAAGTGCTAAATAGTACTTACTCTTAGGACTCGAGGAATATCGCATTCTTTCTAACTTACCTACGCTATCTACTAGGCCTATTCCTAATAGAATATAGGTCTCTACGGAAACGAGTACTTAAGTTCTATATAAGTAAGGAGAGTTAGCTTATAAGATAGAATCGTATCGGTAGTATCTCTTAGAGGGTTGTCGACGATAATAACTATCGCGAAAGGATTATTACTACCTACTAAGACTACTATAGATACTTAGGCCTAGAACGGACGTATAAGATAGTCGCTAAACGATAGTAGTAAGACGGTGTTTATACTATAGTAGTTCGTTTCTATAAGGGTTGCTAGTAATATGCGCTTAGGAACGGTTACTAGCGTCCTAGCCTACTTTATACTTCCGAGAAATAGTATCTTAGGGAGCGATAGTACTTAGACGCGGTGTTTATTAGTACTAGACTTTACCTCGTTATTACGAGAGAGGCTGTTTCTCGGTAGCTAGAGGCCCGATTAATACGGATAACGGATAATCGTAAGGTTAACGCTAGATACGTTACGAAGTTTATCTACGAGGACTTAATTTGCCGCTAGGGGGCTATAGCCGAGATCTATATAAATAGAGGCGGAGAGAACGTTTAAGAAGCGCTGCTTACTAGCTACGGAATTAAGCAGGTTATAATCTCCCCCTACTATCTATAGGCTAACGGAATCGTTAAATAGGGACACTATCTAATTCTAGTAGCTCTCTCTAAGCTTATAGGCGGAGGAGTAAGCGCTATAGCTAAGCATATTCCTTTAGTCCTTTAGGCGGAACGTACTACTACGAACTAGATAATAGGGCTAACTTTAGCGGAGATAATAATAGGTAGGGATGCTATACTACTAGTAGAGCTTAAATTCCGTACTTACCGAATAGCTAAGTAGGAGATAGTCCGTAACTATCCTTCCTTATTAGCGATGCGAGCTACGGCTATAGAACGGATATATACGACGCTTAAGGAAGCTCGTACTCGATAGGACCGGCTGCGGAAGTATAATATTAAGTATTTTAATAACTAGAAGAACGCTAATTAGTAGGAGCTTCGTCCTAGATAGATAGTAGTTATTTACCGATTAGAACTAAAAACGAGCTTCTCGAATAAGCTGCGGTACTAATAGCGCGGTCCGTTTCTTATACATGCTATTATTCGTAATAGGAAGGCGTATAAGATTAAGGAGCTTAGCGGGGAGGTCCTTTACTATACGTTCCCTAGGTTTAATCTAAAGCTAGTGCCGTACTAGAGGGATCCGGAGGCTATAGTTCCTTAGGAGGATAACTTTAATCTAGGGTAGCTAGGTCCTTTACCTTCTAAACTACGGCCGCGTAGCTACCTATACCCTTAGGTCCGAATTAGTAAGCTATTAGGAATAACTTAAGAAGAGAGGGAGGAGTATATCCGCTAGCTAGACATTCTAATACTAGAGGAATCCTAGTAGGCCCCTAAATTTCTTTTAAAAAATTGCTTCTATTACGTCCGAATCGGTATAAGAAATAGGGAGAAACGTATTACTTATTACTCTCCTATAGCTAGTACTATAAGAAAGGGAGGATTAGTAGCGGAAGTAGAACAGACCTTAGGAAGCTAGACAAAGGACTATTACTATAAATAAGAAGATCTACTATTAGAAGAACACTAGTTTTTAACTAGCCTAGGCTCCTAGGAGCAACGAGGGATAAGATTAGGCGACTCTTACTTAATTTTAGCTAATAGCTGCCTAAAAGTAATCGCGAAAACGCATATGCTTCCTTATTTCTAGCAGTGAAAATAAAGCGAACTAGCTAGTTTACTTCGAATAACGCTAAGGATCCTCTAACGTATAGCTACAAATACCCTTACGTCTAGGTAGCAGGTTTAAGCATAAAACTCCTCTCCTTTTCGGTACTTCTAGTCTCTTCTTAGTCTTATTAACCTTAATATTTATTTACCTTAAGCATAATAACTCTTAAAGGTTGCTATAGTAACTACTCTAGTTCTACTAAGTATAGGCGGTAGCGGTAACGATAGTTATATAGAGTTTTTAAGCAAACAAACCGCGAAAACTCTATATAATAACTTCTCCTATACGCGCACTAACTATTCTTACCGCTACTAGTATAAACCTACCTATTTAATAAGACTTACGCATTTTCTACTTTACGCGCTCTTAAAAACTCGCTTATAGAAACGCCTACCCCTAACTAGCTCCCTCCGCTCGTATATAGCATACTCTCTTCTATACTATCTATTTTTCTCTTCCTCTACCTTACTAGTATAATAGCCGACCGAGATATCGCTATAACTAACGCAACCGCTAAAGCGCCTACCCCTAAGCCTAAGGCGGTAGTCTGCTATTCTAACCCTAACTCGCTCGCCTATGCCGCTAACTCTAAGCTAGCTAATTTCTATAACTTTATACTTAATATCTCTAAGCTAGGCGGATAGTATACTTAGGCATAGATGCTAGAAGCTATTACTAATATAGGAATAGAAGAAGAGAAGTAGGCTATTCTGCGCTCCGTTTATAGCGCTATTTAGGGAGACGACGACTACCGCGCTTTTATTATCTTCTAGTTTATTTAAGAACTCGGCTAGCGTACCTTCTCTCGTACTTAAGAAGGAGTATTAGAAGGACTAAAGGAAGTAATAGACATTTATAAGAGAGGCAAGTAGTTCGCTAAAAAGCGCGAAGGCCTCCTCGATATACTATAGAACTCGTTTAGCTTAGGTAGGGAGTTCCCCTATTTTAACTTCTTTAACTCTACCTTTAAGATCTATAAGAAGGCTAGCTAGTATCTCTACTGCTTTATACTATTTAAGAACGTCCCTACCGAGAATCTTAAACTACTAGGCCTAACCTAGTCTAAATAGATGCTATACTAGGCTCTCTATAATAAAAAGAAAGATAATCTATTCCGGCCTATATCTAGCTATATCTCTAGTAAGTTTTAGATAGCTAGCTTCGTCGAGAGCGTAGAGGCTATGTTCTAGTTAGACCTATTTAGTCGTAAGAACCTCTAGATTATCGATAAGAACGGCTTCGCTATTATAGACGCCTACTTTATTATCCTTAAGAATAAGCTCTCTAGAGTATCTAACGCTAATAATAAAGCTAGAGGCTCGGCTATAAGCAGGCTACTTAGTAAGCCGTCCGAATCTAGCTACGACTTTCTTAGCTACCTTAATCTAGCCTCTAACGAGTTTAAGAGCTTCTACGAAGTAGCCGAGCGCTAGGTCCGTAAGAAAATAAACCTCGCTAATAAAGACTAACTACGCTATAATGCGTTCGCGTATCTATACTATAAGATTAGAGACCTCTACTATAAGGACTGCGAGCTTAAAGCGCTAAGCTACTAGCAAGAGGAAGCTAGCTAGGGCTAAGCTATAGTAACCCGTTCTCGATCTATAGCCCTAGAGCTAGAAATAGTTATTTTAGTTCGCCTACGCGAACTAGCTAGTAGGGTTAAAGAATAAGTAATACGTTACGAGACGTATAGCTATAATAAGGACCTATTAGATAATCTAATTAATAAGGCGATTAAGAAGCCTTATTTAGATCTCGGAGAAGTTTATATTTGCATTGCTATTCTATACGCTAACTACCTCGAAGAGCGCTATAAGGATAGTATATACGGAAAGCTAGATATAATCCTTCTTAATAAGTACGAATCCCTAGATATTAGCCCTTCCTTCTGCCGTACCTATATAGTAGAAATAGCTAAGGTAGTTAGCCTTCTAGTAGAAGAATCGATAATAACGGCGTCTAATCGCCTTTACGACTTATAGGATATCTCCTACGGACTATGCCTACTAGTAAAGAGATTAATCGACGATATACCTAATAACTTAAGAAAGGACCTATAGATATAGAAGATAGACGCGATAGACTAATAGGCTAGCAAGAGCTAGCAGCGTAATATAGAGAAGGCTGCAGCAAAGATAGCAGCTAATAAGAAGGCCTAGGAGAAGGCTAAGCGTAAAGCTAATACTAATAATAAAGAGGATAGCAGCCCTAAGAAGAAGACTCGCCTATAGCTAGAGATCGAAGATGTCGAGAGTTCCGCGTCTATACCTCTAGTATACGCCCTAAAGAAGTCTAAGAAGAGCAAGAAGTTTAAGAAGGCTAAGGGGAAGTAGCGTATAAGCTTAAACGAAGCGAACTAGCTAGTTTAGTTCGACGACGACTATAGCGACGTAGAAGCCGCTTAAGAGCCTAATCTAGAGGCTAACGATAATAAGCTTAGGCCTATACGAATTAAGCTAGACTTTACTAATACCTGCCTATCTTACTTAGAATTTAAGACTATTCGAGATATATAGAAGGCTTATAATAGAAAGCTCCTTAAAGATAGCTTTAACGTATTTAGTAGCCTTCTTAATTAGTAGGCAAAGGACCTAGATATAGTTTCTTAAATATACTAAGAATTCGACCTATACTACTACTACCTCTACCGCCGCCGCAATATATATAGATAGATGCTAAATATATTCTTCTCCCTTACCTAGCAGCTAATATAATAAGACCCGACTATCTAGCTACTTAATATGCTAGCCTAAGATTCTCTACGCGATAAGGCTATATATAGATTTATCGCGTACCTAATAATAGCGTAGTACTAGTAGGGAAAGCCTACCGGCTAGATCGACCTAATAATCCTAATTATTAAGAGGAACTAGGCTACTAGCGAAAAGTTTATTAAAGGCCCCCTAGTAGCATAGAAAGATAAACGAGAGACCGCCTATATAATTACTATAGTTTCTCTCGATAGTACCTACTCTAGCTAAAGACTAGTTATATAGGTATCTAACCGCAAGCTATAGGCCGACCTTAATAGCGACGACGATAAGAAAGAAGATAAGGCCGAATACGCTAAGTTCGATATCGTCGGTAGCACCGGCTACCTAGGACTAATCTACGATATAGTTAATAAGCTTAATAACAACGAGAACGAGGACTTAGATACTAAGCAGACGCTAGTCTACGTCTCTAACTAAGGAAAGGAAGGCCTATAGGACGCTAGCCTACGCTTATAAAACGTCTCGACTATACCTAGCGACTTAGTACTAATATATTAGACGATTGCCTATAGAGAGAACTCTAGCGTCTCCTTACGATATATAGTCTACCTAACGCTTATTAAGTACCGTAATTAAGAGCTAGTTAGAAAGAATACCCTAAGCTTCCTAAAGGTCTTTATTAGTAATATTACGATGCTACTAATATCTAAGACGTTTATAAGCGCCGATTTCCCTAATAAGCTATAGGAGCGTAGACTTCCCTAAGAGCAATAGCTTAATAGCCTTAGGCTAGTTTTAGACGCGTTAATAGGACGCCGTAGCTAGGAAGAGCTAGAGGTAAGCTAAGAGGCTCTTATGCTTCTATATATAGACTAGGCTACCTACGAGAAGTAGTATAAATAAGTCTAGGTTCCGCAGGCAAAGAAGAGATTCGCGCAGCTATACGAGTGCTTAGTTAAGGCTAAAAAGGCTATAGCGAAAGAGTAGAGCTTCTTTCTATATATTAAGAAGGCCCTTAAGGGCTAGTTAAAGTACTTCCTATTCGATAGCGCTAACTACCTAGACGATAAGGAAGACGAGTTTAAGAAGATTAGCATAGCTATATATATATAGTAAACCGAACTAGCTAGTTTAGTTCGGCAAAGGAAAACGGTAACGTTATAAACGTCTAATATATTAAAAAGAATAGATAGTACTTAGTTTGTTGTTTTATAGAAGTTAGTTCTGCTAAACTATCTTTTTAGAATAAAAATATCGTTCGTTAGAGTGTCTATTCGGATATAAAGAAAGGGAGGATTAATAGGCGGAAACCGTATATCCTTAGCAGCTCGAGTGCCTATAAAAGCGCGAGCTTAGGCTCTCCTCTATATTAATTAATTATCTACCCTACGTTTCTTATTTATAGTTCTAGTATTATTATACGTTCTATGCGTACCCGCCCTACTAGCTATTACGAGAGGCGATATAGCTAATACGAGGGTTCGCGAGCTAAACGTAGAGCGTAACTACGAGCGTAGCTATTACTCGATCTAAACTATAGTGCTTACGAGGATTCCTAAGCCTAGCTACCTAGGACGAGAAGCGAGAACTGCGCGTTATTACGCTACGTGCGACTGCTATACACCTAATTCTAGGGCTATTAGGCCTTAGCGATATAGATATGCACGCCTAGTTAGCTATAAGCTAGTTAGAGTAGTATAGGATTTACGCATTAGTATTACAAGTTCTTATAAGGCCTTATTAATCTCCTTAATAAATAGCACTCCTCCTAATAGTTTTATCTAGATAACTAGTTTCCTAGATAATAAAATAAGTATAAACTTTAGTAGCTAAATATTATACTACTAGCTAAATTAGCTTTAAGAAATAAGATTAACTCCTAAGCTAGGCATAAAGAGGACATCCTTAAGTATAATCTATTTTCCTCTTCTCCTACTTATTACTACGTCTCTTATATATATAGCTATTAAATAGCTACTACCGACCTTAATCTACTTTTTTCTCTAAAGAGGTTTTAGTTCTCTAAATAGTAGTTCCTAGTTAGTTATATATAATAAAGCGTAAGAGTTAAGTAGCTATCTTAATAGTATATACTTGCCTTTTGCTTCTATAGTTAAGTATATAACCTTATTTATATTATTATCCTCTAATAGGGATTAAGATGCCTTAGATATTACTAAAGGTTCTGCATCTTTTTAAGTAGTATAAGCCTTCTTAGAAAACTTCCTTAAGCTTTGTCTTTTCTTAAGAGATTAGACTTTTAGGTTAAGTTTCTTTACTATATCTTTTAATGCTTCTTTATCTAGTAAGGATCTCCTCTTAAAGCTACTCTCTCTAGGTAGTATTCTCCTCTTTTCTACTCTATAGCTCTATCTCGGGTTAATAGTTCTCTTAGCTTTATTAAGGTATAGGTATTTAGTAATACCTCTAAAATATTCCTAGTTATATAGGTAACATTTTAGTTTAGTACCTTAGATCCCTTTTTCCTTAGTAAATATTACTATTTCTTAGGACTAGTTTAGTCTAGCTTTATATAATTCTAGTAGCTATAGTGCACTCTTATATAATATAGACTACTAGGTAAGGATAGTGTCCTTTATGCTTTAGTATGCCTTAGGCAAGCTATTAAGGAGATGCTTAAGTCTCCTCTCTAGCTCCTTATAGTATGCCTCCTAAGGGTCTACCTCTATAATCCTTCTAGCTATGCTAGCTAGTTATACCTATGCCTTTCTAATTATTATGTCCTTTATTATCTAGAAGTTTATAAACTCCTAGATATATACTATTATATATGTAGTATATACCTTGCTATACTTAGCTCTTATCTTTTCCTATATCTTTAAGACTTATCTCTCCTTAATAGTCTCCTCCTAATTATCTTCTAATAGGTAGATTATTATCTCGTACCTAGTAGTAGTATTAGCCTTAACCTATTCTAGGTTGCTTCTTAAGTGCCTTAGGCTAAGTACTAATAGTAATAACTTTATAGAAGACTTAGGTATAGTCTCTAAGATAATCTAAAATATATCCTTTAATTTAAGGTAGTCCTATAGTAGGCTAAACTATTATCTCTAGTTCTCTTTATATAGTACTAGTATACCCCTTCTCTTACTAATTCTACTTGCTAAATCTATTTCTGCAAAATTAAATAAATAAACCTAACTCTAGAAAACATAAGCTCTTTTAATCTAATAGTAGTTTCTAGATAGCTGCTTTCCTTTATTGCTAAGACTCTTCTCTTTTAGCTAAGGTATCTAAGGACTCTTCTCTCTTAGGGGAGTTAGTTAGGTTCTTAGGTAGAGAACCTCTAAAAGATCTACCTTCTTAGAAGGGTACTACTAGCTAGTTCTAAGGTATTAGTAGTACTAAGTGCTTAGGCCTAGTCTTATCCTTTTAGGTGCTATAGCCTAAGGCTAACCCTTTCCTCTTTATACTCGTCTAATCTTAAGTATGCCTTACTAGGCTTTTCTCTATCTTATCTGCCCTTTAGGGACTTCTAGTATATAGCTAGGATTATCTAAAGCTTCTTAGTAGTATAGATAGGATATTCCTCTAGTCTCTCGTATACTCTTTTCCTGCTTCTCTGCCTAGTTAATACTATAGGTCCTGCAAGAGGTAAAACGTATTACTTTAAGGATAAGAAGGCTAACTCTTACTACCTAGGGCCTCTCTGCAAACCCGGGCTTATAACCTATTAAAACCTATTAGAAGGGTAGGTATAACGCGTAGTAGAAGTAGAGGCGATAAGTAGGAACTAACCGAGTTAATTATATTAGTTAGTTATAGGTTGCACCTTCTCCTAAGATATATTTCCTAGTAGGTTATATAACCTAATATTATATAACCTATATTACCTAACCCTAGAACTAAACTAGCTAGTTTAGTTCGGTGCCTTAGGAAGTACTAACTAGACTGCACTTCTTAATAGGGAGCTAACTAAAATATTTATCGTAGCGCGTTATACGTAGTACGCGTAAGTAGCGTATATACGGAGATATAGAGAAGCGTAAGAAGCGCTAGCTTATACCTTATCTTTAGCTAGCTTATCCTCGAAGGCCTCCTCCTCTAAGGAGACCTTCTCGGCCTTATCCTCCTTCTCTAAGGATAGATAGAGGCTAATAGTAGTATTAATAGTATCTTGCTCTACTAGGACGCTACTATATTTAGCAATCTATAAGTGCAGTTAGTATATAATATAAAAGCGATAAGCTACTAGATATACCTAAGTAAGTAGCTCTATTATACTCCGAAGAGTACTATTAAGCTAGATAGCCTTATAGACGAGCGCGCGAGACTCCTATAGGCCTCTGCTACTGCTCTTCTTCTTAGTAGACTTACCGCTAGCTAGCTTGCTATTATTAGTTTAAAGGCACTTTATAACTATCTTAGTCTCTATATACGTAGTTAGCAAATACGAGATATAAGTAACGTATATACTACGCGCGACATCGAAGGAAGAACTTACTAGTATAGGTAGTATCTAGCTAAAGTTAGGCGTCTACTACTGCTTACTAGCTATTAGCTCGTGCTATATTATTTCTATAGTAGCCGAGCTCGGCCTAGCGACGCGCAAGCTCGTTATATATATTATATATATAACGTACGACTATCTTAATAGCTTTGCAGTAGGTCTACTTATAGGTATACTTACTATATATATAGCGTATATACTTCTTAGTATTAATATTCTTAGATAGCTTACTAGAGTAGGTAGCCTAGCCTATACTATAGTTAGTATATAAATAGAATACGACGAGATAGCAAGCAGAAAGGGACTTATAGTTACGCCTACTAGAATCGCAGTTATTATAAATGCAACAATTATACTACTTAAGGTACTTAGTCTTAGCTATACTAATACGAGGTATAGTAGAAAGCGCTTCGAAGGCGGTACTAGTACGTAGTATAGTCGAGGTACCTATAAGCTACGGGCGCTTCGTAAGAGACAAGCGTTTAAGTAAGCCTATAGGTCTATTAGTAATAAGATCTAGTAAGGAGCCTAGCTCTAAGAATAGGCTACGAGCGCGCTTCGTAGGTAGCTTGCGCTTAAATAAAAGTTAGGCTAATAGAGAGCCGCCTAGAGTAGGCTAGCCTAGGCCTCTACCTATTAATAAGCTAGAGCTAATATAAGCACTACTACCGTAGCTATCCTCTCTAGAACGGCTAGTAGTATAGAAAGCTAGAAATAAACTAGACTACGGACTGCTACTAGAGGCATTAGGACTTACCTATAGCGAGCCTACTTTACGCATACTACTTAGCTAGCTGCCCTTACCTAGTATAATACTACTAAGACGTAAGAGAGGAGATTAGCTACTAGCTAAACTTAGGGCGCGGCTACTAGGTATACTAGTATTTCTACTAGTACGCTCTAGGCCCGCCTATAAGCCGCTTAATAGGGAAGCTAGTATAGCCTCTTTGCCCTTAGATAGCTTCTTAGTCTTCTTAGGTAGTATCTTATAGTAGTTCTTAAGTGCGTGCGTAGAGCGTACGCGGAGAGTATAAGAAGAGTATATATATATAGAGAGTCGATAGTAGAGCGCGTCTACTAAAAAACTAAATAACAAAGTATTAATATTATAGGAGAAGTTTAGAAGCGCGCAAGCACGAATTTATAATACTATTACCGCAATAATATAATAATACGCGTTGCTACTAATAATAATATACGGCAACGACTTACTTGCATTATATACGCAAATTATAATAGTAACGTGCGATAGAACTTAATAGAAGGCCTACGAGCGATAAGAGATTTGCGGACGTAATAAGAGCGTCGCGTATACGAGAAGACTACTACCTACCTATCGAGCTAAGATAGCTCGATAGAGGGAGGGAGGCAGTTATAAGAGCAAAGTAAAGCTAGAAGTTAGAGGCCTTAGGCCTTACTAGTGCTTAGTAATCGGCTACTGCCGCATTGCTTAGCGTATAGTATTCGTATACGCGGAGCATGCGATATATAATAACTCTATAAGAATTAGCGCTATCTTCGGACGGAGGTTTAAGGTAGTCTATACGTTACTATATACCCTCTTATAGATAGCTATAAATATAAGGAATAAGAGCTAGAAATTATAAAAGTATTATAGAAAGAACTATAGAAGTCTATAATTAAGTTATTTAGTAGGCGGCATCTATATATATATTTAAGGACAAAGTATAATATTATTAGATAGTAAGTTACGCTTATACTATTACTATACTATAGCCGTAGCCGTAGTACTAATTATAACTTCTAGTAATCGCGTCTTTACTATATTAAAAGCACTAAACTCTAGAGGCCTACGGAAGCGTATTAAGTAGATTAGGGAATACTATAGCGCTATTATTACGCCTAGACTATTCTTCGTAATCTTAATTAATATATACTATAAGTTCGAGTACTAGAGTATCTAAATCTATACTACATTAATATTTATTTACGCTATATTATATAGATTTACGTTAAAATTACTAGCTATATAGCTATATTAGGTCTCGCTTAATACGTCTAAACCCTATATACGACTTAAACGGTACTATAGATAGTTTAATCTAATTATAGCGTAGAGATAATTCTAGCTACTAACTACTACTATATAGTTCGGAAGGCCTACTATAAGAAATTATAGGATCTAGCCGCTACGCCTATCTAGCTAACCTTCTACGAGGTATTTAAATACGATATAAGTAAGATAAACTAGCGTATTAAGGTATAGTAGAATTAATAGGTTCCTACGCTAAGTAGCTAGCGTATATACTTCTATAAACTTAATAATAAAGGCCTCTTTAATAATAGATTAAAGGCTAATAAAATCGCGTTTCTCGCTATATATATACTAATTATATAATACGAGGTTTATTAGTTTATTAATATTTAGAACTACTATAGGATCCGAAAATAAAACAACTATCCGCATTTAATTCTAGGTATTCTATATAAGCTATTATATTATCCTAAGCTTTATAAAGCTAGTAATTAAGAGCTACTACTACCTAAGAGTATATTAGATAATATTAAGGAAAACATAAACGCGCCCTAGTAGGCGACGACGATAGGTATAGTAATTCTAAGCAAATCCTTAGAAGATTAAGGAGGGAGCTAAAATAGTAGCTACCTCTATAATTAATCTCTAGTATCTTAAAATACTATCGATTCTAAGTCGTAATAGGACTAAGGGTTTATAACTTTCTTAGAGTTAGAGACTATCTCTATATAGAAAGTAGTCTTAATACTCTTAAGTCCTTCTAAGTTATCTAGTTCTGCCTAGGCTTATATATAATAAAGTACGTTCTAGTAGTTTATCGTAATTAATCGCTTACTTCTTATATCGTAGTTCGTGCTATTAGACTATAAGTAACTTCTTCTCTTCTTATATTTTTAGTAGTTCTTATCCGTAGAAGATATTATATAGCCCTACCTTCGGCTCTATTTTAATACGTAAATCCTATACTACTCTAGCTAGCTCGTAGCTAGTTAGACGTAAATATTCGTATCGCTAAGGCCTAATAGCTTTAGAATTAGGTGTTATAGTAGTTATACGTAGCGTAATAATACGTAGTTCTTATCTCTCGTCTCTAGGTAGCTAGGCTTAGGAATCCTTTATAAGTACTATCGTTTAGGCCGACTAATAGCTACGTTCGTAGTTACGCTTCTACGTTTAGCTTACGGACTCTTATATTAGCTATATTATCTCTCGTAGTTAGTAGGCGAGGCGGGTACGTATAGAACGTATAAGAATAATAGAACTATAAATAAGAAACGTAGAGTAGATAGTAGGTCGATAATTAATTACTTATAAAGGAGAGCCTAAGCTCGCCTTTTTTATAGGCTTACGAGCTACTAAGGATATGTGGTTTCCGCCTATTAATACTATATAGATACGGGT
Source organism: Cercospora zeae-maydis (assembly GCA_023512815.1). Taxonomy (NCBI): domain Eukaryota; kingdom Fungi; phylum Ascomycota; class Dothideomycetes; order Mycosphaerellales; family Mycosphaerellaceae; genus Cercospora; species Cercospora zeae-maydis. The sequence goes on along the minus strand of JAKLWY010000001.1, from coordinate 5,308,957 downwards.
AGGATAGGCTAGCCTAGCCTATCCTTAGTTAGCTCTCTAAAAGATAAGCTAAACCTACTCGGCTTAGTAAGGAGATACCTCTCGCTACTACTATTACACCTAGGATAACGAGGTAGATATTCGTATAGTTATAATCGGGAGCCTATTATCCTTTATATAAGCCTATAGTACCTATTTTATAACTCTAATATAGAGTATACGGATTACTATTACTTCTTATCCTTCTTCCTTATTAGTATATAGAAGTTAGCGTTATTAAAGACTTCGCGAATAGCTATCTCTATATTAAGTAAGAAGTAGAGAAGCTATATAATACCCTACTCTTATATCTCTCTAGGTATTGCTAGTTCGCGCTAATTAATAAAGTTCTTCTAATAATATACTCTAAGATACTTCTTATATAATCTATAAAGGCGTATTTAACGGACAAGCTTCCTCGTCTTTAAAAGCTACTTCTTAAGAGCTAGATAGCGTATCTAGTCCTTAGTAATAAAGTTAAGCTAATAGCTTACGTATTTAAGAAGCTTAAGGTATAGAAAGGTCTATTTAAGCTACCTCTTTATAGTGTTATTATTAGTAGTATTAAATTTGGAACCGTCGCATACGCTCGTACTATTAGAGGATACGGCGGAAGAGTAGGTATAAGGCGTAGTAGAAGTAGAGACAGTAGGTAGGAACTAACCGAGTTAATTGTATTAGTTTATTATAAGTTGCACCTTCTTCTAAGATATATTTCCTAGTAGGTTATATAACCTAATATTATATAACCTATATTACCTAACCCTAGAACTAAACTAGCTAGTTTAGTTCGGTGCCTTAGGCAGTACTAACTAGACTGCACTTCTTAATACTCCTACTTAGGCTAGGTAGTCTTCTGCCTATACCTCGCATTTTTTAGTTCTTCCCTAGCACTTAATAATCTATTATAATATAGGGATAGAACCTTCCTGCCCTTCCTTATATAAGCTAGAGCTGTCTTATAAACTCCTAAAACTATAGCCTATTCTTTAGTTTAGTAAGGCTATTAGCAACTATCTCTTTTATTAGAATATATTCTACTATAATCTTCCTCTACTACTAGAGATGCCTAATATAGTTATATGCAATATTAATATACTTAGATCTCTTATAGGTATATGCATCTTTAATAAGTATTAAGGCTGCTTAGTTGTCCCCTATAATCTATACTAGTATTAGCTCTCTTACTATATTAGGATAGGCTTTAATAGTTAGCTAAAATAGGCACTCTCCTACTAGCTCTATATAGTCTATCTCTCTTAAGAGTGCTACTAGGAATTAAAATTGCTTTGCATATGTATTTATAGCTATATACTTAGCTTCTATTATTAATGTTATAATAGACTTTTGCTTCCTACTTATCTAAGAAACTAGGGCTCTATAGAGGAAGAAGATGCTTCTAAGGATTAAGACTCTATCTGCTTTGTCTATTATATAGTTAGAGTCTAAATATCCTATTAGTCTTCTACTGCCTTTCCTAAATATTAATCCTAGGTTCTAGAATAATCTTAGGTATCTTACTAGCTTCTTTAGAGCCTGCGTATGTCTCTTAGCTAGGTCTAAGGCATATAAGCTTAGCCTTCTAAGAGAGAAAGCAATGTCTAGTCTTATTATAACTATAGGCTATATCTATATACTAGTTTAGCTCTAGTACTTAGTCTTATTTCCTCTCTTATTATATAAGCCTCTTAGTCTTAGGCTCTTATAACTATCTATTAGTAAGAGAGTTAGATTAGCTATCTCCTTAGTTATTCCTAGCTTTATAAGGTTCTCTTAGATAAAGTATTCTTAATTAAGATTTAGAGTTTTTGCTTATCTATCCCTTATTAACCTTATCCTAAGGATTTTCTCGGGTTCTCTAAGATCTTTAATCTTAAATACCTTACCTAGCTATTCCTTAAACTAAAGCATATCTTCTAGCTTTAGTACTATAATTAGAATATTATCTATATAGGTTAGGATTAGAATGTTCCTTTCCTAGTAGATAAGAAGGTATAGGTCTACCTCTAATTATATAAACCTAATCTATTTTAACTTTAAGATATAGAGTTTGTTCTAGTCTCTCGCTACCTACTTTAGTCTATATAGGCTTCTTAGGATTTATAGGACTATATTAGGTAGAATCTTAACTCCTAGTAGTAGAATTATAAAGATTTCTTCTTAGAGTTCGCTCTTAGTAAATATATTGTTTATATCTACTTAGTAAAGTTCTAGGTCCTTTTTATAAACTATAGCTATAAATACCCTTAGGGTATTATACCTAACTATTAGTATAAAGGTTTCCTAGAAGTTAACTCTAAATTTCTAAGAGAAACCTCTTATAACTAGTCTTGCTTTAAACTTTTTAATAGCTCTACTAATTAATCTCTTTATATTAAACACCTATTTAGATATTATAAGGTTTGCTTCTTTTAAGGAAATAACCTCTATCTAGGTATTATTGCTTCTTAATATAGTTAGCTCCTTCTAGACTATATCCTTCTATATATATCTCTATTTAGGGTCCTAAATTACCTCTTTATAGGACTTTAGAATAGGTACCTCCTATCTCTATATAGAGACTTAAGGGGCAAGTGCTATAAATATAGACTCTTAGACCTCTAATAGGGCCTTCTAGATCTACTTCTACTCTTAGCCTTAGACTTAGCTAAGGAATACCTTATAATACTTAGTACTTAGCTCTTTCTCTTATCTATATTCTCTCTATCTCTTCTAAAGCACTTGTTTTATTACTATGCTATAAGCTTTCCGCTCTAGGCCTAGTCCTTTATCTAAGATAAATCTCCTCCTCTTTTAGCTATAAGTCTAGTCCTAGTCTCCCTTCTAGTCCTTATTTTCCCTTAGGTTCTACTTTATAGCATTCGGGGCGAGTATAGGTACGCTACCTACGTTACGTAATAGGCGAACTAAACTAGCTAGTTTAGTTAGATTACGTAACCGCCGAACTAATATTAGGGCGTAGTCGAGGCGAAGTAGTAGCAAGTATGTTTGTTTATTCTCTCTATCTAGGTGCTAAAGTACTATAGTAGTAGCCGGGCTATAGCCTATTCTATAGTTCGGCTATTTCTCTTAGCTATATAAATGCCGGCCTCCTACGTTCTATAATATTACCTCTCCTCTCTTCTCGCTTATAAGAGTAAACTATCTATAGTCCCTTAGTTATTAAGTTTCCCGATCCTTTCCCTTACTAGGGATGCACTTATTAAAGTCTAATCGCTAATCTAGCGTAAGTATCTTATAGTAATTAATAATAGCGAGCGTAGATAGGGCTAATATATAGAAGTACTAGGCGTTAGCGGAATTAGTCTAATCGGGCTTTGCCTAGTTTATCGGCTATATAGATATAGTTACGCGTTCGGACTCGTTTAGGCCGTTATATACGCGTATAGTATCGAGGAAATGCTTAAATACTAGTACGTAGTCTTCGTCTACGCTAATATTAGCCTTAACTATTAAGCTGCGTATAGATATACTAAGGGTAAGTAAATCGATAACCGTAGCCTATATCTTAAGAGGTGTTTAGACTTCTATTTCGGAAGCCTATATCTACTCGCTAGGGATAGCGTCGCGCTTATTGCCCTATAACTTAAATATAATAGCTAGGCTCTATCTATAGAGAAGACGTATATTATAGACTAAAGCGTACTAGCTACGGCCCTTAGCTAGGATAATATAGAGGCAACTAATAGGCTCTTACTAGAAATAGATATACCTCTTAGAATTAAAGACTGCTAGCTACTACTACCCTAGGTCGTTATAGCTAAAACTGCTATAGTCCTTTAGCTTAAGAAGAGCCCTAATAGTATAGTTATTTAAACAAACGCTCTTTAGTAGAAGATAGGCCGGCGAGATTTATTCTATCGCGTAGTAGAGTAGTAGTTTTATAGCCTACTTCTTGCCTTTCTTTTTCGAGAAGTAACCTACTATATTCTATAAGGTAGCTTCTTAGTTCTATACTAAGCCTAAGTACTATAGGTTATTAGGTTTAGACGCTATTTTAGTCCCTAAGCTAGAGCTAGCTATAGTAGCGGTGTTCTTATCCTATTTATTAGCTGCTATAAGAGGCTAGATTTTGCTCTTCTTCTTAGGTAGCTTCTTAGATAGTAGTCTAGAGCGCTTAGGTAGTAGGCTGCTCGTACTATAGCTAACGGACAAAGCCCGCTAATCTAGAGAAGGCTAGAATAATCCTAAAGAGCTAGCCGAGAAAGGCGGTAGGCCTACTTAATAGTACTATATATTAAAAGGTTGCTATATAAAAGCGCTATAGCCGAAACTATATCCGTTAAAGCTGCCGTTTCTACTAGGCTAGCTAAAAGGATTATTATAGTATCTCGAGTTAGTATAGCTAAAAGCGCCTAGAGGTATTATCTAGTTCTAGCTAGGCAGCATTATTTAATTCGGCCCTATTATCTAGTTCTGCCCTCTAGGTGTTATTATCTAGTTAGGCACTTAGCCCTATATTATTTAGCTCTATATTATCTAGTTATAGTTTTGCCTATCTAGTATAGTGCTATCCTTAACTCCTTCTATATTTAAGAAGCTATCGCTATTGCTTAGAATATTAATCGGTCTATTACTTTTAATCTCGATAGACTTATTACTCTTAATCTTAATAGGCTTATCGCGCTTACGTTTAAGCAGCTTATTAATATAGGCTCTAGCTTAGTCGCGTTGTAATATACTAGCCTTAGCTATAATCTTCTTATCTCTTAATTACTTAGGCCCTAGGCTAGGTTTTAGGTTAACCTATTCTATGCTCTTAGTTCTCTTATTCTTATTCTACTTATGCTTCTTCGCTATAGCTATATAAGCCTTAGCCTTCTTATACTTATCTAGCTTTCTATTCTCTACGATTATAGTAGTAGTAGTATTCTTACGCTCGCGAGTATATTAATTCTTTTAATCTTTCTCTATAGCTACTACCTTAGTAGTCTTCTGCTTCTTCTTATATTATATATAGTCTACTTAGGCCTAGAAGTTAGCTATTTTCTCGGCGTCTACTCTTCTATTAGCTATTAGCTAGTTAGAAGTCTTAGGTAGTAGAGCAGCTAGAGACACTAGCTACTTCTTTAGTATAAAATGCAAGTCGTTAGAAATATATATCTTAATAGGCGCCTACGGGCTATAGGACGTTAGGCGAGGGTTTTTAGGCTCTAGCCGTACCTCTAGATAGCGTAGTTTCTAGTAGATATAGTCGACTAGCTAAGATATCGCAAATAGTAGCATTTCGCCTAATAGAGGTCGCTAAATGCTACTTTCTAGACTAGCGAAGGGTAACGAGAGAGCTACTCTAGTGCTATAGGTCTTAGATATATTAAAAAGAGAGACAAGCTAGCTAGTATTATAGTAGTATATTCTAGCTAGTAAGTTAGCTAAACCTTTTAGCTAGGTAGTAGCTATAGGATAGGTTATTATTTAGCTAGTAGCGTGCTCTAATAGGTACTCGACGTAGGGTTCTTACGAGTAGCTTTTATAACTTATTACTTAAAACCGGCCTAACGCTACTTCTATAGCGCTAGCTATAGAGTCTGCATTAGCTACGATAGCTAACTAGGCTACCTCTATCTTATAGGCCGCGTCTAGATTAAGAAGGTACTTCTAGGCAGAGGAGTTAGCTATATAGTACGCGGTAGTAGTAGTGCGTATAGCTGCTATAGCAGATATATATAGTTCTTGCATATAGGCCTATATTTAGAGCTTAATCTAGGCTAGGGCAGTTAGAGTCGTAGAGAATAAGAGGATAAAGTCCTTTATAGAGACCTCGTAGTAGTCGAAGTCTAGCATATTCTTATAATAGGCTGCTATTTGCTTACCTACTTTAGTATAAGTATCCTTTTCGAACTACTAAGTCTCTAGGAGGCCCTTATAGTTCTTACTAGTTAATATACTAGTTCTTTAGTAGCTATTCTAGTTAAATATAGTATCGCCGATTTCTATCTACTACTCTATATTAGCCTTCTAGTATCTTAGGATAGCTTAATACTCGTCCGGGTTATACTAGTAGTAGGCTAGTACTATAGCGTAAGTAAGGTAAAGGTTAGCGTAGACCGCCTTATATATCTAGCTAAAGTAAATTTCCTATATTCCTATATAGTACTTCTCTATACGCATTAGGATAATAGCTACTACTATAGCTATATCGGCGTAAGCGATACTAGCTAGTAGCGCGCCCTTATATTTAAGGACGTCTATTATCTTCTAAACTATAGACTAGAGCTTAGCTTTATTTTAGCCTAGGTAAAGAAGATTAGTCTTATTATATTTAGTTATAAGCTAGGTCTAAATAGCGTACTAGCTAGTAATATTGCCTTTCTTAGCCTAAGGATAGAGGTTATTAGTACTTATTTCGAGTAAGAAAGTATAAGTAAGAGTTAGGGGAGAATTAGCGCTCGACTAGTTAATCGGAGTTAATATTATTAGCGCGCGTAGGTAGCGTAAGCGCGATAATATAAGTAGTAACAAAGTGCCTTATAGTAGTATTTAGGTAGGTAGCTACTCTTATAGTGCTACGATTAGTAATATAGTACGTAAGAAGAGTAGATATTTAATAACGCGCGATAGTAATATCGCGTTATTAGTAGTAGTATTAAAAGTAGAAGTTCTAGTAGTTTCGAAATAAGTAGGTAGCTATAAATAACTAAGAGGGTCTATACGCTGCTATGCTCTAATAGTTAAGTAAAGGAAGATGTTAAATAGTATTCTTATAAGCATATAACCTATTAAATACTAATCTCGTAGGCACTCGACAGATAGGTATAATACGTAGTAGAAGTAGAGGCGATAAGCAGGAACTAACCGAGTTAATTGTGTTAGTTAGTTATAGGTTATATCTTCTCCTAAGATATATTTCCCGGTAGGTTATATAACCTAATGTTATATAACCTATATTACCTAACCCTAGAACTAAACTAGCTAGTTTAGTTCGGTGCCTTAGGAAGTACTAACTAGACTGCACTTCTTAATACTCCTACTTAGGCTAGGTAGTCTTCTGCCTATACCTTATATTTGTTTTTTAGTTCTTCCCTAGCACCTAATAATCTATTATAATATAGGGATAGAACCTTCCTACCCTTCCTTATGCAAGCTAGAGCTATCTTATAAACTTCTAAAACTATAGCCTATTCTTTAGTTTAGTTAGGCTATTAGCGACTATCTCTTTTATTAGAATATATTCTACTATAATCTTTCTCTACTACTAGAGATGCCTAATATAGTTATATATAATATTAATATATTTAGATCTCTTATAGGTATATGCATCCTTAATAAGTGTTAAGGCTGCTTAGTTATCCCCTATAATCTATACTAGTATTAGCTCTTTTACTATATTAGGATAGGCTTTAATAGTTAGCTAAAATAGGTATTCTCCTACTAGCTCTGCATAGTCTATCTCTCTTAAGAGTACTGCTAGGAATTAAGACTGCTTTATATATAAGTTTATAGCTATATACTTAGCTTCTATTATTAATGTTGCAATAGACTTTTGCTTCCTGCTTATCTAAGAAACTAGGGCTCTATAGAGGAAGAAGATACTTCTAAGGATTAAGACTCTATCTGCTTTGTCTATTATATAGTTAGAGTCTAAGTATCCTATTAGTCTCCTACTGCCTTTCCTAAACATTAATTCTAGGTCTTAGGATAACCTTAGGTATCTTACTAGTTTCTTTAGAGCTTGCAAGTGTCTCCTAGCTAGGTCTAAAATATATAAGCTTAGCCTGCTAAGAGAGAAAGCAATATCTAGTCTTATTATAACTATAGGCTATATCTAGGTACTAGTTTAACTTTAGTACTCTATCTTATTTCTTCTCTTATTATATAAGCCTATTAGTCTTAGACTATTATAACTGTCTATTAGGGAGAGAGTTAGATTAGCTATCTCCTTAGTTATTCCTAGCTTTATAAGGTTCTCCTAGATAAAGTATTCCTAATTAAGCTTTAAAGTTCTAGCTTGTCTATCTCTTATTAACCTTATTCTAAGGATCTTCTCTAGTTCTTTAAGATCTTTAATCTTAAATACCTTACTTAGCTATTCCTTAAACTAAAGTATATCTTCTAGCTTTAGTGCTATAATTAGAATATTATCTATATAGGTTAGGATTAGAATATTCCTTTCCTAGTAGATAAGAAGGCATAGGTCTACTTCTAATTATATAAACCTAATCTGTTTTAACTTCGAGATATAGAGTTTATTCTAGTCTCTCGCTACCTACTTTAGTCTATAAAGGCTTCTTAGGATTTATAGGACTATATTAAGTAGAATCTCTACTCCTAGTAGTAGAATTATAAAGATTTCTTCTTAGAGTTTGCTCTTAGTAAATGCATTATTTATATCTACTTAGTAAAGTTCTAGGTCCTTTTTATAAACTATAGCTATAAATACCCTTAGGGTATTATGCCTTACTATTAGTATAAAGGTTTCCTAGAAGTTAACTCTAAATTTCTAAGAGAAACCTCTTATAACTAGTCTTGCTTTAAACTTTTTAATAGCTCTACTAATTAATCTCTTTATATTAAATACCTATTTAAATATTATAAGGTTTGCTTCCTTTAGGGGAATAACCTCTATCTAGGTATTATTGCTTCTTAATATAGTTAGCTCCTTCTAGACTATATCTTCCTATATATATCCTTATTTAGGGTCCTAGATTGCCTCTTTATAGGACTTTAGAATAAGTACCTCTTATCTCTAAATAGAGACTTAAGGGGCAAGTGCTATAAATATAGACTCTTAGACCTTTAATAGGGCCTCCTAGATCTACTCCTAATCTTAGCTTTAGGCTTAGCTAAGGAATGCTCTATAGTGCTTTGTACTTAGCTCCTCCTCCTATTCCTATTCTCTCTATCTCTTCTAAAGTACTTATCTTATAACTATACTATAAGCTTTTAGCTCTAGGACTAGTCCTTTATCTAAGATAGATCTTCTTCTCTTTTAGCCGTAGGTCTAGTCTTAGTCTCCCTCCTAGTCCTTGTTTTCCCTTAGGTTCTACTCTACGGCATTTAGGGCGAGTGCAAGTACGCTTACGTTACGTAATAGGCGAACCGAACTAGCTAGTTCGGTTAGATTACGTAACTGCCGAGCTAAACTAGGTAGTTTAGTTGCTACCTACGGTCTATCTTTAATCTTAGTATTCGTATGCCTAAGGTTTTCTTCTTCTAGATTCTCTATCCTCTAGTACTCTTCCTTATCCTTTAGTAGAGGTAGTAACTGCATAAAGAGTGTCTAGCTAGGAGCAGCAGTTATAGGTAGTATAACTGCTATTAGCTTCTTTAGAGGTCTGCTAACTAGGTTCCTACTAGGTGCATTACTTACTTAGTTAAGCTTAGGAACATTTAGCTCTATATCTCCTCCTTTCTTATACTTAAACTAAGTTATAGTGCTATAGGCTTTAATAGCCCCTATATTAGGCTCCTAGAAGAGCTATATTTTAGTAGTATTAGGAACATACCTAATAAACATAGTATTCTTGCCTCTATTTATTAGTTTGTCTAACCTTATTCTAGCTAGTTAGGACTTAGGGTCTATATAGACTACTACTTTGCAACCCTAAACTCTAAAGTATAATACTAAGGGTTAGATGCCTAAAAAGGCCTCCTTAGGTAAAACCTTAAAACTATTAATTTCTAGGCTATTAGGAAGAGAGTTTCTAATAACTATATAGGCTGCTAAGGCTTCTAGCTAGAATTTAATAGGCATGTAGGCATCCTCTAGCATTACTCTTATATAATCTTTAGAGGTTTAGATTAACCTCTTAACTACTCTATTCTAAATAGAGTTATATGCCTTAGTCGTATAAAAGGAAATTCTATATTCCTTCTCCTACTACTTTAGTATAGCAAGAAGCTCTCTTACTCTATTACTCCTTATAATCTAGAGAGGATTTCCTAATTATAGCTTAGCTTTTAACTTCTAGTCTCTAAGGATACTTAGTATATCTTCCCTAGACTTTATTAGGAAAGTCTATTTCTTCCTTAAGAAGTTGTTAATAATCTTAAGCTACTATTTATATCCTAGTCTTAAGATAGGTAAAGGACTATAGACATTAATAGAAATAAGAGATAACTTTTAAGGTTTCCTCTTAGTTTCCTTCCCTTTATGCTTTTTTATCTTTACTAAGGAACATACCCTATAGGGTTAGTATTCCTTTAGAATAGGAATCTAAGCCTTTAAGTTAGATACCTTATATAGGTTTCTAAGAAGACCCTCTCTAAAGTATATAAGTCTCCTATACTAGAGCTCCTACTATTCTTAGGATTTCTCTTAGGCTTTAAAGGCATAGGCTTTATTCTCTTAATTCTATTTAAGGCATAGCATTACAAGTTCCTATAAGGCCTTATTAATCTCCTTAATAAATAGCACTCCTCCTAATAGTTTTATCTAGATAACTAGTTTCCTAGATAATAAAATAAGTATAAACTTTAGTAGCTAAATACTATACTACTAGCTAAATTAGCTCTAAGAAACAAGATTAACTTTTAAGCTAGGCATAAAGAGGATATCCTTAAGTATAATCTGTTTTCCTCTTCTCCTATCTATTACTACGTCTCCTATATATATAGCTATTAAATAGCTACTACCGACCTTAATCTACTTTTTTCTCTAAAGAGTTTTTAGTTCTCTAAATAGTAGTTCCTAGTTAGTTATATATAATAAAGCGCAAGAGTTAAGTAGCTATCTTAATAGTATATACTTGCCTTTTGCTTCTATAGTTAAGTATATAACCTTATCTATATTATTATCCTTTAATAGAGATTAAGATGCCTTAGATATTACTAAAGGTTTTGCATCTTCTTAGGTAGTATAAGCCTTCTTAGAAAACTTCCTTAAGCTTTGTCTTTTCTTAAGGGATTAGACTTTTAGGTTAAGTTTCTTTACTATATCTTTTAATGCTTCTTTATCTAGTAAGGATCTTCTCTTAAAGCTACTCTCTCTAGGTAGTATTCTCCTCTTTTCTACTCTATAGCTCTATCTTAGGTTAATAGTTCTCTTAGCTTTATTAAGGTATAGGTATTTAGTAATACCTCTAAAATGTTCCTAGTTATATAGGTAATATTTTAGTTTAGTACCTTAGATCTCTTTTCCCTTAGCAAATATTGCTATTTCTTAGGACTAGTTTAGTCTAGCTTTATATAATTCTAGTAGCTATAGTGCACTCTTATATAATATAAACTGCTAGGTAAGGATAGTATCCTTTATACTTTAGTATACCTTAGGCAAGCTATTAAGGAGATGCTTAAGTCTCCTTTCTAGCTTCTTATAGTATGCCTTCTAAGGGTCTACCTCTATAATCCTTCTAGCTATACTAGCTAGTTATACCTATACCTTTCTAATTATTATATCCTCTATTATCTAGAAGTTTATAAACTCCTAGATATATGCTATTATATATATAGTATATACCTTGCTATACTTAGCTCTTATCTTTTCCTATATCTTTAAGGCTTGTCTTTCCTTAATAGTCTCCTCTTAATTATCTTCTAATAGGTAGATTATTATCTCGTACCTAGTAGTAGTATTAGCCTTAACCTATTCTAGGTTGCTTCTTAAGTACCTTAGGCTAAGTACTAATAGTAATAACTCTATAGAAGACTTAGGTATAGTCTCTAAGATAATCTAAAATATATTCTTTAATTTAAGGTAGTCCTATAGTAGGCTAAACTATTATCTCTAGTTCTCTTTATATAGTACTAGTATAGCCCTTTTCTTGCTAATTCTACTTACTAAATCTATTTCTACAAAATTAAATAAATAAACCTAACTCTAGAAAATATAAGCTCTTTTAATCTAATAGTAGTTTCTAGATAGCTACTTTCCTTTATTGCTAAGACTCTTCTCTCTTAGCTAAGGTATTTAAAGACTCTTCTCTCTTAGGGGAGTTAGTTAGGTTCTTAGGTAAAGAACCTCTAGAAGATCTACCTTCTTAGAAGGGCACTACTAGCTAGTTCTAAGGTATTAGTAGTACTAAGTGCTTAGGCCTAGTCTTATCCTTTTAGGTGCTATAACTTAAGGCTAACCCTTTCCTCTTTATACTCGTCTAATCTTAAGTATGCCTTACTAGGCTTTTCTCTGTCTTATCTACTCTTTAGGGACTTCTACTATATAGCTAGGATTATCTAAAGCTTCTTAGTAGTATAGATAAGATATTCCTCTAGTCTCTCGTATACTCTTTTTCTGCTTCTCTACCTAGTTAATACTATAGGTCCTATAAGAGGTAAAACGTATTACTTTAAGGATAAGAAGGCTAACTCTTACTACCTAGGGCCTCTCTATAAACCTAGGCTTATAACCTATTAAAACCTATCGGAAGGGTAAGTATAACGCGTAGTAGAAGTAGAGGCGATAAGTAGGAACTAACCGAGTTAATTATATTAGTTAGTTATAGGTTGCACCTTCTCCTAAGATATATTTCCTAGTAGGTTATATAACCTAATATTATATAACCTATATTACCTAACCCTAGAACTAAACTAGCTAGTTTAGTTCGGTGCCTTAGGAAGTACTAACTAGACTATACTTCTTAACACCTACTATTACTTCTCCTTAGGTTATCCGTACGATCCTATATAAGCTATAGTAGCATCCTAGTTTCTAACTCTAGAGCTCTCTTAAAGGGAAAGTCGTAAAGATACTCTATAAGCAGATAGATGTAGGCGCTCTTAAACCGTACTATAGTGCCTATTAGAATCCGTACTTTCTCGTAAAGAAGAAGACTAACCTAGGAGAACTAAAGAAATATCGCTTAATTAATACTATATATAAGTTTAATACTATAACTATTCGCGATGCTAACCTTCCTCCTAATATAGATAGTTTTTCTAAAGCTTTTATAGGTTATATAATCTCGTTCTTAGTTAATATCTTCTCTAGCTACGGTTAGATTCTACTAGACTTAAGAAGTCGGGATCTTATAGGTTTCGATACTCCTCTTAGCCTACTATACTAGACGACGCTACTATAGGGAGCTATAAACTCTATCGCTTAATTTATCTAAATTATTATGCTTATCCTTGCTGCTTAAATACCTTACGCTACTAAACCTTTCCTCGACGATATAGCTATTTATAGGCTAAAAACGAAGTATAGTAACGAGGAGGTTAAGCCTAGACTCCGCCGATTTATAATAGAATATATTAAGAACTTAGATAAGGTGCTTGCTAACCTAGAAAGAGCAGGACTAACTATTTATAGAGAAAAGCTATAGTTATGCTATAAATAGATTAAGATAGTAGGTTACGTTACTAATAAATATAGTAGACACCTAGATACGGAACGAGTAGTTAAGCTCGTTAAATAGCCGACTCCTATAGACTAGAGAGAAGTCCGTATTCTTATAGGGATATTCGTATACTATAAAATCTAGCTTAAGGACTTTGCCTAGTTACTAAGACTACTCTTTTCTCTCCTAAAAAAGGACGTTAAGTTTACTTAGACGAAAGAATACTAGCAATCTAAGGATGCGATTATAGAACTCCTTATCTCTATACTAGTACTAGTAGTATTAGACTATAAACTAGAGGGAGGGCTAATTATAGTAGGCGTAGATTCTAGTCTCTACTCGTAGGGATGCTATATATCTTAATATAACCGGAAAGATAGTAGAATTCGATATCCTTCTTAATTTAAGTTAGGACTATTCTCTACTCTTAAGTAACGCTACGATACTAGGAAGTATAAGTGTCTTAGTATTCTTAAAGTACTAAAGAAGTATCGTCCGTAGTTATTTAGTATCTTCTTCTAGCTAGAGGTAGACGCTAATACGCTAGTGCATTAACTTAATAAGGCTACTATAGATCTCCCGAACGTAGCTATTATAAGATAGCTAGCTTAGATTAGGTTATTCGACTTTAATATAGTATATATACCTAGGAAGAAGCATATAGCTACTAACGGATTATCTCGCAAGCCTCCGATAGAGTAAGATACCTAGGAACTAGTAGAGGAGGGCGATATCGATAAAATAATTAATAACTAGTTTTTCGCCTACTCCGCCTACGACCTCGTCGCCTAAGTATTCCCTACTCGAGCAGAATTAGAGGAGGAAGTACTAAATAGTACCTACTTTTAGGACTCGAGGAATATCGCATTCTTTTTTACTTACTTATATTATCCGCTAGGCCTATCCCTAATAGAATATAGGTCTCTATAGAAACGTGCGATTAAGTTCTATATAAGTAAGAAGGGTTAGCTTATAAGATAGGATCGTATTAGTAGTATTCCTTAGAGAGTTATCGACGATAATAACTATCGTAATAGGATTATTACTACCTATTACGATTACTATAGACACCTAGGACTAGAACGAATATATAAGACAGTTACTAAACGATAGTAGTAGGATAGCGTTTATACTATAGTAGTTCGTTTCTATAAGGGTTGCTAGTAATATGCACTTAGGAATAGTTACTAGCGTCCTAGCCTACTCTATACTTCTAAGAAATAGTATCTTAGGGAGCAATAGTACCTAGACGCGGTGTTTATTAGTACTAGGCTCTATCTTATTATTATAAGAGAGGCTGTTTCTCGATAGCTAAAGGCCCGGTTAATACGAATAACGGATAATCGTAAGGTTAACGCTAGATACGTTACGAAGTTTATCTACGAGGACTTAATTTATTACTAGGAGGCTATAGCTAAGATCTATATAGACGGGGGCGGAGAGAACGTTTAGAAAGCGCTACTTATAAGCTACGGAATTAAGTAGATCGCGATCTCCCCCTACTATCCTAGGCTAATAGAATCGTTAAATAGGGCTACCGTTTAATTCTAGCGGCCCTCTCTAAGCTTATAGGCAGAGGAGTAAGCGCTATAGCTAAATATATTCTCTTAGTCCTTTAGGCGGAATATACTACGACTAACTAGATAATAGAGCTAACTCTAGCAGAGATAATAATAGAATAGGATACTATATTACTAGTAGAGCTTAAGTTCCGTACTTACTAAGTAGCTAAGTAGGGGATAGTTCGTAACTGTCCTTTCCTATTAGCGATACGAGCTATAGCTATAGAATAGATATATATAACGCTTAAGAAAGCTCGTGCCCGATAGAACTAGCTAAGGAAGCATAATATTAAGTACTTTAATAACTATAAGAACGCTAATTAGTAGGAGCTTCGTCCTAGGTAGATAGTAGTCGTTTACTAATCGGAACTAAAAACGAGCTTCTCGAATAAGCTATAGTACTAATAGCGAGGTCCGTTTCTTATGCATGCTATTATTCGTAAAGGGAAGGCGTATAAGATTAAGAAGCTTAGCGAGGAGGTCCTTTACTATACGTTCCCTAAGTTTAACTTAAAGCTAGTGCTATACTAGAAGAATCCGGAGGCTATAGTTCCTTAAGAGGATAACTTTAATCTAGAATAGCTAGGTCCTCTACCTCCTAAGCTACGGCCGCGTAGCTATCTATACCCTTAGATCTAGATTAGTAAGCTATTAGGAATAACTTAAGAAGAGAGGGAGGAGTATATCTGCTAGCTAGACATTCTAATACTAGAGGAATCCTAGTAGGCCCCTAATTTTTAAAAATTGTTTCTATTACGTCCGTATTAGTATAAGGAATAGAGAGAAACGTATTACTTATTACTCTTATATAGCTAGTACTATAAGAAAGGGAGGATTAGTAGAAGAAGTAGAATAGACCTTAGGAAGCTAGATAAGAGAGCTATTACTATAAACGAGAGGATCTACCGTTAAGAGAATACTAGTTCCTAACTAGCCTAGGCTCCTAGAAGTAACGAGGGATAAGATTAGGCGACTCTTACTTAATTTTAGCTAATAGCTGCCTAAAAGTAATCGCGAATACGTATATACTTCCTTATTTCTAGTAGTAAAAATAAAGCGAACTAGCTAGTTTACTTCGAATAGTACTAAGAATCCTCTAACGTATAGTTACGAATACCCTTACGTCTAGGTAGTAGGTTTAAGTATAAAACTCCTCTCCTTTTTAGCTCTTCTAGTCTCTTCTTAGTCTTATTAACCTTAATATTTACTTTAAGTATAACGACCCTTAAAGGTTACTATAGTAACTTGTTATAGCTAGGCTAGGAATTAATAAAGTAGTCTCGGGTATATCTAGTTTTTCTACTATCTGCTACCTCTCGCTAAAGTATATAGCTAGCGGCTAGGCTAAGGTAGGCGTACTACTAGGCAGGCGCACTAGCATAGTAGCTAGGCCTAGGCAGGCGCACTAGCATAGTAGCTAGGCCTAGGCAGGCGCAATAATTACCCCCCCTCTATTCTAAAGAAAGGTAGCTATCCTTAGCCGTGCCGTAGTATATCGATAAACCGCTACGTCTTCTAAACTGCGCCGCATTCTATTATCGGCTTATCTAGTCTATTACGCGGTAGCGTCCGTACTCTTAGCTCTAGTAGCTATTCTACTATTAGTTAGCAGCGTTCGATAGGCTAACTTCCGGCTATAGTAGCTAATAGATATAGAGCCCCGCGTCTAGCTATTCCTTACGTAAAAGGTAGAAGTAACGCTCTCGCAGAGCTTACTCGCTAAGGGCTACGCAATAGGGCTATTGCTAGTATCTCGTCTACTTAATTCTAGCGCTCTTAAGGGTCTTCTCGTCCGCCTTCTTAGTTAGTTCTAGGCGCGGATACTAGCGGTAGAGTCCTATAACGAGAGTTATCGTCGCGTTAAAATGCTCGTATAGGGTCTTTATTATTATCTTAGATAAGCTATCGTCTATAGCGTTAATAGCCGCGTCCGTAATTAGCTCTAGATCGAGCTCTATAGCCTAGGCGAGGCTATCTTCTATCTAGCCTAGTAGCACCTTCTAGTCTAATAGGCGGATAATCTCGTTCTTATCTCTATTATTACGGGGCTTAATAGAGCTAGCTACCTTCTAATAGATCTTCCTATCCGGGTTATAGCTAACTAGTAGCCGGTTTCCTTTAGTAAGGCCGTAGACTAGGCGGTCGGCGTTATTAAGTATAAGGTACGGCCGGCTATACGGCTCGCGCTAAGAGTAGACGTTGCCCTTCGAATCGAAAACCGCTAGCTACTAGTTACTAAGCTAGTTCTTACTAAAGAGACCGAGGCGTTTAAGCTAGAGGAGCTAGCCGATAGCGTAGTTATCTAGGCGAACGCTAACGGGTAGTAGCGTCTTTAGTATAATTATACTAAGGGCTATATAGAGTAGCACTAGCGCTGCCTTATCCTTAGCCTACTTGCCGGCGCTATATAAGGTTAGGGTTATCTAGTCGTCTAAAGGATAGAGCACCCCCGCTCTCTAATAGTATTCGCCGGTAGGGCCTTAGCCGATATAGCCTAGGTAGTCGGCTGCCTTATACTACTAAGCTATCTTTAGGTAGCGCTTTAGGTCCTTTAGCTTCTCGTCTAAGTACCGGCCGTTCTTTACTCTAACTTTCTTTCTAGAGCCTTCGTCCGACTCGTTATCGGAATTCTCTTCGAATATATTATTCTAGCCGACTTGCGCAATCTCGTTACCTAGGCCTTAAGCGTTATCGACTCTAGTTCTCTTCGAGACTAGAGTATCTAGTTCTGCAAGGCGGCGCTTCTATTTCTAGCCTAGTTAGGTAAGGTCTAGGCTATTTAACTCTAGTAATAGTATACTAGCCGATAGGAACCTCGATAGTAGGCTACTAGCGCGGCTGCCGCTAACTAATTAGAAACGGCCCGGCGCGCTATGCTATCTACTATCCTAAAGCCGGCTTAGAGATAGTCGGGCGGCCCTTAGCCTATTAAAATAACGCTAATTAGTAGAAGGCGACGACTATTATTGCCTCCGAAGCTAGTCTTCCTATTTCTCTCTCTGCTGCAATTCTCTTATAAGTTATACCCTAGTCTTTCTATTCTAGGCCTTTAAAGCCTTCCGCTATTAAGACATCTCCTATCCGTGCTACGTCTCTAGCTAGTCCTATCGGTCCTAGCCTAGATTTAGCTAGCGTCCTCGCGACACCTTCCGGCCGACTTTATTCTAGAGCTCGTACTAGTTATTCGGAGTAGCCGTAGGACGCTAATCGTAAGTAGGAGGGTACTTAGGGTTATCGATATTAGCGTAGGCTGCCCTCTCTTATTCCTCTCGGTAGCGGAGGCAGGCCTAGTTAACGTCCTAAAGCTAGTCGTTATTATCTCCGCCGGCGGCTTCTAGAGCTCTAAGCTCCGCCTACCTCTATATCTTCTACTTGCGTTCTACGCGCTATTCGTTAACTATCTTCTCTACGCGCTCCTTAGCGATAGGCAAAGTCGTTTTATTAGTTGCTATTATCTTTAGCTGCAAGTATAGTAGCCTTAGATCCGGTAGCGCGTATATCTCCGACGTAGCTAGTAGCTTCCCGGGTATTATTCTAGCCTTCGGATTATTAGCTTTTAGAATCGGCTTGCTAATGTTCTAGTAGATATAGTTAGCTAAGATAGGCGGCTAGTACGGGCCTAATACTGCCGACTTAAGGGGCCGCTAGGTCCTACTATTTAGCTCGTTAAAGGGGATTACTAGCGGGACGTCTATATTGCCGCGCTTCTTCTAAAGTAGGAGCAAAGGCCCGGCGTTATAGTATTAGGTATAGTTAAGGAGAGTCTCTAAGCCGGGTAGCTAAGAGGTTAGCTTAGAGTTAGTATATATCCGGCCTAATACCTTCTCTATTAGAAACTCGATATAAGCTAGCTAGGAACGGTTTATATATCCTAATATCTAGAAACGCCCTAGCGATACGCCTATATCTCTAGCTATTTAGTTAGCGTCGGTTAGCTTAACTAATTCTCGTACCTAGAACTTTCTAGCGTATTCGACGTCTTATATAGCCTTTTAGATAGATGCGTTAGCTATATTCTAGGCGGCAGCTAAGTTCTCGATACTAGCCTAGTATATATTCTAGATATAAGCTTGCACTTATAGTTAGACCTATTCTAGTACTATTAATAGGCGGAAACCGCACATCCTTAGCAGCTCGGGCGCCTACTTAAGCGCGAGCTTAGGCTCTCCTCTATATTAATTAATTATCTACCCTACGTTTCTTGTTTACAGTTCTAGTATTATTATACGTTCTATGCGTACCCGCCCTGCTAGCTATTACGAGAGACGATATAGCTAACACGAGGGTTCGTAAGCTAAACGTAGAAGCGTAACTGCGAGCGTAGCCGTTACTCGATCCAAACTGCAGTGCTTACGAGGATTCCTAAGCCTAGCTACCTAGAGACGAGAGAGACGAGAACTGCGCGTTGTTACGCTGCGTGCGACTGCTATACACCTAATTCTAGGGCTGTTAGGCCTTAGCGATATAGATATGCACGCCTAGTTAGCTATAAGCTAGTTAGAGTAGTATAGGATTTACGCATTAAAATAGAGCCGAAGGTAGGGCTATATAACATCTTCTACGGACAAGAACTACCGAAAACAAGAAAGGGAAGAAGTTACTTATAGTCTAATAGTACGAACCACGACACGAGAAGCAAGCGATTAATTATAACAAGCCGCTAGAACGCACTTTATTATATATAAGCCTAAGCGGAACTAGACAACTCGGGAGGACTTAAGAGCATTAAGGCTACCTTCTATATAGGGACAGTCTTTAACCCTAAGAAAGTTATAAACCCTTAGTCCTATTACGACTTAGAATCGACGGTGTTTTAAGACGCCGACGATTAGTTATAGAAGGCTAACGGTATAGCTTATTTATAGCTTTCCGAGGATTCGCTTAGGATTACTATGCCTATGCAGAGGGGTCGTTATAGCTAGGATAGCCGAGAAATACGACATTACGAGCTATACGGAGTTTAGCGAGCTAGGGAAAGGACGCAGGATCGTATTACTACTCGCACTCCCCGGTTTCGCCGTAAGGCTACGTTTCGCAACTTCGGTTACCCTGTTTTCGGAAGGGTTTAATAACTCTTCCTATGTTTAGTATAGGCTTAGAACGGCCCCTATACTTCCCTATCGGAGATTACCTAAAGGCTCTAGGAATATATAGTACGGAGGGATTACCGATAGGCCGGACGTTTATAATAACATAGGTTAGGAGTATTATAAGCCGGATAGACTAAGAAACTAACCTCTAGGAAAGTATTACGGGTGACTACTAGGTATTACTAGCTACCCCTAGTTTCGGGAGAGTTTAATTAGCTCTTCCTATGTTTAGTATAGGCTTAGAACGGCCCCTATACTTCCCTATCGGAGATTGCCCGAATGCTCTAGGAAAACATAGCATAGAGGGATTACCGATAGGCCGGACGTTTAAAATAATACGGGTCGGGAGTATTACGAGCCGGATAGACTAAGAAACCGACCCCTAGGAAAGTTTATAGGTAACTACTAGGTATTACTAGCTACCCTTACTCGCAATTTACGAAGTTACGAATTTCCTTTTACTATATCTAGATCTAGAGTTTCTGCTTCTTGTTTTGTTTTTAATTTAGCGAGAACATTCCTTTCGTTATGCAATAAACTAGTACTACTATTACTACTAACTTTACCTAACGCTAACTAAACTAGCTAGTTTAGTTCGTTATTACCGACCTTCGGCCGAAAATATGCCGAACGATCCGACTAACGATTCCTCTGCCGGCACTAATAACCCGGACACTACTATTAACTCTAGCAGTGTCTCGGATAATATTAGTGCAGAGGATCGCAATTAAGAGTTCCGTTACTAACCTGCCTAGTTTATCGGACCTAATAGAGGAGTTAAACGACCGGTTAGGAGCTCTCTAGGCTCTGCTAACCTTTTAGCTCGTCCTAACGGAACGATTAGAATAGGTAACACTTATTCTCGTCGACGAGGAGCTATAGGACTACAACTCCCTATTAACACTACTATTAGCTTAAGCGTCGAGCAGTTTTAAGCCTTAATTTCTGCAAGCCGACCTCCTATGCCTTTGCCTAGTTCTAAGGAGATAGGATACTTCGAAGGGTTAGACGTTACTAAGTTCGTTAAGCGTTTTAAAGACCTATACCGAACTTATAGAGGCGACTAGGGCGATAAAGCTGCTAAAGTCGAGAAGCTAGTTAGCTACGTTTATCGACATTAGCGTCCTATAGTTAAGAAGCTCGAAGGGTACGAAAGTCGTAACTATAGACTATTTAAAAGCAACCTTCTTAAGGAGTATCGCGAGTTTAATAGTTAACGCATACTCGGAGATCGGTCGTACCTTTCTTAGCTATCCCTATAGAAGCTAAATAAGCTAGAGGAGATTTCCGAGTATATTCGGAACTTCGAGATCTCTTCTGCTATAATTCCTCTAGAAGATCTAGACAACTTTAGCCGTACCTAGATGTTTTTAAAGCCTCTATCTAAGCTTATGCGGAAGAAGATTTAGAATAAAGCGAACCTAGATATAGATCGCCCTTATACGTTTCGTAACTTTGCGAGAGTAATTTTAGCTGCAAAAGCCGAGTTGCGAAAGGATAAAACCGATAAAGCCTTATATAAGGATAATCGCTCTATTCTAGCAGGAAAGCTAGTTAAAGCGATAAGGAATACTGCCCCTCGCCTAAATCCGGTCTCCGTAGCGACAAGCGCTATATCTAGGGTAAGCCCTAACGTTAAGAAGCTAACTAAACAGTTAGCTGCCCTTGCCCTTGCTCTTTTAAAGAACTAGGAACCTGCGTATAGACCCCTACGCAGTAGCTAAAAGGATAAGGAAGCACTAGAGATCTAGGCTATAGTTATAGCCTATGCTGCCTTAGAAATTAAGATAGGTACCGCTTGCTAGGAGTATAGTTTAGAAGGCTACCGTAGCGGAGACTGTCCCTACTTCAATTAGCTTCTAGATTAAGAATTTCTCTATAAGGATAAGACTCGCCGAATATGTCCTAGCCGAGCTAGCGGAGAAATAAGACCTCTCGGGTATAGCTAGGATAAGAAGTCTCCTCGATTAAAAGTTGTTCTCCTAGCTCTTAAATAAGCTATCGGTCCGATTAACGTTAGCAAATATATTAGCTTTAATACTCTGCGAGCCTCGTAGCAATTTAACCGGCGTAAACGTCCCGTCTCGATTAACGCTAGCATAGCTAAGTTTAGGACTATAGAGTATATAGAGGAATGTAAGCCTATAGGATCTCTCTTTGTTCTAGGAGAAGAAGAGGAAGAAGAGGATTATAACGCTACCTACGCAGCTATATAGTTCTCTTAGAAAACCGTCTAGAATCCCTCTCGCCCGACTGCGTCTCTAATAAAAGCTGCGAAGGCGAATATAGAGAAGCAGAAGCAGGCTGCTAAAACGGGAACGAGCAACTCTCGTAGAGAGCAAGTACTGCTAGAGATAATAGAACATTATCGTAGGGGTAAACTAAGCTCGTCTTAAGGAGCGGCTTCGTCTTAGACATAGGGAAGATCCTAGACTCTAGCGGTTCCGAATTCCTAGGATACGGAGATATAGGATGCCTAATTCGGTCCTGCAGTCCCTCCTAGAGGCAAAGCGAAAGGGGCGCAAAGAGCTAAGCCGAAAACGCAGAGATTAGACAACCTGCTTAAGAAGGCTATTCCTATAGACGAATAGGAAGCGTTCTAGTCTAATAGGCTCCTTAGAGCACCTCTAGTTATAGAACTTAGAGAACTATAGCTATTCGGGCAGCAAGCTCTTAGTCGGTTCCTATACGGAAGGAAGCCTGCAGATCTGTCCTATAGCGCTGCACTCGAGCGCTATTATGCGTTAAAACGGAGGCTAGACGGCACGGCTACCTCCGCTATTAACTTCGCTTAAATTTATAATAGGATATAGGAGTACAATTCCGCTAGCTATTCCGACGAAGATAGCGAAGCGTCTAGAAAGGAGGAGAGCGAGGATAATAATAAGGGCGACGTAGGCCTTTATCGGTACGGAGAGCTAGAGATTAATGCTTTCCTAATAGACTCTTTCGACTCTTTTAAGCAGCCCGAGGAAGAGTAGGTGTCCTTAGCCGATAACTAGGAGGAGCTAAGCGACGACGAAGTCTAGTTCGATGCGAAGAAGTAGAATAACACCGAAACATAGCTCTTATCTATTTCTCTTAATTAGGAGGAAGCGGACGAGGAGATCGTTCGATAAGATATGCTAGAGATTACTATTATAATAGCAGTAGATCTCTCGGTTCGGCTAGTCTCTAGTATAGAGGCGTTGCCGTATATTCCTGCTTCTAAGCTATATACGGACCCGGACAGTATCCTCCTAAACTTCTATAAGGACTACCTGCTCGTTCTAAGCATCTATATCTATGCGACTCTCGGGGAGGCTCGACAAGTATACGATGTCCTAATTAATAAGGGAGCGGAGAGTATAATTATAAGCTACGAGAGGGCTCGGAGCTTAAGGCTTCCTATTTCGACTAACATTACGGCTACTATGCATAGTATCTTAGGCAAGGTTATCTTTATTAGGATATGTCGTAACGTCCGCGTAGAGGTATACGGAGTTGTCGTCTTTATAACTTTCTTTATTGCTAGCGATCCTAAGACGCTAACTCTTCTAGGAAGGCTATAGGCCCGAAGGACTCGACTTTCCTCTAGAAACTATAATAATAGCTCCTAGGAAGGTACGATCGCTAACGACCGTAGAAACCTAGTTTATTTCACCGGGATAGTAGGCAATAACGGGTGCAGAATAGTAGACGATATTCTTCGTAGGTCGGGAAAAGATTAGGTGCTAAGGTCCGCTTTAGCCCGATCTTAAGCACTAATATAGGTAGGGCTAAAACGCGCTAAACCGAGCTAAAGAGTATCCTTAAAAGGATAGCTAAACTAGTGCCTAGAGTAAATACGGCGCTAGATTATAGGATGCTCGAGAAACTAGCGGGAAAGCTTACTAAAGAGGAGGAGGACCGGTTTAACGAGCCTATCTGCGAGCATCCTCGTAGCAAAACTATCTTCTTTAAGAATAAAGGCGAGCATAACTACCTTAGCTACTAGCACCGTTCCTACTTTAGAGATCCTAAATTCGAAGGACTAGTCTTTAACTATATAGCCTAGTATAAGTTTCTCGTTAAGTTATATACGGATCCTAAAGGCTTAGGGGCTTATAACGAGATAAGAGAATTTATCGGGAAATAAGTTCGGAACGTCCCTCCGTTATCCCCGCTAATTCGTCCTAGCTAAAAGTCTAATAACACTCTCTGCCGGGGCCTCTAGCATAAGTTTACGCAGAACCCGGACCTTTAGGAAAGGCTTTTATCTACTATACTATATAAATTAGTATACTCTAAGGCTAAAGACCGCTCTTATAGTATAGGGTTCTCTTGCAATAAAGCTCCTACGAAGCGTCGAAGCGAATAGGAGCGGAACAAGCTTAGGAAGCGCCTTATAAAGCTAAGGGAGTATCTGTTTAGATAGCTAGATCTTGCTAGTAAGAGCCCTAGGCTACTTCTAGGAGCCTCTAAGGCTAGTTCTAAGACTGCTAGGACAGCTTCCGGGGCTAGTAGGGGTAGTCTTAGAAGCTTCGGGGCACTTACGGATGCTAGTAAGGGGAGCTTCGGGACAGCCGCGGGACGGAGTAGGGAGCTAAATAGGCAGCTTCGGGCACTAAGGGGGAACCGACTAGGAACGATTAGGGATGCTAATATTATAGAAGGGGCGCTAAGTAAAGTCTTAACTAATCTGCGTACGGACTAGCGGAACTTGCCGAGTAAACTAGCTAGTTTAGTTCGATTATTACGTAACGACTAGCGGAACTTGCCGAGTAAACTAGCTAGTTTAGTTCGATTATTACGTAACGCATATAATAATCTTATATTCTTACTCTTCCCGAAACTAGTCGGGCATCGTTTAGGAAGCCTAGAGCTCTGTTCCTAGGAGGATCCTCCTAGTAACCTGCTCTTTCCTAACTGCTTTAGGAACCTCTTTTCCCTATAGGACTTAGAACTTAAGGTTCTCCTCCTAGATAAGTATTCTTACGACTCTAAAGATAGATACGAATCTAAGGGCGACTACGAACGAGCTACAGTTGCTAACGTTATTTACGAGGAAATCTGCCGGAGTTATAGGGTTCGCCGTAGTAAACTGCTACTAAACGTACTCTTAGACCCAGATACGCGAGCTAAATTCTCTCTAGAAATTAGGGCGTTTACGATGCATAAGCGTATAGCGGACAAGGTTAGATCCGTTAACGCGGACGTGTCTATAACGGATAGATCTAATCCTAGTAGTAATCTATATTAGAGGAAGAAAGCACTTGCTACGGAGGAAGCTATGCTACCTAGAACGGGCCCCTTTAACGGGAAATACTTAATTAAAAAGTTTTCTAGCATTCCGAAAGGTTTAAGGCTTACGCTAGAACGGCTCGCTTAAATTAAGCCTACTACTTCGCTAACAGAACGGGAGCTATATCTTCTAACTAAGATGCTATACAATCGGGAAGCTGCACTTGCTTAGGATTTCGAGCATCTCGGTTATATTAAGCCTGCTATTGCCCCTCCTTAGGTTATCCGTACGATCCCGCATAAGCTATAGCAGCATCCTAGTTTCCGACTCTAGAGCTCTCTTAAGGGGGAAGTCGTAAAAATGCTCCGTAAGCGTATAGACGTAGGCGCTCTTAAACCGTACTATAGTGCCTACCGGAATCCGTACTTTCTCGTAAAGAAGAAGACTAACCTAGGAGAACTAAAGAAGTATCGCTTAATTAATGCTGCATAGAAGTTTAATGCTATAACGATTCGCGATACTAACCTCCCTCCTAATACGGATGGTTTTTCTAAGGCTTTTATAGGTTATATAATCTCGTCCTTAGTTAATATCTTCTCTAGCTATGATTAGATTCTACTAGACGTAAGAAGTCGGGACCTTATAGGTTTCGATACTTCTCTTAGCCTACTACGCTAGACGACGCTGCTATAGGGAGCTACGAACTCTATCGCTTAATTTGTCCGAATTATTATGCTTATCCTTGCTGCTTAAATACCTTACGCTGCTAAACCTTTCCTCGACGATATAGCTATTCGCGGTCTAAAAACAAAGTATAGCAATAAGGAGGTTAAGCCTAGGCTCCGCCGATTTGTAGTAGAATATATTAGGAACTTAGACGAGGTGCTTGCCGACCTTAAGAGAGCAGGACTAACGGTTTACGGGGAAAAGCTGCAGCTATGCTATAAACAGATTAAGATAGTAGGTTACGTTACTAATAAATATAGCAGACACCTAGATGCGGAACGAGTAGCTAAGCTCGTTAAATAGCTAACTCCTACGGACTAGAGAGAAGTTCGTATTCTTATAGGAATGTTCGTATACTATAAGATCTAGCTTAAGGACTTCGCCTAGTTGCTAAGGCCACTCTTCTCTCTCCTAAAGAAAGACGTTAAGTTCGTATAGACGAAAGAACATTAGTAGTCTAAGGATGCGATTACGGAGCTCCTTATCTCTGCGCTAGCGCTAGTAGCACTAGACTATAAACTAGAGGGAGGACTAATCGTAGTAGGCGTTAATTCTAGCCTTTACTCGTAGGGATGCTATATATCTTAATATAACCGGAAAGATAGCAGGATTCGACACCCTTCTCGATTTAAGTTAGGATTGTTCTCCGCTTCTAAGCAACGCTACGACGCTAGGAAGCGCGAGTGTCTCGGTGTTCTTAAAGCACTAAAGAAGTGTCGTCCGTAGTTGTTTAGTGTTTTCTTCTAGCTAGAGGTAGACGCTAATACGCTAGTGCATTAGCTTAATAAGGCTGCTACGGACCTCCCGAACGCAGCTGTTATAAGGTGGCTAGCGTAGATTAGGCTATTTAACTTTAATATAGTATATGTCCCTAGAAAGAAGCATACGGCTGCCGATAGACTATCTCGCAAACCTCCGACAGAGCGGGACGCCCGAGAACTTGCAGAGGAGGGCGATATCGATAAGATAATCGATAACTAGTTTTTCGCCTACTCCGCCTGCGACCTCGTCGCCTAAGTATTCCCTACTCGAGCGGAATTAGAGGAGGAAGTGCTAAACGGTACCTACTCTTAGGACTTAAGGAATATCGCATTCTTCCTTACTTACCTACGTTGTCTACTAGGCCTATCCCTAATAGAATATAGGTCTCTACGCAAACGTGCACTTAAGTTCTATATAAATAAGGAGGGTTAGCTTATAAGACAGGATCGTGTCGGTAGTATCCCTTAGAGAGTTGTCGACGATAATAACTATCGCGAAAGGATTATTACTGCCTGCTACGACTACTATAGACACCCGGGCCCGGAACGGACGTATAAGATAGTTACTAAACGATAGTAGTAGGACGGTGTTTATACCGCGGTAGTTCGTTTCTATAAGGGTTGCTAGCAATATACGCTTAGGAACGGTTACTAGCGTCCTAGCCTACTCTACGCTTCCGAAAAACAGTATCTTAGGGAGCGATAGTACCTAGACGCGGTATTTATTAGCACCGGACTTTACCTCGTTATTGCGAGAGAGGCTGTTTCTCGATAGCTAGAGGCCCGATTAATACGGATAACGGACAATCGCAAGGTTAACGCTAGACACGTTACGAAGTTTATCTACGAGGACTTAATTTGCCGCTAGGGGGCTATAGCCGAGATCTATATAGACGGGGGCGGAGAGAACGTTTAAGACGCGCTGCTTACTAGCTACGGAATTAAGTAGGTTATAATCTCCCCCTACTACCTATAGGCTAACGGAATCGTTAAACGGGGACACCGTTTAATTCTAGCGGCTCTCTTTAAGCTTATAGGCGGAGGAGTAAGCGCTGCAGCTAAATACATTCCCTCGGTTCTTTAGGCGAAACGTACTACGACTAACTAGATAATAGGGCTAACTCTAGCGGAGATAATAATAGGCAGGGATGCTATATTGCCCGTAGAACTTAAGTTCCGTACTTACCGAGTAGCTAAGTAAGGGATAGTCCGTAACCGCCCTTCCTTATTAGCGATACGAGCTGCTGCTATAGAACGGATGCATACGACGCTTAAGGAAGCTCGTGCTAGATAGGACCGGCTGCGGAAGCACAATATTAAGTATTTCGATAACTAGAAGAACGCTAATTAGCAGGAGCTTCGTCCTAGACAGATAGTAGTCGTTTACCGATCGGAACTAAAAACGAGCTTCTTAAATAAGCTGCAGTACCGATAGCGCGGTCCGTTTCTTATACATGCTATTATTCGTAAAGGGAAGGCGTATAAGATTAAGGAGCTTAGCGGGGAGGTCCTTTACTATACGTTCCCTAGGTTTAACTTAAAGCTAGTGCCGTACTAGAGGGATCCGGAAGCTATAGTTCCTTAGGAAGATAACTTTAATCCGGGATAGCTAGGTCCTCTACCTCCTAAACTACGGCCGCGTAGTTATCTGCACCCTTAGGTCCGGATTAGTAAGCTATTAGGAATAACTTAAGAAGAGAGGGGGGAGTATATCCGTTAGCTAGACATTCCAATGCTAGAGGAATCCTAATAGGCCCCTAATTCCCCTATACACGTGCATCTTATGCAAGTTAAGCACATATAAGTTTGCTTTAGAGTTCTTGCTACATTTAGAAGCCGCATCTAAGCCTCGATTGCTTACTAGAATAGTTGCTCTAATACCTCCGACTCGTTATCCGATCGGTAGTCTTACGATATAATAAAAGGACCCTAGTTCTTAAGGCTAACATCGTCTATCTGCTAAATTGCTTCGTTTATATACGCTTGCAAATCGTTAGCGCGTAAAAGGTCGGCAGCTTCCTACTGCGCCTTAAACTAGTACCTCTAGTCCTCGATTATCTCTTATAGTATTCGAGCTAATGCACGAAAATTGTAGCTGCTAAGGTCTAGATACTCCGTTATAAGATCTTAAGCCTCGCGCAGCTTAAACGACAGTCCTGCCTTATAAATCTCGATAATGCGCTTTGCGAGCACCTTCTCGATAGTAAAGACTATATTATAGGTCTAAGTACGGAATAACGGTAGCACTTTATCTATAGCTATAGACTCGAAGTCGTTAAGGGCGCTAACCGATAGAAACTCGTAATCTAGGGCCGGCTGCATAAGAGAATAGGGAGAAACGTGTTATTTGTTACTCTTATATAGCTAGTACTGCAAGAAAGGGAGGATTAGTAGCGGAAGCAGAATAGACCTTAGGAAACTAGACAAAAGGACTATTACTATAAATAAGAGGATCTACCGTTAGGAGAATACCAGTTCCTAATTAGCCTAGGCTTCTAGAAGCAACGAGGGATAAGATTAGGCGACTCTTACTTAAAATTAGCTAACAGCTGCCTAAAAGTAATCGCGAGCACGCATATGCTTCCTTATTTCCAGCGGTGAAAATAAAGCGAACTAGCTAGTTTACTTCGAATGGCGCTAAGGATCCTCTAACGTATAGCTACGAATACCCTTACGTCTAGGTAGCGGGTTTAAGCATAAAACCCCTCTCCTTTTCGGCTCTTCTAGTTTCTTCTTAGTCTTATTAACCTTAACATCCATCTTAAGCATAATAACTATTAAGAAGTTCCGGCCTAATAACTACCCTAGGGCCGCTAAGTGCAGGCGGCAGCGGTAACGACAGTTATGCAGAGTTTTTAAGCAAACAAACCGCGAAAACTCTGCATAATAATAATAACAACAACTTCTTTTATACTAACTATCTTCACCGCTACTAGCACAAACCCACCTGTTTAATAAGGCTTCGCACGTTCTCCGCTTTACGCGTTCTTAAGAACTCGCTTATAGAAAACGCCTACCCCTAACTAGCTCCCTCCGCTCGCACATAGCATACTCCCTTCTGCATAGTCTGTTTTTCTCTTCTTCCGCCTTATTAGCATAATAGCCGATAGAGACATTACTATAACCGACGCCGCTAAAGCGCCTACCCCTAAGCCTAAGGCGGTAGTCCGCTATTCTAATCTAGACGCGCTCGCCTATGCCGCCGACTCTAAGTTAGCTAATTTCCGCAACTTTACGCTTAACATTTCTAAGCTAGGCGGGCAGCGCACTCGTATATAGATGCTAGAAGCTATTACTAACGCAGGGATAGAAGAAGAGAAGCAGGCTATTCTGCGCTTAGTTTATAGCGCTATTTAGGGAGACGACGACCGCCGCGCCTTTATTATTTTCTAGTTTATTTAAGAACTCGGCTAGCGTGCCTCCTCTCGCGCTTAAGAAGGAGCACTAGAAGGACTAAAAGGCGTAATAGATATCTATAAGAGAGGCAAGTAGTTTGCTAAGAAGCGTAAAGGCCTCCTCGATATATTGCAAAACTCGTTTAGCTCGGGCAGGAAGTTCCCCTATTTTAACTTCCTTAACTCTACCTTTAAGATCTATAAGAAGGCTAGCTAGCACCTCCGCCGCTTTACGCTGTTTAAGAACGTCCCTGCCGAGAACCTCCGACTGCTAGGCCTAACCTAGTCTAAACAGATGCTATACTAGGCTCTCTATAACAGAAAGAAGGAGAATCTATTCCGCCCTGCATCTAGCTATATCTCGGGCAAGTTTTAGAAGGCTAGCTTCGTTAAGAGCGTAGAGGCTATATTCTAGCTAGACCTATTTAGCCGTAAGAACCTCTAGATTATCGACGAGAACGGCTTCGCCGTTATAGACGCCTACTTTATTATCCTTAAGAATAAGCTCTCTAGAGTGTCCGACGCTAATAATAAAGCTAGAGGCTCGGCCGCAAGCAGGCTACTTAGTAAGCCGTCCGAATCTAGCTACGACTTCCTTAGCTACCTTAATTTAGCCTCCGACGAGTTTAAGAGCTTCCGCGAGGTAGCCGAACGCTAGGTCCGTAAAAAGATAAACCTCGCTAATAAAGACTAACTGCGCCCTAATGCGTTCGCGCATCTATACTATAAGATTAGAGACCTCTACTACGAGGATCGCGAGCTTAAAGCGCTAAGCCGCTAGCAAGAAGAGGCCGGATAGGGCTAGGCCGCAGTGACCCGCTCCCGATCCGTAGCCCTAGAGCTAGAAATAATTGTTTTAGTCCGTCTACGCAAACTAGCCGGCGGGGCTAAAGAACAAGTAATACGTTATAAGACGTATAGCTATAATAAGGACCTACTAGACGATCTAATTAACGAGGCGATCGAGAAGCCTTATTTAGATCTCGGAGAAGTTCGCGTCCGCATTGCTATCCCCTACGCTAACTACCTAGAAGAGCGCTATAAGGATAGCGTATATAGAAAGCTAGACATAATCCCCCTTAATAAGTACGAGTCCCTAGACATTAGTCCTCCCTTCTGCCGCACCTATATAGTAGAAATAGCTAAGGTAGTTGGCCTTATAGTAGAAGAATCGATAATAACGGCGTCTAATTGCCTCTACGACTCGTAGGATATCTCCCGCGGACTGTGCCTGCTAGCGAAGGGATTAATCGACGACGTGCCTAACAACTTAAAGAAAGACCTATAGATATAGGAGACAGACGCGATAGACCGATAGGCTAGCAAGAGCTAGCTGCGTAATATAGAGAAGGCTGCAGCAAAGATAGCGGCTAGCAAGAAGGCCTAGGAGAAGGCTAAGCGTAAAGCTAATACTAATAATAAAGAGGACGGCAGCCCTAAGAAGAAGACTCGCCTATAGCTACAGATCGAAAATGTCGAGGGTTCCGCGTCTGCACCTTTAGCTTACGCCCTAAAGAAGTCTAAGAAGAGCAAGAAGTCTAAAAAGGCTAAGGGGAAGTAGCGTGCTAGCTTAAACGAACCGAACTAGCTAGTTTAGTTCGACGATAACTATAGCGACGAAGAAGCCGCTTAAGAGTCTACTCTAGAGGGTAACGATAATAAGCTTAAGCCTATACGAATTAAGCTAGACTTTACTAACACCCGCCTGTCTTAACTAGAGTTAGAGACTATTTAAGACGCATAGAAGACTTAGAATAGAAGATTGCTTAAGGATAGCTATAATGTGTTTAGCGGCCTTCTTAATTAGTAGGCAAAGGACCCGGATATAGTTTCTTAGATGCATTAAGAATTCGACCTATATCGCTACTATCTCCGCCGCCGCCGTAATATATATAAATAGATACTAAACATATTCTTCTCCCTTACCTAGCAGCTAATGCAACAAGACCCGACTATCTAGCTGCTTAATATGCTAGCCTAAGATTCTCTACGCGACAAGGCTATATATAGATTCATCGCGTACCCGATAACGGCCTAGTACTAGTAGGGAGAACCTACCGGCCGGATCGACCTAACGATCCCAATTATTAAGGGGAACTAGGCTACTAGCGAGAAGTTTATTAAAGGCCCCCTAGTAGCATAGAAAGATAGACAAGAGACCGCCTACACGATTACTATAGTTTCTCTCGATAGTGCCTACTCTAGCCGCGGACCGGTTATGTAGGTACCTAACCGCAAGCTATAGAACTAGACTACTAACGATAACGAAGACGACGAAGAAGAAGACGAGGCTATATACGCTAAGTTTAAAGTCGTCGGTAGCACCGGCTACCTAGGTTTAATCTACGATATAGTTAATAAGCTTAATAACAACGAGAACGAGGACGAGGACTCGGACATTAAGCAGAAACTAGTGCACGTTCTAGATAGAGGAAAGGACGGACTGCAGGATTCTAGCCTACGACTATAGAATATTTCGGTTATTCTAGGAGATTTAGTGCTTATGCATTAGACGATCGCTTACGGAGAGAAGCCTAGTATCTTATTACGCCGCATAGTCTACCTAACGCTTATTAAGTATCGTAACTAAGAACTAGTTAGAGAGACTACCCCAAAATTCCCGGATGTCCTTGTTAGCAACATTACTATGCTGCTAATGCCTAAGACGTTTATAGGCGCCGATTTCCCTAATAAACTATAGGAACGTAGACTCCCCTAGGAGCAACAGCTTACTAGCCTTAGGCTAGTCTTAGATGCGCTAATAGGCCGCCGAAGCTAAGAGGAGCTAGAAGTTAGCTAAGAAGCCCTTACGCTTCTATATATAGACCGTAATATATATAAGAAGTAGCACGAGCAGACCTAGGTTCTATAGGCGAAAAAGAGATTTGCGCAGCTATTTAACTGCTTAATTAAGGCTAAAAAGGCTATAGCGAAAGAGCAGAGCTTCTTTCTGCATATTAAGAAGGCCCTTAGGGGCGAGTTAAAGTACTTCCCGTTCGATAGCGCTAACTACCTAGACGAGGAGGAAGACGAGTTTAAGAAGATTAGCATAGCTGCATATGCATAGTAAACTAAACTAGCTAGTTCGGTTCGGCGAAGGAAAATAGTAACGTTATAAACGTCTAACACGTTAGAAAAGAATAAAAAGTACTTAGTTTATTGTTGTTTTGCAGAAGCTAGTTCTGCTAGACTGTCTTTTTAGAATAAAAATGTCGTTTGTTAGAGTGTCTATTCGGACATAAAGAAAGGGAGGATTAATAGGCGGAAACCGCACATCCTTAGCAGCTCGGGCGCCTACTTAAGCGCGAGCTTAGGCTCTCCTCTATATTAATTAATTATCTACCCTACGTTTCTTGTTTATAGTTCTAGTATTATTATACGTTCTATGCGTACCCGCCCTGCTAGCTATTACGAGAGACGATATAGCCAACACGAGGGTTCGTAAGCTAAACGTAGAAGCGTAACTGCGAGCGTAGCCGTTACTCGATCTAAACTGCAGTGCTTACGAGGATTCCTAAGCCTAGCTACCTAGAGACGAGAGAGACGAGAACTGCGCGTTGTTACGCTGCGTGCGACTGCTATATACCTAATTCTAGGGCTATTAGGCCTTAGCGATATAGATATGCACGCCTAGTTAGCTATAAGCTAGTTGGAGTAGTATAGGATTTACGCATTACTATTATCGGTAGTAGAGGTCCTAGGACGAAGTCGTCGCCGGGTGCGACGTCTATAGCTTATTCGTCTTAAGCTTTATAGCGATCGGCTATCTCGCGGCTACGCCGGGTATACTCGTTCTTTTCCGACTACTAATCGTTTATTAGTTGCTCGTACCGCTACTTAGTACGGGCAGATGTTTTATAGCGGGTCGACTAGTCGTATATTCGCTTATAGATGCGGTTATCCTAGCTATCGGCCTACTATCGGGCACGATAGAAATTTTAGTCTAACTCCGTAGCTTATTAGTTCTAAGGAACTAACGAGCGAGCTATCTATAGGTTAGTAATAATAGCCTTATACGTCTATTCGTAACCCGCTATAGCGGAGCTATACTTATACTTATCTATTCTTATTAGGATAATAGCTATAACCGTAGCTATATCGCTTTAGTTAATGCTAATAGTTAGCTCTAGTCTCCCTAGTATATTAGTTATACTAATAACTACGGACTAAAGCTTAGCCTCGTAGATAGCTAAGTTATTTAAATCCTACTTATTATAGTAATTAACTATCTAGCGTTGCACGGTATATGCGTTAGCTAGCTAATAGGCCCGTAGGTAGAGGATATCGGTTATAGCGACTTTTTAGAAGTAAGTTAGTAGAAAGCCCGAAGTGCTATAGGAACTTTAAGTCCTTTAGTAGCAGCGGTAGGGTTATTAGGTTAGTAGCGGAGATTTAAGTCTTCTAGTAGCAGCGACGGAGTTATTAGGTTAGTAGCGGAGAAGGTCGCAATAGGTAGGAACGTAGCAAAAGATATCGTAATAGAGTAGCGCACCGCCGTAATCCGGTATATTGCTGCTCTATTAATGCTATTCGCGCTAATACGGCGCCTACGTTATCGATACTATTATTAAGGTACGACGTATATATCGCGAAGGTAGTAGTAGTAGTAGTAAAGGTACGGAGGCGATAGCGGAAGAAAAGCAAATAAAGTAGAGTCCGTGCGTTATTATCGGCTTATATCGCTTAGAAATACTAACTAAGCGGTAGTCGCTAAATAGAACGTTCTAGGTTTTTATATCGCTTAAAAATGCTAACTAAGTAGTAGTCGCTAGATAGAATATTCTAGGTTCGGTTTATATCGCTTAGAAATGCCTTAAAAATACTAACTAAGTAATGCTCCTAATAAAATATCTAGGTAATAGCGTCTAGAGGTTAGCTTAACGTAGGCTACGCCTAGCGGCCCTTTTGCCTTAGGCTACGGTAGCGTTTATTAATAGTAAGGCATCTAGAGTTGCGCGCTAGCTAGAGCCGTTATATACTACTACTTACGTACGGCTACGCCTCTAGAGCTAGTCCTCTAGGTAAGTCCGGTCGTATTCTTAGACTAAATCTACTACGTCTTATAAGTCGTCCGCATCGTACTAAACGTTATGCCCGTAGCTATAGCCTACCTATTTTACTAGGTACTAGCGCCGGCTACGGACGGTCCGGTAGCCTAGTAGTCTCTTAATCTTATAGTATAGGGCCTTATTATTCTCTACGGCTTCGACTAGGCCTAGTTTAGAAGTCTTACGCTAGTATAGATCGACGCTAGTAGAGTATAGCTTAAGCTAGGCTACGGAGACTATAGGATAGATTCGCTATATAGAAGGAATAACTAGCTTATAGGCTAGACGGCCTACGGCTCTATTTACTATAAACGGGCTAACTCGCTAGTAGGAAAACTTTTAGTTAGCTACTTCGGGCCGGCGGTAGCCTCTATATAGACGTAGAAGGACTCTCTAGCTAGGCTAGAAAGTAATTAGCTAATATGCCGCATCGTATCGTTCCTTTATAGCTACTACGGCCTAAGCTATTAAATTAGCGGCTTTATCGCGTGCTTCCTAGTATAGGGCGGCGTAGTCCGTAGTTAGCAGCTTAGCTAAGAGCATTAGTGCGTCTAGATTAGTCTTATAGCTCTAAATAAGGACGTTAGGTACCTCGCTCGTAGACGCATTCCGGCTATTATTAAGTTTAGCCTATATATATAGTAAGGCCTCGGCCTATAGCGTGTCCGGGAATAAGGTAATAAAGAACCGGAGGGCGATCTCTACTATCTAGTTAGTTCTTTTACTCTAGCCGTTAGTCTATAGGTAGTAAGCTATTATAGCTAGAAAGCGTATCTCTAGTTTGCGGAAGGCTGCCTATATAAATTCGGATATCTAGATAGGATCGCGGTCGCCGATTATAATTAAGGGTAGGGAGCGCTCGTTTACTATATAGCTATAGATCTACGCTGCCCTATACTCGGCCGCTATCTACGTAGACTTAGCTTTCGTTAAGATTACCTATTTCGAGAATTTGCATATCTCTATTAGAAACCCGTCGTATCTGCCGTCCCTAGATAGTAGGCTAAAAACCTAGTCTATAGTAACCGTATAGTTAGGCGTAGCTATAGCCTAAATAGGCTATAATTTCCTATAGAGCCGGTAATAGTAGGTCTAGTTTAAGATATAGTCTAGATAGTACTTAATATACTAGCGGAGTTCCTTAGCTAGATGCCGGACGTAGAAGAAGGCTATTATACGTGCGTATAAGCGGTAGAACCTAGAGTAATAATAGTTATTATACGCTATCTTAAATATCTCTTTATATAGTAGTCGGGGAATATATAAACGTTTACGGCCGTCCCTATCGTCTTTAAAATAGATTAGATTATGCCTTAGGAAAAACTATAGGCCTAGTAGAGCGGCTTTCGGCTTCTCCTCCCCCGGATCCTTCTAGTAAGTACCGGCCTCGTCTTAGGTAGGGCTATTAAAAGCGGCTACGCGACGTTACTCGGCTTGCTATAGCTATTCTAATCGTCGGGCCTATTAAGAGTTATTCCGATATCCCTCCCGTAGCTCTATTTTAAAGTCCTTAGATATCTCTATAAGTACTAAGTAGAATACTATAGCCTCCGGTAAGGTATAAGACCGGCTAGTTCTCTTATTAACTAGCGTTACGTAGAAATAACTAGTATCCTTATAGGGCCTAGAATATAAGCATACGGGATTACCTAGCTTCTAGACTATATTCGTAGATAGGTCGGGGTTATTGTAGGCGAGCGGGTCGAGGTTATTGCCGATATCTCTTACCTTAACCCGGCGTTCTAAGATAAAATAGCTTAAAGCATCCGGGATCGCATATAGGCGCCCCGGCTAGTATACTACCTTTATTCTATAGAACTAGGATAGGTACTAGCCGGCTCGTACTAATCGTAGGTTAAGCTTATCTATAGAGGTAGTAGTCGTTAGTAAACCGGCCGTAGCGATTCCTAGAGTAGCTATATAGTCCGTAAAGATATAGATAGGCTAGCGGTTAGCTTAAAGAATATACCTAGCCTTCCGAGCGGTCTAGAGAAGGCTAGAGACCTCTAATTCTATAGCTAGGTAATAGGATTTAATATCGGATAGGGCCTTGCTAAGGAATAGTATAGGTTAGATAGCCGTAGCCGCGAACCTAATAGGCTTAGCCGGGTCCGGCACCGGATTATACCTTACTATATAGATAACCGCTACGTAGCCGAGCTAACTAGAATCGAGATCGATATAGAGAGGGCGGTCTAGATCTAGGTAGTATAGGAAAGTAGCTATATAATAAATGTCCTATAGTAAGCTAAAGGAGCGGTAGACTAGGACTAGATTCTCGGCATTATCCTAAGCGAGTATTCTAGCTATATAGCGCTTACGTAGATTCCCTTTTCGCTAGTTAGACGGAGCTAGGCTAAGGAGATATTTCTTTCTAGCCTCGAACGGAGCGATTAACTAGGAGAAGTAGGGAATATAATGTCTCTACTAGCCCGTAATGCCGATATAGAATTTTAAGTTCTTTAACGTATTAGGGAATAGTAAATCTAAGATAGCCTAGACCTTCTCCTTATAGGTAGTATAACCTAAACCGCTAACGCGCTAACCTAGCAGCTATATTAACGGGAAGCCTATAAAGGTCTTAGCCGGAGATATACTAATATCTATATTATTAAGGGCCCGGAAGACTCTATCTAGGTCCTAGAGATACTCGTCGAAGGTCTTAGAAAAGATAATAATATTATCGATATAGGCACGCGAATAGTAGTAAAGTTTCTTTAGAATTTAGTCTAGTTATCTTTATACGTACTAGACGCTATTTACGAAACCTATAATAGCTACGCCTAACTACTCCTAGCCTTTATAGCTATTAATAGTAAACTTATAGCGGTCGGCCTTAGCTACCTACTACTAGTAGAAAAACGATACTATATCGATCGTAGTAATAAAACGGCTGCCTCTTAATACTGCTACGATATCTTTCTATTTAGGTAGGGGATAGGAGTCCTTTACCGCCTATCGGTTTAGACTATAGATATCGACTATAGCCCGGCCCTTGCGTACTACTACGCTATTAACTTCGACGATTTTCTAGACTATAAAAACTAGGAAACTAAAGGGCGTAGGCTAGGTAGTATTAGATAGCTTTCCTTAAATCTTAAGTAGGTCGAAAGCGTTATCGACTATAGCCCGGTCCGGGCTAGATAAGGAATATATAATAGTTAGTATACGATAGGCCTCGGCCCCTAGTAATAAGGTTACTAGTATATATTCGGATTCTAGCACCTTTACTATAGTGCCTTTGTCCCGAAATAGGCGATCGTGCTAGTATATAAGCTACTAGTATTTCTATTACTAGTCGGTCGTTCCGTAGATAGTAGCCCTATTAGCTAGTCGTTGCTCTATATTCTCGTCTAGTACCTCTAGTCGCGGTAAGGATATATCGGCGTATTTAGTAGACTTACGAGCCGGGTAGCTCTACCTACGAAAATTCGACTAAGTAGCGAGCTCGTATCGACTAGAATCGACGTAATATCCGCCTAAGAAGGAGATTTCTAAAACGGCACCGATATAGGTCTAGCTAGGAATCGTAGCCGGGGCGTCCGTATCGTTACGGACGAAGACGAAATTAGTAGTAGAATCGATAATAGCCGAGTATACTTCTAGCCGGTTCTATAGTCCGCTAAGGTATCTAGGCTAGACGTAGAATTTAAAATCCTATCCGTCCGAGATAGGTTCGCGGGCGGTTACTAGAATACGCGCTATCGAGTAAGCTAGTACTACCGCCGGCTCTTATATAGCTAGGACCGTACGGAAAGCTAGTTAGTCCTTCCTCTTTACTAGTAGAGGTGCCCGAGCATAGTAGGCGGCTCCTAGAGTTATTATTTTTCGTATAGAGTTAATTTTAATAGCTTAGAGGCCTACGATATCTATAGTAATTAGTATCTTCGGTCGCAAAGTCGGAATAATATAAACCTTATAGCGTATATAGACTAAGATACGCTTGCCCTCGTATAAAGCCGGTACCTAGATATCTAGTTCTACGTACTTATAAGTAGAAATTACCGCTAATAACCCGTTAACCTATAGCGGCTAGGCTAAGCGGCGTTGCGGAACTTCCGGATAGAACTAGGTTAGGAACTTGTTATTAACGATAGACAAAGTCGCGCCCGTATCTAAGTATACTATATAATCCGAGCCGTCTTAGGTTAAACGTAGGCATATTCTAAGGTAGTAAGCGGTCTAGAAGGCGAAGCCGGCCTTTAGGACAAATACTACTCTCGACTTAAGTACCTCTATTTTACCCGTCGGTAGGGCTATATCGTATTAATATTAATAGGCCTTTAACTTAGCCTAAGTCGGGAATTCGGCTCTATAGATAGTATAGCGGCACTTCTATATCGGTAGATAGGCTAAGAAAGGCTCTAGGTTATAGAAGAGTAGGTTATTTATATAGGCTACGTAGATAGACGGCGTAGGTAGATTATCCTATCTAACGACTAGCTTATTATCGGAGACGGCGTAGTTAATAATATAGTTAAAATATTCGTAAATATTAGCCTAGCTAGGTTTACGTCTACGGCTTAGGGACCTATCTAGTAAGCGTCCGCGGCTACGGCTACGGCTTAAGAAGCAGCTATCGTCGATATAGTAGTTTTAACTACGACGCTTAGTCCGCGGTTTAGGATAGTCTCGCGAGAAGTAGCCTTCTTCTCCGTAGTTATAGTAGACCTAATTGCCTATCTAGCCTAGTTTCGTCTTAACCTTCGTATTACTAACCTTCTTCTTAATACGGTTGCTTTCTTAGTCTAGCAGCTAGCGATATCGATTATTTCTACCTAGACGGTCGCGCTTATAGCCGCGATTACGGCTAATATTTCGCTATAGTTTTCTATTAGGTAGTTCGTATTAGCCGCGGCTAGAATTACGCAGATATTTAGGCTCGACGTTATAAGCAATAAATCGCCTATCCGTATCGCAGCTAGTTCTCGCGTAATCGGCCGGTCCTTATCTTAATTTATTATACTTACCTCGCGGACGCTTCTATAGCATCTATCTCTAGCTAAAGAGCTACGTCTTTATCTAGCTCGTAAACTAGTCTACCGTAGTAGTCGAAGTAGGGTAGGGGATAGTTATCCGCAGTTTATAATAGAGTTTTATCTATGCCTAGGTTAGTTAGGCTAGACGGTCGGTAGTACGAGCCTCCTAGGCCTAGTAGACTATATTAAGGACGAATTCTTCTAGTAGGCGATTATATCTTACGTTCTACTAGTTATAGCGCTTGCCTTCTAGCTTACCTAGAGCCTCGGCCGGTAGTAGCTAGAACTTATTACGGAGAGCCTTCTTCTAGCGTTTAATGCTATAGCCTCCGTAAAGAGTCTATTAGTCGTTCTTATTTAATTCTCTAACTAGCTACTAAAGGGCCGTACTACGGAAGCACTTAGAAAGGTAGGTTTAAGTAAACTAGCTGCCGTTAATTATAGCGTAATTCTTAGCTATATCTAAGAAGAGGTAGACCGAGCGGTAAAATGTCTTACTACTACGGTCGATAATATCTCCGTCCGGGAGGTCGTTAAAAGAGGCATCCGAGTAGAAGAAACTAATCTCCTCTAGCTTAAACTAAGCGTTCCTAGGTAGGCTATAGCGTAGAGAACGGGAAGGCCGCTAATAACTACTATAATAGAGGTCTAATCTATCGTCCGAGAAGTAGAGGTCCGACTCTAAGGGCGAGCGTTAATAGCTAGAGCGGCAGCGGCGTCTACGCCTATAGTTATTACGGTTTCTATCGCGACAGCTATTATTTCTTAGCTACGAGGTATTACTACTATTATTAGGTAGCGGAGGGCTACTATTAGGCTAGCGCTAACGATAGGGTTAAGCGCTATTTATACGCGATCGCTGCTACTAAACCTATAGGCCGGCTTTCTAGAGACGGTCGATTCGGCTACGGCGTAGGCGGTCGTTAGCGTTTCTATTAATACGGCCTCCGTATAGCTCCTTATCCTCTAGGTTAATAACTACCGGTTCCTAGCGGGAAGCTAGTATAGCGCTAGCTACCGGCCGCTATTCTAGAGCCTATAGGCGGGCTATAATGCCCTACTCTAGCTAGGCTAC
Source organism: Cercospora zeae-maydis (assembly GCA_023512815.1). Classification (NCBI taxonomy): domain Eukaryota; kingdom Fungi; phylum Ascomycota; class Dothideomycetes; order Mycosphaerellales; family Mycosphaerellaceae; genus Cercospora; species Cercospora zeae-maydis. The sequence continues at coordinate 5,267,886 of JAKLWY010000001.1, read as the reverse complement.
TCTATCGTTCTATTAGTCCCTTAGTAGGCCGATCTAGTCGATTTAAGCTATAGCTTATATAGCTAAAAGATCGCGAATCTGCGTTATAAACTTATTAGGCAAAAGCCCGGCCGCTAGAGGTTTAGTTCCTCTATCGAGTTAGGCATTTATAGCTTATCCTAGTAGTATAGGCGGACGGCCTCGCTATTATTATATTCTAGCCTAAGCTAGGCTATAGAATATTCTAACTTACGGTCCTATCTAGGACGTAGGTAGCGCGCTAGAGGCAAATAGTCCCTAGCCTAGTAGTCCTAGAGAGCGGATACGGAAAGAGCTAATAGGGCCCGAGAAGTAGTCTTCGTCGGAGGCCGTATCTACTCGCGCGTTGCGTATATTTGCTAGCGCCGGGCTAGCCGCCTCCTAGTCCGTTCTATCGCGTACTAGGGAGCTAAGAGAGCAGTTACGGCGCTAGGCTAAGCCGCCGCCGTTATCTATACTTGCCTCCTACTCTTTTATCTAACGAGGGCGAAGGCTTAGAGGTTTAGAATAGATAGAGTTTGCTAGCAAGAGTAGTAGAGAGCGTCTTAGAGAATAGTCGGAGCTCGTATCTAGCTATAGACAAAGTCCTTCTAGCTAGACGAAAGGCCGTAGCGAGGGGGTTCTTAGAGTTCGTAATAGAGACGTCGTCTATAGCCTCCGTACGCGCGGCGGCCGCTAGGTAGCTATCTAGCAATAAGCGGCGTTAAAGAATTTAATTAGCCGATGCCGGGCTACTGCCTATCGCTATAGCGGGGGCTATTCTTCGTCTATAGCCTACTCCTATATTAGAGGTTATTATCGAGACCGGTCTTATTGCGGTCTCTACTCTCGCTCTTATTATAGACGCTTCTACTATAGCCGTTCTTACTATAGCCGTTTCTACTATAGCCGTTCCTGCTATAGCCGTTCCTACTCGGCCGCTAAGAGCTAAAGAAGAGGTTTAATCTCTACTCGGAGGTAGAGAACTTATTTAGCTACTTATATTACTACTAATAGGTTTACTACCTACTTCTATAGGTATCCTAGAGCTACCTGCCCTCGTACTATCTATCTAGGAGGAGAATACTCTTAAGGCTACTAGTAGTTCTAGACTAAGAACTAAACTAGAGCCTAGAGTGCTAGCTTCTGCTTTTTAATCCTTCTAGAGAGTCCGTTATAGTTAAAGAAAACGCTAAAGGAAAAAGCAAGAGTAAGGGTATAAGCGTCTATATCGGGAAGTGCGGAAGAAGCTAGTTTAGTATATAATAAGCGCCGTAGTCTTAGAGGCACGCTAAAAAAGCGTATATAACGCTAAAAGCGCTATAAGGCTATAGCAAGCTATAAGGGGCGGCTAGAATTAGAACTAAAAGATAGTTATCGTAGTTATTATAGTTATTATAGTTGTTATAGTTATTATAGTTATTATAGTTAGTTGTTATAAAAGGTAGTAAGAAGCGAGAGTAATACGCAACCGAGAGCACCTTTCTATAACGGAGGGAAGGAACCTATAACTAAGAGTGCTCGTTGCTATGCGCTTACTAGCGACTTCCTAAACCTAATATAAATAAAGGTCGGTAGCTTAGCGGAGCGGTACGGTATAGTATAGTAAGGTATAGTATAGTATAGTATAGTATAGTAGCTAGAGGCTAGCAATAGTATAGCTAGTAGCTCCTAACCGAAAGGAAAGTAGTATATGCTTATATTCGCGGGATTTAGATTTAGGTTTAATTTTAGTTAGTCCTAGTCGCGCCGGGTGTCCTACCGGACGCTAGCGCTATATAAAGGGCATAGGAGCCGTTCGTCGGAAAAAGTAGGTTCTTCTAAACTAGCTAGATCGTTAGACCTTTTCCGAGCTACTACGTTATTATAGCTAGGCTAGGAATTAATAAAGTAGTCTCGAGTATATCTAGTTTTTCTACTATCTACTACCTCTCGCTAAAGTATACGGCTAGTAGCTAGGCTAAGGCAGGCGCACTACTAGGCAGGCGCACTAGTATAGTAGCTAGGCCTAGGCAGGCGTACTAGCATAGTAGCTAGGCCTAGGTAGGCGCAATATAACTACTCTAGTTCCGCCGAGTATAGGCAGTAGTAGTAACGATAGTTATATAGAGTTTTTAAGTAAACAAACTAGGAAAACTCTATATAATAACCTCTTCTATATATATACTAACTATTCTTACTGCTACTAGTATAAACTTATCTATTTAGAAGGCCCGTACGTTCTCCGCTTTACGCGCTCTCTTAGGCTCTCGCTTAAGAATTCGCTTACGGAAACGCCTACCTCTAACTAGCTTCTACTGCTCGTATATAGTATACTCTCTTCTATATAGTCTATTTTCTCTTCCTCTACCTTACTAGCATAATAACCGACTAGGATATTACTATAACTAACGCGACTACTAAAGCGCCTACTTCTAAGCCTAAGGTAGTAGTCCGCTACTCTAACCCCGACGCGCTCGCCTATGCTACTAACTCTAAGTTAGCTAATTTCCGTAACTTTACGCTTAATATTTCTAAGCTAAGCAGGTAGCGCACTTATATATAGATACTAGAAGCTATTACTAACGTAGGGATAGAAGAAGAGAAGTAGACTATTCTATACTTAGTTTTATAGCGCTATTTAGGGAGACGATAACTGCCGCGCTTTTATTATCTTCTAGTTTATTTAAGAACTTAGCTAGCGTGCCTCTTCTCGCGCTTAAGAAGAAGCACTAGAAGAACTAAAAGGTATAATTAATATCTATAAGAGAGGCAAGCAGTTCGCTAAAAAGTAGGAGGATCTCCTCGACGTACTATAGAACTCTTTTAGCTTAGGTAGAGAGTTCCCCTACTTCGACTTCCTTAATTCTACGTTTAAGATCTATAAGAAGGCTAGCTAGCATCTCTACCGCTTTACGCTATTTAAGAACGTCCCTACTAAGAACCTCCGACTACTAGGCCTAACCTAGTTTAAATAGATACTATACTAGGCTCTCTATAATAGAAAGAAGGAGAATCTATTCTACCCTATATCTAGCTATATCTCGGGTAAATTTTAGAAGGCTAGCTTTATTAAGAGCGTAGAGGCCGTATTCTAGTTAGACCTATTTAGTCGTAAGAACCTCTAGATTATCGATAAGAATAGCTTCGCCGTTACTAATACTTACTTTATTATCCCTAAGAATAAGATCTCTAGAGTGTCTAATACTAATAATAAAGCCGGAGGCTCGGCCGCAAGTAGGCTACTTAGTAAGCTCTCCGAGTCTAGCTACGACTTTCTTAGCTACCTTAATCTAGCTTCTAATAAGTTTAAGAGCTTCTACGTAGTAGCTAAGCGCTAGGTCCGTAAGAAGATAAACCTCGCTAATAAAGACTAACTACGCCCTAATGCGTTCGCGCATCTATACTATAAGATTAGAGACCTCTACTACGAGGACCGTAAGCTTAAAGCGCTAAGCTACTAGTAAGAAGAAGCTAGCTAGGGCTAGGCTATAGTAACCTGCTCTCGATCTATAGCCCTAGAGCTAGAAATAGTTATTTTAGTTCGCCTACGCGAACTAGCTAGTAGAGTTAAAGAATAAGTAATACGTTACGAGACGTATAGCTATAATAAGAACCTATTAGACGATCTAGTTAATAAGGCGATCGAGAAGCCTTATTTAGATCTTAGGGAAGTTCGCGTCTATATTACTATTCTATATACTAACTATCTCGAAGAGCGCTATAAGAATAGCGTATATAGAAAGCTAGATATAATTCCCCTTAATAAGTACGAATCTCTAGATATTAGTCCTTTCTTCTACTATACCTATATAGTAGAAATAGCTAAGGTTAGAGGTTAGAATAGGTCCTGCAAATTAGGTTAGTTCCGGGTTTAGGTCGGTTCTTAGGGGACCTAGACCTAGACCTAAGTAGCCGGGTCTTTAGACCCGACCCGAATCGAGTTAGGTCGGGTCTTATAGTCGCTAGTTCTAGGATAGGTCCTAACTCCGGACCTAAATAAAACCGTTAGGTCCGTAGAAAAACAAGTTATAATCGGGAATGTTACTAATAGGATTAATAGAGGGTGCAATTCTGCATATAGTAAAATATATAAGTATAAAGAATAGGTCGGTACTCGCAAAAGATCTAGATTAAGGATATATATATAAGGTATTCTAAATGCATATACTAACTATAGCTGCCGACTACCGTTACCGACTATACTATATAGAGTATTAAGGCTAGTGCGTACTACTTAGCTTTCGCAAAAACAACTCTTTCCGCTTATATATACTCTTACGAGTATATTTCGGAGCTATAGGTTCCTCGTTATCGCTAATCGCTTCGAACCTCCTTTAACTTAATATTACTTCGTAATCTGCCTAAACCTAATGCTGCTATACGTTAACTTTAGGTACTAAAGGCTAGAACGCACTTAATATTAGCGGCGCCTCCTCTACTAGGGTATCTCGAGCTTGCTACTACTTATTACGCTCTCGAAAGTAATAGTATATAATATTACTAAATATCGAAGGGTTATACGATCGATTATAGCAGCTCTAGTGCCTTACTATACTAAAGTCTCGCTTATAACCTATACTAGCTGCTAGTATATATAGGAAGTCGCGTGCTATAAGCGCATATATAGGATACTCTAATATAATAAGTTTCTAGAAGCGTAGTAGATGCTCGATAGAATAAGCGTTCGAGTCTTTAAACCTTATATATCGATAGCGCGTAACTTTATCTAGTTTAGTAGAAGATCGAACGATAGAAGACGTTAGCTATAGGGTATTAGTAGAGTTAGAGTCGTTATCTTTAGATATAGAACGCATGCCTATAGCAAAGGAGGTAGTAAAGCGGCGTAAGGGCTATTAAGACTTTGCCCTAGTCGCAGCTGCTATAGGTTTATATCGCGTATATTTAAGGCAGAATTTTAACTAGTAGTAGTCCTTAAATAACGAGTCTAGCCCTTTACTAGAAAAGGCATCCTAGCTCTAAAAATTACGTTTTATCGCTAGATTAAGTAAGATTATAATACTATATATATCGCTAAAACGGTCCTAGGTAGTAGTATAGTACTTAACGAGTTTTATAAACGTAGCCTATAGCGCGGCGTAGATCTCTTGCTACTATAGCTTAGTTTTATGTTTTAATTTCTTATCTATAATATCGAGGATATCGAAGAGGGTATTATAGTACCCGAGGACGAGGTATATAGTTAGGCCTTTAGTAGTGCCGATTATAGTCGTAGCTTCCGTAAATAGTAGCGTAAGGTTAATAATATATTCGATTCTTTTCTACTCTATATAACCTAGGCTTAATTTAGGCTAGCTTTAATTCTCGATAAACTTATTAATAATATCTCGTAGTTATAAGTAGCGGATAAGCATAATCGTAGTAGAGCTCTAGCGTGTCTTTATATCTTATATTAGTCGTAGTAGTCGTATAGTAGGGACTTTCTTCTATTGCTTATGCTGCTTTAGATATAGTAAAGGATCCTATAATCGATCTCGTTATAACTATATAAATACCTTATAACGTTGCGTACTAGAGTTAACCTTTATAGCTAGCTTACGGACCTATCTTAAGTATATAAGCTTTTACCGACTATATATAACGACTATACTAGGCTACGTAACTATCTAAGCGAAGGAGAGTCGAATAGTACCTTTAGAAGAATAGCTAGAATCCTAATATCGCTCTACGTTATCGGGCCTAGTTTAATCTAGTTAAGCGCGCGTATATTAGCCTCCTCTTCCTATCTTTCCTATAGCTCGTTCTTAGAGTTAATCTTTAGAGCGGTAAAGAAATCTTTTAACGATAGTTAAATAACGTATACGAAGTATAGAAACCGTTCTAGACGAGAAATCTCTATCTCCTTAGACTCCGGTAGTAAAAGAGAGAGATTATATATTAATACTAACGGTTTTACGATATGCGTGCGTTATTAAAAGCAGATATCGATAGCTTATATACTTTAATATATTAGCTAAGTACTTAATACGAGGGGGAGGCTTAAGCATATATAGTAGTATAAAGAGTATTATTATTCGTAGCATTATCTATAGTAAAAGCTATAAGTCTTTTATATATATTAAATTAGGTTAGGGTGTCGTAGAGTATATTAGCGAGATAATTACTAGTATAGGAGCCTATAATATAAGGGAAGGCTAGCATTGCCTCGTACTAGCTCTATCGATTGTTAATTTAATAGCATCTAATAGTAAGAAAGGATACTCGTAAGGTGCTAGCGTACTACCCGTTAAGCGTAACTACTACGCGGAAAGTACTAGTAAGCTATTCTTTAAGCTTCTATTCGGACTAAGTAATAGCGTCCTAAATATATATCTTTATAGTACCTATGCTCTTAAAATCGATAGTGCTAACTTCCTCTACGAGGTACTCGTAAGTACGTTAAATAGTAGGACTTTCGAAGAAGTTTAAAGGCAAGCTAAGCTTAGAAACTATTAAGCTATATAACTCTAGGAACTTAGAGCGATAGTAATAATCGGTTCTAGTATAACCTTTCTTCTATTAATCCTATATAAAGATAGCGTTAGCTTATATAAGTTCCGTATATAGTTCGTAATATTCGCGCTATTAAAAGCGAGTGCATAGTATAGTCGGCATCTATAGTTGGCTTACCTAGCTAGTATAAGGTACGCGAATACTTATAGCTCTCGCCCTTACGGTACTAATCCTCTCTATTATCGTTCCTCTCTCGTAAGCAGTTTATTAGCAGTCTATAAAGTATAGATGCTTCGCTAATGCCCTAGTTCTATCTCCTAGTCCTAGATGCTTAAGCACCGAATCGCATCTAATATATACGACTTTCGGCTCTATAGAATCGTAGTTAATACCCTCTTAGAAGAACTCCTAAGACTATAAAGTTCGCTAATTTAAATTCTACTTTATAGGGTTCGTTAACGTCCTTCTATACTTCTATCGATATCTCGCGGTCTCTATTTACTAGCGCTAGTTATAAAAAGCCTCGAAAGCTTTGCTATAGGTTAGTCGCTATATCTATATATTATTAATCTTATCCTAGGATTTATAACTAGTCGGTAGCTTAGTAAGAGTAGCTAAAGATAGCGTTCGATCTTTATCGGCCCTAGAACGACTAGAAGAGCTAGCGATTACCCGGCGTGCTCGTTAATAATTAACGATAGACTTAATAGAGCTAGAGTCTATAAAGGACGACGATTATAACGCTAGTAACGACTATTAACGCTCGCGAAGGCAAGTACTAGACCGTCTAGAGGAAGGTAGTACGGTACCTATCGCAGCTTTTAAGGGTATAATCGATAGTATTGTAGATAGCATGCTTTTAATAATAGCATTAGTATAAAACGGAGGACCGTAAAAATAGAGAGAATAGTATAGTTATATATAAGATAGGACTAAGCGACGGTAAGGGTAAATTAGCTTTTTATCGCGTATACTAGCTATAGACCCCTAGAAAAAGACCTATAAGCGATTATATTAGCCTTTCTATAGTATAAATTAAGCTTTTAACTTGTCCTTCCCGATTTTGCTAGCTGCTATATAATATAGCCTCTTTATCTCCTAAAAGTAGGTAGGAAAGTTATCTACGATATATAGCTTATTCTTACCCTTATATAGTAGCTAGGTAAGAATATCTCGAAAGCTAGCTCTACTATCGTAGCCTTTATCGATAATAGTATCTAGAACGATGCTACGGTATTTACTCTTATCTATATTAAATAGCTAAGCGTAGACCTCGAAGGCTAGCTTATTTAGCTGCGGCGTAGTATTAGTAATAGGAATATAGAACCCGTTACTAAACTAATCGTAGTTAGCTAGAATAAGCTAGTCTAGTCTAGGCATACGAGTTATATTAGGGAGCTTAAACGCCTTATCTTGTTTCTTAGTTCTTTAGGATATATAATTGCGAAAGATAGTATAGTAATATTAGAGGAAAATCTCTATAGCTATAGGTAGGCGGCTATCCCTAATAAGCTCCTATTTATAGTTAGCATATAGTCGGTAGACGTAGTTAGTAACGCCTTACCTATACCTTCTAGGCCGAGACTAAAGTCCGTAGGATTTATATTAGCCTTAAGTATAGCTCCCTAAACCGGCATATCGTATATTTCTCGTTCGACCTAAGCTAGTAGTATGTTTTCTACTAGACTCGTTAGTTGCTATAAGCATATAGTATTAATACGTTAACTTACCTCTGCTTCTATATTATTCTATATATATTTCCGCGCATTACCTTTCCTATACTAGGGTACTAGATTTACCCTCTACCTACTAGAACTTAGTCGCTCTTTCGATAATTTAGCTAGGAACTCTATTTAGCTATTATACTTCCCTAGAAGAATAATCGCCCGCACTTTGTTCTTAAATTATCGTATAGCTTTATGCTAGAAGCCGTAAGTCGTATAACTATCTTATATAGCCTACTTATTTTAGGCGGCCCTTATTACGTCTACTGCCTTACGGTTATTACTTTAGGTAGGGAGCTAGTACTACTTAAACTACTTCGAATTTAGTTTAGAGTCTAGAATTAAATGCTGCTACTAGTCTTTTAAATCTTTATAATTAGTAGGTAGATCGTAGTATAGTATACGCGCCTCTTTCGAGTCTCTACTATTACCTAGTTCGTAGTAGAAGGACTCTAGATCTTCTTTAGCTGCCTTTTTAGTAGGTATATTATAGGCTGCCTTTAACTCTTTATCCTTGCTATAACCTATTAGTATTACCGACTATAAATACTAACTATAAAGTTGTTAACTTACGCTCTCTAATCGTATTCGGCGTAGTACGCCTTTCTCTAGGTCTTAATCTATAGCTTTTGCTCCTTAGAAGATAGACTAGCCTACTAAGTATGCTCGCTAATCTGCTTCTTCTTATATCTAGCAAACGCTATATTTCTAGCCTTACGATACTTATCTGCTACTTCTTCTTCTACTAATATATTCGCGCGTTAGCTACGCTTACGGAGAGTATTAGGGTTAGTAGAGTAGTTAGCTATATCTTTCTTAGTACTGCCTAGACGCGCTATAAGTCCGCTACTAGTAGGCATATTAATATTATCGCTATTAATATAAGTGCGTTTAGAAGCATCGTTAGTTTTCTTCTTACTTATCGTATATCGTTTCTTAGGCGCTATAGTCGTAGATATATCGTAAATATATCGCCTTTAATATAGATACTATCGCGAGCTATAAATTTAATGCGCGTATAATTATTATTAATAGAATAGTAGTAGCGGTAATAGCGGCGTAGGTAGCGCTAAATGCGATAGTCTATAATATTATAGAAGCTAGCTATAACGAATTTGGGAGTTTACTAGTATAAAGTCTTAGTACCGGCTTCTACTGCCTTACTATAACCCCGGATTTCTCTATCTATAATTTCGTAGTTAGCGATTATAGTCGGTAGTATTAATACTATACTAGATAGGACCTATATATCCCCTCTTATGTTATTAACTTCCTAGGCGAGTAGGCCGTTATATAGCTTTCTCTTCTTTTATACTTCTGCTACTTATTATATAACCTACTACTAATAATAATCTCGACTATAGTTTACGACCTTTTTACCTTTCTTAACTACTAATACTAATACTACGAAGCATCTTAACCCCTAGTTTTACGGCGCTAGTACTATTATAATAGCCTCTAGCAGGCTAGAACGCTTAGTAGAAGCGCTACGCTTGCTAAGTTCTAGTAATAGTATGCTCGGAAAGTAGCGTAGAAAGCAAGAATTAGCTATTCTCTACTGCTATATAGCAACTCTACTACTAACTAGCCCTTTAGCGACTCTAAACGCTTATAAGAACTACTACGCCTACTAGATTCTAGTAATAGCATACTCGGAAAGTAGCGTAGAAAGCAAGAATTAGCTATCCTCTACCGCTATATAGCAACTCTACTACTAACTAGCCCTCTAGTAACTCTAAACACTTATAAGAACTACTACGCCTGCTAGATTCCGGCAATAGCATCTCGGAAAGTAGCGTAGAAAGCGAGAAGAATTAGCTATCCTCTACCGCCGCGTAGCAACTCTACTACTAACTAGCCCTCTAGCGACTCTAAACGCTTATAAGAACTGCTATAGCTTATATCTGCTAGACTTCGGTAATAGTATACTTAGAAAGCAGCGTAGAAAGCGAGAAGAATTAGCTATTCTCTACTGCTACGTAGTAACTCTACTGCTAACTAGCCCTCTAGCGACTCTAAACGCTTATAAGAACCGCTACGCTTACTAAATTCTAGTAATAGCATACTCGGAAAGTAGCGTAGAAAGCGAGAAGAATTAGCTATCCCCGCCGCATAGCAACTCTACTACTAACTAGGCCTCTAGCGACTCTAAACGCTTATAAGAACTGCTACGCCTACTAGATTTCGGTAATAGTATGCTCGGAAAGCAGCGCAAAAAGCAAGAAGAATTAGCTATTCTCTACTACTACGTAGCAACTCTACTACTAGCTCTAGAGCGTTCTTACGCTATAACTCTATAGAAGCTACTATATCGATACTACTACTGCCGGCTCCTCGACTAGATAGTACCGCCTTAGAAGCTAAGTTTTAGAAGCAAAAGGCTACCTATAATAAAAAATTAAAGGCTAGTACTCTAACGACGGAGGAAGAAATTAAATTTATAAAAATTAGCGCATACCGCGATGCCTATTAGCAAAAGATTAATATAGAGAGGCGTACTAACGAAGATTAGTTGCTAGAGCCTAATACTAAAAGTAGGCTCTTCGTCCGTAATACTAACTACTTCGTACCGTATAGTATAGAGTCTAGTAATAATAAAGGCGGAGCGTCTTTTCCGTTTACTACCCGAACTAGATTAAGTGCTAAACGCAAAGCTACTATTAACGAGAATAACGACGCTACTATTAATAAGAATAACGACGCTACTTCTGCTATAGCTATAATATAGAATATAGCGAAGCCCTATAAGTAGCCTACTCGCTAGTTGTTTATAGACGTCGATGTTAATACTATCTTAAATAAGGCTAACGAGAGAAGAAAGAATAACGTAAAGAAGAGTAAGGCTATAAGTAAGCCTAGAGGGTACGTAAAGAAGTAAGACCTCTAGGCTTAAGCTAATCTTACTAATATTAAGAGCATATTTAGAACAAATATATTTAAGGATACTAAGAAGAACGCTAATCTTTATAACTAGCCGAACTTTAGTAGCACGAAGCGCAAAGCCGATGCATTAAAGTAACTTATCGCCTCTATACTATAGGAGAATCGCAAGATCGCTACTATAGACAAGCGCTTTCTTAACGAGGCTTGCAACTCCTTTAATAGCACTAGCGCTATTAAAGCGAGTCCGGATAGTAATTAGCTTATTAAGAGGATAAGGTTAATATTAAAGCATTACTAAGTCCTTAGTACTACCTTTATACGCAAGCGCGAGACTAAGCTCTATAAGCCTAGGGGCGGCATTCTTATAGATAAGATAGACCTTAGGAAGACTATTATAATACTTGCAAATATCGTTAGTAGCAAGTCGTCGAACTTATAGTAGAAATATATACTAATCGTAGCAATCTTTCCGTTATATAATTTATAGGAGGCTACGCCCTACTATATCTACGCATTTCTCTAGCTATAGTTTTATAGTCGGCGATTATAGTTAGTAGTAATTCTACGGTACTAGAGAGAATACGGCATAAACTATCGCTAGCACTATTACGTACTATAGTATTATAGAATAGTTCTTCTAGTAATATATCCTCGAAGATACGCTAAGGGAGCCTATAAATATACTATAGCGAGCGATTCGTCCTATCTAAGCATAACGGTATATAAGAGTATTATAGCGATAACAATAGCAGGAAAGCTAATATATATCCGAGATAGGCTAGCATATCGGCAGCGGCGGGAGGCTAGGAGTATAGTATATATACTTAAAAAAGTTCCGTAGCTACCTAGGCCGGGTATACCCCTACGTACGGCCTTAATTTCCGGTACTCCTCGATACCCTAATACTCTCGATTCTATTTATCTCCTTTTTTATCTAACCTCTAATAACCCTTATACTATCTCTTTTTCCTTCTATCTATAATGCCTTCCCTTCTACTAGATAATTTAGATAGTAATTCCGACGGGCTAGTATTAAACTCTAGCCTACCTTTAGGTCTTACTAATATATAGATTAGAGATTTATCTAGTCCTAGAGGGCCGCGACTAGGTACTTTAAAATCGAATCTACGTCGACGTATATAGCTCCTAAAGGCTGCGAGAATAGAGTCTTCTATATATCGTAAACTGCTAGCTCTAAGAAAAAGGATAATAGCTACGAAGACTATACTCCGACGGCCCTAATCTAGTATTACGAAAAGGCGTTTTAAGCTAGGAACGATAGCTCTCTATAAGATTCGAAAGCTTTAGAAGACGACCGCGCTATATATTTAGAAGGTCCTATTCTAACGACTAGTCCGCGAGATTACGATATAGTATAGTAATAGCCTTTGCATCTAAGCGTTAGTACTAGATTATCTCTAGAAGGCAGTAGAAGCCTTTCTTACTACTAAACTCGAGGTTTCTAATCTTCTAGCTATTTATATAAAGTAGGTTACTCTACTAGCGAAAGATATATATCTCTACGGTCGTTTACGACGTCGATTTATAGGGCAAGATAGAGGAGGCAAAACTAGTACGAGTTTATAATATTCTGCCGACTATAAGTACTAACTATATTTTCGTAGCCTATATCTCCTTTAGTGCTAGAATCGTATAGCGTTCCGGCGTTACGGCTAAAGCTAGAGCTAGTAAGCTTAGAGCTAGCGGAAGTTAGCCTTCTACTCTTACTATAATATTAACGCCGCTAGTACTACTACTACCCGCACTACTACTACTACCTTGTCGGCGCCTTCGCTATATCTATTACGTTATTGCCTTACCTTAAAATACCCTTCTATTAAGTTACGCAATCTGCGTATAAAAGTTATAGTAGCGCGCGCTCTTTTTAGTCTCTAAGGCATATCGACTAGTAAGGGAACTAGATACGGCGATCTAGACGCCTCTTAAGATAATAGCGTATACCCGCAACTATAGCTAGGTAGATTTAAGGACAAATACCCTCTCGCTAAATCCCCTAGCCCTATATCCTTCTACTAGCTAAGTATAGAGTATTAGATTAACTCTAATCTATATAAGTATAACGCTATTTTTATACTCCTCGATGCATACTAATACGTTTTTAGAAAATTTCGGAATAAATAGGCTATTCTAATTTAGCGGATAGGCGCTAGATATCGGCGGAGACTAGGATAATAATAACGATAATACTAAGAGCGAGGACGAGAGCGAGGACGAGAGCGAGGATAATAAGGGTCCTACTCCTATTTCTAGTAGTAGTGCGACTAGAGGACAATATAGCGTAAAGGCGCTATAGAAGACTATTCTAGGACCGCCGCTAACTAGCGTTAAGACTCTAGTAACCTCCTAACCTAGTAGTAATAAGAAGAAGAAGAGAGGCATTAATAGATAGAAACTTATATAATTCTATACCCGCAATAAGAGAGCTAAGGCAGATACCCGGAAGATACTAGTAGGAAAAGCTCCTAGAAAAGGTCCTAGAAAAGAAGGATTAAATCGTCTAGCTAAAGGAGGAGTTAAAAAGCTGCGCTACTATAAGCTAGGCAGTAAGTTTTATAGTCGGCATCTATAGTCGGCATTGCTAATACTCCCCTTAGCTATCGCTCTCCGCGAAATCTATAGATACTAGAAGACTACCGAGCTTCTCCTCCCTAAGTCCCCTTTCTACCGTCTAATCTATAAGATCGCTTTAGGCTATAAGCCTAACTATCGCTTCTAAGCTAGCGCCCTTAATGCTCTATAAGAGTATACCGAAGCTACTATAGTATAGCTTTTCGAAAGTAAGTCCCTTAGTATTTATCTACGTTATCTATATACTAATAATTATATTAGGTAGTAATCTAGCTGCCGTCTACGCTAATAGGGTTACGATTTAGAAGAAGGATATATAGTTTGTAAAGAGAATCCTAAGCAACTTTAGGGTTAACATTTTTAAGCCTAAATAACTTTACGAGTACGAAGTTATTCTACAAAATAGGTAGTATTATATCCTATAGTCGGTATATATAGCTAGTATAGATTCTCGATACGTAGCGTAAAGCACGAATAAAAGCGTATAAATATTAAAATTGTCGAATTTTCTATCTTATTCTTATCTCTCTTTTTCTTACTATTACTACTTCTATAACTTACGATCGATAGCGACGATTATTTTTAGAGTTCTTAGCTATTTAGAATTCTTAGACCTAGGTATAGACCCGTTTAGAGACCTATTATAGACCTATTAGGACCTAGACTTTTCTCTCCGAGTCTAGACCTAGGTAGGAACCGGTCTAGACCTAACCTAACTATATAGTTCTTCTAAACTTAGGTCTTAGACCTAACCCGGACCCGACCCGACCTATTCTAACCTCTAGCTAAGGTAGTTAGCCTTCTAGTAGAAGAATTAATAATAACGGCGTCTAATCGACTTTACGACTTATAGGATATCTCCTATAGACTATATCTACTAGCGAAGGGATCGATCGATAACGTACCTAATAACTTAAGGAAAGACCTATAAATATAGGAGATAGACGCGATAGACCGATAGACTAGCAAGAGCTAGCTACGTAATATAGAGAAGGCTATAGCTAAGATAGTAGCTAATAAGAAGGCCTAGGAGAAGGCTAAGCGTAAAGCTAATACTAATAATAAAGAAGACGGTAGCTCTAAGAAGAAGACTCGCCTATAGCTATAGGTTAAAGATGCTAAGGATTCCGTTCCTATACCTACGGCTTACTTCCTAAAGAAATCTAAGAAGAGTAAGAAGTCTAAGAGAGCTAAGAGGAAGTAGCGCGCGAGCTCTAATAAAGCGAACTAGCTAGTTTAATTCGATAACGACTATAGCGAAGTAGAAGCTGCTTAAGAGACCGTTTTAGAGGCTAATAATAATAAGCTTAGGCTCGTACGGATTAAGCTAGACTTTACTAACACCTGCCTATTATACTTAGAATTTAAGACTATTCGAGATATATAGAAAGCTTAAAACGGAAAGCTCCTTAAAGATAGCTTTAACGTGTTTAGTAGCCTTCTTAATTAGTAGGCAAAAGACCTAGATATAGTTTCTTAGATATACTAAGAATTCGACCTATACTACTACTACCTCCGCCGCTGCCGTAATATATATAGATAGATGCTAAATATGTTCTTCTCCCTTACCTAGTAGCTAATATAATAGGACCCGACTATCTAGCTGCTTAATATACTAGCCTAAGATTCTCTACGCGATAAGACTATATATAGATTTATCGCGTACCTAATAATAGCTTAGTACTAGTAGGGAGAGCCTACCGGCCGAATCGACCTAACGATCCTAATTATTAAGGGGAACTAGGCTACTAGCGAAAAGTTCGTTAAAGGCCTGCTAGTAGCATAGAAAGATAGATAAGAGACTGCCTATACGATTACTATAGTTTCTCTCGATAGTGCCCTTCTTAGGCATAGACTAGTTATATAAGTGCTTAACTATAAGCCGCAGATTAACTTAGATAATAAGAAGGAAAACGAGGCCGAATACGCTAAGTTTAATATCGTTAGTAGTACTAACTACCTAGGTCTAATCTACGATATAGTTAATAAGCTTAATAATAATAAGGACGAGGACAAGGATACTAAGTAGACGCTAGTCTATGTCTCGGACTAAGGAAAGGATAGCCTATAGGACGCTAGCCTACGACTATAGAACGTCTCGACTATACCTAGCGACTTAGTACTAATATATTAGACGATTACCTACGAAGAGAATTCTAGCGTCTCCTTACGACGTATAGTCTACCTAACGCTTATTAAGTACCGTAATTAAGAGCTAGTTAGAAAGAATACCCTAGGCTTCCTAGAGGTCCTTATTAGCAATATTACGATGCTACTAATATCTAAGACGTTTACGGGCGCTAACTTCCCTAATAAGCCGTAGGAGCGTAGGCTTCCTTAGAAGCAATAGCTTAATAGCGTTAGACTAGTTTTAGACGCGTTAATAGGACGCCGTAGCTAGGAAGAACTAGAAGTAAGCTAAGAGGCTCTTATACTACTATATATAGACCGCGACACCTTCGAGAAGTAGTATAAATAGGTCTAGGTTCCGTAGGCAAAGAAGAGGTTCGCCTAGCTATATAAGTGCTTAGTAGAGGCTAAAAAGGCTATAGCAAAAGAGTAGAGCTTCTTCCTATATATAAAGAAGGCTCTTTAGGGCTAGTTAAAGTACTTCCCGTTTAATAGCGCTAACTACTTAGATAATAAGGAAGACGAGTTTAAGGAGATTAGCATAGCTATATATATATAGTAAATAGAACTAGCTAGTTCGGTTTAGCAAAGGAAAATAGTAACGATATAAACGTCTAATACGTTAAAAAGAATAGATAGTACTTAGTTTATTATTTTATAGAAGTTAATTCTGCTAACCGGTCTTTTTAGAATAGTTACCTTATTTATTAGAGTATCTATTCGGATATAAAGAAAGAGAGGATTAATAGGCGGAAACCGCATATCCTTAGTAGCTCGAGCGCCTAGAAAAGCGCGAGCTTAGGCTATCCTCTATAGGAATTAATTATCTACCCTACGTTTCTTATTTATAGTTCTAGTACTATTATATGTTCTATGCGTACCTGCCCTTCTAGCTAATACGAGAGACGATGTAGCTAATACGAGGGTTCGCGAGCTAAACGTAGGAACGTAACTACGAGCGTAGCCGTTACTCGATCTAAACTATAGTACTTATAAGGATTCCTAGGCCTAGCTACCTAGAGACGAGAGGCGAGAACTGCGCGTTATTACGCTACGTACGACTGCTATATACCTAATTCTAGGGCTATTAGGTCTTAGCGATATAGATATGCACGCCTAGCTAGCTATAAGCTAGTTAGAGTAGTATAGGATTTACGCATTACTAGTAGTAGTATAATAAAGGCTAAAAGCTAGTAGCTAACTACTAAGAAGTAGGTAGGGTAGCGATTAGCTAAGCGGAGAGCTAGGGAAGGCTAGATTCCGAGTTTTGTTTAGTAGCTAATAGCTAGGCCTTAAATTTCGAGTAGGTCTAGTATTAGCTAGGCGAAAGCTTATATATATATATAGGAATATAGTATTAGTATAGGAGATCTCTAGGTAGAAAGGTAACTATCCTTTAGGTAGTTAGGTCCTTAGAACTAGTTAGAATATAGATATATCTAATACTACTAAATTATTAGAGTATAGCTAAGGCGAAGTAGTAGTAAGTATATTTGTTTATTCTCTCTATCTAGGTACTAAAGTACTATAGTAGTAGCCGGGCCGTAGCCTATCCCGTAGTTTAGCTATCTCTCTTAGCTACGTAAATGCTAGCCTCCTACGTTCTATAATAACTAAACTAGATAGTTTAGTTAGTAACTGCGGTTTCCTAATCTTAGTATTTATATACCTAAGGTTTTCTTCTTCTAGATCCTCTATCCTCTAGTACTCCTTCTTATCCTTTAGTAGAGGTAGTAACTATATAAAGAGTGTCTAGCTAGGACCTACTAGCTTTATTGCTATAGCTGCAGGTATAGTAGTTATAGGTAGTTTAACTACTATTAGCTTCTTCTTTAGAGGTCTGCTAACTAGGTTCCTAACTAGTATATTACTTGCTTAATTAAGCTTAGGAACATTTAGCTCTATATCTCCTTCTTTCTTATACTTAAACTAAGTAGTAGTACTATAGGCTTTAATAGCTCTTATATTAGGCTCCTAGAAAAGCTATAACTTAGTAGTATCTAGAACGTATCTAATAAACATAGCATCTTTGCCTCTATTTATTAACTTATCCGATCTTATTCTAGCTAGCTAGGACCTAGGATCTATATAGACTACTACTTTGTAACCCTAAACTCTAAAGTATAATACTAAAGGCTAAATGCTTATAAAGGCTTCTTTAGGCGATATCTTAAATCTATCGATATCTAGGCTATTAGGAAGGGAATTTCTAATAACTATATAGGCTACTAGAGCTTCTAGCTAGAATTTAATAAGTATATAGGCGTCTTCTAGTATCGCTCTTATATAATCTTTAGAGGTTTAGATTAACCTCTTAACTACTCTATTCTAAATAGAGTTATATACTTTAGTTATATAGAAGGAAATTCTATATTCCTTCTCTTATTACTTTAGTATAGTAAGAAGCTCTCTTACTCTATTACTCTATATAATCTAAAGGGGATTTCCTAATTATAGCTCTGCTTTTACCTTCTAGTCTCTTAGAATACTTAGTATATCTTCTCTAAACTTTATTAGAAAAGCCTATTTCTTTCTTAAGAAGTTATTAATAATCTTAAGCTATTATTTATACCCTAATCTCGAGATAGGCAAAGGACTATAGATATTAATAGAAATAAGAGATAACCTCTAGGGCTTTCTTTTAGTTTCTTTCTCTTTATATTTCTTTATCTTTATTAAGGAATAAACCTTATAGGGTAGGTATTCCTTTAGAATAGGAATCTAAGCCTTTAAGTTAGATACTTTATATAGGTTTCTAAGAAGACCTTCTCTAAAGTATATAAGTCTTCTATACTAAAGCTCCTACTACTCCTAAAACTTCTTCTAAGCTTTAAAGGTATAAGCTTTATTTTCTTAATTCTAATTAAGGCATAGTATTATAAGTTCCTATAAGGCCTTATTAATCTCCTTAATAAATAGTACTCCTTCTAATAGCTTTATCTAGATAATTAGTTTCCTAGATAATAAAATAAGTATAAACTTTAGTAGCTAAATACTATACTATTAGCTAAATTAGCTCTAGGAAATAAGATTTACTCCTAAGCTAGGTATAAAGAGGATATCTTTAAGTATAATCTGTTTTTCTCTTTTCTTACCTATTACTACGTCTCCTATATATATAGCTATTAAGTAGCTACTACTAATCTTAATCTACTTTTTCCTTAGAAGAGGCTTTAGTTCTCTAAAGAGTAGTTCTTAGTTAGTTATATATAATAAAGCATAAGAGTTAAGTAGCTATCTAGATAATATATACTTGCCTTTTGCTTCTATAGTTAAGTATATAACCTTATCTATATTATTATTCTTTAATAGGGATTAAGATGCCTTAGATATCGCTAAAGGTTCTATATCTTCTTAGATAGTATAAGCCTTCTTAGAAAACTTCCTTAAGCTTTATTTTTTCTTAAAGGATTAGACTTTTAAGTTAAGTTTCTTTACTATTTCTTTTAATATTTCTCTATTTAGTAATAATCTCCTTTTAGAGCTAATCTCTCTAGGTAGTATTCTTCTCTTCTCTACTTTATAGCCTTATTTTAGATTAATAGTTCTCTTAGCTTTATTAAGGTATAGGTATTTAGTAATACCTCTAAAATGCTCTTAGTTATAAAGGTAGCATTTTAGTCTTATATCTTAAATCCCTCTTCCCTTAGTAAATATTACTATTTCTTAAGACTAGTTTAGTCTAGCTTTATATAATTCTAGTAGCTATAGTGCACTCTTATATAATATAAACTACTAGGTAAGGATAGTATCCTTTATGCTTTAGTATACCTTAAGTAAGCTATTAAGGAGATGCTTAAGTCTCTTCTCTAGCTCCTTATAGTATGCTTTTTAGAAGTCTACTTTTATAATCCTTCTAGCTATACTAGCTAGTTATACCTATGCCTTTCTAATTATTATATCCTCTATTATCTAGAAGTTTATAAACTCCTAGATATATACTATTACGTATATAGTATATACCTTACTATATTTAGCTCTTATCTTCTCCTATATCTTTAAGGCTTATCTAAAGGTTAGAATAAGTCGAGTCGAGTCCGAGTTAGGTCTAAGACCTAAGTTTAGAAGAACTATATAGTTAGGTTAGGTCTAGACTAGTTCTTACCTAGGTCTAGACCCGAAGAGAAAAGTTTAGGTCCTAACGGGTCTATAATAGGTCTCTAAATAGGTCTATACCTAGGTTTAAGAATTCTAAATAGCTAAGAACTCTAAAAATAATTATTACTATTAATTATAAGTTATAGAAGTAGTTATAGTAAGAAAAAGAGAGATAAGAATAAGATAGAAAATTCGATAATTTTAATATTTATATGCTTTTATTCGTACTTTATACTATATATCGAGAATCTATACTAGCTATATATACCGACTATAGGATATAATACTACCTATTTTGCAGAATAACTTTATACTTACTAAGTTATTTAGGCTTAAAAATATAAACCCTAAAGTTTCTTAGGATTCTCTTAATAAATAGTATATCCTTCTTCTAAATTATAACTTTATTAGCATAAATAGTGGCTAGATTACTACCTAATATAATTTTTAGTATATAGACTATATAGATAAATACTAAGGGACTTACTTTTAAAAAGCTATACTATAGTAGCTTCGGTATACTCTTATAGAGTATTAAGAGCGCTAGCTTAAAAGTAGTAGTTAGGCTTATAGCCTAAAGTAATCTTATAGATTAGATAGTAGAAAGAGGACTTAAGGAGAAGAAGCTCGGTAGTCTTCTAGTATTTATAGATTTTATAGAGAGTAATAGCTAAAAGGAGCGTTAGTAATACTAACTATAGATGCTAACTATAAAACTTACTACCTAGCTTATAGTAGTAAGGCTTTTTAACTCCTCCTTTAGCTATATAATTTAATCCTCCTTTTCTAGAACCTTTTCTAGAAGCTTTTCCTATTAGTATCTTCTAGGTATCTACCCTAGCTCTCTTATTATAAGTATAGAATTATACGAGTTTCTATCTATCGATACCTCTCTTCTTCTTTCTATTACTACTAGGTTAGGTAGTTATTAGAGTCTTAATGCTAATCGGTAGCAGTCTCGCTCTCTATACTTTTAATTTAGTAGATAGGCGCTAGATATTATCCTCGGCGGAGACTTGAACGATAATCGCTCTCTAATACTTTAGTAGATAGGCGCTAGATATCGGCGGAGACTAGAACGATAATAACGATAATACTAAGAGCAAGGACGAGAGCGAGGACGAGAGCGAGGACGAGAGCAAGGACGAGAGCGAGGATAATAAGAGTCTAGGTCCTATTTCTAGTAGTAGTGCGACTAGGAGATAATATAGCGTAAAGGCGCTATAGAAGACTATTCTAGGACTGCTACTAATTAGTATTAAGACTCTAATAACTACCTAACCTAATAGTAATAGAAAGAAGAAAAGAGGTATCGATAGATAGAAACTTATATAATTCTATACCTATAATAAGAGAGCTAAAGCAGATGCCTAGAAGATACTAATAGGAAAAGCTTCTAGAAAAGGTCCTAGAAAAGGAGAATTAAATTATATAGCTAAAGGAGGAGTTAAAAAGCCTTACTACTATAAGCTAGGTAGTAAGTTTTATAGTTAGCATCTATAGTTAGTATTACTAACGCTCCTTTTAGCTATTACTCTCTATAAAATCTATAAATACTAGAAGACTACTAAGCTTCTTCTCCTTAAGTCCTCTTTCTACTATCTAATCCGTAAGATTACTTTAGGCTATAAGCTTAACTACCGCTTCTAAGCTAGCGCTCTTAATGCTTTATAAGAGTATACCGAAGCTACTATAGTATAGCTTTTTAAAAGTAAGTCCCTTAGTATTTATCTATATAGTCTATATACTAAAAATTATATTAGGTAGTAATCTAGCTACTATTTATGCTAATAGAGTTATAATTTAGAAGAAGGATATATTATTTATTAAGAGAATCCTAAGCAACTTTAGGGTTTATATTTTTAAGCCTAAATAACTTAGTAAGTGCAAAGTTATTTTATAAAATAGGTAGTATTATATCCTATAGTCGGTATATATAGCTAGTATAGATTCTCGATATATAGTATAAAGTACGAATAAAAGCATATAAATATTAAAATTATCGAATTTTCTATCTTATTCTTATCTCTCTTTTTCTTACTATAACTACTTCTATAACTTATAATTAATAGTAACGATTATTTTTAGAGTTCTTAGCTATTTAGAATTCTTAGACCTAAGTATAGACCTATTTAGAGACTTATTATAGACCTATTAGAACCTAAACTTTTCTTTTCGAGTCTAGACCTAAATAGGAACTAGTCTAGACCTAACCTAACTATATAGTTCTTCTAAACTTAGGTCTTAGACCTAACCTAGACCCGACCTAACCTATTCTAACCTCTAGATAAGCCTTAAAGATATAAGAGAAGATAAGAGCTAAATATAGTAAGGTATATACTATATACGTAATAGTATATATCTAGGAGTTTATAAACTTCTAGATAATAGAGGATATAATAATTAGAAAGGCATAGGTATAACTAGCTAGTATAGCTAGAAGGATTATAAAGGTAGACCCTTAGAAGGCATACTATAAGGAGCTAGAAAGGAGACTTAAGCATCTCCTTAATAGCTTACCTAAGGTATACTAAAGTATAAAGGATACTATCCTTACCTAGTAGTCTATATTATATAAGAGTATACTATAGCTATTAGAATTATATAAAGCTAGACTAAACTAGTCCTAAGAAATAGTAATATTTACTAAGAGAAGAGGGATCTAAGGCATAAGACTAAAATACTACCTTTATAACTAAGAGTATTTTAGAGGTATTACTAAATACCTATACTTTAATAAAGCTAAGAGAACTATTAACCTAAGATAGAGCTATAAAGTAGAGAAGAGAAGAATATTACCTAGAGAGACTAGCTCTAAGAGGAGATCGTTACTAAATAGAGAAATATTAAAAGAAATAGTAAAGAAACTTAACCTAAAAGTCTAATCCCTTAAGAAAAGATAAAGCTTAAAGAAGTTTTCTAAAAAAGCTTATACTACCTAAGAAGATATAGAACCTTTAGCGACATTTAAGGTATCTTAATCCCTATCGGAGGATTATAATATAAATAAGATTATATACTTAACTATAGAAGCAAAAGGCAAGTATATATTATCTAGATAGCTACTTAACTCTTACGCTTTATTATATATAACTAACTAAGAACTACTCTTTAGAGAACTAAAGCCTCTTCTAAGGAAAAAGTAGATTAAGGTTAGTAGTAGCTACTTAATAGCTATATATATAGGAAACGTAGTAATAGGTAGGAGAAGAGAAAAACAGATTATACTTAAAGATATCCTCTTTATACCTAGCTTAGGAGTAAATCTTATTTCCTAGAGCTAATTTAGCTAATAGTATAGTATTTAGCTACTAAAGTTTATACTTATTTTATTATCTAGGAAACTAGTTATCTAAATAAAGCTATTAGAAGGAGTACTATTTATTAAGGAGATTAATAAAGCCTTATAAGAACTTATAATACTATGCCTTAATTAGAATTAAGAGAATAAAGCTTATACCTTTAAAGCTTAGAAGAAGTCCTAAGAGTAGTAGGAGCTTTAGTATAAGAGACTTATATACTTTAGAGAGGGTCTTCTTAGAAACCTATATAAAGTATCTAACTTAAAGGCTTAGATTCCTATTCTAAAGAAACACCTATCCTATAATGTTTATTCCTTAGTAAAGATAAAGAAATATAAAGGGAAAGAAACTAAGAGGAAGCCCTAGAGGTTATCTCTTATTTCTATTAATATCTATAGTCCTTTGCCTATCTCGAGGTTAGGGTATAAATAGTAGCTTAAGATTATTAATAACTTCTTAAGAAAGAAATAGGCTTTCTTAATAAAGTCTAAGGAAGACGTACTAAGTATTCTAAGGAACTAGAAGGTAAAAGCAAAGCTATAATTAAGAAATCCCCTCTAGATTATATAAAGTAATAGAGCAAGAGAGCTTCTTACTATACTAAAGTAATAGAAGAAGGAATATAGAATTTCCTTCTATATAACTAAAGTATATAACTCTATTTAGAATAGAGTAGTTAAGAGGTTAATCTAAACCTCTAAAGATTATATAAGAGCGATACTAGAAGACGCCTATATACCTATTAAATTCTAGCTAGAAGCTCTAGTAGCCTATATAGTTATTAGAAATTCCCTTTCTAATAGCCTAGATATCGATAGATTTAAGATATCGCCTAAAGAAGCCTTTATAAGCATTTAGCCTTTAGTATTATACTTTAGAGTTTAGGGTTATAAAGTAGTAGTCTATATAGATCCTAGGTCCTAGCTAGCTAGGATAAGATTAGATAAGTTAATAAATAGAGATAAAGATGCTATGTTTATTAGATACGTTCTAGATACTACTAAGTTATAGCTTTTCTAGAAGCCTAATATAAGGGCTATTAAAGCCTATAGTACTACTACTTAGTTTAAGTATAAGAAAGGAGGAGATATAGAGCTAAATGTTCCTAAGCTTAATTAAGTAAGTAATATACTAGTTAGGAACCTAGTTAGTAGACCTCTAAAAAAGAAGCTAATAGTAGTTAAACTACCTATAAATACTATACCTATAGCTATAGTAATAAAGCTAGTAGGTCCTAGCTAGATACTCTTTATATAGTTACTACCTCTACTAAAGGATAAGAAGGAGTACTAGAGGATAGAGAATCTAGAAGAAGAAAACCTTAGGCATACAAATACTAAGATTAGGGAACCGTAGATAGCAACTAAACTACCTAGTTTAGTTATTATAGAACGTAGAAGGCTAGCATTTACGTAGCTAAGAGAGA
Source organism: Cercospora zeae-maydis (assembly GCA_023512815.1). Taxonomy (NCBI): domain Eukaryota; kingdom Fungi; phylum Ascomycota; class Dothideomycetes; order Mycosphaerellales; family Mycosphaerellaceae; genus Cercospora; species Cercospora zeae-maydis. Next base: position 5,243,305 of record JAKLWY010000001.1, on the reverse strand, counting down.
TAGCTAAACTACGGGATAGGCTATAGCCTAGCTACTACTATAGTACTTTAGTACCTAGATAGAGAGAATAAACGAACATACTTGCTACTACTTCGCCTCGGCTACGTCCTAATAATTTAGTAGCATTAGATATATCTACGATCCGACTAGTTCTAAGGACCTAACTACCTAAAGGATAGTTACCTTTCTGCCTAGAAATCTTCTATACTAATACTATATTCCTATATACGTATATAAGCTTTCGCCTAGCTAGTACTAGGCCTACTTAAAATTTAAGGCCTAGCTATTAGCTACTAAACAAAACTCGGAATCTAGCCTTCCCTAGCTCTCCGCCTAGCTAATCGCCGCCCTGCCTACTCCTTAGTAGTCGGCCGCTAGCTTTTAGCCTTTATTATACTACTACTAGTAGTATTTAGAAGAGGTAAAGCGTCTATATAGCTACTACCTTAGAAGTAGCGTGCCCTTTCCTTATTAGGAAGGAGAAGGCGCTATAGGTTTAGTTAATATCTCGCGAGTTAATACCTTACTTCTAGTAATACTAATAAAAATAGCCTGCGAAGTCCTATTATACGCCTCTACGCGGCCGTAGGTAGAAATAGGTACTCCTAGAGTATGCTAGCAAAGTATAAGGGCAAAGACAAGATAAGACAACTCTCCTCTGCTATCGCTACGTAGCCGAGAATAACCGCAAAACCTAAGAATCTAAAGATAGGACCGATAACTAAAACTAACCGATAAATAAAGGAAGAGAAGGAGAAGACGAGATAGATAGAGACAAGTAGGAAGACCGAGACGAGAGGCAGCTGCTAGGGCAAAGAGAAATACTATCTAAACTACTAAAAAGAGCCGTAGAAGGGAGGGATAAAGGCAGACTCTCCCCGACTAGAAACTATGCTATCTAGAGGGTACCGAGGCTCTCTAGAAAATAAGACAGATAGGTAGGAAGGCTCTCTATACCTCTATCGACACCGAAACTACCTGCTTCTACTAGCACGATAGACACCTCTATTTCGACATTTATAGGCTTAGCGCTAGGTGCTAAGCAAGTGCTAAGGCGCATAAGCTTAGCAAAAGCTAAAATTCTAGAATTCTAGAAAAAAAAAAGAAAAACAACCGACTAGATAACTCCGATAACTAACCTAGGAACCCTCCCTTTCCTTTCTCTCTCTACTTAAACGAGCCTCTCTTAGGCATCGGCCTATAATATATATCGTAGCGCGAATAAGACACCCCTAGATAGAATCCGACCGGCAGCTGCCTATAGCTCTCGTCCTATATAGTCTTCGACTCCTAAAGGACGTAAATAGAATAAACAAATAAACAAACAAACAACTAATAAAAATACTAGTAAGAATAATAACCTTACGAATAAGAAAGAGAATACTATACTACTACTACGTAGCATTTTCCCCTTCTTAAAGCCTATGCTTATACGTAGCTTTTAGCTTCTACTTATAGTAACTAACTGCTAAAGTAGTATACTTACGGCATTACTTCTAAACTAGCTACTATATTTCCCGAAGTCGACGCCCTTATCCTTATATACGCTTTCTCTTTCTTAGTCTTTTTCGAAAATTACGGACTTTCTAAAAAGATTAAGCGCATATAGCCTATACTTTAACCTCTAGTTCTTTTCTTAATTAAGAACTACCTACGGCTTTAAGAGTATTCTCTACCTAGCTAGGCAGCTAGAGGAAGAGTAGCTTTAGAATACCTATTAGACTAGCTAATTAATCCTTTCTTAGTTACTAAGGCGGCTAAGTAGCTGTTATACCTATAGGTATAATTAAAAGCGCTACTATAGTTTAGAGGCTAACTAGCATAGCTATAATAATAGTCTACCTAGCTAGAAGGCTAACTAGTATAGCCGTAATAATAGTCTGCCTAGCTAGAAGGCTAACTAGCACGGCCGTAATAATAGTCTACCTAGCTAGAAGGCTAACTAGCGCAGCTGCAATAATAGTCTACCCTACTAGAAGGCTAACTAGCGTAGCTATAAGAATAGTCTATCTAGCTAGAAGGCTAACTAGTACGGCCGCAAGAATAGTCTACCTAGCCTAAAGGCTAACTAGTATAGCCGCAAGAACGTTCTATTTAGCTAGAAGGCTACTCTTTGCTAGCCTAGACTAAGGGATAACTATAGGCGAATTAATCTCCGTAGCCGGTAGCCTAATATAGACTAATTCGTTTCTTAAACGCTATCCGACGCCGAGTAGCTACCTAGTATCCTCGTCCTATTTATAAGCTATAAACTTAACTACTAATAGCTAGTCTAAGGACGCTCCTCCCTCGTCCTTTTATCTAGCCTACTATATTATAGTAGTAGGACTCTAGTACGGACTCTAGCTTACGTTAGTCTCCGCCCTTATTACTAGCATACCTATTTCTATTTAAACCGCCTAGTTTAGAGCTGCGCGCTAATATAGAAAATTAAGGCTAGGTTCTAGCCTAGCGCTATAATAACGGATATAGGCTATACTCTCTTAGCGCTACCTTACGGCCTTATAATATAGAGGATATAGACCTAGTTTCTGCTTACCTAGAACTGCCGCTGCGGCGATATCTATCTACTCTACGCGTAGACGTAGACTCCGAAGATAAGCTAGATTAAGGGCGAGTATAAGACTCTCCGTAAGGCTTTCGTATACGTCCTTCTAGACAATTGCCTATACTAGCTTTTAGCTAAGCTATAGAGTAATAGCTAGTGCGATAGCTGCCTCCGCTACTAGTTAATTCTATCTAGGCGGAACTCTAGCCTAAACTAGTATAGCCTACTATAGCTAGCTCGAAGCTAGAAGGATTTATAGACTAGATCCGCAGCGTATTAGCTAAATAAGCGGCTATCTATTAATAGTATATTAACTAACTAAGAGTCTAGCAGAATAATAGAGTAACCTAACTAGAGAATAGAGTAATAGCTTGCCTTATAGCCTTAGAACGCTGCCTACTAGCTAACTATATGCTCCCTACTCTAGTAGATATAGACTTAGAGAAAGAAGACTATTTAAGGCAATAGGCACGACGCAATCTAGATAATAGCCGTCGTTAGCGCCTATAGAGGGCTAGCCTAATACTAGAATTATAGGACCTTTAGGCGAATAGCGCCTAACTATACTATTGCTACGATTATAATACTAGCCCTCCTCCGCTAGATAATAATAATAATTAAGACAGCTTATAGCCGAGGCGTAATAGCTACTATAACTAGAACTATAATAACTATAGACGTAACTACTATCGCTATCGCTCCCTCTTACTATCTAAATCTCCGTCCTTATCTAGTAACGACTTATATCGAAACGATACGCATCGAAATAGTAATTAGTAGCTATTATACTCCCTACGCTATAGCCTAAGACGCACTATCTAGTTTAAAGCTAAGAAAATAGGTTATTTCTACCTAGATATAGTAGCTAGCGACTCGCTAGAAGGCGATATCGCTAACTAAGAGGGAAAAACCTATTACTAGTTAGTCTATTTATTCTTAGACGTAGCTAAGGACTATACCGTACTTAATAGTAGTAAGTTTATATAGATATATCTATCTAAATGCTTTAGAGGCAACGCTCTCTAGTAGTTAGTTAGCGAATTAACCGAAGCAGATCGCCGAGTTCTATATAGTAGTAATAGTATCGATTATTAGGATAAGGCCCTACGTAATAAGTTTTAGCTACCGCCGGCTAAAGCCCTAGCTAAGCTAGAGCTAGAACACTATAATTAGGATAATATACGAGCTAACCGGCCGCCTAGAGAGTTTATACTAAACGTTATCTAATAGGCCCGAGAGGCCTATACTACTAATTGCTAGGCCTAGCTAACTCTAGCCTAGATAAAGATATACGAAGAATTGCAGATAAACGTTAATTACCTAGCGCCCGAGACTACTATAGAATAATTTACAACCTACCTTAAGACTTAACTCTTTAGCTAGTAGCAGCTACCTAAGGCCCGAGTAAGTAAGTATTTACGAAAAACGCGACTAGAGCCGCGGACTACTAGCTACCTACTAATAGTAGGGCGTTATAGAGATATAGAACGCTATAGCAGCTATAACTTTAAGCCTAGTAATTACCGGAAGTATAGCTATAGCTAAGACGACTACTAATCTAATAGATACTAATAGAATAGGTATACTAACTAAGACTAGCTAAATAAGACTAATTGTTATCGCCCTCCCTATAGCCGCGAAAACGACTATATTAAGTAGGACCTAGTTATAGAGCTAATAATTAAGAGCGAGCTAGGAGCCTATAATAGGCTCTGCTATAACTATAGTAAACGTAGGCACTATTTAAAAGAGTATCTAAAGCTCTAGCGAGACTATAGCCGCTAACTATAGAATTACTTTATAAAGGACAATTTGTCCTATAGCTAAAGCTACTACGGCTCTTCTTCTTTGCGTTTCTATAGCTAGAGCCGTAGTCGCGAGAGCAACTAGCTAAATGTCTATTAATTCTTTAATAATATTATAGATTATGCTAACTTTAGGGACGACGACGCCTACGATACTTTCCTAGGGCCTTCTAACTTTTTAGCCTATATAGCTAATTTCCTAGCCTATAGTATAGAGCCTTTTGCGGCCTATTTATCGCTACGGACTTACTACTACCTAGTATATAAAGCCGAATTTGCTACGATCGTAGCATTAAAAGCGCACTACTATATCTACGAAGTAGCTCTAATTAGTACTCTAATTCTAGAGGTGCTAGAATTAGAGGTTATATTCGCTCTAAAGGCTAGTTTCGCTTTCTATACTGCCTTCTACTTATAGATATGCCTACGTCTCTCTATTAACGGATAGGACTATACTATATGCCTTAATATCGGGGCTACTATTTCGATTATTAATTCCGCCTTCTTAGCTAATTAACTCCCGGATTTGCCTAGAAGAAAGCTAGCCTAGCCTTTATAGGTAATAGATCTAGCTAATAGCACTTATATATCCGAGTACGTTAAACTAGACTTTTAGGTACTAGCCTTATATACTAGAAACTATATATTAGTCTATATACGCTATAAGGTCTACGTCGTAGACTCGCTTATATCTAAAATCCTAATAGCTATAGATATTATTAGTCTATAGGCTATAAAAATCGATCTAGCTTAGAAGTTACTAACTATTAGGGCGGCTAGTAGCGCGCGGGCTCCTTTATTAGTTAAACGTCGAGACTAGGTAGCCTTCTATATAGTTCTAGCTACGTACGCTGCAGGTATAGTACTAGCTAGATCCGTCGCTAGAGTAGCCGCCTAGCCCTAGGAGAACGTACTAGCCGGGCGTAATTTTTAGTTTTTACCTAAGCCTAATACCTTAGGCGGACTCTAGTAGTTGCTATTAGTATACTTAGCTATTATAGACGCTTCTATCGATTTCGTATTTATGCGTAATAACTCGGATTACCTAGCTACTATCCTTCTATCTATCTATCTAAGTAGCATTATCGAGATAAGCTACTAGGGCGCGTACTACTTAGATACTAGCTAGCATAAACTCGCTGCGCTTCCTAAGTATTAGCCGGAGCTAGCTAGATTATTAGATTTTTATAGGTAGAGCTTATTAGCTCGTAAGTCTACTGCATCGACCCCGGTATCCTTACTACTACTAGAAATACTAAATAATTCCCTTAAGTAGAAACTAGATAATAGAGCAACTATTTATAGTATATAAGAATAACGCTACTAATACTAGTAGCTTATAGCGAAGTATAGCCGTCTTTTTATAGATAAGGAAACTACTATCTAAGTCCTAGAAGCCGAATATATACTAGTTACGTTACTTTCTAGTAGTAAATTATACCGTATGCCTATAATTATATATCCCCTATCGACGCCTAATTAGGCTATAGTAGATAAGGCCTTCGACGCGCTCTATAAATAAGGAAAGATATCCTACTTAGCTAGCCTAACGCCTTTTAGGTTCCTAGTTTTTATAGTATAGAGAACTACGGAAGTAGATAGCTAACTTATTTATAAAGGCTAGGCTATTATAGACATCCGTAGCCTTAATAAGCTAGTAGTTAAAGATTCTTACCCTTTGCCTAGGTAGGAAGATATTATTAACGCGCTACGAGGCAGCTACTTTATTATAACTATCGATATAGTCTCTTTCTTTTACTAGTAGTAGGTAGCCCGAGCTAACTACTATAAATTTATAGTAAATAGCTATCGTAGTTAGGAATAACTAGAAGTAGCTATTATAGACTTTGCTAATAGCGTATAGTACGTCTAGAGGCAGCTAGACTATATTTTAAAGAAGTTTAACTACTACTACTAAGCCTATATTAATAATATTATAATCTTCTTAAGGACATTCGAGGACTATCTAAGGGACCTAGTATAGGTTTTCTAGACTCTAGACGACGTTAATATTAGCATTTCTCTAGCTAAAACCTTTATAGGTTTCCTATCTACTAAGTTACTTAGCTAGCGTATAAGTAGACTAGGTTATATAATATATAAGGAGAAAGTTAAGGCTATTCTAGACCTGCCCTTTCTATAGATACTAAAGGACTTAGAATTTTACGTCGGAATTATAGAATAGTAGCGATACTATATCCTATATTTCTTCTAGTTAATTATACTCTTTAAGAATCGTAAGAAGCACCTCCTTCGCCTAGCTCTATCTAGTAAAGGGAACCTACGCAAGCGTTTCGTAGCTAAAATGCTAGCCTAGGATAAGGCTACGAACCTCGATTATAAGAACTATTTGTTTTAGCTTCTATAGAAGCTATACTAGCACGCTATCTTTCTCTATTACGCCGATTCTAAGTAACTACTATATATAGACCTAGACTCTAGTCGCTACGGTTATATAGTAGTAATCTATATAGTAGATAGGGACCTAGTGCCCGACCCTACGTAGCTATAGCAATTTCTACCTATAGTAGTCTAGCCTATTCTCTTTCTTAGCAAAACTCTTTCTAATATTAAATTATAATATCTAGCTATAGAGCTAGAGGTTTTAGGCCTTCTCTAGACTACTCGTAAGGCTAGGTATATACTATAAGCCTTACGGAAGCCTATCTATATATTTATAGACTATATAGTAGCGCTTAGTATCGCGACTACTAGCTCTATTATAACTACGACTTCTGTCGATAGGCTTAATCTAAGGTTAGTAAGAGCCGGCTAGTATTTGTTCTAGTTCTATAGCCTCTAAGTTATATATCGCCCTAGTCGACTATAGACGGTACTAGATGCTTTAAGATACTTTATTCTAAGCTAGCTTCTAAAGATCTTAGGATAGATAACCTTAATCTACTAGTATACGACGATCTAGACCTTAGATAGAATATAGTCTAGCTTCTAGACAATCCTGCCTACTTATAGGCATACGTCTACTCTAATAGCTATTACTTTTACGCTATACTACTAGATAAGTAGACTAGATAGCTATTTACCTTCCCGGATGCTATAATCTTCTATTTAGTTCTAGTCGAATTATTTAATATATTTAAAGCTAACCTGCGCTATAGCTACGAAACTAATCTCTAATAGGCTAGAAGGCTCTACTAGCTACGCTAGTCCGAGCAACGGCATATAGTAGCTCTCTTCGAGCTACTAGAAGAGATTTAGAATAAGGTAGTAGACGTAGACCTAGACGCTAGCGAACTAGAAGCGGCTTCTTTAGGCCTATAGTTCTTTCTCTACGACGAATTAATCTACTTTAAGAACGATATTAATAGCTAGAAACGCCTCTATATACTATAGCTACTATATAAGGAGGTCTTTAAGATAGCCTACGATAATTACTACTATTCCGGTTTTTATCGATCTTACGCTCGCGTTTTCGCCTCTTTCTATATTAGATATTTAGCTAAGAAATTGCAGCTATATATTAAGTTCTATCTAAACTACCTACTTAACTAAACCTACTATTACTAGCCGAACGGAGAGCTCTAACCTATCTAAGTTATAGCCGTACTAGACTATATAGTTATAGCGGACTAAGTCTTTAGCCTACCTACTAGCGACGACGAATTTAATAGCTTTCTAATAGAGACTTATAAATTTACTAAGAGAATTATCCTAACTAAGGCTAAATTAATATAGATAGCCGCCTAATATAGAGCTGCTTAGATCTATAGCTATATAGCTAACAAACGGTCCCTACCCTCTATAATAATCGGAGACTATAACCCTATATAAATATCCGAGTTTATATAGGCCGCTTTCCGTAAGCTAGGTATATATTTCCTAGCTATAACTATATATTATCCCTAGGCCGATAGCTAAAGTAAACGTATAAACTAGACCGTAGAGGTTGCACTACGCTTCTTCGTTATATTCTTTCCGGACACCCTCTAGGTTAAAGCCTTACTATATATCTAGGCTAAGTTAAATAATAGCTATAACGTATCGACCGGTAAGGTCTCGAATATGCTAATATAGGGCTTTAAGAACAATCTAGACGCTCTTATGCTACTAGCCGAGCTACTAACCCTAGACTATGCTACTCTAAGGCAGGAAGTATAAGATAAAGTAGCTAACTTAATAGCTTAGGCGGCCGCAGCTATAAAAGACTACTATAACGCTGCCTACTACTTAATTGCTTTTCGACGTAGCTAAATAGTACTACTCCGTCTTTATAAGAGATATAGGCCTATAGGCGTTACCTACTATAAGTTTAGCTACTAACAAGTTAGGCCTTTTAAAGTAGAAGATTAGGTTAGCCGTCTAGCCTACTATTTAGCTATTCTACTAGTCTAGCGCATATACCTAGTTGTCTCCGTAGCCTAGCTAGAACTCTACCCTACTAGCGACGACTCTTATAATTGCTAACGCCCTAAGCCTAGGCTAGTAGAAGCCGATAACGACAATCTAGTCTTCTACTACGAGATCGAGTAGCTATTAGGCAAGCGAGTTATCTATAGTAGGAAATAATATCTAGTTAAGTAGATAGGCTACGGCTACGCAAATAATATATAGTATAATATAGACGACCTATAAGATACGGCAGACCTTATCTTAGAATACGACCGTATATATCTAGAAGACTAATAGCTACGACGCGTACGTACTTAGGCCCTACTAACTATTTAGTAGTTACTTTCTTAATTAGCCTTACCTTCTTTTTTAGGCTAGTATACTAACTTACTTAGAGCCGAGAAGGATACTATCGCTACTTATAATAGGCAAGCGGCTAGGCGTAGTCGCTAACTATCTAGCCTCTATTTATATCTATAGCTTTATATAGCATCTTCCTTTACTTAACTATTAGAGCATAGCAGCGTATAGACCCTCTTAGTTATTTATAGCTACCTACTTATTTCGAAACTACTAGAACTTCTACTTTTAATACTACTACTACTAACGCGATATTACTATCGCGCGTCGTTAAATATCTACTCTTCTTATATACTATATTGCTAATTATAGCACTATAAGAGTAGCTACCTACCTAAATACTACTATAAGGCACTTTATTGCTACTTATATTATCGCGCTTACGCTACCTACGCGCGCTAATAATATTAACTCCGATTAACTAGTCGAGCGCTAATTCTCCCCTAACTCTTACTTATACTTTCTTACTTGAAATAAGTACTAACGACCTCTACCCTCGGGCTAAGAAAGGCAATATTACTAGCTAGTATGCCGTTTAGACCTAGCTTATAACTAAATATAATAAGACTAATCTCCTTTACCTAGGCTAAAATAAAGCTAAGCTCTAGTCCGCAGTTTAGAAGATAATAGATATCCTTAAATATAAGGGCGCGCTACTAGCTAGTATCGCTTACGCTAATATAGCTATAGTAGTAGCTATTATCCTAATGCGTATAGAGAAGTACTATATAGGAATATAGGAAATTTACTTTAGCTAGATACGTAAGGCGGTCCGCGCTAACCTTTACCTTACTTACGCTATAGTACTAGCCTACTACTAGTATAACCTAGACGAGTATTAAGCTATCCTAAGATACTAGAAGGCCGATATAGAGTAGTAGATAGAAATCTGCGATACTATATTTAACTAGAACAGCCGCTAAAGAACTAGTATATCGACTAGTAAGAACTATAAGGGCCTCTTAGAGACTTAGTAGTTCGAAAAGGATACTTATACTAAAGTAGATAAGTAAATAGCAGCCTATTATAAGAATATACTAGACTTCGACTACTATAAGGTCTCTATAAAGGACTTTGTCCCCTTATTCTCTATAACTCTAACTACCCCGGCCTAGATTAAGCTCTAAATATAGGCCTATATATAAGAACTATATATATCTGCTATACGCACTACTACCGCCGCGTACTATATAGCTAACTCCTCTGCCTAGAAGTACCTTCTTAATCTAGACGTAGCCTATAAAATAGAGGTAGCCTAGTTAGCTATCGTAGCTAATATAGACTCTATAGCCGGCGCTATAGAAGTAGCGTTAGGCCGGTTTTAAGCAATAGGTTATAAAAGCTACTCGTAAGAACCCTACGTCGAGTACCTATTAGAGCACGCTACTAGCTAAATAATAACCTACCCTATAGCTACTACCTAGCTAAAAGGTTTAGCCGACTTACTAGCTAGAATATACTACTATAATACTAGCTAGCTTATCCCTCTTTTTAATATATCTAAGACCTATAGTACTAGAGTAGCTCTCTCGTTACCCTTCGCTAGTCTAGAAAATAGTATTTAGCGACCTCTATTAGGCGAAATGCTACTATTCGCGATACCTAAGCTAGCTAACTATATCTACTAGAAACTACGCTATCTAAAGGTATAGCTAGAGCCTAAGAACCCTCGCCTAACGTCCTATAGCTCGTAGGCGCCTATTAAGATATATATTTCTAACGACTTGCGTTTTATACTAAAGAAGTAGCTAGTGTCTCTAGCCGCTCCGCTACCTAAGACTTCTAACTAGCTAATAGCTAATAGGAGAGTAGACGCTAAGGAAATAGCTAACTTTAAGGCCTAAGCGGACTATATATAATATAAGAAGAAGTAGAAGGCTACTAAGGTAGTAGCTATAGAGAAAGATCGAAAGAATTAATATACTCGTAAGTACGAGAATACTACTACCGCTACGATCGTAGAGAATAGGAAGCTAGATAAGTACGAGAAGGCTAAGGCTTATATAGCTATAGCGAAGAAGCGTAAGTAGGATAAGAATAGGAGAACTAAGAGCATAGAATAGGTTAACCTAGAACCTAGCCTAGGGCCTAAGTAATTAAGAGATAAGAAGATTATAGCTAAGGCTAGTACGTTACGACGCGACTAAGCTAGAGCCTATATTAATAAGCTACTTAAACATAAGCGCGATAAGCTTATCGAGATTAAGAGTAATAAGTCTATCGAGATTAAGAGTAATAGACCGATTAATATTCTAAGCGACGGCGATAGCTTCTCGAATATAGAAGGGGTTAAGGATAGCACTATACTAGATAGGCAAAACTATAACTAGATAATATAGGGCTAAATAATATAGGGCTAAGTGCCTAACTAGATAATAACGCCTAGAGGGCAGAACTAGATAATAGGGCCGAATTAAATAATGCTACCTAGCTAGAACTAGATAATGCCTCTAGGCGCTTTTAGCTACGCTAACTCGAGATACTATAATAATCCTTTTAGCTAGCCTAGTAGAAACGGCAGCTTTAACGGATATAGTTTCGGCTATAGCGCTTTTATATAGTAACCTTTTAACGTATAGTACTATTAAGTAGGCCTACTGCCTTTCTTAGCTAGCTCTCTAGGATTATTCTAGCCTTCTCTAGATTAGTAGGCTTTGTCTATTAGCTATAGTATAAGCAGCCTACTACCTAAGCGCTCTAGACTACTATCTAAGAAGCTGCCTAAGAAGAAGAGTAAAATCTAGCCTCTTATAGCAGCCGATAAATAGGATAAGAATACTGCTACTATAGCTAGCTCTAGCTTAGGGACTAAAATAGTATCTAAACCTAATAACCTATAGTACTCGGGCTTAGTATAGAACTAAGAAGCTACCTTATAGAATATAGTAGGTTACTTCTCGAAAAAAAAGAGTAAGGAGTAAGCTACAAAACTACTACTCTACTACGCGATAGAATAAATCTCGCTAGCCTATCTTCTACTAAAGGGCGTCTATTTAAATAACTATACTATTAGGGCCCTCCTTAAGCTAAAGAACTATAGCAGTTTTAGCCGCGACGACCTAGGCTAGTAGTAGCTAGTAGTCTTTAATTCTAAGAGGTATATCTATTCCTAGTAAGAGCCTATTAGTCGCCTCTATATTATTCTAGCTAAGGGCCGTAGCTAGTATGCTTTAGTCTATAATATACGTCTTCTCTATAGATAGAGCCTAGCTATTATATTTAAGTTATAGGGTAATAAGCGCGACGCTACCCCTAGCGAGTAGGTATAGGCTTCCGAAATAGAAGTCTAAATACCTCTTAAGATATAGGCTACGGTTATCGATCTACTTACCCTTAGTATATCTATACGCAGCTTAATAGTTAAGGCTAATATTAGCGCAGACGAAGACTACGTACTAGCATTTAAGCATTTCCTCGATACTATACGTATATATAACGGCCTAAACGAGTCCGAACGCGTAACTATATCTATATAGCCGATAAACTAGGCAAAGCCCGATTAGACTAATTCCGCTAACGCCTAGTACCCCTATATATTATCCCTATCTACGCTCGCTATTATTAATCGCTATAAGACACTTACGCTAGATTAGCGATTAGACTTTAATAAGTATATCCCTAGTAAGAGGAAGGATTAGGAAACTTAACGACTAGGGGACTATAGATAGTTTACTCTTATAAGCAAGAAGAGAGAGGAGGTAATATTATAGAACGTAGGAGGCTAGCATTTACGTAGCTAAGAGAAATAGCCGAACTATAGAATAGGCTATAGCCTAGCTACTACTATAGTACTTTAGCACCTAGATAGAGAGAATAAACGAACATACTTACTACTACTTCGCCTCGACTACGCCCTAATATTAGTTCGGCGATTACGTAATCTAACTAAACTAGCTAGTTTAGTTCGCCTATTACGTAACGTAGGTAGCGTACCTATACTCGCCCTAAATACTATAAAGTAGAACCTAAGGGAAAATAAGGATTAGGAGGGAGACTAGGACTAGACTTATAGCTAAAAGAGGAGGAGATTTATCTTAGATAAAGGACTAGGCCTAGAGCAGAAAGCTTATAGTATAGTAATAAAACAAGTGCTTTAGAAGAGATAGAGAGAATATAGATAAGAGGAAGAGCTAAGTACTAAGCATTATAAGGTATTCCTTAGCTAAGTCTAAGGCTAAGAGTAAGAGTAGATCTAGGAGGCCGTATTAGAGGTCTAAGAGTCTACATTTATAGCACTTGCCCCTTAAGTCTCTATATAAAGATAGAAGGTACCTATTCTAAAGTCCTATAAAGAGGTAATTTAGGACCCTAAATAGAGATATATATAGGAGGATATAGTCTAGAAGGAGCTAACTATATTAAGAAGCAATAATACCTAGATAGAGGTTATTCCCTTAAAAGAAGCAAACCTTATAATATCTAAATAAGTGTTTAATATAAAGAGATTAATTAGTAGAGCTATTAAAAAGTTTAAAGCAAGACTAGTTATAAGAGGTTTCTCTTAGAAATTTAGAGTTAACTTCTAGGAAACCTTTATACTAATAGTTAGGCATAATACCCTAAGGGTATTTATAGCTATAGTTTATAAAAAGGACCTAGAACTTTACTAAGTAGATATAAATAATATATTTACTAAGAGCAAACTCTAGAAAGAAATCTTTATAATTCTACTACTAGGAGTTAAGATTCTACCTAATATAGTCCTATAAATCCTAAGAAGCCTATATAGACTAAAGTAGGTAGCGAGAGACTAGAACAAACTCTATATCTTAAAGTTAAAATAGATTAGGTTTATATAATTAGAGGTAGACCTATACCTCCTTATCTACTAGGAAAGGAACATTCTAATTCTAACCTATATAGATAATATTCTAATTATAGTACTAAAGCTAGAAGATATGCTTTAGTTTAAGGAATAGCTAGGTAAGGTATTTAAGATTAAACCCTTTTTAGTCTCTAAGGCATATCGACTAGTAAGGGAACTCGATACGGCGATCTAGACGCCCCTTAAGATAATAGCGTATACCTATAACTATAGCTAGGTAGACTTACGAATAGATACCCTCTCGCTAAATTCCCTAGCCTCGCGTCCTTCTACGAGCTAAGCATAGAGCATTAGATTAACTCTAATCTGCGTAAGTATAACGCTATTTTTATACTTCTTAATATATACTAATACGTTTTTAGAAAATTTCGGAATAAATAGGCTATTATAATTCGGCGGATAGGCGCTAGATATTAGCGGAGAGTAGGACGATAATAACGATAATACTAAGAGCGAGGACGAGAGCGAGGACGAGAGCGAGGATAAGAGCGAGAACGATAAGGGTCCTAGTCCTATTTCTAGTAGTAGTACGACTAGAGGACGATATAGCGCAAAGGCGCTATAGAAGACTATTCCGGAACTACTACTAACTAGCGTTAAGACTCTACTAACCTCCTAACCTAGTAGTAATAAGAAGAAGAAAAGAGGTATCGATAAATAGAAACTCGTACAATTCTATACCTATAATAAGAGAGCTAAGATAGATGTCTAGAAGATACTAGTAGGAAAAGCTCCTAGAAAAGATCCTAGAAAAGCAGGATTAAATCGTCTAGCTAAAGGAGGAGTTAAAAAGCCGCGCTGCTATAAGCTAGGTAGTAAGTTTTATAGTTAGCATCTATAGTCGTTATTACTAATGCTCTCTTTAGCTATCGCTCTCTACGAAATTTATAGATACTAGAAGACTACCGAGCTTCTTCTTTCTAAGTCTCCTTTCTACTATCTAATCCGTAAGATTGTTTTAGGCTATAAGCCTAACTATCGCTTTTAAGCTAGCGCTCTTAATGCTCTATAAGAGTATACTAAAGCTACTATAGTATAGCTTTTCGAAAGTAAGTTCCTTAGTATTCGTCTACGTTATCCGTATACTAATAATTATATTAGGTAGTAATCTAGCTACTATCTACGCTAATAGGATTACGATTTAGAAGAAGGATATATAGTTCGTAAAGAGAATCCTAAGCAACTTTAGAGTTTATATTTTTAAGCCTAAATAACTTAGCGAGTACGAAGTTATTCTATAAAATAGGTAGCATTATATCCTATAGTCGGTATATATAGCTAGTATAGATTCTCGATACGTAGCGCAAAGCACGAATGAAAGTATATAAACATTAAAATTATCGAATTTTCTATTTTATTCTTATCTCTCTTTTTCTTACTATAACTACTTCTATAACTTACGATCGATAGCGACGATTATTTTTAGAGTTCTTAGCTATTTAGAATTCTTAGACCTAGGTATAGACCCGTTTAGAGACCTATTATAGACCCGTTAGGACCTAGACTTTTCTCTCTAGGTCCGGACCTAGGTAGGAACTAATCTAGACCCGACCTAACTATATAGTTCTTCTAAACTTAGGTCTTAGACCTAACCTAGACCCGACCTAACCTATTCTAACCTCTAGGTATTACTAGCTACTTCTAGTTTTAGAAGAGTTTAATTAACTCTTCCTATATTTAGTATAGGCTTAAAACGGCCCCTATACTTCCTTATTAAAGGTTACCGAAAGGCTATAGACGTATAGTATAGAGGGATCGACGATAGGCCGGACGTTTATAATAATATAGGTCGGGAGTATTACGAGCTAGATAGACTAAGAAACCGACCTCTAGGAAAGTTTATAGGTAACTACTAAGTATTACTAGCTACTTTTATCTAAGACTTACGAATTACGAATCTCCTTACGTTATATTTTGTTCTAGACTTTCTTTTGTTTTCTTTTCTAACATTCCTTTTATTATACGACGAACTAGTACTACTATTACTACTAACATTACCTAATACTAACTAAACTAGCTAGTTTAGTTTATTATTACCGACTCTCGGCCGAAAATATACCGAGTAATCTAAATTATAACTCCTCTACTAGTATTAATAATCTAGATGCTACTATTAACTCTAGTAGTATCTTAGATAATATTAGTATAGAGGATCGTAACTAAGAGTTCTATTATTAGCCTACTTAGTTTACTAGTCCTAATAAGGAAGTTAAACGGCGTAGTAGGAGCTCTCTAGGCTCTACTAACCTTTTAGCCTACCTAGACGGCACGATAGAGTTAGGTAATACTTATTCTCGCCGACGAGGAGCTATAGAGCTATAGCTCCCTATTAATACTACTATTAGCTTAAGCGTCGAATAGTTTTAAGCCTTAATTTCTATAAGTCGACCGCCTATATCTTTGCTTAGTTCTAAGGAAATAGAGTCCTTCGAAGGATTAGACGTTACTAAGTTCGTTAAGCGCTTTAAAGACCTATACTAATCTTACGAAGGTAATAAGGACGATAAGTCTACTAAAGTCGAGAAGCTAGTTAGCTATATTTATCGATATTAGCGTCCTATAGTTAAGAAGCTTAAAGAGTACGAGAGCCGTAACTATAAGCTATTTAAGAATAGTCTTCTTAAAGAGTATCGCGAGTTTAATAGCTAGTATATACTTAGAGACCGGTCGTACCTTTCTTAGCTTTCTCTATAGAAGCTAAATAAGCTAGAGGAGGTTTCTAAGTATATCTAGAACTTTAAGATCTCTTTAGCTATAATATCTTTAGAAGACCTAGATAACTTTAGTCGTACCTAGATGTTTTTAAAGCCTCTATCTAAGTCTATATAGAAGAAGATTTAGAGTAAGGCGAACCTAGATATAGATCGACCCTATACGTTCTATAACTTTACGAGAGTAATTTTAGCTATAAAGGTAGAATTACGAAAAGACAAAACGGATAAAGCCTTATATAAGGATAATCGTTTTATTCTAGTAGAAAAGCTAGTTAAAGCAATAAGGAATACTACTCCTCGCCTAAATCTAGTTTCTATAGCGACTAGCGCTATATCTAGAGTAAGCTCTAATATTAAGAAGCTAACTAAGTAACTAGCTACCCTTACCCTTACTTTTTCGAGGAACTAGGAACCTACGTATAGACCCCTATATAGTATCTAAAAGGATAAAGAAGCGCTAGAGATCTAAGCTATAGTAATAGCCTATATAGCTTTAGAGATTAAGATAAGTATAGCCTACTAGGAGTATAGCTTAGAAGGCTACTATAGTAGGGATTATCTCTACTTTAACTAGCTTTTAGATTAAGACCTTCTTTATAAGGATAGGACTCGCTAGATATGCCCTAGACGCGCTAGTAGAGAAACGAGACCTCTCGAGTATAGTTAGAATAAGAAGTCTCCTTAATTAAAGGTCGTTCTTTTAGCCCTTAAATAAGCTATTAGTCCGATTAACGTTAGCAAATATATCGGCTTTAATACCCTACGATCTTCCTAGAATAGCGATTAACGTAAGCGCCTTATCTTAGTTAAAGCTAGTATAGCCGAATTTAGGACTATAGAATATATAGAAGAATATAAGCCTATAGGATCTCTCTTTATTCTAGGAGAGGAAGAGGACGAAGAGAAGCGTAGCTCTACTTACGCTACTACGCGGTCCTCTTAGAGAACTAACTAGAATCCCTCTCGCCTAACTATATCTCTAATAAAGGTTATAAGAGCTAATATAGAAAAGCAGTAGTAGGCTACTAAAACTAGAAAGAATAGCCCTCGTAGAGAATAGGCATTACTAGAGATAATAGAACGAGATTAAAGAGGTAAACTAAGCTCGTCTTAAGAAACGACTTTATTTTAGATATAGGGAAGATCCTAGGCTCTAGTAATTCCGAATTCCTAGGATACGGAGATATAGGATATCTAATTCGGTCTAGTAGTACCTCCTAGAGGCAAGGCAAAAGGATTACTAAGAGCTAAGCCTAAAACATAGAGGCTAGATAATCTACTTAAAAAGGCTATTCCTATAAATAAATAGGAAGCATTCTAGTCTAATAGGCTTCTTAGAGCGCCTCTAGTTATAGAACTTAGAGAACTATAGCTATTCGGATAATAAGCTCTTAGCTAATTCCTATATAGAAGGAAGCCTACGGATTTAACCTATAGCCTAGATCTTATTAATAGGAACTCTAGGCTACTTTTAAGTACTACTAGGACACCTTTAGGCGCTAGCTAGGCTAACTCTAGGAGCTTCGAGACGGCTATAGGATAAGGTAGGGGGCTAAGCGGATAGCTTTAGGCACTAAGAGAGGGTTAGTTAGGAATAAGTAGGAATACTTATATTATAGAAAGAGCGCTAGGTAAAGTCCTAACTAAGTAGTATATAGACTACTAGAACTTTTCGAGTAAACTAGCTAGTTTAGTTCGACTATTACGTAATCTATATAATAGCCTAATATTTTTACTTTTCTTAGAACCTATTAGCTAATACTTAGGAAGCCTAGATGTTTATTCCTAAAGGGATCCTCCTAGAGATCTACTATTTCCTAACTACTTTAGAAACTTCTTTTCTCTAAGTAACTTAAAGTTCGAAGTTCTCCTCCTAGATAAGTATACCTATAATTCTAAATATAGGTACGAATCTAAGGGCGACTACGAACGAGCTATAGTTACTAATCTCGTTTACGAGGAAGTCTATAGAAATTATAAGATTCGCTATAGTAAGCTCCTACTAAAGCTACTCCTTAACTCGAGTATATAAGCGAAATTCTCTCTAGAGATTAGGGCATTTACTATATATAAACGAGTTATAGATAAGGTTAGATCTATTAATACGGACGTTTCTATAACGGATAGATCTAATTCTAGTAGGGATCTATATTAGAGAAAGAAAGTACTTACTAAAGAAGGAGTAATACTACTTAGAGCTAGTTCTTTTAATAGGAAGTACTTAATTAAGAAATTCTCTAGTATTCCTTAAGGCTCGAAGTTAATACTAGAACGGCTTACCTAAGTTAAGCCTACGATTTTACTATCGAAGAGAGAATAGGACCTACTAACTAAGATACTATATAATCGAGAAGCTACGCTTACTTAGGATTTTAAGTATCTTAGTTATATTAAGCCTACTATAGCTCCTTCTTAAGTTATCTATACGATCTTATACGAGCCGTAGTAGTATCCTAGTTTCCGATTATAGAGTTCTCTTAAAGAAGAAGTTACTAAGATACTCCGTAAACGGATTAATATAGGTGCTCTTAAACTATACTATAGTACCTACTATAACCCTTACTTCCTAGTAAGAAAGATAACTAACTTAGAAGAACTAAAGAAGTATCGCCTAATTAATACGGCGTAGAAGTTTAATACTATAACTATTCGCGATACTAACTTTCCTCCCGATACGGATAGTTTCTTAGAAGTATTTATAGGATATATTATTTCTTCCTTAGTTAATATCTTCTCTAGCTACGATTAGATCCTACTTAACGTAAGGAGTCGAGATCTTATAAGTTTTAATACTCCTCTTAGCTTACTCTACTAAACGATACTACCTTAGGGAGCTACGAACTCTATCGCCTAATTTATCTAAATTATTATACTTATCCTTACTACCTATATACCTTATACTACTAAACCTTTCCTCGACGATATAGCTATTCGTAGGCCGAAAACAAAGTATAGTAATAAGGAGGTTAAACTAAGACTCCGACGATTTATAGTAGAATACTAGAATATACCTAAAACGTAGATAAAGTACTTACTAACCTAGAGAGGGTAGGATTAACGATCTACGGGGAAAAACTATAGCTATACTATAAACAAATTAAGATAATAGGATACGTTACTAATAAGTATAGTAGACACCTAGGTACGGAACGAGTAGTTAAGCTTATAGAATAGCTAACCTCTATAGACTAAAAAGAAGTTCGTATTCTTATAAGAATATTCGTATACTATAAGATCTAGCTTAAGGACTTTGCTTAGATCCTACGACCGCTTTTCTCTCTCCTAAAGAAGGACGTTAAGTTTGCTTAGATAAAAGAATACTAGCTAGCTAAGGATTCGATTATAGAGCTCCTTATTTCTACGCTAGCGCTAGTAGCGCTAAACTACGAATAGGAAGGGGGACTAATCGTAGTTAGTATAGATTCTAGCCTTTAATTATAGAGATGCTATATATCCTAATATAACCGGAACGATAGTAGGATTCGATACTCTTTCTAATCTAAGTTAGGACTATTCTCCGCTTCTAAGTAACGCTACGACGCTAGGAAACGCGAGTGTCTTAGTGTTCTTAAAGTACTAAAGAAGTGTCGTCCGTAGTTATTTAGTATTTTCTTCTAGCTAGAAGTAGATACGAATACGCTAGTATACTAGCTTAATAAAGCTACTATAAATCTTCCGAACGTAGTAGTTACGAGATAGCTAGTATAGATTAGGTTATTCGACTTTAACGTAGTATATATACCTAGAAAGAAGTATACGGCTACTAATAGATTATCTCGGAAACCCCTAATAGAACGGAATATAAGAGAGCTAGTAGAAGAGAGCGATATCGACGAAATAATCGATAACTAGTTCTTCGCCTATTCCGCCTACGATCTCGTTGCTTAAGTATTCCCTACCTAAGCAAATATAGAAGATAAGGTACTAAACGGTACCTACTCTCGAGACTTAAGGAATATTACGTTCTTCCTTATATACCTTCGCTACCTAATAGGCCTATCGCCGATAGAGTATAGGTCTCTTTATAAATAGGCTCTTAAGTTCTATATTAGCGAGGAAGGCTAGCTAATAAAATAGGACCGTGCCGGAGGTATTCCTTAGAGGGTAATCGATAATAACGACTATTATAAGAGGATTATTACTACTTATTATAACTATTATAGACACCCGAGGCTAGAACGAATATATAAGACCGTTACTAAGCGATAGTAGTAGGACGGGGTTTATACCGTAGTAGTTTAGTTCTATAAGAAGTGCTACTAGTATATACTTAGGAATAGATACTAACGTCCTAGTCCTTTCTATCCTTTAGAAAAATAGTACCTTAGAGAGCGATAGTACCTAGATACCGTCTTTATTAGTACCGGACTAAACCTTATTATTATAAAGGAGGTAGTTTCTCGCTAGCTAGAAGCGCGTTTAGTACGGATAACAGATAACCGTAAAGTTAACGCTAGGTACGTTACGAAGTTTATCTATAAGGATTTAATCTGCCGCTAGGGAGCTATAGTAGAAATCTATATAGATAGAGGTAGAGAAAATATTTAAGAGACTCTACTTATAAGCTACGGTATAAAGCAGGTTATAATCTCCTCTTATTATCTATAGGCTAACGGAATCGTAGAACGAGGATACCGTCTAATCCTAGTAGCCCTTTCTAAGCTAACTAGTAGAGGGATAGATACGGTAGCTAAGTATATTCTATCTATTCTCTAGGCGGAACGAACTACTACGAACTAGATAATAGGCCTAACTCTAGTAGAGATTATAATAGGTAGGGACGCTATCTTACTAGTAGAGCTCGAATTCCGTACTTACTAAGTATCTAAATAGAAGATAGTCCGTAACCGTCCTTCTCTACTAGCGATATATATAGCGGCTATAGAAAGGATATATACGACGCTTAAGGAAGCTCGTACTTAATAGGACCGACTAAGGAAGTATAATATTAAGTATTTTAATAACTATAAGAATACTAACTAGTAGGAGCTACGCCCTAGCTAGATAGTCGTTATATACTACTCGGAGCTAAAAACGAGCTTCTCTAATAAGTTATAGTACCGATAGCGTAGCCTATTTCTTATCTATTTAGTCGTTCGCGAAGGAAAGGCGTATAAGATTATAGAACTTAGTAGCGAGATCCTTTACTATATGTTTCCTAGGTTTAACTTAAAGCTAGTACTATACTAGAGAGATACGGAGGCTACGGTTCCCTAGGAGGATAACTTTAATCCTAAACGACCGGACTCCCCTCCTCCTAAACCGCGGCCGTATAGATATCTTTACTCTTAGATCTAGGTTAGTAAGCTATTAGGTATAACTTAAGAAAAGAGGGAGGAGTATATCCGCTAGCCGGATATCCTAGCTAGCTAGATATAGTAGGATTTAGCTAGTTAGCTAGACATCCTAGCTAGCTAAATATAGTATAGTTCCTAGCAAGCCTAAACTTTAAAAAAATTGCGGCTACTACGTCTATATTAGCATAAGGAAGGGAAGAAATATTTCGCTTATTACTCTTATATAGGGCAATGCTATAAGAAAGGGAGGACTAGCTATAAAAGAAGAATAGACCTTAGAGGGTACTACTACTACGAATAAAAGAATCTACCGTTAGGAGAATATTAGTTCCTAATTAGTCTAGGCCCCTAAGAGTAATAAGGGATAGAATTAGGCGATTCTTACTTAATTTTAGCTAATAGCTACCTAAAAGTAATCGTAGAAGAGCATATACTTCCTCGTTTCTAGAGGTAACGAATAAAGCGAACTAGCTAGTTTACTTTATAATATAGTAAGAATTCGCTAATATATAGCCGCGAATACTCTTACGTTTAGGTAGCGGGTTCTAGTATAAAACCCTACTCCTTTCTAGCTCTTCTAGTGTCTTCTTAGTCTTATTAACCTTAATATCTACCTTAAATATAGCGACTATTAAGGAGTTCTAGCGTAGTAACTACTCTAGGCCTACTAAGTATAGGCGGCAGCAGTAACGATAGTTATATAGAGTTTTTAAGCAAACAAACCGCGAAAACTCTATATAATAATAACTTCTTCTACTCTTATTAACTATTCTTACCGCTACTAGCATAATATACCTATTTAGAAGACTTACGCATTTCCTACTTCGCGCGCTCGCTTAAGAACTCGCTTAAAGAAACCGCTTACCTCTAACTAGCTTCCTCTACTTATATATAGTACCTCCCTTTTATATAAGTCTAATTTTCTCTCTTCCTCTACCTTACTAGTACTATAACGGATAGAGATATTACTATAATAGACGCGGCTACTAAGGCGCCTACCCCTAAGCCTAAAGTAGTAGTTCGATATTCTAACCTAGACGCGCTCGCCTACGCTACTAACGCCGAGTTAGCTAATTTCTGCAACTTTACGCTTAACGTTTCTAAGCTTAGTAGGTAGCTTACTCGCGTATAGATACTAGACGCTGTTACTAATACGGCTATAAAGGAAGAGAAGTAGATAGTCCTACAATTAGTTTATAGCGCTATTTAGGGAGACGACGACCGCCGCGCCTTTATTATTTTCTAGTTTATTTAAGAACTCGGCTAGCGTACCTCCGCCCGCGCCTAAGAAAGCGCTTTAGAAGGATTAAAGGGCGTAATTAATATCTATAAGAGAGGCAAATAGTTCGCTAAAAAGCGCGATAGCCTCCTCGATATACTATAGAACTTATTTAGATTAGGTAGAGAGTTCCCCTACTTTAACTTCCTAAACTCGATATTCGAGATCTATAAGAAGGCTAGCTAGTATTTCCGCCGATTCTCTCTACTTAAGAACGTCCCTACTAAGAACCTCTAACTACTAGGCCTAACCTAGTTAAAACAAATTCTCTACTAGGCTCTATATAATAGAAAGAAAATCTATTCCGCCCTATATCTAGCTATATCTCTAGCAAATTCTAGAAGGCTAGCTTTATTAAGGATATAAAGGCTATATTCTAGATTAACCTATTTAGCCGTAAGTACCTCTAGCTTATTAACGAGAATAGCTTCGCCGTTATAGACGCCTACTTTATCGTCCCTAAGAATAAGGTCTCTAGAGTAATAGATATTAATAAAGAAGAAGCTAGAGCTTCGGCCGCGAATAGGCTACTTAGTAAGGCCTCTAGTTCTAGCTACGACTTTCTAGGCTATATTAATCTAAGATCGGACGAATTTAAGAGCTTTCGTAAGGAGGCCGAGCGCTAGGTCCGAGGAAAGATAAATCTCGCTAATAAAGACTAACTACGTCCTAATACGCTCGCGTATCTATACTATAAAATTAGAGACCTCTACTATAAGGACCGCGAGCGCTAGGCGCTACTTTAGTAGGAAGGAGGATCTAGTAAAGGCCGTACTATAGTAACCCGTTCTCGATCCGTTATTACGGCCCTAGAGCTAGAAATAATAATCTTAGTCTAACTACGCGATCTAGCTAGTAGTATAAAGAAACGAGTAATACGTTATAAGACGTATAGCTATAATAACGACTTCCTAGACGACCTAATTAATAAGGCGATTAAGAAGCCTTATATAGACTCTAGAGAGGTCCGCGTCCGTATCGCTATCCTATATACTAACTATTTCGAAGCTTAGTATAAGGCTAATATATACGGGAAGCTAGATATAATTCCCGTTAATAAATATAAATCCCTAGATATTAGCCCTCCCTTCTACCGCACTTATATAGTAGAAATAGCTAAGGTAGTTAGCCTTTAAGTAGGAGAATCGATAATAACGGCGTCTAAGCGCCTCTACGATTCGTAGGAAATTTCCTATAAACTATATCTACTAGCGAAGGGATTAATTAGCGACGTCCCTAGGAACCTAAGAGAAGATCTATAGATATAGACTACGGACGTACTAGACCGCTAGGTTAGCAAAGACTAGCTAAGTAATATAAATAAGGCTACTATAAAAGTAGTAGAAGCAAAAGTAGCGGAGGAAAAGGCTAAGCGTAAAGCTAATACTAATAAGGAATAGGATAGTAGCTCTAAGAAGAAGTCTCGCCTATAATAAGAGACTAAAGATATCGAGGATTCCGCGCCTATATCTCCGGCTTACCGTTTAAAGAAGCCTACGAAGTTAAAGAAGGCTAAAGGAAAAGAGCGAGCGAAAGCAGACTTAGAGGAAGCAAACTAGCGATAAAGCTATATATAAATTCGTCGCATACCTAATAACGGCCTAGTACTAGTAGAGCGAGCTAGAAGGACGTATTAACCTAACGATCCTAGTTATTAAGGGCAATTAGGTAGCTAGCGCTAAATTTGTTAAGGGCCTACTAAAGGCATAGAAGAAAGGATAAGAGACTATCTATACGATTACTATAATTTCTCTAAATAGTGCCCTCTCTAGCCGCGGACCGGTAGTATAAGTACTAAACCGTAAGCTATAGGACTAGCCTAAAGAAGAAGACGAGGCTAAGTATACTAATTTTAAAATCGTTAGCAGTACTAGCTATCTAGAATTAGTCTACGATATAGTTAGTAAGCTTAAAGGATCTATAGACGAGGATACTAAATAGACGCTAGTCTACGTCCTAGACGAAGGAAAGAACGGACTATAGGATGCTAGCCTACGTTTATAGAATATTTTAGTTATACCTAGAGACTTCGTACTTCTATATTAGACGATAGCCTATAGAGAGAATCCTAGTATCTCCTCGCGCTATATAGTCTACCTAACTCTTATTAAATATCGTAATTAAGAACTAGTTAGAGAAAATACTCTAAGCTTCCCGGAGGTCCTTATTAGTAATATTACGATACTACTAATACCTAAGACGTTTATAGGCGACGATTTCCCGAATAAACTATAAGAACGCGGACTCTCCTAGGAGTAATAGCTTACTAGCCTTAGGCTAGTCTTAGATACGCTAATAGGCCGCCGTAGCTAGGAAGAGCTAGAAGTTAGCTAAGAAGCCCTTACGCTCCTATATATAGACTATAATATATATAAGAAGTAGTATAAGCAGACCTAGGTTCTATAGGCGAAAAAGAGATTTACGTAGCTATATAACTACTTAGTTAAGGCTAAAAAGGCTATAGCGAAGGATAATAGTTTCTTCCTATATATTAAGAAGGCCCTTTTAGGCTAAGTAAAGTGTTTTCCGTTTAATAGCGCTAACTACCCGGACGACGAAGCTAAAGAGGTTAGTATAGCCGCATATATATAGTAAATAGAACTAGCTAGTTTAGTTCGGTAAGGAAGAAAAGTAACGTTATAGACGTCTAATATATTAAAAGATAATAGATAGTACTTAGCTTATTGTTTTGCAGACTATAGTTCTACTATACTATCGTTTTAGAATGTTTATCTTATTTGTTAAAGTATCTATTCGGATATAAAAGAAAGGGAGGATTAATAGGCGGAAACTATATATCCTTAGTAGCTCGTATACCTATAAAAAGGGCGATCTTAGGCTCTCCTCTATAAGTAATTAATTATCGACCCGTTAACTACCTACGTTTCTTATTTATAGTTCTATTATTCTTATACGTTCTATACGTACTCGCCTTACCCGCTAATTACGAGAGACAATATAGCTAATATAAGAGTCCGCGAGCTAAACGTAGAAGCGTAACTGCGAATGCAGCTATTAGTCGGCCTAAACTATAGTACTTACGAAGGATTCCTAAGCCTAGCTACCTAAAGACAAGAGATAAGAACTACGTGTTATTACGCTACGTATAACTACTATAACACCTAATTCTAGGGCTATTAGGCCTTAGCGATATAGATATATACGTCTAGCTAGCTACGAGCTAGCTAGAGTAGTATAAGATTTACGTATTAGTAGTAGAGTCTAGAAACGGGTCGGCTATTTTATTAGTATAGTAATTACTAGCTACCTCTTAGCCTTTCTAGTTCTTTCTCTTTCCTATCTTTTTTATAGGCATTATATTAATAATACTAGGTACGCGCGTATTAGCTTTAGGCGTTCTAATAAATAGCGCGTAGCGTAATAGTAAATTAGCTACCTTCTAAGTAGACGAGACGGCCTATAAAGTCCTATTATATGCCTCTACGCGGCCGTAGGTAGAAATAGATACTCTCGAGTATACTAGTAAAGTATAAAGGCAAAATAAAATAACTCTTTATAGCGGCTATACCTAAACTATATTTAAGACTAGAACGATATAAACTTAGAGCTAGAAAGAAAAGGAAAAAAAGGAGATAAATAAAGATATAGAAGGAGGATAGGAGAGGTAGTATTACCTACTAGGTAAGAGGGAAACTATTTAGAACGCTATATAGAGCTATAGAAGAAAGAATAAAGGTAGGCTCTTCTAGACTAGAATTACCTACTACCTAGGAGAGACGGCCTTCTAAGTATCTCGCAAATAGGTATAAAGACCTAATACCCCGATACCTACTATCTTACTATCGACCTACTAGCGATTTTATAAGAGTAAAGTAAAGCTAGAAGTTAGAGGCCTTAGGCCTTACTAGTACTTAGTAATTAGCTACTACTATATTACTTAGCGTATAGTATTCGTATACGCGGAGTATACGATATATAATAACTCTATAAGAATTAGCACTATCTTCGGACGGAGGTCTAAGGTAGTCTATACGTTACTATATACCCTCTTATAGATTTAGATTCTAATTTTTAATATATATAGGAGCTTAGCGCTAAGTACTTAGTATAAAGGTATATGTTAGAAAGTATAGTCTAGTTAGTACTATCTAAGAACCGAACTAAACTACCTAGTTTAGTTCTAGTATTATATAATATAGGTTATATAGTACTAGCTAAACTAAACTACTTAGTTTAGTTCTAGAGTTAGGTAATATAGGTTATATAATATTAGGTTATATAACCTACTAAGGAATATATCTTAGGAGAAGGTATAACCTATAATAAAACTAATATAATTAACTCGGTTAGTTCCTACCTATCGCCTCTACTTCTACTATATATTAAGACCCTTCTACGAGTACGTTATCCGACAAACGCGATAATATTTAATAGGTTATAAGCCTAGGTTTATAGAGAGGCCCTAGGTAGTAAGAGTTAGCCTTCTTATCCTTAAAGTAATACTATTTACCTCTTATAGGACCTATAGTATTAACTAGGTAGAGAAGTAGGAAAAGAGTATAAGGGAGACTAGAGGCATATCCTATCTATACTACTAAGAAGCTCTAGAAGATCCTAGTCGCGAACTAGACGTTCCTAGAGAGTAAGTAAGATAGAGAAAAGCCTAGTAAGGTATATACCTTAGAGAGAGTATAAAGAGAAAAGGATTAGCCTTAGGTTATAGTACCTAAAAGGATAAGACTAGACCTAAGTACTAAGTACTACTAATACCTTAGAACTAGCTAGTAGTACCCTTCTAAGAAGGTAGATCTTTTAGAGGTTCTCTACCTAAGAACTTAACTAACTCCTTTAAGAGAGAAGAGTCTTTAGACGCCTTAGCTAAGAAAGAGAGTCTTAGTAACTAAGGAAGGTAGAAATCCTAAAACTACTAATTAGACCGAAAGAGCTTATACTTTCTAAAGTTAGATTTATTTACTTAATTTTATAGTAATAGATTTAGTAAGTAGAATTAGAAAGAAAAGAGCTATACTAGTACTATATAAAGAGAATTAGAGATAATAGTTTAGCTTATTATAGGACTACCTCGAGTTAAAAGACGTATTTTAGGTTATCTTAGAATTAATACCCGACTTATCTATTAAGTTATTACTATCTATAATTAGCCTAAGACATTTAAGAAACAACCTAACCTAGGTTAAAGCTAATATAACTACTAGGTACGAGATAATAATCTACCTATTAGAAGATAACTAAGAAGAGGTCCTTAAGAAGAGATAAGCCTTAAAGATATAGGAAAAGATAAGAGCTAAATATAGTAAGGTATATACTATATATACTATAGTATATATTTAGGAGTTTATAAACTTTTAGATAACTAAGGACACGATAATTAGAAAAGCATAGGTATAGCTAGCTAGTATAGCTAGAAGGATTATAGAAGTAGACTCTTAGGAGGTATACTATAAGGAACTAGAAAGGAGACTTAAGTATCTCCTTAATAGCCTACCTAAGGCATACTAAAGCATAAAGGACATAATCCTTACCTAGTAGTCTATAATATATAAAAGTATACTATAACTACTAGAATCCTATAAGGCTAGACTAAACTAGTCTCGAGAAATAGTAATATTTACTAAGGGAAGAGGGATCTAAGGTATAAAGCTAAAATGCTATCTCTATAAAAAGGAGTATTTCGGAGGTATTACTAAGTATCTATACTTTAATAAAGCTAAGAGAACTATTAACTTAGAATAGGCTAGTAAAGTAGAAAAGAGAAGGTTACTACCTAAAGAGAGTACCTTTAGGAGGAGATCTTTATTAGATAAAGAAGTACTAAAAGAAATAGTAAAGAAACTTAACTTAAAAGTCTAATCCCTTAAAAAAAGACAAAACTTAGGGAAGTTTTCTAAGAAAGTATATGCTATCTAAGAAGATATAGAACCTTTAGCGATATCTAACGTATTATAAGAGGGTATATAGCAACGTATAGACTACCTTAAACCTCCGTCTAAAAATAGCGCTAATTCTTATAGAGTTATTATATATCGCATACTCCGAGTATACGAATACTATACGCTAAGCAATGCGGTAGCAGCCGCTTGCTAAGTACTAGTAAGGCCTAAGGCCCCTAATTTCTAGCTTTACTTTACTCTTATAACTACCTCCCTTCTCCTATCGAGCTATCTTAGCTTAATAGGTAGATAGTAGTCTTCTTATATACGTAATGTTTCTATTACGTCTACGTATCTCTTATTATTTATAGGCCTTCTATTAAGTTCTATTATATATTACTATTGCGATTTGCGTGCGTAACGTAAGTAAGTCGTTACTATATATTATTATTAATAGCAACGCGCGTTATTATATTTGCTACGGTAATAGTATTATAAATTCTTGCTTGCGCGCTTCTAAACTTCTTCTATAATACTAATACTTAGTTATTTAGTTTCTTATAAACGCGCTCCGCACTCGCTTTCTAATATATATATATACTTATCGCACTCTCTACGTACGCTCTACGCACGTACTTAAGAACTACTATAAGATAGGTCCTAAGAAAACTAAGAAGCTATCTAAAGGCAAAGAGGCTGCTATAGCCTCCCTATTAAGCAGCTCGTAGATAGGCCTAGAGCGCCTCGGTAGAAATACTAGTATACCTAGTAGCCGCGCCCTAAGTTTAGCTAGTAGCTAATTACTCCTCTTACGTCTAGATAGTATTATACTAGATAAGGATAGCTAGTCGGGTAGTATACGCAGCGCGCGCTCGCCTTAGGCGAGCCTTAATACCTCTAGTAGTAGTCTATAGCTAAGTCTATCTCTAGCCCCTAATACTACTAGCCGTTCTAGAGGGAATAGCTACGGTAGTAGTGCCTATATTAGCTCTAGCCTATTAATAGGTAGAGGCCTAAGCTAGCCCTCTCTAGGTAGTTTACTATTAGCCTAACTTCTATTCGGCTACGAGCCGCCTATAAAGCGCGCTCGTAGCTTATTCTTAGAGCTAGGCTCCTTGCTAGATCTTATTACTAATAGATCTATAGGCCTATCTAGACGCCTACCTCTTATAAAGCGCCCGCGGCTCGCGGATACTCCGACTATACTACGTACTAGCGCTGCCTTTAGGGCGCTTTCCGCTATATCTTATATTAGTATAGCTAAGACTAAGTACCTTAAGTAGTATAATTATTATATTTATAATAACTACGATCTAGGTAGACGTAACTATAAGTCCCTTTCTACTCGCTATCTCGTCGCATTCTATTTATATACTAATTATAGTATAGGCTAGGCTACCTACTCTAGTAAGCTACTTAAGGATATTAATACTAAGAAGTATATACGCTATATATATAGCAAGTATATCTATAAGTAGACCTACTACGAAGACGTTAAGATAGTCGTATATTATATATACGACGTACGTAACGAGCTTACGCGTCGCTAGGCTAAGCTCGGCTGCTATAAGAACGATATAGCACGAGCTAATAGCTAGTAAGCGGTAGTAGATGCCTAACTCTAGCTAGATACTACCTATACTAGTAAGTTCTTCCTTCGACGTCGCGCGTAGCGTACGCGTTACTTATATCTCGTATTTACTAACTACGCGTATAGAGACTAAGATAGTTATAAAGCGCCTTTAAACTAACGATAGCAAGCTAGCTAGCAGTAAGCCTACTAAGAAGGAGAGCAGCGGTAGAGGCTTATAGAGGTCTTACGTACTTATCTATAAAGCTACCTAGCTTAATAGTACCCTTTAGAGTATAATAAAGCTACTTACTTAAGTATATCTAGTAGCTTATTACTTTCGTATTATATACTAACTACGCTTATAGATCGCTAAGTATAGTAGCGTTCTAGTAGAGCGGAACGCTATTAATACTACTATTAGCCTCTATCTATCCTTAGAGAAGGAGGATAAGGCTAAGAAGGCCTCCTTAGAGGAGAAGGCCTCTAAGGATAAGCTAGCTAAAGATAGTGCCTAAGCTAGCGCTTCTTATACTTCTCTATATTTCCGTATATACGCTACTTATACGCGCTACGTACGATATACTATAATAAATGTTTTAGTTAGCTCTCTATAAATAGTATAAAGCTTATCTATAGAATAAAAAGCTATTTATTCTATCTTTTATGCCTACGTATTACGTATAACGTGCCGTCGCATTACCTTTAGGCTACGCTTATTTACCTTACGTATCGCCTCGAATTTATCTAGTGCCTTATATTCTCTAATATGCTTAGCTAGTAATGCGTAAATCCTATACTACTCTAACTAGCTTATAGCTAACTAGGCGTGCATATCTATATCGCTAAGGCCTAATAGCCCTAGAATTAGGTATATAGTAGTCGTACGTAGCGTAATAACGCGTAGTTCTCGTCTCTCGTCTCTAGGTAGCTAGGCTTAGGAACCCTTATAAGCACTATAGTTTAGATCGAGTAACGGCTACGCTCGCAGTTACGCTCCTACGTTTAGCTTACGAACCCTCGTATTAACTATATCGTCTCTCGTAATAGCTAGTAGGGCGGGTACGCATAGAATATATAATAATACTAGAACTATAAACAAGAAACGTAGAGTAGATAATTAATTGCTATAGAGGAGAGCCTAAGTTCGCGCTTTTATAGGCACCCGAGCTGCTAAGGATATGCGGTTTCCGCCTATTAATCCTCCCTTTCTTTATATCCGAATAGATACTCTAACGAACGACATTTTTATTTTAAAAAGATAGTTTTAGCAAAACTAACTTCTGCAAAACAATAATAAACTAAGTACTATTTATTCTTTTTTAACGTATTAGACGTTTATAACGTTACTATTTTCCTTTGCCGAACCGAACTAGCTAGTTTAGTTTACTATATATATATAGCTATGCTAATCTTCTTAAACTTATCTTCCTTATCGTCTAGGTAGTTAGCGCTATCGAACGGGAAGTACTTTAACTAGCCCTTAAGGGCCTTCTTAATATATAGAAAGAAGCTCTGCTCTTTCGCTATAGCCTTCTTAGCCTTAACTAAGTACTTATATAGCTGCGCGAATCTCTTCTTCGCTTACGGAACCTAGACTTCTTCGTGCTACTTCTCGTAGGTAGCGCGGTCTATATATAGAAGTATAAGAGCCTTTTAGCTTACCTCTAGCTCTTCCTAGCTGCGGCGTCCTATTAACGCGTCTAAAACTAGCCTAAGGCTATTAAACTGTTGCTCCTAGGGAAGTCTACGCTCCTACGGCTTATTAGGGAAATCGGCGCCTATAAATATCTTAGATATTAGTAGCATCGTAATATTGCTAACGAGGACCTCTAGGAAGCTTAGGGTATTCTTTCTAACTAGCTCTTAATTACGGTACTTAATAAGCGTTAGGTAGACTATACGTCGCGAGAAGACGCTAGAGTTTTCTTCGTAGGCAATTATCTAATATATTAATACTAAGTCGCTAGGTATAGTCGAGACGTTTTATAGGCGTAGGCTAGCGTCCTATAGGCCTTCCTTTCCTTAGTTAGAGACGTAGACTAGCGTCTGCTTAGTATCTAAGTCCTCGTTCTCGTTATTATTAAGCTTATTAACTATATCGTAGATTAGTCCTAGGTAGCCGGTACTACCGACGATATTAAACTTAGCGTATTTAGCCTCGTCTTCTTCCTTATCGTCGACTTTAATTTGCGGCTTGCGGTTAGGTACCTATATAACTAGTCTACGGCTAGGGTAGGCACTATCGAGAGAAACTATAGTAATCGTATAGGCGGTTTCTCGTCTATCTTTCTATGCTACTAGGAGGCCTTTAATAAACTTCTCGCTAGTAGCCTAGTTCCCCTTAATAATTAGGATCGTTAGGTCGATTCGGCCGGTAGGCTCTCCTTACTAGTACTACGCTATTATCGGGTATGCGATAAATCTATATATAGCCTTATTATATAGAGAATCTTAGGCTAGTATATTAAGCAGCTAGATAGTTAGGTCTTATTGCATTAGCTACTAGGTAAGAGAGAAGAATATGTTTAGTATCTATCTATATATATTATAGCGGCGGCGGAGGTAGTAGCAGTATAGGTCGAATTCTTAGTGCATCTAAGAAACTATATCCGGGTCCTTTGCCTACTAATTAAGAAGGCCGCTAAATACGTTAAAGCTATCTTTAAGGAGCTTTCCGTTATAAGCCTTCTATATATCTCGAATAGTCTTAAATTCTAAGTAAGATAGGCGGGTATTAGTAAAGTCTAGCTTAATTTATATAGGCCTAAGCTTATTATCGTTAGCCTCTAGATTAGGCTCTTAAGCGGCTTCTACGTCGCTATAGTCGTCGTCGAACTAAACTAGCTAGTTCGCTTCGTTCGAGCTAGTACGCTACTTCCCCTTACTCTTCTTAGACTTCTTTAGGGCGTAAGCTAGAGGTGCAGACGCGGAACCCTCGGCATCTCCGATCTCTAGCTATAGGCGAGTCTTCTTCTTAAGGCTGCCGTCTTCTTTATTATTAGTATTAGCTTTACGCTTAGCCTTCTCCTAGGCCTTCTTATTAGCCGCTATCTTTACTATAGCCTTCTCTATATTACGTAGCTAGCTCTTGCTAGCTTATCGATCTATCGCGTCTATCTTCTATATCTATAGGTCTTTCCTTAAGTTATCGGGTATATTGTCGATCGATCCCTTCGCTAGTAGGTATAGTCTACGGGAGATATCCTATAAGTCGTAGAGGCGATTAGACGCCGTTATTATCGATTCTTCTACTATAAGGCTAACTACCTTAGCTATTTCTACTATATAGGTACGGTAGAAGGAAGGACTAATATCTAGAGACTCGTACTTATTAAGAGGGATTATATCTAGCTTTCCGTATATACTATCCTTATAGCGTTCTTCGAGATAGTTAGCGTATAGGATAGCAATG
Organism: Cercospora zeae-maydis; assembly: GCA_023512815.1. Classification (NCBI taxonomy): domain Eukaryota; kingdom Fungi; phylum Ascomycota; class Dothideomycetes; order Mycosphaerellales; family Mycosphaerellaceae; genus Cercospora; species Cercospora zeae-maydis. The sequence continues at coordinate 5,209,290 of JAKLWY010000001.1, read as the reverse complement.
CGGACGCGAACTTCTCCGAGATCTAAATAAGGCTTCTTAATTGCCTCGTTAATTAGATCGTCTAATAGGTCCTTATTATAGCTATACGTCTCGTAACGTATTACTTATTCTTTAACCCCGCTAGCTAGTTCGCGCGGGCGAACTAAAACAACTATTTCTAGCTCTAGAGCTACGGATCGGGAGTAGGTTACTACGGCCTAGCTCTAGCCGGCTTCTTCTTACTAGCAGCTTAGCGCTTTAAGCTCGCGGTCCTTATAGTAGAGGTCTCTAATCTTATAGTATAAATGCGCGAACGTATTAGGGCGTAGTTAGTCCTTATTAGCGAGGTTTATCTTCTTACGGACCTAGTATTCGGCTACCTTACGGAAGCTCTTAAACTTATCGGAGGCTAAATTAAGGTAGCTAAGGAAGTCGTAGCTAGACTCGGAGGGCTTACTAAGTAGCCTACTTACGGCCGAGCCTCCGACTTCGTTATTAGTATTAGATACTCTAGAGATCTTATTCTTAGGAATAATAAAGTAGGCGTCTATAATAGCGAAGCCGTTCTTATCGATAAGCTAGAGGTTCTCGCGGCTAAATAGGTCTAACTAGAATATAGCCTTTATACTCTTAACGAAGCTAGCCTTCTAAAATTTGCCTAAGATATAGCTAGATATAGGGCGGAATAGATTCTCCTTCTTTCTATTGCGAAGGGCCTAGTATAGTATCTATTTAGACTAGGTTAGGCCTAGTAGTCGGAGATTCTCGGTAGGGACGTTCTTAAATAGTATAAAGCGGTAGAGGTGCTAGCTAGCCTTCTTATAGATCTTAAAGGTAGAGTTAAGGAAGTTAAAATAGGGGAACTCCCTACCCGAGCTAAACAAGTTCTATAGTATATTAAGAAGGCCTTCGCGCTTTTTAGCAAACTGCTTGCCTCTCTTATAAATGTCTATTACTCCCTTTAGTCCTTCTAATACTCCTTCTTAAGTACGAGAGGAGGTATACTAGCCGAGTTCTTAAATAAACTAGAAGATAATAAAAGCGCAGCGGTCGTCGTCTCCCTAAATAGCGCTATAAACGGAGCGCAGAATAGTCTACTTCTCTTCTTCTATCCCTACGTTAGTAATAGCTTCTAGCATCTATATATAAGTATATTATTCGCCTAGCTTAGAAATATTAAGCGTAAAGTTATAGAAATTAGCTAACTTAGAGTCGGCGGCATAGGCAAGCGAGTTAGGGTTAGAATAGCGGACTACCGCCTTAGGTTTAGGGGTAGGCGCTTTAGCGGTCGCGTTAGTTATAGCGATATCTCGGTCGGCTATTATGCTAGTAAGGTAGAGGGAGAGAAAATAGACTATATAGGAGGGAGTATACTATATGCGAGCAGAGGGAGCTAGTTAGAGGTAGGCGCTTCTATAAGCAAGTTCTTAAGAGCGCGTAAAGCAGAGAACGTACGGGTCTTCTAAATAGATAAGTTTATACTAGTAGCGGTAAGAATAGTTAGTATATATATAGAAGAGGTTATTATATAGAGTTTTCGCGGTTTGTTTGCTTAAAAACTCTATATAACTATCGTTACCGCTACCGCCTATACTTAGCGGAACTAGAGTAGTTACTATAGCAACCTTTAAGGGTCGTTATACTTAAGGTAAATGTTAAGGTTAATAAGACTAAGAAGAGACTAGAAGAGCCGGAAAGGAGAGGAGTTTTATACTTAAACCCGCTACCTAGACGTAAGGGTATTCGTAGCTATACGTTAGAGGATCCTTAGCGCTATTTAAAGTAAACTAGCTAGTTCGCTTTATTTTTACTGCTAGAAATAAGAAAGCATATACGTACTCGCGATTACTTTTAGGCAGCTATTAGCTAAAATTAAGTAAGAGTCGCCTAATCTTATCCCTCGTTACTCCTAGGAGCCTAGGCTAGTTAGGAACTAGTATTCTTCTAATAGTAGATTCTCTTATTTATAGTAATAGTCCTTTGTCTAGCTTCCTAAGGTCTATTCTACTTCCGCTACTAATCCTCCCTTTCTTATAGTACTAGCTATAGGAGAGTAATAAGTAATACGTTTCTCCCCGTTTCTCGTGCCGATTCGGACGTAGTAGAAGCAATTTTTAAAAATTAGGGGCCTACTAGGATTCCTCTAGTATTAGAATGTCCGGCTAGCGGATATACTCCTTCCTCTCTTCTTAAGTTATTCCTAATAGCTTACTAATCCGGATCTAAGGGTATAGGTAGCTACGCGGCCGTAGCTTAGGAGGCGGAGGAACTAGCTATCCCGGATTAAAGTTATCCTCCTAAGGAACTATAGCCTCCGGATCCCTCTAGTACGGTACTAGCTTTAAGTTAAACCTAGGGAACGTATAGTAAAGGACCTCCCCGCTAAGCTCCTTAATCTTATACGCCTTTCCGTTACGAATAATAGTATATATAAGAAACGGACCGCGCTATTAGTACCGTAGCTTATTCGAGAAGCTCGTTTTAAGTTCTAATCGGTAAACGACTACTATCTATCTAGAACGAAGCTCCTATTAATTAGCGTTCTTATAGTTATTAAAATACTTAATATTATGCTTCCTTAGCCGGTCCTATTAAGTACGAGCTTCCTTAAGCGTCATATATATCCGTTCTATAGCCGCAGCTCGTATTACTAATAAGGAAGGACGGTTACGGACTATCTTCTACTTAGCTACTTAGTAAGTACGGAATTTAAGCTCTACTAGCAATATAGCGTCCCTACCTATTATTATCTCTACTAGAGTTAGCCCTATTATCTAGTTTGTCGTAGTACGTTCCGCCTAAAGGACCGAGGGAATATACTTAGCTATAGCGCTTACTTCTCCGCCTATAAGCTTAGAGAGAGCCGCTAGAATTAGATAGTGTCCCCGTTTAACGATTCCGTTGCCCTATAGATAGTAGGGGGAGATCGTAACCTACTTAATCCCGTAGCTAGTAAGTAGCGCTTCTTAAACGTTCTCTCCGCCCCTATCTATATAGATCTCGGCTATAGCCCTCTAGCGGCAAATTAAGTCCTCGTAGATAAACTTCGTAACGTATCTAGCATTAACCTTGCGATTGTCCGTTATCCGTATTAATTAGGCCTCTAGCTACTAAGAAATAGCCTCTCTCGCAATAACGAGGTAAAGTCCGGTGCTAATAAATACTACGTCTAGGTACTATCGCTCCCTAAGATATTACTTCTTAGAAGCGTAGAGTAGGTTAGGACGCTAGTAACCGTTCCTAAGCGCATATTGCTAGCAACCCTTATAGAAACGAACTACTGCAGTATAAATACCGTCTTACTACTATCGTTTAGTAACTATCTTATACGTCCGTTCTAGGCCCGGGTGTCTATAGTAGTTATAGCAGGTAGTAATAATCCTTTCGCGATAGTTATTATTATTAATAACTCTCTAAGGGATACTACCGATACGATCCTATCTTATAAGCTAACCCTCCTTACTTATATAGAACTTAAGTGCTCGTTTCCGTAGAGACCTATATTCTATTAGGGATAGGCCTAGCAAATAGCGTAGGTAAGTTAGGAAGAATGCGATATTCCTTAAGTTCTAAGAGTAGGTACCGTTTAGTACTTCCTCCTCTAATTCCGCTCGAGTAGGGAATACTTAGGCGACGAGGTCGTAGGCGGAGTAGGCGAAAAACTAGTTATCGATTATCCTATCGATATCGCCCTCCTCTACTAGTTCCCGGGTATCCCGTTCTATTAGAGGCTTGCGAGATAGTCTATCGGCAGCCGTATGCTTCTTCCTAGGGATATATACTACGTTAAAGTTAAATAGCCTAATCTACGCTAGCTATCTTATAATAGCTACGTTCGGGAGGTCCGTAGCAGCCTTATTAAGTTAATATACTAGCGTATTAGCGTCTACCTCTAGCTAGAAGAAAATACTAAATAACTACGGACGATACTTCTTTAGTGCTTTAAGAATACCGAGACACTCGCGCTTCCTAGCGTCGTAGCGTTGCTTAGAAGTAGAGAATAATCCTAACTTAAATCGAGAAGGGTATCGAATCCTACTATCTTTCCGGTTATATTAAGATATATAGCATCCCTATAAGTAAAGGCTAGAATTAACGCCTACTATAATTAGTCCTCCCTCTAGTTTATAGTCTAGTGCTACTAGCGCTAGCGTAGAGATAAGGAGTTCCGTAATCGCATTCTTAGATAGCTAATATTCTTTCGTCTATACGAACTTAACGTCTTTCCTTAGGAGAGAGAAGAGTAGCCTTAGTAACTAGGCGAAGTCCTTAAGCTAGATCTTATAGTATACGAACATTCCTATAAGAATGCGGACTTCTCTCTAATCTATAGGAGTAGGCTATTTAACGAGCTTAGCTACTCGTTCCGCATCTAGGTGTCTGCTATATTTATTAGTAACGTAACCTACTATCTTAATCTATTTATAGTATAGCTGCAGCTTTTCCTCGTAGACCGTTAGTTCTGCCCTCTTAAGGTTAGTAAGTACCTCGTTTAAGTTCTTAATATATTCTACTATAAATCGGCGGAGTCTAGGCTTAACCTCCTCGTTACTATACTTCGTTTTTAGACTATAAATAGCTATATTGTCGAGAAAAGGTTTAGTAGCGTAAGGTATCTAAGCAGCAAGGATAAGCATAATAATTCGAATAAATTAAGCAATAGAGTTCGTAGCTCCCTATAGTAGCGTCGTCTAGTATAGTAGGCCGAGAGAAGTATCGAAACCCGTAAGGTCCCGACTTCTTACGTCTAGTAGAATCTAGTTATAGCTAGAGAAGATATTAACTAAGGACGAGATTATATAACCTATAAAAGCTTTAGAAAACCTATCCGTATTAGAAGGAAGATTAGTATCGCGAATAGTTATAGTATTAAACTTCTATATAGCATTAATTAGGCGATACTTCTTTAGTTCTCCTAGGTTAGTCTTCTTCTTTATAAGAAAGTACGGATTCCGATAAGCACTATAGTATAGTTTAAGAGCGCCTGCGTCTATACGCTTACGGAGCATTTTTACGACTTCCCCCTTAAGAGAGCTCTAGAGTCGGAAACTAGGATACTACTATAGCTTATATAAGATCGTACGGATAACCTAAGGAGGAGTAATAGTAGGCTTAATATAACCGAGATGCTCGAAATTCTAAGTAAGTATAGCTTCCCGATTATATAGCATCTTAGTTAGAAGATATAGCTCCCGATCTAATAGTAAAATAGTAGGCTTAATTTAAGTAAGCTATTCTAGCGTAAGCCTTAAACCTTTCGGAATACTAGAAAACTTTTTAATTAAGTATCTCCTATTAAAGGGGCCCCTCCTAGGTAGTATAGCTACCTCCGTAGCAAGTGCTTTCTTTCTCTAATATAGATCCCTACTAGGATTCGATCTATCTATTATAGACACGTCCGCGTTAACGGATCTAACCTTATCTGCGACTCGCTTATATATCGTAAACGCCCTAATTTCCGGAGAGAATTTAGCTTACGTATCTAGGTCTAGAAGTAAGTTTAGTAGCAGTTTACTACGGCAAACTCTATAATTTCGGTAGATTTCCTTATAAATAATATTAGCAACTATAGCTCGTTCGTAGTTGCCCTTAGATTTATATCTATCTTTAAAGTCGTAAGAATACTTATTTAGGAGGAGAACCTTAAGTTTTAAGTCCTATAAGGAAAAGAGGTTCCTAAAGCAGTTAGAAAAGAGTAGGTTACTAGGAGGATCCTTCTAGGAATAGAGCTCTAGGCTTCCTAAACGATACCTAACTAGTTCCGGGAAGAGTAAGAATATAAGGTTATTATATGCGTTACGTAATAATTAAACTAAACTAGCTAGTTTACTCGGCAAGTTCCGCTAGTCCTTACGTAATAATCGAACTAAACTAGCTAGTTTACTTAGTAAGAGCCGCTAGTCCGTACGTAGATTAGTTAAGACTTTACTTAGCGCCCTTTCTATAATATTAGCATTCCTAATCGTTCCTAGATAGTTCCCCGTTAGCGCCCGAACCTGCCTACTTAACTCCCTACTTAGTCCCGTAGCTGCCCCGAAGCTTTCTCTACTAGTACCCGTAGGTGCTCTAGAGCTTCTAAGAATGCCCCTACTAGCGTCCGAAGCTATCCTAGTAGTCTTAGAACTAGCTCTAGAGGCTCCCGGAAGTAGCCTAGGACTCCTACTAGCAAGATCTAGCTATCTAAACAGATACTCTCTTAGCTCTATAAGGCGCTTCCTAAGCTTATTCTGCCTCTATTTGCTTCGACGCTTCGTAGGAGCTTCGTTATAAGAGAACCCTATACTATAAGAGCGGTCTTTAGCCTTAGAGTATACTAATTTATATAGTATAGTAGATAAAAGCCTTTCCTAAAGGTCTAGGTTCTGCGTAAACTTATACTAGAGGCCCCGGTAGAGGGTATTATCGGACTTCTAGCTAGGACGAATTAGTAGGGATAACGGAGGGACGTTTCGAACTTATTTCCCGATAAATTCTCTTATCTCGTTATAAGCCCCTAAGCCTTTAGGATCCGTATATAACTCTATAAGGAACTTATACTAGGCTATATAGTTAAAGACTAGTCCTTCGAATTTAGGGTCTCTAAAGTAGGAACGGTGCTAGTAACTAAGGTAGTTATACTCGCTTTTATTTCTAAAGAAGATAGTTTTGCTACGAGGATGCTTATAGATAGGCTTATTAAACCGGTCCTTCTCCTCTTTAGCAAGCTTCCCTACTAGTTTCTCGAGCATTCTAGAATCTAGCGCTATATTCGCTCTAGGCACTAGTTTAGCTATCCTCTTAAGAATACTCTTTAGCTCGGTTTAGCGCGTTTTAGCCCTTCCTATATCCGTGCTTAAGATTAGGCTAAAGCGGACCTTAGCACCTAATCTTTTCTTAATCTACGAAGAATATTATCGACCGTTCTATACCCGTTATTGCCTACTATGCTAGTAAAATAAACTAGGTTTCTACGGTCGTTAGCAATCGTATCTTTCTAAGAGCTATTATTATAGTTCCTAGAGGAAAGGCAAGTTCTACGGGTCTACGGCCTTTCTAAAAGAGTTAGCGTCTTAGGATTGCTAGCGATAAAAAAGGTTATAAAGACGATAACTTCGTATACCTTTACGCGGACGTTACGATATATTCTAATAAAGGTAACCTTGCCGGAGATACTATATATAGTAGCCGTAATATTAGTTAAAATAGGAAGCCTTAAGCTCCGAGCCCTCTCGTAGCTTATAATTATGCTCTTCGCTCCCTTATTAATTAGGATATCGTATACCTATCGAGCCTCTCCGAGAGTCGTATAGATATAGATACTTAGAATAAGCAGGTAGTCCTTATAGAAGTCTAGGAGGATACTATCTAGGTCCGTATATAGCTTAGAAGTAGGAATATACGGCAACGCCTCTATACTAGAGACTAGCCGAACCGAGAGATCTACCGCTATTATAATAGCGATCCCTAGCATATCTTAACTAACGATCTCCTCGTCCGCTTCCTTCTAATTAGGATTAAGAGAAATAGATAAGGGCTATATTTCGATATTACTCTACTCCTTCGTATCGAACTAGACCTCGTTATCGCTTAGTTCCTTCTAGTTATTATCTAAGGATACTAACTCTTTCTCGGGCTGCTTAAAAGAGTTAAAAGAATCTATTAGGAAAGTATTAATCTCTAGCTCTCCGTACCGATAAAGGCCTACGTCGCTCTTATTATTATCCTCGCTCTCCTCCTTTCTAGACGCTTCGCTATCTTCGTCGGAATAGATAGCGGAATTATACTCCTATATCCTATTATAGATCTAAGCGAAGTTAACTACGGAGGTAGCCGTGCCGTCTAGCCTCCGTTTTAACGTATAATAGCGCTTAAGTATAGCGCTATAGAATAGATCTACAGGTTTCCTTCCGTATAGGAACCGACTAAGAGCTTGCTACCTAAATAGCTATAATTCTCCGAGCTCTATAACTAGAGGTGCTCTAAGGAGCCTATTAGACTAGAACGCTTCCTATTTGTCTATAGAAATAGCCTTCTTAAGTAGGTTATCTAATCTCTACGTTTTCGGCTTAGTCCTCTATGCCCCTTTCGCCTTACCTCTAGGAGGGACTATAGGACTAAATTAGGCATCCTATATTTCTATATCCTAGGAATTCGGAACCGCTAGAGTCTAGGATCTTCCCTATATCTAAGACGAAGCTGCTCCTTAAGACGAGCTTAGTTTACCCCTACGATAATACTCTATTATTTCTAGTAGTACCTACTCTCTATAAGAGTTGCTCGTTCCCGTTTTAGTAGCTTGCTTCTACTTCTCTATATTCGCCTTCGTAGCTTTTATTAGAGACGTAGTCGGGCGAGAGGGATTCTAGACGGCTTTCTAAGAGAACTATATAGCTGCGTAGGCAGCGTTATAATCCTCTTTATCCTCTTCTTCTTCTAGAATAAAGAGAGATCCTATAGGCTCGCATTCCTCTATATACTTTATAGTCCTAAACCTAGCTATACTAGCGTTAATTAAGATAGGACGTTTACGCCGGTTAGATTTCTACGAGGCTCGTAGAGTATTAAAGCTAATATATTTGCTAACGTTAATCGGACCGATAGCTTATTTAAGAGCTAGGAGAATAACTTTTAATTAAGGAGACTTCTTATCCTAGCTATATCCGAGAGGTTTTATTTCTCCGCTAGCTCGGCTAGGATATATTCGGCAAGTCTTATCCTTATAGAGAAAGTCTTAATCTAGGAGCTAATTAAAGTAGGGATAGTCTCTACTACGGTGTCCCTCTAAACTATACTCCTAGCAAGCGGTACCTATCTTAATTTCTAAGGTAGTATAGGCTATAACTATAGCTTAGATCTCTAGTACTTCCTCGTCCTTTTAGCTACTGCGTAGGGGTCTATACGTAGGTTCCTAGTTCTTTAAAAGAGTAAGGGCAAGGGCAGCTAGCTATTTAGTTAGCTTCTTAACGTTAGGGCTTACTCTAGATATAGCGCTTATCGCTACGGAGACCGGATTTAGGCGAGGGGTAGTATTCCTTATCGCTTTAACTAGCTTCTCTACTAGAATAGAGCGATTATCCTTATATAAGGCTTTATTAGTTTTATCCTTTTGCAACTCGGCTTTTATAGCTAAAATTACTCGCGTAAAGTTACGAAACGTATAGGGGCGATCTATATCTAGGTTCGCTTTATTCTAAATCTTCTTCCGTATAGGCTTAGATAGAGGCTTTAAAAACATCTAGGTACGGCTAAAGTTATCTAGATCTTCTAGAGGAATTATAGTAGAAGAGATCTTAAAGTTTCGAATATACTCGGAAATCTCTTCTAGCTTATCTAGCTTCTATAGGGATAGCTAGGAAAGGTACGACCGATCTCTAAGTATACGCTAGCTATTAAACTCGCGATACTCTTTAAGAAGGCTACTTTTAAATAGCCTATAGTTACGACTTTTATATCCTTCGAGCTTCTTAACTATAAGACGCTAATATCGATAAACGTAGCTAACTAGCTTCTCGACTTTAGTAGCTTTATCGCCCTAGTCGCCTCTATAAGTTCGGTATAGGTCTTCGAAACGCTTAATAAACTTAGTAACGTCTAACTCTTCGAAGTATCCTATCTTCTTAGAACTAGGCAAAGGTATAGGAAGTCGGCTTATAGAAATTAAGGCTTAAAACTGCTCGACGCTTAAGCTAATAGTAGTATTAATAGGGAGTTATAGTTCTATAGCTCCTCGTCGACGAGAATAAGTATTACCTATTCCTATCGTTCCGTTAGGATAAGCTAAAAGGTTAGCAGAGCCTAGAGAGCTTCTACCCGGTCGTTTAACTTCTCTATTAGGTCCGACAAACTAGGCAGGTTAGTAACGGAACTCTTAATTGCGATCCTCTATACTAATATTATCCGAGATACTACTAGAGTTAATAGTAGTATCCGGGTTATTAGTGCCGGCAGAGGAATCGTTATTTTAGTTGTTTAGTATATTTTCGGCTAAAGGTCGGTAATAACGAACTAAACTAGCTAGTTTAGTTAGCGTTAGGTAAAGTTAGTAGTAATAGTAGTACTAGTTTATTACGCAACGAAAGGAATATTTTCGCTAAATTAAGAATAAAATAAGAAACAGAAACTCTAGATCTAGATATAGCAAAAGGAAATTCGTAACTTCGTAAATTGCGAGTAAGGGTAGCTAGTAATACCTAGTAGTTACCTATAAACTTTCCTAGGAGTTAGTTTCTTAGTCTATCCGGCTCGTAATACTCCCGACCTATATTATTTTAAACGTCCGGCCTATTAGTAATCCCTCCGTACTATGTTTTCCTAGAGCCTTTTAGTAATCTCCGATAGGGAAGTATAGGGGCCGTTCTAAGCCTATACTAAATATAGGAAGAGCTAATTAAACTCTCCCGAAACTAGAGGTAGCTAGTAATACCTAGTAGTTACCCGTAATACTTTCCTAGAAGTCGGTTTCTTAGTCTATCCGGCTTATAATACTCCCGACCTATATTATTTTAAACGTCCGGCCTATCGTTAATCCCTTAGTACTATATATTCCTAGAGCCTTTTAGAAATCTTCGATAGGGAAGTATAGGGGCCGTTTTAAGCCTATACTAAATATAGGAAGAGTTATTAAACCCTTCCGAAAACAGGGCAACCGAAGTTGCGAAACGTAGCCTTATAGCGAAACCGGGGAGTGCGAGTAGTAATACGATCCTATATCCTTTCCCTAGCTCGCTAAACTCCGTATAGCTCGTAATATTATATTTCTCGGCTATCCTAGCTATAACAACCCCTCTATATAGGTATAGTAACCCTAAGCGAATCCTCGGAAAGCTATAGATAAGCTAAATTATTAACCTTCTATAACTAACCGCCGGCGTCTTAAAATACCGTCGATTCTAAGTCGTAATAGGACTAAGGGTTTATAACTTTCTTAGGGTTAAAGGCTATCTCTATATAGAAGGTAGCCTTAATACTCTTAAGTCCTCCCGAGTTATCTAGCTCCGCCTAGGCTTATATATAATAAAGTGCGTTCTAGCGACTTATCGTAATTAATCGCTTGCTTCTCGTATCGTAGTTCGTGCTATTAGACTATAAGTAACTTCTTCCTTCTTTTCGTGTTTTCGGTAGTTCTTATCCGTAGAAGATATTATATAGCCCTACCTTCGGCTCTATTTTAATACGTAAATCCTATACTACTCTAACTAGCTTATAGCTAACTAGGCGTATATATCTATATTACTAAGGCCTAATAGCCCTAGAATTAGGTATATAGCAGTCGTACGTAGCGTAATAACGCGCAGTTCTCGTCTCTCGTCTCTAAGTAGCTAGGCTTAGGAACCCTTATAAGCACTGCAGTTTAGATCGAGTAACGGCTACGCTCGCAGTTACGCTCCTACGTTTAGCTTACGAACCCTCGTATTAACTATATCGTCTCTCGTAATAGCTAGTAGGGCGGGTACGCATAGAACGTATAATAATACTAGAACTATAAACAAGAAACGTAGGGTAGATAATTAATTGCTATAGAGGAGAGCCTAAGTTCGCGCTTTTATAGGCACCCGAGCTGCTAAGGATATGCGGTTTCCGCCTATTACTAGTTCTTATATATTATGTTCTTCTAGCTAGCCTATCTACTTAACTAACTACTAACGTTTCTTATATCTAACTCGCGTGTCTAGGATCTCTTTAACTTACTACTTACCTAAGTTCTCTTCTATAAGTAGTATGCCTTTCGTATCTACGTCGCCTATAGCGCCTTTCTAAGGTTCTAGTAAAGATATATAGAATATATTATAAACGCGCTATACGCTTAGTAAGGCTAGGTAGTACGCCTACTTCCTAATCGCGTTAATTACCTTAAATAGACCTATAAACTTTAGTACTAACTTCTTTATAGGTACCTTTAAGTAGAGGTTCTTCGAGGATAATAATATTATATCGCTAACTTTAAACTCTATTAGCTTATACCTAGTATTAAAGTATCTAGCTTACGCTTTAGCTACGTATAGCTAGCGTTTTATAAGGTCCTTATACGTTTCTCGTAGTTGCTTCGTAGCGTCGATTACTACTAGTATCTCTCTTCTAAAGAGCTCGCCTCGAGCGACTCGCGTACTCGTCGTAATCTCTACGTCGTAGCTATATACTATCTTAAACGGACTTATTTTAAACGTTAGATATACCGCGTTATTATAAGCTAATTCCGCCTAAGGTAGTAATATCGCCTAGTCGTTCTACTTATCGTTATAGAAGATATATAAGTACTATTCTAGCGTCTAGTTAGTACGTTCCGTCTACTTATTAGTCTATAGATAGAAGGCTATAGATAGCTTATAGTTTATATACGACTCGAAATAGAAGTCTAACTAGAACTAGCTAGTAAAGATAGTACCTCTATTGCTTACGATTCTATATAGCATTCTAAATTAGCAAATTACTCTATTAATTAGGATCTATACGAGGTCTACGCTTATATATTTCTTAGTAGTTAGTATAAAGAAGTTTATCTTCGAGTACTAGTTAATAATTACTAGGACTATATTATATACGTATACGTCTCGCTTGCTAGGTAGTAGGTCCGTAATAAAGTCTATAGTTAGCTCCTTTTATAGGAGCTCTAGCTACGGCAATACTAATAGCTCGCTATATAGTTAATAGCGTCTCGCCTTTAATACTTAGTACTCTAAATAGAATTAGACGTACTAACTAATATCCGTAGACATTCCTAGCTAGTAATACTTCCGCTATATTAACTTAGTAGTTTTGTCCTTACTAAAGTAACTAGTAAGTAAATTATTATAGTATATACGGATTACCTACGTCTATAGTACGTAGTCCTTAGGAAGATATAGCTAATCGCTATAATATAGTACTCTCTCCCTAATACGATACTTATTATATTCGCCTCTACTATACTATGCCTCCTCGAAGAGTTCCTTTATATTAGGCTTCTATAGTATTAGCGATTTAGTAAAGTTAAGAACTAAGTCTAAGACATTTAGGTATAGTCCTTCTATAGCAACTGCTACGCATGCGATACGTATACTACTCGAGAAGTAGTCTTATATATACTCTTCTAGGAGCTATTCTAAGACTATACTTACGAGTTGCTCTTATATTATAATTGCGATACGCTAGAGGAACGCCTAATCGCTATACTTAGCTCTTATACTATATACCTAGAGCTTCTTCTATAATATTAGTAGTAGGTTTAATATATGCGCCTATTCGCGTATATAGTTACTACGTCTCGACGGCGTATTAGCTAGGTTCGTTTTCCCTAGTTAATACTTAATTACGAAATTAAATAGGGCTAGAAACACGGCCTAACGAGCCTATCTGCCTATAAGTTACTTTATCGTTATAAAGGCTTTAAGGTTAGCGTAATTAATAAGTATAGTAACTATATATAAGGCGCCTTTAAGGTATAGCTACTACGCCTTAAATGCTTCTATAACTACTAGGAGCTCTTTATTATAGGTCTTATAGTTATATTCTACTAGAATTATCTTCTATAAGAAGAATACTACTAGATACTAGTTCCTATCCTCGAATAACTAGCTTAGGATACCCGTAATTGCGAAATCTAATATATTAGTTTTAACTCGTATACGCGCCTTAGAGTTATAGTACCTTAGTAGTAGAGCAGCTTAGAATATATCCTTAATTATATAGAACGTAAGCTCCTCGCCTTCGCTCTAGCTAATATACCCTAGCTTCTTACTAGCTTTAGCCCCTTTTAATAGTACTATTAAAGTAGCGATAATCCTAAAGTACTTATATATAAACTGCTAATAGAAGTTAGCGAATCTAAGTAATAACTATACCTTAGTAAGCGTAGTAGGCGTTAGCTATGCTATAATTGCGTCGACCCTACGAGGGTCTATTATTACGCCTTTAGGTCGTATAATAAACTCGAGAAACTCGACCTTCTTTTTAAAGAAGTAGCATTTTACGCGCTAAGTATATAATCCGAACTTCTAGAGTCTCTTTAGCACGGCACGTACGTCTTATACGTAGGCCTTACGCGAGGCGCTATATATAAGGATATTATCTAGATATACTATATAGTATATATCTACGAGGCCTAAGAGGGCTCTATTAATATACTCCTAAAAGGTAGCTAGTACGTTAGTTAATCTAAAAGGCATTACCTTATACTAGAAGTATTTATACTACGTACGAAATATAGTCTTCTAGTAGTTAGTTAGCCTTATATAGATGCGATAGTACGCATCTATAAGGTCTAGTAACGTAAACTATATAGCTCCTATAAGCCTATTAAGCGTCTTGCTAATAAGTAGTAGGAGATAGTAGTTCTTAATCGTAATCTTATTTAATCTACGATAATCTACGTATAACTATAAGGTGCTATTCTTCTTTAGAACGAATAGGATAGGTATACCTACCTCGCTTTCGCTCTACTCGATCTAATTATACTCTAATGCCTCTTAAAGATAACGACTTTACTTGCTAAGCTCGTAGCTAGACTAATAATATAGTAGCTTAAATAGTAGCTTAGTACTAGGTAGTAGGTTAATTATATGCTAAGTACCTTCGACTAGTATACTCCTTATCTCCTCTATAGAGTTAAAGAGGTCTATAAAGTCCTAGAACTCTATAGGTAGCGGCTCTTAGCTAGCATCTACCTTTTAGAGTAATATAGCAAAGATACGTAGGGCCTTTTAAAGGTCCTTATAAAACTTATATGCTTCGCGTACTAATACTATATACGTCTCGCCTCTAGACCTAAAGGTCTATTTATTAGTACTAGTATCTTCCTTTACTCTATAGGCTATATACTATAGCCGGCCTAGTAAGACGTAAGGAGTTAGTATATTATATATATAGAAGATGCCTCTATATATACGAGTTGCTCCCTTAAAGTCGGTAGCTTATAGGCGTATATAATACGTACCGTAGCAGTGCCCTAGCTACCTAGTAAAGGACGTAGCTAGCGGCAAAGTAGCATTCTCCCTTACTAGAAGGTTATGCTATAGAGCGTAGAATCTAGAGACTATATTAATATTAGCGCCTCTATCGAGTATATACTTAGCTCGTATATAGCTTATATTTGTCTTAACCTTAGCTACGATAGAAATCGCTAGCCTACTCTATATAGGCAGGTAATCTATCCTGCTTATTATAGTATCTAGAGCTTATAGGTTTTCCTAGATGCCTTGCTTTTTAGTAGCCTACCTATGCCTACCCTACGTATAGTAGGCAGCTCTTATAGGTCTAGCTAAGGGCATTCCGACCGGATATGCTCCTTTTGCTTATACTTATAGTATTTAGCTTTAAGTTTCTAGTCTAGGTCGTCTTTATTCCTCTTAAATTAATACTACCTACTAGGGTAGAATCTCTTTTTCCTAAATTACGCTATAGTATTATCGCTGCCTTTATACTTATAGTTCGTTTACGTCTCGCGTCTAATATACTTACCTAGCCTACTTTTACTTAACGAACCTCTATAGTTGCTTCGTAAGGATATAGCCCTCTTAGCCTATTCTAAACGTATTATAAGCGCTACGAGGTCGGCTCTCTTAAACCCTATTATATTATAGTTCTTAATAATATCCCTTTATAAGGGAGCTCTTAACTTTACGAGTAGCTAGCGAACTAGCTACGGCTTATAGTAGTCGCTAAGTTACGCCTTAAGATAAGCTAACTTATTCGCGAACTATCGTACGCTCTACCCTTTACGCTAATAGGCCTTCTCGTACTCGATAGTAGTAAGAAGCGTATAGTTTGCTTAATCCTCGACTATATTATATATAAACTACTAGAAGTCTTTCTAGCTATACTTAGCTAGAAGATTTTTAGCATCGTACTAGTTATACTACGTATTCTTCGCCTTGCCTACGAGCTATATAATAGTATATAGCGCCTTCTTACGAGAGCTATAGTACGTTATTAGGTTATTAATAAAGATTATCTTAAGGTAGTAAATAAACTTCTAAGCCTTATCTTCGCTTTTACTCTTAAATAGCTTTAGATCGTATATCTTTGCGCCCTTTACTAACGAGCTTCCTAATAGTACGTCGCGTATACTCTATATATCGGCCGTACTAGCGTTACTAGCTTCTTCTTCTTTCTCTCTAGCGTTCCCTTTTACGCTACTCTATATATAGTAGGCTTCGGACCTACTAGAAGGAGAGTTATCGCCTTCTAGCGTTATAGCGAGCTTACGCTCGAGGTGCTTATACTCTTCTTAGAGCATATATACTACGAGTTGCTTACGAAGCTCTTCTATCTTACGTTCGAGTTGCCTATACTCTATATTAACGTTATTATCTACTATTATCTCCTTAAGGTTTAGCATCTCTTTGCTTAGTTCCTATATTAGTAGAGCTTATAGTATAGAGCCTATATTCTTAGTACGACGCGCCTATAATTCTCGTTTATCTAATATTAGTATCTATAGGCTGCTACCTTATATAGGGTTAAAGAATTAGAACTATAAGAGGGTATATAGTAACGTATAGACTACCTTAGACCTCCGTCCGAAGATAGCGCTAATTCTTATAGAGTTATTATATATCGTATGCTCCGAGTATATAAGTACTATATACTAAGTAATATAGCAGCAGCCGCTTGCTAAGCACTAGTAAGGCCTAAGGCCCCTAACTTCTAGCTTTACTTCGCTCTTATACGTATCTTAATCTCTATTAAAGGATAATAAGGTCGATAAAGTTATATACTTAACTATAGAGGCAAAAGACAAGTATATACTATTAAGATAGCTACTTAACTCTTATATCTTATTATATATAACTAACTAAGAATTACTTTTTAGAGAACTAAAACCCCTTTAGAGGAAAAAGTAAATTAAGGTTAGGAGTAGCTATTAAATAGCTACGTATATAAGGAATATAGTAATAGGTAGGAAAAGAGGAAAATAGATTATACTTAAGAATATTCTCTTCGTACCTAGACTAAGAGTAAATCTTGTTTCCTAGAGTTAATTTAGCTAGTAGTACGGTATTTAACTACTAAAATTTACACTTATTTTATTATCTAGGAAACTAGTTATCTAGATAAAGTTATTAGAAGGAGTGCTATTTATTAAGGAGATTAATAATATATTATAAGAGCTTATAATATTATACTTTAATCGTAATTAAGAGAATAAAGCCTATTATCGTATTATATGTCCTCGAGTTATAGTAGGATACGGCGGAAGGGTAGGTATAATACGTAGTAGAAGTAGAGATAGTAGGTAGGAACTAACCGAGTTAATTGTATTAGTTAGTTATAGGTTGCATCTTCTTCTAAGATATATTTCCTAGTAGGTTATATAACCTAATATTATATAACCTATATTACCTAACCCTAGAACTAAACTAGCTAGTTTAGTTCGGTGCCTTAGGAAGTACTAACTAGACTGCACTTCTTAATACTCCTACTTAGGCTAGGTGCCTGCGAAGTCCTATTATACGCCTCTACGCGGCCGTAGGTAGAAATAGGTACTCCTAGAGTATGCTAGCAAAGTATAAGGGCAAAGACAAGACAAGATAACTCTCCTCTACTATCGCTATATAGCCGAGAATAACCGCAAAACCTAAGAATCCGAAGATAGGACCGATAACTAAAACTAACTAATAAACAAAGGAAGAGAAGGAGAAGACGAGATAGATAGAGATAAGTAGGAAGGCAGAGACGAGAGGCAGCTACTAGGGCAAAGAGAAATACTATCTAAACTACTAAAAAGAGCCGTAGAAGGGAGGGATAAAGGCAGACTCTCCCCGACTAGAAACTATACTATCTAGAGGGTACCGAGGCTCTTTAGAAAACAAGACGGATAGGTAGGAAGGCTCTCTATACCTCTATCGACACCGAAACTACCTACTTCTACTAGTACGATAGACACCTCTATTTCGACATTTATAGGCTTAGCGCTAGGTGCTAAGTAAGGGCTAAGGCGCATAAGCTTAGCAAAAGCTAAAATTCTAGAATTCTAGAAAAAAAAAAAAGAAAAACAACCGATAACCGAATAGACAACTCCGATAACTAACCTAGGAACCCTCCCTTTCCTTTCTCTCTCTACTTAAACGAGCCTCTCTTAGGCATCGGCCTATAATATATATCGTGGCGCGAACAAGACACCCCTAGATAGAATCCGACTAGCAGCTGCCTGCAGCTCCCGTCCTATATAGTCTTCGACTCCTAAAGGACGTAAATAGAATAAACAAAACAAAACAAACAAACAAACTTAGGCTAGGTAGTCTTCTGCCTATACCTCGCATTTGCTTTTTAGTTCTTCCCTAGCACCTAATAATCTATTATAATATAGGGATAGAACCTTCCTGCCCTTCCTTATATAAGCTAGAGCTGTCTTATAAACTCCTAAAACTATAGCCTATTTTTTAGTTTAGTTAGGCTATTAGCAACTATCTCTTTTATTAGAATATATTCTACTATAATCTTTCTTTACTACTAAAGATGCCTAATATAGTTATATGTAATATTAATATGCTTAGATTTCTTATAGGTATATGCATCTTTAATAAGTATTAAGGCTACTTAGTTATCCCCTATAATCTATACTAGTATTAGCTCTCTTACTATATTAGAATAGACTTTAATAGTTAGCTAAAACGGGCATTCTCCTACTAGCTCTATATAGTCTATCTCTCTTAAGAGTACTACTAGGAATTAAGATTGCTTTATATATGCATTTATAGCTATATACTTAGCTTCTATTATTAATGTTATAATAGACTTTTGCTTCCTACTTATCTAAGAAACTAGGGCTCTATAGAGGAAGAAGATGCTTCTAAGGATTAAGACTTTATCTGCTTTATCTATTATATAGTTAGAGTCTAAATATCCTATTAGTCTTCTACTACCTTTCCTAAATATTAATCCTAAGTTCTAGGATAATCTTAGGTATCTTACTAGCTTCTTTAGAGCTTGTATATGTCTCTTAGTTAGGTCTAAAACGTATAAGCTTAGCCTCCTAAGAGAGAAAGCAATGTCTAGTCTTATTATAACTATAGGCTATATCTAGGTACTAGTTTAGCTCTATTAATCGGTTCTATTTCCTCTCTTATTATATAGGCCTATTAGTTTTAGGCTTTTATAACTATCTATTAGTAAGAGAGTTAGATTAGCTATATCTTTAGTTATTCCTAGCTTTATAAGGTTCTCTTAAATAAAGTATTCCTAATTAAGCTTTAAAGTTCTAGCTTGTCTATCTCTTATTAACCTTATTCTAAGGATCTTCTCTAGTTCTCTAAGATCTTTAATCTTAAATACCTTGCTTAGCTATTCCTTAAACTAAAGTATATCTTCTAGCTTTAGTGCTATAATTAGAATATTATCTATATAAGTTAGGATTAGAATATTCCTTTCCTAGTAGATAAGAAGGTATAGGTCTACTTCTAATTATATAAACCTAATCTGTTTTAACTTTAAGATATAAAGTTTATTCTAGTCTCTCGCTACTTACTTTAGTCTATATAGGCTTCTATTAAGAAGTATAGTCTAGTTTAGTACTTCCTAAGGCACCGAACTAAACTAGCTAGTTCGGTTCTAGGGTTAGGTAATATAGGTTATATAATATTAGGTTATATAACCTACCGGGAAATATATCTTAGGAGAAGGTGCAACCTATAACTAACTAATATAATTAACTCGGTTAGTTCCTACCTACTGTCTCTACTTCTACTACGCGTTATGCACCCTTCTACCGTAACCTTCTAAAAGGTCTTTCGATAGCTTCTTAAGATTTATAGGACTATATTAGGTAGAATCTTAACTCCTAGTAGTAGAATTATAAAGATTTCTTTCTAGAGTTTGCTCTTAGTAAATATATTATTTATATCTACTTAGTAAAGTTCTAGGTCCTTTTTATAAACTATAGCTATAAATACCCTTAGGGTATTATGCCTAACTATTAGTATAAAGGTTTCCTAGAAGTTAACTCTAAATTTCTAAGAGAAACCTCTTATAACTAGTCTTGCTTTAAACTTTTTAATAGCTCTACTAATTAATCTCTTTATATTAAATACCTATTTAGATATTATAAGGTTTGCTCCCTTTAGGGGAATAACCTCTGTCTAGGTATTATTGCTTCTTAATATAGTTAGCTCCTTCTAAACTGCATCCTTTTATATATGTCCCTATTTAGGGTCCTAAATTGCCTCTTTATAGGACTTTAGAATAGGCACCTCTTATCTCTATATAGAGACTTAAGGGGCAAGTGCTATAAATGCAGACTCTTAGACCTCTAATAGAGCTTCCTAGATCTACTCCTAATCTTAGCCTTAGACTTAGCTAAGGAATGCCTTATAATACTTAGCACTTAGTTCTTCCTCTTATCTATATTCTCTCTATCTCTTCTAAAGTACTTGTCTTATAACTATACTATAAGCTTTTAGCTCTAGGACTAGTTCTTTATCTAAGATAGATCTTCTTCTCTTTTAGCTATAGGTCTAGTCCTAGTCTCCCTTCTAGTTCTTATTTTCCCTTAGGTTCTACTCTATAGTATTTAAGGCGAGTATAGGTGCGCCTATATTATATAATAGGCGAACCGAACTAGCTAGTTCGGTTAGATTACGTAACTACCGAACTAAACTAAGTAGTTTAGTTGCTACCTATAGTCTATTTCTAATCTTAGTATTCGTATACCTAAGGTTTTCTTCTTCTAGATCCTCTATCCTTTAGTACTTCTCCTTATTCTTTAGTAGAGGTAGCAACTATATAAAGAGTATCTAGCTAGGATCTGCTAGCTTTATTACTATAGCTATAGGTATAGTAGCTATAGAGGGTATAACTACTATTAGCTTCTTTAGAGGTCTACTAACTAGGTTTCTAATAGGTATATTACTTGCTTAGTTAAGCTTAGGAACATTTAGCTTTATATCTCCTCCTTTCTTATGCTTAAACTAAGTTATAGTGCTATAGGCTTTAATAGCCTTTATATTAGGCTCCTAGAAGAGCTATATTTTAGTAGTATTAGGAATATACCTAATAAATATAGCATCCTTGCCTCTATTTATTAGTTTATCTAACCTTATCCTAGCTAGGTAGGACTTAGAATTTATATAGACTACTACTTTATAACCCTAAACTCTAAAGTATAATACCGAGGGTTAGATGCCTAAAAAGGCCTCCTTAGGTAAAACCTTAAAACTATTAATTTCTAAGCTATTAGAAAGAGAATTTCTAATAACTATATAGGCTACTAAGGCTTCTAGCTAGAATTTAATAAGTATATAAGCATCTTCTAGTATTGCTCTTATATAATCTTTAGAGGTTTAGATTAACCTCTTAACTACTCTATTCTAGATAAAGTTATATACTTTAGTAGTATAGAAGGAAATTCTATATTCCTTTTCCTACTATTTTAGTATAGTAAGAAGCTCTCTTGCTCTATTACTCCTTATAACCTAAAGGGGATTTCCTAATTATAGCTTAGCTTTTACCTTCTAGTCTCTAAGAATACTTAGTATATCTTCTCTAAACCTTATTAAAAAAGCCTATTTCTTTCTTAAGAAGTTATTAATAATCTTAAGCTACTATTTATACTCTAACCTTAAGATAAGTAAAGGACTATAGATATTAATAGAAATAAGAGATAACTTTTAGGGTCTCCTCTTAGTTTCTTTTTCTTTATACTTCTTTATCTTTACTAAGGAATAAACCTTATAAGGTAGGTATTCCTTTAGAATAGGAATCTAAGCCTTTAAGTTAGATATCTTATATAAGTTCCTAAGAAGACTCTCTTTAAAGTATATAAGTCTCTTATACTAGAGCTCCTACTATTCCTAGGATTTCTCTTAGGCTTTAAAAGTATAAGCTTTATTCTCTTAATTCTAATTAAGGTATAGTATTATAAGCTCCTATAAGGCCTTATTAAT
This sequence comes from Cercospora zeae-maydis, assembly GCA_023512815.1. NCBI lineage: Eukaryota > Fungi > Ascomycota > Dothideomycetes > Mycosphaerellales > Mycosphaerellaceae > Cercospora > Cercospora zeae-maydis. The sequence goes on along the minus strand of JAKLWY010000001.1, from coordinate 5,187,478 downwards.
CTCTTTAATAAATAGTACTCCTCCTAATAGTTTTGTCTAGATAACTAGTTTCCTAGATAATAAAACAAGTATAAACTTTAGTAGCTAAATACTATACTACTAGCTAAATTAGCTCTAAGAAATAAGATTAACTTCTAAACTAGGTATAAAGAGGATATCCTTAAGTATAATCTATTTTCCTCTTCTCCTACTTATTACTACGTCTCCTATATATATAGCTATTAAATAGCTACTATCGACCTTAATCTACTTTTTCCTCTAAAGAGGTTTTAGTTCTCTAAAAAGTAGTTCCTAGTTAGTTATATATAATAAAGCGCAAGAGTTAAGTAGCTATCTTAATAGTATATACTTGCCTTTTGCTTTTATAGTTAAGTATATAACCTTATCTATATTATTATCCTCTAATAAGGATTAAGATGCTTTAAATATTACTAAAGGTTCTATATCTTCTTAGGTAGTATAAGCCTTTTTAGAAAACTTCCTTAAGTCTTATCTTTTCTTAAGGGATTAGACTTTTAAGTTAAGTTTCTTTACTATTTCTTTTAATGCTTCTTTATTTAGTAAGAATCTCTTTCTAAAGCTGCTTTCTCTAAGTAGTATTCTTCTCTTTTCTACTCTATAACTCTATCTTAGGTTAATAGTTCTCTTAGCTTTATTAAGGTATAGGTATTTAGCGACGCCTCTAAAATGCTCTTAATTATAAAGGTAGTATTTTAGTTTCGTGCTTTAGATCCCTTTCCCCTTAGTAAACATTACTATTTCTTAGGACTAGTTTAGTCTAGCTTTATATAATTCTAGTAGCTATAGTATACTCTTATATAATATAGACTACTAGGTAAGGATAGTATCCTTTATGCTTTAGTAAGCCTTAGGTAAGCTATTAAGGAGATGCTTAAGTCTCCTCTCTAGCTTCTTATAGTATACCTCCTAAGAGTCTACCTCTATAATTCTTCTAGCTATACTAGCTAGTTATACCTATGCCTTTCTAATTATTATATTTACTATTATCTAGAAGTTTATAAACCCCTAGACATATACTATTATATATATAGTATATACCTTACTATACTTAGCTCTTATCTTTTCCTATATCTTTAAAGCTTGTCTCTCCTTAATAGTCTCCTCTTAGTTATCTTCTAATAGGTAGATTATTATCTCGTACCTAGTAGTAGCGTTAGCCTTAACCTATTCTAGGTTACTTCTTAAGTGCCTTAGGCTAAGTACTAATAGTAATAACTCTATAGAAGACTTAGGTATAGTCTCTAAGATAATCTAAAATATATCCTTTAATTTAAGGTAGTTCTATAGTAGGCTAAACTATTATCTCTAGTTCTCCTTATATAGTATTAGTATAGCCCTTCTCTTACTAATTCTACTTGCTAAATCTATTTCTATAAAGTTAAATAAATAAACTCAACTCTAGAAAACATAAGCTCTTTTAATTTAATAGTAGTTTCTAGATAGCTACTTTCCTTTATCGCTAAAACTTTTCTCTCTTAGCTAAGGTATTTAAGGACTCTTCTCTCTTAGGGAAGTTAGTTAGGTTCTTAGGTAGAGAACCTCTAAAAGATCTACTTTCTTAGAAGGGCATTACTAGCTAGTTCTAAGGTATTAGTAGTACTAAGTGCTTAGGCCTAGTCTTATCCTTTTAGGTACTATAACCTAAGGCTAACTCTTTCCTCTTTATACTCGTTTAATCTTAAGTATGCCTTACTAGGCTTTTCTCTATTTTATCTGCCCTTTAGGGACATCTAGTATATAGCTAGGATTATCTAAAGCTTCTTAGTAGTATAGATAGGATATGCCTTTAGTCTCCTATATACTCTTTTCCTGCTTCTCTGCCTAGTTAATACTATAGGTCCTATAAGAGGTAAAACGTATTACTTTAAGGATAAGAAGGCTAACTCTTACTACCTAGGGCTTCTCTGCAAACCTAGGCTTATAACCTATCGTATTATATATCCTCGAGTTATAGTAGGATACGGCAGAAGGGTAAGTATAACACGTAGTAGAAGTAGAGATAGTAGGTAGGAACTAACCGAGTTAATTATATTAGTTAGTTATAGGTTGCACCTTCTCCTAAGATATATTTCCTAGTAGGTTATATAACCTAATATTATATAACCTATATTACCTAACCCTAGAACTAAACTAGCTAGTTTAGTTCGGTGCCTTAGGAAGTACTAACTAGACTATACTTCTTAATACCTATGCCTTTAAAGCCTAAGAAAAACCCTAAGAATAGTAGGAGCTTTAGTATAGGAGGCTTATATACTTTAGAGAAGGTCTTCTTAGAAACCTATATAAAATATCTAACTTAAAGGCTTAGATTCCTATTCTAAAGGAGTACTAACCCTATAGGGTATATTCCTTAGTAAAATTAAAGAAATATAAAGGGAAAGAAACTAAAAGGAAACCTTAGAGGTTATCTCTCGTTTCTATCGATATCTATAGTCCTTTACTTATCTTAAGAATAGGATATAAATAGTAGCTTAAGATTATTAATAACTACTTAAGGAAGAAATAGACTTTCCTAATAAAGTCTAGAGAAGATATACCGAGTATCCTTAGAGACTAGAAGGTAAAAGCTAAGCTATAATTAGGAAATCCCCTCTATATTATAAGGAGTAATAGGGTAAGAAAGCTTCTTACTATACTAAAGTAGTAGGAGAAGGAGTATAGAATTTCCTTCTATACTACTATAGTATATAACTCTATCTAAGATAGAGTAGTTAAGAGGTCGATCTAAACTTCTAAAGATTATATAAGAGTAATACTAGAAGACGCTTATATACCTATCGAGTTCTAGCTAGAAGCTCTAGTAGCCTATATAGTTATTAGAAATTCCCTTCCTAATAGCCTAGATATCGATAGATTTAAAGTATTACCCGAGGAGGCCTTTTTAGGCATCTAACTATCTATATTATACTTTAGAGTTTAGGGTTATAAGGCAGTAGTCTATATAGATCCTAAGTCCTAGCTAGTAGAGATAAGATTAGATAAACTAATAAATAGAGGTAAGGATGCTATATTTATTAGGTATATTCCTAATACTACTAAAATATAGCTCTTCTAGAAGCCTAATATAAAGGCTATTAGAGCCTATAACGCTATAACTTAGTTTAAGTATAAGAAAGGAGGAGATATAGAGTTAAATGTTCCTAAGCTTAACTAAGTAAGCAGTATACCTATTAGGAACCTAGTTAGTAGACCCCTAAAGAAGCTAATACCTATAGCTATAATAACTAAACCTATAGGTTAAAGCTAGATACTCTTTATATATTTACTACCTCTACTAAAGGATAAGAAAGAGTACTAGAGAATAAAGGATCTAGAAGAAGAAAACTCTAGGGTACTATAACCTTAGTAGGAGAAAAGTAGGACTACTAAACTACCTAAGTTAAGCTAGGAAATTAATAGACAATCTAATTCTAGCACTAGTAGGAGACTATATTCTATATAGTAGGACCTATAAGGATATAGAGATTAGAAGAGTAACTAAGACTAGACCTATAGCTAAAAGAGAAGGAGATCCGTCTTAGATAAAGGACTAGGCCTAGAGCTAAAAGCTTATAGTATAGTTATAAGATAAGTACTTTAAAAGAGATAGAGAGAATATAAATAAAAGGAGAGCCTAAGTACTAAGTATTATAGGGCATTCCTTAGCTAAGTCTAAGGCTAAGAGTAGGAATAGATTTGGGAAGCCCTATTAGAGGTTTAAGAATCTATATATATAGTAATTACTCCTTAAGTCTCTATATAAAGATAAGAGGTACCTATTCTAAAGTCCTATAAAAAGGTAATTTAGGATCCTAAATAGAGATATATATAGGAAGATATATTAAATTATATTCTCTAATCGTCGGAGGACACGGCGGAAGGGTAGGTATAACGCGCAGTAGAAGTAGAGATAGTAGGTAGGAACTAACTAAGTTAATTATATTAGTTAGTTATAGGTTGCACCTTCTCCTAAGATATATTTCCCGGTAGGTTATATAACCTAATGTTATATAACCTATATTACCTAACCCTAGAACCGAACTAGCTAGTTTAGTTCGGTGCCTTAGGAAGTACTAACTAGACTGCACTTCTTAATACTCCTACTTAGGCTAGGTAGTCTTCTGCCTATACCTTGCATTTGTTTTTTAGTTCTTCCCTAGTACCTAATAATATATTATAATATAGGGATAGAACCTTCCTGCCCTTCCTTATATAAGCTAGAGCTATCTTATAAACTCCTAAAACTATAGCCTATTCTTTAGTTTAGTTAGGCTATTAGCGACTATCTCTTTTATTAGAATATATTCCACTATAATCTTTCTTTACTACTAGAGATGCCTAATATAGTTATATGTAATATTAATGTATTTAGATCTCTTATAGGTATATGCATCTTTAATAAGTATTAAGGCTGCTTAGTTATCCCCTATAATCTGCACTAGTATTAGCTCTCTTACTATATTAGGATAAGCTTTAATAGTTAGCTAAAATAGGCATTCTCCTACTAGCTCTATATAGTCTATCTCTCTTAAGAGTGCTACTAGGAATTAAGATTGCTTTGCATATACATTTATAGCTATATACTTAGCTTCTATTATTAATGTTATAATAGACTTTTGCTTCCTACTTATCTAAGAAACTAGGGCTCTATAGAGGAAGAAGATGCTTCTAAGGATTAAGACTCTGTCTGCCTTGTCTATTATATAGTTAGAGTCTAAATATCCTATTAGCTTTCCCCCTCCTCTCCTAAATATTAACTCTAAGTCTTAGGATAATCTTAGGTACCTTGCTAGTTTCTTTAGAGCTTGCAAGTGTCTCCTAGCTAGGTCTAAAATATATAAGCTTAGCCTGCTAAGAGAGAAAGTAATGTCTAGTCTTATTATAACTATAGGCTATATCTAGGTGCCGGTTTAGCTCTAGTAATCGGTTCTATTTCCTCTCTTATTATATAGGCCTATTAGTTTTAGGCTTTTATAACTATCTATTAGTAAGAGAGTTAGATTAGCTATCTCCTTAGTTATTCCTAGCTTTATAAGGTTCTCCTAGACGAAGTGTTCTTAATTAAGCTTTAAAGTTCTAGCTTGTCTATCTCTTATTAACCTTATTCTAAGGATCTTCTCTAGTTCTCTAAGATCTTTAATCTTAAATACCTTGCTTAGCTATTCCTTAAACTAAAGTACATCTTCTAGCTTTAGTGCTATAATTAGAATATTATCTATATAGGTTAGGATTAGAATGTTCCTTTCCTAGTAGATAAGAAGGTATAGGTCTACTTCTAATTATATAAACCTAATCTGTTTTAACTTTAAGATATAGAGTTTGTTCTAGTCTCTCGCTACCTACTTTAGTCTATATAAGCTTCTTAGAATTTGTAGGACTATATTAGGTAGAATCTTAACTTCTAGTAGTAGAATTATAAAGATTTCTTCTTAGAGTTTGCTCTTAGTAAATGCATTATTTATATCTACTTAGTAAAGTTCTAGGTCCTTTTTATAAACTATAGCTATAAATACCCTTAGGATATTATGCCTAACTATTAGTATAAAGGTTTCTTAGAAGTTAACTCTAAATTTCTAAGAGAAACCTCTTATAACTAGTCTTGCTTTAAACTTTTTAATAGCTCTACTAATTAATCTCTTTATATTAAATACTTATTTAGATATTATAAGGTTTGCTCTCTTTAAGGGAATAACCTCTATCTAGGTATTATTGCTTCTTAATATAGTTAGCTCCTTCTAAACTATATTCTCTTATATATGTCCCTATTTAGAGTCCTAAATTGCCTCTTTATAGGACTTTAGAATAGGTACCTCTTATCTCTATATAGAGACTTAAGGGGCAAGTGCTATAAATATAGACTCTTAGACCTCTAATAGAGCTTCCTAGATCTACTTCTAATCTTAGCCTTAGACTTAGCTAAGGAATGCCTTATAATACTTAGTACTTAGTTCTTCCTCTTATCTATATTCTCTTTATCTCTTCTAAAGCACTTGTCTTATAACTATCCTATAAGCTTTTAGCTCTAGGACTAGTCCTTTATCTAAAATAGATCTCCTTCTCTTTTAGCCGTAAGTCTAGTCCTAGTCTCCCTCCTAGTCCTTATTTTCCTCTCTAAGGTTCTACTCTACGGTATTTAGGGCGAGTATAAGTACGCTACCTACGTTACGTAATAGGCGAACTAAACTAGCTAGTTCGGTTAGATTACGTAACCGCTAAACTAAACTAGGTAGTTTAGTTACTACCTACGGTCTATCCCTAATCTTAGCATTCGTATGCCTAAGGTTTTCTTCTTCTAGATCCTCTATCCTCTAGTACTCCTTCTTATTCTTTAGTAGAGGTAGCAACTATATAAAGAGTATCTAGCTAGGACCTATAGGTTTAGTTGCTATAGCTATAGGTATAGTAGCTATAGAGGGTATAACTACTATTAGCTTCTTTAGAGGTCTACTAACTAGGTTTCTAATAGGTGCACTACTTGCTTAGTTAAGCTTAGGAACATTTAGCTCTATATCTTCTCCTTTCTTATACTTAAACTAAGTTATAGTACTATAGGCTTTAATAGCCCTTATATTAGGCTCCTAGAAGAGCTATATTTTAGTAGTGCTAGAGACATACCTAATAAATATAGCATCCTTGCCTCTATTTATTAGTTTATCTAATCTTATCCTAGCTAGCTAGGACTTAGGGTCTATATAGACTACTACTTTGCAACCCTAAACCCTAAAGTGTAATATAGAGGGTTAAATGCCTAAAAAGGCCTCCTTTAGTAATACCTTAAATCTATTAATCTCTAGGCTATTAGGAAGAGAATTCCTAATAACTATATAGGCTACTAAGGCTTCTAGCTAGAATTTAATAGGTATATAAGCATCTTCTAGTATTGCTCTTATATAATCTTTAGAGGTTTAGATTAACCTCTTAACTACTCTATTCTAGATAGAGTTATATACTTTAGTAGTATAGAAGGAAATTCTATATTCCTTCTCCTACTATTTTAGTATAGTAAGAAGCTCTCTTGCCCTATTACTCCTTATAACCTAGAGGGGATTTCTAGATTATAGCTTAGCTTTTACCTTCTAGTCTCTAAGGATACTTAGTATATCTTCTCTAGACCTTATTAGGAAAGCCTATTTCTTTCTTAAGAAGTTGTTAATAATCTTAAGCTACTATCTATATCCTAGTCTTAAGATAGGCAAAGGGCTATAGATATTAATAGAAACTAGAGATAACCTTTAGGGTTTCCTCTTAGTTTCCTTCTCTCTATATTTCTTTATCTTTACTAAGGAATATACCCTATATAGCTAGTATTCCTTTAGAATAGGAATCTAAGCCTTTAAGTTAGATACCTTATATAGGTTTCTAAGAAGACCCTCTCTAAAGTATATAAGCCTCCTATGCTAAAGCTCCTACTATCCTTAAGACTTCTCCTAGGCTTTAAAGGCATAGGCTTTATTCTCTTAATTCTAATTAAGGTATAGTATTATAAGCTCCTATAAGGCCTTATTAATCTCCTTAATAAATAGCACTCCTCCTAATAGCTTTATCTAGATAACTAGTTTCCTAGATAATAAAATAAGTATAAACTTTAGTAGCTAAATACTATACTACTAGCTAAATTAGCTCTAAGAAACAAGATTAACTCCTAAGCTAGGCATAAAGAGGATATCCTTAAGTATAATCTATTTTCCTCTTCTCCTACCTATTACTACGTCTCCTATATATATAGCTATTAAATAGCTACTACCGACCTTAATCTACTTTTTCCTCTAAAGAGGTTTTAGTTTTCTAAAAAGTAGTTCTTAGTTAGTTATATATAATAAAGCGTAAGAGTTAAGTAGCTATCTTAATAGCATATACTTGCCTTTTGCTTCTATAGTTAAGTATATAACCTTATCTATATTATAATCCTCTAATAGGGATTAAGATGCCTTAGGTGTTGCTAAAGGTTCTATATCTTCTTAGGTAGTATAAGCCTTCTTAGAAAACTTCCTTAAGCTTTGTCTTTTCTTAAGGGATTAGACTTTTAGGTTAAGTTTCTTTACTATTTCCTTTAATGCTTCTTTGTCTAGTAAGGATCTCCTTCTAAAGCTGCTCTCTTTAGGTAGTATTCTTCTCTTTTCTACCTTATAGCTCTATCTCGGGTTAATAGTTCTCTTAGCTTTATTAAGGTATAGGTATTTAGTAATACCTCCGAAATGCTCTTAATTATAGAAGTAGCATTTTAGTTTTATGCCTTAGATCCCTTTCCTCTTAGCAAATATTACTATTTCTTAGGACTAGTTTAGTCTAGCTTTATATAATTCTAGTAGCTATAGTATACTCTTATATAATATAGACTGCTAGGTAAGGATAGTATCCTTTATGCTTTAGTAAGCCTTAGGTAAGCTATTAAGGAGATGATTAAGTCTCCTCTTTAGCTCCTTATAGTATGCCTCCTAAGGGTCTACTTCTATAATCCTTCTAGCTATGCTAGCTAGTTATACCTATGCCTTTCTAATTATTATGTTCTCTATTATCTAGAAGTTTATAAACTCCTAGATATATGCTATTGCATATATAGTATATACCTTGCTATACTTAGCTCTTATCTTCTCCTATATCTTTAAGGCTTGTCTCTCCTTAATAGTCTTCTCCTAATTATCTTCTAATAGGCAGATTATTATCTTATACCTAGTAGTAGTATTAGCCTTAACCTATTCTAGGTTACTTCTTAAGTGCCTTAGGCTAAGTACTAATAGTAATAACTTTATAGAAGACTTAGATATAGTCTCTAAGATAATCTAAAATATATCCTTTAATTTAAGGTAGTCCTATAGTAGGCTAAACTATTATCTCTAGTTCTCCTTATATAGTACTAGTATAGCCCTTCTCTTGCTAATTCTACTTACTAAATCTATTTCTATAAAATTAAATAAACAAACCTAACTTTAGAAAATATAAGCTCTTTTAGTCTAATAGCAGTTTCTAGATAGCTGCTTTCCTTTGTTACTAAGACTCTTCTCTCTTAGCTAAGGTATCTAAAGACTCTTCTCTCTTAGAGGAGTTAGTTAGGTTCTTAGATAGAGAACCTCTAGAAGATCTACCTTCTTAGAAGGGTACTACCGGCTAGTTCTAAGGTATTAGTAGTACTAAGTACTTAGGCCTAGTCTTATCCTTTTAGGTGCTATTGCCTAAGGCTAACCCTTTCCTCTTTATACTCGTTTAATCTTAAGTATGCCTTACTAGGCTTTTCTCTATCTTACCTACCCTTTAGGGACGTCTAGTATATAGCTAGGATTATCTAAAGCTTCTTAGTAGTATAGATAGGATATGCCTCTAGTCTCCCGTATGTTCTTTTCCTACTTCTCTGCCTAGTTAATACTATAGGTCCTATAAGAGGTAAAACGTATTACTTTAAGAATAAGAAGGCTAACTCTTACTACCTAGGGCCTCTCTACTAACCGGGCTTATAACCTATTAAATTATGTTCTCTAATCGTCGAAGGACACGGCGGAAGGGTAGGTATAACGCGCAGTAGAAGTAGAGATAGTAGGTAGGAACTAACCGAGTTAATTGTATTAGTTAGTTATAGGTTGCACCTTCTCCTAAGATATATTTCCTAGTAGGTTATATAACCTAATGTTATATAACCTATATTACCTAACCCTAGAACCGAACTAGCTAGTTTAGTTCGGTGCCTTAGGAAGTACTAACTAGACTGCACTTCTTAACAAGATATAGTCTAAAAGGATTAACTATATTAGGAACTAATAATACCTAGAAAGAGGTTATTCTACTTAAAGGAGCAAACCTCGTTATATTAAATTAGGTATTTAATATAAAGAGATTAATTAGTAGCGCTATTAAGAAGTTTAAGGCAAGACTAGTTATAAAAGGCTTCTTTTAAAAGTTTAGAATTAATTTCTAAGAGACCTTTATACTAATAGTTAGGCATAATACTCTAAGGGTATTTATAGCTATAGTTTATAAGAAGGACTTAGAACTTTACTAAGTAAATATAAATAATACATTTACTAAGAGTAAGCTTTAGGAAGAAATCTTTATAATTCTACTACTAGGAGTTAAGATTCTACCTAATATAGTCCTATAGATCCTAAGGAGCCTTTATAGACTAAAGTAAGCGGCGAGAGACTAGAATAAACTCTACGTCTCTAAGTTAAAATAGATTAGGTTTATATAGTTAGAAGTAGGCCTATACCTTCTTATCTACTAGGAAAGGAATATTCTAGTTCTAACCTATATAGATAATATTCTAATTATAGTACTAAAGCTAAAAGATATACTTTAGTTTAAGGATTAGCTAGGCAAGGTATTTAAGATTAAAAATCTTAGAGAACTAGAGAAAATCCTTAGGATAAGGTTAATAAGAAATAGATAAGCAGGTACTTTAAAGCTTAATTAAGAATACTTTATTTAGGAGAACCTTATAAAGCTAGGAATAATTAAAGAGATAGCTAACCTAACTCTCTTACTAATAGATAGTTATAATAGCTAAAACTAATAGGCTTATATAATAAGAGAGGTAATAAGATAGAGCACTAAAGCTAAACTAGTACCTAGATATAGCCTATAGTTATAATAAGACTAGATATTACTTTCTCTCTTAGAAGATTAAGCTTATATATCTTAGACCTAGCTAAGAGGTATATATAAGCTCTAAAGAAACTAGCAAGATACCTAAGGTTATCCTAAGACCTAGGATTAATATTTAGGAGAAATAGAGGAAGATTAATAGGATATTTAGACTCTAACTATATAATAGATAAAGCAAATAGAGTCTTAATCCTAGGAAGTATCTTCTTCCTCTATAGAGCCCTAGTTTCTTAAATAAGTAGAAAGTAGAAGTCTATTATAATATTAAAAATAGAAGCTAAGTATATAGCTATAAATATATATATAAAGCAATCTTAGTTCCTAGTAGTACTCTTAAGGGAAATAGACTATATAGAGTTAGTAGGAGAATGCCCTTTCTAACTAACTATTAAGGCCTATCCTAATATAGTAAAAGAGCTAAAGCTAGTATAAATTATAGGGGACAATTAGGTAGCTTTAACCCTTATTAAAGATATATATACCTATAAGAGATTAAAATATATTAATATTATATATAACTATATTAGGTATCTTTAATAGCAAAGGAAGATTATAGTAGAATATATTCTAATAAAAGAGATAGTTACTAATAGCCTAACTAAACTAAAGAATAGGCTATAGTTTTAGGAGTTTATAAGATAACTCTAACTTATATAAGGAAAGGTAGAAGATTCCTACCTTAACTATAGATTATAATTAGAGATAGGTTTTAGATATAGGAACGTAGGCAGAATACTATCTAGCCTAAGTAGGAGTATTAGAAAGTATAGTCTAGTTAGTACTACCTAAGAACCGAACTAAACTACCTAGTTTAGTTCTAGTATTATATAATATAGGTTATATAGTACTAGCCGAACCGAACTACCTAGTTTAGTTCTAGGGTTAGGTAATATAAGTTATATAATATTAGGTTATATAACCTACTAAGGAATATATCTAAAGAGAAGGTATAACCTATAATAAAACTAACATAATTAACTTAGTTAGTTCCTACCTATCGCCTCTACTTCTACTATATATTAAGACTCTCCTACGAGTACGTTATCTAATAAACGCGATAATATTCGATAGTATAAGCTATAGAAATTCTAAAATAGGCATCGGCCTATAATATATAACGTAACGCGAAAAAGAGATATTAAGATAATAAGATAAGAGTTTTTTAGCCTAGGGAGGCTTTTCTCTAATACCGACTAGTAGCTAGTAATAGCTCTCGTCCTATATAGTCTCCGACTTCTAAAGGACGTAAATAGATTAAATAAACAAACAAATAAGTAGACGAGACGAGTTATATATAACTAAATTAGAGTTATACGCCTATTAGCTCGGTTATAGCTAGTTATATAGTTATAGTTATATAACTATAACTTAAAGCCTAATACTAAATGTAGCTATACTACGATAAGGTAATTTAGCGATAAGTTAAGGTATAAACTCTCCCAAATAATAGGTAGACCTATATAGCACTTTTGGATAAAAGACATGCATCGTTACCATATATTGAATATTGTAACTACAAGCTGAATTTCCTACTTCTATGATTTTCAAGATAGGAGTCGCTCTCGGCCTGCAACGCGTTTCTTGAGTTATTTCGCCTCCGGGCTCTCCTCGTGGGCGTCGCGCTTGTTAAACGTCGGCCACTGGGGGGTGCCGGCGCCGTATATCTCGCGCTTCTCCGGGCTCTCCTCGTGGGCGTCGCGCTTGTTAAACGTCGGCCACTGGGTGCCGGCGCCGTATATCTCGCGCTTCTCCGGGCTCTCCTCGTGGGCGTCGCGCTTGTTAAACGTCGGCCACTGGGTGCCGGCGCCGTATATCTCGCGCTTCTCCGGGCTCTCCTCGTGGGCGTCGCGCTTGTTAAACGTCGGCCACTGGGTGCCGGCGCCGTATATCTCGCGCTTCTCCGGGCTCTCCTCGTGGGCGTCGCGCTTGTTAAACGTCGGCCACTGGGTGCCGGCGCCGTATATCTCGCGCTTCTCCGGGCTCTCCTCGTGGGCGTCGCGCTTGTTAAACGTCGGCCACTGGGTGCCGACGCCGTATATCTCGCGCTTCTCCGGGCTCTCCTCGTGGGCGTCGCGCTTGTTAAACGTTGGCCACTGGGTGCCGACGCCGTACATCTCGCGCTTCTCTAGGCTCGGCTGCTCAACTTTAGATAGTTGTTAGAGTCGCTTCACGTGGGAATGAAGCATCGGTACGTACTACCACCCCCTGAAAGTGGCGCCGCAGAGGCCAAAAACGCTAGTGCGCCAGCGATGCAAGTAACTGATTTCATGTTAACTGAGTTGTGATCAATGTCTGACGTGTAGATTGCGAATGTTTTGTAGTCTAACAGCCGAGTCTACACTCATGAATCTGGTACCACTATATAGACACGCAACGGCAATTGATTGTTCGAAAATCGAGGCTTAGACTTCCTCCGGCGATATGAGTCGAAGCGAGAAGGTATCTCCATCGAGCAACCCGAATCTGTAGGGAGAGTTACAGTTATGCCGGAGGTTACAGAACCTAGTCGTTTGAAAGTTCGTGGAGAAGTAGAGCAGTCCCGGGGAGACTAGGGCAGAACCTCAAGGCATTCACTACCTTCGGTAATATTAGCCAGAGATGGACAGGTACAGTTACAGCTATGCCGGAGGTTACAGAACCTAGTCGTTTGAAAGTTCGTGGAGAAGTGGAGCAGTCCCGGGGAGACTAGGGCAGAACCTCAAGGCATTCACTACCTTCGGTAATATTAGCCAGAGATGGACAGGTACAGTTACAGCTATGCCGGAGGTTACAGAACCTGGTCGTTTAAAAGTTCGTAGAGAAGTAGAGCAGTCCCGGGGAGACTAGGGCAGAACCTCAAGGCATTCACTACCTTCGGTAATATTGGCCAGAGATGGACAGGTACAGTTACAGCTATGCCGGAGGTTACAGAACCTAGTCGTTTGAAAGTTCGTGGAGAAGTGGAGCAGTCCCGGGGAGACTAGGGCAGAACCTCAAGGCATTCACTACCTTCGGTGATATTGGCCAGAGATGGACAAGGTGCTCCATTCACCCAAGGCAGACAAGCGCGATCCGCCCGAATGATCTGCATCTCTAAAGAAAACCTCTTCATTGCATGTTCTCTGAAGCAAGTTGACTTTTCGGTTCTTAGAGACGATGAATGTAAGCAGGACGCAGACCTACTCGGATAGCATTGGATCGCTCCTCGATTGAAGCCCCCATTGCCTTGAACGGCAATACTAAAGGGACACCGGCGTTGACTACTTAGAGCCCAGTGTTCTGTAGTATTTCGACGTTCCAGCGACTGTTGGCAGGGCGAGTCAGTGAAGCAAAGCAATGATTCGAAACTCCATTGAAGAACAGGCTTTGCTTCCAGCTCAAATCAATGTCGACGCCAGGACTGCACGAAAACCTTCGCGCTGGCTGCTAAATGGACTTCTTCTTCTTATCACGAACATCTGCTCTGGTATTATTGCATTTCAGAGTGGTCGAATAGATGCGCGTCGAACTTTCTCGATGGATCCTATAGGTGGTAAGTCTCCGCTCCTCGTCTCTTACTCCTATCTTTACTAATCGGAGGTAGTCGAAACCGTCTACAGCGGTGTATCCAGACATCTCGTGGACTACAAATTCTCCCAATTCGACTTGTACGATAACAGAAGTCAGTACACTGCCACACCCAGCAAAGCGGTGGATGACGCCTGGGACGAAATTGGCGCCGGACACCACGCTTTTCTCCTTCCACTGCAATACGGATCTCTCTTCGGCCTTGACCCACGCCGCAATCTGCATGTCAGGCCACCTCAGTGGGGGCCCGATAAATCAGGCTACTTGGTTCAGCTATGGGCAAGTCACGACGTGCACTGCGTGGTAAGTTAGCAGACGTCACGTTTCTACGTTGGTGTATCGTATTAAGAAAGCCGCGTCTAAGAATCTGCTGCGGCAGTCGCTGTACTATAACCACGACTACTACAAGGCTCATGGCGGACACCTGCATGAGACAGAGTCAGAGCACAGGGCTCATATAAGTAAGTTATGTATCATAATTTTGGTAGAAAGGCTTTAGACTAAACCCTGCATAGATCACTGTGTTAACATACTCCGCGAACGTGTTATGTGTGTGGCAGATGCTAGGGTAATACCAATGGGCTGGGGACCTGGCGAATTCGATTTTGGAGTCAGTCGCAAGTGTCACACACACAGGCCACTTATCGATTGGCTTCGCAAGCATGACATTGACACAAATGATCCAAGTATAGGATGGAATTTAATCACAATACCTCCAGATGCTATTCTCGGTGCAGCAGGATACATTCTACCTACTGTAAAATAGTTCATCTCGAAGCGCATTATTATTAACTCCGAGAGAGAGTCGCTTGTGGTATTCTAATTGATCCATCTAGTCCTATGAGCATTGCCAGAACAATACTAGCCGTTGACGTGGAGACGCAACGGATACGGGATAGACACGTTTGGGGCCTTGAACCATTGGTCTCCTAGTCTATCTACCACGTGGTGCCCAATGGGGAGGGAGCATGATGAACTCTTCATACCTCCTACAGCCGGCCATACGCTGTCTTCTTCTTGTACTGTACTGTGCACCAAATTGTTCTGGTGCCTCCTGCATGCCATGTGACAACTTCTTCCAAAGCACACTGCCGTCCACGGTGCGCTGGCTGCGAATTGCCGCGGTGGCCCATCAAATATTCAAGCAAAATTGACGAAGCTGACTCATCCTCCTGTCAATGGAACACTTCCAGGTTCCATTTTGCTAGACAAATCGCAATGCATCCCCCCCCCCGCCCCCCAACATGACAGCTCCATCAGACCTAGACGTCTTCGAAAATGTCCTCAACCTCGAAGACCAATACTATCGCGAAGGCTACGACCTCGGCGTCGCAGATGGCGCCAAATCCGGCCGCATCGAAGGCCGCACGTTTGGTCTCGAAAAAGGCGTGGAAAAGTTCCTCGAGATGGGCAAATTGAACGGGAAAGCCGCTGTCTGGGAAGCTCGACTCCCGTCTTCTGCAACGCAAGACTCTGCTTCGCAGTCCTCAAGTTCTACGGTCGTGCCGCCATTGAAGGGTGGTCATCAGCGCTTACGCAAGCATGTTGAGAGACTTGCTGCGCTCAGTGATCCGAAGGGCTTGAGCACGAAGAATGACGAAGATGATGTTAGCGAGTTTGATGATCGGTTGAAGGATGCGAAGGCGAAGGCTACTCTTATCGCCAGGATCGTGGGGGAGGATGATGCTGTTTCTAGAGAGGCAGGTGAAGCGCAGGGTAGTAGTACTAGTAGTAGTAGTTCGAGAGGGAAAGCGTTGCGGGTGCGGCGAAATGTGAATGACGATGGTGGTGTTGCTGGGAGGAAGACTGGTGAAATGGAAGATTTCATGGGGTTGCCGAGCAGAAGTTGAGAGAAGAGGGATCGATGCCCGGCTTTACAAGGACCACAAAGTCTGGTCATCATTCCAGATGTTGACAGGACGGTCGATCTATTATTGATCCGAGTCTTCTGGCAAGCCCGGTGTGAGTGCTCTCTCACCGAATTCCTTTCTGTTGAATGAAGGGATCATGCTGATTGATCGATGGCTAGTCGAATCCGGGTAGGACCTACAATATTTGTTCTTTTTGCCCCAGGAACCCCTCCATTGTGGTGGCACATCGACCTGTACAAGTACTTCTCTCTCACCCACAACAACAGTCGTCACCGATTTCGACCCCACACAACGGCATTGGATGCCGAGATTCCATCGCGATGCTAGCCCGCAGCTACGCAGAAGCGATCCCGCGCGGACCGCCTCTCGCCTCACGATCCGATCGATATGTCGGTCAAACTGCCGAGTAGTCACATCGCACAGCATGGTCTGCACGGATCTATGGAAAAAGGACGTATCGAATCATGAATGAATGACTGAGTACAGTACCCATTTGAAGGGAAGAAATTAATCAAAAGTATTCCATCATCATCATCATCATCATCATCACCACCACCACCGCCATCATCATCATCATCACAAATGTCATCAATCATCATCATCTCGACTAATTCCCACGCAACAACCTTGCCCAAAGCTCGCGTCGAGCCTCCAATAGACCATCTCGCAATCTATCCGACGAACCCTGATTCTCCGCCGCTCTTCGCGTAAGGAAATGTAGACATTCGCGAACGGAGCCCCAATGTACGCATTTGAAGACTCGCGGGGCGACTTGTCGTTGGATCTCCGCATCCTCGCCCGTCAAGTCTGGAGCGGCTTTCCGAGCGGCTTCCACGCGCAAGAGGAGTTCTCCGCTGACGTGGTCGGCCATGCCGTATAATTGGCCGAATTCGAGGGTGCCGGGCTTGCTTCCTTGCAAGACGAGGTCCTTGTGGAGTTTTGCGGCGCGTTGGATGGAGTCTGTGTTGTGGCCGGCGAGGAATGTGCGGACTTTGGGGAAGTTTTCGGGGCCGACGTCGTCGTAGGATCGAGTGAGGAGTGATTGCACGATTCCGTTGTACGACGCGTCGGTGTCGGCTTTTGTGTCGTGGATGCGTGATCGAATGTCGTGGAGAATGTATGCTCCTCGGACGAGTTTCACACCCAGTGACCAGCCTTCTTGTTGTGCGAGCTTCAGATGATCTCGGATGATGCCTCGGGTTGCTTTGAGATACGCTTGATAGGTATTGAGGATCAGAACTTCGCCGTTGACGTTGTATTGTCGCATCAGGTCGACCGTCCAGCGATCGATTGTGGATTGGAAGACTTGTTGCTCGGCATCGAGGAAGATCCGTGTGCCTTGTGCCTGAGCGGTTCTCATGATCGTGTGCAAAGCAGCATTCAATTCCGCTGGAGGTTCATCGCCCGCTTTCAGTGCTTCTGCTATGGTTCGGCCAGCTCCAGTGTACCTGCGTATGCGTCAGCAGGGGAGCAGTATATGGGCGGTGCTGTACTCACTTCATGCCCAAGTAGTCTCCTTTGCCAAGGCATGAAAGAGTCTTGAGATTGCCTTCCAGCCACATCTGTATGTGTCGAGAAGAGAGATCGGTCTGCGAGCTCTCCTCAGCGGCTCCGTGGGCGACTATCTCGCGAGCGTATTGGAGTATGACCCCGGCATATCCTGTTGCCTTGAGACGATTCAGAACAGGCACGATTTCTCGCTGTTCATTGCCTGCACAAAAGTGGTTGTACACCAATGCTCGCAGCAGTTTGTTGATGACAATGTTCTTGTCAGGATCGAGTACAGCAAAGCGTGTATCGGCGAGACGGCTGAGTATTCCCATTCCTAGATTCGAAAGGCGGGGACTGGCGAATAATTGGCCCAAGAAGATCGTCCTGAGCAATGCAGGTAGTGGAAGATTCTTCAAGGGCCGGTGTGATGATGTGTTCGACGGAAGTCCCGCTCCAGTCATCGGGTCCTGGACTGAGAACTGCGCGCGATTGTTCGCGGCGGTACTTTGTCTATTGCGACCTTGTGTTGAGATGGTGCGAGTTATCTGCAAACATTGCAATGCGGTAGGTGTGATGCGCTGCCCGAAGTATACTGCTGGCTTGAGTGTCATCTTCAACTGTGGTTTGACTGTATTCGTCGGCAATGGGTGAGAGATGAAGTACACGGAAAGATGTAAAGGCTGGTCATGTGTAGCATGGCTCCGCACGGCAATCGGCGGCCCAGGTCCTACTTGCCTGTTTGGGAGCTCGAGTTGGACGGAGCTGAAGTGCGACGATAGCTCTTGCAATGCCTCTCGTCACCTTCTCTCACAGTACGATAAGCCTATCGTCACCCATGTCACCGCCATTGTTGATATTGCCCACTGGCTTTCGGAATATGCACGGCGTCCGCATTCGACGACTGCTGCTGCTCTCGATGTGGTCACTCTTCTGCACGCGTCAAAGGGTGATGGCCATGGTCAAGAATGTTTGGCGACATGTTCGAGGTGACGGTCTGAGGCTGTTGAGAGATGATTCTCGTGTCTGTTGACGTGTTCGCGATGACGGGACGATGGAAAGTACGATGGTCCAGGTGAGGTCAGGTCAGCGTCTCGACTCTTGCTTGGCAACGCAAGGCGACCGTGCGCAAGTGCCGCCTTGAATTGACCTCAACGTTGACACTTTCAATGTTCGCGACATCTAGTCTACTGGATCAAGCCGTGCTTGGAGGCAGTCAACATAACTGCGCGAGCTCAAGCCACGACAATTCACCTTCCGCATACGGCCGTGAAGCCTCACTTCCGGTCCAAGAGTCTTCCATCAGCAAGTCTCAACTTGCACGCAGTCGCAACACAGTCCAAAGACCTCACGTACATTGTTCATCCGAAGGCTACACCGCGCACTGGCCGACACAGCTCTTGCAGCTCGCGGCCGCACTCTTGCCACCGCAAAACCTCGAGAGTTGCAGGCTGGATTGATGTTGGTCATGTAGCTAACCAGATCGCAATGCCTTCGAAAGTTCGAATTGACTTGCTCACAGATTTGCGACATCGAATGCCGATCTCTACGCATTTTGCTCCTGGAACTTCTTTGCTCTCTGCAGCGGAGTGGATCGCTGCCATCATAGTATCTTTGCAAGACGCAATTGGTGCGTTCATAGTACTATGAACGCGACGCCCACCGAGCTGTGTCAGGTCAGTCTTTGGCGCGCAGGAACACCTTGTCTCTCGACTTTCGCGGTGTCTTGCAGTTGCCGACATCACAATAAGAAACACTAGCTCAGGGCCTCAGTCTTCAAAATTCCATTGCATATCTGACGTGTTGCTCATCCATACCAAACTACTAGATTTTGTGCACATGATGAAAACTTTTGTGAATTCTTCGTTCGCCTGCATGTGTCTTCGAAAACTGGAAAGAGACCATCTGAGAAGGTTGTACCACATGCAATAGATACGAGTGAACGTACGATGTCGGTACGTGTCTACAGTATGGCACTTCATCGATAACACTTCGGCTATCGAGACCGACCAAACGGAAGCCCCGCACTAGCCTTGGATGTCTAGCCTCCCACCTCACCTGAGAATTGCCAGCACCGCCCACGTCGCAAACCACAATATCGGCAGGATGGAAGACGAAAGCGCAATCGACGACGATATCGTCGAGCCGCCAGAGAAAAGACTGAGGGTCCCGCGAAGAACCCCGCGAGCGTAAGTCAGACAGTCCCAACTCCCCCATGGGGCGAATATCGCACAGAGAGACCGGTAGCTCGGACTCTTACACCGAAAATTCGGTTCACAGATGCAAACAATGCCGGCAAGCCAAAATCAAGTGTTCCGGCTCGATGCCCTGTGCGCGTTGTGCGCGCCGGAGGGATACGTGTGTGTTCCCGTCCGATGAACCGCATGTTTCAGTTCCAGAACGGTATCTGAAAGATCTTGAACGAAGAGTAGCCCGAGCGCGGAACTCGCAAAGTACAGCGAGCAATCCAGAACCGTGCGTCAGGCGGTCTGAGAGCTCACTGCCGATTGAACCAAATGTTGCACACCAGGGACAGGAGCGCGATGATGGTTATAGAGTCGTTGACGCGCAACATGCTCAGCCTGAGCAGTCGCGACACGGGTCGCGAAGCCTGGATGCACTCGGTACGCGTGGCTGATCCGAAAAGCATGACAATAAGCTAACGAACCCGACAGCAGAAGCATCATCATCAGCTGCGGCGGCGGTAGCGCACAATACTGCAGACAGGCCAGGCTCCGCCATTGTGAACGAGAACGCCTCTGGTCTGTTGGCGATCCACAACCCGCTGGTCAGCAGAACTCTTCCATATGTCCGTGATACCTGCGGTCGGCCTCGTACGTATTCCACGATCAGCAACATACCATTTTCTCTGACGTGTGGCGAAAAGGCTATCTCGGACCAAGCTCAACTTGGGCCTTCTGTCGACGAGCATTATTCCTTCTTGGACCTCATTCTCCAGGCACTCACGATGACTCGGCGTTACTCAACAATGACGGCACGGCCTTTCGACTCAGATGGCAAACGAAGACTGCGGTTGAGCCTGGCGACCTGAATGACCTTCCGGCGGCCGACTACGCACTATACTTGTACAATTCGATCAAGTTCCGGCTCGGAGAACTCTTCGCCATCATGGATGAGGCGAGCTTCATGATGCACTTTGAAAGATTCCATCGCGAGCCCTGGCAAGTCGCAACCGATCACCGATTGTGGTTCGTAGAGTACTTGCTCCTTCTGGCCTACGGGAAAGCATTGTTGAGCCATCCTGGACGATCGCCGGTTCCTGGCAGTAACTTCGCAGCTCGCGCCATGTCCTTGCTACCTGACGCTGCAACGTTGCACGAAGAGGGCATGCATTCTATTGAGGTGCTAGCACTTGTCGCCTTGTACTTTCAATCGATCGATATGCGGGTCACTGCCTACCAATATGTAAGTCATCCTCGTGTGTGTGTAAGCAGCGTATCTAAAGGATGCAGATCGGCCAAGCTTTGAGGTTATGCTATGTGGAAGGCATTCATCTGATCATTCCCGACGATGTGATCAGTCCGGAGTTCTCGTTGCGCTGCCACAAAGTCTTCTGGGTAATTTACGTGCTCGACCGCGAGCTTTCCTCGCTCATGGGCGCCATCACGCCTGGTTCCGAGGATGACGTGTCCGCGTTCATGGCGCCCGAAAGACAGAACACGATTCTTGACAAGGCTCTTATGCTTAGAGTGCGGCTTTCGCGTCTTACCGCAACTACATGCACGAGTGAGTACATTCATCTGCACAGAATGTCAGGCTCTGACCAGATCTGCAGCACTATACAGCGTCGATGAAGGTTTCGGCAGCTCATTTGTCAAGAATACCACTCAGATCTTGCATCGGCTGGCCGAAGTATCCCACGAAATCGAAAATGTGGTCAGCACTTTGAACCTGCCCTCAAAGACTGAAATTCCTCACATGCTTCGCCGTGTGATGCTATCATACCACCACGCAAGTCTTTCAGTCACTACCCCCTCCCCACAAACCCTACTAACATGTACCCCAGTGCATAGTCCTCGCCACGCGGCCCTTGATAATGTGGCTTCTGGTACTCAGTCTCCCACCTGCGACCTCCGAACCCCAACAACTCGCCACCCCTATATCCGCGCTCCTCCACGCCTCCGCCGAATCCGCCACCACAATAATTCTCATGCTCAAATCCATGACCGAACGAGGCCTTCTCGAAACTTTCCTCCCCTTCCAACTCGAGTACGCCTTTGCATCCGGCATGCTGCTCTCAATCCTCGGCTCCCTCCTACCATCCTACATTCCCGACCCGAGCTGGAGCACAACATTGAATTTCATTCTAGATGAAATGGCATCCAAATGCAACGTCGTGGCTCCGTTGCGAAAAGCGGAATTGGAAGCTTTGCATCGCTTACTCGATCCCGTGAGGACGCAGGAACCGCTCATCGTGCCTGCACCCAACGATGCCAGTCTGTCCATGTCGTGGCACACGGATGAACAGCAGGATCTTGCTGCTACAGGGCAGGCCGGCGGTTCTGCCCATGTGACGTCGCTGCAAGAAGGAGGAGGTGATCCAGGTAGTGCCGCCGACTCCAACGCATTCTATATGCCGTGGGATCCTCTCCACGATATTGGACAATCGGGACAACAGGAACTGTTGTTGGAGTTGGCAGCACAGTTGGAGACGAATGATTTCGACCCTTCGTTCTTGCTGGGACCAATTGAGGGGAATGGAATGTGAGAAAATGTGCGTTACTTGAATACTTCCCGTTTATTCCTGCACACCATAAAAGGTTCTCTTCACAGTGCACTTTGCCACTTCAACAGCCATCCGGAGGTCGCTGAGATACGGGGGAGGGGGGGGGGTCCGTATCGCGAACGTGTTAGCCTTCGAACCCTCTATCCTCACGGCTTTCATCGTCGATTTTCTCATAGACATGGGCACAGTTTATCAATCATACCCAATCGACGTTATATACCACACGCAGCCACGGAAAAGTGTCTCGACGTGACGGCATTTGCCGTTCTCACGCCGGTCCTCTATACATTCGCGATCCTTATCCTCAAGCAGTAGGGCCACGCAGAAGAGCCTTCAGAATTGAAAATACCTCAGTGGCAAGATCAAAAAATACATGCACATGAGTGGGTTTATTGCCCATCCACTGCAGAAAAATCACAAGACCTTCGACTCACTCGCCGTCGAGTCCGTTCACATGCAATGCCACAGCAGCGTCTCAAAGTCTCGAGGACTCGCGACAGGATCACAGATACATTCGGATTGACAGAGTCAAATGAGCTTTTAGTTGGTGAGAAGAGACCAGTACTTTTATTATCGTCTGCCATTAATAGCAGAAATCCTCTCTTCCGTGTTGCATGGACACACGCCCTTCCCTCGCATCACCCCCTTCACACCCCCGTACTTACTTCTTTACCCACCCCATCCTCTCCAACCTCCGAACTTCCCTCCCCATCATCTCCCTCGTCTGACATACAGCGACCTTCTCCGGATACGACTTCACTGTCTTCGCAACCATATACAAACTCTGTCCCTGCGCCAAATTGCCCAGAAGTTTTCTCTCCTCCCTCACTTTGCGCTTCAATTCGCGTTCCTCTGACCCCAAAATCTCAATCTCTCTCTCCAAAAACTTCACATACTCTGCCAAGCCTTCTTCTCGAACCAATTTGCTCACGCGCAAGATCGCCGGCTCAAACGGCTCAGTAGCGTCGGCAACGAATGTGTCCCACATTTGGTTCGTGGAGAATATTGGAGGGATGTAGTCGGGTCTG
Organism: Cercospora zeae-maydis; assembly: GCA_023512815.1. NCBI lineage: Eukaryota > Fungi > Ascomycota > Dothideomycetes > Mycosphaerellales > Mycosphaerellaceae > Cercospora > Cercospora zeae-maydis. Next base: position 5,164,205 of record JAKLWY010000001.1, on the reverse strand, counting down.
GCGGCAATCTCCTGCGTCTTGCGGTACTTCTTCCAGCGGGCGCGGTAACAGTCGTCGTAGATCTGCAGACGTGCCTCTGGTGGCAGATCGAGGAAATGCAGCTTCTTCTTGTTGCGTGCTAATGGTGGTGGTGGTGAGGCGACGCAGAGCTGTGCGAGAAGCTTGATGGTGGTGATGGGGGCGCTCAGCAAGAACTCTCGTGCAAAGGGATTAAGGCCTTGTCGCGACTTGCGGCTCCCGCGTCGAGCATCTTGTACTTCTGTAAAGGATCGAGACACGAGAACCGAGATCTTCTCGATGAACTTGGAGGTCGTTCTTGAATGTGCGCAGGTCGGGGTCGTCTCAGCTGGTGTGGCGCGAAGTACTGCTTTTGTGCCGGAAACGTCAGTCTCCTCTCCTCTATCATCTGTGTATTGTGTAGTGGAGTTGAGCCAACCCAGTGGCAGTCTGGGGCCGCTGCGGCAAGGCATCTTGTCTAATGTACGCGATGGTGCAATTCGCTCGTTGTGCGAAAGCGCTCTTTTCGAAGCCGCCAGGCGGACGCGTGACTCAGCGAGTGCGCGTTACCTATTTGGTGGGCTTAGCTGCTGCAGGCGGCAGCAAGTGAAGCGAAAGGACAAACGGTTCTGGGTCCCTGCCACCGCAGCTGAATTTCCGCGCAATCGTTCCTGGAAGCGAGCTCTTCACTTGAAAGCAACACCTGCCGCGCGGGGCTGACGAGAAATTGGTATCCATTCTGACAAAACACTATCAAAATATCATGCTATTACACACACCCAGCATACTCCACGCTTTTCAACAACAAAGATCACTAGGTATTTCCTGACAAAAGAGATATGCTTGCCGTTGTTGGATTCAGTGTGAAATGACTGCTGCCGTACCATCGCCTGCTGCGGCTCATGTTCTTCTCGTCGCATCAAGCTCCCAATCCCTGGTTTGAAGACATGAAATGAGAGGTCCATCAGTACTCCACAAACTTTGCAACATCAGAAGTCTATCCTTGACTGGCAGGTCCACGGGTATGATTTGGCGTGCCATGCGATCCAGCAATGCTCTGCGGGCCTGCGTGAGCGGCTGGTGGAGGTGGTGGAGGAGCACTGTCCACTGCGAGACGCACCTTGCCCAGGTTTGGCTGCGGTCTTGCACCCCGTGTCAGCAAGCAAAGTCAGAAAAAGCCACGCATGGTGAAAGAGAGTAAAATTATCAATGCTCCAAGTGCTGGGTATCATTTTTGAAGTGGAAGCATGTCTAGTACCCATTCATGGTCATGCGCTGGCTTTGTCTGCTGAGCTCGCGGTCAGCTGCTGGCGAGATGGGCCGGCTGCCACCGTGCACTTGGGCCGAGCTCTCCTTGAGTGCGAGCAGCTGCTTGGCACGGAAAGACTCGTAGTGGATCTGAGAGGTGGTCTCGATCAGGTCTTGCAAGTGGGTGCGGGTGAGAAAATCGCGGAGGTAGACAAATTCGCAGTGCTTCTCGTCTTCGACATTGATGGTTCCCCAGCGGTTCTGGCGGCCACGCACGGTCTTGCCGTTAACGTTGATGTTGCGCTCACTGCCGACGACTGCGAATGGAATGATGGACTGGCCGGGTCAGTAGGTGCGTTTGAAGGTACGAAGAGAATGATTATACCTTGATCTGGGAGTTCATTGCCGCCTCCTCCGAATCGTACTCCTCATTCTCGTAGGGGTACATGCGGATGTTGTGGAATGCAAACTCCTCCTTGATGCGGTCCTTGAACAGCTGCCTCTCCTCCAGAGTGAGACTATCAGACTTGGCGATGACAGGCACAACGTTGACGGTCTCGCTCAACTTCTTGAGCACGACAATGTCGATGGGCTTCAGAGAGTGGCCAGTTGGAGAGATGAAGTACAAGCAGCAGTGAATGCGCGTATCTTGGATGTATCGCTCACGCTGAGCAGTCAATTCCTTTCGCAGGTATGCGCTGTGTTGGTCTTTGATGTACTTGACGATGGGATCCCAGCAGCGGTCGTTGTTGACAAGATCGCCATAGCCGGGAGTGTCGACAATGTTCAGGCGCAGGCGCACGCCGTTCTCCTCAATGACATGTGCGACTGGGTGGATCTCGGTGGTTTGGCGGATGGGCTCGTTCGGTGTCAGGCGGCCCTTGCTGTCGACGAGGTGCGAAGCGAAGATAGTGTTGATCAGAGTCGACTTTCCGAGTCCCGTTTGTCCTGTTGGCCGAGTTGCACGTTAGCTCTTCATCCCCCAATGGCTGTTGGCCAAGTTTGCGCGGCGCAAATCACCAGCCGGGTGATGTCGTCGACATACCGACACAGATGACATTGAACTGGAATCCGCGCTTCAACAGCTTCTTCTCAATCTGGGTGGTGATGCTGTCGAATCCAACGTGGCTCTTGGGGAACACGCTCTGGGCCTGCTGCGCATTCATCGTCGCGGCAGCCATGGTCGCCGAGGTTGCGGTGGTGGCTCAGAGGAGAGGGCGGTGAGTATATCGAGCAGAGTGGGTTTAGCGAGCGACTGCGATGGGAAGGCGATGTGGTGAGTGGGTGGATGGAGTACTCCTGCTGCGAATGGTATAGGAACGGGATGTGGAAAGTGCGGACGTGTCCAAGCTCAAGGGGTCCGACAGGGGAAGCCGCGACCTCCACAGCCAATCACGTGTTGAGGAAGCGGCCGCCATTTAGCAGCATTATTAGCGGAATCATGCAGATCTGCCCGTCCGTGATGAAGTTGCAGTGGCAGCGATAGCACCACATCCAGGCGCAACTCCATCATCGACACAATGGCGACATTACGAGCGCCATCGGCGTCCTTCCTCTCCGTCTTCCTCCCTGTGGTGCGCGCGCGCCTCCTCCCGCAAGAAGCGGCAGTGCGCCGGATACCTCTGCTCCACCAAATACAGCAACTTCGGGCAGCCGTGAGCCTTCTACCTGCGGTGCTTGTGCCCATCCCATCATTACTCGAGCAAATATGGGATGGCATTTTGAAGGCGGTGCCCAAGAAGAAGACGAGCCACATGAAGAAACGACATCGACAAATGGCAGGCAAGGCATTGAAAGACGTCACAGCATTGAACAAGTGCAGCGCGTGTGGGAGGCTCAAGCGAGCACACGTGCTATGTCCATACTGCGTGAAAAGTGGGCGATGCGCATCTGAGATAACGCAATGAATGATGCTAATTCTGCGACAGGCATCAAGCAATGGTTCGCGAATGGCTTCAAGTCAAAACAAGACATGGAATTCGAGAAAGAGAAGAGACTGGAAGCTCTGAATGCAGAACGAGAAATGAAGGGCAAGCGGCCTATCCTGTGGGAACAAATGTATGAAGAGAAGAAGACAAACGCCAAGGTGTAGTGCACCGGACTTGCAACATTCCAGCATAGCACAAGGCGTTCGGATCATGGACCCTCCTCCAGCGAAAGGAGCTGTAGAAACACCTACACCGCAATGGTATGTATAAAGAATTCGACATGACAAACCGCACAACGATCACTTCCCTGACCCCCTTTGGCTTTGTCGAATGTGAGAGGAATGCCGTCACAAAGGCGCGAAGCTACACTTCCAAATCCGGACAGAATCAAAGAAGGTGAGTTGAAGCCCCGTTCCATTGAGTATGCCCGGGATGTGTTGAAAAGACGCAACGCAACATTGTACGCAGCGATCTGCAAAGCAACATACCAATGAACGGAGGTATTCTCTCCCCAGCACACAATGCCGCGGTCGAGGCGGAGAGAGGCCTACCATCCGGAACTCTCATCCGAATCTACCAAAGACGTGAAGACCTCATTCGAGCAGCCGGTCGGGCTCTCTTCGCGCAACTTCGATATGCACCACCTACCAGAGATCAGCTGCGCAAAGCTGTGCGCAACCACTTCGTCTCCCGCATGGCAGTTGCCCTCGAACTTCACATGCCAATGTGGGTCGAGTATGCAGCTGTTCGGCCAGGACCCTCCCGAGAACAGATCATGCAGCAAGTCGATGGGATCCACGAGCCAATGATGCACGGTCTGCCCGCATGGTTCACGCCTCAGCACAACCACTGGCTGGCCTCGATTACCGGTCTCGATGAATCCGAGATTCTGGAATCATACCAACAATCACCAAATGTCCAGCGTATAGTGGAAGAGATCCGCATAGGCGGCCCTGCACCCACATATGGTGAGCTCTTCACCCCTCCGCCATATAGTCCGCCACGTCCACCGACTTTCGCCGAGCAACGCGCTTTCGCTGACCCTTTTATCCGGCGTCCTTCGATTTCCAGAAGGAGACATCTGGGTGATCGATACAACAACTCAGAGCTTCCAGATTCCATCGCAGTAGCGGATCCCTCAAATTGGGTGTTCTCAACTCATCGTGCACCGCCCGCAAATGGAGGAACTCGCAGCGATAGTCCGCCTTCTTACAGCAATGTTATGCGTGATGCTGCGAATGACCAGGCAGGTCGCAGAGCACGATTCTATGCAGCGGCCGTCACCGGCAGAATTGACGATCTGCTGCCTGCACTTGACACCGATTCAATTTGGGAGAGTGACTCGGCTGACTCTGATGAGAATCTCATGTCGGCATTGGGCCATTATCTGCGATCAGATGCATCTGCCCCGCCAAGTCCTCTCTTCCCAAGGCAATCCGAGTCCAGACGAACAAGCTCGTCTGGCGTCTCGAATGCGAGAGCTCAGGCGGCGTCTTCATTTGCATCGCTCATGTCTGGTTCTAGTCGACATCTCGGGCAGCGTAGGGGAACCCATGGCCGACGAGTCAAGTTCGCGCCGCTTCCGTTGTCGTCGCAGAGGGCTTCAGGTTGCCCCAACGTCGGGCCACAACGATCCTCAGCAACTCGGGGGCTAGCTGTTCAATTTCATGCTCGCCCGCAGAGCGCAGCGCGCTACGAGTATCTCGCGAATACCGCTCGACAAGCAGTGAAAGAAGCAATGCTAACTGAAGTGCAGCCGGGGACAGAAAGTGACAGCGAGTTCGAAGGGTTTCCTGATGATGTGGATGTTGGGCCGGAGATCCCTGTGCAACGTGAGAGTGTTGCTCGTAGAAAGGCCATTGAGGGAGGGCCAGCAAGGAAGACTAGGAGCAGGACACAGAACAAGAGTTGAGATTGAAAAGTGTGAGAATTTAACAGTGTTCTCGTAGTCAGATACAGCGAAATGTGTCAATCTCGTCCTGCTGTTCGTTTTGTGCTGGAGCATGTGACACCGTGATCTCGACGCGCTTCGAGTGACATCAGCTTCATCCTACTTCACATCTCGACTTTCACGTCCGCAACATCGTCTAGTGCACTCTCGTGCAGAGCATTTGCTCTTCGATAACATGGTATCCACAATTGTTGAAATTGGTTCACCAGTCTCCGCTGACATTTCCTGCAGTCGAAGCAATATCTCCAAACGCTGACCATCTCCAACGCGCACCCCACCGACATCTTCTCGCTCGCCGTAACGCCATCGCACCTGCTTACCGCATCCGGATCCTCGAGCATCAAGATCTACAGCACAAAAGGACAGAAAATCCACGCTGACAGCACCGAAGACGAGAATCCCTATCCCCTCGTACAAACGCTCGAAAAAGTCCACCCACTGGGTTGCCACCACATCTGTACCAGCCTCGACGGCCGAGTAGCTGCTTCTGTCGGCTTCGCAGGCGATCTCAAACTATGGCGCCATGATGAAGAGTCCAATGAATGGCAAGAGACAGGACAAATCACAACAGATAAACAGAACGCCGGCGAGCATTGGGCTCCCGCTCTGAGCGAAAACGGCCAATACCTCGCCGTAACCACCCCCGACGGCCGCGTCAATGTCTACGACACCTCATCCCTCGAACCTACAGCTAGCTCGGTAGAAAAGATTGCCCAATACGAAACCAAAGGCTCCTTCGGCATGTCTATCGACCTCTCGCCCAATGGCGGAATGACTGCAACCGGGCACCAAAACGGCAGCATCTACATTTTCAACAATTCGACGAAGCGTCTTGCGCATTCACTTTCTGGCCTCATCAAGCCCGTCCGCAGCGTGAAATTCTCTCCCGCGAACAAATTCCTTGCAGCGGCGGGCGACTCGCGCATCATTGCGCTCTACGATACGCAATCGGGAGAACAAGTGGCGAATCTGACAGGTCATGGCAGCTGGATCACGAGTCTGGATTGGAATTGGAGTGGGGAATTCTTGGTGAGTTGTGGGTATGATGGGAAGGTTAAGGTGTGGAGCATGGAGAGACGAGAGTGTGTGGCGACACAGACTGAGAGCGAGAAGTGTTTGTGGGGAGTGAAGTGGTTGGTTCAGGGGCCGAAGGCGAGGAACGAGGTGTTTGTCACGGGTGGCGCGGGCAGGGGTTTGAGCTTCTACAGGGAGGCCAGTGGGACATGATCCGAATGGTGTGATGTGAAGCCTGTAGGCCACGATAGCTGGGCTACTGACATGTTCTCGCCGATGCAGATGGACAGAGTCGGGCGAGAACGGCGTTGGCGATGAATGCATGTACGTTTACGATACCCATGGCGCAATACTGATGTTCTATAGAATGGGCGCATTGCACCCTACAAAAAGCGAGCATCGTACAAAGCTCAACAGATCCCAACTCCTGCACCATCTCAAACAAACTTCCCCCATTCCACATCCTTTCCGCTCGACCTCCTCACACTTCAACCAGGAATAGTCATCACGGAGGTCTCCATGAATCCAAGATGTCGTTCCTGATATTGCCAATCTGCCCAAGAATTATTAGTTCACATAGTACCTTGGACGATCGCTATCCTTGTAGCGCACAGCCGGCTTGCGTCTGACACCATCTGGATTGCGAAACCTCACCTCGCCCGGGCGAGGACGGTTCTCTTGGTTCACATGCTTGGCATTGCTGCGCTTCACGTTAGGCTCTCTGACCGAGCCCTTCAGGTGAGGACGCTCGACGGAGTCCCTGCGAAGGGCATCACTGCGCTTGAGTTCGGTGATCCTGCCTGGAGAAGAGTCAGCCTGTGTCAAGGACGAGTGCAAGTTTGCGTACCCGTTTCAGCTTTCCTCTCGGTTGCGGTAGCTGTCTTGTTTTTGTTTTTGTTCTTCTTGTTGTTGAAGAATGGGAATGTGAAGCGGGCTCGGCTTCCCCAGCCGTAGTCTCCATTGCGTGCGCGACGGGCCTCGCGGATGGCGAGGATGGTTGCTTCATCGAGATCTCCGAGCTGGTCATGATAGGTTCCTGTTGCTATCGGGTAGTGGGAGTTCCTGGCCGCAGAGCCAGTGACGCTTGGAGTGTCGGTGAAGAGTCCATTGCCACCGCCTCCGTTGAAAGATGACGGGTAGCCTGTTGTCTGAGGCCTGCTCGAGAACAAGCCTCCGACATTGGATACAACTGGAGAGGCAGCGCCCAGGCCTCCTCTACCGAGTGTAGTGCTCTCTGGACGTGTTGCGTCGCCGAAGAGTGAACTGCGAGCTGAAAGCGAAGTGGGCAGAGCCGGGCCGGCACCAGCATTCGACTGGAAAAAGTTACGTCTGTACGATGGAGCTGGAGCATTGGGCTGGTAAGCAGGACGCAGACTGGAAGGATGGTTCCAAGTTCCCATGCTCGTTGGATTGCCATACACAGAAGCTGGTGGAACGGTGTAGTCGAAGCGGCCGCGAGATCTGGTGGTCAGGATCTCCTCCATTTCGACATCGTCGTCGTCTGCATCGTCGACCTCTTCATCGTCGGTGTAATCAGCGAATTCATTGGCCAACTCATCCAAATCCTCTACCGTCTCCACCCTCGGTGTCTTCGAAGGGTTCGCAGGTTCAAAATGTCTCTTAGGTGGCAGTACCGCAAACCTTCCCAGAAGGTCTCCAGACTTTGGTGGCGCTGTCAGCTTCGCAGGTTGCCAGCGTGTCTCGCGCGGCTGCACCGACAACGTCCCCATGAACTCTCCGGGCTTCCAGTTGCCATTCTCCTTCCCACCCTTCTTTAACAGTTCTCCCTTCAACTTCTTCTCCTCGGCGGCTCCCAACTCATCGCGCAAGTTCTTGATTACGAGGTCAACGGAGTGTCCGAAGGTGTAGCGGTAGGCTTCCGTCAAGAGTCCTGGCGGAAAGTTGTTTTCTTCTTCGACCTTGCGTGTGTGAGCTGCAGTGAATGGGAGTGGATCGCCAGTGGCGGGGTCGATCTCGGTGTTGGAGGAGTAAGGAAGTTCTTGCTCTTCCTCTTCTTCTTCTTCGGAATCTACTTCTTCTTCTTCTTCTTCTTCTTCTTCTTCTTCTTCTTCTTCTTCTTCTTCTTCTTCTTCTTCATCTTCTTCTTCTTCTTGATCGACCTCCGAGATTGGTTCCTCGACAACTGTCGGTGCTTTGTGGGCGGTGGAACGCGTTTGAGGCGCCATTGTGGTTGTACTGTTGCTTGTTGCTTTAGATTTTGCCGGGAATGGCGATCGATGACAATGATGGCACTGCTCCTGAAAAAATGGAGAAGGCAGAGTTGAGGCTTCAGACGCATTGTGGGCTCGCGGTCGGTTGGAATATGAGGTAGAGAAAACAAAGAAGTTGCGGTGGTTCATTGTCTTATGCTGAGGAATTCGACTTCTGACCGGAAGCGGAAGGTTATCTTGTAAGTCAAACATGTGTCGCATGACAATAGTCAGGTCGAAGGTCCGGATCCGGGATGCGTATGGAACAAAGAGAAGTTCTTGAAGATCGAGCTCCAATGGCCAGGATCTCATTTTGAAGTATTGGCAATGACATTCGAGCTCATTGAAAGACGTGAGACTTGGCGTTGTATCTCCTCTGGTAGGCGCATAGTACACCGTCCTCTGTCGAAGTACGAGCGGCGTTCTACCAGACGCATAACCCTACCCTCAATCCCTCGCACATATCTCAGCCCTCACCAAGTGCTACAGCTCAAAAGTTGCACTTTCTTTATTGCGCACATGAGCATACGATACGATAAAGTCTCCACGGCGCCTTCGCTTGCGAAATTTCACCATGTTCTCACAGTCAACGAGTCACTGCCCGCTGCGCCCCTGGAAACGATGGGGAGGATTGTAGTAGCGATATATCGCATGGGGCCAGATTAGTTTAGAGTCGCGCTCCGTCCAGGAAAGTTCTTATACTCTTCAATACCCTGTTTCCGGCACAGCTTGCACATTCTCGGGACGGGAGGTTCCAAGCCATGGAACTCGCGTTCCGGACCATCTCTCAGCGTGCGAGTGAAAGGTCTCGAAGGCGGCTCTTTCCATACATGCCTTGCATGTTCTCCCCAATGTTACCCGAAAGCCTACTCGCAAACGATGACTCTCAGCTCCGTCGGGATCGTCAGAGTCGTCGCGGTGGCGTTCACCGACATAGTGTCGTTCGTGCGCAGTAGCTTGACCATTCTAAGATGAGCTGTTTCTGTTCTCTGTTTAGCTTGATTACTCGTAAGTTTGACGGCCAATGACGTTATTTCGTGCGACAAGTGAGTATCAGAAAAGCGAGATACAAATGAAGACCCTTATTTCCTGCTGCGGCCGAGAGGGGAGACAGCTGGTTTGTGGTTCTTGTTCTAACTGTGGTTCTTGTGCTAGCTTTCGCGAAATGAGGTTGAACAAGGCACGCTTCTGCCTACTCTGCGGAGCCGTAAAGCAGCGAATCAGCGAACTTCGATGAGCAATGTATGATTCGCCTTAGAGCCTGCTTCTGGTCCCATAGTGTCCACGGCATCGTCGAATGTCACATATCTCGAATGAGCAGACTCGGCCTTCCTTCGAACCCCTTGCAGGTGCTCAAGTCCTGCGTCCCTTAGGAATCTTGTCGAAGCTAAGCTCTCTTTCATCAACTATTTTCGTCAATGCTTATCCGATTCGAGTGTTATGTTGAAGCCCAGAGGACTTAGTCTGCACTCACGGAAGCTGACTTCTGCTCTCTGATGCTTCTCCGCTCTCTCTCTCTTCGCTGTCTGACGCTAGGTTTTCCTCAAGCGCTTCATCTCGGCCCTGGAACCCTTCGCTTTCAATGTCGCATCCGTTCACCTTCACTTCAGCACTGAATCTTGAGAGAACCGTGCCGATTCTTGTAACACTCACACGGCTTGACCGTAAGGAGCATCTCCTTCGACCGAGCCTCAACAAACGACTTGGCAAATTTCTTGTACTCTTCGACTCCTTCCTTGCGGAAGAGCTTGATAAGGTTGGTGATGAAGTGACCACGATTGCAGAACGGATTGACTTGGTGGCAACGGGAGGGCCGCGTCATGTTGGTGATGACAGACAATTCGAGATCCAGGCTGCTTGTCGTGGTCGCCAGAATTCTGAACTGTACTGCTTCGAGTGGCATCGTGTTCTTCGCGACCGTCTTCGTGGGCGTGGCGACGGCGCTGCTTGTCGTGAATTCTGCCTCCGATGGCATCTTGCTGCTCGAGCGCAATGACTCTGGCGCCATGCTCTTCCTCGTCGCCTTTACTGCCAGCATGACGCTTTTGGTATCTGTCAGTAGTGATGTGGGTAGTGTGTAGATGCGCGCCAGCCCCATTGACTGTTTGCAGCATTGGCAAGTGAAGCACAGGCGAACGTTCCATTTACCTCACTTCCACCTTCACCGCACTCCAACAACCACCATGCATCACGACATAAATCCACCAACCAGCCACCAGCAGACTGGCCATAGAAAGAAATTAAATGACACTATCATTTCGTTTCTTCCCTCAATCATCATCGTCACCGCGAAGTAACATACAATACAATCAAGCAAGCCTCACTCATCCATCCCTTGTTGCCTGGTCGCGAATTCCGCAAACCATACTGTATGCTTTCTCTTCGTATGCTAGTAGCAGCCCAACCCATTCGTTTTGAATTCCGATGGAACGGCATCATGAGTGGGCAAAGTCGCGCAGCAACTGCCGGCGATTGCAAAATGTGAATGCTTCCGCCATACCGTCGCATATGTCAAATCGTTCCCACCCTCTAGCGGTCAACGCCCAACAACGCCTTCCAGAATTTCAACAACACAACGCAGCCTTAATCGCTATTGTCCTGCGTGCAGCCCGAGAGCCCACTGCTCGACAGCTCACGTCGACTCCAATTCTTCAATGCCCTGCACGGGTTCTACCCGTCGCGAGTCATGGTCCTCTGCAAACCGACCCCGGCGACGCTCTTGCTTGCAGCCTCGCCATCAGGATCAGCAGGGTTTACATCTTTCTGTGTCCGAATGCCAACACCGTTGACATCTTCAGGAGCCGGCTTCTCGCTTCTCTCATCGGCTTCATTTCGAAGCTCATACGCCAAATCAAAGCATTCTGCAAGCAACGCAGAAACGGCACCTTGGCCTTCCGGAATGTCGTCCCCAATCATGAACTTGCCATCCTTCCTCATATTGTCGATACTGTTGATCTTCATGCTGTAGGGATACAGCTCGCGGGGAGAATCAACACCGCCGTTCTTCTTGACTTCCAACAGACATCGCTTGAGGGTCTGCAGCTGGTTGTAGATGGGCAAAAGAGCTTCTGATACCGGCTCCGAGGAAATGATGTACGTGTAGATCAACGCGTATGACTTTCGGAGCAGGTATAAGAGCGTTCGTTGCGCGTGAAGGTCTGCGTGTTGTCCTTGAGCATCCACAAAATTTCCATCAACTCTGCTCTCGTCGATGCGATCAAGTTGGCGTTGAAAGTCGTAAAGGTCCGTCTCGCGGAGTGACCAGGCCTGAGTGAAGTTGATGTGATCAAGCGCTGTCTTGATCTTGAGCAGCTTGTCGTACAGCTCCTTGAAGTTCGGATCGATCTTGCCCTTCCTCTCTTGAATGATCTCCACCCACAGCAAGCATCTCGCGAGCAGGCCTTTGACCACCATTTGCGGTTCTTTAACGCAACTCGGACAGTCCTGAATCAGTTGCAATCTCGCGGCGTATACCTCTTCTGCAGACTGTCCCTCATGTGGGTCGCGCTCAGTATCCAGCGAACCCTGGATCTCCAGCAACTGCCTTTCGAAATCTTTGACCTCTCTCTCTGGGAACTAAACAATACCGTTAGCACAGCTCCCAGACACTCCCAACACGTTACGAACAACTCACCCTCGATCTCGTATTACACGCACTCAAGCTCCTCAGAATGCTCACCAGCTTCTCATAAGTCTTCATCAAATCCCCGTCCAGCTGCGAAAGCGGTATCTTCAACTCCTCCAACGTCCTCTTACAACCATCGATCCTCGCGGACAACAACGTCAAAATCTGCTCGCTATGCCCAAACTCATTTCTCCCTCTCTCAATCGTCCTCTCCCATTTCGTCAAATGCTCGTCGATACTCTTCAAATCCGCCGGGAGATAGAAGCCCGCCTCGCGCAGGTGATTCAACAGCCGATCAACAGTACTTACGCAGGAGTAAATGGCAGGAGCTTCGCGGTTGCGGCCGACGGTGAGGAAGAGTAGAGAGATGAGACGAAAACAGTCATCGAGGACGGTATCGACGCGGTTTTGTTCGTCGCGTTTGGATTCGCGGATGCGGTTGAGGAGTTCGACTTGCTCGATGAGTTGGTGATAGTACCGTTGGACGTCGGCGGATTTGATGTAGGTTGAGCGGTCGCTTTTGAGGAGGGAGAGGTGGTCGCGAATGATAAGCACGCGATCGAGAATGGGCTGTTCCTTGGGGTCCAGCGGGTTGCGCTGAAATGGTGAGTCGGTCATGGTGGAAGTGTCACTTCTGCAGTCGAGGTGACGGTGGCGGTGGTGGGTGGACGTTGAAGAGCGATTGTTATTATATCGCCGCGTTCGGTGGCTGCTGCTTCATAATCCAGTGGGCGCATGCAGACGGACGTTGGCGGCAGAGGCAAGCAACAAGTCCTCGGGGTCCAGATGCAGCCCCGCTCCGGCTTCCATCTGCCACAAACTTCGTCATTCCTGCCTGACTCTCTTTCTGTTTCACGAATTAGAGCCTCAGGCACCAACACCGCCAAGACTTCACTCCGGCCTACCGCACTGCCATTCTGCAAAGTCAGTCTCCAGACGCCGAGCGCGCGAATCGAGATTCCACCACACATCCTCCGCGAGAAGAAGACCTTCACGACCTTGCTCGCTGTAGGCATCTCACCCCCCAAATCCACACACACCAGACCGATTCAGAATGTCTACCGCCGAGCTCGCCTCTTCCTACGCCGCCCTCATCCTCGCCGATGAGGGTCTCGAAATCACCGTACGTCCACTATCCTGCGCAATACCTCAAAAGTAACAACATTCTAACAACTATCCTCCCACAGGCCGACAAGCTCCAGGCACTCATCTCGGCCGCCAAGGTCCCAGACATCGAGCCAATTTGGACCTCCCTCTTCGCTAAGGCCCTCGAGGGCAAGGACGTCAAGGAGCTCCTGACCAACGTCGGCTCCGGCGGCGGTGCCGCTCCAGCTGCCGCTGCTGGTGGTGCTGCTGCTGGCGGTGACGCCGGTGCTGCCGCCCCAGCCGCCGAGGAGAAGAAGGAAGAGGGTAAGTTGAACAATTCGCAACACGAACGCAGTTCAGTGAAGGATAAATACTCATACTCCAATAGAGAAGGAGGAGTCCGACGACGACATGGGCTTCGGTCTCTTCGACTAAGCGGATCGCAACCACGATGTATGGGAGGATGCCCGCCACGACTCCATCTCCTGCAAAAAGACAACCTCGCAGGGGAAATCGTAGTAGAAGTCTGGCGTAAGGGACAAGGGAACGTTGGACAGTACCTTCATTGGTATCTGAGTCAACAGCGAAGATTTGCAAGCGCACCATCATGCAATGGAAGAATCTGTGCGAACGAGGAGCAAAATTCAGTGCACTCTGCGAGCGCATTTCGTGGCTTTGAGTACAAATGCAAATCAAGCGCAAGCCCCAATCCTACAATATTTCCCAATGCTCGCATTTTCCCTTTTCCGACTCTACTAATAACACTGCATTTGACGAAACCGGCCCGCCCCAATGCGCCATGCTATGCACTAATACTGTTACAAGGCTGCCAATGCCTGGATATCATGGTCTCGTAATCTCGTCATGTCGTGAAGCGTTCCCGCCGCCTATTGGACCTTGATCATGCCTTCATCTTTCTTCCAAAACGCCAACATGGACTGTATCGGCTTTCCGCGCGCAGCGTCACGGATAGAAACTGTCCAGACACTCCTATCCAGTCGCAAATTTAAAACTCGCGTCCATTGTGTGCTCACGAACCTGACTTGGAATAGCTGGGAAGTGGCAATGTTGGCGGCATCCTCCTTCCCTGCGTCGAAAGCGAGATATTCGTTGGTAGAGGCGGAAGCGGAGGGAAGCTGTTGTAATAGTCTGGCGTGCTGACTGCAGGCGATGGCGTCGGCGGCACGGTGGCCTGAACGGCTGGACCCAACGCAGCTCCCAGAGGGGTCGCCGGGACAGGAGGTACGGCGCCCGATACCATCTGTTGCGCCAAGGCAGTATTGAGCACAGTCGGAAAGCCGTTGTGCAAACTGTTCGATGGGACCGGTCTTGCTGATGCCGGCGATACAGTCTGTGCAGCACGCGTGACGTCTTTACAGGCCTGCTGGAGTGGCTTAAGGCGGTGCCTGATCTGGCCAATGTCTAGACCCTCTCGAGCCAGAATAACGAGTTCGTCAGCAAATTGTGCCCAGGCCTAGTAAAAAAGTCAGTTGTGTACAGCCAAAGAAGTTCTCACATCATGCCCACCTTTAGGGACTGTTCCGCCATCTGCTTGAACTCAGTCTGGTACCGTGCTGGATCCCCGGACCGCATGGTTTTCAGTCGCGCGAGAAGCTTCACATTGGTCGCAATCGCGACATCGCACTTGTGCATTGCCGATCCGTAAAGTCCAGCAAGACGGATGTTGCCGGATCGATCTCCGGCAGACTTGCGTTGTTGAAGCTCGGTGCGAACTGGCTGTAATGTAAGTGCGGCCATGTCGCAACAGGTTTTCAACTTCATGTAAACTCGGTCCGCACTATCCTCCGCGTCGCTCTCGGTGACACTACGTATAGTATTACTACGTGATGTTCCGCGACTGTGTGTCATGGAGGAGAAGTCGGAGAAGGATTGGTTCCATCGGGGTGTGGTAGAGCCGCCCATCGATGTCATCGTGTTGCTTCGACTTGAAGGTGTATGCAGAGGCACAGGCGGGGCCATTCCGCGCAGGTTCGTAACACTATTAGAAGTCGGTAGAACGGTAGCGCCTCTTCGCCGTGCGCCTGCAAATGGCTTTGCTTGTGTTGGAGTGACTGTCCGGCTGCTCCAAGCTTGTGATACGCGTAGGGTGTCCCGGGGATTGGCAGCTACTGTCTTGAAGCTGAGCAAGTGGCAAACGTTGCGCGCCTCCAGTAAAGTGCCGTATATGGAGTTGATAACCTGCCGAACGTGAAAAGCGTCAACGCGTTTGACGCATTGCTGGCGATTCCGGTTGAGTTCCTTGACGACGAAGACATACGATCGCAAAGCGAGTATTGCTGTTCGCACAATCTGCATCAATGTCTGGCTGTCCACTTCCATATTGTCTTCCATGATGTGGTTGGCCTTGTGAATGAGCCGATCCAGCTCCTCCACCTTGAAGTTCGCGCTCACTAATTGCTTCTCGAGCGTTGAACGGCGTGGTGTTCCACTGCCCAGCTGCTGTGCAATGTCGGCGAGTGGTCGGTGCATGTAGAAGAGCATAAAAAGGACGCGCTTAACGGCTTTGATGGAATCCATCATCGGCACCATCGAATTGCGACTCTCTGGCAGGCTTGAAAGCGTACGTGCCAACGCTATCCTGCTCACCGGGCCGCCGTCCACTGGGCTGACTGCGCCAGACGAGCTCTCGCCGCCACTGACGCCGAGATAAGCGGAGTTGACGCTGGGTGCGCGAGAGTGTGGCGGCGTGAGCGTCGACGCTTGACTTGTACGTGCAGACATGCGCGAAGACATTTCGTCGAGCGAGTTCAAATTCGTATGTTTGTGAGGCACATAACCTTGACGACGATTCCGAATACTTGCTGGGGTCGCCACGGTCTCACTCCTGTTCCGGCTGGCATCGAGACTGCCAGTGAGGAGGGGCGCAATGCCGGCGCCGGACCTCTTGGAGACACTGAGATTGGAAGCGGACGAGACGCCGCGAGCGTGTGACCGCATTGGTATGGGTGGTGCTCCGTTCGGGGGCGACTCAGATTTTGGCAGGCCCTCAAGATTTTCGATGCCGCTGATGCTAGGACGGACGGGAAATCGACCACCAGTCACAACGCGCTTCGGAGGACGGGGGGTTTCGGCATTACTGTGGTATACATATTAGGTTTTAGGGAAGCCTAAACGGGGAGGCCAACCATACCTCAAGTCCTCGGAAGAGTCCGCCATGAGCCTTTCACGCATCGCAGCAGTGCGCATGAACTTCTTGACCTGTTGGCACATGTCTTTATCCTTCTCCGACTCAACCACGCCGCGATCCGTATTAGGCTTCAGAATCTCAGGCGGCGGAAACTCGATAGGGTTGTCGTCAAACTTCAGCTTGACCAGATTCATTTCGCCAAGAGCGAGCGGTAGCCTCTTAATCTGGTTGCGAGCAACGGCCAGGAACTTCAGGTTGGTCATCTTCTTGATGTCCTCCGGAATCGTGTCAATTGAGTTCTTGCTGATGTCCAGAATCTCCAACTTGGGCAGCGAGAGCACCTGTTGCTGGTTAGCCGCGGCATGTCTGCCCACGAATCTCCACACCGTACCGCGTCGGGAAAGGCCTTCAACTTGTTCCATCTTAGATTCAGATATCGCAACCGGTCACACTGCGCAATTTCGGTTGGCAGTTGTATGTTGCGGTTGTGTGAGAGCGCCAGCCTATACCGTGTCAGCACGGGGGCATCGTCCGTCTTGCGCCCCTTTCCTATTGACACACCTCTCCACGCGGTCTTTGATCAGCAGTACCACTTCCGCAGGCAACACACTGATGTTCTTGTGGCTCAAGTCCAAAGTCGAGCCGGTCTGCTGGTCCTTGGGCAGTTCGCCGCAGCCCCCGGCCGCCGCGTTCGCCTCTCTCTCCTGTTCATCTTCCAGCTCCTTGGTCACCAGCTCCACCAGCTGCTCGCTCGTCATTGGGGCGCGGGGCGCAGTGGCGGTGGAGGTCGTCACGTCGGCCATGGCTGCATGGTCGAGGTGCGGGAGAGGGAGGTAGCGTGGCTGGCTCGGACGTCGTAGTGCAGAGAAGTTGATGGGGTCTGGGTGAGGTTTGTCCATTTGCGCTTGCCGCATGCAGGAACCCAGCCAGAATGCTTGTCCTTTCACGTGTCTCGGCGCGGTACCTCCAGGGCCGAGGGCGACGCCGACAATCGCAACACGACACTTCACGCACTCTTTGACTGCACATACATATGAGAGACTACGTACTCCACGTCCTACGACGTTGGATCAGCGCGCCTGTTGCGGTGTGGTCGCGTTCGATTCGTGCTTCCCGTGCTGCCGTCGCACATCCGACGGTACGCATCATTGGCCGATGGGTCGGCGGCAATAATCCAGGGGCGCGTGGCTAGCCCGTGCGTGTGCAGGGCTGCATAATCGCCATAATAACATGACATAACTTCAGCCCGCCTAGCCTCGCATCTTCCGTCTCCGGCTCATCCTCCTCCCTCTCGCCGCCGAACGAGCGCCAATTGACATCTCCATACCTCGCTGTGCCTCATCCGCTTGCCTGTGCTGGGATATGTGTACGGCACTCTCCAGCCTCCGCCACTGTAGATACGATTGGCTCTAAAGTGAAGCCTGAGAAGGTGCATTGTTTGACAGGGCAGAGGTGAAGCAGAGCGCACGCTTGTGGACAAAACATTTGGCCAAAACGCGCTATTGCGTTCGCGAACGCTGACTAAGTAATCGCGCGCTTAGAAAACCCTCAAGACATGCTGAAGTTGCATCACGTTGCTGGAGTGGTCTAGCTTTCCTTCAGAGATCTCACATAGCGCGCAGTAGCAAGTCGCCTTTTCGGAGGCGCTTAACCCGACGACCTCCCACGAAAGCCTTCTGCACTCCTGGCAAGTTCAAACGAGTCTTCTATACAAGTGGATTATCTAATGCCTGTTTCGGCAGCTCCAACCGGAACAGCGAGCGAAGCTGTGAGCCTTCCTTCCCCAATCATAACTCTGGCCTCACAGGGGCGTCCATGATTGTCCAGCGTCTCTGCAGACGCGCGCCAGCTACACCGTCACACACTGCACCACTGGCATGGACGAGATGTCAGTCTACACTGTCACTGGAACGCCTCCAGCGTCCAATCCAGTCGTACATCTCGAAGTCGCGTGACCCGTATCTGAACCTGTCCATCGAGCACCACCTGCTTCAGAAGAGTTCCCCCGAATCAGCCATACTGTTTCTGTACGTCAACAGACCAAGCATCATCATTGGTCGTAACCAGAATCCCTGGGTGGAAGTGAATCTTGCGCTTCTAGGCGCCGCACCAAACCATTTGGAAACCGAACCCCCAGGATTGGGAGCCGTTGA
The DNA here is from genome assembly GCA_023512815.1 of Cercospora zeae-maydis. NCBI lineage: Eukaryota > Fungi > Ascomycota > Dothideomycetes > Mycosphaerellales > Mycosphaerellaceae > Cercospora > Cercospora zeae-maydis. The sequence goes on along the minus strand of JAKLWY010000001.1, from coordinate 5,145,845 downwards.
CCTCGTGCGACGGAGAAGTGGTGGAGGCACTGTTTTCCACGATGAAGGCAATGTCAACTGGACCGTGATCTGCCCTTCTGCAGATTTTACGCGCGACAAGCATGCCGAGATGGTAGTGCGAGCGCTGAGAAGCTGTGGCGTTGAAAGAGCCCGAGTCAACGCCCGTCATGATATTGTGCTAGACCAAGGCACACGGGGAGCTGACACGGATCCTGATGATACGCACAGTACGCCGTACGAGGCCACTGATTTTGACACTCCACGGCCACTTAAAGTCTCGGGATCTGCATACAAGCTCACCAGAAACCGAGCGCTACACCATGGCACTTGTCTGCTCAACACTCCGAACCTGAATATCATTCCAGAATACTTGCATTCACCTGCGAAGCCACACATATCGGCGAGAGGGGTCGAGAGCGTGAGCTCACCTGTCGGCAACATCTTGCTCAGCAACGAAGACTTTGTGGCGGCTGTGCAGGAGCACTTTGCTAAGCAGTGGGGTGGCATTCTGGATCCGACGGACATCGGCGCTGAAACACTCGAAAATGAGGCGGTGCACAAAGGTTATGATGAGCTGAAGTCGTTGGACTGGACCTACCTGCAGACGCCGCAATGGTCCTTACGCACTTCGGATCATGATGTACCTGGCGTGCAACTGGATCTTTCTGTCAGATACGGCGCGATTAGTGGCGCAACTCTCCAGCTTGCAGATTCTTCCCACGATGTCAGTGACTCCTTGAACGGCATCAAAGTGCACGAAGTGTCCGACTGGACATCAGTAATACGGCCCCTCGTCACCCAAGCTGGGGTTGACGCTCCTCAGGAAACATCACTATCCCGTTGGCTAAACACGATGCTGCCGCCTCGCAGGTGAAGTCCGGCGCAGCAATCAGTATGTATAACATTGTTATCGTGGCATGAAGTGGTGAAAACGTCCACTTCGCTACCCAGCGTCTAACAAATTTGTCCTCAGCTGTCCAATGTCAGAGGCAGTGTCTCGTCCATCATCATGCTGGCGAGGTCGCTGATCTTTCAAAACCGCTTTATCCAATCCCGCACGGCAAGAACCAACGTCCCTCGAAGTCCATCGCTGGACATCAGCCGACTCTTTGGGACAAGGCTGCACTCGTATACACACTATTTACCATGTCCGGCAGGAGCGTAGATGGCGTGCAGCATGCACCGAGTGCTGGCGTATGGAGCCTGTGTCAAAGTTGGAGTCTTCGATGTAGAGATGTGATCGAAGGGCTTAGACTTCTTGACCGCGAAATGTCCGTACACAGGTAGTCGTGGAAAGTTCTTGGTACCAGATGCAGGACAAATACATTCAATTGGGAGCAGGAGAGGCCAACTATGTAGGCGATAGAGCGCGAAGACATTGTGATGGCAGAGCGTCGTCCATACATAAGGATGCGACGTGCAAGTGCTGCACAGTCCCTGCCACCGGGCATCGGGCACCATTATATATCATGGTCTGCCGAGACAGACAAGTATCCCCAACACAACCTCGCTGATTCTGCTCTTCTCTCGCATCTCATCTCTTACACTGCCCAAGCCGCACAAGGCGAGCGATTTGTCCACCAGAAGCGAACCTGCCACACCACAAGCGCTCGTGTCGAGCGCCTCAAGTCACGGCAGGATTATGAAAGGTGCATAATCATTCTTGGCAACACAGGAATATACACTCACCCAAGGGAAGTGCTGGTGGTATAAGGGTATAGGTGCCAATTTTTATCAACTTGAGGAAAAGAAAGAGGATTTGCAAGGCAGAATTTGGATATGTAGCTTGCAGGCGGGCCGGGAGGGCGGGAGGAGGCGGATGAGTCAGCTGCCGTGGTGGGTCGGACGGGAGTTTGGAAAGTTGGAGGGCGTGAGGATTGTGGTGCTTTGCGATATTCGATGTAGATAGTTCCTGGTATGCTTGAGTGGACTTTTTATTCGAAGGTACGATGTCCTCAAGATGATTCGTGACGTGAATGTCCTTGCCGCACCTCCACGCGTCGCGTCACGTCCATGAGAGTCTTGGCAAGGCCTCCATCTCCGTCGACATTGAGCTCATCAACAACGTCTCTTCCAAAAGCATTCCGGCCGCAAACCGCTCAGAATCGACCTGAAGCCACAAGAATTAGCCAAAAGCGACATGAGAGGCCAAGAAGAGGAGGTCTTGGCGTTCCTTCTGCACGCAAGCCAGACTGCCAACAACAGCTGAGAAAAGGTCAACTTCAGCGGTCATGCCTACATATGGCGTACCAGGGCGTAAGCTAGGCCAGAAGGTCGATATTGATTTCACGCTGCGTAAAGTCTTCGGCAGAGACACGTTCAGGTATGCTGGACCAGATATTCGACACTTCCTAATCTGACCTCTGTCAGACCAGTCCAACGCGAGGTTGTGACAGCAGCACTCGAAGGCCATGACGTTTTCCTCCAAGCAGCGACCGGCTTTGGCAAGTCCTTGTGCTATCAACTTCCGGCAGTCGTTGATTTTGGAATCACCATTGTCATCTCGCCACTTCTTGCCTTGATGAACAATCAAATCGCCGGCCTGCGGGCGGCGAAGATCAAAGTGGAGACCATCAACAGTACGACTCCTCACTCCACGAAGCAAGCTATCTTGGCCGATCTCAAAAGCGGACACCCTCTCACACGGCTGCTGTACGTCACACCAGAATACTGCCAGCTGGACCATTTCCGCAGCCATCTCAAGATCGTCTACGAGCAGCGAGAATTGGCGCGAATAGCTGTCGATGAAGCTCATTGCATATCAGAATGGGGACATGATTTTCGACCCAGCTTCAAAGAGCTCAGCTGGTTCAAGAAGGAGTTCCCAGATATCCCAATGATCTGCTGTACTGCTACGGCACCTCGCAATGTCCGAGAAGATGTGATCAGAACGCTGGCATTGGACTCATCAAAACTCCAAAGCTTTGCCATGACCACAAGCCGACCAAACCTCCACTTCGAAGTCCGCTTCACAAACGACGACGAAGACCGCTACGACAACTTCCTCTCCTGGCTCCGATCCACGCACGAACGCCGCTCTAACAACGCGGCCCGATCACAAGAATTGACTCAACGCAACGAAAGAGCCACCAATGTCTCCGGAATCATCTACACCTGGTACCGCAAAGACACCGAAGAGCTCGCCGCACGTCTTTCGCAAGACGGCATCGGCGCCAAAGCCTACCACGCAGGTCTGAGCGTCGAACAAAAAGAAGACCACCTCGACGGCTGGGTCAAAAACAAAGCAGGCTACGACGTGATCGTCGCAACGACAGCCTTCGGCATGGGAATCGACAAAGACGACGTGCGCTTCGTCGTGCACTGGCAAATCGCCAAATCCTTCGAAGGCTTCTACCAAGAAGCCGGGCGCGCGGGGCGAGACGGCAAAGCTTCGCTCTGCATGCTCTACTACAGCCGCGAAGACCGCGATCGCATGGGGAATATGATGATGCGGGAAATGACCAAGCAGAGCGCCAAGGGCGAATTTGCGCGTCAAGCGCAAGCGAATCGAGCAAAGAGCGTGCAGGCGTTGATCAAGTATTGCGAGTCGGTGACAATGTGTCGACATCAGATGATTGCAGAGTATTTTGGCGAGAAAGAGGAGCCGGTCTGTCAGTGGGCGTGTGATTGGCATAAGGATCAGAAGGGGCTGGCACAGAAGAAGAATCGCGGGTTGGCGAGTGAGGAGTGGGTTGCTACGCAGGCTCAGGCGGGAACGTATTCGAATGATTATTATGAGTGACGATTGTCGAACATTGTCATGGCCGGCGGTTGTGTGAGAAGGTTTGGCAGGCTGGTTGTGAGCTATAGGCGAATCATTTGACAGGTTCGAATCGAGGCACTTTACACGTCTGATCAAAGAATTTGGCGAGGTGACACACCAACGGCTCCCACGTGACGGACTTGTCAATGCATTGGTGCGTATGGCTTTGTCGGTCATGAAATGCCAAAAGCGTCGAGGGTGGGATACGTATGTCAAGCGATATAGATGTGAGGTGCGATTCCGGGTACATAGATGTTAGAGTATACTGCCATGGAGAGCGCAAGACACCATTCGAGGGTTGAGGTTGGCGACAGGTGAAGTCGAGCCAATCGTCGTAGGAGCAATACCTCCATCAGGCAACGCCTGCCCCATGAGGAAAATAATCCCGCGCTACAATACCAGGAGTTGACATGATGAAATGGCGAACCCCACGAAGGGGCGGAAGTTCCGTGATGACTCGGCAGTCTTCCAGGGCGTCGAAGTGGAAGGTCTGGCAAAGTCAGCGCCAATGTGCAGCGCACAATAAGGGACTTCGTGTTCTGGTCCTTGACACCGTGCGGACGGTTAGCGGAGGTCCACGAACCCTGCTCGAGCGCTGAGATACGGCGGAGAGACAGCGACCACGAGGGTGGAGGTGGTGCTGTGGTGCCCTGCATGAATTTCCACATCTGTGGGGAAGAATTGCGCAAGTACAACATGGCGTTGATGAAGGTTGAAGATCCGGCACGAGATGAGTTGGCAGGAGAGCACGCCGCGGCGGACCCCGATCCAGTGTGTGTGCCGGACCGATGATCCTCTAATCAAGCGGGCGATTTCGCGCCAGCAGCGAATGCAGTAGACTACTGTAGAAACGGTTGAGGGCCCCAGAGACAGTTCACGTAGAAGACGGCTCGTCGGCTAAATATGGACCAGCAGCTGCGAGACCGAGTCGGCCGCGCGACGCGCTGTCCAGCAGGTATTGCAAAGTTGTACTGGAATGCTGGGTGCTGCCCTGGATGACTTTGTCCATGGAGCGCGATAAGCGCAAGAAAGAGCGGTCGGTTGGCTTGCTTGGGGGGAGTAGTTCAGGTGGCGCGATCGGCGTGGGAATGGCGTTTGGTTTCTGGGGCCGGGTCGTCGTCTATCGTATTCACAGCGGGTCTTGGACGAGCGTGGGTGGGCGCATGTTCTACGCCGCCGTGGCCATCGAGCGATATGCTTGGCAGCGATGGAGGAAGGTGTCGTGTCACGATGTCCAGGCACCAATGACAGACGCGGCAATCACGCGTGGCGAAGCATGTCAGGACAGGAAGCCTCGTCGAGCTCCGGCTGTCAAAAGGACGAGGCGTTGTCAGTCGGCACAGTTGGCTGGGATTGACATGTGGGGGAGGGATTGTGGCCAAGGATGTTGTTCATCATGACACGAAGAAGCTTCTGCCTGCTCCCACGAAGCATCCCGCTTCACCATCGTGGCTCCGCATGCAGCGCTAGAACCAGACAGAGCCTGCTTGCTGCTGTGACATTCGGGGTGGTTTATGCAATGGGCAGGAATGCTGTACTAATAATGCGGCCGTCTCATGCTGATGAGATCATAATACATTCACTGTGGTCTGTACATACACAGCAAGATGCACGGTTCGGCGATCCATACCCACTTGGGGCTCCAGCGGGAAGTGGTGGAAGACGGCGACTTCTCGGACATTTCTAGCCACGCCCCATGTCTCAACACCTTCTGTTGCTGTTGCTGTTGTTTCTGCTGCTGCTGCTGCTGCTGCTGCGGGGAGCACAAGGCAGATGGTCTTTCGCGGGCAGCAACATGATGAATAATATACATATACTGTAGATAGACAGCAGCACGAGACCCACGATGGTCCGATGGAAGTGCATGTGACGACGACACTGATGATTACGGCGGTTGGCCGGAAGGGTTTCTTGGATTGCTCATCATCGGCCGCGCCCGCCAATCAATCAAAGCGCGCGAGCGGGCACTTGTGCTTGCCAGTGGGAAAAGCCCCTCCCCTCCGATGCAACCACCCACCTCTCGACCTCGCCCAGTGAATATAGTACAGTACGCCCGCGCCCGTCTCGGAAACGGCGGTTTCAAGAAGACCACCGACGACCCAACGACCAACGACCACCTGGACGCCAGACTACCGGTAACACGACATTCGCTGCCTCGGCAGACCCACCTCGTCGCTCCCGCCAAAGCCCGACGAAGCCACACCTCATCTCCCACACACAAAGAGCCACCGTCCTGAAAGCGAGCGCCACCACTCCCACCACACCGACATCTCTCGACTCGTCGGTGACACGCCCCTCTGTCACCGACATCCCCCCTCCTCCCCCCGCCATGTCGCAAAACTTCACCGCCCGGCGCGCTCCCAACGTGTCGCAATATCTGCAAGGTCTCAACGAAGTGCCGCATCCCGGCCAGAACCTGCAGAACGACTTCCCCTTCGACGATGCCTTTGACATTGCCAATGTCGACTTCCTCGACCTCGATGCCGTCGGCGCCTTTCCCGGGCAGCCCACATACGAGGACAGCGCTGCCAAGAATGGTGAGTCGATTACTGATCATCGTTCTTCACCAAGACGTGGAATGCATACTGACAGCCCTTGATCACAGGCCAGAACTACCCGTTCAACGACTTCTCGGCCTTCCCACACACCAATGTCGCATCCCCCGCCTCCACAATGGCATCGCCGTCCACGTTGCACGCCAACTACCCAGCCCAGCCATTCGCCCACGGGCCGGCACCAGGCGAGAAGCGCAAGGCTTCCGTAGCCATGCCAGCTACCGCCGCTGACCTGGAAGAGCAATCGCGACTCGCTGCGGAAGAGGACAAGCGTCGAAGAAACACGGCCGCCTCGGCACGCTTCCGAATCAAGAAGAAGCAACGTGAGCAGGCACTGGAGAAGCAGGCCAAGGAGATGAGCGATAAGGTTGCCTCCCTCGAGGGCAAGGTCCAACAACTGGAAATGGAGAACAAGTGGTTGAAGGAGCTCATCACAGAAAAGAGTGACGTCAAGACTTTGGACTTTGCTCAGATGAAGAAGGAGTCGGAAGGCCGGAAAACCGAGAACCGCACCGACGGCGTGGGCACAGAAAGTGCTTCTACTGATGACGCTGATTCGAAGCCCTAATCCTCGCTCGCACCACCTCCCAGACGCACCCCGTTCCGGCCACTCCATGTGAGGTCAATCGCCAAGCATGGACGTGCAGAAGTCTTGGTCGGAAAGGTCGTTGTTGTAAAAAGTTGATTTGGTTTTTTCTCTCTCTCTCTCTCTCTCTGTATCTCTCCCCTTCTCCTCACACTCGGCCTCTGTTTCTTGTCGTCTTCGCCATCCGGCACACGGATGGATCGGCACGTCTCTCTCAAGCAAGCTTGCTGCGTTTGAGCACACATACCCTCTTCCTCCGCAATACAGTGGTAAGGGGGAATCGACTTGATAGATTTTATGTACATGACAAATGAGATCTACTAATGATCTGATGAAACCTGGGAACGAGAGTCGGTCTATTACTGTCGTTTTTGTACTTCTTTCCCGTGTGAAGTAAAGCCTCAAATCGCTGCTCAAATTCGCATCAACGGTAAATTCTTCGGGTTCATATCTCCATGCTTACATTCGCCCAGCTAAAAGGTATCAATCAAAAGACCCCATCCCATGTCCATGTGTGTATATCCATATCCCATCATACCAAAAACGCCCCAAACGACACTCCCCCGCTAAACCCTTCAAATCCGTCCACTCAACTCAACTCCAAAATCTTATCTAATCAAAAACATCCACCGCATACCTCTCCCCTCTCCACTGCTCCCACTTCTCCCTCGCCATATCCTCCGTCAAAAGGCCCTCCTCCTCTTCCTCCGCCTCCGCCTCCTTGACCTTCTTCCCACTCGCAACATCCTTCTCGCTCTCCTCCATCAAAATCCTCACCGCCACATCCCCAATCGCGCGTCCCACCGCCGCACTCCCACAAATATACGCCCGAGCACCCTCATTCTCAAAAATGCGTGCGACTTCTGCGCGTTCTTGCCACAAGCGGTCTTGGACATATTTGCAATTGGAAGATTTCTCGGGAGCTTGCGAGTAGGCGTGGAAGATTTTGACAATGCCTTTGGATTCCCAGTCGGCGAGTTCGCGGGCGAAGAGCGCGTCGTGGTCCGGGCGGCGACAGCCGATGAAGAGCAGGGCTTCACCGATGGTTTTGTTGCCCTGGGATGCTTCGGCCTTGATGGCGCGTTCTTGGAGGAAGCCGCGGAAGGGCGCGAGGCCGGTTCCCGCGGCGCCCATGATGATGGGAAGGGAGTCATCCAAAGGCAAGTGGAAGGCTGCGGAGGATTTTTTGATCGCGACTTGGAGGGTCGAACCTGGTAAGAGGGACTTGAGGTAGGAGGTCGCGGTGCCTTTGTGGGCGGCGCTTTCGATGACGCTGAAGGTGATGGTCGCTTCCGTGGGTTCGTGGAGTGGGGAGGATGAGATGCTGTATTGGCGGAGACGGAGGGACGGGTGCATGGAGAGGAAGGTGGAGAAGGGGATCTTGATGTCGGGGTAGCGTTCGAGGATGTCGAGGACGGAGCCGCTGTCATCCATGAGGGGGACTTGAGAGTGTTGGGCGAGGATATCTTTGTTTCTCCGCGTGGCCGGTGTGCTGAGTTCAATGTAACCTGCTAGGACCACGGAGACGGGCAGTTCTTGTTTTGTTGGGATCGTAGCGTGCGAGCCGTTGGTGATGGTCATCGATGTGTCCCATGGCAGCGAGAATCGACGGAGAACCCGCGCGACCAGCTGTTCATGATTTTGCGGTAGCACGGCAAGGTAATCACCAGCTTCATATCGCATGTCTGAGGGCAGCTTCAGGGTCAAATGTCTCTTCTCCGCTGCAGCCGGGTGGGTGATCCGTTCGTTGGACAGCACCTTGGCATTCTGCAGCTTGTAATGCAAATGTGATGCTCTTGACATGGTCGAAAGTTCGACCTCGAATGTGCTCTGCGACTCGGGCTGCGAAACGTTTGGAGACAAAACTTTCCACAAGTTGTCTGACCAAGCATCGAAGTCGTCGAAAATGGCGCCTTGAGACACATCTGTCTCACCACGCTCCATCAGAGCAGTGGCGCCCTTGTCCGTGAGTATTTGAGCAATGGCTCGCGGGACCTTTTGATATGTCGAGACCCAATCTTTGTGTCCACAGCCGAAGACTGCATACTTGACACCCGAGATTTTGGCCGGGTCGATCGTCTTGAGCCATTGCATGAAGATTTTGGCGTTTTCAGGTGGCTCTCCTTCATAGGTGCAGGAAACCAAGACGACCGGGTGATCCTTGGGGAGATTGTCTACTGCTCCGTCCAGTTGGCTCACTGCAGGCACAAAGCCACGAGCCTCAGCAGCAGACGCGAGGGACTGCGCCAGGTTTTCACAAGTTCCGGATGACGAGCCGTACAGAATCGTCAATGGACTCCCGCTGGGTGTTGGCGCAGCACTGCCGCTACGAGTGTTGGCGACTGAATCAGCTTTGGATTCCACCGTGGCAGGAGCGCCGTGGAGTTTCTTCACAAGCGTGATGGGATCAATGTTTTCCCTGAGACGTGCTTTGATGTAAAAGCCGGCGGGCTTGATCGTGAGCGATTCGACAATTTTCAGCTCGTAGCTTGGATCAGCCATGCGTAGGTTGAAATTCTGAAGCACGAGAGCGAGCGCAAGAAGTGCCTCTTGCCACGCAAAAGGTCTGCCAATACAGCCTCGTTTACCTGGATACAGCGTCAGCACGTTGCTCGAAAGAAAGCATGACTCACCCACCATTTCCAAATGGTTTCCAGGCACCACCCGGCAACTTCTTGAAGTTCTCGTCGAGCATACGCTCTGGTCGGAACTCGTTGGCGTCCTCGCCATAAACAGCGGGGTCTCGTCCACTCTTGGTGAGCAAAATGGTGATTTTCGCGTCTCCAGGCAGAACATATTTTCCACCGAGCACTACTGGCTCCTTGGTGGACTTGGGTCCGACTGTGAAGCCGGGCGCGGTAGGCGAGAGACGCAGTGATTCGCGCAGTACAGCCTCGATGTATGGAAGCTTGCTTAAGTGTTTGAACTCCACGGGCGCCGACCCAATGACCGTGTCAATCTCTTGCTGGGCTTTGTGTAGTGCTTCGGGGTTCTTGAGTAAGTAGTAAATTGTGAATGAGAGCAGCCCCGATGTGGTCTCGTGTCCTGTCCAGAGTCAGCGGAAGAACGATTGACATCGGTCCCATAGGTCCCGTACCTGCAACCAGGAAGGTCAACATCTGTTGATAAAGACAATTAGCGACACAGCCAAGAAGTCTCTGCTGAACACAGTGGGAGGCTTACGTTATTTATGACAGTCTCCTCGGTGAGTGGAAGGCCGGTGGCGGGATCTTTGCCATAGAGCATCATGTCCAGGAGATCCTTCTTGCGAGGCGCTCCTTTCCGTCGATCGATGCATTCCTGTGCGACTCGTTTCATTGTGGCGATGTCTTTGAAATACTTCTTCTCTGCTCCGTGGTTGAGCAAGGCTCCCAGCTTGGTGCGTGTCGTCCTCCGGGAAGATTCTGTCAGCATGTCGTTCATGGCTCGCACGAACTCGTGAAGATCTTCACGATAGAACGAATTGAAGCGCATGTCCATCGCACTGCACCCCATTAGCATCGCTCGGCGATCGTCTCGGCGAGAGCGTACCATAGCGCTATTGAGTCGAGTGTCAACCTCGTCATGTCGCCGGTGACATCTATCTCATGATCCGGCCCGTTTCGCGCCCACTTGGCGAGTAATTGGCTCGATACATCGTGCATTTCTTCGAATGAGTCCTTGATTGCAAGGGGACCAAATGCAGGCTGCAAAATTTTAGCTCGTGTCGCAGGCAGTGAGTGGGGAGGACGAATGTCGACGATGGTGCGTACCGTTAGCGTCCTGTGGGCGGCTGCCCAGTTGGGCTCGTCGTTATGAGCAGTGAAGAGGCCATCTTTCGCAGCATTGCGGACTTCTTCCAGAGCATCGTCAATTTTCTTCTCGAATCGAGTCTCGTCGCAGAGTTCTGCCACGAGTGCCGCAGACGAGACGATATAAAACTCAAAGTTCAGGATTTTCAGCTTGAAGATTTCACCTGTGACGGGTCAGTGTATTGACTACGATGCGCAGTCGGCAGAAGGCGGACCATATTTGTCTGCCAGTCGTCCTACGCTCTGGGTGCCGTTCACAGGGTCAAGGTCAAATAAGTTGCCCACTACCGGCAAGCAGCGCGGTTGTGGGATCTTCGAAGTCATGATGTGTCTGGTGTGTGCTGGAAGTCAGTGCTGTTGGTCTGGTCGAAGGACGGTGTGTGGCATGGCGGCGACAGCACAGCTGGCCATGTGTTGGTATATATAATACAAGAGGGCATTGAGGTCAAACACATGGCGCTTGGCAAGGGTGCGTGGAAAGCGCGGCCAGCATCTTCCCGCCAGTGACAGCGAGTGCGTGACTATAGTGTGACAAGCTCAGGCACGAGCGCGGTCTTGCGAGGCTCGTCACGCTCGTGGCCTTGGAGCGCAGTCGTGCGGTCGAGGCATGATTGTCGTCATACCAGAACGCGGGCTCCGCGGTGAGCCGAAAGCAATCTCAGCAGCATCCTGGTCGGGACGTGTGTTGCGGTTGTGTGTATATATATATACAACAAGGTGATGGTGCGCCACGGCGTTCTGGTTGTCGGGGTATGAATGAGAAGAAGAGTGTCATGCTGTTCAAGTCATCAGGCGTGGTGCTGCTTCCATTCTGCACTCGTTCGTCCGTGGCGACGGCGGCATGCCCCAGGCCATCGCAGGCCGCTAAGTTAGACTCAACCCAACATGCCCCAGGCCAACACGATGCCTCTCCCCATACGTACTGGACTTTTATATTTATGGCGGGCGTCGGATGCTCGGGCGAGGTTTGTTGGGGTGGTTGGGGGTGGTTTGGGCGACGAGGCACGAGGGAGCAGGGAAAGCAAGCACACAGCCAACCAACCCACACAGATCTGCCGCCAAGCGAGGCCAGGCAGCAGGCAGGCAGGCAGCAGGCAGGCAGGCAGCAGGCAGCAGGCAGCAGGCAGCCACCCTGCCTGCCTGCCTGCCTGCCTGCCTGCCTGCTTGCTTGCTCACTGCCCAGGCCAAAGGGTGCCTGAGGATTGCAAACCCTCATATTGTAATGGAACAAGGCGTCGCATCATACTTCTTACTGTAGTCTACCATGATGACCTCCTCCGTCCTGCCCAAAGCAGCAAGTCCCTCCTCCACCCCCCCCCCCCCAATATCCGCGCCTTCTGCTTTCGGCTCTCTACTCCTACTCCGCTGACGCCCGCTCGTGTCACAGTGCAGGAACTGTCGTCTTCGCAAAATCCGATGCGACAAGAAGTATCCGTGCTCCAGTTGTCAGACTTCGGGAATCGAATGTCAAAGATCCTCCAACAGCATCGCTCTCCCCAGCGCACGCCCCTACCCTGCTCCGCCATCTTCGACGCTTTCGTAGGCTTGGCTTCATCTACATCCTCCTGGTGACCGCCATTTGGCTGACGGAAAGTACAGCACCGTTGACGCCCAAGGTCTTGCTCGGAACATCGAGCAGATCAATGCCGCTGTTCAGCAGCTCCTCACCCTTCACACCAAGCCGACGACGAGCCACATCACTCCGCAGCCCACAGCCTTGTCGGACGAGCATGCCGGGGACCAGAGCGAGCTCCTGGACAGCGACGCCGAAATTCATGAAGGCGTCTCTTCCTTCAACTCGCAGGCCCTGGTGGCCGGCGAGGCCTCGGAGGCGCTTGCCGGGGGCCACCAACAGCTCGTCGCCGCCCAGGAAGGTCTTCGATCCCTCCGCGAGCTGGTTTCCGAAGGCAGCCCAGCATTCACCGATGGTGCATCGCCACGTTCACACCATCATACCGGCCACGCTTCCTTCTCCAGGAATCTCAATCTCCTCCCCATCGATGTCGTCCTGCAGGTAGTCAAAGCCTTCAAGACGCATGTGTCTTCCGTGGTTCTGCCTTACGGCATGCCTGGTCTGGAATATCTCGAGACCGCGTGCAGAGCAGCTTACTTTCCCACCGAACCGCTTTCTGCGGGCCAAGTTGCTGTGATGCACGGATTGATCTACTATCTTCTCTGGGAATGGAAGAGTCGCCCAGATATACCGCCGCCCGGCAACATGGACTTTGACAGCATGATGAAGCTGAGCGAAGGCAACTTCGAGCTCGCTTTACGCACATACGAAGTTCTGGCCTATGCCACTCACGATAATACCATGGCACTGTACATCGCCGCCGTCAAATCTCGAGAGCACTCGAACGTGAAGCGTGCATGGTCCTACGTTTCATGCGCAGCGCGCCACCTGCTGAATCTGGGCTGGCATCGCCGGTCGACCATCGCGGGACTGCCGTCGAATCAACGCCGCGAATATCTGATCCTGTTCTGGAATATCTATGGGCTCGAGAAGAGTCTAGCCCTAACTCTGGGCCATACGGCCACTCTGCGAGACGACGATATCGATGCAGACCCCGTTCCCGTCAATCCAGATCCTCGATATACGGACTGGGATGAAGCGCCTAATATCGGCGCACGCATGGGACGGGTCGAGGGCCAAATCTTCGATCGCTTGTACACGGCTTCCGCGCTCAACAAGAAGCCCGAAGAGCGTGTCAAGATCGTGCATGAGCTTAGTCAGGCTTTGGAGGAGTGCCTCTTCACATTTACCAAGGTGCCTCTACCACGAGCTCCGGACACAACCACTGCTGACATTCTTTTCCAGAAGCGAACGAAGGAGTGCGTACATCCAGATATCTACGACTTTGCCTTCGGCGAGACCAACCACGTTGCATACTATTCCCTCCTAACAACCCTGCATCGAGGCACATATGCCAGCAGTACCTCGGCCGGAAGTATAACCCAAGCCTGCTACGATGCCGCACAAAAGTGTCTCCACGCACATCTCGCTATCATCGAGCAAGTTCGCGTCTTCCGGGGCGGACAGTTGACGCAAAACTATCTCACCTGGGCCCTCCAATACGGAGCCTTCACTCCTCTCATCGTCGTCTTCCTCCACTCCATCTCCAACCTCGACGACCAAGACCTCACTCTCCTCCAACGCTTCCACGACTCCCTACTCGACGTTCCCGACATGACCGAAGGCACTCGCAAATTACGAACCACCTGCGCCATCTTCATCTCCGTCGCCAAAGCCTACGTCGAATCTCGCCCCGGCAACTCCTCAGTCCCAAACAACCTCACCAACAACCTCTCCCCGACAACTCTCGCCCCCAACACCGAACTCGTTCAACGCCAACAAATCCAGGAAGCCTTTGATCGAACTTCCCAAGTCATGGGAAATAATAGCGACCTCTCCCAGCAACAGCAGCAACAACAACAACACCAACAACTCCCGCATACTTCTGACGCAACCCAACTACATAGTTTCCCAGCCTGGGATCCGGGTCTGATGGGAGATTTGACGCAAATTGATGAAATGTCGGCCTTTATGGATAATTGGATGGATGGGAGTCAGCAGGCGGCGGATTTGTTCAGTGTAGATTTCGGGAGTGGGCCGTCGCCTTATGGTTTGTGATGTCGATGTCCTATACATATACTGAGCTTGGGGATGGAAATGAAATTGGATGGATGGGTTGGTGAGATGGGGGGGGGGGGGTCCCAGATTCATGGTTGATGGTGGTTTTCGCCGGGATGAAGAGATGTGAAGAAGCGGTTTGTTACGCATAACAGGGCATTTGTGATGGTCATTTTGCACATGGCAGATGGACGAGGTAGTTTCGATTTCGAGATTTCTTTTTATTTGTGGCAGGATATGTACATGTATCTATAAGAGCAAAGAGACTTTTTTTCCCCTAGTTTTCAGTATGCTGTTGTTACAATATTTTCTACACACAACCCACAAGCTCCAGTCCCTCGCACCTTTCATTGCGTAGAATTTATCTTTTTGCCATGTTTTAGTTTGCATCATTGATGAGCTGCTGCTGCTGCTGCTGCTGCTGCTGCTGCTGCTGTACCTGCAGAATTTAATCCGTCACCACCACCACCACCACCACCACCACCACCCTTTTTTAGACTACTCATTGTCCGCCTCGAAATATTCCCGTTCAATCCTTTCCCGCTCCGTTTCTTGCCATTTAGCACTAGTGTTCGAATGCATTTCTTCCACGCCCGCGTCCGCTTGGACGTCTGCGAGTTCCTGTTCTGTTCCGTGGCGCATAGCACGTGTCTCCACCACACCCGCTTCGATTTGTCCCTGGTGCTGTGCTGGCTCAAAGGGCGTAGTAGCAGTGTCACTTGGTTTGGTCTCGTGTTGTACATCGCTGGCTTCGGGATGTTCGGGCTTTTGCAGCGGGAGGTCGACTAAAAGCGAGGGAGCGGTGGCACTTGTAGCCTTCCTTACGCCCACGTCCGCTTCGAGACGTTCGGGTCTTTGAAGCTGTGGTGGAACAAAGTGCGCGACAGCAGTACCACTTGTTGATGCCCCTTGTGCATCATTCGGCTGTCGGACATTGTCACCACCTGCGCTGTTCACGGGAACCTCGGCCGCCGTATGTTGTTTCCCAGTCATAGCGTCATCATCGCTCGACTGAATGAAAGTATCATCGTCCGAACTTATAAAAGCCTCAACCTTCGCTCCCAGGGTTCTCTTCAAGTCCGGCGTGAAATCCAGGCCCTCGGCTTGCATCCGCGCTCTCAACCTGTCCTGATTGCGATAAAGTCCAAGAGCGCTCTGTGTCCATGAATCCCACGTGTAGCCGTCAGTTTGCAGTCGCTGGACGCTACGCAACACGCCGTCCAGTCTCTGCTTCGACGCGTATCCGAAGAGCAGCGAGTTGTACGTGACGAGGTTCGGCTCGATGCCCTTGCTGCGCATGTACGTTTGGACTTGCTCGGCGAGGTGCATTTGGCCGTGGCGGGAGAAGCCGTAGACGAAGATGGTCCAACTCTGTACAGTGGGGCGACTGCGCTGAAATTTGGCGCTGGGATCGTTGGGGAGTTGCATGTACTTGATGACTTCGGCGGCATGTAAGAGGCCTCTCTTGGTTCTGGTAAAGGCCGCGAGGAAGGCGTTGTATACGTAGTCTGTTTGGGCCATGGATGCAAAAGGTTCTTGCCCAGATTCCATAGCGCGCTTGAATCTTTGCCACATGTCGTATGCGCGAGTGATGGAATCCCTTGCGGTCGAACACTGCTCCAGATAGGTGCTCAGTACGATGTAGATGTCCTGGGCCTCAGGTTGGAGCTTAGCAGTACTCTCTTCGATTTGAGCTAGCTTATCCGGCAGCAGTCCCACCAGGCGCAGGGAACCCAAGTTGAACAGCTGTGCGTATGCATCGGCAACAGTGAGGAAGGATTTCTCTGGATGGAACTGGGTGTGATGCAATGCTAGACAATGCAAGATTTCCGTCGCGACCGCCGGCGCTTCGAGAACGTTGGTATCGCGAAGGGCGTCGTTGATGGTCTCACTCAGCATCTCAGCGTCGCCTATTCTCATTTTGCAAGCTTTGAGCAAAATTGCGAACGTGTACATGTCAGGCTGCAGCCCATGACCGCGCATTGAGCGGTAAATGGCCAACGCAGTTTTGAGCTCGTCAGCCTCCACAGCATTCAACATGATGACGTTCGTAATCTTCGTGTTCAGTGAGACACCAAGCTTGGTCAGTGAATCGACAATGTCGATACAGGCTCGAATACCGCCCGGGAAAGAGAGTGATCGACGGACCAAGGCAGCGCATACTTTGTGGAACAACAGGTAATTGAGCTCACCACCTGATCTCTTCGCTTCGAATAAGGCATCGAGCGCCTGAGTCCCATTACCATGTCTGCTAAAAGCGGCAGCGAAAGACAGCCACGTGCGCCATGCCTGACCTTGTCCCCTGAGCAAATGTTTCTTCTTGAAGTCGCTGTAGAGGATATGCAGGGCTTCGGCCGTGCACACTGCAAGGACAGATTTATAGGCTCTGACTGATGCTAATAGAGACACTGCTTGAGCATCAGTAGAAGGGAGGTCAGGCAACGCGTCCACGAGCTTTCTCAGGCTGTCGTTGTCCCTTGTTCTCAAGTAAACCCTTGCCAAGTAGCCAATCGCGATCTTTCGGGGTGTGAGCCCCGTTTCTCGCGATTTGGTCATTAGGAGGAAGTCTGCGCCGGTTGTGGGATCATAATACATGAACCAGAGTGCCACGGACCGCCACAGCGCGGTAGTTCTCAATCCGGGGACTGGAAGGGGAGGGTTCTGGGCGAGCAGATCGTAAGTTTGGTCGACCAATTCAATGGTTGTCGGCGATAGCACTGGGGCGGTAGCTTCGCGCTGCTCTTGAATGCATATGCACATTTGATGGACCTTTGTTGTCCAGCGCTTATGTTCCAAGAATTCCTGCCACCTACGAGTATCGATTCTCGATGGTCGTCGTTTTGATAGCATCCATGTCGATCGTTGCTGGTTATTGTTTCGATGCATTCGACCTTTCAAGGACGTAGACCTCTTGGGCGCCGCAGTTCTTTCACCAATATTCGTACCACGACGGAAGTTGACAGACACCCGTGACGGCTCTTGTGGGCCATTGATTTTGGTCGGGCTTTGTCGAGACCGTGCATGGCTCAGTTGCTGACTGCCACGAAGCCGTGCTCGACGCTGCCGCCGGGAAAGTGGGGCTGTTAAGCATTTGTGTTCCTGCTCTACCTCAAAACCCAGCCGAGTGTAGGAGTCGCGGCCCGCTGGACGTTTTCTCGGCAATTCGTCATCGCCGGGGCCTAGGATGAAGTCCAGAGACGTGGACTCTGCAGAAACGTGATTGAGGTCGGGCGGCAGCTTTTTGCGGGAAGCCTTCCTCGGCAGCTCGTCATCGCCGGCGCCTGCAATGGAGTTCAGAAACGTAGAATCGGCAGAAACGTGATTCGCATTTGGCGGCAGCTCATTTCGGGGCGCATCTCGCTGGGGCTCGGGGGCGGTGTTGGTGGTGTTGATGGTCGAAGTGGAGTAGAGACGCCGCCATTGCGGCAGACGGTTGTTGTTCTGCTGTACAAACAAGCGGCGACTACTGCAGAGCGTCCGGAGGGAGCGAGTGCATGATGGCATAAGCGAACATGCCTTGCGATCTGTCGTGCGTTGCCTGGAGCAGAGATGCTGTGAGGCCGAGCGCAGAGAGTTTGTCGGGAGAGACGCACCACAGTCCGCAGAGTATGGACGCCTAAATCTTAGTAGGTGCCAGTACGTTAATTCCGGCTTAACTTACTGTTTACTTACTGTTTACTCGCTATGATAACTACTATTGTCGCCGCCGCTATTGTCGCTATCGCTATCGCATTATCGCATTAATAATAATAGCGCTTAATTACTATATTATAGCGCTATCTACTACTACTATTATAATATAGCCTTCTAAGTAGCGCTAGTACTATTACTTTAGCAACAACCTCCTATAAACGGTATATAGCACCTTTAATATATACTTAGTAAGCGCGCTAGCGTCTTCTTACGTCGCTATTATCGCTAATAACTACTACTACTACTACTATACTACTTATACTATAACTATTAGCTAGCAATATCTTAACCTTAACCGAGTTTAGCGAAGAAGCTAGAATAGGAGATGCTCTAGTAGCCTCTAGGTAAGTAGAAGTCCGTACTACTATATACTTATAATATACTTATTAATCTCTAGTACTACTACTTCTTCGCTACTCTTCGCTACTCTTCGCTACTTTTATATAATTTTATAAACCTACTACTATAAATCGATCCGACTTCTAGTTTATTAATAATAAGAAATAGTAGCGCTAGCTTAATAAAGTAGTCTTAAAGAATAGCTAGAATAATAGAATTAGATAAAGAAGATAGCTTATAATAACCTAAATAAGTAGAGTATTACTAGAAGGATAATAGAGACTAATTAAGAAGTAATTATTACGGGCTAGGCCCGTAACTACCGGCCCGTATATATCTAACGGGTTGCTAGGTAGTAGTAGATACGTAATCTATACGGTAGGGCCGCCCTAAGGGCCTATAGCTTACGTGTCCCCTATAGGTTAGGTAACTTATAGGAAAGAGTTTCTTCTACTAACGCTTAAGGGAGAGGCTTCCTTCCTTTAAGCTACGTTCTATTATTTAAGGCTACCTATACGGTAGACTAAGTACTATACTCTATCTATAGCGTCCGTATCTAAACTATTAGCAACTATACCTACCTTCCGTCTCTATACCGCCCGTAATACTATATAGCTCCTACTATTAGATATAGCTACTATCGACCGCTCTCTACTACCGCTTCTTTCGAAAATAAAGGTAGAGTTTGCCGAATATATTACTATATACCCTAACGCTTAGTATACCTACTTTTAGAGCGCCTACTAGTATATCGACTACTATAAAATAAAGAAAGAGGAATAGGCGTATAAGCTTATCCGCGAGAAAATTTAGGCTACTAAGGTTCGTAATAACCTCTAGTCTCTCTACGCCGAAAATAGCTAACTTCGCGCGGTTATCGACTTCTAAAAGGCCTAGTATAAGGAGATAGAAGCCGAATACCGCGACTAGACTATAAGGGCCTAGAGAGAAGCCGATAAAGCCCTCCGCCTTACTAAACCTACTATATCGACGCCTACTCTATCTATTCCCGCTAACTCTTCTGCTAAGGTTAGTATAGATCCTTCTCTAGAAATACCTATGCCTCGCTTCGCCTTGCCTTCCTAGCCTACTTAATAATCCGAAAGGCTACCTAACTTAAAAGAGTTTACTAGAGATCGAAAGGACCTTCGCTACTTCCTCTCTTAGATTTATAAAAAACTAACTATAAACTACGACCGCTTTCTAACCCCTACCTTCTATATATTATATATTACTAGCTAGCTCTTAGGGGTACTATACTCTTAGATCCTTCTATATATCCGTAATAGCGTCTATTAACTCCCGGACTATAAGAATATACTATAGATCCTTAATAACGCTTACGGAGACTCTAATTGTATCTAGAACGCCTACGTAGAGCTCTTCCGCTACTACTAGATAGGTAAAGACTTTACGGCCTTCTTTACCGAATTTTAATACCTAGAGTTAGAAGTAGAGATAACCGAAGAATCCCTATCTACTCTCTTAGAATAGGCCTACTCGAACAAAATTAAGTAGATACTAGTTTATAGCCCTCTACTAACCTAGGACTATCTTAAGCTCGCTACGTACCTATAAGACCTTAAGAACCGTCGCCGTTACTACTACTAAGTACCTCTAGTACTAAACCTCTATACCTCTATACCTCTAAACTATTTATCGCTATAGTAGAATAAGTCGTATACTACTACTACTAAGACTGCCTTCTAGAAAGAGCCTATAGACCTCGATAGGTCTAAGAGAGCTCCTAGGAACCCTCTCTCCTATTACTAATATAGAGAATTAGAACACTTTATTTAAGACTGCCTAAAACCCGATACCTACCTTCTATATATCTAGAAACGTAACGCTAAACGCCGTAGGGCAAATTTAGCTACCCGTTCCTCTACCTAGGGGTTCTCCTCTTCTAAGAGAGGATAGTTACTTCCGTTACGGAGTAGACCTACGTCCCTCTCTTTCCTACTAATAGAAAATAGCGTACGCCTATCTATAGCTATAGCTAAGTATTAGAAACGCGTAACTTCGTTTCTAAGGTAGCCTATATCTTCCGTTCTACTATCTTCTAACTTATAGTCCTATATAAATATAACTAGTCGACTTCCCTAAAGATCCCGTTTACTATCTCTATAGAAGATAAGGTTATTTCTAACTACGCGTTAGTTAATACTAGTTCGGAGGCCTATATAATAATAAATTTATAATAGGCTAAGGCCTAAGGCCTCGAGATCCTACTACTAGAGAAAGAAGTAGTAATGCTCCTATTCGATATTAAAGATAATAGCGAAGAGCTTACTATACGCTACGGTACCTGCTACGACCTCTATATCTACGACTACCTAGAAGAAGAAGTCGTTTTCTGCCTTACTAATATAGAAGGGAGCCCTATTATCTTAGGCTACTCTTAGTTAGAGGCCTACGATCTAGAACTCTATCCTAGCTACTCTATACTTTCGTTTTTAAGTACCTACTACTAGAAGAACTACTTTATACCTACTATATCCGAACCGGTTTAAATATATACGAAACGCCTTCTTCGAATAAAGAAAGACTCCTACTAAATAACTTAAGTCTACTAGATCTCTTTCCGGACTATAGTATTCTATGCCTTACTAGCTATATAGAGATAAGGTTACTACCTCTACTATACGACTATTAAGGATCTCTTATTTATTTTCTCTATAGAAGAAAAAGCTAAATTAGAATCCTAACTACTAGACTATCTAAGGGAGTTTAGTTCCGTCTTCTCCTCGAAGCTCGCTAATAAACTACCGCTATACTATCCGTATAACTATAAGATTAAGCTTAAAGAAGGCAAAGAACCTTTATTTAAACTCCTCTACGGTATGTCCCGTAACGAACTATAAGCCCTAAAAGAGTAGCTTATAGAGAATTTAAATAAGGGGTTTATCCGCCCTAGCTCCTTATCTATTACTTTACCTATTCTATTTATTAAGAAATCTAAAGGAGGCCTACGGCTCTATATAGACTATCGTACGATTAACGAGCTTACTATAAAGGACTGCTACCCGCTACTACTTATAACCGAAACGCTAAATAACTTAAATAGAATAAAGTACTTCTCTAAGATCGATATTATCTCTACCTTTAATAACGTAAGAATAAAACCTAGCTAAGAGTACCTTACTACCTTTCGTACCTATTTCGGACTATATAAGAGCTTAGTTATACCGTTTAGACTTACTAGAGCCCTAGGAACCTTCTAGAGGTTTATTAACGATATACTACGCAAATACCTAGACTAGTTCTATTTAGCTTACCTCGATAATATTCTAGTCTATAGCCGTACCTAGGAAGAGTATAAGAACTACCTCTAAGCTATTCTAAAGAAGCTAAGAGATATAGGCCTCTATACTAAACTTTTAAAATGCGAATTCTTTAAAGAGGAGACGAGATTCTTAGGTATAATCGTAAGCTATAACGGCATTTATATAGACCCCGATAAGGTCTAGGCTATCCGTAACTAGCCTACGCCTAAGAATATAACTAATATATAATTCTACTTAGGCTTTACGAACTTCTACTACCGTTTTATCCGAGGATTCTCTAAAATCTATTAACCGCTTATAAAACTAACCTATAAGGATACCCCGTTCTTCTAGTCTACTAACTACGACTCTACCTTCTACTGCCTTAAGAATGCGTTTATAGATAGTTCTATCCTAGTACTATTCGACTAGACTAAAGAAGTAGTCGTCGAAACTAATACCTTTAACTTTATCTCTACTAGTATACTCTTATAGTATAATAATAAAGGGGTATTACGCCTAGTTGCCTTCTTCTTTTAGAAACACTCCTTTGCTAAGTATAACTACGAGATATACGATAAGGAACTATTAGTAATTATCTACTATTTTAAGAAATAGCGTCTTAAGCTAGAAGAAGCTAAATACCCGATTAAAGTACTATCTAACTATAAAAACCTAAAGTACTTTACGACGACGAAGTAGCTTAATTATCGCTAAGCCTACTAGTCCGAGTTCCTATTATAGTTCCGTTTTAAAATTATATACCGACTAGGTAAGCTAGGCTAAAAACTAGACTCTCTAACTAGAAGGTTAGGTAATCTACCTAAAGAGGGAGATAAGCGCCTCCGCTACTAGAGCTAAGTAGTCTTAAAACGCGAGAACCTACTAGACCCTACCTTAGAAGTACTCTAGCCGCTGCCGAAAACCCTATTAAAGAAGAAGGTCTCGTTCTTAGAAACTATATCTATCTAGTTCCTACCTAAGAAGGAATAATAACTCTATATATTCCCTATTTATAGAAGAGAATAAGAAACGCAAGAGCAACCTTCTAAAGAAATAATAGCTATTTAGATTCCTAAAGAACTATACGCCCTTCTAGACCGCGCTTATACTACCGACGAGACTCTATAAGAGATTCTAGACGCTCTCTATAAAGGTAAGAACTGCTACCCGCTAATCTAACTATTCTAATATATAATAAGGGATAACTATCTCTTCTACCGGAACCGCCTATATATCCTAAACGACGAGGAGATATATAACTAGGTACTCCGCCTCTATTACGAGATTCCGGCTATAGGATACTCTAGGAGAGCGAAGACCTATTAGATAGTCTCGCGTAGCTATTACTAAAGGGGCCTTAGCGCCTATATTTGCCGTTAGGTCTAGAACTACTATACTTATAGTAGGATTAAGCCGAGCAAATAGAGATACTACGGATTACTATAGCCGTTGCTAACTCTAACCTACGCTTAGAACTATATTTCGATAGACTTTATTATATACTTACTAAAGTCTAATAAGTACGACGCTATCTTTATTATCGTAGACTACCTTACTAAACTACGCTACTATATCCTCTACTTTACGACTAACGGAGCCGAGGAAATCGCCCGCCTATTCGTTAGGAATATATTCCGATTATATAGTAAACTACTAGATATTATATCTAATCGAGACGCTAAGTTTATATCCGACTTTTAGAAGCACCTTATATAGAAGCTTAAGATTAAGTGCTCCTCTTTAACCTTCTACTACTTATAAACCGATAGTTAGACTAAACGGATAAACGCTATTTTAGAATAGTACCTCCGCGCCTACGTATTCTATCTATAAGATAACTAGGTAGAGTAGCTTCCGCTAGTAGAATTCTCTATAAACTCTATATTCTCTAAAACTACTAGCCTCTCTCCGTTTCTAGCTACTTACGGCTACTAGCTACTTCTAGGTATAAAGGTTCTATAGTCTAGTACTAATCCGCTAGCTAGCTATAATATAGAGTCCTTCGTCGAGAATATAAGAGCAATTACTAACTTCCTAAAGGCTAAGACTAGCCTAGTCTAGTTCTACTACGAAGACGCTATAAATAGGTACTATAGTCTATTATATACGTTTACTATTAGCTAGAAAGTCTAGCTAGACGCCCGGAATATTAAGACGCTCTACCTAACTAAGAAGCTCGACTAGAAGAACCTAGGCCTATTTATAGTTCTTAAAGTAAAGCTATATACCTACTGCTTAGAACTGCCGCTAACCGTTAAGCTATACCTAATATTTAATAATAACTTTCTTACGCCTACTATAAAAGACCTATACCTAAATTAACGCGTAGAACTGCTGCTACTAGTCGAGGTATACGGAGTCGACGAGTAGGAAGTCGAAGATATTATCGACTTAAAAACTAACTATAGGGGCCCTAGAGGCTAGAAGCACCTCCGTTATATAGTTAAGTAGAAGGGCTACGACGTACCTATAACTAAACTAGCTAAGACGATAATAGAGGACGTTCCGTACCTCGTCCGTAATTTCTACTAGAGATACCCGCTAAAGCTAGCCCCTCGTCGAATACTAGTATAGCTACCGCTATACGCTCTTATAGGCCCTAAAAAAATTACGTAACCCCGCCGTTAGCGTCTTAGCACCCTTCGCTCTGCCTATAACGTCGCTACTATCGCAAACCGATACTTTCGCTACTACTCTAGTATAAGAGGGTATATAGTAACGTATAGACTACCTTAGACCTCCGTCCGAAGATAGCGCTAATTCTTATAGAGTTATTATATATCGCATGCTTTACGTATGCGAATACTATGCGCTAAGCAATGCGGTAGCAGCCGCTTGCTAAGTACTAGTAAGGCCTAAGGCCCCTAACTTCTAGCTTTACTTCGCTCTTATAACTGCCTCCCTCCCCCTATCGAGCTATCCTAGCTCGATAGGCGGGCAGTAGTCTTTTTATATACGCGACGTCCCTATTGCGTCCGCGTATCTCTTATTGCTCGTAGGCTTTCTATTAAGTTCTATCGCACGTTACTATTACGATTTGCGTATATAATATAAGTAAGTTATTGCCGTATATTATTATTAATAGCAACGCGCGTTATTATATTTATTGCGGTAATAGCATTATAAATTCTTACTTACGCGCTTCTAAACTTCTTCTATAATACTAATACTTAGTTATTTTAGTTTTCTTTAGACGCGCTCCGCCCTCGCCTTGCTATATATATATATACTCCTCGTACTCTCTACGTACGCTCTACGCACGTACTTAAGAACTACTATAAGATAGGCCCTAAGAAGAATAAGAATCTACCTAAGGGCAAAGAGGCTACTATAGCCCTTCTATTAAGCGGCTCGTAGGCGGGCCTAGAGCGCACTAGTAGAAATACTAGTGCGCTTAGCAGCCGCGCCCTAAGTTTAGCTAGTAGCTAATCCCCCCTTTTACGTCTAGGTAGCATTATACTAGGTAAGGGCGACTAGATAGGTAGTATACGCGGCGCGCGCTCGCCTTAGGCGAGCCTTAATGCCTCTAGTAGTAGCCTATAGCTAAGCCTATCCCTAGCCCTTAATACTACTAGACGTCTTAGAGAAGATAGCTATAATAGTAACTATATTAGCTCTAGCCTAATAATAAGTAGAAGCTAGGGTAAGCGTACGCTAGGCGGGTCGCTATTAGCCTAACTTCTACTCGGCGGCGGTACGCCTATAAAGCGCGCTCGCTCCCCGTTCTCGGAGCTAAGCTTCTTACTAGACCTTATTACTAATAGACCTATAGCCCCTTCTAACTATACGCTAGCTACGAAGCGCTAACGCCTCGTAGGCGCCGCTACTATACTATATACTAGCGCCGTACTTAGTCCGGCTCCTAGTACTTCTCGTATTAGTATAGCTAAGACTAAGTACCTTAAGTAGTATAATCGTTATATCCGCAATAACTGCGATCTAGATAGACGTAACTATAAGTCCCTTCTTACTTACTATCTTATCGCATTCTATTCGTATACTAACTATAGTATAGGCTAGGCTAAGTACTCTAGTAAGCTACCTAAGGATATTAATACTAAGAAGTATATACGCTATATGCATAGCAAGTATACCTATAAGTAGACTTACTATAAAGTAGTTAAGATAGTCGTACGTCGTATATACGACGTACGTAACGCGCTAGTATATCGCTAGATCGAGCTTAGCCGCTATAAGACCGATATAGTACGAGCTAATAGCTAGCAAGCGGTAGTAGATGCCTAGACCTAGCTAGATGCCGCCTATACTAGTAAGTTCTTCCTTTAACGTTACGTATAGCGTATACGTTGCTTACGTCTCGCATTTGCTAACTACGTATATAGAGACTAAGACGGTTATAAAGCGCCTCTAAACTAACGATAGCAAGCTAGCTAGCAGTAAGCCTACTAAGAAGGAGAGCGGCGGCGGCGCCCTATAGGGGTCCTACGCGCTCGTCTATAAGGCTACCTAGCTTAATAGCACCCTTAGGGGTATAATAGAGCTGCTTACTTAGATATATCTAGTAGTTTATCGCTTTCGTATCGTATGCTAACCGCACTTATAGATTGCTAAGTATAGCGGCGTCCCGGTAGAGCGAGACGCTATTAACGCCGCTATTAGCCTCTATCTATCCTTAGAGAAGGAGGATAAGGTAGAGGAGGCCTCCTTAAAGAAGGAGGCCTCTAAGTATAAGCTAGCTATAGAGGATATTTAAGCTAGCGCTCCTTACGCTTCTCTATACTTCCGTATATACGCCGCTTGCGCGTACTACGTACGATACGCTATAATAAATATTTTAGTTAGCTCCCTATAAATAATGCAAAGCTTGTCTATAGAATAAAAAGCTATTTATTCTACCTTTTATGCCTACGTATTACGTGCGACGCGCTATTACGTCGCCTTTAGGCTATACTTATTTACCTTATACGTTGCCTTAAATTTGTCTAGTGCCTTATATTCTCTAATATGCTCGACTAGTTCCTACGTATTATATTCTTCTAGCTAGCCTATCTACTTAACTAACTACTAACGTTTCTTATATCTAACTCGCGTATTTAGGATCTCTTTAACTTGCTACTTACCTAAGTCTTCTTTTATAAGCGGTATGCCTTCCGTATCCGCGTCGCCTACGGCGCCCTTCTAAGGCTTTAGTAAAGATACGTAGAATACGTTATAAACGCACTATACGCTTAGTACGGCTAGGTAGTACGCCTGCTTCCTAATTGCGTTAATTACCTTAAATAGACCTACAAACTTCGGTGCTAACTTCTTTATAAGTACCTTTAAGCAAAGGTTCTTCGAGGATAATAATACTATATTGCTAACCTTAAACTCTATCGGCTTATACCTAGTATTAAAGTATCTAGCTTACGCTTTAGCTACGTATCGCTAGCATTTTATAAGGTTCTTATATATTTCTCGTAGTCGCTTTATAGCGTCGATTGCTACTAGTGCCTCTCTTCTAGAGAGCTTATCCTAAGCGACTTACGTACTTATCGTAATCTCCGCGTTATAGCTATATACTACCTTAAACGGACTTATTTTAAACGTTAAATGCACCGCGTTATTATAAGCTAATTCCGCCTAAGGTAGTAACGTCGCCTAGTCGTCCTACTTATCGTTATAGAAGATATGCAAGTACTATTCTAGCGTCTAGTTAGTACGTTCCGTCTACCCGTTAGTCTGCGGATAGAAGGCTATAGATAGCTTATAGTTTATATACGACTCGAAGTAGAAGTCCGACTAGAACTAGCTAGTAAAGATAGTGCCTCTATTACTTACGATTCTATATAGCATTCCGAATCGGCAAATTACTCTATTAATTAAGATCTATACGAGATCTATGCTCGTATATTTCTTAGTAGTTAGTATAAAGAGGTTTATCTTCGAGTACCGGTTAATAATTACTAGGACCGCATCGTATACGCATACGTCTCGCTTACTAGGCAGCAGGTCCGTAATAAAGTCTATAGTTAGCTTCTTCTATAGAAGCTCCGGCTGCGGCAATGCTAATAGCTCGCCGTATAGTCGATAGCGTCTCGCCTTCGATACTTAATACTCTTAATAGGATTAGACGTACTAGCTAATATCTATAGATATGCCTAGCTAGTAATACTTCCGCTATACTAACTTAGTAGTTTTATCCTTACTAAAGTAACTAGCGAGTAGATTATCGTAGTATATACGAATTACCTACGTCCGTAGTGCGTAGTCCTTAGGAAGATATAGCTAATCGCTATAATATAGTACTTCTTCCCTAATATAATACTTATCGTATTTGCCTTTACTACGCTACGCCTCCTCGAAGAGTTCTTTCGTATTAGGCTTCTATAGCGTTAGCAATTTAGCAAAGTTAAGAACTAGGTCTAAAACATTTAGGTATAGTCCTTTTATAGCAACCGCTACGCGTACGATACGTACGCTACTTAAGAAGCAGTCTTATACGCACCCTTCCGGAGGCTACCCTAAGGCTATACTTATAAGTTGCTCTTATATCGTAATTGCAATACGCTAGAGGAACGCCTAATCGCCGCACTCGGCTCTTATACTATATACCTAGAGCTTCTTCTATAATATTAGTAGCAGGTTCGATATATGCGCCTATTTACGTACGTAGTTACTACGTCTCGATAGCGTATCGGCTAGGTTCGTTTTCCCTAGTTAATACTTAATTACGAAATTAAATAGAGCTAGAAATACGGCCTAACGAGCCTATCTGCCTATAAGTTACTTTATTATTATAAAGGCTTTAAGGTTAGCGTAGTCGATAAGTACGGTAACTAAATGCAAGGCGCCTTTAAGGTACGGCCGCTACGCCTTAAATACTTCTATAATAGCTAGAAGCTCTTTATTATAGGTCTTATAGTTGCATTCTACTAGAATTATCTTCTATAAGAAGAATGCTACTAGATGCTAGTTCTTATCCTTAAATAACTAGCTTAGAA
This sequence comes from Cercospora zeae-maydis, assembly GCA_023512815.1. Lineage (NCBI taxonomy): Eukaryota > Fungi > Ascomycota > Dothideomycetes > Mycosphaerellales > Mycosphaerellaceae > Cercospora > Cercospora zeae-maydis. The sequence goes on along the minus strand of JAKLWY010000001.1, from coordinate 5,117,274 downwards.
TACCCGTAATTGCGAAGTCTAACGTATCGGTTTTAACTCGCGTACGTGCCGTAGGGTTATAGTATCTTAGTAGTAGAGTAGCTTAGAATATGTCTTTAATCCTACGGAACGTAAGCTCCTCGCTTTCGCCCTAGCTAATACGCCTTAGCTTCTTACCTGCTTTAGCCCCTTTCGATAGTACTATTAAAGTAGCGACAATTCTAGAGTACCTATATATAAATCGCTAGTAGAAATTAGCGAACCTAAGGAACGACTATATCTTAGTAAGCGTTATAGGCGTTAGCTACGCCGCAATTACGTTAACCCTACGAGGATTTATCGTTACGCTCTCGGGCTATACGATAAATCCGAGGAACTTAACCTCCTTCTTAAAGAAGTAGCATTTTACGCGCTAAGTATATAATCCGAACTTCCGGAGTCGCTCTAGTACGGTATATACGTCTCGTACGTAGGCCTTACGCGAGGCGCTATATATAAGGATATTATCTAGGTATACTATATAGCATATATCTATAAGGCCTAAGAGGGCTCTATTAATATACCCCTAAAAGGTAGCTAGTACGTTAGTTAACTCGAAAAGCATTATCTTATACTAGAAGTATCCGTACTATATACGAAACGTAGTTTTCTAGCGGTTAGTTAGCCTTATACGGATGCGATAGTATATATCTACGAGGTCTAGCGACATAAACTATATAGCTCCTATAAGCCTATTAAGCGTCTCGCTAATAAGTAGTAGAAGATAGCGATTCTTTACCGTAATTTTATTTAATCTACGGTAATCTACGTATAACCGTAGGGTACTATTCTTCTTCGGAACGAATAGAATAGGCGTACCTGCTTTACTTTCGCTCCGCTCGATCTAATCGTACTCTAACGCTTCTTAGAGGTAACGACTTAACTTACTAAGCTTATAGCTAGACTAATAGTATAGTAGCTTAAATAGCGGCTTAGTACTAGGTAGCAGGTTAATCGCATACTTAGCGCCTTTAACTAGTATGCTCCTTATCTCCTCTATAGGATTAAAGAAGTCTATAAAGTCCTAGAACTCTATAGGTAGCGGCTCTTAGCTAGCATCTACCTTCTAGAGTAATACGGCAAAGATATATAGGGCCTTTTAAAGGTCCTTATAAAACTTATACGCTTCGCGTACTTATACCGTATACGTCTCGCCTCCGGACCTAAAGGTCTACTTATCCGTACTAGTATCCTCTATTACTCTATAGGCTATACGCTACGGCCGGCCTAGTAAGATATAAGGAGTTAGCATATTATATATATAAAAGATGCCCTCGTATATGCAAGTCGCTTCCTTAGAGTCGGTAGCTTATAGGCGTATATAATACGTACCGTAGTAGTGCCCTAGCTACCTAGTAAAGGACGTAGCTAGCGGTAAAGTAGTATTCTTCCTTACTAGAAGGTTATGCTATAGAGCGTAGGATCTAGAGACTATATTAATATCGGCGCCCCTATTAAGTATATACTCGGCTCGTATATAGCCCGCATTTGTCTTAACCTTAGCTACGATAGGAATCGCTAGCCTACTTTATATAGGCAGGTAATCTATCCCGCTTATTACGGTATCTAGAGCTTACGGGTCTTTTTAGATACCTTGCCTTTTAGTAGCCTACCTATAGCTACCCTATATATAGTAGGCGGCTTCTATAGGTCTAGCTAGGGGCATTTCGACTAGATATGCCCCTTTTCCTTATACCTATAGCATTTAGCTTTAAGTTTCTAGTCTAGGTCGTCTTTATCTCTCTTAGATTAACGCTGCCCGCTAAGGTAGGATCTTTCTTTTTTAAATCGCGCTATAGTATTATCGCTGCCCTTGCGCTTATAGTTTGCCTACGTCTCGCGTCCGATATACTTACCTAGCCCGCTTTTACTTAACGAACCTCTATAGTTGCTCTATAAGGATATAGCCTTCTCGGCCTATTCTAAACGTATCGTAAGCGCTACGAAGTTAGCTCTCTTAAACCCTATCGTATTATAGTTCTTAATAATATCCCTCTATAAGGGAGCTCTTAACTTCGCGAGTAGCTAGCGAACTAGCTACGGCTCGCGGTAGTCGCTAAGTTGCGCCTCTAGATAGGCTAACTTATTCGCAAACTATCGTATGCTCTGCCCTTTATGCTAATAGGCCTTTTCGTACTCGATAGTAGTAAGGAGCGTACGGTTCGCCTAATCCCTAACTACGTCGTATACAAACCGCTAGAAGTCTTTCTAGCTATACTTAGCTAGAAGATTTTTAGCGTCGTACTAGTTATACTATATATTCTTCGCCTCGCCTACGAGCTATATAATAGTATATAGCGCCTTCTTGCGAGGGCTATAGTACGTTATCGGATTATTAACGAAGATTATCTTAAGGTAGCGGATAAACTTTCGAGCCTTATCTTCGCTTTTACTCTTAAACGGCTTTAGATTATATATCTTCGCGCCCTTTGCTAACGAGCTTCCTAATAGCGCGTCGCATGCACTTTACGTATTAGCCGTACTAGTATTACTAGCTTCTTCTTCTTTCTTTCTAGCGTTTCCTTCCGCGCTACTTTGCGTACGGCGGGCTTTAAATCTGCCGAAAGGAGAGTCGTTGCCTTCTAGTATCGTAGCGAGCTCGCGCTCGAGACGCTTACGCTCTTCTTAGAGTATACGTACTATAAGTTGCTTGCGAAGCTCCTTTGTCTTACGTTCGAGTTGCCTATACTCTATATTAACGTTATCGTCTACTATTATCTCCTTAAGGTTTAGCGTCTCTTTGCTTAGTTCCTATATTAGTAAAGCTCGTAGTATAAAGCCTACGTTCTCGGTACGACGCGCTCGCGATTCTCGTTTGTCTAATATTAGTATCTATAGGCCGCTACCCCGTATAGGGTAGAAGAATTAGAACTATAAGAGGGTATATAGTAACGTATAGACTACCTTAAACCTCCGTCCGAAGATAGCGCTAATTCTTATAGAGTTATTATATATCGTATACTTCGCGTATACGAATACTATGCGCTAAGCAATATAGTAGTAGCCGCTTGCTAAGCACTAGTAAGGCCTAAGGCCCCTAACTTCTAGCTTTACTTCGCTCTTATATCTAGGTAGAATTTAAACTACTAACCTTTCCGCTCTAGCGCTAAGCTACCTTACTACTAGGCTAAGAAGGCTGCCCCCTAATTTTAAAGTTATAATAGATCTAATTTCCTACTAAGTTATATAGCTAACTAATAGAGCTAGAGAAGAGTAGGCCTAAGATATATCTACCTAGAGGCTTTATTATATTAAGGGCCCTTTATAGTCTAGATACTTTAGTACGCTATATAGAGAAAGTAGAGTTCTCTATATCCGAGACTACTAATTTAAGTATCGGCACGACGATAAGTATAATGCCTTAGCGCTATACCTACGGAAGTAGTCCTAAAGATATAGTTATATAGCGAGTACGGATAAACCTAAGGTTATATAAATAGCGCTAGCTAAGCCCCCGATAAGGGGGCGGGTCGTTTTATACCCTACTCTGCCTTATCCTTTTATACCTCCCTACTATACGTATCCGCTACTACGCCTACTATCTATATTTATACTACCGCTAGTACTACTATACTAAGGAGAAGTTATAGAGGACTTTACGCTAGAAGGGGGGGTACTATTACGGGCTAGGCCCGTAACTACTAGCCTATATATACCTAACGGGTTGCTAGGTAGTAGTAAATACGTAACTTATATAGTAGGGCCGCCTCGAGAGCCTACGGCTTACGTATTCCCTATAGGTTAGGTAACCTATAGGGAAGAGTTTCTTCTACTAACGCTTAAGGAAGAGGCTTCCTTCCTTTAAGCTACGTTCTATCGTTTAAGGCTACCTATACGGTAGACCGAGTACTATACTCTATCCGTAGCGTCCGTATTCGAACCGTTAGTAACTATACCTACCTTTCGTCCCTATACCGCCCGTAATAGTAATAGCCCCGAGCTCGTACTATTAGTACTTACGTAAGAGCTATTATATAACCTATATAGTATTTAAGGCTAGAGAAGAAGATAAATTAATTATATATACTTATTATAAGCGCTATAGTAAGAGTAACTATAAGACTAGTAAAGAAAAAGAGTTAGAAAAAGAAGATAATAATAATAGTAACTCCTTTAATACTTTATAGTAACTCGCTTAGCTAGAGAATATACTAGTTATAGTATAACGTAAGATAGAGAGTTTAGAAGAAAAGAATAAAGTACTATATACTAGGCTAGATAATTAGACTATATAGATTAAGTTATATAATATATAGCTAGTTTAGCTAAGAGGTAAGGCTAATAATATATCTAGAGATACTTATATACTATAGAAGAAGATCTAGCCTAATAGCTAGTATAAGGAGCTTATTCCTTACTAAGTATATAGCTTAATAATAACGGTACGCTTATAAGTAATAATTTAAAATCTCGTAGCCTACGCTTCTAAATAATTAATATAGTAAGTCGCTTATAAGTTACTATAAGTAGCCCTAGCTTATACTAAAGAAACATCTATAGCCTTAATATACGCGATAGCTATATAAGTAAAGGCCTAGTATACCTCTAGTATAATAAGTTACCTACGAGTTACTATAAGTAGTACCTTCTACTATACTATTAATTCCTCGTACTTCTTCTAGTTAATATATATATATTACTAGAACCTAAGCCTTCTAACGCTTTAACGCTAGCTTAGAGGTATTCTTAGTCCTCTAATTAGCTATCTCGTTTTATTACTAATTATTAAGAAGTGCAGTCTAGTTAGTACTTCCTAAGGCACCGAACTAAACTAGCTAGTTTAGTTCTAGGGTTAGGTAATATAGGTTATATAATATTAGGTTATATAACCTACTAGGAAATATATCTTAGAAGAAGGTGCAACCTATAACTAACTAATATAATTAACTCGGTTAGTTCCTACTTATCGCCTCTACTTCTACTACGTATTATACCTACCCTTCTGCTATATCCTCTAATAATTCGATAATATATTATAATAGGTTATAAGCCTAGGTTTATAGAGAGGCCCTAAGTAGTAAGAGTTAGCCTTCTTATCCTTAAAGTAATACGTATTACCTCTTATAGGACCTATAGTATTAACTAGATAGAGAAGTAGGAAAAGAGCATAAGGGAGACTAGAGGTATATTCTATCTATACTACTAAGAAGCTTTAGATAATCCTAGCTATATACTAGATATCCCTAAAGGGTAGATAAGATAGAGAAAAGCCTAGTAAAGTATACTTAAGATTAGACGAGTATAAAGAGGAAAGAGTTAGCCTTAGGCTATAGTACCTAAAAGGATAAGACTAGGCCTAAGCACTTAGTACTACTAATACCTTAGAACTAGCCGGTAGTACCCTTCTAAGAAGGTAGATCTTCTAGAGGTTCTCTACCTAAGAACCTAACTAACTCCCTTAAGAGAGAAGAGTTCTTAAATACCTTAGCTAAGAGAGAAAAGTCTTAGTAATAAAGAAGAGTAGTTATCTAGAAACTACTATTAGATTAAAAGAGCTTATATTTTCTAGAGTTAGGTTTATTTGTTTAACTTTATAGAAATAGATTTAGTAAGTAGAATTAGTAAGAGAAGGGCCGTACTAGTACTATATAAGGAAAACTAGAGATAATAGTTTAGCCTACTATAGGACTACCTTAAATTAAAGGATATATTTTAGATTATCTTAGAGACTATACCCGAGTCTTCTATAGAGTTATTACTATTAGTACTTAGCCTAAGGCACTTAAGAAGTAACCCGGAATAAGTTAAGGCTAATACTACTACTAGGTACGAGATAATAATCTACCTACTAGAAGATAATTAGGAGGAGACTATTAAGGAGAGACAAGCCTTAAAGATATAGGAAAAGATAAGAGCTAAATATAGCAAGGTATATACTATATACGTAATAGCATATATCTAGGAGTTTATAAACTTCTAGATAATAGAGGATATAATAATTAGAAAGGTATAGGTATAACTAGCTAGTATAGCTAGAAGGATTATAGAGGTAGACTCTTAGAAGGCATACTATAAGGAGCTAGAGAGGAGACTTAAGTATCTCCTTAATAGCCTACCTAAGGCGTACTAAAGCATAAAGGATACTATCCTTACCTAGTAGTCTATATTATATAAGAGTATACTATAGCTACTAGAATTATATAAAGCTAGACTAAACTAGTCCTAAGAAATAGTAATATTTACTAAGAGGAAAGGGATCTAAAGCACGAGACTAAAATGCTACCTCTATAATTAGGAGTATTTTAAAGGCGTCGATAAATACTTATACTTTAATAAAGCTAAGAGAACTATTAACCTAAGATAGAGCTATAGGGTAGAAAAGAGAAGAACACTACTTAGAGAGAGTAGCTTTAGAAGGAGATCCTTACTAGATAAAGAAGTATTAAAAGAGATAATAAAGAAACTTAACTTAAAAGTCTAATCCCTTAAGAAAAGATAAAGCTTAAGGAAGTTTTCTAAGAAGGCTTATACTACCTAAGAAGATGCAGAACCTTTAGTAATATCTAAGGTATCTTAATCCCTATTAGAGGATAATAATATAGATAAGGTTATATACTTAACTATAAAAGCAAAAGGCAAGTATATACTATTAAGATAGCTACTTAACTCTTGCGCTTTATTATATATAACTAACTAGGAACTACTTTTTAAAGAACTAAAACCTCTTTAGAGGAAAAAGTAGATTAAGGTCGGTAGTAGCTATTTAATAGCTATATATATAGGAGACGTAGTAATAGGTAGGAGAAGAGGAAAACAGATTATACTTAAGGATATCCTCTTTATGCCTAGCTTAGAAGTTAATCTTATTTCTTAGAGCTAATTTAGCTAGTAGTATAGTATTTAGCTACTAAAGTTTATACTTATTTTATTATCTAGGAAACTAGTTATCTAGATAAAACTATTAGGAGGAGTGCTATTTATTAAGGAGATTAATAATATATTATAGGAGCTTGCAATATTATGCCTTAATTAATCTTAAGAGAATAAAGCCTATACCTTTAAAGCCTAAGAGAAATTCTAGGAATAGTAGAAGCTCTAGCATAGGAGACTTATATATTTTAGAGAGGGTCTTCTTAGAAACCTATATAAGGTCTCTAACTTAAAGGCTTAGATTCCTATTCTAAAGGAATACTAGCTATATAGGATATATTCCTTAGTAAAGATAAAGAAATATAGAGGGAAAGAAACCGAGAGGAAACTCTAAAAGTTATCTCTAGTTTCTATTAATATCTATAGCCCTTTGCCTATCTTAAGACTAGGATATAAATAGTAGCTTAAGGTTATTAATAACTTCTTAAGAAAGAAATAGGCTTTCCTAATACGATCTAGGGAAGACGTACTAGATATCCTAAGAGACTAGAAGGTAAAGGCTAAGCTATAATTAGGAAATCCCCTTTAGGTTATAAGGAGTAATAGGGCAAGAGAGCTTCTTGCTATACTAAAATAGTAGGAGAAGGAATATAGAATTTCCTTCTATACTACTAAAGTATATAACTCTATTTAGAATAGAGTAGTTAAGAGGTTAATCTAAACCTCTAAAGATTATATAAGAGTAATGCTAGAAGATACTTACATGCCTATTAAATTCTAGCTAGAAGCTTTAGAAGCCTATATAGTTATTAGGAATTCTCTTCCTAATAGCCTAGAAATTAATAGTTTTAAGGTTTTACCTAAGGAGGCCTTTTTAGGCATCTAACCCTTAGTATTATACTTTAGAGTTTAGAGTTGCAAAGTAGTAGTCTATATAGATTCTAAGTCCTATCTAGCTAGAATAAGGTTAGATAAACTAATAAATAGAGGCAAGAATGCTATATTTATTAGGTATGTTCCTAATACTACTAAAATAAAGCTCTTCTAGAAGCCTAATATAAGAGCTATTAAAGCCTATAGCACTACTACTTAGTTTAAGTATAAGAAAGGAGGAGATATAGAGCTAAATATTTCTAAGCTTAATTAAGTAAGTAATATACTAGTTAGGAACCTAGTTAGTAGACCTCTAAAGAAGAAGCTAATAGTAGTTAAACTACCTATAACTACTATACCTATAGCTAGCCTACGAAGTCCTATTATACGCCTCTACGCGGCCGTAGGTAGTAATAGGTACTTCTAGAGTATACTAGCAAAGTATAAGGGTAAAGACAAGATAAGATAAGATAAGATAAGATAAGATAAGATAAGATAAGATAAGATAAGACAAGATAACTCTCCTCCGCTATCGCTATATAGCTAAGAATAACTATAAAACCTAAGAATCCGAAGATAGGACTAATAACCTAAACCTAATAATAAATAGAAAAAGAGAAGGAAAAGACGAGATAGATAGAGATAAATAGGAAGGCAGAGACGAGAGGCAGCTACTAAGGCAAAGAGAAAAACTATCTAAACTACTAAAAAGAGCCGTAGAAGAGAGAGATAAAGGTAGACTCTCTCCGACTAGAAACTATACTATTTAGAGGGTACCGGAGCTCTCTAGAAAACAAGACGGATAGGTAGGAAGGCTCTCTATACCTCTATCGACGCTAAAACTACCTACTTCTACTAGTACGATAGATACCTCTATTTTAATATTTATAAGCTTAGCGCTAGGTGCTAAGCAAGTGCTAAGGCGTATAAGCTTAGCAAAGCTAAAATTCTAGAATTCTAGAAAAAAAAAACTAACTAGAAAACTCTAATAAATATACCTAGGAACCCTCCCTTTCCTTTCTCTCTCTACTCGAATAAGCTTCTCTTAGGCATCGGCCTATAATATATATCGTAGCGCGAATAAGATACCTCTAGATAGAATCCGACCGGTAGCTATATATAGCTCCCGTCCTATATAGTCTTCGACTCCTAAAGGACGTTAATAGAATAATTAATTAATTAATATACCTATAGCTATAGTAATAAAGCTAGTAGGTCCTAGCTAGATACTCTTTATATAGTTACTACCTCTACTAAAGGATAAGGAAGAGTACTAGAGGATAGAGGATCTAGAAGAAGAAAACCTTAGGTATACGAATACTAAGATTAGAGATAGACCGTAGGTAGTAACTAAACTATCTAGTTTAGTTCGGCAGCTACGTAATCTAACTAAACTAGCTAGTTCGGTTCGCCTATTACGTAATATAGGTAGTATACCTATACTTGCCTCGAATACTATAGAGTAGAACCTAAGAGAAAATAAGGACTATATAAGAGGGTATATAGTAATATATAGACTACCTTAGACCTCTATCTAAAGATAGCGCTAATTCTTATAGAGTTATTATATATCGCATACTCCGCGTATATAAATACTATATACTAAGTAATATAGTAGTAGCCGCTTGCTAAGCGCTAGTAAGGCCTAAGGCCCCTAACTCCTAGCTTTACTTTGCTCTTATAACTACCTCCCTTCTTCTATTAAGCTATCCTAGCTTAATAGGCAGATAGTAGTCTTCTTATATATACGACGTCCCTATTACGTCTATATATCTCTTATTATTTATAGGCCTTCTATTAAGTTCTATCGTATATTACTATTACGATTCGTATACGTAACGTAAGTAAGTCGTTACTATATATTATTATTAATAGTAACGCGCGTTATTATATTTATTATAGTAATAGCATTATAAACTCTTACTCGCGCGCTTCTAAACTTCTTCTATAATACTAATACTTAGTTATTTAGTTTCTTATAGACGCGCTCTATACTTGCTTCCTAATATATATATATATACTTATCGTACTCTCTACGTACGCTTTACGCATATACTTAAGAACTACTATAAGATAGGCCCTAAGAAAACTAAGAAGCTATCTAAAGGCAAAGAGGCGGCTATAGCCTCTCTATTAAGTAGCTCGTAGGCGGGCCTAGAGTATACTAGTAGAAATACTAGTATACTTAGTAGCTGCGCTCTAAGTTTAGCTAGTAGCTAATCTCCTCTTTTACGTCTAAGTAGCGTTATACTAGGTAAAGATAGCTAGTTAGGTAGTATACGTAGCGCGCGCTTATCTTAGGCAAGCTCTAATACCCCTAGTAGTAGTCCGTAGCTAAGCCTATCTCTAGCTTCTAACGCTACTAGCTGCCCTAGAGGGGATAGCTATAGTAGCAGCTATATTAGCTCTAGCCTAGTAATAGATAGAGGCCTAGGTAAGCCTACGCTAGGCGGGTCGCTATTAGCCTAGCTTCTATCTAGTAGCGGCTCGCGTATAAAGTATATACGTAGCCTATTATCGAAGCTAGGCTCCTTACTAGATCTTATTACTAATAGAGCTATAGGCCTTTCTAATCGCACGCTAGCTATAAAGCGCCTACGCCTCGTAGGCGCCTCTAATATACTACGCTCTAGTACTATACCTAGCTTAGCTTCTACTATCTCTTATATTAGTATAGCTAAGACTAAGTATCTTAAGTAGTATAATCGTTATATCTGCAACGATTGCAATCTAGGTAGACGTAACTATAAGTCCCTTCCTACTTACTATCTTATTATATTCTATTTATATACTAACTATAGTATAGGCTAGGCTACTTATTCTAGTAAGCTACCTAAGGATATTAATACTAAGAAGTATATACGCTATATACGTAGCAAATATACTTATAAGTAGACCTACTATAAAGCCGTTAAGACGGTCGTACGTTATATAAACGACGTACGTAATACGCTAGTATATTGCTAGGCTAAGCTCGGCTGCTATAGAAACGATATAGTATAAGCTAATAGCTAGCAAGCAGTAGTAGATGCCTAGACTTAGCTAGATGCTGCCTATACTAGTAACTTCTTCTTTTAATATCGCGCGTAGTATACGCGTTACTTATATCTTATATTTACTAACTATATATATAGAGACTAAGACGGTTATAAAGCGCCTCTAGACTAATAATAGTAAGCTAGCTAGTAGTAAGCCTACTAAGAAGAAGAGTAGTAGTAGCGCTCCGTAGAGGTTCTACGCTCTTGTCTATAAGGCTACCTAGCTTAATAGTACCCTTCGGGGTATAATAGAGCTACTTACTTAGATATATCTAGTAGCTTATTACTTTCGTATTATATACTAACCGCACTTATAGATCGCTAAGTATAGTAGCATCCTAGTAGAGCAGGACGCTATTAACGCTGCTATTAGCCTCTATTTATCCTTAGAGGAGAAGGATAAGGCTAAGGAGGCCTCCTTAGAGAGGGAGGCTTCTAAGGATAAGCTAGCTAAAGGTAGTATCTAAGCTAGCGCTTCTTACGCTTCTTTATACTTCTATATATATATTACTCGCGCGCTCTATATATAATACGCTATAATAAATATTTAGTTAGCTTCTTATAAATAGTATAAAGCTTATCTATAGAATAAAAAGCTATTTATTCTATCTTTTATACCTACGTATTACGTGCGACGTACTATCGCATTGCCTTCGGGCTACGCTTATTTACCTTATACGTCGCCTCGAATTTATCTAGTGCCTTATATTCTCTAATATACTTAGCTAGCTCCTACGTATTATATTCTTCTAGCTAGCCTATTTACTTAACTAACTACTAACGCTTCTTATATCTAACTCGCGTATCTAGGATCTCTTTAACTTACTACTTGCCTAAGTCTTCTTTTATAAGCAGTATGCCTTCTATATCTGCGTCGCCTATAGCGCCTTTCTAAGACTCTAGTAAAGATATATAGAATATATTATAAACGCGCTATACGCTTAGTAAGACTAGGCAGTACGCCTACTTTCTAATCGCGTTAATTACCTTAAATAGACCTACGAACTTTAGTACTAACTTCTTTATAGGCATCTTTAAGTAGAGGTTCTTCGAGAATAATAATACTATATTACTAACTTTAAACTCTATCGGCTTATACCTAGTATTAAAGTATCTAGCTTACGCTTTAGCTATATATTGCTAGCATTTTATAAGGTTCTTATATATTTCTTATAGTTACTTTATAGCGTCGATTGCTACTAGTACCTCTTTTCTAGAGAGCTCGTCCCGAGCGACTTATATACTCGTCGTAATCTCTACGTTATAGCTATATACTACCTTAAACGGACTTATCTTAAAAGTTAAATACACCGCGTTATTATAAGCTAATTCTGCCTAAGGTAGTAATATCGCCTAGTTATCCTACTTATCGTTATAGAAGATACGTAAGTACTATTCTAGCGTCTAGTTAGTACGTTCTATCTGCCTATTAGTCTACGGATAGAAGGCTATAAATAGCTTACGGTTTATATATAACTCGAAGTAGAAGTCCGACTAGAACTAGCTAGTAAAGATAGTACTTCTATTACTTACGATTCTATATAGTATTCTAAATCGGCAAATTACCCTATTAATTAGAATCTATACGAGGTCTACGCTCGTATATTTCTTAGTAGTTAGTATAAAGAGGTTTATCTTCGAGTACTAGTTAATAATTACTAGGACTATATTATATATATATACGTTCTACTTGCTAGGTAGTAGGTCCGTAATAAAGTCTATAGTTAGCTCCTTTTATAGGAGCTTAGACTACGGCAATGCTAATAGCTCGCCGTATAGTTAATAGCGTCTCGCCTTCGATACTTAGCACTTCTAATAGAATTAGACGTACTAGCTAATATCCGTAGACATCTCTAGCTAGTAATACTTCTACTATACTAACTCGGTAGTTTTATTCTTACTAAAGTAACTAGCGAGTAGATTATCGTAGTATATACGGATTACCTACGTCTATAGTATATAGTTCTTAGAAAAATATAGCTAATTGCTATAATATAGTACTCCTTTCCTAATGCGATATCTATCGCATTTGCCTTTACTACGCTACGCCTTCTCGAAGAGTTCCTTTATATTAAGCTCCTATAGCGTTAGCAATTTAGCAAAGTTAAGAACTAAGTCTAAGATATTTAGGTATAGTTTTTCTATAGCAACCGCTATATATACGATACGTACGCTACTCGAGAAGTAGTCTTATACGTACTCTTCTAGAGGCTACCTTAAGGCTATACTTATAAGTTACTCTTATATCGTAATTATAATATACTAGAGGAACGCCTAATCGCCGCACTCGGCTCTTATACTATATACCTAGAGCTTCTTCTATAATATTAGTAGTAGGTTCGATATATACGCCTATTCGCGTATATAGTTACTACGTCTCGACGGCGTATTAGCTAGGTTTGTTTTCCCTAGTCGATACTTAATTACGAAATTAAATAGGGCTAGAAATACGGCCTAACGAGCCTATCTACCTATAAGTTGCTTTATTATTATAAAGGCTTTAAAGTTAGCGTAGTTAATAAGTATAGTAACTAAATATAAGGCGCCTTCGAGGTATAGCTACTATGCCTTAAATACTTCTATAATAGCTAGAAGCTCTTTATCGTAGGTCTTATAGTTACATTCTACCGGAACTATCTTCTATAAGAAGAATGCGACTAGATACTAGTTCCTATCCTCGAATAGCTAGCTTAGGATACTTATAATCGCGAAGTCTAATATATTAGTTTCGACTCGCATATATACTATAGAGTTATAGTACCTTAGTAGTAGAGTAGCTTAGAATATATCTTTAATTCTATAGAACGTAAGCTCCTCGCTTTCGCCCTAGCTAATACGCCCTAGCTTCTTACCTACTTTAGCTCTCTTTAAAAGTACTATTAAAGTAGCGATAATTCTAGAGTACCTATATATAAACTACTAATAGAAGTTAGCGAATCTAAGAAACGACTGCATTTTAGTAAGAGTAGTAGGCGTTAGCTACGCTATAATTACGTCGACTCTATAAGGATCTATCGTTACGCCTTTAGAGTATACGATAAACTTAAGGAACTTAACCTTCTTCTTAAAGAAGTAGCATTTTACGCGCTAAGCATATAATCCGAACTTCTAGAGTCGCTCTAGTATAGTACGTACGTCTCGTACGTAAGCCTTACGTAAGGTGCTATATATAAGGATATTATTTAGGTATACTACGTAGTATATATCTATAAAGCCTAAGAGGGCTCTATTAATATACCTCTAAAAGATAGCTAGTATATTAGTTAATCCGAAAGGTATTACCTTATACTAGAAGTATCTATACTACGTGCAAAATATAGTCTTCTAGTAGTTAGTTAGCCTTATATAGATATAATAGTACGCATCTACGAGGTCTAGCAACGTAAACTATATAGCTCTTATAAGCCTATTAAGCGTCTCGCTAATAAGTAGTAGGGAATAGCGATTCTTTACTATAATCTTATTTAATCTATAGTAATCTATATATAACTATAAAGTACTATTCTTCTTCGGAATAAATAGAATAGATATACCTACCTTACTTTCGCTCTGCTTAATCTAATCGTGCTCTAATACTTCTTAGAGGTAACGACTTAACTTACTAAGCTCGCGGCTAGACTAATAATATAGTAGCTTAAATAGCGGCTTAGTACTAGGTAGTAGGTTAATTATATACTTAGCGCTTTCGACTAGTATACTTCTTATCTTCTTTATCGAGTTAAAGAGGTCTATAAAGTCCTAGAACTCTATAGGTAGCAGCTCTTAGCCCGCATCTATCTTCTAGAGTAATATAGCAAAGATATATAGAGCCCTTTAAAGGTCCTTATAGAACTCGTACGCTTCTCGCACTTATACTATATACGTCTCGCCTCTAGACCTAAAGGTCTATTTATTAGTACTAGTATCCTCTATTACTCTATAGGCTATACGCTATAGCTAGCCTAGTAAGACGTAAGAAGTTAGTATATTATATATATAGAAGATGCTTCTATATATATAAGTCGCTTTCTTAGAGTTAGTAGCTCGTAGGCGTATATAATATATACTATAGTAGTGCCCTAGCTATCTAGTAAAGGACGTAGCTAGTAGTAAAGTAGCATTCTCTCTTACTAGAAGGTTATGCTATAGAGCGTAGAATCTAGAGATTATATTAATATTAGCGCCTCTATCGAGTACGTACTTAGTTTATATATAGCTTGCATTTATCTTAACCTTAGCTACGATAGGAATTGCTAGCCTACTCTATATAGGCAGGTAATCTGTCCTACTTATTACGGCATCTAGAGCTTATAGGTCTTTCTAGATGCCCTGCCTTTTAGTAGCCTACTTATAGCTACTCTATATATAGTAGGCGGCTCCTATAGGTTTAGCTAGGGGCATTCTAACTAGATATGCCTCTTTTCCTTATATCTATAGTATTTAGCTTTAAGTTTCTAGTCTAAGTCGTCTTTATCTCTCTTAGATTAACGCTATCTACTAGGGTAGGATCTTTCTTTTCTAAATCGCGCCGTAGTATTATCGCTACCCTTACGCTTATAGTTTACCTACGTCTCGTATCTAATATACTTGCCTAGCCTGCTTTTACTTAATAAACCTCTATAGTTACTTCGTAAAGATATAGCTTTTTAGCCTATTCTAAATATATTATAAGCGCTACGAGGTTAGCTCTCTTAAATCCTATTATATTATAGTTCTTAATAATATCCCTCTATAAGAGAGCTCTTAACTTCGCAAGTAGCTAGCGAACTAGCTATAGCTTATAGTAGTTACTAAGTTGCGCCTTAAAATAGGCTAACTTATTTGCGAACTATTATATACTCTATCCTTTACGCTAATAGGCCTTCTTATACTCGATAGTAGTAAGGAGCGTATAGTTTGCTTAATTCCCGACTATATTATATATAAACTACTAGAAGTCTTTCTAGCTATACTTAGCTAGAAGATTTTTAGTATCGTACTAGTTATACTACGTATCCTTTGCCTTGCTTATAAGCTATATAATAGTATATAGTATCTTCTTACGAGGGCTATAGTACGTTATCGGGTTATTAACGAAGATTATCTTAAGGTAGTAGATAAACTCCTAAGCTTTATCTTCGCTTTTACTCTTAAATAGCTTTAGGTCGTATATCTTTATGCTCTTTACTAATAAGCTTCCTAATAGCGTATTATATATACTCCGCGTATTAGCTATACTAGTATTACTAGCTTTTTCTTCTTCCTCTCTAGCATTTCCTTTCGCGCTACTCTACGTATAGTAGGCTTCGGATTTGCTAGAAGGAGAGTTATTGCCTTTTAGTATTATAGCGAGCTCGCACTCGAGACGCTTATACTTTTCTTAGAGTATATATACTATAAGTCGCCTACGAAGCTCTTCTATCTCGCGTTTAAGTTACCTATACTCTACGTTAACGTTATTGTTTTCTATTATCTCCTTAAGGTTTAGTATCTCTTCGCTTAGTTCCTATATTAGTAGAGCTTATAGTATAGAGCCTACGTTCTTAGTATAACGCGCTTACAATTCTTGTTTATCTAATATTAGTATCTATAGGCCGCTACCCTATATAGGGTTAAAGAATTAGAACTATAAGAGGGTATATAGTAATATATAGACTACCTTAGACCTCCGTCTAAAGATAGCGCTAATTCTTATAGAGTTATTATATATTATATGCTCCGCGCATACGAATACTATATGCTAAGCAATGCGGTAGTAGCCGCTTACTAAGCGCTAGTAAGGCCTAAGGCTCCTAACTCCTAGCTTTACTTCGCTATTATAGACTAGAAGGGAGACTAGGACTAGACTTATAGCTAAAAAAGGAGGAGATCTATCTTAGATAAAGGACTAGGCCTAGAGCTAAAAGCTTATAGCATAGTAATAAGATAAGTACTTTAGAAGAGATAGAGAGAATATAGATAAGAGAAAGAGCTAAGTGCTAAGCACTATAAAGTATTTCTTAGCTAAGTCTAAGGCTAAAAGTAGAAGTAGATCTAGGAGGCTCTATTAGAGGTCTAAGAGTCTATATTTATAGTACTTGCCCTTTAAGTCTCTATATAGAGATAAGAAGTGCTTATTTTAAAGTCTTATAAAGAGGCAATTTAGGACCCTAAATAGGAATATATATAGGAGGATATAGTCTAGAAGAAGCTAACTATATTAAGAAGTAATAATACCTAGATAGAGGTTATTCTTCTAAAGGAAGCAAACCTTATAATATCTAAATAGGTGTTTAGTATAAAGAGATTAATTAGTAGAGCTATTAAAAAGTTTAAAGCAAGACTAGTTATAAAAGGTTTCTCTTAGAAATTTAAAGTTAACTTCTAGCAAACCTTTATACTAATAGTTAGGTATAATACTCTAAGGGTATTTATAGCCGTAGTTTATAAAAAGGACCTAGAACTTTACTAAGTAGATATAAACAATATATTTACTAAGAGCGAACTCTAAGAAGAAATCTTTATAATTCTACTACTAAGAGTTAAGATTCTACCTAATATAGTCCTATAAATCCTAAGAAGCCTATATAGACTAAAGTAGGCAGCAAGAGACTAGAATAAACTCTATATCTTAAAGTTAAAATAGATTAGGTTTATATAATTAGAAGTAGACCTATGCCTTCTTATCTACTAGGAAAGGAATATTCTAATCCTAACCTATATAGATAATATTCTAATTATAGTACTAAAGCTAGAAGATATACTTTAGTTTAAGGAATAGCTAAATAAGGTATTTAAGATTAAAGATCTTAGAGAACTAGAGAAGATCCTTAGAATAAGGTTAATAAGAGATAGATAAGCTAGAACTTTAGAGCTTAATTAAGAACACTTTATCTAGGAGAACCTTATAAAGCTAGGAATAACTAAGGAGATAGCTAACCTAACTCTCTCCCTAATAGATAGTTATAATAGTCTAAAACTAATAGGCTTATATAATAAGAGAGGAAATAAAATAAAGTACTAAAGTTAAACTAGTACCTAGATATAGCCTATAGTTATAATAAGACTAGATATTACTTTCTCTCTTAGGAGGCTAAGCTTATACGTCTTAGACCTAACTAAGAGATATATATAAGCTCTAAAGAAGCTAGCAAGATACCTAAGATTATCTTAGAACTTAGGATTAATATTTAAGAAAGGTAGTAGAAGACTAATAGGATACTTAGACTCTAACTATATAATAGATAAAGCGGATAGAGTCTTAATCCTTAGAAGCATCTTCTTCCTCTATAGAGCCCTAGTTTCTTAGATAAGCAGGAAGCAAAAGTCTATTGCAATATTAATAATAGAAGCTAAGTATATAGCTATAAATGCATATATAAAGCAATCTTAATTCCTAGCAGTACTCTTAAGAGAGATAGACTATATAGAGCTAGTAGGAGAATGCCTATTTTAGCTAACTATTAAAGCCTATTCTAATATAGTAAAAGAGCTAATACTAGTATAGATTATAAGAGACAACTAAGCAGCCTTAATACTTATTAAGGATATATATACCTATAAGAGATCTAAGCATATTAATGTCGTATATAACTATATTAGGCATCTCTAGTAGTAGAGAAAGATTATAGTAGAATATATTCTAATAAAAGAGATAGTCGCTAATAGCCTAACTAAACTAAAGAATAGGCTATAGTTTTAGGAGTTTATAAGACAGCTCTAGCTTATATAAGTAAGGGCAGGAAGGTTATATCCCTATATTATAATAGATTATTAGGTGCTAGAGAAGAACTAAAAAGCAAATATAAGGTGCAGGCAGAAGACTACCTAGCCTAAGTAGAAGTATTAAGAAGTATAGTCTAGTTAGTACTTCCTAAGGCACTAAACTAAACTAGCTAGTTTAGTTCTAGGGTTAGGTAATATAGGTTATATAATATTAGGTTATATAACCTACCGGGAAATATATCTTAGGAGAAGGTATAACCTATAACTAACTAATATAATTAACTTAGTTAGTTCCTGCTTATCGCCTCTACTTCTACTACGCATTATACCTACCCTTCTACTATATCCTCTAATAATTCGATAATATATTACGATACTAATTAGTATTATTTATCTTCTTAGGCTCTTCTATATCTAGCTTATTTAGCTTTTAATTAGTAGTATTCTTAGTATCTTAATTAGCTAGCTTTTATTAATACTATATAGTAGCTATAGGTCTCTAATTATCGTTATTATCTCTAGTTAAATTAAAGTATATAGATAGCTTATTACGATTCGATACTATTTCTATAAAAAAGAGTTTCTTAATTTTAATTATCTTACTATCTAGAGTCGTATTATCCTACTTAATACTAGTTATAATACTATTATATTAATCTATAGGCTCGCTAGGTACTATACTCGTACGCTACCGCTTCTTTATTAATAAGTACTTAATCGTTTAAATTAGTATTCTAATAGTTATTATAGTTTAGATTCTACTAGAATACTAAGACTAATTACGGGCTCTAAGTAAGAGCACGTAACTACCTTTATTTTAATATAGCTAAATAGAATAAAGGATAGAGTCGACTTTATAAAAGACGCCTCTATTAAAATAAAGTTAGAATAGAGGAGCTTTTATTTAGTAATAGATCTCCTTTATATTTAGTAGCGATAAGTATCGCCTCTCTAAATAGTTATTACGTATAACTTACTATTTAATCTTACTAAAAGGAATTTAAGACTCTTAGGTTAGATATTAATACTCCTACCTCGTTCTTCTTTATAGATACTCGATAAGCTTAATCTTAATTAAACTTAGCTTCTACTTAGTAATATTATTAGGCTCGACCTTCTAGTTAAAACCTAATAATAGTATAGCTATTATTTGCCTTAAATTAGGTTCTAAAGGCTAGTATAGCCTCTTTTATATCCTTATCTTAATAGACTAGAGGATTAATCTCTATAGGTTAATAGTCCTTATTAAAGCCTATAATAAACGTAATATTATAGAAATTCTTAATATTCTATAGTAGAAAGGTCTTAAAGTTCTTTAGTTAAAGACGGCGGGTAATAATAAAGTCTATTAAGTTAGTATTAGTATAATTAAATTTATGTTCGTTCTAATAATTAACTATTTAGAAGTATAGCTCGTTAACGTCTGCATCCCTATAGTTCTAAGTATTAATATTCTTATTAGACGAAACCTTAATTAACTAGTAGTATAGTAATACCTTATAATTAAACCGCTTAATTGCTTTCTTCTATAGCTCTATAGCAGCTATAGTAGGTATTAGTTTATAATAACTAAGTAACTTTAAACTAGCGTTAGAGCTAGGCTTTAACTTATACTATATATTTATAGTATTACGGTTATTATTAGTATATACTACTATAGTAGGAAATACTTAGAATTCTACGAGTTCTACTATAGTCGGTATACTTATAGTAATAGCGCTACTAATAGCGTAAATAGCGCCTAGGTATATTAATCGCTTATAGTAGAACTATTTAGCTAGTAGATCTAGATTCTTTAGGCTATATACGCTATAAAAGGCGTATTAGCTATATATTCTAATATAATTATTACTATTAATAGCGTAATAGAGGCTCTAGATAGGTATATTATTATTTATAGTAGTAAAGTATAGTAAAGGTAAGGAAGCGAGAAATTATTTAATAGTAGTTAGAACTTAGAAACTCGTAGTACTATAGTATCGTAGCAAAGTTAAAAAGAGCTTTATACGCTATATAGTAAATAAAACTATAGAAAGTTAGTAAACTTAATTAATCCTGTATTTTTATTAAAAACTAGCTAATTACTAGTTTCTCTAAACGCTCTATTTACGTATTACCTAGGTATCTAGTTATAAGCTATAAGAGGCTTATTAAGTTCGTTTAAAACTAGTAGGTAATTAGTTACTAAGTAATTATCGATTAAAGTACGTAGCTATAGATATATAAAGTAGTAAATATAGTTACCTTTAGAGTTAATTATACTACTATTAATTAGTAGCCTAAAACTATATAGTTTTATAGCGGTACTATACTACTATAGCGTATTCTTAAGAAGGTAGGCGTTAAGATCTAAATACGCCTCTAAGTTAGTAAGTACTTAGCGCTATAGCTATAAGTAGTCTTACTAAAATAACGTAGTTCTTTCTTAATATTATCTAATATACCCTTAGATAGTAGTAGCTCTTAATTACTCGCCTTATAAAGCTTAGAATAATATAATAGCTTATATAGAATACTTAGAATTAAATACGGACGGTTGTTTTATTTCTAGATTCTATAGTAGTTCTAAATATTAATAAACTAATAAATCTTATATCGTATAATTTATATATATATATATAGCGAGAAACGCGATTTTATTAGCCTTTAATCTATTATTAAAGAGGCCTTTATTATTAAGTTTATAGAGCCTGCGAAGTCCTATTATACGCCTCTACGCGGCCGTAGGTAGTAATAGGTACTCCTAGAGTATACTAGCAAAGTATAAGGGCAAAGACAAGACAAGATAAGATAAGATAAGACAAGATAAGACAACTCTCCTCCGCTATCGCTACGTAGCCGAGAATAACCGCAAAACCTAAGAATCCGAAGATAGGACTAATAACCTAAACCTAATAACAAATAGAAAAAAAGAAGGAGAAGACGAGATAGACAGAGACAAGTAGGAAGGTAGAGACGAGAGGCAGCTGCTAGGGCAAAGAGAAAAACTATCTAAACTACTAAAAAGGGCCGCAGAAGGGAGGGATAAAGGCAGACTCTCCCCGACTAGAAACTATACTATCTAGAGGGTACCGGGGCTCTCTAGAAAATAAGACGGATAGGTAGGAAGGCTCTCTATATCTCTATTAACGCCGAAACTACCTACTTCTACTAGTACGACAGATACCTCTATTTTAATATTTATAGGCTTAGCGCTAGGTGCTAAGTAAGTGCTAAGGCGCATAAGCTTAGCAAAGCTAAAATTCTAGAATTCTAGAAAAAAAAACCGACTAGAAAACTCCGATAAATATACCTAGGAACTCTCCCTTTCCTTTCTCTCTCTACTTAAACGAGCCTCTCTTAGGCATCGGCCTATAATATATATTATAGCGCAAATAAGACACCCCTAGATAGAATCCGACCGGTAGCTGCGTATAGCTCCTATCCTATATAGTCTTTAACTCCTAAAGGACGTTAATAGAACAATTAATTAATTAATTAATCTATTAAGTTTATAGAAGTACGTACGCTAGCTACTTAGCGTAGATGCCTATTAATTCTACTATACCTTAATACGCTAGTTTATCTTACTCGTACTATATTTAAATATCTCGTAGAAAGTTAGCTAAATAGGCGTAGTAGCTATATATAGATTCTATAATCCCTTATAGTAGGCCTTCTAAACTATATAGTAGTAGTTAGTAGCTAGAATAGTCTCTACGCTACGATTAGATTTTAATTATTTATAGTACTATTTAAGTAGTACGTAGAGTTTAGACGTATTAAGCGAGAACTAATATAGCTATACGGCTAGTAATTCTAACGTAAATCTATACGATATAGCGTAAATAAATATTAATAGTAGTATAGATTTAAATACTCTAGTACTTAAACTTATAGTATATATTAATTAAGATTATAAAGAATAGTCTAGGCGTAATAATAGCGCTATATTTTTCCCTAATTTACTCGATACGCTTCTATAGGCCTTTAGAGTTTAGTGCCTTTAATATAGTAAAGACGTAATTACTAGAAGTTATAATTAGCGCTATAGCTATAGTATAGTAATAGTACTAGCGTAACTTACTATCTAATAATATTATACTTTGTCCTTTAATACGTATATAGATGCCGCCTACTAAATAACTTAATTATAGACTTCTATAGTTTATCTTATAATATCTTTATAATCTCTAGCTCTTATTCCTTATATTTATAGCTATTTTTACGCTTTTTATAAGAGGGTATATAGTAACGTATAGACTACCTTAGACCTCCGTCCGAAGATAGCGCTAATTCTTGTAGAGTTATTATATATCGTATGCTTCGCGCATGCGAATACTATGCGCTAAGCAATACGGCAGCAGCTGCTTACTAAGTACTAGTAAGGCCTAAGGCCCCTAACTTCTAGCTTTACTTCGCTCTTATAACTACCTCCCTTCCCCTATCGAGCTATTTTAGCTCGATAGGTAGGTAGCAGTCTTCTTATATACGCGACGTCCCTATTACGTCCGCGTATCTCTTATTGCTCGTAGGCCTTTTATTAAGTTCTATCGTACGTTACTATTACGATTCGCGTACGTAACGCAAGTAAGTCGTTGCTATATATTATTATTAATAGCAACGCGCGTTATTATATTTATTACGGTAATAGCATTATAAATTCTTGCTTACGCGCTTCTAAACTTCTTTTATAATACTAATACTTAGTTGTTTTAGTTTTCTTTAGACGCGCTCCGCACTCGCTCCGCTATATATATATATACTTCTCGTACTCTCTACGTACGCTCCCCGCACGCACTTAAGAACTACTATAAGATAGGCCCTAAGAAGAATAAGAATCTACCTAAGAGCAAAGAGGCTACTATAGCCCCTCTATTAAGTAGCTCGTAGGTAGGCCTAAAGCGTACTAGTAGAAATACTAGTACGCCTAGCAGCTGCGCCCTAAGTTTAGCTAGTAGCTAATCCCTCCCTTTACGTCTAGGCAGCATTATACTAGATAAGGGCGACTAGACAAGTAGTATATATAGCGCGCGCTCGCCTTAAGCGAGCTCTAATACCTCCGGTAGTAGCCCGTAGCTAAGCCTATCCCTAGCCCCTAATACTGCTAGACGTCTTAGAGGAGATAGCTATAATAGCAACTATATTAGCTCTAGCCTAATAATAAGTAGAGGCCGGGGTAAGCGTACGCTAGGCAGGTCGCTATCGGCCTAACTTCTACTTAGCGGCGGTACGCCTACGAAGCGCGCTCGCTTCCCGTTCTTAGAGCTAGGCTCCTTACTAGACCTTATTACTAATAGACCTATAGCCCCTCCTAATCGCACGCTAGCTATAAAGCGCTAACGCCTTATAGGCGCCGCTACTATACTACGTACTAGCGCCGTACTTAGCCTAGCTTCCGCTACTCCTTATATTAGTATAGCTAAGACTAAGTACCTTAAGTAGTATAATCGCTATATTCGCAATAACTACGATCTAGGTAGACGTAACTATAAGTTCCTTCCTACTTGCTATCTCGTTATATTCTATTTATATACTAACCGCGGTATAGGCTAGGCTAAGTGCTCTAGTAAGCTACCTAAGGACATTAATACTAAGAAGTATATACGCTATATATATAGCAAGTATACCTATAAGTAAACCTACTATAAAGCCGTTAAGTTAGTAGTATATCGTATATACGACGTACGCGACGCGCTAGTACGTCGCTAGGCCGAGCTCGGCCGCTATAGGACCGATATAGTACGAGCTAATAGCTAGTAAGCGGTAGTAGATACCTAGACCTAGCTAGACGCTGCCTACGCCGGTAAGTTCTCCTTTTAACGTCGCGCGTAGCGTACGCGTCGCTTACGTCTCGCATTTGCTAACTATGCATATAGAGACTAAGACGGTTATAAAGCGTCTCTAGACTAATAATAGTAAGCTAGCTAGCGGTAAGCCTACTAAGAAGGAGAGCAGCGGCGGCGCCCTATAAAGGTCCCGCGCGCTTATTTATAAGGCTACTTAGCTTAATAGCACCCTTAGGAGTATAATAGAGCTACTTACTTAAGTATATCTAGTAGCTTATCGCTTTTATATCGTATGCTAACCGCACTTATAGATCGCTAAGTATAGCAGCGTTCTAGTAGAGCGGGACGCTATTAACGCCGCTATTAGCCTCTATCTATCCTTAGAGGAGAAGGATAAGGTAGAGGAAGCCTCCTTAGAGAAGGAGGCCTCTAAGTATAAGCTAGCTATAGAGGATATTTAAGCTAGCGCTCCTTATACTTCTCTATACTTCCGTATATACGCTGCTTACGCGCGCCGCGTACGATACGCTATAATAAATATTTTAGTTAGCTCTCTATAAATAATATAAAGCTTATCTATAGAATAAAAAGCTGTTTATTCTACCTTTTATACCTACGTATTACGTACGGCGCGCTATTGCGTCGCCTTTAGGCTACGCTTATTTACCTTATGCGTTGCCTCGAATTTATCTAGTGCCTTATATTCTTTAATATACTCGACTAGTTCCTATATATTATATTCTTCCGGCTAGCTTATCTACTTAACTAACTACTAACGTTTCTTATATCTAACTCGCGTATTTAGGATCCCTTTAACTTACTACTTGCCTAAGTCTTCTTCTATAAGTAGTATGCCCTCCGCATCCGCGTCGCCTATAGCGCCCTTCTAAGGCTCTAGTAAAGATACGTAGAATACGTTATAAACGCGCTATACGCTTAGTAAGGCTAGGCAGTACGCCTACTTCCCGATCGTATTAATTACCTTAAATAGACCTACGAACTTCGGTACTAACTTCTTTATAGGCACCTTTAAGTAAAGGTTCTTCGAGGATAATAATACTATATTGCTAACCTTAAACTTTATTAGCTTATACCTAGCATTAAAGTATCTAGCTTGCGCTTTAGCTATATATCGCTAGCGTTTCGTAAGGTTCTTATATATTTCTTATAGTCGTTTCGTAGCGTCGATTGCTACTAGTGCCTCTCTTTTAGAGAGCTCGTCCTAAGCGACTCGTATGCTCGTCGTAATCTCCGTATCGTAGCTATATACTACCTTAAATAGACTTATTTTAAACGTTAGATATACTACGTTATTATAAGCTAATTCCGCCTAAGGTAGTAACGTCGCCTAGTTATCCTACTTATCGTTATAGAAGATACGCAAGTACTATTTTAGCGTCTAGTTAGTACGTTCCGTCTGCCCGTTAGTCTACGAATAGAAGGCTATAGATAGCTTACGGTTTATATATAACTCGAAGTAGAAGTCCGACTAGAACTAGCTAGTAAAGATAGTGCCTCTATTACTTACGATTTTATATAGCATTCCGAATCGGCAAATTACCCTATTAATTAGGATCTATGCGAGGTTTA
The DNA here is from genome assembly GCA_023512815.1 of Cercospora zeae-maydis. NCBI lineage: Eukaryota > Fungi > Ascomycota > Dothideomycetes > Mycosphaerellales > Mycosphaerellaceae > Cercospora > Cercospora zeae-maydis. Next base: position 5,091,515 of record JAKLWY010000001.1, on the reverse strand, counting down.
CGCTTATATATTTCTTAGTAGTTAGTATAAAGAGGTTTATCTTTAAGTACCGGTCGATAATTACTAGAACCGTATTATATACGTATACGTCTCGCTTACTAGGCGGCAGGTCCGTAATAAAGTCTATAGTTAGCTCCTTCTATAGGAGCTCTAGCTGCGGTAATGCTAATAGCTCGCCGTATAGTTAATAGCGTCTCGCCTTCGATACTTAATACTCTTAATAGGATTAGACGTACTAGCTAATATCCGTAGATATGCCTAGCTAGTAATACTTCCGCTATACTAACTCGGTAGTTTTGTCCTTACTAAAGTAACTAGTAAGTAGATTATTATAGTATATGCGGATTACCTATATCCGTAGTACGTAGTCCTTAGGAAGATATAGCTAGTCGCTATAATATAGTACTCCTTCCCTAATACGATACCTATTATATTCGCCTCTACTACGCTACGCCTCCTTAAAGAGTTCTTTTATATTAGGCTTTTATAGCGTTAGCGATTTAGCAAAGTTAAAAACTAGGTCTAAAACATTTAGATATAGTCCTTCTATAGTAACTGCTACGTATACGATACGTACGCTACTTAAGAAGCAGTCTTATACGTACCCTTTTAGGGGCTACCTTAAGGCTATACTTATAAGTTGCTCTTATATTATAATTGCGATATGCTAAAGGGACGCCTAATCGCCGTACTTAGCTCTTATACTATATACCTAGAGCTTCTTCTATAATATTAGTAGCAGGTTCGATATATACGCCTATTTGCGTACGTAGTTACTACGTCTCGACGGCGCATCGGCTAGGTTCGTTTTCCCTAGTCGATGCTTAATTACGAAATTAAATAGGGCTAGAAATATAGCCTAATAAGCCTATCTGCCTATAAGTTACTTTATTATTATAAAGGCTTTAAGGTTAGCGTAGTTAATAAGTATAGTAACCGAATATAAGGCGCCTTCGAGATATAGCCGCTATGCCTTAAATGCTTCTATAATAGCTAGAAGCTCTTTATTATAGGTCTTATAGTTGCATTCTACTAGAATTATCTTTCGTAAGAAGAATGCTACTAGATGCTAGTTCCTATCCTTAAATAACTAGCTTAGAATACCCGCAATTGCAAAGTCTAACGTATCGGTTTCGACTTGCGTACGTACCGTAGGGTTATAGTACCTTAGTAGTAGAGTAGCTTAGAATATATCTTTAATTCTATAGAACGTAAGCTCCTCGCTTTCGCCCTAGCTAATACGCCCTAGCTTCTTGCCTACTTTAGCCCCTTTCGATAGTACTATTAAAGTAGCGATAATTCTAGAGTACTTATATATAAATTGCCGGTAGAAATTAGCAAACTTAAGGAACGACTATACCTTAGTAAGTATTATAGGCGTTAGCTACGCTGCAATTACGTCGACTCTATAAGGATCTATTATTACGCCTTCGGAGCGTATAATAAACTTAAGGAACTTAACCTCCTTCTTAAAGAAGTAGCATTTTACGCGCTAAGTATATAATCTAAACTTCCGGAGTTGCTCTAGTATAGTACGTACGTCTTATACGTAGGCCTTACGCGAGGCGCTATATATAAGGATATTATTTAGGTATACTATATAGCATATATCTATAAGGCCTAAGAGGGCTCTATTAATATACCCCTAAAAGGTAGCTAGTACGTTAGTTAACCCGAAAGGCATTACCTTATACTAGAAGTATTCGTACTATATACGAAACGTAGTCTTCTAGTAGTCGGTTAGCTTTATACGGATGCGATAGTACGTATCTATAAGGTTTAGCGACGTAAACTATATAGCTCCTATAAGTCTATTAAGCGTCTCGCTAATAAGTAGTAGGGGATAGCAATTCTTTACTATAATCTTATTTAATCTATAGTAATCTACGTATAACTATAGGATACTATTCTTCTTTAGAACAAATAGAATAGGCGTACCTGCCTCGCTTTTGCTCCGCTCGATCTAATCGTACTCTAACGCTTCTTAGAGGTAACGACTTAACTTACTAAGCTCGCGGCTAAACTAATAATATAGTAGCTTAAACGGCAGCTTAGTACTAGGTAGTAGGTTAATCGCATACTTAGCGCCTTCGACTAGTATACTCCTTATCTCCTCTATAGGATTAAAGAGGTCTATAAAGTCCTAGAACTCTATAGGCAGCGGCTCTTAGCTAGTATCTACCTTCTAAAGTAATACGGCAAAGATATATAGGGCCTTTTAAAGGTCCTTATAAAACTTATACGCTTTGCGTACTTATACTATATACGTCTTGCCTCTAGACCTAAAGGTCTACTTATTCGTACTAGTATCCTCTATTACTTTATAGGCTATACGCTACGGCCGGCCTAGTAAGACGTAAGGAGTTAGTATATTATATATATAAAAGATGCCCCCGTATATATAAGTCGCTCCTTTAGAGTCGGTAGCTTATAGGCATATATAATATATACCGTAGTAGTACTCTAGCTACTTAGTAAAGGACGTAGCTAGTAGTAAAGTAGCATTCTTCCTTACTAGAAGATTATACTATAAAGCGTAGGATCTAGAGACTATATTAATATCGGCGCCCCTATTAAGTACGTACTTAGCTTATATATAGCCCGCATCTACCTTAACCTTAGCTACGATAGGAATTGCTAGCCTACTCTATATAGGTAGGTAATCTATCTTACTTATTACGGTATCTAAAGCTTGCGGGTCTTTTTAGATACCTTGCCTTTTAGCGGCCTACTTATAGCTACTCTACGTATAGTAAGCGGCTCCTATAGGTCTAGCTAGGGGCATTCCGACCGGATATGCCCCTTTTCCTTATACCTATAGTATTTAGCTTTAAGTTTCTAGTCTAGGTTATCTTTATCCCTTTTAAATTAACGCTACCTACTAGGGTAAGATCTTTCTTTTCTAAATTGCGCCGTAGTATTATTGCTGCCCTTATGCTTATAGTTTGCCTATATCTTGCGTCCGATATACTTGCCTAGCCCGCTTTTGCTTAATAAACCTTTATAGTTACCTTATAAGGATATAGCCTTCTTAGCCTATTCTAAACGTATCGTAAGCGCTACGAGGTTAGCTCTCTTAAACCCCGTTATATTATAGTTTTTAATAATATCCCTTTATAAGGGAGCTCTTAACTTCGCGAGTAGCTAGTAAACTAGCTATAGCTTGCAGTAGTTATTAAGTTACGCCTTAAGATAGGCTAACTCGTTTATAAACTATCGTACGCTCTACTCTTTACGCTAATAGGTCTTCTTATACTTAATAGTAGTAAGAAGCGTACGGTTTGCTTAATCCCCGACTATATCGTATATAAACCGCTAGAAGTCTTCCTAGCTATACTTAGCTAGAAGATTTTTAGCGTTATACTAGTTATACTACGTATTCTTCGCCTCGCCTACGAGCTATATAATAGTATATAGCGCCTTCTTATAAGAGCTATAGTACGTTATCGGATTATTAACAAAGATTATCTTAAGATAGCGGATAAACTCCTAAGCCTTATCTTCGCTTTTACTCTTAAACGGCTTTAGATCGCGTATCTTCGCGCCCTTTACTAACGAGCTTCCTAATAGCGCGTTATATACGCTCCGTATATTAGCTATACTAGCGTTACTAGCTTCTTCTTCTTTCTTTCTAGCGTTCCCTTCCGTACTACTTTACGTATAGCGGGCTTCGGATTTGCTAGAAGAAGAGTTATTGCCTTCTAGTATCGTAGCGAGCTCGCGCTCGAGACGCTTACGCTCTTCTCGAAGTATATATACTATAAGTCGCTTATAAAGCTCTTCCGTCTTGCGTTTAAGTTGCCTATACTCCGCGTTAACGTTATTATCTACTATTATCTCCTTAAGGTTTAGCGTCTCTTCGCTTAGTTCCTATATTAGTAGAGCTTATAGTATAGAGCCTATATTCTCGGTACGATACGCTTGCGATTCTCGTTTGTTTAATATTAGTATCTATAGGCCGCTACCCCGTATAGGGTAGAAGAATTAGAACTATAAGAGGGTATATAGTAACGTATAGACTACCTTAGACCTCCGTCCGAAGATAGCGCTAATTCTTGCAGAGTTATTATATATCGTATACTTCGCGTATGCGAATACTATACGCTAAGCAATACGGCAGCAGCCGCTTACTAAGTACTAGTAAGGCCTAAGGCCCCTAACTTCTAGCTTTACTTCGCTCTTATACTTTTATAGACTAAGCTCTTTATATATAGTAGTATAGTAGTAAATGCTAATCTAGAAGCCTTCGCGTTCGAGAATAGTTATAGCCTTCTTATTAGTTATATATAGGAAGTAAAAGGTCTAGGTAACTTATAAGTTATAGGCGTAGTACCTCTTAATTATTAAGGCGATAATTAATATAGCGATTATAGTTAAGGTTCTAGAGCGCGAGGTTCCGAGCGAGGGTATAGTATAATATATTAATACCCTAATTACGGAGATTAGAAATAATAGTAGTATATAGTATACCTACCTCTACTTATTCCTTAATAAAGTTATACTAGTTGCTATAATTAATATTCTAGCGAGGCATGCTCTACGTCAGCTGCGAGTAATATAGCGAGTAATCTAGCGAGTCATATAGCGAGTAATATAGCTAGAGGCAGTGTTGATATAGCTGAAATTCGTAGTGGCACCTTCCAAGCTTTCGGCCCCCGTCGCAGAGCCGCCTCCATCGTCTTGGCGGGACCCGCTTGCCTGACTCGCGCAGCAGTGCACTTGTCTTCCCGCCTTCTTCTGCACTGCATCTACGACCCTACCATGGCCTCGACGCAAGCACTCAGTGCGGCAGCGCAAGACCGCAAAGCGCGTCTCGCACAACTCAAATCGCTCAAGCGCAAGGCGCCCGACACATCAGCAGATGTGCAACCGGACGATGAGGCTGCACTATCTGCGGCAGCAGAGTCTTCAGCACAGAACGAAGATGACGTGACGATGCGCTATGTCTCTGGACGCAACTACGATCATGCAACCAAAGGCGCCAAACTCGGCTTCGAAAGCGCCCCAGACCAAGGGCAGACGACTCTGGAACTGAAAGCCGCAGAGCTAGCAGCCGAGACGAAGCGACAGGCAGAAGAAGCCGAGAAGAATGATGCACCCTTGGACCTATTCAAGCTGCAGCCGAAGAAGCCGAATTGGGACTTGAAGAGAGACCTGGATCAAAAATTATCCACTCTGAACGTGAGAACTGATAATGTGATAGCGAGGTTGGTGAGAGAGAGAATTCAGAAGCAGCAAGAGGCGGCAAGAGGGAGAGTTAATGGAGCAGAATATCGAGGAGATGCAGAGGCTCAGGGAATTGAGGGCTCTACACTTGTAGAGGCGACAAACGTAATGGAGCGGGGGGAAGAGGAAGATGCAAAAAGAGAGCGCGAAGAAGAGGAGGCCCTGTTGGATGGCTCGTGAGCGGAGACAGCAATATCCGAGGTTTCTGATCACTTCAATCGAAGCCTAGATATTTCGTCGGCAGTATTACCGCACCATTGTCCGTCAGCTAGGCGTGAGGGCGAATGTCCTCATTTCAACCAAGAACGAGATTCGGAGACTTCGCAGACCTGGTCATAGCCGAATAAGCCCATGATAATGGAGGCGGAGAGACGAGCTTGACGCAAAACTGAAGCATCCCATGTGCGAGACGACGCTGGCCACGCGCACTATAGCAGCCAATTGAGCTGCACGGGACTAACCATATAGTCAACCTCAGACTTCTGCACAGCGATGCAGTGAGGAAGCTGGGGTTCGCGTTCATCCCCCGCTGGTTTCTCCATAATAGTCGATGCTTAGCCAAAAGCCTTAGTAATTGCCCGGACGTGGGCCTGGGCTCACTTCTTGAAAATACCGACGAAAAAGTTACGCCCCGCCTTGGAATGGGTCCGATTATGCTGCGTGCGTGCTTACCCCAAGTCAATTTGTCTCGAACGTCACTAAGTTCTGACTTGGATTTTCAACTTGGTCTCGATGATCTTCATACTTGTTTTGGAAACCCCGATCGATGGCCGACGGGTCTACAGCAAGGCTGGATGGCACGCGTGAAGCTTCCGATGGAATTTCTACGTAAGAGCCGCAGCGAATGGGCAAGGCGATGAGCAAGAGGCTAGCGCAACAGCACTGATCGCGTCCATCAAGTCTTCAAAAACCCTCGTGCGATGACTAGAGCTTCGATTGGCGCACCGCGAACGAGTGAGCCAGGGACGACTCTTTCCCGTCGCTCAGGACCGCGTCATGGCTGTATAGAGCCTGCATCGAATGGAATCGCGGGGTGCCAGATCCATCATCTGTTCAGTGTGAGCACTATCAGAGGTGCAAGTTCTCGTCGTCAATCCTCGGTTCTGCTCAGCACGAAGTCAGACGCTCCGGTGGTGCGTCGCACGTCATCATCCCTCCATTGCGAGCTTTACTCCTCAACGCATGGGCAGTACTGCGTAACACAGTCAATCTGCTCAAGTATTCGTCCCATGAATATTCCGCTGCTCAATTTCCGGCTGCTTCCACCTTCCCAGCTGTTGTTTGATACGAGCACCACATGTCTTGGCAGCAGCAAGATCTGCCGGCGGTAATCTGGAGCCGAGTTAACGCTCTAGAAACAGCATAGAATAATCCTGTCAAACCAAGACTGCGAACAGCATGCATCTGTGCTGTCTCCCTACTTGACAGTGGCTTACTGCTTCGCGATGTTCGCCAAGCTTGTCAAGTTGAGAGGTTACTCATGATGCTGTCTTTCTCCAATGATCCAGCATCGGCGACACAAAGCCAATGAATATCGCGCGGCATGACAGCAGCGGCGCTTTTGTTTTACCCGTGGCGTGAGCTGATGTTGTCCAAAGACGAAAACGCCGGGAAGGACGTGCGCATTCAAGATGGCCGGGATTCGCCCTGGGGCTGTTTGCTTGGCATCGAGCTTGGCCCGCGAGCTTGACGAGACTTCGAAGTGCAAGGGGAATGCTCTCAAGTGATTTCGCCGGAGACTCGGTACTGAATGCAATCACGACCAATCCTCCGCGATTGAGAACGCATAGTATGCAGACCGTTTGGATTCGATCGAGCGGGAGGCGCACAGCGCCACAGTTAGCCCTCTTCGTCTTCTCCCACCCTACGCACCACGGTTAGGCATGTCATCAGCTTACTGAGGCAAAGCGCACCTAGCCAGAGCCGCCCGGCCGTACATAGCAGCACGAGCCAACCAGGAACAGATCCCCAGACTTCAAATGACAACATGCCGGATAAACCTCCGCGTTGTCAAAGATCGTCAAGCAGCAAGTGGGTCCGTTCTAGGTCTGCCCTTCGTCGACAAGCACACAATTATAGAACGTCAAACCACCACCCAGGATGCCACTACCCCATGTTCGGAACATTCTCATAGATTTCAGGCATTGTGACTTGCTCACAGACTTCCGATTAGGCGATGGGCGGCATGGGCCTTATTTTCCCCTCGCGTGGCGCCGAACGAAGACTAACATCCTGCGCTTCTGCCGGTAGTTTGGCCATAGCTTTGTCGAACTTTCGAAGCTAGGAGAATTGAGCCACGTGCTGGGCCGTCCGTGCTGCCCGAGGGATGGACTGCAGTCTGCAGTGTTTGCGCCGAAGGTCGAGGGCCCACAGGCTCTCTGGGCCACCGGGCGAAAGTGGTATATAACAGGTCGTGCAGGACGCCTTCTGGTTTCTTTTCCTCATCAGCATCAGCAGCATTTTCTTTCCTACTCTCTCATCTTTCACTCGACTCCGGTAGCCGAACAGCTCTCTATTCTTCCATTGACACTAGAGCCGGTCTCTCAGCGTCAATTCAAATCCCAAGAAAGCAAAAAAATCGAACCATTTGGAATCTATAACCCCAAGAACAAAGCCACCAACAGCAAAAATGAAGTTCTCCGCCGTCGTCGTTCCAGCCCTTATGGGTCTTGCCCACGCTCAGGACGTTGTCCTCGAAGACAAGCGTGAGGCCGAGCCTGGCGTTCTGGGTGCCCTCAACCTGGCTGCTACGGTTGCTACGTTTGCTCCTGTCATCCAGTCGATCTGGAAGAAATTTGGAAAGCGTGACCTTTCTGCTGCCGATATGGACGAGCTCAACTCACTTCTTGCCCGCGATCTTCAGCTGGACGCAGATGACATCAAGATCCTTAGCAGCCTGCAAACTCGTGATGCTGAGGCCGAGCCTGGCGTTCTGGGTGCCCTCAACCTGGCTGCTACGGTTGCTACGTTTGCTCCTGTCATCCAGTCGATCTGGAAGAAATTTGGAAAGCGTGACCTTTCTGCTGCCGATATGGACGAGCTCAACTCACTTCTTGCCCGCGATCTTCAGCTGGACGCAGATGACATCAAGATCCTTAGCAGCCTGCAAACTCGTGATGCTGAGGCCGAGCCTGGCGTTCTGGGTGCCCTTGGCCTGGCCGCTGCTGCCGCCCCTCTGATCCAGTCGATCTTTAAGAAATTTGGAAAGCGTGACCTTTCTGCTGCCGATATGGACGAGCTGAACTCGCTTCTTGCCCGTGATGCCGAAGCCGACCCTGGCGTTCTGGGTGCCCTTGGCCTGGCCGCTGCTGCCGCTCCTCTGATCCAGTCGATCTTTAAGAAATTTGGAAAGCGCGATCTTTCTGATGCTGATTATGACGAGCTGAACTCGCTTCTTGCCCGCGATGCTGAGGCCGACCCTATCAGCGCTGGCGCACTCGCCATGCTCGGCGGCCTTGTCGGCCCACTCGCCAACTGGGCTTTCAACAAGATTGGTGGCAAGCCAGCTAAGCGCGACCTTACTGCTGCTGAAGTGGATGAGCTGTCCTCGCTCTTTGCCCGCGATGCTGAGGCCGCTCTCGGACCTGGCGCTATCGCTCTTCTCGGCAGCGCTGCTTACCCGGTCGCTAACTGGTTTATCAACAAGATTACCAGCAAGCGCGATCTCTCTTCTGCCGACATTGATGAGTTCAGCTCGCTCTTTGCCCGCGATGCTGAGGCCGACCCTATTAGCGCTGGCGCACTCGCTATGCTCGGCGGCCTTGTCGGCCCACTCGCCAACTGGGCTTTTAACAAGATTGGTGGCAAGCCAGCTAAGCGCGACCTTACTGCTGCTGAAGTGGATGAGCTGTCCTCGCTCTTTGCCCGCGATGCTGAGGCCGCTCTCGGACCTGGCGCTATCGCTCTTCTCGGCAGCGCTGCTTACCCGGTCGCTAACTGGTTTATCAACAAGATTACCAGCAAGCGCGATCTCTCTTCTGCCGACATTGATGAGTTCAGCTCGCTCTTTGCGCGCGACGCCGCTGTGGAGAAGCGCGATCTCTCTGCTTCTGACATCGAGGCAATCAACTCGCTCTTTGAGCGCGACGTTTCTCTTCAGGCGCGCGAGGCTCTTAGCCCCGCCGGTTGGACTGTCGCCAGCGGTGTTTTCGGTGCTGCCGTCAACTGGGCCATCAACAAGCTGTCCCCAGTCACGAAGCGCGACTTCACTGATGATGACATCGCTGAGCTGCACTCCATCCTCACGCGCGATCTGACTCTTGAGCAGCGCGAGGCTCTTACCCCTGCCGGTTGGGCTGTCGCCAGCGGTGTTTTCGGTGCTGCCGTCAACTGGGCCATCAACAAGCTGTCCCCAGCCACGAAGCGCGACCTGACTGCTGATGACATCGCTGAGCTGCACTCCATCCTCACGCGCGATCTGACTCTCCAGCAGCGTGAGGCTCTTGGCCCTGCCGGTTGGGCTGTCGCCAGCGGTGCTTTCGGTGCTGCCGTCAACTGGGTCATCAACAAGCTCTCCCCACCTAAGTCGAGGCGCAGCATCGCTGAATTCGCTCCTGTTGTGCGCCGCGACAACTTGGTCTTCACTCCAGTCCAGTTCCGTGCTTAAATTGATGACGAATGGTTTATGGTACGTCACATATTCACCACAAAAACACAAAGGTGTTCGGCTCCATTAACACGTCTTCCAGATTTTGTAACACCACCAAGCTGGTCTTATCGGTTCAGGGATGAAGAGTGTTCTGATGATACGAACTAGGAAATGAAAATGTTTGCGCTGATACCAAACAAGGGGGGGTGGCAGTCTCTGGTAGGCGTGTCGACCAATTTTGCGGTTGCTCTCAAGTGTTTGGAATTTTTTTCGAGCTCTTGAGGGATTTTCCTTTTCATCTTCTGGGGGATAGAGCTTTTCCTCAAAGATGTCTCTGTGAGACTTGTTTGGGGAGAAGTTCTTGGGGTCTTGTGGAGAGGAAAGCGGTGGAGTTCTTACTACTATGATTGATGCAGCGTGTTGAGAGGGGATTTTTCTTCCATCCTGGGATCGGGAAGGATGGGGAACTTTTTCTTCTTGCAAGAATATGTGTACACGAGGTTAACGATCATATATACCAAAGCCTTCACTGTCACTTGCTGGTCCCTCTTTCTCTTTTTGGTTGGGATTTTAAAATTTTGCAAGTTTGCGATCAGGACACGGCTTCTACTCAGCAAAGATCCTACTTGCTTACCTTCTAGACCTTGTAGCTTCCACACACCATCACATCACCTCGCAAACCACAGGCCTCAGTTTAGTACGAGAGTGACGAGCCACGCTGCGAGACATTCAATAATCGATCAGCAATCGACACTCAGTGGAAGTTAGTAGGTAAGCAATCCCGACCCCTTCCTTTCCCATTACCAACCAAACGAAACGCACCACTTCTTCGCACATCCCACACATTCTCACCTCGTGACCCGACATCACTTCCTCCAGCGCACAAACCCTATCGAACCTCGTGCACATTGATGAACGAAAGGAGAACGTGAAATAAAGCGCGGCAACAACCCTAATGCGGTAAAGTCGAGAGACAATTTGTCACTTCCTAAGAGAGCTCAACTTTGGAAGCAAGGAAGGAACGAAGGTAAGAAGGAACGAAGGTAGGAAGGAATGAAGGAAGGAAGGAAGGAGGTAAGAAGAGTCCCTGTTAGCCTTGTCAGCCCTACCTATCATACATACATGTAGTCAGTCACATGCACCTCGCATAAGATACGAATGGCGAGATATTACAAGGGAGGGTTGATTTATTGGACAAGGAGTAGGAAGAGGAAGGGATGAGATGAGATGAGACTGCATTGGATTTTTGACAGGACATGTTTGTGTCTGTCTGTGTACCGAAATTTTCTTCGCGAGGAAGACGAGAAGCTGCTGGAAAAGTCTGGATGATTTATGTCAAAGGATATATGTTATCACGCTGGCGATGAAGATGGTGGTGGAGATCTAGATCTAGATGAGGATTCTCTACTGCTTGTAGATGTATCAACGACTTCAATTCGTTTGAGAATGACGATAACAATAATAACAATAACAATAACAATAAGAAGAAGAAGAAGAAGAAGAAGAAGAAGAAGAAAAGGACTCCCAGCATACTTCGCTCGCCTCCAGTCCTTCGCATAGCACATTACGCACCCTGCACAGTCTTCATCATCCACGGGGACGCAGATAGAGGGAAGAAGCAAGTATCTACTGTACCTCCCAAATAAGAACCCCTGTAGGACAAGATACGACAGAGCGGAAAGGTAGAAATTAGTGCTTACACTACAATTAATCAATCATCGATCGATCAATCAATAAATCAACAATGATAAGCGACCGAGCAAGCATGCAAACGAGCGAATACCGTCTCTACTTATCGGGATTGCGAAGAGGGATCGGTACAAATGTGTGGTATAGTATAGTACAGTACAGTACAACGTACTCCCCGAAAGAGATAGATACATCAGTCTACGGTCCAAGAGATTCTTCTTCTTCTTCTTTTTGAAAAAGCAAACTACTCCTTAACCCGAGCGAGTGCAGTGAAACATGCTGAGAGTACTATAGTATAAGTTAATATTTCAATAGTTGATCAAGTACTGTAGTTCTATTCGGGTTCCGAAATATAGTACCCAGAGAGCCGAGGTGAGACGGGACAAAAAGACGTGCTGTCGATCGACTTGTTATCGTGCACACCCTGCGCTCGTGCTTGCTTGCTTGCTTGCGTGCTTGCTTCGAGGTGCCTCGCGTAAGGTCATTGTAATGTCTTTTGTCATCAGACGTGCAGCAGGTGTTTCGGTTCGCTTGCTGCAATTCACGGGCATAAGTTTATGATATCAGGAGTGGAGAGGGCTGGCGGGCTGGGTGCTGCGACCCGAGACATCCGAGACGGTTGACAGCCTGGACGGGTGGGGATTGCGCAAGGAGAGATAATTTTTGTTTGTGCTACAGAAGATCGTTGGACTTTCTCGTTACAGTGGTACTGTACTGAACAGTATTTGTGTGTGTGTGTGTGTGTCGTGTTGCGGATGCTGGCTGGACATGAGCACATTTGATTAGTAAGGCCTTGGTTAGCCGGTGCGTCGACACAGAGTCACGAGAGACAGAACCCGGTGTAAGCGTGTTTAGCCATCGTTGTCCGCTCACTCGCGTAGCACAATCAATGCGAGGTCGACGATCTGGTCGGGAACATGATTGGATACGTGCATCCGTGGTGGAAAAGCTGAGGATGACTTTGATGTGCTGCTGCTGCTGATGACTGATGTTGGCGAAGTCGTTCGCCTCGGTCGGCTGTGAGTCCCCACTGACTAGAACTACGAGTCTGCGACGGCGTGAGCGACCTTCGCGTGAGTGCGGCTCGGCTTCGAGGTGCGATTTTGCGGCGCGGCCTGGCCGGGCGTGGACAGTGTGTGTACATGTAGCCGTCGGTCATTTTTGTTAGCGGCAGGCGCGCTTAGCAATGCCGCACACACGGCTGCTCGTAAGCGAGCTGCGGGCGGCGATGGAAATGGCAAGCAGACACTCGTGGATGATGATGAGAGTGATAGGAGGCGAGTGGGTGGGATCAACGGTGTGGCGCCAAAAGTTGGATATATGGAGCCTGGGCCAGCTGGTGAACAGGCACAATGAATGGTCTTGGGACGTCAGGGTTGTCTGCTCTGGTGCAGCCACGAAAGGCGGGTGTTAGCGAGAGAGGTGTGTACCTGCGCTGTCAAAAGATATGGAAGAGAGTCTCGCGAAGCACGAGAGCAAGGCATCTCTCGTGAGACGATTGACCGTGTCAGCTCGCTCAACGCGCAAGCGCAGTGTGCAGGTGCAATGCACATGTACCGTGCACGGGTGTTTCATGCAAGCAGGCGAAGGGCACAAGGCAGATATCGTCGTCCAACTTCCACGTGCGATGGTGCGTGCAAAGGTCTCGGCATGCCCACAAGGCCACCAAACCTTGATCGCACGTACATAGCGTGTTTGGCCGCGAGGCTGTCATCGATGACCACGACACTGCTGGAAGGGGAAGATGGGAGCGGCTTCGACGACGTTTCAGCTGCGCGAGCACGAGGGAGAGTTGTTGCTGTCGGAGTGCTCCCCGCAGGCCCCGTCGAATCGTGATTGCGCCATTCGCCGCGTCTCGTGATCGCTTTCCATTGTTGGTCTGGATTCTGTACTATACAGTATCTGCACACAAGCGATGGCCGCGTAGTGCATTCCTCTGACTTTCGATAGATGAAGAGCCCAATACAGTTCATGATGTCTCGAGATTGCATGACACGGCATGCAGATAGGCGATCGTTATCACCATCATTGCGCGGACCCTGCTCGCCCACGGACAGACGAGGGAGGGCATGTCGCAGCGCCGGCATCCGCTTGCTCGAGCGGCCGTAAGCATGGGGGGAGTACTATAGTGAGGATGCTTCGCAGAGTCGTGTGCATATACATAGCAGTGGGTAGTGTAGTGTATGCAGCTGCGTTCAGATCGAGCAAAGGCGCGGATCGAGGAGGCGAGGCGTGCTGACGGCGAACCATGCGGGGAAGGCAGCAAATCCTTTGCCCTCGATGTTGACCTACGCCAGGCCTCATGGGGGGAAGCAGCATGACTCGTCTGGGGACGTTGCGCCACAGCGGGCTGCGAATGCGCCTGCGGCGGTAGCGAGTCCATACAACATGCGGCACGATATTGGAGCACAGCGCGCTGTACCTGGCCCAAGCTCAAAGCGGACGGGTTGGTTTGCTTGCGCCGCTGGGTGATGACATGGTGACGACGAGGTGGCCAGAAGACGTGGCCACGACGATCGATGTACGGTACAGTAGTATAGTAGTATCCTACTGTACGAGGCGGCGAGGAGAGGAGAGGAGGCGGGGCGCAGAAGAAGGAAGTTGAAGGGAGATAAGGAGGAGGAGGAGAAGGAGGAGAAGGAGGAGGAGGAGGAGGCTCGATCTGGCGGGTGCAGAGGCCCAGCAGACGCAGAAGACGTTGAAGATCGTTGAGAGGCCGGTTTGACACTTTTTTCGCTGGGAAACCCTGGGAGCGGGTGCATGCCGCCGACGGGGGGCCAAAACTGCTGGTCTCACAGCACGGCCATCGCACACGTCTGCTGTTGTCGACGGACAATGGCGCCAATGCAGAGGCATGGCATGTGCAGATACTCCCGCCTCCTGTGCTCTCACGCTGCTGGCGTGGGAGTCGTGCGGCCGGCCCCAACAACGCGCAGCATGACGACGGCACACTCGTCCTTGCTTGCTTGGGCCGCAAACCCGTTGGCTTCTGCGTCTGCCACGCTCGGGGTCCACGTGGATGCTGTCGTCGGTATGCTGCATCATGCCCTTGTGCCCTCGCTGACCAGCTGTTGTCGTCGTTGTTGGGTCGGCCTTGGCTCCCGTCGCTCGTTCTCTGCCTCCTTCTGATGAGACACGACTTTTAGCCCGCCCGCCGAGTCTGCTGGAACAACCATGCCCCGCAGCCAAAGTATGTAAGGTTAGAGGCGCACCTGGCTCGTCGCCGTGCCTTCAGAACCCTCATTATTATTGCTCCGCCGCCCGCAACCACCACTGCTCACCCGTCCTCGAGTCAGTGTCAGTGCCCGCTGCGCATCATCACCGCCACCACCACCACCACCACCACCACAACCACCACCACCACCACCTCCTCCTCCCCCCCTCGCCTCGCCGCTCGCTGTCCCACCGCACGCGCCCACCCGTGCGACACAGTCTGACGCACCAGCCCGTCACCGTGAAGCCCTGCGAAACCCCCGGCCCTCTCAACAAAACGAGCCCCGACGCCAAGCACGGGCGTCTACCATGATAAGGCGACGGCGCCCATTCTCCATCTGAAGCAGCCGTTCAATGTCGAGCAGAAGCAAGTGCGGGTAGACTGTTTGCTGGAGGCTCCGCCTGCGCTGTGCGACCCGCTTCCGCGAGCGCCTCCGTCGAGGATGTCCTCCGAACTCGCGCCGACCACCACCGGAGAGCATGACCAACTCGTGCGGGAAGCACATGGACAAAACAATGGCGGCAGCAGCGACCTGGACACGCCGCGCTCCGAGGCCCCGCCGCCCGCCGTCAACGTCACCACCCCGCGGACAACGGAAGCGACGACGATGCACCCTTCCCATGGGATCGCCGTGAATGACTACTTCACCCCGCAGCCCGCCGCTGCACGCGATCAGAGACCGCGAAGCCCGCAAGCACCCATCCACCCGCACGTGTCGACGCCTGCCAGCGCGAGCTCCACCGACGCCACCGCGCCCGGCTACATCCAAGGTCTCGGCTCGCTGTCGCTGCCGCAGCCCCCGCTGTCTCCGCGTCCCACGCCGCAGCAAAAAGTGTCTAGTCTGAGCATCGAGAGCGCTGACAGTGCGGCCACGATCAAGCCATCCCGCCCCGTGTTGAAGTCGTTGGGCCCCACGTATCCCGATCAGACGTTCGCCGCCCTCCACAATCAGCATCACGGGACCTACTACACCCCTTCGCATCTGCGGGGCCGGGGTCCGGGAGGGTACTCGCCCGTGGCCAACTTCACGACGGCGATAGCATCGCATCACCAGGGCACGTCCCGCTCGGCGACCAACTCGCCCCTCGTGACGCCCAACTTTGGGCTGTTCAGTAATGCTGGTCCGCCGTCGGCGCCCGCCTTCCACTCCGACTCTTCATCGGCGACGTATCCGAGTCCATTTTTGCACCACACGCAGAGACATGTGCCGAAAGAAACCCACGTAGCGGACGTGGATGTGGACCCCGTCTCGGGCCGCAAGCTCATCAATCACTACGAAATTATGGATGAGCTCGGCAGGGGAACTCATGGCAAAGTCAAGCTGGGGCGCGACCTGCACTCTAATGGGACTTATGTGGCCATTAAGATCGTGGAGCGCTTCTCCAAGAGACGAAAGCTGGGTCGCCTCGGTACTACCGAGGACAAGGTCAAGAAAGAGGTCGCCATCTTGAAAAAGGCTCGCCATCCCAATGTGGTGGCGTTATTGGAGGTCATCGACGACCCCACACGCAAGAAGGTCTATATCGTGCTCGAATGGGTGGAAAAAGGGGAGATCAATTGGAGGAAAAAGGCCCCCAAGGAAATCGCCATGGTCGAGGCCCGGAGGTACGAGAGAGAAAGCCGCGAAGCCAAGACGGGAAAGCACGATGAAGTCCTGGCCGCACAGGATCGAGCTGTCCTCGAGGAAGCCAAGATGCGTCTCGACAAGCAGAGGAGACGGCAGCTGCGCACGTTCCGCCGCATGCGGCGAGGAGCCGACGAGGCCCCTGAGGCGTGGAGCATGGAGCTGGCGGGCGACGAGATGAGCGAGGAGTCCGACGACGACCGTTTGTCGCGCATTTCGTCCATTACGGGCGACATGAGCGCGCCGCTCACGCAACACGTGTCCCAACAGCCGACACAATGGCTGGACACTGGTGCAGGTAGGCGCATTTCGTGCACTCCTTCACCCTTGATGCCCACCCTCGACACCACCATCGCACGCCCGACTCGGTTCTTGATACTGACACCGGAACCAGAAACCATGTCGCCCGTGGGTGATGCGCATCTTCCGACGCGCAATGTCGAGTTCGACTTGACGGGACTGGAAGGGACGATGTATGGGCCATACGACCCCATCTCCGGGCCTCCTTCCCGAGATGCCAGCCTTCCGAATAGCCTTCGAGGCTCGCAACATGGCAGTGTAGAGGGCTTGTCGGATCTGGCTCACGAGGTCCTGGATTCTGCCCTGGACACCGAGCTGGAGTACGTTCCAATCATGACGATCGATCAGGTCCGAGGCGCGTTTAGAGACACCGTCCTCGGGCTCTTGTACTTGCATTACCAGGGCATCATTCATCGCGACATCAAGCCACCGAATCTTCTGGCCTCCCACGATAACCGCGTGAAGATCTCGGACTTTGGTGTTTCTTATCTGGGCCGTCCCGTGCACAACGGTGAGGGTGAAGATGTCAGCGAGGCAGAGGCCACCGATCTGGACGACGAAGCGAAAGAGCTGGCAAAGACTGTAGGCACGCCTGCGTTCTATGCGCCCGAGCTTTGCTCCACCGACCCATCGGACGAGCCGCTACCGGTAACGAAAGCCATCGACATCTGGGCTCTGGGCATTACGCTATTCTGTATGCTTTTCGCTCGTACGCCATTCGTGGACAGCGAGTTCGTTGTCATGAGAAGCATTGCAGAGGAGGAAGTGTATGTCCCGGCACAGCGACTCCTCCCAGTCGACAGCAGGCCCAAGTCACGGCCATCGTCGCACGGAAGGGGCTACTCGCCTCAATGGACCCGCAAACGTGACGAGTTGGAGTTCGTCTATGAGGACCTGGGTGAGGACCTGCTGGACCTGTTACACAGACTGCTCATCAAGGACCCACGCAAGCGAATCACGCTGGACGAAATCCGTCACCATCCGTGGGTGATCGCGGACATTCACAACAAAACTAGATGGTTCGAGGAGTCTGATCCCGCGCACCAGTTGGGCCACAGGAAGATTGAGATTACGAATGAAGAACTCAAGACAGCTGTCGTGCCTCTCAACTTGCTGGATCGCGCGAAATCGGTGGCCACCAAAATCGGAAACACCATAGCGGACACCATTACAGGCAGGACCAGAGTGCGTGGGCAATCGAATGCTGGCTCGCCAGTGCCCTCTGCACACTCGTCTAGTAGTACCATGAGTCAGGACGCCCGGCGGCAGAGCCTTCGTGGGCACGAAGAGCTTCTCACGGCCTTGAAAGCATCGCAGCACGGCGAGCATCCATTGTCTAAGAGTGTGGCTGCGAGCCCGGAGCAAGAGAAGTTCGACAAGGTTATCCCAAGGCTGAACGGTAGCAGCGACGCGAGCAATCGTCTCACACGTACCACTTCTCGTCCCAGTCCACCGCATCGCGCCATGACTGTAGCATCCGCCGCAGACTCCATGCGTACGGTCACAGAGTCGAGCTACCGCAGAGGTATCACGGAAGAATCGCAGCCGCCCTCCCCTGGTCTACCTGGCACGCCCACGGCGCTTGTAACGCCCAGTGGTAGTCACTTGGGCGGCCTTCTCGGAGGTACTGCGCGCATCATAGAACGGGTACGCGCGAAGAGCCGACAACGATCCCTGAACCGGCGAGGCCTTTCCAGTGATCGTGGCTCGGACCGAGGCTCCGTGCAGACCACCGACCCGCATGCTGAAGCGAGTGTTGCCCTGAGTGGCGCTACAGCGTCAGGTCACGTACAGCAACCCGAATCTCTTCGCGGCGAGTCCACGCCTCAATCAAGCGCACACAATAGTCCGGCATCTTCGCGCCCGCAGTCGGTGACTTCTGACCACCAACACTTGCAACCTGGAACTGGCATGTTGTCTCGCCTGAGTTCGAGTAGTTCTATTGCTTCGGCTGGACGGCACGAAGCCTATCGCAACATATCAAGACCTGCGTCGGGGAATCGGCAGGCAATCGAGTCTACGCCAGAAGAGTGGCAACGAGCACACCAGGAACACATTCGGAAGCGCATCAATGAGCACAAAGAGCAGCAACAAACCGAGAAGTCGGATGCAGCGGTATCGGAAAGTCGGAACTCACCAAACTCTTTCGGTGTCGGAACATGTCCCACGAGTCCGGATGACCACAATGGAACGCGACACAACTCTCAGGTGCCGTCACTCACCGAGTTGTCCACACCTGCGACGCCAGATGAATCTACCAGTCCTCATGATGCTGCGAGTCAGCTGCCCGCCGCCCTCGTCTCCAGCTCCTCTGATTTTGGCTCGGCCGTGTCGATGTCCATTAGCAATCCATCGATTCCCTCGGTCGCCTCTGAAGTTTCGTCTGTAGGGGATCCGAATGGCGACGACACCGATAGGAAGGAATCGTCAGATGACACCTTGAATCGGGAACAGCAGTATAATCATCACAATGATGGTTGCGATGAAGGCTATACCCCCGACGAAGAAGCGACTACCACCTCCGATGGCGAAGATGAATTCGACTCGGACTCTGATAGTGATGGAGGTATCGTCATGTCTCGCCGCAAGCCACCTGCAAAGGCTCTGCCGACGAAAACGGAACGACGCGGCACTGGCCATTCTTATCGCTCGAAAAAATCCTCTCGAAGTGGTTCTAATAATACCATGAAAAAAGTCAGAACGCGCGAGAGCGGTGACGAGCAAAGTCGACGCTCGCTTGACATCAAAGAGGAGTGATGCTGCACATTCGGATCGGCATCCTCCCCTCCCCAATATTACGTTTTAGTACATGGCCTTTCGATCACGACCTTACGACACGAAGGTTATCCGAGCATATGTCAAGAACGAAACATGACGGCATCCATCAAGAATTTTGACCCTTCTATCGAGAGTCGTTGTACTCCCCACGCTCTGCTCTACTTCGCTTCTTGTTAATGGTTGCGATACCCCTTTGAAAGCATTTTGCCATACTGGAATGAAAGCGTTCATGCACACAGCATACTTTGGGTGCATTATTCAGAAACAGAACGAGAGCAGACAATGTGCATAGGCTCCACTTCTGCTGATTATTGTTTGTGGATTGGAGTTTTGAGCGTTCACGAGCATCGTCTGCTGTGCTGCACACTGATAGAAACTTGGGCAAAGGGGGCTTCTGATGCTGGAAATTGGCATGACTGGACAATTCCCGCTGAGCTTCTGAAGTAATCATACCTTTGCATTTGAGGAGACTGAATGAGAAAAAAGAAATCCCCCGAAAGATGATACAAAAAAAAATTGGGAAGGGGTTCTTGATGAAAGGATAGTAGGAAGACGGATACCCACGATACCCACTCTCCACGCTCTCATGTCATCTACGAATTCTCTCGGACGCGGAAGCAACCGCCACCGCCACGGCTGCGTTTGCAGATGGCCTTCATAGCACTGTTGTGGATGATGCAAGGAAGAGATGGATGGGATGGATGGGTGAATTGTACAGCATATGACACTGGTCGCGCCTGGTTTGCGGATTCAACCTTTTTGGAGGCGGGCGGGCTGGCTGGCTGGCTGGCTACTGCCACTGCTGCTACTACTACTGCATGGACAGTTGGGGTTGTTGTATGATGACTGTTACTTGCTACTGCTGCTTGCTGCTGTGTATAGAAGGCGGGACCCAAGACTTCCGACGTTATTGTCGTGGTTGCACGAATCTTTGCTCCGCTCTGCTCTGCTCTGCTCTGTTTCCTCTCATGTTTCGGCTCCGGTCGGCTGGTTTTGTTCATGCTGGTCGAGGAGGATCGGCAAACGGGAAGCTTTTTTCGATCCTTGCGTGTGTCTGTTTCTACACCACAACACTACTTCATCCCGTCACAACCTCTTATCACGCGGTTCAAGAAAACAAACAATCGTTATCCCACTGACGTGACGCAATACATGCAAAAGGAGCCCCTGCTAGCCCATTCTGCACAATTTACGACGATTGCGACTGCATCCCCACGGGACTCGCAGGATTCTGCAATCCCAACCTCCTCCTCGCCGAAAGATAATACTCGTAAACTTTCAACTTCAGCGCAACTTTCGTATACTCCAGGAGCGCAAACGATAAAACCAAAAAGTTTTGTGGCCACAACACACTTCCTACAATCCCGTCTCTTTGCTCTTCCCATACGCACCGCGCAGCATATCGAGCGAGAATCATGAACGACCGCATCGGGCCTTGCGTCGTGTGGAGATTCTCATCGAGACTTCGCGTCAGATCGTTTGTTTTTAAGATGAGGAGAATGACTCGCGGTACGCGGCCCAAGAGGCCGACGATTTTCTCGACGAGGTCTCGGCCCATTTGTTCGGAGAGGCTGCGTTTTTCTTCGTCGTTGCGGTTTTGGGCTGCGACGCCGCGTTCTACGACGCCATAGTCGCGGCCGGTCACGGCCGAGGCGAAGATGGGGAAGTCTTCGTCGCCGATGCCGGCGATTTCGTAGGCGTATTTTCGCATTCGAGGGATGTCGGTGTCGAGAACTGCGAGCCACATGTGTGCGTAGGCTTTGCGGAGGTGGTCGGGGATGTCTCGGTACAGGCCGTGATCGTAGAGTATTACATCGAAGTTTCGAGGTTTGCGCTTTTTGGGGTTGAGGCGAATGGCCATGTTGCCGCCATGAGGGTCGCAGTGGAGTGGAGCGTCTTTACCGAAGATCATCTCATTGAAGATGTTGGCTAGAGCGGCGGAGACTTCATCACGGCTGATTCCGTTGGCATCGAGAAATTCGAGGTCATCGGGTCGATGGCCTGTGATATACTCCATGACGAGAATCCTTCGTTCTGCAGAATACACTTCTGGGACTATTAGAGGCGTTCCCATCACCTTGGCGAAGTACTCCTTCATCTTCTTGGCATTCTTTCCTTCTTGTCGGAAGTCCAGCTCCTGAGGTAGTGATACTTCCATTTCGTCGCTGAGCCATGTGAGATCGTAGTTCGGAAACCAGTATCGTAATGTCCGGAAGGTATTGGTAGTCAACCACATATCTAGTGCTGCCCATTCGTCAAGCGCGGGGTGTTGCACCTTCACTGCTACCTTTTCTCCATTCTCCTTTAATCTTGCTATGTGTACTTGTGCCAATGAAGCGGCTCCTATAGGTTCGGCAGCGAATTCCGAAAAGTAGTCCTCAAGCTTCTTGCCCGTGTCTTGATACACCATCTCCTCGATGCTGCCGTAGCTTGACACCGGGCATTTGTCCTGCAGGGGTATAAAAGTATCGCACCACTCGCTAGGCAGTAAATAGTTGAGCGAGGTGAGATGTTGTCCGAGTTTGATAAATATCGACCCATTCTGCTCCATCGCCCTCAGCGTCCGCAATGCACACCTTTTGTGACATGCCGTGAGGTCTCTTTGAAACTCGGGATTATCCCAGTCCTCGCGCTTCAATATCTTGCGGTAGTCTTGTATGTTGAGAAACAGGCAAACCGCTACCCTGCCAGTCCTTTGCGCTCCGACGTATACGTGTCGTGCTTCTTCGCTGAAGGCCAACGCAGCGCATCCTGTCAGAAAGATGATTGTCGCGCCAATGGCAACTCTGCGCCTCCCCCTTGGGTCCTGGATGCGGTCCTGTATTCGATCGCGCCATGCTCGTTTGCCAGCCTGCGAAGCTTGAGACTGAGTCGAAGAGAGTCGTACGCGTCTGAGTCGTGTGATCTGCTGCTGTGTACTCGGCACGATATGTTGTTGAGGTCGAGATCGGGAGAGGAGACATTGCCGGCACGTCCAGCTCGTGGACTGCGGAGAGAGTGTCTGGACCGCCGATCGCAGCGGCGTTGCTGTGAACCTCATCGCTCCATTCGGATGGACGGGGTTGTGCCTGTGGCCCGGCAATGGCACTCTGCGCGGGATCTTCTGGTGCTCCTCGTGTCAACGACAAAAGGATTGGGAAGTCTGGGGCAGACCGATGACGCTCAAGCGTCGGAACATGTGCGCCGAAGTGCCGAGTGGGCCGAACAACCACACCTAATGACTCTGCGCCGCTGCTGCGAGCCTCCTCTGCGGTCATCGCTCTGAGACCTGAATCGCTACGAACCATCCGCCTCTCCACGCGACGCCCGCGTCGGGATCCTCCAAGCCACCTGCTGCTAAGTCCTAACCTCTTTGTGTCTGTCTCCTACCGTCTGCGTCAGGCACGGCCGGCTATATGCAGCTTTCGCATGTCGCGGGAGATATCATCATAGCTCGAGCCGGGCTCTATCATTGGAGGCAGAGAACGCGCCGTCGAGGAGGCTGAAGTCGACATCAGGAGGAGCGATGTCACTCAGACCCTCGGTCGAGAGCGATCCGTTCACGAAGGTCATCTCCGCTCGACTTCGAGCCTGGTGCCTACGCGACTGCATCTGCCAGGCACTCGGCTGTTCACCACAATCAGAACTGGTATCATCTCTCACCACAATCAGAACTGTGCCACCGTTGCAATGACCAAGGCGAATGTCAGACAACGCCACCCACTATGCAACCAGCATCTGCTTTCTTTCAAGCAGCGGTGTGGTGAACGGCTGTCCGCGCCGTTAGACCCTGAAACTGCAGCCTCCAGCCTATCGTGCTTGCTGGCTGACGTGGACCAGGTGGGAGAACGGGGTCTCACGCTACCGTGTGGCCAGGTCTCAATGAGGCAATATTCTGATTGATCAGTGTATGTGGAGGCCTTTGACACATCTCGACGTTGGCAAGCGCCAGAAACGACACGCTCACCCCAGGCGAGGATGAGCAAGTGCCAGAACAGATACTCGGATTGAATCTACGTCAACTTAACCACTCACGACTCGCAGGCTGTACTGGCATGATTTGCGAAACAATTCTGGAACGTCGTGCCTGGCAGCCTACCCCCTAGTGCCTCGGCGCGTGGCTCGGTAGGGTCATTCATTGCTTTTTCACTGACAACTTGGTTCTTCTCGCGATGCTATCTCATTCGCCGATAACAAACAAGGCGGAATATGGCGCGGGAAGATCCACCTAGCGGGTGCTTGTCTGTCGGCCCTGGACGTCGATCGCCTTGTTACTAGTCGTGGCACAACCTTTGGGTCGCAGCCATTCCATCATGGCTCGGCACTTGGCTTTGGTCTTAAAGACACTCTTGTCCTGCCCCCCATCAACTAGCGCCCCCTAGCATTCTCATTCTCAGCACACGTCCCGAAGTAAAGAATCTTGGTTTACTCGGTCTTAAAATCCTGCAAGCTTCTCCCCTCTGACAACAGCCAAGCAATCCGGAGATCGGAAAGCGACAGACCCGATAGTACATAAGCCATCGTCCTCCGACTGCACCACACACATCGAAACGATAAAGAATCGAGAAGAATACATCCAAGCAACAAGTCGATTGGCAAGCAATCATCATGGCTATACAGCACATCCCTCTTACCAGCCCAAACACCCGCAACGACAAAACATTTGAAGAAGTCTTTGAGGCCTCTCGCCCATACGGCCTCGATCGAAGCGACAGTTTCCAGACAAAGGAGAATACACGAAGGAACTCGCAACACGGCTCTCCCTTGCCACCATCGCACGTCTTCTCTCCACTACTGCTCGCAGGAGTCACGCCCGAGCCGTGCCAGCGCTGTTCAGGAGAAGGCGACGTGGACAAGCCGTGTCGTTTCTGCAAAGCAACAGGCAAGACATCAGAAGCAGTGTATTGTGTCGACTGCGATGCCGAGAAGAACGGTTGCGGGAACATGAACTGTAAGTTACTATCCTCAGACTATCTACTGTCACATTATGCTAACCTCATCATCCAGGCGATACTTGTCTCGGCGTCGGCCGCCTACTTCGAGAGCGCCGTTGCATGAGCTGCGAAGGGACCGGAAGTGGTCTCAAGTTGACTTGCGGTGACTGCGGAGGCAGTGGGAACTCCTCTCCAACAAGCAGTAGGAGTGGTTCCGAAGTCAGCTGCCATGTAATCCCGGAATAACGATCACTTACGAGGAACAAACAAGGTGATGGAATGGCGTTACGACTTTTGATGGTTAGCGGGTTCAGCGAGTTCTGGAGTGTGGCTTCTTGACACAGCTTGTATTCATCGTAGCAGAGTATAGTGCACCCTGTCTCTGTCACTATCGGTACCACAGATTGGAACGATGAAATGTTCTGTGTTCCAACGCCAGACTCGTTCAATATCAAACAACAGAATTGTATCAAAGCTTATCTCTGCAATACATACTGTCGTCATTCAAATATCCATCACACTCATAGCATATCTCACTGCCGTAGACCTCTTGTTCGCGAAGATCGATTGCATTTTCATCCAGTCCTTGGAGAACTCCATCAACTCACTTTCGACTGACTCCGTACGATTGCACACCAGTCAAACGCACCTCTCGTTCTCAGCCTCTCACCTCATCATCGGTCAGCGTCTTGGCACCTGCCACGCCCGCCGAGCCGGATGCTCTCACAAGCTTCGTTGAACCCTACATAATCTTCTGCAGCGAGAAATTCAAATTTGGCCTTACTTTCATAGCCTCACCTCATCATTGCAGTACTGCGCCGCGGAGTCTTCGTAGCAATGGCATCATATGCATTGTCGAGTCCAAGGCTTCAAGTTTGCGTCATCAAAAATTGTGGCTATGTTGACTGCCAAGCGGCTGCTTTGTTGTTCTATATCTTGGCAAGACTTCTTGAGTGAATTTTAGCTAGGGGATGCCTGCGAGGAATTCGAAGATGCTTCTACAGCGGTGATCTGCAACGATCGGATCTATAGGTTGATGCGCTGGGAAGTTGGAAGAGAGGGGCTTGGTGATCGGGGTGTAACAGGATGTGACAGTCACACCGTTTGCAGCGGAGAACATCGGCTAGCGCTCTAAATGGTTGCAAACGGTGGAGAGAAAGTGGGTATCAAGGTATTTTTTTCATTTGGGAGGCATCTGAGTCACATTGGGTACTCTTTCGTTACTGCATGCTCTTCGTGGTCTCGTTCTCCACACCCGAACTCCTACGCTAATCTCATCAATCAAATTCTTACACCAGTGAAATGCAGCTCAGCTCTCCCACGACAGCAAGAGCCTGACGAACTTCTGACTGTACGGCGTGTTAGCAGGTGATGAAATGTGAGGCACTTAGAAGTGCTACCTCTACGTACAGGTCGAAGCCTTCCTCGCAGGTCTCCAGCACGAATCTGAGAGAGTAAGAGCAGTCCGAGAATCCTGCTCACACGCAGGCGTCGGCCTTATACGCGGCCTGATTCCAACAGTACCAACACCAGACTTTGAACGCGCCATAGACACACGATGCAGCGGCCACGAGCCCCACGCCTAAGGTAAGAAGCCAAGCGAAATCCAGAAGTCCGGCTCGAAAGCCCAAGGCCGCGTACTAAGGAGCTGGGTTGTCCTTGACGACCTGGCGGATACGCTTCTCGTAGGCGGCTTTATCCTTTTTGAACAGGTTGTACGCATCAGCCTGAGCTGGCGAGTCTGGATTGACCTCATCGAGTAGCATTTGAATTCCAAGCAGGATCTCCTTGATAGTGATGGCCGGCTTCCAGCCTTCATCTTCATTCAGAATGGAAAGGCAAACGGTGCCAGAGGGATAGACGTTCGGGTGGAAGAGCGGCGGCACGAACTTGCACTTTGGTGGCTTCGTTGGGTACTCTGTTCGTGCATGGGTCAGCTTCATTCCGACACTGATCACCAGTGTATCATTGCACATACCATCGGGGAACTGCATCTCCAACTTGAATAGGCCGCCTTCCCAGATGGTCTTGTCCTTGCCAGGAATTGCGCAGTCCCATCTCTTGAGGTCGAGCGCTGGACCGTTCTTCATCGGGCGCGCTACGAAGCCGAAAGGGTGATCTCTGCGCCATTGCTTGCTGTCTCCAGTCAATAGCCGCGACCGATAATGACAATCTCAGTCTATCCTACCGCTCTTCTTGCAAACGCGCGATGGTGAGAGACATGGTCGGCGTATGTGTCTGTGCTTTGCGGTGGGTGGGTGGGTGCTTCGCGAAAGGCGGGAGGCTGCAGTGTGGTATTTGCTCGGGATCCTCGAGGAGATGGTGGGTCGATAGGCCTTGGGTATGGTTCGCGAGGCCAAGAGACAACGCGCCTCGCGATTGCACAAGCTGCAAGTGAAGTGAAGTGAAATTTGATGGGAAGTTAAAACAGCATGCGACTTCACTTTCATGAGGATGCTAACGCCGCACGTGCACTTTCCGGCGAGAGCCATGCCCGCCAAGGGCCAGTGCGATTCAGGCAAGGAAGGTGGGGCCAAACCTTACCGAGGCAGGCATGTGCAATTCACGATCTTGTTGTGATTCCAGAACCGCGATACTCGTCTACAGCTCTCACGTAGAACCCTTTCCGCAGCGTTAACCAGCAAACAGTGTTTCTGTCGAGCTACAGCGTCAGCGAGACCTTTCTGGCGACACGAGGACGCTCGCGCCGTGCGACTTCACACCACGAGTCACGAGGCACCATGGCAGAGAAACAACCAGCACCACCGGCTGCGACAGCACCAGATCCAGACGAGGATGACTTGGACGATCTCGACGACGTGCTCGACAGTTTCCAGAACGCGAAAGTCTCCGAGCCTGCCAAACCTCCACCGGCACCAGCACCCGCCGCCTCAACATCCACGCCCGCAAGTTCAGGACCTGGCCGACCACCCGTGATCAGTCACGATGCAGGCTCCGAAGCAGAATTCGCAGCCCAACTCGAAGCCGGCATGAAAGGCCTCATAGGCGAGCTGGACTCGAATCCTCAAATGCAAGCCGAATTCGAGAAGATGATGCAAGAGCTCATAGCAGCCGGAGCCGCAGGGACAGACGCACAAGCTGGAGAGCATCTACGAGAAGCCGCAAAAGCAGTCTCGCCAAAACAAAGTAAAGCGACAGCAGCGACAGCAGCAGCAGGAGCATCTTCAGCGTCTGCAACCAAGAAACCTGGTGGCAAGCAAGACAATTTCCAAGACAGTATCCGGAAAACTATGGAGCGAATGCAGGCCTCGGACAGTACGGCCAAACAGTCCACATCGCAGAATATGTCCGAAGAAGACTTGCTGGCACAAATGATGCGAGAGTTAACAGAAGGCGGGGAAGGGGCCGACGAGGGGTTCAACAGCATGCTCATGAACATGATGGCACATTTGACGAACAAGGAGATCCTGTATGATCCGATGAAAGAGTTACACGACAAGTATCCGGAGTATCTGGAAAAGAATAAGGACAAGATATCGAAGGACGATTTGACGAGGTACAGGACACAACAGGGGCTTGTCAAGGAGATTGTGGAGAGGTTTGAGAGGAAGGAGTATAGTGATGACAACGAGGACGATCGGGAGTATATCGTGGAGCGGATGCAGAAGGTGTGTGTTCCCATCGGCGACGAGCTACGCAGGTTGAGAATACAAAACTGACAGTTTATTACAGATGCAAGCTGAGGGCTCGCCACCTACTGACCTTGTTGGAGACATGTCTGCCGCACAAGAAGCTTTGGGAGATCTGGAAGGCGGGTGTCCCACCCAATAAGTATTCTTCTATGAGCATTCGTGATACCCTTGGATCGAGCACATCTGTATCTGAAGTAGCCGCCATTTCTCCAGCGATATAGACAATCCCCAGTTGATCATAATTCCTCGCCAACGCCGCGCTAAAAGTCATCGAGGCCCGTGCAGAGAGCATGCTCACGCTCAAGACACGTCCATCTCGTCTCCGCAGCCACCTTGCTGTTGCTGCTTTTTCACATCCGACATCATCTGCGACGACATCATCGCATCCCCAACAGCATTATGTCCTCCGTCTCCGTCTTGCTGTCCCTGACCTAACAACACCTCCTCAAACAACTCATCATAATCGGCATCATCCGACCACAAACTCGTCTCATCTACCCCATCCTCCTCCATCTCATCAGCGTCGCCATCCCTCGGCATAAACTCCAACAAAGCCTCCAACTCCCTCCCTTCATCTCTCACAAACTCTTCCACTTCATCTTCTCCCTCTTCCCTTATCCCCGAGCTTCTCCACGCCGTACCCATCTGACTTGTTACAGGAAGCTCATACTGCTCATCATCTGCATATCCTTCCTCTTCGTCTTCAATAATCACATCATCTGAAACCCACATGGCCTTTTTCGCTTCCCTCGCGCGATCTGCTTCCCACGCGCGCTGTCGCGATAGGAAATCCAATCGCATGAGATCTTCGCCACGCGTCTCGAAGCGTTTGTCGTCGCGCTTGTCGGAGACTTTGCGGAGGTAGTTATTTCGACGGGCCGTTCGGAGTGTTGTTGAAGATGAGGGGGCTTGGAGGGGGTTGCGTTTGATGGAGCGTTGGGAGAAGAGGAGTTTGGGTGCGGTTCGAGGAAGGTTTATGGGGTGAGGCTTTGAGGCTTCGGAGCGTGGGATGGAGGATAAGAGGGGGCATGGTGAGGTCGCGGCATTGTCGTCGGTATGTTGCGCAGGGGTTTTAGATGAGGAGGTGGTGTTGGCTTCGCTTTTATTCTTCGCGTCGGGTTCGTGAGGGTTCATGTAGTTGCTGTGGCGCGGACGCGTGCCATAGATATTGGTGCTCAGCGGCGCGAGTGGTGATGAGATGGGCGGCGCGTAGGTGTAGTCGGACGGCGAAGATGGCATGAAGACGAGCATTATTGGCGCCGACGTCGATGGTGCAAGTGTGTTTGGGAGGAGGACGCGTTTCGATTCGAGTGTGGAAGAGATGCGATTCGATGACATATCGCGTGTCGCGGCACGAACGCGTCAGATCGCGGCACGGTCGGCCCGCTTGAACAGCGCTTGGCGTTCTGAGACTTCATCCGAGAGATGTGTTCAGCTCAGGCACACTGCTACAAGGACGCTCCTTGATGACGTTGGCAAAGAGTCTCGGCTGATTTCCATGCCATCCTTACCCTACCCCTCAATCTCATACAGTCCAGCTGGACCAGCTTTTCGCCAGCTCGCTCACCAGTGTGCGAAAAGCCATCGTCCTACCACGATCCCCCCTCAGGCCGTCGAATGCATATACAACTATGCAATACTTCTCCTGTACAAAAAGGTCTAATATAATGCGCGCGCAACGATCAATCGTCTCGGGGTATCACTTCATTAGCAAGCAACTTCTTTAGCATCGCCTCGTTTTGTTCCTGTATCTCATCACAATGTCGATCCGCATTGGGACCCGACTCAATCTTTCGTTTTCGTATGGGCTTCGCGGGATTTCCAGCAACGACAGTATATGGCTTGACGTCCTGTAAGAAGTAGTAAGATTAGCTGTCGCTCTGTGCGCATCTCTGTTTCTGTGCGTGCTCACCCTCGTCACCACAGATCCAGCACCGACGACGGCACCTTTGCCGATCGTCCTGAAAGGCAGAATAACACAATCTGCGTGAATCACCACATCTTCCTCGACTCTGATGGGTCCAGCCTGAAATTCGCCTCGACTGCCCTTTCTTTGCTGTGCATCAACACTCGTGGTAAGGCAGTAGAATTTGACATTAGGTCCGACAATCGTTCGGTCGCCAATATAGATTATACTCGCGTCCTGCATTGTGCAGTTCTGTTGAATGAGGACTTCGTTGCCCAAATGAATGTTGTAACCGTATTCACAGTTGAAAGGCGTTTCGACCAAAGAATGCGAACCGACGCTGCCCTTTGGACCGTTGTCCCATGCTTTTGGGTTTCGCATTTCCCAAGCTCGTTCTTTGGGTTCGTAGATGGCGAGGAAATTCCTCTCTTGCTCCGCGTCAGATGAAGGGTTGACGGCTCGACACGACTCGTTGTATGCCTCGACAGCTTTTCGGCACGAGTTGCGCTCACTGCGTAGAGCAGGGTCATCGAAGTGCGCATAGCGCTCGCCTCGGAGCATTTTGTCTCGTGCTGTCGCGTGTGTAGCCGAACTCTGTAGATAAGCAGGCAACGTAGTCCCGTGTGACCCACTGCCGGAGGATATCGCACTCGCGCGAGAACTGATCGCGGTCGGCGGGTTCGGTGGATGAGGCGGGTAGACATGGGGGTGCTGTGCTTGCCAGTGGTCGACAGGAGGTGGTGGAGGGTAGTTCCGGTAGGGCGGGGGCGGAATGGATGATGTGTAGCTGCTGCCGTAGGCAGGCGCAGGTGGCGGAGGTAGCGGCTCGGGAGGTCCGTAATGTGGCTGTGCGAGGGGCAAATCACGTCGCTCATGTTGCGACAGGTGTCTGCGGTGCCAGACCTCGGCATTCAGTGGCGGACGAGGGTCGATTGGAACCTGAGGGCCAGCGTAGCGTGACGGATCGGGATCGAGGGGCTTAGGCTGGGGCAAGGAATATCGATCGGCACCGGCTGATGTGGGATGATGAGGGCTCTCTCCATGAAGGCCGCGATCATACGCATATGGGTGACCACTGACTGGCGTATATGCTTCTTGGTGCTTGGATTGAAGAGGCGCTTGGGCACTTCTGCCAGTGATCGTCTTCAACGCGCCAGGCGGCTTCGGTCCGTAACCGCCACATGCGAATCCGCCACGCACGCAATTCTGGCAGTCTGGCCTTTGTTCATCGCATTTCTTCTTTCTCGAGCGGCATGTGTGGCACCCTGTCTTCGTTCGGTTGCTGAAGTTCCTCTTCCGCTTGGTCTTATCCTCTGCGACTAGAGGGTGATCAGGGGAAAATTGATGCGATCGCTGCTGAGTCGAAGTGTCTCCGTGCGAAGACTCACCGTCGGGACGCGTTTGCCCTTCGGCAGCGACGTGTTGTTGTACTTGCGCTCTCAGTTCAGCTTCCACTTCGGGGCGGGGTTGAGGAGGCAAGGCCTTGACTCCAACGAGTCTTTCCGGGGTGTTCCATCGTGGTCCCACAGTACTAGCGGCCTCAGCGTCCTCATGACCTTCGCGCGCCGGACGAGCTTCAGGCGCACGACCGGCCTCGATGCCGCCGTTGACCATGCGCCGCTTTGGCGATTTCGAGCCCTCTGGTCCGGCATGCTCTGTCCTCTGTGCATCACCACGATGTTCTTCCGCCGGAGAATCTGCTCGTTTGCGCTTGTTCGCTGAGCCATCTTCGATCGAACCACGTGATTTATCTTCGTGGGCCGTTGGCGGTGCCTCTGTAGGCCTCCAGCTGTGTGCTTGGTATGCGGCTGTCACCGGATTGTAATCGCCACCAGCATGGCTCCTGTGCTCCACGGGCGGCAGTGTATTCGGTCTTGGCCCATGACCGTCTGGTCGGAATGGGGACGATCGATGGACATCACCGTTGTTGACGGCAGTAAAACCTTTGGCTGGTGCGTTGTCGACCGCTGGAGATGGCCCATTCGGCCGATGGTCAATCACTGGCGGCCGATTGAGGATACCGACGTCGTCCCGCATAGCAGTCTTTGCCTGCGAGGCCAATAGTCACTTGTTCGGGCCGCAACAACCGGGAGCAAGTCATGTAGCATGGAGCGATGTTCCGGGAAGTTCGTTGTGCAGGTCGTGAGTCGGCCGTCGTCGCCGCAGGTTCGCGGGTGCCAATCCAATACGTCCACCGGTTCCGAGAGGCAATGCTCGATGGTTGCACGGGCGAAGCGCGAATGCGCTTAACATCGGCTAATATCTTCGGACCGCTTCAGGTTCTGCGCAACGCAATGCTGGCTGGCGAACTGCTGCAAGGTGATTGGCACGCGCGGAAGTCTGGGAGTGCTGTTGCAATGTCGCCGCGCGCGGAGGTCAGTAATGGGGAACCCTCGACGGCTGCTCGATCGCGGCGCGGGAGAGGGAGCGAGTGGGTCGAAGCCGCACGGCGGGTGATCAAATGCCGAGTGTCGTCGAAGAATGCCAGCGATCGGGCCGCGCGCCCACGGCTACCCTGCCGATCCGTGTTCCTGCGGACAGCGCAATGCAAGGAGCGCGAACTGGATATGTGGTGGTGGACAGAAACAGACGAAAAGATGAGGAGAAAGTGGGCGGGCAGCGATGGTGCGCGTTCCGCTTGCGCGCACGGCGCCTATGGCCTAGCGTGCTCCCAGCGCCTAGTTTGAGTTCAAGCAGAGGGCCGTCGCGCATATCGAGTTCCACCCGCGCGCCGTCCTGGTCGCCAGTGGCAGGCCACACGCGGCGCAGCTGGCGCGATTGGCGCCTCTTTCGTGACGAGCGCGTGCATGCTGCCTACTGACCATTCCGCGCCGCTCGTCGCCCGTGCAGCCGCATTGCAGTCCAGCTCCAGCGCTGTGCGAACCAGCGTGGAGAGGCACGGCACAGCACTGCACACCCTTCCCCGGGCGGCCTGCTGGCGGGCTGAATAGCGGCGCTAGCGTGGGACGTCGATGCCCAGGGTGTGAAGGGGTGCCACGCGCTGAGCAGGCCCGCTTGCGTCGCTGGCGACGGCCGCGCCGCATGTTGCATTGCCGGGACAGCACGATCGATGCTCTGCTGCTGCTTGCTGCTGCTGCTGCTACTGCCGTGCTCGTGCTGCGTCTGCGAGGCTGGATGTGTCGCCGCCGGCGCCAGGTCAGCGAATGACAGTGGTCTGCATGGGTGACCTGCCGAGCTTGCGCGCCTAGCACGTCGAGCTGCGAATTCTATCCTACAAGATTGCGTAAAGAGTGGGGTGGCGGCCCTGTCATCACGCGTGTTCCGCGACGGCACGGCTTCGCGGAGCTGTGCCTTATTTTATGCTCAATGCATTTATTTGCGGTGGGAACACCGACAGTATGGATGGCCATCGTGTCGTGCAGCATCTGTATGCGGTGCTGGAAATCGTTGAGTATCGGCAGCGACAAAAGCGACGTGGAGCAATGGCTGGCCTGATCGCGATGCTGTGATTCAGTAGGCATCCCATGCAGCCACTCACGTTGCCAGAAAGATAAAAAAGGACACCCCCCCCCAAGCCGCCCCGTCAGTCTCGTTTCCAGACTGCCGGAGAGCAACTCACCCGATCAAGCCGCCGATGCCCCACTTCGAGCCATGTCAGTGAGGGCAGCAAATGGCTTGGATGAATGTCCATGCTATAGAATGTGGCTTCGAAAGGATGTGTTGGTGTCATCGGCCAGCATCGTCGCACAACGCGCCAGAGCGTTGATCTGCGATAGAAAGGTTAGAGCATACTGTACGCAACTAAGGCCGTGCAAACATGCAAAGCTGCCGTTGATGGCGCTACCTTTGCAATGGTAAATTGTGGTGCAGCTACACGTGAGCTTATTAGCCTGCAAGCGTGCTGCAATCGATCCGCGCAGCTCTGCTTGCCGCAGTGAAATTCCGAGTGGTGGACAGACGCCTTGATGACGCGATCGTAGGAGCTTCGCGCGATCCAGAGAGCAACGGCAGAGAAATGTCATCCATGAGCTGTCCTTCCAACGCGGCGAGCAACACCAGGTTGTCTTGTCGACGTGCGTCCACGCTGCTTCTTCGTGAGGAAACCCTGCTCCTGAGTCCTGACGAGTGAGCGCATGGATGGTCGCATCCAGCAAGAGGCGCATCGCTGCCCAAGCGCCATCTCCATCTCACGGCCGTGAAGCAACCGCGGCATTCTGCAGCAAAGTCGCGCCATCGTAATCTGGGCATGTCTGACACTTAGCTTTGCTGAAGGGCTGCATGAGCGAGCTGTTTGTGAGATTTGTAAACACACATTGTGGATTCAGAAAACATCCTTGACTGGCTAATAATAAGGCAATAAGGCACAGCGAAATGTTATCTGTTAAAGTGCGTTTGGCGGGATCCTTCTGCTGGTTGCGTTCTCCACGTTACACCTGCAGCCAAGCACGAACCTGCAAAAGTCGTGGAACCTCCGAACCTCCGCAGACCTCTCCGCCGCACACTCACAGCTGCTGGTCTACAAGCAACATCGCCATTGACCGCGCATTGCAGACATCATCGCCGCGATGCCTCCAAAACCGTCATCATTACATGTAGCCCTCGCGCTCCCGCCCAGGTTCTTGTGCCCGGCCATCTCCCGCCAGTTCATCCGCACAATACGCTCAATAGCACCTCCCAAGAACATCCACAAGTTCAACCATGGCAAGAATCTACCGACGCTGAAGGCATCCGCCAAATCCGCTTTCGAGAGGAGAGAGCACAACTTCCCGCTTCGCACTGGCGCCATAGCGATCAAGAAAGGCATGACAGGCATGTACAATCCCACGACAGCAAAACGCGAAGCCTGCACAGTGCTACAGCTGGATAGATGTCAGGTCATAAGCCACAAGCGACGGGAGATACATGGCTACTGGGCTGTTCAGGTTGGCTTCGGAACAAAAGAGGCACGGAACGTGACGCGGCCTGAACGAGGGCATTTTGCAGCACAAGGGGTGCCGATCAAGAAGGAAGTGGCCGAATTTCGCGTAAAGAACGAGGAAGGCCTTCCAAAAGTCGGCTCCGTCATCTCAGCTGATCTGTTCCAAGAGGGACAATACATCGACGCACGTGGTGTGACACGCGGTATGGGCTTTGCAGGTGGTATGAAGCGGTGGGGATTCAGCGGTCAGCCTGCATCGCACGGTAACAGTTTGACGCATCGTGCGATGGGTTCTGCTGGTGCTTCGCAAGGGTCCGGTTCAAGAGTCCACCCCGGAAAGAAGATGGCTGGACGTATGGGAGGGGAAGGACATACGGTCCAAAACCTCAGAGTCATGAAAGTGGACCCGGAGAATGGCATCGTGGTGGTCCACGGCGCAGTTCCTGGCCCTCGAAATTCCATCGTCAGAATCCAGGACGCGATCAAGAAAGACGTGAGTTCATTCCCTGCGAGTACTTATTCCCAAATTTCTTTCAGGACCCGATTCGCGCACCGCGCGGATTCGACGAGAACTGCAGACAGCTTTCTTGAGACACTTGCGAAGACTATGCTGACGACGTCTAGTGGCCAGAAGTGGATCCCAACGTTGGAATATCTGCTTGGGTGAGGCAAGGCCCATCACCTGCACCACCCCCAATGGAGGCATGAGCCAGTATGCGAATCTCTTAGCAGCAAATTGAACAAAAAAATAAATCCCAAAATTGCGGGAAAGTCTCCATCACAAGCGAGCCGGTCCCAATTCCAAGCGAGTTCAAATGCAAATGCAATGCAATGCAATGCATGCCACAGAGAGACCAGCCCCCGGCCGTGCGACTCACCGGTATCAAGCCAGGATCGATTTTCCCTTGCCGCGCGACAGCCGCGTGAATATGATCCGCGCTTAAAGTTTCCGGCGCGCGGACGTCGCGAAACATACTGTGCGTAGGCCGCAGGTTCGGGCATGCGGTCGGCGTCCCCGGTCTGTACGACTCCGGCTATTGGTTGTGAGACACATACATGCCGGAGGGCTGAAGAAAGCTAAGCCGAGCCGGTTTTGCGGTCTCGATCGGTCTGTAGGACGGTGGTTCTTGCGCGACCGTGTCAGTCTCATTGTCGACGACGCGTGGCAAAGTAGTGTCGTACGGTTTGGTGCAGGGTATCATGTATATTCAGACGATGTAACAGTAGATGAATCGGAGAATTGATGTCTTAAGAGTTCAAATTTATGCGTCGCCGAGTGTGGCTACTCATATTGATTTCGCACGGAAGTGTACTCTGACGCAGCTCGTCCTTGCTGGCGATCGCGATTCGGCCTCGTGGCTCGTAGCTTGTACGACGCTTGAGACGGCCTGGTACGTCTCGCGAGCACATCCCAGCCTTTCGAAGCGTCACGCCGTTATGCAAGCTTAGCAAACGATTCTTGCAGACAGAGGCATATTGTGGAACGTCGCGTACAATGAAGAGATGCACTCGACCTGAATCGGCTCCTCCAGCTAAGTCGCGCCACTTGTATCCATCTAGGATGCATCCTGGAAGTTATAGTTCCATGTTATCGTCGTCGTCCTGGTAATTCCCGCTGCCACCCAGAGCGTCCTGCCCGTCTGCTTCTTGCTCCCTCTGTGCATCCTCTCGCGGCTGATTAAGTTTTCTGCAAGAGCATCCTCGTCAGTTCAAAACCAAAACTTACCCAAAAATTACTCAAGCCTGAGTTACTCACCTCAGCCCGTCCACCACACCGCCAACAAAGCCCCTAATTTCAGCAACTTCCATCCCTCCGACTCCATTCACTTTCAATCCGGCGCCTGCTTCTAGCGCCTTGAAACCTTTTCTCAACTTACTCATCCGCACCTCTCTCAGATCTCGCAACAGTCTCCTCACAGTATCCGCATCCTCGAAATCATCGCTCGCGTGCGTAAGTAATAAGAACCCGAGCTCGTTCCAATGATATGGAAGACGGTCTTGCTGCGCTCGACTTGTGCTGCTGTCTTTTAGGAAAGGGCTGCTGATTTCTAGACTTTCGTGTTTGAGATAGGCTTCGTTAGGCAGGCTAACGCCTGTGGAATCCGGGAGATTGGGACCCGGGGCTAACGCTCCTGCGAGTCTGGGATCGGTTTCGAATTCGAGAATGGATTGTAGTGAGGCGGGAGACAGCCAGGGTGGTGGGGATATATTGGCTCGTTTTTGACGTTTGAGGAGGAGGGCGAGCCAGAGGGGAAGTTGGGCTTGGAAGGGCGGATTGAGGCGTTCTGTAGGGCCCTGTTCGCAGACAGTCGTGTCAGCGCGTCTGGGAGAGGAGGAGAAGATTATTCGTTCCAGCCTCTTACGCTGTCTGCTAGGTAGGATTTCAACTCACACCTAGCAGCTCCAGTCCTTCGAGTCTTTGGCGGGGAATCACGGTGACGAGTTCCATTTCGCAGAGGAAGCCGACTTCGTTTGGCGTGAGACCAGGAGGGAGTGGGAGAGCCATCGTGTGTCTTGGTGCATATCTGACAGCAAGCAGAAGAAAGGTTTGAACCGATGGCGGTGCGGCGGAAGTGTTGGAGTTGCAAGTGGGATGTCTTCTCCAAAAGCGCGTCCCGTCTGCTTCGTGTCACGCGCAGCCAATCATGATCTAATGCCAAGATCATGACTTCTATACCAGTGCACTTTCGTTGCTGGGCTTCTCACCAGACGACATCACATCCTCTGACGAGTGTGCGTGGTCTGTGAAGTGATCGACGAGCGCCACTATCGCGGACAGAAACAGGCCTCTGTCGAGCAATATGGCCACTGCAGTCGCAACTCTCCTCGCGCCACTTGCAATCTGGTTCAAAGCAGTCGACAGTGCTGTCCAGGACCCGTATCTGGTACGTACGTTGCATGAAGGTAAGTCGGTTTTTCTCACAGCCTGATGCAGGACGAAATCTTTCACATACCACAAGCACAACACTACTGCGCAGGAAGATGGCACATCTGGGATCCGAAGCTCACAACGCCGCCCGGGCTCTATTTGATCTCCTATCTTGCTCGCCCTCTTCTCGGGTGCGAAGTGGCCTCATTAAGAGCTATCAATGCCACATGCTTGATCGCGCTATTGCTGGCCATCATAGCCACGTACAATGTTCGGCGAAAAGCGAATGGTCAAACCGGCTACCTCAGTGGCATACTGGTCGTGCACAGCTCATTGAACATTGTACTGTTTCCTCCGCTGTTCTTCTTTTCGGCCCTCTACTATACTGATATAGCATCGACGCTATCGTGGATGCTATTTTACTGGCTGTTCCTACGTAGCATTGCCAAATCAGGCTTCTCCCCTGTTGATGGGCTGCTACAGGTTGTTCTGGGTGTTGTGAGCTTGTCATTCAGACAAACGAACATTTTCTGGGTCGCTGTCGCGCCTTTGGCCTTGAAGTTAATCAACGAACTCGATCGAGGTCATCGCGTTGTCAAGCAATCAATGTACAGCCGGGCCGAAGGCTTCGGTGATTCAACGTGGAGCGTGGCGAAGACGAGCTGGAAAATGAACGTAATCTACGATCCTCCTATCCGCGACGCGTTTATTGAAGGTTAGCAGAACACGGACGATTTGAATCTCATTGAGGCGGAGGGCTGACTGAAGGTAGACTACCTTCGCACTGTCGTATCCATCGCTGCTTGCGGTCTGAAAGCTGCCACTCAACCCAAGCGCATCATCAGCATCGTGCTCACTTTGTCACCATATCTGACGTTGATCACCGTCTTCGCAAGCTTCATCATGTGGAATGGAGGCGTTGTTCTGGGCGACAAGAGCAATCACATCGCGACCATCAACCTGCCTCAAATGCTCTACATCTGGCCTTTCATTACATTCTTCTCATGGCCTCTATTGTTGCCGCACTTCCTAATGGTTGCACTCACCCTGGCTTCCAGAATTGGACAGATCATGCCACTGGAGCCACTACTCGTGTTCAAACGCCGCAATTTCATGCCTCGGGCATATTTGGTACTCGCATTCACCATCCTGGCGTTGGCCGTTGTGCATTTCAACACAATTGTGCACCCTTTCATGCTAGCTGACAATCGACACTACGTTTTCTACGTCTTCAAAAGACTGCTCCGTCCTCAATGGGTCCGGTATCTGGCGGTACCAATCTACATCCTCACAGCTTGGGCATGCATCTCACCGCGTGGGGAAGCACCATACAACAACGTGGGCCTAACCGCCAAAGACAACAGAAGCCGATCTCAGACCCGTGCTGCTAGCGCCAACGACACCACAAATGATACACTCAAATACAACGCCGTCACCGATGCCTCACGAAACCCTTCGCACATTCCAGATGGCAAAAGCACACCAATGGTCTCTTTTGTCCTGGTCAATTTTGCCACGACAGCTCTCACGTTGTGCAGCGCACCCCTGGTCGAACCAAGATATTGTATCATTCCATTCATCGTGTGGCGGATGCACTTACCACTCTACGCGGTCAATGAGTTGCGAGATATGCAGATTGCCAAAGAAAAGAGCTGGACTGCTGTGTTGAAGGCGTACGATTATCGAGTCGTGGTTGAGACAATATGGTTCTTGGTCATCAATGCGGCCACGGGGTACATTTTTCTCAATTGGACCTTTGAGTGGCCAAGCGAGCCCGGCAAGCTGCAGAGATTTATGTGGTGATCGCTGGTCTTGTTGCAGATAAATGGCGTCTGGCGCGGCGCCTAGCTGCCGTGCGGATGCATCCAAGTCGTCGTGGACTAATGTTTCAAGTGGAGCTCTGCGTCACAATTGTGTCTTTTCTGAAAGCAGGGCAGCTGGAACCTGCGTCTTCCTTCGGAGAAAGATGGTCTCCAACGTAGTAATAGTTGCTTCTCAAACATATTCCGTGGGCAGAACTTGGACCTGCGCTAAGCAGAGAGGCAGTGAAAGCCACCCGGCATACGGAGAAAGGTATGGTGCACGACAATTCAACGAAAACACTCGCACGATGCCATATGGTATTGACATCAATTACACATTGCAGTACGATCACCCACAAACCAGGAGAGTGAACCTTGCACAACAAACTAGTTTCCGCGATTTCTTTCTGAGCCTTTATTCTGAGCCTAGCTAAGCACGCGTCAAAAACCTCAACACTCTCTAAATCACACAATTTGGAGTCACTACCTCATTGCCCAAAGTAAAGCTACCACACCACAAACGCGATCGCATCTACTCACTCTTCACAATGGTCACCTCCAGAATCCTCTGCACGTTACGCTCATCCATCGGCGCAAGCCCCCCAACCACAAACACCCTCTTCCCCGTGAAGGTGGAAATCTCGTACTTCAGCCCATGAAATTCGTCGTAAGCTGGGAACACGGCGTGAAGAACGTCCGTCGACCAAACTTGCTGCACACCAGCACAGAACGCATGCTCGGTCCTCACCCGAGGGACCGCAGCCTGCGGCGGTACTTCAGAGACGATAGCCCCCATGATATCGCAGTCTTCGACTTGAGTGACCTCAGGAGCTACGAGAGGGGTGCCGAGGAGAGCTCTCAGATCCAATGCGGAGAAGATGCAGCGTGCGATGAAGAGGCGCTGGAGTCTGCAGTTCTTGAAAATTGGAGCCAACTCGGCGAGATGAGGGAGGTAGTGCTTGATCGTCCAGTCGCTGATTTCCACTTCGCGGAGATTGGGGAGGTGCTTCACGATGCGCGTCAAATTGCTGATCAAGCTCGCTCTGCACCACGGGCCCCTTGCTCGGTGCCCGCCTGGCAGGGAGAGGATGAGGCGAGTGACCCTGGAGCCAGCTTGAGGATGGTTCTTGAGGATCGTGGCATACACTGCTGGTTTGTCGTGATTAGAGCTAAATTCGATGATCCTGCGGCGCAGGTGCCA
The DNA here is from genome assembly GCA_023512815.1 of Cercospora zeae-maydis. Classification (NCBI taxonomy): domain Eukaryota; kingdom Fungi; phylum Ascomycota; class Dothideomycetes; order Mycosphaerellales; family Mycosphaerellaceae; genus Cercospora; species Cercospora zeae-maydis. The sequence continues at coordinate 5,050,873 of JAKLWY010000001.1, read as the reverse complement.
TTCGCGATAAGTTTCGCTTTCCGCGCGGCGACTTGTGAGTCGTAGAGCGCCCAGGCTGTCCTCGTCGCAGAATTTTGCGACGTTTTCGACGACTTCGGCGGGAAAACTGAGAAGTGGGAATGTTTCGTTCTTCGTAAATGGCTCCATTTTGGCGAGGGGAGTTGAAAAGTTGATGTTTGCTGCTCTGTGGACGGAGTGTAAGGTTCGCTTTTCGAGATACCGAAGTCGTAAAGTGTTCCTCAGTGCCTTCTTTGCGACAGGTATCCTGAGAGGACTCCCTATAGTATCTTTCTCTTCATTTTAAGGATAATTTTAAGGACAATCTTAAGGGCAATCGATGAGTCGCTGCATGGACATGCAGAATCATTCACTGAACTTGGTAGCAGACCCACTTGTAAACTTGCTATTGCTTCCACTTAGCAAGCGTGACATCGAGGCCTTCCTGCCTTACCGCCCAAGCATTGATGAGCTTCCAGTCCTTTTTGGGTTCTTTCAGCCTCATGTCGTAGCGCAACACCATGGCAGGAACCAGTTTCGACATCTCAAGCATAGCAATGTTCCTGCCAAGACATGTCCTCTTGCCGGCGCCGAATGAGAGAATATGATGGTCCATGTATTTCACTCGTTCGGCGTCTCCGGATAGCCACCGATCGGGGTTCCACGCTTCTGCGTCAGAGCCGAAAATTCGTGTATCGCGATGCAACACCCAGGGATTCACGCCAACGATCGTGCCGGGAGGGATGAAAGCCTCGCCAAGCTGAAAGCCTATGGCTGGAGTAACGCGCTCCAGTGGTAATGCAAGAGCTGGGTTAAGTCGCAAGCCTTCCTTGATGACGGCGTTCAGATATGGCAGAGCTTGCACCTCCGTCCACGTGGGTAGAGGTGCTGTGAGTTTGCCGTACTTTTGCGCTTGCACCAACTCATCGCGAAGTTTGTCCAGAGTACAGCTATTCTTAAGCAAGTAGTAGAAGATGGCTCGCGTTGTTGATGCAATGGTGTCAGAGCCGGCATTAATGTTGATGAAGAGATACGCCAAAAGCGCCTGGTTCGTGACCACCTCTGGCTGCTCGTCGTGAAGTTTGAGGAATCGCGAGAGAAAGTCTGGCTTGCTGGGTAGTGTGCCGTGCAAAACCTTCTCATTGAGCGCCGCATCGTTCAAGTCTGGCAATTCCGCAGAATCTCCGTTGTCTTTGCTATCTAATCGTTCTTGAAGGCGTCGTTGGCCGAATGCGATGATCGGATTTAGTTTGCCTTTTACGAAGACCTTTTGGAAGAGACGGCTCTTGTATAGCCACTCGTCGAGCCAAGGCATCTGCCCGAGAACCGAACATCGATCGAAATTCGCCGCTATGGAATCGGCAATGTTTTCGACGTCTTCAGCTCGCTCCAAAAATCCAAGGCGCTTAGACAGTGTCAATTCTCCGATTACATCGAAGGCATACCTGTGATAGAATCAGGATGTCCCTTTCACCGTGCTTGTAGTGCTGCGTTTTCCTCACTTACCACTGCAACCAGGTTCCGAGGTCACACGTGTTGCCAGTCGTTGCGAAAAGCTGGTCGATTCTGTCCAGGAAGACGGCTGTCGTCGAGTCAATTAAAGGCTCAAACTCTACAAGCGTGCTGAGGCTGTACGCGCTGGCGATAGGTCTCTTCATCGTGGCATGTTGCTGCTCATCCGTCGTGAAGACCAGACTGGCCGTGCGCTTGCCATTGACAATGTTCTGCCAGACTGAATAGAAGTCTGACTTGGGGGCTTTGACCGATATGCCATAGATGGTGTTGACGACGTCCGGCTTGGACACACTGACACAATTAGGTCCAATTCGCACCAGATCGCCATGCTTCTTGTGCAGTCCGAGAAATGTGTCGTGCGAGTCCCTTTTCCAGACTACCAGGAGCCGGTACAGATCGGTGAACTTGGCCAATAGAGGCCCAGGTATAGAGCGAAGTTGCTGCCAAGTCAGTAGAGAATGGAGGCTCAACCAACCCAAAGCTATGACGATGAGTGCAGAAGGAGATAGGAAGACAGATGACGAAAGGTGGTCGAGAACGGAAGAGAAAGAGTCGGTAAGCATGATTGCTCATGAGATTGGTGATACTTGTTGCTTGAGAGAACGCAGTGAAGTGGGATATAGCTCGTACATGTTCCGCTCTCGTGGAGCAGCAAGCTTGGTTCACGGTGCATGACAACACCGCAAAGCGGAAGGACTGAAGATCGTTGATGCGAGCTGAAGCCAGAAGCAAGAAGCAGACCGGAAGCATTCCGCGGCCAGCCAGATTGGATTTCGCGCTAGCAGGGATCAGACGCCGACCTGGTTCAATTTTCGAGATGTCCAAGAGCAGAGCAGAGCAGAGCGGCGAACAACCGCATATTCAGCAACATGGCGGCGACGACATTCCTGCCGACCTTGGAGTCAGAATCCCACAAATTCCTTCAGCCGGATTTGCCGCTTTACACCGATGCCGTAGCTTACCTGAAAAATATCCTCGATCCGCTGGCCAAGGACATCAGTGCTGAGCAGCAGCAACGACTGAAAGAGTCGCGCAAGAAGCGAAAGCGAGGCGAAGGCGGCGATCAGGAGGTATTGCGGTTGAAGCAGATCCATACAGATGGCTTCGGCGTTGAGCAAGTGTGGGAACAAGCGCGGAGAGTGCTCGATGCGGCAACCGATGAGGTCCAGCGCGAGTATGAAAAGGTGCAGGCGCAACTAGAGGATGGCAGTGACGAAGAGGAAGAAGACGGCGCATTGGGCTCGGGCGAAGAAGATGAGGATCTCGGTATGGAAGGTGTGGACTACGAGGTCGAGGGAGTAGACGAGGGCGAGGAGGAATATCATTCTGATGAGGATGAGGAAGAAGACGAGGAGCTGGAGTTGGATGGTGATATGCACGACGACTTCGATGGTATGGACGAAGATGAGGACGAAGACCAAGAGGAGGAGCCGGCTACAGAATTCGTGGAAGACAAATTTGGGTTGAACGACGGCTTCTTCTCGATTGACGATTTCAACAAGCAATCGGAATTTCTCGAGCAGCAGGATGTCCGAGGCGAGGCCGAGATTGGTGAAGATGATGAAGAAATCGACTTCGATGCAGATCCCATGGCACGGGCTTCAGGTGGAGCAAAGGTTGATGCTGAAGCCGATGACGAGGAGAGCGAGGACGAAGAAGATGGACCTACATTTGGCGACCCTGATGCAGAGAGCGAAGACGAAGAGGAAGATGGCGAGGGCGTTGGTGACATGGATGGAATGGGCGGCATGGGAAACACCAACAGCATAATGTACGCGGACTTTTTCGCGCCCCCAGCACAGAAAAAGCGCAAGAACAAGAAGGGGCGACCAAACCCGCACAACTTTCCCGAAGCGTCTGCTTCCAGGTCGACAAATGGCGCAGCGCAGGAACAATGGGCAGAGCCAGAAGATATGCAGCGTACCATGGACGCAGTACACCGCGATCTATTTGAGGAATCCGACGAGGACGAAGAAGAGGAAGACGAGAAACCTGACCCTGCTGACCCTCGATCGCGCCGTTCAGCGCACGAACGCCGAAAGCTGCAGCTTCAAGAGGAGATCCGGAAGCTCGAAGCTGCCAACGTCGCGAAACGTGACTGGCAGCTTTCTGGTGAAGCACGGGCAGCCGATCGTCCTGTCAACGCACTTCTCGAGGAAGACCTGGACTTTGAAAGAGCTGGCAAGCCAGTACCCGTCATCACCGCAGAAATCAGTGAAGACATCGAGAGTCTGATCAAGCGCCGCATTCTCGCCTTTGACTTTCAAGACATCATCAAGCGACGACCCGATGATCTTGCCACTAGAAACGGCAAGCGCGGCAAGCTCGATTTTGAGCTCGAGGACATCAAGAGCAAGAAGGGTCTGGCTGAAGAGTACGAGGAAGAATACTCCCGCAGAACCGATCCGAACTACGTGGATGTCAAGGACGAAAAACTGGCCAAGGAGCAGAAAGAAATCGAAGCTCTGTGGAAAGAGGTCTGCGGCCAGCTCGATAGCCTTTCATCGTGGAATTTCCGACCGAAAGCGCCAGCGCCCCAAATGGACATCCGCGTTGACGCGCCAGCCATCACGATGGAAGATGCTCGGCCGTCGGCTGGCGGTGAAGTTGCTGGAGCAAGCCAATTGGCTCCCCAAGAGATCTACAAAGCCGGCGAAGGCAGCAAAGCCGACAAGTCTGAAGTGGTGGGCAAGTCCGGACTGCCTGCCGGGCGAGAAGAACTTGATAAAGATGAACGCAAGAGAAGGAGACGGCGGGAGAAAGAGCGGACCCGCAAAGCCAGTGGCAATGCTGAAGGCACGAATGGAAAGCCGAAAGAGAGCAAAGCGAAGAAAGACAAGAAGGATATGCTTGGTGATCTCAAGAAGGGTGGTGTTCGCGTTATTGGAAAGAAGGGACAGATCACTGATGTGGAGGGCAACGTGGCGAGGACTCAGACAGGCGGGCAAGGCGCAGGGAGGTACAAATTGTAGAGTCCGAGGCAAGTGTATACAGCCTTTGGCTCGGAATAAAGCTATCGACCCCCATTTTGCTCATTTTCGCGTATACACTCTGGACACAGTCATTTGGACCACCAAGGCTAATCTATCGCTATCATATGCCTCTACTTCTATACTTGCCGAGCAACCCAAACCGCGATGACAAACATGGCAACGTCCCGTCTTCACCCCCTCCGGCGCACCTCTCACTGCGCCTTCGCACGCGCAACCTCCGCCTCCACCCCCGAAGGCCCAAACGCCAACAAACCCAACGCACTAGGCGCCAAAGCCCCCGCACTCACCAAAGCAGCCTTCCACGAAACGGCCACAGATTTCCTCCTCAACTTCTCCGTCATCTTCATTTCCTGTTTCATCATCTTCGAAATCGTCGTACAAGAAGGAGGGGACGTTCCAAATTTCACTCGAATTTCCGCTTCTGTGAAAGCTCGCGTTTTCGTCTGCAACATGATTGCGATTTCGTCCAAAGTCATTCCGATTTGCTCGCCGATGGGGACCAGACATTTGGCCAGTTTGGCGTAGTCTTTGGTGAGGAGGCGGTAGGTCAGCATCAGGTAGTCGATGTTATGAAAGACCAGTGCGCGGCCTTCGGCGTAGGCTTTTTTGGATTGCAGGAAGTGTAATGGTTGGTCGCGCCAGTGGCGGCGAGGGTTGAGGTGGTGGGCTGTGTGGTAGCCGTCGTTGAAGCAGAAGCGATTGCTGGGGACGTCGATCAGGGTTATGCTGGAGCGGAAATCTGAGTCGGGTTCGATTTCGTCGACGAGGGCGTGCTGACCCCAGTTACCGATCATGAGGCCTAGACGAAGAAGGACGAAGGGGATGATGAGGGTGAAGATGCTGGCACGGAGGTTGACTTTTGTGGTCATGAAGAGGATGAAACTCATGCTGGCGATTTCGGAGAAGAAGGATTTGAGTGCGAGTTTGGTTCTGTTCTTGCGGAGAAAGTAGAGGGGGAGGTCAAGCCAGATGAGGAAGAGGAAGCGGCCCAGGTAATGCAAGAAGTGCCAGACGTTATCGCGCTGGTAACGAATTGTGGAGGAGAGGTCTTCCGGACCATTTCCTTCGACGTGATGGTGTTTCACGTGGTGGTAGTAGTATGAATCCCAGGTGTGTCCCATTAGAGGTTCCAAGATGTAGGGAAAGGTCAGGTCCAGCCATGCCCATCCTTTTGATAGAACGCCGTTGTTGTGGATGTGATTGTGCATCATGAGAGTAAAACCACCGGTGCACCAGAAGGTGAAGGCAAGATGAGCAATGCCATGAAGGTAGGTGAAGTTGTGGTAAAGATATATTGCGCTGGGCAAGTTCACTGAAAGGTAGAGCAGGATGTGCGTGAGGAATATCACATCTGTAGGATGCCGAACGATATCTGAAGCGACTTTGATGTATGGCTGGATCAGGTACTTGTGGAGAGTCGGATGTATGTCCTTGGCATCCCACGCGGCGAATACGGTTGGCTCGAAATGTGGACTGGTTGGGTCGTTCAATGCTTTCAGGCGCTGGAGAGCTGATTCATCGCTGTCGTCTGGTGCTCGATCAGTGCTGGGGAGGGCTCCATCATCTGTTTGTCGCTTTATGGTATGCTTCGGGCCCGTCTGAATATTTCTGGCGTTGTCCTCAAATAGATTACGCAGCAGGATCAGATCTGGTTCTGTCAAATGTGTGTCAATGCTAGTCATAATGAATGAACGGAATTGTCAAACGAAAACGCTATGCAAAAGAACGAGAGACGGAAGAGAGTGTTTTGTGGTAGAAGCTGGAGGATCTCTGGATTCAAGGGTTTTTTTTGTGAAAGGGGCCAAAGGTGCGAAGATCCGCCTCCAATGATCCGTGATGTGGATCACCGCAAGATGTCTTCCGCCGGCGCGCGGTCGGAGAGGCAGCGCGTGTGCCGACCTCCCTCCTGTCGCCTTCCGTCCTTTGCCACAGCTTACCCGCCTGCTGATGGAACGATAGAGATGATTTGCATCCGAACACAATCATCTCACGGTACATAGCGTGTACACCAATGTCAGATCTGCTCATGACATCAGTGTGGATCCCGAGTACCGGCGTGATCTCCGAAGCTGAGGGGAGGATCGGTACACATATGCCCGCGACGACTCCCGTCGCAGCCTGAGGTGGCTTTGTAGGGGAACAAACGTCTTGCAAGAAGAAGGGGGAAGTATCGTGGAAGGAAATAAGAGATGAAGTCTCAATACGAGTCACGTGCCATGCTTTTGACTTCACCTTCGTCAGCTAAGTTAGACTACACGATCCTTCCTGGACTGGACGCAAGCTTCACGCGTCTGAAGAGCGCGCAAATCTGCGGCTTTGGTGTTGCTGCATATCGTTGTGGCTTGTCAAAGCTGTGAAGCCTTGCCATTAGGTCTAGGCCTCTAGCGTGATCTGGATCCATTTCTTGATTGCAAATGGCTATAATTGTATGTAATAAAGAGTTCCGGAGTCCAGGACATGCAACTCTCGAGCTTGAGTACCCAAAGTCGCACCAGATGGCGACCGCCGACGAACGCATTGATTTAAACGAAAAGGCGCACGTGTGGGCACCAAGTGACATCGCAGGATCGCGTCGTGGCGCCGGAAACGAGCACTGGCGGACGCGCCACGAAGTAGACGAACGAGTAAGAAGCTGAAGAAAGTGAGGATAGCGCGGTAATGTAGTTGTGGAGACTAGTGGTGCTGAAACAGGATGCCACCAGAGACTTTGCTTTGCAGGTGTGAGGAGAAGAAGTTGATGGGTATCATTGTAAAACTCTGTATCGTATATATGTACATCATTCGTATCGTTCTGAACCATCAGCAGCTGTGCTGGGTTATACAAGGCGATCATCCATCATTCCTTATTCCATCTACTTGCCAAAAGCGCCACGAGGACCCTCAGTAGAGCCCTGAGCACCTGGGAATGGCGCGTCCCACTCGTCCTGTCCCTTGCCCTGAGGCACATTTGGACAGTTTCCGAGAGTAGCAAGAACGGGAACAAGCGTGGTATCGATCATGCGAAGGGCTTGTCGCAAAAGTGGGCCCTCCAAAACGTTCGACAGAGAAGAGGGTGTGTCAGCCTTGATCATTTGTCCAAGGAAACAGCCGAGTTGGTTAGGGTCTTGAAAGTCTTTGACAGAATTGATCAAACCTCCGGAGATGTCGGTAAGGTCGACGCCCTTGAAGCTGTTGACTTTACCAGTGTTGCCACCAATTTGGCAGTTTCCTGGATAGGACGCGCATTGCTGAGCAGTAGAAGTGGTAATGTCGCTCAAAGTCCATGGGTCTAGCTCGGATCGCTTATACCAGTTTTGTGGAATTTTCTCAGCGCCGAAGGTCTGTTGATGCAGGGTCAGCACATATTATCCAGCTAGTGACAGTCTCTATACTCGGGGACGTACGTATACAAGAGCTCCATTCTCATTGCGGGTGTAACCGAAGAAGTCCATGAAGACCTCCTTGGTAAGGAAACCTCGTGGTTCCTCGGCAGAGTGGTTCGCGATCAATTGGAAGGCAAACATGTGTGCGCCAAAGGTGAAAGCAACACCAGCATATGGGGGTGAAACTGAGAGGAGTTCTATCAGCATGATTCATGGCTCGTATGGCACGGGCAAGCTTACAGTAGTTGGGGTTGTTGGCAATACTGTATTTCTTGCGGTTGGAAGAGTGCTTAGCAAGCACACGTGGGGTGATAAAGCCGTTACCCATTTCGTCGGCGAGGTCGAAAAGCTCCTGGGTGAACTGTGGATAGGAAATGCAGTTCGATGCCATAGTCGGTGCCAACCAGTCACCACGAGTGATGGAAGCATCTCCCTCGGACCTCAAGTGGCCGTAAGCACAAATTCCAGTTTGGTTGCCCAAAAGGTTGCCGACAGGCCCGAGCGAGTTGGTTTTGGGAGAATGAGGTCCAATAGACCAGCGACCGGAGATTGGGTCACCATTGAAAAACTACCGGTCTGTTAGCGATTTGAAATACGTTCGACTCCCCAACCTCGCTTACAGAAGTGGCGGTCTGCAGGAACAGTGTCGCAGTGCCGTCGAGAGAAAACGCTTCCCAAAGGCCTGTGTTGATGGTCTCGGCAGTAGCGATACCGTCGCGTGGAATGTAGCTTTTCGTGTAGTCAGTATGCGTTAATCAATGTCGCTACGCATCGGAATGCATACCCATGGTTGGCTGCGGCGTTCAAACCTGTTTTCGTATGTTAGCAGTTAGAAACATACGATCCTCATGGAAACACAATGTACCTGCGCAAGGTCCTCTGACATCGCCTGGGCCAGGTAGGCGGAATTCATGTTCACCAGAGACCGAGACGAGTTGTCGACCAGCGTCGAATTGGTTAAAGAGCGCATGGTTCGGTGTGCCAGGCCACTCTGGAAACGGAATCAACCCTTCTGGAACTTGTCGCTTGTTCTTTGCGACCATTTCCGCGATGTGCGGGAACGCCACCGCTCCATTGAGGAGGAGGGCTGAAGTGAAAAGTGTTCCAACCATGATGTCTGTTGGAGGAGATGATAGAGATGGGCGACATGGTAGAGCTGCGGGGGAGACTTGGTCTATTTGTATCGTCCAACATCCGTTGAGCCACTACGTCGACTTGCCTGTCTTGACACTACCCGACATGATTTGCAACACCGCTCGGCAAATGCGCTTGTACATACCGTCTGCTCCAAACGTCACTTTGTTGTGGATGTTGAGCGCAGTAGCATCCGGGCTTGATTCGGCTGGAGTTCTCATTGGCCCCCACAGATGGGCCAAGGCTAGAACAGTCGGCGGCCTACCCTGGGTGTGGAATTATGCTTCTTTGCTAGAGTTAACGCAAGTGGCGAGCCACTGAAGGCATTGTATATTGTCAGCACGTCCAAAACGCCCGCATTGGCACTGCTAGGAACTTGCAGATCAACGCCAAATTGTCCCAGTCTGGCAGGTCTGATCAGCTGAACTGTCCGAGTGGCAAGTGCGTTCGCTCGAGAGCAGAAAGCATATTTTTAGGGCTGTCGATCACGAAGCCTCGCAAATTCCTCGGGTCTCTCAGAGTGTGTCAAGCACTACCAAGAGCCGTGCGATGACACAACAGAAGGACGGTACCTGTATGTGACGTTGAGTCGAGGGAATGAAACGGGCTTCGCACGGGTCTGTTGTGTTACGAGAAAAACAACTGCTCATGCAGCTTCCACCTCCGTCTCCTAGCGCCGAGGATTCAATGCTCTATGGAGACTGGAGTTGATGTACACCCCAAATGCCCCGCGCTCGAGCACAAGTAGTGCGCGCGCTTGGTCGCTTACGCGCTTGTGATGAGTTGTGGCCTTGTGAGAAGGGGAGTTGCAAGCCACCGATGACCACGGCTGCGCGGCGGCGTCAGCAGGCGTCCGCCAAAGAGCCGCTAATGCTTGAATGGCGCAAAGGGCTCAGCCTCTCAACTTGGCAGTCAGAATGATGGAGTGATCTAGGCTGTGAGCAGCAGCCACAAGTGCCTCGGAATGAATGCTCTCGTGCGCCAGATCTGGGATCCGAGCAACGTGCTGTGCATGCAGCGGGCGATGCAAAGGGCTTGCCAGACCGCGTGTATACTGGGTGCGGGAAGCGGTCTGATGCGGGTGTGGACTGGAGTATGATCAGCTTCCGCGTGCTCGTGCTGATGAGAGAGTGGCAAGCACTTCGACATTCCAGAAGGTCGGAGCCTGTGCGAGCTGTGGAGGGTCGCTCCTGCCGCTAGGGTCATCTTGTGCTCCGGTGCTGCGTTGCTGCCGTGGTGAGGTTGAAAACGCAGCTCGGCTCTCGTGTTCCGAGAGTCTTGGCATCCGAGTCGAACATTCTCCTCGGTCGCACGCTCCATAGAACTATAGTATTCGCAGTAGCTGAGCCACTTCACTGACTGTGGGCGAGCCGCACACTTCCACCGGGCTTGTGCAGATGAGAGCAGAGCGTGGTTATTCTCACAGAACAGTGGGCCCCGTAAAACGCGCCATGGCTCGAGATGGTGGCCGGGCGAGGTAAGGTAGTCTAACTAAGTTAGTCCAGCTGGACAAACCGGACAAGGACCATCGAAATACGAACACTGGTGTCCCGTGTCGACGTAGGAAAAGCGCTGCTCAAACAACGTCGCATCCTGCATCTCGGCTCATCCTATACGTGTTGTTGACATGTGAAGCAGATTCGCCACCCGCCGTCCATCGACCCTTCCTCTGCGCATTCGTGGATCACCTTGCCCTGCGGCTCGAGGCGATCATTCTCACCCTTGAACAACTCACCTTCTCCTCCTCCTTCAAAGGATCAATATCAATCTTCGGCCCCCTCGGCATCACAATCCTCTCCAAGTCCTCATCACTCACATCCCCACCCTTCAACATCCTTCCCCTCGCCCTCGCATACCCATACCGGTACGCGCCAAAATTACTCGTCTTTTTGAACACCCCACCCCTCGTCAACTCCGTCTCATCCCAATACAACCTCCGCAGCCACAGCGACAAATTGGGATAATCGTGTCGAATCGACTTGAGATTCGTTTGGAAAATGGTATGATACGCCGCATCGAAGCGGATCAGAGTCGTGAAGAGCCGAATATCAGCTTCGGTGATATGTTTGCCAAACAGAAAAGGCTGGTGCGAAGCTTCGGAGAGATGGTCTTCGAGGCGGTCGAGCGAGGAGAAGAGGGGATAGATATTCGCGTCGTAGGCTTCTTGGGTTGTGGCAAAACCGCATTTGTAAACGCCGTTGTTGACGGTGTGGTAGACTTTTTTGTTTGTTTGAAGAGTCAGTAAGATGGCACCTTCTGATACGATGTTACAGTACGAGCTCAGGCTCCGCAACGAAAAAAGAATATTCATGGAAACTCGACTGACATACCCCACTCATTCATCTCGTCGATTTCTTTCCGCAAATGCTCGGGATAGAAGCCGCCGCCGGGTTGATTTTCCTCGCGAAGCTCGACTGGCAACAGATTGTCGAATTCGGTGTAGAACATGCGAATGATTTCGCTCGACTCATTGCTGACAATCGTTTCGGTCTTCTTATCGAAGAGACACGGCACGGTATATCGACCCGTGTAATCCGGATCGACCTTCAAATAAAGCTGCTTGATTCCCGTGAATCCATAGAGCGGATCTCTGCCTTCGGAGCCATTCTTGCCTGATAGAATACATGCATCTCAGTTTCATTTATACAACCTACAATGAATGACCGTGAGGGCCTGCCTACTCACCGGTGAAAGTCCAACCATTACTCGTTAGATCAAAATCCGTCGCGATCATTTGAATGTGAGTTTCCAGTCCTTTGAGTGCTCGCACGATAGATGTTCTGTGCGCCCAGGGACAGCCATAATTCATATATAGAGCATAACGGCCACTTTCGGCGGGATGCTTGGAGCTTGGGTCTTTCGAGATCCAGTTCCGGAAGGCGCTGTCTTTGCGGCGAAAATGGCCATCTTTGTCGGAGTGGGCGTGGGTGACGGTTGCGTCGTTAGTAGACATTGCGTTTGGAATCAAAAGGTTCGGCGGATTGACTATTTGGACACTTTGCTCGGGGTTGTGTTTATAAGGTAGCTACAACCTTACACGCCTGCATATCGCCGAGGCCATCGTGTGGCGTTTGTCATGCGTTTGTCATAGGGACGGAATGGATTCCATCGAACCAGATGTCGTCGATTAATTAGTGAATTATTGATTGAATACTAATGCTCAAATGCCTCTAACTACTGTGGTCTCCGTTCGTTCATGAAATCTGTAGCTCTGCTCGCTAGAACACCTTGGACAAGAATGTCATGCAATGTTCGACACAACCCCAGGCCGCTCCTATGTAGTATGATCCAGCTCGTTGAATTTTGGTGCAACTCTGGAACACTTCTTGCAGTACTCTTGGTCGTGGCCCAGGCTTGCAACAGACTGCTGTAGACGAAATGCGCCTTTGTCCGTCTTCGGCACCTGACCACTGACATCGACAACGGAGTGAATGACTTAACTCCTGTGCTGCAGGGCCCGGTTCCTCAGCGGTACCGTTGCCTCTCGAGCAAGGCTTCCTCTCTCCACGACCTGATCTATGATGAATGGCTGAAAGTCTAGCAGGAGCAATGCAGTCTGCGAGGCATCGTAGGCCGAAGGCGAAGCAGGGTCATTGCGATCGAGGATGGCGGCCATGGCTGATCGGAAATTGCTAAGGCCGTGCTTGTAGGAGAGAGGTGATGCAACATGCCAGGTATACACGTCTTGTATCTTGTTCAAAGGTATCGCAGAGAAGTGGTGGTCCCGGAGGTTGTGGTAAGTCCGTCTCACGTCCACGGACAGGCCCGACCTAGAATCGCGGCTCGAAACGCAGGCCCACTGCGATTTGAATCCCTCGTGCATGGATACAATATGCGAAGTGGAGACCATGCGGAGTATCGACCAGGGTCGCAAACCTGCCATTATATATGCCGTATGCGCAGTGCGAAGCCACAGAGCACACTGATCGCCATCATCAAGCGTCCGAGGTGGACTCAATCGACCCAGCCTCGCTCATCCATGATCTCAAATCTCTCCTGGAAGGTTTTCTTGACCGAATCTCTCATCAGCAGACGCTGATACCAATCGTAAGTTCTTGGCCACTCCTTCCGCCACTCTATCTCAAAGTCTTCGACGAAACTTCGCATTAAAGTTGTTGATACGGCTTCTTTCGATGCGGCGTATAACAGATCCGCATATGTGATGCGATCGCCTATGAGGTAGAGATTGCCGGTGGCTGATAGATGGTTCTCGATGGTCGCAAGCGTGCTTCGCACCATGTCGCCAAAGAATTCGTGTAAGGAGATGAAGCTTGCTTGGCCCATCAGAGATTCATGACCTCCAAATTGATGCCAGGCCCATTGCTTGGTATGCCAGACTTCTGGGAAGGATGTATAGCGTAGCTTGTTCGTTTTGTCGTACGTTTCCTCGAGATATTCCACGATTGCTCCAGACTGCACGACATATATCAGTTAGCTGTCCGGCGGAAATGATCTCAAGAGAGGCTCGCTCTGAGCGACGCCTGATAATTTTCAAATTCGATGCCACGTGATGCTTCGTGAAAAATTGGTCTTACCTCCCATAGAATTATGCCAGTATTGGGATCCTCCATAGCCGGGCCACCACGTATGAGCTCGCATGGTGCAGCATTAGGGTCATCTTTGAGAGCGTCGATATCCACGACTTTCAAAATGTAAGGAAGATGGAGCTCCTTGAGTATTACGATGACTTTGCAAAGCTGCGGTCCCGTAATGTCTCCGTAAACACAAAGCGGCGAGCGGGCCTGCGTCTCGACCGATGTGACCGAGACGAGAGAAGCGGCAGAAGACTTTGGTTTCTCAAGCATTGGAGGGGGCGGGTTGGACACCGCTAACAGCTTACACACGAATGAAAAGGCCAGTGATGAAGCATGGAAAGATTGCTTCCTGCGCTTCGATGGTGGTCTGCTTGATGTGTTCGTGTATGCGCTGCTTGATGGCTTCGAGGCAATGGTCGATGTATTCGTGTACGTGCTGCTTGATGCCTTGGATAGAACGGTCGATACCGGGGACGAGGCCTTTGTTGAAGACCCTTCGCTCTGCATTTTGCGCAATTGTCATCAGGAGGATAGTCTAGTTGATGACGATTTACTGATCGTGCGACGGGCCTGCAGAGCAATATGCGATCGGCAATGGGTCGAAATGGTGCCGATACTTCGGGCAATGGTCGCGAGCTGTGCGCTTGTGATACCGGACTCACGCGCCAGCACTAGTCAATCCCTGTAGTCCATGCTCCCTTGCACATTCCATTTCGGCTGGATTGTAGTCCTGCACATCTCTTACAATCTTACAACAATGATCGGCGACCAGCGGACGACCGGAGCGAGTGAGACTTTGCGCAGAGCAGGAGAAGCTTGAGTCTCTCGTTTCACTCGCGGCGTATACTGTATTTGACAATGTGATCAATTGATGCGACAGTCCGACTGGAACGGAATTCTCGACGTGTCCCAGCAGCAGGTCAAAGAAGACGCCTTTGTTCCCGCTCCAGACAATATCGCCATTGTCCTGGCATTTCTTACTGTCCGAGACACATTCATAGCAAGTCGATCCGCCCTTTCCCTATGCACAATTCAGCATTTAAAGGATTAGTGTTAACACGCACAAAGCGACGATAAGGAGACCGCATCTCCATCCCCCGCGTAATAGCATGCCATTGTCGGGAAGCGAAGAAGCAAGTGGTGAGCAGAATGTGTTACTGTAAGCACTGGCGATCATCCGAAGATCAATCGACATGCATGTCCTCATTGTTCCAGAGTCAATTGTCTATGTATCGCCAGGAGATTTGAGATCGCCGAGGCACGGTCCTATAGGCGGTGTACCGCAATGGGCGGTGCAGCCCAATGCTGCACAAAAGACAATGCCGCAGCGGAGACTTCCTCCGCCAAAGTGAGGAAATGTCTGTCGCTCACGAGCATCGCAAAGCAGGAAGGATATCACAGTCGCAGTGGGTATTCTCCGCACATGCGTTAGCTTCCGCATTTCGTCATCTGTACTGTAGTTCGCGAGGGGATCGGGCAGTACCCCAAACGTGTCTTGGAGGATACTAAAATGGTTAACCAAGGCTCGCGTGGTTTAGAACAGACGCCAAAGTCGACGGAGTGACCGTTCTGCCACTAAGATCTTACGTGCATCCCGTAGATACTTGTGCTAAGGTCAGCGGAGTCTACAATCACTCTGTGAGCCTCGTTCCAATGACTCGCGGTTGTGTGCTACCCCCTAGTCCTGTAAGCCTGTTCCACTGTCGTCTAAGGTAAAATCTTCGTGAGTCCACCATCCTCTGTATCTCTATAAGGTCCGAGCGGTATAGGTATATTGCCGCTCCATCCAACATCACCTTGCGCCTTCTGAAGGGTACTGGCAACTTTGCCGACCATATGTGCGATCCATCTATCATGGACGAGTCCCGCTACGGCGGCCTTCTTCATCCCGTCTCTCGCGCTCTGGTGCCAGTCTTTCGCAATGTCTTTGATCTGCGTCTTTGTCGTACCATCTCTCAGGTTCTGCCGAAGGTTCTTGGCAAAGACTTTGAACCCGGCGATTT
The DNA here is from genome assembly GCA_023512815.1 of Cercospora zeae-maydis. Lineage (NCBI taxonomy): Eukaryota > Fungi > Ascomycota > Dothideomycetes > Mycosphaerellales > Mycosphaerellaceae > Cercospora > Cercospora zeae-maydis. The sequence goes on along the minus strand of JAKLWY010000001.1, from coordinate 5,035,334 downwards.
CCTTCACGCTGACGATGGTCTCTGACTTCACGTCTGACGAGACGCTGCTTGGTGAGGCAGGACCTAGGCCTGGATCATCGTCTGCTATCGGAGCGGGTGACATTGGCGACATCGGCGACATTGGCGTGTCGGGAGGCTGCACTTCTTCCTCCACACTCTTCTCGAGCTCAATAATCTTGGTCGCTTTGACTAGCGCCGCGATAAAGTTGAGCAGGCTCTGGTCGCAGGAAACAGGTAGACTGCCATGCACAGAGAGTCTGATATTAGTTTCATCTTTCTTCACCTGTTTCAGCTGCTGCGCAGCTTGCACAGCTTTTGGAGTTCCATCTGCTTCCGTTATCTTCACCTCAAGCTCGTGCTCATCCTCCTCCTGAGGCACCCGCGGAAGGATGTGTTCATGGTGAGGAAGCAAGAACGTGGGGATCGTAAAGGTAGCGTCTGCACCCCCGAGACGCATGACCTGAGTCACGACTCCCGATGCTGGAATGGTGCGATAGGCCAGAACGTCATCGAACTTGAGATAAGTGACGATGTTGTAGTTCGAGTTGAGCGGCACCTGGCCGAGGCCGTCTATGTCGGTGACCTGCACACAAAAATTTGCGTCCGCTGTCCACGTGGAGACTTTCCGCTGTAGACGCCGCAGCTGAAAATTGTTTTCAGTATGTTGCTTGAAAACTTGTTGCTGCAGCAAGGTCGAAAGCCACTTGCCGGACCCAGCTGCGTTGATGCTCGCGATAGTGACGGGATGTAGATAGCTGAGAGGTGTGAGTAAAGCCCTGAGGAGGAACGGTAGCCGATGCAAGAAGTGTCGCACGTATTGCGGTGATGAGTTCTGCAAAGTCGTAACGCGAACTGATCTCCGTGGCGGATGTGGTACAGACGGTATCTCTTGTAGAGCTGCACATACTGCTGCACGCATATCCTTCTCGTCATCCCGCTTCCGCCCGTTGTTCTTAGCATTGTGACGTACTTGCTGCCTTGATTGATACACCGCGCTTGAGGTGCGGATTTCAGTGAGCATTTCATGGTACTGTTGGTCCGCAGCTTCGTCATCTGGATCCAGGGCTTTTATCGTGTCTGCAGCCTGCTGTACGGAGCTGTCCCTCATATAGCTCACACCGGTCAAAGTTTCTCTCAACCGTGGTCTGTCCGACATGACTTTGGCTTTCGCAGCAGCAGCCTTCAAAAGGGGTGTGTCATCGAGAATAACGCTGAACTCGCTGGCAGCGTCATCACTACCTTCGTCTTCTAGTTCGCCGAACGTCATCTCGAATTTGCCACCCTTTGCATTGATGTACACGTCACCAATTGCGATACGTCTGAAGAAGTTCACAACCACCTCGTCCACGTAGATTGCGAGTTCAATGTCATCCGCCAGCTTCAGACCAAGCTCGATACCATGTGCGACGAGCGTCAAGCTTGAGAAAGACATCGTAATACCTCGAATAACGAACAGGCCATCCACTTCGGTATCGATTTCGAGGGCAGGGAGATTGAACAAAGCCAGTTTGTCCTTAACAAAATGTGACTGACCTCCAAGCGCTTTCCGAAGTCCCGCTCGCGCCACATTTGCAGCCCGAGGAAATTGATTCAGGCTTGTGAGGAGAATGAAGGGATAGACGATGGCAATGAAGAGACCGTGCAACAGCCAGGAGGTTGAGCAAATCGCGTATGCCAAGTTCAAAGTCGCCAGTAGCGTCCACAGCGGCACGACGGGAAGCACTCGCTTTTGCTGCGAATGACCGTACAGCAGCAGCAGTGTCTCGACTCCAGCGCCAGAGAACGTCCATCTCCAAGGCCATGAGGCTGTGGCCAGCAGGGCCAGCACGATCACGGTGGCAAGAATTGGATAGCTGAGTCCTGGGGCTGGCGCACCGTCTCGCACTGGTTCTTCGTATATTGACTTTCGTACCGGCTTGCGCGGAATCGATTTCGGTTGGGATGCCATTCTTGCAGACTGGAGCTGTCGCACCTTATCGCGTAAGCAATTCGTGATACATGAATGTCAGAAACGCATGTGCATTGTGGTATGCGTGTAATCATGTGGAGGAAGCAATCACCGGTGCAAACACCCAAATAATGACGACGCCACCATGACGACCGTTTCAACGCTAGTGATCTCACAGAGACGGCAATTTCAGAGAACATGAGGAATGGACACGGTGCAGTAGGAAGCGGCGATCTGCGATATAGAGCGCTGGCAGTAAAGTGACGATGAGATGAATATAGTCCGGTGCTGGTGATAAGTAGTGGGAGGGACGAGTCGTGTGGTGAGATTCGATTGTTGTTCACAACAAACTGCACCGGTTCCGATCCCGGTCGCGGCCCATTTCCTCGGCCTTTGAGCCACATCTTGCCTTGCACTTCACTTCGTCTTCGGCTTCCTACTCATACACTGTGTAACTTGCGGTCTCGAGGAACGAGGTACTAGGCAACCGCTCCTCGTGAACCCGGCGGCAATTCTTTTGTGAGAGGCTGCTGCAAATTTTCGTCGCAAAGCGCGTTGCACTCACGACCAATGGCTTCTCCAGCTTCGAGCACGCGTCTGTTAGCAGGGGAATAGCGAGATGTTCATTGATCGGAGAAGTGCATCTCCCGTTCTCAGAAGTATTCCCATCCTGCTCCGATGGTCAGAACGCAAGGTGACATCGCTTGATGCAGTCCCGCCGACAGCCCTATATCACTTTCGCCGTCCTTGTTTTCGCCATGATCACAACACAGACAGTCCTCTCCACAGTCATGGAGTTCTACGACAAGGTTCCCAGCTTTTTGGCATCAGCTTGCGCTGTCACGAGTATATGCAATGCGCAATCAGCGCACTCTGATCCGCAATGCTCGATAAGAGCCAGTAACGTCAGCACAGCCTGGCATCCACCCGCACAGTACTTCGTGAATAATCTTACGTCGGCTCTCAACAGCACAGGGACTTATGGCTTCGTTTTCAATACCTCACAATCACCGCAAGGAGCCGCGTACAACTGGTGTAACATGCCGCACGTCAATCCGACGACGTATGAGAAGCCTTCATCAGATTATAAGCTGGATTACGTAGAAGTCATTCACCGGCATCACAAACGAACCCCCTACGCGAGCAATACTTTCCCGGTGGAAATCTACGCTTGGGATTGCTCAGACGAGGGTCTTTTCTACGGCGGTAACCCTCTCAATCCCGCTGGCAACGGCTCTACATCCACGTATTGGAGTGTATACACCAGCGAAGATAACCCTTTCCCACCTCAAGGTTTCAACGGGACTTGCCAATTTCCGCAGATCACACGACAAGGCTTGGATGACTCGTGGCAGCACGGCGCAGATCTCAGAGCCGTGTATTCCGGTGTTTTGAACTTCATTCCTGTCGACTACGATCCGAATATCACGAAATTCCGAGTGACAAACAATGTAATCACCTCTCAAGTCACTTCAATGCTCATAGCAGGCATGTATCCGGCTCAGACTGGGAGAGATACGCCACTTCTCATTCAGCCGAACTCAATCGACAGCCTCGAACCTCGCTACAGCTGTCCGGCATCAGCTGCTCTGTTTGGCGATTACGGTGTCGGGTCGTCTGCGACTAATTGGACTGAACATCTCAGTGCTGCTTCTACTCTGTTTTCTCGGCTGGACAATGTCAGTGGCGTTGATCCAACTGATAGTGGCTGGCATCAGAGTTTCGACCACTACTGCGATAATCTGTCGGCGAGGCTGTGTCATCTGAAGTCACTGCCGTGCAGCGTGAACGAGACATCGAATTGCATCGAGCAAGCGGAAGCGGACACAGCCTTTCGATTGGGACAGTATGAGTACTCGTTCATCTACCGTGATGCGCCACAAAGTCTGACAGCGAGCATCGCAAGCTATGGAGTCTGGATGGCAGAGCTAGCTGCAAATTTGCGGCGAGCTGCGAATGGCGACAATCATGTTCGCTACAGACACAATGTGGCGCACGACGGGAGCGTTTCCAGGCTGCTGAGCATTTTGCAGATTGAAAAAATGGTGTGGCCAGGAATGGGCTCAGAGGTGATATTTGAGCTTTACAAGAAGCAAAAGTACTACTTCTTGAGAGTTCTGTGGGGAGGGCAAGTGTTGCAAAGTAGTCATCCAACGTTCCGAAGCATGGACATGGTACCCTTGGGTTCGTTCTTGGCATATATCGACGAGCTTGTAGGGCAAGGCGCCAGTAAGGTACCCGGATTGTGTGATGCAAGTGAGGTGGTCTAGACTAGAAGACACTGCAGGTGCAATACCAAAAGGATTCATTTGCGACAATCTGTCGCCTAATCACCATCACTTACTGACGCGTGCAAGCATGTCACCGAAAAGTGCTTAGCTCCGTCGGCTATTCATAAATCCGTTTCTTGCGCCAAACACCTCGAGTCGAACTCGCGTAGCTGAAGGAGCCTCATCGAGTAAACAGACATCATCACCAATCCACCACCACACCTCCTCAATCCCTCCGAAAACACTGCGCGTTGCTATTACTGCCGCATGACGACTCCATAGTCATGTCGAATACAGAAACGCCCGAGCCTGCGACCGAGCGCGCGACACGATCGACCACCGCGCGAAACCCGCGACGGCGAGCTCGGCAAAGCGACAACGACACCCTGCAGAAAGCTGCTCCGCGACGAAAACGCAGTAAGATCACCAACGAGACGTACGCGCCACGAGACTCGACCGAAGGACGGCCTCCGGAAATCGTTAGCGATACGAAAATAGACGAGATTGATGGAGCAGGGGAGACCAACAGCGTCGTGAACGGGTCCATTGACGGCCATACATACGAAGGTGTTGGAAGCGCCAAAGTCAATGGCAATGGTCACCACCGACATGGACGTACTGGCAGCGCCACTCCTGTGCTCGACGTGGAAATGCCTGTGCGCGGGAAGAAAGGCACTGTGAAGCGATTGCATAGATCTGACGGCACCACCGTATTGTGCTCAAATGAGTGCTACAGTGTCAAATTGCTCCCCAGTACACCGAAGGAGCTCAAGAAAGAAGGACTGGATTACCGCGGCAGTATACTGGGCAACCATGCGCTGGCCATCACGCAGGAAAAAGCACTGGTATGGGATTATACGGCGCACGTTGCCGCGAGCAATGTGCGCACATTCAATATGCCTTTCTCGACGCGGGGGGAGTCACTGCCATTTGGTGCACTGGTGCCTAGCAACGGAATCTCTCACCTAGACTTGGGACTCGTGCTCGTTTCGGCGGACACTGGCAAAGTGGTCTTCTACGAATCACTTGATCGCGCGACTTCGCTCGGCATGTTCCAGGCGAAACGCGCGAGTGTAGATGGCACGATACCGTTGAGCGGCACTGAGGTAGTTGCAGACATCGTCCCTGCTGCTTACGCCACATTCGTGGTCACACTCAGTTCTGGGAGGATAGTGTCGCTCACACTGAAGGATATGACCGGTATGCCGAAGGTGCAAAGCCAGTTCTTGAAGATCGAGGAAGTGTCCTCCGGTGGTGTCTTTGGCAGCTTCAGCGGCTTCCTTAAGTCGAATTACCGGAAGGACTTGGCAGCAGTTCGAACAAAAGACATGGCACGCGGCGTTGTGCAGGTAGTTGGACTGACGGCCAAGGCAGAAGTGCTGCTTTGGGAATTGGAGTGGTCCGGCCGGTCTTTGTATATCTCCAGCCACGAACTCAAGGAGGCCATCGTGAAGGAATTGAAAGACGCAACATCGCCCGAATTCGCTGGGCAGGCAGACCATGCTGTCGCTCTGGACTTTGCGATCGCGGACAAGGAAAGCGCTGGGAACAGCCAGACATTAGTCTCAGCTGGCTCGGAGCAGTCATTGGATCTCTTCATCCTGCTGCGGATCGGAAGTTCAGACATGACCCAGTACGCCGTTGTAGAGGTTTCTTTGCCTGGCGACGGCAGCCACAATATCGAGCGCGTTCACCAGCTCCGGAGCTATTCCAGCGACAGGCCTCTGTCGCAACACCAGAAGGCACGGCTAGTGGTACCAAAGCCTGGCCACTCTTTCTACGCTGTATTCGAGGATGCGGCTGTCGTTGCTGCAACAGTAGATTTGGTGGATGATAGTCCCGAAGCTCAATTGCACGCCTCTTACCTGCAGCAAGATCCATTCGAAGATGCAATCCGACTAGGGTCAGGCAAGGACTTGGCTTTCCTTGGTGTTTGTGAGGAATCGCCTCGAGGAACCCACGCTTCTGCAATTGCATTCGTCAGAGGAGCTGGCCTCTTGCGCATCTCTGCAGCAGAAATAACATCCGTCCCCGGAGGCGCACGAATACCTGCTAAGAGCAGGATTGAACAGGCCGTCTTCCACGGCGTCCTTCAGCCCGACAACATTCTCGACCTTTCTCAGCAGAAACGATCCGAGTACAGTCTCGAGGAGATTGAGGCCGCAGCAGTGACAATCTCTGATGAGATCTTAAGGGCAGATACCGCGTTTGCAAACGTTATCTCGCCGACACCAGCTTCCATGGAAGTTGCGCTCGCCACTAAAGCGAAAGCGCTCAAAGCATTGGTGACCTTCGTGACCAAAACTTATCCCGCTCTTCCGAGGAGCACCATGTGGCAATTGCTTTGGGACGCTGAGAAGCTCGCAGCAGCTCAGCAGTTGTGGCTCGCATTTGAGGAACACGTGGCCCTCACGATCAAGGGAGAGAAGCGCAAAGCGACAGTGATGGACGAGCTTGCAGCATGGTTCGAGCGTGACTTTGACTTCTATCAACGACCTGAATTGGCCAACGAGATCGCGGTGCGCCGGTTTTTCGCTTGTGGGTTACACTGCATGGAGAGACTCCTTACAAACTTGCGACTTTTGCTTCAGAACTTTTACGACCAGGAAGAATGTCCTCCGCAAGAGGGTCTCAAGCGCGTGATTCAAGCCGATGACATATGGCTCAGAGCTTTGGAGACCGTCTTCAATTTCCGCTCTGAGAACTGTGCCGACTATGGCATATTGCCTGAGTTGATTGACGATGGCATCTTGATCGACAAAGCTGAATACGTTGACCTTCCGGAATTCTGGACCTCCTCTGTGAAGCTCGTGGACAATACTTTGAAAGTTGCAGATCTGTCGCGCGATTTGACTCAGAAGTGTTATGAACCTGAGGAGCTCGACGCTGACGGGCACGCAATGGTCAACGATATCGCAGATAACAACGCACGACTTGTGCAGATATACTGCTTGCAGGCTCAAGAAAGCATCAACTGGTACTCTTCCCGGCTGGAGAAAAGGCAGCAGGAGCTTGCAGACAAGATGCGACAAGAGTACGATCAAGAGCGCTACACGCAATTCCGAAAACTGGCCTCTGTTGGTAGAGCGGAGTCAGGAATGCTGTTGGCCGAAAAGTACAGAGACATGGATACGTTGGCCGATATGATCATCGCCGAGGATCAATATCTGCACGAATACAGTCAAGAACACGATGCGGATAAGACACAGATTGCGCAGTTCTCCGCAGACCTGCACAGCAAAATCCAGCGGTACTTCCGCAAGTATCAAAAGGCCTGGTCAGACGCTTTCTTCAACAAACTCTTCGCCAGCAGTTCCTTAGGCGCGAAGCTCCTGCGAGCGCAGAAGGAGTGGAAAGAGCCTCTTGCCGAGTACCTTCGGGGACATCCTGGCAGAGCGAAATTGTGCTGGATCAATGATATTACAGCCGAGTCTGATTATGCACATGCAAGTCAAGCGCTTGCTGAATGTGCCCAGGCTCAAGAGACGAAGCTGTGGAGCAAGAAAGTCGAGCTGTCGCTCTCTAAACTGGCACTGCTTGCCGCAGAAGAGGCTGGCACGGTCCCCAGCTCAGAGTCAAAGACCAACGGGGCTTTCAAGATGCAGCGTTCTCCACAAGATGAGCTTGCTATCTTGCAGGTACAGGAACGTGTCTTCAAGCACTTCACTCCGGAGATTCAGCTATCCGTTGATGAAGACGCCGAGCTAGTGAACTGCATGGACAAGTACGGCAGGCAGCTTGACAGAAACTCAGCTCTCTGGGGCGTACTCGAACACGGTATTGCGACCATCCTTCGTCACGGAATCCTCGAAGTTGAAGAGCTGATTGATACACTGACTCTGATGTCAGTGGTCATTGACAGTGCCTCGGACGACAATCTTCAAGGCTCGGAGACGCTCCAGGCTCTGATCGCGTTGGAAGCTGCTGCGTCGTCACTTCCACCTTCGCGCTTCGAAACACTCCTGGCGCTGATCTGGAAGCGTGCCTACATCTACGATGATTGGAACTCACCAGATCTTCAAATCAACAAGAAGCAGTCTGACGAGGAGCGCAAGGGTGCCATTCAGTTTTCCACCCTCTGGCAAACTTTTCATCACGTCCTGGAAGCTGAAATCACCACCAAGCCTGATGCCCAAGTTCGTATTCTGATGCCTTCAAAGTGCGTGGGCGCAGCTTGTCAACCCGAAGACTTGAGCTATCGTTTTCCGGAGCCAGATATACTGGACCTCATCATAAATGAGCTCCGCATTCAAGATGAGATTTTGTCCAAGTTTGTCACAGATCGTGGACTCGATGCAATTGCAGCCCAAGCTGAGCGGGACGTCCGAAAATTTTTGATGGCAAAGGCGGACGAGGAAGCGGAAATGCGGAAGCAAGAGAGACACTTGCAAGAGTCTTTTGCTGAGGATAGTGGGATGCAGAATATGAATGGGCATGTGAACGGATTGAATGGATATCTCCATCACGAAGACGAAGGAGAAGAAGAAGAAAAAGAAATAGCAGAAGAGATCGATGATGGGGATGTCGAGATGGAATGATATGCATGTCTGTCGCCGGAGTTTGATGGAGATGCTGGCGTGCAAATGTGGCTAGCTGGCTATGGATTGAGAGCTGTGGACTGTCTGCGCTCTTTTCTTGTCAGCTTGATGGTGATGAACGGAAAGTAAAGGGCGAACGTTCGAAATGGCAGGGCAGCAGGACTTGGTTTTGTTTCCTGTACGAGATGACCACAGACAGCTTTGACACTTTACCTAGACAAGTAAATGCATACTCGACTTCCTGGAAACGAGGAGCTTCGAAACCGTATGATCTTCATGATATTTTCACCGTCCACCGACTGGGAATGCGCGATCCTATTAGGAGACAAAGATCGAGAAGCGAATAAGGTACTTCGGTTACGTTCGCGTCTTCCGGATTCACAGAACAAGCAATTGAAGAAGCTCTCGATCGATTCAGAATCTAAGCTCACCTTGACCTATTGTGGGTTGAAATTGGCTCGCTGACCTCTCGTTGTGGCACCTGAGAAAACAGGCGAGTTGACAATCACGATCAGGACATATGACATTGATGATGAACTACACGGCTTTTCACTGGCATTTTTATATTCAGTCTTCCTACGCGCAGATCAAACATGACAAGAACGATCGCTTCCGACAGTTGAGTTATGCCTCCGTCCTGATTTCCTACGGCCTCGTAATAGCCTTTACAGCTCCCATCGAGGTCCTTCCATCCTGCAATCAGACGGACGATACATGCTTCTGCGCAAATGTGCACAAGAATGAAATGGAGTCGACCCGGTGCTAGCTTCGGGTTGCGGTCGGTGCGATATGAATTGGTATATTCTTCGGGCTAGGTCGGTTATGTTCCAAGTTGAGCCAGCTTGCTATTGAGTTTATCGTCTCGCATCTTCAATAGTTATTGCAACGGGGTCCATAACAGGCGCCTGTTTGACTGGTTAGATGGAGCTTCGGGATAGAGGTACAGTAGGAAGGTGGAATAGGATCTATAGATGGTGCACAGAGAGAACGCAGGGTCGCGAACGAATGCGGGTAGAACATCGAGCGAGGGCCACATGTCGTAGACATCGTTGCTCGTTACTTGTCCATTCATCCCTACAAGATTGCAAGGGCAAGGACAAACTGAGGAATTCTGTTGCACACAATTGATCTTCATTGTTCTTGCCGTTCCGTAAGCAATTCCGACATGAAGATCATCGACAAGAACTTCGGACGCGTCGTCAGCTGTTGAAAACCATCCTCACAAGTCACAGTGGTAGGACCATCGGGAAGGATGAAGTAGCAGACAATACGAACAGAGTGGAGAACCCGAAGCTTCCCCACGACGACAAGCCAGTATACTTGGTAAGAGTATAGAAAATATAGGAGAGAATATAGAGATCGAAAGAACAAGCTCGGTTCAAGCACCTAGGTACATGCCACTAACCGCGACTTCGTCGTTGCTTGCTGAGACTAGTGCCTCGGACCTGGTTGGAGATCATGGAGAAGGAGAACGATTCGAGGATATACAAAGAGCCTCAAGCAACAATGTAGCAGCTACAGAACGCGATCAATCAATCACTCTCGGCCTACTCTCTTCTCCCCTTCTTCCATCACACGACCAAAATCCATCGATACCACAATGAAGTTCTCCGCCTCCTTCGTCAACACAGCCCTCCTGATCTTCAGCATCGGCTCAGCCACGGCCGCCAGCTTCAACGACCTCCCACCTTGCTCCCAGAAATGCATTGCCGATGCGATCAAGTCTTCTACAAATTGTGCTCCAACAGACACCGCCTGCGCTTGCGCAAACCAAAGTAAAATCCAGCAGGCCGGAGCACAGTGTGTCATTCAGGCATGTGGCATGGATGTCGCAGTCAGTAAGTTTGACCAATTCTTCGTCGAGAGCGAATATTCCCAGATCGTGTTTGCTGACGAGCGTGTTACCAAATGTAGACCAAGTCATGCCGGCTGTGCAGAAAGGTTGTACTCCTTCTTAAGGGGATATCTCATCTTGGATTGCACTTCAAATGGGGAGGGCGATCGCAATCGGAGATACTTTGCGAAGGATGGGTGACAGTGGCGGAGCTTGATGTTGAAGAGAAATGGAACAGGCGGCCTTGGATATTAACATCATGTGTCGTTGCTCGCTATGTCCTTAGATATCGATCCGCCGCTGCGAAAGCGAGAGACGTACTGGCAAAATTAGCTTCCTGCGTTTCGGCGTGAAAAATCGTTTTACCCTGCATTAACTTTCCATTGGCGATATGATAGTGATGGTGAACCATGACGAAGTCGTGACCCAGCTTTCGAGCTCTTCACGGCGACCACTCATTGATCACACTGTTATTTACGAGACCACAGACCGAGAGACTCGCTGCGACTTTGATCGAGACCGTCGGCCCATTTTCAGCATTTCTATTGCCTCTTTGCTACGTCTCATAAGTGCTTAGCACACAGCAATGTACCCGGATTTGAAGATGCAGCCGCCCAACTCCGCGCTCGTAAACATGACGCAAGCATTCACTCTGCGTTCTACGCTCCTCATACAAAGTCGAATGTTGCGATGGACCAGCTACGACGTAGCCGTAGTCTGTGCTGTCTCAGACGCAACGTTCTCCGGTTTGCCTGGTTCAAGTTTTGCTTTCTTGGGCTCAGAAACGGCTTCGCTCGCGCCATCTGCACCATACGTATTCGTCACGTCGGTCATGGCTGGTCTCTTTGCCGCACTCGGTGGTTTGTAAGCTGTACTGTTACGAAGGCCTATGCCTCCTTGCGGCATACCAATTTTCCGGCTCATGTCTGCAGCAGGATTGATGTAATTTGCTGCATTTGGTCGAGGTGCAGCATTCGTGCCATTGGCAGTCGCACCAGCGGCACCAGGCCTGAAGCCCCCCGCGCCATTGCCAGGTTGTTGACTTGGCACAGTTGCGGTAGACTGCGCACCTGCGAGTTGTTCTCGTCGGACTGGTTTCGAGACGCCAGGATTTATTCCTTGCGTTCTTCGTATCGAAGGACTTTCGGCGTGTGGATTGAAAGCGACGTTCGCCTCGGTACGGCCTGTAACGAAGCCTACTGTAACGCCTACGGGTACTGCGTTCGACTCTTCTGGCTGTGGCTGACCGTTGACCCCGTTTTGCGGTCGCTGTTGAGCTTGTGCCAAGGGTGACCCGACCGCATTTCCAGACGAAGGATTCGAACGCGTGCTGTCGAAATTACTCTGTGCATTTGCATTGCCATTATGTTGCGCCTGGGGTCTATGCTGGTTTCCTGGCGTCTGCGGTGGCAACATGCGACTGGCCGACTGTGCGGCGTTATGTGGAGGCCGCTGAACTGACTGTGGGTTTTGTGGGGCCTGCACACCATTGACTGGTGGCGGGGCCTGTATATTCGGTGGCCTCGTTTGCGGCATCGAATGTGTCCTTGTCATTGCCTGGCGCTGCCCGTTCCGTGGGCCGTTGGCGACTCTTTGCAAATGAGGGTGTCGTGCAATGCTGCCCTCAGAATCATCAATTCGCACTTCATCGGGATGACTGAAATCGGTCTCGTCGAACTCCGCCGCTTCCCCAAAATCATCGTCGAACTCTCCCGAGCCCACAGATGCCACAGATTGAATGCTGGTATTGCGTGGCGGCCCGTCCACCTGATCTGGTACCGGTGCACTTTGCATCACCGGCTCCTTCTTGATGGGTGCATAGTCTGGGTGCCTGTGCAGGTTCTGAGCATCCCATTTCGAAGGCGCCACCTTGATCTTGGTGATCTTCTGCAGATAGTCCTTGTCATATAAGCAGTTCCCCAGCACATTTCCAAAGTTGCGCAACGCCCGCTTCATCGCATCGGTCGCAGCTTCTTTCTTTGCTTTTTCGAAGGCAGCCGCCTTGCCTTTTGTGTTCTCGCAGTGCCCGTAGCCAATGTCCTCGTGAAATGTGCCGTCCTTCAGCGTGACCCGTACGATTGTCGACAAGCCAAGATTTATCCTGCCAGACTCTCGGTTCTCGTCCACGAAGTCGATTTGCACGTTCTGTATTGACGAGCTCCAGCCATTGAACCCGAATACTTCGTTCGCAAGGTTGATGACCTTCTCGGCAGCCAGATAGTGCACCTTCCCTCCCCCAGCGCCTGGTCGAGTGGATATGTACTCCGGTCCCAGCTGCTTCTCCAGTCTGCTTTGCAACGTGGCGATCTCCTGGGCTGTGAACTCGGACATGCGTGGTTCGGGCTTAATGAACGGGTTCACTGTGTTGGCATTGTCGCGATGCTGGTCGCCTGGCCTGCGTTGTATTAGTTCGAGGGAAGCAGTCGAGACGCATGGTTAGACTCACGCAGGCATCGTGGGCTATCGCAAAATGGAACAGAGAATAGCCAGCATCGTATGGTGGGCGTTGGTGGTGTGGCAATCGGATCTGATCTGCCTGCGTGTCTGCCTGGCGTCTGTTGACGATGAAGTCGGCAAGTCGCGTCGGAGGACGCGTCGCTTACGTTACTGCTTCCGGAAGCGCGATCGGCGCCTGCCGCAAATGCACGTGCACATATTCCACTCCCCTGCAAAGTGAAGATGTCCCAATCTTTGTTCGCCGCGAGTGAGGGTCAATAGACCGGACGCATATCCTCCCCGCTTGGCCGGCGTCTTTCAACATCGCAGACACAGCAGCGTCACGGTGAGTTATCGTGGCATCCTGCTTCTCCGCCGGCGATTTCATCCTCGCCAGCGCGGCTGAATACCTTCGGACCCTCGAAACTCGGGACCAAGCTTTATGCTGACTGCCGCCGGACTTCCTGCGAGGAAACGTAGCAACTCGTCCATCACATTCGCACAACACTCAGTCCAGCATTGGGCCCCCACAGCGCGATAGAAAAGCCTCGCGAGCAACAATTGGACTGGAGCGCACATGAGCAGAGTCCGATGTGCCATTGATTGAGCGGCCACGGCAGCGAGTCACCACATCTCAACCGCCATCATGGCACACGCATGGGGATCACGGCGGACACGCTTACGCTCCATCATCACATTAACGAGCCTACTGTCCTTGTCATGGCTTCCTTCAGCTTTCGCGGCCGCGAAATCGGCAGCGGATTACTATGTCACAGATCTTCCAGGAGCTCCAGAACCTAAGCTCGACACATGGGCAGGACATCTCGAGATCACGCCTGAACACCATGGAAACCTGTTCTTCTGGCTGTTTAAGAACAGGCATATCGCGAACAAGCAGAGAACAGTGCTATGGCTGAATGGAGGGCCGGGTTGCAGTAGTATGGATGGCGCACTCATGGAGATCGGGCCCTACAGAGTGACAAAAGAGGGGAAACTGCGACTGCAAGATGGGAGCTGGGATGAGTTCGCGAATGTTCTTTTCGTCGATCAACCGGTCGGCACGGGCTTCAGTTATGCGGATACCAACAGCTATGTGCACGAGATGGACCAAATGACCGACCAGATGGTATCCTTCCTAGATGGCTTCTTTGAGATCTTTCCGGAGCACAAGAACACAGATGTACGTGGAGATGGTTGTGAATCGTTTAAACAGTGCGACATGACTTGCTAATGAGTGCGACAGCTTTACATCGCGGGAGAATCGTACGCAGGACAGTGGATCCCCTATATCGCACACGGAATCTTGGAACGCAACAAGAAAAACCCGGGGGATAAGTGGAATCTCGAGGGACTTATGATCGGCAATGGCTGGATCTCTGGGCCTGAGCAATACATATCATTCCTCCCATTCGCATATGAGAACAACTTGATCACAGCGGGATCAGTCGCCGACAAGAAAGCACTTGAGCTACAGAAAGTGTGCCTAGCCGATTTGGACGCTGGCGCCAAAGACCATGTCGACAGCGGTACCTGCGAGAACATCATGCAGTCACTTCTGCGCGAAACACAAAACAGCCAAGGCTGCCTCAATATGTACGATGTCAGACTGAGAGACTCGTACCCGAGCTGCGGTATGAACTGGCCACCGGACCTGGAGTGGGTGAAGCCTTACTTGCGGCGAGATGATGTCAAACGCGCTCTGCATATCAACCCAGACAAGAAAACCGGATGGGTGGAATGCAACAATCAAGTCTCATCTGCTTTCAACGCGCACAATTCAAAACCATCAAGAGCTCTCATCCCAGGTCTGCTGGAAAAGGTGCCAATCCTTCTCTTCTCCGGTGATAAGGATCTTATTTGCAACCACATCGGCACAGAGAACATCATCAACAACATGGTCTGGAATGGCGCGACAGGAATGGAACTCTCTCCGGGCGTCACGGCGCCACGGAGAGACTGGACCTTCGAGGGCGAGCCAGCTGGTTTCTACCAGTCCGCACGAAACTTGACCTACCTTCGCTTCTACAATGCCTCACACATGGTCCCATTCGATTACCCTCGTCGCACCCGAGACATGCTTGACCGGTTCATGGGCGTGGACATTGCCTCTATCGGCGGCACTCCAGCAGACTCACGAATTGATGGCGAAAAGGGTAAAGAGGTTTCTGTCGGCGGACATCCAAATAGCACTGCGGCCCAGGAAGCCGAGGCAGAGAAGGTGGAAGCTGCAAAATGGTCTGCATATCAACGATCTGGCGAAATCGCACTCTTCATCGTTGCTGTCGCGGCGGCTGTGTGGGGCTTCTTCATCTGGCGCGGCCGCCGGAAACGACGAGGTTACAAGTCGGTCTTTGGCATGGAGCCGTTTGACGACCGCGGACCTGGTGGCGGCCTCGGACTGGACCATGATGGAAGAAGGGCCGAGCGTGATGTTGAAGCTGCGCGGGATTTTGACGAGGCCGAGCTGGACGACATGTCGCATGCCAATGGGAGACACAAACAAGAGCAGTTCAGTCTGGAAGATGATGAGGAGGAGGAAGATGATGGGCGTCAGTATGGTCGGCCTGCGAATGGGCATGCAATGAAATAGGCGACTGTGGTTGTATTGCATGTGCATGTTGTTTTTCGGCAAATTCTGCATATAGTTGGTCTATCTGCCAGATGGGTCAAACTTTTGGCCTTTTCCCAGGAGGAGACATATGGATGGTCCATCGAAGGAATCTTTGAGGGATCTTGAGGAGTTAAGATCGAACTTGCTATGGATTGTTCGCATCGCACAACAAAGGCCGAGTCCGAAAGACCACGGATGTCGGGTAGACCGGCAGTGAGATTCATCGATGACAGAGACAGGTACCCAGCCGCGCGATTGCACGCTAGCCGCCGAAGTTCTGCTGCGGTCCCGGCTTATACTCCTTGTGACCAATAAGTCGTGGCAGCGGCTTCTCATTAATGGTTCTGGAATGGCAGGAGACCAAAACATTCGCGCAAGTTAAGAGATGTGAATGCCCCTTGTCGTTCTTCTCCTTACGCTTCCGCATTCGCCATAGCGCAAACTATGGCCTTACCTTAGTCGAGGAAACGATCACTGCAAAGGACTTTACGCTATGGTCTCAACTATGCAGCTAAAATATCGCTCCGCTTGTCCCGTTTTTTAGGTGCCCCTGGTATAGCCCCACACCTTCTCGCTGACAATGTCCCTTGCAAGCCACAAGGCAATCTGCCGGACAACACAGAGAGAGCGATGTCGCAGACGTCTTCAAGCTTCCCGGATCCGACACGAGGTTCACATTCAAGTCGAGCAAAATATCCCGCGGAACGAACCACAAGATGGAACGGAGCCCTAAGCTCCGACGTCGGCGAATCAAGTGCAGCTCTCTCCGCCATTCTTCTCCACAATCTCGCTTCTCGGCGCCAGAACGAGGAGAGGATCTGCTGTTCATCCCAGCCAGCACGAGTGGCACGGTCACGGTTACAGTTATGTACATGCGATGCCAATTGTTCGTTTTCGCCGGCCGAAAAACGCGTGGGCAACTTTTCTTATGAACTTCAATCCATGACCATTCTTTGCGATACGGAATTCTAATAAGGTAAGCTCTGGGATTGAGTGGTATATAATCCTCGCACGGCGGAAGATACGCCACCATCAAAACCTTCGAAATCGCTTGACCGGGCTTGTGCGAGCCTGTTGGTTCATGCTCGTTGGTAGCTGCTGACATATCCTGGAGTGTTTCGCATCGCCACAACGTATCACACACCCTCCAGCCGGAACTTGAGCTCCCAGCTCTTCCTGAACTCGCCATCAACACTGTCAAACAAATCGACAAAGACCCAAACATGCGGCTGCCGTTCAACTCAACGGACGAGAAGGCCGCGCATTCGCCGACGACCTCTGAGCATTTCGAGCAACCCAACGACATCACCTATCAGCCCCAAGGATACGATGAAGACTTGCACGTCGAATGCCCGTCGCACACTACAGAGCGCAGGTTGTTAACTCGCATTGATCTACACATCGTTCCGGTCTTGTGTATTCTCTACCTTCTGGCGTTCTTGGATCGAGTCAATATCGCCAATGCGAACGTCCTTGGGCTCTCCAAGGAATTGAGACTTGAAGGGAATGAGTACAACACGGCGTTGGTGATTTTCTTCGTGCCTTATGTGCTGTGCGTGTGGCTATTCTCCTCCATGTCGATCGAATTTTGGCTAACAAGTTCTATCTCAGCTTCGAGATTCCGAGTAACATTCTTCTGAAGAAGTTTCGGCCAAACGTCTGGTTGAGCTTGAACATGTTCCTCTTCGGCTTCGCCACCATCATGCAAGGTCTCGTGAAGAACTATTCATCTTTGCTGGTGACGAGGTTCTTCCTTGGAGTCTTTGAAACGGGGATGTTTCCGGGCTGTTTTTATCTGATCGGAATGTGGTACCGGCGACACGAGGCGCAGAAGCGATATACCTTCTTCTTCTCTTCTACGACTCTGGCCGGAGCGTTTGGTGGCCTGCTCGCTGCGGCTATTGGAAAGATGGACGGGTGAGTCAAGTCAATACTCGGCTCATGTGGTCAGAGCTCAGTTTCAGATGATGACTTTTCCGTCTCAAGTGAATACTAACGTCTTCGAACGCAGTTTACAGGGTTACAAGGGTTGGAGATGGATCTGTAAGTGAACTGAGAATGCCCACAGTGACAACAACTAACATGAGCCACAGTTATCCTCGAAGGAGCCCTCACGGTCGCTGTCTCCTTCCTGTTCTTCTTCCTCATCCCCAGTTTTCCGGAAGATGCCAAATGGCTTGGCCAAGACGAAAAAGCCTACGTCGCAGCTCGACTGCAGAAAGACCAGGGTCGCTCGGCCGTCGAACGCTCCATCACCGCGAAGGACGTAGGCAACGTCTTCAAGGACTACAAAGTCATCGTCGCTGGCTTCATGTACTTTGGCCTCGTTGTACCAGCTTACGGATACGCCTACTTCGCCCCTGGAATCATTCACAGCTATGGCTATGATCCGATCCAAACTCAACTCCACTCCGTACCGCCATGGGCTGCAGCGTTTGGTTATGCAATGTTAGTCGCTGTGCTCTCGGACGCAACGAAGCATCGATTCGGTTTTGCGGTCTTCAGTATATGCATCAGTATTGCTGGATTCAGCATCCTGATTAGCGTTCACGACAACAACACTGTGCAATATGGTAAGCTTCACACAACCTTTCTTCAACCATGAGTCTCGCTACAGATATCAGGCTAACATGTCAATCACAGCCGCACTCTTCCTCGTCACCATGGGCACCTACTCCGCCATGCCCGTCATCGTCTGCTGGTTCAACATGAACCTCGGAGGACACCACCGCCGCTCAGTCGGCTCCGCATGGCAAGTCGGCTTCGGCAACATCGGTGGTATCATCGCCGTTTTCGCTTTCCTTAAGAAAGATGCACCAAAATATGTTCCGGGTTACTCGATCTGCATCGCTTTCACGATTTTGAGCATCATGTCGTGTATCATCTATGGGTTTGCGTGTTGGTCGCAGAATCGACAGCGAGATAAGTCGGTGACCGATGTCGGATTGACGGAGCATGAGAAGACGGAGTTGGGGGATTTGAATCCGACATATAGGTATTTGTTGTGAGAGACGATTATGAATCGACTAGGCGGGTGAATGGGGTTAGTTTGGTTAAGCATGGTCAGGCATGAGTATTCGTTGGATAAGAGTAAGCTATTGTGCTGTAACAACCGAGTACTCACATTCTCCTGCTTCGCGAAGTCCACCTTATCGGGCCTGTACCAACGGATCTCGGATGTCTTGCTTCCATGTCAGTGCTCCTGATCGGTTGTGGCAAAGTGATCCACATGGACTATGGCTATCGACGCGTATTTGGGCATCGATCCGTTGATATGCCGGTATGCTCGTCAACGCCGCCGGTTCTTGGCGGGAAGTGTGATCATATGCACAGAAGGTACCGTCGTGTTTTGGCCGAGGCATTCTTCTTTTATGAATCAGTACCTCCGTCTGTAGGCCTTATGCGAGTTCGAACAACCAAAATTCGGCGATTGGCGAGGCCTGTTCTCGGAGCGATCGGTTAGTCGGTTCGCCAGGCACTCCCACAACAAGTCCTTATGGAACGTCGTCTTGCAGCTAATGGGTTCCCAGCAGATCGAGGACTTTTTATCCTCTCGGTGTCGAGATTCACCATCCTCATTACGCTCACCAGAATCCGGGGCCCGTGTATTTCCGAGCTGGAGGCCAATGCCTCAATCTGACTTCCGGATTGCGATTTGAAGCCTCCACGAGACTGCTAGTTTCTGCAATTTGGAAATTCTCCTTCGGTGCCAACAACGCTTGGTAGTTATTCGGGAATGCCTGTAAGACGGTCAGGTTGACGTACGCGCAGATGGTACACCGTTTCTCCCCTGGAGTGTTTCGGTCACAGCTAGTTTTCGCCTGTGAGGTCAGTGTTCGGTCAATGAGACTGGACTGCTGGGACCATCCGTGAATGCTGACATATGGCTGCTAACGCTGATACCTTCACCTTGGCTATGACAAGCTGTACATCACGCAACAGAGCGTTCCCGTGAGCCAGTCCGCGACCACTGCCTCCGCCGCCGCAATCCTGGACCAATGCCTCACAGGTGAATACTGTCCACTGGATGCGCCCTCCGACGGATATCGCCACCAACTCACGTAGCTCTCTGATCCCTGGTGTCGTGGTTACACAAGTCCGATCGGAGGCGAGCTTCCCCTTGTTGGCTCCGAAGCAGGTCATATTTCCACTGAGATCCTTCCGAGAACTTCGCTACCCTCTTCGATCACTGGGCTCCTTGGGCCGTCCGCGTCAACGAACGTGAGGTGGTCACCGTACGATATACAGAGCTCCTCTCCCTCCTGGATGTCCCTCAAGGCTTGGTAAACGATAACCCGCCGCTCCAGATCCCGCTTCCAGCCCACATTCTGTTCCTCGGTAGAGTGATTGAACATTGATCCCAGGCCAAAGACGACGGCCTGCGCGGTCCTCGGTTCTCCGATAGAATTCTTCGATGGCCAGTTGTACGTGTAGTTGAACAACTGCGTCTGCTCTATGTGTTCGATATTTTCCACGATGCCCAGTATGAGTACCGGCGAGACATCGATGACCGTCCCCGCGGGGATTGGTGCTCCCGCAACGACACCTCGTCCTAGTCAGCTCTGTCAACACGATTCACAAAGCCAGGAAGGACGATTCACTCGGGTAGATGATGTGGAAATCATCGCCGTCAGGCCTACCTTTGGGGGTGTTGCTAGCTAAATGTAAATGTGGGAAGCGCTGCAAGTGAATAAGATCATTTTTGCCACCACCATCGATGATGCTAGCACGATGATTATGTTGATCATACGCCATAGCTCGCGGTTCGCCGGGCATGTAGCCGTGGGCAGATGCTTGTCGAGAATGAGGCTTGTCGTCACCGGTATAGCTCTGACGTAGGAGCGAAGATCGACGGGTGGTAGTGAAAATCGCGATGGCAGCAATTCGGACCCGGCTCCTCGATCCAGCGACCCTGGAACGTAATCGGCTTCGTGTTCTACTCAACGTGGTATTATCCCTGCTTCCATCGCCTTCGGTGGTGAATCTGAAGATATCGCGCCTACATGACGATGAGCATCACGACGACGATGACGATGTAGCGGTCACACGTAGAGGCCACCTCCACTCCACCACCCGCCATGGCGGCGCCGCAGCAGCACTCGCGAGCGCGATCGGGCACCGTCTCCGGCCCTCACAGTCTGTCCCTCAAGGTCCTGCGACTCTCGCGCCCAACCCTCGCTGCGCAGACGCCGCTGCCTCGCACCTCCTTTGGCAATGGCCTCGACATCGCGCCCAATGCTTCGCTGGCCTACCCGAGCGCCGACGAGAACTCAACCTTCCCGCTGACCACTGCCCTCACGCTTCCCGCTGCCTTTGGCGCGGCCTACGTCGGGGAGACCTTCACATGCACTCTATGCGTCAACAATGAGCTCCCGACAGGCGATGGCGATGGGCGTAAGACGGTCAGCGGGATCAAAGTCCTCGCTGACCTCCAGACGCCCACTCAGCCTACAGGCATCGCTCTCGAGCTAGAAAATGCGGACGTAGACGGCGGTCCAGCGGAAGAAGAAAAGAACCTCGAACCCGGCAAGACACTACAACGCACGCTACGTCACGAGCTCAAAGATGAAGGGCAGTACGTCCTCGCTGTGACTGTCAGCTACACAGAAACTCTACACGACCCAGACGGCGCAGCGGCGAGCGGAGAACGAGCTCGCACGTTCCGGAAACTCTACCAATTCGTCTCGCAACAGCTCCTCGCTGTGAGGTCAAAAGTCACAGAACGCAAGATCCGCGAAAAAGATGCGCCACGACAATGGGTGTTGGAGGCTCAATTGGAGAATGTGGGAGAGACCAGTATTGTTTTGGAGAAGATTTGGCTGAAGGAAAGCGAGAGCGTTTACGGGAAAGCGATGAACGGTGAAGAAGAGGGCAAAGAGGCGGTTGTGCTGAGACCACAAGATGTAGAGCAGGTCATGTTTTTGGTGGCGGAGAAAGGCAAGAGCGAGGACGTGGGTAGTAAGATGCCTTTGGGGCAGCTGAACATCGATTGGAGGAATGCTATGGGCGAACAGGGAAGCTTGACGACAGGATGGTTGTCGAGTAGGGGACGATGAGTTGTATGTGGCATGCGAAGACCTCGCGCTGCAAGGAGACGGGCGACGGTCGATCGTGGAGTCGATGAAGTGATACAAGACCTCAGGATCAGCTTTCGCACCCCAGACAGATTTGGGCGAGAGACTTGCGAAGGGGAGGCAGCTCGGATTTTTTTCAAAGTGCTGTTGGAGCTCTGCTCGGGGCAAGACGTCACGACGCTTTTGACGCTGCGCAGTGACCTAAGTCGACATCGCGGACCCGGCGGTTGAAACACTCATCTCCTTGACGCCATCACTGGAGACAAACTCCGACCGGCTCAAGGTGTCAAGATTGACAGCCATACCGTCATACGCCGTGAACGTACCGCCAGTTGGGGCTGCCTTGATACAGCCTTGATATCGGCGATGCGTCTTCGTTGCAAGACACAGCTGCCGGACGAACTCATTGAGCAACGACACTCGCTACCAGACAAAAGCCATTGCAGACCTTCACGTGGCACTGGTGACAACGTCTGGTGTACCGTATCTACATTCCCATGCTCTATATCAGGCATCTGCGTTCTTCCACTGATTTACAGGTGTACACAAATGGTATCGTCCGAACGTTGCGATCCACCAACAGCAACCAACTATCAGCACCTACTACTGTCAATGCTGCTTCGACAATCCCAATGGCAAGACCTTGTGGATCAGCTTGATAACATCCATTCCTGGCGCAATGCCCGTAGTTGATATGAGACTAACTGACTGATTGAGAAGGAGGATACAGTAACAATCAATCAATGAGTCCCACCCATATGCTCCGCGGGCATTGTGCCGGAAACGGATCATGTTACGCTGATCTATCACAAAAAACCCCCGCAAGAATCTTTGCACCGGCACATTCGTGTGACGTGCAACTGAACTTCACGCCAACCCAGGATCTCCAACGATGACGAGGCCGTCATGTTCATCAGTCACGGACCATTGTTGGCAAACAGCCTAACGTTATTGCGATTGACCGCCGGCGCCGCCGCCAGCAGCGTTTCTCTCCCCTGACGAAGGACGTTGGCCTTGGCGTGGAGAGAAATCACAGTTTGGGACATCCGTGATCATCTGCCTGTGCGCATATTCGTGCTCCAGTGCGTCGATGTCTGGCGACTCCACAGACTTGTTGCTTTGGTGTGCCCCGAGGGCAAGTGTGATGTAATCCCCTCAGTAGTGATCGCGGAAACGCAGATGCAATTGGCCTCCATGCGAGGAGATCATCAGGGACTCATCTCCCCAGGGGCTCGGGAGCTTGTTGTCCTTCGTGGAGAGTCGGGTGGAGAATTAAAGTACAGTAGCCAAAACTGAAAAATCTATGTACTGTATCTGCGTGGTATGTGGAGAGAGAGAGAGAGAGAGAGAGCTTTCGCACAGACGCTCATGATAAGATAAATGAGATTTCCGCTGATCTCTGGGGTTTGGCGTTCCTAGTTGCGTGGACTTTGTGATGACACGCATACGACGTACGCAAAAAGAGAGATAATAAAAGACTCTTGATGTTGGTCGTCATCCCTTTGGAGATTCGTCGACAATAGTCAGTTCGCGCTAGTAACCCTTGCAGCCCACTTAGCTGAGCATCATCTAAACCAGATTCAGATTGCCGCGTCTCGCTAAGCACGATTCTCGCCTGGCGGAAGATACTAATCCGGCTTAGAGTAGACCTCAGATTAGCGCTAGTAAGGGTATGTGTTCGTGCCAAGTCACCATGATGACCACCAAAGGGATCGTAAGCACTTCCGCGGCACGTGAAAAGGGTCTGCTCATTTAGTACAGTAGTAGCTTTGGGCTGGATTGGCGTTCAAGAGACGTGGAGAAGGTCAACGCGGCGCGACTTCGGTTCCCCTTCAGACCCATGTTCGGGCGCAAGTCGTGCCAGTGTGCTGTGTCAATACAGGATTGTGTCTCGTCATCTCACAATGGATGCTGAATGAGAATGAGCGGAGGTCATGCTACTTGCTATGTACGAGTGGGAAAGCGTCGACGTTGAACGTGAGAACGTGGCGTTGCTCGGTGCCTCTCGGTTTTACCGTTCTTCTACTTCTGCTCCGCTTCGGGTCTCTCTCATCGCACGGTAGTATCCACAACGACTGGGGCCGGGAGCCACTACTGAAGGAAGCACAAGCTAGGTCCCTCGGAGTGGCATCCTTCGGCTTCAGGTTGCCGAATGTGCGGTGCGGCGGCAAGCGGTGGAGACGGATGGATGAGGTTCCGCTTGGTCTGGTGTTGGCACTTGCTAATGTGAAGGTTTGGTGGCCAATGGTTCTCTCGAGTGTGGCGTTGCGCGGTGGTGGCTTTTGTGGGGAGGGTGGTAGAGGGGCGGTATTTTTTGGGTGTTCCGTGTTCTGTGTTTGCGCGCGCACGCACGATATGAGAGAGGGATGAGGGCGGACGGCTTTCTCGATGGAGAGTGTCCCGTCGCGGCCGCGCCCTCCGTGGTATACGCATACGTATACGCATACGAATGCTGGACGTCGCTCTCCCTGGGTCATTTCACGGTCTCACGAAGCCTTGATTGATTGACAGCGCATCCGACATTTGATATGGCGCAAAACTCCCCCTCGAAGCTTGCTTGATTGAGCCACGAAAAGGGTTCAAATGTTTCAGCTGATCCATAGCGGATGTTTCTGCAACGAGCCGTCGGTTGATTGTTTGGAGCACAGTGCACAAGGCGGTACAGCGATGTTTAATGCATGCTCGGGATGGGCCGCTTGCCGCGCGATCAGTTAGCGTGCCTCTCGTATTGTGTACTCCTGATTATTTCTGCCACTGCCAGGTCGTGGATGATACGGTCGATTCATACATATCGAAACGGCTGGACAGTCGATGCTTCGCTGCCACATGTCCTGTTAAGTGCACAACTGGGATCAAGCAAACTGAGCCCGCATTGCACTGACAACGTGCAACTTAAACTTTCAAAGTTTTCCCTTTCGAGATAATGAAGAATCTGAGATCGGCGACGGTTATGCTATTTCCGGCTGTCACGAGCAAGACTAAAGTTCGCTTCGACGGCCGCGGCTTGGTCGTGTCCCTCGTGTAGATTCACGAATGTTTTCCAGATCTTGTCGTGGACGGGGACAACAGAGTACAGGAGTGCATCGTGGATATGGTGATTCGGACTCAGACATGATGTCGCGACACACGGCTTTGTGAGCTCTTGTGTCGGTAGCAGAGTGGAACAGCAGAGGTCAAGAATATGCGCCGCACCAGGATGCTCCGCTGGGATCGCAGAGGCCCAGAGTGGAGAAAGATGGCGAAAGAAGGACCATCCTTGTTCGTGCCACCAATGGACGCGGGCGCTACTACACACCGTATGTCTGTCAATTGTGATGGAAGCGTCAGCTGCCACGTTGGCACTCGCTGTCCCGGGAAGTTGATCGTGGTGAACCACTGCCGTTGACAGTGGTTTCTGGCACGGACGCTGCACATGCCACGCATGGCGTGCAGCGAAGAAGGCGCTTGTGCAGGAACAGCGGCTGCGGTGCAATCACGAATTGCTAGGTGCCGAGGGCCGGTTGACAGGAGAAGCGACCGACGTGGACAAGCCTTCGCCGAACCATGAGAAGCGCGGCATGTGGCATGGTGGATAGCGGACGAAAGACTTTGGGCTAGAGGGAGCAGCTAAACTCGATGGAGCGGCCGATACAGTAGCCCTGGACACGACGTGGTAGATCATTTGGCATGCTGGAGAGCATCGCAAGGAAAAAAAGGTGGACGTCCAGTATGTACGGCGGTGCAGTGGGACGCGGCTGGGGAGTCATTAATCACGCATATATGTAGCATCGAAATAGATTCATGTGGTCTGGCAATGCATGACCGTGACTCGGCGTTGCTGTGCGTGAATGAGTGATGAGCGAGACATGTGTAAAGGCGCGTGTCGCTTCTTCACACAGACAACGACTCGAGTGGTGGTGATGATGAGCAGAGCCGGCCCCTTGTCTGCGCTCTGCTCCTCGAAGCGAGGACGAGGTGTGTGACTGTGTGTGGGTTGTGTGGGTGGTGTGGGTGTGTGGGTGTGTGGGTGTGCGAGTGTGTGTGTGTGTGTGTGTGTGTGTGTGTGTGTGATGAGGGCGAGGGTGTGAGAGAGGGAGGTATCTTTAATTAATCATTGTAGTCTGTGCGTTCCGGCGTTAATGCACGCTTGCGTGCGACACTATAATAACTTAATTCAGCGCTAGCGCTAACTAAGTAAATTAGCTTAATTATAGCAGATTACGTAGCGTACCGTAGCGTATTTATATTATTATTAATTGTATTATTATTAATAGTATTATTATTAATAGTATTATTAGCGCTAGTTTATAGCAGCTATTACGCCTCCGCTGCTATCTACCTTCTTCTATAAACCTCTTAATTCTAGTTATTCCTTTAATCTCGTTTTATAGCTAAAATAAGTATACCGCATAATCTATAAAATAAGCGCTTAAAAGCGTTTAATATAGACGAACGCTATTTAATACGCGTTATAGACGCTAGCGGAAGGGTTTATTAAGGCGTTAAATATTTACCTTACTAGTACTACCTTTTAAAGCCCTTCTTCGATAACTTCTAGTTCGCTAGTACTAAATAATAACGCGTTAAATTAGGTGCTAGTATACGGTAGAACCTTACGTATCGGTTTAGCTATAATGCTACTAAAAATAGAGATAAGACTAGAGGGTTATTGCGTAAAACGTACTAGGTAGAGGCGAAGAATAGCGATAGCTAATATAAGTAAATTTAGCCGTTAGAACCGTAGTTCTTTACCGTTAGCCTAACTCTAGAGTAGTATATAAAGCGTTAGTAGCATTCGTATTTTTATTTAACTAGAAATAGTAGTAAAACACTTACTATCGTAGTCCTTAGTAGATCGCGGAACTAGACGATTTTTCTTAAGTTCTCCTAATATAGGTTAGTAATAAGAATAGCGGCAACCTTAAACTAGTCGTTTATAGCTATAACCTCTTAATATACGACTACCGTTATAACTATAGTAGATTAACTACTAGAATTAAGTCCGCCTTAATTAGAACTAATAATATCGCTAGAGTATATAATTGCCTAAAGAACGATTCGTAGTAGTAGTAGGCTAGCAGCTAGTATCTAAATTATAACGATATATATAATATAGTACCTAGCGCGCGGCGTAACGACTAGAATAGGCTAAAGAAGAGTCGCGATAATCTAGACGATTAGATTACTAAGTTCGTTCGCCGCCTTAATCTATATAAGAATTAGACTAGCTACGTCGTCTACTATAGAACGATTAGACTCTATATTAACGTCGCGAGGTCTAGATAACCGGAGTAGATTTAGTATCGCGGCGTTATATTCGCGCTTAACTAGTAGGTTAATATATTAAATACGCCTAATACCTCCTCGCTCTTCTTAATAAATTCTACCTATTTAACGTTATTACTAAAGTAGCCGAACTTTAGTATTATATATCGTAATCTGCGCGATATTTAGTTACTAGCTAGATACTTTATCCTCGAGCGCGAGAAGGCTAAATTAATCGCTAAAGGGCTCCGTTATCTTATAGAATTCGCGCTAAACTAGAAGCTAAAGTAGGTTATTACGGACGAGGCGCTATAAGAACGACTAGCGCTAGAAGAGGTATTTAAAGGCATAGGAACGAAGTACTATTACTATATTCGCTATAAACTTTAAGTATTACGAGAGCAGTTTAGTCTTACTAAATATAATATTACTAATACTATAATACTCGTAATAACCGCCGCGATAACGAAGGCTAAATATACTATATTATTCGACGAGGTAGTGCAATTATACTATTAGTAGAATATATAGAATTATATCGATTATTTAAACTATAAATAGCACCCTAATTAGAGTTATACGTTTACTATATAGGCTCGAATTCTTAATTTATAATTGCTTTAGATATAATTAAATTCGCTTAATATAGCTCGGCAGCCGTTGCTAGTAGTAGTTTAAACGTTACCTTCTAACTAGCGATACTATAGTATAGAATAACGAGCCCTTAGAAAGCCTCTTACTACTAATATAAGTGCTACGGCGATAAGTAGAAGATATATCTATAGGATCTTACTAGATTAGCAGAATATATACTATCTTATACGTAGTTATAGTTCGATAAAATAACTACTACGATAATCTAAGATACCTACGAAAATACGCAGTTTTAGTTTAAGGTTAATACTCTAGAATTTAACTACCTACCGCGCGCCGTATAGAATAAACTCCGTAAATAGGCGGTCTAAATCGCGTATAATAACTACGCTAATAATAAGCGTTTTCCGTAGTACCTCTAGTTACTTCTTCTACGCCCTAAGGACTCTAACTATATTAAATACTAGTATTTATTCTAGTACTAATTCTACCTTCCCTACGCGTATATTTAGTACCTATACCTCTTCTACGGCATCCGCTTAACCGTTAGCTAAGTAAATACCTATATAAGGCGGTACCTCGAAGCTAGTAGCTTTAATTTATAAACTATCTATCTAGAATAGAGTTATAATAAGCTAGTTATAGAAGAAGATAAATAAGTCGCCGAGCGCGTATATAACTAGGGTTATTCGGTAGCTCTAACCTTATTATAATACTATACGGTTTAGCTAAATACTATAGTAAAGAAGTTAAGAAATAGGTACTTTAATATCGCTAATAATACTTTACTTACCGTAGCTTAACGTTCTAACTTTCTAGCGTAGCGAATTATATAGTTATACGTTCGAATATATAAAACTAGTATAGTTACCTTCTAGTAGTAGCTCGCCGGAGGCGCTTAAAAGGGCCTTTTAATACCTACGAAGAAGAGGAAAATCGTAGTAGATACTACTCTAATCTACGCCGAATTAGCGACCGCTAAGAACGCTAATTTGCAGCGTAAATTAGCTACTACTCGGTCCTTAAAGTAGCAATTTATAGGTAAACTAGCTACTAGTTCTTTATATACTACCTTAACGGCGCTAGCGCTATTACTAGTACCTCCGGTGCAGCTACTGCTTATAGTAGAAGGTTCTAGACGCTACTTAGTAGCAATAATAATAGCGCCTCTTATTTCCTTACCTTTATAACTTATTATAGCTAATTTATTACCTAAATTAATCGCTAGTAAGAGTACTAAGGAGATAATTATTAAGAATAGCGCTATAGACGATCTATTTATTCTACTACCTTCTAGCTAACTACGGCGCGATAATACCTTCTTTAGCGACGCGTAGTCGCTACCTTAATTAATATACCTCTAGCGAGTTAGCTATTCGGCTAATTAGAATAAGCGTTCGAGAGGCCTTATATACGTCGTTAACGACGTATTAATAAGTTATTCGTAGGCGCTAGCGCGCGACGCCTAGGTACTAGACGCTATTAAACTACCTATAGCGCCTACGCTACTAGAAGATAACGTAGACCTCGAAGTATAAGTTCCTAAGAGTATTTACGCCTTTAATTGCGACGACTATATCCGCGGCGTCTATAAATCGCGCTAGTAATATATTAATAACTATTAAGAATCTACTAAATAACGCGCTATCTAGCGAACGCTACTAACTCCGCGATACGGCGATATAAACCTCTAACCTTAGATTAACTACCTTCTAATAAGCATATTTAATTAGTCTTTAACGCGTATTAAAGAGATATTAATTAGCGATATATCTACTAAATTGCTAGCGATATAAGACTTAATTACCGCATTGCGGCAGAATCTTAGCGACTAGACGGCAGATTAAGGCAGAGGAGGGTTAGCAACCCTAAGACGCTCGCTAGCAGTTTACTGCGATAATATAGTATAAACTAGCCGCCTTATATCGCAGCCGCGGCAGCGGTTCTTAGCAGCGTTACTATAGAAATTAGGTACGGGCTAGGCATATAGATCCTAAAGTATTAGGCGTGTAACTAGCGTTTCTAGCCGTAATAATCCCGCAGGGTAGGGAACGCACTAACTATAATGTACAGGTAAAGACACCTAGAGAGGGTGTGTGCTGGCTTGGCGACGAGGAGCAAGCGTACATGTATGGGCCGTCTGGTCGCGTCAAAGGATTGGGATCGCTGAGAGCCCGGCAGGGTTAGCGCCGCGAGCGATGCGCTGCTGGTCGACGACATGTCCCGTGGCCGACATCCCTTTGTGGAGGAGGAGGAGGAGGTGGTGGTGGTCGTGGTAGTCGTCCTCGTCGTCGTCGGTCGTTGTTGTTGTTGATCTCGTTGTTGGTTCCCATCTTCTCACCATCCGTTTCTACCGCTGCTTTCGAGAAAAGCGCGTGCCCGAGAGTCAGTTCGTTCGAGGTCGACCGCTTGAGCCACACCGCAGACCGAGTGGAGCGCGCGGCCGGGAACTATCTCTGCGTGTGTCTGGGATACCCATCGCACTTCAGGCATCCGCTGCGGCTATCTGGCCTGCCCTGACGGCCCCTGCTCGAGTGGTCCTGGTCCCTCGCGCAGTCGTTACATACTGTAGTGGTTTTGTAGGAGACGCGCTGTCGGCCACTTGCTGCACAGACAACAGAAAGCTCCATCATCGCACACAGCACCCGCCCCGGCGACCGATAGACAGCTTTCTCGCGACAGAGCAGGCAACACCCAGCATCATCCTCCTCCACCGCCGCCGGCCTGTCCTGGTCATCGATGTAACTGCTGACGCCCCGCCAGCCGGCCCAGCACATCGCCCAACAGCGCGATACGAACGAGCGCACAGCTGCCGAGCGGTCGACCGTTGGTTCCGCGGATAAGCCAGCAACACCTCTTCCACTGTGTCGCATTCCCGCCTGTCCAGACACGTGTGGCCGACAGAACGCGCAGCGCTGCAGGTCAACGCCCACAGCAATCAGCAGCGTGATCTTCGCCGCCTGTCGAGCGGGTCCGCGCAGCCAATTCCACCTGGCGCTTGTGTAACAAGCACATGCTGCAGCAGCACGACATTTCCTGGCGACACCGCTCCATGAGCTAGCCGTCTGCGTGCCAGACCACCCACCACCCCTCCGCGAACCTTTCCATCGCCCTCCCCGTGCACTCGTTGCACGTCCACTCCTTCGGCCTCGTTTACCGCGCTCCTCCACTTCATGGCTCCCGCCGCCAAATCGCACAAGGACGCCTCGAGCAAAGGTCCCTCCACCGGCGACACCTCCGCCCCGCTGGCCGACTACTTCTTCATTGCGGGCATCGAGTCGGCGCAAGTGTACGACGAGAAATTCGCGCCCGTAGCTGCCGCCGCTCCCGTGGAAGAAACGATTGATGAGGATCTCGAGCTTGCAATCGAACATGCTTCGGGACGACCGACGACGCCTGGCTCGCCCAATGACACCCACCGACGCTCGCGATACAGCTTCGAAGCGAGGAAGAGCGTGGGCAGCATCATCAATGTGACCGAAGAACGCCTGCCCGCCAGCAATCGCAGTAGTACGACGATCAAGGCGGGCACCATAGGGGGCTCGGGTCTGAGCGACGATGCTTTTGAAGAGGCGCTTAAAAAGTTCGCTTCAGAGCGAGACAGCTTCCTCGAGGATATCCACGTTGCAGCAGGTGCCGTGATCAGGGATCCTCCCGCGAGAGCAAAGGTCCATCGGCCGAAGACGGTGCGCATCGCACAGGAGGAAACATCCCACACGAGTCTTAAGAGCGGCGTGGGAAGTTTGCGAAGGCGATTGTCCACGATGAACAGTATGAAACGGGCGTCGTCCGTGATGAGCAGAAACTCGGCGAGACAGTCGAGGAGGCTGAGCGGGTATAACTCAGTAATCCCCACACCACAGCCATTTCAAACACCCGCAGACATGCATCCCCTCAAGCGAAGATACGAGCCAGTGCTCCTCGACCGCTACCCCACGAAAACCATGTTCGACGAATCAAAAAGGCGCACGCCCTTCCCGGACTATGTACCAATGTTTGTGTTCCCGAACGATGTCACCGTGGTGTCCTCAGATGAGAGGCCCCGATCCACATGGCATGGTTTCACAATGACCAACTCGGACAACAGCAAGCTTCATGGTATTTGCGTGATCATGTGGGTGCCACTCAGCGATTCAGCATCCGAGGGGCTCGAGAAGCAGTGCGACGAGTGGAGAAAAGCAAACATGAGTGATGAGGAGCGCGAGCTGGCAGCAAGTTTGGGGGAGCGTCTATCCTCTGAGAGAGCCAAACTCAGTCGACTTTTATCCGATCTTCCAAATCACGAATTGGGTTCCGCGGAGCGAGAGAAGCTCGAGGAAGATATCAGTGCAGTTGAAGAAAAGATCGGCTTGATGACAGATCTTTTGAGGCCTGTACGACACGGAGCCGCGTCAAAAATCGACGGCCTCACCGAGGGTGACACTGGATTCTGGATTCCTCGCGCTTACGGTGTCCTTGGACGTGATGGAGGTCTGACGAGCTTCTGGAAAGAATGGCTCAAGGCAGTCATTGTACCAATGACGAACAGCGCAATTCTGCGCGTACCTCCCAGTTCTCCCAAAGTTGGCCTGTGGCAGCCACTCGAGCGCTATGTATGCAATTTGTGCATTGAAGCTCTGAGTCCCATCACATCCATCACGCAGGTCGAAGTCGCCATTCGGGACCTCCGACTTTACGCGAGGAAGGAAGCCATCAACGAACTTCCTGGGTCACGAAACACCGACCTGTACGCACTCTTCCGCTGCCTCACCATTCCCAACATCATCGCTCTTTTCGAGTATGCCCTTGCAGAATCTAGGATCATTCTGCTGTCGTCGCATACTGCGATGCTGCAACTGGCATGCTCAGCGCTCCAAAGTCTCCTCTATCCCCTCAAGTGGACCGGTGTGCTCATTCCTGTACTTCCCTACAGATTAATACAAGCTCTCGAGGCGCCGTGTCCATATATCGCCGGCGTCGAAAAGCGCTACGAGAAGCTCGAGATTCCTGACGACGACTACTGCCTCGTGGATCTTGACGAGAACACCATCACTAGCACCGATTATCAAACTCAGCTCCCACGACCGCAGCGACGTAAGCTGCAAGCACTACTGCAGGCCGCAGCTCCGCATCACACTCGCTTCGGTGTGCCGATCGGTCCTCCTGCGTACGCAGTCGAAACTTTTCCACACGACTCCTTCTCTTCCGAGAACCCACAGATTTTTAACTCGAGACCGACTCCTTCCACATTGGCGAACTATGTCAGCGAGAGCTCGACTACATTCGGTGATGCATCGAGCTTAGATTCCACTTCCAGAGCGACCGTGTGCAACGCGTTCCTCGTCCAGCGACCTGGTTCAGGGCCTGGCAGCGACCGACCTTCTACCAGCTCCACAGGTGCTAAGAGCAACTCTTCTGGGGCCTCACCACCTTCACCAACCACGGCACCTTCGCCAGTGTCCATGAACTTCCCCAGCACACCCGTGTCGAGAAACGACAGCGGCTTTGCCCTGCAGGCCTCGCTTCGCGAAAAACGCTCAGGTCACTTTGCCGAGAGTGTGGGCAGGCGGAATTCTACGGTACATTCTCTCTTTCATCCTCGAAATCCTCTGACGGATAGGACTAACATCCCGGATCAGTTTGGAATGGATCGCATGAGCACCGTCCGCAGACCAAGCGCGCCAATCCTTGGTCACGGGCAACTTCCGCAAATCCTGGGTCACCAATCAAGCATGTCGACATCCACCCTCGGGAGTGCTCTAGCAGGTTCCAATTACGCGCCGAGTGTGTACGCACAGAGCACGCTCGCGGCGAGCACCATCATGCAACCGACGGTGGCGCATGCCGTCCGGGACACCGACATGACAAAGTGGGTAGAAGGTCACTGTCTGCACAGGAGACAGGCCGATCGAAGGACACTCTGCACGATTTGTGACGAGAGGTGTGATGACGAGCTGTTCAGATGCAATGGTGAGGAGTCTTGCTTCTTGTTGCAAAATGCGTTTACTAATATTTCCCAGGTTGTGGGATCACGATCCACGCTCGCTGCGCGCCATCTGTTTGCGTCGTATGCCCCGTTGCATTCCGCGCAGATCAAGTCCGTGCGGCCTTCGTGAGGTGCTTCGCGTCTCTACTCTACACTTATCGACGCTATATGCATCCTGCCTCTGGGGAGCGAAAGAAGCAAGGACTTTTCTACCACTTCAACATGGACCAATTTCTGAAAAGTGTACCCCACGGCGACAGCGAATATATGAACATGCTGCGACAGACACAAGCGTTCAATGAGTTCATTCATGAGCGAGAGGCGACGCGCGCGGAAGACCCGAGCATCAAGCTTTTCGACGAAATCATCCTCTCCAAACGCAATCGTGGGCACAGAAGCTTCTTCTCCAAGTCAAACACGAGCTTCCTCAGCGACACCTCGGATCACTTATGGCGCTCGGCATCAGCAGCACCACCAACAGGCAGATTTCCTGGAGATTTCAAGACCGTCACAGGACGAACCCCAGGCAAATTGGACCCGACCTTGATGAAGGAGCCCCGCAGCATTCAAGGAGCACCGAGGTTGCAACAGGCGAAGACCAAGCGGAAACCAGTTTCCAGCATGCTCGGGCTGAGCTCGCTGACCGCAGAGCAACAGCCGTAGGGTGACGTCATTGCAGGACAAGAGAAAGTCCAGCAGCAAGAAAAGAAGCAGAGCATGAAACTGAAGATCTTCATGAATACCATTACCGAGTAACGACATCATCTCCGCCGCAGCACCTTTGCATTTTGCGTGTCGTGTTTGCATCAACACTGCGGCGGCGGCGCATCTCCCAGGAAAGCATTACCGAAGCTTGCCTTTTGTCACCATTTTGGAAAACCTGTATAGTATACGTGCCTTGGTTTGTTTTTGTTATGAGCGACGGCGTTGATGGAGTATGCCCTACTACGCAATGAGGCCTACCTACTTGTAAACAAAGATGCAAGTTCTTACAGAGAGAGAGGAGAAGCGAGGATGAAGAGAGAGAATTATCCTTGGCAGATGCATCTTTTTCCTTACCTTTGTGGCACTACTATTTGCATTGCATCGAAGCCCACACGTGGGCTGGAACTGGGAGGACGGGGCGACATTTATTGAGATTCTGCCACCACATAGAGTGAGAGCGATGGAGGGGCAGACTTCGTACGTCTATTTTTTAGTGGAGAATATATGTGTAAGAACAGAAAGCAACGAACGTACTGGATGTTTTTTTCTGTCAACTTTTCTTTCTTCTGGATTGTTTCGATGAGTTTTTTTTGGTATTTGTCTTGGTTTGAAATGTATTCCCTTCTAGACCACTTAATTGAAAAATTGTGTGAGTGAGATTCATCTATTTATTGTTGCAAACGTACAGTACAGTAGTACATATATATATGTCTTGCCGAACTTCATGGTTCTAACTCTTTTTTTCTTTTTGCCCCCGTTGGGCGAGAGGAGGTAGTAGAGTTTTGATGGACATTGTGTATGAGTCGCCGCTTTTCTTTTTTCTTTCTTTGGTGTTGGTTGTTTGTTGTTGTTGTTGCTTATTGGTGTTGAGTGGTTTGATATGTAGTGGGGAAGTAGGGAGGGAGGGGCATCATAGGCGGTCTGTTGGGGTGTTTATTTTTGGGAAGTGTTGCTGTGAGGACGCGGATACGGTAGTGGATGTGCGATGGAGAAGGTCTGCGAGTTGATCGGAGACAGGACTAGGTATGATCGGAGAGCGTTGCGGTGGACGTATGGCCTAAGGAATATCTACAGCATCGCTATATTGTGTTCATTCTCAAGTGGTTCATGTCGAAAAGGGAATCTCATCTCCTCATCCCCATTCTTCTTCTCCTCGTCATTCTTCATAACCAACCAATCAAACACTCTCCACCCATATCTCGTACTCTTATCGTTCCGTCCAGGTATTCCAATTCCATCCTTCCCCTTCCCCTGTGAAACTCCACACCGTTGACAGCTTACCCCGTAGTTTCGACTCATGCCCATGACTCTGTAAGCACACATCGTTCGCGCCTATCGCAAATATGGGGTCGTTCCGTGTTCTCGGGTGCAGGGTGTAGAGCAGGGTTCATGATGTATGCTTTGAAAAGTGAGGGACAAGAAAGGTTGATGACTCAAGCGAGCTACCACGAT
The DNA here is from genome assembly GCA_023512815.1 of Cercospora zeae-maydis. Taxonomy (NCBI): domain Eukaryota; kingdom Fungi; phylum Ascomycota; class Dothideomycetes; order Mycosphaerellales; family Mycosphaerellaceae; genus Cercospora; species Cercospora zeae-maydis. The sequence goes on along the minus strand of JAKLWY010000001.1, from coordinate 4,999,663 downwards.
GGGTATTTGCCGTGAGAAGGGTTGCGGTGCCAGTGATCTGGGACCTTCATGATCGGATTTGCATGTGCACTGCGGTGCGCTGAATCGCTGGTGCAGCTGTGGCTGTGCGCGCTTGTTTCGAAGTTTCTATGGGGTTTTTTAGACCCTTTGAGGGGTGAGAAGTGGAACTCGTTCATCTTCTTGCTTGTGGATTTGTGGTTGGGTCGGAGGACAACTGGAGAAGCTCGGAGATGCGGACTGTCCATTCTCGAATGTTTCGATACGCAACAGCACTGGACATCAATGCGTGATATATTGCTGCCTGCTATCGTGATCAGGACAAAGACTTGATTGCCCCAGCAGAACTACAGATATTGCGATGTGGGACATCTGGAAGAAGTTCTCTCCCCCAAAATTGCGAAATCCGGGGTCATAGTTTGCCAGAACATGAGTCCATAGCGGCTTCAGAGAAGTGAAACTGCTTTCCTCCTCGGGCACTGGAAGGTTTTATATTTGCTTTGCTTCTCTCAGTATGCGATGTACATCTCCGGCGAGATACAGACTTCCACATATTGCCACATGCCCTCCGATGCTATCTGCGAGCTGGCAAGCGCTTTGCAGCGCAGCATTGATATCGGAGCCGAATGTCCTCGCCTCGATGTCTGGAACAAGGCGCAGCGCAGCTTCCACGATCGAGTTTCCTTGCTTTGGTGTCACCCAAGCCATCCCGTCTACAGGACCGAATTCGACTGCTATCAGATGATCACCTGGTTGCACGAGTGGCTTCAACATCTTGTCCGGCTGTCGGTCGGGAGACTCGGAGAGCGCAACGACCCAAACGATCGGACCGCCTTGTGACCGAAGCCGTGATGCGATATTTTCTTCCAGCGATGCAATGCCGTCCTCATTGTGAGCGCCATCGAGAAGGGCTTTTCTCGGTCGTCCGGTGATGGGTTCGAGGGAGATAATCTCCTGCCGACCTGGAAATACGTACCCTTGAACGATGTCGTGCCAGTCGCGCATCAGAGAGTTGAGAGAGCTGCCTGGTTGCCTGGCTTCCTCCGGTTCAGGAAACCTACCCAATCCTGACAGTGCAGTCCATGATGAGGTGATGGCGAGCTCGCCGTTGATTCGTCTCGCTGCTGGGCTGTCCAAGTCTATGCTTTCAATAGGCAGGTCTTTGTGAGTGACAACGGGAGCATTAAGCTCCTTGGCTCGTGTGCGGAACAGAGAATCAAGCTCTTCATCTGCAGCCCAGGTGACAGGCACGCCCGGCTTCATGATCCCCGCCTTCTGCAGTGCGATTTCCTCTCGCGTCTTTCCAAGCATAGCCTGATGGTCCAGGCCGATTTGCGTGATAGCAGTAATGAGAGGCCGAGCGCGCCATTTGGCGGGATTGAAGCGTCTGCGAATGAGTTTTGTTTCCGTGGAGCCGGACACGGGCTCTCCGATCACGTTTGTCGAATCGAGGCGGCCGCCCAAGCCGACCTCAACGACAGCTACATCGACCGCTTCTTGATCGAACAGTTGGAACGCAGTCGCTGTGAGTAACTCGAACTCGGTGGCATTGATGTTGTGCACCTTGTCGAACGTCTTGACAGCACTCTCACGTTCCAGAAACAAGCCTTTGTGGACGGTGTTCATGGCTGGTCGGTTCGCATCACTAAAGGCTATGCCGTCCCAGCGATCCACCAGATGTGGGCTTGTGAATCGAGCGTGCTTGATGGGTGGCAGCGACCGACATTCGCGGTACGAGGAATGGTTGTATGCGTTCAGTAAAGCGGACGTGAGATGGCAAACGGTGCCTTTGCCGTTGGTCCCGGCGACGTGTACTGCTCGCCATGATAGCGCAGTCGTGGAGAGCAGCTTTGATATGCGCTCCAGACCCAGCTCGATCATGGTGGGAATTGTCCACTTCTCCCGGGCGCATTCACGACACAGCCTACCTGGGACTCAGCGTTCATCTCGACCAGTCTTGGCGTGGGAAGCATTACGATGACCATGGCCAGACGGATTTGCAGGAGATGTAATGTATGTATGTATGTATGTGTGTATGTATGTATGTGTGTATGTATGTATGTATGTATGTATAGACGGCAGGTCGACGTCGGCGGGTAGGCGCAGGCAGAAAGGTCGCGCAGCAGGCAGCAGCTGTGGCCGTCCGTCGGGTCGGGAGAGCTTGGCGTGCAGGACAGGGCAAGAACAGACCCTCAGCCTCTGTGTCGCCTCGCCCTCGTTCCCTTTCAATCCCGCCACGCGACGACACATGCCGACGCTCATCAACACTCTGTCCTCCCCGCCCCGCTGCATTGATTTCGCGAGCGCAATCGGATCGCGCGCACCGCCCGCACCGCCCGCTCCGTTCCTCGCGTCCACTGCCCCGCCATGGGTCTTCCGTACGGTCCCTCCACCCTCGCAAACTCCACCTGATGCGCTCAAGCGCGCGTGCTGGTCGCGACCCAGTTTTGCCGCGCGTGAGCCACACCCCAACAACGCGTACCTGAGGCTGACATACCACGCAACTTGTAGCATCTGGCGCGATCCCGACGAGAAGTGCACCCGCAACAGACCCAAACTCGTCGACTGGCCGCCCAGTTCTCTTGCGCGCTCGACCATCCGTAGGCGGCCTTCGGTGCACGGCCGCAGAACGCATCGCGCCAGCCTGCGCCGCGAGCCTTCGGGACTTCCGCCACGATTCGAGCGATCCCCGCCACTGTCTGTTGGCTTCCATGAACTGCACGATCCACGACGTCGTGACGATCAACGTGTGCCGCCCATTTCGAGCCTCCTCGAAGCTGCCGAGCAGAATTCCAGTCATGCAAGATCTGATCCACCACCGCCCCCAGTGCCCGAGTCACGCAACTACTGGGAAGGAGATACCAGCCCGAGCACAGCGCGGCGACGATACAATGAGTACATGGAGATTGGCGCAGAGCGCGAGCGGCAACGCCGACGGCAAATGCGAATGCGACAGACTACTTTGACAGGGCGTTTGCGCGGACATAGAGAGTGGCCCCCCGTCGATGCATCTGCAAGCACTGCATCTAGTGAGGATCGAACAAACCAAACGTCGTCGTCTTCTGCCGCAGCTCAGGGCGCCTTCTTCCCCCTCGTCTTGAACCCAATGGAACCCCTGCGCATCCTGCGCTCGCCGGAGCCAATACATCGAAATGAGCCCGAAGAGGCACGTCGAGGCACTCTTCCTACGCCTCCTTTGGAGTCGTCAGCAGAAGACAGTCTGTTTGTGCCAGAATCAAACACGATTCCGGTCAACCGACCAACCCTTCGTCGAGCACACCCTCTCAGCAATGCCTGGCGACCGGACTCCCCCGTGGATGGGCTTGGAGATCGCATACGCAGCCCAACACCTGGCGACGGCTGGGAGATCATACGGACAACCATAACTCCGGATGAGTCTCTGCCGAGTGCGGAGAGCAGCTTCGCCAGTGCCGCCGCTAGCAGATCCTTTAACAATTCCAGCAGCAGCACACAGATCACCGATCCGGAGAGTGGAGACGAGAACCAGGAGAATTCTGGCGAGGGATGTGAAGAGAGCGAGGAGGACCAGACGTTCCACACCGAAGCAGAGGCCATCACCACTGAAGCCTTCGCCGAGGATATTTATTTTCATGAGATGCGTACTCCAGAAGGACGTCAACGGATAGCTCGTCACCAGCGCATACGTGATCTAGACGGCAATCGCTTTGCACTGGCCACCGAACCCGCGCGTGTTGATATTGGGTTTCGCCTGATCGAAGAAGCTTTGGAATCGGAAGAAGGCAGGATGCGTGTGCTGGCCACGCGACACAATTCCGAGGAGGATCGCAGACACTTTCGAGAGACGCTCGAGACTACCAGGCGCGTGCGTGAGCGACAACGTCGCGAAGGACAAGGCCAAGATGACACCGAACCATCTGTTTTGCAGCACTACGGGCAGGATATCCGCGACGTTGTGAACGAGACGAGAGGGCAGGTGAACGACTACTTCCGTCGCTTCACTGCAGACACGCTTGCATCCGTGCACAGCACACAACGCAACCACTCTCCTCCACCTCAATACCAAGCACGACCAGTGGATGGCCCACTTTCAGACGATTACGAATCAGACGATGCTGCCGGTGACATCCGAGCTCTTTATACCGCTCGGCAGGATGAGTCTACCGACTCTGCACAGGTTTCGCAGGACGGACCTGAAGCCCATCCTGTTTCGCCGCCAGCTGTTCGCTCCGAGCGGGATGTATCCGAGGCACTTTTGAGTGGCGACATACAGGACCTGGATTCGATGCGCAGAATAGTGGAACGATTCGCTGCACGAGATGACGTGCCCGAGGAGTGGTGGATGAGCATGGGCCTTAACCTGTCGCGGTCCAGACCACGCGGGCCTCGTCGTGCAAGTGGCAGAATTGGAGATAACAGTAGTTCTCCGGGAAGGCCGCTCGTTGGTCGCGTAGCTCGCCCGTCCAGAACAGCAGAGCGCGGAAGTGCGAGACTGTAGTGGAGTCTGATTGATGCGAGCGAGCAACTTGTGCAGTGCAGAAGACAAGCCATCGAAGCCCGGCTGGAATGCCTCGTTGTGAGATCCGAGCTTCTCCACGAGATCTCAATGCGGCAAACTCTCGTGAACCGTATCGAACCCGTTCTGGACCGGTCTCGTTCTCTTCTCGAGCAATTCGCAGACCTGCGAGATACGAGTATGAGCCTCGCCTGGGGCTTACACGCCTCCGTGCAAGACACGCAGAGGGCCGAAGAGCGGGCTCAGCAAGCCTGGGGTGAAGTCGCCTCACGCGACGCAGACATTCGACAACTTCGTGAAGGCCAAGACGCGAACCAGGCCGCTGTAACGTTAGCTTCAATGAGATGGGCTGCAAGGGGTGCCACTGAAAGTGCTAGAGCTTTGTGGCCACAGGGTGCAAGCACTGTATTACTAGGTTGAAGGAGGAATGCCGAGCGCACGATTGTTCGGACGAAATGTTTATGAACGAGCCATGATATCCCTAGAAGGAGGCGCGCATCATGGCATAGACAGCGCGCAAAGCTCAGGTCGCGGAGCTGTTTGAGCGAATGTATGATGATCCATTTGCTACCTCAGTGTTTAATCCTCCGGTTGATGAGATCAATACGTGATGTGCCTTCCATTCACTATCAGCTGACGCTGCCCAGTGCGATAGAATGTTCTTTGGGAGCGAAGATCGGACTTTCATCCATCGAAAGTATCAACAACGGTTAGCCGCTTGGAGAAGCGATGACTGTACGAACACGTGAAGATTATGCATCATGAATAGAACTCGTCCAATCCAACCATAGAACCAATTTTCTCATTCTGTGTTCATACATCATGATGCTGTGAATTCTCTTCACATCTCAAACCTGTCCCTCTCTTTCTCTGTTTCTTTTCACATAAAAAACAACCTCAAAACCTCGACTCCACCTTCTTCTCGATATCCTGCAACGCCCACTCACTTCTCATCTTCTTACTCCTCGCCTCATCCGCCTGCTTCTTCGTGAAACCTCTCGCTTGCGTCGCAGGGTTGTATCCAATCTTGGTCTTCTTCGCGACTTCCTCGTCGCTCAACTTCTTCGGCGCTGCGCCATCGGCTCGCTTGTACACTGTTACGACCACGGCGCCGCCGAGTCCGAGATTGTGCTGCAGGGCGACGGTGGTGTCGGGTACGAGACGGTTGTTGGCCCAGCCGCGGAGATGCCAGACGAGCTCGGCGCACTGTGCGATGCCTGTTGCGCCGAGTGGGTGGCCTTTGGAGATTAGGCCCCCGGAGGGGTTAATGACCATTTTGCCGCCGTAGGTGATGTCTCCGTTGCGGACCATTTCGTGGGCTTTGCCTTTGGGGCATAGTTTCATGGCGTCGATGGTGATCATCTCGTTGGCGGAGAAGCAGTCGTGGAGCTCGCAGACTTTGACGTCGGAGGGTTGTACGCCGGCTTCTTCCATGGCGGTTCGGGCGGCGTAGGCGGTCATGTCGAAGCCCATGAGGTCGATGGCGGAGCGGGAGAAGAGGCTTGGGGCATCGGTTGCGAGGGTTTGGCCGGCGATGAGGATTGCTTGTTCGCGAAGGTGGGGGCGCTCATTGAGGAATTTCTCGGAGACGAGGACTGCGGCGGCGCCGCCGTCGCTGGTGGGACAGCATTGAAGTTTTGTGAGGGGCTCGTGGATCATGGTGGACTTCATGACTTGGTCGAGGGAGTATTCGTCCATGAATTGGGAGTATGGGTTGCGTTTTGAGTGTTCGTGATTGATGCGGCCGATTTCAGCGAAGTCTTCGGTCTTTGCGCCGTACTTCTCCATGTATTCACGTCCAGCATTGCCGAAGAGTTGAGCTGCTTCGGGGGCGTTGGTGCGTCCGCGGGTTGCTTGCATCATGAGGCCAGTAGTGCCGGTTGGGTTGGCACGATCAAGGAAATAGGATTGGAGAGAGCCCGGGTTCATCTTCTCGAAGCCTACTACGAGGACAGCGTCGGCCATACCACCAGCAATCATGGTTCGGCCGAGGTGCAGACCCGTAGAGCCCGTGGAGCAGTTGTTGTTGACATTGTAGATGGGGATTTGGGTCATTCCGAACTGGTAGAAGACTCGCTGGCCGCAGGTGGAATCGCCATAGCAGTAGCACGCGACACCGGCGTCAATATCATCGTAGCTTGTTTGAGCGTCAACGAGGGCTTTGATGCCCGCCTCGTAACCCAGCTCTGGTGTGCAGTATTCATCAGTGGAATGCTTCTTTTTGTGCTTAGCAAGAAATCCTACCAGTATAATCGACCTTTCCTCTGGGCTTGATGAACTTGGTCATGCCCACGCCCAGGACGTAGACCTGAAGAGATCATGTCAGCACATCCCAGCAACGTGGGTATACCCATTACTGCAGCCGTGGAACCGCAGCCAGAATGAATGATGACTACGAGGCCCTAGTTACAGCCTCGTGGCTGCGTTTGAATCGGCCGAAACAATTCTAGAAGCATACAGAGGTCGACAAGTGGGCCGATAGCAAGATCAACTCGTCGATACCTTGTTGCGGCCGAGCTTCATTTTCACACTGGCTGCAGTGTTGGGGCTGTAGCCTGTAGTAAGACGAAACATACCGGGGGCTTGTTCTTTGCTGCTTTGGCGGCCATGATTGCGTCTGTTGTGCTTGAAGATTCCAACGTCTCTGGGAGGGATATGTCGGGAAAGTAGACAAAACGGGCGCTCTGCCAGATAGATATTGCAGTCGAGTCAACAGATACTCGTCGTGCTAGGCTCGTGTTGCATGGGCGTGGCGGGGATAAAGGCAGGGACCGCTGGCCGAGGTTGTCGCTGTCATGCGCGCTGCACAAATTAGCCCATGAATTTTTGCCGCATTTGCCGCCACATGCAAAGACTGTCCCAATTGCCAGCACAATTTCGATGCCATGGCTAGCAGAACAGTGTATGATGTTCGACTTTCGGTAGTGATGTCACGTTGATCAGCGTGCTTCTCATTGCTCTAACAGGGTGCTGATTGGCGCCGAGAGAGTTGACGGGCATATTTGGTTCCATGGCAAAGTCGCCTTGCACTGTAAAGGTTTCGACATTTCCTAGGACATTTCTCGGACTCAAGTGCACTGGGTATCATGTGGTACTGTCTGTATCGAAGAACGGCCATTGACAGACGCCCGGCAATGATTTCAAAGATTCTCATTCCGTATCGCGTAGCTCCATGTGTCGCCGTCGGCCTCTGCGGTGCGTGAAGCAGAAGTCCAGCAAAAGGCCAAGCTAGAAAGTACACCATTGTCTTTCGTGATGATGCCGCTCTTCAAAACGCCCGATGATACCCGCAAGCCGTGCCCATGCATTTCGATCGTCTATGAACGTGGCTTCTCCTTCTTCTCCTTCCACAAGGCGCTGAGACCGACACCGGACACCTTGACGACCTTGAAACGCACACCAGGAATATCACCCTTGGCCTTGCCCTTACGACCGAAACCAGCGAGCAGGACCTCGTCGTTCTCGTCGACGAAGTTCAAGCAACCGTCATTTGGCACTGCGGTATATTAGTAGTGTACGGCCATTATCAGATTGTGTTATTTCGTACCGAAAGCAGTAACCTTCTTGCCGTTCTTGATGAGCTGCACACGCACGCACTTTCGGATGGCGGAGTTTGGCTGCTTGGCCTCAACACCGACCTTTTCGAGGACAATGCCCTTGGCGTGGGAAGAACCCTTCGACATGTCAGTGGGTGTCCATCATTCAAACTGCTGCCGTCCAATTCCCAATCTCTGACCAGCTCTTCTCAATCCATTTTCTGCATCTACTCGTGGGGTTGTACGTACTCCGAATGGCGAGGACTTGTATGCGGTACCCAACAGTCTCTTCTTGTAGTGGAGATCTGCCCACTGCTGCTCACGGCGGTGGTTGCGGAGCTTGCGCGCGGCCAAAAGACCTCTTGGCTTTCCCTTACCCATGATGGCTGCAAATACTTGTTAGTTGTTGTTGGCCAAGAAGATTGTTCGAGATTTTGTGGCGGGTGCGTGCGTTGTTCGGGACGGTCGGGCGCGCAACGCGATGTCGAATGGCTCGCTGGTGCTGGTATATCGTGCGGATGTGCGGGAGTGTGTCGACTTACCGGTGTTGTTGTGTCGAGTGGCAGATGTCGATGGGCGCTGGCTCAAGTCAAGGGCAGCAGAGGATTTCGAGCGAAAGGTGCGAGTGTTCAGGCTTGGCGCGGGACGAGCCGCATCGTTTCATGCTCACAACAGGACTTACATAGTCTCTTTCACCGGTAGGAAATATTCCAGAGAGCGCTTTAGCGCACATTGGAATCGTCTTGATTTAGCTCTATCTTGTCCATTGTCGCCGTGGCGACATCTTCTTCTACGCCATTCAAACGCCAAGAGTAACTGTTCTCTACAGACTCCACACTGCGAACACTTCACTCCAAGTAGCATGCATGCGACGATCGAGAAATGGACAAATAGCCTCCACATGACACGTCTGGTGCGGTACCATTTGGCGTCTTTTAGTGCTGGCTTCGAGCGAAGCACCGGCTTCAGCGGTCAGAGCGTGCTCTGAAATGTCTGAGAAGAGCTCGCGATTCCACCCGATCACGGAGAATAGCAGGTTGTTCAGCTTTTCGACGACCTTACGCTTCCTGGCCATATGCTTGCATCTCTCGGCGACGCTTTAAAGTCCATGAGAATCTGCGGTATATTAGCTCAACCAAGACTGACGAAGCGGTGTTGTAGCCTCTGAATGCACGCCCCAGGATTGCAATCAAGCCATTGACCGTTGACATTCCGGCCAGCGCAGATGAAGTTCGAAGAAGAAGCTCTCCACTTCCGGATACCTACGATGACCGATTGCACCAGAGCCTCGGTCAAGAAATCGTCCACAGGCGCGTCTTCTCCAGGAAAGCCTTGACGAACGGAGCACTGACAGCTTCGCCGCGTTTCATCGTTTTGTATGCTCTGACCGCTCGCTTCCGACCAGATTCTCGACAGCGTGCAATTTTCGGTCCACCAGCTGGCTGGGGCCCTCTGCGATGTGTTGCAATTTTAGGCAGTGCCTTCTCGGACTTGTGCTTCTGGACTGCTGACTGTGACTGCCAGACTTTTCTTGCTAGCTCTCCCGCCTCGTGGGAGCCTAAACATTCGGTCATTCCGCGGTCTTTGTAATCTCTGGTACGAGGAGCTCAAGAAAGAGTAATTCAGCCTTGGTTGGGTGAGCTTTTGGGATGGACGGCGTGGAAATAAAATCTTCGACGGCGTCTTCCATGTCCTGGTCGTCTTCCAAATCGCTTGCCTCCAGCTCGCTATATTGTGCCTGAAAGCTTGGACGCTAGATTCTTCGCTGCTCCGCTAAAGTTTGATGGGTCTGGATTCTACTTGTTGAAAGGTATCCTCAACTTGCATGGGCCACGAAGTCATCTCGGCATTCTGTCCTTCCTTGAGATTCGTTCCATCTTCCTGAGTGCTACCAGCTCCTGACTCGACAGAAGTCTTCCCGTCCTCCATACTCGTGGGCTCGATAGTGCTACCGGGCTGGCGGATAGGCGATGAAAGATAGGCAGCCACGAATCGGAGCGGAGTCTTCGTCGTCCATTGTTCTACGTCGAAATAGTCGTTCGTCTCCTGTCAACACTTCTTATCCTCAGTGGTCTGCGCAGTCCAGAGTACATGAAGCAGACCTGCAATGATCTCAGGTGGAGGACTGTTCCTCACGCTGTGCTGCAAGACGCTGCTGACATGATGGTCGAACAGCTCTTGCCCACGCAGGTACTGATCTGCTGGAGGATGCGTAGTCATTGCGGTGATGTCAGCATCCGCGGCTTCAGTGCTGGAGAGAGCCATCTCGCCGTGCAGGTGCTGCGCTCGCAGGGCGTTTGAGAGGACGATGTGAAACTGTGTTGTCTGGTCTCAAGAACTTTGTCGTGGGTGACTTGTTGGGCTAGTGCGAGTCGCGTGCCGCGAAGGTGAGTGCTGCGGGCAAGTGCAGCTGAAGCTGTCAACGGCTGGGACCACAATAGCAAATTTGGGTTGTCGAAGGTGATACATGGGCTGCGACGACCAAAAGATGTTCGCTTTGCTTGAACGAAGTTCAGTGGGTTGATTTTCAAGGCTATGACCTGTAGCAGTCCAAGCATTTGCTTGCTGATGCCATGTGTGTGGCAATTCCATCCCTGAGCATTTTAGATCTTGTGAAGGCACTTAGTACTTCTGTCTAATCACTGTAGGCCTCGCATCGTGTTGTTTGCGTATCGCTTTATTCGATTGGCATAGCATTAGCATGAGCGATCGTCTCTGGTCTCTCTGGTCTCATGAGCCCCTCATCTGTGCACGTCTCCTAGCACAGTTCACGAAGAGATTGTTTCATATCGGTCATAGCCAGTGATCTAAGTAGTTCATCACAGGTTGTCCTCGACTTTCTTGCTCGAACTTCACATGCTCTCTATCATGCACCCCCGCCAGCTCCTCCACCCACACCGCCAACACCGCCAAACCCGCCAGCACTCGGCGTCCAGCGCGCGGCCCTCGCAACCTTGCCCAGTATTACCTGGCGCTGTCTCTTCCGCCTCAGGTTCTTCTCCGCATTCAGTTGTGCTTTCTATGCCGTCAACTCCACGGACTGTGGTACACCATCGGCTTCACCCGAGTTGACCTTCTTGCCAGTCTTGCTGATCTTCTCGAGCACTTGAGCGTAGCTGAGGGTATCGTCTGTAGTGATCTCGGCGGTTTGAGTTTCGAGGGAGACGTTGTATTCTTTGACGCCTGTGATTATACCCCATTAGTACTGTGCCAGGAAGGCCGAGCGACGCGGAGAAAGGGCTCACCATCAAGCTTCTTGAGGACTCTCTCAACAGCACCGGAGCAGCCGCCACAAGACATGGAGACGTTGAACTTGTACTTGTGCTCCGCCATGGTGTATAGAGATTGTGGGTTGTCAATGGATGTTCGGACTTCGAGGTGTGGAGTGAGGAGTGGCAGGCGTGGTGGTGGATTGGTAATGCGAGATGAGACAAAGCGAAGAGTGTTCGGAGCAAGTGCAATCGCTCGTTTGATACTTCAATTGAAGGGGCAGATGGCGTGCTGAGCGACACTTCTATTGCGACCTGTCCTCTTGCCTAATAAGTGATACACGCGTGGCCCCGAATCATTCCACCATTACTGCTTTCGTTGGAAACGTGCTCATTGCGGCTTAAATTTAGCTGACCCTTGAACTGCCGGCAGTGGTTGGTGGTGGCGTGGAGGGGAAAGCACGAAACACAGCCTAGACCGAAATGAGAGCGGGGTGGACCGAGCCTGCAGAGCAGAGCCCATGTGCGCACGTGGAAGCTCGCGCTTGGCGGGGCGCGTAGTCTATGTGATGTGCCGAGCAGCGATGACTTCACTTTTGACGAGAGGTAAACAGAAAGCCTGCAACCCGCGGATCACGATCATGCACGAACGATAGCGCACGCCTCCCCATCGCCATGTCGTCCAGCAACATTCTCCAGGTCCCGTTCCGACGAACGCATGCTACGCAGCTGTCAGATGCAATCAAGGTGCAGATCGGCAACAAGTTTGACCAACATCCTGACTTGTTCACACGCGATCTGGAGATCGTTGACCAGCTGCGCAAAGATGCCGTCAATGCACTCGAGCCGCACAGTAGCGGTATCAAGAAGCTTCAAGCGTACGCCGCTCAGCTCGTTTGGCTGGGCGGCAAGTTCCCAGTCGACGTATGCTGAGGATAGAGCTTATTTCCAGTAAGAGCATAGGCTGATAGGTAAGTAGATGGGTGCAAATTTCACCTGGTATCCTTCACTAGGCTACGACACCAACCGATCCCATACCGAAAACAACATTCGCTTCGAGCTCGCAAATGTCCTTTTCAACCTCGCTGCCATGTACTCACAGATCGGACTTGCCTCGAATCGTGCGACGCAGGATGGACTCAAAAGTGCTGCAAATAACTTTTGTTTTGCTGCCGGCGTCTTCCGTCATCTCAAAGAGCAAGTCATCCCAGATATGAAGACTGTACCTCCGGAAGATATGGACACTGTCACAGTTGAGGCGCTCGAGGCTTTGATGTTGGCTCAGGCCCAGGAATGCTTTTGGCAAAAGGCAGTCAAGGACGGCATGAAAGATGCAATCATCGCCAAATTGGCAGCAAAAGTCAGCGATCTATACAGCGACGCGAACGAATGGAGCTTGAAGACCAACAACATCCGCAGTGAGTGGATACATCACATGAACGCGAAGCACCACCATTTCGCGGCCGCTGCGCAGTACCGTGCCGCTTGCGACTGCCTGGAGAAGAGAAAGTATGGAGAAGAGGTGGCACGGCTACGCGACAGCCTGACTTGCGTCAGCATTGCTATGAACGAGGCAAAGTGGATAAACAAAATGGTGATTGCGGATTTGAACGGGCTGAAAACTCGGGTGTCAGAAGACTTCAAGCGGGCAGAAAAGGACAACGACACAATCTATTTGATTCCGGAGCCGTCAAAGAGCGAGCTCAGGCCACTGGATCGCGCGAGCATGGTCCAGTCACGGGTGCCGAAGGAAGTGTCAAACTCGCAGGAAATGCTTGGGGAAAAGAGCGAGCTTGGCAAGCCGCTGTTCTCCAAGCTGGTGCCCTACGCCGTACACGTCGCCGCCTCCATTTATTCTGACCGGCGAGATCGACTGGTCAACAATTCGATTATTGCAGAGCTGGACGCGTTGACGCTGAGAATCCACGAGCTGCTTTCAAGCTTGAACCTGCCCGGATCATTGCAAGCGCTTGAGAAACCGCTCGGACTGCCGCCGGCACTAGCAAGCCATGCTGACGAAGTGCGACAATTTGGAGGTGTGCATCGGCTACACAGTACGATTGCAGACACGGGAAAGCTGAAAGCCAACAATCGAGCACTGTATCAAGAGGGCATTGACCTCTTGCGCACCGAAGCAAGCGAGGACGAAGCCGCGAGGAGAAAGTACGGAACAGATCGATGGGCTCGTCCGACCGGAGCTGAAGCTGGGAAGAAGCTCTACGATCAGATCAATGCGATCGATGGCTGGCTCAAAGCTGCCGATACTACAGATCGTACTGTGCTTAACAGGCTTCACGAGAATGAGAGTCTGATACGTCTCCTTGGCGGCAGCAATCGTGACCTCGAGGACTACGTGCCTTCCTCACGGCGAGCCACAATGACTGCCAAGGTTGAACGAGAAGCAAATGCGCTTCGAGCAACGCTGAACGAAGTCTCTCGGCTGGAGTCAAGACGAAGAAAGAAAGTTGAAGCTCTGCGAGTGAAGGTCAAAGAGGACGACGTTCAGCCAGAGCTTCGCGCAGAGTCTCACAAGCTGGAGCGCGAATTTCCCATGATGCCCATTCAAGCCTCGCAATTCGAAAACCTATTTGACGAGCGACTCAAACGTTACGACATCGACCAATCATCCTTGAAGACCGAAGAGCGTGAACAAGATGCTCTGCTCCAGCGCGTCAAAGATGCAAACCAGTCCTTCCAGAACGCCAAGCGAGGCGACAGCAGTTCCAAGGAACGAGAAGAAGCACTTCAGAATCTCGAAAACGCGTACGCAGCATACAAGGAAATCCTGAAAAACCTCGAAGTCGGCCGGAAATTTTACAACGACCTCAGTGGTATCACCATGAAGTTCAGAGACGAATGCCGCACCTTCTTCGCGCAGCGACGCAGCGAAGCTTCCAATCTGGAAACCGATGTCTCCGATGCTCTTGCCGGGCTCCAACTGCAGCAGAGCACGCAAGCCAATCTGTTGCAGGAACGAGCTGCGGAGGCTGCGTCGCGACGCGGTAGTGTACAACCTCATGCGATTGAAGACGCGATCCTGGCTGCGCCGATTCCACAGCGCGTTTCGGCGCAACCTCCTCCTGTGGCGAATGTCAAGAGTCCGGTGAATTCTGGGCCGCCGCCGCCGCCCCCGGCGAACCAGACGTGGAATGAGAATATGCCAATTGTGTTTGGGGGTGCTGGTGCTTCTGGGGCCGGACCGGGACATCAGGGGAAGGGAGGGCAGCAGACTTGGGATCCGAGTAAAGGGTTGCAGTTTGCGAAGAAGTGATGTCGTCGCCCCCTTTTGTGAAATTTGGGATTTTTGGTCGCTCCGACGAGATGGTATTGGGTTTCAGAGCTGGCGGATTTCAATCTGTTCGTTCAGGCTGTTGGACAAACAATGCGTTTGGGAGCTTGTGTATAGCATCCTTCTATGGGATTCAACGGTAAAGGCTGAATAGAGGCTACATTTGTCTTGCTTACTGAGGTCAGAACTTCTCTTCGTAATCGTGTGCTTCGGAAGTTCTTCAAGCATGTACGCCAATGACTACTAGTAGCTTGCAAGCATGCTGGCGTTTTGACTGGAAGCAGAGTGATGTGGCCTTCTGGGACTGCAGGCTTCATCCATACGTGAGACTCCCAGACGCGTGGTAATGAGAACGCTGCGAACGAAAGTGAGGCTTTGAGGTTGAGGTAAGGTAAGGGCACTCTGGAAATGAGGTGAGGGGAGGGAACCTCACTATCATATCAGCTGATATCGCAAGTGATTCTCCTCACTCGATAGTCCCCACGAACACCAACAACAAACCTTTTCCTTTCGACAACGATAACGACAGTCCACCAAGCAGTCAAGCTCTTCACAGCGGGACAATTGTTTTCCACTTACCCACTATTCCATCAAAATCATCAAACAACATGACGACCGCCAACGTGATCGCGGACAAAATGACGACCGCGTGCTCCAACGAGCCAAGCGCTCCTCACTACGATACGTACTGGAGACTAAACACGTACCACAATACCTCGAGACGGGCATTACGGCGAGGACTCGAAGACAAAGGCTTCACGGTCCGACCCGACATTCGCAAGGCCGAATTGATCGAAGTGCAGCAGAGGCTCGATCGCGGTTTGCTCTCCTACGAGGACAAGCGGATTTCGAATGCGGAGTTGAGTCGGTTTGTTCGGGACCGTCGACTCCCGCTTCCCGTGGCTTCGACGCGGAAGGCGATGGTTGCGACGCTGCTGGGAGCGGACGAGGCGGCGCGATTCGAAAAGTTTGGGGATCTTCCGCCGGAGTTGCGGGAGAGGGTGTATCGGTTTTATATGGGTTCGCTGCCGGAGAGGTTGTTCTGTCCTATGCAGCCTCCGGTCGCGAGAGCGTGCAAGCTGCTTCGGAGAGAAGCGTTGCCGGTGTTTCATGCGCTGGTTACGTTCGAGTTGAGGTTCTATTTCGTCCATGACAAGTACCAAGCGGGCGACGACATCTCGAAGGCAGAGTTGCGGCCGTGTTTCCAGACGTCCCAGTTCTTGGATTCCATGCGGAAAGGCGGGGGTGGAGCGGAGGTCCGGCTCGACAGCATCGCGATATATGTCATGGAAGGCAGCATGCGAGACATGCTGCTCAACACAGGCCAAGTGGTAGCGTGGTTCGCCTATCGAGCACTTCGCACCGCGCAGAAACTTCAGTTCGATAGGATGCAAGTGCGACGTGGCAAGAATTTGGTATCGAGGGTGGAGCGCGGGCAGAAAGGCTTCCTTTTCAAAGGCCCAGACGAGAGCGTCTTCAGCTTGGACAACATTTACAAGCTGCGCAAGGGCTTGGAGCGCGCTTTCCTGTGAGTGGAATGCGTTTCGTACTTCTTGAGTGCTTGGGCATGGCTAACATGGTCAAGCTCGACGTACACGAAGTATGGTAATTGAGTGCCTCAAGCATGTCTCATGGAAGAAGTCGGTGGAAATACGAGTGGTCGACATTTTTAGCATTCACTCTTGAGACGAGCGTCGAAAATCACACCACGAGCTCGGGATGGTACAGCGGTGAAGGCGCATCATCATTAGAGCCAGATGTCGCCATCCCTGGGTGGAGCCGGTGCTATAGAATGCAGTAAAAGTACAGTATGTAGCGACAGTCCACAAGCCGGAGTCAGGTCCACGGGTCAAGAGGCGTGGCTGCATGCTCGATCACGGATCTTGAGATTTTGGTGTGGAGTTTCACAGGCCGTCTTCAGCACCTCGGCGCAAGCTGCAACGTGCACGCCACTACTGCTGGAGCCCACGGCTCATCAACACGTTTGATGTATTGATGAGACGGCGGGTCAGTGGTACAGACTGCGCTTTAGACGAGGCACGAGATGATGAGACGCTGGCACGAGGGTGAGGCGAGCTCGAAGCGCTGTGCAGGTGATGTAACTGACGTTCGGTAATTTCGGGAGCGTGCAGAGGCATTGGATATGCCTGTCCGTCATCAAGCTCGAACAAGAAAGCTGCCTCACCATCCTGGGCCCGCGTTGAACCATCATCAGTAGTCCCGTTCAATCATCAATCAATTCATCCATCATCCATCATCCGTCCCAGTGTTGTTCACGAGCGGTTCGATAAAAGAGTGGTGGGCGGATAGAATGCAGCAGCCAGACAGCCCTTGCGGCGTGCTTCCCGATGCAGCAGGTCGTGCCAGTGCATTTATTGTGGAGCGCGCTTGGGGCCATCATGTAAGGTGGTGGCGGAAGGTTCGTGCTACGCGCATCCTCATCAACGCGCGTACCTCGTCGCCACGGCAGGTGTATGTAGGAGGTACATGATGAAGCAATGGGGAGGGAGAGGAGATGCAGAGCAAACTTCACATGCTGGAGCGGGCCAACTGCGCTGGAGATGATGGTGGACAAGGGAGGCAGCTGCTCGCAATTCGGCCACAAACGGCCTGACCCACCGTCCACAGCAGCAGCGCCGCTTGTATCGCGGTGGCGCCGCCGCTCCCTCACGGGGGAGAGGCCAGGTCACGGCGGGACGGGGCGATGTGCAGCGCGGTGGATGGAGATGACAGATCCAGAGCAGTCGGCGGCTCCCGTTCGTGCTCTTCGCCGCTACCGTATGTACAACAATAAAATAATGTACACAGCAACAACATGCACGTTTGTCACCGTCGCCTGCGTGTGGCAGACGGGCAGGCTTGGCATGAGCGTTGCTGGTCCGAGGGCCAATCATCACACGCGGCGCCGACCGGGATGGTTTCATAACGGCGCTGTCGAAGGGACCGACACGCGGCTCCTGCGCGCCGGGTAGTGGCCTCCCCTTTATTCCACCAGATTCTTGCCCACCTCTGCGTTGCGTGCCTGTTCTCTTCTTGCTGGTTACTACTACTGCCCTCACCACGCACCTTCTCTCGTTGCCGCATCGTGCGTCGTGCTTCCACCACTTCTTCTCACACTCGCTTGCGCCCTCCCACCACCGTCCACTCCATCCCCATTGACTGTGCGAGCGGCTTCGTTGACATTGATTTTCTTCCACCCTCCCCCCCCGACGCGTTTCACCACCAGCAGCAGTAACACGTCCGAGGTGAGTTCCGACCAGGACTGCTTGCTTCGCCCACACGGGATCGACTCGCCATCCGCCGCACCGCATCGCCAACGTCCCCATGGCGCGACCTCTTCGCTCCACCTCCACCACCTCCACCACCTCCCACCACACGCGCCGCGCTCTCGCCCTCGCGACACACCGCTGATCACACCCTCCACAGTCTTCCGCACCGCGGTAATCCACACACAATGGCCTTCAGGTACATCGTGCCGGCTATGGCCATGGCAGGACGCGCGCTCGGTACGTTGCGGACAAATGGAAACGTGCCTGTCGCAGCGCACATGGGCTGACGACCAGCAATAGCACAATGCGGCGAGTCCGGCGCCACCACCACCATTCAGAGCGCCGCCGACGCCACCGGTCTGTCCGGCTGCTCCACCTACTCCGGCAGCATCGCCATCTCCTCGACCACGACCGACAACATCAACCTGGCCGGCATCCAGCGCATCGAGGGCTCGCTCATTGCCGACAACGTCACCGGCATTGTGCAGCTGGGCGCTTCCGATCTGGAGGAGATTGGCGAGCGATTCGACCTCAATGGTTTGACCATTCTGTCCACCCTGAGCTTCCCCAAACTGGCCAAGGTGGACACCATCAACTGGATTGCTCTGCCTGCTCTGCAAGGCCTCACCTTCTCGCAAACCGGTGTGCAGGAAGTCAACATGCTCCGAATTGACAACACCGAGCTCGGTTCGCTCGACGGCATCAACCTGCAGGTCGCCGATACCATCTACATCGCCAACAACCGCTTCCTCAACTCCGTCAACATGCAGCTCGGCAACGTCACCGAGGCCATGACCTTCACCAACAACGGTGCCGACCTCGTCGCCGAATTCCCCAACCTGGAGTGGGCCAACAACATCACCATCCGTAACTTGTCCGCCGTGTCGATGCCATCCCTCGCATCCGTCAACGGTTCTCTCGGCTTCTACGGCAACACCTTCGAGAACATGTCGTGCCCCAACCTCACCAGCGTTGGCGGTTCCCTTGCTTTCGTCAGCAACGACCAGCTCAACAACATCACTCTGCCAGAGTTGACCACCGTCAGCGGAGGCTTCCAGATCGCAAACAACACCAACCTGGAGACCATCAACGGCGTCCCCAAGCTCGCCACTGTCGGTGGTGCTCTTGATTTCACCGGATCTTTCTCGGGGTAAGTCCGCATTCCGTGTCACATGTAGCTCGCTCGTCCTGCTGACTTTTTTCCCCGCAGTGTCGAGATCCCCGCTCTCGAGGATGTCCGTGGCGCGTTCACTCTGCTCTCCAACCAAGACATTCAGGAGGTGTGCTCCAACTTCCAGGGTGAAGCTGGCAGTGCCAAGGCCATCAAGGGTACTTTCACCTGCAAAGGCAACACAGACCCCAAGGACGGCAGTGCGACCGGCTCTGGCTCTAGCAGCAGCTCCTCGCACAGCGCTGCCAGCCCCATCCTCATTCCAGGTGCCACTGGTGTCCTGGGTGTGATCGCTGCCATCTTCGGTCTGCTCTAAGCGTGGAGCCCCCATCATAACTGGCAAGATTTGGTTTTCTGCTTAGAGGCGGCGTTGTAGCGTGGTATCGCTCCTTGTGGCTCATTTGAACAGTTCGGCCTGCATTGCATAGACTAATCGTATCGTTTACGCTCCCCAAAACACGATACTGCACACGCGTCACCCACCCTCTCACGACCCGGTGACTTGTTTCCCCGAGCGAGCATGTGTAGCGCGGCACAGAAGAGCAAAACACAAAACATGTACCAATGAAGACCCAGGCTGTTGCAAAACGGAATGATGGACGAAATCACAACCAAGAGTCGTGGTGGATGGAAGGGGGGGGGACGACAGTCAGCTACTGCGCGAGATGGCTGCGGTTGGTTACGGAGTTGGCGCCGCGGTCGCATGTCCAGTGTGACATGGTAATTGTCCTTCACACGGCGCACATGAGTAGATTAATACGAGGTTTCGATTGACATGCTTCCACCGCACCGCGCCTTGCCGTCCGTCCGTTGAGCGACCGGTCTGTCAAACGTGAATAGAGTTTGCGTCCCTGCAGCTGTCGACGTCGTCCCAGTGAACTTCACCTCGTTCCCGTCCGCCGTCCGCCGTCCACATCAGCACTGCATCACCTGCTCCGAACACGGCCGCCCACGCGAGAGCCTGGAGCCCGGTCACGCCCCCAATGCTCGCTCATGCATGGGTCGGTCTCCTGACCATCGCCTCAACGACAACAAGAACTGCAGTGCATACATACTGTACGCCCACACGCCCTTGCCAGATGCCCTTGCAAGCACGAATGCGGCCAGATGCGCGCGGCAGGACCCTGCGGGACATGTTCGCCTGCGTCTGGGAGCAGCGGGAAGAGGCACTAACGGAGCAAGGTCGGGCCACTACTGTAGGCATCATCATCAGCACCCTCCCTCCCTGCACAACACATCTCCTCTTCGGCGACTCGATGAGATTGATCACATTTTTGCAAAGTGTTGAACGCTACCAGGCCTCCGCTCCGAATGCCATCACCATTATCATCATCATCATCTCATCATCGTGCGTTGTCAATGCAAGAACGCTAATTACGATACCTTGCTGCTGCTGCAGCTTGCAAGCATTAGAAAAACGCCGCACGGCCAGCTGGTGTCGTACAGCATTGGTGCAGGTACAGTAGTATGTACAGCACTTGCGCGCGCGTGGACGTCTCCCGAACGCGCTGGTGCCCACTCGGTGCAAGAGTTGAATCTTCCCTGCCACGCCCGACTCGTTCATGCGCGAGTCGCCCAACTCCACTCGTCTGCGCACGACAGGCTCGACAGCAGAGAAGGGTACGGTATCCCCCGGCCGTGTGACGCCAAGATGTCCTCTCCCAGACTGCATCGAATCCCCGTCGACACTTTATCGCCTTTTGAGGTGAGGGAAATGCGTTGCCGCTAAGCGCCTAGACTAGTTGTTCAGAAGCGGAAGGGTCATATGCACGGGCATGTCATTGCCAGCCGCGACCTGGATTGCGGGAAGCAGCGCGAGCGAGGCATCGCCGTGATGATCTGGGCGAGCGTGATCAACGATCGATCATCGTGGGCGCATGTCGCTCGAGATCTTTGACCAACAAATGACTCTCCACCTGGAGGAGCGCTTCCAAGAGCAGTTGTATCACGGTCTCCGCAGATATGGGGTAGACTAGGGGACTAGAGCAAGAACAAGCACATGCTGTTCTTGCGGTGTGCAAGAGCGGTCCGCCAGACAGATTGTTGGAATCCCCCCCACAACGATATTGACAGGCTGGGCAGAGCTGAACGACCTGCAGACCATCATTGCGCTCGGCGAGCCAAGCAGATCGAGCTAATCACGGCCCGTGGCAGGCTCTTCCGGGACAGCAGCGCGCTGATGGCGACTCCTGCAAGGAGGAGTGAACGGCGCGACAGCGCAGCCAATCGTGACCTCAACCGGGTTCTTTCTCCGACAAACTGTGAGTGAGCGCCTCCTCACGTCTTGTCTATCTGAATGCGTCACGTCTGCGGGCTTGACCTTACAGCCACATCCTGGTGTCTTGCGCTACTGTTGTAACTCAGCGTCCGGCCCGTAGACACGCTCTCCACTTCTGGTCTCGACAACAGCTGCCTGCCGGATGCGCCTCGCAGCATGCTGGACAGCAATACCGTGCGCTCCCCACGCACCTTAAATACCGCGCGTCCTGCCTCTGCAAATCGAACAGACTTCACTCCTGCACACTACGCTGGACCGTCGTTTTTTGCTCAAGCTCAAGCACACCAAATCGACAACAAGTTTCGATCCCACCCAGACCGACCGCCGTCCACCACACCACTTCGCACTACCCCTTGCGACCTGCCATGGCCTCCCCGTTTCATCAAGCCCCCTCTCAACCCAGCGCGTATGTCACGACTCGCCCCCCTCTGCTATCCGATCTCGACTGACCCACCCGTATAGCAATCCTATTCTACCCCCAATAGGATCGCTCATGGAGTTGGGAAAATATTTCCCATGCCACCGTTGTAGCTACAGATTTCCAGACCCTGATCAACTTCGTGCGCACGACGCTCATTGCACCTTTGCACAGCCCGTCTACCGGTACGGCCGCCATGACTCAATCAACTCCAACCACTCCATGTCCTTCCCAGCTGCCTGGCCTGCCTCACGTCAAGTTCCATCATCATGCTCTTCATCGGCTGCCTCCGAGAGTGATCACTCGGAAATCATGTTCACACCGCAGTCGAGCAGAGCTTCTTCAGTCGTCCAACCACGCCATGGTTCACGACGCACCTCTCGTGCGGACACCAAGGCGGTCCGTCGTCAACGTCACTCCCAAGAGTCATTTCTCGATCACCAGGGCAAGAAGATCAAGAAGACCCGCAAAGAACAAATCAACCGCAGCAACCAAGCTGCAGTGATGTACCGTATGGAGGACATCTTGGAGCAGTACTGCGGGTGGGCCAGAAACGAGCAGAGCGGTGGCAACGGCAATAGTGCTGGATTGAACGGCAACAAGATCAATGTGCTTCGAGCTAAAGAGGCGATTGCGGGTTTCATTCTACACGAAAAGCGATGCGAGGCCATTCGCAATGGAACCGTGGCTGATTTTGAAGCGAGAATGAAGAGCGTTGCCGATGCCGCCCTGGAAGAAGGCTCTAGACCTGGCGATAGCACCTTTCTCGAACTTCTTCCCGGAGAGGTGCCCTGCAAGCACGAAGACACCAAGTCAAAGCGATGCTCCGCGCATGACCATCCGGACTGGCGCGAATGCCGCAAGACCCGCGCCACGGCGACCATGAGGCGCAACGAAGAGGCATACATTGCTTCCCTGGGCATGACATGGGAACAAGCATACTACGGCTCTCGTCTGGCGCAGTCACAGCCAAGAGCTGCAGCATCGACGCATCGCTTGCCGACCGTGAACAAGCTCGCAGCACGAACATCAAACCTTCACATCAACGGTAGCGTTCAGCCGGCCAATGGTTCCTCCCGGCGCTGAAACCCGCCGCGCGGCAAGCATTATGTGACACGTTCCTTTTGAGCGAATGCAGTCAATCACAAGCGATCCACCTTTCCATGGGAGCCTAGCAAGCAGCGTGGGAGATCCCGTTCATCCTTTTCCGGACGGCAGACCAAAAAAGTTCATCATACTTCATTCATCGATCGGCGCTGATACCCTTGGGCGGCAAGCTGCATTACACCATGTATTTTATTAGTCTCCTTTATTTTCAGATCTTTTGTCCCCTCGGTTATTTTGGAAGCGTGGGATAAACGGGATGGTGGGTGGTGGTGCAGTCTTCACGGTATATATATATATATATATATATATATTTCGGACAGGTCACATATTAGTTATGATGATGGTGGGCGCGGGATGCAAAAAGCAGGGTTTATTAATCATGTATGAAGATATGGAGGGTATCCTTTTATGGTTACATACGAACGATGGAATGATGGACGTTGGATGATGATGATGATGATGATGATGATGATAATCATGATGGTGAAGAAGAAGAAGGAGAAGGAGAAGAAGGAGCGATTGATTGATTGATTGGTTGGTTTGATTTGGTTTGGTTGTAATTTTGTGGGTTTGGGATGGGAGGAGGAGACGTTGTTTTTTCTATAGCGATGGACAGAATACGGGATAGAATAGAAACAGAATGGAAAATTAACAGTATTATTTATGGTAGATTTTTTTGGATCACGAATTGTGTTTTCTTTTTTTGTATTCTTGTGTCAGGCCTGGTCCGGTGGATGGAAGTTTTGCTTGTTCGTTCTATGCAGTGCAATGCAGTGTAGTGCAGTGTAGTGTAGTGTAGTGCAGTGCATCAGGGTTTATTAGACATGCGAAGAGGATTGTGTATGTGTGTGTGTGTGTGTGTGTGTGTGTGTGTTTCTAGATGCATAGTTAGCCTGCAGGAACACCACCAAACAAGAACAACGACAACAACAATAATAACAACAATAATAGTAATGATGATGATGTACAGTATGCACAGCACACTGCACACACATGCCTTGCTTATCCCTGGCAGACAGCATTCGCTTCCCAAACGCTAGGAAGTACTGTACACACTATACAGGATGGAGCAACCATGTACCTTAACTACTGTACGCAGTCTGTAGCACTAGCACCATGTACAGTAGCAACGTTTTTCCTCGTTCGGACCGCGGGTTTCCTCTGCCATGCCTGCTTCCTAAGTGGGTAGTGGGGACACAGTGTGGGCGCTAGTGGGGGTGGGGATTTTGATTTTTTTTTTGATTTGATTACTTACTATACTGGATGTAGGCTGGTTATTGTGGAGACTTGTTGACGGGGAAGAGGGATGGAGAAGGAGATGGCGTGGATTGGGTGGGTGGGTGCTCGTGCGGCGGTAGGAGGAGGAGAAGGAGGAGGAGGGGGAGGAGGAGATCTTTTCCGATCGATTTAGTGCGTACTGTAGATACAAGGGTTCGAGAGCTCGAGAGGCTAACTATGTATGTAGTACTGTAGAGCTCAAGGGTGTGGGGTGTTTGATGACGATTGACGAGAAGATTGATGAAAAGCTGTTTTTGGAAACAGAATTGACAGGTGCAACTATACGATGCGAGCGTTTTCTGATTATGGACACCTTGTGATGGGATTTAGATGAGCGGTGATGTGGCGTGGTTCTAGAAACCTGTCATCACGGGCGGCATCGATGAGCCCACGTGGACCTGGCTTGCTGGTTTCATCAGCTTCCTTCGCCACGGCCGACGCACGAGGTGAAGAAGTGTGGTTCCGTGATATGTTGAGCAAAAAGTTCGTGCATGATATCATATGCGTGGAGTCGGTTTCGTGGCATGTCATGTCTCATGCGTATGTATGTATGTATGCATGCACATTCACATGCACATGCGCCTGTATACGGAATGCAGAGTTTGGTTGTTGAGAGGGGAAGAGAATGTGCTGCAGGCGCAGGATCATGGCGACCGATGAACTACTGCAGTCTGCAGCGAGATCCTCTCCACCGATTGTCGTCGTCGGAGAGCCGGCGGCTCTACTAATGGTCCGTTTCGTATGCATGCATGCATGCGCGTGCGCGGGAATCTGTCCGGGAGAATGGGAAGTGGATCGAAGGAACGAGCTTTCGTCAGTTAGTCGGAGTGGAAGTGGTTCCGAAGGCTGGCTGAAACGAAGCGAGAAGGAAGAGAAGTGCGAGAACTGCTCAGATGGAGCATCGCCTGGAAGAGTGGAAGTGGCTTCCACGCGGGAGGACGTGGACGCCTCATGGCTTGAAGGATGCCGGCACGCGGGCCGGTAGTAAGTTCGAAAGTTTCTTGTGGACACTGGATGGAGTGAGGAAAGACCTCCGCTTCCGCTGCTGGATGTGCTCGAGCAGGTCTAGTGACTTGGAGGTTGCTGCGTAGAGTGCCGAAAGGAGTGTGACGAGCTATGGTATCAGCTGACGTCTACGCACCATTTTGATCTTCATTGGATGGAACGGCATTCCGCGTGAGCCTGGTGTATGTCGAGTACAGGTTCTACAGCAGTAGCTAATGCGGATATCCGTGCGGGACTCGCGAGGAAAGACTCCGAGCATGAAAGGCACATAATGAACGCAGGTCTGCCTTTTCGTCATGCGTCTCCGGCGTTCCATTGGAACACGCATGCCAACGCAAAAGGTTGACGAGTAAGAGGATTATTTGTTGGTTCCGGACGTGACGTTGTAATATAGTTGGACACGTTGGCTGCGCGGGTATCCGTCTGGTACAGAGGACGTGGCCGCGGGATGTGTTACAGAAGATTCCATTGTTCTCCTCTCGTCCAGCCCTGCTCGTGCAGTGGCCAACTGCGCACGAGCTGCGGGTACATGCGAGCATATGCGATCCTTCTGCCGGAATTGATGCTGTGTTCCAGACGACGGGTTCGAAAGGCTTCCATCTGAATTGTGTTGTGTCAGCGAAGCACGTCGCTACCGCATAGGCCCGTGGTGATGATCGAATAACGTGGCAGATACGCCCGCATCGGTCGCTTGTGCTTGTGGCTGCGGCCTGCAGCTCGAGCTGTCAATTGTTTCCCCTGTCTTCGGTTCTGCACGAGCCGTCACCTGAACAAGGATCTTCCGGTGGGCGCACTCGGCTTCTGTTCCTGCATTGTGTTGGGCGCGAACGATATTGTAATAAACGGATTCTTGGTGGCGTCTAATTCTGTCACAATGCGTGGGGGATTACTCTTGCCGAGCTGGTCATGTGGGATGTTGCAGGCGCTGGTGTTTGGTCCGATGTCGTTGGGTGGGCAGCTGTGCGTCATGCGCGGTCCTGAAAGGTTACGCGACGAGAATATTCGAAGGACGGTCATCCGCGGGCGCATGGTGAAGATGCAATTCGGACGTCGAAGCTGTTTAGACGTCTTCCACAATGGCTTGGTCTGTGTCTTGCGAGACTCACGAGCGCTGCTGTCTACCCCTCTCGGTCTCTGAGCTGGTGGCGAAGAGAGGCGGTCGTCCATAGAGACGAGTCGCGCGATAGAAAGGCTGAGTAACGTGTTAACCAGCACAGTCGCATTTCAGTAACTCTGGCCGGCGAGTGATTCTTGAGAAATTCGAGGTAAATATGTCCTTGCCCGATATGAAGCTGTAACAAAGAGACCCTATCTTCACATCCATCATCAGCTATCAACACCATCCCACGAGCGCAAGAGAAGCACTCACTTCCGCCCCTTCCCACAGCTCTGAATCTTGCGCTGGACATATATACACCCCACTCTTTCCGTCCAGAGTGCCTGACAGGCACTTCGAAAGAAATCCTGCGTCTGTTGTTCCTGATGGCGCCATCGGGTAAAGTAGATTCTTTACGCCAACATCGCGCCACACTGCTCATGCTCTCAGCCTCTCTCATAATGGAAGATCGCGGAAAATACAAAGAGACGCCCCCTATTCCAACCAGCTGGCAAGGCAGACCAAAATTAACAAAAAGTAACTCCTCTGGCGCCACGCATGCAATTCATTCGCTGCGTCTGGACCTCCAACGCTTGGACGGGCTGCGCTTCGCGAGATGCAAAGGACTTTGTCGGAAAACGAAGAAGCAGGTCTAACAGTGCTGACAAGAGGGCGACTTTTGTGTGGGTGTCCACAAAAGGAAAACGACGTATTAGCTTTGCTTTCGTTCATCCTGTTCATGCGTTGCCAGGCTTTTCCTCGGTATCGATGTGCCAGACAACGTAATTTGGTAGTCCATAGACGCCATATCCGGCGGCCTTTGCCATCTTTGCGAAGCCTTCTGTTTCGGCTTGGTTCTCAAAGGCATAGCAAGGGAAGTTGATGCCTGGGATTTGGTCAGCAGTACGCTCAGAAAGACTGCCATGGATGTACGAACCAGATCGGTGGACATCAGCTTTCACCAGGATGTTGACACCACCAATACCGTCAAGGGGAATCTCCACATCCTTGTTATCTCGCCAGTCGCCCATTCGGGCCATGTGTTTGCGGCCAGTCTCATACTCTTTGTAGCCTGGGGATGCGTTAGCGAACCATCACGTGACGAGGCTGAACAATTCTCAACGCACCTTCAGCGAGCACAACGTCTTTTGGTAGAGACTTGGCCAGCTTGAGCGCCTGCTCTGACTCTTGCCAGGAGTTGTAGTCGAATCGTCCTTCGATGTCGCGCCCGTTCTCGTACCGGTGGAACCAAATATCTGCCAGGTATCAGCTTCCTGATCATGCTCCGTGTCCATTTGCATTGCACATACTGGGCACAAGAATGTCACGATCATGCGCGACAAAATCCTCAATGATTCTGCTGGAACTGTCCTTGATATCCACGTCCCGCCAGTAGACCCAGCTGTGTTCTGGTTTCAAGGCAGCGGAGAGGAGGTAATTCCTGGCCTTGCCCATAGCTTTTCTTCTTGGTCCCTGTGCTGCGAAACCGTGTCGGTTCTCGACATCTTGACCTACTGCCACGCCAAAATCTTTGGAGACAACCATTGCGCTCCTGAACGGCATGTTGTCTGTCCGTGACTGTATCCTTTCCAGCTCCATGCTCAACACAGCCAGCGTGTCATCTGTGCTATCACCAACGAGGAAGGCCAGATCGATGAGCTTGTGAGGATAGGTCAGCTGAGAGAGGAGGTCGAAATGTTGTTCAATGTATGGAGCAGCATTTCGTAGAGGGGTCAGGATGAGAACTCGCTCCTCGTTCGCAACAGCTTTCGGCGTCGATTCGATGGGATTTAGGTCGACGTGTTGTATGCTCGAGCTGTTGATCTCGATGGGCTCGTGGTGGTTGAAGATGACGGGTGTCTGCAAATGCCCCGCCCATTGCGCCTGCTCGTTCGGTGTCATCTGCATGGGCGATTTTGCGGGACCAAAGCAATAGAACCTGCCACCACGATTAGCGCCTGCTCGCGGCGTGCGGCGTGTACACCTGGAGGCTGCTATCCCATCGGCCGTTCCCTCACACGTACTTTTGGAAATCACCAGCTGTCCCCCTAACGCCGTTCCATATTAATATAATTATGCCCGCAATGGCTACGAAGAGCAGGAAGCGCGTCCGGGTCACAAAGTTCCATATCGCTCGGGTGGGAGGAAGTCTCGCGCGCGCACTCTTCCATGTCATGCCGCCACCGCCCTTGGGGAGCAGCATTGCGGGCGCTGGAAGCTGAGCGCCTACCGGCGTCGACACTCCGCGGACGCTGCTGCTTCGCTGGCGGACGGTCGGTTCAGCCACGGTGGAGGATGTCAGACAGCGAGGCTCTGCTGAGGTGGAGAGTGGAGAATGGGATCGGGATGGAGTGCGAGGGGCAGCGGTGGTCGATGGGGCGAGGAGGTTAACGAGCGGCGAGTGGTGGTGCTTCTTGCATGCATGTGGCCTCTCGAGCACAGTAGGGGTTCGAGACGATGGGAAAGCGCAGGCACGGGCGTTGTGCTTGGCGCTGGTTCAGCTTCATTCGCGGCCGTGTCGCCATCGCTCCGCTCCGCGCCGCGCATTCTCTACAAATACATGTACATGATTACATCCTCCACTTCCGGCTCCACGTCCGCCGCGACACTCGCTCAGCGCGCACGGCAATTCGCAGCCCTCTCGTCAGCAGCGTTTGACCCTTCGTCACAGATGTCTCCTGCAACGCGTAAAACACGCTGCCCAGAAAACCTAAGAGCCCGTTCGGTTGGCCGTGATCCAGTGGCGTTATTGACTTCTGAAATCTCAATATCCAATAATTAACTAGCATTCCGTGTCGTGTTCGGTTCGCTCGTTTGATAATCCTCAATCTCAATATTAAATAACGCCACCATCCAGTTATTAAGTTCAGCTATGTTATACTAGCATAAAAGGCCAATCAAATGGGCTAGGGAGCATTAAAACCCCTGTTTGTGGCGTAAGCTACGCTGGCACGCAGAATAGAGGTAGGGGCCAGCAATCCGACGCTAGCGAGGCGCGAATCCACGTGATATCGACTTTTGAGGAGGCACGCCACCGATAAAATGCTCTCTCTCGATCGTTTATATAATAGTTTAGTTACTAGCGCATTAGATTCTATATAAGTATATACGGTTACGCCGAGCGAGTTCTTCGGAGTTAGCTATACCGCAATGTTATCGTCGCCCTCGCTACGGCGCTAGAGGCACCGAACAGACACCATTATTCAATCCAGTTATCGTAGCGTACGCTAATAGAACTTAGAAAGTGGATAATAGCCGTGCGCTACGCCACTGGATTACGGACTGGATTTTGCAACCGAACGGGCTCTAAGCTTCGGTGCCCGCCAACGATGGCTTTCCGCGTGTGCAGACACTGGCGCCGGTGGGTACGAAGCCTTTGTCAAAATAGTATCAAAAAAATCAACCGGCCACCTGTCATCTCTCTCATCACACATCCGCTCTGATGACTGTGCCATGCAGCAGCTCGACGATGGACACGCTCTGGGTCGAGATGCTCTTGCGCCGGGATTTGCGACATGGCCCGGAGAGTAACATACATGTGAACCTTCTTTTTCTGGCTTGAGACAAGCCTCATGCGAAGAAGGCTTGCGTCCCTCGAATGTCACACCCAACCAGCAATTCCCCTGCAAGATCTGATCGACTTGTTTGATTCATCGAAGTACTGCCAAAAGTATCGTGGATGAGCTGCAGCAAAGTGTCCTGCTGACCCGGTGGTCGCATTATTATGACCTGTGAGCGGAGATGCTCATGCTACGCTGCTCACCTGCATCGACGCTGACATTGTCCGTGACCTGACATTGCAATTGCATTTCAAGAGTCGGCGAGATTGTCACTGTCTTCCAACAGACTCTTGCACGAAGAGTTACCTCATGGAACGGTATTTACTTCTCACAGAACCTGCGCTTTCCACTTGTGCCACTCGTCCTCGCTCGACCAGGTCCGTGCAGAACAACACATGCATCAATACGATGAGATCTAGCAAGACTTGACTAGTAGAAAGACCCTATGAGCGCAATCGCCCCGTTCGCTGTTTCCTTGGCGCATTCAACGCAGGCTGGAAATGACCACGGCAGTCTTTGCTATCGCCGGTCACACCACCAAGATACGAACACTGGAATACCTCATCGACATACCACATTCTGCATTATTCGCATACCGCGTCCGACAAAGCACCTTCGACACCGTTCACACACGCGCTATGTACTTTACGCATAGACGCGGTTGATCATTTAGCCTGCCTGCATTGACCACCGTCTCCCCCACTTCACAGCATCGCTTGAACCGAGAGCTCTTTAACAAGGCACACCCATAGCAACACGGCAAATATCTAGTCTCCCAGAACAATCCTTGTACTCTCCTCGGCTCCTTTCCGACTCCTCCATAATTCATTCTCCTTCGCAGCGCATCGGACAAAACAACAGCACGTATCTGCCAAACACCAACGACGAACATGGGCAAAACAGAATGGATGGCAAGCCACCCACCCCATCATCCCACGTATACAATCCAATCACACTAACCCAAACACCTCCAGGTCATAATCCCCGACCACCCCAACTCCCTCGAAACCCGTCTCCGTGTCAGACCGTGAGTCTCGCCTCCCCTTCCCTCCCCCCACCACACCTACATGTGGTCTCCCATCACTCCAGCACCCCAATTCCGTATACATACAGAAAAAAAAAGAACTCATCGCCTGCCCCAGCCAACACCTCGAAAAAATCAAACCCAAAGTCCAACAAGGCACCGTACTCTTCGGCGGCGCCTCGCTCGAAGAACCAACGCCCGAAGGCGGAAACCCCAAAATGAACGGCAGCGTCTTCCTCGCCGTGGCGGAGACGAAAGAGGAAATTGTGGAATTGGTCAAGAGTGATGCGTATTATAAGGAAGGGGTGTGGGATGCTGAGAAGGTGAGTGATGAAAGAGCCGTTGTATTGGGGGGAGGGTTTCTCTGTGAAATGGAGCTGGAAAAGATCGTGACGGATGTGGGAATTTTGAGGTTGAAAAGTTACAATGCTAATGATTTTTGGTTGAATTCGATACAGATGCAAATCTTCCCGTTTCAAAGCGCGATTAGGATGCCGATGAATTAGGAAAGAATATGGAGCAGAGCTGCGATTTCAAAGCGCGATTAGGACCGATGAATTAGGAAAAGAGTATGTAGCGGAGCTTCGCAGCTCTGCTTTGAGAGCGCCGCCCAAAAATGCGATTGCATCACCCAAATTTTCAACCACTGCATACATACTCTTACAGTTTCGCTTTCACCTGCCCTTCGGCCTTCAACATCGCATCCGCGATATTCCTTCTTTGGATCTTGCCCGTCGCTGTCTTCGGCATGACTTTCACGAAAAACACTTTCTTGGGAACCTTGAACTTCGCCACCTTCTCCTTCATATATTGAATCAATTCCTGCTCCGAAAGATTCTGTCCTTCCTTCACCACCACTGCGACGCCCACATCCTGTCCGTATAAGTCATCGGGAATTGCAAACGACACCGCTTCCGCGACCTTCGGGTGCTGCGCCAAAGTGTTGTCCAACTCGATCGGACTGATCTTTTCGCCTCCCTTGTTGATGAGTTCTTTAATACGACCCGTGATAATCACATATCCGTCCTCGTCGAGATAGCCCTGATCGCCGGTTCGGAAATAGCCTTCGGGAGTAAAAGCTTCGCGATTGGCTTTTTCGTTGTTGATGTAGCCTTTTGTGACGTTGGTGCCTTTGATGGAGATTTCGCCTTGTTGCCCGCGAGACAATTGCTTGCCTTCGGAGTCGAGGATGACGATTTCGACGCCTTGGCCGACGCCCACGGAGCCCGGCTTGCGTTTGCCTTTGCTGGGGAGCGGGTTGGATGTCATTTGGTGGGAGGCTTCGGTCATGGCGTAGGCTTCGAGGACGGGCGCTTTGAAGGCTGCCTCGAGGTCATGGAAGATCTTGGGGCTGAGCGGACTGCTGCAGCTGCGGATGAAGCGAATATTGGGCATGGGGTTGGGCCAGGCGGAGGGCGTTTTGAGGAGGATTTGGTGGATTGTGGGAACGGCTGTGTACCAGTTTGCTTTGTGCGTGACGAAGTGATTCCAGAATGTGCTGGCGGAGAAGGCACCTGGGACGATGACGGAGCCGCCTGAGGCGAGGGGAGCAAGGAAGCCTGCTAGGAGGCCGTGGACATGGAAGAGTGGCATGACGAGCATTGTGCGATCGGCTGGGGAAAGGTCGTATGTGTTCTTGATATTCAACATGGTCCTAGTCAGGTTGCGATGGGATAGAGGGACAGCCTGCCCTCCTGTCAGTGATAACTTCTTTGCCCGCAGCACTTCGACCACCATACCTTCGGCCTCCCCGTCGTGCCCGACGTGTGTAGCACAAGTGCAGTATCTTCCGGCTGAGCCTTCTGCACAGGAACGTTTCCCTTTCCTGCAAGCTTGCCATTGTCCTTGACATCCAGCACGATCTCCCCCGTCTTCGCATCCTGATAGCATTCTGCCACCGCAGCATTATATCTCTTCGCAGCCTTCACCGCAGGCCCATCCGCTTGCCCCTGCGGAACCAACACCAGCGCAGACGACAGGTCATCGATATAGAATTCGAACTCGCTCTGCTTGTACGCCGGGTTCAACGGCGCGGCAATTCCTCTCTGCCACGCCGAAGCCAGAAACGAAACGACGAAGGCATAGTTATTCGGAATCGCAATCGACACAGCAGCACCGGGCGTGATCCCTAGCTTCGCAAGCTTGTGCTGGAAGGACAGCACATCGGCGTAAAGCCTCTGGTAGCTGATCTCTTGAACGGGTGGCCCGGGCACCACCACGGCCGTCGCGGTAGACGTGCTCGAAAACGCGTTGGACAAGGTGGACATGGTTTCTCGAAGTGTGTTTGCGTTCGTTTGATGGAAAAAAGAGTGACTACAGGGAAATAAGGAAACCTTGCCCTCTACTGCGCCGTCCGCGCTGCCAAAACACCCTTATCTAGCCGTGATGTCGCAATCGGTAGTGTCCCAGAAAAGTTGCTTTTGGAATTGATGCCGAAGACTCGGATTCCCGACTTCGGCGGAAGCCGCGTGAGATTTGGCGTTCTTGCCCGATTGCGATCCTCCAACATCTGCGCATGGAAGAGATGTCGCTATGCTGTATTACAAAGTTTCATGTTCGATAGAATTGTCGCTTGGATGAATTATCGTGCTTCGTACTGAGCAGCTATTGCGAAAGAATGAGACGGATGTGAATTTGACCTTCGAAGGCCTGTTCATCATCGAGATGGCGGTAATGATGGTTTACCGGAACCTATCTTGATTGACAACACACGATTATTAGGGGTATCGTTCTCATGTCGTAACAAGTAATTAGTTTAATTGTATGCTCGATAAGAACCCACATGGTAGCATGTCCATCGCGTGACCTGTGCCCACCCTTTGCCGTACACCATCGCACCCAATGTCACTCTGCCGTAACGCTTGAAACAATCGCTCAAAACAATGCCTTCGCTGCCACACTCAGCAACCAACTCGCATCCTGCCAGCCGGCACTAACTTCTCCCGTAATGGCTTTACCATCCCCACCTAACGGCGCAGGAGCACGCTGTTTCGTCAGTCGATCTTTCTCCCCTCTCCGCCTTTCCTTTTCTGCTTCCATCCTCTTCTTGGCCTCCTCTGGCGTCTCTCCTACTGCCCCACCTTCCACACCAGTTTTTGCGACAGCATTTGAATCGACATCCTCGTCTGTCGTCTCTGCTCCTTCACTCCCACCAAATAGATTGAAATTCATGACCCTGTCAACCACATTCCCCAAACCAAACCCCTCCGTCTGGCTCAACTTTGCAATCTCCTGCTCCTCCTCCTCTGTCTCCTCACCACGTGATTCCTCCCTCTTCATAAATCCCGGCTGCTCATCCTCCTCTGCCATAGCACCAGCGCCTGCAAAATTGTCGAAATACCCCGCATTCTGAGGACGATCAGACGAGAATCTTCTCGGCGTTCTAGTGCCCACAGGACTTGCTAGGCGACTCGTTCTGGTACTGGCAGTACGAGATCCATAGCGACTTCCCCATGCACTGCGACTTTGTCTTGTGGAGACAGGACTTCCTCCTTCGTATGCATAGCCAGAATATCCGTATGAGGAGCTCTGTTGCTGCATCTTCGCCGTGCTCGCAGCTAGGGCGGCCATCTCTTCGTAATTGTCGTCCTCGTCATCATCTTCAGAGTCCGTATGTTGAGCAAGGGAAGTAGAGCTCTGCCGCGTGGTGATCCAGCTTTGACCTTTGTCTTCCCGAACTAAAGCACTCGTCATGGCACTGGTATGGGTGAGCCAGCTGTCGGCAGATTGATCGTTGCCGTGGCGCTTCTGCGTAGGTGTGGCAGCTCCGCTCCGGCGACCACGTGGGTTGTATCTGTTACCTCGCTGCTGCGGGTGAAGAGGTGCCCCTGGTCCGGAGAGGCGGTGTGCGGCTTTCTGTGCATCTCGATCGTGTTGTTGACCATGCAGAGCGGCTTCACTTTTGGCTTTCGGAATCTGGCCAGATCCGATGTCGACGCGCAGTGTATCTCTGCCTGGGCCAGGAGCATAGTTTGGGACGTCGCTCTCCACATCTGCGTCCTCACCGGTGTCGTAGAGACTACCCCTTCTGCTTAAGCCACCGCCCAGATGTCTCTTGCTGTTGCTTCTGCTCAAGATACTAGGGGTAGTAGGCGCGGACTGTCCCTGTAGATAGCTCGGGTGTTTTCTGACATATTCTGCTTCACTTTCTGCATCGTATGGAGTTCTGAGAGGACTTTTGACAGGCAGATCGCCTTTGGAGGCTTCGTACTTGGTTGAGAGGGGTGCGAGGCGGAGATTGGCGAGATTGGTGGTGGATCGTTTCGCTCGTGATTGAGATCGCGGTGTGCTGGCTCCTGAGGCCATGCTGGCGGTGAACTGCGCTCTCGGGCACTACGGGTGACGTGAGAAGTGTTGACGGAGGCATGTACGTCAAGTTCACTTTCCAAGTTCAATGCTGCAGGGATCTCTCCCCACAGATCTGGAGATGCTGTCACAAGCCAAGCCGAGGCTCGTAAGGCCAAACCTGGAAATTTGGGCAAGAGCCAACTACGATGACATTGTCTGAGTATGTGAGGATGAATTCCTTGTATTGCGATTTCATGGCGAGCGATGGAATGGAAGAAAGTGCATGACTGAAATGTGAACATTCAGTCTGATGCCATGCGTTCAACAGATCCTCTACCCACGCGCGTGCCGGGGACTCTACTGTATTCTGAATCATTCTGCCTCTCCAATACATCCCACGTGCACTGATTTGATGACCGTTTAGTCGCTGATCTGGCAGTTCATCACTCTCTCGAGATGGCAGAGACGCTTCTGGGGGAGGACTTGTGAACATCAATCATCACTGCATCATTTTCCTGGGTCATTTGACTGCACGATCGCAGAGAATTGAAGGCCGCAGCATCTGTGCAGACGTTCGGAATGCAAGGCGCTGATAACAGGACTTCACGATGTTATCATTCGAGTCGGACTTGGCTGGGGAATGAAGGTGCCGCTGGCGACCCGCGTGTATCAAGATAATTGCTGTGGATGCACCGATGCAATGACCGCTCGCGATATAGTGCGGCCTTCTCTCGGAGGGATTCAACGCTCGCATGGCCTCACAACTTCACGCTGTGAGCTGGGAGGAGAAGGGAGAAGTGAGGTGGGATGGTGACGCTTTGAATGAAGCACTGGTCTGCGGTTGAAGCACGGCGGATGCGTGGTCGAGTGCCTGAGGCGATACGAGCCGTGGGCTGACGACGGGAGTCTCAGCTTGACTGGGGTCATGAGTGTGGCGCGGGAGAAGCTAGTGGATAGGATAGTAGAGGGCGAGGAGAGATGCAGATGTGCACTGTGCTGCGTGGCACGCGTGGCGGCCTCAATAAGGTAATGGCGGACGGAGCGCACGGCGCGAAGGGTGAATACTGTAATGAGTGGGCGCGAGGCGGCAGATGGGCAACAGGTGGTCGTGGAAGCGTGGCGTGGCTCGTGACCAGGGTCTTGGTACTGCAACGTGCTTTGCAGCCGGCCGCGAGGCTCTCGCTGTTGCTATGGTGCTGCTCTTCGCCCCCCCCCAACACCATTCCAGCGAGCGACAGTCATCATCAGTGCAGGGCAGCAGCGTACATGTACAGTAGAAGCGGCACGTCACTCGCACGTAGAGCATCCAGTCGCTGACGCCATCCACCAACGATCGAGTGCGGTGTGCAGCTCCAGTCGTGTCTCGCAAACACAGCCCAGCAGCAGGAGCAGTGGCCAGGCGGGCGCTAGTACCCGCGGCGACAAGTTGAGGGCAGGTCTCATCAATCCATTTGCGACTTCCCTCCCTCACGCCCTCCCCGTCCACCGCCCCCAACCAACACCACTCTCCATCATCGACACCACTCCGCTCCGCCCTCGACCTCACTGCCCACTGCCAGCCGCCCGGCGCGCTCCTTGATTCGTCGCGCACATGGCGGAAATCCGTCGCAAGCTCGTCATCGTGGGCGACGGTGCCTGTGGAAAGACCTGTCTCCTCATGTGAGCCCCCCCCCCCCCCAGCATTCCACCGCGCTGCCATCTCGCCGCCCGCATACTGATGACCGCGCCAGCGTCTTCTCCAAGGGTACATTCCCAGAGGTTTGTCCGCACCACCCATCCCGACCCCCCTAATCGCCCACCGCGTCATCTCTGCCGATAAGGGCCACCGTCTCCGCCAGACCGACGACACCCTTCCCACAGGTGCACATGCTGACACGGCCGCTTCTAGGTCTACGTTCCAACCGTCTTTGAGAACTATGTCGCCGATGTCGAGGTGGACGGCAAACACGTCGAGCTAGCACTTTGGGATACTGCGGGTCAGGAGGACTACGACCGTCTCCGACCTCTGTCATACCCCGACTCACACGTCATCCTCATCTGCTTCGCCGTCGACTCGCCAGATTCGCTCGACAACGTGCAGGAGAAGGTATGCGGCGACTCACGTGCCTCGCGCTGCGAGCATGTATGCTGATTGGTTGCAATCTATAGTGGATCTCAGAGGTCCTGCACTTCTGCCAGGGCCTGCCCATCATCCTCGTGGGCTGCAAGAAGGATCTCCGATATGATCAGAAGACGATTGAAGAGCTGCACAAGACGTCGCAAAAACCAGTGACACCCGAGCAGGTAAGCGATGCAAGGAGAAGACATGTTCCCGGCTCCGCACTGACACAACCCACCCCAGGCTGAGGACGTCCGCAAGAAGATTGGCGCTCAGAAGTACCTCGAATGCTCTGCCAAGACCAATGAGGGTGTCAGGGAAGTCTTTGAGCACGCCACACGCGCTGCACTCCTCACACGAAAGAAGAAGGAGAAGAAGTGCTCCATCTTGTAAACTACTCGCCACATTGCCATACCCAGCCGAACCACTGTCTTCCGAACTGTCTTACCTACCCTGATACCTCGAGAGAAACGACGGCAATTGCAGCTGCATTACTCGGCCTTTTATAATCTGCAGAAACGACCAGGAGAGACGCGAGCGAGCGCGAAAGCATGGAGGAGAGTGTCTTCTTCTTTGATTTGATGAGCCCTGTCGACGGACGGTAGGCCGGAGCACACGTCTTGCGTAGATGACGCTTGGAGTGAGGGGCCTGGAGCAAGCGAACAGGACGTGTCAAGGGCTCGAGGGAGTGGGCAGTCCAGCTGGCCGAACCCTCGTTTACAGGTCAGCCGCGGGAGTTCTCTTGAGGTGCCTTTCTCTTGTTCTTTAGAGTCATATCATGGCAATACTGTGCTGGCGTTACTCCCAGGGAAATTGAATGCTGTTTTCTACCACCGGCAACGTCTCCGTTGATTGTCACCATGTAGAGCATCGAGGAGACGGCAGATGATGAAGTCAGATCCCACGCTTTGCTTGACTCAGGCGAGGGGGAGGATCTGTCATGTGCGCGAGCATCAAGCGCACTTTGCGCGCGTTCTGTACAGACATGTAGCAGCAGGCGAATGAGACAGACAAAGCAGAGCACGTTGCGGAACCCTCTCCGTGTTTGCGGATTCCTGCCCCGAGCAAGAGTACATGTATATATGTATGTCTTGCAATCGATGGTGCTGATTCGTGCTGAGGGCAAACATATACTTTGGCAAGAACTGCCACGTGCTTTGTCTGTTACATGTGCAGTGATCTCATCAGTAGGAGCATATATACTGCTTGGCTGCACAAGTCGTGGGTGGCCATGCTTCTTTGCTATAAAACCATCACTCTGCCAATGTCGTTGCTGTGATTACGACTGTATGCAGCACAGGAATACTGTGCGAATCCTTCAACAATGCTGGGCGTCGAGCACATGGACAAAGCCGTCGTTCTTTCACAGACGACATCGAAGCCAGGCCCGCCGCTTGCCTGATGATCACGCAACTGTCGCTGTCACGTTATTTGGGCCATACTGTGAGTCCGGCTGCTTGCGCCCCACTCATCAGTTCCACGACTCATCCTTCCACAATCAGACACGGCCGCACGGTGAGGTCGTAGGGCTGAGACACTCTGGAGGTTCTAGAGCGGAGATCGATTCGATTCGTGGGTGCGCCGGCCGCGGAGCGTGGGAAAACAACCACGCGAGCGTGAAGAAAGGTTCCAGCATCATCATCACAAGCTGCCAAATCTACAGTACACGCTTCCGCGTCTGCGCGAAGGACGTGACGCACCTGGCATTGTTGACGCCCGCACGACCGCTTGTTTAATTGCGTCAAAGGGATCATGGAATTGGATCGTTTGTAGCGTCAGTCCTGCCAACTTCGACCACATCTCGTCCGTCGCGATTGCCTTTTGCTGCCTTGCACCGTTGCACAACGAACAACATTGAAGCTAGGTTCAATTCCAGAAATCGTCACAAATTTTCAGGCGATACCCCGGCGCATCCTGGAACCTTCCCTGACGACACGCCCGCGACAGCGTCCCCCTTGGCAATCAGCGGTGGGTGAGCGGGCTAGCGGTGGTAGTGGCATGCTGGAACAGATTTCACTACTGCTACAGTAAATAATAATACCGCGCGGGTTGGTAGCGGGCGACTAGTCCGCAAAAGCGCCCACTGCACGGCTCACGCCGCAAAACGCATTACCACCATCGCGAGTGGACGACACCGCGAACTCTCCATGCACCGCGCGCCGGGAACGCAACACGCACCCACCAGACTTGCCATTTCGACCGCCTGCGAGCAGCAGCGAGTGCTGGACTCGCACCGCCCTCCTCTTTCCTCCTTCGCTCCTCCACCTCGCCTCGATTGACCACCACCGACACCACCGCCGCCGCTTCCCTGCTTCGACGGCGCGACGCAATACCTCCACTGGGCAATTCGGTGAAGAGACGCGTTGCGTACACACCACACCCACTTTCGTCATCATGGCTTTCCCCATAGCTTGACCACAGCTCCGAAGGTGAGTCGCAGACTTGTTCCACTGCTCGACACGTGCCCGTCGCTCATTGATCGTATGATTGGGTGGGGCGACGTGAATGGTGGTGAATGGATTTGAGGAC
The DNA here is from genome assembly GCA_023512815.1 of Cercospora zeae-maydis. Classification (NCBI taxonomy): domain Eukaryota; kingdom Fungi; phylum Ascomycota; class Dothideomycetes; order Mycosphaerellales; family Mycosphaerellaceae; genus Cercospora; species Cercospora zeae-maydis. Next base: position 4,960,017 of record JAKLWY010000001.1, on the reverse strand, counting down.
ACGATTCTTACCGTACTTCCAGGCCGGCAGCAACCGACCTTTTGAGGCGCCTCTGTCCTCAAAAGATCCACTTGCACACTTTCGCATACGGTGTTCATCGATCGAAAATCACATAAACCACAACCATCAACTCGGCGGCATAGAACATTCCGCATTCACTCCTCCCGGACGAAGCCACCGGATACAATACAGCCGTTCCACAAGTCATAAATACACATCAAAGACATGCCATATCTGCGCGACAACTTCCTCAGCGCGGTGGCAGTCGCAGCAACGGTGCCTGCCACGGAAGAGATCGTACAGGACAAGACCTCGACGATGAGCTTTCCCAAGGAGAAGTCCTCTGCCATGTATCAGGGTAAAGGAGAGGTACAGGGTACAGGGGACGCATGGGATGGTGGTATGTCGCGCGCTTATTGTGCGATCCGCTGGCGTGACTGACCGCAACAGTCCCTACTACCTCGTCACAACCACCATCGCCTCCAGAGTCGCGCTCGCCAACCCCTCGAGTGACTTTGATGCCGTGTCCAGTGCGACTGCTACCTCTCGTGCCAGCACTCAACTATGGCACGGTAGTCGACAACACCATCTATCGCAGCGCGTTTCCACAGGCTCTCAATATCGAGTTTATGGAGACTCTTAATATCAAGTCGATCCTGTAGGTCCGCTACATTTCTCACAGTTGAATCGAGTCTAATGTCAATCTAGTACTCTTGTCACCAAGACGAAGTCTTGCGAGCACTACGACAACTTTGTTGGGCAGCATGGAATCAATCGAAAAATCCTCGATGTCGAGCCAAACAAAGAAGGCAAGGTCAAAACCAATTTTGACACCCTCTGCGACGCCATCCTGTTCGCGCTGAACCCGACTCACCATCCCGTCTATATCCACTGCAATCAAGGCCGCCACCGCACCGGCTGTGTGGTCGCTTGCATTCGCAAGATCCAACAATGGCCCATGGACGAGATCTTAATGGAGTACACGGCGTATGCCGACCCTAAGGCACGCGATGGTGACATCGAGCTGATCAAGAGCTTCGATCCGGAGCTGGTTCACCAATACGGCCGACGGCATGGGCTTCTCAAGGGGTTCAAGAATGGCCTCAGTCGTGATCGCGTTGATTCCTTCAACAGCGTGTATGAGTTGGCCAGTTCCCTGCCTTCGCATAGTACTGCATCGATATACAGCAGTGACTCGAGCCAAAAGAGCGACATCAGCGACACGTACGACGGCCCTCTGCTCATGGCCAGCAGATATTCACCAACCGAAAACTTGCCTCGAGCCGACGGTGAAGAGTTGAAGATTGACCCTAACCTTTCGCCAGACTCGAGCGAAGGCTACGCTGATATCTTAGTGCCCGGGCTCGATGGGGACAAAGACCTGGCTGACACGTTGATATCGAGTGGTGAACGCGGACAATGTCTTGAGACGGAAGACATCAAGACAGGCTCACCATCTGGAATCACTCCTTCTATCGACATTCGAGATAGCTCATAGGAGAGGTCAGGAGCCGAATTTCCCGACCTAGCATCTGGATCGTCTGCGACTGGTTTTTATTGCGACCTGCTGCTAATCGATGTTGGAGAACAAGCACCTGTTCAGCACTCAAGATTCTCTCTATGCCTACAAGGCTATCAGAGGCTGTCCGAGTCGGCATCATCCGCCCTCTGGTACTAAGTGGCAGGAGTCTCCGCCTCGAGGGCCTCCTCGTGCATGGTCAACGTACACTACAAATTTCTTTTGTTTAACTTGGGTCCGGTCGCTTGAACTTCACCGCATCAGTGTCAGCCCTGTCCGGCGAGGCAGAGAGCTTCACTCGGTATTTTTGGATTTAGCGAAGGCGCTGGTGGATTAGTCCGAGCAAAAGATTTTTGCCTCTGTCGGGATGGGTAACTTGGCATTACAGAAAGAACACGAGACAGTACCATGCTGCGCTGTCGCTGCTGCAGCAGCTGCTGCAAGGGTGTAAACAGTCAAAAGTGAATAGGTGACCGGGTATACATATCAATGCTACTGCTACTGCTACTACTGTCGTGGCGATTGTTGTCTTTTTTTTCAGGAAGATTCTTTTTACTTTTGTTTTTTTTTGCGTATTGGGTGGATGGGAAGAATCATTTTTTCTGTTGTCGGTTTTTCTTTTAGGGATGGATGGATGGACGGAATGTTTCGTTGGTTAGGTTTAGGTTAGTAGTAGTAGTAGTACATGTAGTTGTGGCTGTGCTGTGCTGTGCTGTGCTGTGCTGTGCTGAGCTGTGCTATGCTGTGCTAGGATGACGAGGAAGTAGGAATGGAAGGTTGCTCTTTTATTAGGCTAGATAAAGGTTTTATGTTTATGCTGTGTTATTTTCGTTGGAGGGTTTTTTTCTTTTGCCGAGGCGTTATTGTTGGTATTGCCCATGATGCGTGCAGTTGGAAAGAGGAGGAGGAGGAGGAGACATGTCATCACTACCACTCGTCCACTTTTTTTCTTCCCATCAGCGTGCTGCACGCACGGAATCTGCGGTTGCTGTTGTGTAACGGCGAGGGATAGAAATCTTTTGGTAGCTAGGAGAGGCCTACGGTAGGATCGAAAGCACGCCAAACTTAAACAGGAAGGTGACGCGGAACAGGAGCGATGCCCGTCTCATCTCAGCTGCTGCTGCTGCAGCTGCAGTCTGCTGCAGATTGATGATTGTAGGCTCGTGGTGTTTGAAGCACGTTCGCCCCGAGGAGTGTGCAGACAAATAGCGAAGTTCTTGCGGAAATCGCCGAGGAAATGTGGAGTAGAGGTCGGACGGACTTCTTCTGCCAATTGTGCTAAGGGCTTCCTTCCAATGGCCTGCGGGGAGGTTACATCGTTTGTGTCATGAGTGGAGAAGCTGGGATGTTTGGGAGGATCTTCTGGTGCTGATGTACAGTGGTGGTAGGGGGCGTCAGCGTCGGAGTTTTGGTGTTCGGAATTCTGCGTTGCATGATGAGGATTATTGACCATCAGTCGGAGAAGCTTTGAATTGGAATGGCCATACCTTGCCATCTGGGTGTGCTGTCCACAATTGTGGAGATGTGGGTGAGCTTCTATAGATGGCTAATGATTCGCGTGATCCTTGCAGGATGCCAACTGCCGCTAGGACTGCAAAGTGGGATTCCGGCCTCTTCTACCGCGTGCGCATGTTCGCCAACACTCTTCCGATATGCGTGGCTCCTTCCTGTTCATAGAACGCAAGCATGTGGTCTGATCAATCACATGTGCACGTCGTGCAAGCTCTCGCGGACCTTCGGAAAGTGCGTTCAGTCTAACCGAATGAAGTAGCCAAGCAAGCGTCCACAGGTGTAGGCTGCATGTGTGCACCAGCAGAGACCGCTGTCATGCTGATGAGAGTAGATTCAGCTCAAGCTGGACAGTCAGAACTTCGTGTACGCCATATTTACACCATAATCAAGAGGACTTCGTGTGCATCTCTCAGCTGAGGAGTGGCTGGCTCAGAGATCGATCATGGTTTGTTCCCCGAGGAAGTGTCGACACAGTCAGGCAGAGACGTCGGTGTGCGCCTTCTCAGACTTGGCGATAAAGTGAGAGACGGCTGATATGTGTTCTGCAAACGGGAAGCCTGTTCGTAAGCTGGAGCCGGGGTGATAGCGACACGACTGTGCTACATTGCCATCGAAGCGCGGCAACTCATTGGCTTGTATGCATGTGCTCTGGAGTCAGGCCAAGCATTTTCGGGCGCGCAGGGTATTCCTGACAGGACAGTATCCCAGGTCCTCTGTTGCACCGAGAGGGAGAAGCCGATCCAAGGGGCAGGAGTCGATGCGAATGACGTGCACCTTTCACAAGTTGCCTTGGCCTTGACCTAGTTTCCTGCCGGTCGCGGGAGGTGGAACGCGGATGCCATAGCCGTGCTGAGGTCTTGACCTCACTTCGTCGATTCTGCCCTTTGCAAGGCTGATGCCAGGCACTACCCAGTCGCCGCAGCTGCACTGCATGCCTTGCCATGCATACTTCCCCACGTTGGTCTTGCACTTGGGACACTCGAGCCGTCCATCGAGTTTGCCCTGCTCTAGCTCTGGCCTCATCCAAGACAGTGGGTCCAAGAAGTAGTGTGCGCAAGCTGTTGACGTGGTCATTCGATCGGGCGGTGTCCCAGACTGCTGATCTTGTGGTGGCTTGTGACTGACAATGTATCGCGAGGTGGCCAGAGTCCGCCTGCGCTGGTCAGTATTTCGAGCAGCGACAACGTCGTTTGGCGCCCACTCACCTGCACTTTTTACAACGCATCTCAAAATCCGGAGGACCAGACCCGGAAGAGTGCTCGTCCTCGAAGCGAATCTTCTCTGCCTCTGGAGCTTGGCCGCATGCTCGACTTAAGGCGACCTCCTGCAGATACAGCCAGCGCTGATAGGCAGGCACCTCTTCTATATTGTCGGGTCTTCCCATGTCGTGGTAGAGCTGCAGCTGCTTCCAAAAGCCATCGTTCGGCTCACAAAGCGGTCTGCTCAGACGCAGCTGTGCCAAGGCCTCATCCGGACTGAGACCGTACTTGTGCATGAGGTAAGCACATACGCATGTTGCAGAGCGGGACTTGCCCATGGCACTTTGCATCACCGAGAGTCAGTACGAACGACATGGCGCGGGATGATGGGTGAGACACGTTCATGCGTGAGTGCGTCCAGCCCGCGAGAGAGTTGTACGTGAGAAGGTCATGTTGCACGGCGTGACATACCGCCATAAACCTTGCTTGCTCTGTACGAGAATGGGACTTACCAATGCACGAGCACGCCTCCGCCTGCATCGAGTCCCGCTTGGATGAAGTTGTTGCAGTCTTCGAAGTGCTCCAGCAAGTTTTCGTCATCGACGTCGTCGACTTCTACCACCTTGTGTTGGTAGTCCTCAAACAAGGATTCTTCCAACGGGAGTCGCAGCACCGAAAGGACGTGCGTGATGCGCGATGCGCGCAGTGCTTCTTTGCGGCGCAGAGTGAAGAGCCTGGAAGCACAGGTCAGAGTCTAGACGTGGCGACGAGGCTGCGGCGGGCGGGCAGGCGGCAGGAGCGGTGGACGCACCCGCCAATGTACAACTCTAGATCGGCATGCACTTTGTCGAGCAGCGCCATGTTGGCGTCGGTGCTGCACGCGATCGGAGATGGGCGACGTTGCTGCTGCTGCTGCTGCTGCTGCTGCTGCTGCTGGGGGGTGGTGTGGTGGGTGGGTGGACGGTGTGCAACGAAGCTGCTGCTGGACCGGGGTAGACTATGGCGGCTAAAAGGCTGTGTCGATGACGCTAGACCCCACAGGGCTGAAAGGTGCAGGATGAGGGCATTGATTCCGTACTATACGTTGTAGAATACGGCGTGCCGCCAAGAGCGGTGGGAATATATACATGTACACCGTGTGAGCAGTACGACAACAGCTCATGGATGGAGAGCTGATGATGACGAGCACTTGCTCTCGCATACTGTATACCTTTCCCCACGTTCCAACGAAGATGGCGCAACAGCGAATGGCCTCGGATCCGGTGGATGCATGGCCGCTGCCGGACTTGTTGTTGCATGTGGCACCAAGCTCCATCCGTACCCCGATCGCGACGACTGCAATTGTCGCTGCAACGATACAATGTATGCTCCCCACTCCGACGCTCCTATAGGCCCCTTTGCCATGCACGCACCAGTCGACCCTCGGCAGATTCGGTGCAATGTGCTTAGATTCAGTACAGTATGTAGTAGTACAGTAGCCAGGCCTAAGCCCACGCCTCACCTGGAGGATCGTGGAAGTTTGCGAGCAGCAACTAATAAAGTTGTGTGCAGCCTACATCGCTCTCGCATGAATGCACTGTACCGCGCGTCGCGATGATGATTAGGTACGAAGGTGCAGACACGGGAGTCAGCAGATCAGCAGACAAGCAGTACAAGCTTGTTGGACAGCCCTATTTCGTTCGTGCAGGTGGCGGCGAGCGAACAAGCAGCGAACAGGCGGTAAAACATCCCGCGTTGCATGCGGCTCATCAAGGCGCGTTGACTGCATACATACATACATCTACCACATGCAGTGACGGCGGCCATGTGTGCCGGCAGCAGGGTCTTGGTGGGAGTGCAAGTGGCAGTACAGTACTGTAGTTCCACAGTGCACACTTTTCGACTAGCCGCGTAGGGCATCTTCTTGCTTTGGCCGCAACAGGGTCAGCGTTTCCTCGAGGCGGAGGCGGCGGCGGCGGCGTACAGCCTCGCATCGACACATCCTTCCCTTTGTGCGACCTGACTCGAATCCTGCCTGAGCTGGACTGGCGAGACTGGACTGTACTGTAACTACATGTACTGTACAGCATCTCACGCCGCGGGCCGACCAGCACCACCATCGTTCGCCTCCGCCTGCGCAGAACAGAGGGCAGCAGGGCAGAGTTCTCTCCGCGGAACATCTCTTCCTTGCCTGCTGCTGGCCCTGGTCCATCGTACAGTACCCGCAGCTCATGTGGCTGTGCTGACTGACCGTCTCGAAATACCCTTCAGCAGCAGCAAAGCGGGCATCCACTCAGCAGACCACGCATCCCTTCACCTCGCATGGCTTGGGACGGACGGTAGGGCTGACGGAGCGAATCAGTGTGCGCTCCAGCCGCTGGCGCATCTGCCGCATCGCATCGGCCCTTTGCACACACCTACTGCTACTGCTGCTGCTGCTGCCGCTGCTGCTGCTGCTGGCCGCCAGCTGCTCAGCTTGCACGCCCGGCCGGCATTTTGCGTGTTACACTACGCTTCGTCCATTGCTCTGTGCCGTCTGTTGCATCGCGCTGGACAGCACGCCGCTTGCCTGACCTCCGACGCTCGACCGGCCTGCCACGATCCCACGGATGGTGTGGAGCTGGTGTGCTAGCAGTGTGAGCCCGCCCATGAGACCTCGCACCCGTCAGATCAAACATGTCTGGCATACCGGACATTCACCTCAACCACGAACGCTTCCGCAGCCCGCCACACTTCCACCGCGTGCCCGTACCCATGGCGATCCCGCGAGTGCAAGAACACCACGTGCCTCCACCGTTGCCGCCGCCCTCCCACCTGCCCATCTCGCCCAACCACGATCCAGGCTGGCAGTGGGGCAACGACCCGAATGGCTCTGACTTTGGACGACCAGCCTCCGTCAAGCCCGGGAGCAGTTTGCTCGGAGGCGGGGCAGCATCGGCGAGGACGTTTGGCGGTAGGGCGGAGAAAGAGAACGATGCTGCATACAATCACAATATCGATTGGGCACGTCGCGGAAGCTCCATTTCGACGGCCACCACCTCGACTGTCACGGGCAACGTCAACGACATGGCAGAAAGTGGCAGCCTGACGCCGAGCGACGACGGCAGCATGTCACGATCAACATCAAATTACAGGTGCGTTCATCCGTCTTCTCTTTGACTTCGTGCCGTGCAAGCGTTCTGGGGAGCGCCCAGGTGCATCCGCTACGACCTGACCCAGTCTTTCTTGCCTTGAGCTTCTCCAGCCCTATGTGCTTGACAACCATGTTTCACTTCATGCACCACCCGCTCACGATCCAACGAGCCAGTGAACGTGGTGACATCGCTCGCCACGCGGCGCACTCGTTGCGGCGTCATTCGCAATGTGGTGGTGCAGTTGCAGCAGCAGGTGGTGGTGGCGATTCAAGAGGCGCCTGCGCACTAGCACCCGACGAAGATCATGGATGCGGCGTCGCCGAATCTGGACGTTGAACAGAAGTGCTTGGCTCTGGGTGCGACGGCACAGCCGAAGCCTCGAATCGTGGAAGCCAACCACATACGAAGACCGGATCGACTGCTGCTGACTGGACGGTGCCTACTTTGCATGTCACCAAAAGTTTCCATTGCAGCGTCTTTTGCGTCCTTCCGTCACTCTTGCACGGCACAATGCTAATGTTCGACGACTACAGGCTGCATGGCGAGAGACATCTGGAACAGCGCACGCTGGAAGCCTCGTCCAACACATACGACAAGCAGTTGCTCAGCCGCATCGGAGGCCCCAATGGCCCGCCGACACCGAAGCGGACGTCGCTGTCGTACTCCAGCAGCGGAAATGCACAAGAGACGGCACAGCTGGCCCACGCAGAGAGCGAGCGTCGGAATTCCCACCTGTTGCGCCCGCTCTCCATGCCAGACCGGCAGCATCAGCACCAGAGTTCGTTGGACTCCCCCGCTAGCTCGCGTTGGCCATCCTCCGGTGCAGTGTCCCCAGGGTTCACCGGCTTCTGGGCTGAGCAAGGCGGCCCGCCAGAGAACAGCCGCTTTCAGCCTTCACGACACAGCAGCATCACTTTCGAGGACAGCATTTCGCAACGAGGGAGCTACGATGCGTCCATGTACGTGCAGGAAGACTTCATGGAAGATAGCCACATGCGCGATCTTCATATCCAGGACCGCCCGGATCGGAGTCCCGGCTCGGACGCACGCGGACAAAAACGACGTGCATCATCACCGCCGCGAGACCTCTCGCGCGAGGATCGCTCTTCGGTGAGCAGTGCTTCCACGCAAAGCGAGCTCGCGCAGCGTCGATCGATACAACACCAGCCACGAGTATCGTCAGTCTCAAGGTTCCACCCGAGTCACTCTTCGGTATCCTCCACTTCATCATACGGCCCAAGGCACGGCTCCTTGGGCTCTTCCCTTGGCGGGCTCAGCATACCAAGCAGTGCAACGAGCTACGCCTCAGGCCGTATCTCGCCCGGCGGTCTGTCCCCTGCATTCGACCCCTCTGATTCCAGGTTCAGTGCGCAGTTCTCCAACACCAAAGGGCTGAGTCCCAATTCTGCCGTTGCTTCCCACCAGCGAAGCCTTTCCCAAAGCTCGCAAGGTCCGCAGCCCATTGCATCCGCAGACAGTGCACCGCAATCACGCCATCCTTCAGTGTCTCAAGTCCACGGCGTATACATCTGCGAGTGCTGTCCGAAAAAGCCGAAGAAATTCGACACCGAAGACGAATTACGCTTGCACGAATCGGAAAAACAATACACCTGTGCTTACTGTCCAAACAGGTGAGTTCGTCCAAACAAGCTCGTTGCACAGGATTGCTGACTCGTCATTCGCTAGGTTCAAAAACAAGAACGAAGCGGAGAGACATCAAAATTCCTTGCACCTGCGGCGTCACAGCTGGTCATGTGCTGCTCTCGCCGGTGTCGAGGCAGCCTTTCATGCCTCATGCTCTGGCAACGGACATGACGTGTGTGGATACTGTGGCGACGAATTTGCCAACCCGCCCCAATGGGATCTGCGGGCCGAGCATCTCAACCATGTGCACAAATTTGGCGAGTGCAACCAGGCCAAGAAGTTCTTCCGGGTAAGTCGATGATGTATCTTGGTACTGATCGGTTGTACTGACGCATTTAGGCTGACCATTTCCGACAACACTTGAAGCACAGCCACCAAGGCACATCAGGTGCGTGTCACTTTGTCACTCGTATACCACTTACACTAACGTTGACAGGGAAATGGACGAACATGCTGGAGCTGGCGTGTATGAAAGACGAACCACTCCCCGAAAAGCGTGTGACAGCATCCAGTCACGCTGCGCCGCCCGCGGTCATGGTCTCTGCGAATGGCAGCCCACCCAGCTCCAAACCATCTCATACGACTGGAGTGGCGGCCGTGGAGCCGAGCTGAAGCCCCACGCGCACCACGCCGATTGCATCTAATACCTGATTCAAGCTTTCTGCAGCTACGAAGCCATCCACGCCCTCGTGGCTCACCGGCACGAGCCAGTGTTTCGATGACCGCGTGTAGTCCGCGTGTCATGCCGACCGCATTCAAGAGACTGAGAGCTCTAATCGCTCGGCTGCGCTGGTAGGAGCGAACGAAAAGACCTCTATAGCTCGAACTTGTGGGCCAAATCAGCAGCGGAATCCAGCGCCTCGTTCCCACGATCTTGCGAGCTTACCACGTGCTTACGCACATGTTCCCCGGTCAGAAGCGCTCGAGTCGAAAGCAGCTGGTAATTATGAGCTCAGCAATACGACTCGTGATGGCAACCTCCGTTATTACGGGGTCGAAGAGAGCTCTCGCGGCGAAAACGCACCGCAATGCTGTCAGCAGCTCTTTGCAGGCTGACTTGCATTGTTGAGCCACAGCTTTTTCCATGTTCCACCATCCTTGTCCTCGCAGTTGATGTGGAACAACCAGCCGCAATGCGATCATCATGCTTGGCAGGTTGGTGTTTTGTTTTCTGGGCCATTGAACGGCGGACGGCGTATTATGGAAGAGAGGTCGAAGAGAGGAGACGAGACCTCGGGGGGCCTTGTTTGACTTGGCTTGGCTTGACTACACATCACATCAGGATGCTTGACTGCTTGCTTGCTTGCTTCCTTGCTTGCCTTAGTGCTGACGTTTGGAGGCGGGAGGATTCTGATGAGAGACTTTTTTTTTCTTGCTCCCCCCCCTCTCTCTCTCGGCTGAATGAAGTGCGTGGGAGAGAGGGATGAAGGATTGGAGGAGGCAATTTTTTATAGGATAGAAGGTTGCACGGGGAAGGAATGGTATTGGGAGGGTTTGTTATGTAAGCAGGTAGATGGGGACCTTGGAAAGGAAAGGCAGGCAAGACATTAGAAGAAGAAGAAAAAGTACATGAGAATATGAAATGTATACCATGGCTTGCCGTGGGGGATTTTTTTTTGTTCTTTTCGGAGCTGTGTGTGTGCAGTGGAGGAGGAGATTGTGATGATGGCGTAGGGGAGCATATCAATCGCGTTTGTTTGAGGTCATTGTTGCTTTTTCACTAATGTATGTATAGAATGTGTCGTCTTGTCGTAAAAAGTCTTGTCGTGTTTGGTCTTATTGGCTGGAAGCTCGAACGCTTGGATGCTTTGAAGGCAAGGGACAAGGGGGGGGGGACCTATGACTTGAGGATATCTGGATCGGCGTCTTCTTTTCAGCACGTTTGACATTTTTGTTTTTGGCATGAGCAGGACGTGGAGGAGGAGGAGGAGGAGGAGGAGAACGAATGACAAAAACACGTGTGGAATTGTGTACGCCCGTGTAATGCATTTGGATTTGAATTGGCCCGAACCTATACTTAATTGTCTTTCCACAAAAGATCCACCAGAGATGGCTGTCACAACAGCGAAGATTCTCCTCCCCATGCGTGGTAACGCAAGGCAACGCAATGCTTTCAAGTCGAAGTGAGGGGTATTTCTACCTTGTTGTTTTTCCTCAAACCGCCAGCATCGCGCCGAAAGCGAGCAGGGCGCCCATGCCGAGGGCGTCCATGCCCAATCTGATGTTCGAAGCGGCGCCTGTGGACTCGCTAGTGCTGCTGCTGCTGGTGGCAGTTGGGTTGTTGGCGTTCGAGCCTGGAAATAAGAACATCGGTCAGTCGAGCAATTCATGACAAGGAGGAAGATGTGAATTGTTGTCAACGCACCGAATGAGCCGCTGCCGCCACCGCTGCCACCGCTTCCGCCACCGCTGCCGCCGCCGCTGCCGCCGCCGCCGCCGTTGCCGCCCGTCTGTGAAGCGGAGTTGCCGCTGCCGGATTTAGTGGCGGAAGGCGACGAGGAGGCGCTCGAGGTGGAGTTTTTGTCGTCGGTGGTGGGGAAGGTGACTTGTTGGCCGTTGGTCTTGCAGATGTCTGCAAAGTACTCCTGTGCGGCTTTGAGGTTGTTGCCGCAGTTGTCGGACATGTAGGATAGGGCTTTGTCGGAGCCACAGATGGTTTTGAAGTCGGAGGGGTCGGACTCTGTGCTGGAGAGGGTGTTAGTTGCTTCTTCTTTGAGACCAATTCTCTACGCGTCTCTTTTGACCGATACTGGTTCGTGAATCTGCTTCTATCTTCCTGGGATTGCGCTTACTTGACGGCTGCGATCACGCATGCTGGAGGCTGTGTTGCGGCCGCGACCTGCGCGGCGACAGACAGGAGGGCGAGGACGGCGGTGGATTTGACAAACATGTTTGCCGATTATCGCGTCGTCGACTAGTAAGAGGATCGGAGGCGTTTCGTGTCGTGAGTTCGAGGAGATTATGGTACGTGCGACCTGAAAGGAATGGCAGGCGCGATCGAAGGGGATCGTAAGGAACGTGGGGTCAAGGAAGGAATGGCAGCACAAATGCTGAAGAGTGATGTGGTGGTATGCTGGAGTCGTCGTTACGTCGTTGGGTTTGGTTCATGATCGTCTGCCGCACCAAACAAGAAGACGGCGAAAGGGGCTTGGTAGTGTGGGGCGCATGGACCGAATCGAATTGCGTGCAGGGCTCACTTGCTTCGAGTTAATACTGCCGATAAAAAACATCCGTGCGCAGCACGCTCTGCTCCTATTAGTTCATTCTATTTCTACTAGTTGCGTGCAATAAGTACGTGCATTTCTCTGCCTTAGATAGCATCCTATATATAGTACTCTATAGTAGGATCTTGGTCTATTATAATAGAAAAAGAAAACGCTTTATATAATAGCTTATAGAGGATCTTTTATTTAGTCTTTCTATTATTTGAAAGGCTATTAGAATTTAGAAGTAATAGCTAGCTACGACTTCGAGTATTATAACTTAAGCCTAGTAAGCTTAAATTTAACTTATAATACTAAGGCTATTTTTAATTTTTTATAGTTCGAAGTATTTAACTAGATAATAATTATTTAAACAAAAAGCTTAAAACTAAGAGACGTAATTAAGTATATTACCGCCTTAATATCTTATATTAACTACAAATTAGTCTATAATAGTAGACTCTCTTACTAGAAGACTACTTATCTATATATAAGTAATTCAGAAAATACGACGAACTACTATATACTAATAACTATCTATAGACGCGTAAAACTAGCTATAGCTACTTATATTGATAAAATAGTCAAAGCTCTTTAATAGCAACATCTATCGCATATAAGATATAGTGAAGCGCTAAGCCGGCACTATCCGCTTAGCTAGAAATAGAATTGCGCTATATAACCTTCTGTCGGCATTCTCGCGCTATTCGGCGGCGACAGGGACCTCCATCTCTCCTCCATCTTCGCTTTCCACGATGATACATTTGCCATTTCCCTTCTCATAAGCGGTTATCGAGGTGCAAAGATTGAAGTCGGAGAGTCTCCGGCCATTACCGACCATACAGCAGCACGTCGCACGATGGTGGCACTCGAAAGCAGCTGTCCGCAGCCGGTCCTGCAGCCACACCGATGTGCGGTCGCTCCGCAGAATGCAGAGACGGTAGGTCCTGGCGGGACTGCCATCGTCGCGTCGCTTTGCCTACGGTGATGGCCATGTCTTGCAATTCATCCGGCGTGTACTGATATCCAGAACAAACCCATGCTCTCTCCACAGTGTGACTTCCGCATTGATATACCACGCGATTGGCATCTAGCGAAGCATGCCATGGCTGCAGCTTCAGAGGGGACTCTTGCATCTAGTGGCTCGGCGTAAGGTTGCCTCACTGCATCTGGCGGCCCCGAACCTAGAACATCGCAGACTCGCTCTACGCGACGACATCCTTTGAAGACAGTTCCATTGCGCGGAGAAACTCTCGGCAGCCCTGGTGCGCAGAACAAGACTTTGTACCCATTGATCGTAGTCACCACTCACAGACCTGCCCACCTTATCGCCATCGCTTGCCACGATATCTCCAGCTTCCGCATCGTTGAGATCCTTCATCCTGAATCCCACCGGGCTCGCCACAGCAACAGCACGTCAGCTTGACATCTCCACGGCGCGAGGACAGACATGCTGCTTTCGCCCAGCACTCTGCCATGGCTTTGATCCCCGAAGCTCGACCTGACAACGACTTCCTCGGCTTCTGCCGTGGCGCGTACAATTTGCAGAACGGCGATCGCGAGGCCGCGTTGCAGAAGGCGAAGGAAGGTGGAGCTTACTCACGCAGCGGCTCCTCGACTAAGCACGCGAATGCATACTATCAAAAGTGCCGCGAGCAAAAATGCGCATTCCGCAGCAACCTAGTCAGCGCAGATCCAAACCTACTATGCATTAAAGTCATCACCTTCCCGGAACGAGGCATGAAATTGAGGTGGACCTTCCTAGCAAAGTCACACGTACCGCAGCGTGCTGTCATGCACAACATGTTCGCATACAAATGCATCTTTTGTGTCTACCAGAATGCGCCGGAGCCTGCGGTCTATGCTGGAATGGATGCGTATCTCGACCACATCGATAGCGCTCACCGAGGACAAGAACTGCATGCTGTGGTGCAGTACAAGACTCGGTGCGTGAGCAACAGGATCGCAGATGATCAGGAGCCGTTCGACATCAATCTGTGGCCTCCCAATGATAGTGAGAACTCGAAAGTGTCAGAGTGGCTTTCAGATGAGTATCTTGATCGCAATATTCGACCACGACAGGGGACGATGGATTCCAAGCGCAGCTACCAGCGCAGTAATGCCAAACCTGCAGATGCAGACGAGGAATCAGATGAGGACGAGGGAAGAGAGCGGATCGCAAACCAGTCTTCTTCCCGAGCAGACCAGCTCTTAGCGCCCCCGCCTCAATTCAGGCACATTCACCCTGCACTCAACCCCTTGGTATCACAGCAGACAGGCACCAGTGCATGGGATGATGCAGACGCGAATCCATGGGCCGAATCATCATCACCTCATGCTGCCTTCGTGTATCAGCCTCTTCGAACGGAGTTCAGGAACCAAAACATAGCTCATGATGGAGAACAATGGCCTGAGCGTTCAAATGAAGTGTATGCACCCGAAATCCCACCACGATCGGAATTGCGGCCACCGGAAACAGTCAGGCAAATGCAGCAGGCCTTTTCTCGATCGAGTCTGTCAAGCGCGGTTGACGAGAGCGTCACAGCCTGCCTGAACGACATCATCCAGATCTATGCTGATGCGCTTGTGATCTTAAATGACCTCGCACAGCAAGCAGCCCAGTCTTTACGGCTTCCACCCTCACCACTTTTGTCATTCGCTGTAGGAGACGCGCCACCCGAAATAGAGAAGTTGCGACAGCGCGGCTTGGCTCTCTTCGGGCCTTCATTCGACATTGCAGATGATGGTGCAGTCGCACATTTGCAACGCACATCGAGGCAGCTGTACAGTGGGCTATTCAGGCCCCTCGGCCAGGCCGCGAGGGACGTTACTTTCAACGACTACGCTTCAATTCTGCAGGTAGCAGAATACAGCCAGCAGACCACAGTCGCATTTCTCAAGCACAGACTTGCGACATTCAATGCCACGGGAGGCCCCCGTCCCATATCACCACAAAGGTCGCCGCACTCTCTACAGCCCCCAGTCATTGCACGTTCTGGCTACTCACCAACTCATTCACGTGCATCATCACAGGACGTTCCAAGATTGAGCCATTTCTCTGATGACAGTCAATCTGGCGCTGAATCTGAGCGACAGCCCTCGACGGCTTCAACAGGCTCCCACCAGCCTCCAAATCAACCCGCGGTACCTGATGGTCGGAGACGTAGCTCGATGCTAGGCTTTCTTAAACATGGTGTGCGAGGGAGTAGTGACCAAGTAAAAGCAGAGAGCGGCAAAAGTGGAATGACGAAGTTGGATTTCAGACACCGGAAGCACTCTGAGGGGACAAAGCAAGGCATGTCGAAGGCTGTCGAGTTGGATTCAACACCTGTGGTTCCGAGATGAATAGGTCGCGTGTTCGCTGCAGATAACGAGAGTAATGGGACGTGTATGTTGCGCGACGAAACCGGCACGCAGAAATCTCCTTGTTCGGCCCATCGGGCGCGGATGCCTCGGTGGTGTTCTGCGCTTCTTTGTCTTGTCTGATGATCTCTGTGATGCTTTGACCCCGCAAGCTTTGTTGTTCGTTGGTTTTGTTTCTTTGTTGCCGTTGCTGTGGAGAAGTGTGGTGTTTGGATGGCGACGGCGGGTTTCGTGACGGGCGCCAGTGGGTGTTCTCTCTGGTCCGATGCGCCCGTTCCGCTGTGTGCTTCGCGGTTGCGCTGCGGGCCTTGTTACCGAGACGATACGACACGACACGGCTTTGATGCGACAGCGGCATTTGCGAGGATGCCACTAGTGGCGATGGCGCTGGAGGCCGATTTTGAGTGAGGTGAAGAGCTGTATGAGGTGGATGCATGGGGCCGGTGAAGGAATGTGGGAAGAGGGAGTTGGATGTGGTGGCGAACACTAAGGAGGGCTGGTCAGACAACTTCCTACCGCGAATTGCAAGAAAAGTCAAGTCAACCTCATCTGGATAGGTCGAAATTGGCTGCTCAGTACTGGGGAATCCTATGTGCAAGCTGGTCTTCTTGCACGCTTGTGGTCAGCATGCGGTCTTGAGCGCCATCGTAGCGACCCAGCATTGCAGTGGAGCTCGCAGGAGAGGATTGACGCAAGAGACCTTGCACAAGGCACTCTCAGATCTGTTTCTCTCTCCTCCGGATGAACGCAAGCGCGATCATAACGATGAAAAGATAAAAAAGAAGTGTTTGTTCCAAAAATTGAGTGCCCGGCTACCTCGACCATGAAGGCTGAGTGTAGTCAACGCTGCCTCAACCATAAAGGCTAAGTGCAACGTCGCTGCTCTAATGCTGTGCCAAACCACTGGAGAACCCGGGCTTGGTCGCGAACAGAAGAGAGCAAACGACGACCCAAGCAGTCGGCCAAACTGAAGGGCAGAATAATCTCCAGTGCTTGCGAGCCTTCTCGTCTCGGTGACTTGGCGGACCCCGAGAGTCGAAATTGTCATGTCGCAATCTCTCCGGCGCTTGTGTTGAACAATGCCTTCGTTGAGCGGTGGTCGGTCTTGGCTGCTAGCGCATACGAACGGCCGAGAGAGGTGCGGAGTGCAATGATAATCACCCGTCTCATCCAGGCACGCCAGCAGTAGAGTTTGCTTCTCTGATCAACATCCGAAGATGTGATGAGCGCGAGTCGGACGCGGCGAAGCTCCCTCATATCCGCGACTGATTGCCGCACCTTCGAGAACCTGGTCGTGTGTGGTTGTAAAGCCCCCAGTGCCCAACAAAAAAAAGCCCTCAGTAAAACGACAAAAGCAGGTGCCAGACTGCTACCCTCCTGGAATTGCTGATGACCCAGTTGAATCGACGCTGTCGCGGACCATCGAACAGCGATTTGATCGAGTCGCCCCACTCGGAAGGATTGGACTTCGTCCTCGTGGCACGCCCTTGACTTCTGATAGGAATCTGTGCTCGCCGTGGTGAACCGCAGGAGACGTTCGCGGGGTTCGCATTAGTACAAGCAGGGGGGCCACAATGAAGATTGGTCGCTGAGAGTACTCTCCGCCCGGTACCAAAAGCGGATTTACCCGGCACCAGAGGTTGGGGGCAGGGGGTCGGGCACGCTTCGCAGGAGGGTTGTTGGTAGATGTAACGAAGAGAGCGACACAAGGGAGGAAGAAAAGATTTATGGCAAACACGCCGCCGCAGCTGACTCATCTATTTGCGCGCGCACGTCACGGACGAGAGCGATGAAACGCGCTAACGCATTGTGCACATTCACTTCACTTCCACATGCACATGCCAAGACTTTCGCGCCCTCTGGAAGACAGTCGGCCGCACGCCATGCCGTGCTGCTGAATCTGAAGTCAACAATGCGCATTGCACCTGTATGAATTAGATGGCCGCGGCAGCTTGTTAATGGCGTGAAGCTCGCAAGCAGAAGTTCGCGACGTGGAGGACCGCGAAGTAAAGCGTACCGTTCACCGTCGATCACATGCATCAACAAACGCCACAGACGCAGGACTCCAGTCGCTCGCAGATCCACTTGTACTTGCCCCATTCACCTCTCTAGAACCCCGCCTCTGGTATTTATTCGACAGGCTACCGGAACCCCCATTCCTTAACAACAAGCTCGCGCAGCATACCCAACATGGCGATCGAAGAGTCACCACACCCCAACGGCACGACCGAGAAGTTCTGCCTCGTCCCACACTTCGCGGAGCCACCGAGCCGAGAAGCCTGTGTGGTGCCGCAAAGAACGATCAATGCACTTCGCCGAAGTGTACAAGCTGCGTCAAATTCCGGCGGCATCTGTCGAAAAGGGTTGACCACATTGGGACGCACCCAAGGATCACCACACCAATATGTACGCAAAGTTCGAAACACCAGAACAAGCCCGTCGTTGGGGCGAGTTCATTACCGAATGGGCAGTGCTCCAGGTAAGTGTCCTTCGGGTCCTTCAGTGGAACTTTCGTCGCTCATCGTCGTTGGGAACCACATAGAAGCAAGCTGCTTGCCCCGATTCCAGAGAAGCCAGTGCCTTTCAAGAAGGAGATGATCATCCTAAGCAAACGTGACGAGACGTACTGGTACCCGGCAGAGATGGTCGAGAGCCTGCCCTACAAGCAATATCGCGTCTCCTTCCTTGCCACTCAATTTGGCTACTTTAGAGAGGCGAGATGAAGGTCTCGGGCCTGAAGCTGTTGCCTGTGACTCGCGCATCTGGCCTTCGAGTTCAACACGATGCAATCAGAGGGTACATGAGCTATTTCCCGAGCACGACACCCGCAGCAACAAATGAAGTCCTGAAAGACTGACCCCCGGCCCCCGCCAACCCACAGCCACCGAAATCGAAGAAGCGAGAACCTCAGGGAAAGAAGGGTGCGCAGGAGACCAAAGGTGATAAGCAAAGCAAGGGCGGCAAGAAGAACAAGGCCGCAAAGGAGGGCGAGGGCGTGAAGAACAGCGAGGTCGTCAAGGCTCCGCAGAAGTCGAAGGGCTCGAAGGAGAGTGCAAAGAAGAACCTTGTGTAGAGTAGCGCTTGGATGCTAGCAAGACCGTTGATGCGTTTCTGCATGCAGGGAACACGACATCGCACGCGATCAGATCAAAGGTGTCAAACTTCATTTCTCTTGCCTTTTCGAGACTGTAGAGCACCCAATACCTCGGTTCCACAGCGCTGACTGCCAGGGTAAACTTGGTCTCTTGGTGCCGATGCCCCGCCGACATAACCCCTCAAATAGAAGCACGCAGCTCCTGAGTATTTGGTTCCAATGCCACACAATGCGCTTTGGAGGCCTCCAACCTTGTGCAACTTGCCACGTGCTACACTACATGCCCGGAGGAGGAGGGACCTAAGCCAGATCAGTCATGTTCAGGTAGATCTCATCACTTCTGTGCTTACGGCGCTGTACGGGTTGTATGCTCCTGGAGGCCCTGAAGCGGCTTGCTGGCCATCCTGGGGAGGCGGAGGAGGCACTCCATTGCTGTAGTCGACAGGTGTTTGAGACTGCTGACTGTATCCTGCGAGAGCGTCAGCGATCTGGAGATGTGTTGCAGTGAATAATGTATACTGACCTTGGTACTGTGCAGCAGTAGCAGCAGCACCGGGCTGCATGTACTGGGCCATGACTGCTGCGTACCCACCGTACGCAGCGTAAGGATCAGCCTGCGGGTTCGCGGCATAGTATGCAGCCCACGCCTCATACTGCTTTTGCTGTTCGGCAGGATCTGTTGGCGCCGCTGCTGCTGCACCCTGCTGTGCTGCCATCGGGGATTGAGCACCGCCGTAGCCTTGCGCGGCCGCTTGAGCATACTGATCGTACGGGTTGGCCTGCACGTAAGGATCTGGCTGGCCTGTGGCACCGTAGGCGCCCCCATAGGCACTGCCTCCTCCATTTCCATAAGCGCTGCCGCCTCCATACGACCCCGAATTCTGACGGTCGCCACCACGGCCATGGTATCCGCCACGCTCGTCTCCGCCGTATCCACCACGTCCACCGCCAGGACCTCGCTGAGGACGCTCTTTGAAATCTTGGTATTGCTGGCGCACGGATTCGAGCAGTGACTTACACATTTCTTCTGCGGTATCAACCATGGTCTGCTCTGGACCAGCAACGTGCAGATACATCTGCTCGTCACTCTCGCGGCCCGTGTCGTGTTCCATGAAACCACTCCCGCGACCTTTGATCTGCACGCGACATCTCGTCTCTTGCTGAATGTGCTTGACGTAACTACCTCCAGAGCCTACGACTTGAGCACGGAGGTTGAATCCTGGGATTGGTTCGAGATCGATGGGAATGCGCTTCTCGGGCCACTTGCGGCGGCCAAGATGGTCACGGTCGGGCTGCTCTCGAGGCTCTTCGCGGCGACGGAAGCGGCGTTCGTCGATCAGGTTCGGCAGCTCCTGCTGCATGAGCTCTTCGATCTTCTTCACGGCTTGTTCCAGGCCATCCTTGGTCGTGCTCGTTACGTGCAGATAAAGCGGTGGGTTCTGGACCTGTCTCAGCGAAGTGCAACCAGTGTGAGCCCTTTTCCACGCGGCAAAACTCACCGCTGCCGTAGCCATGCTCTTGTCGGGATAGTAATTTCCACGAGTAGTGACATCTTTACGCGATCAGTCTGGGTACCTGCAAAGTCAAAAAGCGTTTCGTGCGAGTGGAAGCGTACCGGCGCCAGTTTCCTCTTTAATCTAGATGTCACATTGAGGTCAGCAGATGCAAATGGGGACGGCCGTCGGTAGCTGTGTTGCGCTATGAGTAAGTCTAAGTGCTTCTCCTCTAACGTTTGTTTCTTACAAACCCAATGCTGTTGGTCTTGAGGTGAAGAGGGAATGAAGCAGGCTATGCCTAGGAGTATCAGTGGGATCGAGTGAGTATTTACCATCTTCTGAGTGCTGCCTTTAGTCAACGTGTAGCGATTGCGCAGGTCGTTGACCTCAATATCCTTGATGAAGTCACCATCTTGCTGGTAGATATCGTTGCTCAAGGAAGAGCCTGCTGCGGGGGCCGAAGGCGACTTGGAAGCGCCGGCTTCGACTGTCGATGGCTGCGATGCGTCAGTGGGTACTTTTGTGTCCAATGCCCTGCCTGGTAGTCAATGTGCCCAAAGCATTCACATGTGAAAAGAGAGCCGTCAAGCGCGGCACGATAAGCTGCTCGCACCAAAGGGACAACCCGTCCATGCTGCATGACTACTACGTGTCCGAGAACGAACCGATCTCACCAGCATATCCTCTCCAACCGCATACTGAAAGCGACGTCGTCGTCCTTACCTTGCGAATCGGGGGCACTTCGACCTGCTGGATGCCTTTCTGCTTCTGCAACTGGGCACTGATGCGGGCGGCAGCTGCAGCAGCGAGGGCGGCCGGGTCTTTGGCCTCGTCTTTCTTGTCGCCGGCAGCGGGCGACTCCACGCTCTTCACGGGACTGCGCTCGCGTGCAGAAGCCTCGGGGTCCTTGGTTGAAGGGCTGCGCGAGCGGCGGTCGAATCGCGATTTGCGCGGCGGCTCTTCGCTCGGCGCCTGGTCGAAGCGGGAACGCTTGCGAGGTTCCTCGGACATGGTGGGCGTTGCAGTCGCCAATGTGAGGAATTGTCGAGCAGTGGACGCTGTCAAGAGGAGACGCAGCGGCGCATGGCGGTCAAGTCGGACGGAGAGACAGAAAGCTGATGCTCGAGCTTGCCTCGAGATTTCGGATCGTGCAGCCGGAAGTCGGCCCACCTTCCCCGCCGGCCGGGCTTGTAACTCTGCAAGCTTGCAGCTCTCCGCACGCCGAAAGTCTGGCATGGGCGGAAGAGAGTCAGTATTTACTATCGCAGTAGCACAGCCCGTCAGCCGCCATTGACACATCGCCGCCGCTCCACGCCCTCACAATGGCCTCGAAACGTGCTGTCCAGCTGCTCGCACGTCAGCTGCAGTCTCCGCCAGCCCGTCAGGTCGCCGCGTCGCAAATCCGCCATCAGTCCTCGTCGACGTCCGCAATCGCATACAAAGCCCTCCATCGCCGCATTGCGCCCCTGCCCACTGCCGGCCAGCCGGGCGCCTCCAGTATCTCGCCCGCCGCCGCCGTCTCGTCCATCCTCTACGAGACTCCTCTGCCTGACAAGGCGCCTCCCAAGAGACACGTCCTCAACTGCCTCGTTCAAAATGAGCCCGGTGTGCTCTCCCGTGTCTCGGGGATTCTCGCGGCACGTGGCTTCAACATCGACTCTCTCGTCGTCTGTAGCACAGAAGTCGCAGACCTGTCGCGTATGACAATTGTGCTGCAGGGCCAGGATGGCGTCGTGGAGCAAGCCAGGAGGCAGCTTGAGGACTTGGTCCCTGTGTGGGCTGTGCTGGACTACACTCAAGCACCACTGGTGCAGAGAGAATTGCTGTTGGCCAAGATCAGCATCCTGGGCCCAGAGTACTTTGAGGAGCTCCTGGCTCACCACAGGGAGATGACGGGTGACGCGACATATGGAAACGTGGACTCTGCAGCCATTGGCGGTGGGGAGCTTGGCAATATCGACGGCCAACCAGAGGCTACCGCAACTTCACCGTCGTTCGAGGAAGACATTGGTGCTACCACGGTGAGTGTATACCATTCAGCGGCACCCACTGCGCATCGACAAGTCGTGTAGCGCACGATGGAGGGACGACACTATTAGGAGCCAAGCACTAACACGGATGCCAGGATATTGACTTCCATCCACGAAACCTGGCCCCATCCGAGGCCCTTCGAATGAAGCACCAACATCTCGAGACCATCACTTATCTCACTCACCAGTTTGGCGGAAAAGTGCTTGATATCTCCACAAACAATTGCATCATCGAGCTTAGTGCCAAGCCGAACAGGATTGACTCATTTATGAAGCTGATCTCACCGTTTGGTATTCTCGAATCGGCGCGAACAGGTCAGTACAAATGCAGTCAACCAAGCACCATTGGTCTTTCGGGGACTGGAGATGCTGACTACTGCAGGACTTATGGCATTGCCTCGATCTCCACTCGAAGGCGGCGAGAGCGAACAGACGAAGGAAGTGGAAGAAGTCATGGATGCTGCGGCGCTTCCTCCCTCATAGGCGAAGGGCTTGACAGTGCAGCGTTGGCGTCTCAATCTTTCAACATCTTCGTCACATTCTGGTCATGGGAACGGACGGAAGACAGTTTCATGTGCATTGGTTAGCAGCGGCGTTCGGGTGTACAATACTCAATGCTCAGGGTGACTCTCACAGAGAGCTCGACAAGCTGAGACTGCTGTGCATGAATGTAATGGATTCACTTCGATTCGGCAGGCCTCTTGTGTGTCATACGGAGTCCTTCAGCTGGTAGGCGACGGACAGCACAACCAGAAGCATGGCCAGCGATACCGGATGACGTGCAAAGAACAGAACTGCACCAGAACATGCGCGTCACTCCACATTGGCGTTTGCTGGTCTCGTAGAGTCGCCCCTCCCGAGGATTTTATTTCGGTGCCTGAAGTCTGCCGCCGGAATACCCCGCGTGAAAATGAATGTCGCAGGCGCAGGCATATCGCTTTGTGGTGGGTGGAGAAGCATCATGCAGGTACATACCTGAGAACGTCCAGCCTCGGCACAAGCGCGTCTCGCACTCTGACGTTATCGGTTTTTAGTCTCCAACAACGTCCATTCGTCCCTTCGCTCCTTCTAGCGCTGATCGTTACCCTATCTCGGCCCAACGTGGCGTTCTCCCGACTCTATTTGCACTCCATAGCACCGCCCACTGGCCAGCCCTACAGCGGCGACAGCCGCAAGAATCTGGATGCCTTCGGACGTCTTTCAAATCACATGCGTGAGTGTGGCGTCAGAATTCCGAGAACGATGTGTGGCGATGATACTTAAGTGAACGACCTGGTTTCCCCTCCATCCCGCTAAATTTAATGAACGTCACACCAAACATCCTTCGACATGGCCATCGAACGAAACCCCAAGGACTCTATGAAGTCCACATGGCGAACGGATCCAGAAAAGAAAGGCTGGACCTTCCACCACCACCTCTATAACTGGCTGTCGATGAATCCCAGTGATCTCGACCGCGCAACACCCGTCCATCAGAAATCAGACAAGATGCCATATATCCCCGAATTAGAAGCCCACAAGTGGGTCCTACCACACGCTCTCTGGCCCTTGGCTCTCCACCAACTCTACACATGGTACTTCAGCAAACCCCTTCACTGGTTTCCCGTCGTCGTCTTCTACTCCATCGCCTACAAACTCAACGCCATTCACGAAATCAACATGATGCGCAACCTCGGCCACACCTATGGCTTCCTCGACGGAGATAAACACGCCCGCGACGAAGTTCCCGACCACGGCGTGAAAAAAGTCTTCCGCTCTCTCTCCTCCACCTCCACCTTCCGCCCCTTCATGACCGTTTTCCTCGCCTACCGCACCGCCTCCAGTCCCTGGGACTCTCTCAGTCTCATCTACCTCCCCCTCGAACTCGGTCTCTACGGCATCGTGCTCGACTTCTTCTACTGGTACCACCGCTTCATGCACGAAAACGAAACCTTGTGGAAATTCCACCGAACCCACCATCTAACCAAACACCCCAACCCCCTCTTGACCTTGTACGCCGACACCGAGCAAGAAATCTTCGACATCGCCATCATCCCGTTTCTCACCTACGTGACCCTCAAATACGTTTTCCGCTTTCCCATGGGATTCTCCGATTGGTGGTTGTGTCATCAGTACATCGTTTTCACGGAGCTGTTTGGACATTCGGGGTTGAGAGTTTGGACGTCTCCGCCGAGTACGAATGCGTGGTTGTTGAGTTATCTGGGAATGGAACTTTGTACGGAGGATCATGATTTGCATCATCGGCAGGGGTGGAAGAAGAGTCGGAATTATGGGAAACAGACGAGGGTGTGGGATGTGGTTTTTGGGACGGCGGGGGAGAGGATTGAGATGAAGGAGGGGGTGGTGGATTGGAATCAGAAGGTCAGAATGTCTTGGTGGTAGGCTTGATGGAAGAATATGGTGGATTATAGATGAGGGGGAATGAAGCGGAGGATATACCCAGTGCAAGTTTTGGTTTTCACATTGTGGCTTTTGTGATGGCGTTATTTAGCAAAGACGAGAGTGATCTTGTCGACAAGCATGAATCCGCGCTTGAGTGGCCACTATTTTTGCCTTTGCTGTCTCTCCTCTCTTCACTCTCATCTTGCCTCACCGAGGTAGTTCTACAACCCACTCAGTCAATTCAATGCTCAATGGGTCGATGTTTCACCATACCACTCGCCACACAACCTCACCACTTCCTTGAAACACCAAGCTCCACTACCATTTGCTCCCGCCCGCACTGAACACAGCACCTAGCTACCCACCCCACCCCTCTGTCCCACCTCCCTCACACCACCCTCCAACCTCAAATCTACCACCTTACTTCTCCCCTCCCCTTTCTTCCCCAACCCTTCCCCTTCCTTCCACCCATTCTTCTCCAACATCTTCTTCCCAAACGGCATCGAGACCGGAAGGTCTTCTGCTCGCGGCAAAGTCTCCCAAGTCATCGGTTCCTCGTCTCCTTTGGCATCAGAAGCTTGCTGGGCTGCCAGTCGAGTGCTGGCCTTCGAGACTGAGGAACGCGCAGACTTTGCTGGGTTGGAGAACGTCGAGTTGAATTTCGACGAAGTGGAAAGATCTGGTTCCCATGGTGCGTCTGACGGGAGGACATGTCGGTCGAAAGGAGAGATGGGAGCCCAGGTGTACGTTGACGAGGGCTTGTTGAGTAGTTTCTTCTGCTCTTGCTGTTTGAGAAGGACGTGGCGAGGTGGTTTCAAGTGCAGAAGCTTCTGCTCGTCGTTATCCAGATTGCCACTCGGTGCTGCGGGGGCTACTCCTTTTTTGGAGTCATGATCAGGCGCTGGAGCTCCGCCATCGCTTTGGCGAAGTTGAGCACGGAGACGAGCGAGCAGCTCCGCATCGACGTCTGAAATGTGAGTCTTTGTGTCGTTCGGTTCTGCGTATACTTGCTGCTGTGGAAGGTCGAGTATAGCTTGCTCGTAGTCGTATTTGCCGTGCGGCGGTTGGAAAGATGTAGCTTGCGGCGAGAAGACAAAACCACCGCTCTGAGGCGCTTGTTGATTGAATGTGCGGCTCGAAGCCGCTCGTGCGGTGGAGGCGCCGGTGGTAGCTGCACTGTCCGTCAATAGTGGTTGTTGCGGCGGCGATGTAGTCGGCAGAGTTGGCTTGCGGCGTCCCTCGAAGAGGACTTCGTGTTCCGGCGAAGAGGAGCGCGAGCGCTGCGTCTGCCAACTCTCCTTGGATTCTGATTTGCGGCGACACATGTCTCGAAGAGGGATCAGGCAGAGGAAGATACAATGGTGTGAGTGTGCTCGTTGAGGTAGATGGTTGGCGGTCAGTGAGTGGTTGATACGCGGTGGCTTTGAGGAGGAAACGAAGCGAGAGAAGAATTTGAAAGTGACTAGTGGTCTCTGTTTGCTGCGACTGCATTGGCATTTTCTGCCAGAGGCTTCTGCAGCGCGCCGCTGTGCGGCTGCGTTTGCTCGGTGTGAGATCGGTAGTGAGGTAGGAGGCAGGAAATGTACATACGCTCAAACGCTACGAACCCTATATGTGACAGCGGCCCTTCTGATGATGAGAACCATACCGCGCCATGATGAGTTTCATGTTACCAATCACAATGAAAGGGCGCCAGGCGGAGAATCGTTTGTTGGGAGTCTTCTCATCGATGAACCGCGAAGCAACCTCCTGTCTTCTCGTACAATTTTCACCCTCGATGGAATGCCACCGATGCTTGCTATTCCGCCCAGTACCTCAACAACTTATTGTCATACGAGTTGCATAACGAAGCGCATGCAACACGCTGAGCGCGTATGGCACGTAAGTTTAGTTCCCTCACAGGATCGGATGATCACCTTCAAGGTGCGGCCCTAATATTTCCATGATTCACAACGAACGCTTCCAGCGCCGAGGTGGCTGCCCACAGCCTGTTCTCAGCCTCCTGGAAGACAAGTGAAGCTGGCGAGTAGAAGACCTCATCCGCGACCTCCTCCTGATGCCGAGGGAGGCAGTGCATGAATCGCCAGTCCTGCTTGGCTCCACCACGCACGGCAAGGTCCTTTGTGATCTGGAAGCCGGCAAAGTCGGCCAGTCTCTTCTTGGTCTCGGCCTCCTGACCCATGCTGACCCAAGTATCTGTGACAAGCACGTCAGCGTTCTTGACGGCTTCCTCCGGCACGTTGGTCTCCGTGAGCTTGAAGCTGGGGTTGATGCCCTTGATGATGTCTCGCATGAAGCTTGGAATCGCGTATCCTTTCGGTGTAGCCACGCTGACTTCTACGCCCAGCTTGGCAGCGCCAATGGCAAGATCGAACAGCACGTTGTTCGCATCACCAATCCATGCCAGCTTCATGCCTTCCAAGCCCAAGCTCTCCTGGTTCCAGCTCTTGCTCTTGCTACCGAATGCCTCAACAAGGGTTTGGAAGTCGGCGATGGTCTGGAGGGGGTGGTAGAGGTCCGACAGAGCGTTGATGACGGGCTTGCTGCTGTGCTTTGCCAAATCTGCCACGTCGGCATGGGCATTGACTCGCGCTACGATGGCAGACACCATGCTGCTGATGACGAGGGAGGTGTCGTAGAGTGACTCATTCACGCCCAATTGAATGTCGTTGGATCCCAGGAACATGGGATGTCCGCCGAGCATTTGGACGGCAGATTCGGTCGAGACACGGGTTCTGGTAGAACGTTTGGTGAACATAAGGGCTATTGTCTGTGCGCCCAGCCTGTTCTGGAGGTGAAATGGGATGCTCCCCGACTTGACTTGGGACTTGTACTTGGCGGCATTCCGTACGAGTGTCGTGAGTTCTTGCGGTGTCACATCGCTGATGGAGAGCAAATGACGAGGAGCGAAGGGCGATTGTGGTGAGGGCTGGGCGGGCGAGCTGTAGAAGCGCTTGGTGGCATTGGCAGCACTACGCAGAGTCGACGGTCGGCAGAGTCGTGAGCGAGCCATTGTGTGCGGTGCGGAGGAAATTATTCTGAAGCTGCAGCGTCGAGCTCCAGCTGCACGCCGGAGCTTGGCTCTTCTTGACTCCGCCGTCTCGTCCCATCCACAGCATCCATCATCCCCGCCTTCACTTGATTCGCCGCACGGTCTTCGCTGCATGATGCGAACCATCACCTGATCACGGTCACACAGCTCCTACTCTTCCACTTCCCGTCGCCAGAAGCGTTTCTTCTTTGTCGAGAACGGTAGCAGGCATCCTCGCCCCCATCGCATGAACGGCCCCTCGACAAGCGTCGCACGCTGGTGACGTAGCGATCAGCCCGACCACGACACGAGAGAGCCACCATGGCCAACACGCATCTCGACGAGGACGAGCCTGCGCAGCGCGAGAGCGATTTCGGGGCGTCGGAGAACACACCACTGCTGGCGGGAGGTCAAACAGAACGTGCCGAACAGAGCCGACCGCAGAACGATTCATCGGCCTCATCGCTGTTGCGAGGTATTCAAGGCAGCAAGGGCCCCAACAGGAAGAAGCTACGATGGCCGAGCCTGATCGCCTTACTGCTGCTATGCATTGTCGCTGCATTGATCGTCGTCTTTGCCTTTGTGGCGCCGACAGCAGTCCAGCAATATGCCGCCCAGGCCGTCGTCTTCGAACCCACGAGCCTCTCCATTGACTCCTTCACTGCGACCGGAGTGCGCGCGAGAGTGCAAGGAAACTTCAAGCTGGATTCGACAAGAGTGAAGCAGGCATCAATTCGAAGACTTGGGAAACTATGCACGTACATCGCAGAGGAGGTGGAGACGGGAGATGGAAACATGGCCGTGTCGCTGCCAGAGTACGGGAACGTGCTGCTGGGCATCGCGCATCTGCCTCCCATCAAAGCATACATCCGCGATCAACACATCACTGGCATTGACTTTCTGACCGATCTCGAGCCGGGCAATATCGATGGGATCAGAGCCATCGCCAACGACTGGATCGATGGCCGGTTAGGATCGCTGCGCGTCGTGGGCAGGGCTCAAGTGCCACTGAAGAGTGGTCTGATCAGCCTGGGCAAGCAACTCATTGTACAAGAGATGACATTCAGTGGCGATGAGATACCCTCAATACCTGCGTACGACATTAAGAAGTTGAACTTCAGGGAAGTCGACATCCCCACCGGCAGGGGCATGGCCGCAGATGTGTCAGTCAAAGTACACAACGACTTCCCGATCGATTTCACTGTGCCGCCACTCGGCTTCGGTATTCTTGTCGACAATTGCGAGAAGAGCGACCCATACATCATGCTCGCAGACGCCATCACCGAGCAAATCCACATTCGACCAAAGAAGGACGTCGTCGCCAACGCAACTGGAACCGTGCGCGAGCTGCCCTCTGTCTTGACACAAGACTGCCCCGGCACGTCCATGTCGCCACTCGATATGTTCCTCGGACGTTACATCCACGGGGAAACCACCACTGTCTATGTGCGCGGCTCGGATTCGCCCTCGCTCGACACGCCGGGCTGGATTACAGATTTGATGAGAGACATTACCGTGCCCGTGCCTGTTCCGGGCCGCACTTTTGGTCAGTTGATCAAGAACTTTTCTCTGACAGACACGCACTTCGGGTTGCCTGACCCCTGGGCCGAACCTGGTACTCCCTCGAGCAACCCTCGCATCAGTGCCAACGTCCTGGCAACCATTTCTCTGCCAGAAGAGATGAACTTTAGCATAGACGTGAACAAGGTCCGCGCCAATGCCGATGTATTCTATAAGAAAAGGAAGCTTGGTCGCCTCGATCTCAGCAAATGGCAAGACGCCAACAGTACCCGCGTCGATGCACGCGATGACGAAGGTCCCACTCTTCTGGTACAGAGCACCGTGAAAGATGCTCCTCTTGAGATACAAGACGAGGATGTCTTCACAGATGTGATTCAAGCTCTGATGTTTGGCACGAAGACGGTGGTCATGACCATCAAAGCCGAGGTTGATGTCGGCGTTGATACGGCGTTGGGAGATTTTGCAATTCGGAAGATACCCGCGGAAGGCTCAGTGCCCGTCAAGCGTAGGTCTTAACCTCGCCACACATTGCACATTGTGTACAGCATCACGATGCTACGATTGTACGTGTTTAGAAGAATAGATAGGCTAAGTATGCTATAGCTGTCTCGCGACCGCAACCTCCACCCGATGGCCATGATCCACCTAAGCATGGCGGCAACGATCTCATTGGAGGTCTCCATCCCAAGATAACTGATCTGAATATCGTGAACACCACAAAGTCGTCACTGACGATTGTCGCCCGCGCCAACATCACTAATCCTACCAATTACACTGCGACGATACCCTACATTGACATCCACATCATCAAGAACGGCTCATTGTTAGGACACGCCACGGCTAGGAATCTCTCAATTACGACAGGCCTCAATGCAGGTCTCTCAGTCGAAGCAGTATATGCCCCACTCGAAGTCGGCGGCCCCGAAGCAAGAGCCGTAGGCCGCGAATTCATATCCCAATACATCTCCGGCTGGAACACGACCATCACTCTACAAATGCATGAGAAATCCATTCCTGCTAACCCCAAGCTCAGTCGAGCTCTAGCTCGTATCCCCATCGAAGTACAAGCTCCCAAACTCGGTGATGTCGCTCCTCCAGACAACGGAGACGACGATGACGGAGGGGACAAAGATCCTGAAGAACCTCCCGATGATCCTTGGAGTCCTGATGACGATGGCGATGACGAAAATGGCGATTCCACCGGGCCTCAATTTATCCGCGACGCTACAATGCACCTCCTCTCCTCGTCCGCGACTTTCCTCCTTTTGTCTCCTCTTCAACATTCCACCCTCGTCATCACCACTCTGAACGCGACGGCGTATTACAATGATGACACTGTCGCGAATCCAGACTCTTTTGGCGATCCCGTGGGTAATATTTTGTATGATTTGCCGATTGCGATTCCTCCGGTGAAGGCTACGCCGGATGGAAAGGGATATCTGACGCCGAGGTTGCCGGTTGAGTGGAGGTTGGGCAGTGTGGGATATGGGGCTGTGAAGAAGGCGCTGGGAGGGGAGTTGAAGTTGGCTGCGAGGGCGATTGTGGGCGTGAAGCTTGGGAGGTGGAGGGAGGAATTGTGGTATATGGGCCAGGGGTTGGGGGTGAGGATCAGGCTGTGAGGCGGGAGGAGAAAAGAAGTATCGAGGAGAAAAGACAGGACCGTTATGAGAGTGTGATGACGGGAAGGGGGTTATAGATTGCTTGTAGTGTACGAGAGCTGATGGTAGTGATAATGGTCGTACGTGCTGGGCATGTACAAAAGCCTGGGAGAATATGATAGAACTGAGCACCACGTTCGTAGCAATGCACTTGTATCCTACATCTGACCTACTCAGTCCGACCATACATTATTGGCCCCTGTCTGTCTGTCACAACTCCGATCAGGAGTCCCCGCAACCAGGAATAAAGTGCTTGTGGGAGGATTTGGCACCATATGACCTTCATCAAGACACTTCAGCGCACAACAGAATTTTCTTTTCCAGGTAACCGCCTGCTCCGCGCGACCAGAAGACACGCGACAATTCACTTTCAGATATTCACGAAATGTATCTCAGCAATTAGACGCAAAATCCTCAGAGCCGAAAGCTCAGATTCTGCAACACGAGTGAGATAGGTCTTGGCAGACCTTGTGGAGTTTGCTTTAGGCTACGAAATTTGAACTCGTGACTGTGGTGAATGCGATGTCGCCGAGCCTTCGAATGAGCCAGATGGAGAGTTATTTCCTTGCCTTATCAAGAGGTGGGTGGGATAAGAGAAGCTGTTCTGAGCGGGTGTTGCTGAGACATGTTGCTGCGCCAAAGAGGCCGTTGGTCAGGCGGCCAGGTACGATTGATATCGCTGAAGGCCGTCGACAAAGCGTATGCGCGCGATCAAGGACCCTCCGTGGTCATCATGCCGTTCTGCATGATGCCGCGTCCTCGGTAGTCGGGTGCGTAATATCGTTGCGCGTGGAGACGATGTCGGAGGAGGAGACATCGATGGAGGAGGTATGATGAGACGAGAATTTCATCTCGATCTTTGCGCGCCAAGCCTCGCTTACAAAGACGCGCTAGCAAGGCAGGCGTCGCGCTCTGTACGCGTCCAACGCGCTCCCGTGTTTGCGGCAGGCGCGACGGACCTCCGCTATATCTTCTCCCACTTTGTCGTCTCGTTCTTCTCGCACGACACCGCCTCCCACCTCTCTTCCACCCTCTCCTCAAGCATCACATACTCTGCTTGAGAGGCTTGAACTTCTACGCCAACCACTTTGCACGCTTCTTGGTTGGACGTTTCTTTCGGCATATCCCCATCACACTCGTGGCTAGACCACGTTGCCGTTGACGACCATGTTCGTCTACAAGCGCGGTATGTATACCGCATCCCCATCTGCAGGAGGCGGGGCGGTGATGAGCAGGTAGCAGACGCAACCGCCACCACACATGAACAAAGACTGCCATCGGACTCGAGAACACATTGCTAACGCGAAGTTCAGATGGCCGCAAAGAGCGTGTGCAATTCGACAAGATCACGGCTCGCGTGTCGAGGCTCTGTTATGGCCTAGATCCTGAACATGTCGACTCCACAGCCATCACCATGAAGGTGATCAATGGCGTATACCAAGGTGTCACCACCATTCAGCTTGATGACCTGGTACGTGAGGTGATTCCATACCGCCAGTGCCCCGGGCTAATGATCCTCTACAGGCGGCCGAAACAGCGGCATACATGACCACCACACACCCCGACTACGCCATCCTTGCCGCACGTATCGCCGTCTCCAACCTTCACAAGCAGACAAAGAAGCAGTTTTCTGCCGTGGTATCAGATCTGTACCACTATGTCAACCCCAAGAACAAAAAGGCATCGCCTATGATCTCAGACTACACATACAAGATCGTGATGGAACACGCAGACGAGCTGAACTCTGCCATTGTCTATGACAGAGATTTCAACTACCAATACTTTGGTTTCAAGACGCTGGAACGCTCATACTTGCTCCGCATTGACGGCAAGGTGGCCGAGAGACCGCAACACATGATCATGCGTGTGGCTGTCGGTATTCATGGCGACGACATCGAGGCCGCGATTGAGACCTACAACTACATGTCGAACAAGTACTTCACACACGCTTCGCCAACTCTGTTCAGCGCTGGTACGCCGAACGCTCAATTGGCTTCATGCTTCTTGATCGACATGAAGGATGACAGCATTGAGGGCATCTATGACACACTGAAGATTTGCGCCATGATCTCGAAGAACGCTGGTGGTATTGGCCTGAACGTCCACAAAATCCGCGCTACTGGATCGTACATTGCCGGCACAAACGGCACATCCAACGGCCTGATCCCGATGTTGCGTGTCTACAATAACACTGCTCGATATGTCGACCAGGGTGGCAACAAGCGTCCTGGTGCATTCGCCATTTACCTCGAGCCGTGGCACGCAGATGTCATTTCTTTCATGGATCTCCGCAAGAATCACGGCAAGGAAGAAGTGCGTGCCCGTGATCTTTTCTTCGCTCTCTGGATTCCAGATCTGTTCATGAAGCGTGTCGAAGCCAACGCAGAATGGACACTCATGTGCCCCAACGAGTGCCCCGGTCTTGCCGATGTCTACGGCGACGAGTTCGAGGAGCTGTACACCCGCTACGAGAGAGAGGGTCGTGGACGTGAGACCGTTCGCGCCCAGAAGATCTGGTACGCCATCCTGGAAGCTCAAACCGAGACTGGCGGACCTTTCATCCTCTACAAGGATGCCGCCAACCGCAAGAGCAACCAGAAGAACCTCGGAACGATCAAGAGCTCCAATTTGTGCACTGAGATCATCGAGTACACCGCACCAGATGAGGTCGCCGTGTGCAACCTCGCGTCTCTCGCTCTGCCAACCTATGTCGATCTCGACAACGAGCAATTCGACTTCAAGAAGCTTCACGAAGTTGTGCAAGTCGTCACCAAAAACTTGAACAAGATCATTGAGGTCAACCACTACCCAGTGCCAGAGGCGAAGAAGAGCAACTTCCGCCACCGACCCATCGGCCTTGGTGTGAGCGGTCTTGCCGATGCTTTCCTGGCCCTGCGCATGCCTTTCGAATCTCCTGAGGCCCGCCACCTCAACGTCCAGATCTTCGAGACTATTTACCACGCTGCCCTCACTGCATCCTGCGAACTGGCCAGCAAGCTCGGTCCATACGAGACCTACGAAGGTTCTCCGGTGTCCAAGGGCGAGCTGCAGTACGACATGTGGGGTGTCACACCGACGGATCTCTGGGACTGGGATTCGCTGAAGGCCAAGATCGCTCAGCACGGCGTCCGCAACTCCCTCCTCGTCGCCCCAATGCCCACTGCTTCCACATCCCAGATCATGGGCTTCAACGAGTGCTTCGAGCCATACACTAGCAACATCTACTCTCGCCGCGTGCTTGCTGGCGAATTTCAAGTGGTCAACCCTTGGCTGTTGAAGGACCTTGTTGATCGTGGGTTGTGGTCTGAGAACATGAAGAACCGCATCATCGCCGATGGCGGTTCCGTGCAGCGCATTCCAAACATCCCAGACGATCTCAAAGCCCTGTACAAGACTGTCTGGGAGATCAGTCAGCGCAACATTGTCCAAATGGCTGCCGATCGCGGTGCCTTCATCGATCAATCTCAAAGCTTGAACATTCACTTGAAGGAGCCTACCATGGGCAAGATCACCAGCATGCACTTCACCGGCTGGAAGCTTGGTCTCAAGACCGGCATGTACTACCTCCGTACACAAGCCGCTTCTGCCCCGATTCAGTTCACCGTCGACCAAGAAATGCTCAAGGTTGCAGACACAAACATCTCCCGCACCGGTGCCGCAAAGAAGCGTATCGGGATGGGTGCGTATAATGCAGTCAGCTCCTCGAAGCCTGCGGTGCCAAAGCCAATGTATGAGAACAAGGAACCACAAAAATCGCCGATTGCACCTGAAGATGTTGTCACACCTGCTGCGACTCCGCCACCGGAGAGTGATCGACCACAACCAAAGAAGAGGACTTTCGGTCGCACATCTTCGGCTGTCGTCAACCCACCTTTCCCTGCTGATCTTGAAGATGGCGACAGCCCACCAACACTCGCGACCGATGGTCTCGATGCTGTTCCCAAGCAGGAGGAGCTTCCTGAACCAGCTGTCAAGGAGGTTGGTCAAGAAGAGGAGAAGAAGGATCCCCGCGAGGGCGACATTTATGCCGAGGCAGTACTCGCCTGCAGCATAGAAAACCCAGAAGCATGCGTCATGTGCAGTGGTTAAATGGGGACGGTTGTGAATGTTATGACTGCTACTGCATTGATTGATCATGGGACTGGCGCACGATGGAATGACTGATGGAACTTGATTATGGACTGTCTGGGATGTTGTTGTGATCGCTGCCGCTAATCGTTGGCATGCTGTGCTGTTACTGTATCAGGATATACAATAAATCATGTTTACTGCATCTGTCCTTCTCGATCTATTCGGTTTTGATTGATCATGATATTGTTAAGCACCGTCTTGGCCAGCAGACTCGTTGCAAGTTTCTCGTCACTCCACTCCGCCGCCGCCGCGCCTGCGACAAGAAGTGGCTGCCGATCGCTGGGAAAGTCATCTTTTGGGGGGGAAGAACGCATGAGAGACACGTTCTCAAAATCTCGCCAGACCGCGCTCTCCTCAACAATCTTCTATTGCTGCATCTTTGACTAACCGCATTGCCACTGCTGTGGCACGGACAAGCCTGATGGAGATGCTACAAGTTGCCTGCCGGTGGCAAAGAAAGCCATCCCTCCCTCTTCACAAGGCCAAATCTTCTTCCACATTGACATCCAGCGAACCTCCATCGCCCTTCAACAACTCCTCCATCACCATTTCCATCCCAGCTTCCCCCTGCATTTCCTTCTTCATCCCATTCTTCTTCTCCGCCTCCTCCACTTCCATCTCCCGTCTCAAATACTCCTGCACAGCCATAAAATCCCCCTGCGACCTCTGCTGCGCATCATGCTCACACATCCTCGTCAGGATCTCTTGCACTTCTTTCTCGGTCTTTGCTACCACAAATGTCATCTCCGCACTCGCTGCGGGGAGGATCCGGAGCATTTCGAGAAAGGCTAGGACTTTGCCGAGGCAGATTTGGCTTTCGAGACGTTTTTGGTTGTCGGTGAGGGCGCGCAGTTTTTCGCCTAGTGGGAGGGGAAAGCTGTTGAGGGCGTTCAGGGCGAGGTTTGTGTGAGGCGGGAAGAGAGTTTGTAAGGGGGCGAGGAGTTGGGCGCCGAAGGTGTCGGGGGTAAGGAGGAGGCGGGCGTGGATTGAGCGGATTAGTTTTGTTGTCGTGAGGTTTGTGAGGAGGGCGTGGATTTGGTTGTCGTTGCGAGAGGGATGGTTGATGTTGTGAAGGTCTACGAGGAGGAGGTGGGGATTGGCGTTTGGGTATGTGGTGGGTTGGCCGCGAGAAGCAGAAGTAGAGGCTGCTGGTAGGATGGACGGTTGAGATATGCGTTGGAAACTTGGTCGTTGGTTTGGATGTGGCGGTGGCATTCCCTCGTACGTTCGATCTTGCGGGAGCGGGTAGTCCGTGAGGTCAAATTGATCCTCTATGTTCTTATTGTGTTGCATTGTCGCGATGAATCTTCTTCCTCGTGGTTTATGTGTTGGTGTGTTCGTCGATGGCCTTGTATTGCTATCGCTCAATCTCAGACCACTCAGGCTGGGCTCTGCGCCCCAAGACTCGCTGTTTTGGCTATGTTCATTGGTAGGCGGTGTCAGAATTATGGCATTCATTCCAGCCATTTACACGGGCAAAATGGTTTGCTGTCGTGTCTTGTAGGCCTTGGTGAATGTAAAATCACGATGATCGCACGTGAGCTTGAAACGTGCTCTTTTCGGTCGATGGAGAGGTTGCGAGACAGGCGTCTGGATGACTTTTGTACGCGTGCATGATTGCCACAAGCGTCGTCTAACTTCAACGAAGCCTGTCATTGTAGGCAGAGACAACACAATTGTGAATGCCAAACCAGCAAACAAGCCTTCGAAGTTTCTTCAATGTTCGCTCTCTCCCGGGTCTATCAGTTGGATGAGAATAGTGACCATCACTCGCTCTGGACTCCCATGGCCCTTCATGATTGCATCTGAAGCGTTGGTGGTGAGATTTATCTTGCATCTGCCGTCCCAGAGCCCTTGTTCATAGCCTTGGACTGAGTGGGATGGTTTCCGTTGCCGAGCTTCCAGTTCTGTTCGGATCAAAATGAACTTGAGAGACCCGCTGCCGTGGATCTGTAGACTGTCCATATCGCTAGACCAGCTAGCTAGCTAACTTTATGTACAAAAGCATCTTTCGAATCTCCCCTTCAGCCCAACGTCCCCTTCTCATCAACTACATCCCTCCTATCGTATCTCAATCGGTCCTGTCCAGCGACCCTCCCTCCTATCGTCTCGTGCTTCTCTCGCGGCCTTCACGGACTTGCCCTTTTGTTTTGCAGCACGCTTCTTGGCGAAGAGCTTCTTCGTCTTCTCGCTGGCATGCTGAAGTCGTCCATCCGGTCTAGGATCTGGCCTAGGGCTGTGTCGAAAGTTCTGCCGGTTGAGCCACGACTTGGGGTGATCGATCAGGTCAAAGATCTTCTTCAGTTGCTTGAGAGATCCTTTGTTGCTGGGGTCGATCAGTTCGCTCACTGCTTGCTCAAAATAGGACGCGAATCGAAGCTGTGGCTTTCGGGGTCGTGAGGAAGTGCCGGCACTCTCCTGCGAGGACTTCTGTTGGTGAGGCATGGTTTCTTGGAGTTTTGGGACGTTTGGAATTTGTCGTGGGTGAGGGGAGTGGTTGTAGTATTGAAGGTTGTTGGTGAAGCTTGATGCTTGAATTGTATGTAGCTTTTGTGCGAGGCCTGCCTGCGGAAAGAAATGTCAAGAATGGGCAGAAGGAGGCGCTTGATATACTTTGAATAGAGAATCGCATCATCGCCATCCTTCGAAGCTGAGACAAGTTCGCGAAGCGACTTGAGACTTGCTTCTGGCCACCGATGCTTCATCAGATTGAGACACAGTCTTGCAAAAGTGACTCTCGGATATGTCCAAGCAATACAGTAGATGTGATTTCTCTCGACCTCACGACTATATTGATTTGTCGGCGTAGCGTCTGCTGGTCAGTCACGAGTCACACCTCATCTCGACGTGGCGCTGCTCTTCCACAAACCTGTCTAATTGGGAAGTGAATCTGTCTTGCGTGTGAATATTGGCTGGAAATATATTCGTGCAAGACAAATGTCATTCGGCGACATCTGAAAGCTCGGCCACGATCATGCTGGGTAGTAATGCATGCTTCGATTGGCTATACAGTGCGTTACATGTGGGCAACCAACAAGCCAGAATCTGTCAAGGTCAGTAACTGAAAGTGCTCGATTTGAAGTTCGACGACTCACCTATGTGTATTGCCTGACCAGTCCAGCTCGTGTTCTTCGCAACATCAATAAAAGCCTGAGCACAATCGTCCAACTTCGTCTCCTGCTTCAGCGCCGAAGCGTCTGTCAGTGCTTGGATTCTGTCCTCTCCGTATAGATTACCCCAGTCCGTCAACAAGAGTCCAGGCAGAATAGCATTAATCCTCACTTTTCCTCCACTCTTCGGACCTTGTG
Source organism: Cercospora zeae-maydis (assembly GCA_023512815.1). Classification (NCBI taxonomy): domain Eukaryota; kingdom Fungi; phylum Ascomycota; class Dothideomycetes; order Mycosphaerellales; family Mycosphaerellaceae; genus Cercospora; species Cercospora zeae-maydis. The sequence continues at coordinate 4,921,813 of JAKLWY010000001.1, read as the reverse complement.
TATTGGCCATACACTTCATCATATGTATCTGTGCCGCTTTGGTGACACTGTACGGCATGCTGCTTCCACTGAGAGATTTTCCGGCAACGCTCGAAGTCATGATGAAGACTCCCCCGTCCGGATTGTTTTGAAAAATGGGCATGGCTTCTCTCAACAGAGCAAGATTGCCTTTGACGTTAGTGTTCCAGCATTTGTCCCACTCCTCGTAGCTCATGGACTCCAAGTCATCGAATTTGGAGAATCTCGTCCAGCCAGCATTGCCAATGATGATATCGAGGCCTCCGAATGCTTTCACGGTCTCCTGGACGCATCTTTGGATATCCTCGACAACGCCGCCGTCGCCTTGGATGACGAGAGTCTTGACGTTGTACTTCGATTCGATCTCCTTGGCGAGTTCCTGAGCAGGAGCTTCTTGGCTGTGATAGTTGATTGTGACGTTGCTGCCCTCTGCCGCAAATTTTCGAGCGACTTCAGCACCAAGTCCTCTGTGGCCGCGTTAGAACCGAGTAGCTAGGATCTGATTCGCAATGCATGCCTCGAGCCTCCCGTAATCAACACATTTCTGAGCTTCAGTGAGTATGGCATGGTGTTATCGTTTCTCGCTTGCTGCTCCTGTCAATGACTACAGTACGTGCTAGCAGTGAAATGTGCATGGGTCCAGTCAGCATGTGAAGTCAAAGGACAGGGTGACCCCGCGTGGCATGAGCTCTTCGGCAATAACAACTTTGGCCGAGGATGCGCCGGAAACAATCTGGGAACGTCACCTTCCATTGTTTACGCCTATACGGCTGATGAAAATTCACAACATTTCATCAGAGCACATTTCTAATATACCAGAGGATGACTTGAATTAGTATCAACTGAACCGAAAGACCTGGAATTCGTCCGTCGTGCAGAAGACGCAAATGGCCAGACTCGGTGTTCATGACTGCAGAGCTGCAGATCCATCCTCCATTCAACCACTTGCGTATGAAGAAAGCTCCTGAATGTTTCAATGGAGCGACACCTTTTGATAAGCTCATGGTGACCGGGCACAGCCACAGAGCAACGTCCTATAAGAACAATACACGACCCGCCGTGCCAAGACCGATCAACCCAACACAGCCAGTGAAGAGTCAGGAAGCCATGAACTCTGATATAAATGTCAACCTGAGGCTGCACTCAGCCTCGTAGATCTCTACCCACACATACCATATTGGGAAGTACGACGTCTGGGAACCTGAAAGATCGGCTTGTTGTTCATCTTGCCCATTATACAGATCCTGCCTTGGCAATGGTATATTTGGGAACCATTCTCAGACTTGAAGACTGTTTGGACTAGCATTTTGCAGCGCACAATCGATGCCAATCTTCATCGCTTGTAATCCATACTGTACAAAATGTCTGCCAAAATCATCTCCGCCTCGATCCTCTCGCTGCTCGCTGCCAGTGCCGCAGCCCAATCCGCGTCTGCATCTTTCGCAGCGACCAACTGCCAAGTTCAAGATGGCTCGCTCGTCTGCACAGCAGCTGGCGAACAGTACCGCGTGACAGACGATATTGATCTTTCCAACCCGCCCACAAGCTATTCCGTCTGCGAAGCCCTCTCGGAAACCAACATGTAAGCGCGCTAAAACGAAGCAAAGCAGAGAGTACATAACATCGTGTATCTGATCCAGGCAATGACAGAGAATGTGTCGGAACCGACGCAAACGGAACGCCAACCCAAAACGTAAATCTCGAGGCCGCCGGTGCAAGTGGCAGCGGGGGTTCGAACACCGAGAGCGCCGCGCCAACGATGACTGAGAGCGCGTCGGATAGCATGACCACTGGCGGTGGCGGCTCAGCTGAGATGACCACGGCCATGGAGAGTGGTGCCTCATCTACCGCTGGTTCACCTTCCGAGACGATGAGAGGTGAAGCGAGCGAGAGCTCCGCACCAGCTACGGAGGACAATTCGGGCACGGCCCTTGCTGGAGATTCCGCTTGGGCACTGCTGGCTGTGGCCGGTGCGGCTGCTGCGATATTTTAGATTCGGTCAATGGAAGTCGCGCAGGGTACAGAAGAGGATATACTCGGAGCGCAAGAGCGAGCGGGAGGAAGTGATGTGTACAACGAGGGCTGGAATCAGCGTTGTATGAAAACGATGAGGATGCCATGTAATATGGTCGAATGCGAAGTCATTGAGTTCTTCCAAATCCGTGTCAGCATCGGCACTTTGCGCCCTACTGTAGCTGCTGTGCTATCTGTATGCGTGACTGTACCAGCTTCTGTGCCTTGAGATGTTCCCTCAACTTCGGGCCCTGTAATTATTGGGCCAACTAAATGACAACTTGGGTGAGCGCGTCAGTTCTTTTCGCTCTGAAATGACTCGTCCTGGACACTTGATCCCAAATTGCACAACTAGTCGAACGTGAAATCATCGAGCTCGCCCATGTCCATATTCAGGCCTGCGAAAATGTCGTCGTCTGGGTTGGCCATTCCACTGTTCTGTGCGTTCGCCTGTGCATCGCCCACGCCCATACCGAAGTCTGCGAGGAACTGATTATTTTGGTCGAGATTCATTGCATCGCCGTCAACAGTCAATTTGGCCAATTCATCCGCAGATGCGTTGTTGAGATTTGTCAGGTCGATAGGCTGGTCCATGCCTGACATTTCTGCATTCGAGGCCATGGCGGACGCATTCGTGGCCATTGCTGCGTCCACGTTGGAAGCATTCGCATTGTTGTCTAACGCCAGGCCGAGATCTTGCATCATCTGATCGGTGGTTTGATCTTGCATTGGCATGGGCATTGACATTGCCGGCATTTGCGCCGCAAAAGACATTTGTGCCTGCACGCGTCGGCCGAGGCGTACCAGAGTCTCGGCCTGAGATTTCGCGAGGCATAACAGGGCTTGAGCATCAGAGCTAGCGATGCGTACGTGGGCGCGCAATTTTCCCAGGGGTGAAGTCCAGTGGGTAGCCTGTTGTGCTCCCATTGGCACGGGAGCAGGCGCGCAAATCAAGGATGTGCAGACATCAAGAGCAATGGGGACATTGTTGTACTCGCTCTTGTTGACCTCTGTGACGATAGCATCCAACAGCGTCTGACTATCGAGTAATTGACAAGCTATGGCGAATGTCCTGTGGGTGTAATGTGGTGGCGGATTCGGCGGATTCGTGGAAGTGGACGACCAGCTGATGAGTGCCCGGATCGCTTGTTGCACGCGACCTTGTAAGCCTTGTTCATCTTGCAGCCATTGATCTAGCTCGTTTTGGCGAGACCTTAGCGAACGTTGCTGGTTGAGATGTGGTTTCAGGAGGTCGAGCAGCTCAGTTGCTTTCTTGTTTGGATGCTTTCGGCTATATTCTTCCAGAGAGTTGTGCAGCGGCGTTGCGACCATGGCGAGAACTGCGCGATGCATGGCTTGTGTCTCCGGCGCATTGCTCGATGGCTTCAACAGCTTCTCGAGAACCTGAATGAGGACATCGGCGTCACTGTGATCCTCCCAAGAGTGCTTAGCCAACCACCCGAGGCCCATTACCAGTGATGGCAACAAGAACGGCTCAAGTAAAAGCTCCAGTCCCGATTTGAATGTGTTCATAGGCAAGGTCTGGGATCGGCACGCCAGGATGCTCTGCTCGAACAATGTGGGAACGAGTGTGTAGAACGATTGAGGAGAGCACTGTCGCATCACGTCGTCGCCAATTCCACTCGTGTCTCCATGTTCATCCACGGCAAAAAGGCCCTCGATCCATTGCGTCAGCTGTGATGCTTGCTCCGCCGGAAGCTCGCTAGGCGGTTTGCTGACGGTCATATCTTCTAGCAGCCTCGCAACGAAGCTGCCTCCAAGAATACCAATGTCGGCAAACGATAGGTCGTAACGGTAGATGACGGCAAGCGTGAAGAGCAATATCGACGCGAACTCTTCGTAAGCAGGAGTGAACTCGCTTTGGTCCTGGTCGTGCGTCCAGTCGTTCAAAAGGTTACAAAGCGGCAGCAGTAGCATACCGGGCTGCGTATACTGCATGACGAAGTCCATATACGGTATCCTCCTGATCAATTTGTCACAGACGGACTTGAGAGACATTGTGTCCTTGCTCATACACATGTTGTTGACGGTTTCCACGACACATCCCGCGATCGCCCCGACGTTTCCCTGCATGCCAGCCAGCTCCTCGATATGCTCAGCGAGTTTGCTAACGTTATTTGCGCACTGCGTCACTAGATTGTCTTTGTTGAGTTTTGCGACTCGTGGCAGAGCCACTGATTCTTGCAGGATCAAGGCGACTGTCTGCTCGTTCACAAGTCCGTGCAGTACACAGGCTTGTAGGAACTCTAGTCTGGTTGTTTTCAGGCTGTCTCGAACGTCCGTCGCGCCTGCGGAGATCGGAGGTAGAGGGTCCATAGAGATCATACCGCCCGGCATGAGCGCCATCTGAATGCAAGCATCTGCAGAGATTGCTGGCTGCATGTTATTGGCCAAAATCGCGATCATGGCTGGCAATTTGTTGCAAATGAAAGACCGGACCACCTTTGCATTTTGGCGAGGTTCCTTGGTAAGCATGAAGTTTGTGAGGACATCAAACGCCGCAACAAGAAGATCGACAACGAGTGATTGAGGGTTGTCTGAGGAACGCCCTTGTATGTATGTGAGGATGGTCATGTCGTCAGTCAGAGGTCGAGCGGCCAGTGCTGCATTGAGCCAGACGAAGATGCCTGCGCGAGACCGTACCACCGGCAGCTCTTCAACTTGTGCCAGGATTTGGTCATCGGAGAACTTGGGTTTCCCATCGGCGTCGATTTCCAAGTACGGCGGCATACTGATCAAAGCCCGCAGTCGCCCGGCCAGTTGCGAGTGCATCCACTGAAGCACATTCACATCGTAATTTTGCATCTCATTGACAACTGTCGACCGGCGTTGCTTCCACCAGTTATATTGCATGAGTTTGCGCATCGCTCTGCTTCCGAGCGTAGCCAAGGCGAGCTGAGCGAGAGATTCATATATGCCGTTCAATTGCGCGTCCATGGCCTGCAGTCCAGAGAGCTGTTTGCCCACAACGTCCTCGCCGACCACTTTCAACCATCGGTAAATAATGAAGACCAAATCCTGCAGCGCGCCGGCAGACGACGGAAGATCGCTCGTGATGTGAAACTGGGTAACAATCATGAAAATCCTCTCCTCGCACGTCGGCATACTGATTCTCGTGTTGGGCGAGGTCTTGGAAATGGTGTAGCTCGAGGACTTGAGCAGCGCCGAAAGAAGGTCACTTGCAGTGAAGTAATCATTTTTGAGGAGAAACTCGGCGTACTTGAAGACCAGCACGTCGTCGACGCCAGGGCCGGCATTTCGAAATCCGAGCAAAGTAGTCGCAATGTCGCCCGGGCGGGTGCGATAGCGCGCCTGGAGTTGTCCAAAGGCTTTGGCGAGCTCTTCCGGCCGGTAGCGCCTGAGGATGGCCTTCTTGAACAGCGTCTGCCACGTCTGCGCGGCCACGCTTTTTGGGGGTTCTATGTCGAGGTAACGTGGCATTTTATCGCTTCAATGTGATGTGAACTCCAGTCGAATATTGCTGACGGCGATTCCAGGAGTCTTCGCGACTTCATTCCCGTAATCTGGTGCGATGGCAATATTTTTGCAAGTGTCAAAAAAGAGCGAGAGAAGGTGGAAGTCGCGGTTTCGCGGTAGGATGAAGCAATCCGCCTTAATCAGCCTAGACTAAGCCGCATTCGGATGCACCGGACTTGGCTCCGCTGCAGACAACAATTGCCATTTGCCATGCTTGCAATCGCCAGCTTCATGTCACCAACGCATTATTACGACTGTTGTCGAGCGCCATCTCGCCTTCACTCTGAGATTGAACTCACGGCCGATACTGTCTCTCTGCCTCCCTCACGCGTGCATATCTGCTGCCAAGCAACGACATCGAATTGCAGCTTGTCCTTGAAGGGGTGAAGATGCACAACACAGACAACAACACCCAAAGAACATTGAAGCAATCCCGAAGTGCCGTTTCAACAACATGCACATGACCTCGGCCGAAGTTGGGGCCGCACGCGCTCAAGAGATCTTTGCTGCGGAGCTCTGGAACCTTTTGACCGGAGACGAGCTTGAGACGACTGTCAATGCCTACATGGCTGGACTGAGGGATGCATATGTTCTGTGTATTGCTCTATCAGGGTTTGCCACCGTTATCGTGATCTTCATGACGATCGTACATAGGAGGAAGCTGGGAAAGGACAGTAGAGACCAGCCAACTGAAGCGGCTGAGAAAAGTGATAGCTCGTAGCGCTTATGAAACTTAGAAGGTTTCAACAGCAAAGGATCGTATATCATGTGCGGGTTGTGTCGATACCACACACTTCATCATCTCAACTCTTCACTCTCGAAGGCGACTCAGTGCATAGTCCAGTCTGAAATACCGACCATCTCCAGGGCGAGTTAAGGAAAGGAAGGATCTACTGCGGCAAGAGTGCAAGCAACATTCATTCTTCGACTACAGTTCATTGCTATCTGACGCAGAGTAGAAATACCTAATCAATACATCCTTTCACAACCATCCTCACGCCCTTCGTATCTTTCTTCGGCATCGGCACCACAATATCAAGAGCAAAATCCACATCATCACGAGTCGTCTCAAACAGCTCCAGATCGAAGCGTCGGAACAGCGTAGCTAAAGCAACATACAATTCCAAGTACGCCAGTATAAGTCCAATACAAGCTCTCGAGCCACGACTGAACGACACCAAGTAGTTCGACAACGCTCTGGTCCCGTCCGGGCCTTTGGGATTGTTGAGCCATCTCTCCGGAGAGAAACTTTGTGGATTGGGAAAGACTTCTTCGTTGGAATGCATGTGGTATGCCGACTGTGACACCGGGTGAGATCACTTGACCGTGGAAATTCGAGGGCTGGAGGCGGTTGACTCGTGGGATTCTTTGGACTTGGCCGTAGGATAGGCGTAGACCTGTGAGGCAGGGGGTGTTAGTGCTTGAATGTTTGTAGTTGGTGCAAGAAGCTGCTGGGAATCACAGGAAATGTCGATGCTGCGTACTGGAAAGCCAACATGGTATCGACAATACAATTCTGTCAGGCCGCAACAGAGCTGCTCAAGGACACCCAGCTAGGCGCCGACTTCTTGATCGAGCTAGGACCGAGCGGATCTCTTAGTGGACCAGTCTTCCAGATCAAGAAAGCGATAAGCTCGGAAGCTCCTTATGCTTCTGCGCTTGATCGTGGCTCAACTCAGGCCTTCTTCAAAGCTGCCGGTCAGCTCTTCATCGCAGGCGGCGACATCGATCTTGCCAAAGTTAATCGTATTGAAAAGCACAATGCAAAGACGGTCGTCGACTTGCCAAACTACACATGGAACCATTCTACGCGCTACTGGCACGAGACAAGCGCCAGTGAAGATTGGAGGTTCAAGAAGTTCGTCCACCATGACCGGCTTGGAGCCAAGATTGGTGGCACAGCCAAGAAGGTGCTCGAACTGGCTGACATGCCATGGCTTCGTGACCGTGTGGGATCATCAGCCTCCCGCGCAATACCGATATCGCCTCAAGGACGTGAAGCTGTCCCTCGCTCTGGTGCTGGAGGAGAATGTCGAAACTCGCTTGACCCTCGCACTCACTCCAGTTCAAGGCGGCACCTTGCGCACTTGGTACGAGTATCGCGTCTGCTCAGATCAAGACGACTTGCCGATGGATCCAGTCCACAGCACCGGCTTCGTATGCATCGAGACCGACTATCAGCCTACGGGGCCTCTCCCCGAGCCACTGAAGCACTCGAGCTTCCTACACCAGCTCGCACATGGCACAAGGCCCTTGAGTGTAACGGCGGATTCAGCTTCGAATCCTTGCCATTCACGTGACACAATTCAGATGCCAAGATATCGACGAAGCTCGACCTCCTATACTGAATCCTATCAATTTGTTCCTGCATCAAAATCATTTGCATCGTTACGTCAATCTTTAGTGCTCGAGGCTTTAAGAACGTGCAGATGGTATTCTTTGGATTATTGTCATTTCCGGGCTCCTCCGCAGATGCAAAGCAAATTGGCAAGCATGAGAACATAAGTCTCATCCGATGCGCACATGCAAACCGGATTGCAGGGTATTGCTAGGGGCCGGGACGAGTAACAGATCTTCACCTGCCTCACTTCGAGCAACAATCTCGTGGCGTTGCCTTTTGTCGAAGGACTTCGGCAAAACCAATTTACCCGAATATCCTAATAAACCCGGAAGCTACCATGCTCAATTAAAGCGAGCACAAGTACGAGCATTAATCTGCATGCGGGGCCAGCTGCCCGCGTTGATCGGTCTCTTCTCCCGTGCCTTTGAGCGCTGTTGCAGCACGGGAGAGACGGATAAATCGGTGGAATGCAGACAATGGATTGTTGATACCTTTGGTCTTGGCTTGATCAACTCGGACGTATGCCGAACTAAGCAAATTACAATAAGTGTCACAAGGTCCAGCGGTGCAAGCTTAAGAGCTTCAAGTCGCGTACTAGTCAAGCCTAAGTCAAGAGTCTATGGCACATCAATCTCCTTATTCATGACTGGTGGAATCTGGGGTAACAGCGAAATGTTGCTGCTCATTGGTGGCAAACCTCTTCCGCTCCACGTTTCTGCACACAAGTGCGCGTCCGAAGCAATGCTAAAATCCTCCCGACTGCCAATCGCCTCGTGTTGATGCGGTATAGTCACGAAGAAAACGCGGGCATTATATTGCTGGTGCATCCGAGGCAACAGCATGTCGATCTGCTTCGGCATACATAAAGTTGCACAAGTCGCACTTGGTCCGAGTCTCCAACATCTCCATGATGCTTCTTCCTATCATCAGTGTTCTTGGTCTTGCCATTCGGACATCGGCCTCGTTGTATGCTGCAACGGGCGATGCGCTGGGCGTCAGTGCACGCTCCGCACGTGTGTTCAACACGACATCTTAACACGTTCCGGGCTGACGGAAGACGTGCAGGCGGCTTTGCTCCAGATCTTGCTATTAGCGGCGGAGTACTGACATCGAAATGGGTTGAAGGCACCAGTTATACCCAAATCGTCGAATTCGTGGTGACCAACAACCATCCCGCCAACTCACTCACTCTTGCGGACACTTTGAACATTACTTTGACTTCTGATAGCTTGGAATTGGTCCAGCCTGCGACTCTCACCCGTTTGGCCCCGAAGCAGGCTGCGGTAGCGCAGCTAGGTGTTCGCAATCTGGCCAACACACCTGCTGGCTCTACGTGCAGCGGTACCATCATTGCGACATACGGTCAAGGATATGGACCCGCGATCACTACAGAACAGACGATCTCTGGAATCTGCGGCATTCCAGACTATACTGCTGATACCGGCAGTCTCAGTCATCACTGGAATCCCGATTGGTATGTGGAAGGGATTAGCAAGCGACCTTCCGAGGTTCTTTTGAGCAATAGAAGTTTCATGTGCTAATTAGCACCTCTAGGTATAACAATGTCAAGTTTGGAATCTTCATTCACTGGGGCTTATATTCAGCACCTGCATTTGGCAATGCGACTCCTGTCGAAGATTACGCAGAATGGTACTGGTGTCGTCAGCACGATCCAAGCTATAGAACAAAGACATACCAATATCACCAAGAAACCTATGGCGAAGACTTCAACTACGATCAGTTCATGGCTAACTTTACGGATGCTGGCTATGACCCTGTAGAGTGGGTCAATCTTTTCGCTGAAGCTGGTGCTCGATACATGGTACGTGCATCGACTAGCAAACGTCCGCTTCTATCGTATACACTAACGTCCGAAGGTTCCCGTGACAAAACATCACGATGGTTTTGCACTTTTTAACACGTCCCCAGACGTCAGCAAACGCTCGTCCATGAACTACGGACCAAAGAGAGACCTAATTGGTGACCTTCTTGCAGCAGCAAAGCAATATCAGCCACAGATTCGGCGAGGTATGTCTTGTCACAATACCGCTGCTGCATTGAAGTCTGGACTCGTTACTAACCTTGATTTCAGGAACCTACTTCAGTATGCCAGAATGGTACAACCCTCAATACTCTCAGTACAAGAACGCCGACCCTGGCTGGGCAGGCGGCTGCTTTGGAGCTGACAATGTCAATCCATACACCGGAGCTCCGCTCGAATATACCGGACACGTCCAAGTCGATGACTATGTCACAGGTCTCCAGCTACCTCAGATGAATGAGTTGGCATACGACTACGAGACAGAAATCATGTGGTGCGACATCGGCGGGGCGAACAACGCAACAATCTTCGCATCCAAATGGCTAAACTGGGCTCGCGATCAAGGACGACAAGTAACCTTCAACAACCGGTGTGGAATCGGAGGTAAGCACATTCCATTCCTTTCCTTGAACAGAGCAACAATGAACCCCAGAACTAATTGATGCACTTTTCACAGGCGACTTCACCACCCCCGAATACACCACCAACGGCGACATCGTCGTGGCCAAATGGGAAAGCAACCGCGGAATGGACCCCTTCTCCTTCGGCTACAACTACCTCACGCCCGACAACGAATACCTCACAGGCTCCGACATTGTACAAAGCCTCGTTGACATCGTCAGCAAGAACGGGAACTTCCTTCTCGATATCGGTCCCAAACACGACGGCAGCATTCCCGATATCATGCAGCAAGGGCTCAGAGATGCTGGGAGCTGGATCATTCCGCATGGAGAATCGATTTTCGACACGAGGTTTTGGAGTACGACTCCCGGAACAGATAATTTTCGGTATACGACGACGCAAGACGCGTTTTATATTCACTATTTGACGACGCCGACCGAGACGATTACGATTACGGATCCGGTTCCGTGGTTGCCGGGAGATACTGTTACTGTTCTTGGTGGGTCGCAGAATGGTACAGTTGTAGAAGCCACGAAGTCGGGCGACAATTTGGTGCTGCAGTTGAACGAGGATATCATTAACGGGGATAAGTATGTTTGGACTTTCAAGCTGGCTTATACGAGCGATTACTAGCGGCAGAGAGGAAGCGTCGAACGTAAACCTTCAGCGTAGCCTGGGTACATCGATAGACATGTACACAACGCATGACATCGCCTGCGAGATACCATGCCTTAGATGTGTGCCACTTCAGTACTGATCCGCAATACTTGCGTTTCGAGCCATGCATCACGAGAACAGACATCCTTGAGCCACAAAGCCGCGATGTGAACTTCCCATCGTCTTCTCGAAGTGACTCCCGTACCAATTTTGAGATACCGCTGCACAAGTCCATTGTATCCAAGTCAAAAATCAACACAGAGAAAACCATCCCTTTGTCCTACCCTACTATCCGAGCTCTCTGCGCATTTCTGTCTCAGAGACCACGATATTGTCAGTGTCGCACAGGCTTCGGTCGAACGCTTTCGCAGAAAATATCAGAAACCGCCAGCCTTCTCCAGCAGTGTCTGTAGACCTTCAGGCAACACTGCGACAAAGACGGGAATTCACCATTTTTATCTTTACTGCCATCTCGCTTCTCTGCGGAAAATCGTATCGATGGGCGGCATCCAGTACAGTACTCAGCATGCCTCTCACATCGTCACACAACAATAAATCTTCCTCAAACCATTGTTATACCTAGCGCCAACGCTCGGTGTCAGCCAAAAGAAAAACAAAGTTCGACGGGTCACGCTTCATTCACTTCACCTCTCTCTTGGCAGCATCGGTCCGGAGTTTCTTCCGCCGGGCGAGTTACGCGGGCAGCGCAGGTCCGACTCTTGCTTCCCAGTCTCTTCTATTTGCCAACTGCATCGCTCGACTTCTGTTCATCACCAACATCGACACTGTCAGACACTGTTAGGCACAGCACAACGCTACCATCCTCGTTCTCATCAAAGAACCGACCGTAGCAGTGTAAGTTCGCATCAGCATCAGCGTTTCTTCCTTGTCGGCACCCGCGACAACCGCGACATCGCAGACTCGAGGCGACATATCCATCGCATCTGAGTCCGAGCAACTTCATCAGAGCTCAGCATCGAGCTGCGCCTGTCTTCTTACACCACCCTTCCATCCCAGCCCCCTTTTCGAGAAGACTCCAGCAGTCATGGCACCTTCCAAGCCAGTCAACCACAACATCAAGTCGACCACCACGGTCACCGACCGCGACGTTCGTGAGCACCATGAGGCCAAGGCAGACCAGAGCCTCATGGCCAGAATCACCAATGTCCTTCAAGGCCGAATCAGCAAGACGTCGAGTTCCACACCACTCGCTCCCCGCAGCTCGAGCTCGGCCATCCGTACCCCCAACACCGCACAGCGCCACCGCTCCATCGCCTCGAGCTACAGCGCCGCCTCTTCGCTTCTCGCCTCGACCTATCACCGCCAACCACCACCACAGCAGCAGGCCAAGCCAAAGCCACTCCGCCCCTTGCCTGCCCTGCCCAAGAGCACTTACTCGTCGCCGGTGCAGTGGCAGGACACCTATCCGACTGCAACTCGACTCGAGGAGCAGAATAGACACAAGGCGCGCCAGGATGCCGCACTCGAGCAGATGGTCCGAGAGGAACACCAGGAGAGGCAGAAGTTCCGGGAGTGGGCGAAGAAGACCATCTTTGACCAGAGCGTGAAGAAGGTCAGCAAGGGGGTTTCGAACGCTGCTGCTGATGCCAGCGAGGTTGTTTCGAGTGTTGCTGCTGCTGCCGCCGTTGCTGAGTCCCCTGCCAACTTCGACCACGGCTCCCAGCAGCCAGCAGAGAGCGTGGCAAAGCCAACGCATGAGGAGGCTCACGTTATTGAGCCTCAACCAGCCGAGCCTGCCTTCGTCCAGCAGGCGGAAGCAGTCCAAGCACGAGAGGTGCCACAAGCAGAGCAAGTCGAGGCAGCGCAGGTAGGAGCCAAGAATGAAGAAGTTGCCCAGTACCCGCCGCCTCCGAAGACCTATCACCTCAAAGTGAGCCCCGTCAAGCGAGTTAAGAAGACCATCATCGTGAGCTCATCGCTCCCCTCGACCTTTCCAGCAGGCTCTCGCCAAGTCTTCCAGCGAGCGCTCTATAGCGACGGCACCACTGGCTGGATCAAAATCCAAGTCATTGGCAACGGAGCGGTGGAAGCTGAGGGTGTGAAGGCCTTGCCAGAAGATCGCAAGCGCAAGTGCCCATTCGAGGATGAGTTCCAGTCACGCAAACTTCGACTCACGAAGAGCCTTGGAATTCAGTGGGCTCAGAAGGGTGAAGAGCGTCAGGATGATGAGTTGTCGGAGCAATTTGAGACAGAGACGCGTTCTCAGCTTGATTACGCTCGACACATAGTCGGAGTGCTCGAGGCCAAGTTGAGCGAGGTTGGTCCAGAGCAGGGCAACTTCGATGAAGCAGAGCCAGGCGAAGTTGAGTCAGGCGAAGTTGAGTCAGGCGAAATTGACTCAGCTGAAGTGGAGCCAACGCCGGTCGATGTCAAAGGAATCGATTCGGCTGAAGCGGAGGCGGATGGAAACAGTCCAAATACAGCGGAGGCAAGCAATGGCGATCGACATGCAACGAAGCCTAACGAAGTCAAGCCAGCCGAAGCGCACTCAGCTAAATCCGAGCCAGATGAAAAATCTGACGAACAAGAAGAGGAGGAGGAAGAGGAGGAAGCTCCAATAACCTTCTCTGACCGGCTTTATTCTTTCAAAGGAAAGCCAATCATCTGGGTCAATCAGAAGAAGGGCATGTGTGGCTGTGGTAAGCGGCAGGGCATCTACCCACACGCTTGCTTCTATCAGTGGTTCTCAGAAGCAGCACGTAGACGTGGGCATGGTGGCCAAGCAACCAAGTCAGCGCACCGAACACAGAAATCGACTTGGGCGGCGTCAGTGAAGCAAGCCGCTGCTGCACCAGCCAATGCACCAAAGGGGCCAAGAAAGCAGAATGGCAGCGGCTACTACGTCGCTCCTAGACAGGCTCCGGAGTCGAGCAGGATGGCGGCACGCAGAGGCCAGATGGAGTCCGCTGCGGCTCCTCTGGATGCTACCATCGATGAGCTCACCCAAGCTCTTAAGGCCCAGAAGCAGGCAGCACGACCAGCCACGACTGGTGGAGGTGCGCATCTTCCGGGATCTTTTGGGCAAGATGAGGTAACGGCCAACCTCATCAGTGGCCACTTTGAAGCTGAGCAGGTGTCTGGCAAGCAGCCGCCCGTCAAGAATAGGCGAGGCAATCGCGGAGAACGTGCAGCACCGGAACAGGATGTCCAGATGCGCAATGCGCTGCCTGCCTCAGTGCCCACTGGCCCACGCAATCGCGACAATGGACGACGCCGCCGCGACCAGTTCGTTCCAGAGTCATCGAGTGCACCAGTCCGAGGCCCTGTCCAGCATGTCCAGGGTCCGCATCCAGCTGCAGAAGACGATGACGGCGATATCAGCATGACCGACGAGTCCACTGCTCCAGATCGAAGACGACAACGCCAGAATCAGCGTCGCCAGAACCGTGCTCGATCTACGGAAGACAAGGATGGCGATGTCCGCATGGACGACACCTCCAACATTCCAACAGGTCCCTCCCGCAGCGCCAAGCGTCGTGGCCGTGGCCGTCCACAAAACGGAGACCGGTACAGCAACATCACCATGGGCGACGCCACTCCTTCAGACCGTCCACCACTTGGCCCGAGAGACACCAACTTTTCTCGCTCTCGCCACCCAACTCCCCAGCCACAGCATCGACCACAGCGCAACCTGGACAGAATCCCGCGGAACGCACACGACCTCGAGCGCGAAGAGAACGAGCGTCGTCGGATGGAAGCAAATGCTAGGCGACAGGATGGCACGAGAGGTGATGGCCGGCCACCACGTCGAGATGTCGCAGCGAGAGAGGTCAATGAGAATGATGAAGTTGGCTTCACGATTCGAGGCGCTGCCGAGGAACGTGGCGTGGTGATGCGTGATGCTCGGCGAAAGAGCTCGAAGTCTGGTATGCGATGGAGAGGTACGTAGTGCTGTTGATGCGAGGCTTGCTTGATCGATTGAGAATTGGCGTCCGAAGCCTTCACCGGACGAGGCCGATTTGATGCCGCTGGACTGAGAGATGAGATATCGACCTGCTCGACGATGGCATCTGAAAGCCATGCCAGTTCCTTGATTCGAGAAGAATGCCTGATTGTCAGCCACCGCAACACCGAAGAAAGCAAACCAAGGAAACACAAGAATCACACGCCAAGTCACAATATCTGCCACTCTTTGGGCAATCTCCGAAGTGATGGGCGTGAAGACGGATGTGTTGAGAATGGAAGCAAGACGAGAAACGAGGCCAGAATTGAGAGGATCGTGCCTGTGGCGTTTGAGGAGGTTGCTGTTAGCACCACCCACCACTTTCCGCAGAGTTTCGACATTCCTGTCGCGAGGTCCTGCAAGCGAAGAAAGACAACCAAAAAACACAACCAACACTCCGATATCTGCTGGGCTCGAGGAGGTAGCTGTAAGCACCACCACGTTCCTCAGATCAGTTGTGTATTTGGTGTGAAGTTGGAGATGAGAAGAAGAACAAGTGTCGATGAAGCGAAGAGCTTGTCCAAGATGGTGGGAATTGTGAGAGCTTGTGGGTGTTGTATATAAGGAGGAGAAATTCGAGCTACCCTGACACGAATTAGTAAACTCGGTTGTATAGCTTCCGATAGATCCTTACTAAATTTGTATAGGAGACGGTCTGCGATTATATTCTACTAAGTATCTCTTCTATACCCTCGTTACTACTACCTACCTCGCTACTACTACTAATTTAATAACTAGTTATTATTGTAATATACGGTTAGTTCTAATATCGTTAAGCTAAGCTATTATTAGTAGTAAGTTCGCGGCTTATTATTATTATAGTATATAGAATAAGCTTACTAGTATAGTAAAGTGTAAAGATATATATAATAGCGATAACTAGTTACTAAAAAGTAATTTAGTAAAATATTAGCTAAAGCCTATAGTATTAACTAAGAGGATATATTAGTTTACTTAGTACTAGAGTTTCATAAGATACTTTTAGTAATTAATAAATACGGCGTAATTATAGTTCTCTCGCGCTACTATCGGCGATTTTTAGCTATAGAAGCTATTAATATATTATACTCTTATTAGATACTAACTAAGTATAAGATAGTTTAACTTATTCTTTACTAGAATCTATAGGATATGTATAACTAACATTGGTCTAAATAGGTTCGGCATTCTTTATATTCGTATAGTTTACGGATCTAGGTGAGGTTAATGGTATGAGTTCTAATGATTTTCGACCTTCGGCGAGTTTCTCTATAAGACATGAAATTGAAGCCATTAGCCGCCTCGTATCGCTCTGATTAGCAACCCGGTCGATGAAGGTGAGTTTGCGCTCCTGGGAAGCGGATTCGCGTGGTAGATGGGCGGGACGGAGTGGTTTTCGGGAGGGACAGATGGCAGGCGCACGTGTCGGCGAGGGTTGACAGGTCTCATCGGCGGGTGATGATGAAGAGGCGGAGGAGATGTCGTCGCCAGTCATGGCGTGCAGGAAGCTAGTGCAGGGCCGTGTGCGTTGTGCAGGGGGTTGTGGTCGGCATTGCCGCCCAATCACCTCGCGTGGCCGGCAGTGGGTTGGGATAATAAATGGTCACCGTCGCGCCCCTCGATTGGGCAGGCGAGCGTTGCGGGTTTGATGAGAAGCATTGGAAGACAACGCTGTCGCAGCAAATCCAGGCGCGGCCGTGAGCCAAGAAGCAGCGCGAGGGTGGAGAAGCGCCGTTTCACAGCTTTGAAGTTACATTCCAAGATTCCCATCCGAGCGGCGTCTTGGGCCTGCGATGCCGCACCTGGCCGCCTCCTCGTCGGCCGCCTCTTCCTCCTCCACCACCGCCGCCACCACCACCACCACCACCACCTCGCATTCCGTCTTTTCGCGCTTCCGGAGACAGCACAGCAACAGCAGCAGCAGCCATGCCAACAAGAGCGTGACGAGCCTCAGCGTGGCTGCCGAAGACGGGCCCGTCGAGTGGAAAGGCGGCAAGCTCCTCCACCACCAGAACCCGCACCGCCGCGACAGCAGCATCCTCAGCCTGACCACCAGCGTCACCGATAGCGCCAAGGGCTTCGGTGCCAATGTGCGACGCAGCGTGAGCCTGCGATCTCACCGCACCAACGGCAGCACCAGCGGCTCGTCCCTGGGCAACAGCACTACGAGGAGCCCGAGCATCACCACACACCAGCCCTTCACGCCGCTGCTGTCCGATACCACTCTGGAGCAGCCCGAGAGCGACGACCAGGGTCCGCTCCCTCCTGCCCGCGCGCCGCCCGCGCCGCCCGTCGTCCGGCGGAAGATCTCCCTCACCGCCGGCGGCCTCACCCATAAATTCAAATCGTCCGAGAATCTCCACCGCCTCCACAGCGCATCGTCCGCCGGCTCGTACTCGCCCTCGACTCCCGATCCTCGCGCCTCCATGCTGATCTCGTCGCAGCCTGCTCACGCCCCGGTGAGCAGGAAGAATTCCGATCAAAACCGACCCGGTCTACAGGCCCAGGCCAGCTTCACGCGGGACATCTCGTCCTCGCATAGCAGTGTCGCGCCTCTCCAGCCTGTTCCGGGCTTGCCTCAGGGCATACCCGCGGCGGGACCTCTGAATCCGAGTACCATATACACACAGATCCACGAGACGTCCGCGAAGCGCATCGCGACGATAGATTACATGCGGAAGCTGCACGAGGGGGACATATTCTACTTTGGCACCATGCATTACTCACAATCTGCGCTGCACAACATGCCTTCGATGCACGCGTACAAGTTGGGACGGAGAGCGACGAATTACTTCTTGCTCGGCCACAGCCTGCCGGCGCTGCTGGATTTGAACTCGAACACACCATTGGAGTATCTGCGAGCGCTCACGGCGCTTCTCTCGGACTTCGAGACGTACCAATCGCTGTGCGGGTGGGACGCGAGCGGCAATGTCGTCAAGACGGGCCGGATGGGCGGAATGTTCAAGGGTGGTATCCGAAGCAGCAAGGCACGTCGCTCTAGCACCGCGATCGCGCCTCTGGACCTCTCGCTCGAGACGAAACCAGATTTGCTGGGCATTACGTACAAGGACGCCAACCCGCATTCTCCAGCCGATATGTCGTCGACGATCAACCCCACCGGCCACGAGTTCCAGTTCCTCCTCACCCCGCACATCCCGTTCGAGCCCGACTTCAGCACGACGCTCGGAACGCTGTGCGATACTCTGGTGGATGTGTATGGCAAACTCACGGACCTCGTCCCGGGGCCGGAGTACTGCAACCCGACGTTGCTCGAAGCCTTCTTCAAAGCGGACAAAGCGATCCGGAAGATTATGGTGGCGAATGTGGCGAGAGAATTCGAGGAAACGACGAGGGCGGGAGTGAAGAGCGAGATTGCGGGGCTGGGAAAACTGACTCTCGGCGGTCTCATGTAGGGCATGGGCTGCGAGCGTCAGCTCATACTAATGATGATGGAGGAAGAAGAGCAGGATGGAGATGATGAAGAGGAGGCAGCAGCAGCAGGAGAAGAAGAAGAAGCAGAAGAAGAAGAAGAAGAAAACATGGAAACGCTCGCGGGAGAGGAGGAGGAAAGATGTGCGGCGGTGCTGCATCGGAGCGTGTGAGGGATTGCGCAGCGGACACGACCACGGATATAATGGAACGACGACTACGACACGGGACTCGGCCGGAAGGATTCGCTGGGCAAGGCTGTGTTATATTGGAGATGTGATACCCCATTTCTTTCTCGGTGCACACGGGCGTCTTCGGAAAGTATTGCGATTGCAGGCGCAGCTTGATTGGCAGAACATGGACAGGCAGGGGCAGTGAGAGGCTGCACAAGTACCTTATGGTGAGAAGATGGGAGAGTGGTAATTAGTGTAGATTATTGAATAAACCTAATTCCGGCGTCACTCGCCTGTGCCTCGATGGCGATGAGTGCCACGCTGCGGCCTCGCTGACCGCTCAGTGAGCAGAGCACGAACGAAAGTACCTTGAAGCTTAGTGCCCCAGGTGCCTCGTGGCCAGCATAAGGTATGTACATGTACCTGTGTACCACCAAGTCACAGCTGGCGGCGCAACAGCTCGACGAGTGAGTGGCACGGGCAGGTGAGCTGGCTGCAGGTACGCCGCGCACTACTTCATCTGCATGCATGCTGGCATTGCCATCCGTGGTAGATGGATGTATGATGGTTCTACATGTAACTTCTAAGCAGCGCTCGGCTTAAGGCAGCCTCCACCGCAACTCGGCCTCGCGCTGCACTGCATCCGCTCGGCTTAATAAGTCTCACCTCTTTGTCCCGCATGCCGGAAGGGCAGCTGATTGGCACCGAGGCCGAACATGACCCAAAGTTTTCCAATGCCAACCCGACATGGAGCAGGCGGGAATATCGCTGCCATGCTTTCCGCAATCTGACGGTAGGGCGCAAAGAATGACAGTACATGGCGTCGAGGCAATCGAAACGCAAGACCGAGATGAGGGTGTGTTATGACTCCTCCTCCTTCGGTGGCGCGGGGAGAGGCGGTTTATAGGTAGGACCCGTGGACCGCCCGCTTTGTCTTTCGCTCGCCCATTATTGTTGTCTTCTCTGCACTCTGCCGCCTTCTCACCTCTCACCATTCACCACTCTCCTCCTTCGCTCATCACTTCCAAGCGCATCGAGAGTTCTCCCTTCCTGTGTGCCAACGGGCCGCCTGCTGTCGGTTGCAGAAGCATTATTCCCTCCACCGCACCACCCCGCAAAAAAAAAAACCAATATCAAACATCATGGCCCCCGTGGCACTCACTCCCGATCAGTCGGGCACCTCGACGCCCACCTCGACCTCTGCTTCCGCCTTGACCCAGGCCGGCATCAAGCATGCTCTCAACGGCAGCCCCGACGCCAATGGCACCGAGCAGAAGCCCCTCGACACCTCCCGCATGACCTACACCTACACATCCACCCCACGAACCGTTCCCCAGCCCGACTCGGCAGAGACCAAGGCACAAAAGACATGCACCGACCACATGGTCTCCGCCCGATGGACCATCGAACACGGCTGGGACGCTCCGGAGCTCAAGCCCTACGGCCCTCTCTCCATCATGCCCAGCGCCAGCGTGCTCCACTACGCGACCGAATGCTTCGAGGGTTTGAAGCTCTACCGCGGCTTCGACGGCCGTCTTCGCCTCTTCCGCGTGTCACGAAACTGCCAACGCATGCTCAAGAGCGCCCGCCGCATCGCCCTCCCCGATTTCGACCCGAAAGAGTTGGAAAGGATGATCATCGCACTGTGTGCCACCGACGGAGACAAATGGCTGCCCCAAGAACGTGCAGGACACTTCCTCTACATCCGCCCCACTCTCATCGGAACAGATGCCGCACTGGGCGTGCAACGACCGCGCGAAGCCCTCCTCTATGTCATCATCGCCTGTTTCCCGGACATGAGCAAGAGCATCCCACCCGCCCTCAACGGCTCCGCAAACAGCACCACGGTAACAACAACAGCAACACCACCACCACCAACAACAACAACAACACCAACAGCCACCCCGGGCCTCAAACTCCTCGCCAGCAACGAAGACACCATCCGCGCGTGGCCCGGAGGCTTCGGCTACGCCAAACTCGGCGCCAACTACGGTCCCTCGCTCGTGGCCCAAGGCGAAGCGCGCAGCCGCGGCTTCGACCAAGTGCTCTGGCTCTTTGGCAAAGAATGCTACGTCACCGAGGCCGGCGCCTCGAATTTCTTCCTCGTGTGGCGACATGGCGAGTCGGGCAAACTGCAACTCGTGACCGCCCCGCTGGAAGAGCGCATCATCCTCGAAGGCGTCACGCGCGCCTCCATTCTCGAGCTCGCCACATCGCGCCTCAGCAAGCGATACGGCGAGCTGGAAGAGGTGGAAGTCGTGGAGCAGAGGTTCACCATGGAGGATGTGCTGTGTGCGATCCAGGAAGGGAGATTGGTCGAGGCGTTTGCCGCGGGGACGGCCTTTTTCGTTGCGCCGGTGGGGTTGATTCACTTCCGGAATCAGGATTTGGAGGTGCCCATGGCCGAGGGGGAGACGGGTGCGTATGCGAAGGCGATTAAGAGTTGGTTGGTGAATATCATGTATGGTAAGGAGGAGCATGAGTGGGGGGTTTTGGTGAAGTGATTTTTTTTTCTCGACTTTTTTTTTCTTTTTTTCTTTTTGTTTCGTTCTTTCTTATTTCTCCTCTTTCTTCTTCTTTTCTACTGAGCAGGAGGGTAGGAAAGGAAGTAGAGGGAGGGGAGTGCTTGGTGCTTGGTTGGTGTTCTTTTTTTTTTTTTTTTTTGAAAAACAGAGAAAAGTAAAGTATGCATTTGGGTGGCGAATGGGATGGGATGGAATGGTTTGGACAATATATGATGATGGATGATGGTATGAGATGCATTTGTGCGGTTTGTGTGTGAACAGTCCTCGTTGGAGAAATATGAGACGCGAATCTGAAAGTGCTGTCGACTTGATCTGTCTCTCTGTCTCTCTCTCTTTCTCTCTCTCTCTCTCTCTCTCTCTCTCACACACACACACACACACACACACACACACACACACACACACGTCGTTCGCATCATCATTCTTCTTCTTCAAATGTTCAAAGTCGCTTGTTGCTCTCTACGATGGAAAATCTCGTCAACGAATCCCATTCCGTATCGACTTACATGCTCAGGACTGAAGTCATCGGCAAAAGAGATAGAGGAACCCCCCCCCCCCCCCAAAAAAAGGGAAAGGAAAGGAAAAGAAAAAGAAAAAGAAAAAGAAACTTACCCAAAAGCGACTTTCAGCTCTCGCACTGAGGCGGTGGAAAGGTATACCGTGAGGATCGGCACGTTCCTCTTCTTCTTCGTCGTTGCCGTCGTCGTTGCCGTCGTCGTCGTCGTCGTCGTTGCCGTCGTCGTCGTCGTCGTCGTCGTGATATGGGTTTCACTTCCCAGAGGCTGAGTCTCGCCCATGGTCTCAAACGCGTTGTTGTTGTTGTTGTTGTTGTTGTTGTTGTTGTTGTTGTTGTTGTTGTTGTTGTTGTTGTTGTTGTCGTCGTCGTCGTCGTCGTCGTCGTCGTCGTCGGCCGAAGACTTGTCATTATCATCGTGTTCGTCATGACCGCCGCCACCACGACTAGTGCGGGCCACACCTCGTCGCTGGGACTTGGGATTATCATCACTCGTCCCGCGTCTCGGAATGTCCACCTCAGTCATCCTGGAACTTAGCGCGGTATATTGGTAGACTCGAAGTACATTTCGTTCCGTCACCAAGTTGCGCTTAACGATTTCGACAATACTGATGAGTTTGCTGGTAGCTTTGGGCGACGAAGCCGTGAGGGCTACGATGACGGGCAGTTGCGTGGCCTGCGCAGCAGTGGTGCTGCCGTGGTCATCGTGCTCGTGTGCTGTTTTGGTGGTGGTGGTGGTGGTGGTGGTGGTGGCCAGCTTTCCCGCCACGGCCAAAGTGCGGTTTGATATTTGGGTTCCGGATGCCACGACAACCTTCTCCAGGGCATACTTGCCGTGGAGCGATGATTCTTCAAACGCCATGTGCTTCAGAATTTTCTTCCCTGACCAGTACATAAGTCGGAAGGAGCTGCGAGCTACGCGGGCGTTTGGAGGAGAGTTTGAAACTCGCAGTGATGATGCTGGGAGGGAAGGGGGGGGGGGGGGGGAGAGCTCCGGCGAGTGTGGAAGCTGGTTCGCGCGCGAGTCGGAGGGCAGAGCCAGAGGAACGATTTGGGCCTAGCCTGCGGATACTGGAAACACTTGCTCGTTTATCGAATCATTTTCACCATCATCATCATCATCATCGTCATCATCACAGAGTCGCGTCAAACACCGCGTACTGGATTCCGGGATGCCGGAATAGTGGTTGCCTTGTTATTGTGGGGTGTGCACGTGATGATGGGCGGAGAAAGCGCGGCGGAGAGGAAAGGTGTCGTCGCATGTGAATACAGTAATGAAAAGGCGGGAAATGGGCCAGTTCGATGTTGATGGCGTCCCTCGGGCTTCCAAGTTCCGCGCCCGTAGTGGATACCGAAAGTCTCACGCACAGCGGTGATGTGGGCAGCGCCGAGTTAAAGGCGACAGGCGAGAAGCCGGAAGAGGGCTGGCTGACGTGATGATTCTGTGATGATGAATGATGTGAAGGTGGCAGAAGACACAACACCCCTACATTGTACATGTAATGTAGCTAGCTTGCTTCGAGACACACAACACTTTACTGTATACTGCAGGTTTCCACTCCAACGGGAAAGCGACGAGTCACAACAACAAACACGCTCTCTCTCTCTCTCTCTCTCTCTCTGTCTCTCTGGCCACCCTGGCCACCCCCAGCACGCACGCAAACAAACAAACAGGGCCGACTGCTGTCCGTCGGCGTTTGTCGCTGCAACGCCGCCGACCTTGCCGCTGGACTGCTCTGCTGCTGCTGATGACAGAACGGGCTTGGCGATCGGGTTGGAAGCATGCACGACAGAACATTCGGCCGGTGGTCAGGGGGAAATCATCATCATAATAATAATAATAATAATGCCATGCACAGTGGTTATCGACAGCTGCTACTCATAAAGCTAGGCTTGCAGCCGCTCCGCCCGAAGTAATCCAGGCACAGCAGGCTTCCTGCCCGGGCTGAGGCTCGCGCTCCTACTGGCCGGCGGCGTGTGCTCCCTCGCGTTCCATGCTGGAGTCTATGATGATCTCAAAGCAACGGCACCTAGCCCGCATGTGGACTAGCGAAGCCTCCATCTTCTCCCCCCCCCCGGGAGGCTGTCGTGTCGACTGTCGCCTGCGCTGCTGTTCCTCCCGCGACTCGCACCTTTGTGGGACAAACCGTCCAACACCTTCGACGCTCTGTCGCAACCGCCCTTCTCCTTCTCCACGACCTTCTTTCTCCTTGTGCGATTCATACCATCGTCTTGTGTTAATAGCCCCTACTTCTAATTGT
This sequence comes from Cercospora zeae-maydis, assembly GCA_023512815.1. Taxonomy (NCBI): domain Eukaryota; kingdom Fungi; phylum Ascomycota; class Dothideomycetes; order Mycosphaerellales; family Mycosphaerellaceae; genus Cercospora; species Cercospora zeae-maydis. The sequence continues at coordinate 4,897,998 of JAKLWY010000001.1, read as the reverse complement.
CCTGCTTTTCCCCCGCCCGCACCCACCACCCACCGCACACGACCTCCGAGCTTGATCAGCGAGCGCCCCCGGCTTGCATCGCCGTCCCGACCTTCTCATCGCGCCCACCCGCACCGCACTTTGGATCGCGACGTTGGACCACCGCCACCACGCCGGCCAAACGCCCACCCGTGACGGAAATAAGTCGCCCACCCCTTCGACTGGACCCTCTTCCAGACCTCGACGGTCTCGCTCCCAACACCCGCGAACCCACCCATGCGCCGACGATAAACCCGACCTGCTGTCGCAATCATAATTGACAAGAGCTCTGTGGACGTTGCCGTCGTGCGCGCCGACAACATGCAGAGCATCTTCCGTTTGCCCTGGTGCAGCGAGCATCAGCTCAAGCTGTCCGAGAAGGCCCATCTCGACAAGATGCACCGGCCCATGGTAGAAATACCCGTGCTGCAAGACTTGAAGAGAAAGCGCTCAGATGGCCCCGATGCCGTCGCTCCCGGGCAGCAAACGATGCCCGTCTCGAAGAAGCAGCAGATGGACTTTGTCCGACAATTCTCGCCCAGCACCACTTCCCTCCAGCCGTCTGCCGCTCATGCTGCACTCAACGCTTCGTCTCGACTCGCTTCCACGCCGTCGCTCCTGCCAAAACCAGCGGCTGCTCCTGCGAACGACGCGGGCCTCGCGACTGCGGAGCCCCATTTCAGGCAGCAGCTCAGCCACTCTGCCGCTCCGCAACCATCCACGACCCTGTCAACATCAACGCCGTCCCAGACGCCATCGCAAGCGAAGCAGCCTACGCCTATCAATATGGAAGCTCCCGTCGACAAAGCCACCCAGCTCTCCCAGGCGCAGGTGGTGATCGAGACCGAACTCAACATGCAGATCCTCATGAAGCACAACGAGTTGCGCCTGATCGAGCAAGAACTGGCCAAGTGCCAAATCGCTCTCGAGCAGCTGCGGCGATGCGAGCTGCGACCCTATCCCGGCACCGAGAAGCCTTTGCTGGCCGTCTCAGAGGGCAAGGGTCCCGCCATCGCCACTCCGCTCGGTCACTCCGTCCCTTCGCATGCTGCACCCTACGGCGTCACTGATGGTCCTTACTCCAAGCACTACGCGCAGTGGCTGCTTCGTGACCCGCAGTTCGACTCGGTCTCGCCCGAGGCACTTGCTCTGGCTGAAACACGTGTCCAAGCCTCTGGTCGGCCCGTTCGCAACAGCACTAGCAGCTTCCATGCTCCTCGCAAGTCTGCTAGCAAAACTCTTGGCACCTCGACCAGGTCTTCGGAATCTCTCCACAGCCTGCCCAACTATCCTGCTGCGCCCGTCAAGGATAAGTCGCAGCCGCTCGTGCTCACCCGCTCGACGGATGGCCAACTCGTCAAGCTCATCTGCAAGAACTGCCATCGTGGCAATTTCAGCAGCATTCAAGGTTTCCTCAATCACTGCCGTATAGCACACAAGGTTGACTACAAGTCGCACGATCAAGCTGCAATTGACTGTGGTCAGTTGTTGGACGCGGAAGAGAAAGCCAATGTCCCACCCGAGACTCTAAAGACCCATGCTCCGAAGCCAAGCGTCAGTAGGGTTTCGGCATCGTCAGCTTCGACTCCTGCCAAGGTTCAGCCTGTCGCAAATGGTCTGGTGCATCCGTACATCTCGAACCCTCCAGCGTCTCGTCCACACGGACCGGCAAACGCGAAGGCTGTGCCACATCTCCGCACTCCGGTTCCTGCATCTCACAACGCGGCTTCGTTCAAGGCATCGGGACAGACACCGATGTTATCGTCTCTGTTCCAAAAGCACAGCATGAAGGTGGACCTCGATCAAGCAGTCGCAAGTGCAAAGGAGAGGGTGGATCTGAACGCCGACCTGGAGCTTTTGTCTCCGGAGACACCCTCCGACCCGAATTCGCCGGCCACCCCATTCGGCCCCGGTGCACGTGTCCCGATGGGTAACCACGGCTATTTTGGGCAACAGCAAAGTCGCAAAGGCTTTGGCAGCAACACGCAGCGCCCACGTCCCGCACCCATTGCGCCGTCGCCAGCTCACGAGTTCCATCTGCACAGCCAATTGTCATCGCCGCAGGATCTCACTTCCGCCACTCTCAGCCCGAACACGGCGGACAGCAATCCCGGCATGGTTAGCGATCACGAAGATGACGATCATTCGATAACCGAGGAGGATGCGCCGCAGATTGAAATGCCCGATGTGAGGCCACCAATGGAGACCGTGGGTCGCACGTGCCGAGACCAGATGGAGTGGGACGTGGTCGATGATGTGGAAATGGGTGAACGTGGTGTCATGATTAGGAGGAACAGTATGCCCGGTAACGATTTGCACGGTTTCAGGCCTGCTGGAAGCCCGTCGCGGAAGATGGGAGGGAACTGACGGAAAGAATGAAAGACTGGCCTGGGGAATGTCTGCTGTCACGATATACATGTCGGAATTGGTGGTGGATTGTGGTCTCGTGTTCGATATATGATAAAGGATGCTGGGGGCTCTCGCTTTGCTGCGTAGCGCTCACCTCATCGCTCTCAGCAGTCTGCACGTCTGGATGGCTAGATGCTTGTCGGACGGCAAATGAAACAACTCTACCCTCTGCATCTTCTCTTGCGTTGTCTGTCCTTTTTTCGTTTGACATCGCAAGTGAAGTGAGGTTGGAAAATGTCGTTGATCTTTTTCCTTTGTTTCTCACATGCTAGTATACAATGCAACGTTGATCCGCCGCACTTTCTGGCTTGCAGTGCCGATCATGCTTTGCATGCTTGCATCTTGCATCGCCCGGACGGGGACACCTGGTCTGGCGTTTTGAGGGCAGGGGGGGGGCAAGGGAAGGAATGAACCGGTCGGTCCGAACCCGAGCCGCGCCAAGTGTTATGTTCATCATCTCTCTTTCGCCGACGGACATATGAGCTTGTTTTGGTCTCTCTCCTTGCATTCATTCCTTTTGCGTGTTTTGCGCGAGACAAGACAAGTCAAGACAAAATAAGAGTCAAACGATATTCGCGGTTGAGAGGAAGTGGAAGTTGAGAAGTTGGATATTTCAAATTGATCCAGGCGAACGAAGAAGACAGGCGAAAAGCCGCCCAAATCGCCCAAAATGATGGTTTCTTGGGGAACGTATGTCCTGCCCACCTCTCTCTCTCTCTCCTTTCTCTCTTTCTCTGTGTTCTCTCAAGCATAAAGGTTACATACTGGTCGATTTGATGTTTCTGTTTTTGACATTTAAACAGTATCCAAACCCTCATCCTCTTCCTCGGCCCTTTCATCCTCCCCAAAACGCTCGCCTTCTACCGCAGCATCAAGAACCGTTCTGCAACACCCACACCAATCAAACCACTCTCTTCTCCCGCCAGCTTCGCGCTCGGAATCCTCTTCCTCTCCGGCACCATCGCCCTCCTCTCCACGTTACCCGTCTTCGCGCCCGAGAATGTTTTCCGCCTCACGCAGAGCCGGCTGCACACTTCCGGCGGAGTACTACTTACGCGCTTGGGAGCTTTGAGGCCCGTGACGGAAGCGGATCGGAAATTACGCGAGATTTTCGATGCGGCGCAGGGAGGGATGGATGCGAGATTGCTGTATTTGCGGTACGGACCGGATGTGTTGTTGGAGAATACTTTGGGTTCTGTCGGGGAGGTGGATGCGGGGAGGAATTTTTTGTGGTATGCGTTGCCTGGATTGGTGGGGCCGCATTTGGCGCATTTGTTTGCGCTGGGGTTGGCGACGAGTGGGACGTGGTGTGGGCGGGAGGGGAGCGGGTGGAGGGTTGTGGGTGTCATTGCGGGGTTGGGGTTGGCGGCGATTGAAGGGTGGGTGGTGGTGAGTTATGATGATGGGAGGAATTTGAGGAGCGTGAGGTATAATGATGTGGATTATTTGTTTTGGAAGTTGAGGGTTTGGAGGGGGATTGGGATTGCGGGGGTTGATGCGGTGTTGGGGTGGTGTGTTTGGTTGCAGGGGACGGGCAGGGCGTGGGCGAGTGGGGGCTCGGCGGCGGAGAGGTTGAGGGAGCAGGTGAAGACTTTGGAGGGGACGTTGTTCAAGGTGAGAGGGGTGGGCGTGGTGAGGAATGGGATTGTGAGGGATGCGGGGTTGAGGAGGAGAGTGGATGATTATTGGATGAAGGAGAGTGAGGTTATGAAGGATGTGATTGAGCAGCCTGAGGTGTTGGAGGCGCAGAGGAATGCGTTGAAGAGGATGAACGCTGCGGGGACGGCGCAGGAGGCGGAAGCGTTCATTAATACTCTGCTTGATGGGCCGTCGGTGCAGCAGCAGCAGCAGCCTCTGGGAAGGTAGCAGAGTGAGTAGATTGAACGTTACAACTGCTATTTTTGGGATCAGGCTACAACTTCTATCTTTCCACCTCATTGTCTGCATCTTTCCACCTCATGTCTGCATCGAACTGTGTTCTGGCAAGACAAAACAGCATCATACATCTAACAATCCCATCAACTTGTACCACCCCTCTTCCCCAAGCGAAACCCGACCCACCGATCCGGCACATCGTCACGCCATCCACTCTACAAACCCATCAATCATATCGGATCCCATCCTTCCGAAATAACCCTCCACCGCTCCTCTTTCTCCGAAATTCCACACGTTATTCCTCTCTTCGGCTCCGGACATTAATATCTAACAGCAAATCCAGCCTCACATCATCTAAGTGTCTCCTGTCTTAGAATCATCCCCCAAAAAACATGGCGCTGTGGGCTGCTGACGCGCAAGCCCCCCCCCCCCCACCCACGCACGCTCGGGAAGAAAACGTGCTGACCCACAACCGAAGTCGTTCACACGTGGAACAAAACCCACTGCTTATTTAGTTGATGCATTGTCTTGGAACGGAGTGTGCAGAACTTTTTTGTTGTGCGTGTGTAAGTATGTGTGTGTGTGTGTGTGCGAGTGTGTTTTGTCCCGAGTCATTTCATTCGTCGCGAAGTCTACACGCGGATCTATATGGTGGTGAGACTGGCTTTCGGATGATCACTTTCTCGGGCTGGCTGGGACTCGTGCTGGACCACACAGACAGAGAAGTGCGTGCGTGCGGCTCCTGCTTCTCCAAGAAATGGAAATGCGAACTGGCCCGGTCTCTGAGGCCTCACGCACGAAGCGAATGCCACGAGTTGTGCTTTTTGACAACGGGAATTGGCTCGCAGCCGGGAAGTTCGGGTAGAGCGTTTGCGGTATCCGGGATGTGGATCAGTGACTGTCTCGTTTTGTTTTCTGCGCTGTAGTATCGCGTTTTGGGCCCAGGGACTGCTGCCGTTTCGGCAATGCTGTAGAGCGAGTTGGATGTTGTGGGATCGGTCGTTGGTTTTCGGGAGATGGTGGGGTGCGGGAGCCCGGGTGAGGGTGATGAGATCTGGCGTACTTCTGGTGTGCTGCTGCTGCTGCTGCTGCTGGTGGTGGGTATTGGGGAGACTTGGCGGGCTGGAGGCGGGATTTGCACTGGTGATAAGCGGCGGGAACTGCTTCCGCTTTGGCTTGACATGGACAGTGGGGAGACTTTTCCGGACGGCACTTCCAGGGTGGTGGGTGATGGCGGTTGCCAGCCGCTGGGCGGGGGAGTGGTGTTGCTTCCGGGAAGGAGAGTGGATGGCAGGGATGCGACTTCTGTGATTTGGGGTACGGTAGATGAGGGTGGAGTGTATGCTTGGTAGTGTGCGTTGTTGTGACTATTGTTGCAGCCTCCGTTGTTGTTGGTGATGGTCGATGTTCTGGAGAGGCTGGTTGTGTTCGCAACTGTTATGCTTGGGGAGAGCGGCGATATGACTTGGCTTTCAGTAGACGATGAGCGAGCGCGCTTTGTGGTAGGCTTGATCGATTTCAACGTCGGCGAGTGGCCCATTTGTGGACGATGTGAAGCCACTTCTTGCACGGGAGGATCTCGTCGTTGCTGTTCGAGGTCTTCGTCGCTGACAACCTTGATTGTTGGCGGAAGGAAGAACAGTTGAGTGCCCAGACTCTTGTTGATGTTCCGTCGACGTCGTTCGCGGATAAGATAGACGATAGCAAGGACAATCAATGAGGCTACGGCTACGGAGCCTGTGGCAACGCCGACCACAACTCCATAGTCCATGTTCGCAGCTGTACAGCAAATAGGCCGGCGGAAACGAGAAATGCAACAAGTGTGACACAAGGATGCTGCGCGCAGGGAGGGTGAAGAAAAGAACCAAGAAACCTGACACCTACTGACACGACTCTTCTTGCTCCTTCATATGCACTGACAGCTGCGCCGACGGTGAGTAGGTTGGTTTGCATGGCGACGCAGCTGCGGTTCACGAGGCCGTGAGGGCGCCGATGATGGGCTGAGGGGCGTCCAGACGGTCGTCATCTCCAGCGCCTCCTCTCACATGCTTCCGCCTCACAATATATCTGTTTATAGCATGCAAGTGAAGATCCGCAGGAGGACGAGGCTGGGAGGATTGGGGATGGCGGAGGCTGAGTCCGAGCGTGGAGGTCGCGTTGTGCTGTGCTGTGCTCTGCTGTGCTCTGCTGTGCTGTGCTGTGCTGTGCTGCGGGATCTGCCGTCGTTACGTCTTGGCGTTGTCGCCCTTAGACTTTTTCCGGGACAAGATCGCGGTGACCTGCGGCACGACATCATTGCCTGGCACGAAAAACGGGAGACTGCCACGCCGACACCGGGCAGCGCGACAATGGACGACGACCTGTTCGACGTGTTCGAGGAGAAGCCTCAGGCGGCCACCGCCGCAAAGGCCAGCAAGAAAAGGTCGTTGAATGGCGATGTCAAGCAGAATGGCGGCGATGCAAACATGACCGACGCACCGAGTGTGTCGCCAGCGGCCGGCTCGACGACCGACACGAGAGACTTCGGCGCAGACGCGAACGGCGACACGCCGAAGGGATACGGTGCCGAAGACCGCGGGCAGAAGCGGCCACGACTGGAGGACGAACCAGAGCCTGTGGTTACCGATGAGTTCGAGACGGAACAACAGCGCGAGGTCGCGGCGGCGGCAGGTCTGCAGGCACAGCAAGAGGGCAGCGCGGTGACACTCAAGCACCAAGTGCGCCATCAAGTGTCTTTGCCGCCAGACTGCGAATACGTGCCCATCTCACAACACAAGCGGCCGGAGAATCCCGCGCGCGTGTGGCCCTTTGCTCTCGATCCCTTCCAAGAAGTGTCAATCGCATCCATCGAGCGAAATGAGAGTGTACTGGTTTCTGCCCACACTTCGGCTGGGAAAACGGTCGTAGCAGAATACGCGATTGCGCAATGTTTGAAGAACAATCAGCGTGTGATCTACACGAGTCCGATCAAGGCGCTCAGCAACCAGAAATATCGCGAGTTTCAGGCAGAGTTTGGCGACTGTGGTCTGATGACTGGAGATGTCACCATCAACCCGACAGCGACCTGCTTGGTCATGACGACTGAGATTCTGAGGTCAATGTTATACCGCGGTAGCGAGATCATGCGAGAAGTTGCCTGGGTGGTCTTTGACGAGGTGCACTACATGCGCGACAAGACTCGAGGTGTCGTCTGGGAGGAGACAATCATCCTGCTTCCTGACAAGGTCCGCTACGTGTTCTTGTCCGCCACTATCCCCAACGCCATGCAGTTCGCTGAGTGGATTACCAAAACCCACAATCAGCCATGCCACGTCGTCTACACCGATTTTCGGCCGACACCTCTTCAGCACTACTTCTTCCCGGCTGGAGCTGAGGGGATTCATTTGATCGTCGATGAGAAGGCTGTCTTCAGGGAAGAGAACTTCAACAAAGCCATGGCTGCGATAGCAGAGAAGGCGGGTGATGATGGGTCTGATCCCATGGCTAAGCGCAAAGGCAAGGGCAAGGACAAGAAGACAAACAAGGGAGGTCGCAAGGATGGTCCGACAGACATCTACAAGATTGTCAAGATGATCATGATGAAGAACTACAATCCCGTCATCGTCTTCTCCTTCTCGAAGCGCGAGTGCGAGAACTATGCTCTGCAAATGTCTCAACTTGCCTTTAACGACGAGTCAGAAAAGGCGATGGTGTCGAAAGTCTTCGACTCCGCCATTGAGATGTTGTCAGAGGAGGACAAGCAGCTCCCCCAGATCCAGCACATCCTGCCACTTCTCCGTCGTGGTATTGGTATTCACCACTCCGGTCTTCTGCCCATTCTCAAGGAGACCATTGAAATTCTGTTCCAAGAAGGCTTGATCAAAGTCTTGTTTGCCACAGAAACCTTTTCCATCGGTCTCAACATGCCTGCCAAAACAGTCGTGTTCACGTCGGTTCGCAAATTCGACGGCATTACGCTGCGATGGGTCACCCCTTCTGAGTTTATTCAAATGTCAGGACGTGCCGGTCGTCGAGGGCTGGATGAGCGCGGTATCGTGATCATGATGATTGACGAGAAGATGGATCCGCCAGTGGCCAAGGAAATCGTCAAGGGCGAGCAGGACAAGCTCAATTCGGCATTCCACCTTGGATACAACATGATCCTCAATCTGATGCGCGTCGAAGGCATCAGCCCGGAGTTCATGTTGGAGCGCTGCTTCTTCCAATTCCAGAACGCAGCATCCGTTTCCGGCCTGGAGAAACAGCTGATTGAGCTCGAGCAGAAGCGCGCAGATGTGATCATCGAGGATGAACCGCAGATCAAGGAGTACTACGATCTTCGGCAGAATCTCGACACTTATTCTGCCGAGATGAAGAAGGTCATCAACCACCCGCAATACCTGTGCAAATTCTTGCAATCTGGTCGCCTGGTCAAGGTGAAGTACAAGAACTACGACTTTGGTTGGGGAGCTGTCGTTAATTTCGTCCGCGTCAAGCCTGGTCGAGGCCAGAATGAAGACGACGTTCTAGACGGACAGTCCGTCATCGTCGATGTGCTACTCAATGTTGCTGCCGACAGTACGACGACTCCTTCAAGCCAACTCAAGGACGATTTGCCGCCCGGCGTACGCCCATGCGCGCCTGGTGAAAAGGGCAAGATGGAAGTTGTGCCTGTCATGAATGGTATCATCGACAGCGTGGGTCATCTACGCGTGTTTCTGCCCAATGATCTTCGAACGACTGAGCAGAGAAACGCCGTACGAAAGGCCCTCGAGGAGGTCGCTCGCCGCTTTCCGGACGGCGTGGCGATCCTGGATCCTATCGAGAACATGGGCATCAACGACGACGGCTTCAAGAAACTGTTGCGTAAGATTGAGGTGCTCGAGCACAAGCTGCTCTCGCATCCATTGCACAAGAGTGACAGGCTCGCCGAGCTTTACGACCAGTACGCTTCCAAGATCGAGATCACAAATGAGATCAAGGCGGCGCGAAAGAAGATCACAGCTGCGCTGTCTGTTCTTCACCTCGATGAGTTGAAGAACCGCAAGCGTGTGCTCCGTCGTTTGGGCTTCACGAATGATGCAGATGTTGTCCAGCTAAAGGCTCGCGTCGCTTGCGAGATTTCCACTGGCGACGAGTTGGTGTTGTCCGAACTGCTGTTCAACCGCTTCTTCAACGAGCTCACACCAGAGCAATGCGCTGCCACACTCTCGGCCTTCATCTTCGAGGAGAAGAGCGACGAGGCACCAGCACTCAAGGAAGAGCTCGCCAAGGCTTACAGAGAAATTCAGGCTCAGGCTCGCCAGATCGCCAAGGTCTCGATGGAGTGCAAGGTGCTGGTGAACGAAGAGGAGTACCTCCAGACGTTCAAGCATCAGTTGATGGAGGTCGTACTCGCTTGGTGCAATGGCGCATCATTTTCCGAGATCTGGTAAGTTTCAAGTTCTCTTCTGTGCCGCGCTCACTGCTAACAATATCCAGCAAAATGACCGATGTCTACGAAGGCTCCCTGATTCGACTTTTCCGCCGCCTCGAAGAACTCTTGCGCCAGATGGCCCAGGCTTCCAAGGTCATGGGCTCCGAAGAGCTGGAGAAGAAGTTCGAGGCTGCCTTGACCAAGGTTCGACGCGATATCGTCGCCGCACAGAGTTTGTATTTGTAGGCTGCCTCGCCACCCGCGACGGATATACAGGACGCTTTGGTACAAGAGCAACGGGACTGGACACGGACAAATAAGGAGTTGGACGAAATTGTAGTATGTAGCAGCAGAACGATTGCTATCGCCGCGAAAGGCTTTAGCCATGCCAGGCCTGACCTTCGTGCCGGAGAGATTGCTGTGAGCTCTTTGAGCTTGGTGCGATGCGATCTTGATGACGGTGCCGAGGAGGCTGGCGGGACATTAGACTGACACCTTTGTTGTTCATCGGCTCGGCCAATAGCAGGTCAGTAACACGTTTTCGCAGTGAGAGTGCTGACGAGCAGCAGATTCCTTTCCCCACCATTCTTGATGTGCAAACTCTGCTGGCTAAGCGGTTGTATGCGCGCTGGTGGTCCCAAAGATATCTCATACAAGCCAAGAACAGTCGAACTGGATGTGGGCAGAAATCACGAGTGCTACGTCAAAGCCTTTCTGTGGTGGCCGAGGCTTTGCTTGCAGTGCTTAAGGTCACTACAGATACTGAGAATGCAGCCAGCTTCAACGCACGTCGACGATCTCTCTCCAGGCCTTCAAGCTCGACCAAATCCTTTCTCCGATGATACTCACAAGCACAGCTTCGTCATGGTCGCTGCCCCGGGGATGCTCGTGCGATCCTTCGGACAACGCAAGTCGATATCTCTTGGCAACTTGAGGAAGTCTATCGGCAATCTGTTATGGATCGTATCGTCAGAACGGCATTATATGGGATTGGATGCTACCCAGAGGCCCCGTAATAAATTATTGAAGGATGCTTCGGCCTTCGTGTTAATCGGCCGAAGCTGCAAAATGCCAAGAGCGAAATCAGGATCGAGCACATCAATGCCGTCTCGAGAGCCCTCCTGAATTGGTCAATTCTCCCAATCAGCTTGCAAGAATATAGTAGAAGATGCGTAGAATGCTGCGGCGGCAACATATGCTGATGCTCAATGCCACGATCCGTCGGTTCGCAGACATGGGCATCTGCGAAACTTCTCATATATGCTCTCCTCAAACTGATCTGCAGCGACATGCTACAACCACTCGATACAACAATGCGTCGATCTTTGATCTAATGGCTTCGAAACCAGCACCTTCGCCGCGAGTTGCTCTTCGTTGTGACGTGAGAGATGTGGAATCCGACATGACATAGCCCACTGTGCCTCATAATCCTCAACATAAAAAGAGGACGCTTCGCTGAGACCCAGCGTCGATTAGAAGACAAGCAGTCCATCCCTTCTCTGCAGACAACAAGCACCGATCCTCAATCATTTCATCTCAACCATGCTTCGCGTCCAACCATTCTTTCTCGCTGTACTCTACAGCTCCTTGACCTCAGCTGTGCCAATGTACGACGAGCCCGCCGACAAGATCATCTATGAGCGTCAAGGCCCTGGCACTGGGGGGCCTTTTGGCGACACCACGTTACGGACGGATCTGGTTGGGGATGGTAATCCGTATCAGGATTTCAAGAGGTGCAAATTACGGTGAGATATCCTTACATGCTCTCTTCTCTTCCCTGTCCTCCTTTGCCCAAGTCTACTCAATTCAACCTCTTAGGGAACCCTCAACTGCGGTTGTGGTGGCGGTTGCGAGAAATCGAAGATGGAAAGTGAAACTATTGCTATTGGCTTCGAAGCTGGTGGCGGGGAGTGGATCACGGGAGGGTTCTCAGTCACTAAAGAGTATCCTACTGGTGAGACGGATACTTGCTATGGCGGTAGGTTCCAACTTTCCCGCGCAACGCGCGGTGGTACTTTGCTGACATAAAGATCTTGCAGAAGACGGCGAAACGCTTTGCATTTGGCAGCGGGTTCATCATACTGCGGTAGGGATTTCGTTCCTTGCTTTATCGCGGAGTGCTGGATTCGCATTGCATAGAGTATGGTCAAGTGCTGATCGTGACTTCAGTGTACGGTCGAAGAAACGGAATCAAATCGGTGCAATGGTGTCCAGAAGCGCCAATTTGTCATGAAGTACCCCGAATGAGAGGCAGCCAGAGGGACCTTATTGTGTTCGAAATGCTTGCAGAGAGCTAGGGGCTTTCTTTTGGGAGGACGAAGAGTCTAACATTCCAGGTGGTCCCCCATAAAAGAGGCATGAGGTTCGGTGACTGTCAGGAAAGGAAGTGACTTGTCAAATTCTTCCTTAAGATGGAGGTGCTGCTTAGCTGGGACGTAAGGCATCATCCAGGATACGACAAATCGATGGGGCTCCTTGAATCTTGCTTGGCCGTGAGACCGTTGTCTCTGGGTTTAAAATTGTAGTACGCTTGTCTTTGTGAATGGCTTTTCCGGATGAAGAAAGAAGACTTCGTGCACGTTGATCCTGAACAGTGAAGTGTAAATTTAACTTTGCCATTCACAGCCTCATACACGGCCTCACTTGTCCATTCTAGGCTGTTGCCAACAGTGCCTTGTATGTCTGGGCACTTGGAACGATGTGCGTAAGACATCAGCCAAGACGCCCTTGCTGTCCTAGCTACACGGCGCATGCACTGGCAAAGCCGTCCCAGTGTGCTCAACTTCATGATGACTCTGTCCGCTTTGCATTGCATAAATCACGCATCAACGATGTTGCAGGATTGCCCACGATCGGGTGTGTCAGCCACGGATAGATGTACGTGGCCAATAGCTTGCCAAACGCAACATCACCACCTAACATGCATGATAATAGCATCGTGCCCATTTCAACATCTGCAAACCCAGCAGACGGAATTTGGCGAGCACGGCCGGATGAGATCCCCACGCTTTTGTGCGGGTTCAACTCTGAAATCGAGATCTCCATTTCGAACCTTTCTTGTACGTATAGCAACATCTCATGGCGCCTCACGAGATGGTAGAACACACCTTGATGAGAATGATTCTGAGAAATGCGGCCTGGTGTGCGGACAATACAACTCAAGAATGTAATGGTTATTTGACTTATCGTCAGCCTGCAACCTCTCCATTTGTAGGCTGTGTTGGCAGAAACCCGAATCTGACAACACCGCTGGCTATTAGATGCAACAAAGCATTCAGCTCCGGGGCTATATTAGGTAAGGTAAATGGTGCGGGTGCGAGTTATGGTCTTGAACTATGATTCTTGTGTTGCTTGCCGTAGGCTGGTGCAAACGTTGTCGCCAGTGCCAGCTATGTCAAGAGTCAATGCACGTAGCGGATCATGTAGTGTTGTGCCTCAGTTACAGTCACAAATCTCGTGACTAGGTAAATGGCGTAACTGAGCTATAACTAAGCGTCTTGCCCTATAAATAGCTTACAACTGTATAACTGAGATTCGTACGTGTTTCCTGCCTCTATACCTACTCGGGCAGAATATGGTTGAAGCTGAAGGAGGACTCACTGGAGCCAGATGCGACTGGGGAACATTCAGAACACAGAAGCGAACAACGACGAAGTTTTGCAAGGTGAGAAGTCCGTCTATGCACGTTAATAGCCATGTATTCAGATACCTTAGACTTGATAAAGCCGCTGCTGCATAGTGGAGACTCGCACGCACCGCTAGTATACTATAAGAAGCTGCAGCCCAGCAGCGAGCAGTAAGCAAAAGCGGTATTTACTATGCGCGGCGTCTCCTGCGATACGCCTAGTTCATTGCCGCCGGTTGTATGGATGGAGCGAATCTAACTAGGACAGATTCTGGCAGGCAAATGTCCCGGTATTCTAGCTTGGAAATACGACTTCGGGCCCAATTCGTGGAAGTGAAGACAAACTGTTGAATCTTAGAGCTATCGTATGTTGACTAAAGAGATTTTGCTAATATGCTGCCATTGTCCTGATCAATACTCACGTCGCACCGGTCTACCGAGGGTTCACAGCGAAGAGAGCACCCTGGCTGTTTGAGCTGTACGAAAATCCGCATTTTCCATTGCCAACAGTGTATCCCTGCGAGACGATTGTCAGTTTATCCGCGCTCACTGGAGGGAGCTTACTGGACGAGATGAATTGCTTACCTCTGCTCCGTTATCAGAGCCTGCCTTGGTGAGAAGCATCACAGGCTGGTTTTGCGCCGAACATGTGTTATCAGCGTGACTTAACAAGAAGCAGGTAGCAGAGCCTAGGACGGTGGGTTAGAAACGCAATCGAGGAGTTGGGGGCCGGCATAAGGCAACACTCACCTCTGCGATAAGCAAACGACTCGCAGATGGGGGATGCCTGGCATCTAGAGCAGCATTGCTCTTTCGTGTTGATGCCGTTCAAGCTGACAATGTTACCGGAGTTACCGACGTTGGGTCCATTGTTCAAAATATTGACGATGTAGTAGTCGTCGAATGGGTCGTTTGCGCCCTTTACGTTTGGACCGAAGAAGTTCCGCGAGCCATCCTTGCAAGCGTCGTAGAATGTCGGGCCATTGAGAACCTGGGTTGCGACAGCTTCCAATGTAGTCATGGATGTGGTGAAGAGAGTAGTCGTGCTCTGGACGGTCATGGTTGAGACCTGAGTCTCGGTTTCGGTAACAACCTCGGGGAAGATGGTTTCGGTAACTGGAATGATGCTCGTAGAGGTGGTCGTGGCGGAGAAGTATTGCATGATGTTCGTCTGAGCAGGCAGGTTGGTGTAAGTGGTGTAAGTTTGCGTTTTGGGCAGCCATCGCGTGCCTATGAGAACGGGTCAGCGAATTCCGGGAGTTGGTAGATGGCAACACGATTCAACTTACACCCCACGTTCTTTGGGAACCTGGCCTGATTGACACCAACGTTCTTGGACTGTCGTTCGAAGAGACCATGCGGGTGTTGAGGTTCGCGGCGCGCCACAGGACCGCGGTTGATTGTGTCGGAGATTGCAGCGAAGCCTGCAGCCGTTGGCACGATCGTTGTGGAAGTGCTCGTCTCAGTTCGAGTTGTTGTCGTCGGGACAGTGTTTGTAATGGTATTGCTGATGGTCTGCACATCGTATGCAGTGCTGCTCACCGTAGCAGTCTCGGTTTCTGGGAATCGTTAGCTAGCGTCGATTGCATCCGGGGTGGGCCATCGTACGAGTTGGGTCCTCCACAGTCTCTGTGCTTTCTCTTGTGACGACAGACGTCGAAACGATGCCTTGGTAGCTCGTGATGGTCCTCTGATTGACGAGCACTTGAGTTGGACGTCGACCATAGTACGAGGTCGTAGTTACAGTCGAGACGCGCCTCACGCTGACAGTTCCCATAGTCGTGCGACAGATCATCGACTGAGCTGCTGCCGATGCCACAAGAATTGGCAGGGCCAGTGCTAGATCGAAGATGTTCCTCATGGTGGCTGGAGTGTCGCGAGGTTGGCGAGTTGATTGAAGTGAAGTGGAAGGCTGATGATACAGTCCAAATGCCAGGATACGGCGCAACTCGATATATACAAAGATTCACTCGAAGCCGTGCGTTGCTCGCATCAGGCATATTGTCCACGACCATGCGGCTTTGGGCCTGGACGTTTCCGTGTTGTGGCTGCAGTGCAGAGAAGCTGCGCCAAATCATCCGTGCGGAACAAGCGACAGCGACAGTGGCCTGAGCAAGCCACACATCAATGAACCACATGGACCATGGCGCTGTCTGCCAAGGGATACCAGATCTAGAACACCCACGTGTGAGCTGGACCGGTCCTGCAGATTTGGCCGAGATCTCGCGCTAGGTGGATACAGCGCACGCTTACTCTACCGAGAAGATGGACCAGTACCACTTCTACCAGTAGGATGAATGACACTAGCGAGTGGCGCTCGGAGGGCGCACGATGCTTCGACTACAGTCTACTGCCAAGAGCACTATCGGTGTCTCCGAAATCGCGTGCAATGGAGCGGTCTTGCTCGCGAGAAGCCTCTGCTAGGCACTAGTAAGTTGACACTCGACACGCTGATTTGGCGGTTGTTTTCTGTCCGCGGTGGTAATGACAGACGTTTGTTGACTGCTTGTGTCATACGGGGAGGCATGAATGAGCGTATGGCATCCCGTCTCCCTTCATCTCGCCAGAATCACTGGCTCTTGCCACATGTGTTGCATCTTCGCTGAGCGGTCTGCGAGTTGATGGGACATGATCAATCCCTCGCCTCGTGCCGTCAAGCTCCAGGCCTGATGGCGAGGGTCTAAGGGCCTGTTCGGTTCGCCGTAATTCAGTGGCGTAATTGAGTTGCTAACACAATAATGACTGGCATGCGGCGCGCGTTCGGTACCCTATAGCGATAATTTAAATCAACAACGCTACAATTATGGATTAAGTTCACCTAGAGGTATCTACCGTAATATAGCTAATAGATAAAGGTAATTGTCGTTAAGTACCTACTATTATCGTAAGCTACGTTAGCCTACTAGCACGTAGGTTCTAGCAACAATCCGCCGCTAGCGAGGCACGGAAATACGTAATTGTCGGGTTTAATAGACTTCCGCGGGGTTCTTAATACTAGCCCTACCGCTAGTAATACTATTCTTCGATCGTTTTATATATAAATTCCGTAGTGCGGCGTTAAATCGTAATATAGAAGGGCAGCTAGAAGTAGCGCGTCGCTAGCGCCTTATCGTAGTTACCCTCGCAGTAGCCCTACTAGAAGAATATTCGATGTCTATAAGTAGAGGCGTTCTAACCGTCTACGAGAATGTAAGAGCGAAGTGAAGCTAGAAGTTAGGGGCCTTAGGCCTTACTAGTGCTTGGCAAGCGGCTGCTGCCGCATTGCTTAGCGCATAGTATTCGCATGCGCGAAGCATGCGACACATAATAACTCTGCAAGAATTAGCGCTATCTTCGGACGGAGGTCTAAGGTGGTCTATACGTTGCTACATACCCTCTTATAGAGAATCGTCGGCGTAGTAGTAAGTATATACGCGATATGCTCGATCTAAAGAATAGCGGCCGGCTTCTTAGCTATACTCGGTTTAGCTACTATGCCTTTACGTAGTTGCTAGCATTATTAGAGCCGCACCTTAAAGATAGCCGAATAATTAGTCGCGAATAGAAGTTGTTAATATTTCTATATTCTATAGCCGCGGACGATTATTATAGAGAAATCGCTAAAGAGTTCTATTATACGCTGCCGATAATTAGTAGCTATTTCTACGAGGTATTAAACGCTATTCTAAGCGTTTATAATTAAGTTGTCCTTAAGGCGGTATTAAGCAATTAAAACGCTATTCGCGGCCGCCGTAATTCTACTAAGTACTAGCCGTATTTTGCAGGTTATATTAGCGCGCTAGATAGTTCGTATATCGAGGCGCATATCCCCTATAATTAGTAGGTAGCGTAGCGTAATTAGAAGGGCGATATTACTTAGAACGTGCTAGCCGTAGTAGATTATAATATAAAGTTTACCTTCGTTCTAGCTAGCTAGGAAGGGTCCGCGTATAACGGCCGTATGCTCGCGAATGCGCGTTCCGGATACTTATTTAGGGCTCCGGCGGGTACTTACTACCTTACGGACGCTAGTTATTCGAATAATTCGCTCTATCTTATCCCTTATAGAGGTATAAGGTACTACTTACGAGAGTAGTACCTAGCCTCGTAACGACCGGCGAACGCTAAAGAGTTATATAACCTCCGCTATTCTAGCCTCTATAATATAGTCGAGCGATCGTTCGGTATTCTTAAGTATCGTTTCCGTATCTTTAGTAGTGCGCCGGAGTTCTTAGTAAGCGTCTAGGTAGCTATAGTATACGCCGCGGTAGTATTGCATAACTTCCTCTAAGATATACGCGCGCCTCTCGAGAAGGTAGAGTTAGAAGAAGATTCTACTAATAACGTGCCGGAGGGTAATATCGTCGTCGCGGCGTATAAGGATGCGCAACCGAAAGGGCTAATAGATAAACTGCGCGACTATATAGCGGCGATAATATAGAAGGATTATAAATAGTAGAATGCGACGAGTTAAGGCGGCAGCAGCAGATAAGGTTAAAGTTATATTTATTAATTGCGTTACTAGCCGTTAAACGAGTATATAGAGGGACGAGCTATAGTAGCGGGGAGGGGTTAATACTTAGATTATATATAAATTTAGATAGAAGAGGTATATATAGAACGAAGCAAATATATTTACTATCCTAATACCTCTATATAGCTACCTGCGCGCTAGTCGCGGCGTAAATCTTCGAACTTATCTAGCACCTCCGCCTCCTTAAACTTATTAATTACGCTAGCTACTATAGCCTACGCTATATCGCGCGGTACCGCCGTAATTACGTCGGTAATATTATTACCTTTGCGGTAAATAAAGCGATAAAGGAACGCCTTCTACGCGTTATTTAGAATCCTTAAATCGTCCGCCTTCGCGTAGAAACTTAGCTTAAACACTAACTAGATTAGGCGCTAATACGACGTTAATAGAGCCTACGGCGGCAGCGCTATTAACTATACTAACTTCTTAATAGAACTAGCAATAAGCGAAGGGCCCTTTAATCGCTTCTTCTTAGTCTCTTTAGCTTAATTAGCGGCGTCGTTGCGGCGCTTCTAAGTTTAGCTACGAACTACCTAATCCCTCTCGTTCTTCGCTACTAGCGTATTACTACTAATCGTCGCTACGGAACCGCTCGTTTTAGGAGAAGAGGCGCTAGTAAGAAGTCTAAAAGGACCTGCGATATAGCCGCTAGTCGCCGTAGTATTAGTAAATAACTAGTCTATTTCGACCGGAAATAGTAGCGGCTTCTTTATAAACTTCCTCGCCTTAGAGTAAGCCTACTTAAATAGTAAGAATATTAGATAATATAGAGGAAGTTTACTAGCGTTTACCTATAGGTATTCCTCTATCGCCTTCGCACCTAAAGTAATATAGCCCGCCTCGTCTACGCCGGCGCCGGATTAATTCTTAAATTCGGTCTATATACGCTAGTTGCCTTTAGCAGTTTAATACTATAATAAACAGTTAGAATCGAGCAATACGGCGAATTTAGCCTATAGTTTAGACGCGCCTTATTCTTATAGGTATTCTTAGTAAAGTAACTAGCTCGTAACGGGTTCGTAGACGCTATTATAGCGTCGCGAATTGCTAGCTACGCTTGCTTCTTAAGGCTATTATCCGCACGCATTCTATAGTTATTATACTAATTAGTATAGGCATTAAGCAGCGCCTTAAATTTATAATTCTGCTACTTAAACTTATTGCTAGAACCTGCTAGTATCGGTGTTATTAGTATCGCTAGTAGCGGTAGCAGTTAGAATTAAGAATACGCTAGCGGCTAGCTATTATATTAAGTAGATTATAACTACGAATCGCGGCCGGGCAAGTATACCTAGCTATCTATTGCGAACGGTTAATTTAGCTAACAAATTAGCAGTGCAGAGGACTTAGTGCTATATTTAAATAGGCGTATATACCTACTGCACCTCTATACTTTCTACGAATTCGACGCGTATAGTTAAGCGGCTATAGCTGCGGCCACCGCCGCGGCTAAATTAATTAAATTGCGACATACGAACCGAACGCGCACTATAATCTTACTTAATATCGTAGCTTACGCTAAATTGAACTTAGAAGGTGGTTTATGGCCGTGCTTAGAATTGAATTACGCCACTGATTTACGGTGAACCGAACAGTCCCTAAAGCTTGAGAGGGACAGAGGACGGGGGATGGCGTTAACGGAGTCTCCGGGGGAAGCGAAGAGCCCAATTGGGGGGTCATTCAATGCAGCCACCGAAGGGCGTCCAACCAGTTCTCGTGGCGCGGGGGGAGTTGGAACTTGGGAAGTGGCCAGAGTATCGAAGGTTTGCATTATTGGCGCTAAGGCCTCGCGACAAGAGCGAGATGTGGCGTGCGAGCACCGTTCTAGAACAAGAACAACGACGCCTTGTCGCTGCGAATGTCCCATCATTCTAGATCTAGTCCCTATTTGGATCGTCAGTCCGGATTGGGACTTTACCGCATGCTAGTTGGTCCGTGCACTCGGCATTCATCGTTCACAGCCATTACAGTAGATTGCCAAGATGCACTTCACCTTATCTCCTTTTGCCCTTTGTGGCTGTCTAGAATCAGCCACTCGACCAGCGGGTCCCGTCTACGGTACCACGTGCTCGCCACGTGCGAAGACTGGCGCTGCGCCACGTGGAATTGCTCGCTCGAAACCGTGTTCGACCGTGCTCTGGCCGCACACGGGCGTTGCACGATTCAAGCGCGATGCCGCCTATCATGAATGCAGCATACGCAACGGCCAGTCCGAAGCCACATCAGGTCACTGCTTTCTCTGCGCGGAACGCCTCGAAGAGACATTAGCGAAGCCACCATGCGACTATACGACTATACGATTGTGACTCCTCCTCTTGTATCTGCCTCCATGTCGCTTCTCATCCATATGTGATTGTGAAAGATCTCGCCAACTTCCTCCCTGCGACATCCTCATCGAATCCACTGCCTGTATCGTTCTCCCTTCCTCACAGACTGAACAGGAGCCTCGAGCAACACGCCTGATCGGCGTCCTCACCAATCATGCCCTCCTTCAAGCGGGTGGCAGTGGCTGCAACAGCTGCCCTGCTCTGGGGAACGTCCTTGGCCGCTCCAACGATATTCCAATCCGAATCCAGCAATCAACATGATGAATGGAAGCGCGACCTCCCTCCACAGGACCAGATCGACGAGCTAGAGCCTGTTGTCCCTCCCGAGATCAACGAGTCTCTGCTGCCCATTCTTGCACCAGCGGCCAATGTATCATTGGCCTTTGCTGGTGCGGGAGTGGACTCGTCTCCTAGTGCCCCCAAGCGTCGCATTATGAGAAGAGCTGGGGCAACGTTTGCACGCGCAACCCTGGCTTTCAGGTACGTGTACATTTTGGTTGATTTCAACGCTCGATGCTGATTTTGATGCGCCGTCATCAGATACCCAGCAGTCCCCCTTGACCATTCCAACCATGTCACCGGAGTCAATTGCGCGAACGGTGTGCTCACCGGCACCCTTGACGCGACGGCGTACAAGTACGCTAAGCAACGATGTAAGTGATATCTCATCAGTCTCAAACACAAGGCAAAGAATCCCACGCTCACAGTACGTTCCGAACGTAGGGGCCCCGATCAGTACCAATATGGTGTTCGTCACTGCGGCCGATAGTTGCGGCCCCGATGATATGAATGACTATTTCCACGCAATTTCAGTCACCTTCAGTGATGCCAATCGGACCTTCACCGCCGTACGCAGTCCCAAGGAAGACCCATCACTCATCAAGCGAGGCAGGTTCGTGTGGGGCGAACTCGGAGCTGCACAGGTGAAGCGCACGGTGACTAAGCGAGACGTCAGTATACCAGATTTCCGACAGGGAAAGGTCAGGGCGATGTGCCAATGACTGACAATGAACATTAGATGTTCGAGGATGCCGTGCTTGTTCGCCGCTGGGAGTCGGACCCTTTCGGATGGAATAAATATCTGCATAGCGACGACTACCTGGGAACCGACGCCAGCGCTCCGTGGCCAAACGCCGCCTTACTCAAACAGTGGAAAAAAGGCGATCCCGAAACCGAGAGCATGAAGAAGGACGACTCTTTCAAGAAGGGCGAAGTGGCCAACAAAACTACTGGTCGTTCCAAGCGATGGGGAGACGACACATCACTCGCTGCTCGTAAGACCGAGACGAATTTCGATTACAGCCTTGCCATTTATTGCGTCAACTGTGGCACCTTGGGAAATTTCAAAGTCTCAGGGGTGATCGACTACGACTACTCCATCATTCCGCCCAGTTTCGAGATTACTGAAGCCTCAGCGGGCCTGACCGGCAATATGCAATTCGAACTGAATCTTGGAATCAACGCTTACGTAACTTACTCCAAGACCTATGAGTCGAAAAAATTGGAGTTTCCCATCTACACCCTCGGCATAGGCGGCGTTGCCTATTTCGCTCCATACTTCAGTACTCATCTAGAAGCTGGCTTTTCAGTTGATGCTAGCGGCCAGCTCCTTCTCGGAGGGGGCCTGTACTGGGACAATATCGAATTCAAGGTCGATCTGGCCAACAAGGACAACACATATGCCAGAGGCCTGAAGCCACGCTTCGAGAAGCGAGCAGAGGCGAAGGGCGAACTGCACATTGGTGCCTTTGTCGGCTTGCCGACAGAGATAGGTTTAGGCTTGTTCATTAAAGCGTTTGACACCACACTTTGGTCGGCTTCGGTAAGATACCCCGTGCTGCGCGCACAGTCTAGCCTCTGTACTCTGATGCTGACCCTCTCATGCAGGCCGGAATTCGCGATACCCCAAAGCTCAACTTCGAAGGCGACTTTGAGATCGCTGCTGCGTACAATGCAACCACGGGAAAAATCGACACTGAAGTCAGCGAAGGCTGTTTTGGATTGACGTGGAGCATTTTCTTCACCAATGAGCTGGATGCCTTTGCCCAGGCGGAGTATCTCGGCGAATTCAACAAGGCTCTTATCGACCCTCCCACGAAGATCCCACTACTGGGAGGATGCATTGGCTACGTCCAAGATGGCACAGATGATGGACTGCCCCAGGGCAAAGTGGATGGTACTGGATCTGGCAGCGGCATGACGGGCAACGGCATGAACGAAGCCAGCAACGGCATGACAGGCTCATTTGGCGGTTTCGGCCAGGAACCGGAACCGGAACCGGAAGCCGAAAGCCCTGCCGCAACCACCTCGACCCGCACTACCACATCAAGGTCCGGAACCACCACCTCGGCAAGATCCAGCACCACCTCGGCCAGGTCCAGCACCACCACGGCAAGACCCACTACTACCAGGGCTAGCTCAACCACCACGGCAAGAACAACATCGAGTGGACCCAGATGCACACCGACACCGACCGCCGTCTCATCACCTTCATCCTCTCTGACCTGCAAGAAAACCGTCGAAGGATCCGTAGTCATGGTCAACGGCAAGCCCGTTTTCGGCGCCGCCGACACCGTCTCGAGGGTGGATCTGTGCGCTGCCATGTGCTTGAATGACTCGAAGTGCGTGAGCTTCAGCTACAACAGCAAAAAGTTCTGCCAACTCTACCTCCTGGCCTACAAGGACATGAAGAGGGGCAAGACTTCCAACCCTACAGCCCCATCGTTGACGTATTATGATAAAGGATGCTGGAAGATGAGTAAATGCTAGTAGTGAGATAGATTGGAAAGAAGCGTAGTTGGCGTGTGACCGGCGTACCATAGGCGATATATCAATTCGTAACCTCCAGTGTAAATGTTTCAAAATTGATGCGATCATCCTACTATCTCCCTTCACAGACTCGGCACAGCCTGAACATTCGAACCAAAATCGCAAAGTGCACTGGGGTAATCGCGTGCTATTATTACGGCGGCGGCGGCGGCGGCGGTGGTATTGTCGGTTCAGTTCCTCGCATAGACTACATCACACAATGTTCAAGTCAGTGGTGAACTGAAAAGCACTTGCCCTTGAGTGAACGCTGGCGTGGGCAATGCATTAGAGTTTGTTGATGGAAGGACAGTGAAATTTGTCGTTTGCCACGCATTTCGGTTAGACCTTTCTGACTACTTAGTGCACGGTGGCGGATCCGCTCTGTTTGATTGACTGGTTGTAGACTTGGCAGAAAAAAAATAGTATCCTTATAGAATGCTTCACGGCCCATCGAGATTATTCGTGAAGCTTCTTTCGCATAATAAAGTATCGCATACTGAGCAAAATCCGCGCCGCAAGCAGGATTGACAGCTTGCCACTAGAACTTATCATTGACAAAACCAAACAACACGAAATGCATTCGTTGGTACCGAGATCGCCAAAATTGTCATATATCTATGCCACATGTGAATACGACATTGCTAAACGCTGCCTATTGCACGCTGGTGTCGTACCTCTGCAGCTACGCCAACAGAAGAGAGGAACGCGGACAATACAAGGAAAAAGATGATGAAGTTTGAGGCACACATCTTATTTGCTGCAAACGAAGTGGAACGACTACAACCTGCGTTTTTATAAATCGAAGCGCCGGTAGGCAGTGTACTTCTACAGATGTTAGCCCTGTGTGCGACGTTCGTTAGTCCATAGCCCACACGGTTACTCGCAAAAGAGGACGATAAGGCTTGATCGACATGTAGCAACCATCCAAATGTCCTTCAAGTTCGCCATTTGCTCTTATGCGACGGTCAGCGACGGGATATAGCACACTGCTGGAGTGTGCCTGAGAAGGAGAGTGGTGTCTTTTGACCTCAGGACCTACAATTTCCAAGGCTAGCGCAGGTCGACGTGCCAACGAGTCCACCTCTCTGACGTTGCTCACTTCGGCTGCAGATATAGCATGTGCTTCGTCATCACGTACAGCATGTATCGTTTTGAGTTCATGCAGGACTTGATCTTCTTCTTTAAGTGAAATTACCAAAAAATGCCACTCCATTATAGGTCTTGCATCACTGTTGTTCCTCGACGCGTACCCTCATCTCCTTCCGAACCTAGTACTCCCAGCTCGAGGACAGAAAGTGGCGGTTCTAGCTGCGGTGGCAGGCACACCATCTCCGCGTGCTCGTAGCAGAGCTCCAAATATGACCCTATGCCTCATTGGACGATCTAAGATGGTCAAGGTGCCATGCCGGACCAAGGCAGGTTGGCTGGCGGGTGTCTCGCAGCTCAGGTATATGGCGCGTTATGCTACGGATGCTCCGTTTCGCACACTGTACACGTTGCACGTGTTGAGGTAGCAACGGCAATGACAGACTTTATTGCAGAGATGCGACACGCACCTCTGTTTGCGACTCACGCCTTTCGCGTGCACCACGCTCTAATTTTGTGATCTCAAAAGTGGGAATACCAGTGCGCAGCAGGAAATCACTATGAAGCTGCTGCATCGGTACGCTAAGACAAGCATTTATATGCCGCTTGGCAGTATCGAGCTACGCTTTTCGATGACGCTGTGTACTAGAAAGACAGATCATTGTCTCTGCTGCGTACGGGGTGTTCTATCGTGCCGCCGAAGTTGATCAAGCTCTGGTCTGAGGACGAGTTAATCAAGGCCACCTGCGAGGAGAGACCACTTGATATATAGGTTATGTTGTATGACCAGCTCACGCAAAGCAAACATTGGCCTGACACCCAAAAGTAGCTAGCTTCTCTTCACTCCATCGACACACGCGCCTGAAACCATCAATTAGTCTGACCCGCCTCCCAAGTACTGACTTCGGTGTTGGGCCGCGCAGGGGAAAATCGCCTGTACGTTGACGTCAATATTCTAGGCCCTATGGCCGTATTTCAGCGGATAGAAGGGACACTCTCTCAGGAACAGCTATATCTTCAAGATCTTCGTTTCAGCTATGCTGCCAAGAGATATGCCAACCCACAAGTGTTGGATCTGGAGATTTCCGAAACTGAGATCATGATCCACGAGCTCTTCAT
This sequence comes from Cercospora zeae-maydis, assembly GCA_023512815.1. NCBI lineage: Eukaryota > Fungi > Ascomycota > Dothideomycetes > Mycosphaerellales > Mycosphaerellaceae > Cercospora > Cercospora zeae-maydis. The sequence goes on along the minus strand of JAKLWY010000001.1, from coordinate 4,872,820 downwards.
GGAGAGGGCTGCGAAGCGAAGCAAAACAGAACAAGGCAGTGCCTGGAATACTGCTTTGGACGTCATGTCCTAGCATGCGCTGAATGCCAATGCCGTAGAAGTGGATGCCGCGGTTGTCACCACGCCAATATTGCCGTCGGCTGCCCTTCCTAAGGGGTGGAAAGTTCAAGAGCTAACACATATGTATTGCGACAGGCACCAAAGAGAAGCACTTGACTTTATGCGTCGACGAGAGCTCGCCGGACAACATCTGCAGAGTAGCATGCGGTTTTGGACACACGATAGAAATGAGAACGGGCATGCAGTGTGAGTCCTGCTAATCGACATAATACGTAAGAGCCGCTCATCGACCGTTAGTTATCGTCACAAGAACACGGCCGAGGAACGGGCACAGCACCAGGTCGAACCGCAAGGTGGCATTATTGCTGACGAGATGGGTCTGGGAAAGACGCTGACTGCAATATCGCTCATTGTCAGTTCTCTTGCGAGAAGTGATCATTTCGCGAATCAGTCATCAGCATCGGCTTCACGATCGCGCAGTAGGGCAACCCTAGTGGCAGTTCCCTCCACCCGTGCGTCCACACTCCCCTTGCGTTGATTCCTGACAATATGCTGATAATCTCATAGAATTGATGGAGTCCTGGTCCAAGCAGCTGCAGCAGTATGTTGATTGTGGGAGCGTGATGTTCAACCACTAAACCCGTGCAGACACACTCAATCTGGGAAGCTCAAAGTATCTAGGTATCATCGACACGAAAGAGTGCGCCACTTCGACGAATTGGTGGACAACGATATTGTGATTACAACTTACGGCACGATCGCAAAAGAATACAGTAAGCCACATCGACAGGTCCTATACTACACGTGCTTCTTTAGGATTTTTCTCGATAAGGGTGCGTCATGCCGTTCATTTCAATTAGTGCTATACGGAACGTTCATAGCGCATATCATCCGCACACGACGGACCACGCTCTTCGCCGCCATTGTGGCATTAGAAGCGCTTTATTACTGGTGTCTTACAGGCACGCCTATCTCCAATAAGATCGATGATCTGTATGCGCTCTTGCACTTTTGGCGAGTTCCATTGCTTGGCGATGATCTTACCTTCCGTCAAAATGTGATAGTTCCTTCGAGGAAGTCGTCCCAGCGTGGCTGCAACATCCTGCGAGATACGTTGCGGCCTATCTGTCTGCGCCAGAAGAAAGGCATCATTGGCCTTGCTAATCCAGATGTCATCGAGAAACAAGTTGACTTCTCGGAGGCCGAGTCTAAGCATTATCGCGGAGTACTAGAGAGGGGTCGAAGGGCCATCGATGGAGCCGTGAGGGGGCGTGGCAACGAATCGACGCGGAATATCATGCTCAAGATACTACTGGAACTTGGTATCTTTTGCAGCCAAGGCACTTTCAGGGAGGACATGTTCATGGCCGATGAGCAGTCGCTGGACTCGGACGAGCTTTTTACGTTACTAGAGGAGAGCGAGGACGCTTACTGTCCTTCGTGCCGCTCGGGAGTCACCGGAAGTAACCAGCTTGATGATGAAAGCTCTGGGATGCTTGGAGCTTGTTCTCACGTACTCTGCACAACATGCTACAACGATCCCGACCAGAGAACAGCAAGCATAGAATGCCCCTCATGCCATGAAACATTCCGAGCAACAAGGCCTCCGGGCTGGCTACACTACGCACACTTCGAGTGGAGTAGCGAAGCACTCTTGCAAGCTGGACGCACTGGTGCAAGACTTGCTGTCGTCACAGAATGCACAAGTTCCCGAGAAAAGGTACGTTGATTGCACTTGATACTGAACCTATATTGATCTGTGAACAAAGCATCGTGTTCTCTTAATGGAGAAAAACTATCGACATTGCAGCAGACCTATGCTCCAAAAGCGGCGTTCGGGCTGTCGTCGTTCATGGCAAGACACCGCACGCAGAACGAACTAGTATACTGGAACAATTTGCAGAAGACCCAACGATCTCGGCTTTACTCATGACGATTGGGACTGGTGGCTTGGGGTAAGCTTCTGAATGCTCAATCACAGCACCACCTTCTAACACGCTTAGTCTGACCCATCAGTGCCGCATCCCGAGTTCATCTTCTGGAACCACAATGGAATCCTTTTGTCGAAGACCAGGCGATTGGTCGAATGGTACGCCTGGGCCAAGACAAGCCTGTCACGGTGATCAGGTACATTGTCAAAGACAGTGTAGAGCGCGTAAGCAGCAACAGGATCAAAGAAAGTAGCATGTAGCTGATTCCATGACAGCAAATCCAGGGTTACCAGAGGCGCAAAATGGCACTTGCCGCCAGTGGATTCGGCCATGGCAATGACCATACGTCCACAGAAGCGACTCTTGAATGTGAGTCTTATAGTCGAGTGCATTTACCGTCATTAGCTGACAGTCTCGGAAGGCGTCGTACATCGCTTAGTCGCAGTTGGTGTTACTCTAAATTGATACAGATTGACAATGCTACTCCTTCTAATCCTCTCGGAAGTTCTCTGACCACGCAGACCACAAGATCCACGACCTCTCCTTCAGAACAACATTCGACGGCCCCAACACCTTCGCTATTGACTTCGCCAAACTCTTTCCTCCAATGGAAACTACTTCAGCAACGGTGCCAAACTGCTCTTGGACAGCCAATTGCGATCGGCGTCTATACCCGCACGAATGTACTCCCGCCCTGCCTTCCGATAATGTTCTCCGTCGGCCTCGGTGCAATCCCAGAGTGAACACGGCATGAGGAACTCCCATATTGAGCCTACTAAAATGGCAACCCTGCACACGAACGCTGTGTCAGCGATGCTATCTCCCGCTTGTTGGCGATAAGCAGTCAAGAAGCCTTCGAGCAGGCCTCTTTCACCGCCATGTTTTGCTTCAGTCGCGATTGCCTCAGCGACCCACATCCGAAGGTCGAAGGCAGGGTCTCCATATCCGGTGATTTCCCAATCAACGACCGTGATTCGTGGTCGGCTGGCATCTTGACCTGGTCTCAGAAGCGTATTCATGGGTCGGAAATCGTAAGGTGACAGAGTGTGAACATCGTCCGGAGCATGGAATGCGGCAGCCGCTCTCTCCACGTCCTCCGGAGTGAAGTTAGGGTCTCCAGAAAGCCTGGTCCGAAGGTGGTCCTCTTCTAACTTGAGGACCGAGTCCCGTGTCGAACAAGCCCAGTTTTCTACTTCTGGATTGCCGCGACCAGCACGATGCATTATGGCAGCCCAACGTCCGATTCGTGATCCGGCATCTCGAGCGTCCAAATTTTGATCCTTAATGTACGCAGACCTGAGGTCTGTCTCCCCAGCCCAACTCATAATGACCGCTTGATCTGTACTGCCGACAAGGCGAGGGATCTCCACGCTAGGCTCTTCTGCGCAAACTTGTGCGAGGACTTTTGAATTCATTGCTCGAGCCTCACTGGACATCCGATCTGGTGACATTTTTATTTCCGCCACGCTCTTGGCTGTCTCATCACCATATTTCATGATGCATGCCTGGGAGACGGAGCGAAGATGAGACTTTGGTCTCGAGCATGATTCTTGGCCTGCGAGACCTTCGAGCTTCCAGATGTAAGCGGACGCTCCGCCTTGCAGAGGCGTTGCCTTTTGGCATTTGAGATCATTCTCAGCGAGATACTCGTGGACTGACTTTTGCCAGGATGGAGGCTGTTCGATCACCTCGGTGGAGACTGCGATGCTTCCCATGGCTTCTGTCTGTGATGTGTTGTTAAGTGGACTCTGAAGATTCTACTCTCTGCAAAAAAGCGTTTCCCGGTCAAGCGCGATATATGTTTCATCTCCTACGTTCCACCGTACAGCGCCGCAACCCGTTAACGAAAAGCCAAGCCAAAAAGGGTTGTTGCAGGTTCCACTGGAATGGGTGACTTGCGCAATGACGAATACCCAGTACCTACTCGAGTAATAAATGCCGCTCCTGCGCGAACCAATGCACAAGCGCCAGCGCATATCACATGGGGTTTTGCTTATATTGCATGTTTAAGATCGAACACTGTCTTGCATGTTCACACCTGTGGTTACCTCTCTTTGGTAAGTGGTCGTGTGCTTCTGCTGGCATATGCTGATCTGCGACCCCGACAGAGCAATAGATTTGCGAGAAAACGGATCGTGCCTCGCCGCGTTGCTTGATCTGCAGATCTCGGACCACTGACCGACTGCACCAACATACGATGATGCTGGAAGACTTTGGAACCGTTTTGCAATTCGTCATGCGATCGGCACAACGACCGCCACTAATGCATTCTGAGTTTGGTTGGATGTTGCGCCGCTGCGCGCGGTGCTTGCTGTCTGAGAGCATAAGGTGCCACGATTTGAGCCTGTACTGGCGTGAGTGCCGTCGTGGTGCTGCAGCCACTCGTGTCACTATGGGTCATCTTGGTGCTGAGTTCCCGCGGACAATCCAGCGAAGCACGACTGTGCACAGCATGCGTAACGGGCTCATCAATCGTACCTCGTCGATCAATATGCCCGATGATGGTAGAGGTTCAGCAAATGCCTTTTCAAGTCAGGCGTTTGCGTAACCACAGATGTCGAGTCAGTGCGGCCATCGCTCTACTTCCTACGTTGGTCTGGTTATCGGTAATAGCCCATCGATTCGTTCATTGTTCTGGAGCTGCCATTCCTCCTCAAAATTTCCAAAAATGTTCAAAGAATCGGCCTCTGGAGATAAACACAGCGATTCAGCCTCAGATTACACTAATACATATCATGAATCGACAATCAACGAGAAAGACAACACTACAGATCTACACAACAATGCCGAGCTACAACCTGCCGCAAGAGACGTGGAAAAGAACAACTACAACGATGGCCATCCAGACGAACAGGAAGCCAGAGACCCCAACCTAGTTTACTGGACTGAGAGCGATCCCCGCAATCCCCAAAACTGGTCGACAACAAAAGTCTGGTGCAACCTGGGCATAATTTCTTTCTTCCGCCTCCTCACACCACTCGCATCTTCAATGATGGCGCCAGTAATAACTCTCGTGCTCCAAGATTTGGGCACAAGCAACGAAACGATCGGAAGCTTTGCAGTTTCCATTTACATACTTGGCTATGCCATAGGCCCTCTGATCCTTGCTCCTCTATCTGAGATCTATGGAAGATTACCAGTCTATCACGCGAACAGCATTTTGTTCACGATCTGGAATCTAGCATGCGCTCTATCACCCAACATCGGTGCTCTACTTGCCTGTCGATTCCTCGGAGGTCTGGCTGGATCTTCGCCCGTCACCATCGGTAACGGATCGATAGCAGACTGCGTACGGAAAGAAAAGCGAGGCAAAGTCACGGCGATCTTCACGATTGGGCCTCTGCTTGGTCCTGTCATAGGCCCGATAGCAGGAGGTTTTCTCGGCGAAGCTGCCGGCTGGAGATGGATATTCTGGCTGCTGACCATGGTCTCCGGAATCGGTACCTGTGTCTCATTGTGCTTGCAGCAAGAAACTTATGCTCCGGTTCTGCTGGAGCGAATCACGAAGAAACTCAAAGCTGAGACTGGGAACGAGAAGCTACATCACCGGTATTCGAACAATTTGACCAAAGCGGTTGTTTTCAAGAGAGCCATTACTCGACCTCTGACCATGCTGTTCACTTCGCCGATTGTGTTTCTGACATCAGTGTATGTCGGACTCGTCTACGGGTACACTTATCTCCTCTTTACAAGCTTTGAGAGAACGTTCGAGACCGTCTACGGGTTCAGTGGTCGGATTGTTGGGTTGACATATCTTGGTTTCGGAGTAGGCTGCGCGATTGGCCTGTTCGCTCTAGGAGCGCTTTCAGATCGTCTGGTCATCCACTATTCCAAGGGCACTGAGTGGAAACCAGAGTTTAGACTTCTACCTCTTCTGCCGGGATCTCTGATAGTACCCATCGGACTACTTTGGTATGGCTGGTCGGCAGAGACGCATACGCACTGGATTGTGCCAATCATTGGAACAGCGTGGATCGGATTGGGAACTCTGGCGATCTTCATGCCCGTTCAGTCTTATCTCATTGACTCGTTCACGCTATACGCATCGTCTGCTGCGGCTGCCAATACGATTTTCAGATCGATGCTCGGAGCATTTTTGCCGCTGGCTGGACCATCGTTATATGAAGCTCTTGGACAGGGTTGGGGGAACTCGCTGCTGGCATTCATAGCTCTGGCTTTCACTCCGATGGCTTGGATCATGTTCAGATATGGTGAGCGGATAAGAAAGAATCACCCGGGCAAGGTCAAATAAAAGTAAATATTCAGTTACAAGATATGCGAGCACGTTCTCGAATTCGACTGCTTTCTTCCAACTTGCCAAAGATGTTCAGAGCTGACAGCATTTCTCTTATTAAAATGCCGTGCTTCACCTGCACATGCATCACCTCAGATCATACACGAGCAGGCTCTGATACCCACTAATCCACAGCGCTCACGACCCTCAAGAAAACACCACTCAAACCACAACCTCCGTCCTCAGATCAAACATCACCGGCCTCGTACTCTTAAAATTCTCCCTCTTATCCAACCCCTCACAAAACTTTGCCAGCTCCGGATACTTCTCCTTCCACTCCTTCCTCACCCCAGCAAACTCAATATGCCCCACCGTACAAACAACCGCAATATCCGCAATCGTCAAAACATCCCCCCACAAATACTCCCCACCACCCTTCACGTTCGTCTTCACCAACTCATTCAACGCCTTCATCCCCCCATCAATCTTCCTCTCCTGCCGCTGTAACCACAACTCACTCTTCTTCCCCTCTCCTCTAGCCTTCTCAAAATTCGCAATCACAAACGCATCCAGAATCCCCTCGCACAAAACTTGAATTTGCCGTGCTTTCAGATCGGTATCCAAATCGCCCGTCAGCAACAAAGGAGGCTGGTCGGCGAATTTTTGTACGATGTATTCTTGAATGTGTGCGCTGTCGTACACGGGTTCGCGGCCGTCATCGAACAGTAAGATGGGAAGTTTTTCCAGAGGGTTGTGTTGTGGCGTTTCGGTCGTGTCGCTGTGCCAGGGGATCTCGTTGCGGATGGTGAAGGGGATGCCTTTCTCGAGGAGGGCGATGCGGTTCATGCGGGCGAAGGGGGATGGGGTCGCGCTGATGAGGGTGAGGTTTGGCATGGTAGCAGATGCTGGGCTGGGGATATTGAGGTGGCCTTTTAGTTGGGTTGTACGTTGCATGCTGTGCCGTGAATGTGAGGATTGAAAGGTGGAAGTCGCCATCGTTCTGCATTTTGTTTTTTGATCAGCGTTGCATACGTCACCTTGTTGAAGCTACATGTATCCGTCTGGAGCTTCAAATAGTTCGGCAAAGCGGTCGCAAGTAGTGTTGGCTTAATCTTGTGTGGAGCTTGTTCCGCACTATGGAAGCGCCCTAGGTTCAAAGTTGCGAGTTCGAGGTGGACGAGGAAGAAATGCCTCATAGGCTTGAAAGTGAAGAGTCTCGTGCATTCCTATGTACAACACCGTTTCCTCCCTCAAATGCAGTGAACAGCGAATGGGTATCTAAAGAATCAAACAAATAGCGAAATGCCTCAAAAATCCGCCTGATGAAGGTTTCGCGTCTCAGTCCTTGCAATGCCTTTGTACATGTCGTGCCTTTCCACAACTCCCGGTTCTTTTGCAGGTCGCAGCACGGTGATTGGACTCGCGAATGGTGAGTCGATCGCTTTGCCAAATGTCTCTACCATCGCCGGGGTGTCGTTCGTCCCCTCGCTTGTGTGCGTGTTCATCTGTGCAAGACGATTCCGAACATCTTCGTCGAGCTCAAGGTCCGTGCCGACCGATTTGCTGCGAATGCGTCCCAGGTTGGGCCCAACATCCGACATGGAGCGCGGAGGCTCCAGATCGTCATCTGTTCGAGCTGTAGATGCACCGCTAATGCTGTGACTGTGGCCTGTGCGATGGTGGTCTTTCTTGTTGAACGTCTTGAAAAGCTTCAACAAGCCAGGCTTTTTCTTGGGCTTTTGCTCGCCAGTAGCACCATTGTCTCCTGATTTGAGGAACCTAGCTTGCTCTTTGGAAACGATGTAAGAAGAGACGGCAAACTCCCGTGCCTCGCGGCTGATGTTGTCCAATGCCTGCTGTGTTGCGACCAGATACTCGGGATAATCGTTCTTGCAAATTTCTTGCAACATGCGCAACTTTGAAATGTCTTGGGCAGTTCTCGTCCTGTCGGGCACAATATGCCAGCCAAATACTCGAATGTCCATGCGCATGGCGCGGTCCACCTTTTCCTTCACATCAAGCAGATTAATCAAGGCGTCCACTTTCTCGTGGGTAAGATCAATGAAATGGCCGAATTTTGTGACATCGGCGAGCATCCAGGGCGTGTAGGTCAGCGAATTGTTTCGCCGCGTGTTGATGCGCGCAACATCCTCGGCCACCTCCCGAAGCAAGGCGTATTTCTCTCGGAAACCTTCCAGCCTGTTTGTGTCCATTGCCTGCTCGAGGACTGGTCCAAACTTTCTCGCCGGCTTCAAGCCGTACTTCGCCATCATCTCTTCTCGCGTGGTAGCAGCAGAGCGATCCACGATGGCGCTGAGAGTCTGCTCGATGGGGGTCCGGAATTCGGGATCGTCCAGGCGTGCATCGCGCGCATCGAAGAAGGTCGGCTCCTTGAGGTCGGGATATGCCAAGCTAGGATGTCTGGGAACTTTGCGATCTGTGACAGACGCTGGAGGGGACGCTATGCCCACCACCGTGCCCCATATCAACAGACGAGCCTGCTGTAGTCCCAGGCGAGTCAACTGTAGCTGCTCTTCCTTCTCCCACTTCTGATTTGCGTGTATCAACCCAAAGGCCTCGACACAGCTACTGAACAAGCTGGCGAGCGCAAAGGCGCCGGTGAGGAGCGCTTCGTGTTCGGGATTCTCTAATTGCTCGACGTGGTCTGAGTCGGTCTTGTCTGCAGCCATGGCGGGGGTCGATCTGACTGTGCGGAGCGGTGACGTGAGGAAGCAATGCTGGGGGGGTCAGAGTTCTCAAGGGTACTGGAGTGGTACAGACGGGCGCAGGAGAGTGGGAGGGAGGGTATATGGCAGGTCACAGGGCGTCATCGGCGCATCTCAGTGCGCCATTTAAGAAGAGCGCATACTCAGTAGATGTAGATCCGACGTGCGTGACGGTGGTCGAAAGGCACAGCAGCACGAGCGGGGGTGGTGGCCAGGTAGTCTAGCGCTCGTGTGGCGTTCTAGAACTAGACCTTGCCAGTACAGTAAGAAGCGCTGCTCGCCGTCGCCAGTCTGGCCGATATGCGGCCGGCATTGTGGTGAACAGAAATTTCGTCGTTCTCATCAGCGCGAAGAAAGCGGCGCCCGTTTTGCGTCCCAACCAAAAGTCAGTGCGTCTCATCAGGCACAAAGGCAAAAGGCGTCGGCGGGAAGAGTGGGCCAGCGTGCGCCAAGCTCGACGCTGGCGGCCTAACTGAGAACCTATTATAGACTACACCAACCATGCGGGTCCTCAACGAAGACGAGGCAACAAGAAGTCTTTGTCTGAGCTGGACCACACATACATACATGTATGTAGATCTGGCCAGTCTGACCCGGGAAGTGTCGCGTGCAGCCCAGCCACTGGCACAATTCATGCGGACACTTTATGCGAACAATGCATGCGGGTGCCGTCTACATGTCAAAGTGAGCTGGCAGCACAGGCACAGGTAGCACAAGTCTCCACACACGAATTGCACAACCATTGACGAGGCTTCATTGCTGCTAAGAAAAGGCTTGGAACTGCTCGTCTTCACTTCCATTGCTTATCGCTCACATCTTATCGGCGGCATGATCCGGCGGCATGTGGCGTGCCCGCCAGCCAGTGACGTGCTCCATTTCGGGAGCCGAGGCTACCATCTCGTTTTCTCGACCGTAAGAGCTGTATAAACATCGGCTCATCTATTTGTGCCTTGGCCCTTCGGTGTTGCCCTGTCTCGTGTTTCGGGAGGCCGAGGAACTTGTCCTTCAAAACACCAGAAGGAATAAATATCTCCATTGCTTCCGTCCGCGTGCTGGCCGTCTTCCACTACATAGGCCTCCACTCTTTCCTTCACACCATCGATCATCATGGCTGCAGAAATGCCACAGTGGGTCAAGGACCTTAAACCCTCCGAGCCCCAAGGGACAGATCTCCTCGCTCAGGAGCGCAACAAGTCCAAGGTGAACAGTCAGCAACTGTCCGTCTTCCTGCACGGCAAAGAGGCTCTCGAGCGCAAGGAAAGAATATTGAAGATCCTGCAGGCCGAGCCGGTCTTCAACAAGGACTCGGACTATTTCGATGGCCGCGTGGACAAATGGGAAAAAGGACTGGCGAGATCGAAGAGGTTGACTACAATCGCCTTCCAACACAACTGGTCAGACATGGACCGGCGAGTCGCAAACGATTTGATCAGCGAGCCATTGCCATACGGCCTGCACGAGGGCATGTACTTGGTGACCCTCCGCGGACAAGGTACTCCGGAGCAGCAAGAGAAGTACTTGAAACCTGCAGAGGCATACCGACACATTGGATGTTATGCTCAGACTGAGCTGGGCCACGGTTCAAACGTTCGTGGCTTGGAGACGACTGCAACATGGAACGCAGAAGACAAGACCTTCACCATCCACTCGCCGCACTTGACTGCATCCAAGTGGTGGATCGGTTCTCTTGGACGGACTGCCAACCATGCCTGCGTGATGGCACAGCTCATCATCAATGGCAAGCCATATGGACCTCACCCCTTCATTGTGCCCATCAGAGATCTGAAGACGCACCAGCTCCTGCCAAACATCTATGCTGGAGACATTGGCCCCAAGGTCGGATACAACACCATGGACAATGGCTTCCTGCTCTTCAACGAAGTGAAGGTGCCTCATGATGCCATGCTGGCCCGCTTCTCTGCTGTCGACCCAAAGACGAGCAAATACATCCGCCCCGCATCACCAGCTCTGGTGTACGGCACTCTCACCTGGGTCCGTAGCACCATCGTTCTTCAATCCGGCAGCACTCTCGCCCGCGGTGTGACCATCGCCACCCGATACCTCGCCGTCCGCCGCCAATTCCAAGACCGCGATGCACCACAATGGGAGAAGGGCGAGAACCAAACCCTCAACTACACCATGGTGCAAGCCCGTCTCCTTCCTCTCCTCGCCGCCACCTACGCCCTCCACTTCACAGGCAAAGGCATGATGAACCTCTACGAAGCCAACCAAAAGAACATGCAAAAGAAGGTCACCGATCAAAACAGCAAACGTTCCGCCGGCCCCGAAGAAACCACCCCAGGCTCCGACCTCCTCGCCGATCTCCACGGCACCTCCTGCGGCCTCAAATCCCTCTGCTCCAGCACCGCCGCCGAAGGTCTCGAAGTCTGCCGCCGCGCCATGGGCGGCCACGGCTACTCCGCCTTCGCAGGCGTAGGAAGCTGGTACGCCGACTACCTCCCAACAGTAACCTGGGAAGGCGACAACTACATGCTCACGCAACAAGTCGCGCGTTACCTCCTCAAATCCGCGCGCAGCGTCCTCAAAGGCAACGAGCCCAACAACGACACGACCGAAATCCTCTCCTTCTACCTCAAACGCCAAGACACGGGCGCCGCCTTCGACATCCTAGGCAAAGACGACGACATCGTGGCCGCTTTCGCCTGGCGCTCCGCATACTTCACCTTCGAAGCGCTCCGCGCACGCGACGAAGAGAAGAAATCGTGGAATTCTCTGCTCGTGGCGTTCTATAACCTCTCGCGCGCCCACTCGCAATACCTCGTGGTCAAGAACTTCTATGAAACCCTCCACCACGCTTCATCGTCGTCCTCTTCGGACGAAACCTCCCTCGACCCAGAGACGCTGTCGCTCATGCACAAGCTCTTCCGGCTCTACGCCCTGCACACCCTCGTCTCCGAGAGTTCCGAATTCTTCACCTCGGCCGCGTGTACCGTCGCGCAGATCCGTCTCGCACGAACGAAGACTGTCATGCAATTGTTGGACGAAATCCGACCTCATGCGGTGCGATTGGTCGATGCGTGGGATTTCCCCGATTGGCAGCTCAACAGCTCGCTGGGAAGGTATGATGGAAAGGTGTACGAGGATATGTTCCATCGCGCTTCGCAGTTGAACCCGTTGAATTCCAAGGTCGTGGACCCGTATCCGGATAGTCCGGTGCTGTATCGCAATGACGATCAGAGTCGGTATGCGAATATCTTGAAGGGGAAGGCGAAGTTGTAAGACAATGTTTGGTACTTTTAGTAGGGCTTCAGGCAAGGGACAATCAGCGTTGATTGAAAAGATGTATTATTGCAACGGCAGACGTATACACAGCTCGACCTTGAAAAGGAGCTGAAGAATAAATCAACTCACTTGCGGCTGAATTTTTTTATTATTCATATACATCTATCTGTTCATATTACCTCCCCACTCAAGCGGCAGCACAAACGTATTTACGCATTGATCATACGTACGGCAATAATAGAGAGAGTTTCCTCCTCATCGTCTTTCAGTCTTGCAATCGCGCTGATACGAGCTTCGCCTCGCTTTCTGGAGCAGCGCCATACGGCTGCAGTCCATCATTCTTCGCGACCTTCTTTCTTGCCAATAGTCTTGCGCTTCTTCGGAGGTGGTGAAGGTTCGTCATGTGTGAACACGGCGTCATGCTTGTCCGAGGCAGCATCGACATCAGAGTGCACCACGTCTTTGACAGCCCACTGGTCCTCGCGTTCGTCGATGGTATTGGTGCTCGCAGCTTTCACGCCCGCCTTTCCCTTGCGCTTCTTGCCGTGGGCTGGCTATCCAGCTGTAGCCAGCTCAGTGGCCTCTGCTTGCTCCTCGGCGAGCGTCTTCGCCTGTTTGCGAGCGCGGCCCGACCGGCGAGGTGCTTGTTCGATCGCCGTGTTTTCGTGTTGCAGGTCGAACGCCGAGTTGATGTCAGAAGTTGCAACGACAAAATGAAAGTTCCGGTGGGTGCTCAAGGCAGAAGCGCAGCGACCGTTCCTTCCTTTTCCACATACAACGCGTCACGCGTCCTGACGAAAATATGGCAAGAGCGGAAATGCAATTCGAAGTGAAAGCGCTTTTACGTACTATTTTCACTGTAAAACGGCTCTCACGTCTCCAGCCAATCCAAAAACTCAGGCGTGAAGTACGACACGACGATGGTTGCGCCCGCTCTCAGAATTCCCTCGGTAGCCTCAAACGCCATCGTCTTCAGATCGAACACACCCGCCTTTGCGGCCGCGTGGATCATGGCATACTCTCCGCTCACATGGTACGCGGCAACCGGCATGTTCTTGCCGATCTCCTTTGCATCTGAGATGATGTCCAAGTATTGCGTTGCCGGCTTCACCATGATGATGTCGGCGCCCTCACTGATATCTCGTTCGATCGCTCTCCTCGCTAGCCCTCGTCCACCAGGTGGCAACTGGTAGCATTTTCTGTCGCCGAAGCTGGGACATGATCCTGCTGCGTCTCTGAATGGGCCGTAAAGGCAGCCGCTGAATTTGGCAGAGTACGACATGAGTACTATTCTGTGGGCGATGCCGGCTTCGATGAGCTTGAGCTTGATTGCTCGAATACGCCCATCATTCATGTCTGAGGGCGCTACGCAATGGGCACCAGCTTCGGCATATGCAATGGCCACATCAGAGACTCGGTCGACTGAGAGAGCGTTGTTCAGCGAGCCATCTTCGTGCAGAATACCGCAGTGGCCGTGAGATGTGTACTCGCAAAGGCACACGTCCGCAGTAATGAACATTTGTGGGTAAGCCTTCCTGATCAAGCGAATGGCAGAGATGACAGGTCCTTGCGGGTCGTCTGCAGCAGTGCCCAGGGCATCCTTGGCCGCTGGCGCGAGAGGGACACCGAACAAAATCACGCTTTTTAGTCCCTTGGCCACAAGCGGCTGGAGGAATGGCACAACTCTGTTCAGACCCATGCGCTTTTGGTTTGGCAGACTCGGGATACTAGTCATTTCATCTGGGTTGTCTGTGATGAACAATGGGTAGATGAGCATGCTCTTGGTCAATTGCCGCTCCGCTTGCCATGCTCTTGCCAGTGGGTGTGAGTAGCCTCCATGAAGCTGGCTGGAAATGTCGCCACTTATGCTGACACTCGTGGCTGCTGTCGAGGCGTAGGATCGTGCTCGCGAATATGTGGATCGCGTATCTTGCTGGGAGTTGCGAGAAACGATTGTGTTGTCTGAGGTGGGTCGTTCGCGGCGGGACAAATCGTTGACCAGGTTGGAGAAGGACATGATGGCGGTTGTCGTGAAAGTGGTCTGGTCGGGTCGTGGTGTGTCGTGCACTTTATGGGAGTCGGAGAGGGACGCCCCTCTTATGCTTGGTCTATTCCAATTGCGCTCGTAGCCGCGGCTGAAGAGGGTCAGCGTGGGAGGCTCGTGCTGTAGGCGACTCGTTTGGGCGAAATAGTCCTCCGAACACGATGACGATGGGAGTGCAAAGAAACTGAGGCGGGCTGACTGGAAGCAGAGCAATGTTTCTCACTTTCTTACGGCCTAACCGGTTTTGTGGTTCGAGATTGAGGCGAACTGCAGGTCATTCCGCCCGCACCCATTCGTCGGCATTGACGCAATGCCGGCCATCGTAAGGAGGCCCATATCGGCCACCTCGCTACTACGTTACTTCCGCGATTCTTACTGCGAGTTATTACTATTGTCGCACAACTACCTCTACCTCTACAACTATAATAACAACTATAATAGCTATAGCATTAGGTTAGTAGCTATTGTTAGCGTATAACAATAGCGTCGCTAACCTATATTAGCGCTGCGAGCGCTACCTATAACTACTTCCGCGATGCGTATACGATTATACTTATACTATAGCTACCGACGGCGAGGGCGATACTATAATAGTTTCGCATTTAGAGTTTATCTTCTACTACGCGTAATACTACTAACTTCGCTAACGCTTCTTTAGTATCCTCGCTACCGTATCTAGTACGCTTATTAATACGAATTAGTCGTAGAATAACCGGATAAATAATAAGAACGCTAATAGTACTAGCGATAATACTAGTAATAGTTCCGCGTATGCTAAATCCCTCCTCGCTACTGCCTCGCTATAGTATTGCTAATAAAAGTAGACCTCTATAATTCTATCTACTACCTACGAACCCTTTATAACTTATCCGCCCTACTATAATAAACGCCTTCGACTTCTAGTTCTACTTAGTTACGAAGTAGGATAAATAGCTCGCGGAGTTTAATAGCAAAGATATTAAGAAGAAGAAAGTAGCTAGTAATAACTTACGTAAATTTAATATAGCTCGGCGTATTATAGAGACCTCTAAGGGCGTAGATGCGGTATCGCCGTATTTATAGTATTAGCGGCTAGATAATACTTAATTTTATAGAGTCTTAGGTAGCGATAAGAGTAGTACGTATACGTATTATAGGCGTTATAGAAAGAGTTACTATCGCGCTAGAATATAGAAAGATCTAGAGAATAAAGGTAACGATTCCGTAGCGATTCTATAGTAAGTAGAGATACTAGAAAGTACGGTTAGTATACTTATAAATAAGGTAGCTACTTTATAGAGTAGAATTAATTATATTAATAGATAGAAGAAGACGCTAGATACGACTATTAAGTCTATTAACCTAGTCGCAACGATTGCGACTAATAATATCTATACGCTCTAGTATAAGGTATTTCTAGTTCTTAACGGCAATATTGCTAAAACTAGTACCTTTAGAATATATTAGATAGTTAGATAATAATAGCGATTCGCTCCTAGATAGGCAGCGATTCTATAGAGATGCGAGCAACTTATACTTTATTTAACTTCTATTCTATTCTAAACTCTAAAACCCTATATACTATCTAACCTATATAACGATTCTATAGCGATTCCGTATAGATTCTACTATAGAACTAGCTAGTTCTTACGCTTATTCCGTAGCTCTATATTAGACGGCTCTATTAGCACCTTTTAACGCTTATTCTATAGTTTATTACTATCTTCTTAAGTAGTATCGTTATCTTCTTAATTAGCCTCTTTCTGCGAGTCTTAGTAAGCCTCGCTACGCTACTAAACCTTAGAGTTACGTTATTAAATTGCTAGGTTATCCGGCTGCTATATAGATTAGTTATCCGGCTATTACTAACCCCTACCGATACGCTATAGATTATTCGACCTCGTAGTTACCTTATTATTATTATCTCTAGTTAGATTAATCTATATAGGCGGTTTCTTAGCATTAATAATCCTCTTAGTCTATAACGGTTTAAACTCGTCCTTAATAATAGTGCCTCTATCTTTAATACTTTAATATACGCTAGATCCGTAACTCGTAATAGTACTCGTACGATTCTTATATTTATTCTGCTTTAACTGCTTCCGTAGCTTAATATATATCTTTATTAAGTACTTAGCACCTTTACTAGTTGTCTTAAATAATAATATAGCCTTAGCTAGTAACTTCTTACGCTAGGCTATTCGACTAATCTTATTAGGGCGATTAGTTAATTTATTAAAGTTAGTTATAAAGAAGTAGTTTATATAGTATTTAGTATCCTTAATTAGATACGCTAGCAATTCGTTATAATTATACCGTTTAATTACGAACTCTAGTAGCGAGTCTATAGAGCTATTCTCTATAGCCTCGCTATAGTTCTTATTGCTAAAGTTATCCGTAATCGAGCTAAATAATATAGGCTCTTTATATATATATATCTCTTCTTTAACCCTTATATATTATAACTAAATCTCGTAACGTACGAGATAGTAAATAAGGGTTTCCTATAGTTCCTAACGAGCTAGAAGTAGTGCTATTAGCCGTTACGAGAGTGCCTTCGAGCTAGCATTAGGCACTAGCTTCTACTTAAACTAGTAGATAGCAATATTACGTTTAGGGTTAGTATAGAATAGAATTAAGCTAAAGAAGTTAAAGCCGCGATTTATAGGTATCTTTATAGTAGTACTCGTAGGTACGAAACCCTTTAAACTAGCGTTATTGCCTAGCGCTATAATAGAGGCTTTACGAATAAACTATTTCTTCGGCAGATTAGGGTTTAATCTAAGATAGTTGCTATAATGCTCGAATTTAGTATACTATAGAGTATATTCGAGGCCTATTTATAGATAGAACCTAGACTACGTATTATTATTATTATTAGCTATATTGCTATTATCGCGGTAGAGGTAAAGGGGTTAGAAGTAGTAGAATAGGTATAGAGTATATAGTAGAGGTAGAGGTAGAGTAGCGAAAATCGTGCCTTACTAGTTATCTTTATAGAAATTGCTAATAGTTAGAGCGGAATTCGTAAGAATCTTTACGCTATATATATATACTAATATAGCTTACTAGCAAACTATATTACGCTAGCATCGTCGTTTATTAGTAGCTTGCTATTCGTCGCTACGAATGCCGCTACCTATTAGCGCTAGAGTATCTAATTACGTGCTATAAGGGGCTTATTAAGCTCTTTAAGAATAGGTAATTAATTAGTAGCGATATAGATAGTAGCGAGGCCTCGCAGCTATATATATACTATATAGTAGATACGCTCGCTATTAGCAGTTTAATTACTACTCTAAATTAGAACGGTATAGCTAGTAGCCTATAGCGCTAACTAATACTATTATAGGGTCTCCTTAGGCAGATAGGCCTTAATATCTACTAGATAGTTAGTAGCGATTCCGTATCGATTCTATAGAGATTATAGGTAGACTAAAGTCGCGAAGCTCTTCTTTTACCCTATCTAATATACTCTTAGGTAATTTAAAGCCTTACTTGCTAGCTCTATATAGTTTAGGGTAGTAATATAAAACGTACGGAATGCCTAGAATTAAGTACGGACGGTTTAACTACTTTTAAATCTTATAGTAGTTCTAAATATTAATAAACTAAAGGACTTCTCTGCATATAATATCTATATAAATAGCTAGAAACGCGATTCTATTAGTAGCCGAATTAGTATTATAGTTAGCCTCGTTAACTAACTCGTAGAAGTATAACTGCTAGCCTATAATAGCTAGTGCTTATTAATTCTACTAGGCCTTAATACGTTAATTTATCTTGCTAGTGCCGTATTTAAACGCTTTATTAAACGGCAGCTCTACCTCTAGCTTACTACGATTCCGCTATAAGGTAGTATAAATTGCGTTACGAACTATATAATAATAGTTAGTAGCGAGTATTATCTCTACGCCTTAATCGGCTTATATAATCTAAGAAACGATTCTTAATCTATTAAGGTTCGCAACGTATTAAGCTAGCACTAATATAGCAGTTCGTCTAGTAATACCTACGTATATCTAGAGGATATAGCGTAAGTAAATATTAATCGCTATATAGATTTAGATACCCTAATATTCGAGCTTATAGTATATATTAATTAAGATAGTATAATCGCTGCTAGGCGTAATAATAGCGCTATAATATTCGCGTATATATTCGTATCGCTATCGAATACCCTTAGGGTTAAGTAACCTTACTATATAATATACTCGATCTCTATAGGTATAGCGTATAAGCAGCAATTACTCGATAATAAAGCGGCGATTTAGAGTATACTATCTAATAAGATTATACTTATTCCTTATAAATATATAGAGGTTCCGCCTTCTAAACGACTCTACTATAGACTTATCTAGCTTATACTTTAGAACCCGTATAATTTCTTCCTTAGTAGCTATATATTATTTAGTAGGCAGCCTCTTAATAAACCCTAGTTCTATACGTATACGGCGGTAGGTTCTTTCGCTAATATAGTAGCCGTCTAGTTCTAGAATCTTTACCGCCTCTGCGTCTATTAAGCGTAGGAATTAGAAGGTATAGGCAATACGTATATATAGCTCTTTACGTATATTAAGAAGGTTGCGAGCTATATTACGAGTTTCGCTACGAATACCCTAATCGCGTAGGGTACGCTATAGTATGCGTACTAATATTATAATACCGTAGGTTCGTAATAATTTAGCGACGATTATAGCGTAGGTTTCGTTTATAGCTACTATAGCCGTAATAGAATTACGCTAGGTTAATAGGTCGGTAGGATAGCGAGGCATTAGCGAGGAATATAGCGAGTATAGAGGCGGAATATAGAGGTTATAGTAACTATTATAGTAACTATCTACGTAGAATCCGAGATGCGGAAACGCGGAATTTGCGTAGTAGCGACATGGCCGATATGGCCCTCCGTCCCATCGGAGAAACGTCCTCCGCCGCTCCGCTGCACAATCCCTTCAATTCCGAGCATCAACGCTACATGTACGCAACCCCAATTAAGTACATGTACTGACAATCCTCCTGCGCATCGCATGCATCTGCTTGCTGGGAGCAGACGAGAGAACTTGGAGAGCTGAACAAGCATAATCAAATCTACTACTTGTGGCGGACGTCTCTGCTGAACTCCCATCTCAAGGACGTAGGCATATCTGCTCTCGATGCCAATGTCATACCACTATGGAGCCGATACTGGAGTCTACAATGAGGAAAATCTACAAAATACTCAATTTGTGGTAAATGTCTCTCCGGAATTTCCGATCATAACAACATAGGCCTCTCTACGCTGGATGCCACTGTCGTACTCACAAGGAACCAGAACAGCAGTCTGCGTTGAGGAGCCATCCAAAGCGCTCAACTTGTCGCCACATGCTGACCAGGAGAATACACGGGCATCATTAGCTTCTCGTGAGCGCTTTACACGACATACATACATCTACAGTATGCATTACACCTTTCCTGAGACTAAATGGTGGATCACATGCTCGATGCATTACTGCAATTCGTCTTATTAGATCTCACAAGCCTCTCACGCGCATACGTCCATCTACGACATACTCTGCACCTTTCACAAGCCCGAGCAACAGATCACAAGATTGATGACTCCCTGCCATTCACCTTCATGATTTCTTACGTGCCTTAAATGATCCACCTGCCTCCTAGGAACAATTCACCTATCGACTACCATAAAACTCTCTATTTCCCACCAAACTTTCCATACTAGACAACAACCTCGGGTTGCAAGCATACGACCCGCCTCGAGCCCCGAGTCTCTCGCACAGCGGGTGGTGTGCCTTACGACACTGCTATACTTTGCTGTAGCTCGGTAGAGTGTTTATAGCTCACTCTAAAACGATTCTCCAAGTCTTGAGCGCTAACTATGACACGACGTCTCTAGATGTCTTAGACGGGCTAACCCTACGCATAGCAGAGAGCACCTAAAGTTAGGAGGACTTGCTATTCACCTTTCTACGGCGGAAGTTTTCTTACTTCGTACGACATCTACCGCATATCGCGCGGATTGAGAAGCGGATTGCTACTATAAAGCACCGGTATTGCTTCCTAGTAAATCTGTCGGCAGGTCGCAAATTATTTAAGCGAGATTTCGAGGAGCCTAGGACCTGTAAAGAGCAGGGCTTAGTGATTATAATAGACTTACGTGATACTAGGATTCTTCTTATTTACCGTGTAGAATCTTCACCTCGGGACTACATCTAGGAATGCGTTGCTTTTAACCTACTACGTAAAATCTTACGTGCCTCGAAACATTCACCTTACTAAGTACTATAAAACTCTATTCGATGTCCGACCTTCTACTCTTTCTGTATAAGCTAGCCTTCTCTGCCCTAGCGAGCACCGCCTGTTGGCGTGCGAGACAGCGTTCTCACCGCGCTGCGCTAGAACCTAAAGAATTATAACAATCTCGATTCAAAGGACTTATAAGGCTACGCTATGTCTAGATATCTCGAACTGCTCCGGTTAATCGAACTAGAGAGCCTCTAATGTAAGAGCAACTTATCGCTTCGCAATCCCTTAGCGATACTAACAAGGAGCTAGCAAGCTTGCTCTGCGAGAATGCAGCAGTGCGTGGAACGGTCCCTTAGAAACACTAGCACTTCCGCCTTTTTAGTTAACGACAAACAAGCAGATTTACTTTTTTCTTCGCTCTATATGCATAACTTGTGATATAAAACAAGATTCTGTAGAATAGCGATTATAAAGCTCTATTCACCCTTTTCGCAAGATTAGAAATCCTAACATTCACATACAAAAATTCACTATTCACTTGAGGGACCGAGCACAAAACTGCTCGTTCCTAGCTATAACCGGACGAGCTGCACAAGCTTCACCAAGCAGGGCGCCAATGGTGGGCTGTGGTTGCCGGCTTCATTGCTAAGGGTAGCAGTCGAGCGAAGTAAAGTATTAGGTGACTTCTCCTTACCTTGCAAAGACACTTACTCGGTCGAAGTCTCGAAGTCTGCGGTACCTAGTAAAGCTAAGCTTAGCTAGACGACTTAGCACGGATGCCAGAATGTACTGACCTAACTCTAGGGACTCCTATCTCATGCAATCATCTCTCCATTCCTACCACCTCGGTCGAAGCCATCGTGAGGGCAGTACACGCAGACCTAGAAGAAGAAAACGCGGTGAGAAAGGTGGTGATGCGGGACATCCTGCTCTGCTAGTTTGGCCGTCCAAATGGCAGACCATCCAGCAAAGCGATTGATAGGGACGGCTCAAGATGAAAGAACACCTGCTTCTGCTGGAGATGAATATCTGCTAGCATGGTGCTCTCCAAGGCGAAAGATAAAAGGAGGCCATCACCACCCACTCTAAAACATAGGGCACCTTGCACGCTCAGCAGTGTTCATATTGGCAAAGATGAAAAGTACAAGTTCCAGAAGGAACAGAAAGAGAGGTAGCCCTCGTTTCTCACAACACAATTCGATCGCTGAGGCACTGAAGTTAAATCAGCAAAAAGACTGACAATTCTCATTTGACCTGAGAATGCTTACATGTCTGCTCGATCTCCCATGATACACATACGTCTCTCGCTCATTGCTTCCAAATCAGAGACACCAAAAGCAGAAAAACTCAACTCGAATCCACAAAATGCATTCTAGAAACCACCTCACATCCTCACACTTTTTCAATTCTACACTCTCGCGCATCTACAGTGGGATATCACATTACACTACACTGTTGAACTCCCAACAACAACCGCAACGGAAAACTACAAGACAAACAAGCATGCGAGCCATCTCACACACACAGAGTCACACTCGCAACAACAACAACAACAACAACAACGACACAAAACTCCTCGCTCCATCTTTGAACGTTACAACATCTCACGCTCGAACATGCTTGCCCTCTTCCACCTCTTTTCTCCTCCGTTCCGCTTCCTCAACACTCTTCACCCCCTTCTTCCTCTGTCGCTCTTCATACTCGTCTCTCTTCTCTACAATCCTCTGCACAATATGCGCCGCATTGACCTCCTGGAACTCATGCTCGGGCGTCTCAGCGAAAATGCCCAAAGCCTTCGCATCGTGGTAAGGATCGCCTTCTTTGGCGCTGGGCGGCATGAAAGCTGTAGGACCATGATATACCGCATCAGGTCTCCTCCCAAACGGCAGAGCATCCAGAAAGCCTGCGCGAGGCGTGTATGGAGCTCCAAAGACGACGCCGTGGATATACGTGCATTGTACGACACAAAGACCTCGCTCGAAAATGTTCATGATGGGGTAATTTGCCCCGCGGTGGGAATTGACGATTTCGTCGTCGTGGACCCCTGCAATGACATACGTAGGCGCATAGTCGGATCCCGTGAGATCGATGCGTTGCTGTACAGCGGCTTCATGGTACCAGCCTCGTATTCGCCCATTCTCCTCTTCGAGTTTGTTGACAGTTTCCAAAAATGCAATGTGCCCGCTTGAAAAGAGATCGAAGCCTCCGTCCACATATACCAGTCTCTGACCCGGCCGTGGGGGTATCCCCGCGACCAAGCTCGTAAAACCCCCACTTCCGGTCGTGCTGCTATCGGGCGTGAAAGCGTACACGACAACGAATGGATCTCTCCCATTAGGAGCAGCAGCATATTCGATGAAGCGTTTCTGCATGTCCTTTCCGTGCTGTCTCCTCTCCGCCTCGTTCCATTCCGGCCTCCCCTCTTTCCCCTCCACACAATCACTCAAGCTCTTGATGAAGTGATCTTTCGTCCCATCCAACATTCTCCCCACCAGGTCCGTCGTACTGATGCCCGGCGTCCGAGGCACAATCTTCATTCTCCCTGCTCTCTTCACAAATCGATAGCAGTCTTCACCGGCAGCGTCTGAGGTGATGTCATCGCCGTGCGTGACATACTTACACCCGTAATGGCTGATCCACGGGATCGAAGTAACGTACGGCGCGTGAGGGATGCATTTCGTGCTGAATCGGCAGGCGTTCACGGCGGCAGTTCGTTCGGCGAGGGACATGACAGTGGGGCCCTTGTTCGCGAGGATGTCTTCATCGTTGTGCAGGCCGACGAGGAGCTCTTCGCCAAAGCGACGGGATTGCAGCATGACGCCTGCATGGCCTGATCAAAGAGAGAAACGTCCGTTGATCAGCCATTTGTTCGTTTCTCATCGGTTCTCGGAGAGGATAGGATATTGTGCAGAGTCATTCATGTAGGCAAGCAGGTAGTGGTACCATGATGAAAGAAATCGAAGCACCCGTCGATCCACAGACGATCTTCTCTGATGGGCACGTCTTCTTGCGGCGGAGCGGGCCATTCGCCGGTGTTGGGCACAATACAGCCTGTTTCAGGATCTCGCCGTGGCATGGCGGCGGGAGGGAGGAGGTCGGTGGAGGTTAACGAGAGCGAAAAGTACTGGAGATGTCGGTACTATGTTAGCGCCATGAAGGTAGAGGAGTATCTCTCGGTCGAGCACTTGCTGCCGATAAGAGCGGTCAGAAGTGGTTTGATGGAGCAACGGCGTGTGTCTCGGAGGTGGAGTCCTAGCGAAGGGGCCAAAGTCAATGCAAAGCGGTCGGTGCAAGTGCCCCGAACAACGAACAACACATGCCCGCACGGACCGCTTCCAGCTTGCGTCACAAGCCAACTTTTGAAGTGAAGCATCTCTGGCTTCACCACCAGACCTCACCACCTGTCAACGACCACCGAATTCCCTCCTCTCTCCTCCTCCGGCGCGAAGGCAGGCAGGCAGCCACGATGCCCTCCGTCATCCTCGTCGTCTTCGTCGTGCAGCTCCTCCTCTCGCTCATCAGCACAATAGGAGCTCAAGCCATCAACGACCTAGCCTGGTATCTCTTCACCCTCCTCCCGACGCCCCAATCCCGCTCAGCGCAAGAGAACCTCAAACTGCGACGCGAAGTGGTCCAGCTCGAACGCGAGATGCGCGCCGTCTCAGCCCAAGACGAATTCGCCAAATGGGCCAAACTGCGCAGACAGCACGACAAAGCGAAGGAGAAGTACGAGAAAGAAGGTGCGTACACATTTACATTACCAACTCTCTTCCTACTGTCGCTACAGTTTTCTTTTTGAGACTACGTTCTAACAGGGTATGTCGATACAGCGTCCTCCCTCTCCTCCTTCCGCTCCACCTTCATGTCCATCGTGTCCAAACTTCGCTGGCTCGGCACGCAAGGCGTGAACTTCCTGCTCAACACCTACTACTCCAAAACGCCCATGTTCTACCTCCCACAAGGCTGGGTACCCTACTACGCCGAATGGCTGCTCTCGTTTCCTCGCGCGCCCGTCGGCGGCGTATCCGTGAATGTCTGGGCGATCGCGTGCGGGAGCGTGATCGGGATGGTGATGGAATTGGTCGTTGCGGCAATGGCACTGAAGAAAGGAGAAGGCAAAATGGGCGAGAAGGTCAAGATACCAGCGAACACGCCAGCGGGTGTTGGAGGGAGGAAGAAAGAGCTGTGAGCAGAAACAGTCGAACAACAGATGAAACGCAGAAAGGAGCATAATGCACAGCAACTCCGATAACGTTCCATGTTCCCGTCATTCTGCCATTCTCATGATACCCCAACCCCAACCCCACCAGGATCTCATGAATACCCCACGATGCCAACAACCAAAGGAATGCATCTGAGCAAGTTGCCAGGAACGAACGTTAGACTCTCCCCAATATAAGAAAACATAACCCGGTCACTGCGCTTCCTGCGCGACAGCAATCTCTTCATACCAAACACCATGGCTCTCCCAATCCACCTTCCGCACCCTCTCCAACAGATCCACGATGACCGCAACATGCGGAACAAACTCCGCCATGCCACTTGCAGCCAACTTCTCCGAAGCAGAGCTCGCAGCCCGAACCCTGTCCGCACTACTCTCCGCCGAAAGGCGAGATAGAATATGTGTCTTCAGTCGCTGGAACAAAACTTTCAACACCGGATCCGAGAAACGGACGCTGTTCACTTGCTGTGCGCCGCAAGGAATGCTGACTTGAGCCGCCTGCGCAAAGAATTTGTTGATAGTGCTTTGCACAGAACGTTTCGTGCTCTCAGGCATATTGTGCGCTGTTTCGAGGACCGAGAAAGCCTTTTGCGCACTCGTTGGCTCTTCTGCGGCCGTGCTCTCGTACGGTTCCGCGGAGAGAAGGGTCCAGAGTCTATTGGCTTCATTCTTCCACTGGCTTCGGACGTCTCGCCTAAGGAGGTTTTTAGTGGTGAGCAGAATGGCTCCGATCACAGCGATCCTGATGGCTTTGGTGCGAAGCTTCTGCATGCGTTCCAGGTCCAGATATAATGTCTCGGGACACGCCGTATCATCGAGCTCATTTGAGGTCAGGGCGAGCTCCACTAAAGCATGCGTGTAGATCTTTTGAGGTGATGGACGGTCGGCTGGGTGCCTGATGTTCTCAGGATCTCGTCGATCTGACTCGGCTTCGAGGGTGCGGCGCGACTGGTGCCACCAGCGCTTGGTATTTGTGAGAGTAATCTGGTGCGTTTCGAGGTCCCGTCGGAACATGCGTGCTTCGTAGCCAGCGGCTTCCTTCGTCAACGTTGGAGCCGATTGCATGATCATGAAATTCGTGTAGTCAAGGCTCAGACAATCGACCATCTTCAGTAGCTTGAAGAGTTTCTCTATCATACCATCAAGCTCGTCATTCTCCGTGCGTAACTCTTCAGCAAGCGCCTTCACCTGCTGATCGCGGAACGGCGCACAGAGCTTGGGCAGGACGTTCGCCATGAAGCCGAAGAATCCAGGGTAGCTGAATACTCCTTGTTGACACTGCCGGTGAATGTTCTCCAGGTCCAGCGCCTCGCAGAGCATCTTATGCATATTGCTATCAGGCTTAAGCATCCGCAAGAGCTTCTCCTTGATGTTCTCCGCCGCAGACACGGTCCAGCGCGCTCCATTCCCAGCTTGGAAGCCAACTTTCATGCTTTCGCAAATGCTGCGGTACATCTGCTCGCGTATGTCGCTGTTTTTGTCCTCGAGCTTGTAGTCCTTGTCAATTGCAAGCTCGTGTGTCAAGACTCGATTGGTCGGCATGGTCGTGAACAGCTTGTTCAGTTCGCCAGAGCCGATGGGAACGGGTGCGAAAGCATCTTCCACTGCTTGCTCAGAAGAGACGGCAGCCTGTGAAGAAGGTTCGACACCTCGTGGTCTCACTTCGGCCGCTGGTCGCTTCTTAGGCCTTCTTCGTCGGCTCTCCCGGATGGCCTTCTTGATCAAGAAATCCGCTCTATCTGGACCGGCCAGCTTCCTGATTCTACTCAAAAGCATGACCTGATTGTCGCGAATTCCCTCGCGATAGTCTTTGGCAACTTCACCTCGAGTATCATCCTTGACGGTCTGCCAGATTGCGTCAAGCTCGACAAAGGAGGCGACCATGCCTTCAATGAGAACACTGGAATCTTGGAGCCTCCAAGCAGCAAACGCGGAGGTATACGTGGTATAGGTTTGATTGAGAGTCTCGTGCTGTGTCTCATTGGCAGTGAAATTGTTCCACGTGTCGAGTCGGGCCACGGATGCTTCGAACAGGCTAATCAGCTCAGAAGCTTTTGCGATCAAGTCCGATTCTTGTGCGCCAGTCTTGTTCAAGAGTACAGAAATCGGGTGGGCAACAATCATATATGCGCTGAGGAAAGTTCTGGTGTTCAGCGCTGCATTCGCGTCATTTCTATCCTGCAGGCCAAGGTGCATCAGCATGGCAGTCGTGGCCTGAATGACTTGCTCACTGGCGACCAGCTCGGTCATCTCCTCGAAAGACGTGTTTTGGGCTCTTTCTGCGGTCAGTCCAAGCTCGCGGAACCGAACAACAGGCTGCTTCCTCCTGTGCAGCCGCCACGCTCGCTGCATTCGGGTCACGGCTGTCTCGAGATCGAGGAGCAAGACGTCGGCGATTTCCTCGACGATAGCATCTTCCTCCACATCCGCGACTTCCTCCAGCACGGCGAGTTTCTTCTCAGCACTATCCGCACGTCTCGCTCTCCGTGCTTGGATGTTGCGTTGGTATTCTGCCCGCCTTCGCTCAGCCTCGGCGTGCCGCTCCTCCATTTCCAGTCGCAAGCGCGTCTCTTCTGCCAGCTTGCGGTCCTTGACCTCCTCTGCAATGCGCTTCGCGCGCGCCACCTCCTCGGCACATTGTGCTGCTACCTTCGCCAACAGCTTCTCTTTGGCGGCTTGCGCGGCAAGGGCGCGTTCTTCACTGCTCGTGCTGTTGCCTCGTGGTGCCGCTTTGGCGAGCGCGGCTCGCAGTCGTACTTGTTCGGCATGCGCAGCTCGGTCGGCAAGACGCGCCTTCCTGGACTCAATGATGGACGCGCGGCGCAGGTGCTGGGCAATGGTCGTCGACCGGCATCCCGTCGAACTGCGGCGCAACGAGCGGCCTGAGGTGTGAGAATGCGCCTGTGACTGAGCTGATGAAAGTGAATTCCTCCGAGAAGATGCCGCCGAAGACTTCCGGCGCGTCAGTTGGTTGCGATAGAAGCGAGCGGCGATGTGTGGTGGAGGGGCGTAGACTGGTCGTGTTTCTTGGTCCGTTTCGGTGTCGTCGGCCATATCGATGTTGACATCGGCGGCTGGAAGGCGGTCCACGCCGGCGGACTGCGACATGGTGGTGTCAGCCATGTACATGTAGGAATAATGCGTGGTTGACGTCGTCGGGTGGTCGTCAGTCAGGGCAGCAGGCAATAGCACAGATAGGAAAGGCAGGGCGGCTGGCACAATGACGCCTTCCCAGCTGCGTGATCCTGGCAATCGCTTGCACGAGCTCGTGGAAGCCTGTCGACCAACGATGATGACTAACTAACGCGTATGCCTAAGGCACTGCCTGGTCATCGTGAATGTGCATGGCAACGTATTGGAGAGGGCTCAAAACAGCATCCGCTTCCACACATGTTTCACTACAGTACTGCGAACGGATGCGGGAAGCCCTTTGTCCCACACGGACCCCAAAGCAGCGCGTATGGCCGAAGCTTTGGACGGGTCTTGCGTTGCGATCTGCGCGGAAACAGGTCCGGTGATGTTCATGGGATCTTGATACTGCTGTGTGGTCTGTGCCGTCATGACCACGTGCATGTGCACCATGGTAGGCTGCCGGCTACAAGGAGACACAGGGATGGTTTCAGACCACCGAAATCATACACAGCCAGCGGTTCAGCCGGACAGATGAGGATGTCACACTGTTTTATGCATACGCCAGGGGCGAAGAAGCCGCATCAGGAACGCAGATTCGATTGCCAAACTCAACATCCACAAGTCATCATCCATTGCTTTATCTGTCGATATTCCACGCACCCCTCCCCTTGTCAGGGCTAGAACTCAGTCCGTCGCTCTATAAATATGCACCACGAACTGGGTATTGCCAAATCCTGCATTGTACCGTTCTCACAATGATCTGTACCGAGCGTGTTCTGTATGCTTCCTTGCAGTCCTGTCATGCTGCTGTGGTAGAGTTTGCTCGATACACTCGGAGCTTATCTCATACTGACTTGTAGCTTATGGGATTGGCTCGTATCCTCCGGCCTTGTGCTGCTGGCGGTTGCTGAAGATGAAGTAGACGATGGCACCGACAATGGGGAAGAAGAACACGACGATAGCCCAGAGAATCTTGTGCGATACGGGGCGATTGGACTGGAAGAGCTCCACTGTGGGATCGTCAGCGATCAGGATGTGTGGAATTGTGCGTTACGAAGTCGTGAGGGCTCACCCCAGATAATGATGTCGACCACCAACACAAGGAAGCCGATGACTCCGCCTCCGGTGCCGTACTGCCATGCGTCTGTCTTGGTGGCATGGAGCAATTCGCCGTTTTCGAGAGGTGCGGCGAAGGTCAGGGCTGCCAGGCAGAGCTGGAGGAACAGGTTGAAGAGAGCCATGCTGATGGAAGCTGTCTGTTTGCTGTAAGTGCTGCTGCGAGTGCTGCTGTGGTCAACGCGTTGGTGTGAAGGGAAGGTGAGAAGCAGTGTGGCAGGCAGCAGAATATCACGGTACTGCGATCAGCTGTGTACTATGGCGCAACCAAGGCAAGCGACTGGAGCTCCCGTCTCTGATTGCTGCGGTGATGATGATGATGTAGCGAGTCACCCGACCACGAGCTTGCCGTGGCTGAGTGGCTCGTGCGTTGCGCTTGCCGTTTCCAGCCGCTCCTCAACACTCAACCTCTGCCATTCCAATGCCAGGGCAGGACCGATCAGCTCACACGTATACGTCCGGGGTCTTGCTACACAACTGACATTCTCCAGAGTTGATTGAGATGCGTGTTCATTGAAATCAGCGAAGCCATGACCCGTCTGCCACAAGAGCTTCACAGCCGAAGATTGAACAGCATGATGCAAGTGAGCTGTGGGCGCTAGCAAGACGAATCGACACGCTCCGAGCTACGATGAGGTGCTTGGAGTGTGGTACACCAACGAACTGCGAGCTGCAAAGGGCGATCGAATCAAACCCCAACTCAGCTACCTATGGCATCGAAGAGGACCAACATGTGATCCACATGAGGTATCGCTAAATTTTGACTCGCGAGTTAGGACATCGCCGCTGTATGGTGAACTTTTCACTGCATATCTGCCCATTTTCTCCATATAAAGGGCTCAACAGGGTTCGAAGGATTCGTTATACCAAGACCTTGGTTCCTTTGGGTCTCGATCTTCCTGGAAAAACCAGTCGCTGCCATTTTGTTCCAGTGCTCCCGCTGTTTGGTCTGCTATATATGCACGGAGCCTTCCAAGCTGCCCCCATGCATCTTCCACACTTGAGCTCGTTCTCTGCAATACGAGTTGAATCTAGTCAAGTCCCGTTCGGTCCTTCACCGATGACGATTGTGGACACAGCGCGAGCAAAGAGATGCGCTTCACGAATTTTGCGAAGACGGTGGTCTCTCCGACGAACTTAGATCTTTGCCATTCCCGCAAATACTGCCCGGATCGTGCGGCCACTGGGCTGAAGTCGCATATCCTCTCCGTTCCAGCAGGATACTTCTTGTGCCGCAACACGCATTCGAAGCCTGTGGCTTTGAAGTGCCCAGTATAGCAGGCAACACACACGTCGAACTCCTGCACCTCAACGTTTGGATCATCCGGATCTGGCAAGACGTACCAGTCCGCATCGGCAATGGCGCCCATCGTGCAGGGCAGTTCCATTATCATCTCATTGACAAGCTCATGCCACCGTTCATAGTATTTTGGAAGCATCCCTTCGCTGCAAGCTCGAACTGCCGGAAGCTTGAATGCACATATGCAATCTGTATCCATCTCAAGGGGCAAAGCTTTCACTTCCTCAAAGTTGCCAGCGATGGTCAGGAAGCCAGCATACTCCAAGAAGCATGTCTCACACACCAGCATCTTTGCGATACGCCGCGGTCTAGCGGGCCTGAACCATCGCCTCGATCCTCTCGTTGCCGCCAATCCGCTACAAGCAGGCGATGCAAGGCTCCGTCGACAAGCATCAACGAAAGTCTGCCACGCATTCGTCGTCGCACAGTGCAGTAAACTTCTCCTGATGAATGGGACGGCCAAGTCGCAGTTCCATACATCCTTAAAGCCATGCTCTGCTCGATCGCGCAAATAGAAATTTCCCGCCAGAGGAGTAGCACATACCCAATCCGCAAAGCAAGCCTCACACACCACCAACTCATCAACCTCTCTCAAACCCCACCACATCACCCCCCTCTCACCTCGTACCCCAGCTTCTCCTTCACACATGGGCATCTCAGACCGCCTCTTCGCAAAATTCAGCAGCTCATTTGCATTTCCCTCTCTTATCGCCTTCTGCAAAAGCTGTTTCGCACGCGCAGTGTTGAAGTCGCAATACGATGTCGTGCCTGGAAGTGGGTCGTCGGAGAATTGCTCGCATAGATTGATCAGTTCTGGCGAAGATGTCACATGCTCTGTATAGCATTTGGAGCAGATCCAAAAATTCGGGATGTTGATGGAGCGGTGCCAATGTGCGGGGAAGTCTATACCATTCGGTGGTGAGGGGCAGTGGAGTAGAGGGAAGGATGGGAATTTCGACATGGTTTGCGAGTCTTCTGAGGCCATGTGGAGAAGAGTCCTGGGTTCTAAAGGTCGATGGAGCCGTTGCAAAAGGCTCGTAGTGGGGCTATCGTTAGAGCTAGATAGAGGCGCTCGATACCTGGCAAATTCTTGGAGTGCTTTTCCTTCTCCCTCACATATGTTTCTATATCATGCATGCTTCACATCATCATAACTCCGTCTATCCCAATCCATCAACCTTGCACACACACACACACTCTCTCTCTCCACTTTCACAATTTCGCCGACACTCCCGCCGGCCATTTCCCGTTCGCAACTCTCTGCGCCACCTATAGTCAAACAAATCAGCATTCATCGGAAAGAAAAAACATCAACAAAAAACATCACTATCAAAAGTTCAAAAACTTACGAAAAACGTCTTCCCACCCTCCTCTGTCTCAAACGTCACAGTCGATCCCTTGGGAATGTGAATCACATCTCCCGGTCTCCCGACAAAGCGCTGGCCAGACTGGTCCGAGACGATGAACGTTCCCGAAAGGACATACTTGTACTCGGAGTAGGGGAAGGTTGTAGTGGCTTTGCAGCCCTTTTCGAGGGCGAAGAAGCCGGAGGTGATGGGTGCTTGGGGATCGGTTTCGACGCTGGATGATGGAACAGGATTAGAGAGTGGGTGGGAAGCGAGGATATGATAGGTACCTGGAGTGGAAATCTCCGATTTGGATGTCTTTGTGTTCATTGTATTGGTGCAGTTGGGCGTAGTCTGCTGCGGCGAAGTGCTTGAGTGTTGGGGCCATTGTGAGGGTTGTGATTGTGATGATGGGGTGTTGAGGGGAGGAAACTAGAGTGTTTGTGAATTGTTACTGCTTATCTAGCCGTGATGTAAAGTCTGCTTTCGCGTGCTTGCAAGGATTCTTAGAAGTTCATAAAGTCCGGTGTGTAGTCTTGCCTAATTTGGCGCTATAGTCCTTGCGGGATGGCAAAGTGTA
This sequence comes from Cercospora zeae-maydis, assembly GCA_023512815.1. Lineage (NCBI taxonomy): Eukaryota > Fungi > Ascomycota > Dothideomycetes > Mycosphaerellales > Mycosphaerellaceae > Cercospora > Cercospora zeae-maydis. The sequence goes on along the minus strand of JAKLWY010000001.1, from coordinate 4,840,667 downwards.
TGGAAGCACCGTTTGTGGTCGTGGACCTGCTCGATACCTTTATCACGACGTCCCTGGATGTCATAAGTACGTTGGAAGGTGTCCAGAATTACCTCTGCAGAGTTTTGATACGATCATGTTGGCTGATGCAGTTGTTCTTGCCGGAAGCTGCTGGAGTACCGGGCGGATACTATGTGACCAACAGAAGGATTGAAGCGGTACCACGCAACATCTCCAGCGCTGTAAGTGACATCCGTCAGTGCGCCGCTGGGAAGGAAGATACTGCAACTTTTTTGTCGCTGATCCAGACCATTTATTCTCACTGGAAACTGAATCTCGCGGCTGTCGGATCGGACTGCCTTGCTGTCTTCATCACGTTTCTTTCTCGTGTACCAAGCCGTTTAACACAGGCTGCATGGCTACCGCAGTACACTGCAGCGAGAGCCCGCCGGGCACATACGACTGGTCTTGCATGTTGAAGAGAAAGTTGAACAACAACGATCGGACTGACGCGCCAAGCATCAATCTCGGCTCGTGACATCTTGCTCCAGTGTCCAAGCTCTTCTCTTCTCTTCTCCTCTTTCTCACCACTTTGAATTTTCAACACCCATCCGGGGTTCCCGTTACATCACCACTGACCATCATGGATGCACTTCAGCCGCCGGCCGGCAGATCAGCGGTCATTGCTCTTCTCGCCATGCGTTCGTTTTGCCGTCCCACAACATCCGTTCGTATTAGAGGCGGGGAACCCCGGTAGCGGTCAGGTACATGGAGCCAACAATAATTATCCGCCTCGACTCTGAAGCACCTATGTACCCTCCTACGCCCGAGACGCCCGCGATTTGTCCTTTTGGCTTCCTTGTGGTTGCGATCAAATGGGTTCTCAATACTTCAGACTTGCAGCTCTTGTGAGCGCATTACACGCAGCTCATGTGCAAGCACAAGCTGACATCCTGTCATTTGTTGATCCTCTCATAGGAACGACCAACGGCGGCCATGTCTTTCCTGGCGCAACGCTGCCATTCGGCATGGCAAAAGCTGGAGCCGACGTGAATGTCGAGAACCAGGGCGGATTCAGTACGGGAGATGTAACTGGCAACATCACGGTAATCATTCTCGAGGCTTCTGCCTAACTTCTAGCACTGACTGTTGAATGCAGGGCTTTTCTCACATGCACGACTCTGGCACAGGAGGAGTAAGTCCTACTTTCTTCAAGCATCTTGCATATTGGAATGATGACAACACACTTCTTGGAGACCAATTGATTACTCGTGAAACTTACAAGCTGTATCAACATTTCTGATAAACCTCAATCTGCCCACATTTTGCTTCAGCGTACAAGGGATGCAAAGGCTGACAGAGACAGAGTCCATCTCTAGGCAATTTCCCGCTTTTCCCACAGGCTGGCTGCCCTGATGACGATATCAACCAATGCGTATTCCCTCATGAACTGCGCTCAGTGCCCCGCATCAATGACTCCGTCAAGGCCAATCCAGGGTACTTCGCTGTTTCGATGCAGACAAATATTAACACCGAGATGACAGTAACGAACCACACGGCACTGTACCGCTTCAACTTCCCAGAGCAGCCTGTAGAAAGGAACGCCACCCTCAGCCCACTTATACTGGTCGACTTGATTGACTTGCCGCGGTCAAGAGTCAATGGTTCAATTTCTGTCGAACCGAGCTCTGGGCGTATATCTGGAAGTGGTGTTTTCTCACCCAGCTTTGGAATCGGAAACTATGAGCTGCACTTCTGCGCAGACTTCTCTGGTGCCAATATCCGAGACACTGGGGTCTTCAAGAACAATCGTGCCGGAACTGAGCCCAAGAACCTCAGTGTTGTGGTCGATGGAGTGAACAATTCGCCAGACCTTCTGCCTGCTGGCGCTTGGACGAGATTCGAGGCACCGAAAGAGAACCGTCAGATCTTGGCAAGAGTAGGTGTCAGCTTCATTTCCGTTGGTCAAGCTTGCCGCAATGCCGAAAAAGAGATTCCAAACTTTGACTTCGATGCCACCTATGCAGCTGCACAAGAGGCGTGGAGAAACACACTCGGAGTCGTTGAAGTTAACCCAGGCGGAGTCAACAAAAGCTTACAGACCGTGCTCTGGTCCGGGCTGTATCGTGCGTCCATTTCACCCCAGGACTACACCAATGAGAATCCCCTGTGGACAAGCAAGGAGCCATACTATGATTCGTACTATTGTATCTGGGATTCGTTCCGCAGCATTCACACCCTGATCACCATTCTCGATCCATACAGTCAAATTCAGATGATCCGCAGTCTTATCGACATCTACCGGCACGAAGGATGGCTTCCAGATTGCCGAATGTCGCTGTGCAAGGGCTTCACTCAAGGAGGATCCAATGCCGATATTGTCATTGCAGAATCCTACTTGAAGTTGGGGCAGCTGGCTGCCGACCAAGGCGTCGACTGGAAGACCGCGTACGAAGCTGTTGTCAAAGACGCCGAGGAAGAGCCTCAGAATTGGTCTGTCGGGGGGCGAGGCGGCCTGCTGAGTTGGAAGACTCTGAACTATATTCCGACTGACGACTACGACCCGTACGGAGCCGGGCCTTTCACGCGGAGCATCAGCAGGACCGTGGAATATGCTTACGATGATTATTGTATTGCGGAAATGGCGCGTGGGATCGGCAACACTGCTGACTACGAGAAGTACCTCGCGTCATCGGAGTACTGGCGAAACATGTGGAAAGCCGATCAAAACAGTAGCATCAACGGCACAGATACTGGCTTTGAAGGCTTCTTAATGCCCAAATTCCTTAACGGCACCTGGGGCCATCAGGATCCAATCTTCTGCTCCCTCATCTTAAACTTTACAAGCTGCTATCTCAGTCCAGATGGACATGAAACATACGAGGGAAGCTCCTGGCTATATTCATTCTTCGTGCCACACGATCAAGGAGGCTTGATCGCTGCGATGGGTGGTGCCCAGACTTTCGTCGATCGTCTCGACTACCTTCACGAATTCCCTGGCCTGCTCTACATTGGCGATGAACAAGGTTTCTTCCCCGTCTACCAGTATCACTACGCGGGACGTCCCGGCAAGAGCGCCGAGAGGGCACATTTCTACATTCCCTCACAATTCAACGACACAATCAATGGTATTCCTGGAAATGACGATAGCGGGGCCATGGGATCCTTTGTAGCACTATCCATGATGGGCATGTTCCCCAATCCTGGGCAGGATGTTTACTTCATTACGCCTCCATTCTTCGAAGAGGTCAGCGTAACAAACAAGCTCACTGGTAAGAAGGCGACAATCCGCAACATCAATTTCGATCCCGAGTACCAGAACATCTACATCCAAAGCGCTACTCTGAATGGCAAGCCATATACGAAGAATTGGTACTCGCACTCGTTCTTCCTGGAAGGAGGCGTATTGGAGCTCACGCTCGGACGAAATGAAAGTGCTTGGGGCACGAGACCTGAAGATCTGCCGCCCAGCGTGTCGACTTCGGCAGGGCACGAACGCAACGAGTTCAAATATTTCATGTGAACGAGGACGGAGCAAATCGGATGATCATAATCAATGTCCAAATCATAATTCATCGTTCACGTCATTCTTCATTCGATCCTAATCTTCACATATTATAATTCCATCTATCGCACCACCCCGTCCTCCGCTATTTTATTCTGCTTCTCCGCCTTCTTGTTCCTCAACTTCTGAAAAAAGCCCTTCGGTCCTCCCAAGCCAGTGATCCCTCCGCCAGAACTCTTGCCTTCGTTGTCTCCCATGACTTTATCTGCGGCACCAGGTTCGCCGCTTTTCAACGCTGCCATGACTTCTGCGGCTTTGACGCGAGCCGCAGCCGCTTGGTCGGAGGGCATGGCTTGGGCGTCGAGGGTGTTGGTATTGGGCGCGAAAGCGTAGCCGGAGTCGTTCCAGCTTGAGCCTCCGGAGGCCATGGTGCCTGGGGGGTCTTGACGGGACGTCATTTTGTTTGGTTTGGTTTTGGGTGAGGCGAGATGAGAGTGAGTTGGAGTGAAGCGGAGGGCTTGGATTGTCCGAGTTTTGATCTTCTTTGGAATGGAGTTTTGGGAGCTCGGTGATCCAGCTTGGATACTTGTATACTTTTGCTCGTGAGGCCGCTCTTTTTCGGCCTGGGATGACTCCTCAGTAGAACTAGTGTGGTGGTGGCTTTGCAGGACAAAGGTACCTTGAGAGTTTAGTTTTTGGTGTGATATTTCGTTGTACATTACCTTTCAAGTGATATCGGGCTCGACAGCATGAATATATAACATTCCTGAGGTTGTTAATTTTCGTGCTATTTGGAGCTCACTGTCAATCTTTCCACGAGCGACGTGTGTGATCGGCAGGGTGGTGACAAATTGAAAGCGCAGTCTGTTGTTACCCGACGTCATGCCGGCTACCACTTGATCTTGTCCACGCCGTCTTCCATGTCACCAATTACGTCTTGAAAATCCTTCAGGATTGCACATCGCGAGAAGACGCTTGGTCGATGAGTGTCTAGAACGAGCTGGGCGAAGCTGGAGCAGAGGCCGCACAGCCGCGATCATGGAGACGGTCTCGGTTTCCCGGTAGCGAGCTCCTGGTGCATCTCTATAACAGCCACAGCCACGGACTTCACTGGTGTGAAAGGGAAGAAAGGGTTTAGTCCGTGCCGAAAGAAGAGCAAGGAACGGAAGATGGAATGCAACTGGGCCGAATGAAGGTGACGATGGGTGAAGAGCTGAGGGACATGATACGATGAGACTGGATAAGGACTACCACATGTCAGAGACAACCGCCAGGCGAGATGACAAGCCGTCTCTTAGCGCATGCCATGCATGTCAAAGCCACGGAGAATGGTGCACAGCAGACGCTTCTGCATTCTATGCGACAAGCGTTTTCGATCTCGGGCGCGACAGCCTCGAGTTTGCTGGACAGCTGCCGCACATGTCACCCAATGCACGACTGCAAAGCATGAAACGCGCTTCATTATAGTCCATGCATAGGCATGTACGGAGGAGCCAATATGCGGCAGGACAATCTTGGACTTTTGCTCTTCACATGCGCGCCAGCGCTTACAGGCTACTGGGAGTTTCCATTCACTCAAGTTCTTGTTCCCTTCACTTGCATGTCACTCGCATTCATGTGCTATGGGGTGCCCGAAACGATTTCCTTGCTGCTTCCGAGCCCGCAATGATGGGTGGCGGATGCCTTGGTCTAGCCCGATTTACTGTGCTATTCACAATGAATGCGAGCTCATGCGTACTATTGCAAGATGTCTGAAGAGGGCTTCAGGGATCGGAAGGACGAGCTCATTGTCCTATGCGGTCATATTCGCAGCTCTGTATTGGTTCTATCTGTCCTGACACACTCCTGGATGCCTGCGAAGAGGCTGATGAGCTGCAATGGCAATCTCTAGTCGACCGAAACTCATCACACATGTCATTGGCATCTCTCGAAATAACGCGAAACACCTTGCGCCAGATTCCCAGATGGATCCCATGATGCCTGCATGTCCCTGGAAATCACAACAGGAAATGTATTTGCCGCAAAGCATCTTGCTCGATATTCGGCGTGCCAGCACGCTCCGCTTCAGATTTCAACCTCAATATGCTCCGGCCTTTGCACTTTAACCCCAACCTTACCACTTGATGACCGGTCCAGGGTCAAGGGTCCACGTCGAAAAATGCGTCGAGTGTCGCCAGTTTTGCCTCGATCGAAGCGAAATCCGTTTCCTGCCCGCTCCTCACCTCGTTCTTCACCGACACGGAGATCCTCGCTGGGTCGCGTCGGACTGGAATTCTCGACTTGGGTTTTGGCGACGATGGGTTGGAGACTTTCATATGCAGATTCTGTCCCGAGCCGTTCTTGGGCATAGATATTTTCAGGACTCTATCATCCTCTGCTTTGTCCTCCGTGATGGTTGGCATTCTGGAGAACGAGCGTGAATGGATACAGGAATCGTTTCTGATCAAGCCGACACGATTTTCAGGTTCTTGGGCCTGTTTGTGATCAATTGCGGCATCTTCCTCACTTTTGTTGGTACGGACCGCTTCGATAAAGTCTTGCTCAGCCAGAATCGTCAGGTTCCGGACTTTTCGCGATCTCTCTTTTGCGGACAGCGTGTAGTCTCGCATGATGGCACGCATCCTCTCGATCCTGCTATCCAAGTTTTGTGGTGGTGCGATGGCGGTATTGTTCTTGTGACCTAATGCTCGGGTGTGAACGATCACTGGATATCGTTGGAAGCTCCTCATGGCCAGGCGCTCCATTGGTGGCGGTGGTACCATCGTAAGGAAGTCGGCTTCCAAGGTCTCGGGATCGATCTTCAGGTTCGCCAGATCTGCCATTCCGGCAAATGAAGTTTCTTTGGGCGAGCACTGGCTTCTGGTATCGTATTGCGACATCCCCGGCGTATCCGACTTTGATAAAGTGAGGTCACGCGTAACTTGTTCCGAGTATTCTTGGTGCTTAGTATGGTCGTCGAATACCATGTACTTGTCTGCTGTAGTGAGCAGCCTCGCGACAAGTCCACCAAGTTGGTTGTGGTTTCATTCTGACGAAGAACATAGCGAAGGGCGTGGTGAAGATATGGTGCTCTTGATGAGGTGAATCGTGCCGACATCTGCTCGCTTGCAGCTTGCATATGCTTGTATGTGAATTTCTCCATTTTCAGGTGGTCTAGCTTGGAGCAGCTGAGTTGATGTGCTGCGATCCTTTCACATGGTACGTGAACTTCATATTTCCAACTGTTCGGTATTTGAGCTATTAGGCCGATATGCTGCGATGTTTCTATATCGTGTGTGAATTTCTCTATTTTCAACTGCTCGAGATTTGAGCTGCGGATTCGATTTGTAGCAACACTTTTATATAACTGTTATGTAAATGTGCGTGCGGTAGACAGAACGCGGTTAAGCGGTATCGACATTAGAATGGCTTAACGAGTAGCAATACTTGGAGAAATAGTAGGTCGCGCAGCAATCTGGTACTAAGGACAGGGCGGGCTTCGACCGAAAGAAGGCAAATTCAGCTTCAAGTCTTAAATGTTACGACCTCGCAATTGTCTCCGACATCTTTTTACATTACCTCGTCGAACCATCGAATTGTCGATACCAGCCTCCTTCCGGGAGACAAGTAAAGAGGAGAGCAGATTAGCAAAACCATAATTCACGCACTTCGAAGCACTAGCCGGCGGACAAGACAGCCACAATGCATTTTACAAACCTGCTTCTCACCTCCTTAAGCATCCTCCAAGCCACCACAGCAACCCCGACCCCTCCGGCCTCCCACACCGAAGATTTCGAGCTCGAGTCCGATGATCAAGAAACCCACCCTCTTCTCCTCCACCGCAGCAGCAGCAGCAGCAGCAGCCCCTGGCCGGACCAACTCTACCCTCGCATCCGCATAGTGCGCTACACGGGCTGCCGCCACAACACAACAAACTATGCGCACCTCCAACACCGCAACATCCAAATCCGGCGCTGCATAACCTTCGACGAACAACTCGACCAAGCGCAAGCCCGACGCGACATCTACCTCGCCGCACTCAAAGACAAACCCACCGTGACGAAAGAAGACATCGACCGCGCCAACAAACCCGAAGATTACATCTTCGCGGGCCTCTACTGGCAATTTCCCGGCGTGAATAAAAAACATTTGCTCATGCCCATGGAACGCTGCAATGTCACAGTTTACTCCGAACCCAACTGTAAACTCAATTCCCGTCTTGTGCGCTTCACCAACGAAGCCAGCGACGTGTGCATTCCTGCCATTACGGGGAAATCCATGTATGTCGATTGCTATAGCGAAGAAGATTTGAAGTATCTGAATAAACACGGGCTAGGCGTGACAGAACAGTGGAAGAACTCGGGAATTCTGAGATATGGGCCGACGAATGCGACCGGGTGGCAGGAACAGTATCTGTTGCCGCCGTATGAGAAGGGATTGAACAAGACGTATGATTCGCATAGTGATGAGTGGCAGAGGACGTGTCAGGGGAGGAAGGATACGCACAAGGGGATCTTCAAGGAGAGGATTAAGAGGTGCAGCGAGAAGGGACCCTTTAGGGACGATTGTGACTGGGATACGTTGGGTAGTCAGTGGCTAGGGGACTTTCCGTTTGCTGATAAGTGTTAGCGAGCAGGGTGTGCGTGACCAAAGCGAAAGGTTGTTGAATGTATTGCTTTCATGTCTGGCGTTGGCCGAGAAAGTGTAGCGATAACCATATCGGCAGAATACTGCCTGCCCCATTTGCAGTCGTAATACAGTATTTTGAGCTCTTCGTGCCCCATCTGCAATCTCATACTTGAAATAGTGCCTCAACGCCGTGACGCCAGCCGTGCTACCCTCCACCAACAATCGTGACTCGCACAGAATGCGAGTCTTGCTCGAGCCTCTTCGTAATCCCGGTGGACGTGATTATCTCGTCTCGGAATAGTCGTTCAGCGCAACGCAGACAGCGCCACGATGGTGGCCGTTGTACTGCCGAATGATGTTCTTACTCGCCAGCTCCCATAAGCGCGCATAGTGGTCACTGCAGGCTGTAACGAGATATGCAGAATCTGCCGAGAAAGCGCAGTCCCAGACCCAGCGTTGGTGGCCATCGAGTTCGTTCTCGAGCGGGAAGGCTCCGGTGTTGTCTTCAGCGGAGGCAGATACGACAGCACCATCTTCATCGACTGTCCCTTCTGGCAAAGCAGCCTTTTTTAGATCAACAGTCCAGATCCTTGCGGTGTGGTCGGCAGAGCAAGTGGCAAGCTTGCGAACGTCCGGCGACAACAGAACTCTGGTGATGTATGTGCCGTGCGCCTTGAACTTCGTAATCGGGATGAGGGTGGTCATGTCCTTCACAGTGACCAACCGCCACACGAATACAGCGCCATTTGTGCTCGAGCTGACAGCAGCACAGAGCAGTGAAGCATCAGTGGCTACAGTGACTGAAGCAATACTCTTGTCCTCTTCTGGTACCAATTGATGGCTGCACTTGTTCTCCGAGAGATCCCAGATTCGAAGATTGCCTCCTCGATCACACGATATGAGCTCGCCTTGGTTGGGGTGAATGACGACATCGTTGACCGGGACGCCATGTGAGTAGTTGCGTTGTATGTGGCCACTGCGAGTATCCCAAATCTTCACTGTGCCTACATTATGCGATCAGAGACGAGCAGTGGATGAGATCAGGGCGCCTACCGTCTTCTGATGAAGTGACCATCCATTTGCCTTCACAGTGAAACGCAACCCCGGTGATATTGCCCGTATGACCTTCGAATGTGAGCACTGCAGCTGGATTTGTGGACTTGATGTCGTATAGCTTCACGGTGTGGTGTCCAGCCGCGGCAAGGAAGCGCTTGTCGGGAGAAATACACAGTCGATTGACTTGCGAGTCAGGATGCGGAATGGTACGCGAGCAGATACCACTCAGGGCTTCCCAGAAACTGCATGTGAAGGATTAGCCAACACGCGTACGTGATACGCTGTAGTTGTTGCGCTCGTGAAGCCTTTGCATCGGATGGGTCCTTAGAGAGAGTGCAAGTTGTGAGTGAAGCCCCACTTGAGGACATGAGGCTGTCTTCGTTCCAATGCCAGCGAAGGACCGCTTCGTGCATACTGCCTCCATTCCGACTTCCAGCAACCTCGCGCGCCCAAGGAACCGTTCAATACACCAGAAGCATTCGTGCGTGATGGATCAGATCGCGAGCTATACAACGCGTGTCGAGATGGATACTGCACAGCAGCAGCGAGCGATGACTTACCGGATGGTGTGGTCGTAGCCAGCTGGCAGCCTCAATCAGCCAACCCATCGAAGCAATAATCGCGCGACACGACCAACGTACCGGTGCAGAGGATGACGGACATCTTGACGGCGACCCCAGTCTTCGACGACGATGATGACGGACTGACTGACTGGGGCGGGCTGTTCGCTTTATGAATGGCCAATTGCCGCCGCCAGTCGCGGTATGGGCGGCGCTTGCGATCCGGTGGCGGCGAGGGTTTCGCGTCGGCAGTCAGTGAATTCCAGAAAACACGCGTCGAGTCCAAGAAGGTGAAATGTCGCTGTCACAAAGGTCGAGTCCAAATGGCGTTGACGGCGATGTGATGTGTCGCTCGCAAGCCGATGTGCATGTGCGCGAGGGAAAGCCCGAACCAGGATTTAACGACCGGGACGACGGGACTTGCTGGATTGCCAAGACGCTAGCGAAGCTTAACGCAACTCCCACTTCCGCATCTCCATCCGAAAAGGAGGGAAAGAGCGACAAGGTCGATGTCGAGCAGCGGGAAGGTGGAAGAAAGACATGTATGAGAGACTCCGGCTGTAGGAGGCGACCGAATGCGAGACGATGCAATGCAAGAAGCATCTTACCACTCAGCGGAAGAGGGAACCTGGTTACCCGAGGAAGCCTGTCCTCAAAAATGGCCAACGAAGGATTCATCCAGAGGAGACTGATGGACGGGAGGGATGCAGAATGGCCAGCTCGTCAGGCTCGTAATAGACCTTTGAGCAGATGGTATTGCCATGAATTGGCAGGACTGTCGGAGAGAAGCCCAGTCGTGTGCCACCATCTACGGCACGAGGGGCAACGATGGAAGTCGGGCCCATATCGATTAGCACGCTGGACCCAAAGCAGAATCTCACTGATGCAAGACACACTTGCTATCGACAGTATTGATGCGAATCAATCCTGTCATGGCAGCTGTCTTTGCTCGCTGGTTTTGAGCCGGCCACCGGGGCTGGAACGGTCGATGGGTGCTGTCGTGCTCCTTGCTTTCCACATGGCGTTCATCGCAATGCTACGATGTGCCGTCTAGTTTCAGAGTCCCACAGCAGTCTCGCCGCTGCGCTGGCTTGTTCATCAAATGGCGCGCAATGAGAACCGGAAGTCTGCAGGACCGATCGGCAAGAAGCACAGGACTTGCAGCGGCCTGGCCGTGGTCTCGTATTTGCCGGCAGCACATCACAAGCTGCGCCTAGCCTTGACAGAACGCGATTGTTGGCGTTGAGGTGACAGCATTCCAAAGCGCCAGAGCTTCGTCGACATTGTACATGATGGGCCTAAGCAGGGAATATGCTCAGCATATGCTTGCGCCTTTCCATGGCTCAGATATCTCGTCGACGTTGTGAAAGTGTCTTTGACGATGTGCATCCACCATCGACGTGCCAATGACCAGCGCAGCTGTGTAGGATCCTCTTGCTTGAGATGGAGCATATCCCTACAAAATGGCGAACAAGCCGGAGTCGGTTTGGAAAAGCAGTCCGACTTCGACTACGGGAGTGCGCTGCTGAGAAGCCATGCCCAGCTTTCGCTTGTACACCTTTTGGCTCTATCGATCGCCCACTTAGCATGCTGAGGAAGATGGAGCGAGATTGCCGTAGGGCGCCCTCTACTTTCTCTTTCTACACAGCACCTCCTACTGCGCAACGCTCCTAATGCATCCTTATGCTGTTGCAGCGGGGTCAAAGCGGCTCTGTGTTGGCACAACACTCTTTGCTACACTTGGATGGGCTGTGGGAGCGATCCCACCCCCTTGAAATGGCGGACACATGCTCCGGTCTTGTCTGCCATCTTGGCCTCCCACGAACCCGTTTCTTGAGTGCTCTGCAGTTGAATTCCCGGGCGGAGACAGTCTGTGCCCACGCGATCGAAATGTTGGGCGCATCCATTTTCAATTTTCCATCCTGGACAAACAAAGGCGCCGCGTGGTGGTGTCGATGCCGCTGTGCGATTTTGTGTGGCCTTGCTCGCTGCCTTCATCGCGAGGGCGCAGCGCCACTGTGCCGTACGGAGCGCACTGTAGTTGCGCCGGGGCGTCGTTTTGCGCCCGTTATCACAGTGCGCTCGCGGCAAGAGCTACGAGATCGTCGAGAAGGCCGGGACATGTGTAGAGTCGGCGACAGCTCACTCGCGGTCGATTTTTGGGCTGCTCGGGTCATCGATCTCACGTTCGCCCGTGTACCAGCCGCCCTGATGATTTTTTTTTGGGATCCCCAGGTGCAAGAACAGCCGAACGCATCGCACTTGGAGTGTACCACACTTGGACTGCTCTCCGGCTATTGATGACCCTGGTAGGGAAAGAGCGCTGGTCTAGACAACATGTAAACCTGAGGCATGTAGCCCCAAGAGCGTCTCACTGGCCTGTCGACAGATGGAAGCAGATGTCGTCCTTGCTGCCTGATGGACTCTTGGTACGTGAATTCCGACCATCGGAGTTGGGAGCTTAGTCTCGGCAAGCGGCGTCCTCCGAACAGCTACAGCGCGACATTGACGTGTCGTACGGCTTCCAGAGGAGCGGGAGCATGATCGCACGACTCTCCTCTACATCCTGATACATCGCAGTATACACATTCTTCAAGGGAAAGGGCGAAGCCGATTGTCGCAGAAACACCAGAACAGCAACGTACATACATGTAAGCAGTCTACCGAACCACGGAAGCCAAGCGTCCCATCGAGCCGAATTCGCTACAGCGTGGGACTGCTTTCCTTCACGACCTTGTCAACGACGCTGTCGATGGCATATCGAGACACGATAAGCAAAGGCTTGGAGTGCTGGATCGTGGCTATCTGCACATACCCATATTGCGAACATCCACGGCGTGATGTCGCTGTCGTCGCCGCTCGGAGCAGAATGGACCCTAGCCTGACTCACTGTGAGCGAGTACCACAATTGCACTCTCCTTCACTCTTATTTTTTTTGATATATACTACGGGACCCTCAGGGTGGCACCTCACGCGCCTCGAGAATCCTGAAGCCCATTATTCAAATTCTTCGACACGCACACACACACACCCCCCCCCCCTCTCTCTCTCTCACCCTCGCTATCTCCCTCTCTCAATCTTCGACCACCACTACGCCAAGCAAACCGCATCTACCGGCTTAGCGCTGTACCGAAAATCAGCAGAGATGGATGCGGATACCTACTGCGCTCAGTGTGGGCAGTTCAAGGACATGCTGCCGTTCTACGGCTGTGAGGTCTGTCACGCGGTCCCACAGAGACCACACATCCAACATGGACCAACTCTCGCGGCATCGCCACCGCAGATTCAACAGCCAGACAATCTGGCTTTCAGCGGAGACGACTTCTCGGGCGCTTCTGACCTCCTCGACCTGGCCCAGCCGACCTTGCCTGAGCTCCAGCAGGCAAATGAGCCGGCTTTTCAGAGAGCAGGCTTTCCGGTTCTCTCGGGTCTCGAAAACTCGGCCATGCCACCATTGGCCAACATGCAGCAGTTTCCCTCTCCGGCGTCCGAAGGAAACAGCTTGGGCGAACCCGATGGCTCTGCTGGAGCGTTTGCTCTGGACGCGCCAGGCTACCCGACCGGCCCTGAGGCAGCGGCGGCATCCCTTGGAGAATGTCAAGCCAGCCGCCCTCATCCACCAACGGCGCAGGCACGAGACTGGCTTCGGGAAGGTGTCGCTCTCCAGGAGATGCCCGCGCCTGCCGCTCCGGTCGTTGCGCCCGCCGTGGAGCCAGCCCGTGGAAAGAGGGCGCGCGCTGCACCGGTACCGTTTGACCAGAAATCACCGACAGCGCGAAGGCGCCAGGCTCAGAAGTCGGCGTACCAGCTCCGGAGCCAGCACATGGCAAAGCAGATCACAAAGCTTTGCAAGCGAAACCAGGGCATGTTCAGGGACAAGGCCGTCATAGCCAGCTCCGGAAAGAAGGTCTCGGAGTGGGCCGAGCAACACGGGCTTAGCTGGAGCAAGGAGGATACTTTTTTCCGGCTCAAGGACGGCTCCTATGCTGTTGATGCCGATTGTATCCGAGAGGTGCGAAGTCAGCTCGGCGACAATCAGCAGCTCTGGGAGTGTCCCCGCGACCTTAGGGACCCTGACCTCGCCCATCTTCCTGCTGCTTGGGTCACCACCCCGCCAGATGTCTGAGACAGAGATGGTAAGAACTGCCGTCGTGACACTGTGCGGATATGGTCGATCGAGCCCCTGGACGTACCGAAGGTTCGAACTGGAACTTCTGGCCGCGCGACGGAGACCGATCCCGCGGGCAATATTGACGTTTTGTCGGTGATGCATACATACAAGCGTCCCGATCACTAATTTCTGATCACCCTGCCTGGCTATCCCATATCGAGAGATGGCCTGCAGAGGTGTGACACATGCACAGATCCATTTACCAGCAACCCACACCGATCGTGGTGCTCGGCTGAGGAATGGATCGACTCCGGATACTGCACTTGGACCGGAAACACAGCAGAGCGTATTTGACTGCTGTGCCGAGGGAGCGTATTTGACCCTCGGACTGACAAACGCCCTGCCCGGTCATCCCGTACTTGGAGACCGGCCTGCAGAGGCATCACACATGACAAACCCTTCTCCACCTGGACGAATACCGACCACGGTACCGGAGCGCGAGACGGATCGGACGAATATTCTGGAGTGAAGGGCGGGAGGAAGTAAGTCGCGACGCACGGACTACTGACATTGAGTGAAGTCTCGCATTACCGATCTCGGAGGGAGCTCTTTGCCTGGCTATCCTACAGAGATGGCTTGCAGAGGTGCTCAATACGACGAAGATGCTTCTGCGCATCCTAAGACTGCCGCGGCGCTCGATTCAGCCGAGCAGAGTGTGGCAAAGAGTAAAGTAAGTCAGAGATAGCTTATGAATGCGAAAATGTGACCAAACCACGCCTGGCTATCCCATTCAATTGGAGATGGCCTGCTGTGATCGTATCTCGTCGTGATGTCTACACACGTGTGCACTGCTCGACTTCCAAGCAACGCACTAGACGCTCCCGTCGAAGAATGGGATTTCTGAAAGTCCGTTCTGACTCCGTAGAACTCGACACCTGCGTGCCACCATGTCTCCATCTCATGCATGCCGCGCGAAAAAAAAAAAGCCACTCGACAGAGTGTCAGCTCGTTCCTCCTCAGCTTTCTCAATCCTACTCATGACCACTCCGCTCCCAGAACAACCCTTCTACTTTATATCAACAACCGCGATCCGCCAGAGCTTCTTTCACCCCTGCCCCTGATCTTCCCAAACTTTACCATATACCGATCCACACCATCGCGATCGCCCTCAGCAACACCAGCGATTATGCAGATTCCCCAGAGATCCGCTCCTGTGTACACACCCCACAACCTCCTATTTCTCTGTTCACATCTTTCTGCCATGCAATCAGACAGCCTCAAAGCAAACTCCCAGAAGCCATGCAGGGATGAAGCATCTCTTCTACTGTACTTCTCATTTCTACGCCATCCTAACTAACTCTCCTGCCAGCCCGGATATTTTTTCCATACCTTTACACTTGTATATTCCATTCGCGAAAAAGAGCAGAGGACATACCCGTTCTCTACATGTATGCAAATACAATACTCCCAACACATTGATTGCATCACGCAGCGGGGCATCTATCCCATCGGCCACTTTCACTCACTTTCCATCTCCGTCAAAGGCCAAAAAAATCTCACGACAGCAACACAGCATCCCCGAGCAAGAAGATCAAAAAGCAAAAAAAGGTTCTTCACGTTTCAATCTTTCCATTCCACTTCTTTCCGCGACCATCGCGCTAAGCTATGTTTTTTTCGTTTTCGTTTCTTGTCTCCGTGACCGATCTCGACACGGGAATGTTGTGATGTTGGGAAGAAATTTCTACCACTTAACTACTACGGTTTCTCTTTTCTCTCTCTCTCTCTCTCTCTCTCTCTCTTTCTCTCTACACTTTCCTGCCTTGCAACTACAATTACGACTTTCATCTTATCGCCAATGCAGCAGCTATCTAGCTTCAGAATTCATACGCTCGCGTATCATTTCAACTCTTTTCATCTTTTCTTATCTTATTCATCCGGCCGTATCGCGCGCACGTATCTCATATCATCAGTTTCGATGCGCCTTGCGCGCCATCATTCCCCGCTCGCTTCAGAACTTTGCTCAGAGGCAAGTTCTTCTTTCGGACTACGCAAGCCTACCTTTGACCGCACTCGTCATGTGCGGTCGTCTCATGCGTGTCCGCCCTCACTAACCCTCTCGCGTCCTTTATTTCCACCTTGATCGTAAAGAAGGCATCGAACGATTCAAGCAAGCCAGCCCAATTGTTCCAATGCATCATTGTCCGCGTCTAAACTCCGTCCCTTGCTCAACTCCACTTCTTGGTCCAGTCACAAGTCGTCTTCATCAATTTCCGAAGGCTTGAGCAGTCCGCCGACCTTGGACATGCGCTCGCGCTCGGCTTCCTTTGCATCACGAAGAGCCTTCTCGCGGTCTTCTTGGAAGAGCTCTGCGTTGTCACCGGCGAACTCCTTCAGCTGAATGAGGAAGTCGCGAAGGATCAGCTTGAATTTGGGCAAATCTTCTGTGCTGTCGAAGAGCTGCTTGATGAAATTGGTAATCTGCACAGCCTGCAAGTTCGGGAAAGCGTTGCTGAGGAGCGAAGCGACAAAATTTTGCAAGAAGTCCTTGTTGGTGGTGCCAGCAGACGCTTGGTCAGGCGTGTAGATGGGTTGAGAAATCTTATTGGCGCCAACGAGCCAGAAGAGTCGAGCAAGGAGCATCGACTGGTACTTGAAACCAGCCTTGTGGTCGGAATCGGTGAGCACAAAGAATACGTCTTGCAAGATGGTGGTGTAGAAGCTCTGGAAGAAAGCATCGCACGTCTGCTGGTCCGTGTGGTTTGCCATGTTCTCCACCAGCTCGATACACATGTTCAGTCCCTCGCCTTCGACAGCGCGGTTGTCATGCTTGGACGCCCACATGCAGCTGTCAATGACGAGCTTGAAGTGAGCCTGATCGAGCTTGATGAGGGCCGGGAAGCAACGCTGGTTGATCGCACGCAGAAGCTTGAAGAACTCGACACGGTGTTCTGGGTATTCGGAGAAGTCCTTATTGATCATGTCGAGAGTGCATTCGAAGCAGTTATCAAGGATCGCAGGCACTTGTTCAGTCATCATGCCCTGTGGGGCCATGTCAGTGTCGTCCAACTTACCCTTCGTCGCGAGTGCGCGTACGATCATGTATTTGCTAGTGGCTTGGGTCCAACGTACCTGAAGTTTCGTGATCAAGACGGTAATAACTGCCAGGACTTCCGCTTCGCGTGCATCGGGCACGTTGTTCTTGTAGTCGAGGAGGATGGCCTCCAGCAGCTGGGGCACAAGCGTTGTGTGCACCATCTCCAGATCGTCCGCCTTTTCGACATATGTCGTGATGAGCTTCAAGATTTCCTTCTTGATCGTCCTGAGACCTCGGACTTTGGGCATCTTGGTGGCGATGTTGCCATCGCGCTGTACGGCTTCGTCGATGAGTTGTGATGACGCGCGGTACATGGTGAGCATGTCCATGTATATACGGCCAATTTGTGGGTAGAAGTATGCACCAATGCTGCTGCAAGCTGCAACGTTCGTCTTCATGATATTTCCGACGACCTTGATCGTCTCGGCGTTCTGCAAGATGCTCGGGTCCTGGTGGGCGGACTGGATGATCTGGTCCCAGGCAGCATTGGGCAAGCTCATCAATTCACCGATGAGGCGCTCCTGCGTATTCTTGTGGCCTTGTGCGCTGATCATGTAGCCACACGCCTCATAGAAGGTGTGAACCTGCTGGGGTGACAGATCGCAGGTGATCTTGCGCATGGTCTTGACGATCTCATCGATGAACGGTTCCGTCTCGCCAGGCTGTTGGATGACGAAATGCCGCTTGCACTTGTTGGCAATCTTGATAAACGTATCACAAGCCATGTCCTGTACACCCTCGTGCGTCTCGTGCATGAATTCGAAGAGCTTGTTGACAACCGTCTTGAGGAATTTCCAGTGTGCCTTCAAGAATCGTGGGTACTGTCCAACAATGTACATGATGTTGGAGGCCACTACAGCCTTGTTGTCCTTACCGCGCTTCATTTCCGTAAGTCCCAGCAGGTCTTTAATGACAGTGACCAGGAAACGCTTCTCGGTTTCTTCGTTCATCGCACCAGAGATCGAACCGATAGCCCAGCACAGCGTGTTGCAGTTGGCCCAGCTCCACTCTGTACCATCGACTTGTCGCGCCAGTTTTTCGGACATGATCTGCTCAGTGTCGACGACGTCGAGATGTGTCAGGAACACCAAGCACTCTCTCGTCGTCTTGTACAGCTGAATCGTGTCCGACTCCTTGACGAACTCACGCACAATCTCTCCTTCGTCGTTCTCCACAATAAGCACCTCCTCTGGTCGGACCATCTTCTCGATCATGACTTGCCGCAGGTTGGAGAGCACATCCGTGTACTTGTGCTTGCGAAGCGGGTAATTTGCCAGGATTTGCGGGTTCATGGCGCCGCCTCCGTTTGCCATTGCGCTCATATTGATGAGTGGGTTCATCTCCGTGATTGGAATTTGCTGCATCTCGTCATACAGCTCACACACCAACTTTGTCCAATACTCGAGACAGATCTTGAAAATCTCGCGGTCGTCGATCTGACTTATACGGATGAGGTAGAAGTGGCC
This sequence comes from Cercospora zeae-maydis, assembly GCA_023512815.1. Lineage (NCBI taxonomy): Eukaryota > Fungi > Ascomycota > Dothideomycetes > Mycosphaerellales > Mycosphaerellaceae > Cercospora > Cercospora zeae-maydis. Next base: position 4,822,288 of record JAKLWY010000001.1, on the reverse strand, counting down.
GTGCACCAGGAAATCTCGGTTCGGTAATGCCTCGATGAGATTAAGGTGATTGCTGAAGAAATTGCACAAGAAGAGTGCGAGGTTCTGGACGAACTCTTGATCTCTGCCGTTTGAAGAAGCATACGTCGATTTAAGGTCTAGCGAGAGAGGAATGATCTTGGAGATGGTGGTGAGCGTTTCGGTGAACATCTCTACCAGCTTTTCGTCCCAATTGTGCTCAGTCTGAAGACTGCCAATTTCGGTCAAGCACTTGAGAGTGATGTTGCGGAATTCGGGCACCTCGAGGAAGCGACTGCGAAGGAGCTCGATGAGCGACATTTGAGTGCCGAGCGGCGTCTCGAAGATGTAGCCGAGTGGAATCCAGTTCAGGAAGCGCAAAAGCGTCTCAAGTGTGGCCTTGATCAGACTCGGTTGGTCCGCAGTCCTTAGGATCTCCGAGCAGAGCTGGTAGATGCTGGTAAACTCATCGCACATGCTCTGTTTGAGCTGGCGCGTCTTGGTACTCGTCATCTGCTCCGCCGAAAAGTCAAAGACTTCCTCTGACAGCAGTCGCAAGATGGCCATGTTGTTCTCGCAGATCGGAAGGCTGCTGCGACATGAGGTGACGATTTCGTTGATGAAAGTCGGCCAGTTGTGCGGCCATTCCTGCTTGAGAATGCTGACCAGCGTCAGATTGAGCTTGTTGAGCAATGCGCGCTCCTTCTTCAAGCTCTCTTCGGAGCTGCTCTGTTGAATGATCACGTTGACGACGAAGTTCCGGATGCCCATGCACTGATCTCGTGGCAGCACCTTCCACCGCGTCATGATCACGTTGTCGAGCACTTGCAGCCCAAGGTACTTGGTTTGAGCATTTTGCGACTTCTCAAGGATCTGGTCGACCATGAGCCAGGCATCCGGGTTCTCTTTGAATTGATTGAGCGAGGCTTGTGCCGCCTTTTGCTGGTCCCCACGGCCCTGATAGAAGGCCTGCACAGTGGCATCGAGCTCTTCGATAGTGGTCGCCATGGCTGTTGTGGGTGTGGTGGTCACCACTCGGTTTCGGTGGTGGAAGTCTCGCAAGCAGGCGGGTGCTCCGAAAAGATGAACGCGCAGACCGCTTGGAGGGTGGCTAAGCGGTGTTCATGCAGCGGCGACAGCGGCGGGCGGGACAGTGAGTTGCCGTGGTGGTGCACGTGAGGGAGAGGAGGCTGTCGGCGGGGAGCGCGGTGTTGGGTGGAAAGCTCTGCACGATTAGTGTGCGAGAGAGGTGGGCGTGTTTGTGCTCTGGCTGACCAAAGTGGCGGGTGCCGCTAGCGTGTGCGTGGAGAGGCGCGTAGAAAGCGTGACTGCGCCGTCGCACGCAATGACAAAGTCGGTGACGCGTGAGCGCGAAGAACTCGAAGAGCGTCAAGTGCAAAGACTCGCCGCAGCGCCGTCAGCAGTCGCGGAAGCAGCGGCGGCGCGGTGTCGTCGGTGTTGCTGCGAGGGCGAGCTTGGGTTGTGTGCTGCAGGTGGCTGTGGCGGGCTCTAACTAGTCGATTCGGCGGGGTCTTGCGCTTCCACGTGCCTTGCAGTGACGGCGTCACTTTTTCACCTTTCCACCATTGCGCGTACAGAGTTTGCTCGCCTGCTCCTACAACCTGGGAAGTGGGTCATCTCGTCAGAACATCGATCCAGACGACCCCTCAATTGGGAACCACCGACAACCATGCCCCCCCATGCCCAAGCCCATCTCGCGTCTGCGGGCTCTCAATTGCGCACAACAACACCTACGTCGGGCAGTCAAACTGTCACCGCAACGACGAGCTCACAGCCATCTGCCACTCTTCGCCTCCGAGGTGCCTCTCCCGCATCCGGGACAGGTCCACGCGTACAGTGGGCCGAAGATGTCATTGACAACGAAGGCATGGGAAAGAAGAGTTCCAAGGTCTGCTGTATCTACCACAAACCTCATGAGCCCGGCGACAGCGATGGTGAATCCTCATCTAGCTCGGACGATGATAGTGACTCGGAGCCCGATTTGAGTCGAGCGAGAAGAGCTGGGGAGGGCGGCAAGAGGGGGAGAAAAGGCAAGCACGATCATGATCATGACAAGGGAGAAGAGGGTGCCAAGGACAGGAAGCCGAGCCCGAATGCGTATGAGAGGCAGCCAAAATACAAAGGGAAGGGAAAGATGAAGAGCGAGGGCTGAGGATAAGTTTCCGACTCGGGGGCTATTTTGTTCATTCTGGTCATCATCAATAGGACGATGCGGGTATCGCTTCCTGCGTAATCGGTATGAAAGGCGGTCTGCATTCACGTCCGCGTGACATGATGACATGTACGCCTCGGTCCTGTCTGGACCCTCGTGCGAGACATGGTACTTCCACCTCACATCAACCTGTACATTTTGTGGACCGCGACGCTGAGGTTCCGGTGTCCCTGGAAGGCCTTGGCAGCACCCTCAGGCCTCCTCCACAGCGTGGCTGGATTCTCATCGACTGCAGTCCGAGCCATGCGGCTGCTGGAGGAACACCATCATGTTGAGCTTATTGCTGAGGAAGATCGGCCCCGCACAAGTCGAGACAAAAGAGTCGTATCCACTGGGCACTGCAGCGGCTCATTCTCCGGCCTGGCTTTCTTGCATGGCCTTCTTTGCATCTTCAGCTTGCTCGATCGGAATACGGACCAGCGTCTGCGGGAGTTGCGGTTCGGCGCTTGGCTCCGTCTGCTGCTCGTCGGCTTCTTTCGGTCTTGGAAGGGCAGCTGTAGCATCATCAGCAATGCATAAATTATATAGGAATGCGAGATACTGCATACCACTAGCCATGTGTATGGCTCTCAACACCGTGTTCCAGTTCGCCATGACCGCAGCCACAGCCTCCGTGCCATTGCTCAACGTGGCCAGCTTCTCTTCCAGCTGCTGCATCTGTCCAGCCAGGCCCGCAGATAAATCGCGTAGCTGCTTCAGGCTTTCCAGCTCCAGCTTCTTCTCGTTGATACGCGACTGGATGACTGAGGACTGCGAATTCGTCGAGCCGTGCCCGCCCAAACCCGACGATGGGCGCATCATGCCCGAGGTTGGTCGCGGTGCATACGACATGGTTGGATGGCGGCGCGTCGTGTCGAATTGGGTGCATGCAAACGCTCCCCGCGTTTGCGCCCAGAGACGCGTTCCGTTCCCACTAGTTAATGATGATGGATGTTTCGTGCGGAAAGAGCCGCAGCTAGCGAGAAAGCTTCCTGTTTCTCCTCACAACGCGCATCTGTTTACACGGCAAGAGCTGCCTCGATAAGGTTATTTACACGACGACTTGATACATAATTGACGATTGCTGCGCCCGTCATATTGCTCTGGGAGTTTGGACACCCGCCCGACAACCGCTGGCGACCTTGCGCACCACCATCACTACCGCCGACATCGAATTTCCCACGACCGATCATCTCCTACGCGCGAGCGCACGCGCGAGTTTCGTGCATGGCGCGGTTAAATGAGCCGCCCATTGCACCTGCTCCAACGACAGCGACGAGTCTGGTCACGGGCGTTGGCGCTGCAGGCGCAGAGAGCATTGAAATCTGTAAGTCGTCCTCCTCGCGCACCGACGTTCCCAGCCACCCACATTTTCACTGCAATGCGCACGAAATCCAGGCCAAACAAATTGCCGCCACCAGCTGACTTTGCGGAAGTGAAACGCAGATTCATCCGACAGAACCGCGAACTCGCCAAGAATAATTCGACGCAATCCCTCCGCATCCGCAGTTTGGAGCTGGAAGTCAGCAAGCTGCTCAGCGACAACCTGGACCTGCGGGAAGAGGTGCTCAGTCTCCAGAATGAGCTGTACAATGCGCGCATGCAGGCGAGCAGCGCTGCTGCGAGGAGGGTCAAGCAGGACCTGAAGGCGAAGCTGGCTGAGCTCAGTGGAATCATAGATGGCATTGACGAGGATGATGTTGTTGTTGAGGGAAGAGAAATACCCGAAAAGGCTCGCATCCTCAGTCCAAGCCGACAGCAATATCGCGAGAGACAGCCGCTGGCGGAGCTTATGCAAGATACCCAGATGCCGACAATCACCGAGAACAAGACGTTCCCGAGACGAACTATGGAGGAGCAGGAAATCGGGGAAATGCGACTCAGCAGTGGCAGTACTGCGAGTGGGAGTCCCGATCTGGGCCCACCACCAGTAGCACATTTTGATGAACTACCAAAGTCGAGCCAAGAAGATCCTGCGGAGCCAGAGGACTCCAGCAACCAGGTGGAGGAATTGCTCCCCTCGATCAACCTCGAGACCCGGCGGAAGAGAAAAGACCCATCCCAGCCACGAGAATCCCGAAGGTCTTCTATTCTTGCGCACAGCCCCGACAAGACTGATGATGCTCCAACTACCATATTGAAGACAGGCGCCAAGAGGAAGCTGTCCGATCGCGACAACGACAACCCGATCAAACCGCCTGCACAGGGCGACTTCACTTTTAGTAGAAGGGCTTCTGCTGTGCAACCCACACCTGAAGAGGCAGAACCCCCAGCAGTCGCGATCAAACCACCCGTGGAGTACATTGAGAGACCAGCATCGCCTACGAAACCAGGGAGAAGAGTTCTCGGCGACAAGAGCACCAATATGTCGCCTGTCAAGACTGCTCGCAAAGGAACAGAGCCAGTGCAAGAGGATGTGAAGAAACCTGCCGACTCCAAGCCTGCCACCGACCGAGAACGTCCAGCATCACGCAGTAGCCGGAGATTATCATCCATCCCAACAATTTCTGTACCTCCTCCGCACGACGACGGTCTTGGGATAGCAGAAATTCCTCCATCTCGACCTTCCTCGACTGAAGTAGTACCCGAAACACCAGCCAATTTTGATGTCTTTTCGCCTGCAACTTCCCAGCCTTCTGAAAAGCAGCACGGCGGCCGTGATACACCTCCGCCGGCGGACCTTTCAACAATCAGCAACACTACGGAAGGCGGCCAGCGACCATCTCGGCGCGCACGTTCGGCGGTGAACTATGCCGAGCCATCTCTGGTGGCGAAGATGCGTCGACCTGACAAGAAGATGGCAGACGCTATTTCTGGCTTGCAGGACCCGCGCCGAGTCATGTCTGCATCGACTACGACGAAGAGAACTGGCTCCGGCGTTGTGAAGATCAAAGAGGAAGTCACAGATGACACCCCGTGGGGCGGGCTTCCGCACACCAGCAGCCTGAGCAGAGAGAGCATGGGTTCCCCACTCCGACATCTAACTACTGATGACCGGCCGTACATTTCTCCACGTCCTTCACCTCGCGCATCGCCTGCAAGATCTTCGACCGGTCTGTTGGGTGACATGGGAGATGGCATCGACATCGTACCTCGCTCACCGCGGTCCTCCACTGCGGACTCCATCTCGACTCTACTCGCGAATTCTAGGAAGAGACGCGAAGCTCTAGACAAGAGGATCAGTCCGCCTCCGGACCAAGTCGACGCTGCGACCAAGAGGCTCGAAGAGCTGGAGCTCTATGACTTCAAAGAATCGAGTTCTCCAGCGAGTGTAGATGGTTCGTCATCGGTCAGCAATGGCAAGGTGGGAATGAGAACGATTGCACCTCACAGGCGGCACAGCAGTGTCCCGAAACCGATGCCGGCGGCTACGGTAACTGCTGCTGCGGTCAAGAGTGTGAGTGTGAGTGCGAGTGCAGATGTGACAAACACTGCTGCAACCACTGTCGGGCATGGCTCGCGTATGTCGAGTCGGCGGAGGAGCATGATGGTTTGAGAAGGGGGTTGACGTTGTTTTCGTGAATAGTGCTGTTCAGCGAGCGAGCGAGCGAGTTTTGTTTGAGCGATCGTTTTTTGTCTGCTCTGGTTTCGTTTGCCCCCAGATTTTGGTACGGAGGAATTGCTCGGATGGACTAGTCGTCGGGGCTGATGGGAAAGAAGAGAGAGTGGAAAGTTGCATCTTCTTGGAGGGAAGGGAAAGAAGGAGCTTTCGTCGTTCTATGGGTGGTTGTGATATACAGGAACAATTGAACGGAAAGAAACAATTCTTCGATGACTGAAGGTCCTGTGCCACTGGATATGCTTGCTCTCCACGTTTCTTCCGCTCCTCGTCCAATGTGCTTCACTCGGACCATTCTACGCGAAAACAAACTCCATCGTGTATGTACTCTCTCTGGCTGTTGGTCAGATACCACAAACTACAAGGGCACCCTGTTCAATAGACGATCCCAGCGGAGTCGATTTTGATCGTGCCTGATTGGCATGTTGGTGCTACAATTGCAATGTTGTGCACAGTAGTGCAGGTCGATCGCGAGAAGAGTCGTATTGATTCAAGGCATTCATCATCAAGACGGATCAGAGCAGCAATCGTGTCGATCAAAGGAAAAAAGTCCCAGAGACCGCAAGCCGAGATGGCTCAATTCAATTACATGCGAGGTCCGGCCCGGTTCACCACCATCAATCTGCCGTGCTTCACGCCGCGAGCATGCATGATCAATCAACTCTGGACCAAATTTGCCGCTAGCCACTGTAAAGACGGGTTGGCAGCCACGGCAGCGTAGCAGAATGGAAGGATCTTGAGGGCAGAGCTGTGGGTGGTGAAGAAGCTTTTTTTTTTGTTAAGATTGCTAGGAACAGCTTTTCGCACGCGGACAACAACAAAGTGGGTGGTTCGCTGATGAGTCAACTCTCCACAAGACCCTGCGAAAGCGTTCCGGCCGAACGTGTGAGGCTTGTGGGCATGATCGTCGACAGCGGCAGTTGTGAATACTTGGCAATAACCAAAGCATCGGCCTGCGGTCGATACAAAGTCCGGTTGTGTCATTATCATCACGTGAGAGACCCGCATCGTATCGTCCACAGCGCCGGCGCGCCAAGTGGTGTGATTCGGCTCTGACTAACAGAAGGGCGCAGCAGGAGTAACCTCTTTTTCTCGTGTGAAAAGTGCTGCGCGTTGCGTGGACTCACTCGGCCCGGGGGGTTTAAAGAGGCTGATGGAATCAACAGGTGATGAGGAAGTTGAGATGCGCAGCGCATTGAGCACCCCTGTTCTCGATCCAGCTGACGTCTCAAGCATGACGGCCCGAGATGGAGCGAGATTTGTGCAGAGAGAGAGAGAGAGAGAGATGTCACCTCTTCCAAAAGTGCAGAGCGTATGGTTATGGCTGATGACGATATTCGCCTGATCGTACATGTACGCGCGCAAAGGCCCACAATGCGCTTGGTCGGCGTTTCGCATCGATGCCATGGAAACACGAGCTCGGTCGAAGGAAGTGCCACGACCACCACACGCTGCAGACGGGCAGAGGGTGTACAGTAGGAGGTACACAGTATGCACAGAAGGATGAACGATTGGACGTGGATGAGCGTGGATTTGCTAGTACGGTATGTACAAAGTACTGTACATACTACTGTAGGAGAATACTGTAATCTGGACCTGTGGGCTGCGCTCGTGTCGTGAAGCATCCCTGCCCTGCCATCATTGATCACCAGAACAGGATTGCGCGTTGCGCCGCTTTGATGACAACTGCTGGTCCCTGCGTTGTGTCATGTCTCTCACAGCCCATTGGGTCGTTGTTGCAGGCGCCCTGGCCTGGACTCTCATCATCTGCCACCGTCTGCCATCCATTCGAATTGTACAGATGTGTGTGTGTGTGTGTGTGTGTGTGTGTGTGTGTGTGTGTGTGTGTGTGTGTGTGTGTGTGGAGGCTCCTCGAGAGTCGAGAGGGTTCATGTATAGACAGAAGATGTGCTGTGATGGTGCATCGACATCATGTTCATAGATACATGTACATGTAGTGGGTGACGGTGATGTCAGTCCAAAGTGGTGACAGTCGGCGCGAAGATGCACCGGACGAGGCGAGGCTCGCTTCCGCTGCTGGTACGGACGGGCACGCGACAAAAAGTCTAAAATAGATGCTGAGAGCGGAAGTCCGAGCCCGACCAACCCAGCAACATGTCGCCTCTTCTCCATTATTCTTCTCACGAGCTAAGGTTAATGCATGCACAATTCTTTCCCTTTCGTCTTCTCACCGATCCCCCGACCACCACCATCTGACATCCACTCGCTTGAACATCATCTCCAAGTTTCAAAGGAAACACACAAGACTCGCCTTCGCTTGATCGCTTTGCAACACACTTTCTCACCACCGCTTAAACCCTACGTCAGCTGGGCCCGACCGCCTGCGTAATTTGCAACTTGCGGCCAATCGTGGTCATCCTGACTAGAGTCTTTGGCCAGACCAAAGATCCTTGGCATATGACACCTCAACCACCTTATCAGGCCTCCCCAGCGTCCGTCATGCTCGGACTTTTCCTTGGATTCGCCCAGATCGGTGCTGACGAACTTCCTGGCGGTATCGTTCCAAACAAGAGGCAGGTTGTCGGCACGGGCGTGACCTCCAGCGCAATCGAGACAACATCCTCAGAAATGTCCAGCTCATCGAACAGCGCTCCGCCGGAGGCGACGAGCAGTTCCGTCCCAGAAACAACAAGCCCAACTCCCACATCGCAGCCTGAACCTTCGCAGACGCCAGGAACGACACCGACGATAGAGCCAGCGCCTTCGACATCGATTGTGCCAACGTCGATCGATATCACCACCACCAACGCCGATGGTTCGACCGTGACATCGCGAATCGCAACATCGACGGCAGTGCGACCGACCTCCACCTCCACACCCAGCGAAGTTGTCATCGTGGGTTCCGCGACCATTCACCGCTCCACCCTCACCAGCGCCACAGTAATCACCGCGCCGCTCGTCATATCTCGAACCGAACAGGCCACTTTCACATCTACCTTCTCGTCTGACGGTTCCATTTTCACTTCCACCGGCACAACCCAACGTGTCATCGCAAGCACCACCGGTTTCGCCACCACCACAATCGCTCCATCAATCCAGAATTCCGGATCAAGTGGCGGAGGCGGCGGCCTATCTTCCAGCTCGCAAAAGATCATTGGAGGTGTGGTTGGTGGCATTGGAGGAGCGATACTCGTCGGCGGCCTCGCGCTTGTAGCCTGGAGAATCTGGGGGAAGAAGAAGGCACAGAAAGAAGCGGCCATGGATCCGTACTTTGGCGGCGCCGGCGGCGATTCTCAGAACGAGAGTGTCAGAAAGAGCTCGCCACAACTCGCGACTGGGACAGGATTGGAGAGATATCAGCAGCCGCATAACAACCCCGGAGTGGTCAATCCTGGGAGTGTGAATACGGCGAGCAATTTCTAAGAATGGACTTCTTGGTTCGCGGGAGGAAAGAAATGACGACAGGTCCTCGCCCGAGTTTTACTGGTTTTGGTTTTGCTGCAATTCGAGCGTAATGATGGGAGAACGGGACGGAGATCATTGGGAGACTGGTATTTGGGCATGGAACGGCGAGCTGCTTTGAAAATAGATGGGTTGGGAGCACGGAGACTAGATGAGACTGCATTTTGAGAGGTGTTCGAGTGTCGAAGTGGCTGCGAATCAGCAGACGAAGAAGGAGACAGGTTGGTCTGACGAAGAAAGATCAGTAATCCCTCACATTCTCTTGTGGATACTTCCGGATGTATAGAAAACTGGTAATCAGAAGAACAACATTGGGTATGTTGTTGTATCGATCGCAGCGCAAGCTCGATATTACTGAATTGACATCGACTTGATTCGATTCGATACTGGGTTGCGAGATGCGTAGCAAGCTGCTGGTGAACGAGTTGAGACATCCAGTGAAGTTGGTAACAGCCGATTCATTGGAACAATTGCCGTTGTCAACATCCAGCACCGCCGTGTGTGCATGTATAATGTATTGCTGCTACCCAAAGCATTCTACATTCACTCGTTACCGCTACTGGCATCGTAGCAAAATGTCAAGCCATACATCGGGGCACATTACAGCTCAGAGACTCGTCTAATGCAGAGGTGAATTGACCAAGTGAATCGTCATTCTAGTGAGTGGCGCGGAAGCTCTTTCGAGCAGTCTGAAATCGTCCTGGAAACATGGAACTTGAATGGGATGCCGAAAACATCCACTCCGGTAACAACAACTGAAGGACTACAAAAGGCATATTCTCTCCCGCCGGCACCAGACAGGACAAAAAGTCCATCCATCGCAGGAACACGGCAAAAAAAAAATACAATCAGAGTGTTGATGAGAGTGGCTGGTCGGTGTTAGTCGGGGATTGTGGAATTGATCTCTTCGATAGAGCTTACGATTCGAACCCACGCCCTTTCGGACTAGCGATAATCGATGTAGACATCGTCCTTAAGCTAGCGCCTCTGCATGGTTGTTAGCTTGGGTTCCAAAGAATCTGTGGGAGTAGACGTACTAGACCGCTCGGCCATCTCACCAGGTGATTGGATGGTCAAGCCGATTCAGGTCCGTATACAGTCGTTCACAAACCTAGGCGCACGAGATGGGAGCAGTGGAAGCTCCAATCCAATCGTTCAGAGCTGTTCTAGCTACAGGGAGTACATGGTCAAGCCATAATTCTAGCATAATTATTTTTTCCCTTGGCGCGAAGTCATTACAAGTCATTGGATAGTTCTCATCAAGCTTTCCACATAAGTCCAACTTGAACGAGAGCCAATAGCCCAGATTATTAGCTTCTCCCTCTGTACTGGCAAACTGGCGGAAAAAGATTTGTGCATGTGCGTGGCCCGTGCGTTGCGTGAAGACTTGGCATTGGCACTCATCCATCCACCCTGACATCCTGCCACGACACTACTGAAGACAATTACCCAATGCACACCGGAGAACTTGCAAAATCGTTTCTGCGTTCCTGAGTTGTTTGTCTGCGAGTGCATGGACTAGGTCAGAATTATCAAGGATGATGACTCAGCCGCAGGATGCACTTCCGTGCCACGAGACGCGGCACGGGTTGGTTGCAGAGATCCCCAGATGAAGCAAAATGTCCTTCGTGCACTTCTTCTCATCAACGATGCCGTCTAAAGCGCTTTGACGGCATCGCTGTCTTTCAAACTACTGCAGACGCGAACCATAAAATGCAGCAATACACATGATGAGCCGGCCAGTGCTCGCAACACTTGCCTTGCATGCAACAACGTGGCAGCAGCACATTGGCATATTTGAAGCAGCACTGCTAGACCCGTCATCGAATGGAAGCTACCACACCCCACGTAAGCTCGACCATCGACCAGCAAGCTGCGTGAGCTTGAGCTTTTAGGACTGCATTACGGCCTCGCCATAGCTGCTCCCGATGAAGGTTTGTGACTGCAATGCAAGTCCTGTTTTCGGGCATAGTTTGACCGGATTACCTGTTCAGTACTCCCACTTTCTACCAGGTCGCCAGCGTCAGCAGACATCTCACTCCGACATCTCCTCCTACTTTTCGTAGAGAGAAGGAAAGATGGCTGCAGTCGGACGCCTCGCTGGCAAAGTCGCCATAGTAAGTCAACAGATAACAGATATGGATTCATCCTGACATGAACAACAGATCACAGGCGGTGCATCCGGCATAGGCCGGGCAACAGCACTCGCATACGCGAAAGAAGGCGCAAAGGTCGTCTGTGCCGACATTCGCGAAACCACGCGCTACACAGGAAGCAGCGAGGAGAATGGCACAACAGTAGAGCAAGTCGAAGCCCTCGGCGGCGAAGCAATCTTCCACCTTGTCGACGTCACCAAACCAGAATCCGTCGAAGCCTTGATCCAAGCCGCAGTGCAGAAATTCGGCCGACTCGACATCATGGTCAACAACGCGGGCGTCTCCCTCGAAGCGAAGAACTTTCGCCCCGTGTGGGAAATCGAAACCGATATCTGGCAAGGTACACAAGACGTCAACTCAACAGGGGTCTTCTTCGGCACCAAATACGCCGTGCAACAAATGCTCAAACAAGAACCCCATCCTAGCGGCGATCGAGGTTGGATTATCAACACTTCTTCCATTCTCGGCTATGTAGCTGCAGCGCACACTGCGGCTTACTGTGCGAGTAAAGGCGCCGTGCTGACTTTCACAAAAGCTGCGGCGGTAGATTGTGCTCCTCATCGGATTCATGTCAATGGTCTGGCGCCGGGATATACGCAGTCTTCGATGACGGGCCCTCTTTGGGCGGATCCCGTTGCGAAGGCAAAGTTGATGGAGAAACATCCTTTCCGTGGATTGGGTCAGCCGGAGGATCTTGCAAAAGCTGCTGTGTTCTTGGCTAGTGAGGATGCGCAGTGGGTGACTGGGGTGAGTCGTTGTATGACAGCGTGACGCGATCTGTTACTGACTTTGTGATCAGCATACCTTACCCGTGGAAGGCGGTTATCTTGCGCTTTGAGCAACAGAGCACGAGTCAGCTCGCTGGTAAAGTCAAGGCAACAAGGGGAGCGAAAAGCTTTACGTGCCATCCCGAGGAACGAACGCTCAGGAACACAACTCCTATCATGTACTCAAAATTTATGTACTTTGCACACTGTGCGCAGCAATCGGACCGCATGATCCAGCCCAATCCACCCTGTCCAGTCGGTCCACGACCATCTCCTTGGTATCAGCATGTGCAGCGGCGTCCGGCGCGACCATATCTGCTCCTCCAATCGCGTCCTTGACGTGAAGAGCAACCTTGGACCCGGTGAACAGCCGATCGATCTGCTCGAGAGACAAGTTGCGGGTCTCTGGGTAGAAAAAGTAGATCAACGGCAAGAAGCATGCGTTGAAGATGGCGAAGTAGACTGCCTCTTGTCAGCGTCATGATTCGTGTCGAACTAACGCAAAAAAACAAGTTCGCTTACTGTAAGTCTTGTACCCAATGTTTTTAATACTGATCGGAGTAATCTCAACCACCAAGAAAGTGAAAATCCAATTGCTAGCGCTCGCCAAACTAGCGGCCTTCGTTCGGATAGCGAGTGGTGCATATTCTGCAGGCAGCAGCCATGGGATGGCAAGCAGACCTATCGCGAAGAAGAAATTGAAGAGGAAGAGCATGATTGTTGCAACGATCCCGGAGGATGTTGACCCATCCCATACTGTTCCAGCGAGGATCGCCATACAGCAAGCTTGTCCAGCGCAGGCGAAGAGCATAAGCTTGCGACGGCCAAGTCTGTCCAGGATCCAAATCGGAGGGAGCGAAGAGAAAAAGTAGGCGATTCCGTTGAAGCCAGCGAGGAGCAGTGAGAGCGAATGAGACAGGCCCACGGACGATTGGAAGATGACCGGAGCGTAGTATGTGATTAGATCTACGATGCGATCAGCGATTGTGCGGATGAGGAAGTGCTGAGTGCAGCTTACTGATGCCACTGAGCTGTTGCATGAACTGGCCTCCAATTCCCAACAGAGTGCGGTACCTAAAGCGCAGCCCGCCGTCCTTGGTCAACGCTTGGAAGCCATTGCCGGCTGCAGCGGCACGTTCTTCATCGACAGCCTGCTTGATATCGGCCATTTCGTGATTCACGGTATCTTGGTTCTCAGAGCTGAGACGTAGGCGTGAGAGGATATCGCGCGCCTCTTCGAAACGATCATGCGCGATCAGCCTGCGACGTGTAAGCAGGTACTCCCTGACTAGCAGAGATCATGCTGACCATCTTGGAGATTCTGGGCAAGCAAAGAGTCCCACTGCTGTGACTAAAGCAAATAGAATCTGCAAAGCCAGTGGAAATCGGAACTGTGATTCATTTTCGACAAAGCTCATCCCGTAGTCGACCCAGTAGGCAGTGGCGACACCAAAAATGTTGATTGCAAGCTCAATGGACAGTCCCTTGCCTCGCTTTTCTGCCTTCATGAGTTCGGAGTGCCACACAGCTGGAGTTGGTCAGAAGAGCACTTCAAGCTGGAAACCTTCAACGACCTACGTATTGTACTCGTGTTGATGCCATTCCCCAGCCCAGCCACAATGCGACCGACAATCATTTGTGGGATGCCATAAGAAGCGGCCTGGAGTGCAGCACCAATGCTCAGAACAAAACAGCCAAGCCATATACAGTTCTTACGTCCAAGTTTTTCTCCAAAGAACAAACAAAAGATACTGCCGAAGAAGCAACCAATCTCATAAATGGCCACGACCGTGCCTTGGAGTGAGGCCGATCCGTGGCCAGTGTCAGTGGTATCGATTTCTGGGAATTGCTCGGTGAACGCGACGCCTGTCAACAGGCCAGACATGACACCTGCTCCACGTGTCAGTAGATGTGGGGTCTGACAAAATGCATCTTCCCACCTTGATCATAACCGAATAGCAGGAAGCCAGAACCAGCCACAGCCGTGATGGCCCAATTCAGAACACGTCCAGATAAAGCCATGGTGTTCGATAATCTCGACCTAACAGAAAACAAAAGAGCCAGGATTGCGTCCCTACCTGTACTTTATATCTGTCGCCTACTCATTCGCATCGCTGGCGCGACCACGCTCGCCCGCATGGCGAAAGCTGGTCAGTATGGGGCAATGCAAGAGTGTGGGTTGTGTAATAACGCATCCAAAGCACGTTGAGGAAAAGCTTCGGCTATCGTGGTCCGCAACATCGAGTTCCCCACGGGGATGGGGACTTTTTTTCTGTGTCTTCCGCGTACAGTACAGTACACTTCTTCTTGAACATTGGTCGAACTTGAGGCCGCAGGTTGGATGCAGATGCCGAAGATGCGCCTTGTGGTGTAGTAAGCGATCCTGCTTGGTCGTGGAGGCAGTTGGAAGCGCCACCCGCCAGTTTGGTCGCGAGATGCGGTGACACCCGGACAATAGCATCACGCTTGTTGAAAATTGCCATTTCTCGGCCTCCACATAATACCGTCTGACTGTTGAAGTTGGAGGAGTACTGTACAGGAGTCTACACCATGATGAAAAAAAAGAGAAGTGGCGCTGCTGCTCATGGCCCGAATTCGGAGAAATGAAATGCCGATCGTGGCCGGTATTGTACCATATGATATCATGCAGTTTCCCATTCGATGAAGTTCGTCGTTGATAACCGAGGCCCATCACTCGTCGTTTCGCACTACAGTATGGCTGGATGATCATTGGCACCGCACACAACCTAAGTGGAGAGAGCCGCAGCGCTGACACGTTCCTACAAACATTGCTATTGCATAGAACTAGCTAGCTTGCTGAAGGACCGTACGACGTACCGAGCGGCGCAGGACTGCTTACAAGGAAATCATCAACATGCCGACCAAGTCATCATACCCGGATATCACGGTCCCAAATGTCGACATTTGGGGGCTTATGTTTGACCGCAAGGATCGAGATTTTGCAGACGACCAAGGTATGCACTGTGCGGGTCTGAGTAAGATCACACGCTAACTTGTGTCTAGTCATCTATCGATCTGCCTTGAATCCCAGCAGGGCATACACCTTTACAGATGTCAAGGCTGCTGCTACAGCATTCGGAGAAGGCCTCTGCAATTTATGGGATTGGCAACGTGGCGATGTCCTGAATATCTACGCACCAAATGATATTGATGTCGGACCAATCATCCTGGGTGTCTTCTTCGCCGGAGGCATTGTGTCTCCTGCAAACCCTGGCTACTCTGCAGACGAACTCGCCTTCCAGCTCAAGAATTCTGAGAGCAAAGCCATCGTCACTACCAAGGCATTCCACCCTACTGCGCTAAAGGCCGCGAAAGATGCTGGCATTGACCAAGACCGGGTCATCATCCTCGGCGAGGAGAAAGATGACACACATCGCGTCAAGCACTGGACGAACATCCGCAAGACTTCAGGTGCCCAGCGTTACAAAAGAAGAAAGGTGAAGGACCCTAGCAAGGATTTGGCATTCCTGGTCTACTCTTCTGGCACCACAGGTCTTCCAAAAGGTGTCATGCTCTCGCACTCGAACATCGTCGCCAATCTGCACCAGATCCACAGCATGTCGGGCGTATACTACGAAAGCGGCAAAGACAAAATATTGGGCGTGTTGCCGTTCTTCCATATCGTAAGTCAGCAGGATCTCACGTATTGATGACCGCCGTTGAAGATACTGACCCTGCTTTCCCCAATAGTACGGTCTGACAGCCCTCGTCCACCAACCGCTTCACCGCGGCATCGAGCTCGTGGTAATGCCAGGCTTTGACCTCAAACTCTTCCTCGAATCTGTCCAAAAGCACAAGATCACATACATTTACGTAGCCCCACCCGTCATCGTGAGACTGGCACGAGACGACACAGTCAAGAACTACGACCTCAGCAGTCTCCGAATGATGACTTCCGGCGCAGCGCCACTAACCCGTGAGCTCGTCGACACCGTGCACGAAAAATACAAAATCAAAATCAACCAAGCATACGGTCTTTCCGAATCCAGCCCGATGTCGCATTGCCAGCCTTGGGACGAATGGCATTCTTCCATTGGATCCGTGGGAAAGATCGCGCCGAATATGCTGGCGCGTTATGTCAGCGCGGAAGGAAAGGAACTCGGTCCGGGAGAGACTGGAGAGCTCTGGATGGCAGGCCCGAACATCTTCCAAGGATACTGGAAGAATGACGCAGCGACAAAGGATTGCATCGAAGTCGTTGATGGCCATCGATGGTTCAAGACGGGCGATGTGGGATTCCAGGATGAGAAGCACAACTTTTACATCACGGATCGTGTGAAGGAGTTGATCAAGTATAAGGGTTTCCAGGTGAGAATTTTCCTCCATACCCTGCTCGATTTTCGCATCTTTACTGACTTGATGAAATCCAGGTCGCCCCCGCCGAACTCGAAGGCAAACTCCTAGACCACCCTCTGGTCAACGATGTTGCTGTCATCGGCGTCGACGACAAATCTCAGCATACCGAAGTTCCCCGCGCGTACATCGTGCACGACAAACTCGGAAAATCTGCAGGTGATCCGAAAACGGGCACTCCGACCGAGAAGGCGGCCAAGGATGCACAGGAGATTATCGAGTGGTTGGGCAAGAAAGTCGCGCATCACAAGCGGTTGAGAGGTGGAGTGAGATTCATCGAGGAAATTCCAAAGAGTCCAAGCGGGAAGATTTTGAGGAGAATTTTGAAGGAGAGGGTCAGGGCGGAGGAGAAGGATGGCAAGGCGAAGTTGTGATGTTTCCAACTTTGCAGCTCGCGTTTTGCAGGCTTTGATTATGTCGAAGAGTGGACGTGTGAACGTATGCTGTACCATCGAAATCAGTCGAGCATTTTGTTTTATACGATCGTGGTATCATAAGGAAAAACACAACACAAAGGCCGATAGCAACAGTTTCAGCAGATCCAGGCCGTCGTTATTTTTATGTAGTCACGCTACAAAATATTGGCCTGCTCTACCTCTCCAGCAGACCCAGCCTTTCAAAGACCTTGATAACAGGCTTTTCCTTCCTCTTAGCAGTCAAAGCCTCAAACAGGACACCTTCGCCACCCCATGGCCGATGCATCTCAGGCCCCAAGCCAGACTGCTCTTGCTCCTGCGCGTTCGGAATCCGCTGCTGAGCACCATCATCAACCAAAAAGACCTCATCCAGGCATCCTCGACATGCGGCTTCCACATCCGCAAACGCCGATTCAACAGCGACAGCTCGTTCCCGCATCCCTCTCCTCATCAAACCCTCCACAAGACGACTAACATCCGATCCCGTCTCATTGAGCCGCTCAATCAATCTCTCAATCGAGTTGACCAGATATTCCTCCTCATAGACAGTACCCTTCTTTCCTCTCGCTCGCTTTCTCTCTTCCTTTCTTCGATTCTTTGACGTCTTTCTCGTGGCATCCGTCGCTACGGAGCCGAGCAGATTACTCTTGTTACCAGTATATCGAGTCATGAACGTTCCAGCGCTCGTGGTGGCGTCTGTGGGTGCGAGAGAGATGTCATCGGGAATATCTACATTCGCTGCAGCGCCGGAGCCGTCGAGGAAAGCCATTGGGTCTTCCTGTTTCTTCTGTCGAAGGTCGCGGAGGCGGGGAAGTTGGTGTTGGAGTTGTGTTTTCATCTCAGCGAGGAGTTCAGTCGTGGTAGCGGAGGTCTCGATCAGGCCAGGATCGATGACAGATTTGAGAAGGTCGAGCTGTTTGCGCCGGGTGACCAGGCGGATGGCTTCTGCAAAAGAATAGGCCTTACAGAGTAGTCTGCAGGCTTCGTGGAGGTCGTTGAGGTATTCGAGATGGATCGTTGCGGCAGAATTGTAGTCTTTCGATTCTTCACACCCTTCTGCAAGATCCCGTGCTGCGGCAAGAACTTGCTCTTCGGGCATATCGGCTGTACATGACAGACATTCTCGCCACAGAGAGCCCACGCTGCGGTACGCTTCGAATGCGGCAGTGTAGTTTCCGATGTACTCGAATGCAATGCCGGCTTCCTTGTATCGGTTCCGTGAGATCAGGAAATCAGCGTATATCCGCATCAGCTCTGTGAGTCTAGCGTTGTCGTATCGATAGAGCTCAATTGCTTGACTGTACAGCTCGTGCTTTGCAGCATACATTTTGACCTCATCAAATGCCTCGAGAGCATGCAAGTGGCCCAGAGCCTTGACGTGGCGCTTCAAATCATTATCGATGGCAAATCGCTGTCGGAGTGACTCCATATCTTTGAGCGACTGCAGATAAGGTAAGTATTCGCGAGGATCTTTCTGTGACTGTTGTGCCACGAGCAGCGTGACCTCCAAATCATAGATGCCCAACGCCGTATCGTAGAGCCTGTTCGCATCTGCCAAAAAGCAGATGTGATCCACAGCTTGTTCCAATTGATCCTGCTTGCCTTCTTTACGAAGTGTCGAGACAAGTGCGAGACCAGCTGGAAGATCTGGAGGATCTTTGCAGACATGCGCTGTGATTATCGACTGCAAATATGTTTCTTCTCGGTTCGAAAGTGCTTTGAGGAAAGCATCGCACACCTTGTTAACCTTTGACTTGGTCGAAGCTGGTGGATGCGAGATATTGCCGTTTGCAAGCACATTCATGCCTAGTGAAGATTCTTGCGCCTTCAGAGTCTCCTTGTATATCGTCTGGGTGACATCCTCCTCTGACAGTGAGCTGAGAAACAGATCAATGTACTCAACTTTCCTCACTTGTTTGATGAACAAGTCAACATCATTCATGAACTTCTCAGGTGCGTAGTCATGCAAAATGTTCATGTCCACTCTCTGCGTGCGGCAAATGAGGAAGGCTTTCTTGTACTCTTTTTTGCTGATCTCGTGTCGAATACCGGCCAGCACCAGGGCCCGCGGGTAGATCGTTTCGAGATTGCCTCGCGGCATCTGCAGCACCAGCGAATATGCGCTTGGCATGACTGTGACCAACTTTGCACCTCTCTCGATGTTCCTGCATCTCTCATCTTTTTCGGGCTCGTCTGGTGGTATCTCGAGCTCACCGTGATTCTGCAAATGCACGAACTTCAAGAGGTGGCTGCTGGTGGTGTATACAAGGTGCGTGTGAGTTACAGCAAATGAGGTGCACCCAGTGATTTTCAGCTTCTGCATGTTGCTCTGCACATGCAGCAAGCCGCCCGCTGTGAGACCAACAAGGATGTCGCCGTCATCGCCGTGCCAGACTTCCACCTGTGGACAGGCAGTCGGTAGCATACCGACAATGTCTTTAGTTTGAAAGTCGTGGACAGCTCCTTTGCTATTCTCGAACAGTATCCGATCGTGATTGGTAGGGGCGAATAATGAGACTGTTTCAGTCTCCACCCGCATATCCGATGTGCCGAAGTCAGAGACCGTGCTAATACGCGTGCCTTGTTCAGCTGGTGTGGAAGAAGAGATCACTATTCCATCATCCGCATCGAAGCAAAGTTGCCGGCCAGCTGTGCCGGGTGGCAGATCCAGATGCAGTGACTCGAGTATCTTGGCCGGCTTTGCTGGCTTCGCGCCATAGTTGCAATTCAATACAGAGATCCTGTCCGAGTGGAGCACCGCTATTCGCATTCCGCTGGAGTCAACAGCGACGTCTATCGCATTTTCAGGAAGGTCAACTTCATCAAATGCCATAGGTGGAGGAACGTTAGCAGTCCGTAGTGGCGTGACTTTCAAACTTCTTCCGTCAATCACAGCCACCACACCGTAATCAAAGGGTGGCTTAACACTCCCTCGTGCGACCTCGAAAGAATAATTGAGCCATCGTAGATCCTGGCCAGTATGACAAGCCAGCTGCAGAGGCTTTTCCGAGTGCCAGCTCGTCCTCAATGGGCCGTTTCCAGATGCGGTTAGCGAAATCTCCTGCTTCAAATAGTAATGGTAGTTGCCCATGGTCCACAGTTGCACGCGGTCCTTCATAGTCACAGCTAGGACGCTGGAGTCGGAATTCCACTGCAGGTCAATTTTCTGTCCAATAGTGTCGCATTCCTCCTTGGACAGTCTCAATTTGAATTCGCCGTGTCGTAGCCCATTTCTCTCGAGAAAAACCACATCGATTCGCCCTTCAGCCTCTCGTCTCTGCACACCAGCAATGATTTGGCCACTTGGCTTCCACGCCACAGCACTCTCCAGCCCATCGACAGCCTCGGAAGCAGAGTCCAGCAGGCCTTCGCGGGAGTAAACCCTCACAACTCTCCTCTTCATCTTCTCCCCGTTTTCTCCGCCCTCCACTTCAACAATAGAATTCACAGCAACGAACTCGCCGTCGCCTCTCCAACTCACTCCAACACTCTCACCATCATCAAAATGACTCAAAACACCCCGATCTACCACGTCCTTCACAGTCGGATCCTTCAATCCCTTTGCTCTCGCTCCAGGACCCAAAAACTGCGTTTCCTTCTTCCCCCACCCCACATCCACGTGCAAGTTCGCACTGTGCAAAACATCTTCGGGACGCAAATCAATTGCAGCTCCATCTGTCGTGCTCTCAAATTCTCGGTTCATGAACAGGATCGTTTGGGCTTTAGTGACGATGACAAGGAGCTCTTCGTCCGGCGACCATTCTGCAGCGGAAATTCCTACGTCTACAGAGCCCACGATTTCGATTAGGTCTTGCCCATCTTGAGGATCTTCGCGGACGACAATGATGTCTCCGCCGGCGAGGATGAGGGAGATGGTGCCTTGGTCTGGATGGCTGTGGATGTCTAGGATTGTGTCGTATGGGAGATCTGGGTTTGGTGGTGGGGCGTCCCAGGATGCGATGAGGGCGCCATCAGAGGGAGAGGAGTTCTGGGTCTTGTTGTAGCGCTTGAGACTCAGGGCTGAGTTGGTAGGCGTTGGGCCAAAGGCGCAAATGAGATTTGAAGGGCCATCCCAAGCAGTGGCTGTGAGTGGGGAATCGGAGTCAGAGGAGATGGGAAAGTGGAAAATTGAGTGCGAGATGTTGCGGAGGTTCCTCATGTTGGCTGATCAGAAGTGGCTGGGTCTGGAAGTCTTGAAATCGTGGGCCTCATCGCATCGTGTCGAGTCGGAGAGTGGTTGTACATTTCACAAAAAGTGCACATGCACGAATTGAAGTTCTGAGGTAACGGAGTCAGGCCCGCAGCCAATCACAATGAGCAAAAGTGTCAGAGAGATGAGGGCAAGAGAAGCGCATTGCTGCTTGGTCGTCATCCATTGACATATGAAATGGCTCTAGAAGTATCTGTACAATGCCATTGTTTCTAGCTTCCTGCTTTCCAGCCACTCCTTGATACGCCTCAATCCACAGTAGCCCACTGCGTGCTTCCCGGCTTCGCCCATCTATTGGTTCTTGTACGTTTGCCAGACTGTGCTCTCCGTTAGTGCCTGCCATCCCAATCCTGTCTGCAGCAAGCGTCATAGCAGGCGGTTGTACTTACCGGCAATGCCGAATGGAAGTCCAAATCCAGTAGCTGTTCCTCCTGTCAGCATCTCCCTTCGCTCTGTTTCTGCTCTTCCATGACCCACCCATAAATGCCCAGTACCGGAAGGCGAAGAATTTAGTCAGAGGGTTGAATGGGATGTTGCTTCGTGGGCCCTCTGGGTAGTGGTATGGCGAGCCGAATTGTGGGCGGGTGGTTGTGAAGTTGCGGCGCAGAGCGGCAGTTGGTGCGCGGCGCGCGATGACACGGGATTGAGTGAGCATCTTGGAGCTATGTTAGCAGATCACTGGACGCACAAGTCGAAGATCGTACTGTGGTGGTGTGGCTTGTTGTGCTGTTTGGAGTGGAGATCGTGGTGATGTTGCTGTACTTCGACCTTCGCTGGTGACGGTGATCTTTCGGAAGGAGTGAACGGAAGCTCCCGCGCAGAGCCGCACCCGTCTCACCACCACAAATCCACAACTGATCCGGAGTCCATCGCCTCTGTAGGACGATCAGCAGGAGCACAGGAAGCCTTGACGTCCTCGGGCAATGCGAAGACAATTCAACCGGCCAGAACCCACCGCAAGCGTGAACAGAGTGACTGGTGCAGATCGCGCTGACCACAAGGCAGAGGAATCGACGCAAGGCATATCACGGATACCGTTCCACGGAGCAAGTGAAGACACTCTGCAGCAGATCAAAGGAGGAACATAATCCGGAATCCTCAGTAGGAGAGGGTCACACTGAGCGTAAGACGCCGATGCATCGGCAGATCCAATGCATCTTCACCAATTCCAGGTGATTGTAGTCACAAGACGGAACTGCAGCGACAAGCAACTGTGGTGTTGTCCAAGATCAGCATATTTACGCTTTGGAGAACACGACGTATTTGCTTGATGCATTGTAGCCAGGTTGAGAGCAAACACGGCCGTATGCGAACGTTCAACACGGGCGTAGGAAGGCCTTGACTGTCACGATATGACTGCCATTGAAGGACAGCGTACTCCTCATTTCGCGGCATGAGTGCTCCACCGCCTCACACACAAAGCGGCACTTCACTAGAACTCATCCCCAGCATGCATACACCTGTCTGCTTGGCATATGCCAAGTTGTGTTCCTCACTGCAACTTCACTTCGAGTGACTGCCTGAGCTTCCGCTTGCAAGCACGCCACTTCTCATAATACCTTTGGTTACTGACTCCCCAATCGCGCTCCAAAATCCCAAGCACCATTCCTCACATGTACATTGATAACACACACCAGACTCTTCCGCGTCTTCAAGCCGCCATGGCGATCAATAATGCGCTTCCAGGCATCGAAATCGTCATCACCGTCGACGGTGAACCACTCGAAGAGTACACTGAGTCTGCTTCTAAACAAGAGCCGAATACGGTCACTCGCTATGTTGAGGCCAAGTCAGACCAGATCTTTGCAATCCGCATTACGGTCGCCAAGGGCACCCCCATGAAAGGCGATTGCCTGGTCTTCGCCATATACGCCGACGGGAAGTTGAGCGATGGTTCATATGTAGGCTCAGAGGAGGTTCTTAGTCAAAGCACCACGGTCATTGTGGCAGGTCGTTGCTTGTCATCTACTACGCTTCAACGCTTCATTTTCAGCTCGCTGGAGCTAGCAACTGACGACAAGATGTTCTACGATGAAATCGCACTGCCCGAGGACCTCGGTGCCATTGAAATCACTGTCAGTGAACATGATCTCCTGGAAGAATGTGATCACTTCGAGGAAGAGGATGCATCGTCTGGAGTTGGTATCGTCTCCGAAAAGGCACTGAAAGGCTGTGCAATCTCGCACAGCGTTGCATTCGAAGCACCAACAGCTATGGCCGAACAGATGTGCACGAAGACGGAACCAGTGGATGGCAATGCACAGCCTGTTGCCAAGATGGTGTTCAAATATCGATCACGCGAGAGTCTACGGGCTGAGATGATCATCCCACGCACACCTTCACCGCCACCGCTCGAGGAGAAGGAAGAACTCAGCCAAGAGGAAGTCCGCGAGCTGCAGAGACAGATGAGAGACCTAAGGTACGAGGGTTGTACCACTAACACGAAAGTCCAGATGTGATGCTAAAAATTGAAAAGGGCGTTCAAGCAAGTCTGAAGCGCGAGCGTAGCCAGACACCACAGTTTGCTTCCATTAAGCGTGCCCGCAAGAACCCTAGCATCCGCGCCAGCGTGCACGACAACGATGGCTCTGGACTTCCAAAGACATCAACCGCTCAGCCATCACCACGGAAGAAATCAGTAGTCATTGATCTCTGCATCGATGATGACTCAGATTGATTTCTGTGCCACTTGCCGTCTACGACAGTACCTGGTTCACCGGTACGTGCACATCATCGAGCACACTCTGGCGATTTGGAAGCAAGCCAAGACATACGACAACACCCAGCAGCATGTTCAAAGCAAGACGCTCTACGGTTCAAAGCAACAAGCATGACTCCAGAACCCCTGCTCCTCATACCAGCAGGAACATTTCGAAAGGAGGCTGTGCCTTGTTGCACTTCATATCGACTGCGCCATCACATTCCACCTCACGATCGACAGATCAAAAAGCAATTCACACGACATGACACCACATCCAATGTTTCGGCGAAAATTAGCGTAGACTGGACCAAATCTGTTGCTCAATATCTTTGTTTTCTCCGAGTTGTTCGTCACCTTCCCCCCATTCCTGATGACCTTTGAATCCATCCCCATATGCGTGGCCCCGAAAACCCCAGTGAATACTAACTCTCACACCCCTCCTCCTCACCCCGCGATTCAGTACAGTCCTGAAGTAAATGATACGCCATACACCCGTCCCAGCCACAGACCTCACAAATGACATGTCGACAGCCGCAGTCATCTGTGCACAGCTCGTAGCATCCTTGAGAAGGTACGGTGTTTGGCGGATGGTAGCACTCGAAGTGAGATTCAGAGGCTGCCATAGGATTCTGGTTGTGTTGCGACATGGTTCGAAGAGTTGTATTTGAGGTCGAAGGATGTGTTCTGTGATGCAGAACTGGAAAGAATCGAAAGAGCAGAGAGGTTTTTGTACTACATGGACGATTGCTGGCGTCGGTAGCACCAAACGGTCTCGATCGAGAGGTGCGATTGTTTGCGTGCGATTCGGTAAGAGATGAGATGACAGCGATCTACACTGCCTCCAGCTTCACCCAATCCACACAGCACGATGTCGAAGATAATGGAGCGGATACATCACCTCCTTCACCCACCTCCCTCGATCCCTCCAGTAATCCGAAACCTCCTAATCTCACCTTCCCATGACTTCCGCCCCACCAACCTGCAACTCATCCTCATCCAACTCATCCCACCACTCATCCTCAAACGGCACATCCGCCTCATCATCCACGATAGCAAAGTTCTCCGCATCAGCAAAATACCACACCAACACCAACGCACTCTGCCACTGCCCCCCAGCAATCCACTTATAATCATCATTCTCATACCCATACGCCTCAGCAAACGCGCGTTCGGCACAGATCCTCCGATGCGCATCAAAACTCTCCCCCTGTTTCTGCCCCAGCCCAAACCAGTAATCTTCTGCAAGTTCCATGATTTGCGCCGCGTTGGTGGGCGGAGGATATTTGTCAGACGAGAGAGTAGGGGGCACGAGATTGCGTTGTTGGGCTTGGATGTATTGTTGGCGGAGGGGAGCGCGGAGAGTGCTGAACCAGTGGCCGCCGTTGGTGAGGAGGCAGTCGGAACATGTGAGGGCGTCGCAGCTCCAGCAGTGGACGGGCACGCCGGGGTTCTTTTCTAGACAGTCTGTGCATATCCAGCTTGCCATGTGGTGGCTGTACTATGTCTGAAGAGCGCGAATCTCTTTCCTCTCGTCAGGATATTCTTCTGCGAAATGTTGGTCTGGTTGTTCTGTGCAGGAAGCTGAGAGAGCTAGTTCTAGTAATACTGCTGATTATGCATGATGGGACGATCGGACCTTCGACGTGGATCTTGTTATACAGCATGAGCTGGGAGCCCTACGCTTTTTATTGGCTCGCAAACCACAAAGAGCTCAGCTCGCGTAATACCGGTGTAGGCAAAGCTCCTACGTGGCAACGAATTGCCAATTGAGGTTAGCGTGACGAGGGGAGCTGAGCAGTTTGCATTTGATGCCAATCGTTCGGACGCCGCCGCATGATGATTTCCTCAAGCCATCTTTGCTCCTCTATCATCGTCTCGGTACAGCTCTTGGTGCCAGACCCAATCTGCGATCGTAGGAGTGCACAATTGCTTGAGAGTTGCCCAATCTTGAGCTTTGGCAGCCTTTCGAATTTTCGTGCTGCTTACACCAGCTTTCGGGTTGGGAGATACCAGCTCGACCTGTTTTGACCACTCTACCTTTGCGCCATCCTTTGCCATTTTCCCATCCTCAAGCCTCTTCACAAAGGCTTTCTGCTCCTCAACCGTGCCATAGTCATCGTCAGGGCGTAGCGTCACTCGTAGTCGATGGCCAGCATCAAAGTAAGGATCCAGGGCTGCGAATGGCGGGTCAAAGTCCTTGTAGTACTTGGCACCGAAAAATCTTGTCAAAGTGTCAAAGCCAACAAGATGAATGTGGCGAGGCTTGTCCGGATACCACTCCTGGCCCTCTTTCTCGATCGCCCTCGACTTATCCGTATAATACGGCAGTTTCGTGACCCCGACGTCAATCGCTACAGGATCGTATCTCTCCGGCTCCTGCTGAAGAGAATCTTGCAAATCACGTGCGAAAATCGTCATCATCGTAAGGCGTTGCTCGAACGAAGCAGGGGAAGGGGCTTTATCTGCATTCATGATCGCAAAGAGCAGTAGCAAGCGATGAGGCTTTACATGCTGGTCAGAAGCAGCTCGCTCCAATGCAGATTGCGCGAGTGTCCTGTGAGCGATTGATGGGGGATTGAAGGAAGAATCTAGGATGAAAAGCGTCTTTGGCGACTCGTCCGGGACTGGTCGCGACGGCTTTTGGGCTTCTTCGTATGACGGATGTATGGTTTTGAGGATTCGAAACTTTGACTCGGAGTTTTGGAAGGCCTTTAACCCATTGTCGAGCTCAGGCACGAGCTTGCTGAATGTGTGAAGTCTTGTAGCCATGGAGGCTTCGCTCATCGCCGTGACGTTTCTGCTCATGCTCTTGATGAAGGTGACGGGTCGAAATGCTTTGATCTCCCTTTCAATCATGCTCTGCAGATGAAGTATGTGGATGTCATAACGAGAGAAGAGGCAAGCAGTGATGGAAGGCTTCATCTTGAAGGTGGGGCCTTGGCCTTGGCGTGGGGTTCAGTAGACCTCCGCCATCAATCAATTTTAGCATTACTTTCTCTCGCTATCATACATTTCACATAAATGTCGTCAAGCGGATCGCCCCCCCGATCCGCTGTATCTATATTCCCCTTTTCCCATCTATTTCTATAATATTTTCAGAAGCTGAAAAGCCCACTCCTTCTCTTTCCGAGAGGATAAATGACCAGAGCACTCAAGAACAGCCCAACAGTAATACCGACTGCGATTTGAATCATCGAACCCGCAACATTAAATACCAGCTCGTTCGAGCTTGCTCCCGTGACAGCACCGATCTTTTCGTACCCACTGGTACCATTGATGGTGGAAGTCGAATTGTTGATTTCATTCGCGACGCGAATCCCACTCAGCAACCCACCAGTACTCGCGAGTCCTCCAGGAACTTGCGTGAAGATGGCTGGGACGAGAATGGCTGCCGCTACGCCGTGCCGGAATCGAGAATACAAGTTTGCGAGAACACCGACAGCAAATGCACCCAGAGTGCTTGCGATCTGCGGGCTTTTGGCAAAGCGCTGTGCGCTGTAGTAGTTGACGACGTAGCCGGCGAAAGCCACGAGCACCATGATGGGCATTTGCTTCCACTTTGCTTGGTAGAGCATGCTGATGCAGACGACAAAGAACGGGACAAACGCGAACCCATACTCCGATGGAAGTGGGTTCCGGCATTCGAGATTGGAAGTAGCGTTCTTGTCCATAAGGCCGTACAGAGCCGACCCAATGGTGATGCCGAACCCGAGAAGCAAAGAATAGACCACTCCGTAGACGATTCTGATCGAGCCAGGGACAATGGCGCGTGCTTGCAGTTCCAGCGACGAGGACAGGAACATGTATCCGGGTAGCAACATGACAATGCCGCCTTGCGCGAGAGCAGAAAAGCAGAAGAGGTCGCCACCTCGGATTGTACCGAACGCGCGTGCCAGGAAACTGACGAGCACCGTGGCGCTCACTTCGAAGACGTTGCTGTATAATGGCGACATGGGCGCCACAATGAGTTGCAAAGCTCCAACCAGGCAGCCGAAGAAGAAGCAGAGCGGAAGATCGATCATACGCGCGTTGAAAGAAAAAGGAGCGGCCGTCACGCTGGTCAAACCGAATACGAAAACCCGCAACCAAGGATGGAATTGTGGTTTCCTCGCCATGAGGTCGTCCAGTAGGCCGGTGCCCTCTTCGACACTTGTCACGTCGTGGATGACTTCTTTATAAATTCGATGCACGTCCTTCAGCTTTCCGAGATCAATCCCCTGGGCCAGTCGGACGAGTTTCACTTCCGTGGTGTGCGTCGTCGCGTCGTCAAATGCGATAATCATGCAGCCGGGGATATATAAGAACTGGGCCTCGATTCTCAGGGCTCGCGCAGTCATGGTCAAATACTCCTCCAATCGGTGAGTGGGCGCACCATACAGCATCAGTGCCCTGCACATCTTGAGAATGAATTCCTGTCGAGCGAGCGTGCCAGAAATGTGCATTTTGACCTGCGCGTCCTCTTGCTTGAAGAATGCACCGAGACGATGCGCCATGCTGGACTCCCGCTTCTTCCTTGGTCGTGGTATTCTGCCGTCGACGTTGGTAGCTGCGGGCGTGGCCAGAATGTTGGAAGCTCCAATAAGGGTCGCCAAAGTATCGCGGGACGGATCATTCTGCTCATACCATTTCCTTCGTCCAGGCGTGCTCGCGCCAGAAGCGGCGGAGACGGAAGACTCGGATCCAAACCTGCGATGGCCTGGATTGGGAGTGGGCGGCGTCTGCGTTGGGTCTCGCATGCCCCCAATGTCGGCCTGCTTGTGGAGTTTCAGGAGCTGGGCGAGCACACCACCGCGATACTTGTCCGGCTTGGGCACATCATACGAACCATCGACATATCCATTGAAGATCTCCTCGTACTGCTTTTGTGGCTTCTCACTCTTGACCTCTGGCGTATACTCGGAGTCCGGACCTTTCTCCAGATCCGTAGCGTACCCATCGGACGCAGGGTATTCCACCAAAGTGTCGTGGCTGTACTTGCGGGAATGTCTACTTCGGTTAAGGGGAAATGGCTTCATTGCAATGTCTCTGGATTTGCCGAGTAGTTCCAAATCGCTCTCGCTCTCTTCCGTCGTATATGCTTGAGAATCAATCGAATGTCGAGAGAATGCCGGCGACTCTCGTTTCACCTTCTCCGCCATCGCATTTCCTCGACTCTGCGCCTCAGCGGCAGCTCGATCTTGAGCAGGATTCTCCCTCCCCGCATTGCTCCCCAGGGTTGGTACATTCTCTTTGGACGGCTCTCGCAGGATCGGATGCGGCCGTTTCGTGTCTTTGATCTGGTCTTGTGTGACGGCAGCCGAAGGGAACGTGGGCTCGTGTGCAACGGGTGGCGACTGGGCAGCAGCGCGCGAATTGAACCGCACTCGCACCCGTCGCTCACCACTGTCCCCCATGGTGACGACGTATTGGATGTCCGGGTCGTCGTCCAACTCACCCGGACTTGAGGGTTGCGGCGGCGGCGTCCAATGGTCCATGATATCGGTGATGCAACAATGAATGAGAGTGCTCGCAAACTTACGATGGACCCGAGTCGCAGGTAGGCTGAATCGTTGGCAATGGCAATCGGGGCAGCGATGCGACAGGCTTCATCTCTATATAATGAAACGGATGTGGAACAATCAGCCGCCGGCCACGAAATGCCAGGGACTCGTTGTCTGCATGGGGTACACGAACGGAGATGCCATTCACAGGTACGAGTTGTTGAAGTAAGGATCGCATTTCCGGACATGTCTAGTGTAAAAAGAATGCATGCCGCATGCAAGCTTTTTCGTGAGGATTGTGTTAGGTAACACCTGGGCAAGCCGAGAATGTTTTTATAGGTGGCACGGACGGCGGACGAGGTCCGAACAACAAGATGCATCCCTGAGGCAGTTCGTGTCAGCGGCAACTGAAAAGTACAACAGTCTGGCCACGTCGATGGCGATGATGAAGCAGAACCCCGAATTGGCGCGGACTTTTCATGCTAGCATTGTGCTAGAAAATTCTGAAAAGCTTATAACTTATAAGGGACGTAGTTGTACACACGGGGGAACTCAGAGAGACGCGTGTTTCTTTTCCGTCCATCGGCATGGATCTCGGCATGCCGCGCTTCTTCTCCACACAATGATGTCTTGTAGAATGACACGGCCGCGTCGACTTGCTGTATGCTGCACCTTCTGACTAAGTGGCACTGCCCAGACGAGCATGACGAGAAAACGCCGAGACGTGTGCCAGACGGGAAAAGTAGACTACCGAGGAAAGCTCCATTGCACTGCAGCAGCAACGTCGACAAACACAACCCGCCGATCTCAAATCATCGCCAAAGAAGCGGTCAATGATGAGAGACAGCGATGCCCAATTACCTAACATCCACCACGGCACAAAAATAGCCTACCCGAGCAAAAGTCGAAAATACAGACTCATCCCGATAGAGTCCCCGACCAGAGCTTCTTCATCAACGCCCTTCCCATGTGCCAGTCAGTCCGATAAGGGGTCAAGGGGCAAACTTCCAGAAGAAGCATCCTCGTCCCCAGTGATCGAGCAGCAGTTGATGATTTTATTAGAAATGCATAGCACAGCACAGCACAGCACAGCAGTACCCTTTCCCATCATCTCCCCAAACGCGATTTACACTCGGAAGTGCTAGCATCTTGCCGGGTCATCGGGACGTCCTTGACTCAACTTACTTGCGGGCCTGTCTCCTTAAAAAAAAAAGTCGCGAAGAAGTCGAATGCCAGCGCCATCGTGGCGCAGTAGCAGTAGCAGAGCAGCAGCACCACCACCACCACCATCACCAGATCATCATGATGTCTGCTGTGAGACCACTGCTGTGACCGCTCCCGTCAAAAGGATGCACGATGTATGCGAAAGTTCAGTGGCAAGTGATACCAATAGTGGCGCAAGCTTTTGCACGACTGCCAGCTACCTCTCGTACCGCCTGCCTATGGCTATTTTGAGGTAGCTGTAGCATGACAATCGGCCTATGCAGTGCCATCCAGCAGCGGACTCACATTTTAACCATCTTCCCTGTCCGCACCACTCAACCGATCACCATCTGCATCATCATCATTTGCATCATTATCATCATCATCATCATCATCATCATCAAAAAAAAAAAGACAAAGCGCGACAAAAGCAATCGCAAACGAGAAAAAACCGAGCATCTCAACAGCATGATAATAATAATCCCATGAATCCATTTCTTTCTCATTCTGATCCCCTCACCCTCATCCTACCAAATAAGTACACCTTTTCCGATCCAGCAGCATCCCCATGAACACGCAACCCCGTGAAGAAACTTTTTTTTTGGTGTGACCCCTTCCGCTTCATACGTCCACTCCCTAGTTAGCCCATAACTCCCCAAGCTATCAACCCCCAACCCCCACCCAAAATCCCTCCTCAACCTCCTCGGCCCTCTCCTCCCGACTCCTCACAGCCTCGGAGACTCCTCTCTCTCCTCCTCCTCGTCGTCGTCCTCAACATTCACGTCAACATCAATACCCGTCCTCGCAGCAAGCGCCCCAAGCGCCGGTCCCTCCATGCTTGGATCCACAAACCTCCCGTCAGCGTCAAATAACGAGGATTCGTCCAGAAATGGCATAGAACCTTCACCGCCACTTCCATCTGCTGTTGTTGTTCTCGCATTTGCTGCTGCTGCTGTTGTTCTCGCATCTACTGCTGCTGCTGCTGCTGCTGTCGTTGTCGCATCTGCGCCTGCTGCTGCCGTCGCTGTTACCGTCACACCCACATCTCCACCAAACCTCCCATCAAGACTCCCATTCCCAGCCAACCCCAAAGTATCCGAGCCCATCCCCATCCTCACATCCGTCAAAGATTGCGAATCCTGCTGCTGAGCAGTGACAGGCAGTAAACCCGAAAACCCCTGCGAAAGCCCCGCCCCCGGAGCAGGTTCTTTCCCTCGGGGCATGACATGCTGTGGATTGACCGTCGTCATCGTGGTGGTAGTCGGAAGTGGGCCCCCATCACCACCACCACCACCAACCGTATCACTCATCGTCGTCATTGGCGGAGCAGGAAGAGTATAAAACTCCCAAGGAAGCAGCCCGAACCCTCCAAATCCTCCTCCCGTCATCATAGAAATAAAACTTTCAGCAGAAAGGGCAATAAGCTCATCCAGAATTTTATGCGCTGCTGTGAGATTTGCAGCATCGGTCGCAGTAGTAGTAGCAGCAGCTGCATCAGGAAGAGGAGCAGTAGTAGCAGCAGGAGTGATAGGAGTAGCAGCATTAGAAGTTGTAGTAGTTTCCGTCAAACTGTCCTGTCTATTCTGTGAAGCGGAAGTAGTAATTGGAAAAGCAGCAGCACCAGCAGCAGGAATAGTAGATCCAACGGAAGACCAGTGCTGACGCTGATACCGTGCTGCATCGTCTGTCGCCTGATGAGCGGTAAAAGGACCCGAGAAGCCCAAACCAGGAGGATACAGCACCGTCCTCGGAGCCTGCATCGCCGGTGGATCAAGACCTCTCTGCGCCGTCGTCGTTGCCGTCGCCGTCGTCATCGTCGAAGCAGAAGAAGAATCCACCGCGTCTTCCCACGGGATCCCCCAAGGCGCAAAAGAATCTTCCCCCCAAACACCACCACCCGCCTAAGAGTGCATCGTCTCCAAAGGATTGCTCTTCTCCACTACCGGCGTCCTCCCATGCCTGCCTCTCGCATTACTAGCATCCGTATCCTCGTCATCCACAGGACTCCTCTCGGGCGAATCATTCGGCGACTGTGCTCTGCTGTCCGACAAATTCCTCCGTTTGGATCCTTCCATCCAGGACTTGACGCCACCGATGAGACCAAAAGCCACACCGGCCGCAAAATCGTAATTCTTACCGCGCGACGGAGTCAGGCTCCTACTACTGCCACCCGCAGCAGTCTCAACTCTCAGTCTATTAGAAGCGGAGACGGCAGGGAGGGGAGATTCAGCACCATTCGTGACGCGGCGGCCATTCCTCAGGCTCGGTGTGGAAGAAGGAGCAGGACTGCTGGGCCTGCTAGGATGCCACAATTTGCCCAACTCGGAGCTCAATTCCTTCCCCGTGGTGCTCCAATTCTGTCGAATCGTCTCCCTAAGATCCGAAACATGTCGTTTGATGTCCATTTCATTCTTCTTCAACCACGAAATGTTCAACTCGTGCCTCGTCGTTCCCCTCTTCAACTGTCGACTGATGTACTTTTCATAATCCCGTACAATCTTGGTGATGATGCCGGTAGTGCTGACACCCTCTGTTCGCTGCGTGACGAGAAACATGCCCTTCTCTTTGATGGGAGCATAAATGTCGTCTCCCTCGGATGCACCGTACGGCAAATCGTCGTGTGCGACATAGTCGATGTTGTGCTTCTCTAGAAATGGGACGTCGATGATCCAAGGGCAGTCCTCAATCACCTCATCCACCCATCTGCAATGCCGGACGCTCTCAGCTCTTTCTTTGGCGCTCATGACGGTGAGACCTTTCCTCTTGAACGTCTCCTCGTCACCCGTGACGCCGACAATCAATCGAGTATTGGGAAAGGCCGTCTTCGCCTGCTGCAGAACGCGCATATGCCCGAGGTGGAACAGATCAAAGACGCCATCGGCATAGACGCGAACCGGGCGGTCGCTCGGCGGCTTGTTGGTCTTGTAGCCTCCCGCGGGATCGACCAGACCAGCTTGCGGCGGAGCTTCCATGCGCATCGTGCCAGCTTCTCCCGACTCGCCGGAGCCGTCTGCAGTAGCGTTGATGGGCATGGACACGCTGGCTCCGGTCTGGATGGCCATGGTAGCAGGCGGCTTCTCATTGCCATTGCGGCTCCGTTTCGAGTTGGCGCGAGTGCGCTTCGCCGGCGGATCCATATTGCTCTTGCTCTTAGCCGGGCTCGCGCTCACCGCAGCAGCAGCAGCAGCAGCAGGCGCGGCGTCCTGCAGCTCGACGTCGGGAGATTGCTGCTGCGAGGCCTCGACGTCTGCAGCGCTCTTGTCGGCAGCCGAGGAAGCCGCTCTCTTGCGCTTGGGTGGCATGGTATGTGTGTTCGGGAGTTCGTGCGTGTCGTATCAAAGCATGTGTCGCGTCGAAAAGTCAAGTGCAAGTCCGATACAGGAACAGCTTTCTTTCCCCAACCAGGAAATCGGCGGCTTTATAGCGAAGGAGGCGCACCCGGACTGCTGCCTGTGTCGCTAAGCTGCCGCGGCTGTCAGACAACCAGAGACGAGATAAAGACAGAGTGAAAAGATAGAGAGACAAGATCGCAGGACAGAATCCAGGAGAAGACAGTGGACAACACGTAGTGTCAGTCTGCCTCGCTAAGTTATTAGCGGCTCGCAAGTCGAATGACGATCACGCCTTTGCCAGCACAGCCATGTGCAGCAGCAATCGCTTTTTAGTGTCCACCGTGCCGGCCGCGGATCTTCGCTCTGATAAGATACTGTAGTTCCAACAATGTGAATCAAGTATGTACATGTATTCATCCACAGAGACACCTTGAATTACATGTACATCAACAACCGATGATGTCGTCTCTCACAGCTTCCCACCGCCGCCGCCGCCGCCGCCACCACTCTCAAGCAGGATTTTTCTCGCACTCTTGCTTCCATCTCGCATATGCATGTGAAAGGTGGTGCAGCAGTAGTAAGTTAGTCGTCGTCAACCTTGGAACTTTCTGACTAGCTTCTGACGTTATCGAGCGTCTCTCAAAGACACGGCCAACCAACGTGGCAAGCGTGACGAGAGCTTTCCACCTTGGCAGCGGCGGCAGCAGCAGCAGCAGCAAGCCAGCAGCTGGGATGTGAAGCGTGGAGCCGACCAACCGACCGACCGACAACAGGCGACACGACGGCGTCTGGCAGAAGTCGACTCGATCAACCAAAAACACGATGCATGGACATCTGACAGAAACACGTCACTCATTACACGTGTGCACGTGGCCGTGTACATACATGTATATCCAACAGAGCAAGTACATGCCCGCTTTCACATGCCAATCGTGACGGAGATGTAATAAGGTACGTAGAAGCAGCACCGACCGAGGTGGGACAAGTAGGTACATATCGTAAGCCCAAGCAAGACTTTCAGACGAGCTCCGTCCAAGCGAAACATGATGGTCACAAAGCAGACAGCATTCGCTACCTGCAGGCATCATTTCTGTACTACACTCCAGATCAATCAACCCAGGCCAACAACCACTTCACGCACCGCACCACATGCACATTTGACCACGCCAAAGGAGAAACCAAAAAAAAGAAAAGAAAAAGTCCTTTCCGGCAGGCGCCCACGCGGAACGCATTGCATGTCGTATATAAGGAACCATCACCGCTGTGATTCTATGATGCCACGTCCTTTCGCGTTCTGTAGTTTGGTGCTTATGGCTTGTGTGGTGTCGTGATCGAATGCAGCAGCGCAGTGCCCTTGTACTGACGGCGGATGGAGCACGGCGGCGTTGAGTGCACGGGAGCAGGGCAACGATGGATATCAAATCGCCGACTCCAGCGAGAGCGAAGCGAAAGAGGGGAAAGGAAGATCGAGCTTTGTTGGATTCGATGAGTTTTTTGGTGGTCATAGTCGTGCTGGGTCTCGGGTCTCGTCTCGCAAAAGGGTATCAATTCCTTGAAGAATCTTGCCTTGGAATGCAAACTTGATTAATGTCATGGAAATCCATCACTTCGTCTTCTCATTGCCATCTTGCCCGCCCGAGGTATTCGCGATCGGCTTGTCGTCCAGCACGGGTAAGATCTTTTCTGCCACTGCACCCGATTGTCCAGATGCCTGTTGCGTGCTGTTGCTGTCTTGGGCGGCAGAGGCCGGCGCGGGTGTGCCCTCCCGCTGACTCCGGTCTTCATTGTTTCGTTGCTGCTGGTTCCTCTGCACCGCCTCTTCGTCCGTCTCGTCCAACGCCGAATCTTCTACTTCGGTCACTCGATCTTCCATGTCGACATCTCCGTCGTTGTCACTGTGGCCTGTCAAAATCTCAGTACCGTCACCGAGAAGAATGATGCGCCCACCCCGACCTAGCATTCGTGTTCGTTGATCCATGTCCATGTCGTAATCGTCAGGGGAGTCCTCGAAGCGGTGGTGCATCCCGGGCCCTCTAAACTCGGCTGGGAGACGGTCAGCTGCTGGTACGGTGAAGCTTCCACCACCATGTCTGTCGTCGGCGAGGGTACAAGGTGGGTCATGACTTGCCGTACTCGGGAGGCGCGCAGGGCCCGTCTCCATTTGCGACTCGCTCGCCAATCTTCTTGTACCACTCCTCCTTGGTCTGTCCGCGGAGCAGAGCAATGATGATCATGGTCATGTTGTCGCAGCCCACGCCGCCAGTCTCTGAGTTGGAAGCCAGACAATTGTCCATCATGTTCTCACAAATCGCGTGCAACTCTTGCTTGGCAGCAATGCCTCTTCGGACGAATTCGATGACTGCTTGCGAAGACTGGCAGTCCCAAATGCCTGCAACAATGTCAGCTCACATCACGATCGCAACGGTCCTCTGCTTCACCTACCGTCGCATGCGATGACGAGGAACTCATCCTCATCGCCAATCTCGTGCACCGTCACGTCTGGATATGCCGTGACAATCTGTTGCTCGGGCGGGAGATCTGCACTCTTCTTGAACTCAAAATCGCCAATGGCTCTGCTGAGGGCGAGATTGCCATTCACTCTGCCAAAGTCGACGAAGCCGCCTGCTGCGCATATACGAGCCTTTTCGCCTTCATTCTGCGGCTTGTGGTCAAACGACAAAGGCTTTGCGCGCCCTTTGATGCCCAGAACGGACCTCGAGTCGCCGGCATTGCCCTGCAGAGGTCAGTGTTCCGCAGATGATGCCGTGGCCCTCTCCAATCATACCACAAAGATTTTGTCGTGCGTAATGATGCCCACCGACGCTGTGCATCCCGAGACTTCCTCCTCGTACTTGGGGTCTGCGCATTTGTCAGCTCGATCCTTCCTGCCGTGGACACTGCTCCGAGAGGGCTGCAGTCATACCGCTCAGGATAGCTCGATCAATGGCCAAAAAGCCGTCCTTGAGCGCTTGCTCAAAGTCCTTGCTCTTGAATGACTCCTGTTTCGCCACAATCTTGTGCAGGTGCTCGCCGGTGTAGAGTGCGACCTTGTCTCCCCCATGCCCGTCGTACACGCCAAAGAAGGATATCCGCACGTCCGAGGCGGCGGGTTTGAGCTCCTTGTCGCCTTCGAGGGGTTGCAGGTCGAGGATGGCGGCGTGGGCGTCCTCCATGCTGATGCGCCAGCCTTGCATGGCACTGACGCCAAAGGCGACGCGATCATCTTGGCCTTCGTCTGATTTCTGTGCGGGTCAATGTGTCAGCCTCGATGGGAAGAGCAGGATGTGGTGTCAGAGTCATGCCGCAGCTCGCGGCGGCAGCTGGCACGCCATCGTCGTCGTCGGCAGGACGGAGCGGTGGTGGTGGCGCCGGCGGCGGCGGCGAGGGCACGTACCTTATCCACAACGGGCTCCGAGAGCGTCTGTCCCATGGTGCAGGTGGTCTGCTCTGCGCGGTGCAGCGAGGGCAGGCAGGAATTTCGATCAAGACCGGTCCAAAGTGGGGGTGGGTGTTTGACGAACTCGGTTATTAGGTGGACGAGGTTGTGGTTTGTGTTTTGGGTTTTGCCAGGCGGCGGTGGCTGATCGGCGACGCGCAGAAGCAGCCCGTCGTCGTGTGCAGAAGAATTGAAGGTGAGGGCGGATAGCTGCTGTCGTCGATCTGACGTCGGATGTGTTTGTGTGGGAGCAGGTCTGTGTGTGCCGGGCTGGCAGGCAGGCAGGCAGCCAGGCAGGCGCTCGCGTGCTGCTTAGTGGCTCGTTCGGCGCGACAGAGAAAGAGGGACGAAAGGGGTCTGTGCAAATGACGATCACGCCCACCCTCCGCTGCTCCATCTACATGTGTGGCTCTCTCTCTCTCTCTCTCTCTCTCTCTCTCTCTCTCTTTTCTCCCTCTCTCTCTCTCTCTCTCTCTTTCTCACTCTCGTAGAGTATAGCGTGTCGCGCCACCGAGTCCTGCACCTCCGCCTCGCTGTCGCTCTACCCCGTGCAATACCACCCCCCGCGCCTGGCACGGTGGGAGTCGAGGCCGTGTCCGTCCGGTGTGACCATGTGAGGCTGAAGCCCGGCCCAGACGCTTGCGTGCAGCTATTGTCCCGAGGGGGTTGGCGCAGTTCTGCACCTCACGCGTCCGTCCTCGATGCACAGACATGTCTTTCACATGCTCCGTGATTGGCCTGTACGGTGGTGCCAGGTACCGCTCCGGGCTCGTCACATTGGATGTGCGTTCAGCGGTTAGAAGAGAATCAGTGCAGCACTGTGAAGGGCGTGCTTCTGTCTGTGCAAGACTTCAAAATGGAATAGTGAATAGACAAGACAACGCATCAAATCCCGTTGGGAGCCCAGATGCAAGTAACATCGAGAACCGTTTTTACCTGGCCGTGGACCTAACGGCTTTCCCGCATCGACTTCGGTGGGAAGTATGGGAAAGGGAATCAAGCATGGCATTCATCGGAATCGATATGCGACGTTATTCAAGACGATACGACTAGTCACATCATGGGACGACCAGCGACTTCTCTCCACCAATGGGAAGGAGGATGTGACTCCCACCATATCCGCCTCGGACCAGATCTCCAAGTATCTCAGCAATCAACGAACCGTCGTCCCGCAGTGAGCGCTTTGGTCTGTTCAACTCCTTCGTCCCAGGTCAAGCGGTAACTGCCATCCGAGATGAGAGATCCGCATCCCTTCGTGTCGATGGAAATGTGCAATCGGACATTCCAGTTATTGCCCCATCGACCATCATTGTATGCATCTCTTGCTAATGTTCCTCGGCGAATATCGTGCCTGCGTAAAGCCGGCATGTCCATGTTCCGCTCATGTTCTCGACAGGTCTTCTGGCGGCATATCACCATCTCTTTTCCGCGCGGAACACGACGGCGAACGTCTGGACTTTTGAATGGTGGGTAGTTGTTGGCATATAGAGGGAGCCACCCACATCTTTATGCCCAGAAAAAAATCTGAACACATCAACAGTGACGCATTCGTTGCGTGCATGTCCAGGCTGAAACGAGTCCGAACATGATCGCGAAACGTGGCGGAAGAGAGCAGTGCGAGGCGTATTTCACTTCTTTCCGCTTCTGCTGACACAAATATATTGCAAGGCCCGCCGATAACTCAGCCGGATGGTGACGCGTGAGGGGAAACATGCTCAGTCGACTCCACCTCGATCTGTAGCAGATGCTGTGACTGCGCTGATGATCAACATGCGCGACATGCCTGACGATATTCGATCCGGACTGTCACCTGCATGAACTGCTTGAGTCAGGTATTCTCGGGCGGCAAGCGGCCTTAGTGAACGCTGCCCGCAATATTGTGAGTTCCGAAGCTTGTTCTTGGTCGCGTAGACTTGCAGTGGCTACAAGAATACGACGAGTACACCCGATGCGGATGTTTCGCCTCGACTTCATAGCACCTATGTAGGAGGTACCCTACTACGCTCCTTCGCCGGAGGCAGAAGGCACGAAACACGAACACGCTCCTTCGCCGGAGGCGGGAAGCCCCATCGACACGGATTCGGTGACTTGCGCACTCCGAGCTCTGCGTCGGGCAGTCATTGAATCATGCGCACTATCCTGATCAGATCGGTATTGGGAATCATAAGTGATTACTGCACCAGACTGTAGCAAAGATGAAAGTAAAATCATCACTGGCGATGCAAAGGATCAATCCAGATCGGGGCAAGCTGAAGAAAGTTTCTGGAGGCTTCGCCGATGTGTAGCGGGTTACATTGGGCGCAGATTCCACATGCAATTGTGCAGAAACATTTCATTCACATCCGGCGCTCGGGCTGTGGTCTCCATGCACAGAATTGTATGACGATTCAAACACTGAGGAGAATGCTCAGCTTTGTGCCTGGAACGAGGTCGATGACCTCATTGCACACGAGCGATGGGACACGGGAGGAAGATGTATGTGCTGGGACTATACGGGAGGTCTCAGACAATTCGCACAGCGAGCCGGCGTTGGGTTCTTTGGTGGAGACGAGCTGCTTCGAGCGTGAGAGCGCGGAGGTGTCCATCACATCACAGGTGTGGAAAGTCTGCAAACGCCATATCTTGTCCTTTCCGTGGTATTACGAGAAGCCGGCAAGTGGAAGTGAAACCATGTGGGGTCGAGCTTGCAGTCTGGTTGTTGCCACGGCGAGAGTTCTGTCGTGGCACCGTTGAGGTGTACTCATACTTTATGACTCGTTGCGGCGATGATGTTTGGTTGTGGTCGTCAGAAACACGAGGGCCGTTTCATGGTCAGGTCTCCGACGATATGCGGTAGCCTAGCGGGAAGAATGGCATCGGCGCAAGCGGCGGGTGGTTTTGTTTGCCGTGCTTCATGTTCTGCATGCAATCGGATGGCAGGACGTGTAGCTGCGTGCAGCAGTCAGACAAGATATGTGGAGGCAAGCTATTCGTCCTCGGGGGAGATCAGTCGTGGCGCCACGGCAGATGCAGTGCTCGCAAGGTTGTCTGTCGGAGCAGGGGACGCCGTCTTTGTATAGCTTCGCGCAGGCACCGAGTCCCCGGCCGAGTTGAGCGGGCGACGGCAGTCCTCGCATTGATGATGAGCACAGGGACGGCTGCCGAGCGCATGGAATGCTTGCACTCGGTCGCAGGCCGGGTGGATGGGGCGAACAAGGCCATTGTCGTCAGTCCCCGGCAGGCGAGGGCGATGGTGGGCGGCAGCAATTTCGGAGGGCGCAACAATGCAGCGCAGCATCGACTCGAATCATGTCTCTGTGCAGCGGCATCGGCGGCACGTGGCAGCGGGGGCAGAAGTGAGGCTGGGGGTGGTGGCTGCGGCGCGCCTTGCAGATCTGCGTTCCCGAACAAACCCGGGGAGGCGATGTCAGAGCGA
The DNA here is from genome assembly GCA_023512815.1 of Cercospora zeae-maydis. NCBI lineage: Eukaryota > Fungi > Ascomycota > Dothideomycetes > Mycosphaerellales > Mycosphaerellaceae > Cercospora > Cercospora zeae-maydis. The sequence continues at coordinate 4,781,607 of JAKLWY010000001.1, read as the reverse complement.
AAAGTCTCATCATGCGTGCCGTGCAGTGCAATCACAACGGCGATGGTGTCGAGGTGGTGCGTTGTGGGTGCAATGCGCGGAAGGCGTGGCACCAAGTGCAGTTTGCTCTGCATCGGCACCTCGGACGGGGCGGACTATGTAGCAGGCTTGTCGGCGACGTGCAGTAGCAGCTGCAGCCGCAAGACGACGGAATGGCACGCGCAGGTATTGAGGGTGTGTATGTGCGTACGTGTGGTCATGATGCATGTCGAGGCCCGGGCACGAGTGGTGTGGCGGAGTTCTGGAAGCTGCAGGTTGTCAGGTACACTTTGCGAGCGCCGCCGCCGCCCGATGGAGTTTGGGCCGCTGCCAGGCCATGAGACATGATGATGATGATGATGATGATTGTCGGACGGGGGAGAAAAGGAAGGATAACGCGCGGAGACGGTGGCGATGGGGGCAACGGTGGGTGATGATACGCCGATGGAGGCAGCACTACTGGGGCGAGTGAAGTCGACGATGCGGCTCTGCTGCGTCGAATCACACGGGCAGAAAGCGAGGTCCGCACGCGCGCTACGTCTGGTCCGTCATCTGATGCAGACGGGCGTGTCTCGTTCGCCTCACACGCATGCGCTGCACGACACAGGGATGCAGCGGCGGATGGCGATGGGCAACAACCTGGGAATGGGACGGATGGAGCCTGCTGTTGTTATTATGATTGTGATGGTGCAGCAGCAGCGGCAGCGGCAGCAACAGCAGCAGAACGGGCACCGATGGAGGCAGCCCCTTTCTGTTTCGTAGGCGACCGGGAGGCGCGCGCATCGGCAGCAAGGATGGGCCGGAATTGACATGTCTCTGGCCTTGCTTCTTGCTTGACCATTTCTGCGCATCAGCGCAACCGCGGCGCACCCGCTGAGCCAAGTGTGCAGCAGTGCAGCCATCCATCCCATCCCCATCGCAGGCAGCGCCCGCAGAAGCCGCCTCACTAAAGGGAAAGGCCTGTTGCGCCCGGAGCGTTTTGCGTCGGCCCATCACACCTGCCTGTCTGCAACCTGCCCGCTGGCTGCGACTGTTGCCGCTCTCATCATCACCACCACAACACTACTACCACCACTACCACCACTACCACCACCACCACCACCAACAACCAACCTTCGTTCCTTTCACCTCTCGCCCTCCGTTCCCACTGCACCACCACCACCACCTCCCGCCTGCCTGCCTCGCACTACTGCCGCACTGCTGCTGCCGCTTTCCTTTGTCGACGCCCTGTCTGCTCCCGTCCACTGGTCCTACCCACCCATCTTCCTCCTACTCCTCGTCCTCCTCCTACTCTTGCTCTTGCTCCGGCACACGCCATTCGCCTGCTCTGCTCGCACGCCAACCCTCTGCACCACAACAACACCACCTCCCGCGCACTACGAGCTACCACAGGTGAGCCACGCCCATCCCCCTCGAATTGCCTCGGACGCCGCGTGGGACAGCAGCTGTCGTGATGCAGCCTGCCGTGCTGTGATGGCTTTGTCTGCAGCACACTCGTGCCATGTCCCGTGCTGACGACCTGTTGCTAGCCTGCCCGCTCTCCAAGCAGCGCAAGAGCCCGCAGCCCTCTGGTACCCCCCCCGTGAGCTCGACCCGTCTCAGACACGCACTCCCGCAGGCATACTTAATCCGATGCCCCATCCACTCGTGCTACCCGCCTAATCGACTCCCCGCGGATTCGTGAGGACGAAAGTGAACTCAACGTTGCGGCACTGCAGGCGGTCCACGCAGCAGAAACATGAAGGACTCCCAGAACCACGACTTCCGAGAGCCCGAGGGCCTCTCATTCTCGAGTCCCACGCATGCACGCAGGCAGTCGACATATGCTGCCGACAAAGGCCTCGCGGGCGTGCAGAGCAAATCGCAGAAGCAGCAGGTGACGGAGGCGCAAGATGGGTTGCAGGCGCCCGAGACAAATGGAATGCCATACTCGCCCGCTCAAGCACCCACGCCCTTGCCCACCGACATCGACTCCCTCCCCCCGTCGCCAATGAGCCTGTCATCCGCCGAGCCGACCGATGAGGACATCGCCTCCGATATTCGTGCCTTCCTCAACGAAGAAATGGACGGGGGCCCGCAGCATGCAACCTGGTGTTGGGAGCACGCTGATCTCCGACCCCCCATCACGCCCGAGAGCCTCGCCGAACTCGATATGCCACGCATCATCAACAACCCCAAGCTCCGACACGACGTGAACTTCGATCGTGAGCTGCACTTCCGACCGAATCTGGACGGATCCAAAGGGAGGCAAAAAATGCTACAGGCGGACCAGTATTGGAGAGCACTGGAGGCAGAGCTGGTCATGTGCAAGTTGGTGCACATCAGGAGGGCACAGTCCCCGGAGAACGAGGTGTACTGGGGCCGGATCATGAGAGGGTCGCTGCAGCGCCTGCCCAACATCTTTGCTGCCATTCGAGACATACTGAAGACGCTGGTGCCCGACTACGACCAAAAAGCCGTATCGGAGCGGCTCGATGTCGATCACATCATGCAGCAAATCGAGAACGGAGTGTGTGACTTGATTGACCTCGGCAACTGGTTGGCCAAAGTCCTCAAAAATCACTGCGCCCCCATGCGCGATGCCCTGGTCGACACCATGCAACGGGACATCAAACGTGGGGCAATGGAAGGCAAGCACGAGAAGCTGGTCAGCGGGCTGAGACAGCTCATGACCATTCTCGAGGCCATGAAGTTGGACGTCGCAAATCATCAGATCCGACACATGCGACCCCTGCTCATCGACGACACGATCAACTTCCAGCGACGATACAACGCCCATCGCATTTCCGTGGGCAAAATTAGCCTCCCCGACGCTCGCTCGTGGCTGCAAAATTCCCTGTGTGATCAGAGCTCGTGCCTCGATGCGCTGGTTTCAGGCTTGATCCGCGACATGCTCCGCAACGAGTCAGCCAATATGTGCCCGCAAACTTTTTACCTGGATGCTGACCGCATACGGGCATTGCGGGTGGAGCTGCACAGTCGTGTTTACCACCAGATCTGCTACGATGTCTTGCGTGATCTGGCGTGCAGGCGAGGGACGTGCGAAGCAAATTTGATGCGAGCGAGGGAGTCCCTCCAGAACGCCGTCTCTGCCATCGTCGGCGCCTCGGGCCGCTTCATCGATCGTCTGGACAACATTGCCGTCGAAATCGTCCGCGTGCTCCTCGTCACCGAAGGCCAATGTCCACCTTTTGATATCAACCTGCTGAACTACGCGGAGCACCGGCTTTCCGAATGCCTCCACGCCGCCTCCGACTCGTTTGCCCAACACTCGGATGAGCTGCTGAGGAATCTGGTGCCGAAGTTGCAGACTCGCGTACGAGACCATGTGACCATGCCCGCGCTCGATCTACAGGACACGCTCGTACCAGCTCCCATGACTTCAAACCGGAACTCCATGGGCTTTGGCGCCGTGTGCGAGCCGGTGCCTCATACGACCATCGGACCCATCGATGCTGACGAGGACATCATCCGTCGATTCACACATATCATCGTCCTTCACTGGCAGGTGTGGGGCGAGCTCGTCTACCAAAGCGAAGAGCCATCGTCGCCCGTCTCTGACCGCGAGGATGATAGCAACTCCGAGCACGGCAGTGAAAACACCATGGTACAGTCCGCCGCACCATCGCCGACCATGCCTGTGGCACAAGCTGTATACGCGCCGGGTAAGAAGTGGCTTCCTGTTAGTGTCACAGTCACCGATGTCCCGAGTGGCTTACCCACACCCGCTGCCAGTCCCGATGCGTCGGGTGAGCAGGGCACAACATCTGACGACGCGGAAGCTCCACCGAGTGACGACGCGCCGGACGCATCACAGCAGCAAAGGCAACATGCCTAAGCAAACAGCGACCAGCAATCAACAACACACACGACACATCACACGCTCAACACCCATCATAACGCAGCTCCACGCTTCACGAAGCACAGAGTGCCGTTCCCGCCGATCGGCTTCATACCATCGGGCTCGACCTACCCGTGAATCTCTTTCCATTATATTGTACACAAGCATGCAATTGTGTTTCGATCACATCTATCTCGGAGCGGAAACCTGCCACCTCGCTCCAATGGGCAGTGAATACTGGCGATCATTGCATCTAGACTGGCACACGTCCACATCACATGGACACTCTCTTTTCTCCTTACTCATCTGGAATCTGTTTTAGCGTAGGCGTTTCGGGGTTCTCGTTTCCACGGGCGGCGGCTGCTGCTCCCTTTGGTAATCACCAATCTTTTACACCAGACAGCGCTTTCCGGATGAAAGATTGCTGCAACGGGCAGACGGATCACTTGGGCATATCGGGGTGGTCCACTCTTTTCATCTCATCTGGGGAATCTTGTCTGCATATGGGTATATGCGCTGGTGGACCTTATCAGAGGCCTTTCTCTTTTTCCTGCATCGGGCTCTGCGGTCGTTTTTTCACTACTCGGGTCGGTTCTGGTCTTATTTCTGAGATTTTGTTTTGGGATACCCAAATATGGCATTCTGAGGCGGGGTGGGAGAGAGAGAGAGCGAGAAGGCAAGGACAGGAGGGATTTGCATCATTTTTCTCATTAATTTCAGCATGTATGGGTGCGTTCTGTTGGTCTTTGAGCAGCAAGCAAGCGAGCGAAGCAAGAATGGAGATTTTAGGCAAGTTAGTAGTGAGTGGCAATCACATACCCACTCCTACCATGCGCTATTTGAGAATTTTTGGTGCAGAAATACAACGGTTTGTCATCAGATCCCTCTGAACAGCACTTTTTGCTCTGTCTGCTAGATCTCACATTCCCTGGTCGCGAAAGCTTTTTTCCCCGCAAGCAGGGAAGGGTAAGTGATGTCTGTGCGGAATTCTTTGGAATGGACGAATGGTGATAACAAGTGTAGATCCTTCCCATTCTTCTTCCTCCCCCTTTCCCAATTGCCGGGAATTGGGTTGACTGGGAACCGGGAACCGGGTGCTCGGAATGCGGGAATTTCAGTGTCTGTCTTTTCCTTTTTTGTTCCCTCTTTTTCTTTTGTGCCGGTTCTTGCCTATTTATTGCATCTGGCATTGGGTTTGAGTAGAGCTGGAAATCTGCCAGGCGGATTGCGGGATTATGGAGGGTTTGAGATGACGAGTCGATGTTAATGTCAAGATGGGAAGTTCGAGAGGAGCGCGGCTTATCTCAAGCATAGATAGGCAAGTGGTCGGAAGAAAGTGGTTTTTTTTTGGGTTGGCAATGGTGGCTTGGCAGTGCAGAGTTGGGCTGAGATTCAGTAGAGTGCGTTTGTTTTGGGGATTCCAAGTCAGTTGGTACCGAAAGAGGTCCAGACTGCATTTCACGGAAGCAGCGCTGGGATGCACGCTGCACCGAAGTCACGCCTGGGGGCTCCTGTGGTCTTCTTTGACGCCTTTCTGCTGTGCTTGGGAGGATGCAAGAAGTCATCTTGCAATGATTCAGGCTCATTATACGTGTTGTTGTGTGTGCGTTGTGATAAGACACTTGTTTGTCTGCTGGGCCACAGTTCGCGGCTTGGCAAACGGCTGCTAAACAGCTCCAGTCTCAAGACTTTCACTTTCTGCTCAATACATGTACATCAACCTCGCCCTGACATCATCTGCAGCTGGGTGATCCTGATCATTGAAATTTCCTCGTGCATGAGGGAGAGGATGGCAAGGACTGGGAAGTGAAACTGATCGATTTCGAGTTGAAGAGGCAGAATTGCTCGAAAAGAGGAGCTGGAAAGAAGAGATCGCGGAGTTGCGGCGGAGGCTGGAAGGAGGGAAATAGGCTGTCCCGGCTTGTGTGATGAAGTAGTAAGTAAGGTACCTCACTTGCATGGAAAGCTCCTTTCTGATCGTAAGTGTTTTATGCTCTAGCAGTATGTACACGTACCAATACAGTGTTTAATCTTGGCATCGTCATGTCGCTCTTGAAACTTCTTCGTTGCTGATTTCGTGTTTCCAGGAAGCATATCAATTCATCCCATCACACCTTCTTGTGGCTTAGCTTCCGACCGCACGACAGAAAGCTATCGTGCCCTGCGAGCTCCCAAATCGCGATTCCGCAGCGTGTCTGTACGTCATCGATCCCAATTCCCTCAGGCGTGTGTGCGTTGAGTCGTGGGCTTTACGCGCCCTCGTCGCCCATTCAACCAAACATACTCGCCCCTCCACTCTCAATGGCATCAATCTCGGCCTGAGTCCACGGCGTCCGGTGGAACCTCTTGGGCAGATCATTCCTATCCGCGAATTCTCCCTGTGCCAATTTGATCGGCCCCAGCTCCTTTGCGCTCTTGCCTCCAATCGCTCCGAATGGGTTAAGCGGCGCGGCCGAGGAGCCAGAAGATGGTGCAGAAGGTTTCTGCTGGCCGCCTTTGAGGGGACCGTGTTGGATTGCTTGTTGTCGGTAGTTGGCGAATGATGTCGGGAGATCGTGGGAGGGAGATTCGGGGTGGGGTTTGGGGGTGTGGTCGATTTCTATACATCAAATGATGAGTGTCAAGTGATCTGAGAGTGCGAAAGGGCGAGGGCATGACGTACGCTGGGGAATTGATCGCTTGCCCAAGAAGCGGATCATGGGCTGGCGGTGCTGGAAGAGCCGTCGTGTGGCCTGCATTGTGCCTTGCTGTGTGCGCGGATGTGGTTTGCGACGAGGTAGTGGAGGTATTGAAGGTGGTCGGGGATCCGATAGTCTCCGTCAGGCGGTATACGACGTGTCGCTTGAGGTTTGCGAGGTGACAGAGGAAGCTGCAGCAGTCCGAGAGGACGTCGATGGAGGTGTGCAGGTCGACGAAGCTGCGTGTCGAAGAAGGTGTGCGCGAGATCGTAAGAGAGCGTGGAAGAGCGAGGTGGGATGCAGAGTAGAACTACTTCATCACGTCGGTGAATATCGGGGCGACCAGGCGTCCATGCGCGCATGTGGAGTCCCCGGCGAAGCTTGCTCCAATCCGGCAGTACGATGCGCCATCCTCTTCACATGCAACAAATCACCCTCTCTCGCCACCATTTCGGCTCTTCGGGTTTGGTGGCCGCGTCTGAAGTGAATGTGCACCATAAGTCGCACACGGCACTCCTGCTGCATCCTTCAATCCTGTAGCGGTGACGCGAAGGTCGGAATCGATCAGAGCAGCCGCGCATTCCGTCACGCCATCGTGCCATTGCACCATCACTAGACTGCGAATCCCTTCGTCCATATCGCACCCATATTTCCGAAACCGGGCGTTGCAGCGAACGGCCGGGTCCCCCTCGACATATCACCAGATTATTGACAAGCACCATGCGGGAGTACTTGCTATATTCGCAGATCCCGGCCGCGCGAGAGGAGCAAGTTCTGAGCATTCTGGCCGGAATTTCACGTAATCAACCCACGCCCATCAATGAGCAGGTCTTGCTGTATGCACAGCTCAAGGCCCCCGAGGCGGTCGTGTCAAAGAGGGTATGTCTTGACTGCTTCCGGTAAAAGTTCGAGTAGTCGCTGAGCGGCTGCCAATCTTTCTTCGGCAGACAAGCGAGGACTCGATGAGAGCTAACATGGTTCTTGCAGCAACCGCAGCCCAAGACTACTGTTACACAGCCTTTGAGTTACCACCGCCTCATACGCGGACTCGATATCGATGGCGAGACTGCAACAAACGTGCAGCCATGGACTTTCCGAGCGGAATCTAGTGAGTGTACCTTGACCGCCTACGCTGCAATCCCTATCCATCCTCGTTGTCGATCACAACGCCCCCCTTCCCAGCAAGCACATGTCCCCGCAAAAGCCGTTCCACTAACACACCCCACCACAGTCCCTGACACCGGCATAACGACCTACGTCTCCCGCAACACAATTTCTCAACCCGCAACCCCGGACCAACTCGCCCTCCTCAAGCAACCCCACTTCTACCAACTCAAGCGCCAATACATTCAATCCGGCTCGCGCTTCATCCACCACAACCTCATCATTAAAGTCATCCGCTTCTACTCCGACCCATCAGAAACGACAACGACAGCAACAACAACAACACCGCCATCACCACAAGATCCCCTCTCGGAGACTGCCCCTCCTAAACTCCCCAGCCAGCTCAAACTCATCGACGCCAGCGGAAGTTTCGTCATCGAAGTTTCCATCTGCGTAGAAGATCCGACGGATAGTTCGCTGACGGAAGCGGCATTGGCGGAATTGATGAGGTTCAAATCGACGCTTGACGGGGCCATTGATCTGATCGCGCCGGATCGCCTCTTGTTGGATACGAGGGTGAAGGGGAATCCGATGGGGGTTGCGGCAGGGGCATGAAAGCTGGATTGGTAATCACAACCTACGCAAGGTGATGTGAAGAAGGTCAGGCGGTTGCCGACGACTGACTGCAGACTCTTTGTTGGCTATAGTATCATGAGCCAGGAAGCGCAAGTCGCAATAGGCACCGACGCGGTCGAGCAAGCTCCGCTATCACATGCTCTGAGGCAGACGATGGCACTGCGTTGCCACATTCCAACGCGTCGGGTTCAAAGACCTGGAAGAGGATTTTCGCCATCCAAACATCCGCATCATCAAACATTCGCAGCATGAGGGCAAATGGTCAAAAAGAGCAAAATGTAGGAAACATTTCAAATCAGCGAACAAACCAAAAAACGATTGATTGATTGAATTCCCCCAATTTCAGACTCCACGACTGCCATGCTGCCAAAGGGTATCGTGCTGTTGGTTCCCAATATTCCCCCACTCCTCGGATTTAAAAGCACTCCCCTCGCGGACCTACTAACACAGCGTCCGATTGGAAAGATCGGAAGCAAAGACGCCCCTTACCAAATACGCGAACAATCCCCTCTGGCGTTCCATACTTCATTCAGAAAGAATCAATCTTGCTCCCTCCTCAACGCCTCCAGCCTTCTCGCCCGCAGTCGGGACTGTTCCGTCAGGTATCCCGTCCTCGCATGATCGAGCATCAAATCCACGCTGAGCGCCCGCCCCTTCGTCCGCCATAGGATATCGTTCTCCTCACCACAATAGAATACGGCATCGCAAGGGACCTAGTCTTGTGGTTGCTGCTTTTTGGTGCCATGGGTGCCGCCTTCTACCGTCACCTCGGCATTCTCTTTATTTTGCTCTGCTTCATCCCAGTTGCTGCTTCGGCGGCTCAGATCCAGCGTTCCGGCTGCGCTGCTTTGTCGCAAAAGACTGGGCGTATAAGCTTGTCCACCGATGCTGCCGGGAATACTACCGTTTCGGACATGATGGCGTTCAGACTCATTGTTTAGCGCTCCTTTGGCGTCGACACTTCTCACGCTCGCAACATCGTGTATGCTCTTGGCATCGTACTGCGAACGCGCGTCCATGCCGCTGATTGATCGTGCGTCGTCTTTGATATTGGTGATGGAGCGCAGGGACTTGGCGTCACCTGGTCGGTTGTAATACGAATTGCGCTCCGACTGCAGTGCAGAAGTGTGCGTGCCTGGCAGTTCTCGGATGAGTCCCGATGAAGAGTACACGCTCGCACGTTCCGCACTCGCGGAGCCAGGCATGCCGCCGATCGATTGGCGAGATGGGTCTTGTCCACTGCTCAGCACACTTAGTGGCAGAGACTCGCGACTACCTCCGAAAGTCGATCCCGGGGCTAGAGCGCGCACTGATGCGTCTGTGTCCATGCTTCTCCGTCGTCGCTTGCTCGAAGAAGCCAGAGTGAGGATACTGGCATTGTCCGAAAGCATATTATTGGCGGTGGCCGAATTATAGGTAGCAGGGGTATTGGAGGCGACGGTGGCATCGGCATGCAAATGTCGCGGAATGGCCGAGGCCGTCATGGTGGCAGACGGTGCTGGCGACACAGGATATTGATGCGAGAAATGGCTCCCATTGGGCTGACTCTGACTGTTGTAGTGGCTGTGATGCGCGGAATTATGGTGTCCAGCAGCGTTTGACATTGACTGGATGGTAGTCAAAGTGGTCGCTAGAGAATGATCGCTATGGTTTGGCGAGCTGAAGGTGCTATTCGCGCCCGCCGTACTCAGCGCGCCAGCGCCCGTGGAAGTGGTCACCGCTCTGCTGTTTCCGGCATCACTGTGTACTGTTTCCGGATTCGTTGCCAGAGTCGGAGCTCCGCTCTTGTTGCTGCGGCTGTTGTGCCCCTCATCTCCCTGCACGGAGCTTCCCGGCAGCGATAAGAACGACGCACTTTCGTATTGCTCTCGTCCGGAGGGGCTCGGCGAAGGCTGGTTCGCCTGATGCGGTCGGTGGAAATGCCCAGACTGCGGGTACGGATTGTTCTTGCCCGACGAGGTGTTATTCTTCTTGTGCTTTAAGACATTTCCCCCGCTTCCCTTCTTGCCATTCTCTTCTTTCTTCTGGTCACCGTGTTTGAAGTTGGTTAGGCGCTTGACGAAGTTTGCGAACGGACGGCGCTTGTTGGCACGCTCTATGGGCAATGTGTAAGCAGTGGGTTTCCTGATGAGGCATGCCATGATGCAGAGCATGATGCATGCGCAAGCGTGTCAGGAGGGGAAATAGCGCTTACCAGGCGGCCTGCTGTCGACTTCGGCGGTGGCCATGCTGTGTTGCGCGGACGGGTCTGCCGGTGGTGTTGGCTGCGTGGTGCAATGTGGGAAGGAGGAGGCCTGCTACGCAACGGGGATGATCGGAGTCGCGCGGAAGGCGACAGGCAGCGACTTGGCGGAATGAAGCTGGCGGAGCGGCCGGCGAGGCGGGGAGATGCTGGCGAGCGGGTGCGGCGATGCTGTGGACCTTTTTTTTCGAAAAAGCTCGAGCTGTCTGCACCCTCGACGAGCCTCACTGCTGCTCCTCTCCTGAGGCTCCAATGGACACACGACGCTGCTTCTGGCGCAGTGGGCGAGACGGGCGGCGACGGGAGGAGCGGAGTTGGCGGCAGAACGTGTGATCGGAGTCGGCGGTGGGCAGTGGGCGGTGGGCGGACAATGGAAGGTGGGCAAGTGGTGGTGGTGGAGGCCTGGACGCCGGGCCAGGAGCAGCACAGATTGGAGCACCAGCCCAGCAAACTCCCTGCAGAAAGTCTGATGTCACGCTCCACGTGCTTGCGTTTCAGCCTGGAGAGCGCGTCGCTCCTTAATTTGACTGCACCTCTTTGTCCTCGCGACGCACTGCCACCGCCGTCTCCGCGCACCGGAATCGCCGCCCACCGCAATCATCATGCGACACTCCACGTGCCACTCTCCGACCAGGACGCGCCATCCGACGCCATGATCGGGCGCGCCTCGCCACCAAGGCGCAGTCATCAGCATGGACCTCCCCGCATTCTGCCATTGAGCGCGGAAGCAATCTCGCAAATCCTCTCCTCGAAGCACATCACCACGCTGCAGGGCGTGGTCTGCCGCCTGCTGGAGAACAGCCTCGACGCTGGCGCAGACAGAGTCTCCATCTCTGTCGAGTGGACGCGCGGGAACTGTTCCGTTGAAGACAATGGCGCTGGCATTCCGTCAGCAGAGTTCGCCGAAAATGGCGGCCTGGGCAAGATGCACTGCACGTCGAGGCGGTCTGCGTCTCGATATCCAGAGGAACCGATGCATGGGTCCACTGGCACTTTTCTGGTCGAACTCGCAGCTATGTCGCTACTGGAGATCAATTCGGTCTTCGAACAGAGCACGACGTCGGCCCGCTTGACCATGCACCACGGCAAAGTCATTGCCCGCCAAGCCACAAACGCAGATACGAGCTTTTTCGCCGCTATACACCACAACCATGGTACGAGTGTCTCAGTCCATGACCTATTTGGAAACATGCCTGTACGAGTGAAGCAACGTGGGCTGGCCGCTCGTTCCGGCAACAATCACGAGAAATCCTGGCATGAGCTGAAGCGCAATATAGCTGCTCTCCTTCTCGCATGGCCGAGGCCATGTTCTGTGAAACTGCAACAGGCTGGGGTAGAACTGCATCAAGTCGTGTTGAGTAGCGGTAGCGCTGTGAACCTCACCAAACGGGGTCTCGGTCAGCTGGCAGGTAGGTCCGTTCGACACGATTGGAGAGACGCTTTACCGGTCATTTTCCAAGCTTCACTTGCATCGACGGATTCACGAAGTAGATGGATACCACTTTCAGCTTCCACAAGTGTGGTGTCCTTACGAGGGATCATCTGCCTCGACCCTTCCCCGAATAAGCAATGCCAGTTCATTGCCATTGGTGTTTCCCCATGTGTTCGCAACGACGCACATAATGATCTGTACCACTGTGTCAACAGGCTGTTTGCAGACAGCAGCTTCGCTGCGTCGGAGGATGGTTTCCATTTGGGTCTCACTGCTCCCAGACCAAACACAACACCGCAGACGAGCTATGGAGAGAGGGCACAGAAGTGCCTCGATCGACATGCCATGTACATTCTACAACTCAGCTTTCGCGAATCCAATCACGGCATCGATGCCGATGCGGCAGCGATGAGTGAAGCGACCATGAAATGCCTCGTGGAGGTCCTGCAAGCGGCAGTACATGCATGGCTCGAAAGCAACCTTTTTCGACCTCGAAAGCGAAGAAAAAGGGACGATCATTCTCTCCGCCCATTGACAGCTGCAGCACAGACATATCATCGAGCAGTATCTGGGTTCCCGGCTCAGCGCCCTTGGGCTGGGAGAAACTTCTCTCACGATGCAAGATCGACAGAACCAGGTCAAAGTCCTACATTATGCACCAAAAAGCAAAGCCGAGTACTTGATATTTCCACCGAGCTGCATGACTTTGGCCACAGTCCAGGGCGCCATACTCTCGACGACGATGCTAGGCATAATCTCACTCGCTTCCGATCAGGCTCATTGCGGAACAAGGACGGAGCCAGTGCACTCAGTCCGAAGCCTCGCCCCCAGGCCGAAGACAGCTCTACCGCTACTCAGCCAGACTCTCCTCAGGTCGAAGTGCCGATTGTTGTGAAGACTTTGGCGAACAGAATCCGTGCGCCACCGCTGGCGGTCGGACAATTTAGTGCGGCAAGGCCAGGAGCACGCACGTCTGAGCCACTGATCTTTTCAAGCGATGAGTTCGGTAAGATTGACGACGAAGAGCTCCTGCAAGCCGAGTATGCATGCCAAAATCAATTTCACCGGTCTCCACTTGGAGAAGAGGACATCACGATGTGGACCGATCCGGTCAGCGGGCAGGTCTTCCGAGTGAGTTCACGAACTGGAGTAGTGTTGCCTAATAACTACGATTCCCACGCCACCAGCTTTCCGGATCATGGCTTGTCAGCGCCACGACATCAAGCGGCCATCAACACTACTGTGTCTTCAACTGGCAAGCCGATCAGTCTGTCTCGTCGGAGCGCTCTCGCAAAAGACAGGCCAGCAACAGCTTCGAGCACCAAAGAGCCCTGGCTTCCTGGCTTCCTCAGGGAATGGAAGAATCCGGTCTTTGTGAAGCATGACGAAGACTCCATACCCACAGCATCGCTGTGTGGTCCTGGCCTCGTCGAGCAGCTCGAAGAGGTGATTAGATCTCGTTCGAGCGACAAGTATCGTGAGGTATTCGCACGACATCTTGGGCAGCACAGTGAAGGCACAGCATTGTCTCGGGCAGCTTTGCAACATGCTGAAGTGATTGGCCAAGTTGATCAAAAGTTTATCTTGGTAAAGATGCCGTCGCGGGATGCTGAATGCCATACAGAGCAGGAACCAGATCCTGGCTGCACTTTAGTCCTTGTTGATCAACACGCTGCGTCCGAGCGTATCATCCTCGAAGAGCTTCTGTCAGACATGATTGCTCTCTCGGACGGCGACAACGCTCACGAATCGGATATCACGATCAAATCAGCTTCTCTACAACAGAGCACCACCCGCGGCAAATCCCTTCTCTTCGAGATCTCCGCTCGCGAGCACGACCTATTCACTCAATACCGCCCTCATTTCCAAACTTGGGGTATCTCTTACAGCCTCCCAGCGCCCACCCTGCCGAGCAGCCTCGAATCCCACGCATACTCCTCAGAACCCTCGCACCGCCTCATTCTAACATACTTACCCACCGCCATCGCCGAACGCTGCTCCACATCTCCCACTCTCGCCATCGAACTTCTCCGAACGGAGATTTGGGCTTTTGTCGATGGAGCACGGAAACCTGTTCCTCCAACGGTACCCCGTCGTCCCACATCAGAAAACGATCAAATAAATGATCAACCGGCTTGGCTTTCCCTTCTCCCTCACATGCCAACCAAAATGCTCAACATGCTGCACTCTCGTGCGTGTCGCAGCGCCATCATGTTTAATGATGCTTTGAGCATAGAGGAGTGTACGGTTTTGATGGGCCAACTGGAAACTTGTACATTTCCATTCGTGTGCGCGCATGGGAGAGTGGGGATGGTGCCTGTGATGGATTTGGGAAGGGCCGGTGAGAGAGATGGTTCAGTCGTGGATACTCTGCAGAAGATGAGACAGAGCGGGAATAGTGATGTTGAATGGTATGAGAGGGAAGGGCGCACTGTTGAGATGGACAAGTTGGAGAACTTCTTGCGTGAGGCTGGGAGAGGTGGAAGGCAGCACGGTCTGCAGGACAAATTGCAGGACGAAGATGCGGAGATGTTGGAGGCGAGTCCGCACAAGTTTGCTTGAAGTGAAACTTGGAGGTATGAGGATGAATCAGCTGTGTGCCAAAATGATGTTGTTCATTTCTTGCGGCCACTAATCGGTTCGCTCACTATGACTTGAGATTCTCAGCTAAGAAGGAGTATATTTTCTAAAGTCCTACAAAGCATTGCACAAATGAGTGCATTGTACTCTGCAAACACGACCAACCTTCGTCCATGAATCCGGAACGATCAGTCTACAATGACTATCGTTTATTCCCACTTCATGGCCAAATTCGCTTCATTCTCCCTGAGGAGGAATTCCCTGCCCACAAGGTGCATTTCCGAGCACTGGTCCAGCTACGACGCCACTCTGGTCAGGTTCACCAGGTCCTGCCTGCTCTTCGTTCAGTACTTCCCACGGCCCATCCGCCTGCGTTGCACCGCACGTTTCCGAGCCGAGCAGCGTACAGACACTAATGATGCGATCCGCGTTGTTCGGATCTGTGCGTCGATCGAAAGCAAAGATCTCTGGCGCTGGTATACCCTCGACCTCTGCCCGTGGACTGAATGCCTCGTTACAGCACGAGAAGGCATCTGCGGTTTCAAACTGCGCGAAATTGACAGCTCTCCCTGCGGGGAATTCCCGGGCCTCGACGAGATCACTGTCACGAACTTCATCGGCGTAGTTGCTGCGCAGACGGCAGGCGGCATTGATTGTGGTCGTCGCAACCGTTATGGTGGTGGTCGATGTAGCCGGTACAGTGACGGTGGTTGTTGCAACCTGCATGAGAGTATCAGCTACCATTGTGATGTCATGAGAATAGTAGGTTTCTATTACCGTAGTTGTCTCCACGGTTTTCACAGTAGATGTAACCGTCTCCTTGGCTCCGGGGCACTTAGTCTGAGTCTGAGTTTTGGTGACCTATCATACACATGTGGGTGTCAGTGCACTTGCACGGCTCAGAAGCTATCTTGTGTTGCGTACCTTCTCGGTGTAAGTCTTCGTGTGGGCGTAGACAGTCTTCTTTGTGGTGACTTTCTTGGTAGCGCATTTTTTGTCCTTCGTGTACTTGTGACATGTCACCATTTTCGGGTACGATTTGCCGTAGCCATTCTTGGGGGCTCGCTCCGCCAGGCGACTCTCAGCTCGCTTCCTCATAGGCGCGCCTCCGGCCGATCCACTATTGGAAGAATCCGGCAGCGAGGACTGAATGGGAGTGAATCCTGCTGGTGCTGGCGCTGTAGAAGTTGAAGTGACTGACTTGGTAGTCGTCGACGTAGAAGTAGTCGTGTCGGTTTTGGTAACCTTCTCGGTGCTCGTGGTGATGGTCACGGTGGTGGTCGATGTGCCTGCCTTAGGATCAGTGACGTATGATTTGGTGTACTTGGTTTCCGTTTTCGTGGTTTTAGGAGTCTTCGTCGTGTATGAAATGTGAGTTGATGTTGTGGTGCAAGGAGCTTTTGGACTGTCAGCTTCCTTCTGTTCTCATGGTTCTCAGGCTGGTGATATACTGTAGTGAGTCTTCGTTGTTGTTGGAACGTAGCCAGCTGGCTTTCTGTTCGTCAAAGTAGTATAGCATTTGATGCTGTTAGTGGCCAGCGCTTGTCCAGCCAGGACTGCCAAGAGGACGTAGCCCGTGGTAGGAAGCAACATGATGAGTCTTGCACGCTCGTAAGCTTACACTTGTCGCTTTTGAGGGCATCAATAATAACTTTATAGCATTTCCGCGAGTTCGCTGCCACTCACTCCATCGTATCGCGGGAAGATTCATCAATCGTGGAGCTGACGCCACATCGCCACCAATAATCAGCCAAAAGCGGAGTGCAGTGACAAGGCTGACCGTAAAACGGCAATGACAGAAGCCACATAGCCGGTCATGGCAGGGCCAGCTAAGATAGGATATTGGATGTTCGGTGGATTCCGCAAACCACGAGAGCAGAAGGAATTGCCGGTGCCCATGCGAGCAAGCTTGCAGCAACTCCGGTATGCCATGTGGTATAATCGCCATACTTTCGTTCTGTTATTGTCTGCCACTCTGTCTGAATCTCAGCATCTTGCGATTCCAGTGATCTCAGAGCGAAGAACATGAGGCATCGCCACGCTGTCGTCGATATGGCAGAAAGCCACAAGACATCGGCTTCAGAAGGAGATGCGGCACGGTCTGGTGGGCGGCCTGTTTACCAAATCTAGTTGTGCAATTTCATCTCTGATTTGTGATTACCACACACTTCCTACAGTAGTTCTGGAGTAGTGTAGCCCATGGCTTGCCACAGATCTTCTTATAGGGCAAAGGTCTAAAGGAGCAGCTCTCACCGGCTCGTAGCGTGTTGAGCCTGCGGACCGACAAGGCTGAAGGATTGCGGCGTAACTGTCCATGACTCTAGCCTGAGGAGCTGTGTAATTTGTTAGCAAGTTGCTCGAATTCTCAACTGGAATCAATTGCCAAAGGCCAGGAGATAGATATAATTTATCATGCATTGCTCTGTAGCATTTTGGAAGAACAGTGAAAGACAATTAAGGCTGCAGATAACTCGTTGCCCAGCGAAAGAAACCAGAGTCTGAAGCTTGGTATTCTTGGCATCTACGATCGACTCATCTAGGCATTGGCCTCAAGAGCTGAGCTTTAATCGGGTCCGAAATGAAACAGAGCAATTTTTCCTTCTTCAAAAGCGGTACTCAACAAGCAACAAGGCGACTTGCGCATCTTCAACAACCGCTTGAGCCTTTGCATCGAGCGAGGCTACGAGCTGCGAACTCAGTCCAACCTTTACAATAGTCGATTCCCACCACCTGAGTAGGAGCGTTGACATTAGCATGGCAGCAGCAAGCTGCTTATCTTTTGCAGCACACGTACTTATCCAGGCGCTTCAGCATGTCAATGTCCCATTCGCCAATTGTGATCTTCCTGACCATGTACACCCATCGCAGGGCACAAACCTGAATATCCTGCCTGCTAGAAGCTCGCTGTGTTACAGTATAGGCCTTGTCTTCGTCATCTGGAAGTCCGCAGACTGTGCACAAGACCTTCGAGTTGCAACGCACACAAACGCAGAAACAAAACGAGCACCCAAGAACGCAATCAAGAGCTCCTCAACCTCCTCACCCAGGCCCAAAACCTCGCCCAAGACCTGCACTCCTCCAACTCCCTCGACCCCCAACTCCGACCGCATCTCACCCCAACTCTCCAATAATCTCACTCTCACCTTGCAACCCCCCATCGCTCGCATCGAAGACATACTCCAATTCCCCTACCAACTTGGCGTCCTCGCCACAGCCCTCCTACCGAAGAAGACCTGACCCGTCGCTTACTGCGCTACCTCGCAGCCTCGCACATAATCCACCAACTCGACGTAGATACTTATTCCACAACCCGCACAACCAGTCTTCTTGCCACCGAATCCGGTCTCGCCAGTGGGATCAAACATGCTGTTCACTGCTATGCTGTCACTGTAGCCAAAATGCCAGAATACTTTGAAAAAACCGGCTGGCTTCACCTCCCGTACCGGAAAACTGCCTGTATTGGTACGCGTACCGCCGTTCGCATTGGGAAGCTACGACGCGGCAACCGGAGATCGGAGAGTGGTTCAATGAGTTCATGGCGAAAGCGACGTTTGGTGCGATATCTTGGGTGGATGTTTTTGATGTGGGGAAGTCGAGGACTGAGAGCGGTGAGGGAGAGGAGGGTATAGGGATCATGTTGGTGGATGTGGGAGCGGGAAGAGGGCATGAACTTTCAAGATTAGCGGGAAAAAAGGAAAAGTTGCAGCTTTCCGGTCGACTCATCTTGCAAGATTGGAAAGAGGTGATCGAGCAGGTTCCGGAGGAGTGGAGGCGGATGTTTGAGAGGGAAGTGCATGATTTCTTTCCAGCCGCAGGAGGAGAGCGGGGTGGGTTTGGGGGGGGGGGGGGGCGGGGGGCGCGAACGTATTATGTGAGCTCATTGCGGATCTTTGTCGGGGCAGAAATGTGCGTAAGTGGATGATGGCTGACCGAGATGTTTTCAGATGCGCAAAATCATGCACGACTGGACCAATGGACACTGTTCGGCGATACTCGGCCATCTCCGCGATGCAATGAAGCCGGGATACTCGACCTTACTCATCAACGATGTCGTCGTTCCGGAAAAGAACTGCCAATTGCGAACGGCATCGCTGGACTTGATCATGTTGACCGTGTGAGCCGGCAAGCAGCGAACGGAGAAGCAGTGGCATGAACTTTGTCGAAAGTGTGAAAGGATTGCAAATCGTGAAGATCTGGCCTTTGGACGCGAGTGGCGAGAGCGTGATTGAAGTGGTTCGTGAGGCTTGATCCGAATGGGAGTACATGCTCAATGCAGCACAGCGATCGTCCGGTAGCTGTATGGAGATCCGATTACGCGTCGCACAATCGGATCGTGCACTCCTCCGGCTCGGAGTTCCAGCCACGGGTTCCACATTCTAGGCTTGTGAGAGGCGCGGTCGTGACTAATATTGCATATGTACTGTGTGTGCCTAGACTCCTTCATTAGATGATGTTTTGTATATTACACTCCCCGAAAGCACCGAATTCGCGGATCTGATGCCTGTTGATGTGCGTCGGCGGATCTCGGCGTGTTTGTACTGTTGAGAGTTGAGACGGCCTCCGGACTTGTCGCCTCGCTTCGCCTCCCTCACCCTGGATCTAGACCACTTGCGCTGACGTCTGTTCTCTGGCAGGGAATGTTACAATTATTGCCTCACTTTCGACGCATCTAGGTCTCAACTGTCCTCGGCATTCCAATCCCTCTTGTAATGGTCGACTTGACAGCCACGTCGCCAGGCTACGGCTAGCGTGAGCGGTCAGCAGGTATGCCATCTGGGAGCCCATCATGCAGACCATCTATAGGCCCGACCAGACCGCTTCGCCCTCGACTTCCTATTGGAGCCACAAGTGTTAGATGTGCCTCAGGCTCATGCTTTCACTTTGCATCTCGTCCTGTTGCAAACTTCACGTCGCGTCCCACTCACAGTACGCACCTGCGCTCCGCCGCGGCCCTCCGTGCTGCTCCTCAAACGATCTTCTACCCTCGCTTTGCGTCGCGCCATCGCCGGGAGCTCGAGGGCCGACCATCCAGTCTTCCATGGCCAACCAATCACTCCATTGTTTTTCTGCCGCAGCCAGTTCTTCTCCCTTGGCTTCATCAAGCGGCTTCATGAATGGAACGCTCTCGTCTCCGCCATATCCGCTCCCTACATCGTACTGTTTCTTGCAACTGCGCCACCCACCGTGCTTGGCAGCGAACAGATAATTTCTCCGTTCGCATTCAACGTGCGGCATGATTCCGCGCTCGTAGTCGTCACCGAAGAAGCCGTGCATGATGGCAGGCTTGTCGAAGCCCGTCACCACCAGGCGCCGGATGTAGGGAATGGGCGACACGTGCATTTGCGGGTGTGAGCCATTGTGATGGTGGCCGCTACCGGGTGGCATGTCGCGAGAGCGAGGGCTGTTGACGTTGCTGCCGCTGCGGGAGTAGGGGTTGAACGTGAAGGGCTGCTGGGAAGCACCGGCGGAGGGTTGGGGATTAGAAGAGGTCACGGGCGTGGAGAGCCATTGGAATGGCAGGCGGATGTTGATGAGCGCACACACGGCTTGTGTGCCGGGCTCGTATTGCGCGTGATCGACGAAGTAGCGCTGGCAGGACAGGTAGGCAGGATGCCAATCGAGAATGTCGAAGGTCGGATCGCTCAGGCCGGCGGGAGGCGTCGGCTGCTGGGAGTCCATGGCGGAGTCTACGAGCGGACGCGTGCTGGAGCTGGCGGAGCGGTGATAGGTCGCATGGTAGAAGGCGGGGCGGTGGGACGAGGAGGAGGAGGAGGACGGGTAGGACGCGTAAGGCGCGGGCGGTGGGAGGGAGCACATCATAGTCGGGCGGGTGGCGGGCGTTGACTCGGCGCGAGTGGTGAAGTCATGCAAGCGTGCTGGTTCTGTTTGGAGGCGGAGATCGGGGAGGAGATGCTGGGTATTAACGATGTAGTAGGCGCGTTTCACGCGGACGCGTGCTCCACCGGGGCAGCCAGACAGTACTACCGCCGCCGCAGTAGCATCACGGACTGCCAACGCCTCGTCATTCTGCCTCTCCGCGCGCGCTCTGCAGTTTGGATTCGTCGAGCGCGGAATCATCATGGCACAGTAGTCTAGGAGAAAGGGTCCGGCGCAGGGTCCAGGTCGTGCATGCTGTGCATGGAGCTTCCTTGCCCGCGGCCATGTGCCACGCCGCAGAACCACGAGGCGAGCACGTTGTACAGCACATTCCAAACCGCATCGCGCATCCCTTCTCCCCTCGGCGATCCCTCCTCTGTCACCCGTTGCCAGTTGCGTGACAAATGCCACGCGCGCGGAGAAAGACGACGGCCGCACAGGAACAGGCAAGGATCATACGTCATCGTCTCTGCACCCGGCGAGCCCCTCCAATGCCTCACTATCTCTTCTCACCCTCTGCACCCTCACCGCCGACTGCTCACACCACATGTCCCGAATCTGCAACATGGCCGCCCAATCCTTCTCCCTCGCCACCCGCAAGCCCTTGAGCAATGGCCAGAGCATTCCCTCCATCCACCTGGGCGTGTACCTCATGTCCGGGAAGGAAGCTTCACAGGCCGTAAGACATGCCCTGGATGCAGGGTATCGGGCCATCGACTCGGCGCAAATGTATCACAATGAACGCGAGGTCGGGGAGGCCATCCAAACCTGGCTGAAAGCGCATCCCGATGTCACGAGGGAAGATATTCATTACACGACGAAACTTGCCAGCAACAGCGATTATGATCGGGGGAGAAAGAGTATCACCAAAAGTGTGAAGGAATGCGGCCTGGGCTATGTAGATCTATTCCTGCTGCATAGTCCGTATGGAGGGAAGCATGCGAGATTGGAAAGTTGGCAGGCCGTGATAGACGCTATTGAAGCTGGGGAGGTCCGATCCGGTGGCGTTTCGAATTACGGCGAGAAGCACGTGAGGCGATTTCTCAGTGTTCTGAGTCCACACATTGCACACGTTGCTGACGATCGACACAGATCGACGAACTCCTCTCTTCCAAGCCTCGCATTCTGCCCACGGTAAATCAAATCGAAGTTCACCCGTTCAACACTCGGTCGGCTCTCACGCAATACTGCATGAGGAACAACATCGTGGTAGAAGCTTACGCACCCCTGGCTCGAGCTTTGCGCATGAAGCATCCGGTCATTGTGGAGCTGGCAAAGAAGTATGCTTGCACGACTGGGCAGTTGATGGTGAGATGGAGTCTTCAGCATGGATATGTTCCTTTGCCGAAGAGTGTCAGAAAGGAAAGAATCGTCGAGAATGCACAAGTAGAGCATTTTGACATTTCAGAAGGAGATTTGCAGAAAATGAACGCGCTGGATGAGTACCTCGTCACCGGTGAGTTGTACTGGGATGCACACCGGGATATGAGAACCGGGATCAGTTGCTGACTGTTACTCCAGACTGGGATCCCCTGGATGCAGACTAGTTCAGGGCCTCGAAGTCAATGCCCGTCTCGGTCTCCGAGCCGATGCCGGTCTCCATGCCCGTCTGGATGCCCGTGCTTGTATCCAAAGCTCCCCGACGCTAACACCACGCATTTAGCACAGGCGAATACGACTGCGCTACTATTGACCATCATACTTTGAACAAAGTGGATCGTACAAATGTGTCGGCTTAGCCGCTGGCATAATAAACTACGGTGTCGGAATGGTATCGAGTACCCAGAAGACACAGAACGCCGATCTCCAGTGACGGCCCTAACTAAAAGTGCAAAGTCAGCTGGCGATGTCTGTTGCGGAAGTGTTAGCAAGAACCTGTCAGAACGGACTCGAATCGCTGCAGAGCGGAAACCCGCCACGCCAGATCACGTCGTCACAATGGGCGGCAACAAGTTCGCGCGGGACCTTTCTAGCCTTCTCATAACAGAAAGCACATGTAAGGATCAGCCTCGAAGGGAGGCGACTATTCTGAGGGACAGAACGTCTTTCAAATTGCATGTCACCGTGGTTCCTTTACCACCTCCCAAGAAACCTTCTGAGGTGTCTCCTTCGCCTCAAGCCCTACCAGCTTACCCATCTTGCGATAGTTTCCAATCACCGCTTTGGAGTCCTTCTCAAATCTCCTCAATCGCCTGTCGCACTTCCTCGCATCATCATTTACCCGCGCACGCGGGAGATACCTGTGCAAACTCCCATCTGTATCGCAGGTCAGCAAAATTATTAGAACAGGAAATTTCTACTCGCCGAGATATCTATCCAACGCGATGGACTGCGCCAGCCTCTTTGGGAATTAGTCAAACCGAATCGCCTTTGGGCCTAAGGGGATGCAGGCTGCATATCTGGATTGTAATAATACCGCTGAGCTTTACAGGCGACACGGAAGTGCGCACTATATCTCGGCTGCATGCATGGTCGATCGCTGCTGCGAGGCTCGGAGCACTGCCGAGAGCATTTCCCTGCCAACTGCCAACAGCAGAGCCGAATTGCTGACGGGAGGCTGAAGAATATCGATCGACGTCGATGATGTTGTGGTTAGACACGAGTTGACGTAAACTTCCTCGTTCGGTGAGAGCAGCTGTTGGAATTCCCGCCCGATGCCAACTACGTAAGAATATAGAGTCTTTTGATCGGAACACATCAGCTTCCTATCGCATCGACCCGTCTTCCATATGAAAACAACGCTATCGCGGTTTTCTCTCTTATTACACTGCATTAACCCAACCGAGATGAAGACTTTGCAACTTCCGGTCGCTGGCGCCATCCTGGTTGGCTGGGCTCAAGCTTGCGCTCGCATCCGCGTCGAATAGATATGCATATGACCTGGATTTTTGATCTCTACTACTATCGAGGACCCTCTATAGAGAATGGACTGGTATACGGCCCGAGGTATCTATAGGCCATACTTCTAGGTTTTTAATTAGCACTACGTATATTTTCATATGCTAAACTCTCGTTTTTATAGCGGCTATAAATATAAGTAGGGCTAAAGTAGCATAGTTAAGCTTTAATAAGAATCTTCTAGGTAACTATTCTATTAAATTAAATCTTTATTAGTCGCCTACGAAGACTAATTATACGCCTCTACGTAGCTATAGGTAGAAATAGATAGGAGAGGCAATGCCTTAACTACGCTAGTAAAGTATATAGTATAGTAGAGTAGAGTAGTAAAGTACAAAATCTAGTATAATATTACTAAGACTACTTTAAATAAAGGACTCTTATTAAGATAGTTTTAAAAACTATCCGACAATAACCTACTTATATTAGAAGTAGGTCTGCTTAATTATAAGTATATAAAAGAGCTATAGAACTCCTAGGAGTTAATAGGATACCTCTAGTATATAGAAGAAGTCCTTAGCTAAGGGTATTTAGAGCTAAAAGGATAATAAGTTACCTAAAACATAGTCTCTAGATCTAGGCTACCTACTATTATAGTTAAGATTCTGCTAGAATACTAAGACTAATTATAGGCTCTAGGTAAGAGCACGTAACTGCCTCTATTTTAATATAACTAAATAGAATAGAGGATAGAGCCGACTCTATAAAGGACGCCTCTATTAAAATAAAGTTAGAATAGAGGAGCCCTCTATTTAGTAATAGATCTCCTTTATATTTAGTAGCGATAGGTATCGCCTCTCTAGATAGTTATTATATATAACTTACTATTTAATCTTACTAAAAGGAATTTAAGACTCTTAGCTTAGATATTAATACTCCTACCTCGTTCTTCTTTATAGATACTTAATAAGCTTTATCCTAATTAAACTTAGCTTCTACTTAGTAATATTATTAAGCTTAACTCTCTAGTTAAAACCTAATAGCTTTATACAATTTTAAGAATATCTGCTTTAGGAAGTATTAGAAGAGTTTCTACTTCTAGTAAGATAAGATCTAGCTACGGAAAGGTAGTTTAATAACTAAGAGCAATACTACTAAACGACTCTAATAATAAAGATTAAGGCTAACTAGTAATAAAAGGACTTAAACTAGCTAGCCTAATTTCTACTATAAAGACCGAAATAAGTTCGACGATTAGGTTAACTAAATAGATATATACTTTATATTTAACTATATTAGCTTAGTACTTAAAACTGTCTTTGCCTATACGTTCCTTTAAGGAAGTATATAAAATTAGATTAAACCCTATCTTAAGGCTTTATAAGAGCAAAGTAAAGCTAGAAGTTAGGGGCCTTAGGCCTATTAAGGGCCTTAGGCCTAACTAGTGCTTAGTAATTAGCTACTACTATATTACTTAGCGCATAGTATTCGTATACGTAGAGTATACGATATATAATAACTCTATAAGAATTAGTACTATCTTCGAATAGAAGGTTTTAGGTAGTCTATATATTACTATATACCCTCTTATAGTTCTAATTCTTCGTCCTTATACGAGGTAGTAGCCTATAGATACTAATATTAGACAAATAAGAGTCGCGTATACGTTATACTAAGTATATAGGCTCTATACTATAAGCTCTACTAGTATAAGAAATAAGTAAAGAGACGCTAAACCTTAAGGAAATAATAGTAGAAGATAACGTTAACGTAGAGTATAAGTAACTCGAACGTAATATAAAGAAGCTTTATAAGTAACTTATAGTATATATACTATAAGAAAAGTATAAGTGCTTTAAGCGCAAACTCGCTATAACGCTAGAAGGTAATAGCTTACCCTCTAGCAAATCTAAATCCTATTATATATAGAGTAGTATAGAAGGAAACGCTAAAGAGAAGGAAGGGGAAGCTAGTAAAGCTAGTATAGTAGATATATAGACCGTACGTAATATATAGTTAAAGAGCTCGTTAGCAAAGGGCGCAAAAATACGCGATCTAAAGCTATTTAAGAAAGAAAGCGAAGATAAGGCTTAGGAATTTATTCGCTATCTTAAAATAATCTTTATTAATAACCTAATAATATACTATAGCTCTTATAAGAAGGCGCTATATACTATTATATAGCTCGTAGACAAGACAAATAATACGTAGTATAACTAGTACGACGCTAAGAACCTTCTAGCTAGATATAGCTAGAAAGACTTCTAGCAGTTTATATATAATATAATTAGAGATTAAGCGAATTATAAACTTCTTACTACTATTAAGTACGAGAAGGCCTATTAGCGTAAAGGGCAAAGCATATAATAGTTTATAAACGAGTTAGTCTATCTTAAGGCGTAACTTAGTAACTACTATAAGCTATAGCTAGTTTACTAGCTACTCGCAAAGTTAAGAGCTCCTTTATAGAAGGATATTATTAAGAACTATAATATAATAGGGTTTAAGAAAGCTAACCTTATAGCGCTTATAATATATTTAGAATAGGCTAAGAAGGCTATATTCTTATAAAGCAACTATAGTAGTTTATCTAGCAAAAGCAGGCTAAGTAAGTATATTAGATGCGAGATATAAGCAAACTATAAGCATAAAGGTAGTAATAATACTACGATATAACTTAGAAAAGAGAGATCTAACCTAATATTAGAGTTATTAGGTATATACTATAGGCTAGTACGAGGATAATAGGCTCTAGATTATAACTATACGAATATCTACCTCGTTATCCTAAGTACGACGGTAGTAGCGAAGAGTATCTCCTTACTAAGCTAGATAGGCTCGGCCCGTTCTTATAGTAGCTATCTAAAAATAGGCCGGGCTAGTATATCCTATTTATATCTATATAGGGCATCTTTATATTATCCTCTTCCCCCTTCTAGAGGCGCTATCTATAGCGCGTATTTCTCGTAGTACGATAGTACTATTGCGTATTAGAGTTTCGTTACTATATATCGCGAATTCTAGAGGTTTATTATTCTAGCTAATTAGAGGCGGCGGGAGGGATAGGCCGTAAAAAACTATTAGCTAATTATAGAGCGTTCTAGCCGTTGCTACTATTAGAGTTTAGCTATTCTATTCTAAACCTCTTCTGCTATTCTTATATCTATATTCGCCTAGATTTTAGTATATCCTTCTTATACTAAGTAGCGCTAGAATAGGGTAGAACTATACTAACTTAGCCTAGCTTATATAAGATATCGTCGGCTACTACTAAATTCTATAAGAGCTACCTAGATAAGGCCTAAACTAAGCCTAAGAATACTAACCCCTACTTTGCCTATATTAGCTAAGCTTCTAAGTACCTCGATCTTCGTAGCCTCTACTAAATTATTAGCGAGAAGGTCCCTTTAGGCCTTACCTATAACTACCTATCCTATTAAGGTAATAAGAACGCTAATTACCTCTAGGTAGGTCTAGATTACCCTAGTTTATACTAGATATACTAATCTTATAGCTCTTGCCTAAATATAAGGCTAAGTAGGATATATTTAAGAACGAGATCGATAGTATATATATAAATAGCCTCCTTCTCGACCGAGCTACTATAAAGGACCTTAAAGATCGTATCGAGATCTAAGCTAGTAATGCGTAAATCCTATACTACTCTAACTAGCTTATAGCTAACTAGGCGTATATATCCCTATCGCTAAGGCCTAATAGCCCTAGAATTAGGTATATAGTAGTCGTACGTAGCGTAATAACGCGCGGTTCTCGTCTTTCGTCTCTAGGTAGCTAGACTTAGAAATCCTCGTAAGCACTATAGTTTAGATTAAGTAATAGCTACGCTTATAGTTACGCTTCTACGTTTAGCTCGCGAACCCTCGTATTAGCTATATTATCTCTCGTATTAGCTAGTAGGGCGGGTACGTATAGAATATATAATAATACTAGAACTATAAATAAGAAACGTAGGGTAGAGAATTAATTCCTATAGAGAAGAGCCTAAGCTCGCGCTTTTATAGGCACCTAAGATACTAAGAATATATAGTTTCTACCTATTAATCCTCCCTTTCTTTATATCTAATTAGATACTCTAATAAACGAGATAGCCTGCGAAGTCCTATTATATACCTCTACGCGGTCGCAGGTAGAAATAGGCAGCTTCGGCTATGCTAGCAAAGTATAAGGCAACCTCCGGGCATAGTTCTTTAAGCGTACGGTAGGCTTTAAAGCCTAGGTTCTATAGGGCGTATACCGGGCGAACTTTAATAAATACTAAGAACTAGAGCTAGCGCGGCTAGAACTAATATAAGACCTAGTGCTAAGGGACTAGACTAGAATCTCTAGATAGTAAATTCTGTCCTAGGCTTAGAAGCTAAAGTAGTAACCTAATACTAAAACAAGCTAAAGAGGAGGAAGGAGTATACTATAACTAAGGCTTTAAAGTAAAGCAGAAAGAGCAGAGAGGATTATAGGACAAAGTAGCTAAAACCCTAAGGAAACGTCCTAGTCTAAGTAGAAGGCAGGACAATAAGCTAAATAAGAGGCCTTGCGACCCTGTTAGGAAGCACCCTAGGGGAGAAAGGAAGATATACCTCTACGTGCTAGCATGCACCTCTAGTACTACTAGGTTTAACTACTT
The DNA here is from genome assembly GCA_023512815.1 of Cercospora zeae-maydis. Classification (NCBI taxonomy): domain Eukaryota; kingdom Fungi; phylum Ascomycota; class Dothideomycetes; order Mycosphaerellales; family Mycosphaerellaceae; genus Cercospora; species Cercospora zeae-maydis. The sequence goes on along the minus strand of JAKLWY010000001.1, from coordinate 4,753,719 downwards.
ATTCTAAGGGATTAGGTACCCCGCCTATAGGACCTATATGCCTACTAGGTCCTATAGCAGAATTATATAATAACTAGCAGAACTATAGGAATAGAGATATTTATCTAAGGTCTAGCCTTCTAGGACACCCTATAACTAACCCTAAAGGCAGAGCATCTAATAAAAGCAACCCTTATTCTGCACTTAAGGCTACCTGCAATAGAAGGGCTAGTTTAGAATACTGCTGCTTAATGCAATTTCTATAAATATAGGTTATATAACTTAGGTGCTAAGTAAGACAGAAAGTTTAAGGTAGGATTTTAATATTAGAGAGGGCTCCTACTATAGACTAGCAATAGCTTATAGGGGATGCAAGCTATATAAGCAAAAAAGAGGACATAAATTAATATAGATATTAGGATAGGGATAAGGGCTGCCTATATAGCCTATAGTCCCTAGACTAGCAGATAAGAGGATAGGCTTCCTAAAGCACTAAGGATACGCAACCGTTAAGGAACTAAATATAGGAATATAAACGTTAAGGCTAGCTTACTTTATCCTAAGGAGATCTAAACTAAAGGAAGTTAATAGGGGTATAGGGACCTGCTATAGAACGAGTAAAGACGTAGAGTAGTTTTTATGCTAGAGTGCGTAGCATAAGGGCTTTTCCGCTTATAGAACATATAGGGCGTGCTGCTTACTCGAGTATATAACGAGGTAGACTAGCGTATAAGACTTATCTATCTAATAAACGAGATAACTATTCTAAAAAGATAGTTTAGTAGAACTAACTTCTATAAAATAATAATAAACTAAGTACTATTTATTCTTTCTAACGTATTAGACGTTTATAACGTTACTATTTTCCTTTGCTAAACTAAACTAGCTAGTTCTATTTACTATATATATATAGCTATACTAATCTCCTTAAACTTATTTTCCTTATTATTTAGGTAGTTAGCGCTATTAAATAGAAAGTACTTTAACTAGCCTAAAAGGGCCTTCTTAATATATAAGAAAAAGCTCTAATCCTTTACTATATCCTTTTTAGCCTTAACTAAGCACTTATATAGCTGCGCGAATCTCTTCTTTACTTATAGAACCTAGACTTATTTATACTACTTCTCGTAGGTAGTATAGTCTATATATAGAAGCATAAGAGCCTCTTAGCTTACCTCTAGTTCTTTCTAGCTACGGCGTTCTATTAACGCGTCTAAAACTAGCCTAACGCTATTAAGCTATTGCTCCTAGAGGAGTCTACGCTCCTATAGCTTATTAGGGAAATCGGCGCCTATAAACGTCTTAGATATTAGTAGCATCGTAATATTACTAATAAGAACCTCTAGAAAGCCTAGGGTATTCTTTCTAACTAGCTCTTAATTATAATACTTAATAAGCGTTAGGTAGACTATATATTATAAGGAGATGCTAGAATTCTCTCCGTAGGTAATTATCTAATATATTAGTACTTAGTCGCTAGGTATAGTCGAGATGTTCTATAGGCGTAGGCTAGCGTTCTATAGGCTATTCTTTCCTTAGTCTAAGACGTAGACTAGCGTCTACTTAGAGTCTAAGTCTTCGTTCTTATTCTTATTATTATTAAGTTTATTAACTATATCGTAGATTAGACCTAGGTAGCTAGTGCTACTAATAATATTAAACTTAGCGTATTTAGCCTCGTTCTCCTCCTTATCGTCCTTGCTATTAAAGTCGGCCTACGGCTTATAATTAGGTACCTATATAACTAGTCTATAGCTAGAGAGGGTACTATTAAGAGAAACTATAGTAATCGTATAGGCGGTCTCTCGTCTATCTTTCTATACTACTAAAGGGCCTTTAATAAACTTCTCGCTAGTAGCCTAGTTCCTCTTAATAATTAGGATTATTAGGTCGATTTAGCCGGTAGGCTCGCCCTACTAGTACTAAGCTATTATTAGGTATACGATAAATCTATATATAGCCTTATCGCGTAGAGAATCTTAGGCTAGCATATTAAGTAACTAGATAGTCGGGTCTTATTATATTAGCTACTAAGTAAGAGAAAAGAATATATTTAGTATCTATCTATATATATTATAGTAGAAGTAGAGATAGTAGCGGTATAAGTCGAATTCTTAGTATATCTAAGAAACTATATCTAGGTCCTTTACCTACTAATTAAGAAGGCCGCTAAATATATTAAAGCTATCCTTAAGGAGCTTTCTATTCTAAGCTTTCTATATATCCTAAATAGTCTTAAATTCTAAGTAAGATAAACAGGTATTAGTAAAGTCTAGTTTAATTCGTATAGGCCTAAGCTTATTATCGTTAGCTTTTAGAATAGGCTTTTAAGTAGCTTCTACGTTGCTATAATTATCGTCGAACTAAACTAGCTAGTTCGCTTTATTTAAGCTTATATACTACTTTCCCTTAGCCTTCTTAGACTTCTTGCTCTTTATAGACTTCTTTAGAGTATAAGCTAGAGGTATAGGCGTAGAATCCTTAGTATCTTCGATCTCTAGCTACGAGCGAGTCTTCTTTTTAGGGCTACTATCTTCTTCTTTATTAACGTTAGCTTTATACTTAGTCTTCTTATAGGCCTTCTTATTAGCTACTACCTTTACTATAGCCTTCTCTATATTACGTAGCTAGCTCTTACTAGCCTATTAGTCTATCGCGTCTATCTTCTATATCTATAGGTCTTTCCTTAAGTTATTAGGTATATCGTTAATTAATCCCTTTACTAGTAGGTATAATCTACGGGAGATATTCTATAAGTTATAAAGGCGATTAGATGCCGTTATTATTAATTCTACTACTAGAAGGCTAACTACCTTAGCTATTTCTACTATATAGGTATAGTAGAAGAGAGAACTAATATCTAGGGATTCGTACTTATTAAGAGGGATTATATCTAGCTTTCTATATATACTATTCTTATAGCGCTCTTCGAGATAGTTAGCGTATAAGATAGTAATACGGACGCAGACTTCCCTAAGATCTAAATAAGGCTTCTTAATTACCTTATTAACTAGATTATCTAATAGGTCCTTATTATAGCTATACGTCTCGTAACGTATTACTTATTCTTTTACCCTACTAGCTAGTTTATATAGACGAACTAAAACAATTATTTCTAGCTCTAGGGCTATAGTAATAGATCGAGAGTAGGTTACCGCGGCCTTACTTTAGCTAGCTTCTTTCTATTAGTAGTTTAGCACCTTAAGCTCGTAGTCCTTATAGTAAAGGTCTCTAATCTTATAGTATAGATATACGAACGTATCGGGACGTAGTTAGTCTTTATTAGCGAGGTTTATTTCCTTATAGACCTAGCGCTCGGCTACTTTATAGAAGCTCTTAAACTTATTAGAAGCTAGATTAAGGTAGCTAAGAAAGTTATAGCTAGACTTAGATAGCTTACTAAGTAGCCTAATTATAGCTAAGCTTCTATTAAAACCTATTAAATAACTATTAAGTTATATCCTTATAGGCACTCGTCGGATAGGTATAATACGTAGTAGAAGTAGAGGCGATAAGTAGGAACTAACCGAGTTAATTGTGTTAGTTTAGTTATAGGTTGCATCTTACTCCTAAGATAGGCATTAGCTAAGTTATATAACCTAGTGTTATATAACCTATATTACCTAATCCTAATCCCTAAAGTATCTCTTAGAATGTCTAACTAGACTATACTTCCTAATACTCCTACTTAGGCTAGATAGTCTTCTGCTTGCATTTAAAACTAATTCCTAGATTCTAATTACTTATTAAGTATAGCAAGCTACTTCTCCTATAGTGCAACTCCTAGGCTTAGTATAATCTAGATCTCCTACTTCTTATACGAAGTAGTAAGAAATAGATTTTTCTTTTGTCTCTCTAAGGTCTAGAGTTTAATCTATAGTTAGGGCAGGAATCTTTTGCCCTTCCTTATATAAGTTATAGTTGTCTTATAAACTCCTAAAACTATAGCCTATTCTTTAGTTTAGTTAGGCTATTAGTAACTATCTCTTTTGTTAGAACATATTCTACTATAACCTTCCTTTACTACTAGAGATGTCTAATATAGTTATATATAATATTAATATATTTAGATCTCTTATAGGTGTATATATCCTTAATAAGGGTTAAAGCTGCCTAATTGTCCCTTATAATTTTTACTAGCCTTAGCTCTTTTACTATATTAGGATAGGCTTTAATAGTTAGCTAAAATAGGCATTCTCCTACTAACCTTACGTAGTCTATCTCTCTTAAGAGTACTACTAAGAATTAAGACTACTTTATATATATATTTATAGCTATATACTTAGCTTCTATTATTAATGTTGCAATAGACTTTTGCTTTCTGCTTATCTAAGAAACTAGGGCTCTATAAAGGAAGAAGATACTTCTAAGGATTAGGACTCTATCTGCCTTATCTATTATATAGTTAGAGTCTAAATATCCTATTAGCTTTCCCCCTTCTCTTCTAAATATTAACTCTAAGTCTTAGGATAATCTTAGGTACCTTGCTAGTTTCTTTAGAGCTTGCAAGTATCTCCTAGCTAGGTCTAAAATATATAAGCTTAGCCTACTAAGAGAGAAAGCAATGTCTAGTCTTATTATAACTATAAGCTATATCTAGCTACTAGTTTAACTTTAGTACTCTGTCTTATTTCCTCTCTTATTATATAAGCCTATTAGTTTTAGACTATTATAACTATTTATTAGGGAGAGAGTTAGGTTAGCTATCTCCTTAGTTATTCCTAGCTTTATAAGGTTCTCCTAGATAAAGTGTTTCTAATTAAGCTTTAAAGTTCTAGCTTATCTATCTCTTATTAACCTTATTCTAAGGATCTTCTCTAGTTCTCTAAGATCTTTAATCTTAAATACCTTGCCTAGCTATTCCTTAAACTAAAGCATATCTTCTAGCTTTAGTACTATAATTAGAATATTATCTATATAGGTTAGGATTAGAATGTTCCTTTCCTAGTAGATAAGAAGGTATAGGTCTACTTCTAATTATATAAACCTAATCTATTTTAACTTTAAGACATAGAGTTTGTTCTAGTCTCTTACTACTTACTTTAGTCTATATAAGCTTCTTAGGATTTATAGGACTATATTAGATAGAATCTTAACTCCTAGTAGTAGAATTATAAAGATCTCTTCTTAAAGCTTGCTCTTAGTAAATGCATTGTTTATATCTACTTAGTAAAGTTCTAGATCCTTCTTATAGACTATAGCTATAAATACCCTTAAGGTATTATACCTAACTATTAGTATAAAAGTTTCCTAAAAGTTAATTCTAAATTTCTAAGAGAAACCTCTTATAACTAGTCTTGCTTTAAACTTTTTAATAGCTCTACTAATTAATCTCTTTATATTAAATACCTATTTAGATATTATAAGGTTTACTTCCTTTAGGGGAATAACCTCTATCTAGGTATTATTACTTCTTAATATAGTTAGCTCCTTCTAGACTATATCTTCCTATATATGTCCCTATTTAGGGTCCTAAATTGCCTCTTTATAGGACTTTAGAATAGGTACCTCTTATCTCTATATAGAGACTTAAGGGGTAAGTGCTATAAATATAGACTCTTAGACTTCTAATAGGGCCTCCTAGATCTACTCCTAATCTTAGCCTTAGACTTAGCTAAGGAATACTCTATAGTGCTTTGCACTTAGCTCTTCCTCCTATCCTTATTCTCTCTATCTCTTCTAAAGCACTTGTCTTATAACTATACTATAAGCTTTTAGCTCTAGGACTAGTTCTTTATCTAAGATAGATCTTCTTCTCTTTTAGCTATAGGTCTAGTCTTAGTCTCCCTCCTAGTCCTTATTTTTCCTTAGGTTCTGCTCTATAGTATTTAGGGCGAGTATAGGTGCGCCTGCGTTACGTAATAGGCGAACTAAACTAGCTAGTTCGGTTAGATTACGTAACTGCTAAACTAAACTAGGTAGTTTAGTTGCTACTAGCGGTCTATCTCTAATCTTAGTATCTATATGCTTAAGGTTTTCTTCTTCTAGATCCTCTATCCTCTAGTACTCCTCCTTATCCTTTAGTAGAGGTAGCAACTATATAAAGAGTATCTAGCTAGGACCTATAGGTTTAGTTACTATAGCTATAGGTATAGCAGTTATAGAGGGTATAACTACTATTAGCTTCTTTAGAGGTCTGCTAACTAGGTTTCTAATAAGTGCATTGCTTACTTAGTTAAGCTTAGGAACATTTAGCTCTATATCTCCTCCTTTCTTATACTTAAACTAAGTTATAGTGCTATAGGCTTTAATAGCTCTTATATTAGGCTCCTAGAAGAGCTATATTTTAGTAGTATTAGGAACATACCTAATAAATATAGTATCCTTGCCTCTATTTATTAGTTTGTCTAACCTTATCCTAGCTAGGTAGGACTTAGAGTCTATATAGACTACTACTTTGCAACCCTAAACTCTAAAGTATAATACTAAGGGTTAGATGCCTAAAAAGGCCTCCTTAGGTAAAACCTTAAAACTATCGATTTCTAGGCTATTAGGAAGAGAATTTCTAATAACTATATAGGCTGCTAAGGCTTCTAGCTAGAATTTAATAGGCATATAAGCATCTTCTAGCATTGCTCTTATATAATCTTTAGAGGTTTAGATTAACCTCTTAACTACTCCGTTCTAGATAGAGTTATATGCTTTAGTAGTATAGAAGGAAATTCTATATTCCTTCTTCTACTATTTTAGTATAGTAAGAAGCTCTCTTGCCCTATTACTCTTTATAGCCTAGAGGAGATTTCCTAATTATAGCTTAGCTTTTACCTTCTAGTCTCTAAGGATACTTAGTATATCTTCTCTAGACTTTATTAGGAAAGTCTATTTCTTTCTTAAGAAGTTATTAATAACCTTAAGCTACTATTTATATCCTAGTCTTAAGACGGGCAAAGGGCTATAGACATTAATAGAAACTAGAGATAACCTTTAGGGTTTTCTCTTAGTTTCTTTCCCTCTATATTTCTTTATTTTTGCTAAGGAATATACCCTATATAGCTAGTGTTCCTTTAGAATAGGAATCTAAGCCTTTAAGTTAGATACCTTATATAGGTTTCTAAGAAGACCTTCTCTAAAGTATATAAGTCTCCTATGCTAGAGCTCCTACTATTCTTAGGACTTCTCCTAGGCTTTAAAGGCATAGGCTTTATTCTCTTAATTCTAATTAAGGCATAGTATTACAAGTTCCTATAAGGCCTTATTAATCTCCTTAATAAATAGTACTCCTCCTAATAGTTTTGTCTAGATAACTAGTTTCCTAGATAATAAAACAAGTATAAACTTTAGTAGCTAAATACTATACTACTAGCTAAATTAGCTCTAAGAAACAAGATTAACTCCTAAGCTAGGCATAAAGAGGACATCCTTAAGTATAATCTGTTTTCCCCTTCTCCTACCTATTACTATATCTCCTATATATATAGCTATTAAATAGCTACTACCGACCTTAATCTACTTTTTCCTCTAAAGAGGTTTTAGTTCTCTAAAAAGTAGTTCCTAGTTAGTTATATATAATAAAGCGCAAGAGTTAAGCAGCTATTTTAATAGTATATACTTGCCTTTTGCTTCTATAGTTAAGTATATAACCTTATCTATATTATTATCCTCTAATAGGGATTAAGATATCTTAGATATTACTAAAGGTTCTTTATCTTCTTAGGTAGTATAAGCCTTCTTAGAAAACTTTCTTAAGCTTTATCTTTTCTTAAGGGATTAGACTTTTAAGTTAAGTTTCTTTACTATTTCTTTTAATATTTCCTTATCTAGTAAGGATCTCCTCCTAAAGCTGCTCTCTCTAGGTAGTATTCTTCTCTTTTCTACCCTATAGCTCTATCTCGGGTTAATAGTTCTCTTAGCTTTATTAAGGTATAGATACTTAGTAACGCCTCTAAAATACTCCTAATTATAAAGGTAGCATTTTAGCCTCGTGCCTTAGATCCCTTTCCCCTTAGTAAATATTACTATTTCTTAGGACTAGTTTAGTCTAGCTTTATATAATTCTAGTAGCTATAGTATACTCTTATATAATATAGACTGCTAGGCAAGGATAGTATCCTTTATGCTTTAGTACGCCTTAGGCAAGCTATTAAGGAGATGCTTAAGTCTCCTCTTTAGCTCCTTATAGTATGCCTCCTAAGGGTCTACCTCTATAATCCTTCTAGCTATGCTAGCTAGTTATACCTATATCTTTCTAATTATTATATCCTCTATTATCTAGAAGTTTATAAACTCCTAGATATATACTATTGCATATATAGTATATATCTTGCTATACTTAGCTCTTATCTTTTCCTATATCTTTAAGGCTTGTCTCTCTTTAATAGTCTCCTCCTAATTATCTTCTAATAGGTAGATTATTATCTCGTACCTAGTAGTAGTATTAGCCTTAACCTATTCTAGGTTACTTCTTAAGTGCCTTAGGCTAAGTACTAATAGTAATAACTCTATAGAGGACTCTAGTAGGGTCTCTAAGATAATCTAAAATATATCTTTTAATTTAAGGTAGTCCTATAGCAGGCTAAACTATTATCTCTAGTTCTCTTTATATAGTACTAGTATAGCCCTTCTCTTGCTAATTCTACTTACTAAATCTATTTCTATAAAGTTAAATAAATAAACCTAACTCTAGAAAATATAAGCTCTTTTAATCTAATAGTAGTTTCTAGATAGCTGCTTTCCTTTATTGCTAAGACTCTTCTCTCTTAGCTAAGGTATCTAAGGACTCTTTTCTCTTAGGGGAGTTAGTTTAGTTCTTAGGTAGAGAACCTCTAGAAGATCTACCTTCTTAGAAGGGCACTGCCGGCTAGTTCTAAGGTATTAGTAGTACTAAGTGCTTAGGTCTAGTCTTATCCTTTTAGGTGCTATAGCCTAAGGCTTACCCTTTCCTCTTTATACTCTTCTAATCTTAAGTATGCCTTACTAGGCTTTTCTCTATCTTACCTGCTCTTTAGGGACGTCTAGTATATAGCTAGGATTATCTAAAGCTTCTTAGTAGTATAGATAGGATATGCCTCTAGTCTCCTATATGCTCTTTTCCTGCTTCTCTATCTAGTTAATACTATAGGTCCTATAAGAGGTAAAACGTATTACTTTAAGGATAAGAAGGCTAACTCTTACTACCTAGGGCCTCTCTGCAAACCTAGGCTTATAACCTATCGAAACCTATTAAATAACTATTAAGTTATATCCTTATAGGCACTCGTTAGATAGGTATAACACGTAGCAGAAGTAGAGGCGATAAGTAGGAACTAACCGAGTTAATTATATTAGTTTAGTTATAGGTTGCATCTTACTCCTAAGATAGGCATTAGCTAAGTTATATAACCTAGTGTTATATAACCTATATTACCTAATCCTAATCCCTAAAGTATCTCTTAGAATGTCTAACTAGACTATACTTCCTAATAGCTTCTAGCTTTATTATTAGTATTAGATACTCTAGAGACCTTATTCTTAGGGATAATAAAGTAGGCGTCTATAATAGCAAAGCTATTCTTATTAATAATTTAGAGGTTCTTATAGCTAAATAGGTCTAACTAGAATATAGCCTTTATACTCTTAATAAAGCTAGCCTTCTAAAACTTGCTAGAGATATAGCTAGATATAGGCTAGAATAGATTATCCTTCTTTCTATTATAGAGAGCTTAGTATAGTATTTATTTAGACTAGGTTAGGCCTAGTAATTAGAGATTCTTAGTAGAGACGTTCTTAAATAGTATAAAACAGTAGAGGTACTAGTATAAGAGCGAAGTAAAGCTAGAAGTTAGGGGCCTTAGGCCTTACTAGTACTTAGCAATCGGCTACTGCCGTATTGCTTAGTATATAGTATTTATATACGCGGAGCATGCGACATATAATAACTCTATAAGAATTAGCGCTATCTTCGGATAGAGGTCTAAGGTAGTCTATACGTTGCTATATACCCTCTTATAACTAGCTAGCCTTCTTATAGATCTTAAAAGTAGAATTAAGAAAGTTAAAGTAGGGGAACTCTCTACCTAAGCTAAAAGAGTTCTATAATATATTAAGGAGGCCTTTATGCTTCTTAGCGAACTACTTACCTCTTTTATAGATATCTATTACGCCTTTTAGTCCTTTTAGTACTTCTTCTTAAGCATAAGAGGAGGTATGCTAGCCGAGTTCTTAAATAAACTAGAAGATAATAAAAGCGTAGTAGTCGTCGTCTCTCTAAATAGCGCTATAAATAAAGCGTAGAATAGTTTGCTTCTCTTCTTCTATTCCTACGTTAGTAATAGCTTCTAGTATCTATACCTAAGTATACTATCTACCTAGCTTAGAAATATTAAGCGTAAAGTTATAGAAATTAGCTAGTTTAGAGTTAGTAGTATAGGCGAGCGCGTTAGAGTTAAAATAGCAGACTACTACCTTAGGCTTAGAAGTAGGCGCTTTAGTAGTCGCGTTAGTTATAGCGATATCCTAGTTAGTTATTATACTAGTAAGATAGAGGAAGAGAAAACTAGACTATATAGAAGAAAGTATACTATATATAAGCGAAGAGAATCGGTTAGAGGTAGGCGTTTCTATAAGCGAGTTCTTAAATAAGAGCTTAAGTAAGTACGTAAAGTAGAAAATACGTAAGTCTTCTAAATAGGTAGGTTTATACTAGTAGTAGTAAGAATAGTTAGTATATATATATAGGAGAAGTTATAATATAGAGTTTTCGCGGTTTATTTACTTAAAAACTTTATATAACTATCGTTACCGCTACTACCTATACTTAGCGGAACTAGAGTAGTTACTATAGTAACCTTTAAGAGTTATTATACTTAAGGTAAATATTAAGGTTAATAAAACTAAGAAGAGACTAGAAGGGCTAAAAAGAAGAGGAGTTTTATACTTAAACCTACTATCTAAATATAAGGGTATTCGTAGCTATATATTAGAGGACCCTTAGCGCTATTAGAAGTAAACTAGCTAGTTCGCTTTATTATTATAGCTAGAAATAAGAACGCATATACGTTTTCGAGATTACTTTTAGGTAGCTATTAGCTAAAATTAAGTAAGAATAGCCTAATCTTATCTCTCGTTACTCCTAGGAGCCTAAGCTAGTTAGGAAATAGTATTTCTCTAATAGTAGATCCTCTTATTTATAGTAATAGCTCTTTTATCTAGCTTCCTAAGGTCTATTCTACTTCTACTACTAATCCTCTCTTTCTTATAGTACTAGCTATATAAGAGTAATAAGTACTACGTTTCTCCCTATTTCTTATACTAATACGAACGTAATAGAAATAATTTTTTGAAATTTAGGGGCCTACTAGGATTCCTCTAGTATTAGAATATCTAGCTAGTAGATATACTCCCTTCTCTCTTCTTAAGTTATTCCTAATAGCTTACTAATCCGAATCTAAGAGTATAGATAGCTACGCGGCCGTAGCTTAGGAGGTAGAGGACCTAGCTATCCTAGATTAAAGTTATTCTTCTTAGGAACTATAGCCTCCGGATCCCTCTATTACAATACTAGCTTTAGGTTAAATCTAGGGAACGTATAGTAAAGGACCTCCCTACTAAGCTCCTTAATCTTATATGCCTTTTCCTTATAAATAATAGTATATATAAGAAACGGACCGCGCTATTAGTACTATAGCTTATTTAAGAAGCTCGTTTTTAGTTCTAATTAGTAAACGACTATTATCTATCTAGGACGAAGCTCCTACTAATTAGTATTCTTATAGTTATCGAAGTACTTAATATTATGCTTCCTTAGCTAGTCCTATTAGGCACGAGCTTTCTTAAGCGTCGTATATATCTATTCTATAGCTATAGCTCGTATCGCTAATAAGGAAGAATAGTTATAGACTATCTCTTACTTAGCTACTTAGTAAGTATAGAATTTAAGCTCTACTAGTAGTATAGCATTCCTGCCTATTATTATCTTCGCTAGAGTTAGCTCTATTATCTAGTTTATAGTAGTACGCTCTACCTAAAGGACTAATAGAATATATTTAACTATAGTAGTTACTTCTCTACCTATTAGTTTAGAGAGAGCTACTAGAATTAGGTAGTATCCCTATTCGACAATCCTATTAGCTTGCGAATAGTAAAGGGAGATTATAACTTGCTTAATTCCGTAGCTTATAAGTAGTGCTTCTTAAACGTTCTCTCCGCCTCTATCTATATAGATCTTAGCTATAGCCTCCTAGCGGTAGATTAAGTCCTCGTAGATAAACTTCGTAATATATCTAGTATTAACCTTATAGTTTTCTATTATCTATATTAAATAGGCCTCTAGCTATCGAGAAATAGCCTCTCTTATAATAACGAGGTAAAGTCTAGTACTAATAAATACTACGTCTAGGTACTATTGCTTTCTAAGATACTATTTCTCGGAAGCGTAGAGTAGGCTAGGACGCTAGTAACTATTTCGGAGTATATATTACTAGCAACTCTTATAGAAACGAACTACTATAGTATAAACGCTCTCCTACTACTATCGCTTAGTAACTATCTTATATATCCGTTCTAGGCCTAGATGTCTATAGTAGTCGTAGTAGCTAATATAATACCGCTATAGCTCTACTACCGTATCGAACCCTAACCTAAAATATATACTACGCGACTCGTTATATTAAAAGCTCTCTTTTAAGCTACCGAACGCCTCGCTAGCCTCTAAAACCGTCGAGATATCGCTATCTCTTTCTACTACTACTTCTAGTATATCGCGATACGCAAATTCTTCTTATAGATAGCCCGCTAGCCTAGTGCGCACTAAGCCGTTTCTATAGAGCCTTAAACTTAGCTTAATACTACCCTATCCTACTATAAAATACTCTAACTTTAAACGCTAATTATAATACGAAACGCTAACTAATTCTACTACCGAGTATACTATTTAAAAGAGCTTATTCGCCTCTATAAAAGGCGTACTAAAGTCGAAACGGTAGCGCTAACTACGACGTCGCTATTATAGTAGAAAAAGCACGACTTATAAAACTAATAAACCTCTCTCTCTTTTATTATATATTCTATACTAGGGTAACCTAGAGTCTATAATAGGGTTAGATTAGAGTAGATTAGTAAAGGAATAAAGGGTTTATAGGCGGTACTTACACTACTCTACTAGAAGGTTGCTCTACTCTTACTTTAAGTAAGGTATTAGTTATAGAAGACCGGCCTACTAAAGAGTAAGAGTTTATATTTTAATTCTATTTATACTAGGTTACCTACGTTTAGCTTCCTAAACTATTATATAGACGAAACGTCGCCGTAGACTAGTATACTTCTTCTAGAAGTATACCTTCTCTTACTTTAGTAAGTAGAGGAGTATCCTAGTATCGTAAGTAGGCTAGCGCTATTATAGTAGAAAAAGCACGACTTATAAAACTAATAAACCTCTCTCTCTTTTATTATATATTCTATACTAGGGTAACCTAGAGTCTATAATAGGGTTAGATTAGAGTAGATTAGTAAAGGAATAAAGGGTTTATAGGCGGTACTTACACTACTCTACTAGAAGGTTGCTCTACTCTTACTTTAAGTAAGGTATTAGTTATAGAAGACCGGCCTACTAAAGAGTAAGAGTTTATATTTTAATTCTATTTATACTAGGTTACCTACGTTTAGCTTCCTAAACTATTATATAGACGAAACGTCGCCGTAGACTAGTATACTTCTTCTAGAAGTATACCTTCTCTTACTTTAGTAAGTAGAGGAGTATCCTAGTATCGTAAGTAGGCTAGGACCTAAACGCGATTAGAAATAGAGTATATAGGCAGTCCTCTTAGCGTAAGACTATTATACGAACCTCTTTTTACCCCCTACTCTAACTAGAAAGCAAAATACTCCCTATATCGAACCTCTACTAAAATAGAAATAGATAGTAGCTTCTAAGAAGGTACGGCACCTACCCCTACGCTCTAGGTAAGGCTAAGCACTCCTATTAACCGTACCTACGGCTAGGATACGTAGAATAATATCGCGAACCTAGAAAACCTAAAAAATTACCTAAATAGGACCTCCCTTAAATATAGTACCTAATAGCTTTTCCCTTCTCTAAAAGACTCCCTAAGCCGCTAGCTCTAGGAAACGATAGAATTAGACGCCGAAGAAGCTACTAAACGCTAGAAGAAAGCCCTCGTCTATTAAGTCTTACGTAAATAATAACTATCGCTAATAGATAACAAATATACTACGCTAGAGTAGCTAATAAATAAAAGGAAACCTCTCTCTTCCTTTACGAAGCAAATCTAATATAAGTAGATTATAGGGAAACTCTAAGAAGCCTATATACTACTCGTCGAAGTAGTAGGACTCGCTATAGACCTCTTAGAAGAGATAGCTTTCCTAGATCTTATAGAGATCTTTTAGGACTATACTAAGTGCTTAAAGCTTCTAGTACGACCGGCCGAGGCTATTATAAAGTAAGTTACGTCCCTCGAATAAGCTACGAAGGCTATAGTCCGTAATTATAAGAGAGTATATAGTAACGTATAGACTACCTTAGACCTCCGTCCGAAGATAGCGCTAATTCTTATAGCGTTATTATATATTGCATGCTCCGCGCATAAGAATATATACTAAGTAATGCGGTAGTAGCCGATTACTAAGTACTAGTAAGGCCTAAGGCCTCTAACTTTTAGCTTTACTTCGCTCTTATAGTAATATAGCCTAATATTAAGAAGTGCAGTCTAGTAAGTACTTCCTAAGGCACTAAACTAAACTAACTAGTTTAGTTCTAGGGTTAGGTAATATAGGTTATATAATATTAGGTTATATAACCTACTAGGAAATATATCTTAGGAGAAGGTATAACCTATAACTAACTAATATAATTAACTCGGTTAGTTCCTACCTACTATCTCTACTTCTACTACGCGTTATACCTACCCTTCCGCTATGTCCTCTAATAATATACGATACGACAAACCCCCTAACTAATACCCGACTATAATAGATATCCTAAAACTAAGCGCCTACTCTAATAGGAGTAAAGCAAAGGTACTAGAAGTCCTACGCTATAGTAATAAAAGCAAATACTACTTAAAACCTAATAGTACCTACTAGCGTACCTACCTAGAATACTACTCTTAGACTAAATACGATAGAATAGACTATAGTTCCTAAGAAGATAAAAATAACCCTAAAGGCAAACTAAATTTACTACCTTATCTTCTAGCTAAACAAGGACCTTTAGGCTACTTCTAGATAGATCTAAGATATTATTAATAACTCGTTCTAAGTAGAGGGGTACTAGGACTTCCTTATTATCGCTACGAGCTAGATAGTAAAAGGGAACTTAGTTCTCTACTTCCGGGACTAGAAATTAAAAATAACTGCACTTAAAAACCTAGCACTACTATTCCTAAATACTCTAATTCTCGCTCTTATCGAGGATACTAGTTAGCATAAAGTAGTAGTCTATAGTATCTCTACTTACGACTTCGATACTCTATAAGGTTTAGAAGAAGTTAAGAGAGATATTAAAGAGTATAACCTAGGCCTCCGTATTTAGAATATACCTATCTAGCTTATAAAAGCCGAATAGCGTAAAGAGGCAACTGCTAGCTCTATACTTCTCGCATTTACTATATAAGAGGAGGTAATAAAAGTAGTCCGGAACTAGCTATTCGTAGGAGGAATTAGCTATAAAGTAGAGCACGCGAGAGATAAACTAAAGACAAACGTACCTCTAAGGGAATATTAGAGACACCCCTATATATTTTAGAAGGTAATATAAACTAAAGCGCTTAAGTATAGAAGTCTCTCCTCGAGGTTAAAATTTAAGAAAGAGCCGATATTATTCTAGTATAAGAACTCTAGATTCTATTACTAGAAGGCTAAGGTAATACTAGGACAATCCTATACTCGAGCTTTACTCTTATACTTCCGATAACTATAGAGGGAAAGTGCCTACGGACGTATATCTATACTCGCTATACTCTAGAGATAGAGGCTAGCCTAGACTCTCTTAACGATTCTAATATTTAATCGATCTACCTACGAGACTCTAACGGTAATATAATATAAGTCCTAAACATATATAATAAGAGGGATAGCGACGGGAAATAAATAGTAGAACGAAGCCTCTATACGCTACGCCTTAGCTACGACGTATTCCTAGCTAGAGATTTTAATATCTAATACCCGAGTTAGAATATAAATAGCTAAGATATAAGCGATAGAGCGCTTTGCTTCCTTAAGTAGCTCGAAGAATCTAACCTTCTCCTCTATAATATAATAGGCGTCCCGACGTTCTATAAGTCTAATCTAAGAGTCCTAAATACTCTAGATCTTACCTTTACGATAAGTAGCTTATCCTATGCCGAGATTAGCTAGAATATAATTAAATTTAGCTTAGATTATTCCGCTATACTTACCTACGTACTAGGGAAGAATAGTATAAGCTAACGGACCCTAGACTTCTACCTAGTATACGATACTAAGAACGTAGACTAGAAGGCGTTCTAGGACTTTCTTATTACCTACGTAGGCACCTTATAAGTAGGCGACGACCTAGAGAAGGCTATAGAAGAGTTTACTAGTCTTATTCGTAAGGCGTGCGATAGTATACTATAGAAACGCTACTCTAGCTTAAAGTTAAAACCCTAGTAAAAACCTAAACTCTAAGGCCTCTAATAGACTATATAACGTATATATACCTAGGTATTTAGCTATAGCTAAGAGCCTATAGTTAAAGAAAAGGCAGAGTATCTCCTAGTAAAGAATATATACTTCCTCGCTATTAAATAGGCGAAGCGCGAATACTAGAATAAGTTCCTTAAGGGGACCGATTCTAAGATAATCTTTAAAGCTATATTATATACGAAACCTAGAATATAAGGTCTCGTACTAATAATTTAAGGCATAACCTTATTTGCTAGCAAATATAAGGCATTCTAAAACGGACTTTTTCTATAGCCTTCTTCTAATAACGGCCTTTAGGCCTACTAGAACTCGTATAGAGTTAGGGACTAGGACTAGGCATCGATAACGGACGACGAGCTACGCTTAGTATACTCTACTACGAAAGTAAAAGGTAAGGCTCTAGGACTAGATAGTATTATATAGGAGATTATTAGCTACGCCTATATAGCTATCTCGAAGGCATTTCTCTCGCTATTTTAAGTACTTATAGGATGCGGTTACTATCCTAAGTACTAGCGGAAGGCGATAGGTATTACTCTAGCAAAACTAAATAAGCTAGACTACTTAATTCTAAAAGCATATCGGATTATCTCTCTACTAAGCTACCTAGGTAAGATTAGTAAGCAGATTCTTATATAAAGACTCGGGAAGTTTGCTAAAATAGGCCCGCTTCTATATAACTCTTAGATAGGAGGGTTTAAGAATTAGTCCGCGATAGATACTATATTACTTCTTATAAACTATATTAAGAAAAACAAAGATAGAGGTCTAAAAACCTTAGTTATTTTCCTCGATATAAAAGGAGCATTCGACTACGTATCTAAGAGTAGACTTCTTTAAACGATAATTAAGCTATAGCTACTATACGCTATTATTAAATAGACGAAATCCTTCCTCGAATATAGAATAATCTAGCTCTCCTTCGATAGGTAGACTAAGATAGAGACTAAGATCGATATAGGTATACTATAAGGCAGCCCTATCTCTCGAATACTCTTTCTTATCTATATATAGGACTTATTTATAGACCTCCGGAACGTATACTCTCTCTCGTATATTAATAATATAGGACTCGCTACCGTATCGACTAGCCTATAAAAGAATACGAGGATTCTATAATACGAAGTAAAGAAGCTTATAAGATATAAAGCGCTTTAAGAGGTCGAATTCGATCTAGCGAAGATAGAGCTCTTTTGCTTCTTAAAAGGCAAAGGCATAGAGGCTACGATTACTCTTCTAAGTAGAGATATAGTCTAGCCGGCAAAGAAAGTAGTCTATTAGCTCGGAATATAGTTCGACGCATACCTATTATTTAAGGAATATATCGCTATTAGAATAGTAAGTATAGAGGTAGCGTTTAACTAAATGCTACGCCTTATAAATATAGAGAATAGCCTAATAGCACGCTCTCTATAATAGCTCTATATAGCGTATATTACTACGATCGTAGACTACGAGTCTCCTATCTAGTAGCGATCTAAGAGGTCTATCCGACCTCTAGAAGTAATCTAGGCACGAGCGGTAAAACGGATCCTAGGCATATTTTAAACGTCTCCTACTATACTAGCTAAACTCGAAGCGAACCTACTTCTAGCGAAGATTAGACTTAAAAGGTAGACTATTCTATATAGCTATAGAGCCGATAACCTTCTATTTAACTTCCTAATAGCAAGAGCGCTCTAAGAGATAGATATCTGCTTAGTATAGTATTAGATACCTACCGATATAGAGATTATTTAACCGAGCGTTAGTATACGACTCTAGATAATAAAGGCCTTTATATACCGATTCCGAGGCTCTAAAAAGGCAAGTATATAGTAGGATATATAGGAATATATTTAAGAATAATATAGAAGGTACTATAAATAATAGAAGGCACGAAGAACCTAACGATAAGGCAGCTATTTTAATAAGTTCCTATAGAGTATAAAGACCGAAGTCCTAAAAGGCAAGCGAGAGATTATAAGCGCGTACTACTTGCTCTACCTAGGATATAGCTACTTCCGTAGCTACCTCGAGTATATTAAAAAGGCCCCGAATAATTAATACTAGTATAGCTTCTAAGAAACACTAGAATACCTTCTATTCTCGTGCCGGTTCTATAGAGATAGGCGCCCGAACGTACTAGCAAGAATATAGTTGCTAGAAGAGGTACTTAGAAATAAGGTAATACTAGAGCTAGTACTAGCCTTTCTAGAAGATATAGGAATAGGGACGAGGAAATAGCACCTATAGAAAGGGGACGACGAACCTAAAGGCCTAGCCTAGCGTAAAGATAGTCTACGACCTAATACCTCTAGAGGCGACCCTGCCGTTTTTTAGAAAAATTAAAATCTCTTAGTAATAACTACCTCGATTAATATCTTCTCTTAGCACTACTCTCCGGCACTTTATCTATAGTAGACTTCTAAGTTTAAGCGAAATCGATAGAAAGAGAACCTCGCTACTACTACCTAATAGGGTATTAGGTTATAACCTAATACCCCTAGGGGCGACCCTGCCGTTTTTTAGAAAAATCGAAATCTCTTAGCGACGACTACTCCGATCGATACCTTCTCTTAGTACTACCCTCCGGTATCTTATTTGCAGTAGACTTCTAAGTTTAAGCGAAATCGATAGATAGACGACCTCGCTACTACTACCTAATAAAGTATTAGGTTATAATTTAATACCCCTAGGGGCGACCCTACTATTTTTCTAAAAAATCGAAATCTCTCGGCGACGACTACCCTAATCGATACCTTCTCTTAGTACTACCCTCCGGCATCTTATCCGTAGTAGACTTCTAAGTTTAAGCAAAATTAATAAATAGACGACCTCGCTAATGCTACCTAATAGAGTATTAGATTATAACCTAATACCTTAGGGGCGACCCTACTATTTTTCTAAAAAATCGGAATCTCTCGGCGGCAACTACCCCGTTCGTTATAGTTTCTTAGCACTACTCTCTAATACCTCCTCTATAGCAGACCTCTAAGTATAAGCGAAATCGACGTAGAACTAACCTCGCTATCGCCGCCTAAATAGCAACCTAATAGTTTTTAGCCGTTAGGTTACTACGGGCCGCCGTTACCTAATACTCTAAAGATAACCTCCGATTAACGTTAAACTTAGAGGTCTAATAGGGCGGTCCCTGCTTAGTTTATACTCTAAGTTTTATGTTAATAGGACTCTAATAGGGCCCGGGAGAGTATCTAACGCTATAACCTAATACCTCTAGGGGCGACCCTACCGTTTCTTAGAAAAACTAGGAATTTCCTACCTACTATCGGACTAGATCCGTCTAATATAATACCCCTAAGAATCCTCTCTTTCCTTATATCCTTACCTATACTCTAGAAGAGTAAATTTATAGGTATCGGCCTATAATATATATTTAGACGCGAATAAGACACCTCTAAATAGAATATAACCGGCAGCTACTTGCGGCTCCCGTCCTATATAGTCTTTAACTCCGAAAGGACGTAAATAGAATAATTAATTAATTAATTAGTAGTTATAGTAGGTAGTAATAATCCTTTCGCGATAGTTACTTTCGTTAATAACTCTTTAAGAGATACTACCGATACGATCCTATCTTATAAGCTAACCCTCTT
This sequence comes from Cercospora zeae-maydis, assembly GCA_023512815.1. Lineage (NCBI taxonomy): Eukaryota > Fungi > Ascomycota > Dothideomycetes > Mycosphaerellales > Mycosphaerellaceae > Cercospora > Cercospora zeae-maydis. The sequence goes on along the minus strand of JAKLWY010000001.1, from coordinate 4,733,545 downwards.
TACTTATATAGAACTTAAGTGCTCGTTTTCGTAAAGACCTATATTCCGTTAGGGACAGACCTAGTAGATAGCGTAGGTAAGTTAGAAAGAATATAATATTTCTTAAGTTCTAAGAGTAGGTACTATTTAGTACTTCCTTCTCTAATTCTACTCGAGTAGGGAATACTTAGGCGACGAGGTCGTAGGCGGAGTAGGCGAAAAACTAGTTATCGATTATCTTATTAATATCGCTCTCCTCTACTAGTTCTTAGGTGTCCTACTCTATTAGAGGCTTATAAGATAATCCGTTAGTAGCTATATACTTCTTCCTAGATATATATACTATATTAAAGTCGAATAACTAAATCTAAGCTAGCTATCTTATAATAGCTACGTTTAGGAGATCCGTAGTAGCCTTATTAAGTTAATATACTAGCGTATTAGCGTCTACCTCTAGCTAGAAGAAAATACTAAATAACTATAGACGATACTTCTTTAGTACTTTAAGAATACTAAGATACTCGCGCTTTCTAGTATCGTAGCGTTACTTAGAAGTAGAGAAAAGTCCTAACTTAAATCGAGAAGAGTATCGAATCCTACTATCTTTCTAGTTATATTAAGATATATAGCATCTCTACGAGTAAGAGCTAGAATTAACGCCTACTATAATTAGTCCTCCCTTTAGTTTATAGTCTAGTACTACTAGTACTAGCGTAGAGATAAGAAGTTCCGTAATTGCATTCTTAGATTACTAGTATTCTTTCGTCTAAGTAAACTTAACGTCCTTTTTTAAAAGAGAGAAGAGTAGTCTTAGTAACTAGGCGAAGTCCTTAAGCTAGATCTTATAGTATATAAACATCCTTATAAGAATATAGACTTCTCTCTAGTCTATAGGAGTCGGCTATTTAATAAGCTTAACTACTCGTTCCGTATCTAGGTATCTGCTATGTTTATTAGTAACGTAACCTACTATCTTAATCTATTTATAGCATAGCTATAGCTTTTTCCTATAAACCGTTAGTCCTGCTCTCTTAAGATTAGTAAGTACCTCGTCTAAGTTCTTAATATATTCTACTATAAATCGGCGGAGCCTAGGTTTAACCTCCTTATTACTATACTTTGTTTTTAGTCTACGAATAGCTATATTATTAAGGAAAGGTTTAGTAGCGTAAGATATTTAAGTAGTAAGGATAAGCATAATAATTTAGATAAATTAAGCGATAGAGTTCGTAGCTCTCTATAGTAGTATCGTTTAGCGTAGTAGGCTAAGAGAAGTATTAAAACCTATAAGGTCCTAACTTCTTATATCTAGTAGAATCTAATTATAGCTAGAGAAGATATTAACTAAAAACGAGATTATATAACCTATAAAAGCTCTAGAAAAACTATTTATATTAGAAGGAAGGTTAGTATTGCGAATAGTTATAGTATTAAACTTCTATATAGTACTAATTACGCGATACTTCTTTAGCTCTCCTAAGTTAGTCTTCTTCTTTACGATAAAGTATAGATTCTAGTAGGTACTATAGTATAGTTTAAGAGCGCCTATATCTATACGCTTATAGAGCATTTTTACGACTTCCCTCTTAAGAGAGCTCTAGAGTTAGAAACTAAGATACTACTAATACGTAAATCCTATACTACTCTAACTAACTTATAGTTAACTAGGCGTGCATATCTATATCGCTAAGGCCTAATAGCCCTAGAATTAGGTATATAGCAGTCGTACGCAGCGTAATAACGCGTAGTTCTCGTCTCTCGTCTCTAGGTAGCTAGGCTTAGAAATCCTCGTAAGTACTATAGTTTAGATCGAGTAATAGCTACGCTCGTAGTTACGCTTCTACGTTTAGCTTATAAACCCTTATATTAGCTATATCGTCTCTCGTAATAGCTAGTAGGGCGGGTACGTATAGAACGTATAATAATACTAGAACTATAAATAAGAAACGTAGGGTAGATAATTAATTGCTATAGAGGAGAGCCTAAGCTCGCGCTTTTATAGGTACCCGAGCTGCTAAGGATATGCGGTTTTCGTCTATTAATCCTCCCTTTCTTTATATCTAAATAGATACTCTAATAAACGACATTTTTATTCTAAAAAGATAGTCTAGTAGAACTAGCTTCTATAAAATAATAATAAACTAAGTACTATTTATTCTTTTTTAATATATTAGACGTTTATAATATTACTATTTTCCTTCGCCGAACCGAACTAGCTAGTTTAGTTTACTATATATATATAGCTATAGATATCCGCGCGAAGAAAAAAAAATAAGCGCGACGACGAGAGAACTACTAGACGGGAGAGGCCTCGAGGCCTCTTAATACGCTGCTATCTACTCCTAGCGACAGCAGAACATCGACGAGGGCAGAGGGCGCCTAAGGGATAGAGGCTAGCACCCTCTAACCTAAGGGTATTCTTAGAAGCCCTAGTAACTACCTACTAGCCCCTAGGGCTAGCAGACTACCTAAGAGAAATAGATAGTAAGTAAAACTATCTAAAAGAATATACTTAAGCTCGCTATAGACATCTAAGAAGCCCTAGCCTTCTACTAGGCCTAAACTCCCTCCTCCCTTCTCCCCCTTCTTTAGAGAGCCTAGCAGGCTCTCCTCTATTAGGCCTATTACTAGGCTATCGATAATACCCTCTTTACTATCTAGAGGGACCTTTAGAAGTAGCAGCTAGCTGCTGCTTCTACTACTATAATATAGGCCTAGAGAGCCTAAATTTAACCTATAATACTAAGGCTGCCCCTATAGCCCTAGGCATCTAACTAGATAGTAACTATTAGAATAGGGAACCTAGAAGAAAGAGAAGCAGTAAAGAAGCAATTAAACGAAGATATTAGAAAGAAGATTAGAACCTAGAAGGCAGCTATAGTATAGAAGCTGCTAAGTAGGGACATTAGAGTAGTAACCTACTCGACTTATAATAAAGCAAAGATAGAGGAAAATTTAGCTTAGCTAAAGGAACTATAGCCTTAGGCAATAGTATCTAAACTAATATATAGAGTAGTAGTATATAGAGTAAGAGCAGGATAGTAACTAGAAGATAAGACTAGCTAGGGAAAGATAGAGGAAGAGAACCTAAGATAGATCCTAAACCTTAGAATCGAATAAGTAGTCTAGCTTAAGAGCCTAATAGCTAGGAAGGGATAATAATACTCCTCGGCCGTAGTAGTAGTATATAGCAAGGAATAGGTAAAGGAGATTACTAAGAAAAGCCTCCTATATATAAGTACCGTCCTTATAGCAGAGCTATATTACCCTAAATAGAGGGTAATCTAATGCCTTAAATACTGCTAATTTAGACATATCTCCTTATACTATAAGGAGACTAAGGCTATTTATAGGAAGTATATAGGCCCCTATAAAATAATAGACTACATATTAATAGAGAATAGGTATAGCAACTATAAGGGCACCTACCTAACCTAGTCCGTAAAGTATAAAGTTAAGTAAGTAGCTAAAGTAAAGGCCTAGGCCTTCTCCTACTTCTTTACTAAGAAGTAGAAGGAAGCTAAGGCCCTAGTAATATAGAGCGAGTAGACCTAAGTATATAATAAAAAGAGGAAAGGAACCTAGCTAGAGCCTACCCTAGGTAAAGCTAAGATATAGAGAATAGCAAGTAGACTAGAAAGGCTAAGAGGCAGTATAGCTATAGCTAAAGTAGGGGAAAGATAGGCAAGCAAGATTAGATTCCCCTAGAGCTTCTAAACAGACAATAGCTTCTAAAAGAACTACGATATTGCAATGCTAGAGCTAGCTACCTAGCAAACTAGCAATAAATAGCTATAACCTAACGATCTACTAATATAATATTAACTATAGCCTAACTATATAAAGAATCCTAGTATAGAAGGCAGACCTAGAGACAACCTAAGTTATTATACTCTAAGAACCTTAGACAAACCTATAGAATAGGAGAATAATTTTATAAAGATACTACCTAATCCTCCTAACTACTAGATACCTAAGAGTAGCCTTACTAGTCTCTAACTAACTAGATAGCACTATATAGAAACTAGTCTACTACTAGACGGGAGACCTTATCTTAATAGAAATCTAAACTAGCCTAGAGCTAGTAACAATCTATAACTACTATAACCTAAGCGGACTAACTAGCTACTTCTAAGTAGGGATACTCTAAGAAGCGAAGAAAGCCCTAGAATAAAGCAAGAAGGTAGACTATACCTAATAGATACTGCTTAGAGACTTTAACCTCTACTACCTAAGATAGGGAGCTAATCTAGCCTACATACTATATAAGATAGTAGATAAGCTACTAGAAATAATAGCAGAGGCCGGGATGCAATAAATTCTAGAGCTAGGCATAGTTACGTAGGAAAGGCAAGGAGCTAGCTACTAGATACTAGACTTAGTGTTTATAACTGCCTAACTCTAATAAAATATAATTACCTATAAGGTAGTACTAGAGATAACAAATAGATCGGACTATATCCCTATTATTACTACTATTAATAATACGACCTCCTCCCTAAAACAAAGCTACCTTAGGCCCTAATAGAAAAAGGCTAACTAGAAAGAGGTGTAACAGATCCTCTAAGAAAGGCTAGACTAAGCCTAACTCTAGAATATCCCTCTTACTACTAAAGCTAAAATAGATAAGATAGCTACTTAAGTATAAGAGGCAATCTAAGATACTATTATAGTAGCAATCCCTAAAGCTAAGCCCTTAAACTTTGCTAGAGAAAGCTAGACTCCTAAGAGTTAGAGGCTAATTAAGCTTACTAGAAAGATAAGAAGATAATAGAAGAATACCTAGATAGACTAAGTATACTAGGCATATATCGCTATAAGCAAAGCAAGAAACAAGCAAATCTAGAGGAATACTAACCTCGCCTAGAGGAAAGTAGTATAGGAGGTTATAAACAACCTAAATAAGATATAGAGACTAGCTAAATAGGTAAGAGAAGGGGCTAACTAAGCATACTAGAACCCCTAATTCCCGGAGATATAAGGACCTAACTAAGAGAAGGAGGACAACAATACTAGGAAAGCAAGGATCTTAGCTAACTACTTCTTCCTAGTAGAGAAACTAGCTAACCTAAGTAATATCCTAAATATATAATACCCCTACCCCTTCTATATAGAGATAGAGGTCTTAGAAGCAGAGGTAGTATAAGTGCTTAGGAAACTGCTAGCTAATAAAGCCCTAGGGCCTAACTAAATCCCTAACCTAATGCTTAAGGAATATAAAGCTACTATTGCACTAGCTCTTACTAGGCTATTTATAGCATGCCTTAAGCTAGAATACTACCTATAACTATTTAAATACTCGGTAATAGTAGTCCTTAGAAAGCCCTAGAAGCTAGACTACTCTAAACCGGGAGTATATAGACCTATAGCCCTACTAAATATACTAGCTAAGATACTAGAGGCAATTATTGCAAAAAGGATGTCTAAGGAGATAGAGACTAGGAAACTCCTCCTAGAATCCTAGATAGGAGCTAGGCTAGGAAGGTCTATAGCCTTAGCACTTAATCTTATTACTAAATAAGTTAAGACTATCTAGGTAACTAACCCTAGGGTAGTAGCATCTATGCTCTGCCTAGATATCTTAGGGGCATTTAATAATATCTCCTATACTAGACTACTATATAACCTTAGACTTAAAGGGTTCCCTAGCTACCTTATAGGATTTATATAATTCTTCCTCTAAGACAGAACTACCTGCCTTAGGCTAGGGGACTTTATAGACTAGCTAAGACTATAAAATATAAGCATCCCTTAAGGCTCTATACTATTACTAATCCTCTTTCTCTTCTTTGTATCTACCCTCCTCCTAACTCTCTAGGAGGGAAGAATAAGAGCAATAGAATTTATAGATAACTCTAATATCCTAACCTATAGTAATAGTATAGAAGAGAACTATAGGTAGCTAGAAAGAGCTTACTAAAAGTGCCTAGACTAGGCTAGCAAATATAGAGCAGCTTTTGCACTATAAAAATACTAGCTAATCTACTTTACTAAAGGGAGATAATATAACCTTAGAGTAATAGTCTAAATTTAAGGATTTAAGAAGGGCCTAGTCCTATCCCTTAGACTCCTAGAGGTATAGGTAGATACTAAGCTATAGTAGGGACCCTATATTAAGAGAGTAGTAGAGAAGGGAACTAACTAAATATAGTTACTCTAGAGGCTATATAAGTCTATATAGGGTATATCCTTCTAGAAAGCAAGATACCTCTATATAGCGGTAGTTAGGCTCGCAATAATATTTAGGTATACTACCTAGATAGACCCGGAGGGTACTAAAGAATATAGGAAAGAGCTTACCCGACCGCTAGAGAAAGTGCAAAACTAAGCCCTTAGGCATATTATAGGGGCATATAAAAGTATCCTAGCAGCGGTACTCTAGAGAGAAGCAGATATTCTACTAATTTACCTATATATATAAGACCTAGCAAGATAGGCAGCTAAAAAGAATAAGGACTAGGCAGTATACTAATATATCTAAGATAGGTATAGGGATATTGCAAAGCAAGTATAGAGAACTAAGAGATATAGATAAGGGAACACCTAACTAACTTAAAGCATAAGATAAGAAAGGATCTAAGAGATAGTTATAAACTAAGAGGCCCTATAAGAGGCACCTAGGAAAGACTAGTAGATGCACTAAAAATAGAAGGATGCATAGAATAGGCTTAAAGCAAATAGGAACTAAAGGAACCGAGCCTAAGCAGCAGCCTAGACCTTAGACAAAACTAATGCAGGCAGACACCTATATAAAGGATAGTCTAGGCTAGAGAGTATAATAGCTATACTCCTTAGGACTAAACATATTAGGTTTAAGGCCTACCTAGCTAAGAGGAGAGTCCTAGGCATCTCCCTAGACTATATATGCAACTAAGGATATTAAACCCTAAAATATATCTATATCTCCTACCTAGAGAAGCAGAGAAATAGGTAGGCATTGTTTATTATAGTAGGCTTAAGCAACTAGAAAGACCTTATAAACACTAAGAGAGGACTGCTAGCAATAGCTAGGTAGCTAATTTAAGAAGAGGTGCTAGACTAATTCTCTCTTATAAAGAAAGAGGAGCTCTAGAGGATTTAGGAGAAGAAGGAGAAGTAGGGACCTAGTAAAAGGAAGGACTTCTAGCGTACCTATATTTGTCTAAAAGAAATGCATGCCCTAGAGTGCAGAGCTACTAACCTATAGAGACAAAAGGAAAGTAAGAGGTTTTTATAGCTAAGGGCCTTAGCCCTAAGCTTTTCCTTTCTAGATAAACAAGTAGTATACGCTGCGTGCTCCTCTATAGGAGATAGAACGGCAATTGAACTTATCTATCTATCTATATGCAGCTATACTAATCTTCTTAAACTCGTCTTTCTTATCGTCTAGGTAGTTAGCGCTATCGAACGGAAAGTACTTTAACTAGCCCCTAAGAGCCTTCTTAATATATAGAAAGAAGCTCTGCTCCTTTACTATAGCCTTTTTAGCCTTAACTAGGCACTTATATAGCTAGGCGAATCTCTTCTTTGCCTACGGAACCTAGACTTCTTCGTACTACTTCTCGTAGGTAGCGTAGTCTATATATAGAAGTATAAGAGCCTCTTAGCTTACCTCTAGTCCTTTCTAGCTATAGCGTTCTATTAACGCGTCTAAAACCGGCCTAAGGCCGTTAAGCTATTACTTCTAGGGAAGTCTACGCTTCTACGGCTTATTAGGGAAATTAGCGCTTATAAATGTCTTAGATATTAGTAGTATCGTAATATTACTAATAAGGACCTCTACGAAGCCTAGGGTATTCTTTCTAACTAGCTCTTAATTACGGTACTTAATAAGCGTTAGGTAGACTATACGTCGCGAGAAGACGCTAGAGTTCTCTCTATAAGCAATTGTCTAATATATTAGTACTAAGTCGCTAGGCATAGTCGAGACGTTTTGCAGGCGTAGGCTAGCGTCCTATAAGCTATCCTTTTCTTAGCCTAAGACGTAGACTAGCGTCTACTTAATATCTAAGTCTTCGTCCTTATTCTCGTTATTATTAAGCTTATTAGCTATATTATAGATTAGTCCTAGGTAGCTAGTACTACCGACGATGTCGAACTTAGCGTATTCGGCCTCGTCTTCTTCCTTATCGTCGTTATTATTAAGGTCGGCTTATAGCTTGCGGTTAGGTACCTATATAACTAGTCTATAGCTAGAGTAAGTACTATCGAGAGAGACTATAGTAATCGTATAGGCGGTCTTTTGTCTATCTTTCTATACTACTAAAGGGCCTTTAATAAACTTCTCGCTAGTAGCCTAGTTCCCCTTAATAATTAGGATCGTTAGGTTAATTTAGCCGGTAGGCTCTCCTTATTAGTACTAAGCTATTATTAGGTATATAATAAATCTATATATAGCCTTATCGCGTAGAGAATCCTAGGCTAGTATATTAAGCAGCTAGATAGTCGGATCTTATTATATTAGCTGCTAGGTAAGAGAGAAGAATATATTTAGCATCTATTTATAGGTATTACGGCGGTAGCGAAGATAGTAGCGGTATAGGTCGAATTCTTAGTGCATCTAAGAAACTATATCCGGGTCCTTTGCCTACTAATCGAGAAGGCTGCTAAATACGTTAAAGCTATCTTTAAGAAGCTTTCTATTATAAGCCTTCTATATATTTTAAATAGTCTTAAATTCTAAGTAAGATAGGCGGGTATTAGTAAAGTTTAGCTTAATTTATATAGGCCTAAGCTTATTATCGTTACCCTTTAGAGTAGACTCTTAAGCAGCTTCTACGTTGCTATAGTCGTTATTAAACTAAACTAGCTAGTTCGCTTCGTTTAAGCTAGTACGCTACTTCCCCTTAGCTTTCTTAGACTTCTTGCTCTTCTTAGTCTTCTTTAGGGCGTAAGCTAGAGGTATAGACGCGGAACCCTTAGTATCTTAGATCTCTAGCTATAGGTAAGTCTTTTTCTTAAGGCTGCCGTTCTCCTTATTATTAGTATTAGCTTTACGCTTAGCTTTCTCCTAGGCCTTCTTATTAGCTACTATCTTTGCTATAGCCTTCTCTATATTATATAGCTAGCTCTTGCTAGCCTATCGGTCTATTGCGTCTATCTTCTATATCTATAGGTTTTTCCTTAAGTTATTAGGCACGTCGTCGATCGATCCCTTCGCTAGTAGGTATAGTCTACGGGAGATATTCTATAAGTCGTAGAGGCGATTAGACGCTATTATTATCGATTCTTCTACTATAAGGCTAACTCCCTTAGCTATTTCTACTATATAGGTATAGTAGAAGAGAGGACTAATATCTAGGGACTCGTACTTATTAAGAGAGATTATATCTAGCTTTCCGTATATACTATCCTTATAGCGTTCTTCGAGGTAGTTAGCGTATAGAATAGCAATACGAATACGAACTTCTCCGAGATCTAAATAAGGCTTCTTAATCGCCTCGTTAACTAGATCGTCTAATAGGTCCTTATTATAGCTATACGTCTTATAACGCATTACTTATTTTTTAACCCTACTAGCTAGTTCGCGTAGGTAAACTAAAACAACTATTTCTAGCTCTAGAACTACGGATCGGGAGCAGGTTACTACGGCCTAGCTCTAGCTAGCTTCTTCTTACTAGCAGCTTAGTGCTTTAAGCTCGCGGTCCTTATAGTAGAGGTCTTTAATCTTATAGTATAAATACGCGAACGTATTAGGGCGCAGTTAGTCCTTATTAGCGAGGTTTATCTTCTTACGGACCTAGCGCTTAGCTACTTTGCGGAAACTCTTAAACTCGTCGAAAGCTAGATTAAGATAGCTAAGGAAGTCGTGCCTAGATTCGGACGGCTTACTAAGTAGCCTACTCGTAGCTAAGCCTCTAGCTTTATTATTAGCATCGGACACTCTAGAGAGCTTATTCTTAGAAATAATAAAGTAGGTATCTATAATAGCAAAGCCGTTCTTATTAATAATCTAGAGGTTCTTATAGCTAAATAGGTCTAACTAGAATATAGCCTCTACGCTCTTAACGAAGCTAGCCTTCTAAAATTTGCCGGAGATATAGCTAGATATAGGCTAGAATAGATTATTCTTCTTTCTATTACGGAGAGCCTAGTATAGTATCTATTTAGACTAGGTTAGGCCTAGTAGTTAGAGGTTCTTAGTAGGGACGTTCTTAAATAGCGTAAAGCAGCGGAGATACTAGCTAGCCTTCTCGCAGATCTTAAATATAGAATTAAGAAAGTCGAAGTAGGGGAACTCTCTACCCGAGCTAAACGAGTTTTATAGTATATCGAGAAGACCCTCTTGCTTTTTAGCGAACTACTTACCTCTCTTATAGATATCTATTACGCCTTTTAGTCCTTCTAGTACTTCTTTTTAAGCGCGAGAAAAGGTACGCTAGCCGAGTTCTTAAATAAATTAGAAGATAATAAAAGCGCGGCAGTCGTTATCTCCCTAAATAGCGCTATAAACAGAGCGCAGAATAGCCTGCTTCTCCTCCTCTATTCCCGCGTTAGTAATAGCTTCTAGCATCTATACTCGAGTGCGCTAGCCGCCTAGCTTAGAAATATTAAGCGTAAAGTTATAGAAATTAGCTAGCTTAGAGTTAGCGGCATAGGCGAGCGAGTTAGGGTTAGAATAGCAGACTATTGCCTTAGGCTTAGAGGTAGGCGCTTTAGTAGTCGCGTTAGTTATAGCGATATCTTAGTTAGCTATAGTACTAGTAAGGTAGAGAAAGAGAAAAATAGACTATATAGAAGGAAGTATACTATATATAAGCGGAGGGAGCTAGTTAGGGGTAGGCGTTTCTATAAGCAAGTTCTTAAGAGCGCGTAAAGTAGAGAATGCGTAAGTCTTCTAAATAGGTAGGTTTATACTAGTAGTAGTAAGAACAGTTAGTATACGTATAGAAGAGGTTATTATATAGAGTTTTCCTAGTTTGTTTGCTTAAAAACTCTGCATAACTATTATTACTACTGCCGCCTATACTTAGCGGAACTAGAGTAGTTACTATAGCAACCTTTAAGGGTCGTTATACTTAAGGTAAATGTTAAGGTTAGTAAGACTAAGAAGAGACTAGAAGAGCCGAAAAGGAGAGGAGTTTTATACTTAAACCCGCTACCTAGACGTAAGGGTATTTATAGCTATATATTAGAGGGTCCTTAGCGCTATTTAAAGTAAACTAGCTAGTTTGCTTTATTTTTACTGCTAGAAATAAGGAAGCATATACGTGCTCGCGATTACTTTTAGGTAGCTATTAGCTAAAATTAAGTAAGAGTCGCCTAATCTTATCCCTCGTTACTTCTAGGAGCCTAGGCTAGTTAGGAACTAGTATTCTCCTAACGGTAGATCCTCTTATTTATAGTAATAGTCCTTTTGTTTAGCTTCCTAAGGTCTGTTCTACTTCTCTTACTAATCCTCCCTTTCTTATAGTACTAGCTATATAAGAGTAATAAGTAATATGTTTCTCCCTATTTCTTATACTAAGACGGATATAATTAGAAACAATTTTTAAAAATTAGGGGCCTACTAGGATTCCTCTAGCATAGGAATGTCTAGCTAGCGGATATACTCCTCCCTCTCTTCTTAAGTTATTCCTAATAGCTTACTAATCCAAACCTAAGAGTATAGATAACTACGCGGCCGTAGCTTAGAAGATAGAGGACCCGGCTGTCTCGAATTAAAGTTATCTTCCTAAGGAACTATAGCCTCCGGATCCCTCTAGTATAGTACTAGCTTTAAGTTAAACCTAGGGAACGTATAGTATAGGACCTCCCTACTAAGTTCTATAATCTTATACGCCTTTCCGTTGCGAACGACTAAATAGACGAGAAATAGGCTACGCTATCGGTACCGTAGCTTATTAGAAAAACTAGTTTTTAGCTCCGACCTATATATAACGACTATCTAACTAGGGCGCAATTCCTACTAGTTAGCATTCTTATAGTTATTAAAATACTTAATATTATATTTCCGTAGTCGGTCCTATTAGGCACGGGCTTCCTTAAGCGTCGTATATATCCGTTCTATAGCCGCCGCACGCATTGCTAGTAAAGAAGAACGGTTACGGACTGTCCTCTATTTAGATACCCGGTAAGTATAGAATTTAAGTTCTATCGGTAGAATAGCGTCTCTACCTATTATTATCTCTGCTAAAGTTAGACCTATTATCTAGTTCGTAGTAGTACGTTCTGCCTAAAGGACCGAGGGAATATACTTAGCTATAGCGCTTACTCCTCCGCCTATAAGCTTAGAGAGAGCCGCTAGAATTAGACGGTATCCCTATTTAATAATCCTATTAGCCTACGGATAGTAGGGGGAGATTACGACCTACTTAATTCTATAGCTTATAAGCAGCGCTTCTTAAACGTTCTCTCCGCCCCTATCTATATAGATCTTAGCTATAGCTTCCTAGCGGCAGATTAGGTTCTTATAGATAAACCTCGTAACGTGTCTAGCGTTAACCTTGCGATTGTCTATTATCCGTATTAACTAGGCCTCTAGCTAACGAGAAATAGCCTCTCTCGTAATAATAAGGTAAAGTCCGGTGCTAATAAATACTATGTCTAAGTACTATCGCTCCCTAAGATACTATTTCTCGGAAGCGTAGAGTAGGCTAGAACGCTAGTAACCGTTCCTAAGCGTATATTACTAGCAACTCTTATAGAAACGAACTACTATAGTATAAATACTATCCTACTACTATCGTTTAGTAACTATCTTATATATTCGTTCTAGGCCTAGATATCCGTAGTAATTATAATAGGTAGTAAGAATCCTTTTATAATAGTTATTATTATTAATAACTCTCTAAGGGATACTACCGATACGATCCTATCTTATAAGCTAACCCTCCTTACCTATATAGAACTTAAGTATACGTTTTCGTAGAGACCTATATTCTATTAGAAATAGGCCTAGTAGGCAACGTAGGTAAGTAAGGAAGAATGCAATATTCCTCGAGTTCTAAGAGTAGGTACTATTTAGCACTTCCTTCTCTAATTCCGCTCGAGTAGGGAATACTTAGGCGACGAGGTTATAGGCGGAGTAGGCGAAAAACTAGTTATTAATTATCTTATTAATATCGCTCTTCTCTGCTAGTTCTTAGGTGTCCTACTCTATCGGAGGCTTGCGAGATAGTCTATTAGCAGCTATATGCTTCTTTCTAGGGATATATACTATATTAAAGTTAAATAGCCTAATCTATACTAGCTATCTCGTAATAGCTGCGTTCGGGAGGTCCGTAGCGGCCTTATTAAGTTAATGCACTAGCGTATTAGCGTCTACCTCTAGCTAGAAGAAAATACTAAATAACTACGGACGACACTTTTTTAGTACTTTAAGAACACCGAGACACTCGCGCTTCCTAGCGTCGTAGCATTACTTAGAAGCGGAGAATAATCCTAACTTAAATTAAGAAGGGTATTAGATCCTACTATCTTTCCGGTTATATTAAGATATATAGCACCTCTACGAGTAAAGGCTAGAATTAACGCCTACTATAATTAGTCCTCTCTCTAGTTTATAGTCTAGTGCTACTAGCGCTAGCGTAGAGATAAGGAGTTTCGTAATTGTATCCTTAGACTACTAATATTCTTTTATCTATATAAACTTAACGTCTTTCTTTAGAAGAGAGAAGAGTAGCCTTAGCAACTAGGCGAAGTCTTTAAGCTAGATCTTATAGTATACGAATATTTCTATAAGAATGCGGACTTCTCTCTAATCCGTAGAAGTAGGCTATTTAACGAGCTTAGCTACTCGTTCCGCATCTAGATATTTGCTATATTCGTTAGTAACGTAACCTACTATCTTAATCTATTTATAGCATAGCTGCAGCTTTTCCTTATAGACTATTAGTCCTACTCTCTTAAGGTTAGCAAGCACCTCGTCTAAGTTCCTAATATATTCTACTATAAATCGGCGGAGTTTAGGCTTAACCTCCTTATTGCTATACTTTGTTTTTAGTCCGCAAATAGCTATATTATCGAGGAAAGGCTTAGCAGCGTAAGGTATTTAAGCAGTAAGAATAAGCATAATAATTCGGACAAATTAAGCAATAGAGTTTATAGCTTCCTATAGTAGTATTATCTAGCGTAGCAGGCCGAGAGGAGTATTAAAACCTATAAGGTCCCGACTTCTTACGTCTAGCGGAATCTAGTCGTAGCTAGAGAAGATATTAACTAAGAACGAGATTATATATCCTATAAAAGCTTTAGAAAACCTATCTATATTAGGAGGAAGGTTAGCATTACGTATAGTTATAGCATTAAACTTCTATATAGCATTAATTAGGCGATACTTCTTTAGTTCTCCTAGGTTAGTCTTCTTCTTTACGAGAAAGTATAGATTCTAGTAGGTACTATAGTATAGTTTAAGAGCGCCTGCGTCTATACGCTTGCAGAGTATTTTTATAACTTCCCTCTTAAGAGAGCTCTAGAGTCGGAAACTAGAATGCTGCTATAGCTTATATAGGATCGTACGGATAACCTAAGGAGGAGTAATAGTAGGCTTAATATAACCGAGATGCTTAAAATCCTAAGCAAGTGCAGCTTTCTAATTATATAGCATCTTAGTTAGAAGATATAGCTCCTAATCTAATAGTAAAATAGTAGGCTTAATTTAAGCGAGCTATTCTAGTATAAGCCTTAAACCTTTCGAAATACTAGAAAACTTCTTAATTAAGTATTTTCCGTTAAAGGGGCCCGTTCCGGGTAGTATAGCTTCCTCTATAGCAAGTGCTTTCTTTCTCTAATATAGATCCCTACTAGGATTCGATCTATCTATTATAGATACGTCCGCGTTAATAGATCTAACCTTATCTGCGATACGCTTATATATTATAAACGCCCTAATTTGCGGAGAGAATTTAGCTTGTATATCCGTGTCTAGGAGTAAGCTTAGTAGCAGTTTATTATAGCGAACCCTATAATTCCGGTAGATTTCCTTATAAATAACGTTAGCAACTATAGCTCGTTTATAGTCGCTCTTAGATTTGTATTTATCTTTAGAGTCGTAAGAATACTTATCTAGGAGGAGAACTTTAAGTTCTAAGTTCTATAGAGAAAAGAGGTTCCTAAAGCAGTTAGAAAAGAGTAGGTTACTAGGAGAATCCGCCTAGGAATAGAGCTCTAGGCTTTCTAAACGCTGCCCGGCTAGTTCCGAAAAGAGTAAGAATATAAGATTATTATATGCGTTACGTAATAATCGAACTAAACTAGCTAGTTTACTTAGTAAGTTCTACTAGTTATTACGTAATAATCGAACTAAACTAGCTAGTTTACTTAGTAAGAGCTGCTAGTCTATACGTAGATTAGTTAAGACTTTACTTAGCGCTCTTCCTACGATATTAGTATCCCTAATCGTTTCTAATCGGTCCCTCCTTAGTACCCGAAGCTGCCTATTTAGCTCCCTACTCCGTCCCGCAGCTGTTCCGAAGCTCTCTCTACTAGTATCTATAAGTGCCCCGAAGCTTCTAAGACTACCTCTACTAGCGCCCGAAGCTATTCTAGCAGTCCTAGAACTAGCCTTAGAGGCTCCTAGAAGTAGCTTAGGACTCCTACTAGTAAGATCTAGCTATCTAAATAGATACTTTCTTAGCTCTATAAGGCGCTTCCTAAGCTTATTCCGCCCCTATTTACTTCGACGCTTCGTAGGAGCTTTATTATAAGAGAACCCTATACTATAAGAGCGGTCTTTAGCCTTAGAGTATACTAATTTATATAGTATAGTAGATAAAAGCCTTTCCTAGAGGTCTAGGTTCTACGTAAACTTATACTAGAGGCTCTAGTAGAGAGTATTATCGAACTTCTAGCTAGGACGAATTAGTAGAGATAACGGAGGGACGTTCCGAACTTATTTTCTAATAAATTCTCTTATCTCGTTATAAGCCCCTAAGCCTTCGGAATTCGTATATAACTCTACGAGAAACTTATACTAGGCTATATAGTTAAAGACTAGTCCTTCGAATTTAGAATCTCTAAAGTAAGAATAGTGCTAGTAGCTAAGGTAGTTATGCTCGCCTTTATTCTTAAAGAAGATAGTTTTGCTACAAGGATACTCGCAGATAGGCTTATTAAACTAGTCCTCCTTCTCTTTAGTAAGCTTTTCTACTAGTTTCTCGAGCATTCTATAATCTAGCGCTATATTTACTCTAGGCACTAGTTTAGCTATCCTCTTAAGAATACTCTTTAGCTCGGTTTAGTACGCCTTAGCCCTACTTATATTCGTACTTAAGATTAGGCTAAAGCGGACCTTAGCACCTAATCTTTTTCTAACCTACGAAGAATATCGTCGACCGTTCTGCACCCGTTATTGCCTACTATTCTAGTAAAATAAACTAGGTTTCTATAGTCGTTAGCAATCGTACCTTCCTAGGAGCCGTTATTATAGTTCTTAGAGGAAAGTCGAGTCCTTTAGGCCTACGGCCTTCCTAGAAGAGTTAGCGTCTTAGAATTACTAGTAATAAAAAAGATTATAAAGACGACAACTCCGTATACCTCTACGCAGACGTTGCGATATATTCTAATAAAAGTAACCTTACTAGAGATACTATATATAGTAGCCGTAATATTAGTTAAAATAGGAAGCCTTAAGCTATAAGCCCTCTCGTAGCTTATAATTATGCTCTCCGCTCCCTTATTAATTAGGACATCGTATACCTATCGAGCCTTCCTAAGAGTCGCATAGATATAGATGCTTAGAATAAGTAGGTAGTCCTTATAGAAGTCTAGGAGGACACTATCTAGGTCCGTATATAGCTTAGAAGTAGGAATATATAGCAACGCCTCTATACTAGAGGCTAGCCGAACCGAGAGATCTACTACTATTATAATAGTAATCCCTAGCGCATCTTAATAAACGACCTCCTCGTCCGCTTCCTTCTAATTAAGAGAAATAGATAAGGGCTGTGTTTCGGTATTATTCTACTTCTTTATATCGAACTAGACTTCGTTATTACTTAACTTCTCCTAGTTATCGACTAAGAATACCTACTCTTCCTTAGGCTGCTTAGAAGAGTCGAAAGAATCTATTAGGAAAGTATTAATCTCTAGCTCTCTATACCGATAAAGGCCTACGTCGACCTCGTTATTATCTTCGCTCTCCTTTTTTCTAGGCGCTTTACTATCTTCGTCGGAATAGCTAGCGGAATTATACTTCTATATCTTATTATAGATCTAAGCGAAGTTAACTACGAAGGTAGCCGTGCTATCTAGCCTCCGTTTTAACGTATAATAGCGCTCGAGTATAGCGCTATAAGACAGATCTATAGGCTTCCTTCTATATAGAAACCGACTAAAAGCTTACTACCCGAATAGCTATAGTTCTCCGAGTTCTATAACTAGAGGTGCTCTAAGGAGCCTATTAGACTAGAACGCTTCCTATTCGTCTATAGGAATAGCCTTCTTAAGTAGGTTATCTAATCTCTATGTTTTTAGCTTAGTCCTCTACGATCCTTTCGCTTTGCCTCTAGGAGGGACTATAGGACCGAATTAGGTATCCTATATTTCCGTATCCTAGGAATTCGGAACTACTAGAGTCTAGGATCTTCTCTATATCTAAGACGAAGCCGCTCCTTAAGATAAGCTTAGTTTACCCCTATAATAATATTCTATTATCTCTAGTAGTGCTTGCTCTTTACGAGAGTTGCTCGTTTCTATTTTAGCAGCTTGCTTCTACTTCTCTATATTCGCCTTTATAGCTTTTATTAGAGACGTAGTCGGGCGAGAGGGATTCTAGACGGTTTTCTAAGAGAACTATATAGCTATATAGGTAGCGTTATAATCCTCTTTATTCTCTTCTTCTCCTAGAATAAAGAGAGATCCTATAGGCTCGCATTTCTCTATATACTCTATAGTTCTAAATCTAGCTATACTAGCGTTAATCGAGATAGGACGTTTACGCTAGTTAGATTCCTACGAGGCTCGTAGAGTATTAAAGCTAATATATTTACTAATATTAATTAGACCGATAGCTTATTTAAGAGCTAGGAGAACAACCTTTAATCGAGGAGACTTCTTATTCTAGCTATACCCGAGAGGTCTTATTTCTCCGCTAGCTTAGCTAGGATATATTCGGCGAGTCCTATCCTTATAGAGAAATTCTTAATCTAGAAGCTAATTAAAGTAGGGATAGTCTCCGCTACGGTAGCCTTCTAAACTATACTCCTAGCAAGTAGTATCTATTTTAATTTCTAAGGCAGTATAGGCTATAACTATAGCTTAGATCTCTAGTGCTTCCTCGTCCTTTTAGCTACTGCGTAGGGGTCTATACGCAGGTTCCTAGTTCCTTAAAAGAGCAAGGGCAAGGGCAGCTAACTATTTAGTTAGCTTCTTAACGTTAGAGCTTACCCTAGATATAGTGCTTATCGCTACGGAGACTAGATTTAGGCGAGGGGCAGTATTCCTTATCGCTTTAACTAGCTTTTCTGCTAGAATAGAACAATTATCCTTATATAAGGCTTTATTAGTTTTATCCTTTCGTAACTCGGCTTTTATAGCTAAAATTACTCTCGTAAAGTTACGAAACGTATAGGGGCAATCTATATCTAGGTTCGCTTTATTCTAAATCTTCTTCTGTATAGGCTTAGATAGAGGCTTTAAAAACATCTAGGTATAGCTAAAGTTGTCTAGATCTTCTAGAGGAATTATAGTAGAAGAGATCTCGAAGTTCCGAATATACTTAGAAATCTTCTTAGGCTTATCTAGTTTCTATAGAGATAGCTAGGAAAGGTACGACTAATCTCCGAGTATGCGCTAGCTATTAAACTCCCGATACTCTTTAAGAAGGCTACTTTTAAATAGTCTATAGTTACGACTTTCGTACCCTTCGAGCTTCTTAACTATAGGACGCTAATATTAATAAACGTAGCTAACTAGCTTCTCGACTTTAGCAGCTTTATCGCCCTAGTTGCTTCTATAAGTTCGGTATAGGTCTTTAAAACGCTTAATAAACTTAGTAATATCTAACTCTTCGAAGTATCCTATCTTCTTAGAACTAGGCAAAGGTATAGGAGGTCGGCTTATAGAAATTAAGGCTTAAAACTGCTCGACGCTTAAGCTAATAGTAGTATTAATAGGGAGTTATAGTTCTATAGCCCCTTATCGACGAGAATAAGTATTACCTATTCCTATCGTTCTATTAGAACGAGCTAAAAAGTTAGTAGAGCCTAGAGAGCTTCTACCCGGTCGTTTAACTCCTCTATTAGGTCCGATAAACTAGGCAGGTTAGTAATAGAACTCTTAATTACGATCCTCTGCACTAATATTATCCGAGATACTACTAGAGTTAATAGCAGTATCCGGGTTATTAGTGCTAGTAAAGGAATCGTTATTTTAGTTATTCGGCATATTTTTAGCCGAAGGTCGGTAATAATAAACTAAACTAGCTAGTTTAGTTAGCGTTAGGTAAAGTTAGTAGTAATAGTAGTACTAGCTTATTATATAATAAAAGGAATATTCTCGCTAAATTAAAACAAAACAAGAAATAGAAACTCTAGATCTAGATATAGTAAAAGGAAATTCGTAACTTCGTAAATTGCGAGTAAGAGTAGCTAGTAATACCTAGTAGTTACCTATAAACTTTCCTAGGGGTCGGTTTCTTAGTCTATCCGGCTCGTAATACTCCCGACCTATATTATTTTAAACGTCCGGCCTATTAGTAATCCCTTCGTGCTATATCTTCCTAGAGCCTTTAGGTAATCTCTAATAGGGAAGTATAGGGGCCGTTCTAAGCCTATACTAAATATAGGAAGAGCCGATTAAACTCTTCCGAAACTAGGAGTAGCTAGTAATACTTAGTAGTTACCCGTAATACTTTCCTAGAGGTCGGTTTCTTAGTCTATCTAGCTCGTAATACTCCCGACCTATATCGTTTTAAACGTCCGGCCTATCGTTAATTCCTTAGTGCTATATATTCCTAGAGCCTTTCGGAAATCTCCGATAGGAAAGTATAGGAGCCGTTCTAAGCCTATACTAAATATAGAAAGAGTTATTAAACCCTTTCGAAAATAGAGCAACTAAAGTTGCGAAATATAGCCTTATAGCGAAACCGGGGAGTGCGAGTAGTAATACGATCCTATATCCTTTCCTTAGCTCGCTAAACTCCGTATAGCTCGTAATATCGTATTTCTCGGCTATCCTAGCTATAACGACCCCTCTATATAGGTATAGTAACCCTAAGCGAATCCTCGGAAAGCTATAGATAAGCTATACTATTAGCCTTCTATAACTAATCGTTAGCATCTTAAAACACTATCGATTCTAAGTCGTAATAGAACTAAGAGTTTATAACTTTCTTAGGGTTAGAGACTATCCCTATATAGAAGGTAGCCTTAATACTCTTAAGTCCTTCCGAGTTTTCTAGTTCCGCCTAGGCTTATATATAATAAAGTGCGTTCTAGTAGCTTATCGTAATTAATCGCTTGCTTCTCGTATCGTAGTTTATACTATTAGACTATAAGTAACTTCTTCCTTCTTTTCGTATTTTCGGTAGTTCTTATCCGTAGAAGATATTATATAGCCCTACCTTCGGCTCTATTTTAATACGTAAATTCTATACTACTCTAACTAACTTATAGTTAACTAGGCGTATATATCTATATCGCTAAGGCCTAATAGCCCTAGAATTAGGTATATAGCAGTCGCACGTAGCGTAATAACGCGCAGTTCTCGTCTCTTATCTTTAGGTAGCTAGGCTTAGAAATCCTCGTAAGCACTGCAGTTTAGATTAAGTAACGGCTACGCTCGTAGTTATGCTTCTACGTTTAGCTTACGAACTCTTATATTAGCTATATTGTCTCTCGTAATAGCTAGTAGGGCGGGTACGCATAGAACGTATAATAATACTAGAACTATAAATAAGAAACGTAGGGTAGATAATTAATTGCTATAGAGGAGAGCCTAAGCTCGCGCTTTTATAGGCACCCGAGCTGCTAAGGATATGCGGTTTCCGCCTATTACTACTATAGCTTATATAGGATCGTATAAATAACCTAAGGAGGAGTAATAGTAGGCTTAATATAGCTAAGATACTCGAAATCCTAAGTAAGTATAGCTTCCTAATTATATAGCATCTTAGTTAGAAGATATAGCTCCTAATCTAATAGCGAAATAGTAGGCTTAATTTAAGTAAGCTATTCTAGCGTAAGCCTTAAACCTTTTAGAATGCTAGAAAACTTTTTAATTAAGTATTTCCTATTAAAGGGGCTCGTTCCGGGTAGTATAGCTTCCTCTATAGTAAGTGCTTTCTTTCTCTAATATAGATCCCTACTAAGATTTAATCTATCCGTTATAGATACGTCTATATTAACAGATTTAATCTTATCTACGATACGCTTATATATCGTAAACGCTCTAATTTCTAGAGAGAATTTAGCTTACGTATCTAGGTCTAGGAGTAAGTTTAGTAGTAGTTTACTATAGCGAACTCTATAATTCTAGTAGATTTCCTCGTAAATATCGTTAGCAACTATAGCTTGTTTATAGTCGCCCTTAGATTCGTATCTATCTTTAGAGTCGTAAGAATACTTATCTAGGAGAAGAACCTTAAGTTCTAAGTCCTATAGGCAAAAGAGGTTTTTAAAGTAGTTAGGAAAGAGTAGGTTACTAGGAGGATCCTCCTAGGAATAGAGCTCTATACTTCCTAAACGCTACCTAACTAGTTTTAGGAAGAGTAAGAATATAAGATTATTATATACGTTACGTAATAATCGAACTAAACTAGCTAGTTTACTTAGTAAGTTCCGCTAGTCTATACGTAGATTAGTTAAGACTTTACTTAGCGCCCTTTCTATAATATTAGTATCTCTAATTGTCTCTAGCTAGCTCTCCGTTAGCGCCTAAACCTACCTACTTAGCTTCCTACTTCGTTCTATAGCTATCTCGAAGCTTCCTTTACTAGTACTCGTAGGTATTCTAAAGCTCCTAAGAATGCCTCTACTAGCGTCCGAAGCTATCCTAGTATTCCTAGAACTAGCCTTAGAGGCTTCTAGAAGTAGCCTAGGGCTTCTACTAGTAAGATCTAGCTATCTAAATAGATACTCCCTTAGCTTTATAAGGCGCTTCCTAAGCTTATTCTACCTCTATTTGCTTCTATGCTTTATAGGAGCTTTATTATAAGAGAACCCTATACTATAAGAGTAGTCTTTAGCCTTAAAGTATACTAATTTATATAGTATAGTAGATAAAAGCCTTTCCTAGAGGTCTAGGTTCTACGTAAACTTATACTAGAGGCCTCGATAAAGGGTATTATCGGACTTCTAGCTAGGACGAATTAGCAGGGATAATAAAGGGACGTTTCGAGCTTAATTTCTAATAAATTCTCTTATCTCGTAGTAAGCCTCTAAGCCTTTAGGATCCGTATATAGCTCTATAAGAAACTTATACTAGGCTATATAGTTAAAGACTAGTCCTTCGAATTTAGGATCTCTAAAGTAGGAATAGTACTAGTAACTAAGGTAGTTATACTCGCCTTTATTCCTAAAGAAGATAGTTTTGCTACGAGGATATTTATAGATAGGCTTATTAAACTAGTCCTCCTTCTCTTTAGTAAGCTTTCCTACTAGTTTCTCGAGCATTCTATAATCTAGCGCCGTATTCGCTCTAGGTACTAGTTTAGCTATCCTCTTAAGGATACTCTTTAGCTCGGTTTAGCGCGCTTTAGCTCTATCTATATCCGTACTTAAGATCGGGCTAAAGCGGACCTTAGCACCTAATCTTTTCCTAACTTACTAAGAATATTATCGACTATTCTATACCTATTATTACCTACTATACCGGTAAAATAAACTAGGTTTCTATAGTTATTAGCGATTATACCTTCCTAGGAGCTATTATTATAATTCCTAGAGGAAAGGCAAGTTCTTCGGGCCTACGGCCTTTCTAGAAGAGTTAGCGTCTTAGAATCGCTAGTAATAAAGAAAGTTATAAAGACAATAACTCCGTATACCTCTACGTAGACGTTATAACATATTCTAATAAAGGTAACCTTACTAGAGATACCGCGTATAGTAGCTATAATATTAGTTAAAATAGGAAGCCTTAGGCTACGAGCCCTCTCGTAACTTATAATTATACTCTCCGCTCCCTTATTAATTAGGATATCGTATACTTATCGAGCCTCTCTAAGAGTCGCATAGATATAGATGCTTAGAATAAGTAGGTAGTCTTTATAAACGTTTAGAAGGATACTATCTAGGTCTATATATAACTTAGAAGTAGGAATATACGGCAACGTCTCTATACTAGAGGCTAGCTAAACTAAGAGATCTACTACTATTATAATAGTAATTCCTAGTATATCTTAATAAACGATCTCCTTATCCGCTTTCTCCTAATTAGGATTAAGAGAAATAGATAAGGGCTATATTTCGGTATTATTCTACTCCTTCGTATCGAACTAGACTTTATTATCGCTTAGCTCCTCCTAGTTATCGACTAAGGATACCTACTCTTCCTCGGGCTATTTAAAAGAGTCGAAAGAATCTATTAGAAAAGCATTAATCTCTAGCTCTCTATACTAATAAAGGCCTATATTACTTTTATTATTATCCTCGCTCTTCTCCTTTATAGATACTTTGCTATCTTCGTTAGAATAGCTAGTAGAATTATACTTCTATATCCTATTATAGATCTAAGCGAAGTTAACTATAGAGGTAGCTATACTATCTAGCCTCCGTTTTAATATATAATAGCGCTTAAGTATAGCGCTATAGGATAGATCTATAGGCTTTCTTCCGTATAGAAACTAACTAAGAGCTTACTGCCCGAATAGCTATAATTCTCCGAGTTCTATAACTAGAGGTACTCTAAGGAGCCTATTAGACTAGAGCGCTTCCTATTTGTCTATAGAAATAGCCTTCTTAAGTAGATTATCTAATCTCTGCATTTTCGACTTAGTTCTCTATAACTCTTTCGCTTTGCCTCTAGGAGGAACTATAGGACCGAATTAGGTATCCTATATCTCCGTATCCTAGGAATTCGGAACTACTAGAGTCTAGGATCTTCCCTATATCTAAGATAAAGCTACTTTCTAAGATAAGCTTAGTTTACCTCTACGATAATATTCTATTATCTCTAGTAGTGCCTACTCTCTATAAGAGTTGCTTGTTTCTATTTTAGTAGCTTGCTTCTACTTCTCTATATTCGCCTTTATAGCTTTTATTAGAGACGTAGTAGGCTAAGAGGAATTCTAGATAGTTTTCTAAGAGGATCGTATAGCTATATAGGTAGCGTTATAATTCTTTTTATCCTTTTCTTCTTCTAGAATAAAGAGAGATCCTATAGGCTCGCATTCCTCTATATACTCTATAGTCCTAAACCTAGCTATACTAGCGTTAATTAAGACGGGACATTTACGCTAGTTAGACTCCTACGAGGCTCGTAGAGTATTAAAGTTAATATATTTACTAATATTAATCGGACTAATAGCTTATTAAGAGCTAGGAGAATAACCTTTAATCGAGAAGACTTCTTATTCTAGCTATACCTAAAGGGTTTTATTTCTCCGCTAGCTCGGCTAGGATATATTTAGCGAGTCTTGTCTTTATAGAGAAAGTCTTAATCTAGGAGCTAGTTAAAGTAGGGATAGTCTCTACTATAGTAGCCTTCTAAACTATACTCCTAGTAAGCTATATCTATTTTAATTTCTAAGGCAGTATAGGCTATAACTATAGCTTAGATCTCTAGTGCTTCTTTATCCTTTTAGCTACTACGTAGTAGTCTATACGTAGGTTCCTAGTTCCTTAAAAGAGTAAGGGCAAGGGCAGCTAACTATTTAGTTAGCTTTTTAATATTAGAGCTTACTCTAGATATAGCGCTTATTGCTATAGAGACTAGATTTAGGCGAGGGGTAGTATTCCTTATTGCTTTAACTAGCTTTTCTACTAGAATAGAACGATTATCCTTATATAAGGCTTTATCGGTTTTATTCTTTCGTAACTCGGCTTTTATAGCTAAAATTACTCTTATAAAGTTACGAAATATATAGGGGCGATCTATATCTAGGTTTGCTTTATTCTAAATCTTTTTCCGTATAAGCTTAGATAGAGGCTTTAAAAACATCTAGGTACGGCTAAAGTTATCTAGATCTTTTAGAGGAATTATAGTAGAAGAGATCTCGAAGTTCCGAATATACTTAGAAATCTCCTCTAGCTTATTTAGCTTCTATAGAGATAGCTAGAAAAGGTACGGCTAATCTCCGAGTATACGCTAGCTATCGAACTCGCGATACTCTTTAAGAAGGCTGCTTTTAAATAGTCTATAGTTACGACTTTCGTACCCTTTAAGCTTCTTAACTATAAGACGCTAATATTAATAAACGTAGCTAACTAGCTTTTCGACTTTAGTAGATTTATTATCCTAGTCGCCTCTATAAGATCGGTATAGGTCTTTAAAACGCTTAATAAACTTAGTAACGTCTAACCCTTCGAAGTTCGAAGTATCCTATCTCCTTAGAACGAGGCAAAGGTATAGGAGGTCGGCTCGTAGAAATTAAGACTTAAAACTACTTAACGCTTAAGCTAATAGTAGTATTAATAGGGAGTTATAGTCCTATAGCTCCTCGCTAACGAGAATAAGTATTACCTATTTCTATTATTCCGTTAGAACGAGCTAAAAGGTTAGTAGAGCCTAGAGAGCTCCTACCCGGTTATTTAACTTCTCTATTAGATCCTATAAACTAGGCAGGTTAGTAACGGAACTCTTAATTACGATCCTCTATACTAATATTATCCGAGATACTGCTAGAGTTAATAGTAGTATCCGGGTTATTAGTACTAGTAGAGGAATTATTATTCGGATTATTTAGCATATTTTTAGCCGAAGGTCGGTAATAACGAACTAAACTAGCTAGTTTAGTTAGTATTAGGTAAAGTTAGTAGTAATAGTAGTACTAGTTTATTATATAACGAAAGGAATATTCTCGCTAAATTAAGAATAAAATAAGAAATAGAAACTCTAGATCTAGATATAACTAAAGGAAATTTATAACTTTGTAAATTACGAGTAAGGGTAGCTAGTAATACCTAGTAGTTACCTATAAACTTTCCTAGGGGTCGGTTTCTTAGTCTATCTAGCTCGTAATACTCCCGACCTATATTATTTTAAACGTCCGGCCTATTATTAATCCCTTCGTACTATACGTCTATAGCCCTTTAGTCATCTCTAATAGGGAAGTATAGGGGCCGTTCTAAGCCTATACTAAATATAAGAAGAGCTAATTAAACTCTCCTAAAACTAGAGGTAGCTAGTAATACCTAGTAGTTACCCTTAATCCTTTCTAGAGGTCGGTTTCTTAGTCTATCTAGCTCGTAATACTCCCGACCTATATTATTTTAAACGTCCGGCCTATTATTAATCCCTCCGTACTATATATTCTTATAGCCTTTTAGTAATCTTCGATAGGGAAGTATAGGGGCCGTTCTAAGCCTATACTAAATATAGAAAGAGTTATTAAACCCTCTTAAAAATAGGGTAACTAAAGTTGCGAAACTAGGCAACCGAAGTTATAAAACGTAGCCTTATAGCGAAACTAGAGACTGCGAGTAGTAATACGATCCTATTTCTTTCTCTAGCTCGCTAAACTCTATATAGCTCGTAATATCGTATTTCTTAGGCTATCCTAGCTATAACGACCTCTCTATATAGGTATAGTAACCTTAAGCGAATGCTCGGAAAGCTATAGATAAGCTAAATTATTAACCTTCTATAACTAATCGTCGGCGTCTTAAAATACCGTCGATTCTAAGTCGTAATAGGACTAAGGGTTTATAACTTTCTTAGAGTTAAAGACTATTCCTATATAGAAGGTAGCCTTAATGCTTTTAAGTCCTTCCGAGTTGTCTAGTTTCGCCTAGGCTTATATATAATAAAGTGCGTTCTAGCGGCTTATTATAATTAATCGCTAGCTTCTCGTATCGTAGTTCGTGCTATTAGACTATAAGTAACTTCTTCCTTTTTATATTTTCGGTAGTTCTTATCTATAGAAGATATTATATAGCCCTACCTTTAGCTCTATTTTAATGCGTAAATCCTATACTACTCTAACTAGCTTATAGCTAACTAGGCGTGCATATCTATATTACTAAGGCCTAATAGCCCTAGAATTAGGTATATAGTAGTCGTACGTAGCGTAATAACGCGTAGTTCTCGTCTCTCGTCTCTAGGTAGCTAGGCTTAGGAATCCTCGTAAGCACTATAGTTTAGATCGATTAATAGCTACGCTCGCAGTTACGTTCCTACGTTTAGCTCGCGAACCCTCGTATTAGCTATATCGTCTCTCGTATTAGCTAGTAGGGCGGGTACGCATAGAACGTATAATAATACTAGAACTATAAATAAGAAACGTAGGGTAGATAATTAATTAATATAGAGGAGAGCCTAAGCTCGCGCTTTTATAGGCACCTAAGCTGCTAAGGATGTGCGGTTTCCGCCTATTAATAGTATATCTAGTTTAGTTATATTATTTTTAGTCTTAGCAAGCGCTAAGTTTAGTTATAGTATACTTAGTAACTTAGTTAAGTTATAGTATATTTAGTTATAGGCTTATAGCGTATTTAGTTATAGCGTATTTTGTTTAGTTATAGCGTATTTAGTTTAGTTATAGCGTATTTAGTTTAGTTGTAGTATTACGCGTACTTAGTTTAGTTATAGTATATCTAGTTTAGTCGTAGCGTATTTAGTTAACTTAAAGCGTATTTAGTTTAGTTATAGCGTACTTAGTTTAGTTATAGTATACTTAGTTTAGTTATAGCGTATTTATCTATAGCGTATTTTATTAGATCTTATTATAGTATATTTAGTTATAGTATATCTAATTATAGCGTATTTAGTTATTATATATTTAGTTAGTATATATATAGTTAAAGCGTATTTAGTTTAGTTATAGCGTACTTAGCTTAGCCGTATTATATTTAGTTTAGTTATAGCGTATTTAGTTTAGCTATAGTATATATAGTTATAGTATATTTAGTTTAGATATAGTATATTTAGATATATTTTCTTTAGTTATATTTAGTTATAGCATATTTAGTTATAGTATACTTAGTTATAGGCTTATATAGTATTTAATTATAGTATATTTAGTTATAGCGTATTTAGCTATAGTATATTTATTATTTAGTTATAGTATATTTCGTTATAGTATATTTAGCTATAGCGTATTTAGTTATAGTATATATATTATCTAGATATAGTATATTTAGTTAAAGTATATTTAGTTATAGTATATTTAGTTATAGGCTTATAGCTTATTTAGTAGAAGTATATTTAGTACTTTATTATCTAGTTCTTTATTATTTAGTTATTTACTATATAGTAGTAGCGTATTTAGTTATAGTATATTTATTATTTAGCAATAGCGCATTTAGTAATAGTATATTTAGTTATAGAGTATTTAGTTATTATATATATTATATATAGTTAATAGTTCTAGTATATTTAGATTAGTTATAGTATATTTAGATTAGTTATAGTATCTTTAGACTAGTTATAGTATATTTAGATTAGTTATAGTATATTTAGATTAGTTATAGTATAATTAGATTAGTTATAGTATATTTAGATTAGTTATAGTATATTTAGCTTAGTCGTAGCGTATTTAGTTTAGTTATAGCATTTTTAGATAGTTTAGTTATAGACTTATAGTAGATTTAGTTATAGTATATAGCATAGTTAGTAGAATCTTATTATAGCGTATATAGCTATAGCGTATTTATTTAGATTTAGTTATAGCGTATTTAGTTATACTTAGTTATAGCGTATTTATTTATAGCGTATTTAGTTTAGTCGTAGCGTATATAGTTAGAGTATATTTAGTTTAGTTATAGCGTATTTAGTCGTAGCTTATCTAGAAATAGTAGATTTAGTTATAGCGTATTTAGTTATAGTATATTTAGTTTAAACGTAGCGTATTTAGTCGTAGTTTCTTTAATTATAGCGTATTTAGTTATAGCGTACTTAATTATAGTATATATAGATATAGCGTATTTAGTTTAATTATAGTTAATTTAGCTAAGTTCTAGCGTATTTAGTTTAGTTATACTATATTAGTATATTTAGTCTAGTTATAGTATATTTAGCTTAGTTATAGCGCCTTTAATTTAGTCGTAGTATATTTAATTTAGTCGTAGTATATTTAATTTAGTCGTAGCATATTTAGTTTAGCTATAGCGTATTTAGCTTACTTTTACGTATTTAGTTTTATTATAGTATACTTAGTATAGTTATAGCGTATTTAGTTATAGTATATTTAGTTTAATTATAGCGTATTTACTATTTAGTTATAGTATATTTAGACTAATTTAGTTTATACCTAGTTATAGCGTATTTTGCCGTAGTATATTTAGCTATAGTATATATAGTTATAGTATATTTAGTCGTAGTATATTTAGTTTAGGCGTAGGCTATATAGCGTATTTAGTTTAGTTACTACGTACTTACTATTTAGTTTAATTATAGTATACTTAGTTTAGTTATAGCGTATTTATCTATAGCGTATTTAATAGGATCTTATTATAGTATATTTAGCTAGCCTATAGTATATTTAGTTATAGTATATATACTTATAGTATATTTAGTTTAGTTATAGTATATTTAGGTATAGTATATCTAGGTATAGTATATTTAGTTATAGTATATTTCGTTTAGCTATAGCGTATCTAGTTATATTTAGTCGTAGCGTATATAGTCGTAGTATATTTAGTTATATTATATTTCTTCGTAGCGTTCTTAGTTAGAGCGTAATTAGTCGTAGTATATTTAGTTTAGCTATAGTATATATAGTCGTAGCGTTTTTTAGATAGTCGTAGCGTCGATAGTTATAGTATTAAAAGTTATAGCAGTCGCTAGTTGCTAGTCGCTAGTCGCTAGTCGCTAGTCGCTAGTCGCTAGTCGCTAGTCGCTAGTCGCTAGTCGCTAGTCGCTAGTCGCTAGTCGCTAGTCGCTAGTCGCTAGTCGCTAGTCGCTAGTCGCTAGTCGCTAGTCGCTAGTCGCTAGTCGCTAGTCGCTAGTCGCTAGCCGCTAGTCGCTAGCCGCTAGTCGCTAGCCGCTAGTCGCTAGGTAGAATCGCTAGACGCGACTGCTAGGCGCTAGGTAGGACCGCACGTAACCGCACGTAACTATACGTAATTATACGTAAATGCGTATAGATATAGTAGAAATAGAATAGACTAATAAGACGTAGCTACGCTACGCACTAATAATTTTTTTATAGGTAGTATTAACCTATAGTCGGATTATAGATAATCTTAACGCATATTTAGACGAGGTAGTATAGTACCTATTTAACTATCTAAACTATAGCGTAGTAGTAAGCGATCGGATAGTTTAGAACGTATTATATTAGTATAGATTTAGTCGCAAGGTAGCTCGAAGGATTACTAGCAAACGTAACGTAGTTTTATAGAATACGTAGCTCTCGAAGAGGCTTAAATAGTAGCGTAATAAGTTAGTATTTATTAATAAGTTAGCTAGCGATATATAGACTAGTTAGTAGAAGTACTTATAGTCGCGAATTAACTATCTAGCGGATACGAAGGCGCCTATAAAGCGGTTAGAGAGGTACTTAGTTTATCTAGTATATACTGTAAACGGCTACTTACTAGGCGCGCTAATTATCTAAGGCAGAATCGCGAAGGAGGTATTTATCGACTAGGTAGTTTCGGAGGTATTATTATATATAGAAGAAGGCTCGATTCTAATTATAGATAATACGTTAATTTACTACTATATACGCCTTACTTAGGCAGTATTAGCAGCCGGCTACTACCTCGAATACTTGCCTCTATATTCGCCTAATTTTAACTCTATTAAGTAGTTATTTAATATACTAAAGAACTAGATTAAGCGGCACTAGAACGACTAGGCGCTAGCGATTAAGGATAACTATAGCGACTTCTTAAGATAGGTAGTTAGTTACTTAACGAACGACGAAGATAGTTAGAGGCATACTAGTCGTTATTTTAAGAGCTGCAGTTACGACTAATACCTATAGCTATACCCGCTAGTAAATTCGAGGAGTTTAAAGCTAATAATATAATATTAATAGGGCTATTAAAATAGCATAATACTATTAGATATATATACTAAAATTAATAGGCTCTTAGCTATAACTAGATAGAAGCATCTCTAAGTCTTAGAATTATAATTAGCTATATTATTATAGAGAAATGTTTAGCGAGAGTTAGCTACTAGTTAGCCGCTTACCCCTTAATCTTATATACGCCTTCTACTTAGTATAATTCTAAATAACCGTAAGCTACGTACTAATCTTAAAGCCTTCCTTTACCTATAATTTACTTAATATATTGCTAATCTCTACTAAATTAAAGGCATTATCTAATAGCTAATAAATAATATTAGTTATTACGTCCTTACGGCCCTTCTATACCTCCTTATTAAAGTAATAGTCGAGGAAGTCGTCGTAAACTACGTTTAGTTTAGGCTATAAGGAGGAGAGTTTAGCGTCGTTTAGCAGCTTCTTCTTAAGCGTCTATACGATAGGGGCTAGCCGTTTCTAAATAGATACTAGGTACGCTATAAAATTAGCGTAATTAGGCATATAAGAATAGGTAGTAGTATAGAGCGGCGTATTAATATAGAAGAACTAGTTCTAATAGAATCTAGCTAGTTTGTTTGTTTGTTTGTTTATTCTATTTACGTCCTTTTGGAGTCGAAGACTATATAGGACGGGAGCTATAGGCAGCTGCCGGTCGTATTCTATCTAGGGGGGTCTTATTCGCGTCTAATTATATATTATAGGCCGATGCCTATACGGGTACTCTTTCGAGTATAGGGGTAGAAAGAAGGTAAGAAAAGGGAAGGCTCCTAGGCGTATATCTTTTATTAGGTTAGACTAATTATATAAAGGAAAATTTAGAGGGCAGGGTCGCCCCCGGAGGTATATATTACGCACTAGGCGTCGTTCTAGGCAGTATTAGGTAATAGTAGCCTATACCGACCTAACGGCTAAGAACTATTAGGTCGTCCTTTAGGTAGCGATAGTATAGGCGTTACTAGGCCTAGTTCGTTAGAACTTTAGGCCTAGGTTAAACGGCACGTATTCTGTCGGTTCCCTAATTTTCGGGTAGTCCGGGGTGTTTTTAGGGTATTAGGTAACGGTAGCCTATATCGACCTAACGGTCGAGAACTATTAGGTCGTCGTTTAGGCGGCAGTAACGTATCTAGTTTTCGGCTACTCTCGCTATTGCTTAGGGCTTATACGAGCTAGTAGGTATGCTATCGGCTACTTAATTCTCTAGTAGCCTAGGTATTGTCTTTAGGGTATTAGGTAACGGTAGCCCGTAGTAACCTAACGGTCGTAAACTATATTAGTATCTATATACTCGGTTTCTTATACGGGAGCTATTTCTTAGAGGGCCGGCACTTCTGCCTTTAGTAGTTAGGTTACTACTAGACGGTAGGGTCGCCCCCTAATAGTAGGGTCGCCCTCTAACGGTAGGGTCGCCTCTAAACGGTAGGGTCGCTTCTAAACGGTAGGGTCGCCCCTAAACGGTAGGGTCGCCCCCTAACGGCAGGGTCGCCTCTAAACGGCAGGGTCGCCCCTAAACGGCAGGGTCGCCCCTAAACGGCAGGGTCGCCCCTAGACGGTAGGGTCGCCCCCTAACGGCAGGGTCGCTCCTAAACGGCAGGGTCGCCCCCTAACGGTAGGGTCGCCCCTAAACGGCAGGGTCGCCCCCTATCGGTAGGGTCGCCTCTAGACGGTAGGGTCGCCTCTTAAGCTCTATTATTTTTCTTTTAGTTAGGGCTAGCCCTTAGGTTCGTCTTTACCTTTATTTAGGTACTATTTTCTTATCGCTATTCCCGTTTATTCTAGGAAGTTTAGTACTAACTTTCGTATTCTTTTATCTCTTAGTACTTACTCTAGCGAGCTTGCCCTAGTAAGCTCTTTTAGGCGTCTATCTTAGTAGAGATAATAGGAAAATAGGAGGTGTTCTAGGGTCTCTTAGGACCCGTATTAGCATCTATCGTTCGTAGCTTTATCTATATACGTAAGGCAGCTACGGAAGTATCCGTATCCTAGGCGTAACGAGTAGTATACGCTTATTAACTCTCGTTTTCCTTTTAGAACCTCGGTTTTTATATTCTATTAGAACCGGTTAAAGTAGCTCCCTTGCCTTTAGACCTTACGTATCTTCTACTATTCGTAGTGCTATTTATAACGGTCTTTTATATACTCCCGTATTGCCTAATATACCTAAGTTTTCTTAGGATTCTAGAAGTATTATGCGAAGGCTTTTATTCTCTAAAGTCTTATGCTTATGCCTATCCGGGCTATCTCTATTCTAGTATATATTAGCCTTCCCCTTTAGCGAGTATCTATCTCTCGAAGGGCGGTTATAATCGGGGAGTTATAAGGGAGGTTATCGGCCCTATAGCTATATAGAATTACTTGTCTTTCGAGCTAGATCTTCGACGGGAGTAGGTTCGCCTCTAACTCGGCGGGAGTAGTAGGAGACGTCCGAAAAACGCCTAGAATTCTCTTTACTACTCTTGCTTATATTGCTTCTAGTAATTGTATAGATCTCTTAGATCGCTACTAGATTAGGGACCCGTAGTCGGCTATTATAGTAATATAGGTTATATAGAGCTATTATAGGGACCGCGCTATTAGGCCGTTTTCTATATTTACGAGGCGTAGCATACGGTAAAACGCTGCCTCTATTCTTGCCGCTCTAATAGCGATATATTCCTTAAACGATAGGTAGGTATCGAACTAGATTCCGAGCTACTAGACCGCTTTTATTATAGACTTTACTATATCTCTACTAGGAAGAGTAATTATAGTCTCTACGCCTTTGCATTTTAAGAAGTAGAGGAGTTCTATTTTAGCTAGGTCGAATTCGACTTCTTAGCGTACTCCTTCCCTTATAAGTTTATAAACTTCTCGTTAAAGGGTTCTCGTATTCTTATATAGGCTTATCGAGGCGGTTGCTAATCCTATATCGTCTATATACGAGAGGGGGTATATATCCCGGAGGTCTATAAATAGGTCTCTTATATAGATAAGGAAGAGTATTAGGGAAATAGGACTGCCTTGCAGTACTTCTATTTCTATCTCGGTTTCTATCTCGATTTAGCCGTTAAAAGAGAGCCAAATTACTCTATATTCGAGGAAGGTCTTTATTTATTCGATAATAGCGTAGGGGAGTCGTAGTTTAACTATTACTTGCAGGAGTCGGCCTTTAGATACGTAGTTAAAGGCCCCTTTTACGTCGAGAAAGACGACTAAGGTTTTTAGGCCCTTCTTTCTATTCCTTTTAACGTAGTTTATAAGGAGTAGTGCCGTATCTACTATAAATCGTTTCTTTTGCCCTCCTATCTGCGAGTTATATAGAAGTAGGCCTATTTTAGCAAACTAGCTAAGTCTCTATACGAGGATTTGCTCGCTAATCTTACCTAGGTAGCTTAGGAGAGATATAATCCGGTATGCTTTTAGGATCGAGTAGTTAAGTTTGTTTAGTTTTGCGAGAGTAATACCTATTGCCTTCCGCTAGCACTTAGAGTAGAAGCCTCGTCCTATAAGTACTTAAAATAGCTCGAGAAACGTTTTAGGGATCGCTACGTAGGCATAGCTAATTATCTCCTATATTATACTATCCGGGCTAGGAGATTTCCCTTTAACTCTCGTAGTAGAGCAGGCAAGGCGTAGTTCTTCGTCCGTTACTAGAGGCTAGTCCTAGTCTCCTACGCGGTACGTATTCTACCTCGTCCTAAGGCCGTTATCTAGGGGGGGGTTTTAGGAAGAGCCCGTTTCGGAGTGCTTTATACTTACCTTTAAACGAGGATTCGCCTTAGATATCTAGCACTAGCCCTTATATTCTAGGTTTTATATACGATATAGCTCTAAAAATTATCTTAGAGTCGGTCCCTTCTAGAAATTTATTCTAGTAGTTACGTTTTGCCCGTTTAATAGCTAGGAAGTATATATTTTTTATAAGGAGGTACTCCGCTTATTCTTCGGTTATAGGTTCTCGTCCGTACCTAAAAACCCTATTATATATATATTGCATTTCCCGCCGGAGGGTTTTAAGTCTAGGTTTCTACTAAGGCTTAGATTTCTAGCTAGGGTAGCACTTTTAGAGTATATTATCGCATGCTCTACGAATAAGGCTAGAGAATTCTTCCGCGGCTTATTCTAGGTCGTTGCCTATCTATATACTATTTACGTTTGTTTAGAGGAAGTTTTAAAAGGCCTTCTAGTTCGCGTTTTTTGTTTCGTATACTAGGTAGGGTTTAGGGTTATATTAGCGTATATTTTCTTTCCCTAGTATGCCTATTAGTATAGCGGAGTAGTCTAAGCCGAAATTAATTATATTCTACGTAATCTTAGCCTAGGATATTCTGCCCTTTATAAAGGTAAGGTCTAGGGTACTCGGTATCCTTATATTAGTTCTATAGAACGTTAGGACACCTATCGAGTTCCTAAGGAGCATATCGGATTTCCCTAGCTAGTCTAGGAAGCAGAGGGCTCTAGGACTCGTATCGTTGCCGTTTATATCCTAGCTTAGGTATCGGATATTAAAATCCCTAGCTAGTATAGCGTCCCTACTTAGGCTAAGCAAGTAGAGGCTTTATTCGGCGGTCTAGTTCCCGTTCTTGTCCCTTTCGTTATAGACATTTAGGACTTAAATTTTATTGCCCTAGGAGTCTCTTAGGTAGAGTAATTAGATATCGGGGTCGTCGAGGGGGTCTAGGCTAGCCTCTATCTCTAGATTACGTCTAGTATAGATACACGTCCGTAGGTGTTGCCCCTCTTTAGTTATCGGGAGGATAGAGGTAAAACTTAGGTATAGGATCGGCCTAGCGGTCCCTAGTTCTTCTAGTATAATCTATAGTTCTTATACTAGGATAATATCGGCTTTTTCTTAGATTCTAATCTCGAGAAGGGATTCTAGCGCCTAGGCGCTACGATTTATATTCCCTTATAAAATGCGTAGAGGGATCTCTAGCATTCTTTTAGGGGTATAGTAGGCCTTAGTTTGTCCCTTATATATACTACTTTATAGCTAACTCCTCTAATAAATAAGTAGTTTCGGACTGCCTTTATAGCTTCTTCCCTTATCTTAAACGCGAGGAGTATAGTACTAGCTGCTTTTTCCTTCCGCAGTTTAGCTAGTATAAGCTATATAGGCGTGTTCTAAATATAGAGGCCTAGGTTATATTCTTTAATATCTTATTTTACCTCTTCTAGGCCTTATAGAGTATTAAAGTCGCGAGTAGAGATACCGTAGACAACTACTTTATACTAGGTAGTATTCTTAAGAAGGGCAAGTATAGGAGTATTCGGGAAGATAAGAGTTTAATTTTCGAGTGTAATTGTCTTTAATTTCTCGTCCCGGAAGCAAAGAACTAGGTTCCCCTTTTCCGTCTAGCCTACTACGACGATTAGGAAGTCCTAGTATCCCTCTGCTTAGAACGAGGCGTTAATAGTATCCCGTATCTATATTAGGGTTATTTAGATGTCTTCGTTTAGCCGGAAGATAAGGCAGTAGACTTAGTTTGCTCTTAGAGCTAGCCTTTTCTTTTCGGGGACTATAGTCTACTTCTCTATTTCTAGCCTAGAAGTAGGCTATAGGGATAGTATCCGGCTTCCTATAGTCGTATTCGAGGTAGTATTTAACCTTACTACTTCGGCGTAGGACTTCTATCGTTCTTAGGCGTCTCCTACTATAGTAGAGGCTTAGATTTAAGTAGTCTATTACGTACGGGCTATATTTTAGACTATTACCTTCGTAGCTTATTTAAAGGAGGTAACCTACTAGGCTATTCTGTCTGCCGGCCTTATCGGGGTTTTTAAGCGTTTAGTATAGTTCTAGAAGACCTCTATAAGGTCTAGGAGTACTATTTCTTCCGAAGGGTCCGTAGCGAGTCCTACTACCTCTACTAGTAGGGTATAAGCTTCCTAGAGCTTGCTAGCAATCTGCATACGTTAGACTTATTTCGTAAAATAGAGAAGGGGTTTCCTATACTCTATTAGGGGTCCTTGCGTAGTATCTTTATCCTCTACTATTAAGAGTTATCGTTTGCGTAAGATTTAGAGAAAGAGGGCTCTCTCCTATCGTTTAGAGGCTTCCTCCGTATCTAGCTCTATCGTTTCCTAGAGTTAGCGGCTTAGAGAGTCCTCTAGAGGGGAGATAGGGTATTATTTCGTATACTAGCTAGGAGAGACCCTACCGTTTTATTTTTCTAAGGTAGTTAGGTTTCGTAGGCTTCTTAGGTTCCCTAGTATACCCTAGTCGTAGCTAGGGTTAGTAGGGGTGCTTAGCCTCTCCTATCGTATAGAGGGACGTAGTATACCCCCTTAGGGGCTACTATTCGTCTCTATATCTCTAGAAGAGCGTTTTGTGTTTTTCGGTCTTATTTCTAGATAGGATAAAAGTTCGTATAATAGTCTTACGCCGAGAGGACTATCTATATACTCTATTTCTAATCGCGTTTAGGTCCTAGCCTACTTGCGGCACTAGGGCACTCTTCTACTTACTAGGGTAAGAGTAGGTATACTTTTAGGGAAGTATTCGGGCCTATAGCGACGTTTTGTCTATATAATATCTTAGGGAGCTAAACGCAGGTAACCGAGTATAGATAGGATTAAACTATAAGCCCGTACTCTCTAGGAGACTAGTTCTCTACGACTAGTATCTTACTTATAGTAAGAGTAGAGCAGCTACCTAGTAGAGTTATATAAGTATCGCCTATAAACCCTTTATTCCTTTACTAATCTATGCTAGTCTAATAATATTATAGACTTAAGGTTACTCTAGTATAGAGTATATAATAAGAGAGAGGGTTGTTTTTAGTTTTTAGAGTTATATTTTCCCTACGAGGGTAGCGGCATCGGCGTTATCGATACCGTTTCGACTTTAGGATATCTTTTATAGAGGGGATCGTGCTCTTTTAAATAGTATATTCGGTTCTTTAGTTAGTAGCTATATCGCGTTATTTAGCGCGTTTAAGGTTAGCGTATTTTCGTATTAAAGTATAGTATCGCCTAGGTCGTTCTAGGGTTTAGTAGCGTATAGTCGGTACGGGCCGGGCCGGCTAGCCGTCTACGGAGGGAAAATTTGTTCGTTATACTTTACTATAGTAGAAGGCAGAAGGGAACGGCGATATCTCGATAGTTTTCGGGGCCGGCGAGGTAGAAAGTAGCTTAAAAGGGAGCTATAGAAGCGACGAATCGCTTAGTTTATATTTTAAGTTAGGGTTCGATACGGCGGTAGTACTGCTACGATATCGATATCGACTATAAATCTAGCTAGTACTAGCGCTACTACCTACGGCTATATAGCCGCCTTGTTTTTAAACGCTTGCTTTATACTCTTAGCCTTCTTATATACCTCTAACTCCTTTAATAACTTAGGTCTAAGCTCGTTAGTAGTTAGTATACTATTAGCAATACCTTTAGTCTATTATAGAAGGTATTAGCGAGCTATAGGATAGTAGTTGTCTACGCTATTAGCCCTAGTAATATAGTAAGTTTAGTTGCGATTCTAGTAGAGGGCTAAGTAATAAGGCTACCTATCTACTATATTTATACTATAGTTACTACGCAAATATAGTTTATTATAAATATCTAGATCTTTAGATAATTAAGTATTAGTAGCAGTTCGCTATATAGTTAATACGGTATTATAGGCAGGTATTAGTAGTATAGTAGTGCCTTTAGGTAGCGTAACCTCTATCTAATAGAGTACCTATAAATCGTCCTTATTATAACGAGCCTAGCGTACTAGTTCGCGGCATATAACTAGCTATTTAGCTGCCTTTCTAAAGGCGAAGTTTAGAATATCTAATCCCTTTGCTATCCTATATTTAGCCTTAATTTTAGTATATTTATAGGTAACGCTATAAGCCTTAGTACTTTTAAGAATCTAGTATTAGAGATCCGAGTATAGCTTATAGTCGTCCTTAGGCTATTTATACGTCTATATATCGCCGTCTAGTATCTTATTACCTAGTATTAAGCTTAGCTTAACTTTATATTTAATATAAGCAAACTAAAGAACCTCTTCTAGCGTTTCCGGAGCCTTTTAACCTAATGCTAGCGTAGTTATAATACGCTATTGTTTATCTCTTAAAGCTAGCATATATAAGGTATTCGAGTATAAAGTAGTTACTATCTTCTAGCTACGCTTCTTCGAACTACTAACTATAGTAGTAATAATACCCTTTATACGCGCCTTAATTAATCGCGCCTTTACCTTCTTTATACGCGCCGCTATTAATTTAGTAGTCTAGCGACGATATTCTTTCTCTCTACGCTAAACTATAGTAGTACTAGTCGCTAAATCTAACTCCTTAAAATCCTCCTCTTATTCTAAACTATTAAATTTACCTCCTTTACTAATACCTTTGCTAATACCTCTAGTAGCTGCCGCGCCGTCGCTAATACCTCTACCTTCGCTATAATTATCTAGTAGGTTAAAGAATAGGTTATCCTCGTCTTCCTCGTTAATAGTCGACAAATCCGGCCGGTTCTAAGCCTATAGCTCGACGCTACTAGTACTACTTAATAACGGCAGTAGCTAGCATACCTAACGAGCCGTTATTCGCGGAGTCTACCTCTCTATACGTAGATTTAATAGCGTCTCTACTACGGCTAATTTAGCACTACGTAATAGTATACGACTAGATCTATAAAGAGGAGGAACCTTAGTTAGATATACCGGTTAAGCAGGCGATATAGCGGCCGATTCTGCCTCTAACTACGCCGCTAGAGAGCTAGAAGGTAGTAGTAGCGCTAGTATATTAGTAATAATACCTTAGAATTAGAAGACACGCGATATAAAGATAATAATAGTTAGAATAGGAAGATTAAGACGCGTTTCTATGCTAATTACTATATAGCGCGTCGCGACTACCCTACGCTAAGTAGCCTAACTATTTCTACTAGCGTTCTAAACCCTACGTAGGTAAATCTTGCAGAAAGTAAACGTTATAAAAGTAAAGCTTATAGAAAGTAAGCATTGCAGAAGCGAACATAGCGCGAGCTAATAGTTATAAAAGGAGGATAATAGCAACTACTGCTCGTAGCTAGCAGTTAGTAGAAGTATGCCCTACGTAACCTATAGACCCGCGTAAACCTATAATTTCTAGTATTTCTTAATATATTTAGTTATTTATTATACTACTATTATAGACGCTATGCAGAAGGCACTTAACTAGCTTAGTATAGAAGACAAGCCGAACATCTCTAAGGCCTTAAGGATATTTAAAGTTAAACGTAGCAGTCTTAGTAACCGCTAAAATAGCAAGACTAGTAGTAAGGCAAATAAGATTAAATCTTAACGTATTCTTAACTATCTATAAGAGGTATCTCTTATTATATATATTAATAGGTATACCTACTATAGAATACCTCTAACTCTATTAATAGTTCTTAACTTTATTAACGAGATTAGTAGTTATAGGCCTAGAAACAACTAGGTGCTAAGGTTTGTTAAGAGGTAGCCTAATTAGATTACTTCTAAGTATCTCGTTCTAATTAAGCATTTACGCTTTAAAGCTAATTCTAAGTAGTTATTTAATTAGTACTTTAAGCTTCTAAAGGCTAAGATTACTCGCTATAAGATAGAGCCTAATTATATATATAATATAGATAAGAAAGGGTTTATAATTAGCTTTATAAATAAGACAAAGCGTGTTTATATAAAACACGCCCTTAAGACAAAGAAGGTGCTTAGAAACATTTACTCTAGCAACCGTAAATAGATTATAATCTTAGCCTGCATTTATGCTAATAGTTTATAGCTACCTCTAATAATAATTTATAAGGCTTAAGAAGGCAATATTTAAGACACCTAGGTGCAGGATTTTAACCCTAATATCTATAAGGTTTACTAGCAAACTTCTAAGACTAGATAGACTAATAATAACCTTAGTTTTGCATAGCTTAGAGATATATTTAACAGATATATAAAGGCTAAGGCAAGGCTAAAGTAGAGGCTCTTAATTCTAGATAGCTATAGCTCTTATATTACTATAAAGTTTATTAACTTTGCCTTAGAAAGGAAGATTCTAATTGCAGTGTTTCTACTATATAGCACGCATAGACTATAGCTACTAGATATATTATTATTTAGGCCTTTATCTATTAGATATAGCTAAGAGCTTAATAAGCTTAATATAGAGTATTAAGGCCTCTCTGCAGTAAGAAAGAGGGGCTTCCTTCGGTTATTTTAGCCTGCATTTACCTAAGCCTTTATAGATAAGAACATACTTAGCTCCTTTAGCAAGACTAGCATTTATCTATTAGATCTATTAGTAATACTTAGCATATAGAAGCTAGAATTAAGGCTAGCTACTACTAGCTTAAAGGCCTTAAGCTATGCCTTAATCTACTTAGAATTAAGCCTTAGGCTTATGCGCAGTATATTTAGACAGGTGCTATCTAAGGTATTTAATCTTAAGCATTATAAACAACTCTAAACCCTCTATAATAAGCTATTTAGCCTATAGGCTTAGAATTAAGTACTAAAGGCTAAGAACTATAGTTTAAGGCAGGCTATTGCTAATAAGAAGAAACATAAGAACAAGGGCAAGAGTCTAATTAATAACTAGCGTAAATTTAAATGCTAATAGTAGTGTAATATATAGTCCTTAGAAGATATAGGAAGCTAGGGAGTTTATAGCTTAATAATAGCTAAATAAAGAGGCAGAACATGCTAAGAAGGAGGCTCGGAAATAAGCTAAGAAACTAGCTATATATAAGAGACAATTGCAAAGGAATAGCGTAGGTTAGAAAGGCTTAATTAGCGTATAGTTAAGCAAGAACAAGCTGCTAAAGCGAAGGCAGAGGCACAACGTGTTAAGGAAGTTAATGCAGCTAATAGACAACTCTAACAAGGCCTTAATCAATTAGTTAAGGCTCTTAAACGATTAAAACGAGTGGAATTGAAGGCGCCACCTCAACAGCCTGTGTTTGCAGAGCCATTAAAGGTTGTAGCTAGCTTAGAAGGTACCTTAGCTAGGTTATTAAGAACACGACAACCAAGCAAGAAGGCTGCACTAAACCTTCAGTCTAGCAAGCTTGATATATAGCGACAACAATGCAGTTTGAATTGTAACAATCTATGCAGTAATGCTTGAGAAACACCTCCTCAAACATCTGAGTAAATTGTAGGTTTACGCGGGTCTGTGGGTCACGTGGGGCACACTTCTAGCGCGTGCACGTGCCAGGCGGTCTTGGCGACGGAAGCAGTCCAGTGTGTTCATCGTGTCGGCCATAAAACACGAACATAGCGAGAATCCCATCTTTCGGAATTCAGTCGTAACACCGTGCAAATATCCATCTAACAAGGCACCGCAACGCTACGTGGTCAGACGCGTTGCCCACCGCGCCTGCTGCGATGGCGGAGCCAAGGCCGGAGGGGGTAGGTAATGTAGCCTACAGAATACCGAGAGCATGCCCGCAGACTTATAAAGTACCTGCTGGAGACCCGCGGCTGTATCGACCGCACTAGAAGTTAGACCGTGCCGACCGAGGTCGCGAAGATAATAATTTAAGGCGCGACATTATTCGTTGCAAAAGCATAGAATATCCCCGACATAACCGCTATTTATAGCGCACTGCGCAAGATGCGGGGAGACGCGAAAGCGATAAAAGAGGAGACGTCGCAGAGACTAGAAGCACTAAAGAAAGAGCTACGAGGTATAAACATATAGATAGAGAGGATCGCCGCGGTCGGAGAGGAGACGAAGGGAGCCGCGAAAGAGGCAATAGAAGTAGGCAAGGTAGGAGTCGCAATTATAAGGGACGTTAAAAACACTAACCTATAGAATAACAAGAGCGCGCTAATAAGCTATATAGCAGCGGTAGCGAGCGGTATACTAGCAAGCAGTATGCATATTCCCTATAGCATATAGACTGCATCTACCTAGAGCTAGCGTAAAATCATCGTAAACATTAGAAACCCTATAACTATTAAACGGTTGCGTGCAATAAAACCGCGACACCTTAAGTCTTACGTTAACCGCGGCCTTAAACAGAGCACGAACGAACAGATAGCAGAGATTAGAATCATGTCCGCTAATCAGCTCAAGAGCGGAGACCTTGTCGTCAGGACGGCAAGCGTTAGCGAGACACAGACACTACAACAACATAGCGAGGAATGGGCCCGTCGCGTCGGGGAGGGAGCCTCTGTCCGCGTCCCGACATACGGCGTCATTGTCCACAGCATCCGCACGCGCTCAATCGACATGGACAAGTTCACTGAGAATCGCGATGAGATCCTACATGAGAACCGGCATTCCATCCCTCGAGCGGAGATCAAATACATAGGATGGCTTACACGAAGCGGCGCGAAGAAGTCGACGACCTCCATCATCATCGAGTTCGCGCGACCCGAAGATGCCAACAAAATCATCGGTGAAGGCCTCGTATGGCACGGAGAGCTCTGCCAGTGCGAGAGATACGACAGGCAGTGCTTCAACTGTCAGAAATACGGCCACATAGGAACCCAGTGCAAGACAACAATGAAATGTGGCTACTGTGCTCAGGAGCACCAATCCCGCGACTGCCCTTCGAAAAGGGAGCGCGACGGACCTAGGAAGTGCGCGGCGTGCCACGGAGAGCACGAGGCATAGAGCTAACGGTGTCCAACACAACAAGAAGAGATAGCCCGCGCTAAGGCAGCCTATGCCACAAGAGCACCATTCTTCCTAGTCTCGGCAACCGCAATGTCTAGCACCCCACCTGGCACTAACGGGACATTGCTACGGCGGAAGCGCTCGGCGCGAGGCCTTGGCCTACGAGAAGAAGAAAGACCGCAAGCAGAAGCCGGGTCCAAAGGATCTGGACAGAAACGAGCAAGCACTGGCAGCGGGCCCGGCCCGCTCGACAAGGAAAACGAGGCTCCGAGTAGATCTAGCAGTCAAAGGCCGCAGCGGACATACTATCCCACCAGGAAAGCGCTAGAGTCTCTGGACGTGAATGGGATAGGACGCAACAGCAGCCAGCAAATGGACATCGATGAAGAAAGCGACCTATAAGGAGGAACCCTACATTCAGCATATTATAGTATAACGTCCGGAAGTCCTAGGACACGGTTATAGCTACGCTACTGCGCGATACCAAGATAGGCGACTTTAATGTCCTCGCTATACAAGAACCGTAGAACAACCCCTTCGCAGACACGATACACCACCCGGCGAAAAATCTCTTCCACCTCTGCTGTGCTTCTAACGACTTCGAGGGAAGGCCGACACGAGTATGCCTCTTCGTCCACAAGGGACTCGATCATGCTCAGTAGCGGTTTCATTGGCACAACGGAGACATCTGCTCGCTTACGCTACAGTTTGGAAACGAAGAAGCACCTAGGAGCCTCCAGATATTCAATATATACAACCCGCCTCGAAGCACAGAACATCGTGTAAGCGTTCTCCCGTCCCTGAGGAGACTGCTCGAGATATCTACCGCCAACGAAGGCATGGTGGTTGGGGACTTCAACCTTCACCATCCCCTTTGGGGTGGGGAGCATATCGTGCGGCCAGACGCGGAAGCTGTAGACCTGATTGAAATCATGGAGCAAAGCACACTACAGAACACATTCCCAGCGGGAACTATCACTTACGAGGAAGGCAGCTCCCGAACCACGATCGACGTATGTCTCGCTAAAGAGGCCTCATGGACAGGGTGGTGCGCAGCCAGGTGGACCACGAAATGGACCATGATTCAGACCATCTTCCAATTGCCACGACCATTGACCTGCAGCTACCGCGTCGTACGGAGACAGCGCGGAGAAACTGGAAGAGGCTCGACGAGAAGCAATACCGTGAGGCGCTCGAGAAGACGCTTCCCCCGCTACAACGCCCGAGAACAAAGGCAGCCTTGGATAGATATGTTGAGCAAATAGTTACAACGATCAACGGGGCTGTCGACCGGGCGCTACCTAAGACAACACCGTCGAGCAGAATGAGG
The DNA here is from genome assembly GCA_023512815.1 of Cercospora zeae-maydis. NCBI lineage: Eukaryota > Fungi > Ascomycota > Dothideomycetes > Mycosphaerellales > Mycosphaerellaceae > Cercospora > Cercospora zeae-maydis. The sequence goes on along the minus strand of JAKLWY010000001.1, from coordinate 4,688,676 downwards.
CAAGGATGGAATGAGCAATGCTCCGAGGTCCTCGCAGAGGCGAAGCGTCTGAAACGGAGATATGGACGAGAGCACACGGAGGACGACTGGGAAGCCTACCGCGCAGCAAGAAATAAAAAGACCCGAGTTATTCGAAAGGCGTTGAGAAAGGCCCATCGCGACCGAGTCGAAGAAGCATCACACTCGCCTCAAGCGCTGTGGAAACTCGCAAAGTGGGCGAGGAATCGCCACAGCCAGCTACCGAGCATCACTCCTGCGATCATAGACCCGGAGACAGGTACAGAAGTCGCAGAGGCTAGTCGAAAAGCAGCACTCTTCCGAGACACCTTCTTCCCTAAGCCACCCCATGCAGATCTGGACGATATCGCGTCGGCGCAGTACTCGCAGCCAATTCCGCTACCCAGAATCACAGAAAAGGAAGTCACCGGAGCGATTGCAGCCAGCAAGGCGTTTAAGGCACCTGGACCCGACCAGATCACGAACAGGGCCCTGCAAGCGGGCAAATCGGCCCTCGCAAGCCACCTGACCAACATCCTTAACAGCAGCATAGACCTCGCGTACTGTGCCGCGCACTTCCGTTGGTCCACGACGGTGGTGTTACAGAAGCCTGGCAAGGACGATTACACGGCGCCAAAGGCCTACCGGCCAATTGCCCTCTTGAATACCGTAGGAAAGATCATGGAGGCAGTCATAGCAAGGAGGCTGAGCTACATCGCGGAAACGCATAGTCTTCTTCCAAAGACGCATACGGGCGGCCGAAGGCAGAAATCGACAGAGCACGCCCTCCACGGTATTGTAGACAAGATATACCAAGCGTGGGACACCGGGCGGGGGAAGGTCGCAAGCCTGCTGCTGCTCGATGTCTCCGGAGCATTCGATAATGTCTCGCACGCGCGTTTACTACACGAACTGCGAACTCGTAGGATCGACGAAAGACTAGTGCGATGGACGGCAAGCTTCCTCAGTGGGCGGTCCACGAACATCCTCGTGGACGGTTTCGAGTCTCTTTCGTACTCTGTGTCCACGGGTATTCCGCAGGGCTCGCCCCTGTCACCCCTGCTATAAATTTTGTATAACTCCAGCCTTATCCAGCCGATGTATGTGGACAGTAGCACGGCCATTACCGGATATATCGACGACGCTGCACTCCTTGCGTGGGGCGATTCCACAGAGGAAACATGCTCACAGCTTGAAGCCATGCTGCAACAAGCACAGCAGTGGGCAAACACCCACGCATCGAAGTTCGCCCCTGAAAAGTTCCAGCTGACCCACTTCACACGCGCTCGAACTCGCTTCAACCTCGAAAGGGGCATTCAGACCCCCTGGTGCACTATCAGCCCGAAGGCGACATGCAAATATCTCGGAATCACGATGGACACAAAGCTGCACTGGAAGCCACATATCGAGGGAATCCAGCGGAAAACGTCCAAAACTATCGGCGCTCTACACTCGCTCGGAAGCTCGACGTGGGGAGTCGGGATGCTCGAAATGCGCAAGCTGTACCGCGGGGTAGCCATTCCACAAATGATGTACGCGTGCTCTATCTGGTCACAGGGTCGAACGAGTGGAAGCGGTTATACAAAGCAAACATTGCGAGCACTTCAGGCACTGCAAGCGAGAGCAGCGAGGGCAATAAGCGGCGCATACCGCGCGACATCGGCAGCCGCACTAGACGTCGAGACATTCCTCCTTCCCGTCGAAAGAGAAATCGAGACGCACACCAGCCCGCTGCAGGTCCCCACATTCCGCCGGGCCGGCCTACTGCGGTGAAACCTGCGACAATGCTGCCAACGATATGCCAATCCCGCCGTGACTCAAGACAGTCCCTTCTCGGATATGGCCATTCTTTCAGCATCAGAGGACGAGTTGCTTTGATCATGAGAGAGGCACTTGGAATTCGGCCCAGCGCTTCCTCTGCCTCCAACGCTCAGGTTCTGCCCAGTGGGAGTGCAGTTGTACGGGAACATGCAGCTTGCCATGGATGCAGATGGCGGCACTGTTTGATGAAGCAACAGATCATTTTCTTCCCACCTCTGCCTGCGCTATCGTCTCTTGAGGCTTCTATTCCCTCCTCCATCAGCAACATCTCCTCTGCACACAACTTTCATCCCACCCTCGTCTTGATCATCGACACTTCCATCCTCAATGTCAGGTCAATTGGAATCCTTTATGGCAGCCAAAAAGCCATACGGTAATACATTGCCCACCGAAGTCATTGAGAATGTCTTGCGCTACCTGCTGCCATAGATTTTGAATCCTGAATATTCAATTTAGCTACGCCGAATTTAGATTTAATTCAGGGTACTGAATGAATATTTAGATTTAATTTAGTATATTTAGCATTTAGTTATGTCGCTTATATTATGCTACCGCCTAGCCCTATTATATCGTCGCTATCGTCTACCTATATGTTAGCGATTCTAATTAACTGCTAGTTCTTAGATAACTCTATCTATCGAATAGTATTACCGTTAAGCTATAACTAGGTATCTAATTGTCCTCGGAACCTGCCGCACAGTTAGTAATTAAGCTAGGACTATACTAATTTAATAGCTATATACCTCTACCCTAATACTCTAAGCTATTTCTTAGTCGAAGGTCTAATTTATATGCAGATTACTACTAAATAAGACCCTCTAAAGAGCCTGCATACTACTATTATCGGCCGAGGAATATCCTTAGACTACTTCCGAACTAAATCCTAAATTCGACTAAATTAACTAAATATTCAAAACTTATGAATTTAGATTCAATTCAGTACTGAATTTGAATTGAATTTGAATAATTAATTCAGGATTCAAAATCTATGCCTGCTGCCACCTTCTCCAGAAACCCTGGGCCGTGCACGACATGAGCACATTGAATTCGAAGACGAGAATGCCGAAGCTGTCAATCGATTCACTGCTGCAAGTCACAAGGATCTCCTCTCACGACTCAAGACAGACGACGCTGAACACAAGCTTGGGCTCATCACGCTCACCAATGCGACGCGGGCATGTTTGCGCTTTCGCGAGATCACGCAGCCTCTTCTGTACGAGAGCTTTCCAGGACAGCCACTTGCCAATCTGCAGCTTCTGAATCGTACACTTATCGGAAGACCTGATCTGGCTCGTATGGTTAGCAAGATTACCATCGGAGAATGGGACGTAGACATGCTCAGCGGTCTGGATAAGTGCGTTCCACTCCCGAGAAAAGCTAATCGATGTCACGCTAACCTCTTTGTTTTTACTTAGGTGGTGGAGATCTACCATCTCCAAAGTCGAATTAAGCGTGCAGCTTATAGTATCACTCGATTCGAAAGCCAAAGAGGGCTCCGAAGATGCGCAGGTCGCCTTGCTGCTGATGCTATATACGGAAGTGCGAGCTATCGATATCTCGGTACCGGTCCTTTTCAAGAGTCACAGTGTTGTCAACATGCTTATGGTTGAGATCATCCAAGAGCGTCCCAACACACTCTTTCGAGGTGCTGATCGTATAGCTCCATCCCTCATGCATACCAGTCTGCCGCTACGAAAGCTGAGGGATGCCAGTCTACGCTCCGGCAATGTTGCACATACCATAAGCATTGGCGTTTTTGAGAAGCTCACGTCTCTGAAGACACTCAAGCGCCTCACCCTCTACCGTACATCTGGTGAAGCAGGAACGTTTCCGTGCCTGTCCGCTCTGGAGCGGCTTTGTCTGTGGCGATGCGAGGCGGGGACGGAGCTGGTTCCTATATAGTCTTAGTGCACAGACCTTTCGCGGGCGCGCTATTCCCCATTCGGGGGCGCGCCCTCGCGGTCTAAGGGCGGGACCTAATGTTTTGGTATATATAGATCGGCTTCGAAGTTAAGTTATAAAATTTATCGTTTCGAGGCCTATAGGGTAGCTCTCGTAGTCTATATATAGTAGTTATATAATCTAAATAGCTTAAAACTAATCTATACGCTATAAATACTATATTTACAATCCTACTAAAATAGGAATTCTTATATACTACTACTATAGAAGGGATATTTATTGCGGCTAGACTTATAGTAGTAGTTGTTATATAGAGGCTAGTAGTAGGTTATATATATTAGAGTATACGTAAGGGTAGTAGTAGCGGATCTCGAACTCTACCTACCGTTATTACTATAGAGTAAGTTCTAACGCAAGTTTGTTATCTTCGCCTATATTAGGGTTATCGATTAGGGTTAGGAGTCCCTTATCCTCGTCTAGCAATAGCACTAAGGTTTCTAACGTCGCGAGGCGACCGAGGCTTTCTTCCTCTAAAGGATTGCCTAATTAGTCTAGTAGATCCGGTACTATAATATTAGGCTAGTATACTTAGTTCGCTCGCTAGAGTACGTTTTAGTTAAAACGCTCTAGCTAACTCGACTGCTCCTTACTACTCTTTTTCGTCTCTTAGAGAAGATTCCGCACTCTAACAAAGAGTAGATCTATTATATAAAACGGTATCTGCGTCTTATAGGTTACTAGCTATATAGTAAGTGTTTTATAAAGATATATTAAAGCGACCGTATATATTTCGTACGTAGATTTCTATATTATATGCTTAGTATCTATATACTCGCTAAACGAGGCTTCTACGACTTCTTATAATTTCCTAGTATATATAGCGAGAAGAGTATATATCTCTAGTTAGGTCTCTAGACTAAAGAAGCTATTCCGACGTATTTAAAGCAATGTCTTTAGATAACCGTTTAGGAATTTATTCGCCCGGTTAATTTCGAACTAGCTATCCGGTTAGCCTATAAGGTTTACTAGGCTATTAGCAAGTATAGCGTTTTAGAGCTAGACGTCCGATACTAAGGAGTTAGTAAGCTATTTAAGCTAGAGTATTACGAATACGTAGTTCTTATATAATCTCGTATAGAAAATAAGAATATATCGGTTAATTACGCGTCGGATTAGTCTAATATCTATATACCTAATAGTATAATATAGGATGCGATAGGTTTCTACTATCTAGATAAATCTAAGATAGTTAACGCGTTCTTCGCGGTCGTTTAGAAGAGCCCTTAGCTATATAGCGTCTCGTTTAGATAAAGTAAGATTTTTTACTTTCGCGATATCGTTCTCTATATCCCCGATATTATAAGCTTAGTAAGAGAAGTAGGTAGTCTATACTTGCTAGAGAAGTTTAAGAAAGCTTAGAATATTTATTTTTACGAGCGTTTCGGAAACTATTTAGTAGTAATCCTCCTAGACTTATAGGACCTTATATATAAATACTAATATTCTCGTATAGTAGCTATCGATAATAAGCCGTTTAGTATAGCTATATAGCGCCTAGAACGAGGGACATTTCTTCCGCTATATAATCTAATAATATACCTATAGAGCTAACTTGCATATCGTACTATCTAGGCTATTAAAATTGCCCTTAATTGCTTAAATTAGATATATCTTTAGGTAAAAGAGGCCTAGTATAGGTAGTATCTACTATTAGCGATCGTAAGCATCGTTATTTTCCCTATACTCCTTCTATATCGTTCGAAGCCCTAAGACCGTCTTCTAATCGCTATATACTAGTTTTAGCCGTATAGACGGGTCCTAGTCTAGGTATAGATCGTCGTCTAATACTCGGGTTGTTAAGGTCTCGATCGCGTCGATTACGGAAACGTCGTCTGCTAGTCTAGTCGTCGTATCTAATATCTCTTTGTTTCTAGTATTATATTTCTAACGGAGGCCGAGCTAGCCGTCTATAATATTCTCTACTACTACGTATATACCTTCGATACTTCCTTTATTCTCGAAGATTAGTCTAAGTATACTATATATTATTCTCTATGCTATAAGCCTATAGATCTCTAGCATCTAAGAATATTTAGGAATAGACGTCTAAGCGACTTTCTTATTATTCTACTTAAAAATCGTCGCTACTACGTCTAGGTAGATCCGACGGAGATACTCTATAATCTCGTATACCGAAATCTCTCCTACGATCTCGTTATACTAGTTACCTAGTATAGTTATAATCTCGTAAGCCTATAGTTTATAGTCTTCGCGTAGCTACGCTAGATCTAGGCCGCCCTTTAGAACTTCGATACTTTTAAAGAGTTTCGCGGTTATTAGGTATTATAGCTAGTCGCAGCTATTATAGCTATAGTAGCTCGTCCGTTCTATATAATTAAAGTTATCGTAGCAGATATGCGTATTATAGTCTATAGCAAATGCCCTAATATCCCGCTTAGTAGTTTTAGCTAGTATTTTATTTGCACGGTAGATACTCCGCGGGTACGTATAGATCCTTATCTCTACAAGTGTCGCGATTACTCTCCTCTTTACCTCTTAACTTTATATATATACCCCGAGTTCTATATAGAAGCGATTGCTCTTAATTAGAAATTTTAATCTTCGGATTATCGACGTAAGCACTACCGTTTTAGCCTAAAGTCGTTGCGAAGTTAGCTAGTTAGAACTCTAGCTAAGGAGTATAAAGAGTATAGCTACGAGGTAGGGTATATTCTACGTAATTAACTAGTATATACTAGGAAGGTCTATTTATAGTTCGGTTGCTTCTACGTCGAACTATCTAAATATCTATAGTATTCTTAGTTTAGTTTTATATAGTATAGAGTTATAGTCTAGTCTATACTAGGACTCTTCTAAGCGCACGTATCTTTAGGTTAACTGCTACTCTTACTATATCGCCGAGCTATATACCTTTGTCGAGATGCTAAGCAATATTATAAATAAAGTCCGGGTCTGCTAGAAGCTTTACTATTTTCCTAGCTCTTATTCTCGTAGTCTCCCCTTATATGCTTGCCTCTAGGTCCTTTTCTACGGATATATATAGTTTTATAAATAAATTAAACGAGAGGTAGTAGAGCTTTATTTAGTAGAGAATATAATCGACTTTCTGCCTTAGTATTCGACTATTTAGGTGCTAGTTATTACCTATATAGCGCCGGCGTTAGGTTAGGGTACGTACGTTAGCGTAGGACCTAAGCAGAATAGTCTCTTATAGGAGTAGGCGTATATTTAAGTTGCGGGGCGTAGCGGACTCTATCGTAGTAGCTATGCTAGTAGGCAGCCGAAGTAATATAGTATAAAGATAGGACGGGTTATTGCTTCGCGAAGTCTTATATTATATTATTAGCCGGTCGCTTTACTTATCTATCTAATAGGCAGTATTAATATTAAAACAGTTACCTAATATATAGGGTCGTCTAGGGTAATATTCGACCCTATAAGTAGATTCTACGTAGTCGAATATATATAGTAGTGTTTAAATTAGAATAAATTAATATAGGCAAACGGAGAAATTAGGATTTATATAATTTAATCCCTATAAAGCTTCCTAAAGGTTATAGTATCGAAGCTATGCTATATATATACTTACGAAGGTATCTCTTTACTATCTTCTTCTGCATTTACTTGTCGTCCTTATCTATATACGTATACGCCTCTTTAATTATAGTAGCTATGCGCTTCTAAACTTATAGTAACGGTAGTACTACTCCGTCCTTTTCGCTAAATTCTATATCCTAGGTAATAAGTAACTAGTTTAAGAGTTTGCCGTTTGCTATAAAGCCTATACTACCTGCCTAGTTAATATAGTAGCCCCGCTAGCTAATAATACTATCTATATGCAAATTAGTAATCTATAAGTAGTACTATATCCGGTAGGAGTATATACTGCAATCTACCTTCTATATATTAAGCACGATATTACGCTTCTATTCGTCGCCTCTCGAAAAGAATATATTCCTATTCTTACTATCTTAGGCAAAGCGGGCAGTAACTATTTAGTTAGTACTACGTAAAACGCTAATGCCGATTGCGCTATATTCTTCGAGCTCGCGCGTATTAGTTAGGCCTTCGCTATAGTTCTATATAAGTTCGTCGTAGCTATTATATATCGTAAAGTCGAGGATCTATAAGTCGATTAGGTAGTAGGTGCCTTAAACTTAGAAGCTATCTAAGTCGGTAGTATTTAGAAGGAGAATTTAAGCAGCTATAACTATAATAGAGTAGGTTAATTCTTACGATCTTTAGTAACCGCAGCTAACGTACTATTAGATTATAGGCACTATTAGGTGCGAGGCTATAGAAGGTTATTAGTAAGCAGGTAGTTTACTAGTAGAGTAGTACGATATCTAGCTAGGTATCGGCAGGTAGGAGGTAGTAACTTTATAGTAGAAGCCTAAGGTAGCGACGCTTATAGGCAGTAGTAGTAGCGTTATATATAATAGCTTTACTTCCTTACTCGTTATTATATACGCGTATATTAGTCGACGCGTTTTAGTATATGCCTTCCTTTTAAGAGACTACTTTATATACGCGAGTTGCTTATATACTAATATAAGCGGCTTAAGTAGAGGCATTTAAGCGTAACCTTTAGCGTACTTTAGAGTTTGTTCTTCTAACCTTTTAATAACCTCTTACTAACCTTCCTATACTACCTTATATTTTAAAATTAATATTATTTCTCTTCTATTACAAAATCTATAGTACTACGTATATTACTACCTAGGTTATTAGGAAAGTTCGAAGCACTAACCTTATAGCTAGTTATCTCTTACTTATACCGAAGATAATAGTAGAACGCTTAGTTCCGTAAGGTAGCTAGTACGTAGCGGCTATCTCTAACGTAGCAGACTTGCTAGCTACTCGTAGTAGTGCTACTAGTAGTAGAGGTCGTAGTAGAGCTCGCGGTAGAGGTCGTGCCGGAGATTATACTAGAGATCGTACTAAAGATTATGCCGGAGGTCGCGGTAGAAGTAACCTACTTACTAGAGGCAACGTTATTAGCAATCTAATTAATCTTTTAGAGCATTAGGTATAATAACTCGTATCGCATATATTCTAGAAGCTAATATAGATAGATAATTCTTATACGCCGGTCTACCTCTTTTAACTAGAGTAAGTAGCACGCTCTATAGGTTTCGGTCGAGGGAAAAGCCTTCGAAAAACTCTCGTATATCCCTTTGCTTTATAGCCTATATAGCTGCTTCCTTTGCTTCTATTTTCCTTCGGATAATACTAGGTATCTAGCGAGTCCTCCTCTTACTAGGCCCTATTCTTCCCCTTCTCTCTTCTCTTATTCTTCTATGCCTCTTTTCTTGCAAGTAAGAATTAGTCTAGGACCCCTACTTAGATAAGCTACTTTGCTACTATCTATAGCCTCTTCTTTATATTAGCTAGGTCCTTCTAGTTTGTAGATCCTTCTACCTAGAATAGTAGGTGTCTTCTCTCCTTCTACCTTAGATAAAATATATATATATGCTTTAGTATTTCCTATCCCTAGCTATACTTATATTCGGGTATATATCCTAGGATTCTTCTTTTAGTAAGGTACTGCCTTATCCTAATATATTCTGTCCTAAGGAGCGTAATTATAGTGCTTTATAGTTGTAAGAGCGAAGTGAAGCTAGAAGTCAGGGGCCTTAGGCCTTACTGGTGCTTGGCAAGCGGCTGCTGCCGCATTGCTTGGCGCACAGTATTCGCATGCGCGAAGCATGCGACACACAATGACTCTGCAAGAATTAGCGCTATCTTCGGACGGAGGTCCAAGGTGGTCTATACGTTGCTACATACCCTCTTACAGTTCTAATTCTTCTACCCTATACGGGGTAGCGGCCCATAGACACCAATGTCAGACGAACGAGAATCGCGAGCGCGTCGCACCGAGAACGCAGGCTCCACACCACGAGCTCCACCAATGCAGGAACCAAGCGAAGAGACGCTAAACCTTGAGGAGACAATAGTGGACGATGACGTTAACGCGGAGTACAGGCAACTCGAACGCGAGACGGAGGAGCTTCGCAAGCGACTCGCAGTACGCATGCTCCGAGAAGAGCGTAAGCGTCTCGAGCGCGAGCTCGCTGCGACACCAGAAGGCGACGACTCTCCTTCCGGTGGATCCGAAGCCCGCCGCACGCAGAGTGGCGCGGAAGGGAACGCTGGAGAGGAAGAAGAAGAAGCCAGCGACGCCAGTGCGGCCGACACGCGGAGCGCACGCGACGCGCTGTCGGGAAGCTCGTCAGCGAAGGGCGCGAAGATACGCGATCCAAAGCCGTTTAAGGGTGAAAGCGAAGATGAGGCTCGGGAGTTTATCCGCCACCTCAAGATGATCTTCGTTAATAATCCGACAACGTACTGTAGCCCTCGCAAGAAGGCGCTGTATGCTATCATGTGGCTCGCAGGCGAGGCGAAGGACACGTGGCATGACCAGTACGACGCTGAAAATCTTCCAGCTGAGTATGGCTGGGAAGACTTCCAGCGGTTTGCATACGACGTGGTCGGGGATCAGGCGAACCGCACGCTCCTCACCACCATCGAGTACGAGAAGGCCCATCAGCGTGAAGGGCAGAGCGTACGACAGTTCGCGAACGAGTTGGCCCATCTGGAGGCGCAACTTGGCGACTACCGCGAGCCGCAGCTGGTTCGCCAGCTACTCGCGAAGTTGAGAGCTCCCTTGCAGAGGGACATTATCAAGAACCATGACACGACGGGGTTCAAGAGAGCCGACCTCGTGGCGCTTGCGATGCGTTTGGAACAGGCCGAGAAGGCCATATCCTCACGGGGCAACCATGGAGGTTCGTCAAGCAAAAGCGGGCCAGGCAAGCATGTCGGACGCGAGACGCAGGCGAACCACAAGCGCAAGGGCAGCGACAACACTGCGGCGCGATTCGGGAAAGAGAGATCCCGCCCCAGCGGGCAGCGTCAATCCAAGAGGGATAAAGACGACCCGGACTGGAAACTCAAAGCTGAATGCTATGGGTGCAAGGAAAAGGGGCACATCCGGTCGGAATGCCCCCGGCCAGACCTGTGGGAGCCGCCTGCTGTACGCAGGGTGGCCACAGGCGGGCCGCCAAAAGGCAAGGCATCTGGGAAGACCCGCAAGCTCTAGATGCCGTAATGAGCGGGACAGATCACCTGCCTGTGCAGAGCAGGCCAGCGATTCCCATCGTGGCCGAGGTTGAGACGGATGCGGGCCACATGCGAGCCGAGTGCGTGCTTGATGGGGGCGCCGACATCAATGTGGTCTCTAGATCCTACGCTCTGCAGCATGACCTTCCAGTAAGGAAGAATGCTGCTTTGCCGCCAGCCACGTCCTTTACTGGGCAGCTGGGGCACTGCTACGGTGCGCATTATATGCGCCTGCGAGCCACCGACTCCAAGGGAGCGACTCGCATGTGCGGGGGCATCTTTTATGCATATGATATGCCAACTCCTCACGTCTTGCTGGGCCGGCCGTGGCGTGCAGCCCATAGAGTGATGGAGGATGCCAGCACGGATGAGTGGACCTTTGGGTCCGGAGGCGAGACGCATGCGGTACAAGTGCGCGAAGCGCATGAGTTTTACAAGGACCTTCAAAAGGCCCCGCATGTCTTTGCCGTGTCACTCCAGAAGGTGGATGCTGGCCAAGAGCCGCTGCCTGCGGAGTTCCAGGACTTTGCAGACCTCTTTAATCCTACAGAGGAGATGAGGAGCATGCCAGTCGAAGGCGCTGAGCATGCGATTGACCTGCTACCTGGCACCAAGCCGCCGTTCAAGCCACTGTACCATCAGTCTGGCCGCGAGCTTAGTGAGTTAAGTCGTTACCTCCAAGAAGCGTTGGAGCACGATTGGATCGAGCGGAGCGAAAGCGAGGCGGGTGCGCCTATCCTGTTCGTTCCGAAGAAGAATGGTACCCTGCGGTTATGCGTAGATTACCGTGGATTAAATGAGATCACGGTAAAGAATCGCCATCCCCTGCCACTTATCAGCGAGACGCTTGATAGGCTCATGGGAGCCGCATGGTTCACGTCGCTGGACCTCGCAGATGCGTACTATCGCATCCGTGTGAGGCCAACCGACCGCTGGAAGACTGCGTTTCGCACGCGGTACGGACACTTCCAGTACAAGGTAATGCCTTTCGGGTTGACTAACGCACCAGCTACCTTTCAGGGGTACATCAACAGAGCCCTCTCAGGCCTCGTAGATGTATGCTGTGTAGTGTACCTGGATGACATCCTTGTGTATAGCGCCTCGCGTGAGGCCCACGTGCGAGACGTACGTGCCGTGCTGGAGCGACTCCGGAAGTTCGGATTGTATGCTCAGCGCGTGAAATGCCACTTCTTCAAGAAGGAGGTTGAGTTCCTCGGGTTTATCGTGCGCCCCGAAGGCGTGACGATGGATCCTCGCAGGGTCGACGCAATTGCGGCGTGGCCAACGCCCACAACGCTCACTAAGGTGCAGTCGTTCCTTGGGTTCGCCAATTTCTACCGGCGATTCATATATGGGTACTCCAGGATTGTCGCTGCTTTGACAGCACTGTCGAAAGGGGCCAAAGCAGGCAAGAAGCCAGGGCGTGTCAGCTGGGGCGAAAGCGAGGAGCTTGCGTTCCGCAGGATCAAAGACGCATTCCAAGCTGCTCCACTGCTGAGACACTATAACCCTGCGGCACGCACGCGAGTCGAAACCGATGCGTCGGACTTCGCGATTGCGGGCATCCTGAGCCAGTTGTTCGAGGATGGGAACTGGCATCCAGTAGCATTCTTCTCACGGAAGATGATTCCAGCAGAATGCAACTATAAGACCCATAACAAAGAGCTTCTGGCTGTTGTGGAAGCATTCAAGGCGTGGCGGCCGTACCTCGAAGGCGCCTCGCATTCGGTTACCGTGCTTGTCGACCACGCTAACCTCAAAGCCTTCATGACAATGAAGCAACTTGTGGGCAGACAGGCTCGTTGGGCCGTGTTTCTGGCCCCATTTGATTTCGTGATTGAGCATCGACCAGGGAAAACGAACCCAGCCGATGCGCCGTCGAGACGCAGTAACTACGCACGCGAACAGGCGCATATATCGAACCTGCTGCCAACATTGCAGAAGAAGCTCCAGGTATACAGTGCAAGAGCCGAGTGCGGCGATCAGGCGTTCCTCCGGCGTGTCGCAATCACGACACAAGAGCAACTCGCAAGCATGGCCTTGGGGCAGCCCCCGGAAGGGTGCGCACAAGACTGCTTCTCGAGCAGCGTGCGTGTCGCACGCGCAGCGGTTGCTGCAGAAGGACCATACCTGAATGTTTCAGACCTGGTTCTTGACTTTGCCAAATCGCTGACGCTGTGGGAGCCCAATGCGAAAGAACTCTTCGAGGAGGCGCAGCGCAGTGGAGGCGAATGCGATGGGTATCGCATCAGGGAAGGAGTACTGTATCATGGCGATCAGCTGTATCTTCCCAAGGACCACGCACTGCGGACGCAGGTGATCCGCATGCACCACGATGATCCACTCGCTGGTCACTTTGGCAAGGACAAAACCACCGAGTTGGTACAGCGGAAGTATTACTGGCCGGGCATGTCCACGGACATCAGCCAGTACGTCCAATCCTGTTGGGAGTGTCAAGTGTCGAAGGCGAGACGCCATCGACCATACGGCGAGCTATCAGCATTGCCGCAGCCGGAGCTCCCATGGAAGGAGCTGACCATGGACTTTATCACGGACCTGCCGCCCAGCAAGCGAGACGCATGCGTGTACGATGCGGTCCTGGTGATTGTCGACCGGTACTCGAAGATGAACCTCTTCGTGCCAACCACCAAGAAATGTACGAGCGTGGACCTCGCACAGATCCTGATTGACAGGGTGATTTGCCGATTCGGAATGCCACATGGAATTGTAAGCGACAGAGGCACTGTCTTCACTAGCCAGTTCTGGTCGGACTTCTGCTTCGAGTCGCATGTGAACCGCAAGCTGTCCACAGCCTTCCATCCGCAGACCGACGGGCAGACGGAACGTGCCAACCAGACGCTGGAACAGTACTTGCGTATCTTCTGTAACGACAAGCAGGACGACTGGGCGACGTTGCTGCCTCAGGCGGAATTGGCTTGTAACAACGCGGTGCATCCAACGTTCAAAATGAGTCCGTTCAAGGTAGTGCACGGCTACGACGCGGAGATTGCGACGAGCACGCGAGTCGCTCGGGACGAGCTCTCTGGGAGAGAGGCACCAGCAGCAATCGACGCTGCGAAACGACTGCGAGAAACGCACGAGGACCTTGCGAAACGCTGGCGACACGCAGCTGAAGCGCAAGCCAGATACTTCAATGCCAGGCACAAGCCGATGGAGTTCAAGGTTGGCGACATGGTGTTGTTGTCCTCGAAGAACCTCCGCTTGAAGGTGCCTACAAAGAAGTTAGCACCGAAGTTCGTGGGTCCATTCAAGGTGATTGACGCGATCGGGAAGCAGGCGTACCGCCTGGCCTTACCAAGCGCATAGCGCGTTCACAACGTGTTCCACGTGTCTTTGCTGGAGCCTTGGAAGGGCGCCGCAGGCGACGCGGATGCGGAAGGCATGCCGCTCGCAGAAGAAGACTCAGGCGAGTGGCAAGTTGAAGAGATCCTGGACACGCGAGTCAGACACAAGAAACGTCAGTGGTTGGTCAAGTGGACAGGCTGGCCGGAAGAACACAACACGTGGGAACCAGTCGAGCACATTGGAGAATGTGAGGCACTGGACAAATTCGAGGCGACGCGCAAGGTAAACAAGCGCAGCCCGAAGGCGACGCGACGGCGCGTCGCACGTAACACGCAGGCACAAAAGGTAGAATGAACAGCTTTTCATTCTATGGACAAGCTTTGCATCATTTACAGGGAGCCAACCAAAACATTCATCGTGGCGTGTCGCACGCGGCGCGCGCGAGCGGCGCATGTGCGGAAGTGTGGAGGAGCGTGAGGAGCGCTGGCTCAAACATCCTCTGCAGCCAGCTCATACTCAGAGGCCTCCTCCTCTGAGGAGGCCTCCTCTGCCTCATCCTCCTCCTCTGAGGATGGATGGAGGCCAATGGCGGCGTTGACAGCGTCCCGCTCCACCGGGACGCCGCTGTGCTCAGCGATCTGCGAGTGCGGTCAGCATGCGACACGAAAGCGACAAGCCACCAGACATACCTGAGTGAGCAGCTCCATCACACCCCTGAGGGTGCCATTGAGCTGGGTGGCCTCATGGACGAGCGCGCGGGACCCCTGCGGGGCGCCGCCGCCGCTCTCCTTCTTGGCAGGCTCACCGCCAGCCAGCTTGCTGTCGTTGGTCTGGAGACGCTTCATGACCGTCTTGGTCTCTGTGCGCGTGGTCAGCAAATGCGAGACGCAAGCGACGCGCACGCCACGCGCGACGTCAAAAGGAGAACTCACCGGCGCAGGCAGCGTCCAGCTGGGTCTGGGCATCCACCACCGCTTGCCGGCCATCAGCTCGTGCTGCATCGGTCCTGCAGCGGCCGAGCTCGGCCTGGCGACGCACCAGCGCGTCGCGTGCGTCGTACATGCGACGCACCACCGACTTGACGGCTTCGCGGTGGGTCCACTTGCAGGCATGCTTGCCACGCACACAGCGTGTGCACTTCTTGGTGTTGATGTCCTTGGGTGGCTTGCCAGAGCACTCAGCCCAGCCTGCACCGCGGTTAGCATGCGAACAGAATGCGACGAGACAGCGAGCAGGAAGGGACTCACGGTTGCGTCCACCTGGATCGCAGTCATTGCGGACACAGCGATCACACCACTTGAGGTACTTGGTCTTGGCTGCACCAACACGAGGAGTGGCGGGAGCCGGGCCGAGTGCGGCGCTGGTGCGTGGTGTGGTGGCGGCGCCTGCGAGGCGTTGGCGCTTCGCAGCTGGCGTGCGATCAGGAGGGGCCATGGGTCTGTTGGTGATGAGGTCTGGCAAGGAGCCTGGCTCCGAGAACGGGGAGCGAGCGCGCTTCGCAGGCGCACCGCCGCCGAGCAGGAGTTGGGCCGATGGCGACCCGCCCGGCACGCGCTCACCCCGGCCTCCACTCATCATTGGGCTGGAGCCAATGTAGTTGCCATCATGGCTGTCTCCTCTGAGACGTCCAGCAGTGTTGGGGGCTGGGGATGGGCTTGGCTGCGGGCCACCACCGGGGGCATTGGGGCTCGCCTGAGGCGAGCGCGCGCCGCGCATGCCACCCGTCTGGTCGCCCTCACCTGGTACAATGCTGCCCAGACGTGAAAGGGGGGATTGGCCACCAGCCAAACTTGGGGCGCGGCTGCTGGGCGCACCAGTGTTTCCACCGGTGCGCTCCAGGCCCGCCTGCGAGCCGCTTGATGGGGGGGCTGTGGCAGCCTCTTTGCCCTTGGGTGGATTCTTGTTCTTCTTGGGGCCCATCTTGTGGTGGTTCTTGAGTGCGTGCGTGGAGCGTGCGTGGAGAGTGCGAGGAGTGTGTGTGTGTGTGGCGAGGCGAGGGCGGAGCGCGTCCAAAGAAAACCAAAACAACCAAGTGTTGGTGTTGTGGAAGAAGTTTGGAAGCGCGCAAGCAAGAATTTATGATGCCATCACCGCAACAAACACAACAACGCGCGTTGCCATCAACAATGACACACGGCAACGACTCACTTGCGTCACGCACGCGAATCGCAATAGTGACGTGCGATGGAACTCAATGGAAGGCCTACGAGCAACAAGAGATGCGCGGACGCAATGGGGACGTCGCGCATGCGAGAAGACTGCTGCCCGCCTGTCGAGCTGGGACAGCTCGATAGGGGGAGGGAGGCAGTTGTAAGAGCGAAGTGAAGCTAGAAGTCAGGGGCCTTAGGCCTTACTGGTGCTTGGCAAGCGGCTGCTGCCGCATTGCTTGGCGCACAGTATTCGCATGCGCGAAGCATGCGACACACAATGACTCTGCAAGAATTAGCGCTATCTTCGGACGGAGGTCCAAGGTGGTCTATACGTTGCTACATACCCTCTTACAATAGTCTAGTAAGTCCCTTATATAGTACTAGTTCTACTACTAAGGAGGGGGTAGTTATCTATATAGGTAGTTGTTCTCCTACTATCCTAGCCCTCCTTCCTTTCTTTTCTATTTCCTATTTCCTATTCTATTAGTACTTAGCCTACTATGCCTTGCTTTCTAGTTATATCTATAATGCTATCTCTTAGCTCTATACTAGTTAGAGGATTTCCTCTTATCTAGTTTAGGTTAGTATTATATATTGCCCTATCCTTCTCCTTACTTATACCTGTCTTCTTATCTCCTTGCATCTATCTTTAATATACTAGTATATAGGTTAGCTATCTTGTTTCTTAGATACTTATTTAGCTAGGTCCTAGGTATATAGGTAGAGAGAAGCAATATTTGCTTCTCTTTTAAGAATAGCTATTGCAACTAACTTATATGCCTCTATAATGTTCCTTAGTGCTTCCTTCTAGACCTTCTTAATAGGCTTAGTAAGGTTTCTATAGTAGCCTTATATGCCTTCTAAGTTAGACTATACTTAGCAGCTAAAGGTAATAGCTAGCCTAACTACTACTATATATAGGTGCCTTACCTTTTAGAAGGAGGCTCCCTATATAGATTTATAGAGCCTCTAGAGTAACCGCATCTAGTTCGCTCCTTTTTCTGCTGCCTATTTAATATATAGACCCTATCTAAGCTTAGTATCTACCTATACCCTAAGGAGCCTAAGTAAGAGCAGTAGTTCCCTATTAAATCCCTAGATCTAAACTATAGCTTTAAGGTTATGCTTTCTACTCCTAGTAAAGTAGATAAGCTAGTACTTCTATAGTGCAAACTCTGCCCTATATCTCCTTACCTATTCTTTATATTTCTAGTAGGCTTTCTCTAGCTATTTGCAGTTTTCCTCTATTAATATACTATATATAAGGATGTTAGAGTTATCTATAAACCCTATTGCTAAGGTGTTTCCTTTATATAGAGTTAGGAGCAGGGTTAATGCAAAGAAGAGGAAGAGGATTAGGGAGAGTATAGAGCCTTAGGGGATTCCTATATTTTAGGGCCTTAGTTAGTCTATAAATTCTCCTAGTCTAAGGCAGGTAGTCCTATCTTAGAGGAAGGATTAGATAAAGCTAATAATAAAGTTAAGGAAGCCCTTTATCCTAATATTATAGAGTAGCCTCTAGTATAATACCTTATTAAAGGCTCTAGATATATTAAGGTAGAGTATTAACGCTACTGCCCTAGGTCTAGCTTTCTAGATAGTTCTAACTTATTTAGTAATAAGATCTAGTACTAAGGTAGTAGATCTTCTAGGCCTAGCACCTATCTATTCTTCTAGGAGGAGCTTCCTATTTTTAGTTTCCTTAGATATTCTCTTTATAACTATAGCTTCTAGGACCTTTGCTATTATATTAAGTAGAGCAATTAGTCTATATGCTCCTAGCTTTATATAGTCTAGCTTCTATAGCTTCCTTAGTACTACTATAGTAGAGTGCTTAAATGCCTTAGGATAGTATACTATTCTTAAGTAGGCAGAAAAGAGTTTAGCTAAGGTTAGTATAAGCTATTCCCTATATTCCTTAAGCAAGAGGTTTAGTATTTAGTTAGGTTCTAGGGCTTTATTATTAGGCAGTCTCTTTAGGATTCCTTCTACCTTCTTTAGGCTAACCTTAGCTTCTATCTAGAACTAGGGTAGTAGTTAGGTATCTTAGATATCCCTTAGGTCTACTTCCCTTAGGTTTAGGAAGAAGTGCTTTATAAGGATTGCAGCTTTCCCTTTATCTATATCTCTATTATGTTCTAGGTCTAATAGACTAGGGAAGTATAGCAGTTAGTATCCTTAGTTTGCTCCCTCCCTTATCTATTTAGCTATCTTCTATACCTTTCTAGGGTCCTCTATAACCTCTCTAATTAGCCTCCTCTAGGCTAGGTTCTATTTCCTTCTTATAATCTTACTCCTTATATAGGAGGCTTTAAGGTATTATTTATAGTTCTACTTAGTTTTATTAGCCCTCTATTCCTTTCTCTTCTTCTTTACTAGCTTTATAGCTTCCCTATACTTCTAGGTCTATACTATCTTTGCATAATATAATAGCCTAGTAGTTAGGACTATCTCCTCTATAATCCTCTAAATAGAGGATTATACTTCCTCTATAAAGGTGTCTAGGTAGTCTCTTATATAGAGTAGGAGCTAGTTAAGCTAGTTAGTAGCTTAGGTAAGAAGGCTCTAGATTCTAGTCTAGTTTGCTGCTTTCTACTACCTCCTTAGTCCCTATTTTAGTAGCCCCTAGAGGTTAAGATAGATAGTTATCCTAAAAGGGATATAGTTAGAGCTATATATTTCCTCTAGAAGGGCTTTATATTCTTAGATTAGGTTTTAGAGAGAAGAACTAGCAAGCACTAGGTCTAGTATCTAGCAGCTAGCTATATATCTCTTCTATATAATTGTTCCTAGCTTTAGAGCTAATTGTAGGTTAGCTTTTTTAGCAGCTTTAATTAGTTTGTCTACTATAATATATTAGGTATAGGTTATGCTTCTTCCCTACTTTAGGTAGTAAAGGTTAAAGTCCCCTATAACTATATAGCTTAGAGGTGTTTCTTCTAGAGGATAGGCAAGGGCTTCCTAGAGTATAGGTATAGTTCCCTCTTATCTATAGCTTATTAGTCCTAAGGGGTTATAGCAGTTATAGATAGAGATAGATCCTATAGGAGTTTAAATCTAAATAGTAATTAGATCCCCTATATTATAGAAAAGTAGCTTCTAGCTATAAACTCTAATCTTATCTAATACTAGCATTGCTACCCTTAGATTCTGCTAGGGGGGGAGGACTATATAGTATCCTTTCTTAGTCTTTGTTTTGCTATTTATTATATTAAGCTATAGTTCCTATAGTACTATTACTATAGCCCTTTCTGCTACCTAGCTATCTAGTAGCAAGGTTTAGGTAGTATTTAATCTATTAATATTATATTAGTAGATTATTAGGGTTTAGCTACTTATAGGATACTTAGGAAAGGAGCTTAATTAGGTTAATATCTATTCCTTTCTAGAGCATATCTGCTTCCTCTTAGGTTTTATCCTTCTCCTATATAGGAGGGAAGTAGAGCTTGCTTATTTGCTTCCTGCCTGCTATTACTATAGCTATAGTGCCTAAGGGCCTGCCTTTATACCTAATATCTCTCTATATAGGTTTAGTTAGTAGGGCCTTCCTCTTAAGGATTAGGGATTCTATATTGCCCTCTTATATTAGGGTTAAGGATATCTCCTATTATTTCTTAAACTATTTAGAGAATACTCTTACTTTAGCCTTTATAGCTGCCTTATAGCTATACTAGAGGGAGTAGGCCTTATAGTCTCCTTTATAGTTATAGTACTTAACCTTCTTCTCTTTATAGGTATCTATTCTATACTTGCTTATATACTTTCTATAGGTGTCCTCTGCTACCCTATAGTAGGTAGTAATATACCTAAAGTTATTATACTTAAGGCATTAGACTATCCTCTATTATAAGTAGTATAGTTCTACTATATACTATATTAAGCTAATAGTAATACTCTTCTTATATATCTTCCTTATAGTTTGCTTATTTTATACTACTATTACTACCGAGGAGAAGTTTGTCTTCTCTCTAGCCTTCTAATTCTTAAGCTAGAAGGCTTTTCTAATCTTAAGCCCTTTAGGGAACTAGGTAAGGTTATTCTAGTCTAGCTAGACCTAGCTATTTGCATCTTCTAGCTTCTAGGAAGTCTTAATACTATATATAATTACCTATATGCTTAGTAGTTCTACCTAGGCTCCTAGGTATGCAGCTTTAAGCTATAATTAGTCCCTTACTAGTCTATCTTTCTCTCCCGCTCCGTAGAGGATAGCTTTAAAGTCTCTACTTAGAAGCTTCTATATAGCTATAAATTGCTATACTCTAAGTTTCTTTCTAAGCTTATTATAGCTTATCTTCTTTATTGCGTCCCTTTCTTTTTAATCGCCTATCTTTACTAAGATAGTTATAGATGCCTAA
Source organism: Cercospora zeae-maydis (assembly GCA_023512815.1). Taxonomy (NCBI): domain Eukaryota; kingdom Fungi; phylum Ascomycota; class Dothideomycetes; order Mycosphaerellales; family Mycosphaerellaceae; genus Cercospora; species Cercospora zeae-maydis. The sequence goes on along the minus strand of JAKLWY010000001.1, from coordinate 4,668,002 downwards.
GGCCGGAGCCTTAGTATTATATATCTAATTTAGGCTATCTAGGCCTATATCTTTAGAGTAGTAGTAGTAGGTATTAGGCAGCTCTAGAGGGTTTTCTAGATAGCTTAAAGAGCCTAGGACTCTTCCTAGCGAAGGGCGAGGTAGAGGAGGGCCTGCTAGGCCTATTAGAGGAGGAGGAGAGTCGGGGAGGGGGAGAGGGTTATTTAGGTATCGAGGTAGCTCTAGATCTATTCGGTAAGTATCTTTAAGTTCCTCTAGATTATTAGTTTTAGAGTATTAGTATTAGTAGTTGTTTTCTAGCCTTACTAGCTAGAAAGAGGTAGTTGCAGGCAAGTTTAAGCCGCCTAGAAGTTAGAGACGCAACCTTCTTCTCCTAGGCTCCCTCCTCCGCTCGCGACGTCGCGGTATTAGTCGGGGGGTGTCGTCGCGTATTAGGAGGCCTCGAGGCCTCCTGCTATCGTCGTTATCGCCTACTAGGGCGCGTTTATGTTTTTTAGAAGCTAATATATATTTAGATAAAAGTTGCTAAAAAATAGATACGCAACGGGAATAATAATACTATTTGCTTGCCTATTAAAGTTTAGATTATTCGCGATAATCCTATGCAGCTAGATAGAGTTAGCTTCTTATTCCGCTATAACCTCGCTAACTAGTTGCCTACTCTTCGCGCTATTATCGATAGCAATTATGCCCCTCTTATTAACTTTAATAGTATCGCTACGAATAGTGCCTAATTATAGTTTAGTATCTTCGCTCTAGTAAATAATAGCAATAATATACCTAAAAATACTCGGGATTATAAGGTTCTTACGAAGGATTAGTATCTTAGACGCTTCGGAAACTTCGATTAGGTCTAAACTCGGTAAAGTAGTAATTTCGATAGAGTAGTAATTTCGATAGAGTAGTAATTTCGATAGAGTAGTAATTTCGATAGAATAGTAATTTCGATAGGGTAGTAATTTCGATAGAGTAGTAATTTCGATAGAGTATTAAATTATATAGGTATAATAAGCAGATAAAGTAGAGATAGTAAGTAGAAATTAATAGTATTAATTATATTCCCTAGTAATAGGTTGCATCTTGCTCCTAAGATAGGCATTAGCTAAGTTATATAACTAGTATTATATAATCTATATTACCTAATCCCTAAAGTATCTCTTAGAATGTCTAACTAGACTGCACTTTCTAATACTCCTACTTAAGCTAGATAGTATTCTACCTGCTTTCCTATATTTAAAGCTATCCCTAAGTTATAATAAGTTATTAGGCGCTATAGTTATATAGTTAGAGCTATATACCTAATCTATCTTAGTTTAACTTCTTAGCCTAGTATCGCTATAGATCTACCTCTTCTTAATAACTTAAGGCAGAGGTCGATCTTAGCCTTTTGTCTCTCTAAGGTTTCTCTTTTAGAACTATATATAAATTCTTAGATCCTAATTACTTATTAAGCGTAGTAAGCTACTTCTTCTATAGTGCAACTCCTAGACTTAGTATTACTTAATCGAGGGTATTACGGCAATACCTCTTAATTAGGTATCCTCTTTTGCCTACTTTCCTAAGGTCTAGGGTTTAATTTATATTAAGGGAAGGAATCTTTTGCCCTTCCTTATATAAGCTAGAGTTGTCTTATAACTCCTAAAACTATAGCCTATTCTTTAGTTTAATTAGGCTATTAGCAACTATTTCTTTATTTTTACGTTAGCTTTATTTTTCTTCTTATAGTACTTCTCTTTTGCTAGAAGGGTAGTACTTCTCTTTTACTAGAAGGGTAGTACTTCTCTTTTGCTTAGAATAGGCAGGCCTTAGACTTTATATATTATCCGGTTATAGCGATTATATTAAATATTATATTAAAGGCTAGTTAGTATAATAGGAGCATATTCTCTATTAATACTCGCACCTAACTTCTCCGCTAGCAAAGAAGTTAGGTACTTTAACTATAGAAGGTTGCTAGTTCGAGTCTAGCACTAGCCTCTAATATAGGAATAATATATACTATATAAGCGCGCGTCGGTTTCTATATCCTTCTTTTGCCCTTATTATATCTACCTTTTGCGATATACTCTACCTTTTTATTAGAGAGGCAGGATTTCCTTATATTTTGCGCTAGCATCTAGTAGGAGTTAGATTCTATATACTCTTTAATTCTAGGGATCGCAACGGCTAGTTAGTATAATAGTATTACCTCGTTCTTTAAGCAAGCTATATTATACTTGCCTCGGCTATAATACGTGCGATACCTCTAAGCAATAAAGGTTATAGGTTCGAATCCTATACTAGCTAATCTCCTAGTACGTAAAGTTACGCTAACTTCTACGTATTAGGATCTTTTGCTAGTAATCTCTATAATCTCTATTACTAGTTCTATAGGGTTTGTTTTAGCGTACTATTATTTTTATAGTATACGAGATGCAAAGCGAATATTATAGTTATTTGCGACTAAGGGGTAGATCTAAGATCGTAAGTACTAGCTCTCGTTCTTACTAAAAATACTAGTTACTTATTCTATTATATAGTTAACCCTTACCTTATATTATACCTTAACTATAATATTATGCTACGTCTTCTATACTATCCGCGTCTCGAGTATAACTAATCCTCGGCGGATATTAGGCCTAGTCGGGGAAATTAGGACTTATATTAGTAATATAGTAGTATAAATCGAATTATTTAGTATAATTAGAGTAGGAGGAGGGTTTCCTAGCTAGCCGATAGTATTAGATTACTAGTATAGAGGGGAATAGTAGATATAGGAGCTAATATACGTAATGCCTATTAGATAGATCGCTAAGGCGCGTACTGCTATAGTATACGCCTAGTAAATATATATCTAAATACTAGCTAAAAGCAGTTTAGACGCACTCTACCTTAGTATACGTCTTAGTAGAATATACTATCTCCTTCTTAGACTGCACCTCTAAAGTAGGGATAACGTAAGGATTTTAGAGCGAAAAAATATAAGTACGGTAGAAAGTAGCTAAGAGAAGATAGTACGCTTCTTACCCGAGCCTATTAATAGAACTGCGTAAGAGGTAACTAGTAGCTCGTAGGGTATATATTTAGTTCTAGTTATACTTATTCTATCGGCTAGTTAGTATAGAGGTAGTATATCGGCCTCTTAGCGAAAGCAGTTTCGTTTGCCTTATATAAAACTATATATTACCTCTAAGTATTAAAGGTCGTAGGTTCGATTCCTATACTAGCTATCTCTTAATAAGTAAAATCCCTCGATAGATATAGCCTATTAGGACCTTTTAGTATAACTCCTTAAGCTTTTGCTAATAGTTTTAAAGGTTTTTCTTTAGTTCTTAGGTATTATTAGACTCTAGGTACCCTTTTAAATATTTTGCTATTTCTTCGTAGCTACTAGGTATAGTATTTCTAAAACCCCTTTTGCTATATTCTTTTAACTCTTTACTTCTACGCTTCTTGCCTAGAATAGCTATTATAATAGTATAGCTAACGTAGTCTAACTACGAAATAGCATAGTAAGGTAACTAAGTAGTTAGAAGCGCTAGCTCTATTAAAGCGCAGCCGTAGGTAGGGGACGTAGATAAGTTAGTTAGCACCTACGACTGCTCTATTCCGTTCCGTACTAGCTTACGCTAGTTATCGGACCTAGATACTAAGAACGACAAATAGCATTTAGAAAGGATAATAAATAATATACTTAGGCTAGCCCCTACTAAGTCCTCTCTCTAATTATCTTTTTGCTTCTTAAACCCTCTTTTATTAAATATAAACTATTATCCTTAGGCCTAAGTATTAGGTATATTACCTTAACCTCCTTCTATATCCTAATCTCTATATCTTTACTCTTTTTTTACTCGAGAATTATATCTTAGAATATACTCGTATCGTCTAGGTAGGTTTATTATATCGCTTAGGCTATATAAACTCGCTGCATTATATCGTCTAGGCGATCTCGTAGTATTATATTATAAGGAGCGAGTATAGCCGCAAGTCTCCGAGTTCCGGCCTCGCACTACTATAGCCTAATTACTATATATAATTTCTAGTTACTCCTTAGTGCTAAGTTTTTAATAAGGCCGATACGATAGGAAACTATACTATAATAATATATCTATTCTTTAGATAGCTAATTACCTAGATAGTACGCCTAATACTATCTATCTAGTTATATATAGCGAAGATAAGTGCAATTTCGACAATATAGTAGCTTTTACTCTCGACTTTCTATCTAAGAGTATAGATAACTTCCTACTAAATAATTATAATATAGAATTCCTACCGAATATACCCTAAGCTAGTCCTTATTCGAAATTAGCTTCTTGCTGCGTTTCTAAGGCTAGAGAAGAAATAGCGGAGAAGAGAAGGGAATCTTAAGCGAAGAAGAGGAGGGAATCTTAGGCGGAAAAGAGGGAATATAGCGGAGGAGCAATAGTAGAGAAGAGAAAAGAAGACAAAGAAGCAATAGTAGAAAAGAGAAAAGGGAAAGAAAGAGCAACGGCAAAGAAGAGAGAAAAGGGAAGAGAAGCAACGGCAGAGAAGAGAGAAGAGGGAGAAAGAGCAACGGCAGAGAAGAGAGAAGGGGGAGGAGGAGCACTAGTAGAGAAGAAGGCTAGAGATCGAGACTAAAGAGAAATAATAGCTAGTAGGATAAAAGAAGAAAGAGCAAAGAGTATACGATAAGGTACTAAACGAAGATAGGGCAATTCTAGAGCTCGTCGAGAACTAGTATTTTAAAAGGGTAGAAATACTTAGTAAACCTATTCTAGGTTAGAATAGGATAAGGCAATACTAGTAGTATACTATTAATAGTATTATATTTTTTAGATTAAGACGATAAGCACTAGAATAGTAGTCGATAAGGCATATAAGAGTTATATCGATTAGGGATATAAATATCGTGCATATTCCCTCGAAGCCCGCAAGAAAGGCGATAGTCTTCCTTAGAACTATTCCTATTATATTTCTACGAAATAGAAATATAGAGCAAGAATATAGCATCCTAATAGCTATATAAACTATACTCTCCTTTAATAAGAGGTATAGCGGCTCTAAGTAGAGATTTAAATACTATATCGAAGAGGGGGTAGCTAATCGCTTATAACTACAATCTAGTTAATAATATAGTAAGGTACGATTTATATACCTACTACGCGCTCGCAATAGTATATAAGGATTTACTAACTACCTGCTTTATTTATTCTACTTACTTCTTAGACCGAACTAAACTTAATTATAACTACTAACTTATAGCTATATATAATTAGCTTTACTTTCTACTATATAACTATATTATATAGTAAACTAAATAAGTATATTATAGAACTCTATATAAAAGTTACTACTATTCTATAAACCTCTCTAACTAACTCCTTTTTATTATATTAATAATTCGAATAGGTTATAGCTACCTACCTTAGTTCTTACCTACCTACTTAATCTTACCTCTATCTAAGCTATTAATATAATAGACACCTCTACTTCTCGCCCTTCCTAGCCTAATATATAACTTGCTAAGTACTATAGCTAGCTTTAGGCACTTTAAGTTAAGGCCGATAATACTTTCGAAAATAGTACGAACATTTTTATTAACTCTTTAGTATTCCGATTTTATAGCAGCACCTAACGGAGAAGTTAGGAGGCATATAAGTAGAATACTTATAAATATACTTATACCGGAGAAGTCTATTAGCCCCTAGGTAGTAAGCGTAGGCAAGGAGGATACCTTAGTATCTATATTTTCCTAAACTAGTCCTATATTAGTATAAAGCTTTCGTAGTTAATTACCGATACTCCTTAGGAAGATTACCTTATAGATAGTCCTAGCTAGTAGGACGTCGAATAATACTACTAGGCGTTTATAATTATACTAGTATATATACCTTCTAACCTAAAAGCAAAGGGCAATATTATCGCTATTTTTAACTATAATAAAAAAGTTACTAGTAGCGAGAAACTAATATAGTTTAAGGAGTTAACTAGCTAATTAGCAAGGAAGCTTATTAAGACGATCGAGGCAGACTAAAAGAAATTTATTGCAATATTTATCGGAAACATAGGTATAGTATAGAAAAATAAGAGAAAGTATATAGATACTACTATATAATAGGTAGAGAGCATATCGTAGAAGGTAGTTTAGGCAATTAATATAGAGGAATAGAAGAAGAACGAACGACTATAGAACTTTATTAAATTAGAACGATAAGGGTATATAGGCTAGCATATAGTATAGAGTAGAGTTTAGATAGTAAGGCTAGTCTTAAGTAGTTCTTATCGATTAAGCGATAGAGTTAAGCAGTTTCTATTAACTAGGCGATAGAGTTAAGCGGTTTCTATCGATTAAGTAATAGAGTTAAGCAGTTTCTATTAACGGAGCGATAGAATTTAAACGCTCTATTAAAAAGTAAATAAAAAATTTAAATCTATAACTTTAAATAGCAATATCTCGTAATGCTTACGTTAATTTATTAACATTATATCTTCTATAGTATAGTTAAAATACGTACTTTCGGTCTACTAAGTTAAAAGTTCCCCCTAGCTCCCTAAAATACTTTAAATAGTAATATTTTACAATGCCTGCGTTAATTTTCTAATATTATAGCTTCTATAATACTATTAAGGTATATACTTTTAATCTATCGAGTTAAAAGTTCCCTCTAACGTAGAGGAGGGGAGGTATATACTAAGATATAGTCGGGCCGAATTAAAAATCTACTAACTTATTTTAGCCGATCTCGACTACTACCTCTACGACTCTACTACTCTAACTTCTACTGCTCTTATCCTATTAACGCGCATCTCGTAGGCAACCTAAATTACTAATAATATTACCTATACGCCCTCTAGTTAAATTATATACGTTCTTAAGCGCTAAGGCTACTAGATCCGAACAAACTATACGCCGCAACTCTAATATTTACTTAGCGAACTAAAGCTATACTTAAGGATAGGAGAGAATAAGGAGAGCTAGGGCCTATTAAGAGTCGAGTACCGGAGGAATTCTTAAGAGAAGGAAGCTAGTTAGTAGCAACTCCGTCGTAAGGGAACCTATTAGAAGCGTCGCTCCTTCTAGTTTACGTTTCTTATACGCTAGCTAAACTTAGAGCGCTCTATAACTTATAGAGTCTTTACTAGGGAATTCGAATAGCGGAATTGCTAAGAAGACGTAGAGGTAGCCCTTCTACGCTTTAGCGTCTATATATTTATAGAGCGCTCTATTAGTATATCTAATATTTCGGTATTTTTCGTACCTTTATCTTTTATATATACCGATAGTAAAGGCGATAGTATATGCCCTAATCCTTAGATAGTATAAAGCTCTTTAACTGCTATATCTAGGTAAGTAGAGTCCTACGCAATGCGGCCGAGCTAGTCTAGACTACCTATAAGCTATATAGTTGCTTTAGACAATCGCTAGAGCTTAGCTACTATAGCCTAGGCCTCGGCATTAGCTATATTCTAACCTAATTATTAACTAGCCTTAATATTCTGCCGCTAGATCTCCTTATTCCTTACCTTAGCCTCGATAACCTTAATCGATTTCTAGATTATATCCTAAAGCTAGTCTATAAGAAACGAGAGCGCCTAAGGCGCAATTTTAAAATCGAGATAGCTTATAATATTGCAAATATAAAATACGTTATACCTAGGCCTCTCGTCCGTACTCTAGATCTATACGAGGCTATTAAGAACTATATAAGAGATAAGCGAGTCCTATAAACTGCTAAATACCGATTCTTCGAAGAACCGCTTTGCTACTAATAGCTCCTACTAGCGTAGGCTAATACAAATAAGAGACTCTAGTAGCGTTAGTTTAATATTATTCGATAGAGGCAACTTAGTATCTTTACGGATCTTATTAGGTAGAAGCTAATACTCGGGCTTATACCGATTATAGTAGATAGCTCTATATAGCAATCCTTTATATTCCTTAAAGGCAGCTAAGATAGCCTCTCGCCTATATACCTACCTATTAATCTAAGTATAAAATCGTAGCTTAATCTCTTAATAGCAGTTCTTATTATTCTTCCTCTTCTTCGGAATAACTATAAGGTCCTACGAAGTTAGGTCTTTAGCTAGTTTCTAAAGACGCGGAGGTAGAATCTAGGAATGCAATTAAGAAGAGCTTAGCTCTCGAGGTAGCGCTGCCTACTTATTATATAATAGTATAAACCGGCCTAGCTTATACTATCTAGCATTTCGGACTATATACCCCGTATATTATATAATATAGCGTAAGGTGCCCTTTAGTAGCAGTCGGAACTATATAATCTCCTTAATATTAGGAATGTCGACCTCTAACCTAAGTACCTCTATTGCAAATATAACGCGGATATAGAAGTCCTCCTTCTAGAATTTGCGAATAAGCTTCGCCTAAGTACGCCGAGCAGTTTAGCTATAATATATACGAATTATCGCATAGACCCCCTACTCGTTATATACTCTTAGCTACCTACGTTATATAAATAACTATAGCGTATACGTAGCTAACTAGCAACCTATTTAACTATCGTAGAATACTATAGTCTTAGAGATTCTCTCGGGCTGCGCCTCTTTAGAAGGTAAGACTACGTTGCAGATAATATAGAATAGCGTACTCTAGTCGGTATATATTTTATCTAGTATTACTAACGCTTATAGGAAGATCTCTAGATAATTAATTAAATATCGAAGGATAAAGGGCCGTTAGAAACCTATACTATCGATATAAGCCTTAAACGCAGCGATATCTAAGGTAGTAGTATACCCGTATATCTAAACGTTCCGATGCAAAATAGGACGTAGTATACGCAAATACTCGTACTCCTTTTAGAACCTACTATTCTTACTGCCCTACTAGTAGATAAGATAGAACTTATCTACCGCTACTAGACTAAGTCTTCTATAGAATTGCGGCTAAGCCTAAAGCTTACGAAACTACGTCTAGAAGGCTATCTCTAGACTAAGTAGAATATAAGTATACTAGCTATAGTAGAGTTAGTCCTATTAAGTCGATTTAAGCCCTACTTTAGTATTAGAAGTAAATAGTAACGAGTTGCTACCTAATATACGGATTCGTTCTTCCTACTCTAGGCCGATCTAGTTTAGCGGGATAATAAGTACTAAAGAGAGACTATAGATAAGCGGCTAGGACTAGAAAGTTAGGCTCTTACCTATAGAAGTTGCTGCGATCTATACGATATTAGCAGAATTAAATAAGAGCTACTATATATATTCGACCTATAGCTCCTATAGTAGAAACGGGTATAGCATTTATAACGCTTATAGAACTAATTAACTCTATCGCCGGTACGCGTTAGAATCCCTTAGTACTAGATCTCGGCCGTTTTAGCGCTTCTATTTATCTATAATATCTCTTTGCAACGCGTAGAAGACTCTCTACTTCGCAAGCGCCTATATTAGAGGTAGGTGCTCCGGTAGTATAACTAGATAAGAAGGTATCCGAGGGACGATATCGCTACTACCCTTATATATAGCGTAGACTTAATCTATATATATAGCCCGTAGGTACGGCTATTCGACCTACGCAGCGAGTAGTGCCTTATATATAGCTCTAAGGATTTCGATATTAGTATACTCGATCGAGAGATCTAATACTTTCGACTAGAAACGGGTTTATAGTCGTCCTCGCTACCGCCGCGTACGGTCGTTCTTCTAGCCTTCGAGTAATATTAGAAGCTTATTAGACTCGACTTTGCGCCTATACTCTAATATTATCTTGTCGTTAATATCCTACCTATTAATAGGGTTCTTATTCTCGTACTCTTACTTAATATCCGGCTTAGAATTGTCGCTAACTACGGAAATTTCCGCTTTATTATAAGATATAGGCTCTTTCTTATAGCTCGCACCTATAGGTGCTAATACTACCCGAGGTAATAGCGTACGGTCTAGGCTATCGATTATATTAACTAGTGTTTTACGATTACGAGATTTAATATCGCTATTGCGCGATAGAGTCTAGAAGGCCGGCCGATAGTAAGGGTTTTAGCGACATATCTACTAGGGCATAATACGATATATAGATAGTAATAGATAGCTATAGGTCTCGGGAATCGGATGCAATTCGTTTAGGGAGGATCTACTAAAGGACGCGGGTATAATCGCAGATAGTATAGAGCGTATTAGCATTACCTAAATTTTAGAACAGGTTAAATACGAAAATAATAATAAAGATACGTCGGACGCGGGTTTTAGATAGCAGAATCGTACTTAGCGTATTAATTACTATAGATTATACTCTTAGAATTTTAGTTATCGTCGTCGGAGGGCCGTCTATACGTATTTGCTCTTAAAAGGCGTTAATCTATACGCGCACTATAATTATATATAAAGCTAAACTATACTAGTAAGGAGGCTCGATCTCGCCCTTAGACTACTACGTAAAGGCCGCTACTTGCTAGCTTATTAGGCCGGTAAGCGAGGTAATCTATATACTAAGACTAGTTCCTATACTTGCATAATATAGTAATTTGCAGTTACTAGAGGTCGTATAGGCTAGATGCACTATAGACTATATATATAACGTCTTTCTATTAGATACGGTTATCGATTATAAGCAAATTAGCAGTTTTATTACTAAATACCTAGTTAAGCTAGAAACTCTGCTTCTCGACCCCTACGAGCTATATCTATTTAGCAGATCTTATAAGCATATAAGGACGCCCTATATAGATACGGATAGAATATGCTAGCTCGGCCTATCTTCGGATAGCTATAGTAAGAACGGGCCGAGCCTATCTAGCTTAGTAAGGAGATACTCTTCGCTACTACTATTATATCTAGAATAACGAGGTAGATATTTGTATAGTTATAATCTAGAGCCTATTATCCTTATACTAGCCTGCAGTATATACCTAATAACTCTAATACGCGAATATCTTCTTAAACTATATAATAGCTCGAGGGATATTAGATAGAAGGACGCGCTCCGCGCTAGACGACGCCGCTATAGACTAGAATAGCGCCGTAGAGGGCACCCTATCTAAAACGCTATATAGAATAGATAACGACGCCGCTATAGAAGACCTAGAACGTTAATCTAACAACGGAGATAGACGGAGGTATAAGCCTACTCTAGACGCGCTCGTAGAAGATAGGGAGATTATAAATAAGAAAAGAAGACTACGCCTTACGGAGCTACGATAATAAATACTTTAAGTTAAGGCTAATATTAGGCGACTTAAAGTAGAAGCTACCTAATAAAGGCTTGCCTTAGCTAGGCTAGACTAGAATAGATTAGTCGGCGGTAACTAGCTTCTAAAGGCTAAAGAACCCTCTATATTCGAAGAGAAGAGCTAGGCTTAGTACGATAACTAGACCTATACTATAGAACGACTATTCTATAGATATTTAGGTTTTAATAGTTACGAGAACTAAAAAACGGATTACGCTATAGATTATATAGGTAAGCTTTAGTAAGACTACTAGAAGCGATATATAGATTAGCTAGCGCTAGGGACTGCCCTATTCTAGCCTATAATAAAGGAGGTTATAATTAACTCTATAGGTTCGCTATTTAAGCAACGCTAGAGAGCCTATAATATATTAAAGATAGTTAAATAGGGTAGGCATACCTCTATAGAGCTCCTAGAAGAAATAAAGAAGCTCTAGAAGGAAGTCTAGAAGGATCGAGAAAGCTATAAGATTCTAGTATTCTACTCCGCCTTATCGCTGCTACTATAATATCGCGTATAGTTATACCTAGTACTAGCTAAGTCGCTAAAGGAAGCGGAAGATTAGGCAAACTAGGCTTACCGTCTTATTAGCAATATAGCAGATAAGAATAAGTAGCGTAAGAATAGGTAGGCAGCGTAGAACCGTAAGCGTACTAGTATAAAGATAGCTACCTTCCTACTAAAGGGCAAGTACGCAAATAAGCAGCGTTTGCCTAGGCCGTCCTAAGGTAGGGACGGGCTAGAACGGCCTAGATTACCTTCTATATACTATAGTTATAGGTAGGTAGGCTATAAGAAAAGAGAATGTCCTAACTCTAATCTCTAGAACTGCAACTTAAAAAAAGAAAGAGCCTACTTCTAGAAGCTATAGCGGTTATAAGCTACGTCTAATATAGTAAGGAATAGAGAAGAGCAGTAGAGCTAGGTAGGCTTAGAGGCTACTACTACTTTAAGCTTATTGCTATTATAGCTACGATCGTAGAGCTAGATAGGCCTAGAGAGGTTATAGAGTTAATTAACTTAGGCGTAGCAGCAAACTTTATAGACGCTATACTTATAAAGAAGGTAGGATAGAATACTACCTTCGATAGTAGTACGCGGTTTATAGTACTTAATAGCTAGAGTCTATAGATTATAAGTAGTACGGAGGGCCTATTATTAGTTTACGATAGCCTAGGCTAGGTCTAAGAGTATAAGGCCTAGATATAAGTAGGCCGTATCTATAAGTTCTAGATTATTCTAGAAATACTATAGTTAAAGGCGCTAAACCTATCTATTAACTTCGTAATAAAGATACTAATCTAGAGGCGTAAGCCGAGAAAGAGGCAAACTATAGCAGTTATAGACGCGATATAATTCTAGTAAGACTATAGGTCGTTCTAGAGCAATACGGTTTATGCCTTATTAGTTTAGAAAGTACTAGGTAAGGATATAAAGGGATAGAAGGAGGTCTCTATTACCTTTCGGAAGTATGCTATTATATTCTTAGAATAGAGCGCCGGAGAGCTGCCTAACTACGGCCTAAACGATATAGCTATTAACCTAGTAGAAGGTAGTTAAGTCTCTTAGAGCCTAGTTTACCCGATATCTAAAGCGGAACTAGTATATACGCGCGACTACGTAGAGAGTAACCTAAAGTTAGGCTTTATATAATATTCTACGTTGCTAGCAGGCGCACTAATCCTATTTATATATAAGAAGGACGATACGCTGCGGCTCTATATAGACTATAGAGGGCTAAACGCTATTATAGTTAAGAACTGCTACCTACTGCTACTAATTATCGAATTCTTAAACTAGCTAGTAGGAGCTGCTATATTCTCTAAGCTAGATATTAGGAATACGTACTATAGGATCCGGATCCGTAAGAAAGATAAGTAGAAGACGGCATTTAGGACTAGATACGGCTACTATAAGTATACCGTAATACTATTTAAGCTATCGAACGCGCCCGGCGTATTCTAGAGGTATATTAACTAAGCCCTCGCGGGTCTTATCGATATATTCTACGTAGTATACCTCGACGATATCCTAGTCTACTTAAAGAATAAGGCAGAATACGATAGCTACGTCCGGCAGGTGCTAGTACGACTATAATAATATAGGCTCTATGCTAAGTTAAGTAAGTATAAGTTCTATAAGGACTAGGTCGAGTTCCTTAGGTACGTTATAGAATGCAAGAGAGTCTAGATTAACCTAGAAAGGGTTAAAGCGGTATAGAAGTAGCCTATCCCTAACTTAATTAGAGATATTAGAGTATTTCTAGAATTCGCTAATTACTACCGAAGATTTATAAGAAGGTTCTCTAGGCTTGCGGTGCTACTAAATTAGTACCTTAAAGAGAAGAAGGGGCCGGCTTAGTAGAAAGAAGAGTTTAGACCTCTATAGCTTAATACTAGCGCCTTTATAGCTTTTACTAAACTAAAAGGGGCGTTTATAGCTACGCCTATTCTACGCTATTTTAACTTAGCCTTATCTATTTAGGTAGAGACTAATATATCCGGGTTGGCTATCTTAAGTATTATAACCTAATAGTATAATTTCGGAGATAAGAAGAAATAGTAGTTTCTAGTAGTATACTTCTTATAGAAGATAGTAGCTATAGAGAGGAACTATAGGACGAAAGATAGTAAGCTACTAGCTATAGTAGCGTCCTTTAAGTACTTTTACTACTACCTCGAGAGCGCGCGATACTAGGTCGAACTTCTAACGAATTATACTAACCTTTAGACGTTAATAATAATAAAGACGCTCTCGAGGCGTTAAGTACGATAGGCTAAGTAGCTATTTGCAATCGATTTCTATACGATCTACTATCTTAGCTTCGTAAATAGAGAGGCTAACGTACTAAGCCGCAGACCTAACTATAAGGAAGCTAATTATTTAGAGAAATAGGCTATAGAGGAGAAGGCTAGGGCAAGCTAGCAGTTCCTACGCGTAGTATTAATACTAGTAGGGCAATCTAGCCTAATCTGCCTCGTAGCTACGGCGGTCGTAGCTACTACTAGCGCGACCTAGAAGCTAGACTATATAGCAGTAAGAGTAAGAGAGATACTAACCTATACTAACGTACTTGCGTAGGATTAGCGATAGGCAACCGAGGAGAGCAAGCTATATTATAAGGGCAGGATATACGTCTAGGAAGGACTAGAACGCTTAAGGTTGCTCTAGGAGTGCTACGACGATCCCCTAAGTAAATACTTTAGGTTTACTAGGACCTTAGAATTATTATAGCGTAGGTTTTACTAGCCTAAGATATACTAGTATATTAAGGACTTTATACGTACGTGCGAAGTATATACTAGAGCTAAGCTCTAGCGATACCTATCCTACGGCCTTCTCTATATAAAGGAGCTATCGTTAGGCCTATAAGAGGATCTAATAATAGATTTTATTACGGACCTTCTACCTAGTCGCTTATAGGACTAGGTATATAACTCGATCCTAGTAGTAGTTAATAGATTTACTAAGATAGCCTATTATATTCTATACTATAAGGATATTATAGCGGAAGGGCTAGGCAAGCTACTATTTAGGGAAATTATATGCCTTTATAGCGTCCCCTACTCTATTACGTCCGATAGAGGACCTATTCTAACCTCGAATTATTAGAGTATACTATACTACTACCTTAGAGTGCGCCGAAAACTTAGTACCGCCTTCTATCTATAGATAGATAGATAAACGGAACGCTAGAACTAGACGCTCGAATAGTACCTATATATATACTATAACTTTAAATAGGATAACTAGGCTATACTACTATCTATAGCGGAGTTCGCTTATAATAATAGCCGTTACGTCTCTATAGAGTATACGCCGTTCTAAGCAAACTACGTTCGCGACCTACGGCAGCTAAACTAGCCTAGAATGCGCTAGAAGGCGGAAGAGGCACCTAAGGCGGTCGTACTAGTAGACTAGGTCCTCGTAGTATAGAAGTAGTTAAGAACGAGGCTAGCCGTAATACGAAAATAATAGGTATTAGCGTATAACCGATACTATAAGAATATAACGTTCCGCGTAGGTAAATAGGTCTACCTTTCTATAAGAAATATTAAGTTACTACGGCCCTCTAAGAAGCTAGATTATAAGTATATAGGACCCTTCCCGATAGAGAGGGTTATAAATAGCGTAATATACTGCTTAAAGCTTCTATTAAACCTTAAGATATACCTAACCTTCTACGTCTTGCTACTAGAACAGGCTATCTTAGACTAGAATAGCCGAAGATAGGCCTTAATATAGAGGTTCGATATAGATAAAGGCAAGGTATACGAGGTAAAGGCTATTAAGAAATAACGTATAGACGATTTAGGAAACTAGGAATATTTAGTATTCTAGAAGAGGTACGGGTCGGAAGACAATTTATAGAAGCTAGTAGTATATATTAGTAAATCTATAATAGACGTATATAGGAAAAGAATAGGAAAGGAGGGACCGATATATAGAAGTCGTAGATAACGGCAACTCGCTAGGATAACGAGGTCTAGCCTAGGCTAAGATCGGCTAGATTAGACTAGAAGACCTAAGAGGGGGGTTATCGTAACTAACCCCGCATCTAGGCAACGCAAACGAACCTATAATAGGCTAGTAGAGAATAGACCGGACCCTAGGGGACTAGTATAGAATAATAGGCACCGGAGGGAATATAATAAGATATAGCGGAATTTTAATAGAATTCGAAAATTAGAATAAGAGGAAAAAGAAGATTTTAAAAATTATTAAAGAGAAATTAGGTAGCTCTAATTTCTATAGGCTAAAGTATTATATAAGAGAGCAGGGCCTACCTAGCCTAGAATAGCGTAGACTAGCGCTTTCTAACCCCTATAGGGTAATTAAATCCTTATCTAGCTCTACTCGGCCCTCTAGGTTAGCCTCCGTCGAAGAAGGGAGTATAGCGCCTATAGTAGCCTTAGTTAGGCGCTTGCTAGTACTATTTAGACGCCGCGCCTCCTAGATAGTACTAGCTATAATCTTTAGGTAAGCAGATAGAGCTATATTCTCCTTCTCTAGAGTAGCGTAGGACTTAGTACCGGACTCTAAGAACTTCGTACGCTTCTTAGGTATAAGAGTATCCTAGCTAAGTTAGTAGGCGCTAGAATAGTCTAGACTAATTCGACTTACTATATTCTTAAGGAGCGCGGTAGCGGAGTAATCTCTCTTAGTAATCTTAGAGCCGGACTTATTCTATATATCTACGCTAAGGTACGCGCTAAGGCCGTTCTTACTCTAAATGCTGCCGCCGAGACTACTAGAAAAGCAGGCAGGGTTAGTAAGAGCTAGAATAGTATAGGAAGGGATAATATATAGTATAATACTACTAGCCTAGATCTCGATGCGATCTTTAAGGTCCTTTATAGCAGCTTAGTCGAGGGGGAGGCTAGTATTATATACGCGGTCGATCTCGTCCTTAAACGCGTTCTACTTAGCCTTATATTTAGGCGGGAGCTATAAGATTAGCACGTCTAGTATAAACTAGAATAATCTAGACCTACCTAGAGGCAATCGGCGTTCTTATTACCTTAATAGAATAGGCAGTTATAGGTAAGGCCTAGAGAGGCCTTCTCGCTAATAATCTAGTAGAGGTTATAGAGATTAAGGCACTTAGAAGCCTAGCTAATATAGGCGAAGTAGGGGTTAGTATTCTTAGGCCTAGTTTAGGCCTTATCTAGGTAGCTCTTACGGAATTTAGTAGTAGCCGACGATATCTTATATAAGCTAGGCTAAGTTAGTATAGTTCTACTCTATTCTAGCGCTACCTAGCGTAGAAAGAATATACCGAAATCTAGGCGAATATAGATATAAGAATAGCGGAAGAGGTTTAAAATAGAATAGCTAAACCCTAATAGTAGTATCGGCTAGAACGCTCTATAATTAGCTAATAGTTTTTTACGGCCCGTTCCTTCCGCTACCTCTAATTAGTTAGATTAACGAACCTCTAGAATTCGCGATATATAGTAACGAAACTCTAATACGCAATAGTACTATTATACTACGAGAAATACGCGCTGCAGATAGCGCCCCTAGAAGAGAGGAGGAGATAATATAAGAACGCCCTATATAGATACGGATAGAATATACTAGCTTAGCCTATTTTCGAATAGCTACGGTAAGAATAGGCCGAGCCTATCTAGCTTAGTAAGAAGATACTCTTCGCTGCTACTATTATACCTAGAATAACGAGGTAGATATTCGTATAGTTATAATCTAGAGCCTATTATCCTTATACTAGCCTATAGTATATACCTAATAACCCTAATAAAGCAATTATATAGCCTAGACTTTTCCTTAATAAAGCACCTTAAAGAGCTATCTATCGAAGTATAAGCGCTTTAGTACTAGCATATTACGGATAAGCTCCTTTAGCGGGAGATTAAAGCACCGCTTCCCCGTCTATAAGATATTCTTCTACCTTCTTTAAAAAACATAATATTCTATACGAAGTTACTCTAATATTCTTTAAATATAGTTTATTAGAACCGCCGAGACGAGCGTATTACGACGGTGCTAATTTAAATAGTATATCGCGAGCCGCTACCTCGCTATCGCCGCTTAAATATATCCGCCGATACGACGTATACGTTAATAAAACATTAGCCTTAACCTCTATAACTCGAACCCTAATATAACCTCCTAAATACTATATAATTACTTAAGAATTATTATAAGGACCTCCGGGAATAGTACCTACGTAATAGGTCGAAAAATATAACTAGAAGCGGCCTAATCGACGTATTAGAAGAACTCGTTATACTAAGCTTCGCGTACGCGTTAAAGGTTAAGGACTACGTACGCTCGGATACGCTATAAGCAGTCTAGAACCTACGTAACGAAGTCCTTACTTTAAAGAGCCTATAGAGAGATATACTATATGCCGTAAAGTTACGTCTAAGAGACGCTGCCCTTATAAGGCGAGAGATATTTAAAGCAACTAGTAAAGCCCTCTAAGATTAGATAGGCCTCGCCTATTAACGCATACTATTAATGCTCTCGGCACCTAAAATAACCGATAACTAGAAACTTAAGATCTAAATACCGTATAGAGAAACGCTAGACGCTATCCGCATAATTAATTAAAGGCCCTTCTAGCTACGAGATCGAATTAATAAGACCCTTAAAGCCTAAGATATCCTAGTCCGAATTAATATAGCAATATAATACCCCTTAGGGGATATTAAAGTATACTTCGAATCTTCGATACTAAGAACGACCTAGATATCTTTATACGCTAGGCTACGGGATACCTACTTACGCTAGGCTTAGGAGCTATAATTATTACTAAGATATACCTAGTAATAGTCTATAGCGTATCTATTTAATTAATAACTATAGATACTTAGGGCAAACCGAGGGCTATTAAAGAACTACTATAAGAAAACGTCCGCCTTATTCTAAAGGCTAGCATTACCTTTATTAAATAGCTTATAAAGAACTATACGGGAAAGACTAAGTTATTAATAGTTATTTACTTTATATACCTAGAGGATGCAAACTAAGTTATATAATAAGGCCTTAGGTAGCGTAGCAACCTACTGCTAGCCGAGAAGTTTAATACGTCCTACTACCTAATATAATACTTAAACTGCTAAAAGATTAGATATACTAGAACCCGGTGCTAATAGCCCCGCCGATACCTTTACTGCGTAGAAGATTATAAGAAACGTTACTACCCTAACCGTAGCTAACTAAAGTATACTCTCTATAAAGGGGCATATACTACTAATAGTAATAGCTGCCCGGTTCGAATTAATATATAAACTAAGGCTGCAGCAAATCGAATTATAGGCAGTATATACCTAGTCTTACGCCTAAGACAGCTAATAATAGATAGGGATAGAGGCACTTAATAGTAGTAGAATATAGGTAATAGCTCTAACTCTAAGAGTTTACGGACTACTACTACGGAAGAGAGTATAGATACCTCCCTAAGTAGCGCGTATACTACCGCAACTACGCTAGACCTATAATACGCGGGTTAAACTAATAAATAACGTAAGCACTCGGACGCGTGCCCCCGTAGTAAAATACTAACTCTACTAGAACCGGCCCTAGTAGTTATAGTCCTTAAAGATACGATAATCCCTTTAATCTTAGTAGAAAGCACCTAACTAAGTTACCCCCTAGATTAGCTACTACTCTAGCTATTAACCGCCGAAGAGATACGACTACGCGAACTTAAAGAGGCTAAAAAGGCACTCGACTATTAAACTGCTGCACTCCGGGCTAAATTAAACCGTAAAAAGAAATAAAACGGCTTAATTCTATTAGTATCTAACCTCTATCTAAACGGCTAATAGTCTACGGCGGAATTAGATTCTAATAGAGATCTCTTATTTCCTAGCAATTCGAGCTACCTACTATAGAAGCTTACGGCGAAGAGCTATAAACTTACCGCTATATACGCCGACAAACGCTAATAAGAGACCTAGCGGAAGCGTAAAAGAGAGGCGGAGAACATACCGCCTAACCTAACTAAGAAGCCCTAAGGCTAGCCTAAAAAGAGCGCTATTACGCCTATTAGATAAGCAGCCTAGGGACCGTCTATATTAGAGATTAACGAAGAAATACTACAACGTAGCTACCGTTAAATTAGATAATAGTAGGAACAAGCTATACCGTTACTAATAAGCGGAATCGACGATATAATAGCATTATCGATAGAAGGGACCGATAGCGATAGACTATATTAAACGTCGAGCTACGATAGAGTAAGATAATAGTTAAAGTCCTTTAATATAATATTAACTACTCGCTAGAGATTATAAAACTCCTCTTTATGCAAGAAGATATTACTAGCTACGATATTATCGCGATCTAAGAGCCGTATCTAAACGAGTTTAGCCTAGAATTTACTATTATATATAACCTAAGGCCCGACGATTTCTACGTTATCTTTAAAGGCACTAGGTACGCACGCCTAGCGACATTCGTTACTAAACGATAGTTAGCTAAGCAATAGGCTATAATAGCTAATAAGGCCTTTATCTACTATATTAACCTAATAGGTTATAAGCTAGTAGCCTTTATAAATGTCTACTAACCCCCGATTATAATATACGCTAAGGTTATCTATAACCTCTAAGACTACCTTATAGAGGCAGCGATTGCTATAGGGGACTTTAACGTATACTACCTATACTAGATACCGGCACGACCCGCTAATTTACGAGGCATCGCACTATAGGCCCTTATAAACCGCTACTAATTAATATAGGCAGTAGCCCCGGATACGCTAATACGTAGAGACCTAAGGGAAGGCCGGAGCTCTACTATTAACCTTATCTAGTATACTAAATTAAAGGTTAAGCTCTATAGTTACTAAGTCGCATAGGATAGCGACTAGGACTTTAACTACGTCCCCTTAGAATTAGAATAGGATATTGCACTTATACCGCAATATAAAGAGAAATAGCTACGGTATAAATAGAAAGCCGTTAATATTAAATACCTATCCTCTAGCCTCGCCGGCTTATACCTAAACGTCGAACAAATACTAGCTAGCATTAATATAGCCGCTATTAACCTCTAATAAGCTATTTAATAAGGCATCGAAGACTCGGTACCTAAGGCTAGGTATAAATAGGGCCGGATAAAGGCAGGATAGACACCTAAACTTACTAGACTCCGCTCTACCTATTAACGTAAAAAGAGGGCCCTTTGCCTTAAGGGCGATACGGAATTCGACGACCTAGCCTACCTAGACTACCTCGAATTTAAGAGGGAATATACCCGTGCAATTACTACCTAGCGTAGAAATAACTTCTACTAGAATATAGCTTAGGCGGACGGCGATATTAGATACCTCTAGGATATCCTTAAGTAAAAAAAGAACTAAGGCAACCCCTAATAAGCTTATATGCTATTAATTACCTACGATAGCTAAACCGCGTCTACTAATAAGCAAAAGGTAGCCTTACTCTAATAGTTCTTTTTCCTATAATAAAGGCCGGCAGACCTTACCGATATTAATAGTACTACCTACCCTAAGCCTATTAATATACCTAAGATCTTACTATACGAGATTAAACTAGCCGTCGACAAAATAGCTACGGGTAAGGCGCTAGGCTCTAATAGAATACTAGTAGAAATCCTTAAGAAAGTACTATACTTAGGGAAGGGCCTACTAAACTTCTACCGAGCCTTATACTGCCTTTTTAACGCCTCGCTATAAGCCGGCTACTACCTAGAGCAGTTCCGGACTTTAACTATAGTTGCGCTACGTAAGCCGGAGAAGCCCCTAACTAACGGCCTAAAGTGCTACTACCTAATAGTACTACTAAATACTATTAGCAAAGTTATAGAAAGTATTATCGCCTAGAGAATATACTAGGCCTTTAAAAACGCTAATGTCTTGCCTAGCGGATACTATAGGGGCAGAAAAGGATACTTAGTAGATAAGGCTATTTACGCCCTCGTTAAATTAGTCGCCGAAATATAGAATGCTAAAGGCAAGGCCTTAGCAATTGCACTAGACATTTCGGGGGCCTTTAACTATATCTCCTATTAAAGACTCCTATATAACCTACGCAAAAGATGCCTTAGCGGAAGACTCGCTAATTAAATTAGTAGTTTCCTTACTAACCGCTAGATATCGCTACGAATTCCTAACTATATAGCGGTATAAGTAGTAGTTTCGGTCGGGATTCTATAAGGCTTACTACTATCCCTACCCTTATTTATTATTTTTAACGCCGACTTAGTAGAAGTACTCTAGAGCTAATACCTTATAGTAATAGGCTAGATCGACGATGTTACTATACTAGCTAAGAGCAGGATATTAGAAGAAACCTATTAAAAACTAACTAGGGCAGTATAAACGTACGAAGCATAGAGTAATAAACACGTAGCCTAATTTGCACTAAAGAAGTTTTAAATAGTATACTTCTACTCTATAAATACTAGATAGCCGACAATTAAGAGGGACAACTTTATAATTAACTTTTAAGGCGTTACTATTAAAGCTATAGACTTAATAAAAGTTCTTAGAGTAGTAATCGATAGTAGACTTAGTTTTAACGCCTACCGCTAGATGCTAGTCGATAAAGCAGCTAAACGCATTAATATCCTCGAAGTGCTAAACAAATCTAGCTAGAGAGTAGGTACCTTTATAGTATATAGGGCGTACCTCGCTACGCTCCGCTTACTAATTATATTCGCCGCATTAGTCTAGTACGCCCTAGGTACCGCCGCGGGCACAAAATTAGCAAAGATGCTAGCCTAGATTTAATATAAAGCTACGGTATAAATTAGTAGAGCTTTTAAGGGAACCGTAAGAGAGGACCTTAATGCCGAGCTATATATTTACCTAGCAGATATCTACCTTAACGAGATTATAATAAAAATATTCGTTAGAATAGTATTAAAAGCCTACTGCTAGCGCCTAATTAATAGAGCCTATACTAGACCTAACTAAAGGTAGTAGACGCTCCTAGCCGCATATATAAAAGCGTACCTAGTAATAGAAGGCCGACTACCGCTAGAATAGAACTACGTCTTTATTAACCCGCCCTAGGGTAATTACCTAACTACGACGGTTAAAGATAGCAATAAGCTCGCTATTTAACGCTACGCTAGCTTAATTTAGCTGCTAGGCATATATATCTATACCGACGGCTTACTTTAAAAGACTAAGAGAGGCGAGAAACTAGGCTATGCGGTAGTAATAATTAATAAGCGAATACTAGAGGCCTAGCTACTTAGCATTACCTACTACTTCTCTTCTTTCTATATAGAAGCCTACGGCCTACTACTAGCTATTAAAGCGGTAATTAGGTTGCAACTAATTAAACTAGTATATATCTATACGGATAATTAGGGACTCGTATAGGCAATTACTAACGATACTACCTAAATAGCTTAGGTAGCTATCTAATAGTTTTATAAGCTAAATCGTTAAACTCTATACCTAATCGAAGTAATTTAAATACCGGGCTATAGCGGCATTTATAGGAACTAACTTGCAGATACCCTCGCTATAGAAGTAGCTAAACGCTCCTAAAGGAATACTAGCTATAAAACCTTCCGGCTAGTAGACGCTAAAGCCGCTATCGATTCCGCTATTTAAGCTAAATAGGAGCATCGCTAGGCAATAGTAACAACCGGCAAAATACTCTATAAGTTTATTAAAAAGCTATTAAAATCTAAACTCTCTAAATACGAGACTACTAGCTAATCTATAGGTAGCATCCTTACCTAAATAAGAATAGGCAGAATCGCCCTACGTTTATACCTCTTTAAAATTAGAGTAGAAGAGAGCCTCTTCTACTAACTCTACTTAAATATACCTAGATTCGACGGCTAAATCTAAGACGCTACCTATATTCTGCTATAATGCCCTACTCTTAATACTAAACGAGCTTAAATATTTACTAATATAGGCATATATAAAACTAATATCCGACGACTTCTTAATAAACCTACGATAGCTAGAAAAGCAGCCCTACTGCTACTTAAAGTATAAGTACTTAAGCAATTTAGGGTAATCGATAGGGCTAGCGAGGAAGTAGCTTATAGCTAACGAGTTACTAATTATAAAATAGTACTAAACGATAGAAAGTTACTCCGCACTAAGAAACGATTAGCGAAAGCAGGCCGTAAAAGAAGCTCCTACGTATAGAACGGCCCTAGTTAACTATTCGCGTAGTTAATAATACCGGGTAAAAGACTTTCTATACGAGGAACTCTAATATATAAAGCCTAACTATAACTTTAGAAGTATAGAGCCGTTAAACTAGTTAAATTTAAACTACCCCTAGACTCGAAGCCCCGTAGATTAAACTCTAGAGAGCGATATAAGCTAAAAAGGAACGGCTACTACTAAAGATAAAGACGCCCCTTTATATATTTAAGACCCGATTATATTAAGTTCGAATATATAAGATATACCTCTTCTCTAGTAATAGACTATTACGGCTTAGAGCTAATAAAAAGATAAAAGGCACTAAAACTATTAAAGCTTGCCTACCGAGCTAGGCGCCTTTAAAGGGATTTATAAGCTAGCAAGCAATATATTACTTTAAAACCGCATTTAGACTAAAGGCTATATATTACTATAACTAAAGATCGTTAACTCTTATCGAAAGGCCTACCTATACCTAATAAGAAGGTTTAAGGAATACTTTATTAAATCCTAATAACGACTCTAATCTATATAGGATTGTTCTAACTAAACTACTTGCCCTCTCTATAACAAATAAGGGACCGTAAGGGTATTGCCTATAAGCTATAGCGGTTAGCTATAGGGAACTATTAGCACTCTAAGCATTAATATACGCGAGCGCCCGCAACTTTCCGAATAGCTAGCCTAATTTAACGAGAATAGTTAAATACTCTAAGAACCTAGTACGGCAACTGCAGCTCTTTAAGTAATAGGATAAGCCGTGCCTATATTAAATTTAGTGCTAACTAGCGTACCTAAATAAATTTGCAGAGGGATTTTTAAGGGACTAACGCGTATAATTACTAACGGGCATAATTATTAGGCGTAGGTATATATAGTAGAGCCGCTACGGAAATTAGAAGAAACTCTACCTAAGGTACGATTAAATTATAGGGTTTCGGGTTAAAGATAGGGCAAGGTAGGGACCGAACCTACTGTTTTAGCCGCGTAACCTATCGGGTTTCTAAATAGGCTATATAAATAATATATACCTTACTTACTTACTTACTCTACCTTCTTTAAATAAGCTCGCTGTCTTAGCTAATCGTCGCAGCGACTATATATAAGCCTTAAAAGACTATGCTATTACCCGCAATGCCAAATTAATATTATATAATTGCGCTAGATATCTTATCGATGCTCCGGCTTGCCTACAGTCGATTCATCTAGACGTACCTTACATAGAGGTTAGTCTAGGCTTGACTAAATTAGTAGATCTGTTCGCAGACCTTAACTGCTCTACGCTCGAGATTATTGGAGACCCTGCTATGCAGAGGGCGAGTCCTGTCGTTAGCGCGACTACGCCGCGCGAGCAGCGGATCAAGCTGAGGGCCATCTTCCATGTTTGGTCGCCCAATACCAACCACTGGCCGAGTGTTGTCATCGAGCGAAATGGTGCGCCATCTCAAGGTGTCGATTGGGAGAAATGGAGAAAATTCATAGAAGATGAGGTAGCAGTCGCCCGTGGCTGGTTTCGATGGGAACAGTACTAAATCCATGCACGCATTACCGACGACATCGTGCTTCGTTTAGAATAGAATGAACACGACTCCCTCACGCAGAGCTCGCAGCGGCCGGGTCAAGGCATGAGACCCATTTGAGCTGTTATTATTTTTGGAAGTGTAGATGGGACCACAGCCAGGCATGTTAGGCTGAATAGTCACTTCGCATCTCGGATCAAGCTCATCACAGGCCTCCTACCAGATGCTCAATACTATGGTTCATATCACTATACGATGCGTGAGGTAGTGGGCAGCAAGCCTTTAGGCATTCAAACCCAGCTTTGGCACACAGCTGAATACAATTTGAGCCCAAGACGGGCTCTGGCGGTTTCTATCTCTCCTGAGGTGACCACGCGGGAGGTCTGCGAGGTCCGGGAAGTACCCATGCGCCACAGACGCAGTTCGACAACGTCGGAAAAGAAAATGTTTTCGTGCTGTGGGAGTCTCCTCCACAAAATGCAATTCGGAACCCTTGTTTCACTTCGATCCAGCAGGAGTTGCTAGAGTGCCGTATCACACGACTGGATGTAGATTGTATTCTCGGTGAGGGATTGAAACCTCAGGGTCCTCGATCACGGTAGAATGCTCATGAGGAGCCGATCACGAGTGTATCGATGGAGGATGTTCGGGAGACCATCTGTTCTTCCATCTGCTTGCGAGTAGAAAGAGCTTCACGGACGGAATCTTAAAGAAATGCAGTACGAGCAGCTGTACGGACTCCACTTCGAGGACGGCACTGTCCATATTTGATCGACGATACTAGCCCACAGAGATCGAACCCGCACCATGTAACAACAGATCTCCTGAGCCGAATCTCCGCAAACATGCTGAGAATTTGTCCCGCCTGACGTACCCCGAAGCATCGAAGGAGCAGGATACGAATGAATGCATCCAGCTGCAGGTTTAATCGCGGTGATGTCGTAGAGGCCGATCCAGTCCCAGCAAACAGAATTGTTGATCTTGTACAATACCAGACAACATATGCCTTCGCGTGCTGCATTGCGGCCTCTAGTCCACGAGCAGAAGCCGAAAATAAGACAGCGGTAGAGATCTTTGCTTTTGATTGCCGCAGGATACCAGGCAGTTCTAACTAGCTCCTTAGTTTCCGCACACTTCTTAGATCGGAGGTGTGCGGTGCAAGCCAGGGAGCAGGTTAGTGGGGGATGCTTAGTGAAGAGCAAGTGGGGCCAGACGAGCCTGATCAGAGCGGTGCCGTAGCCGGACCAGTGTTCGGCAATGCTCCATGCAGGAAAGCGATCTGTCCCCAGGAGACCTGAGAAGACCTTAGAGAGACAAATGGAATGATTATTGGTTGAAAGTGACTTCAGCTAATCGTGTGGGAGACGTAAACAAAGTCCGCAGGTTGTATATGGAAGGCATGCACTTCCACGAGACACAATGCTCGATCGATTGTAGAGAATGCATAAGTGCCAAGCTTGACGCCTCTATTGTCAAGTGATGTACAACGTTTAGGCGGATCCATAAAGCTACGATCCTCAAGACTGGATCCATGGTGATCACAAAAGCGTGAGGAATAACATTCTCCGTAGTGCACCACGTTCTCTTCCCCTCTGCATTCCACGTATCGCTAATGAAAATGATTCTGTGCCAGGTCCAAGCTTTGAACGGTTGGTGCTGCCTCTGCTGTGGCTTCTCTGGCCGCATATAGCAACCTCAACCTTGCACATACATTGGGACCGAATTGAGGACGACACCGAAGCTGGAGCATAGATTTTGAATCCTGAATATTCAATTCAACTAGGCCGAATTCATATTCAATTTAGGAATTAAATTGAATATTCAGATTTAATTTAGTGTATTTAGCTTATAAATCTATCGCGCATAACGTACTATCTCCTATATTAAATATAGTCGTCTATAGCTACTATATCGTCGCTATTAAACATAGTGTTATTATCTACCTTAATATTAGCGATTCTAACTAACTGCTAGTTGTAAGAGCGAAGTGAAGCTAGAAGTTAGGGGCCTTAGGCCTTACTAGTACTTAGCAAGCGGCTACTACCGCATTGCTTAGCGTATAGTATTCGCATACGCGAAGCATGCGATATATAATAACTCTATAAGAATTAGCGCTATCTTCGGACGGAGGTCTAAGGTAGTCTATACGTTGCTATATACCCTCTTATAGTTCTAATTCTTTAACCCTATACGGGGTAGCGGCCTATAGATACTAATATTAGACGAACGAGAATTGCGAGCGCGTTGCACCGAGAACGCAGGCTCTATACTACGAGCTCTACTAATATAGGAACTAAGCGAAGAGACGCTAAACCTTAAGGAGATAATAGTAGACGATAACGTTAACGCGGAGTATAGGCAACTCGAACGCGAGACGGAGGAGCTTCGTAAGCGACTCGTAGTACGTATACTTCGAGAAGAGCGTAAGCGTCTCGAGCGCGAGCTCGCTACGATACTAGAAGGCGATAACTCTCCTTCCGGCGGATCCGAAGCCCGCCGTACGTAGAGTAGCGTAGAAGGGAACGCTAGAGAGGAAGAAGAAGAAGCTAGCAACGCTAGTATAGCCGATACGCGGAGCGTACGCGACGCGCTATTAAGAAGCTCGTTAGCGAAGGGCACGAAGATACGCGATCTAAAGCCGTTTAAGGGTAAAAGCGAAGATAAGGCTCGGGAGTTTATCCGCTACCTTAAGATAATCTTCGTTAATAATTTAATAACGTACTATAGCCCTTATAAGAAGGCGCTATATGCTATTATATAGCTCGTAGGCAAGGCGAAGGATACGTAGCATAACTAGTACGACGCTAAAAATCTTCTAGCTAAGTATAGCTAGGAAGACTTCTAGCGGTTTATATACGACGTAGTTAGGGATTAAGCGAACCGTACGCTCCTTACTACTATCGAGTACGAGAAGGCCTATTAGCGTAAAGGGTAGAGCGTATAATAGTTCGCGAATAAGTTAGCCTATCTTAAGGCGTAACTTAGCGACTACCGCGAGCCGTAGCTAGTTCGCTAGCTACTCGCGAAGTTAAGAGCTCCCTTATAAAGGGATATTATTAAGAACTATAATATAACGGAGTTTAAGAGAGCCGACCTCGTAGCGCTTATAATACGTTTAGAATAGACCGAGAAGGCTATATCCTTATAGAGTAACTATAGAGGTTTATTAAGCAAAAGCGGGCTAGGTAAGTATATTAGACGCGAGATATAGGCAAACTATAAGCGCAAGGGCAGCGATAATACTACGGCGTAATTCGGGAAAGAGAGATCCCGCCCTAGCGGGCAGCGTTAATCTAAAAGGGATAAAGACGACCCGGACTAGAAACTTAAAGCTAAATGCTATAAGTATAAGAAAAAGGGGCATATCCGGTCGGAATGCCCCTAGCTAGACCTATAGGAGCCGCCTACTATACGTAGGGTAGCTATAGGCAGGCCGCTAAAAGGCAAGGCATCTAGGAAGACCCGTAAGCTTTAGATGCCGTAATAAGCGGGATAGATTACCTGCCTATATAGAGTAGGCTAGCAATTCCTATTATAGCTAAGGTAGAGACGGATGCGGGCTATATATAAGCTAAGTATATACTTAATAGAAGCGCTAACATTAATATAGTCTCTAGATCCTACGCTCTATAGCATAACCTTTTAGTAAGGAAGAATGCTACTTTACCGCTAGCTACGTCCTTTACTAGGCAGCTAGGGTACTACTACGGTACGTATTATATACGCCTACGAGCTACCGACTCTAAGGAAGCAACTCGTATATATAAAGGCATCTTTTATATATATAATATGCTAACTCCTTACGTCTTGCTAGGCCGGCCGTAGCGTATAGCCTATAGAGTAATAGAGGATACTAGTACGGATAAGTAGACCTTTAGGTCCGGAGGCGAGACGCATACGGTATAAGTACGCAAAGCGTATAAGTTTTATAAGGACCTTTAAAAGGCCCCGCATATCTTTACCGTATTACTCTAGAAGGTAGATGCTAGCTAAGAGCCGCTACTTACGGAGTTTTAGGACTTTGCAGATCTCTTTAATTCTATAGAGGAGATAAGGAGCATACTAGTCGAAGGCGCTAAGTATACGATTAACCTACTACCTAGTACTAAGCCGCCGTTTAAGCTACTATATTATTAGTCTAGCCGCGAGCTTAGTAAGTTAAGTCGTTACCTCTAAGAAGCGTTAGAGTACGATTAAATCGAGCGGAGCGAAAGCGAGGCGGGTACGCCTATCCTATTTGTTTCGAAGAAGAATAGTACCCTACGGTTATACGTAGATTACCGTAGATTAAATAAGATTATAGTAAAGAATTGCTATCCTCTACTACTTATTAGCGAGACGCTTAATAGGCTTATAAGAGCCGTATAGTTTATATTGCTAGACCTCGTAAATGCGTACTATTATATCCGTATAAGGCTAACCGACCGCTAGAAGACTACGTTTCGTATATAGTACGGATACTTCTAGTATAAGGTAATGCCTTTCGGGTTAACTAACGCACTAGCTACCTTTTAGGGGTATATTAATAGAGCCCTCTTAGGCCTCGTAGATATATACTATATAGTATACCTAGATAATATCCTTATATATAGCGCCTTACGTAAGGCCTATATACGAGACGTACGTGCTATACTAGAGCAACTCCGGAAGTTCGGATTATATACTTAGCGCGTAAAATGCTACTTCTTTAAGAAGGAGGTTAAGTTCCTTAGGTTTATCGTACGCTCCGAAGGCGTAATAATAGATCCTCGTAGAGTCGACGCAATTGCGGCGTAGCTAACGCCTATAACGCTTACTAAGATGCAGTTATTCCTTAGGTTTACTAATTTCTACCGGCGATTTATATATAGGTACTCTAGGATTATCGCTACTTTAATAGTACTATTAAAAGGGGCTAAAGCAGGTAAGAAGCTAGGGCGTATTAGCTAGAGCGAAAGCGAGAAGCTTACGTTCCGTAGGATTAAAGACGCATTCTAAGCTACTTTACTACTAAGATACTATAACCCTACGGCACGTACGCGAGTCGAAACCGATACGTCGGACTTCGCAATTACGAGTATCCTAAGCTAGCTATTTAAGGACGGGAACTAGCATCTAGTAGCATTCTTCTTACGGAAGATAATTCTAGTAGAATGCAACTATAAGACCTATAATAAAGAGCTTCTAGCTATTATAGAAGTATTTAAGGCGTAGCGGCCGTACTTCGAAGGCACCTTGCATTTAGTTACCGTACTTATCGACTACGCTAACCTTAAAGCCTTTATAATAATAAAGTAACTTATAGGCAGATAGGCTCGTTAGGCCGTATTTCTAGCCCTATTTAATTTCGTAATTAAGCATTAACTAGAGAAAACGAACCTAGCCGATGCGCCGTCGAGACGTAGTAACTACGTACGCGAATAAGCGCATATATCGAACCTACTACTAATATTATAGAAGAAGCTTTAGATATATAGTATAAGAGCCGAGTGCAGCGATTAGGCGTTCCTCCGGCGTATCGCAATTATAATATAAGAGCAACTCGTAAGTATAGCCTTAGGGCAGCCCCTAGAAGGGTGCGTATAAGACTGCTTCTCGAGTAGCGTACGTATCGCACGCGTAGCGGTTGCTATAGAAGGACTATACCTAAATGTTTTAGACCTAGTTCTTAACTTTGCTAAATTGCTAACGCTATAGAAGCCTAATGCGAAAGAACTCTTCGAGAAGGCGCAGCGTAGTAGAGGCGAATGCAATAAGTATCGTATTAGGGAAGGAGTACTATATTATAGCGATTAGCTATATCTTCCTAAGGACTACGCACTACGGACGTAGGTAATCCGCATATACTACGATAATCTACTTACTAGTTACTTTAGTAAGAATAAAACTACCGAGTTAGTATAGCGGAAGTATTACTAGCCGGGTATATCTACGGACATTAGCTAGTACGTCTAATCCTATTAGGAGTATTAAGTATCGAAGGCGAGACGCTATTAACTATACGGCGAGCTATTAGCATTGCCGTAGCCGGAGCTTCTATAGAAGAAGCTAACTATAGACTTTATTATAAACCTACCGCCTAGCAAGCGAGACGTATACGTATACGATGCGGTCTTAGTAATTATCGACCGGTACTTAAAGATAAACCTCTTTATGCTAACTACTAAGAAATATACGAGCGTAGATCTCGCATAGATCCTAATTAATAGGGTAATTTGCCGATTCGGAATGCTATATAGAATTATAAGCGATAGAGGCACTATCTTTACTAGCTAGTTCTAGTTAGACTTCTGCTTCGAGTCGTATATAAACCGCAAGCTATCTATAGCCTTCTATCTATAGACCGACGGGCAGACGGAACGTACTAACTAAACGCTAGAATAGTACTTGCGTATCTTCTATAACGATAAGTAGGACGACTAGGCAACGTTACTACCTTAGGCGGAATTAGCTTATAATAACGCGGTGTATCTAACGTTTAAGATAAGTCCGTTTAAGGTAGTATATAGCTACGACGCGGAGATTGCGACGAGTATATAAGTCGCTTAGGACGAGCTCTCTAGGAGAGAGGCACTAGTAGCAATCGACGCTACGAAACGACTACGAGAAACGTACGAGAACCTTACGAAACGCTAGCGACACGTAGCTAAAGCGCAAGCTAGATACTTTAATGCTAGGCATAAGCCGATAGAGTTTAAGGTTAGCGATATAGTATTATTATCCTCGAAGAACCTCCGCTTAAAGGTGCCTATAAAGAAGTTAGCACCGAAGTTCGTAGGTCTATTTAAGGTAATTAACGCAATTAGGAAGCAGGCGTACCGCCTAGCCTTACTAAGCGTATAGCGCGTTTATAACGTATTCTACGTATCTTTACTAGAGCCTTAGAAGGGCGCCGCAAGCGATACGGATGCGAAGGGCATGCCGCTCGTAGAAGAAGACTTAGGCGAGTAGCAAGTTAAAGAGATCCTAGATACGCAAGTTAGATATAAGAAACGTTAGTAGCTAGTTAAGTAGATAGGCTAGCCGGAAGAATATAATATATAGGAACTAGTCGAGCATATTAGAGAATATAAGGCACTAGATAAATTTAAGGCGACGCGTAAGGTAAATAAGCGCAGCCTAAAGGCGACGCGACGGCGCGTCGCACGTAATACGCAGGCATAAAAGGTAGAATAAATAGCTTTTTATTCTATAGATAAGCTTTGCATTATTTATAGGGAGCTAACTAAAACATTTATTATAGCGTATCGTACGTAATACGCGCGAGCGGCGTATATACGGAAGTATAGAGAAGCGTAAGGAGCGCTAGCTTAAATATCCTCTATAGCTAGCTTATACTTAGAGGCCTCCTTCTCTAAGAAGGCCTCCTCTGCCTTATCCTCCTCCTCTAAGGATAGATAGAGGCTAATAGCGGCGTTAATAGCGTCCTACTCTACTAGGACGCCGCTATACTTAGCGATCTACGAGTGCGGTTAGCATACGATATAAAAGCAATAAGCTACTAGACATACCTAAGTAAGTAGCTTTATTATACCCCTAAGGGTACTATTAAGCTAGGTAGCCTTATAGACGAGCGCGCGGGACCTCTACGGAGCGCCGCCGCCGCTCTCTTTCTTAGTAGGCTTACCGCTAGCTAGCTTGCTATTATTAGTCTAAAGACGCTTTATAACCGTCTTAGTCTCTATATGCGTAGTTAGCAAATACGAGACGTAAGCAACGCGTACGCTATACGCGACGTTAAAGGAAGAACTTACTAGTATAAGCGGCATCTAGCTAGGCCTAGGCATCCGCTACCGCTTACTAGCTATTAGCTCGTACTATATCGGTCCTATAGCGGCCGAGCTTAGCTTAGCGACGTACTAGCGCGTTGCATACGTCGTATATATAGCGTACGACTGTCTTAACTGCTTCGCAGTAGGTCTACTTATAGGCATGCTTGCTATGTATATAGCGTATGCACTTCTTAGTATTAATGTCCTTAGGTAGCTTACTAGAGCACTTAGCTTAGCCTATACTACGGTTAGTATATAAATAGAATACGACGAGATAGCGAGTAGGAAGGGACTTACGGTTACGTCTACCTAGATCGCAGTTATTATAGATATAATAATTATACTACTTAAGGTACTTAGTCTTAGCTATACTAATACGAGGAGTGCCGGGAGCTAGGCCGAGTGCGGCGCTAGTACGTAGTATAGTAGCGGCGCCTATAAGGCGCTAGCGCTTTATAGCTAGCGTACGGTTAGAAGGGGCTATAGGTCTATTAGTAATAAGGTCTAGTAAGGAGCCTAGCTTTAAGAACGGGGAGCGAGCGCGCTTCGTAGGCGCACCGCCGCTAAGTAGGAGTTAGGCCGATAGCGACCTGCCTAGCGCGCGCTTACCCTAGCCTCTACTTATTATTAGGCTAGAGCTAATATAGTTACTATTATAGCTGTCTCCTCTAAGACGTCTAGCAGTATTAGGGGCTAGGAATAGGCTTAGCTACGGGCTACTACCGGGGGCATTAGGGCTCGCCTAAGGCAAGCGCGCGCTATATATACTACC
Organism: Cercospora zeae-maydis; assembly: GCA_023512815.1. NCBI lineage: Eukaryota > Fungi > Ascomycota > Dothideomycetes > Mycosphaerellales > Mycosphaerellaceae > Cercospora > Cercospora zeae-maydis. The sequence goes on along the minus strand of JAKLWY010000001.1, from coordinate 4,634,190 downwards.
TATCTAGTCGCCCTTACCTAGTATAATACTGCCTAGACGTAAAGGGGGGGATTAGCTACTAGCTAAACTTAGGGCGCGGCTACTAGGCGTACTAGTATTTCTACCGGTGCGCTCTAGGCCTGCCTACGAGCCGCTTAATAGGGGGGCTATAGTAGCCTCTTTGCTCTTAGGTAGGTTCTTATTCTTCTTAGGGCCTATCTTATAGTAGTTCTTAAGTACGTATATAGAGCGTGCGTAGAGAGTACGAGGAGTATATATATATATAGCGGAGCGAGTGCAAAGCGCGTTTAAAGAAAACTAAAACAACTAAGTATTAGTATTATAGAAGAAGTTTAGAAGCGCGCAAGCAAGAATTTATAATGCTATTATCGCAACAAATATAATAACGCGCGTTACTATTAATAATAATATACGGCAACGACTTACTTACGTTACGTACGCAAATCGTAATAGTAACGTATAATAGAACTTAATAGAAGGCCTACGAGCAATAAGAGATGCGCGGACGCAATAGGAACGTCGCGCATACGAGAAGACTACTGCCTGCCTATCGAGCTAGGATAGCTTAATAGGGGGAGGGAGGCAGTTATAAGAGCGAAGTAAAGCTAGAAGTTAGGGGCCTTAGGCCTTACTAGTGCTTAGCAAGCGGCTGCTGCCGCATTGCTTAGCGTATAGTATTCGCATGCGCGAAGCATGCGATATATAATAACTCTATAAGAATTAGCGCTATCTTCGGACGGAGGTCTAAGGTAGTCTATACGTTGCTATATACCCTCTTATACTAGTTCTTAGACAACTTCGTCTACCTAATCGTATTGCTATTAAGCTATAAACGTAACTAGTTAATTGTCTACCTTACTATACTAAAGGTATATTCTAATTTAGCACTTATTGCGAACGTAGACAATACGTCTATAGCGAGGCGTAATAACGCTAGATAAGCCTATCGTTATAGTAGTAAATACTACTATTAAAGAGCTATTATTTTACGCTTAGTTAAGCCCTTATTATCGTTAATAACTTCTAGTAATAGCAGCTATATTAGCACGGCGTTAATAAACGTATTAAAATTATTAGAATTAGCTACTACTTTAGAATCGATTGTCTAGCGTTTAAACTTAGATAGTTTAGCTACCTCGTCGTCTACCTAATTATAAGTCGTTATCAACAGACAAAAGGGGGGCGAGAGGGTATAACGCGCAGTAGAAGTAGAGACAGTAGGTAGGAACTAACCGAGTTAATTGTGTTAGTTAGTTATAGGTTGCACCTTCTCCTAAGATATATTCCTCGGTGGGTTATATAACCTAATGTTACATGACCTATATTACCTAACCCTAGAACTAAACTAGGTAGTTTAGTTCGGCTAGTATTATATAACCTATGTTACATAACCCTAGAGCTAAACTAGGTGGTTCGGATCGGTTCTTAGGCAGTACTAACTAGACTGCACTTCTTAACACTCCTACTTAGGCTAGGTAGTCTTCTGCCTGCACCTCGCATTTGTTTTCTAGTTCTTCCCTAGCACCTAATAATCTATTATAATGTAGGGATAGAACCTTCCTGCCCCTTCCTTATGCAAGCTGGAGCTGTCTTATAAACTCCTAAAACTGTAGCCTATTCTTTAGTTTAGTTAGGCTATTAGCGACTATCTCCTTTGTTAGAACATATTCTACTGCAATCTTTCTCTGCTACTAGAGATGCCTAATATAGTTGTATACAACATTAATGTGCTTAGATCTCTTATAGGTGTGCGCATCTTTAACGAGTGTTAAGGCTGCTTGGTTGTCCCCTATAATCTGCACTAGCATTAGCTCTCTTACTATATTAGGATAGGCTTTAATAGTTAGCTAAAATGGGCATTCTCCTACTAGCTCTGCATAGTCCATCTCTCTTAAGAGAGCTGCCAGGAATTAAGATTGCTTTGCATATGCATTTATAGCTATGTACTTAGCTTCTATTATTAATGTTGCAATAGACTTTTGCTTCCTGCTTATCTAAGAAACTAGGGCTCCGCAGAGGAAGAAGATGCTTCTAAGGATTAAGACTCTGTCTGCTTTGTCTATTGCGTAGTTAGAGTCTAAGTATCCTATTAGTCTCTTACTGCCTTTCCTAAACATTAATCCTAGGTCTTAGGATAACCTTAGGTATCTTGCTAGTTTCTTTAGAGCTTGCATGTGTCTCTTAGTTAGGTCTAAGACGTATAAGCTTAGCCTCCTAAGAGAGAAAGCAATGTCTAGTCTTGTTATAACTATAGGCTATATCTAGGTACCGGTTTGGCTCTAGTACTCGGTCCTGTTTCCTCTCTTATTATATAGGCCTATTAGTTTTAGGCTTTTATAACTGTCTATTAGTGAGAGAGTTAGATTAGCTATCTCCTTAGTTATTCCTAGCTTTGCAAGGTTCTCCTAGATAAAGTGTTCCTAATTAAGCTTTAAAGTTCTAGCTTATCTGTCTCTTATTAACCTTATTCTAAGGATCTTCTCTAGTTCTCTAAGATCTTTAATCTTAAACACCTTGCTTAGCTGTTCCTTAAACTAAAGCATATCTTTTAGCTTTAGTGCTGCAATTAGAATATTATCTATATAGGTTAGGATTAGAATGTTCCTTTCCTAGTAGATAAGAAGGCATGGGTCTACTTCTAATTATATAAACCTAATCTGTTTCAACTTTAAGATATAGAGTTTGTTCTAGTCTCTTGCTGCTTGCTTTAGTCTATATAAGCTTCTTAGGATTTGTAGGACTATATTAGGTGGAATCTTAACTCCTAGTAGTGGAATTATAAAGATTTCTTCTTAGAGTTTGCTCTTAGTAAATGCATTGTTTATATCTACTTAGTAAAGTTCTAGGTCCTTTTTATAAACTATAGCTATAAATACCCTTAGGGTATTATGCCTAACTGTTAGTGCAAAGGTCTCCTAGAAGTTAACTCCAAATTTCTAAGAGAAACCTCTTGCAACTAGTCTTGCTTTAAACTTTTTAATAGCTCTACTAATTAATCTCTTTATATTAAACACCTATTTAGATGTTATAAGGTTTGCTCCCTTTAGGGGAACAACCTCTATCTAGGTATTGTTGCTTCTTAATGCAGTTAGCTCTTTCTGGACTGCATCCTCCTATATATGTCCCTATTTAGGGTCCTAAATTGCCTCTTTATAGGACTTTAGAATAGGCACCTCTTGTCTCTATGCAGAGACTTAAGGGGCAAGTGCTGCAAATGCAGACTCTTAGACCTCTAATAGGGCTTCCTAGATCTACTCCTAACCTTAGCCTTAGACTTAACTAAGGAATGCCTTATAATGCTTAGTACTTAGCTCTTCCTCTTGTCTATGTTCTCTCTGTCTCTTCTAAAGCACTTGTCTTGTAACTATACTATAAGCTTTTGGCTCTAGGACTAGTCCTTTATCTAAGATAGATCTCCTTCTCTTTTAGCTATAAGTCTAGTCCTAGTCTCCCTCCTAGTCCTTGTTTTCCTCCCTTAGGTTCTGCTCTGCGGCACTCGGGGCGAGTGCAGGTGCGCTGCCTGCGTTACGTAATAGGCGAACTAAACCAGCTAGTTCGGTTAGATTACGTAACCGCCGAACTAAACTAGGTAGTTTAGTTGCTGCCTGCGGTCTATCCTTAATCTTAGCATTCGCATGCCTAAGGTTTTCTTCTTCTAGATCCTCTATCCTCTAGTACTCCTCCTTGTCCTTTAGTAGAGGTAGCAACTGCATAAAGAGTATCTAGCTAGGACCTATAGGTTTGGTTGCTATTGCTGCAGGTGCAGCAGTTGCAGGTAGTGCAACTGCTATTAGCTTCTTTAGAGGTCTGCCAACTGGGTTTCTAATAGGTGCGTTGCTTGCTTAGTTAAGCTTAGGAACATTTAGCTCTATATCTCCTCCTTTCTTATGCTTAAACTAAGTAGCAGTGCTATAGGCTTTAATAGCCCTTATATTAGGTTCCTAGAAGAGCTATATTTTAGTAGTGTTAGGAACATACCTAATAAATATAGCATCTTTGCCTCTGTTTATTAGCTTGTCTAATCTCATCCTAGCTAGCTAGGACTTTAGATCTATATAGACTACTGCTTTGCAACCCTAAACTCTAAAGTGTAATACAGAGGGTTAAATGCCTAAAAAGGCTTCCTTAGGTAATACCTTAAATCTATTAATTTCTAGGCTATTAGGAAGAGAATTTCTAACAACTATGCAGGCTGCTAAGGCTTCTAGCTAGAATTTAATAGGCATGTAAGCATCTTCTAGCATTGCTCTTATATAATCTTTAGAGGTTTAGATTAACCTCTTAACTACTCTATTCTAGATGGAGTTGTATGCCTTAGTCGTATAGAAGGAAATTCTATATTCCTTCTCCTACTGCTTTAGCATAGCAAGAAGCTCTCTTGCTCTATTACTCCTTATAATCTAGAGGGGATTTCCTAATTGCAGCTTAGCCTTTACCTTCTAGTCTCTAAGGATACTTAGTGCATCTTCCCTAGACTTTATAGGGTAGGTCCATTTCTTTCTTAAGAAGTTGTTAATAATCTTAAGCTACTATTTGTATCCTAGTCTTAAGACAGGCAAAGGGCTATAGACATTAATAGAAACTAGAGATAACCTTTAGGGTTTTCTCTTAGTTTCTTTCCCTCTGTGTTTCTTTATCTTTGCTAAGGAACATACCCTGCAGGGCTAGTGTTCCTTTGGAATAGGAATCTGGGCCTTTAAGTTAGATACCTTATGCAGGTTTCTAAGAAGACCCTCTCTAAAGTGTGCAAGTCTCCTATGCTAAAGCTCCTACTGTTCTTAGGGTTTCTCCTAGGCTTTAAAGGCATAGGCTTTATTCTCTTAATTCTAATTAAAGCATAATATTGCAAGCTCCTGCAATGCATTATTAATCTCCTTAATAAATAGCACTCCTCCTAATAGTTTTGTCTAGACAACCGGTTTCCTAGACAATAAAACAAGTGTAAATTTTAGTAGTTAAATACTATACTGCTAGCTAAATTAACTCTAAGAAACAAGATTAACTCCTAAGCTAGGCATAAAGAGAACATTCTTTAGCACAATCTGCTTTCCTCTCTTTCTACCTATTACTGCATTCCCTATATATGTAGCTATTAGATAGCTACCCCTAACCTTAATCCACTTTTTCCTCTAAAGAGGTTTCAGCTCTCTGAAAAGTAATTCTTAGTTAGTTATATGTAATAAGGCGCAAGAGTTAAGCAGCTATCTCGATGGCATATACTTGCCTTTTGCCTCTATAGTTAAGTATGCAACCTTATCTATATTATTATCCTCTAATAGGGATTAAGATGCTTTAGATGTTGCTAAAGGTTCTATATCTTCTTAGGCAGCATAAGCCTTCTTGGAAAACTTCCTTAAGCTTTGTCTTTTCTTAAGGGATTAGACTTTTAGGTTAAGTTTCTTTATTATGTCTTTTAATGCTTCTTTGTCTAGTAAGGATCTCCTCCTAAAGCTGCTCTCTCTAGGTGGTATTCTTCTCTTTTCTACCCTATAGCTCTGTCTCGGGTTAACAGTTCTCTTAGCTTTGTTAAGGTATAGACACTTAGCAACACCTCTAAAATGTTCCTAGTTATATAGGTAACATTTTAGTTTCGTGCCTTAGATCCCTTTCCCCTTAGCAAACATTGCTGTTTCTTAGGACTAGTTTAGTCTAGCTTTATGTAATTCTAGCAGCTGCAGTGCACTTTTATATAATATAGACTGCTAGGCAAGGATAGTGTCCTTTATGCTTTAGTATGCCTTAGGCAAGCTGTTAAGGAGATGCTTAAGTCTCCTCTCTAGCTCCTTGTAGTGTGCCTCCTAAGGGTCTACCTCTGCAATCCTTCTAGCTATGCTAGCTAGTTGTACCTATGCCTTTCTAATTGTTATGTCCTCTATTATCTGGAAGTTTACGAACTCCTAGATATATGCTATTGCATATGCAGTATATACCTTGCTATACTTAGCTCTTATCTTCTCCTATATCTTTAAGGCTTGTCTCTCCTTAATAGTCTCCTCCTAATTATCTTCTAATAGGCAGATTGTTATCTCGTACCTAGCAGTAGCATTGGCCTTAACCTATTCTAGGTTACTTCTTAAGTGCCTTAGGCTAAGCACTAATGGTAATAATTCTATAGAAGACTCGGGCAAGGTCTCTAAGATAATCTAAAATACATCCTTTAATTTAAGGTAGTCCTGCAGCAGGCTGAACTATTGTCTCTAGTTTTCCTTGCATAGTACTAGTGCAGCCCTTCTCTTGCTAATTCTACTTGCTAAATCTATTTCGCAAAATTAAACAAACAACCTAACTCCAGAAAACACAAGCTCTTTTAATCTAATAGCAGTTTCTAGATAGCTGCTTTCCCTTGTTGCTAAGACTCTTCTCTCTTAGCTAAGGTGTCTAAGGACTCTTCTCTCTTAGGGGAGTTAGTTAGGTTCTTAGGTAGAGAACCTCTAAAAGATCCACCTTCTTAGAAGGGCACTGCCGACTAGTTCTAAGGTATTAGCAGTACTAGGTGCTTAGGCCTAGTCTTATCCCTTTGGGTGCTGCGATCTAAGGCTGACCCGTTCCTCTTTACACACCTTTTAGGTGTGTGCCTTACTAGGCTTTTCTCTATCTTACCTGCCCTCTAGGAACTTCTAGTTCGCAACTAGGATCTTCTAGAGCTTCTCGGCAGTGCAGATAGGATATGCCTCTAGTCTCCCGTATGCTCTTTTCCTGCTTCTTAGCCGAATCGATACTATAGGTCCTGCAAGCGGTAACTAGTATTACTTTAAGGAGGAGAAGGCTAACTCTTACTACCTAGGGCCTCTCTGCAAACCCGGGCTTATAACCTATTAACAGACAAAAGGGGGGCGAGAGGGTATAACGCGCAGTAGAAGTAGAGATAGTAGGTAGGAACCAACCGAGTTAATTATATTAGTTAGTTACAGGTTGCACCTTCTCCTAAGATATATTCCTCGGTAGGTCATGTGACCTAATGTTACATAACCTATATCACCTGACCCTAGAACTGAACTAGGTGGTTTAGTTCGGCTAGTGTTATATAACCTATATCACATGACCCTAGAGCTAAACCAGGTGGTTCGGATCGGTTCTTAGGCAGTACCAACTGGACTGCACTTCTTAACAGTCGTAGTAATAATATTATAAGAGTTCTAGAGTTTGCGTAACTATCTAATTAAGGTAGTTATAGCTGCCTACCTCTTAGGCGTTATCTACTTTAATAGAAGCTATTTAAGGCGGCGTTTAGGGTATAGTAAGACTATAGTTACGTAGGCGGCGGTATTATTAATCTTCTTAAGATACTTCTCGAATAGCTTCTAAGCTAGCTTAATAGGTGCTAGTAATATTGCGTAACTGCTATATTTTCGAATTTAGCTTAGAAAGTACTATATCGCGAGAAACTCTATAGCCGGCTAGAATGCATTAAGCGTATAGTCGTAGCCTTCTAGTTATAGAGTAATACGGCGGAAAGGCTTTAAGAAGTCGTAAATATCCTTAAGAAACCCTTAGTTAGAGGCAGTTAAAGTAACGCTTGCTAACTCTACTAGATGCTAAGTAAATAAGTCGTTTAGAATTAGCTCTATTATAATAGCCTCTTCCGCTATTATTAGCTAACTATTCTACCTTATTTCGCTAGGTACCTTTAGTATAGCGAATAGATAGTTAGGGTATAAGTTCGTAAGACGTTTAAAGGCTTAGAACTACCTCTCTAAGCGTAAACGAACTGCGAGTAACTTTAGCTTATCTATTATCTAATTGTTAGCTAAACTGCTATTATTTAACTCTATGCCTATAAAGCTAGCGTTATTAGTATTAGGGTTAGCTAGCTGCGATAGTTCGGCTTATTTATACGCTACCTCCGTAGTAGCTACGTTCGTGCGGAAGATAAAGGCTTAAGTTGCTAGGTTTATAATATATCTAATATAGCGTAACCTCCGTAACTTCGTAGTCTAGAAGGTAAAGCCTTAGACTCTTATATATTGCTTAATAGCGCGTATTAAAGCGTCGTTAGTTATAACGTTATTAGAGGTTATCTAGCTAAGACGGTATTAAATATTATAGGCCTTAAGCGTCTTAATTACTAGCGTTAAGAGGTACTTGCCTATTTTACGCACCTCGCCGTCTACCTTAATAAGGTTAAGAAGTACCTATTTAAGCTCGCTAGCAGCATTAATAAACTACGTATTAACCGCTTAGAATAACTTCTATACGTAGAGGGCTTTCTAGGTATCTATACTACTATAGAAGGCCGATAACGTAGTAGCGAGATACGCCGTAACCGCGTCTTACTAGAGTTTAAAGTTACGCTTAATTTAAGGCTATATTAAGCTAGTTAATTTAATTAAGTAGTAAGCCGCTATAGGGTTAACTACTAAGATAATATCGTAGAATGCCTTCGAAGTTACGATTCTATATAATAGACTACCTTTAACGATAAGGCGTACGTAGAGGTTATAGAATTATTGCTTATCTATAGCGTTCTTTAGAGTTATCGCCGTCGTAGTATCTAGCTTATCTTAATACCTCTAACGCTAAATAGCGAGTTTAGTAGTAAGACTATTAGCCTATACTTAAACTAAAGGTATAATAGCGTACTTGCTAACAAATATATCGTATATTCGTAGGTAGTTAGTAGCGTTAGAAGATACGCCGGAATATTAATAGTTCTTAAATCTATAGTAAAATAGCAAGTAGCCGTAATTATTCTTCTTAGCTTCTAGTAGTCGCCGCGGCCGTATGTGCCTCTATATCTCTAGGTTCTTCTACCCTTTTCTTTTATAAGAATTAAGCTTCCGCTTCTTAGCTAGAAATGTTATAGTATTATTAGGTATAGGTATCGGTATTATAGGCAGCGGCGAAACGAATAGAGAACTCGATAGTATCTAATCCGGCGTAGGGTTAGGGATCGTTTAAAAGCTTTAGGACTCGGAGGTATTATTTAGCGCTAGCGTATCGTTAATTCGTAGTCTCTTGCTATCGGCCTTTTTCCTATATTATTTATTAGGTTTAGTTGCCTTAATTCGCTTATAGGTACGGTAGTTAAAGAGTATATATAGTTATTTTCTAGTAGTTAGCGCTATAGTATATGCCTATTAAAGAATTAAGATAGAAAATTAGAGTTTATATATTAGGGCTTAGCGCGCTTGCCGAGCTAATAGATAAGCTTAGATAAGCGTAAATTAAACCCTAAGGCACCTTAAAGTTTAGTAGAGTTATAGGTTTATTATAACTATCTAATGCCTCTACTAACTTAATTACTAATAATAATACCTTCTACTCCTTCTAGCGCCTTAATAATACGCGGAAACTACGAGTAAATACCCTCTAAATTACCGCTAGGTTCGTAGCGCGCAATATATAGCTAATAGCGATACCGCGAGCTCTAATTATCGCCGAACTAGCGCTAGTGCCGCCGCTTCTACTAGCGATAACTCCTTAAACGCGACGTATTATACTTAAGGTACTACGGTTTTAGAAGGTTTAGAAGCTTAATTCGGTGCCTCTAATTAATTAGATTTATTTAAGACAACCGCTACCTCGAATAAGCTAGTTTAAGCTCTTACTATTGCTACTAATCTACTATACCTTATACCTTCTTAAAGGTATACGCTACCTCCGCCTCTAAATAACTACTTAAACTAGCGATAACGCTATTAAGCTAGTTATTATCCGCTGCTAGCAGGTAGTTATTATCCGCTATAACGCTATTATTAGCTCTTAATTAATCGATAAAGGTACGGGTTATAACTAGAGAACCCTAATACTATACTACCTTCTCTTCTATATCTAAAGGCTCCGTAAACGATAGTAAGGATTCCGATAGCTTAGAGACTAAGTCTTACGAATAGGGTACCTGCCGTATAGTTAGTAATCGAGCTAGAATTGCCTTAGTTTAGTAGCTATATACCTCTACCCTAATATCCTTAGCTATCTCTCCGTTATAAGCCTAGTTTATATGCAGATTACTACTAATTTAGACCCTCTAAAGAGTCTGCACCGTGCTAATCTCGGCGAAGGACTATCCTCGGCCGTATTACTAATTAAATTAAATTTGAATTTGAATATTCAAAAAACCGGATTTATATTCAATTTCACTCTAAATTTGAATTGAATTTGAATAATCAATTTAGTATTCAAAATCTATAAGCTGGAGCTAGTTTCAAATCTGGCCCGAGAAGCAGACTACTCTATATTCTTGGACTTGACGCACGCGAACGACCGGCCTATGTTAGCATCTAGACGAAATGGCATCAAACATTGCCTGTTCGTGCTCAAGATTATTACGCCTATCGAGTGGCAAGGATGAATCATATGCGTAAATACACTGAAACACCAATGAGCGATCCTTGAACGCAGATGTATATCACTCTCGTCCCTACACCAAGGCTCTGACGGTATCCACAGCTGAGTTCACAGACATTTGAACGCAATATCGGGGGAGCGACGGACCGTTTGAGACACGAGAAGAAATTCCGGTCGCTCGCTGAGGTTGCTGCATGCAGTAGAAGAAAAATCAGCGTTTTTGGGGATCCATCCATGAACTTCCTGGCTCTCTATGCTAGAAGATAGCCTGAATTAACGCATCAGGGAAACAACTTCGCAGAGCTCATGAAATGAGCAATGATCACCACTGAAACATGAGTCTAATCATTGATGATGAGGAACAGGGCGCCTGCCCGAAACGCTAGGACCCAGCAACAGTCGCACGTTTAGCTTTCCGAAGCGAGAGTTTTCCTCAACTTGCTAAGCTCTGCGCACGGTCCTAGCAGCATCGATGGTCGTTGATCCTAAAGGCCTGAGGTTCAGGATTTGCAGAAACGTGGGACGACTTGACAGAGCAGCGATCTTAGCGACTGGAACGTTTGCACATACGTCGGGCCAGAGAAGGCTTCGGTGCCATGTCTGTCAATTCTGACCAGCGAGCATGGAGCTTCGCTCAAATGACCAAGATCGCAATCTAAATTGCTGCAGGAAGCCATGTATTACGTTCAATTCGCATCGTTAGATTCAATTGGCTTCGCCAGCTGCACAGTCGTATCGGGAAGCATTTGCTTGGTGCCTATCACATTACTACGACTGTCGCCAGATTCTCATTGTTTGCGGGACAATAAATGAGAGCACATCTCATGTCCGCAGCTTGATACGCATGTGACAAATGTCTGTTGCAACTGTAAAATCACCAAAGAACTGCATTAGCATGTTCATGAAGCACATCGTAATGTTCGTGGTTGCGTGCGGTAGTTTTGGAATGCAGTCGCAGGAATAGTTTTTATCGCACGATTTCCCGCGGGGACCTCGGCATCTACTGGTACGTTCTAAATGGTAAATAACAGTATCTTTAAGAGACACGATAAATGGACGTACGACTGCACAGCCGCAGATACTCCGTCACAGATGCCGGAAGCCTCCCAAGCATCATCCTAACAAGCTTCGCCGATCTGAGTCCCAACCTGCAAGTGGCAACGGCCTGCCGTGCAGTATCCAATTTAGTCGCAGTGGAGCCGGTCTCGCGCCGTCGGGCTGCTACATAGCACCACGCTGTTCCATAATAATATGCTTCCGTGCGCGCAGGGAGAAGCACCCCTTGTGGAACCCGTCAGATGACCTCAGATGTCTCTACCAATCGAGAGCCTTCGGCTGTGCACCTTACAATTTGACAAGCTGGTTCCCGAGAGCGTGGGATAGGTCATTGCTTGGCAAATGCTAGCTTCATTCGCCATGTATTGAAGCGAAACCAGCGCCTTCGCGGGGGACATTGTGCGCATAGGATCTTGCACCGGCCAGCCTCTTCGATTGCTTCAGGAAGTAGACTAAGCTGTGTGTGCTACTGAGCCTCGTAACATGAATTGGCTGCTCTGTTGCGCGTGAGCCAGCAGGCGGACAATGGATAACACAAGGAGCTTGTGATCGAGGATGCATCCGGCGCCGCCGCGCTGACAAGGATTCACCAGCCAATGCAGAAGACAAATGCACCGCGGTCACCACACATTAAGGGCCTGCGGGAGAGCGCAGAGCTATTCTTACAGTTCTCCCGCAGGCCCTTAATGTGTGGTGACCGCGGTGCATTCATCGAACGCTTGCGATTGTTGACTTACCATGGCTGCTGCACCGCGAGACGTCAAGGCAATCTTGAATTACTTGCTTCCTCAGAGCAAGGGCGGATCAGATGTCTCGATTCCTGGAACCGCTGCGGATAAGAAACGCAAGCGCGACCCTCGAGAGATGACGATCATCGACATGCGCGGCAGCGAGAATACTTTCACGTTGGATATTCATGGTTTCGAGCCGGTCCGGAGACCAGTCCCAAGTCACTGGTTACAAGACGAGAATGAGATCAAGACGTCTTACTACAATGACTGTGTGGACCTTGTGAAGGAATCGTGAGTTTATCACGGCTGTGCAGCGTTCCAAATTGCTGATTGAGGTTCACCTTGCAGGACCGGAGCTTCAGTAGTCTACCCACTATCGCACGTCACCGGACGTGGGAAGGTAAAGCCCGAACAAACAGCATCGGAGGAACAAAGTGTCAATGGCCTGCCCCCTCCAAACCCTTCCCACTGGGCCCATGTCGATGTGTCGTACGACGGAGCACCTCTCCGCGTCGCGGGCAGTCATCCTGATATATACGAACAACTCGCAGGCAAGCGCTGGGCGTGGATCGGTATCTGGCGGCCAACGGCCACTGTCACTAGGAGCCCTTTCGCGATGTGCGACGCTCGCTCCGTTCCGGAATCTGATCTGCGAGAGGTCATGGCCGAATTCCGAAACGCTAACAATGGGACCGATCGCCAAGTGTTGAGTGAAGAAAAGCTGAAGGATGGTTATGGGGTATGGGAAGTGCTGCCACCAACGACGCAAGAGCATAAGTGGTATTATTGGTCCGAGATGGAGCAAGACGAGGTTTTGATGATGAAGATGTTTGACACAAAAGAGCAGGGTGTTTCCAGATACTGCGTGCACACGGCATTCCGCAAGCCGGATGATTATGGACCACCGAGGCAGAGTATTCAGTTGCGGATGATTGCTGTCTGGGACGAGGAGCCAAAAGAAAGGGAGTGACTGATGGAATTGTCTGATAGTTGGCCAGCATGCTAGTGCACAAGAATTGTAATGTGGTTTCTCGCATTATTGTGACTTGTGCAGAGTTGGTGATGTATTGCCCCGCGCGCAGAACAGACACGATGCTTACATGGCAGGAAAGAGACTGCTCGCGAATTCAATCGCGTACCTGCTGCTGGATTGCACTACGAAGCATGAAACTTTGTGACAGTCAACGGAATTCCAGCTGCATGCATAAGCGGCTCACGACTGTTCACTCCATACAAATCGTTTCGCAACGACAGATTTCCGATCAAGCGGTTCGACCCCGAACTGGCTCATCGTCCCAAATAGCCACACACCTGAACTCAATGCTTTTTCTCTCCGGACCATGATCAAGCGGTGATTGGAAGGCTGAATGAGGAACCCGTCGACTCACGCCATGTTCCTTGGAGTCGAAAATCTTGATCATGAGCGCCTCGTCCAGTTGCATTTCGTGAGCGAAATACCATTTGTGCGTGCCCGGCACTTGGGGCCTTGCCAACTTCCACGAGCCAAAATCAGGAAGCTTTTGGTAATACTCGGAGAGCTTATACGACTTCTGGTGAGCCCTGAGCGTGGTGACTTCGCGCCAATCCTGCTCCGGCACAGTGCGTGCATCACACATGGCAAGGGCCATGCGTGTCACAGGAACATCGAACGGCTGCCACCAATTGATGACCGCCCAACGGACTTTATCGAACTTCTCCGCGTACTGTGGGCACTTGGCGGTGAAAGTATCGTACGCGCCAGTGAAGGAGTAGTCGACATGCACACGTTGGGCGTACTCCATGGGCATAGAGCGATCATCCTTGGGTCGGTTTGGTCGCACGTTGTGCGAAACGACGAGTATTTCTGACGCGCCCGAGCTGTGCCACATCATCAGAGATCGGCCGTGGTGATATGGGCAAATGGGTTCGCAAGACATACTACGCTCTGATCTTTTCCGCAACGTGTTCATAATGGTTGGCCTTGACCCAATCAGACTCACTCGTTTTGATGGGGTTGACTCCCTGAAGAAGTTGAAAGCCTTGTTCGTCGAGTTTGAAATCAGCCTCATGGCCCCGGATGTTTTCAATCACAGTCTCGACAACGTCGTGTTTATTGCGGACCATGTCGCTGCCTGTGCCGAGAAGAAACGTCTCGCTCCCTCCATTTTCGACCTCCAGATGATGGTTCAGCTTGGCGTGGACTTCTTTAACTGGTGCAGCCTGAGTCAAGGTCGTGGTAGCCATCATCGAGGGACTTGAGCGCCGTCGAACGGGATTTTGGAAAATGAGGATTCACGCGTTCTACAGGAGGTGTGGTGGGGTGCTTCTGTAGAAGCGACCTCATATCTTACATATCGCTACTTTGAGACAAGGTTTGACCTTCCAAGCAAGATTGCAACAAACTGCAGCCCTGTCCTTGTCTGATGCGGCCAGCACCGGGATGATTAATCCTCCAGGGTAATGATAAGCTTACGCTGCAGCCTGCTATTCTTATTCAGCCTGTGGCATTGGCAACTAGGTGAGACCAGTTTCGCGACTTCGCTGGGATCCACCAGCCTGCCCACCGGCCCAGCTTTTGGACCCTGCGTTCCAACACCAGGCCTAACAGCGCTTCTCGATGATACAATTCTCCAAACACAGGATTGAGTTGAGCTACAGTATAAAATTAGCAACGACCTTCGCCATGCCCCAAAGCAGCGTTGGCGATCAGTCGTTAGCACAACACGATTCAATGGCCGATATCCTTCGAGTGGTCTGGTTCTGTGACGATACTCCACTGCAGGACAAGCGCCGTCTTTTTAACACAATCCAAAATCAGGTCAAAGACAAGAGATTTAGTCTGGTCGCTCTCTTCCTTGCGCACGCTCTGACGGCAGTTAAACAAGAGGTTTTCAATCTGGATCGCGAAGGACAGAGGGAGTGCGTTGGCTCACTGGTAACATTTCTGGATGTCCTTGACGTTGCTGAGACCACTTCAAATGGCCTCGGCGGTGCGTTTCATTCCTTTCTGCAGGTCGTGCTGGACATCGCATTGTTCATCGGGTATGAGTTGAGATTGGTGTCGATGGTAATCCGATTTCTAACAAGCTAAAACGCAGAAGCTACGAGTCACAGCGGCTCCCATACAATAAGTCCACTCGACCGTCGCTTCTTGCGGCTCTGAGCGTAGGGATGCTGCCCGCGGCTGCCGTGGCAATGGCCTCTTCTTTACCGGATCTGATCATCATTGGGGCTGAGGTGGCACGAGTCGCTTTCAGAATCGGGATACATGTCCACCGTACCTCTCGCTTGCTGGATGCAAGACCAGATGGCACTAATTGTGTAAGCTGGGTGTATGCCGTAACATCATTGAGCCTCGATGAGGTGGAGAAGGAGATCTCCATGTTCAATCGTACTGCGGTAAGGATTCTCCAAAAGAGAGGTTTCCCAGTGTTTGCACGGAACGTCCACTCATTGTTTTACGCAGCTGAACGACGGCATCACGCGCCTCTACATCAGTGCAGTGGATCAGTCGTCCGTCACCGTGACGGGTCCTCCTTCACGACTGAAGCAAGCATTCTACACTTCTCCAAAACTCCGTTACGCGAAATGGACTGCCTTGCCGGTGTACGACGGGCTTGCTCACGCACCACATCTATACAGTGAAGACGATGTGCAACAGATCGTGAGGCCGCTTCTCGAATCCGTAGCGCTACCGGACGTGGTTGTGACTCCAATACTGTCGTCTCATACCGGACAGCCTTTTCCGGCACGCAACGGATATCAGCTTCTGACGCAGGTCACCTCGACGCTTCTTACGAAAAGGATTCACCTTGATGATTTGGTAGAGGGAATTCTCGACCATGTATCACGATCCGCCAGATGCATTTGGGAGCTTGCCACATTCGAGAGGTGCCGCGGGTCACGCCTACTGCTAGAAGCCCTGGAGACCAAGACGATCACGCAAGCAGGCTACTCTTTAACACAGAAAGATATGGCTGGCTGGACACAGCAGTCGCTGAACAATCACATTCCGCGAAGTCGAAAGTGTTCGAAACTTGCGATTGTTGGCATGGCTTGTCGCATGCCCGGCGGCGCTGATAGTCCCAAGCTTTTCTGGGACTTGTTGATGGAAGGGAGAGATACGTGCAGTACTGTACCCAGCGATCGATTTGATCTCGGGAGCCATTTTGATCCAACAGGCCGTGTTGCCAACACGACCAAAGCACAGTACGGCAATTTTATTCGGGATCCAGGAAGATTCGACGCTGCTTTTTTTAATATGTCTCCACGGGAGGTGAGTAATAAAATCTTTGCGGATCTTTCTGAACATGGTAGAAGTGGAGCATTGAGACCTAATGACCTGTTGCTTGTAGGCTGATAACACAGATCCGGCCGCTCGATTGGCGCTCGTGACCGCGTATGAAGCACTGGAAATGGCTGGATACACGCCAGACCGCCGTCGCGCTGTTGTTCCCGAGCGAGTGGGCACTTATATGGGCCAAGCTAGTGACGACTGGCGAGAACTGAATGCCAGCCAGAATATTAATGCGTTCATTGTTCCTGGTGGCGTGCGTGCTTTCGTGAACGGACGGATCAACTACGTGTTCAAATTCGGTGGCCCGAGTGTGAATATTGATACTGCGTGCTCAAGTGGGCTTGCCGCCGTCCATGCCGCATGTTCAGCTCTGTGGGCAGACGATGTGGATATGGCAATTGCAGGCGGTGTCAATATTATTACGGATCCGGTAAGTCATCGCATGGGAGAGACATGGAGAGTTGCCTTGGTATGCTGATCGGTCGTCGCCCGTCTTGAAACAGGACAATTACAGCGGTCTCGATCAAGCTGGCTTCCTCTCACGAACAGGACAGTGCAAAGTATGGGACGAGACTGCAGACGGATACTGTAGAGCCGACGGCATCGGCACGGTCGTCATAAAGCGACTCGAGGATGCCGAGGCCGATCACGACAACATCATTGCGGTCATTCTCTCCGGCTCGACGAATCATTCTGCCAACGCGCTCTCGATCACTCATCCAGAACCAGTAGCTCAAAGTCAGAACTATACGAATGTCATCCGTCAGGCGGGAATCAATGCGTTCGATGTAACCTACGCAGAATTGCACGGCACAGGCACGCAGGCTGGAGATGCTGTGGAAGCGCAATCGATCGAGGCAGTGTTTGCTCCAGCGTGGCCACGACGCAAAGCCGACCAGAAACTGTTCCTGGGTGCCGTCAAGTCGAATATCGGTCATGGTGAGGCTGCGGCTGGAATTGCGTCAATGATCAAGGTGCTTTTGTGTCTCCAGCATCAGACGATTCCTGCTCATATCGGCATTCGTACGCGTCTCAATCCGAACATACCGGAAGAGCTATTGGGTTCCCAAGGCGCAGTACTGGCCAGAGAGAACACGTTTTGGCCGCAGCCGGCTTCGGGTATCCGACGAGCAGTGGTCAATAGTTTCGGGGCGCATGGCGGCAACACGACTCTGCTTTTGGAAGAGGCCCCTAAGTCAGCTCGTGAGGGTACCGATCCGAGAACTGTGCATCCGATAGTCGTATCCGCGAAGAGTCGGCAATCTCTCGCCCGCAACTTACGCAGACTACACGACTTTCTCGAGGAGAACCCAGGAACGGCTGTGGGCGACCTGTCGTATACTCTTTCCGCGAGACGAATGCACCACAACTTGCGCGTTGGCCTTCTGAGCACAAATGTCACTGACATCAAGTCGTGGCTGGTCTCCACTTCTTCCAACCTAGCATGCCTTCGATCCACTACTCTCCATGGCCCAAAAGTGGTATTCGTGTTCAGCGGACAGGGAAGCTACTACCATGGCATAGCAACTCAACTCATTCAGGAATCACGCATTTTCCGCGAAGAGATTGACCTATTGAATCGAATCGTCGTGAGCCTGGGCTTGCCGTCCGTCTGTTTGCTTGCCGATCCGCATGGCAAGTCGATAGAGGACGCATCAATAGTGAGCCCGCAATTAACAATTACCGTCATTCAGCTAGCTTTAGTCTCGTTCTTGGCCAAGCTCAACATCACACCGAACGTAGTGGTCGGCCACAGTCTGGGAGAGTACGCCGCTCTGGTCGCATGTGGCATCCTGTCAGCTGCCGATGCAATCATGCTCGTGGGTAGACGAGCGGTTATGATGCAAGAGCGGTGCACTATAGATACGCACGGTCTGCTGGCTGTTCGTTCCCCGGACGCATCAGCAATCACCCCATTGGAGCATATCTTGGACACTTTCCATGATCTAGAAGTCGCATGCATCAATGATTCACAATCATTTACTGTCGCAGGACCCCAATCGAGCCTCGCGAAGGCTCGAGATGACCTGGAACGGACTGGCTTCAGTTGCACTTCGCTTCAATTACCTTTTGCTTTTCACAGCTCGCAGATGGACTCCATTCTTCATGACTTCGAAAGACTGGGCGCTACAGTTGCGTTTCAGCCCCCGCAAGTGCCCTACCTCTCACCACTCCTGAAACGAACGATATACGATGCTTGTACGATCGATGCCAACTACCTTCGTCGATCATGCCGCGAGTCCGTGGACTTCAGAGGAGCGATGGCGAGTGCTCTCAAAGAGGATGTATTCGACGCAGGTTCTTTGTTTCTGGAGATAGGTCCTCACCCGGTCCTGTTACGATCCATTCGGAATGCAAGCCCTCAGTCGAGGACACTTGCAATCCTTAACAAGACCGAGCCTGATTGGACGTCAGTCGGAACGACATTGGTCAGTTTGCATTGTGCAGGAGTGCCAGTTGATTGGAACGAGTATTTCTCTGAGTATGAGAAATCTCACCGGCTATGTCATTTGCCTGCCTATGCCTGGAATGAGAATCTTCATTGGATTCCTTATGCGGGCCGGTGGACGCTCGACAAAGCCAATGCAAAGACCGCGGCAACTCTTGACCTACCATCGCTGGCTTCGTCGTCTCTTGGTCGCATTTCTGTTGCGAAACAAGCCCTGCACACATCGTCCGTGCACGAGGTGCTGAAGGAGGCGATATCTGCGGAGAAAGTCCATTTCGTGACGATTTCTGACACAGCACATCCCGAACTACGGTCCTCTTTGAACGGCCATCGTATGAACGGCCACGGGGTCGCATCTTCAGTAAGTCACTCGTTGACCCGCTCGAGACTGAGGACCGAAACGCTGATATTCTTCAGTCTTTATGGTGCGATATGGCATTTACTGTTGCTCAATATGTGTACGATCGACTTTCGCCAGGCAAATCCCATCATACTCTCACGATTCTTGGCCTTGAGTGCTCCAAGGCCCAGGTGATCGGGAATCAGATTGCAGGGAGTCAGAAAATCCGGCTGGAGGTGTCGTTACAACCTGAGACCACGGACTTGTGCCTTCGATGGTACTCTACTGATCACAACGACTACCATGCCGAAGAGCCATTTGCTAAATGCTTCGTGAGCAGGCAAAGTCTGCTCGATCAACCAATAGCATCTCGCACACTCGAGTACTTGATCAAGGGTCGCATGGCAGCATTGGATGCACTAGTTCTGGAAGGTTCGGCGAGCCGTCTATCGAAAGCAATGGCATACAAGATCTTTGGTAGTGTCGTCGTCTACTCTCCGGAATATCAGGGAATGGAAAGAGTGGTCATGACAGGTTACGAAGCATACGCCGACATCCGGCTGAACACGCCGTCCACGGGCAGCTGGCGTAACCCTCCGTGCTGGATAGACAGCATTTCTCACATTGCTGGTCTCGTTATGAATGGGTGCGAGGAAACGAACACGACCGACTACTTTTGGGTCACACCAGGATTCAAAGCTTTCCGATTAGCCGAGGCGCTGGAAATCGAAGCTGTCTACCGCTCTTATGTCAGGATGATGCCGACTGACGATCCAAAAGTATTCACAGGCGATGTTTTCATTATGCGCGAAGGCCAAATGATTGGGTTGTTGGAGCAGATCAAATTCAGACAGATACCACGCTTGCTCATGGATCAATTCTTCTCACCAAGCGCACAAGACGGCTGTCTCCCTCAGCCACCAAGCCGCCTGGGCGTCTCGCAATATCCGAAGCCGCAGCTCTCTCCATCGTCACGCGCTTCTGCGGCACAGACTCCATCGCCAAGCATTCCATCATCATCGCTAGACACTATGCGTAGTAGTTGGAACATCGATGCTGTCCACGAGGACACTCGGACCTCCGCTACATCGATCGACGAAGATACGCTCAGTCAGCCGTCTTCGCTGGTGAACAGCTTCATCCAAGTTCTCGCTAGTGAGACCGGTCTGTGTGAGGCCGATCTTGGAGATGACCGTACTTTTATGGAGCTGGGTGTCGATTCCCTGATGTCGCTCGTCCTGACAACGAGACTCCGTGAAAAGCTAGGGATAGAGATTAAACACTCCATCTTCCTGGAGCACGAGCGCATTGGCAAGATGAAACAGTGGCTGGTCCAAAATCTGTGAGTATCGAGCACCCCAAGGCTTATATGAGTCTGGATACAAAACGTATCTCAACTAGCCGATGCCTGATCCCCCTTCCGATCTCGTACGCTCAAGTACACGTCCATTCCGCTTTGTTTATCAACGAACGACGACCGCACAACCCACGGGGTCTCAGGTCGTACCAGCGTTACCTATAATACCGTCAGTCACCAGACATGAGCTTCTTCAGTATATACTCCAGCTATCACATACATCGAAAGTACTGAAGAAATCTGGGATGAACTTATATAGGACCATTTCGGCCACGGTCCGACCCAGGCATGCGCGGGGCCCGTGCCCAAACGAGAGCTCACAGGCAGCCATCTTGGACAGTCTATGATCGAAAGCTTCCTGAGACTCATCAGGCGCCCGGAACCAACGCAAAGGATTGAAATCGTCTGCATCTGGTCCAAAGACTGTCTTGTTGCGTTGCAAGTAGCCCGGATGGACTCCTACAACTGTGCCTACTGCAAGTCGAACACCTCCGGGCAGCTCTAGACCTGGCCCATCGGGGACTTCGCGTTCCATGAGCGCCACAAACGGGAAGAACCATCTCAAAGACTCCCGAACAACAGCAGCGCAGAATGGAAGTTGGAAGCGTGCCGTTCGATATGGAACCGGAGAATGGACATTATTTGCATCAAGCTCTTTGCGAATCTCCTCCAGTATCCACGGCGACTTCAATGCGCAGTAGATTGCTGTACGCAATGTTATTGACGTCGTGTCGGCTCCAGCGCTGACATTCTGTTGAATGTAGCCCATGAGCTGTCGTTCGTCGATGTCCGGGTGTTTTTCAGCGGCGTGGAGGAAGTCATACACGAGTGGAGGAGAACCCGCCCCGTGTGATTTTCCAGAAGCCTTGACCTCCCTTGCCACGCCGAGGATACGATGGGCGCGCTTTACACTGGCCGGCATCTGGGTCGGCTTGAAGAAGACTTTGAATGGATTCAGGCGGATCAAGTCATCGATGACCGGCATTGCTAGAACCTTGAAGTCTGGTCAGCAATGCGTATGTGTGTTACTCAGTAGCCTTACAAGACCCCGGTAATCGAATTCTCGCTCCATGGTGGCCAGCACATCATCTACGTCTCCTCCATTCTACTCTATATTAGCGGACTCGGCACAGATCTATGCCATGGCGATGCTCAGTGCCTACCTCCACAAGACCGATCGGCTCCCCCATAGTCAAATCGAACATTATGTCAGCAGAGACTGGCCAATAGTCAGCAGACATAATGTCGGATACATGCATGACATTCAGGCTCGCGTACAATAATGTACCCAGTTATGAACGTCGCAAGGTCTTCTTCCGCTCACGAATTGATTGGTCAGTCTCTCGAACAGCCGGGCAATAGCGCGATTCACCCTTTCCTCGCTCCTGATGACATTCGTCATGTTATAGACGCTTGCAATAGGTGCACGTATCCTGTGATGCTCCTCGGGGGATGCTGCAAGAAACATTGTCGTTAAGCGCTGACGCTTCCAGATCGGAACCATTGGCTTGGCAAGATCCGACTATGGATGCTCAGACATGTTGAATCGCCGAAGATGTTTGTAAATGTATCTTGAGAGACATACCTTCCGCATCTGAGTATGGAAGCCGTAGATATACTCAATCGTTGCTGGATCACTGCAGCTGATGAGATTTGGGCCAATACGGACGAAGGCCGAGTTGTAGTGCTCGTGCAGTCGACGCAAATCCTGCCTGAAGGTGCGTTTCCATGTTCGATACAGGCGCCATAAGTCGGTGAACTTTGCACACCATGGGCCAGGTATGCCTTTTAGATCAGGACGTAAAGAGGTCTTCAAACAATGCAGTATCAGTATAATTGCCGAGAGGCTAAGAATGATTAGAGAGAACATGGAGCTGTTCAAGATCCAGCGCGTCAGTTGTCTTCGTTGCGAGGCCACGAAAGTTGAACAAGCAGGAGTGACAACATCAAACTGTCCTGTTCCGAAGCAGTGCTGCACACCATCTACGTTTGCCGATAAAAAGCACGGAGGTCAGGTCACTCTTCAGGCATCTGATCTCTTCTCAGAAGCCGATTTAGAGCAGAGTTAGTTGCTCAAATCGCGCGCATATGGTTGGCACGGACAGTCCGAGACTGATTAAAGAGCTTGTTGACTAGGTTAATTTCAGCCAAAACGCCGCCAATGGATGCCGTTGAGCACAAATCCCTGTATTCCGCGTATGCAGATTAAAACCCTGCAATATGAGTCATACAAGCGACGCGCCGCAACTACAATAGTCTAGCTAACCTAGTTAAGAAAGTTCTTAGTCGTCAGCATATAGCTAAAAATGGGTGATTCGTATAATCCCCGCTCAACAGAGTATCTCAGGGTGATGTACTGTAATGAAACTCGGTCAAGGCGGAAGTCCAGGCTTGGGGCACGGACGTCGCAATGGAACCTGAATGGCTATTCAAAGCAGGGATGCTCTTTATCACATCAGCACTCCGCTTGTTGCGGGTATTCATTAGACGCCACTGGGACCTCTTGCCATCATTAACAATGGATTTTGATGCCGAGCTGCTCGAGAGGGCAAAAACCTTCGTGCCGGACCGATCACGCGAAGACACTCGTTTGCAGGTCATTACATGTGGTTTGGGTCGAAGTGGAACTACTTGTAAGAAGTCCTTGTCACACCATAGAACTCGCGTCTAACGTATGCTGCGTCTTCGAAGCTCTGAGTGTTGCCCTCAATCAACTTGGCTTCGGCCCAGTGCATCACTTCCAGAGCCTTCCATTTGATGCCACTCTCTCCAAGGCATGGGTGAGAGCTATCCGAGCACTGGACCGTGGAGAAAATGTTCCTAAAGAGCAATGGGATTTGATCTTTCGTGGTTTCAATGTGAGCTCGGGCGACCTCGACATGAACCGACATGTTCTATCGCTGATGTGCCACAGTCTACCGTCGGCACTCCAGCCTGCCACGTCGCTGATGTGCTGGCAAAGATGTATCCAGAGGCAAAAGTCATAATAAATCAGAGAGATTTCGAGTCTTGGTTCAAGTCCTGGGCTGGTCTAGGTGGTTCCAAACCTCGCGTCAGCTGGATCTGGCAGATCTTGGTGCCATCCCTCCGTGCTCGAGTGGAAGTCTGGCGCGAACAGCAGAAAGCGACGGGCTTACTGGGTGCATTTTCGACGAGCGATCCAAAAGCAGAAATGAGGGGAATCTACGACAGTCACTACGCCCGAATGCGCGAGAATATTCCTCTCGACCGCCGGCTGGACTGGAACCTTGCTGACGGATGGAAGCCATTGTGTGCATTCCTTAATGTGCCGGTACCTGATCAGCCGTTTCCCCACGTGCACAGTAGCGCTGAGTTCAAGGAGAAGCGGAAACGAGTAGACCCAGTGATCCGGCAATTAGCATGGGACAACATCAAGTGGGCATTGAAAACGGGCACTGCGACAGTTGCAATCATGACTGCAATCATGTGGCTCCTTCGTAGCAGAGCTTCTTCTCGCAGGTCTCTTGGGTTCTGCTAGCTTCTAGTATCATGCGAATCTGATCATGTGAGTGAAGTGAACAGGAGCTTACGTACATCGGAGATTGTCAAGTTGAAACGATGAGAAAAGCACATTCTCGTAGTGTCGAACGTCAAGGGCTAGATACGTATTCGTCAGGGCTGGGTACATCCTGCCGAAGGTTGTGAGCACTGTCAGGGGCGCCCGCAAATCATGGGCGGTCTGTGCCACTAGTGAGCTGTCGCAACGGCGACGGCTCTCGATTGCCGTACGCGGCGCGAAAGCGGGCCCGAGTTGTACTCTGCAGCACCTGGCACCAGAGATGGATATCCCTGGCAATCCCTTTGCTTGAAACGTGCTCAGGTCGATATAGGCTCCAAGAAGTCCAGCCACTGGGACAGGCTTGTCACGTAGCTCGCGGGCAAATTGCAGTTCGAATTTCGGCGGCATAAGCCATCAGGGATTCGCGCTCTCTATATGGAGCCGACCAGTATAGCATGCAGCGGGTCCTGACGGCAGACGTCTGGGTCGATAACGGTAGCCGTGGCTGGCTGGGTGAGGTGACACGGTCAGCTGCCAAATTGAAGGATATGCATACGCGAAGGTTGAAACGACCTATGAGTATTTGTTACAGTAGATGCCTAGTCGACTCAACACCCTTATCTGCCACTCCCCACAACGCATCGGCGGTCCACAACTTCTTTGCCCTTGCAATGTCCGTAGGCCCGGTGAAATTCGACCTTGACTTTTGGGGCGACTTCCTGGACGCACAACGCCAGTCACTCCCCACGCTGCCCAGCGTACAGAGGCTGTCCGACCGTGTCATTCGAATTCTTGGGTGCAATCCGGGACGCATTGCTCTACAAGGCACAAACACCTACCTGATAGGGACGGGGACATCTCGCATCCTCGTTGATACTGGACAGGTAAAGCTTTATGAGAGCAGGTAGGGCTTCTCGCTGACATGTCACCCTCTCAAATAGGGTCGGAAAGAATGGATCGACTTAATCGCAAACACGCTGCAGTCTCAGTCCATACAAATTTCACACGTTCTCCTTACACACTGGCATGGTGATCATACTGGAGGCTTGTCTGATCTGATCGCTTTCGACAATCGGCTGCGACACGTGATATACAAGTGGAAGCCCGACGGTGGTCAATGTGAGATGCGGAACCGTCAGATATTCCGCACAGAAGGTGCAACACTAGAGGCTCTCCATCTTCCGGGTCATGCAGAGGACCACACCTGTTTTCTGCTCAAAGAGGAGAATGCCCTCTTCACAGGCGACAACGTGCTCGGCCATGGTTTCAGTACAAGTGATAACCTTGTCCAGTACGTGGCCAGTCTTCGGACGATGCTTACGCTACGCTGCGACGTGGGCTATCCTGGGCACGGAGAGCGTATTGCAGACCTGAGTGCTAAAATAAAGGAATATCTACACGTTCAGCACGCGAGAGAGGTGCAGATCTGCAAGGCATTGGCGGGCGAGAGCGGCGGTGATCGCAATCTGTCGAGGCGGAAACATGTCACGACCGAAGAGTTGGCGGAGATGATGTTTCCCGCTATCCACAGGGAAGTACGAAAGTTGTCGGTTACACCAGTTCTGCTGGAGAATCTTTGGCTACTGGCGGCAGAACGTCGTGTCGGATTTGTAGTCGAGAAACGCGTGCGTCGCTGGTATTTGCGATCGACTGAAGAGACTTAAGATCTTATTTGTGAACCTATAAAAGCTAGGTGTCCATCGACCGGGGCGCCCTAGTCTTCAACTCGCTTAGAAGTTCTGTGGGTAGCAATTTGTCACGCCCCGTATTCTCTATTAATAGCTCCAATCTGGGGCTCAAAGTTGCGAATAACATGGGGATACACGACGCGCCTAGGGAGCGTGACTCGGATTGCTAGGGAGCGTGACGATACATAGCATAACGCGACAATTCGAATAATTCCCCGGACAAGCGAGGCGAGCTTGCGAGCGAAGTGAGTACTCGGAGCTGCGAGCCTGCGAGTAATAGCGACGACGTACGATACCCGAGCGCGTAAGGCATAGGCCCCTTAAAAAGATAGCATTATTTCTTTCCGGCAATGAACGAGACCGAGCCGAAGGCGAGTGTCGAGAGAGGCGCAGTGTCGTTTAGTGTTGGAGTGCGCTATTGTGTGTTGTCGCAATTACGTGATTAACGCTCCATCACGCTCCCCAGCAATCCGAGTCACGCTCCCTAGGCGCGTCGGGGGATACATTGCCAGGGCTATGAAGTATTGATCAGGACCCCCTAGTCTTCGACTCGCTCAGCAAGACTGTGCTTCTAGGCACGCGCACAAGCTGTCATTGCCGGTGGGCGAAGTTCGATGACTCCCTTCGCCACCCCAATGTTGAGCACCGCTTCACGATAATAACAAGTTCCTCACCAGTCCAACTATCTTTCGTCCTAAGGATGAGCGTGCACAAGATGAGGCGGCCAATGACTTTATTCACTCAGTTACGTGCTCTTCGCGACACAATACCCGTGAGAACCATCATAACTGGAATGGCTGTGGCTTCTCTAATCTTCCTAAAAACGCTCTACTTCTGGGCGCCACAAGACAATATTGAGTTCAGGTTGAATCGATTGTCCATCCTTGTTGTTGACTACGATGGAGGACGCTTAGGTCAGCAGCTGAATGCGACTTACCGCAAGCATGCTGGCCCGCAGTTCCCGACATTCTTCTTTTATACAGTGGACGACTATGAAACAGAAGAAGACATCTTTCAGGCGGTGACAAGGCAGTCCTACTGGGGTGCAGTTTACACTCAGCACAACGCAAGTTCGAGGCTCGAATCCATGCTTCAGGGGTCGACTTTAGCTGAGAATAATGCTCATCAGAGTGCAAGCCTGGTCTACGTCTGGAATGAGGCTAATTATCCCATGGTTAGCGGTTGGGTCAAGGATGCCCTTAGGCGGACTACCGAGGACACACAATCTGCCTTCATGCTGCACGACGCATTCACCTCTTTGCCGGCGGATCAACAGTATCGCGCTTCTGAGCTTCGGACCAGGCTTGAAGCAATTTTCAATATGCTACAGCCACTAGAGAGGACGGCGTGTTCGGGGATGGCTCTCGGGCAAGCGGCATTCAATCATCTTGCAATGATCGCGCTTGCCACGGGAGGAGATGCTTTTGTGCAGATTTATCGCAAGAAATTCCAGCGTGGCTCTAAGCTCGCCCGTGGTCCTAAGTTTCGACGCTGTTTTATGGCTGGATGGAACTTCTCTTGCTTCCTTGGGCTGGCCCTCACCGCGTCACCGTGGATCGTCAAGGGCATCGCAGGCTCGCATCTAACATATAGGGAGTTCCTTCTGAGCTGGTTGGTACTGTGGCCTGGCGCATTTGCGTCTTTGGCCATCTCATGCGCATTACGCACGTGGATAAAAGAGCCTCTTCTGATAAAATCATGTACCCTATTCTGGATGGCGATCAATGCGGCCAGTGCGTTTGTTCCCATCGAGGTTTCCCCCAGCATTTTCGTGTGGAATTGGATCTTCCCTGGCCACGCAGTGTATATCCTGTTGGTGACGACATGGTGTCATGCAGGAAATCCACAGGCTGCCAGCGCTCTGCCCGTACTCTTCTTCTGGACCGCTCTAGGGATGACCTTTACCTGGTATGGTATGACCGATTCAAACAAAGATCGGATAGAAGAAAAGGATCACGATTGACGTCTGTCCACGTGTGGTCAAAGGTACAGCATAATGAGGAATAGTAAACGAAGTGAAGCACAGATGCTTCTTTATGATATGTCCGAAGATCCTGGAGTTATCGAAGCTTCAGCATCAGTATGTAGGCAGTGCAGAAGGATCAGATTATTGCGTCGACCGAATGCGCACTGTTCCGAAAACTTTGCGCCAAAAAGCGCCTGTCTCTCCGAAGCTGGTACACCTCACCATGTCTGGGTTCTTGAGGCTCTCATAATCATGCAATGGTCGTCTGGCTCAGCTAACTTCCTGGCAACCCAAATATCATGCATGGTGAGCTGGGTGAAGCGTGAGCATTATGCAACCAATACCGGTGTTCGTTGACACTGCGCTGGCTCTATCGCCTGCATGCTGCATTGACGTACGCCTAGCGGTCGTGCGTTGAAATATTGGCCACGCGACGCTGTCTCCCAATGATCGCAATCAACCGATTGCAATTAACCACAGGCATTAATTAAGTTGCCAAGGCTAGTAATTGCAATCAGAGGTTGTTTCAATCAATCAGTTGAGCAGGATTAATTATTAGTAAGCAAAAGTAATGCGGGCTTTAGTTAGCTAGTTTTTTAATGCCGAATGGAGTGTATCAAGCTAGAAAGGGCATATTTAACTAGAAGACGCCTCCGCGGACGCTAAGACCGCTATAGACAGCAGGCTGCCTTCTATACTAACTAAACTATGTTGCCAAGCCTCGTTTCAATTAATTACACGACTCGGTTGCAACTATTTATTGTTATAGCATATGATTACAACCAATCAGAGTGCTAGATTAGGTTGGAATTGATCAATCGGTTGATTAATTAATTGCCGGTTGACGGTTGACTGCGATCATTGCTGTCTCCATTTGACGGAAAGGCCCGATGCCAACATGTCTCAAGATTCTCACTCTCGCCATATTGGTGGCTGGTCCATAGGATAGCACAGAAGCGATGCATCTGCTGATGCATTGTGCTGCGTTCAAGCGGAGAAGCAGAGTTCGATCTCATCATAGGCATGAGTGAATTGACCAGTCTTCCGAGAGCCTAGCCACCTCTGCGATCAATCCACCGACTGCATTCTTCTCTCTGCCATGCAAGTTTAGAAGCCGCAGAATGTAACAAGGCTTCAAGAGACGGCATTTCTAGTGATACTCGATGGATCGTGAGAAAGTCTTTGCAAGAAACGCAAGGCCCGAATGTTTTTTGGGCTGGCGCACTTGGCTACAAACGAAGACTCTGGCAGGCAGAATCGAGCTATAATCTAGAGAGTTGAATCTATAGCGACCCTAGAGCCGTGAGGAATGTTATTCTCCAGTAGCGCTCCAACTTTTCTTCCTTATCAAAGTCGATATAGCGCTGAGAAAGATGGTTTCCCGGCGATTTCGGGCTTTGCGATCTGACGGGGCTTCAGTGGCCACAAATGCCAGTCTGGACTTTGAGCCACATTGGTACAAAATCGAAGACGGGACCCAATCTGGAGCCCATTTCGAGTTCGGCCTGAGGTGTGGAGCAACGGAGAAGTTCGAGTATGACAATCACTGTGTGTGACTCAAACCGCTTGCATGCAATCCTGAGTGCGTCCACAAATGTCCAGCATCGGTCTGCAAAAGACCTATTATACTAATATCGCGGTTTCAGGTTAAGCCTGAGCCGGACCGGCTTTACTATAATAACCGCGGCGCGCAGAAAAGAACCCGATAACGTCGATTTGTGCAAAGCAGGAAACGTAGAATTCCGAGCTTTAATTGCTCGTACTCTAGCTGCCCTCTTACTATTAACCTATTGCAAATTGCGATATATATACGATAGTAGCGATAGCTACTATCTTGCGATAGCTTCTACTACCTCGTATAATTCATTCTATTACTAGGGTAGCTATAGGTAGTATAAAGACTAAATATAGATAGATAGCCTTTATATTATAACTCGAGTAGAGAACAAATTACTTACGTATATCCTCGCAATTATAATAATATTCGCGTTATAGTTCGCGATCCTAGATTTTAACTTCCTCCTATATCTCTTATATACGTAATCTAGGGCCGTAAAGACTATAAACTAGACCTATATTCCCTAAAGTCTAGCATCCGGTTCGCTATAGTAAGTAAGAAACTTTCTATATAAGTTACGAGAAGGTTAGAATATATTATACTATAGGCCGTACGCTAAGGCCTGCCTTCTATAAAGCATATAATAATATACTACTAATCTCGAAAGTAAGCTATCTAGTCTAGAGGAAGATAAATATAGCACCCTAGGCTTAGAGCACGCTTTATAACTTTCTAATAATCTAGTAGCATTTGCCTATCTCGTTAAGTAGATCTTCGATATTAACGTAGATAACTAAGAAAGGGTAGGTAATCTTAAGATAAACGCCTATAAGCTAGGCTCTAAATAAGCTATACTATAAGCGCCGAAACTATCGCTATAGCATCTATACTAGTAAGGATTCCTAGAACTTATAACTATCCTTGCGGTTTCTAGATACTTTAGTATTAATATCCTATCTATTATATATAGTAGCTCTTTAAGGGCCGCCTAGCTAAATATTACTAAAGCGTAACTTTACGTAGAAGTCTAGAACCCCTAAACTCGACTCTAGTATACTTAATATGCTATATAGCCTTTAAGTCCTAAAATACCTTATATTTTATATTTTGCGATATAGCTACTTATACCTAGATCGTCGCGTATTCTCTTAAGCTTTTACTAGGCTAAGGTACTATAGAATAAGTATATTTCGATATAAAGAGATAGAAGCTATAATTTATAAAAACGGACAATATAGTATATAGTAGATTAAGATGCCTAAGATAGCTTACTAACTACTTACGAGAGTATAGTATAGTTAATATAAAGCGGCACTATAATAGATCTTCTTAAGTATCTCTAGATATACGATAAAAAGAAGCTTAAATACCTAAGGATTAAGCTCTAACTATTATTTATAATTCTTATAATAGCGTCCTTTAATATCTATCTAAAATAGCTTATAGAAGCTATTTTCGACTAAGATAGTAATACTAGAATTAAATATTAAGACATCTGCTTTATTACTTCTAATAAATATAGTTACTATAAGTTCTAAGCCTTAGTAAAGATCTAGTTCTCTAGAAAGAGGTATAGCAAGTCTTACGCTAAGTTGCTTACCTATCTCGTCCTAAGAGTATTTATAGCTAATATATAATAGTATTATTTTATATCTCTACTAAGACTATTAAAGCCCTAGAATATACCTCGTCTTATAGCTACTCGCTCTTACGATTATAAATAGAGCGCTTAACGGAATTAATAGTTTAAAGGACCTTAACGATCTTAAGGTACTACTAGGCGAAGATAGAAAGGTCCTAAAGGTTCGTATAGATAGTTAGTATCTACTTATTAGGTTCTTACGAGCCTAATAATCTTACTCTATATAAGGATTACTTAGGTAGTTACTCGATTAGGATTTAAGCTTATTAGATAAAGTCGAAGTATAACGAAGTTAGGATCTTAGTATTCTAATTAGTAAGATAGAATAGTAAGTTATACGCGATAGCTATCTAGAGAGTAATATCTATCGCTACTTATATATATAGGAGAACGTCTCTAATTAGATAGTAACTACGAC
This sequence comes from Cercospora zeae-maydis, assembly GCA_023512815.1. Lineage (NCBI taxonomy): Eukaryota > Fungi > Ascomycota > Dothideomycetes > Mycosphaerellales > Mycosphaerellaceae > Cercospora > Cercospora zeae-maydis. Next base: position 4,602,902 of record JAKLWY010000001.1, on the reverse strand, counting down.
TATCTAGTCGGTTAATCGTACTAAGTATAATCTAGTCTAGTTATACTAAGATAATCTAATTATACTCGGATAATCCTTCTTAATCGTCTTAGCCTAGTTACCTCTAGTATCTTAGGTACCCGTTAGGTAAAGGCCTAGCCTTATAATAGGTTTAGTTTAGTCGGTTACGACCGAACCGTAATACTATTCCTCTTTTAGCCTAGCTTCGTCCTTAAAGCTTATTTATAAGCTATTGTATATCCTTCGTAATATAGGGTATCTTCCTTAATATTTTTATATTCTAACTACCTTACCCTCGCCTAGGATATTACTACTAGTACTAAAATAGCTCCTTATTCCGCCTATCGAAACGCTCGTATAAAGCCTAGAGAGTCTAAGCCTCGATATATCGTTAGGGCTCGCTCTAGGAGATATTCTAAGTATTTATAAAAGAGTTACTTAAGATATAATACGAAGATTTCGAAACCTAAGTAGAAGAAGCTACGCGATATCTATAATTAGATACGGAAAGAGTTAGATTAGGTAGATAAGAAAGAGGCGGAGCTATTATATAAGTTAGCGAAGTATCGTTCTAAGAAGCTACGCTTACGGAAGTAGCTAAAGTTTGCCTAAGATTACTAGATAACTAAGATAGGGAAGGAGATCGATACTCTTAATAAGATCGATAAGTTAGAGAATAAGATCTTTAGTCGCTTAAAGAAGAAGTAAGGCGTTACTACCTCTAATATCTCCTTCTTCTTAGATAAGAAGCTTAAAATATCGCCGGAGTATTAGACCTTAGTAGATCTAGGCGAGTAGTAGACTCCGTTTAAACCTCCTAGTAAAACTACTTAAGAAGCTAGTAGTAGTTTATAAGGTTTTCTCGTAGTTCCTAAGTATTTTTAGTATCGTTATATCCTTTTTATTTAACGAGGTATTTCTAACCCTTCTAGTCTAGGATTTTCTCGACTTCGTATTTAGTTTCTTCCTCTAGTTAGAAATAGAATATTTCCTAGTATAGAGTATCTAGGTCGGCTAGTTCTAAAAGTAATATATAGAATATAGAGTGGACTTTTGCGTCTCTTAGTAGCTTAAGTCGGTAGTTAACTAGTCCTCTAACTTCGTTAATTAAAAATAGTCCGACTTTAACGTAATCTAGTTTCTTAGTCTTTTTTCTTATCTTAAGGTTTTTAGTAAGAAGATAGACCTTATCCCTCTTTTTAAGCTAAGGTGCTATTTTTCTTTTATCTTATCTTAATTTAGCGATTATTTTTTATAAGTCTCGAATATAGTCTATAAGTTCCTTATAGACCTATTTTATATCTTCTATCGCAACTATAGCTCGTTTTAGAAGTTAGAATAGGTCCTGCAAACTAGGTCGGTTCCGGGTTTAGGTCGGTTCTTAGGGGACCTAGACCTAGACCTAAGTAGCCGGGTCTTTAGACCCGACCCGAATCGAGTTAGGTTAGGTCTTATAGTCGCTAGTTCTAAAATAGGTCCTAACTCCGGACCTAAATAAAACCGTTAGGTTTATAGAAAAACAAGTTATAATTAGGAATATTACTAATAGGATCGATAGAGAGTATAATTCTATATATAGTAAATATATAAGTATAAAGAATAAGTCGGTACTCGCAAAAGATCTAGATTAAGGATATATATATAAGGTATTCTAAATATATATGCCGACTATAGCTACTAACTACTATTACCGACTATACTATATAGAGTATTAAGGCTAGTGCGTACTACTTAGCTTTCGTAAAAACAACTCCTTCTGCTTACGTATACTCTTACGAGCATATTTTAGAGCTATAGGTTCCTCGTTATTACTAATTGCTTCGAACCTCCTCTAACTTAATATTGCCTCGTAATCTGCCTAAACCTAATACTACTATACGTTAACTTTAGGTACTAAAGGCTAGAACGTACTTAATATTAGCGGCGCCTCCTCTACTAGGGCATCTTAAGCTTGCTACTACTTATTATGCTCTTAAGAGCGATAGTATATAATATTACTAAACGTCGAAGGGTCGTACGATCGATTATAGTAGCTCTAGTACCTTACTACGCTAAAGTCTCGCTTATAACCTATACTAGCTACTAGTATATATAGGAAGTCGCGTGCTATAAGCGTATATATAGGATACTCTAATACGATAAGTTTCTAGAAGTATAGTAAATGCTCGATAGAATAAGCGTTTAAGTCTTTAAACCTTACGTATCGATAGTGCGTAACTTTATCTAGTTTAGTAGAAGATTAAATAATAGAAGACGTTAGCTATAGGGTATTAGTAGAGTTAGAGTTGTTATCGTTAGATATAGAATGCATGCCTATAGTAAAGGAGGTAGTAGAGCGGCATAAGAGCTATTAAGACTTAGCTCTAGTCGTAGCTACTATAGGTTTATATCGCGTATATTTAAGGCAGAATTTAGACTAGTAGTAGTCCTTAAATAACGAGTCTAGCTCTTTACTAGAAAAGGCGTCCTAACTCTAAAAATTATATTTTATCGCTAGATTAAGTAAGATTGCAATACTATATATATTGCTAAAATAGTCCTAGGTAGTAGTATAGTACTTAACGAGTTTCGTAAACGTAGCCTATAGCGTAGCGTAGATCTCTTACTACTACGGCTCGGTTTTATATTTTAATTTCTCGTCTATAATATTAAGGATATCGAAGAGAGTATTATAGTACCTAAGGACGAGATATATAGTTAGGCCTTTAGTAGTGCCGATTATAGTCGTAGCTTCTGCGAATAGTAGTATAAGGTTAATAATATATTCGATTCTTTTCTACTCCGTATAACCTAGGCTTAATTTAGGCTAGCTTTAATTCTCGATAAACTTATCGATAATATCTCGTAGTTATAAGTAGTAGATAAGTATAATTATAGTAGAGCTCTAGTAGGTCTTTATATCTTATATTAGTCGTAGTAGTCGTATAGTAAGGACTTTCTTCTATCGCTTATACTACTTCGGATATAGTAAAGGATTCTATAATCGATCTCGTTATAACTATATAAATGCCTCGTAACGTTACGTACTAGAGTTAACCTTTATAGCTAGCTTATAGACCTATCTTAAGTATATAAGCTTTTGCTAACTATATATAACGACTATACTAGGCTACGTAACTTTCTAAGCGAAGAATAGTCGAATAGTACCTTTAGAAGAATAGCTAGAATCCTAATATCGCCCTACGTTATTAGGCCTAGTTTAATCTAGTTAAGCGCGCGTATATTAGCCTCCTCTTCTTATCTTTCCTATAGCTCGTTCTTAGAGTTAATCTTTAGAGCGGTAAAGAAATCTTTTAACGATAGTTAAATAACGTATGCGAAGTATAGAAACCGTTCTAGACGAGAAATCTCTATCTCCTTAGACTCTAGTAGTAGAAGAGGGAGATCGTATATTAATACTAATAGTTTTACGATATGCGTACGTTATTAGAAGTAGATATCGATAGCTTATATACTTTAATATATTAGCTAAGTACTTAATATAGGGGGGAGGCTTAAGTATATATAGTAGTATAAAGAGTATTATTATTCGTAGCATTATCTATAGTAAGAGCTATAAGTCTTTTATATATATTAAATTAGGTAAGGGTGTCGTAGAGTATATTAGCAAGATAATTACTAGTATAGGAGCCTATAATATAAGGGAAGGCTAGTATTGCCTTATACTAGCTCTATCGATCGTTAATCTAATAGTATCTAATAGTAAGAAAGGATGCTCGTAAGGTGCTAGCGTACTACCTATTAAGCGTAACTACTACGCGGAAAGTACTAGTAAGCTATTCTTTAAGCTTCTATTCGAACTAAGTAATAGCGTCCTAAATATACGTCTTTATAGTACCTACGCTCTTAAAATCGATAGTGCTAACTTTCTCTATAAGGTACTTATAAGTTACGGTAAGTACGTTAGATAGTAGGGCTTTCGAAGAAGTTTAAAGGTAAGCCGAGCTTAGAAACTATTAAGCTATATAACTCCGGGAACTTAGAGCGATAGCAATAATCGGTTCTAGTATAACCTTTCTTCTATTAATCCTATATAAAGGTAGCGTTAGCTTATATAAGTTCCGTATATAGTTCGTAATATTTGCGCTATTAAAAGTAGGTATATAGTATAGTCGGCATCTCTAGTCGGCTTGCCTAGTAGCCCTAGCTAGTATAGGGTACGCGAATACTTATAGCTCTCGCCCTTACGGTACTAATTATCTCTATTATCGTTCTCCTCTCGTAAGTAGTTTATTAGTAGTCTATAGAATATAGATACTTCGCTAATACTCTAGTTCTATCTTCTAGTCCTAGATGCTTAAGTACCGAATCGCATTTAATATATACGACTTTTAGCTCTATAGAATCGTAGTTAATACCCTCCTAGAAGAACTCCTAAGACTATAAAGTTCGCTAATTTAAATTCTACTTTATAGGGTTTATTAACGTCCTTCTATACTTCTATCGATGTCTTATAGTCTCTATCTACTAGCGCTAGTTATAAAAAGCCTCGAAAGCTTTGCTATAGGTTAGTCGCTATATCTATATTTTATTAATCTTGTCCTAGGATTTATAACTAGTCGGTAGCTTAGTAAGAGTAGCTAGAGGTAGCGTTCGATCTTTATCGGCCCTAGAACGACTAGAAGAGCTAGCGATCGCCCGGCGTACTTATTAACGATTAACGACGGACTTAATAGGGCTAGAGCCTATAAAGGACGACAATTATAATGCTAGTAATAATTATTAATGCTCGTAAAGGCGAGTACTAGACTATTTAGAGGAAGATAGTGCAGTATCTATTATAGCTCTTAAGGATATAATCGGTAGTATTGTAGATAGTATACCTTTAAGAATAGTATTAGTATAAAATAGAGGACCGTAAAAATAGAGAGAATAGTATAGTTATATATAAGATAGGACTAAGCGACGGTAAGGGTAAATTAGCTTTTTATTATATATACTAGCTACGGACTTCTAGAAAAAGACCTATAAGCGATTATATTAGCCTTTCTATAGTACAAATTAGGCTTTTAACTTATTCTTCCCGATTTTGCCGGCTACTATATAATATAGCCTCTCTATCTTCTAAAAGTAGGTAGGAAAGTTATCTACGATATATAGCTTATTCTTACTCTTATATAGTAGCTAGGTAAGAATGTCTTAAAAGCTAGCTCTACTATCGTAGCTTTTATCGATAATAGTATCTAGAATAATGCTACGGTATTTACTCTTATCTATATTAAACGGCCGAGCGTAGACCTTAAAGGCTAGCTTATTTAGCCGTAGTATAGTATTAGTAATAGGAATATAGAACCCGTTACTAAACTAATCGTAGTTAGCTAGAATAAGCTAGTCTAGTCTAGGCATACGAGTTATATTAGGGAGCTTAAACGCCTTATCTTATTTCTTAGTTCTCTAGGATATATAGTTGCGAAAGATAGTATAGTAATATTAGAGGAAAATCTCTATAGCTATAGGCGGGCGGCTATCTCTAATAAGCTCCTATTAATAGTTAGCGTATAGTTAGCAGACGTAGTCGGCAACGCCTTACCTATGCCTTCTAGGCCGAGACTAAAGTCCGTAGAATTTATATTAGCCTTAAGTATAGCTCCCTAAACTAGCATATTATATATTTCTTATACGACCTAAGCTAGCGATATATTTTCTACTAGACTTATTAGTTGCTATAAGTATATAGTATTAATATATTAACTTACCTCTACTTCTATATTATCTTATACGTATTTCTGCGTATTGCCTTTTCTATACTAGAGTACTAGATTTACTCTCTATCTACTAGAACTCGGTCGCTTTTTTAATAACTTAGCTAGGAACTCTATCTAGCTATTATACTTTCCTAGAAGAATAATCGCCTGCACTTGATTCTTAAATTATCGTATAGCTTTATACTAGAAGCCGTAAGTTATATAGCTATCTTATATAGCCTACTCGTTTTAGGCAGCTCTTATTACGCCTACCGCCTTACGGTTATTACTTTAGGTAGGAAGCTAGTACTACTTAAACTACTTCGAATTTAGTTTAGAGTCTAGAATTAAATACTACTACTATTAAGAAGTGCAGTCTAGTTAGTACTTCCTAAGGCACCGGACTAAACTAGCTAGTTTAGTTCTAGGATTAGGTAATATAGGTTATATAACATTAGGTTATATAACCTACTAGGAAATATATCTTAGGAGAAGGTATAACGTATAGCTAACTAATATAATTAACTCGGTTAGTTCCTATCTACTATCTCTACTTCTACTATGCGTTATACCTATCTTGTCCTCTTCCTTCTAAAAGTTATTTAATAGGTTATAAGCCCGGGTTTATAGAGAGGCCCTAGGTAGTAAGAGTTAGCCTTCTTATCCTTAAAGTAATACGTTTTACCTCTTATAGGACCTATAGTATCGACTAGATAGAGAAGCAGGAAAAGAGTATAAGGAAGACTAGAGGCATATCCTATCTATACTGCTAAGAAGCTCTAGAAGATCCTAGTTGCGAACTAGAAGTTCCTAGAGAGCAGGTAAGATAGAGAAAAGCCTAGTAAGGCATATACCTTATTAGGAGTATAAAGAGAAAAGGATAAGCCTTAGGTTATAGCACCTAAAAGGATAAGACTAGGCCTAAGCACCGAGTACTGCTAATACCTTAGAACTAGCTAGAGTGCCCCTCTAAGAAGGTAGATCTTTTAGAGGTTCTCTACCTAAGAACCTAACTAACTCCTCTAAGAGAGAAGAGTCCTTAGATACCTTAGCTAAGAGAGAAGAGTCTTAGTAATAAAGGAAAGTAGCTATCTAGAAACTGCTATTAGATTAAAAGAGCTTGCGTTTCCTAGAGTTAGGTTTATTTATTTAACTTTGCAGAAATAGATTTAGTAAGTAGAATTAGTAAGAGAAGGGCTGCACTAGTACTATATAAGGAAAACTAGAGATAATAGTTTAGCCTACTATAGGACTACCTTAAATTAAAGGATATATTTTAGATTATCTTAGAGACTATACCCGAGTCTTCTATAGAATTATTACTATTAGTGCTTAGCCTAAGGCACTTAAGAAGTAACTTAGAATAAGTTAAGGCTAATGCTACTACGAGGTATAAGATAATAATCTGCCTATTAGAAGATAACTAAGAGGAGATAATTAAGGAGAGACAAGCCTTAAAGATATAGGAAAAGATAAGAGCTAAATATAGCAAGGTATATACTATATATGCAATAGCATATATCTAGAAGTTTATAAACTTCTAGATAATAGAGGATATAATAATTAGAAAGGCATAGGTATAACTAGCAAGTATAGCTAGAAGAATTGCAGAGGTAGACCCTTAGAAGGCATACTATAAGGAGCTAGAGAGGAGACTTAAGCATCTCCTTAATAGCTTGCCTAAGGCGTACTAAAGCATAAAGGATACTATCCTTACTTAGCAGTCTATATTATATAAAAGTGCACTATAGCTGCTAGAATTATATAAAGCCCGACTAAACTAGTTCTAAGAAATAGCAATATTTGCTAAGGGGAAAAGGATCTAAGGCACGAAACTAAAATGCTACCTTTATAATTAAGAGTATTTTAGAGGCATCGCTAAATGCCTATACCTTAATAAAGCTAAGAGAACTATTAACCTAAGATAGAGCTATAGGGTAGAAAAGAGAAGAACACTACCTAGAGAGAGTAGCTTTAGGAGGAGATCCTTACTAGATAAGGAAACGTTAAAGAAAATAGTAAAGAAACTTAACCTAAAAGTCTAATCCCTTAAGAAAAGATAAAGCTTAAGGAAGTTTTCTAAGAAGGCTTATACTGCCTAAGAAGATGCAGAACCTTTAGTAACATCTAAGGCATCTTAATCCCTATTAGAGGATAATAATATAGATAAGGTTGCATACTTAACTATAGAAGCAAAAGGCAAGTATATACTATTAAGATAGCTGCTTAACTCTTGCGCTTTATTATATATAACTAACTAAGAACTACTTTTTAGAGAACTAAAACCTCTCTAAAGGAAAAAGTAGATTAAGGTCGGTAGTAGCTATTTAATAGCTATATATATAGGAGATATAGTAATAGGTAAGAGAAGAGGAAAATAGATTATACTTAAGGATATCCTCTTTATGCCTAGCTTAGGAGTTAATCTTGTTTCTTAGAGCTAATTTAGTTAGCAGTATAGTATTTAGCTACTAAAGTTTATACTTGTTTTATTATCCGGGAAACTAGTTATCTAGACAAAACTATTAGGAGGAGTGCTATTTATTAAGAAGATTAATAAGGCCTTATAGGAACTTGCAATACTATGCCTTAATTAGAACTAAGAGAATAAAGCCTATGCCTTTAAAGCCTAAGAGAAGTCCTAAGAATAGTAGGAGCTTTAGTATAGGAGACTTATATATTTTAGAGAGGGTCTTCTTAGAAACCTATATAAGGTCTCTAACTTAAAGGCTTAGATTCCTATTCTAAAGGAATACTAGCTATATAGGGTATATTCCTTAGCAAAGATAAAGAAAAATAGAGGGAAAGAAACTAAGAGAAAACCCTAAAGGTTATCTCTAGTTTCTATTAATATCTATAGCCCTTTGCCTATCTTAAGACTAGGATATAAATAGTAGCTTAAGATTATTAATAACTTCTTAAGAAAGAAATTAACTTTCCTAATAAAGTCTAGGGAAGATATACTAAGTATCCTTAGAGACTAGAAGTTAAAAGCTAAGCTATAATTAGGAAGTCCCCTCTAGGTTATAAGAAGTAATAGGGCAAGAGAGCTTCTTACTATACTAAAATAGTAGGAGAAGGAATATAGAATTTCCTTCTATACTACTAAAGCATATAACTCTATCTAGAATAGAGTAGTCGAGAGATTAATCTAAACCTCTAAAGATTATATAAGAGCAATACTAGAAGATGCTTATATACTTATTAAATTCTAGCTAGAAGCTTTAGCAGCCTATATAGTTATTAGAAATTCTCTTCCTAATAGCCTAGAAATTAATAGATTTAAGGTATTACCTAAGGAAGCTATTTTAGGCATTTAACCCTTTATATTATACTTTAGAGTTTAGGGTTGTAGAGCAGTAGTCTATATAGATCTAAAGTCCTAGCTAGCTAGGATAAGATTAGATAAACTAATAAACAGAGGCAAAGATGCTATATTTATTAGGTATATTCCTAATACTACTAAAATATAGCTCTTCTAGGAGCCTAATATAAGGGCTATTAAAGCCTATAGCACTGCTACTTAGTTTAAGCATAAGAAAGGAGGAGATATAGAGCTAAATATTCCTAAGCTTAACTAAGCAAGTAATATACCTATTAGAAACCTAGTTAGCAGACCTCTAAAGAAGCTAATAGCAGTTGCACTACCTATAACTACTATATCTATAGCTATAGCAACTAGACCTATAGGTCCTAGCTAGACACTCTTTATGCAGTTGCTACCTCTACTAAAGGATAAGGAGGAGTACTAGAGAATAGAGGATCTAAAAGAAGAAAACCTTAAGTATATAAATACTAAGATTAGGGATAAACTATAGGTAGCAACTAAAGTACCTAGTTTAGTTCGGTAGTTACGTAATCTAACCGAACTAGCTAGTTTAGTTCGCCTATTACGTAACGTAGGCAGCGCACCTATACTCGCTCTAAGCGCTATAGAGCAGAACCTAAGGGAGGAAAATAGGGACTAGGAGGGAGACTAGAACTAGACTTATAGCTAAAAGAGAAGGAGATCTATCTTAGATAAAGGACTAGTCCTAGAGCTAAAAGCTTATAGTATAGTTATAAGACAAGTGCTTTAGAAGAGATAGAGAGAATATAGATAAGAGGAAGAGCTAAGTGCTAAGCATTATAAGGCATTCCTTAGCTAAGTCTAAGGCTAAGATTAGGAGTAGATCTAGGAAGCCCTATTAGAGGTCTAAGAGTTTGCATTTATAGCACTTGCTCCTTAAGTCTCCGTATAGAGATAAGAGATACTTATTCTAAAGTCCTATAAAGAGGCAATTTAGGACCCTAAATAGGGATATATATAGGAGGATATAGTCTAGAAGGAGCTAACTATATTAAGAAGCAATAATACCTAGATAGAGGTTGTTCCTCTAAAAGGAGCAAACCTTATAATATCTAAATAGGTATTTAATATAAAGAGATTAATTAGTAGAGCTATTAAAAAGTTTAAAGCAAGACTAGTTGCAAGAGGTTTTTCTTAGAAATTTAGAGTTAACTTCTAGGAAACCTTTATACTAATAGTTAGGCATAATACTCTAAGGGTATTTATAGCTATAGTTTATAAAAAGAACCTAGAACTTTACTAAGTAGATATAAACAATGCATTTACTAAGAGCAAACTCTAAGAAGAAATCTTTATAATTCTACTACTAGGAGTTAAGATTCTACCTAATATAGTCCTATAAATCCTAAGAAGCTTATATAGACTAAAGCAAGCAGCAAGAGACTAGAATAAACTCTATATCTCGAAGTTAAAACAGATTAGGTTTATATAATTAGAAGTAGACCTATGCCTTCTTATCTACTAGGAAAGAAACATTCTAATCCTAACCTATATAGATAATATTCTAATTATAGCACTAAAGCTAAAAGATATGCTTTAGTTTAAGGAATAGCTAGGCAAGGTATTTAAGATTAAAGATCTTAGAGAACTAGAGAAGATCCTTAGAATAAGGTTAATAAGAGATAGACAAGCTAGAACTTTAAAGCTTAATTAGGAACACTTTATCTAGAAGAACCTTATAAAGCTAGGAATAACTAAGGAGATAGCTAACCTAACTCTCTCCCTAATAGACAGTTATAATAGTCTAAAACCAATAGGCTTATATAATAAGAGAGGAAATAAGACAGAGTACTAAAGTTAAACTAGTACCTAGATATAGCCTATAGTTATAATAAGACTAGATATTGCTTTCTCTCTTAGTAGGCTAAGCTTATATGTTTTAGACCTAGCTAGGAGACACTTGCAAGCTCTAAAGAAACTAGTAAGATACCTAAGGTTATCCTAAGACCTAGGATTAATATTTAGGAAAGGCAGTAGGAGACTAATAGGATACTTAGACTCTAACTACGTAATAGACAAAGCAAATAGAGTCTTAATCCTTAGAAGCATCTTGTTCCTCTATAGAGCCCTAGTTTCTTAGATAAGTAGGAAGCAAATGTCTATTATAATATTAATAATAGAAGCTAAGTATATAGCTATAAATGCATATGCAAAGCAATCTTAATTCCTAGCAGCTCTCTTAAGAGAGATAGACTATATAGAGCTAGTAGGAGAATGCCTATTTTAGCTAACTATTAAAGCCTATCCTAATACGGTAAGAGAGCTAATACTAGTGCAGATTATAGAGGATAACTAAGTAGCTTTAATACTTGTTAAAGATGCATATACCTATAAGAGATCTAAGCATATTAATATTATATATAACTATATTAGGCATCTCTAGTAGCAAAGGAAGGTTATAGTAGAATATATTCTAATAAAAGAGATAGTTGCTAATAGCCTAACTAAACTAAAGAATAGGCTATAGTTCTAGGAGTTTATAAGACAACTCTAACTTATATAAGAAAGGGCAAAAGATTCCTGCCCTAACTATAGATTAAACTCTAGACCTTATAGAGGCAAAAGAAAAATCTATTTCTTACTACTTCGTATAAGAAGCAGGAAATCTAGATTATACTAAGCCTAGGAGTTGCACTATAGGAGATATAGCTTACTATACTTAATAACTTATTATAATTTAGGGAGGGATTTAAATATAAGCAGAAGACTATCTAGCCTAAGTAGGAGTATTAAGAAGTGCAGTCTAGTTAGTACTTCCTAAGGCACCGGACTAAACTAGCTAGTTTAGTTCTAGGGTTAGGTAATATAGGTTATATAATATTAGGTTATATAACCTACTAGGAAATATATCTTAGGAGAAGGTGCAACGTATAGCTAACTAATATAATTAACTCGGTTAGTTCCTACCTACTGTCTCTACTTCTACTGCGCGTTATACCTATCTTGTCCTACCCCTTCTAAAAGTTATTCGATAACTACTAGTCTTCTAAATCTTTATAATTAGTAGGTAGATTATAGTATAGTACGCGCGCCTCTTTCGAGTCTCTGCTATTACTTAGTTTATAGTAGAAGGACTCCGGATCTTCTTTAGCTGTCTTTTTAGTAGGTACGTCGTAGGCTGCCTTTAACTCTTTATTCTTACTATAACCTATTAGTATTACTAACTATAGACGCTAACTACGGGATTATTAACTTACGCTCTCTAATTATATTTAGTATAGTGCGCCTTTCTCTAGGTCTTAATCTATAGCTTTTGCTCCCTAGAAGATAGGCTAGCCTACTAAGTATACTTGCTAATCTGCTTCTTCTTATATCTAGCAAACGTTATATTTCTAGCCTTACGATACTTATCTACTACTTTTTCTTCTACTAATATATCCGCGCGTCGGCTATACTTATAGAGAGTATTAGAGTTAGTAGAGTAGTTAGCTATATCTTTCTTAGTGCCGCTTAGATGCGCTATAAGTCCGCTACTAGTAGGCGTATTAATATTATCGCTATTAATACGAGCGCGTTTAGAAGTATTATTAGTTATCTTCTTACTTATTACGCGCCGCTTCTTAAGCGCTATAGTTATAGATATATCGAAAATATATCGCCTTAAATATAAATACTATTATAAGCTATAAATTTAATACGCGTATAGTTATTATAAATAGAATAGTAGTAGCGGTAATAGTAGCGTAGGTAGCGCTAAATGCGATAGTTAGTAATATTATAGAAGCTAGCTATAATAAATTCGAGAGTTTACTAGCGCAAAGTCTTAGTACTAGCTTCTACCGCCCTACTATAACCCCGGATTTCTCTACCTATAATTTCGTAGTCGGCGATAGTAGTCGGTAGTATTAATACTATACTAGATAGGACCTATATATTCCCTCTTATATCGTTAACTTCCTAGGTAAGTAGGCCGTTATATAGCTTCCTTTTCTCCTATACTTCTACTACTTATTATATAACCTACTACTAATAATAATCTCGACTACTATTTACGACCTTTTTACCTTCCTTAACCGCTAACGCTAATACTACGAAGTATCTTAACCTCTAATTTAAAAGCGCTAGTACTATTATAATAGCCTCTAGTAGGCTAGAACGCTTAGTAGAAGCACTACGCCTACTAAATTCTAGTAATAGCATACTCGGAAAGTAGTATAGAAAGCGAGAAGAATTAGCTATCCCTGCTGCGTATTAACTCTACTACTAACTAGCTCTCTAGCGACTCTAAACGCTTATAAGAACTACTACGCTTACTAAATTCTAGTAATAGTATACTTAGAAAGCAGCGTAGAAAGCAAGAATTAGCTATTCTCTACCGCTATATAGCAACTCTACTACTAACTAGCCCTCTAGCGACTCTAAACGCTTATAAGAACTGCTACGCCTACTAGATTCCGGTAATAGCATCCCGGAAAGTAGCGTAGAAAGTAGGAAGAATTAGCTATCCTCTATCGCTACGTAGCAACTCTACTACTAACTAGCTCGGATCTAGAGCTAGCGTTCTTACGCTATAACTCTATAAAAGCTACTATATCGATGCTACTACCGCTAGCTTCTCGACTAGATAATACCGCCTTAGAAGCTAAGTTTTGGAAGTAAAAGGCTACCTATAATAAAAAATTAAAGGCTAGTACTCTAATAATAGAGAAAGAAATCGAATTTATAAAAATTAGCGTATACTACGATACTCGTTAGCGAAAGATCGATATAGATAGGTATACTAATAAAGATTAGTCGCTAGAGCCTAATACTAAAAGTAGGCTCTTCGTCTATAATACTAACTACTTTATGCCGTATAGTATAGAGTCTAGTAATAATAAAGGCGGAGCGTCTTTTCCGTTTACTACCTAAACTAGATTAGGTACTAAACGCAAAGCTACTATTAACGAGGATAACGACGCTACTATTAATAAGGATAATAACGCTACTTCTGCTATAGCTATAATATAGAATATAGCGAAGCTCTATAAGTAGCCTACTTACTAGTCGTTTACAAACGTCGATATTAATACTATCTTAAATAAAGCTAATAAGAGAAGAAAGAATAACGCAAATAAGAGTAAGGCTATAGGTAAGCCTAGAGAGTACGTAAAGAAGCAAGCTCTCTAGGCTTAAGCTAATCTTACTAATATTAAGAGCATATTTAGAATAAACGTATTTAAGAATACCGAGAAGAACGCTAATCTTAATAACTAGCCGAACTTTAGTAGCATAAACCGCAAAGCTAATATATTAAAGCAAATTATCGCCTCTATACTATAGGAGAATTATAAGATCGCTACTATAGATAAGCGCTTTCTTAACGAGGCTTGCAAGTTCTTTAATAGTACTAGCGCTATTAAAGCGAGTCTAGATAGTAATTAGCTTATTAAGGGGATAAGGTTAATATTAAAGTATTACTAAGTCCTTAGTACTACCTTTATATATAAGCGCGAGACTAAGCTCTATAAGCGTAGGGGCGGCATTCTTATAGATAAGATAGACCTTAGGAAGATCGTTATAATACTTGCAAATATCGTTAGTAGCAAGTCGTCGAACCTATAGTAGAAATATACGCTAATTATAGTAATCTTTCCGTTATGCAATTTATAGGAGGCTGCGCCCTACTATAACTACGCATTCCTCTAGCTATAGTTTTATAGTCGGCGATTATAGTTAGTAGTAATTCTACGGTACTAGAAAGGATATAGTATAAACTATCGCTAGTACTATAACGTACTACGGTATTATAGAATAGTTCTTCTAGCGATATATCCTCGAAGATACGCTAAGGGAGCCTATAAATATACTATAGTAAGCGATTCGTCCTATCTAAGTATAATAGCATATAAGAGTATTATAGCGATAACGATAGTAGGAAAGCTAATATATATCCGAGATAGGCTAGCGAATCGGCAGCTATAGGAGGCTAGAAGTATAGTATATATACTTAAAAAAGTTCTATAGCTACCTAGGCTAGGTATAACCCTACGCACGGCCTTAATTTCTAGTACCTCTTAATGCCCTAATACTCTCGATTCTATCTATCTCCTTTTTTATCTAACCTCTAATAACCCTCGTACTATCTCTTTTTCCTCCTATCTATAATGCCTTCCCTTCTACTAGACGATTTAGATAGTAATTCTAACGGGCTAGTATTAAACTCTAGCTCGCCTTTAGGTCTTACTAATATATAAATTAGAGATTTATCTAGTCCTAGAGGGCTGCGACTAGGTGCTTTAAAATTAAATCTACGTTAATATATATAGCTCCTAAAGGCTGCGAGAATAGAGTCTTCTATATACTATAAACTACTAGCTCTAAGAAAAAGAATAATAGCTACGAAGACTATACTCTAACGGCTCTAATCTAGTATTACGAAAAGGTAGTTTAAGCTAGAAACGATAGCTCTCTATAAGATTCGAAAGCTTTAGAAGACGACCGCGCTATATATTTAGAAGGTCCCGTTCTAATAACTAGTCTACGAGATTACGATATAGTTTAGTAATAGCCTTTGCATCTAAGCGTTAGCGCTAGATTATCTCTAGAAGGCAGTAGAAGCTTTTCTTACTACTAAACTCGAGGTTTCTAATCTTCTAGCTATTTATATAAAGTAGGTTACTCTACTAGCGAAAGATATATATCTCTATAGTTATTTACGACGTCGATTTATAGAGCAAGATAGAGGAGGTAAAACTAGTATAGGTTTATAATATTCTGCCGACTATAAGTACCGACTACGTTTTCGTAGCCTATATCTCCTTTAGTACTAGAATTATATAGCGTTCTAGCGTTGCGGCTAAAGCTAGTACTAGTAAGCTTAGGGCTAGCAAAAGTTAGCCTATCTATCCTTACTATAATATTAACGCTACTAGCACTACTACTACCTATACTACTACTACTACCTTATCGGCGCCTTTGCTACGCCTATTATATTATCGCCTTGCCTTAAAATACCCTTCTATTAATGCGTAAATCCTATACTACTCTAACTAGCTTATAGCTAACTAGGCGTATATATCTATATCGCTAAGGCCTAATAGCCCTAGAATTAGGTATATAGTAGTCGTACGTAGCGTAATAACGCGTAGTTCTCGTCTCTTATCTCTAGGTAGCTAGGCTTAGGAATCCTCGTAAGTACTATAGTTTAGATCGAGTAACGGCTACGCTCGTATTTACGCTTCTACGTTTAGCTCGCGAACCCTCGTATTAGCTATATCGTCTCTTATAATAGCTAGTAGGGCGGGTACGTATAGAACGTATAATAATACTAGAACTATAAATAAGAAACGTAGAGTAGATAATTAATTGCTATAAAGAAGAGCCTAAGCTCGCGCTTTTATAGGCACTTAAGCTACTAAGAATATACGGTTTCCGCCTATTAATCCTCCCTTTCTTTATATCCGAATAGATACTCTAATAAACGGGATAACTATTCTAAAAAGATAGTTTAGTAGAACTAACTTCTATAAAACAATAAACTAAGTACTATCTATTCTTTTTAATATATTAGACGTTTATAACGTTACTATTTTCCTTTGCTAAACTAAACTAGCTAGTTCTATTTACTATATATATATAGCTATACTAAGCTTCTTAAACTCGTCTTTCTTATCGTCTAGGTAGTTAGCACTATCGAATAGAAAGTATTTTAACTAGCCCGAAAAGGCCTTCTTAACGTATAAGAAGAAGCTCTAATTCTTCGCTATACCCTTTTTAGCCTTAACTAAGCACTTATATAGCTGCGCAAATCTCTTCTTTGCCTATAGAACCTAGACTTATTTATACTATTTCTCGTAGGTAGTATAGTCTATATATAGAAGTATAAGAGCCTCTTAGCTTACCTCTAGCTCTTCCTAGCTATAGCGTCCTATTAACGCGTCTAAAACTAGCCTAACGCTATTAAGCTATTACTCCTTAGGAAGTCTACGCTTCTATAGCTTATTAGGGAAATCGGCGCCTATAAACGTCTTAGATATTAGTAGTATTATAATATTGCTAATAAGGACCTCTAGGAAGCCTAGGGTATTCTTTCTAACTAGCTCTTAATTACGGTACTTAATAAGCGTAAAGTAGACTATACGTCGCGAGGAGACGCTAGGGTTCTCTTTATAGGTAATCGTCTAATATATTAGTACTAAGTCGCTAAGCATAGTCGAGACGTTTTATAGGCGTAGGCTAGCGTCCTATAGGCTATCCTTTTCTTAGTCCGAGACGTAGACTAGCGTCTGCTTAATATCTAAGTCCTCGTTCTCGTTATTATTAAGCTTATTAACTATATCGTAGATTAGACCTAGGTAGCTAGTACTACCGATAATATTAAACTTAGCGTATTCGGCCTCGTCCTCTTCCTTATCGTAGACTTTAACTTATAGCTTACGGTTAGATACCTATATAACTAGTCTATAGCTAGGGAGGGCACTATTAAGAGAAACTATAGTAATTATATAGGCGGTCTCTTATCTATCTTTCTATGCTATTAAAGGGCCTTTAATAAACTTCTCGCTAGTAGCCTAGTTCCTCTTAATAATTAGGATCGTTAGGTCGATCCGGCCGGTAGGCTCGCCTTACTAGTACTAAGCTATTATCGGATACGCGATAAATCTATATATAGCCTTATTACGTAGAGAATCTTAAGCTAGCATATTAAGTAGCTAGATAGTCGGGTCTTATTATATTAGCTACTAGGTAAGGGAGAAGAATATATTTAGCATCTATCTATATATATTATAGTAGTAGTAGAGATAGTAGTAGTATAGGTCGAATTCTTAATATATCTAAGAAACTTTATCTAGGTCCTTTGCCTACTAATTAAGAAGGCTACTAAATACGTTAAAGCTATCTTTAAGGAGCTTTCCGTTCTAAGCTTTTTATATATCTTAAATAGTCTTAAATTCTAAGTAAGATAGGCGGGTATTAGTAAAGTCTAGTTTAATTCGTATAGGCCTAAGCTTATTATCGTTAGCTTTTAGAATAGGCTCTTAAGTAGCTTCTATATTACTAGAATCTTTATCGAACTAAACTAGCTAGTTCGCTTCGTTTGCCTACTGCTTTCTCTTAGTCTTCTTAGACTTCTTACTCTTCTTAGACTTCTTTAGGGCGTAAGCCGAAGGTATAGGCGCGGAGCTCTTAGCATCTTCGACCTCTAGCTATAGGCGAGTTTTCTTCTTAGAGCTACTATCTTCTTTATTATTAGTATTAGCTTTACGCTTAGCCTTCTTCTAGGCCTTCTTATTAGCTACTATCTTTGCTATAGCCTTTTCTATATTACGTAGCTAGCCCTTGCTAGCCTATTAGTCTATCGCGTCTATTTCCTATATCTATAGGTCTTTTCTTAAGTTATTAGGCACGTCGTTAATCGATCCCTTTGCTAGTAGGTATAGTCCGTAGGAGATATCCTATAAGTCGTAAAGGCGATTAGACGCTATAATTATTAATTCTTCTACTAGAAGACTAACTACCTTAGCTATTTCTACTATATAGGTATAATAGAAGGGAGGACTAATATCTAGGGATTCGTACTTATTAAAGGAGATTATATCTAGCTTTCTATATACGCTATTCTTATAGCGCTCTTCGAGATAGTTAGTATATAGAATAGTAATATAGACGCGAACTTCCCTAAGATCTAAATAAGGCTTCTCGATTGCCTTATTAACTAGATTATCTAATAGGTCCTTATTATAGCTATACGTCTTATAATATATTACTTATTCTTTTATCCTACTAGCTAGTTCGCGTAGGCGAACTAAAATAACTATTTCTAGCTCTAGGGCTATAGTAACAGATCGAGAGTAGGTTACTACGGCCTTGCTCTAGCTAGCTTCTTCTTACTAGTAGTTTAGCGCCTTAAGCTCGTAGTCCTTATAGTAGAGGTCTCTAATCTTATAGTATAGATGCGCAAACGCATTAGGGCGTAGTTAGTCTTTATTAGTAAGGTTTATCTTCTTATAGACCTAGCACTCGGCTACTTCGCGGAAGCTCTTAAACTCGTTAAAAGCTAAATTAAGATAGCTAAGGAAGTCGTAGCTAGACTCGGACGGCTTACTAAGTAGCCTACTCGCGGCTAAGCCTCTAGCTTTATTATTAGCGTCGGATACTCTAGAGATCTTATTCTTAGAGATAATAAAGTAGGCGTCTATAATAGTAAAGTCTTTCTTATCGATAATCTAGAGGTTCTTATAGCTAAATAGGTCTAACTAGAATATAGCCTCTACGCTCTTAATAAAGCTAGCTTTCTAAAATTTACCCGAGATATAGCTAGATATAGGCTAGAATAGATTATCCTTCTTTCTATTATAGAGAGCCTAGTATAGTATCTATTTAGACTAGGTTAGGCCTAGTAATTAGAGATTCTTAGTAGGGACGTTCTTAAATAGCGTAAAGTAGTAGAGATGCTAGCTAGCCTTCTTATAGATCTTAAAGGTAGAATTAAGGAAGTTAAAGTAGGGGAACTCTCTACCTAAGCTAAAAGAGTTCTATAGTATATTAAGGAGGCCTTTACGCTTCTTAGCGAACTACTTACCTCTCTTATAGATATCTATTACGCTCTTTAGTCCTTCTAGTACTTCTTCTTAAGCGCGAGAGAAGGTACGCTAGCTAAGTTCTTAAATAAACTAGAAGATAATAAAAGCGTAGCAGTCGTTATCTCTCTAAATAGCGCTATAGATAGAGCGTAGAATAGCTTGCTTCTCTTCTTCTATTCCTACGTTAGTAATAGCTTCTAGCATCTATACCCGAGTGCGCTATCTACCTAGCTTAGAAATATTAAGCGTAAAGTTATAGAAATTAGCTAGCTTAGAGTTAGTAGTATAGGCGAGCGCGTCGGGGTTAGAGTAGTAGACTACTGCCTAAGGCTTAGAGATAGGCGCTTTAGTAGCTATATTAGTTATAGCAATGTTCTAGTCGGTTATTATACTAGTAAGATAGAGGGAGAGAAAAATAGACTATATAGAAGAGAGTATACTATATACGAGCGGAGAGAATCGATTAGAGATAGGCGTTTCTATAAGCGAGTTCTTAAGCGAGAGCCTAAGTAAGTACGTAAAGTAGAAGATACGTAAGTTTTCTAAATAGGTAGCTTTATACTAGTAGTAGTAAAAATAGTTAGTATATATATAGGAGAAGTTATTATATAGAGTTTTCGCGGTTTATTTGCTTAAAAACTCTATATAACTATTATTACTGCTACTACCTATACTTAGCGGAACTAGAGTAGTTGCTATAGCAACCTTTAAGAGTCGTTATACTTAAGGTAAATATTAAGGTTAATAAGACTAAGAAGAAACTAGAAGAGCCGAAAAGAAGAGGAGTTTTATACTTAAACCTACTACCTAGACGTAAGGGTATTTATAGCTATATATTAGAGGATTCTTAGCGCTATTCGAAGTAAACTAGCTAGTTCGCTTTATTTTTACTACTAGAAATAAGGAAGTATATGCGTTTTCGCAATTACTTTTAGGTAGCTATAAGCTAAAATTAAGTAAGAGTCGCCTAATCTTATCTCTTATTACTCCTAGGAGCCTAGGCTAGTTAGGAACTAGTATTTCCCTAATAGTAGATCCTCTTATTTATAGTAATAGCTCTTTTATCTAGCTTCCTAAGGTCTATTTTGCTTCCGCTACTAATTCTCCCTTTCTTATAGTACTTATTTGTTATTTGTTTATTTATTCTATTTACGTCCTTTAGGAGTCGAAGACTATATAGGACAGGAGCTATTACTACCTTCGGTTACTAAGAGAAAAGCCTCCTCTAGGCTAAAAAACTCTCGTCTTAGGGTGTTCTTTTTCGCGTTATATTATATATTATAGGCCGATGCCCGTTTTAAAATTTCTATAGCTTATGCCTTATACTAAGTAATTGCTAAGCTCTTAGCGCTAAGCCCCTATATATATCGAAAATTAGAATCTAAATTGCTAGTAGGTTATAGTAGGGTAGTAGGTATTAGGCTAGCGTTATAGGCCTTTATACCTATTTATCGTAATACCTAGGACCGGGTCTCCTAGGAGCCGGGTCTCCTAGAAGCTAGGCCTTCTTCTAGGTAGCAGGTAATTCTAGTCTAGAAGGGCCTGCCTTTCTCCTTTCTTCTATAGCTCCGTATAGCGGGTTAAATAGTTTTTCTCTAGCCTAGTAGGTAATACTACCTCTCCTATCTCTTTCTATATCTCTGCTATCTTCTCTTTTTCCTTTTCTCTCTAGCTCTAGGTTTATATCGTTCTAGTCGTAAATATAGTTAGGGGGAGCCGCTACGGAGGGTTGTCTTTTGCCTTATACTCTACTAGCATACTCGAGAGTGTCTGTTTCTACTTGCGGCCGCGTAGAGGCGTGTAATAGGACTTCGTAGGCTTTCTTATAGTACTAGCTATATAAGAGTAATAAGTAATACGTTTCTCCCTATTTCTTATACTAATACGAGCGTAATAGAAGTAATTTTTCGAAATTTAGAGGCCTACTAGGATTCCTCTAATATTAGAATATCTAGCTAGCAGATATACTCCTCCTTCTCTTCTTAAGTTATTCCTAATAGCTTACTAATCCGGATCTAAGGGTATAGGTAGCTACGCGGCCGTAGCTTAGGAGATAGAGGACCTAGCTATCCTAGATTAAATTTATCCTTCTAAGGAACTATAGCCTCTAGATCCCTCTAGTATAGTACTAGCTTTAGGTTAAACCTAGGGAACGTATAGTAAAGGACCTCCCCGCTAAGCTCCTTAATCTTATACGCCTTTCCCTTATAAATAATAGTATATACTAGAAACGAACTATACTATCGGTACCGTAGCTTATTTAAGAAGCTTATTTTTAGTTCTAATCGGTAAATAACTACTATCTATCTAGGACGAAGCTCTTACTAATTAGCGTTCTTATAGTTATTAAAGTACTTAAAATTATGCTTCCTTAGCCGGTCCTATTAGGTACGAGCTTTCTTAAGTATTATATATATCCGTTCTATAGCTATAGCTTATATCGCTAATAAGAAAGGATAGTTATAGACTATCCCCTACTTAGCTACTTAGTAAGTATAGAATTTAAGCTCTACTAGTAATATAGCATTCCTACCTATTATTATCTCTACTAGAGTTAGCCCTATTATCTAGTTTATAGTAGTACGTTCCGCCTAAAGGACTAAGGGAATATGCTTAGCTATAGCGCTTACTCCTCTACCTATTAGTTTAGAGAGAGCCGCTAGAATTAGATAGTATCCCTATTTAACGATTCTATTAGCCTATAGATAGTAGGGGGAGATCGTAACCTACTTAATTCTATAGCTCGTAAGCAGCACTTCTTAAATGTTCTCTCCGCCTCTATCTATATAGATCTTAGCTATAGCCTTCTAGCGGCAAATTAAGTTCCTATAGATAAACTTCGTAACGTATCTAGCGTTAACCTTACGATTATCCGTTATCCGTATTAACTAGGCCTCTAGCTAACGAGAAATAGCCTCTCTCGTAATAATAAGATAGAGCCCGGTGCTAATAAATATAGCGTCTAGGTACTATCGCTCCCTAAGATACTACTTCTTAGAAGCGTAGAGTAGGCTAGGATACTAGTAACTATTTTAAAGTGCATATTACTAGTAATTCTTATAAAAACGAACTACTACGGTATAAACGCTATCCTACTACTATCGCTTAGTAACTATCTTATATATTCGTTCTAGGCCCGAGTATCTATAGTAGTCGTAGTAGGTAGTAATAATCCTTTCGTAATAGTTATTATCGTTAATAACTCTCTAAGACATACTACCGATATAATCCTATCTTATAAGCTAACCCTCCTTACTTATATAGAACTTAAGCGCACGTTTTTATAGAGACCTATATTCCGTTAGGGATAGGCCTAGTAGATAACGTAGGTAAGTAAGAAAGAATGCGATATTCCTCGAGTTCTAAGAGTAGATACTATTTAGTACTTTCTCCTCTAATTCTGCTTAAGTAGGGAATACTTAGGTAACGAGGTCGTAGGTAGAGTAGGCGAAAAACTAGTTATCGATTATCTTATTAATATCGCCCTCCTCTACTAGCTCTCTAGTATTCCGCTCTATTAGAGGCTTACGAGATAGTCTATTAGTAGCTATATACTTCTTCCTAGGTATATATACTATATTAAAGTCGAATAACCTAATCTAAGCTAGCTATCTTATAATAGCTGCGTTCGGGAGATCTATAGTAGCCTTATTAAGTTAATATACTAGCGTATTAGCGTCTACCTCTAGCTAGAAGAAAATACTAAATAACTACGGACGATACTTTCTTAGTACTTTAAGAATACTAAGACACTTGCGCTTCCTAGCGTTATAGCGTTGCTTAGAAGTAGAGAATAGTTCTAACTTAAATCGAGAAGAGTATCGAATCCTACTATCTTTCTAGTTATATTAAGATATATAGCACCTCTACGAGTAAAGGCTAGAATCTATACCTACTATAATTAGTCCTCCCTCTAGTTTATAGTCTAGTACTACTAGCGCTAGGATAGAGATAAGGAGTTCCGTAATCGCATTCTTAGATTACTAATATTCTTTCGTCTATACGAACTTAACGTCCTTCTTTAGAAGAGAGAAGAGTAGCCTTAGTAACTAGGCGAAGTCCTTAAGCTAGATCTTATAGTATACGAACATTCCTATAAGAATAGAGACTTCTCTCTAATCCGTAGGAGTTAGCTATTTAATAAGCTTAACTACTTGTTCCGTATCTAGGTGTCTACTATATTTATTAGTAACTATTAAAAAGTATAGTCTAGTTAGTACTTCCTAAGGCACCGAACTAAACTAGCTAGTTTAGTTCTAGGGTTAGGTAATATAGGTTATTTAATATTAGGTTATATAACCTACTAGGAAATATATCTTAGGAGAAGGTGCAACCTATAACTAACTAATATAATTAACTCGGTTAGTTCCTACTTATTATCTCTACTTCTACTACGTATTATACCTATCCGACGAGTGCCTACGAGAATATAACTTAATAGGTTATTTAATTAGGGTATTCGATAGGTTATAAGCCTAGGTTTATAGAGAGGCCCTAAGTAGTAAGAGTTAGCCTTCTTATCCTTAAAGTAATACGTTTTACCTCTTGCAGGACCTATAGTATTAACTAGATAGAGAAGTAGGAAAAGAGTATAAGGGAGACTAAAGGCATATCCTATCTATACTACTAAGAAGCTTTAGATAATCCTAGCTATATACTAGACGTCCCTAAAGGGCAGATAAGATAGAGAAAAGCCTAGTAAGGCATACTTAAGACTAGACGAGTATAAAGAGGAAAGGGTTAGCCTTAGGCTATAGCACCTAAAAGGATAAGACTAGGCCTAAGCACTTAGTACTACTAATACCTTAGAACTAGCTAGTAGTGCCCTTCTAAGAAGGTAGATCTTCTAGAGGTTCTCTACCTAAGAACCTAACTAACTCCCCTAAGAGAGAAGAGTCCTTAGATACCTTAGCTAAGAGAGAAGAGTCTTAGTAATAAAGGAAAGCAGCTATCTAGAAACTACTATTAGATTAAAAGAGCTTATATTTTCTAGAGTTAGGTTTGTTTGTTTTTATAGAAATAGATTTAGTAAGTAGAATTAGTAAGAGAAGGGCCGTACTAGTACTAAGTAAAGAGAACTAGAGATAATAGTTTAGCCTACTATAGGACTACCTTAAATTAAAGGATATATTTTAGATTATCTTAGAGACTATACCTAAGTCTTCTATAGAGTTATTACTATTAGTACTTAGCCTAAGGTACTTAAGAAGTAACCTAGAATAGGTTAAGGCTAATACTACTACTTATTAGGGTTATTAGGTATATACTATAGGCTAGCACGAGGGTAATAGGCTCTAGATTATAACTATACGAATATCTACCTCGTTATCCTAGGTGTAATAGTAGCAGCGAAGAGTATCTCCTTACTAAGCTAGATAGGCTCGGCCTATCCTTACCGTTGCTATCCGAAGATAGGCCGAGCTAGCATATCCTATCTATATCTATATAGGGCGTCCTTATATTATCCTCTCCCCCCTTCTAAGAGCGCTATCCGCAGCGCGTATTTCTTATAGTATAATAGCACTATTGCGTATTAGAGTTTCGTTACTATATATTGCGAATTCTAGAGGTTTGTTATTCTAACTAATTAGAGGTAGTAGGAGGGACGGGCTATAAAAAACTATTAGCTAATTATAGAGCGTTCTAGCCGATGCTACTATTAGGGTTTAGCTATTCTATTCTAAACCTCTTCCGCTATTCTTATATCTATATTCGCCTAGATTTCGGTATATCCTTTTTACGCTAGGTAGCGCTAGAATAGACTAGAACTATGCTAACTTAGCCTAGCTTATATAAGATATTATTAGCCGCTACTAAATTCCGTAAGAGCTACCTAGATAAGGCCTAAACTAGGCCTAAGAATACTAACCCCTACTTCGCCTATATTAGCTAGGCTTTTAAGTGCCTCGATCTCCGTAACCTCTACTAGATTATTAGCGAGAAGGCCTCTCTAGGCCTTACCTATAACTACCTATTCTATTAGGTAATAAGAACGCTAATTACCTCTAGGTAGGTCTAGATTATCCTAGTTTATGCTAGATATACTAATCTTATAGCTCCTACCTAAATATAAGGCTAAGTAGGACGCATTTAAGAGCGAGATCGACCGTATATATACGACTAGCCTCCCTCTTAACTAAGCTACTATAAAGGACCTTAAAGATCGTATTAAGATCTAGGCTAGTAGCATTATGCTATATATTGTCCCTTCCTATACTATTCTAGCTCTTACTAACCCCGCCTGCTTTTCTAGTAGTCTCGATAGTAGCATTTATAGTAAGGACGGCCTTAGCGCGTACCTTAGCGCGGATATATAGAATAAGTCCGGCCTTAAGATTGCTAAAAGAGATCGCTCCGCTACTACGCTTCTTAAGAATATAGTAAGTTAAATTAGTCTAGACTATTCTAGCGCCTGCTAACCTAGCTAGGATACTCCTATACTTAAGAAGCGTATAAAGTTCTTAAAGTCCGGTACTAAGTCCCGCGCTACTCTAGAGGAGGAGAATATAGCCCTATCTGCCCGCCTAAAGATTATAGCTAGTACTATCCGGGAGGCGTAGCGTCTAAATAGTACTAGCAAGCGCCTAACTAAGGCTACTATAGGTACTATACTCTCTTCTTTAATAGAGGCTAACCTAGAGGGCTAGGTAGAGCTAGATAAGAACTTAACTACCCTATAGGGGTTAGAAAGCGCTAGTCTGCGCTATTCTAGGCTAGGTAGGCCCTACTCCCTTATATAATGTTTTAGCCTATAGAAATTAGAGCTACCTAATTTCTCTTTAATAATTTTTAAAATCTCCTTTTTCCTCTTATTCTAATTTTCGAATTCTATCGAAATTCTGCTATATCTTATTATATTTCCTTTAGTGCCTATTATTCTATACTAGTCCCCCGGGGTCCGGTCTATTCTCTACTAGCCTATTATAGGTCCGTTTGCGTCGCCTAGACGCGAGGTTAGTTATAATAACCCCTCCTCGGGTCTTCTAGTCTAATCTAGCCGATCTTAGCCTAGGCTAGACCTTATTATCCTAGCGGGTTGCTATTATCTACGACTCCTACGCATCGGTCCCTCCTTTCCTATTCTTTTCCTATATATGTCTATTATAGATTTGCTAATATATACTACTAGCTCCTATAAATTATCTTCCGACCTATACCCCTTCTAGGATACTAAATATTCCTAGTTTCCTAAATCGTCTATATATTATTCCTTAATAGCCTTTACCTCGTATACCTCGCCTTCGTCTATATCGAACCTCTATATTAGGGCCTATCTCCGGCTATTCTAGTCTAAAATAGCCCGTTCTAGTAGCGAGACGTAGAAGGTCGGGTATATCTTAAGGTTTAATAGAAGCTTTAAGTAGTATATTACGCTATTTATAACTCTCTCTATTAGGAAGGGTCCTATATACTTATAATCTAGCTTCTTAGAGGGCTATAGTAACTTAATATTCCTTATAGAAAGGTAGACCTATTTACCTACGCAGAACGTTATATCCTTATAGTATCGGTTATATGCCGATGCCTATTATTTTCGTATTATAGCTAGCCTTATCCTTAACTACTTCTATGCTATAAGGACCTAGTCCGCTAGTATAACCGCCTTAGGTGCCTCTCCTGCCTTCTAGCGCATTCTAGGCTAGTTTAGCTACTATAGGTCGCGAACGTAGTTTGCTTAGAATAGTATATACCCTATAAAGGCGTAACGGCTATTATTATAAGCGAATTCCGCTATAGATAGTAGTATAGCCTAGTTGTCCTATTTAAAGTTATAGTATATACGTAGGTACTATTCGAGCGTCTAGTTCTAGCGTTCCGTTTATCTATCTATCTATAGATAGAAGGTAGTACTAAGTTTTTAGCGCACCCTAAGGTAGTAGCATAGTATACTCTAATAATTCGAGGTTAGAATAGGTCCTCTATTAGACGTAATAGAGTAGGGGACGCTATAAAGGTATATAATTTCCCTAAATAGTAGCTCGCCTAGCTCTTCTGCCGTAATATCCTTGCGGCATAGGATATAATAGGCTATCTTAGTAAATCTATCGACTACTACTAGAATCGAGTCGTATACTTAGTCCTATAGGCGACTAGGTAAAAGGTCTATAATAAAATCTATTATTAGATCCTTCTATAGGCCCGACGATAGCTTCTCTACGTAGAGGAGGCTATAGAGTAGGTATCGCTAGGGCTTAGCCCTAGTATACGCTTCGTACGTGCGTATAAAGTCCTTAATATACTAGCGTATCTTAGGCTAGTAAAACCTACGCTATAATAATTCTAAGGTTCTAGTAAACTTAAAGTATCCGCTTAGGGGATCGTCGTAGCACTTCTAGAGTAACCTTAAGCGTTCTAGTCCTTCCTAGACGTATATCCTACTCTCTTAATATAGCTTACTCTTCTCGGTTGCCTATCGCTAAGCCTATATAAGTACGTTAGTATAGGTTAGTACCTCTCTTACCCTTGCTACTATATAGTCCGGCTTCTAGGTTACGCTAGTAGCGGCTATAACCGCCGTAGCCGTAAGGTAGATTAAACTAGATTGCCCTACTAGTATTAATACTACGCATAGGAACTGCTAGCTTACCCTAGCCTCCTCCTCCGTAGCCTATTTCCCTAAATAATTAGCTTTCTTATAGTTAGATCTGCAGCTTAGTACGTCGGCCTCTTTGTTTATAGGGCTAGGATAGTAGATCGTACGGAAATTAATCGCAGATAGCTACTTAGCCTACCGTACTTAACGCCTTAAGAGCGTCTTTATTATTATTAACGTCTAGAGGTTAGTATAATCTATTAGAAGTTTAACCTAATATCGCGCGCCCTTAAGGTAGTAGTAGAAGTGCTTAAAGGACGCTACTATAGCTAGTAGCTTACTATCTTCCGTCCTATAGTTCCTCTTTATAGCTACTATCTTCTATAAGAAGTATACTACTAGAAACTACTATTTCTTCTTATCCCTAAAATTATGCTATTAGGTTATAATATCCGAGATAGCTAACCTAGATATATTAGTCTCTATTCGGATAGGTAAGGCTAGGTCGAAATAGTTTAGGATAGGCGCGGCTATAAACGCTCCTTTTAGTTCGGTAAAAGCCGTAAGGACGCTAGTATTAAGCTATAAGGGTCTAGACTCTTCTTTCTGCCGAGCCGGCCTCTTCTTCCCTTCGAGGTACTAATTTAGTAGCACTATAAGCCTAAAGAACCTTCCTATAAATCTTTAATAGTAATTAGCAAATTCTAGGAATACTCTAATATCTCTAATCGAGTTAGGGATAGGCTACTCCTATACTGCTTTAATCCTTTCTAAGTTAATCTAGACCCTCTTATATCCTATAACGTACTTAAGGAACTTAACCTAGTCCTTATAGAACTCGTACTTACTTAACTTAGCGTAGAGCCTATATTATTATAGTTATGCTAGTACCTGCTAGATATAGCTATTATATTCTGCCTTATCCTTCGAGTAGACTAGGATATCGTCGAGGTATACTACGCAGAATATATCGATAAGACCTGCGAGGGCCTAGTTAATATACCCCTAGAATACGCCGGGCGCGTTTAATAGCTTAAATAGTATTATAGTATACTTATAGTAGCCGTATCTAGTCCTAAATGCCGTCTTTTACTCGTCTTCCTTACGGATCTAGATCCTATAGTACGCATTTCTAATATCTAGCTTAAAGAATATAGCAGCTCCTACTAGCTAGTCTAAGGATTTAATAATTAGTAGCAGTAGGTAGCAGTTCTTAACCGTAATAGAGTTTAGCCCTCTATAGTCTACGTAGAGCCGTAGCGTACTATCCTTCTTATATACGAATAGGATCGGTACGCCTACTAGCGACGTAGAATATTATATAAAGCCCGACTTTAGGTTACTCTTTATATAGTCGCGCGTATATACTAGTTCCGCTTCGGATATTAAGTAAACTAGGCTCTAAGAGACTTAACTGCATTCTACTAGGTCGATAGCTATATTGTTTAGGCCGTAGTTAGGCAGCTCTCCGGCGCTCTATTCTAAGAATATAGTAGTATACTTCTAGAAGGCAATAGGGACCTCCTCCTATTCCTTCGTATCCTTACCTAGTACTTTCTAGACTAATAAGACGTAAACCGTATTACTCTAGAATAACCTATAGTCTTACTAGAATCGTATCGCGCCTATAACTACTATAGTTTGCCTCTCCCTTAGCTTGCGCCTCTAGATTAGTATCTTTATCGCAAAGTTAACGAATAGGTTTAGCGCCTCTAACTATAGCATTTCTAGGATAATCTAGAACTCGTAGATATAGCCTACTTATATCTAGGCCTTATACCTACGGACCTAGCCTAGGCTATCGCGAACTAATAATAGGCTCTCTATACTACCTATAATCTATAGACTTTAGCTATTAAGTGCTACGAACTACGTACTACTATTAAAGGTAGTATTCTATCCTACCTCCTTCGCGAGTATAGCGTCTATAAAGTTTGCTACCGCGCCTAAGTTAATTAGCCCTATAACCTCCCTAGGCCTATCTAGCTCTACGATCGTAGCTATAATAGTAATAAGCTTAGAGTAGTAGTAGCCTTTAGGCCTACCTAGCTCTACTACTCTCCTCTATTTCTCGCTATATTAGACGTAGCCTATAACCGCTATAGCTTCTAGAAGTAGGCCCTCTCTTTTTCTAAGTTATAGTCCTAGAGGTTAGAGTTAGGGCATTCTCTTTTCTTATAGCCTACTAGGCTCTACCTGCCTATAACCGTAGTATATAAGAGGCGATCTAGGCCGTTCTAGCCCGTCCCTACCTTAGGACGGCCTAGGCAAACGCTGCTTATTTACGTACTTACTCTTCGGTAGGGAGGTAGCTATCTTTATACTAGTACGCTTATAGTTCTACGCCGCCTATCTATTCTTACGCTGCTTATCCTTATCCGCTATATTGCTAATAAGATAGTAAGCCTAGTTTGCCTACTCTTCCGCTTCCTTTAGTAACTTAGCTAGTACTAGGTATAACTATACGTAATATCGTAGTAGTAGCGATAAGGCGGAGTAGAATACTAGGATCTTATAGCTTTCTCGATTCTCCTAAACTTCCTTCTAGAGCTTCTTTATCTCTTCTAGGAGCTCTATAGAAGTGCGCCTACCCTATTTAACTGTCTTTAACGTATTATAGGCTCTCTAGCGTTGCTCGAATAGCGAACCTATAGAGTTAATTATAACCTCCTTTATTATAGGCTAGAATAGGGCAGTACCTAGCGCTAGCTAATCTATATATCGCTTCTAGTAGTCTTGCTAGAGCTTGCCTATATAATCTGCAGCGTAATCCGTTTTTCGGTCCTTACGACTATTAGAACCTAGATGTCTATAGAATAGTTATTCTATAGTATAGGTTTAGTTATCGTACTAAGCCTAGCTCTTCCCTTCGAACGTAGAGGGTTCTTTAGCCTTTAGGAGCTAGTTGCCGCCGACTAACCTATTCTAGTCTAGCCTAGCTAAGGCAAGCCTCTATTAGGTAGCTTTTACTTTAAGTTGCCTAATATTAGCCTTAACTTAGAGTATTTATTATCGTAGCTCTACGAGGCGTAGTCTCCTTTCTTTATCTATAATCTCCCCGTCTTCTATAGGCGCGTCTAAAGTAGGCTTATACCTCCGTCTATCTCTATTATTAGATTAATGTTCTAGGTCTTCTACGGTAGTATTATTACCTATTCTACGTAGCATTTCGGATAGGGTGCCTTCTACGGCGCTATTCTAGTCTATAGCGGCGTTGTCTAGCGCGGAGCGCGTCCTTCTGCCTAATATCCCTCGAGCCGTTATATAGTTTAAGGAGATATTTACGTATTAGGGTTATTAGGTATATACTATAGGCTAGCATAAGGGTAATAGGCTCTAGATTATAACTATACGAATATCTACCTTATTATCCTAGGTGCGATAGTAGTAGCGAAGAGTATCTCCTTACTAAGCTAGATAGGCTCGGCCCGTCCTTACCGTAGCTATCCGAAGATAGGCCGAGCTAGCATATCCTATCTATATCTATATAGGGCGTCCTTATACTACTAGGTACGAGATAATAATCTACCTATTAGAAGATAATTAGGAGGAGACTATTAAGGAGAGACAAGCCTTAAAGATATAGGAAAAGATAAGAGCTAAGTATAGTAAGGTATATACTATATATATAATAGTATATATCTAGGAGTTTATAAACTTCTAGATAATAGAGGATATAATAATTAGAAAGGTATAGGTATAACTAGCTAGCATAGCTAGAAGAATTATAGAGGTAGACCCTTAGAAGGTATACTATAAGGAGCTAGAGAGGAGACTTAAGCATCTTCTTAATAGCTTGCCTAAGGCGTACTAAAGCATAAAGGATACTATCCTTACCTAGTAGTCTATATTATATAAAAGTGCACTATAGCTACTAGAATTATATAAAGCTAGACTAAACTAGTCCTAAGAAATAGTAATATTTACTAAGGGAAAAGGGATTTAAGGTATAAGGCTAAAATGCTACCTTTATAATTAGGAGTATTTTAGAAGTATTACTAAGTATCTATACCTTAATAAAGCTAAGAGAACTATTAACCTAAGATAGAGCTATAAGGTAGAAAAGAGAAGAATACTACCTAGAAAAAGTAGCTTTAGGAGGAGATCCTTACTAAATAAAGAAGTATTAAAAGATATAGTAAAGAAACTTAATCTAAAAGTTTAATCCCTTAAGAAAAGATAAAGCTTAAGGAAGTTTTCTAAGAAGGCTTATACTACCTAAGAAGATATAGAACCTTTAGTAATATCTAAAGCATCTTAATCCCTATTAGAGGATAATAATATAGATAAGATTATATACTTAACTATAGAAGCAAAAGGCAAGTATATACTATTAAAATAGCTGCTTAACTCTTGCGCTTTATTATATATAACTAACTAGGAACTACTTTTTAGAGAACTAAAACCTCTTTAGAGGAAAAAGTAGATTAAGGTCGGTAGTAGCTATCTAATAGCTATATATATAGAAGACGTAGTAATAAGTAGGAGAAGAGGAAAATAGATTATACTTAAGGATGTCCTCTTTATACCTAGCTTAGAAGTTAATCTTGTTTCTTAAAGCTAATTTAGCTAGTAGTATAGTATTTAACTACTAAAGTTTATACTTATTTTATTATCTAGGAAACTAGTTATTTAGACAAAACTATTAGGAGGAGTACTATTTATTAAGGAGATTAATAAGGCCTTATAGGAACTTGTAATACTATGCCTTAATTAGAATTAAGAGAATAAAGCCTATGCCTTTAAAGCCTAGGAGAAGTCCTAAGAATAGTAGGAGCTCTAGTATAAGAGACTTATATACTTTAGAGAGGGTCTTCTTAGAAACCTATATAAGGTATCTAACTTAAAGGCTTAGATTCCTATTCTAAAGGAATACTAGCTATTTAAGGTATATTTCTTAGTAAAGATAAAGAAATATAAAGGGAAAGAAACTAAGAGGAAACCTTAGAGGTTATCTCTTATTTCTATTAATATCTATAGTCCTTTGCCTATCTTAAGGTTAGGATATAAATAGTAGCTTAAGATTATTAATAACTTCTTAAGAAAGAAATAGGCTTTCCTAACAAGGTCTAGGGAAGATATACTAAGTATCCTAAGAGACTAGAAGGTAAAGGCTAAGCTATAATTAAGAAATCCCCTCTAGGTTATAAAGAGTAATAGGGTAAGAGAGCTTCTTACTATACTAAAATAGTAGGAGAAGGAATATAGAATTTCCTTCTATACTACTAAAGCATATAACTCTATCTAGAATAAAGTAGTTAAGAGGTTAATCTAAACCTCTAAAGATTATATAAGAGTAATGCTAAAAGATGCTTATATACCTATTAAATTCTAGCTAGAAGCCTTAGTAGCCTATATAGTTATTAGAAATTCTCTTTCTAATAGCCTAGAAATTAATAGTTTTAAGGTTTTATCTAAGGAGGCCTTTTTAGGCATCTAACCCTTAGTATTATACTTTAGAGTTTAGGGTTGCAAAGTAGTAGTCTATATAGACTCTAAGTCCTACTATTAGGTTTATCTACGCTAGGCTAATAACCTAAGATCTTACTAAGTAAAAGCTTAAGCTCGATTAGGGTTTAAGCTTATCGGGTAGTTTAGAGGAAGGTAATAAAGTAGGAAGGGTTACTTAATTTTAATTAGCAAGATAGAATAGTAAGTTATATACGATAACTATCTAGAGAGGCGATACTTATCGCTACTAAATATAAATAAGACTTGCTAGTCCTTAGCTACCTACTCTATAGTGCTCTCGCGCTCTCTATCGTAGAGCGCGATAGAGTATAGAGCAGGTAGCAGCAGAGCGCCTAGCGTCTGCCTAATAGGTGCTCTATCTAGCTACTATGCCTACTCGACTTTAATTAGTCGGTTAACCTCTCGGCGGGTAGAACCGTAATATTATCTCCCTTCTAGCTTAGCTCGTCCTAAGCTAACCTTATAACTTATCTACCTAGTTTCCGTTTTCTAGAATATATCTTCCTCTTTCTTCTAGACATGCCTCTAGGTACTAGTACGATTCGGAGAAAGTATTATACGGACTTTATTAATATCTTCGGAGAGATTATAGTTTAAGCTTATTCGTACTATTAGTTATAGAAGCAGGTCTATAAGGTATATATTCGGTCGGGTCGGTATAATAAGTATAATCGTCGTAATCTTAAGTATAATATTAAGGTTACTCGCTCCGAGTTTAATTATTTAATTAGTTAGAAGAAGAAGCTTCTAAGATAGATTAAAGAAGCTCGGGCTAAATAGAATAAGTCCTATAAGGCCTTAAATATTACGTACGCTTATAAGGAGTAGTTACGGAAATAGATAGATCTTATCGATAGTTATACTAATAAGGCCTTAGCAGTAGAGGAGGCGAACATTCGTAACTTAGAGGCTAAGGAGTCGTATAAGGCTAGGTCTAGGAACGTTAATAAAGACTTCTACCTCTCGCTTCTAACGTAGGACCTTATACTCGAGTAGGGCTATAACTTCTTCTTAGATTTCTAGGTTTAGGGTCTTCCCTCTCTTCGGGATCCTTCTATTATTAGTAGAACTTTATTATTAGCTAACGATAATTTATAAGGCTTAATTTTAGTTTCTAGGTATTATCTAATTCGGGGTATCCTTTCTACTTAATAAGGTATTTCTAACCCTTTCGTTCTAGGATCTTTTCGACTTTAAACTCGTCTTTTTCTTCTAGCTAGAAGTAAAATGTTTCTTAGTATAGAGTTTCGGCGTTAGTAGGTTCTAATAGTAATATATAGAATACTAGGTAGATCTTTATATCTTTTAGTAGTTTAAGTTAGTAGTTAACTAGTCCCCTAACCTTATTAATTAAAAATAGTCTAACCTTAACGTAATCTAGCTTCTTAGTCTTCTTTCTTGTTTTTAGGTTTTTAGTAAGAAGGTAGACCTTATCCCCCTTTTTAAACTAAGGTGCTATTTTTCTTTTATTTTATTTAGATTTAGCGATTGTTATTTATAAGTCTTAGATGCGGTTCTTAAGTTCCCTATAAATAGTTTTTATATCTTGCGCCGCAACTATAGCTCTTTCTACTTAGAGATAACTATATAGGTCTCCGAATAGGTTTAGATTTCGCCTATAATTCGAAAAGAATAGCGTAGCCTACGTAGCCTCTAATTTATAGTTATTAAGTGCTATTTATGCTATAGGAAGTAGTATAACCTAATTATCTTATATATAATTAATATAGTATCGTAGGTATTATTCTAGGGTTTAGTTCGTTCTTTCTATTTATCCGTCTATCTCTAGATAATAGGCCGTAGATAGTTTATATTTAATTCTAATAGTTCCGACTAGTATTTTCTAATAGTTTAACGTAAATAACTTATCCCTATTAGTAATAAAGACTTTCGGAAATCCGTAGTATTATATAAGCCTATCCGTTATAAGGTATCTAAGTTGTTCTGCTATATATCTCTTACTAGCAGGTATAAAGTATATATATTTAGTAAGTCTATTAACTATAACTATAATTATATCGAATATAGTTTCTATAACTTTATCTTTAGAGGATAGGAGCTTAGTAATAAAGTCTATTATAACCTCGTTCTATAGTTATTATAGTAGAGTCTAGAACTATATATATCTATATTTCGCGTATCGTTTAGCTTTGTTCCTTTAGTAATACTCGTAGCGCTTAATATACTTAAGCACATTCTATTGCATCTATAGAAAACTAAAGCTTCTCTAGATAAGCTCTATAGTCTTAGTTGCTCCTAGGTATCCTCTTATAGAGTCGTTATAATATTGTCGTATATATTCTTCCTCTTAGTCCTTTAGTATCTAGTATTTTCCTTATAGTATTAGAAACTACTCCTTAGTATCGTTAAGAATTTGCATAATGTTATTAAATTCCTAAGTATTAGTACTAAGGCTTCCGTCTAGATTAGTCTTAAGAACTCGTTATTATATAAGTTCCTTTCCTTCTATATAGTCGACTCTTCGACTTAAGGCGTCTGCTCTACTATTCTCTTTTCCTAGAGTATAGTAGATTTTAAACTTATACTATCTAAGTAGTTCCGACTAGTAGGCCTATCTATAGGTTAGTACTTTAGTCGTAGTAAAGTAGGTTAGATTCTTATAATTAGAAAGAATCGTTAGTCCTAGTACTCCTTCCGTATAATAGTTCTAGTACTATAGGGCTATAACGATAGCTAGTAGTTCCTTATTATAGATATTATAGTTTTGTTCTATAGATAATATTTTTCTTAAGTAGTAAGCTACTAGGTATCTTTTCCTATTATGCATCTATATAAGGCATGCTCCTATAGCTAGATCCGATATATTAGTCTTAATAAAGACTAGCTTCTTTATATTAAATATTATTAGTACTAGTGCTTTATAGCATATCTATACTAGCTTGTCGAATGCTTTCCGATATTATTATTCCTATTTCTATTTAAGATCCTTCTTTATAAAGTCTAATAGTAGTATAGCGATCTTAGAGTAGTCTCTAATAAATTTTCAATTATAGTTAGCTAATCTAAGGAATAATTGCACCTTCTTAACTATTCTCGAAGTTAGCTATATTTTAATAGATTCGATCTTTTCTAGGTCGATTGCGATTCCTCTAGTATTAATTATAAAGCTAAGGAATTTAACTTCCTTCTTATAGAATTCGTATTTCTCGAGTATAGTCTAGAATCCTACTCGAGAGAGTCTTTTAAATACGCCTTATACTTATCGCTTATATTTCTCTAAAGATCCTTTAGTATAGACGAGGATGTCGTCTATATATATAATAACATATATATCGAGCAGGTCTCTAAGAATGTTATTTACTATCTCCTAGTAAGAGGCTAGCGCGTTAGTTAATCCTATTAGCATAACCGTAAATTCGTATAATCTATAGCGTATTCGAAATGCTATTTTCTATTCTTTGCCTTCTACTATGCGGATAGTATAGAATACGTCTTATAGATCGATCTTTATATACTAGTCTAATCTAGTAAGTCTATCTTATAATTCTTTAATATTAGGTAATAGATATTAGTTCTTAATTATAATGTCGTTAAGCTTTCTATAGTCGACGATAATCCGTGTTTTCCCGTTAGGCTTTAGAACGCTAAAGATAAGTGCGCCTATACTAGACCTAGACTTTTATATCTAGCCCTTAGCTAGCATCTTACGTAGCTACTTATCTTTTTCTTAGAGCGCGTATTTAGATTTCTTAAATAGTAGCACGAATAGGGGCTCCGTTCTAGGTTTTAGGTTAATCTAGTAATTCTATATTTAGTATTTAGGTAAAGTAGTAATATCTTCTACCTCTTTAAAGAGTTTCGCCTATTTTTAATACTCTTTAGGGATAGTAGTTTCCGAGGCCGTATCCTTCGATAGTACGTTACTTCTATCTATTCTCGTAACTTAATTATCCTCCTTGCTATTGCGAGTAACTATCTAAGTTAGACTCGATTATTTCGTAGCTCTAGGCGACTAGAGTATTATTTCGTTAATCTATCTCCTAGCCTTATCTATTAGTAAACTCTATCGCTATATAGAGTTAATATCGATAACGTAATCGTATTATTTAAACCTAAGTACTCCTCGTCTTTAATCGATAATTAGATTATGCTTTCTTAACTAAGGTATACCTAGTATAATATTATAACTAGCTATATCGGTAATGTCTAAGATAATTTCCTCGTAGTACTATTAGATAGCGAGTAGTAACGGGATAGTTTCCTCTTCTATACTTAGTAACGATAATCCGTCGACTACGATTAATTCGTATCCTTCGTCTTTTAATTAGGTAGCTATCCTATATCGCTTTATAAATAATTTAGAGGCAAAGTTCCTACTCGCTCTAGAATTAATTATAGCTTAGACCTTATATCTATTAATAGTAATATTAGTGCGGAAGACTAATATTAATACTTAAGCGCTTTCGGTATCGCAGAACTCTCTTTAGACGCTTATTCCTTAAGAGTTAATCTTTTCTCTAACTAGGTCTCGATAGTAGGTGTTCTATACTATTCTTAGATCTAGTATAACGTATATCTAATGTTTCCGTATATAGCTTTTTCCTCTAGTATTTTAATGCAAGTATATATTAATTAGTATTATTATATCTTAGCATATTATTTAGAGATTCGGCGTATACTTTCTCGTACTATATTTAGTATAATTTCTTCGCTTAGGGTAATATATCTAAATAGTATAATTATGCTTCTAATAGGAACGAGTTCTTATATAAGTAACCTAAAGTTATATTATATAGAGATTCTTAGTTAGTTCTAGAGCTTAATGCGAAGCTCCTTAAGTATATAGTCGAACTTAGTAAGGTATAAGTATTGCTTCCCGTTAATTTATAGGAATATATTCTCTTATTATATAGCTAGGAATAGTATAACCTTACGTATTATTCCTGCTTAGGTATATATAAATATCGTAATTTTGTTATCTAGGTCTAATTCTTTATCGAATAATTCTTTAGATATATCTTCTTCGTCTACGGACAAGTCTTATTCTTCCTCCTTAGAGTTAATTTTAGGAGGGATATTCTCTTAGTTTTTATAATAAGATTTATTAGCTTCTTCCTTAGCGAGTCTAAGGTATAGAGCTTATTCTTATAGTTCCTCTAGAATAGATAGAGGCCTACTTCCGTTATTATATCGCTAGATTAGAGAATCTTCTTCGCAAATAAGTTCGATTAGGAAAAAGTTATTCTCCCTCTTAGAAGAGATATATATTTAGTATATATCGTCGTAATAGAATCGCTAGTAAAGGCTTCTATATCTATAACGTTCTTTCTAGTAGATCTATATCGGGATGCTTCGTTATTATATTATCCCGAAGGTCTACTTTATCGTAGGTTCTTCGACTATAGTATCTTTTAAAGCCTCGAGCTCGTTAGTTATCCTCTTATACTATTAAATTAGCTTCTTAAATAGCTAGTATTTCTAGTCTAACTATAGTTTAGTTTTCGAGGTAAGAGAGTGCATTTCGTTCTTAATCTCGCTTATTTGTTAGTTAAGTCGATTAAGTAGTATAAGCTAGTTATCTTCTTTAGTAGTCGCCTTACTTCCTTACTTATAGGTAGCTATACCGAATATCCTTATATCTTTTTAGGTATTATTAGAAAGTTAACTTACTCGAATCTATCGATTAATTTCTTAAACGACCTTGTTTCTCTCTTCTATAATATAGTTATAGAAGTCGCGGAGTTTATAAGTTTGCTTAGTTTGTTATTATCCTTATTATCTAAGTAAGTCTTCTCTTTCGTAGACTAGGTCGATTAATCGATCCTATTCCTTAAGTTATTTATCGAGGTTTACGTAGTCTTGCTCGATATTCTTTTCTCGTTTAATCTATTCTTATAGGATTAGTGTCTTTTCCGATTTTTATTATATTATACCTAGAAGTCGGACCTCCTAAGGGGAGTTATTATTATTATAACCTCCTCGTCCTTCTTCCTTTTATTATATTATATTAATAGATTATCGCTACGCTATATTCTTAGAACGATAATCCCTTATAAAGTAGTCTAGTTTACTATAGTTATAATAAGTTTTATCGCTACCTTATTTTCTCTTAGGCTTGCCTCGTAGCTTACCTTTTTTTTTAATCTTACGACCTCTCTAGATTGCGTTAAGTTCTATAGGTTAGGGTCTATAGTATAGTTTATTAGACTAGTTATTTGTCTTAGAATAATATCTACGGTTCCTTCTATAGTCTAGGGTAAACCTAGCCGTTCCTCTAACCTTAGAGTTATACTTATATTTTAGGGCTCTCTTATAGAGCTAGTCGTCGATCTTAATAGCTACTTCGGTTAAATTCTTTAGGATATTAAGTATTCCTTCGTAGTTTATCAACTAGTTCTTAACTAAGTCTTTAAGACTATATCTAAATATCGTTATTAACGCCTATTAGTCCTATCTAGTTATCTAAGAATGTTCCTCGAACTTAGCTATATATTTAGATACTAAGGTTCGTTATCGAAGGTACTAGATAACCCTAATTACTTAGGTTACCTTATTAGAGGATCCGAAGATCTTCTTAAGTTTAATCTTAAAGGTCGTATAGTCTCTAAATATGCTAGTAGGGTCTTTATATCCCTCGCTATCTAGGTAGATCTTAAGGTAGGGTTTAATCTAGTTCTAAGCACTACCTCTAAGGTACGTGCTAGCAAAGATAGTCTTAAGCGTTACTTAGACTAGGTTAAATATAAGGTATATATCTATCTAGTTAACCTAATCGTCGAACTTATTTCGATCTCTATAGTAGTAGTTAGGCTTCGCTAGTTTAAAACTTCTTAGTCTTAGGCTACTATCTTCGTCGTCGGAGTCGTCTAGTAGAGTTAGTTTTAGGGCTTAAACTAGCTTGCCGTAGCTAGATCCTACTTCGCTAGGGGCAGGATTCCCCCTAGAACTTCCTATAGTAGATATCCTTAAGGGCGTATAAAGCTATTAGGTTTATCTGCGCTAGGCTAATAACCTAAGATCTTACTAAGTAGAAGCTTAAGCTCGATCGAGGTTTAAGCTTATCGGATAGTCTAGAGGAAGGTAACGAAGTAGGAAGAGTTACTTAATTCTAATTAGTAAGATAGAATAGTAAGTTATATGCGATAACTATCTAGAGAGGCGATACTTATCGCTACTAAATATAAATAAGACTTACTAGTTCTTAGCTACCTGCTCTATAGTACTCTCGCGCTCTCTATTATAGAGCGCGATAGAGTATAAAGCGAGTAGTAGCAGAGCGCCTAGCGTCTGCCTAATAGGTGCTCTATCTAGCTACTATGCCTACTCGACTTTAATTAGTTAGTTAACCCCTCGGCGGGTAGAACTATAACACCTACCTAGCTAGAATAAAGTTAGATAAACTAATAAATAGAGGCAAGGATGCTATATTTATTAGGTATATTCCTAATATTACTAAAATATAGCTCTTCTAGGAGCCTAATATAAGGGCTATTAAAGCCTATAGTACTATAACTTAGTTTAAGTATAAGAAAGGAGGAGATATAGAGCTAAATGTTCCTAAGCTTAACTAAGCAAGTAATATACCTATTAGGAACCTAGTTAGTAGACCTCTAAAAAAGCTAATAGTAGTTATACTACCTATAACTACTATACTTAGCTAGATACTCTTTATATAGTTACTACCTCTACTAAAGGATAAGGAAAAGTACTAGAGGATAGAGGATCTAGAAGAAGAAAACCTTAAGTATACGAATACTAAGATTAGGGATAAACTGTAGGTAGCGACTAAACTACCTAGTTTAGTTTAGTAGTTACGTAATCTAACCAAACTAGCTAGTTCGGTTCGCCTATTACGTAACGCAGACGCATCTATACTTGCTCTAAATACTATAGAGTAGAACTTAAGGGAAAATAAGGACTAGGAGG
Source organism: Cercospora zeae-maydis (assembly GCA_023512815.1). NCBI lineage: Eukaryota > Fungi > Ascomycota > Dothideomycetes > Mycosphaerellales > Mycosphaerellaceae > Cercospora > Cercospora zeae-maydis. Next base: position 4,561,472 of record JAKLWY010000001.1, on the reverse strand, counting down.
GAGACTAAGACTAGACCTATAGCTAAAAGAGAAGAAGATCTATCTTAGATAAAGAACTAGTCCTAGAGCTAAAAGCTTATAGTATAGTTATAAGATAAGTGCTTTAGAAGAGATAGAGAAAATAAGGATAGAAGGAGGAGCTAAGTATAAAGTACTATAGAGCATTCCTTAGCTAAGTTTAAAGCTAAGATTAGGAGTAGATCTAGAAGGCCTTATAAAAGGTCTAAGAGTCTATATTTATAGTACTTGCCCCTTAAGTCTTTATATAGAGATAAGAGGTACTTATTCTAAAGTCTTATAAAGAGGTAATTTAGGACCCTAAATAGGGATCTATATAGAAAGATATAGTTTAGAAGGAGCTAACTATATTAAGAAGCAATAATACCTAGATAGAGGTTATTCTCCTAAAGAGAGCAAACCTTATAATATCTAAATAGGTATTTAATATAAAAAGATTAATTAGTAGAGCTATTAAAAAGTTTAAAGCAAGACTAGTTATAAAAGGTTTCTCTTAGAAATTTAGAATTAACTTCTAGGAAACCTTTATACTAATAGTTAGGCATAATACCTTAAGGGTATTTATAGCTATAGTTTATAAGAAGGATCTAGAACTTTACTAAGTAGATATAAATAATATATTTACTAAGAGCAAGCTTTAAGAAGAAATCTTTATAATTCTACTACTAGGAGTTAAGATTCTACCTAATATAGTTCTATAAATCCTAAGAAGCTTATATAAACTAAAGCAAGTAGTAAGAGACTAGAATAAACTCTATATCTCGAAGTTAAAACAGATTAGGTTTATATAATTAGAAGTAGACCTATACCTTCTTATTTACTAGGAAAGGAATATTCTAATCCTAACCTATATAGATAATATTCTAATTATAGTACTAAAGCTAGAAGATATACTTTAGTTTAAGAAATAGCTAAGTAAGGTATTTAAGATTAAAGATCTTAGAGAACTAGAGAAGATCCTTAGAATAAGGTTAATAAGAGATAGACAAGCTAGAACTTTAAAGCTTAATTAGAAACACTTTATTTAAGAGAACCTTATAAAGCTAGGAATAACTAAAGATATAGCTAATCTAACTCTCTTACTAAGAAATAGTTATAAAAGCCTAAAACTAATAGGCCTATATAATAAGAGAGGAAATAGAACCGATTACTAGAGCTAAACCGGTACCTAGATATAGCCTATAGTTATAATAAGACTAGACATTGCTTTCTCTCTTAGAAGGCTAAGCTTATACGTCTTAGACCTAACTAAGAGGCATATATAAGCTCTAAAGAAACTAGCAAGATACCTAAGGTTATCCTAAGACTTAGGGTTAATATTTAGGAGAAATAGGGGAAAGCTAATAGGGTATTTAGACTCTAACTATATAATAGACAAAGTAGACAGAGTCTTAATCCTTAGTAGCATCTTCTTTCTTTATAGAGCCCTAGTTTCTTAGATAAGTAGAAAGCAAAAGTCTATTATAACATTAATAATAGAAGCTAAGTATATAGCTATAAATGCATATATAAAGCAGTCTTAATTCTTAGCAGCACTCTTAAGAGAAATAGACTATGCAAGGTTAGTAGGAGAATGCCTATTCTAGCTAACTATTAAAGCCTATCCTAATATAGTAAAAGAGCTAAGGCTAGTGCAAATTATAGGGGATAATTAGGTAGCTTTAACCCTTATTAAGGATGCATACCTATAAGAGATCTAAATACATTTATATTGCATATAACTATATTAGATATCTCTAGTAGTAGAGGAAGGTTATAGTAGAATATATTCTAATAAGAGAGATAGTTGCTAATAGCCTAACTAAACTAAAGAATAGGCTATAGTTTTAGGAGTTTATAAGACAACTCTAACTTGCATAAGGAAAGGCAAAAGAATCCTGCCCTAACTATAGATTAAACTCTAGACCTTAGGAGGGCAAAACAAAAGATCTAATCTATATAGGCTAAGTTTTTAACTATATAAATCGGAAAACTAAGCCTAGGAGTTGCACTATAGGAGAAGTAGCTTACTATACTTAATAACTTATTATAATTTAGGGAGGGATTTAAATGCAAGTAGAAGACTATCTAGCCTAAGTAGGAGTATTAGAAAGTATAGTCTAGTTAGACATTCTAAGAGACACTTTAGGGATTAGGATTAGGTAATATAGGTTATATAACACTAGGTTATATAACTTAGCTAATGCCTATCTTAGAAGTAAGATGCAACCTATAACTAACTAATATAATTAACTCGGTTAGTTCCTACTTATCGCCTCTACTTCTACTACGTATTATACCTATCTAACGAGTGCCTACGAGGATATAACTTAATAGTTATTTAATAGGTTTCGACATATATAACTATATTAGGCATCTCTAGTAGTAGAGAAAGATTATAGTAGAATATATTCTAACGAAAGAGATAGTCGCTAATAGCCTAACTAAACTAAAGAATAGGCTATAGTTTTAGGAGTTTATAAGATAGCTCTAGCTTATATTAGGAAGGGTAGGAAGGTTCTATCCCTATATTATAATAGATTATTAGGTGCTAAGGAAGAACTAAAAAACAAATACGAGGTATAGGTAGAAGACTACCTAGCCTAAGTAGGAGTATTAAGAAGTATAGTCTAGTTAGTACTTCCTAAGGCACTAAACTAAACTAGCTAGTTTAGTTCTAGGGTTAGGTAATATAGGTTATATAATATTAGGTTATATAACCTACTAGGAAATATATCTTAGGAGAAGGTATAACCTATAACTAACTAATATAATTTACTCGGTTAGTTCCTACTTATCGCCTCTACTTCTACTACGTATTATACCTATCCGACGAGTGCCTACGAGAATATAATTTAATATATAGTAATATTAGAGGAAAATCTTTATAGCTATAGGCAGGCGGCTATCCCTAATAAGCTCCTATTAATAGTTAGCGTATAGTCGGTAGACGTAGTTAGTAACGCCTTACCTATACCTTTTAGGCTAAGACTAAAGTCCGTAGGATTTATATTAGCCTTAAGTATAGCTTCCTAAACTAGCGTATTATATATTTCTCGTTCGACCTAAGCTAGCAATATATTTTCTACTAGACTTATTAGTTGCTATAAGCGTATAGTATTAATACGTTAACTTACCTCTACTTCTATATTATTCTATACGTATTTCCGCGCATTGCCTTTTCTATTCTAGAGTACTAGATTTACTCTTTACCTACTAGAACTCGGTCGCTCTTTCGATAACTTAGCTAGTAACTCTATCTAGCTATTATACTTCCCTAGAAGAATAATCGCCTGCACTTTATTCTTAAATTGCCGTATAGCTTTATACTAGAAGCCGTAAGTCGTATAGCTATCTTATATAGCCTACTCGTTTTAGGTAGCCTTTATTACGTCTACTACCTTACGGTCGTTGCTTTAGGTAGGGAGCTAGTACTACTTAAACTACTTTAAATTTAGTTTAGAGTCCGGAATTAAATACTACTACTAGTCTTCTAAATCTTTATAATTAGTAAGTAGATCGTAGTATAGTACGCGCGCCTTTTTCGAGTCTCTACTATTACCTAGTTTATAGTAGAAGGACTCCGGATCTTCTTTAGCTACCTTTTTAGTAGGTACGTTATAGGCTGCCTTTAACTCTTTATTCTTACTATAACCTATTAGTATTACTAACTATAGACGCTAACTACGGAATTATTAACTTACGCTCTCTAATCGTATTCGGCGTAGTGCGCCTTTCTCTAGGTCTTAATCTATAGCTTTTGCTCCCTAGAAGATAGGCTAGCCTACTAAGTATACTCGCTAATCTACTTCTCCTTATATCTAGTAAACGCTATATTTCTAGCCTTATAATGCTTATCTACTGCTTTTTCTTCTACTAATATATCCGTATATTAGCTGCGCTTACGGAGAGTATTAGGGTTAGTAGAGTAGTTAGCTATATCTTTCTTAGTGCCGCCTAGACGCGCTATAAGTCCGCTGCTAGTAGGCGTATTAATATTATCGCTATTAATATAAGCGCGTTTAGAAGTATTATTAGTTATCTTCTTACTTATTACGCATTACTTCTTAGGCACTATAGTCGTAGATATATTAGAAATATATCGCCTTTAATACAAATACTATCGCGAGCTATAAATTTAATACGCGCATAATTATTATTAATAGAATAGTAGTAGCGGTAATAGCGGCGTAGGTAGCGCTAAATGCGATAGTTAGTAATATTATAGAAGCTAGCTATAACGAATTCGGGAGTTTACTAGCGTAAAGTCTTAGTACTAGCTTCTACTGCCCTACTATAACTCTAAATTTCTCTATCTATAATTTCGTAGTTAGCGATAGTAGTCGGTAGTATTAATACTATACTATAGTACTTATTTCAAAGTATTTTCGCAGCTTCTTATATTTATTATTAAAGTATACTAATGCCGCGGAAAGAAATAAACGCGCCCTAGCAGGCGACGACGACGATAGCGGGAGGCCTCGAGGCCTCCTAACTCGCGACGACACCCCCCGACCGATACTATAACGTCGCGAGCGGAGAAGGGAGCCTAGGAGAAGGAGGTTGCGTCTCTAACTCCTAGGCGGCCTAAACCTGCCCGCAACTACCTTTCTCTAGCCTATAAGGCTAGAAAACAACTGCTAATACTAATACTCTAAAACTAATAATCCGAAAGAACCTAAGGATACTTACCGAATAGATCTAGAGCTACCTCGATACCTAGACAACCCTTTCCCCCTCCCTAACCCTCCTCCTCCTCTAGTAGGCCTAGTAGGCCCTACTCTACCTCGCCCTTTACTAAGAAGAGTCCTAGGCTCTTTAAGCTATCTAGAAAACTTTCTAGAGCTGCCTAACACCTACTACTACTACCCTAAAGATATAGGCCTAGATAGCCTAAATTAGATATATAATACTAAGGCCCTAGCCTTAGGCATCTATAACTATCTTAGTAAAGATAGGCAACTAAGAAAAAAGAGAAGTAATAAAGAAGATAAGCTATAAAGAGCTTAGAAGGAAACTTAGAGTATAGCAATTTAAAGCTATATAGAAGCTTCTAAGTAGAGACCTTAAAGTTATCCTCTATAGGGAGGGAGAGAAAAGCAGGCTAGAAAGGGACTAATTATAGCTTAAGGCTGCATATCTAAGAGCCTACGTAGAATTACTAAATATATAGGTAATTATATATAGCATTAGGACTTCCTAGAAGCTAGAAGATGCAAATAGCTAGGTCTAGCTAGACTAGGATAACATTACCTAGTTCCCTAAAGGGCTTAAAATTAGGAAAGCCTTCTAGCTTAAAAACTAGAAGGCAAGGGAGGAGACAAACTTCTCCTTAGTAGTAATAGCAGTATAAGATAGGCAGACTATAAGAGAGATATATAAGAGGGGCATTACTATTAGCTTAATATAGTATATAGTAGAACTATACTACCTATAATAGAGGATAGTCTAATATCTTAAGTGCAATAACTTTAGATATATTACTACCTACTATAGGGCAGCAGAGGATACCTATAGAAAGTGCGTAGGTAAGTATAGGATAGATACCTATAAAGAGAAGAAGGTTAAGTGCTATAACTATAGAGGAGACTATAAGGCCTACTCCCTCTAATATAGCTATAAAGCAGCTATAAAGACTAAAGTAAGAGCCTTCTCTAAATAGTTTAAGAAGTAATAGGAGACATCCCTAACCCTAATATAAGAAGGCACTATAAAATCCCCGATTCTTAAGAGGAAGGCCCTACTAACTAAGCCTGCATAGAGAGATATTAGATATAAAAGTAGGCCCCTAGGTACTATAGCTATAGCGATAGTAGGCAGGAAGTAGATAAGCAAGCTTTACTTCCCTCCTATATAGGAGAAGGATAAGACCTAGGAGGAAGCAGATATACCTTAAAAAAGAATAGACATTAACCTAATTAAGCTCCTCTTCTAAGTATCCTATAAGTAGCTAAACCCTAACAATCTACTAATATAATATTAATAGGTTAAATACTACCTAAACCCTGCTACTAAATAGCTAGGCAGCAGAAGAGGCTATAGTAATAGCACTATAGGAACTATAGCTTAATATAACAAATAGCAAAATAAAGACTAAGAAAGGATACTATATAGTCCTCCTACCCTAGCAGAATCTAAGGGTTGCAATGCTAGTATTAGATAAGATTAGAACCTATAGCTAGAAACTACTATTCTATAATATAGGGGACCTAATTACTATCTAAATTTAAACTCCTATAGAACCTGTCTTTATCTATAACTGCTATAACCTCTTAGGACCTCTAAGCTATAGATAAGAAGGAACCTTACCTATACTCTAAAAAGCCCTTGCTTACCCTCTAGGAGAAACACCTCTAAGCTATATAGTTATAGAGGACTTTAACCTCTACTACCTAAAGTAGGAAGGAAGCATAACCTATACCTAATATATTATAGCAGACAAACTAATCGAAGCTACTAAAGAGGCTAACCTATAATTAGCCCTAGAGCTAGGAATAATTATATAGAAGAGATATATAGCTAGCTACTAGATACTAGACCTAGTGCTTGCTAGTTCTTCTCTCTAAAACCTAATCTAAGAATGCAAAGCTTTCTTAGAGGAAATATATAGCTCTAACTATATCCTCCTTAGGACAACTATCTATCTTAATCTCTAGAAGCTACTAAAATAGGGACTAAGAAGGTAGTAGAAAGCAGCAAACTAGACTAGAATCTAGAGCCTTTTTACCTAAGCTACTAACTAGCTTAACTAGCTCCTACTCTATATAAGAAACTACCTAGACACTTTTATAGAGGAAGTATAATCCTCTATTTAGAGGATTGCAGAGGAGATAGTCCTAACTACTAGGCTATTACGTTATATAAAGATAGCATAGACCTAGGAGTATAGGGAAGCTATAAAGCTAGCAAAGAAGAAGAGAAGGGAATAGAGGGCTAATAAGACTAAGTAGAACTATAAATAATACCTTAAAGCCTCTTATATAAGGAGCAAGATTATAAGGAGGGAACAGAACCTAGCCTAGAGGAAGCTAATTAGAGAAGTTATAAAGGACTCTAGAAAGATATAGAAGATAGCTAAATAGGTAAGGGAGGGGGTAAACTAAGGATACTAACTGCTATACTTCCCTAGCCTATTAGACCTAGAATATAATAGAGATATAGATAAAGAGAAAGCTGCAATCCTTATAAAGCACTTCTTTCTAAACCTAAGGGAAGCAGACCTAAGAGATATCTAAGATACCTAACTGCTACCCTAGTTCTAGATAGAAGCTAAGGTTAGCCTAAAGGAAGTAGAAGGAATCCTAAAGAGACTGCCTAATAATAAGGCCCTAAGACCTAACTAAATACTAAACCTCTTACTTAAGGAATATAGGGAATAGCTTATACTAACCTTAGCTAAACTTTTTTCTGCCTGCTTAAGAATAGTATACTATTCTAAGGCATTTAAGCACTCTACTATAGTAGTGCTAAGGAAGCTATAAAAGCTAGACTATATAAAGCTAGGAGCATATAGACTAATTACCCTACTTAATATAATAGCAAAGGTCCTAGAAGCTATAGTTACAAAGAGAATATCTAAGGAAACTAAAGATAGAAAGCTCCTCCTAAAAGAATAGATAGGTGCTAGGCCTAGAAGATCTACTACCTTAGCACTAGACCTTATTACTAAATAAGTTAGAACTATCTAGAAAGCTAGACCTAGGGCAGTAGCGTTAATGCTCTGCCTTAATATATCTAGAGCCTTTAATAAGGTATTATACTAGAGGCTGCTCTATAACATTAGGATAAAGGGCTTCCCTAACTTTATTATTAGCTTTATCTAATCCTTCCTCTAAGATAGGACTACCTACCTTAGACTAGGAGAATTTATAGACTAACTAAGGCTCTAAAACATAGGAATCCCCTAAGGCTCTATACTTTCCTTAATCCTCTTCCTCTTCTTTATATTAACTCTGCTCCTAACTCTATATAAAGGAAACACCTTAGTAATAGGGTTTATAGATAACTCTAATATCCTTATATATAGTATATTAATAGAGGAAAACTATAAATAGCTAAAGAAAGCCTACTAGAAATATAAAGAATAGGCAAGGAGACATAGGGCAGAGTTTGCACTATAGAAGTACTAGCTTATCTACTTTACTAGGAGCAGAAAGCATAACCTTAAAGCTATAGTTTAGATCTAGGGATTTAATAGGGAACTACTACCTTTACTTAGGCTCCTTAGAGTATAGGTAGATACTAAGCTTAGATAGGGTCTATATATTAAATAGGCAGCAGAAAAAGGAGCTAACTAGATGCAGTTACTCTAGAGGCTCTGCAAATCTATATAGGGAGCCTCCTTCTAAAAGGTAAGGCACCTATATATAGTAGTAGTTAGGCTAGCTATTACCTTTAGCTACTAAGTATAGTCTAACCTAGAAGGTACGTAAGGCTACTATAGAAACCTTACTAAGCCTATTAAGAAGATCTAAAGGGAAGCACTAAGGAATATTATAGGGGCATATAAGTTAGTTATAATAGCTATCCTTAAAAGAGAAGCAAATATTGCTTCCCTCTACCTATATACCTAGGACCTAGCTAGATAAGCATTTAAGAAATAAGATAGCTAACCTATATACTAGTATATTAAAGATAGATGCAAGGAGATAAGAAGATAGGCATAAGTAAGGAGAAGGAAGGGGCAATATGCAATACTAACCTAAACTAGATAGGAGGAAATCCTCTAACTAGTATAGAGCTAAGAGATAGTAATGCAGATATAGCTAGGAGGCAAGGCATAGTAGGCTAAGTACTAATAGAATAGGAAATAGGAGATAGAAAAGGAAGGAAGGAGGGCTAGGATAGTAGGAGAACAACTACCTATATAGATAACTACCCCCTCCTTAGTAGTAGGACTAGTACTATATAAGGGACTTACTAGACTATAGAGCACTATAATTACGCTCCTTAGAATAGAACATATTAGAATAAGGCAGTACCTTACTAAAAGGAGAGTCCTAGGATATATACCCGAATATAAGTATAGCTAAGGATAGGAAATACTAAAGTATATATATATATTTTGTCTAAGGTAGAAGGAGAGGAGACACCTACTATTCTAGGCAGAAGGATCTATAAACTAAAAGGACCTAGCTAATATAAAGAGAAGGCTATAGGTAGCAGCAAAGTAGCTTATCTAAGAAGGGGTTCTAGACTAATTCTTACTTGCAAGAGAAGAGGCATAAGAGGATAAGAGAAGAGAGAAGGGGAACGATAGGGCCTAGTAAAAGGAGGACTCGCTAGATACCTAGTATTGTCCGAAGGAAAACGGAAGCAAAGGAAGCGGCTACGCAGGCTATAGAGTAAAGGGATATACGAGGGTTTTTTAGAGGCTTTTCCCTCGACCGAAACCTATAGAGCGTGCTGCTTACTCTAGTTAAAGGAGGTAGACCGGCGTATAAGAATTATCTATCTATCTATTAATACTATACTAGATAAGACCTATATATTCCCTCTTATATCGTTAACTTTCTAGGTAAGTAGGCCGTTATGCGGCTTCCTCTTCTTCTATACTTCTACTACTTATTATATAACCTACTACTAATAATAATCTCGACTACTATTTACGACCTTTTTACCTTCTTTAACTGCTAATACTAATACTACGAAGTATCTTAACTCTTAATTTAATAGCGCCGGTACTATTATAATAGCCTCTAGTAGGCTAGAACGCTTAGTAGAAGCGCTACGCCTACTAAATTCTAGTAATAGCATACTTAGAAAGTAGCGTAGAAAGCGAGAAGAATTAGCTATCTCTACTACGTAGTAACTCTACTACTAACTAGCTCTCTAGCGACTCTAAACGCTTATAAGAACCGCTACGCCTACTAGATTTTAGTAATAGCATACTCGGAAAGTAGCGTAAAAAGTAAGAAGAATTAGCTATTCTCTACCGCTACGTAGCAACTCTACTACTAACTAGCTCTAGAGCGTTCTTACGCTATAACTCTATAGAAGCTACTATATTAATACTACTACCGCTAGCTCCTCGACTAGATAATACCGCCTTAGAAGCTAAGTTTTAAAAGTAAAAGGCTACCTATAATAAAAAATTAAAGGCTAGTACTCTAATAATAGAGGAAGAAATCGAATTTATAAAAATTAGCGTATACTACGATGCCTATTAGCGAAAGATCGATATAGATAGGCGTACTAACGAAGATTAGTCGCTAGAGCCTAATACTAAAAGTAGGCTCTTCGTCCGTAATACTAACTACTTCGTGCTATATAGTATAGAGTCTAGTAATAATAAAGGCGGAGCATCTTTTCCGTTTGCTACCTAAACTAGATTAGGTGCTAAACGCAAAGCTACTATTAACGAGAATAACGACGCTACTATTAATAAGGATAATAACGCTACTTCTACTATAGCTATAATATAGAATATAGCAAAGCCCCGTAAGTAGGCTACTTACTAGTCGTTTACGGACGTCGATATTAATACTATTTTAAATAAGGCTAACGAGAGAAGAAAAAATAACGTAAAGAAAAGTAAGGCTATAGGTAAGCCTAGAGAGCGCGTAAAGAAGTAAGCCCTCTAGGCTTAAGCTAATCTTACTAATATTAAGAGCATATTTAGAATAAATATATATTTAAGGATACTAAGAAGAATGCTAATCTTTATAACTAGCTAAACTTTAGTAGAATAAAGCGCAAAGCCGATATATTAAAGCAACTTATTGCCTCTATACTATAGAAGAATTATAAGACTGCTACTATAGATAAGCGCTTTCTTAACGAGGCTTATAAGTCCTTTAATAGTACTAGTACTATTAAAGCGAGTCCGGATAGTAATAAGCTTATTAAGAGAATAAGGTTAATATTAAAGTATTACTAAGTCCTTAGTACTGCCTTTATATATAAGCGCGAGACCGAGCTCTATAAGCGTAGGGGTAGCATTCTTATAGATAAGATAGACCTCGGGAAGACTATTATAATACTTGCAAATATTATTAGTAGTAAGTCGTCGAACCTATAGTAGAAATATACGCTAATCGTAGCAATCTTTCCGTTATATAATTTATAAGAGGCTGCGCCCTACTATAACTACGCATTTCTCTAGCTATAGTTTTATAGTCGGCAATTATAGTCGGTAGTAATTCTATAGTACTAGAAAAGATATAGTATAAACTATTGCTAGCACTATTACGTACTATAGCATTATAGAATAGTTCTTCTAGCGATATATTCTCGAAGATACGCTAAGAGAGCCTACGAATATACTATAGTAGGCGATTCGTCCTATCTAAGCATAACGGTATATAAGAGTATTATAGCGATAACGATAGCGGGAAAGCTAATATATATCCGAGATAGGCTAGTATATCGGCAGCTATAGGAGGCTAGAAGTATAGTATATATACTTAAAAAAGTTCCGTAGCTACCTAGGCTAGGTATACCTCTATATATAGTCTTAATTTCCGGTACCTCTTAATACTCTAATACTCTCGATTCTATCTATCTTCTTTTTTATCTAACCTCTAATAACCCTCGTACTATCTCTTTTTCCTTCTATCTATAATACCTTCTCTTCTACTAGACGATTTAGATAGTAATTCTAACGGGCTAGTATTAAACTCTAGCCTGCCTTTAGGTCTTACTAATATATAGATTAGAGATTTATCTAGTCCTAGAGGGCCGCAACTAGGTACTTTAAAATCGAATCTACGTCGACGTATATAGCTCCTAAAGGCTACGAGAATAGAGTCTTCTATATACTATAAACTACTAGCTCTAAGAAAAAGGATAATTATAAGAATGCCCTATATAGATACGGATAGGATATACTAGCCTAGCTTATCTTTAAATAGCTACGGTAAGAACGGGCCGAGCCTATCTAGCTTAGTAAGGAGATACTCTTCGCTACTACCGTCGCACCTAGAATAATAAGGTAGATATTTATATAGTTATAATCTAGACCCTATTATTCTTATACTAGCCTATAGTACCTACCCGATAACCCTAATACGCGAATATCTTCTTAAACTATATAACGGCTTAAGGAATATTAGGTAGAAGGACGCACTTTACGCTAGACGACGCTACTATAGACTAGAATAGCGCCGTAGAAGGCACTCTATCTAAAACGCTACGCGGAATAGGCGATAACGCTACTATAAAAGACCTAGAATATTAATCCGACGACGGAGATAGATAGAGGCGTAAGCCTACTTTAGACGCGCTTATAGAAGATAGAGAGATTATAGGTAAGGAAAGGAGGCTATGCCTTATAGAGTTATAATAATAGATACTCTAAGTTAAGGCTAATATTAAGCGACTTAAAGTAGAAGCTACCTAATAGAGAGTTGCCTTAGCTAGGCTAGACTAGAATAGGTTAGTTAGTAGCAACTAGCTCCTAAAGGCTAAAGAACCCTCTATATTCGAAGGAAAGAGCTAGGCTTAGTATAATAACTAAACCTATACTATAGAACGACTATTCCGTAGATATCTAGGTTTTAATAGTTACGAGGACTAAAAAACGAATTACGCTATAGATTATATAAGCAAGTTCTAGTAAGACTACTAGAAGCGATATATAGATTAGCTAGCGCTAGGAACTGCCCTATTCTAGCCTATAATAAAGGAGGTTATAATTAACTCTATAGGTTTGCTATTCGAGTAATACTAGAGAGCCTATAACGCGTTAAAAATAGTTAAATAAAGCAAGCGCACTTCTATAGAGCTTCTAGAAGAGATAAAGGAGCTCTAGAAGAAAGTCTAGAAGAATTAAGAAAGCTATAAGATCCTAGTATTCTACTCTACCTTATTACTACTACTACGATACTATATATAGTTATACCTAGTACTAGCTAAGTTACTAAAGGAAGCAAAAGAGTAGGCGAACTAGGCTTACTATCTTATCGGCGATATAGCAAATAAGGACGAGTAGTATAAGAATAAGCAAGTAGCGCGAAACTATAAGTATACTAGTACGAAGATAGCTACCTCTCTACTAAAGGGCAAATACGCGAATAAGTAGCATTTGCCTAAGCCGTTCTAAGATAGAGATAGGCTAGAACGGCCTAAATCGCCTTCTATATACTATAGTTATAGGTAGGTAGGCTATAAGAAAAGAGAATACTCTAACTCTAACCTCTAAGACTATAACTTAGAAAAAGAGAGGGTCTACTAATACGTAAATTCTATACTACTCTAACTAGCTTATAGCTAACTAGGCGTGCATATCTATATCGCTAAGGCCTAATAGCCCTAGAATTAGGCGTATAGTAGTCGCACGTAGCGTAATAACGCGCAGTTCTCGTCTCTCGTCTCTAGGTAGCTAGGCTTAGGAATCCTCGTAAGCACTATAGTTTAGATTAAGTAACGGCTACGCTCGTAGTTACGCTTCTATATTTAGCTTATAAACTCTTATATTAGCTATATTATCTCTCGTAATAGCTAGTAGGGCGGGTACGTATAGAACGTATAATAATACTAGAACTATAAATAAGAAACGTAGGGTAGATAATTAATTAATATCTATAGAGGAGAGCCTAAGCTCGCGCTTTTATAGGCACCCGAGCTACTAAGGATATACGGTTTCCGCCTATTAATCCTCCCTTTCTTTATGTCTAAATAGATACTCTAACAAACAATATTTTTATTCTAAAAAGATAGTTTAGTAGAACTAGCTTCTATAAAATAATAATAAACTAAGTGCTATTTATTATTTTTAACGTATTAGACGTTTATAACGTTAATATTTCCCTTTGCCGAACTAAACTAGCTAGTTCTGTTTACTATATATATATAGCTATACTAATCTTCTTAAACTCGTCTTTCTTATCGTCTAGGTAGTTAGTACTATTAAACGGAAAGTACTTTAACTAGCCCGAAAGAGCCTTCTTAATATATAAGAAAAAGCTCTAATCCTTTACTATATCCTTCTTAGCCTTAACTAAGCACTTATATAGCTAGGCGAATCTCTTCTTTGCCTACGGAACCTAGACTTCTTCGTACTACTTCTCGTAGGTAGTACGGTCTATATATAGAAGCATAAGAGCCTCTTAGCTTACCTCTAGTTCTTCTTAGCTGCGGCGTCCTATTAACGTATCTAAAACTAGCCTAAGGCTATTAAGCTATTGCTTCTAGGGAAGTCTACGCTCCTATAGCTTATTAGGGAAATTAGCGCCTATAAACGTCTTAGATATTAGTAGCATCGTAATATTACTAACGAGGACCTCTAAGAAGCTTAGGGTATTCTTTCTAACTAGCTCTTAATTACGGTACTTAATAAGCGTTAGGTAGACTATACGTCGCGAGGAGACGCTAGAGTTCTCTCTATAGGCAATTGTCTAATATATTAGTACTAATAATAGGCGGAAACCGCATATCCTTAGCAGCTTAAGTGCCTATAAAAGCGCGAGCTTAGGCTCTCCTCTATATTAATTAATTATCTACCCTACGTTTCTTATTTATAGTTCTAGTATTATTATACGTTCTATGCGTACCCGCCCTACTAGCTATTACGAGAGACGATATAGCTAATACGAGGGTTCGTAAGCTAAACGTAGGAGCGTAACTGCGAGCGTAGCCGTTACTCGATCTAAACTATAGTACTTACGAGGATTCCTAAGCCTAGCTACCTAGAGACGAGAGGCGAGGACTACGCGTTATTACGCTATATACGACTACTATACACCTAATTCTAGGGCTATTAGGCCTTAGCGATATAGATATGCACGCCTAGTTAGCTATAAGCTAGTTAGAGTAGTATAGGATTTACGTATTAAAATAGAGCCGAAGGTAGGGCTATATAATATCTTCTACGAACAAGAACTACTAAAAACACGAAAAGAAGGAAGAAGTTACTTATAGTCTAATAGCACGAACTACGATACGAGAAGCAAGCGATTAATTATAATAAGCCGCTAGAACGCACTTTATTATATATAAGCCTAGGCGGAACTAGACAACTTAGAAGGACTTAAAAGCATTAAGGCTACCTTCTATATAGGGATAGTCTTTAACCCTAAGAAAGTTATAAACTCTTAGTCCTATTACGACTTAGAATCGATAGTGTTTTAAAACGCCGACGATTAGCTATAGAAGGCTAATAGTATAGCTTATCTATAGCTTTCCGAGGATTCGCTTAAGGTTACTATGCCTATATAGAGGGGTCGTTATAGCTAGGATAGCCTAAGGAATACGATATTACGAGCTATATAGAGTTTAGCGAGCTAGGGAAAGGATATAGGATCGTATTACTACTCGCACTTCCCGGTTTCGCTATAAGGCTACGTTTCGTAACTTTAGTTACTCTGTTTTCGGAAGGGTTTAATAACTCTTCCTATATTAGGTATAGGCTTAGAACGGCCCCTATACTTCCCTATTGAAGGTTTCTAAAAGGCTCTAGGAACATATAGTACTAAGGAATTAACGATAGGCCGGACGTTTATAATAATATAGGTCGGGAGTATTATAAGCCGGATAGACTAAGAAACCGACCTCTAGGAAATTATTACGGGTAACTACTAGGTATTACTAGCTACCCCTAGTTTTAGGAGAGTTTAATTAGCTCTTCCTATATTTAGTATAGGCTTAGAATAGCCCCTATACTTCTCTATTAGAGATTGCCTAAAGGCTCTAGGAAGACATAGCACGGAGGGATTACCGATAGGCTAGACGTTTAAAATAATACGGGTTAGAAGTATTATACGCTAGATAGACTAGGAAACTAACCTCTAGGAAAGTTTATAAGTAACTACTAGGTATTACTAGCTACTCTTACTCGCAATTTACGAAGTTACGAATTTCCTTTTGCTATATCTAAATCTAGAGTTTCTATTTCTTATTTTGTTTTTAATTTAGCGAGAACATTCCTTTTATTATGCAATAAACTAGTACTACTATTACTACTAACTTTACCTAATGCTAACTAAACTAGCTAGTTTAGTTTATTATTACCGACCTTTAGCCGAAAATATGCTAAACGATCCGACTAATAATTCCTCTGCCGGCACTAATAACCTAGATACTACTATTAACTCTAGTAGTGTCTTAGATAATATTAGTATAGAGGATCGCAATTAAGAGTTCCGTTACTAACCTACCTAGTTTATCGGACCTAATAGAGGAGTTAAACGACCGGTTAGAAGCTCTCTAGGCTCTACTAACCTTTTAGCTTGTCCTAACGGAACGATAGGAATAGGTAATACTTATTCTCGTCGACGAGGAGCTATAGGACTATAACTCCCTATTAATACTACTATTAGCCTAAGCGTCGAGCAGTTTTAAGCCTTAATTTCTATAAGCTAACCTTCTATACCTTTGCCTAGTTCTAAGGAGATAGGATACTTCGAAGGGTTAGACGTTACTAAGTTCGTTAAGTATTTTAAAGACTTATACTAAACTTATAGAGGCGACTAGAGCGATAAAGCTGCTAAAGTCGAGAAGCTAGTTAGCTACGTTTATCGATATTAGCGTCCTATAGTTAAGAAGCTCGAAGGGTACGAAAGTCGTAACTATAGGCTATTTAAAAGCAGCCTTCTTAAAGAGTATCGCAAGTTTAATAGCTAGCGCATACTCGGAGATCGGTCGTATCTTTCCTAGCTATCCCTATAAAAGCTAGATAAGCTAGAGGAGATTTCTAAGTATATTCGGAACTTCGAGATCTTTTCTACTATAATTCCTCTAGAAGATTTAGATAACTTTAGCCGTATCTAGATGTTTTTAAAGCCTCTATCTAAGCCTATACGGAAGAAGATTTAGAATAAAGCGAACCTAGATATAGATCGTCTCTATATATTTCGTAACTTTACGAGAGTAATTTTAGCTATAAAAGCCGAGTTATAAAAGAATAAAACTAATAAAGCCTTATATAAGGATAATCGCTCTATTCTAGCAGGAAAGCTAGTTAAAGCGATAAGGAATACTACCTCTCGCCTAAATCTAGTCTCCGTAGCGATAAGCGCTATATCTAAGGTAAGCCCTAATATTAAGAAGCTAACTAAATAGTTAGCTGCCCTTGCCCTTGCTCTTTTAAAGAACTAGGAACCTGCGTATAGACCTCTACGCAGTAGCTAAAAGGATAAGGAAGTACTAGAGATCTAAGCTATAGTTATAGCCTATACTACCTTAGAGATTAAAATAGGTATAGCTTGCTAGGAGTATAGTTTAGAAGGCTACCGTAGTAGAGACTATCCCTACTTTAATTAGCTTCTAGATTAAGAATTTCTCTATAAGGACAAGACTCGCCGAATGTGTCCTAGCCGAGCTAGCAGAGAAATAAGACCTCTTAGGTATAGCTAGGATAAGAAGTCTCCTTAGTTAAAGGTTGTTCTCCTAGCTCTTAAATAAGCTATTAGTCTAATTAACGTTAGCAAATATATTAGCTTTAATACTCTACGAGCCTCGTAGAAGTCTAACTAGCGTAAACGTCCTATCTCGATTAACGCTAGTATAGCTAGGTTTAGGACTATAGAGTATATAGAGGAATATAAGCCTATAGGATCTCTCTTTATTCTAGGAGAAGAAGAGGATAAAGAGGATTATAACGCTGCCTATATAGCTATATAGTCCTCTTAGAAAGCCGTCTAGAATCCCTCTCGCCCGACTACGTCTCTAATAAAAGCTATAAAGGCAAATATAGAGAAGTAGAAGTAAGCTACTAAAACGGAAACTAGCAACTCTCGTAGAGAGCAAGTACTACTAGAGATAATAGAATATTATCGCAGAGGTAAACTAAGCTTATCTTAAGGAGCGGCTTTGTCTTAGATATAGGGAAGATCCTAGACTCTAGCGGTTCCGAATTCCTAGAATATAGAAATGCAAGATGCTTAATTCGGTCCTATAGTCCCTTCTAGAGGCAAAGCGAAAGGGGCGTAGAGGGCTAAGCCGAAGATATAGAAGTTAGATAACCTACTTAAGAAGGCTATTCCTATAGATAAATAGAAAGCGTTCTAGTCTAATAGGCTCCTTAGAGCACCTCTAGTTATAGAACTTAGGGAACTATAGCTATTTAGGTAGTAAGCTCTTAGTTAGTTCCTATATAGAAAGAAGCCTATAGATCTATCCTATAGCGCTGCACTCGAGCGCTATTATGCGTTAAAATAGAGACTAGATAGCACGGCTACCTTTATAGTTAACTTCGCTTAGATCTATAATAGAATATAGGAGTATAATTCTGCTAGCTATTCCGATAAAGATAGCAAAGCGCCTAGAAGGGAGGAGAGCAAGGATAATAATAAGGGCGACGTAGGCCTTTATTAGTATAGAGAGCTAGAGATTAATGCTTTCCTAATAGATTCTTTCGACTCTTCTAAGCAGCTCGAGGGAGAGTAGGTATCCTTAGATAATAACTAGAAGGAGCTAAGCAACGACGAAGTCTAGTTCGATGCGAAGGAGTAGAATAATACCGAAACATAGCTCTTATCTATTTCTCTTAATTAGGAGGAAGCGGACGAGAAGATTATTTTCTAAGATATACTAGAGATTACTATTATAATAGCAGTAGATCTCTTAGTTCGGCTAGTCTCTAGTATAGAGGCGTTGCTATATATTCCTACTTCTAAGCTATATACGGACCCGGATAGTATCCTCCTAGACTTCTATAAGGACTACCTACTTATTCTAAGTATCTATATCTATACGACTCTTAGGGAGGCTCGATAGGTATACGATGTCCTAATTAATAAGAGAGCGGAGAGTATAATTATAAGCTACGAGAGGGCTTAGAGCTTAAGGCTTCCTATTTTAACTAATATTACGGCTACTATATATAGTATCTCTAGCAAGGTTACCTTTATTAGGATATATCGTAACGTCTGCGTAGAGGTATACGAAGTTGTTATTTTTATAATATTCTTTATTGCTAGCGATCTTAAGACGCTAACTCTTCTAGAAAGGCCGTAGGCCTAAAGGACTCGGCTTTCCTCTAGAAACTATAATAATAGCTTCTAGGAAGGTATAATCGCTAACGACCGTAGGAACCTTATTTATTTTACTAGGATAGTAGGCAATAATAGGTGCAGAATAGTCGACGATATTCTTTATAGGTCGGGAAAAGATTAGGTGCTAAGATCCGCTTTAGCCCGATCTTAAGCACTAATATAGGTAGGGCTAAAACGCGCTAAACCGAGCTAAAGAGTATTCTTAAAAGAATAGCTAAACTAGTGCCTAGAGTAAATACGGCGCTAGATTATAGGATGCTCGAGAAACTAGCGGGAAAGCTTACTAAAGAGGAGGAGAACTAGTTTAATAAGCCTATCTGCAAGCATCCTCGTAGTAAAACTATTTTCTTTAAGAATAAAGGCGAGTATAACTACCTTAGCTACTAGCACCGTTCCTACTTTAAAGATCCTAAATTCGAAGAATTAGTCTTTAACTATATAGCCTAGTATAAGTTCCTCGTAGAGTTATATACGGATTCTAAAGGCTTAGAGGCTTATAACGAGATAAGAGAATTTATTAGGAAACAAGTTCGGAACGTCCCTCTATTATTCCTACTAATTCGTCCTAGCTAAAAGGCCGATAATACTCTCTACCGGGGCCTCTAGTATAAGTTTACGTAGAACCCGGACCTCTAGGAAAGGCTTTTATCTACTATACTATATAAATTAGTATACTCTAAGGCTAAAGACTGCTCTTATAGTATAGGGTTCTTTTATAATAAAGCTCCTATAAAGCGTCGAAGCAAATAGGGGCGGAATAAGCTTAGAAAGCGCCTTATAGAGCTAAGGAAGTATCTGTTTAGGTAGCTAGATCTTGCTAGTAAGAGCTCTAGGCTACTTCCGGGAGCCTCTAAGGCTAGTTCTAGGACTGCTAAGATAGCTTCGGGCACTAGTAGGGGCATTCTTAGGAGCTCTAGAACACCTATAAGTACTAGTAGAGGGAGCTTTAGAACAGCTATAGGACTAAGTAGGGAGCTAAGTAGGCAGCTTCGGGCGCTAATAGGGAGCTAGCCGGGAACGATTAGGGATGCTAATATTATAGGAAGGGCGCTAAGTAAAGTCTTAACTAATCTACGTATAGACTAGCGGCTCTTACTAAGTAAACTAGCTAGTTTAGTTCGATTATTACGTAAGAACTAGTAGAACTTGCCGAGTAAACTAGCTAGTTTAGTTCGATTATTACGTAATATATATAATAATCTTATATTCTTACTCTTTCCGGAACTAGTCGGGTAGCGTTTAGAAAGCCTAGAGCTCTATTTCTAGAAGGATTCTTCTAGCGACCTGCTCTTTCCTAACTACTTTAGGAACCTCTTTTCCCTATAGAACTTAGAACTTAAGGTTCTCCTTCCGGATAAGTATTCTTACGACTCTAAAGATAGATACGAATCTAAGGGCGACTATAAACGAGGTATAGTTGCTAATATTATTTATAAGAAAATCTGCTAGAATTATAGAGTTCGCTATAGTAAACTGCTACTAAACGTACTCTTAGACCCGGATACGCAAGCTAAATTCTCTCTAGAAATTAGGGCGTTTACGATATATAAGCGTATAGTAGATAAGGTTAGATCCGTTAACGCGGACGTATCTATAATAGATAGATCGAATCCTAGTAGTAATCTATATTAGAGAAAGAAAGCACTTGCTTTAAAGGAAGCTATGCTACCTAGAATAGGCTCCTTTAACGGAAAATACTTAATTAAAAAGTTTTCTAGCATTCCGAAAGGTTTAAGGCTTACGCTAGAATAGCTCGCTTAAATTAAGCCTACTATTTTACTATTAGATCGGGAGCTATATCTTCTAACTAAGATACTATATAATCGGGAAGCTATACTTACTTAGAATTTTAAGCATCTCGGTTATATTAAGCCTACTATTACTCCTCCTTAGGTTATTTATACGATTCTATATAAGCTATAGTAGCATCCTAGTTTCCGACTCTAGAGCTCTCTCGAGAGGGAAGTCGTAAAAATGCTCCGTAAGCATATAGACGCCGGCGCTCTTAAACTATACTATAGTACCTATTAGAATCCGTACTTTCTTATAAAGAAGAAGACTAACCTAGGAGAACTAAAGAAGTATCGTCTAATTAATGCTGCATAGAAGTTTAATACTATAACTATACGCGATGCTAACCTTTCTTCTAATACGGATAGTTTTTCTAAAGCTTTTATAGGATATATAATCTCGTCCTTAGTTAATATCTTCTCTAGCTACGATTAGATTCTACTAGACGTAAGAAGTTAGAACCTTATAGGTTTCGATACTCCTCTTAGCCTACTATACTAGACGATACTACTATAGGGAGCTACGAACTCTATCGCTTAATTTGTTCGAATTATTATGCTTATTCTTACTACTTAAATACCTTATGCTGCTAAACCTTTCCTTAATAATATAGCTATTCGCAGTCTAAAAACGAAGTATAGTAACGAGGAGGTTAAGCCTAGACTCCGCCGATTTGTAGTAGAATATATTAAGAACTTAGACGAGGTACTTGCCGACCTTAAGAGAGTAGAACTAACGGTTTATAGGGAAAAGCTGCAGCTATACTATAAATAGATTAAGATAGTAGGTTATGTTACTAATAAATATAGCAGACACCTAGATACGGAACGAGTAGCTAAGCTCGTTAAATAGCCTACTTCTACGGATTAGAGAGAAGTCTATATTCTTATAGGAATATTCGTATACTATAAGATCTAGCTTAAGGACTTCGCCTAGTTACTAAGGCTACTCTTCTCTCTCCTAAAGAAGGACGTTAAGTTCGTATAGATAAAAGAATATTAGCAGTCTAAGGATGCGATTATAGAACTCCTTATCTCTACGCTAGCGCTAGTAGCACTAGACTATAAACTAGAGAGAGGGTTAATTATAGTAGGCGTTAATTCTAGCCTTTACTCGTAGGGATACTATATATCTTAATATAACCGGAAAGATAGTAGGGTTCGATACTCTTCTCGATTTAAGTTAGAATTATTCTCCGCTTCTAAGCAACGCTATAATGCTAGGAAGCGCAAGTATCTCGGTATTCTTAAAGCACTAAAGAAGTGTCGTCTATAGTTATTTAGTGTTTTCTTCTAGCTAGAGGTAGACGCTAATACGCTAGTATATTAACTTAATAAGGCTGCTACGGACCTCCCGAACGCAGCTATTATAAGATAGCTAGTATAGATTAGGTTATTCGACTTTAATATAGTATATATACCTAGGAAGAAGCATACGGCTACTAATAGGCTGTCTCGTAAGCCTCCGATAGAGCGGGACACCTAAGAACTAGTAGAGGAGGGCGATATTAATAAGATAATCGATAACTAGTTTTTCGCCTACTCTACCTACGACCTCGTCGCCTAAGTATTCTCTACTCGAGCGGAATTAGAGGAGAAAGTACTAAATAGTACCTACTCTTAGGACTCGAGAAACATCGCATTCTTCTTTACTTACCTACGTTATCTACTAGACCTGTCCCTAATAGAATATAGGTCTCTACGGAAATATATACTTAAGTTCTATATAAGTAAGGAGGGTTAGCTTATAAGATAGAATCGTGTCGGTAGTATCCCTTAGAGAGTTGTCGATAATAATAACTATCGCGAAAGAATTATTACTGCCTGCTATAACTACTATAGATACCCGGGCCTAGAACGGACATATAGAACAGTTACTAAACGATAGTAGTAGGACGGTATTTATACTATAGTAGTTTGTTTCTATAAGAGTTACTAGTAATATACGCTTAGGAATAGTTACTAGCGTCCTAGCCTACTCTACGCTTCTAAGAAGTAATATCTTAGAGAGCGATAGTACCTAGATATAGTATTTATTAGCACTAGGCTTTACCTCGTTATTGCGAGAAAGGCTATTTCTCGATAGCTAGAGGCCCGATTAATATAGATAACGGACAATCGTAAGGTTAACGCTAGACACGTTATAAAGTTTATCTACGAGGACTTAATTTGCCGCTAGAAGGCTATAGCCGAGATCTATATAGATAAGGGCGGAGAGAATATTTAAGAAGCGCTGCTTACTAGCTATAGAATTAAGTAGGTTACGATCTCCCCCTACTATCTATAGGCTAACGGAATTATTAAACGGGGCTACCGTCTAATTCTAGCGGCCCTCTTTAAGCTTATAGGCAGAGGAGTAAGCGCTGCAGCTAAATATATTCCCTCGGTTCTTTAGGCGGAACGTACTACGACTAACTAGATAATAGGGCTAACTCTAGCGGAGATAATAATAGGCAGGGACACTATATTACTAGTAGAGCTTAAATTCCGTACTTACCGAGTAGCTAAGTAGGAAATAGTCCGTAACTGCCCTTCCTTATTAGCGATGCGAGCTGCGGCTATAGAACGGATATATACGACGCTTAAGGAAGCTCGTGCTCGATAGAACTAGCTATAGAAGCATAATATTAAGTACTTTAATAACTATAAAAATGCTAATTAGTAGGAGCTTCGTCCTAGGCAGATAGTAGTTATTTACTAGTCGGAACTAAAAACGAGCTTCTCGAATAAGCTGCGGTACTAATAGCGAGGTCCGTTTCTTATATATACTATTATTCGTAACGGGAAGGCATATAAGATTAAGAAGCTTAGCGGGAAAGTCCTTTACTATACGTTCCCTAGGTTTAACCTAAAGCTAGTACTATACTAGAGGGATCCGGAGGCTATAGTTTCTTAAGAGGACGACTTTAATCTAGAACGGCTAGGTCCTCTACCTCCTAAGCTACGGCCGCGTAGTTATCTACACCCTTAGGTCTAGATTAGTAAGCTATTAGAAATAACTTAAGAAGAGAGAGAGGAGTATGTTTATTAGCTAGACATTCTAATACTAGAGGAATCCTAGTAGGCCCCTAATTTTTAAAAAAAATTGTTTCTAGTTACGTCCGTCTTAGTATAAGAAATAGGGAGAAACGTATTACTTATTACTCTTATATAGCTAGTGCTATAAGAAAGGGAGGATTAGTAGCGGAAGTAGAATAGACCTTAGGAAGCTAGATAAAAGGACTGTTACTATAAATAAAAGGATCTACTATTAGGAGAATACTAGTTCCTATAAGAGCGAAGTAAAGCTAGAAGTTAGGGGCCTTAGGCCTTACTAGTGCTTAGTAAGCGGCTGCTACCGTATTGCTTAGCGTATAGTATTCGCATACGCGAAGCATACGATATATAATAACTCTGCAAGAATTAGCGCTATCTTCGGACGGAGGTCTAAGGTAGTCTATACGTTGCTATATACCCTCTTATAGTTCTAATTCTTCTACCCTATACGGGGTAGCGGCCTATAGATACTAATATTAGATAAACGAGAATTGCAAGCGCGTCGTACCGAGAACGTAGGCTCTATACTATAAGCTCTACTAATATAGGAACTAAGCGAAGAGACGCTAAACCTTAAGGAGATAATAGTAGACGATAATATTAACGCAGAGTATAGGCAACTCGAACGCAAGACAGAGGAGCTTTATAAGCAACTTATAGTACGTATACTTCGAAAAGAGCGTAAGCGTCTCGAGCGCAAGCTCGCTACGATACTAGAAGGTAACGACTCTCCTTCCGGCGGATCCGAAGCCTACCGTATATAGAGTAGCGCGAAAGGGAACGCTAGAGAGGAAAAAGAAGAAGCTAGCGACGCTAGTACGGCTAATATACGGAGCGTACGCAACGCGCTATTAGGAAGCTTATTAGCAAAGAGCGCGAAGATACGCGATCTAAAGCCGTTTAAGGGTAAAAGCAAAGATAAGGCTCGGAAGTTTATCCGCTACCTTAAGATAATCTTCGTTAATAATCTAATAACGTACTATAGCCCTTATAAGAAGGCGCTATATACTATTATATAGCTTATAGGCAAGGCGAAGGATACGTAGCATAACTAGTACGACGCTAAAAATCTTCTAGCTAAGTATAGCTAGGAAGACTTCTAGCGGTTTGCATATAACGTAGTTAGAGATTAGGCAAACCGCACGCTCCTTACTACTATCGAGTACGAGAAGGCCTATTAGCGTAAAGGGCAGAGTATATAATAGTTCGCGAACGAGTTAGCCTATCTAGAGGCGCAACTTAGCAACTACCGCAAGCCGCAGCTAGTTCGCTAGCTACTCGCGAAGTTAAGAGCTCCCTTATAGAGGGATATTATTAAGAACTATAATACGACGGGGTTTAAGAGAGCCGACTTCGTAGCGCTTACGATACGTTTAAAATAGGCCGAGAAGGCTATATTCTTACGGAGCAACTATAGAGGTTTATTAAGTAAAAGCAGGCTAGGTAAGTATATCGGACGCGAGACGTAGGCAAACTATAAGCGCAAGGGCAGCGATAATACTACGGCGCGATTCGGGAAAGAGAAATTCTACCCTAGTAGGTAGCGTTAATTTAAGAGGGATAAAGACGACCCGGACTAGAAACTTAAAGCTAAATGCTATAGGTATAAGGAAAAGGGGCATATCCGGTCGGAATGCCCCTAGCTAGACCTATAAAAGCCGCCTACTATACGTAGAGTAGCTATAAGCGGGCCGCTAAAAGGCAAGGCATCTAAGAAGACCTATAAGCTCTAGATACTATAATAAGCGGAATAGATTACCTACCTATATAGAGTAGGCTAGCGATTCCTATTATAGCCGAGGTTAAGATAGATACGGGCTATATACGAGCTAAGTACGTACTTAATAGGGGCGCCGATATTAATATAGTCTCTAGATTCTACGCTCTATAGCATAACCTTCTAGTAAGGAAGAATACTACTTTACTGCTAGCTACGTCCTTTACTAGGTAGCTAGGGCACTATTACGATACGTATTATATACGCCTATAAGCTACCGACTCTAAGAAAGCGACTTATATATATAGGGGTATCTTTTATATATATAATATACTAACTCCTTATATCTTGCTAGGCCGGCTATAGCGTATAGCCTATAGAGTAATAGAGGATACTAGTACGGATAAGTAGACCTTTAGGTCTAGAGGCAAGACGCATGCGGTATAAGTACGCAAAGCGCATAAGTTTTATAAGGACCTTTAAAAGGCCCCGTATATCTTTGCCGTATTACTCTAGAAGGTAGATACTAGCTAAGAGCCGCTACCTACGGAGTTCTAGGACTTTGCAGACCTCTTTAATCCTATAGAGGAGATAAGGAGTATACTAGTCGAAGGCGCTAAGTATGCGATTAACCTACTACCTAGTACTAAGCTGCCGTTTAAGCTACTATATTATTAGTCTAGCTGCAAGCTTAGTAAGTTAAGTCGTTACCTCTAAGAAGCGTTAGAGTACGATTAGATCGAGCGGAGCAAAAGCGAGGCGGGTGCGCCTATCCTATTCGTTCCGAAGAAGAATAGTACCCTACGGTTATATATAGATTACCGTAGATTAAATAAGATTACGGTAAAGAATTGCTATCCCCTACTACTTATTAGCGAGACGCTAGATAGGCTTATAGGAGCCGTATAGTTTACGTTGCTAGACCTTATAGATGCGTACTATCGCATCTATATAAGGCTAACCGACCGCTAGAAGACTACGTTTCGTATATAGTACGGATACTTCTAGTATAAGGTAATGCCTTTCGGGTTAACTAACGCACTAGCTACCTTTTAGAGGTATATTAATAGAGCCCTCTTAGGCCTCGTAGATATATACTATATAGTATACCTAGATAATATCCTTATATATAGCGCCTTACGTAAGGCCTATATACGAGACGTATATACCGTACTAGAGCGACTCCGGAAGTTCGAATTATATACTTAGCGCGTAAAATGCTACTTCTTTAAGAAGAAGGTTAAGTTCCTCGAGTTTATCGTACGCTTTAAAGGCGTAATAATAGATCCTCGTAGAGTCGACGCAATTGCGGCGTAGCTAACGCCTATAACGCTTACTAAGGTATAGTCGTTCCTTAGGTTCGCTAATTTCTACTAGCGATTTATATATAGGTACTCTAGGATTATCGCTACTTTAATAGCACTATTAAAAGGGGCTAAAGTAGATAAGAAGCTAGGGCGTATTAGCTAGAGCGAAAGCGAGGAGCTTACGTTCTATAGGATTAAAGACGCATTCTAAGCTACTCTACTACTAAGGCACTATAACCCTACGGCACGTACGTAAGTTAAAACTAATACGTTAGACTTCGCAATTACGGGCATTCTAAGCTAGTTATTTAAGGATAGGAACTAGCATCTAGTAGCATTCTTCTTACGAAAGATAATTCTAGCAGAATATAACTATAAGACTTATAATAAAGAGCTTCTAGCTATTATAGAAGTATTTAAGGCGTAGCGGCCGTATCTTAAAGGCGCCTTATATTCGGTTACCGTACTTATCGACTACGCTAACCTTAAAGCCTTTATAATAATAAAGTAACTTATAGGCAGATAGGCTCGTTAGGCCGTATTTCTAGCTCTATTTAATTTCGTAATTAAGCATCGACTAAGGAAAACAAACTTAGCCGATACGCCGTTAAGACGTAGTAACTATATATATAAATAGGCGTATATATCGAACCTACTACTAATACTATAGAAGAAGCTCTAGGTATATAGTATAAGAGCTAAGTGCGGCGATTAGGCGTTCCTCTAGCGTATCGCAATTATAATATAAGAGCAACTCGCAAGTATAGCCTTAGGGCAGCTTCTAGAAGAGTGCGTATAAGACTGCTTCTTAAGTAGCGTATATATCGTACGCGTAGCGGTTGCTATAGAAGGACTATACCTAAATATCTTAGACTTAGTTCTTAACTTTACTAAATTGCTAACGCTATAGGAGCCTAATACGAAGGAACTCTTCGAGAAGGCGTAGCGTAGTAGAGGCGAATGCGATAGGTATCGTATTAGGGAAGAAGTACTATATTATAGCGATTAGCTATATCTTCCTAAGAACTACGTACTACGGACGTAGGTAATCCGCATATACTATAATAATCTACTCGCTAGTTACTTTAGTAAGGATAAAACTACCGAGTTAGTATAGCGGAAGTATTACTAGCCGGGAATATCTACGGACATTAGCTAGTACGTCTAATTCTATTAGGAGTATTAAGTATTAAAGGCGAGACGCTATCGACTATACGGCGAGCTATTAGTATTGCCGCAGCCGGAGCTTCTATAGAAGGAGCTAACTATAGACTTTATTACGGACCTGCCGCCTAGTAAGCGAGACGTATACGTATATAATACGGTCCTAGTAATTATCGACTAGTACTCGAAGATAAACCTCTTCGTACTAACTACTAAGAAATATATAAGCGTAGACCTCGCATAGATTCTAATTAATAGGGTAATTTGCCGATTCGGAATGCTATATAGAATTATAAGCGATAAAGGCACTATCTTTACTAGCTAGTTCTAGTCGGACTTCTACTTTAAGTCGTATATAAACCGCAAGCTATCTATAGCCTTCTATCCGCAGACTAACGGGCAGACGGAACGTGCTAACTAGACGCTAGAATAGTACTTACGTATCTTCTATAACGATAAGTAGGACGACTAGGCGATATTGCTACTTTAGGCGGAATTAGCTTATAATAACGTAGTATATCTAACGTTTAAAATAAGTCCGTTTAAGGTAGTATACGGCTATAACGCGGAGATTGCAACGAGTACGCGAGTTGCTCGGAACGAGCTCTTTAGGAGAGAGGCACTAGTAGCAATTAACGCTACGAAGCGACTACGAGAAACGTACGAGGACCTTACGAAACGCTAGCAATACGTAGCTAAAGCGTAAGCTAGATACTTTAATGCTAGGTATAAGCCGATAGAGTTTAAGGTTAGCGATATAGTATTATTATCCTTAAAGAACCTCCGCTTAAAGATGCCTATAAAGAAGTTAGCACCGAAGTTTATAGGTCTATTTAAGGTAATTAACGCGATTAGGAAGTAGGCGTACTACCTAGCCTTACTAAGCGTATAGCGCGTTTATAACGTATTCTATATATCTTTACTAAAGCCTTAGAAAGGCGCCGTAGGCGACGCGGATGCGGAAGGCATGCCGCTCGTAGAAGAAGACTTAGGTAAGTAGCAAGTTAAAGAGATCCTAGATACGCGAGTTAGATATAAGAAACGTTAGTAGTTAGTTAAGTAAATAGGCTAGCCGGAAGAATATAATATATAGGAACTAGTCGAGTATATTAGAGAATATAAGGCACTAGATAAATTCGAGGCGACGTATAAGGTAAATAAGCGTAGCCTAAAGGTAACGTAACGGCGCGCCGTACGTAATACGTAGGTATAAAAGGTAGAATAAATAGCTTTTTATTCTATAAATAAGCTTTATATTATTTATAGGGAGCTAACTAAAACATTTATCGTAGCGTATCGTATATAGCGCGCGCGAGCGGCGTATATACGGAAGTATAGAGAAGCGTAAGGAGCGCTAGCTTAAACATCCTCTATAGCTAGCTTATACTTAGAGGCCTCCTTCTCTAAAGAGGCCTCCTCTACCTTATCCTCCTTCTTTAAGGATAGATAGAGGCTAATAGTAGCGTTAATAGCGTCCCGCTCTACTAGGACGCCGCTATACTTAGTAATCTATAAGTGCGGTTAGTATATAATACGAAAGCGATAAGCTACTAGACATATCTAAGTAAGTAGCTCTATTATACCCCTAAGGGTGCTATTAAGCTAGGTAGCCTTATAGATAAGCGCGCGGAACCCCTACGGAGCGCCGCTGCTACTCTCCTTCTTAGTAGGCTTACCGCTAGCTAGCTTACTATCGTTAGTCTAGAGACACTTTATAACCGTCTTAGTCTCTATACGCGTAGTTAGCAAATACGAGACGTAAGCGATACGCATACTATACGCGATATTAAAAGGAGAACTTACTAGCGTAGGTAGCGTTTAGCTAGGTCTAAGTATCTACTACCGCTTACTAGCTATTAGCTTATGCTGCATCGGTCCTATAGTAGCTAAGCTCGGCCTAGCGACGTACTAGCGCGTTATATACGTCGTATATACGACGTACTACCGACTTAATAGCTTCGTAGTAGGTCTACTTATAGGCATGCTTGCTACGTATATAGCGTATATACTTCTTAGTATTAATATCCTTAGGTAGCTTGCTAGAGCACTTAGCCTAGCCTATACCGTAGTTAGCATATAAATAGAATGCGATAAGATAGTAAGTAGGAAGGGACTTACGGTTGCGTCTACCTAGATCGTAGTTATTGCGAATATAACGATTATACTACTTAAGGTACTTAGTCTTAGCTATACTAATATAAGGAGTAGCGGGAGCTAGGCCGAGTGCGGCGCTAGTATATAGTATAGTAGCGGCGCCTATAAGGCATTAGCGCTTCGTAGCTAGCGTGCGGTTAGAAGGGGCTATAGGTCTATTAGTAATAAGGTCTAGTAAGGAGCCTAGCTTCGAGAACGGAAAGCGAGCGCGCTTTATAGGCGCACCGCCGCTAAGTAGGAGTTAGGCCGATAGCGACCCGCCCGGTATACGCTTACCCTAGCCTCCGCTTATTATTAGGCTAGAGCTAATATAGTTGCTATTATAGCTATCTCCTTTAAGACGTCTAGCAGTATTAGGGGCTAGGGATAGGCTTAGCTATAGGCTACTACTAGGGGTATTAAGGCTCGCCTAAGGCAAGCGCGCGCTGCGTATACTATCTATCTAGTTGCCCTTACCTAGTATAATGCTGCCTAAACGTAAAAGAGGGGATTAGCTACTAGCTAAACTTAAGGCGTAGCTACTAGGCGTACTAGTATTTCTACCGGTGCGCTCTAGGCCTACCTACGAGCTACTTAATAGAAGGGCTATAGTAGCCTCTTTGCCCTTAGGTAGATTCTTATTCTTCTTAGGGCCTATCTTATAGTAGTTCTTAAGTATATACGGGGAGCGTATATAGAGAGTGCGAGGAGTATATATATATATAGTAAAGCGAGTATAAAGCGCGTCTAAAGAAAACTAAAATAACTAAGTATTAATATTATAGAAGAAGTTTAGAAGCGCGCAAGCAAGAATTTATAATACTATTACCGCAATAAATATAATAACGCGCATTGCTATTAATAATAATATACGGTAACGACTTACTTACGTTACGCACGCAAATCGTAATAGTAACGTACGATAGAACTTAATAGAAGGCCTACGAGCAATAAGAGATACGCGGACGTAATAGGGACGTTGCGTATACGAAAAGACTGCTACCCGCCTATCGAGCTAGAATAGCTCGATAGGGGGAGGGAGGCAGTTATAAGAGCGAAGTAAAGCTAGAAGTTAGGGGCCTTAGGCCTTACTAGTACTTAGTAAGCAGCTGCTGCCGTATTGCTTAGCGTATAGTATTCGCATGCGCGAAGTATACGATATATAATAACTCTATAAGAATTAGCGCTATCTTCGGACGGAAGTCTAAGGTAGTCTATACGTTGCTATATACCCTCTTATAGTTCCTAATTAGCCTAGGCTCCTAGAAGTAACGAGGGATAAGATTAGGCGACTCTTACTTAATTTTAGCTAATAGCTGCCTAAAAGTAATTGCAAGTACGCATATGCTTCCTTATTTCTAGCAGTAAAAATAAAGCGAACTAGCTAGTTTACTTCGAATAGCGCTAAGGACCCTCTAACGTATAGCTACGAATACCCTTACGTCTAGGTAGCGGGTTTAAGCATAAAACTCCGCCCCCCTTTTCGGCTCTTCTAGTCTCTTCTTAGTCTTATTAACCTTAATATCTATCTTAAGCATAATAACTATTAAGAAGTTCCGGCCTAATAACTATCCTAGGGCCGCTAAGTATAGGCGGCAGCAGTAACGATAGTTATATAGAGTTTTTAAGCAAACAAACTGCGAAAACTCTATATAATAATAATAATAACAACTTCTTCTATACTAACTATCTTTACTGCTACTAGCATAACCTACCTATTTAGAAACCTCGTATATTTCCTACTTTACGCACTCGTATAGCGTACTCGCTTAGAGACTCGCTTAAGAAACTGCTTACCCCTAATTATCTTTCTCCGCTCGCATATAATATACTCTCTTCTATATAGTCTGCTTTTCTCTCTTCTTTTGCCTTATTAGCATAATAGCCGATAGAGATATTACTATAACCGACGCCGCTAAAGCGCCTACCCCTAAGCCTAAGGCAGTAGTCCGCTATTCTAATTTAGACGCGCTCGCCTGCGCCGCTAACTTCGAGTTAGCTAACTTTCGAAATTTTACTCTTAATGTTTCTAAGCTTAGCAGATAGCTTACTCGCGTATAGATACTAGACGCAGTTACTAACGCAGCTATAGAAGAAGAAAAGCAGACTATTCTTTATTCCGTTTATAGCGCTATTTAAGGAGACGACGACCGCCGCGCTTTTATTATTTTCTAATTTATTTAAGAGCTTAGCTAGCGTGCCTCCGCCCGCGCTTAGGAAGGCGCTCTAGAAGGGTTAAAGGGCGTAATTAATATCTATAAGAGAGGAAAGCAGTTCGCTAAGAAACGCGACGGCCTTCTTAATATACTATAGAACTTATT
This sequence comes from Cercospora zeae-maydis, assembly GCA_023512815.1. Lineage (NCBI taxonomy): Eukaryota > Fungi > Ascomycota > Dothideomycetes > Mycosphaerellales > Mycosphaerellaceae > Cercospora > Cercospora zeae-maydis. Next base: position 4,529,075 of record JAKLWY010000001.1, on the reverse strand, counting down.
CGGATTAGATAGGGAGTTCCCCTATTTTAATTTCCTAAACTCTATATTTAAGATCTATAAAAAGGCCGGCTAGCATCTTCGACGATTCTCTCTACTTAAGAATGTCCCTATAGAGAACCTCCGGCTATTAGGCCTAACCTAGTTAAAATAGATACTCTACTAGGCCCTCTATAATAGAAAGAAAGAGAACTTGTTTCGCCTAGCGTCTAGCTATATATCTAGCAAATTCTAGAAGGCTAGCTTTATTAAGGATATAGAGGCCGTGTTCTAGATAGATCTATTTAGCTATAAATACCTCTAGCTTATTAACGAGAACAGCTTTGCTATTATAGACGCCTACTTTATTATCTCTAAGAATAAGGTGTCTAGAGTAATAGATATTAATAATAAAGAAGGAGTTAGAGGCTCGGCTATAAATAGGCTACTTAGCAAGGCCTCCGAGTCTAGCTACGACTTTCTAGGCTATATTAATCTAGGCTTAGATAAATTTAAAAATCTCCGCAAAAAGGCCGAGCGCTAGGTCTGCGGAAAGATAAACCTCGCTAATAAAGACTAACTACGCTCTAATGCGTTCGCGCATTTATACTATAAGATTAGAGACCTCTACTACGAGGACCGCGAGCTTAAAGCGCTAAGCTACTAGTAAGAAGAAGCCGGCTAGGGCTAGGCCGCGGTAACCCGCTCCTAATCCGCGGCCCTAGAGCTAGAAATAATTGTTTTAGTCTATCTACGCGAACTAGCTAGTAGGGCTAAAAAACAAGTAATACGTTGCGAGACGTATAGCTATAATAACAATCTCCTAGATAATCTAATTAACGAGGCGATTAAGAAGCCTTATATAGACCTTAGGGAAGCCTGCGTCCGTATCGCTATTCTATACGCTAGCTATTTCGAAGATTAATATAAGGCTAATATATACGGAAAGCTAGACGTAATTCCTCTTAATAAATACGAATTCCTAGAAATTAGCCCTTCTTTCTGCCGCACCTATATAGTAGAAATAGCTAAAGTAGTTAGCCTGCAAGTAGGCGAGTCGATAATAATAGCATCTAAGCGCCTATACGATTTATAGGAAATTTTATATAGACTATGCCTATTAGCAAAGGGATCGATTAACGACGTAGCTAAGAACTTAAGAAAAGATCCGTAGATATAGAACGCAGATATACTAGACTACTAGGTTAGCAAGAATTAGCTAAGTAATATAGATAAGGCCGCTACGAAAGTAGTAGAGGAGAAGAAGGCTTAAGAAAAGGCTAAGCGTAAAGCTAATATAAATAAAGAGCAGGATAGTAGTCCTAAGAAGAAGACTCGCCTATAGCTAGAGACCTAAGATGCCGAGAGTTCCGCGTCTGCACCTCTAGCTTACGCCCTAAAGAAGTCTAAGAAGAGTAAGAAGTCTAAGAAGGCTAAGAGGAAGTAGCGTGCTAGCTTAAACGAAGCGAACTAGCTAGTTTAGTTCGACGACGACTATAGCGACGCAGAAGCAGCTTAAGAGCCTAATCTAGAGGCTAACGATAATAAGCTTAGCCCTATACGAATTTAGCTAAATTTTACTAATACCTGCCTATCTTAACTAGAGTTTAAGACTATTTAAGATATATAGAAGACTTAGAATAGAAGACTACTTAAGGATAGCTATAATATATTTAGCGGCCTTCTTAATTAGTAGGCAAAGGACCTAGATATAGTTTCTTAGATATACTAAGAATTCGACCTATATCGCTACTACCTCCGCCGCCGCCGTAATATATATAGATAGATACTAAATATATTCTTCTCCCTTACCTAGCAGCTAATGCAATAAGACCCGACTATCTAGCTACTTAATGTTCTAGCCTAGGATTCTCTACGCGATAAGGCTATATATAAATTTATCGCGTACCTAATAATAGCCTAGTACTAGTAGGGAGAGCCTACTAGCCGGATCGACCTAACGATCCTAATTATAAAGGGGAACTAGGCTACTAGCAAAAAGTTTGTTAAAGGCCCCCTAGTAGCATAGAAAGATAGATAAGAAACCGCCTATACGATTACTATAGTTTCTCTCGATAGTGCCTACGCTAGCCGCGGACTAGTTATATAGGTACCTAACCGCAAGCTATAGAACTAGACTACTAATAATAATAAAGACGACGAAGAAGAAGACGAGGCTATATACGCTAAGTTTAAAGTCGTTAGTAGCACTAGCTACCTAGAATTAATCTATAAAATAGTTAATAAGCTTAAAGAGAATAAAGATAAGGACTCTAATATAGAGCAGATACTAGTGCATATTCTAGATAGAGGAAAGGACGGACTATAGGATTCTAGCCTACGACTATAGAATATTTCGGTTATTCTAGGAGATTTAGTGCTTATGCATTAGACGATTGCCTATAGAGAGAACCCTAGTATCTTATTACGCCGTATAGTCTACCCTACGCTTATTAAGTATCGTAACTAAGAACTAGTTAGAGAGGCTACCCTAAGCTTCCCGGATGTCCTTATTAGCAATATTACTATGCTGCTAATGCCTAAGACGTTTATAGGCGCCGATTTCCCTAATAAACTATAGGAACGTAGACTTCCCTAGAAGCAATAGCTTACTAGCCTTAGGCTAGTCTTAGATGCGCTAATAGGCCGCCGAAGCTAGAAGGAGCTAGAAGTTAGCTAAGAAGCCCTTACGCTTCTATATATAGACCGTAACATATATAAGAAGTAGCACGAGCAGACCTAGGTTCTATAGGCGAAAAAGAGATTTGCGTAGCTATTTAACTGCTTAATTAAGGCTAAAAAGGCTATAGCGAAAGAGTAGAGCTTCTTTCTATATATTAAGAAGGCCCTTAAGAGCTAGTTAAAGTGCTTCCTATTCGATAGTACTAACTACCTAGACGACGAGGAAGACGAGTTTAAGAAGATTAGTATAGCTATATATATATAGTAAACCGAACTAGCTAGTTCGGTTCGGTAAAGGAAAATAGTAATATTATAAACGTCTAATACGTTAAAAAGAATAGATAGTACTTAGTTTATTATTTTGCAGAAGTTAGTTCTACTAAACTATCTTTTTAGAATAAAAATGTCGTTCGTTAGAGTATCTATTCGGATATAAAGAAAGGGAGGATTAATAGGCGGAAACCGCATATCCTTAGTAGCTCGAGTGCCTATAAAAGCGCGAGCTTAGGCTCTCCTCTATATTAATTAATTATCTACCCTACGTTTCTTATTTATAGTTCTAGTATTATTATACGTTCTATACGTACCCGCTCTGCTAGCTATTACGAGAGATAATATAGCTAATACGAGAGTTTATAAGCTAAACGTAGAAGCGTAACTGCGAGCGTAGCCGTTACTCGATCTAAACTGCAGTGCTTACGAGGATTTCTAAGCCTAGCTACCTAGAGACGAGAGGCAAGGACTGCGCGTTATTACGCTACGTGCGACTACTATATACCTAATTCTAGGGCTATTAGGCCTTAGCGATATAGATATATACGCCTAGTTAGCTATAAGCTAGTTAGAGTAGTATAGGATTTACGCATTACTAAGTCGCTAGGTATAGTTAAGACGTTTTATAGGCGTAGGCTAGCGTCCTATAGGCCTTCCTTTTCTTAGTTAGAGACGTAGACTAGCGTCTACTTAGTGTCTAAGTCCTCGTTCTCGTTGTTATTAAGCTTATTAACTATATTATAGATTAGTTCTAGGTAGCCGGTACTACTAATAATATCGAACTTAGCGTATTCGGTCTCGTCTTTTTTCTTATTATTATTGCTATTAAGGTCGGCCTATAGCTTACGGTTAGGTACCTATATAACTAGTCTATAGCTAAAGTAGGCACTATTAAGAGAAACTATAGTAATCGTATAGGCAGTTTCTTATCTATCTTTCTATACTACTAAAGGGCCTTTAATAAACTTCTCGCTAGTAGCCTAGTTTCTCTTAATAATTAGGATCGTTAGGTTAATTCGGCCGGTAGGCTCTCCCTATTAGTACTAAGCTATTATCGGATACGCGATAAATCTATATATAGCCTTATCGCGTAGAGAATCTTAGGCGAGTATATTAAGCAACTAGATAGTCGGGTCTTATTATATTAGCTACTAGGTAAGGGAGAAGAATATATTTAGCATCTATTTATATATATTGCAGTAGCGGCGGAGGTAGTAGTAGTATAGGTCGAATTCTTAGTATATTTAAGAAACTATATCCGGGTCCTTTACCTACTAATTAAGAAGGCTGCTAAATACGTTAAAGCTATCTTTAAGGAGCTTTCTATTATAAGCCTTTTATATATCTTAAATAGTCTCGAATTCTAAGTAAGATAGGCAGGTATTAGTAAAGTCTAGCTTAATTTATATAGGCCTAAGCTTATTATCGTTAGACTCTAGAGTAGGCTCTTAAGTAGCTTCTACGTCGCTATAATTATCGTCGAACTAAACTAGCTAGTTCGCTTTATTTAAGCTTATACGTTACTTCCCCTTAGCCTTTTTAGACTTCTTACTCTTCTTAGACTTCTTTAGAGTATAAGCTAGAGGTATAGACGCGGAACCCTTAGTATCTTCGATCTCTAGCTATAGGCGAGTCTTCTTCTTAGGGCTGCCGTCTTCTTTATTATTAGTATTAGCTTTACGCTTAGCCTTCTTCTAGGCCTTCTAGTTAGCTACTATTTTTGCCGCAGCCTTTTCTACGTTACGTAGCTAGCTCTTGCTAGCCTATTAGTTTATTATATCTATTTCCTATATCTATAGGTCTTTCCTTAAATTATTAAGTACGTTATCGATTAATCCCTTCGCTAGTAGGTATAGTCTACGGAAGATATCCTATAAGTCGTAAAGATAATTAGACGCTATTATTATCGATTCTTCTACTAGAAGGCTAACTACCTTAGCTATTTCTACTATATAGATGCAGTAGAAAAGAGGACTAATATCTAGGAACTCGTACTTATTAAGAGGGATTATATCTAGCTTTCCGTATATACTATTCTTATAGCGTTCTTCGAGGTAGTTAGCGTATAGAATAGCAATGCGAATATAAACTTCTCCGAGATCTAAATAAGGCTTCTTAATCGCCTTATTAACTAGATCGTCTAATAGGTCCTTATTATAGCTATACGTCTCGTAGCGTATTACTTATTCTTTAACCCTACTAGCTAGTTTGCGTAGATAGACTAAAATAATTATTTCTAGCTCTAGAGCTATAGATCGAGAGCAGGTTACCGCGGCCTAGCTCTAGCTAGCTTCTTCTTACTAGTAGCTTAGCGCTTTAAGCTTACGGTCCTTATAGTAGAGGTCTCTAATCTTATAGTATAGATGCGCGAACGTATTAGGGCGCAATTAGTCTTTATTAGCGAGGTTTATCTTCTTATAGATATAGCGCTCGGCTATTCTGCGGAAGCTCTTAAACTCGTTAGAGGCTAGATTAAAGTAGCTAAGAAAGTCGTAGCTAGACTCGGAGGGCTTACTAAGTAGCCTACTTGCGGCCGAGCCTTTAGCTTTATTATTAGCGTTAGATACTCTAGAGAGCTTATTCTTAGGGATAATAAAGTAGGCGTCTATAATAGCGAAGCCGTTCTTATCGATAATCTAGAGGTTCTTACGACTAAATAGGTCTAACTAGAATATAGCCTCTATACTCTTAACGAAGCTAGCCTTCTAAAACTTGCTAGAGATATAGCTAGATATAGGCTAGAATAGATTATCCTTCTTTCTATTACGGAGAGCCTAGTATAGTATCTATTTAGACTAGGTTAGGCCTAGTAGTCGGAGATTCTCGGTAGGGACATTCTTAAATAGTATAAAGTAGCGGAGGTGCTAGCTAGCCTTCTTATAGATCTTAAATATAGAATTAAGAAAGTTAAAGTAAGGGAACTCTCTGCCTAAGCTAAACGAGTTCTATAATATATCGAGGAGGCCTTTACGCTTCTTAGCAAACTGCTTGCCTGTTTTATAGATGTCTATTATATCTTTTAGTCCTTCTAACGCTCCTTCTTAAGCGCGAGAGGAGGTACGCTAGCCGAGTTCTTAAATAAACTAGAAAATAATAAAAGCGTAGCGGTCGTCGTCTTCTTAAATAGCGCTATAAACGGAGCGTAGAATTGTTTATTTCTCCTCTTCTATCCCTACGTTAGTAATAGCTTCTAGTATCTATGCCTAAGTATACTATCCGCCTAGCTTAGAGATATTAAGCGTAAAGTTGCAGAAATTAGCTAGCTTAGAGTTAGCAGTATAGGCGAGAGAGTTAGAGTTAGAATAGCAGACTACCGCCTTAAGCTTAGAGGTAGGCGCTTTAGCGGTCGCGTTAGTTATAGCAATATCTTAGTCGGCTATTATACTAGTAAGGTAGAGGGAGAGAAAATAGACTATATAGAAGGGAGTATACTATATACGAGCGGAGGGAGCTAGTTAGAGGTAAGCGTTTCTATAAGCGAGTTCTTAAGTAGGAGCCTAAGTAAGTACGCGAAGCGGAAAATGCGTACGGATCTTCTAAATAGATAAGTTTATACTAGCAGCAGTAAGAATAGTTAGTATACGTATAGAAGAGGTTATTATATAGAGTTTTCGTAGTTTGTTTGCTTAAAAACTCTGCATAACTATCGTTACTGCTACTGCCTATACTTAGTAGAACTAGAGTAGTTACTATAGCAACCTTTAAGAGTCGTTATACTTAAGGTAAATAAATATTAAGGTTAATAAGACTAAGAAGAGACTAGAAGAGCCGAAAAGGAGAGGAGTTTTATACTTAAACCTGCTACCTAGATATAAGGATATTCGTAGCTATACGTTAGAGGGTCCTTAGCGCTATTCGAAGTAAACTAGCTAGTTTGCTTTATTTTTACTACTAGAAATAAGAAAGTATATGCGTTTTCGCGATTACTTTTAGGCAGCTATTAGCTAAATTTAAGTAAGAGTCGCCTAATCTTATCCCTCGTTGCTTCTAGGAGCCTAGGCTAGTTAGAAACTAGTATTCTCCTAATAGTAGATCCTCTTATTTATAGTAATAGTCCTTTTGTCTAGCTTCCTAAGGTCTATTCTGCTTCCGCTACTAATCTTCCCTTTCTTATAGTACTAGCTATATAAGAGTAATAAGTAATATGTTTCTCCCTATTTCTTATACTAATACGGACGTAATAGAAGTAATTTTTTAAAAGAAATTTAGGGGCCTACTAGGATTCCTCTAGTATTAGAATATCTAGCTAGCGGATATACTCCTTCCTCTCTTCTTAAGTTATTCCTAATAGCTTACTAATCCGGACCTAAGGGTATAGGTAGCTACGCGGCCGTAGCTTAGAAGATAGAGGACCTAGCTATTCTAGATTAAAGCTATCCTCTTAAGGAACTATAGCCTCCGGATCCCTCTAGTATAGTACTAGCTTTAAGTTAAACCTAGGGAACGTATAGTAAAGGACCTCCCTACTAAGCTTCTTAATCTTATATGCCTTTCCTTCTTAAATAATAGTATATATAAGAAATAGACCGCGCTATCGGTACCGTAGCTTATTTAAGAAGCTCGTTTTTAGTTCTAATTAGTAAACGATAACTATCTATCTAGGACGAAGCTTCTATTAATTAGCATTCTTATAGTTATTAAAGTACTTAACGTTATACTTCCTTAGCTAGTCCTATTAGGCACGAGCTTCCTTAAGCGTCGTATGCATCCGTTCTATAGCCGTAGCTCGTATCGATAATAAGGAAGAATAGTTACGGACTATCTCCTACTTAGCTACTTAGAAAGTATAGAATTTAAGCTCTACTAGTAATATAGTATCCCTACCTATTATTATCTCTACTAGAGTTAGCTCTATTATCTAGTTTATTATAGTACGTTCTGCCTAAAGGACCGAGGGAATATACTTAGCTATAGCGCTTACCTCTCCGCCTATAAGCTTAGAGAGAGCCGCTAGAATTAGATAGTATCCTCGTTTAACGATTCCGTTAGCCTATAGATAGTAGAGGGAGATCGTAACCTACTTAATTCTATAGCTAGTAAGTAGCGCTTCTTAAACGTTCTCTTCGCTTCTATTTATATAGATCTCGGCTATAGCCTCCTAGCGGCAAATTAAGTCCTTATAGATAAACTTCGTAACGTATCTAGCGTTAACCTTGCGATTATCTATTATCTATATTAATCGGGCCTCTAGCTATCGAGAAATAGCCTCTCTTATAATAACGAGGTAAAGTCCGGTGCTAATAAATACTACGTCTAGGTACTATCGCTCTCTAAGATATTACTTCTCGGAAGCGTAAAGTAGGCTAGGACGCTAGTAACTATTTCGGAGTATATATTACTAGCAACTCTTATAGAAACGAACTACTACGATATAAACGCTGTCCTACTACTATCGCTTAGTAACCGTCTTATATATCCGTTCTAGGCCTAGGTGTCTATAGTAGTCGTAGTAGGTAGTAAGAATCCTTTTATAATAGTTATTATCGTTAATAACTCTCTAAGAGATACTACCGATATAATCCTATCTTATAAGCTAACTCTTCTTACTTATATAGAACTTAAGTATACGTTTCCGTAGAGACCTATATTCTATTAGAGATAGGTTTAGTAGATAATATAGGTAAGTAAGAAAGAATGCGATATTCCTTAAGTTCTAAGAGTAGGTACTATTTAGCACTTCCTCCTTTAATTCTGCTCGAGTAGGGAATACTTAGGCGACGAGGTCGTAGGCAGAGTAGGCGAAAAACTAGTTATTAATTATCTTATTAATATCGCCCTCCTCTACTAGTTCCCGGGTATTCCTCTCTATCGGAAGCTTACGAGATAGTCTATTAGCAGCCGTATACTTCTTTCTAGAGATATATACTATATTAAAGTTAAATAGCCTAATCTACGCTAGCTATCTTATAATAGCTACGTTTAGAAGGTCTATAGTAGCCTTATTAAGTTAATATACTAGCGTATTAGCGTCTACCTCTAGCTAGAAGAAAATACTAAATAACTACGGATAGCACTTTTTTAGTACTTTAAGAATACCGAGATACTCGCGCTTCCTAGCGTCGTAGCGTTACTTAGAAGCGGAGAATAATCCTAACTTAAATTAAGAAGGGTATCGAATCCTACTATCTTTCTAGTTATATTAAGATATATAGCATTCCTACGAGTAAAGGCTAGAATTAACGCCTACTATAATTAGTCCTCCCTTTAGTTTATCGTTTAGTACTACTAGCGCTAGCGTAGAGATAAGAAGTTCTATAATCGTATCCTTAGACTACTAATATTCTTTCGTCTATACGAACTTAACGTCTTTCTTTAGGAGAGAGAAGAGTAGCCTTAGTAACTAGGCGAAGTCCTTAAGCTAGATCTTATAGTATACGAACATTCCTATAAGAATATAGACTTCTCTCTAATCCGTAGGAGTAGGCTATTTAACGAGCTTAGCTACTTGTTCCGCATCTAGGTATCTACTATATTTATTAGTAACGTAACCTACTATTTTAATCTATTTATAGCATAGCTGCAGTTTTTCCCTATAGACCGTTAGTCCTACTCTCTTAAGGTTAGTAAGCACCTCGTCTAAGTTCCTAATATATTCTACTATAAATCGGCGGAGTCTAGGCTTAACCTCCTTATTACTATACTTCGTTTTTAGACTATAAATAGCTATATTATCGAGGAAAGGTTTAGTAGCGTAAGGTATTTAAGTAGTAAGGATAAGCATAATAATTCGGATAAATTAAGTAATAGAGTTCGTAGCTCTCTATAGTAGTATTATCTAGCGTAGTAGGCTAAGAGAAGTATTAAAACCTATAAGGTCCCGACTTCTTACGTCTAGTAGAATCTAGTCGTAGCTAGAGAAGATATTAACTAAGGACGAGATTATATAATCTATAAAAGCTTTAGAAAACCTATCCGTATTAGGAGGAAGGTTAGTATCGCGTATAGTTATAGTATTAAACTTCTATATAGCATTAATTAGGCGATATTTCTTTAGTTCTCCTAGGTTAGTCTTCTTCTTTACGAGAAAGTACGGATTCTAGTAGGCACTATAGTATAGTTTAAGAGCGCCTACGTCTATATGCTTATAGAGCATTTTTACGACTTTCCCCTTAAGAGAGCTTTAGAGTCGGAAACTAGAATGCTATTATAGCTTATGCGAAATCGTATAGATAACCTAAGAAGGAGCAATAGTAGGCTTAATATAGCCGAGATGCTCGAAATTCTAAGTAAGTATAGCTTCCTAATTATATAGCATCTTAGTTAGAAGATATAGCTCCTAATCTAATAGCGAAATAGTAGGCTTAATTTAAGTAAGCTATTCTAGCGTAAGCCTTAAACCTTTTAGAATGCTAGAAAACTTTTTAATTAAGTATTTCCTATTAAAGAAGCCTGCTCTAGGTAGTATAGCTTCCTTCGAAGCAAGTACTTTCTTTTTCTAATATAAATTCCTACTAGGATTCGATCTATCCGTTATAGACATATCCGCGTTAATAGATCTAATCTTATCTACGATATGCTTATATATCGTAAACACTCTAATTTCTATAGAGAATTTAGCTTACGTATCTAGGTCTAGAAGTAAGTTTAGTAGTAGTTTACTACGGCGAATTCTATAATTCCGGCAGATTTTCTTATAAATAACGTTAGCAACTATAGCTCGTTCGTAGTCGCCCTTAGATTCGTATCTATCTTTAGAGTCGTAAGAATACTTATCTAGAAGGAGAACCTTAAGTTCTAAGTCCTATAGGGAAAAGAGGTTCCTAAAGTAGTTAGGAAAGAGTAGGTTACTAGAAGGATCCTCTTAGAAATAGAGCTCTAGGCTTCCTAAACGCTACCTAACTAGTTCCGGAAAGAGTAAGAATATAAGATTATTATATACGTTACGTAATAATTAAACTAAACTAGCTAGTTTACTTAGTAAGAGCCGCTAGTTTATATATAGATTAGTTAAGACTTTACTTAGCGCCCTTTTTATAATATTAGCATCCCTAATCGTTCCTAGATAGTTCCCTATTAGCGCCCGAACCTGCCTACTCGGCTCCTTACTCCGTCCCGTAGCTGTTCTAAAGCTCCTTCTACTAGTACCCGTAGGTGTTCTAGAGCTCCTAAGAATGCCCCTACTAGCGTCCGAAGCTATTCTAGTATTTCTAGAACTAGCTCTAGAGGCTCCTAGAAGTAGCCTAGGACTTCTACTAGCAAGATCTAGCTATCTAAATAGATACTTCCTTAGCTCTATAAAGCACTTCCTAAGCTTATTCCGCCTCTATTTGCTTCGACGCTTTATAGGAGCTTTATTATAAGAGAACCCTATACTATAAGAGCAGTGCTTAGCCTTAGAGTATACTAATTTATATAGTATAGTAGATAAAAGCCTTTCCTAGAGGTCTAGGTTCTACGTAAACTTATACTAGAGGCCCTAATAAAGAGTATTATCGGACTTCTAGCTAGGACGAATTAGTAGGAATAACGGAGGGACGTTTCGAACTTATTTCCTAATAAACTCTATTATCTCGTAGTAAGCCCCTAAGTCTTCGGAATCCGTAATAACTCTACGAGAAACTTATACTAGGCTATATAGTTAAAGACTAGTTCTTCGAATTTAGGATCTCTAAAGTAAGAATAGTGCTAGTAGCTAAGGTAGTTATGCTCGCCTTTATTCCTAAAGAAGATAGTTTTGCTATAAGGATACTCGTAGATAGGCTTATTAAACCGGTCCTCCTCTTCTTTAGTAAGCTTTCCTACTAGTTTCTTAAGTATTCTATAATCTAGCGCCGTATTTGCTCTAAGTACTAGTTTAGCTATTCTCTTAAAGATACTCTTTAGCTCGGTTTAGCGCGCTTTAGCCCTACCTATATCCGTGCTTAAGATCGGGCTAAAGTAGACCTTAGTACCTAATCTTTTTCTAACCTATAAAGAATATTATTAACCGTTCTATACTCGTTATTACCTACTATACTAGTAAAATAAACTAGGTTTCTACGGTTATTAGCAATCGTACCTTTCTAAGAGCTATTATTATAGTTCCTAGAGGAAAGGCGAGTTCTATAGGTCTATAGCCTTCTTAAAAGAGTTAGCGTCTTAGGATTACTAGTAATAAAAAAGGTTATAAAGATAATAACTCTATATACCTCTACGCGGACATTACGATATATCTTAATAAAGGTAACCTTATTAGAGACACTACGTATAGTAGCCGTAATATTAGTTAAAATAGAAAGCCTTAAGCTCCGAGCCCTTTTATAGCTTATAATTATGCTCTCTGCTCTCTTATTAATTAGGATATCGTATACCTATCGAGCCTCTCCGAGAGTTATATAAATATAGATGCTTAGAATAAGTAGGTAGTCCTTATAGAAGTCTAGGAGGATACTATTTAGGTCCGTATATAGCTTAGAAGCAAGAATATACGGTAACGCCTCTATACTAGAAGCTAGCTAAACTAAGAGATCTACCGCTATTATAATAGTAACTCCTAGCATATCTTAATAAACGATCTCCTTATCCGCTTCCTTCTAATTAGGATTAAGAGAAATAGATAAGAGCTATATTTTAGTATTATTCTACTTCTTCGTATCGAACTAGACTTTATTATTACTTAGCTCCTTCTAGTTATCTAAGGATACCTACTCTTCCTTAGGCTGCTTAAAGGAGTCGAAAGAATCTATTAGGAAAGTATTAATCTCTAGCTCTCTATACCGATAAAGGCCTACGTTGCCTTTATTATTATTCTCGCTCTTCTCCTTTCTAGACGCTTTACTATCTTTATCGGAATCTCTAGCAGAATTATACTTCTATATCCTATTATAGATCTAAGCGAAGTTAACTACGGAGGTAGCTATACCGTCTAGCCTCCGTTTTAATATATAATAGCGCTCGAGTATAGCGCTATAGGATAGATCTATAGGCTTCCTTTCGTATAGAAACTAACTAAGAGCTTACTACCTAAATAGCTATAATTCTCCGAGCTCTATAACTAGAGGTACTCTAAGGAGCCTATTAGACTAGAACGCTTCCTATTTATCTATAGAAATAGCCTTCTTAAGTAGGTTATCTAATCTCTACGTTTTTAGCTTAGCTCTTTACGCTCCTTTTACTTTGCCTCTAGAAGGGACTATAGAACCGAATTAGGTATCTTGCATCTCCGTATCTTAGGAATTCGGAACTACTAGAGTCTAGGATCTTCCCTATATCTAAGACGAAGCTGCTCCTTAAGATAAGCTTAGTTTACCCCTATAAGAATGCTCTATTATTTCTAGTAGTATCTACTCTCTATAAGAGTTGCTTATTCCTATTTTAATAGCTTGCTTCTACTTCTCTATATTTGCCTTTATAGCTTTTATTAGAGATATAGTTAGGCAAGAGGGATTCTAGATAGCTTTCTAAGAGCACTACGTAGCTATATAGGCAGCGTTATAATTCTCTTCTTCCTCTTCTTCTCCTAGAATAAAGAGAGATCCTATAGGCTTATATTCCTCTATATACTCTATAGTCCTAAATCTAGCTATACTAGTATCGATCGAGACGGGACGTTTACGCTAGTTAAATTCCTACGAGGCTCGTAGAGTATTAAAGCTAATATATTTGCTAACGTTAATTAGACCGATAGCTTATTTAAGAGCTAGGAGAACAACCTTTAATCGAGGAGACTTCTTATTCTAGCTATACCCGAGAGGCCTTATTTCTTCGCTAGCTCGGCTAGGATATATTTAGCGAGTCTTATCCTTATAGAGAAAGTCTTAATCTAGGAGCTAATTAAAGTAGGGATAGTCTCTACTATAGTATCCCTCTAAGCTATACTCCTAGTAAGTAGTACCTATCTTAATTTCTAAGGTAGTATAGGCTATAATTATAGCTTAGATCTCTAGTGCTTCCTTATTCTTTTAGCTACTACGTAGGGGCCTATACGTAGGTTCCTAGTTCTTTAAAAGAGTAAGGGCAAGGGCAGCTAATTATTTAGTTAGCTTCTTAACGTTAGGGCTTACTCTAGATATAGCGCTTATTACTATAGAGACTAGATTTAGGCGAGGGGTAGTATTCCTTATCGCTTTAACTAGCTTTCTTACTAGAATAGAGCGATTATCCTTATATAAAGCTTTATTAGTTTTATTCTTTTGCAACTTAGCCTTTATAGCTAAAATTACTTACGTAAAGTTATAAAACGTATAAGAACAAGCTATATCTAGATTCGCTTTATTCTAAATCTTCTTTCGTATAGGCTTAGATAGAGGCTTTAAAAACATCTAGGTACGGCTAAAGTTATCTAGATCTTCTAGAGGAATTATAGTAGAAGAGATCTCGAAGTTCTAAATATACTTAGAAATCTCCTTAGGCTTATCTAGCTTCTATAGGGATAGCTAGGAAAGGTACGACTAATCTCTAAGTATGCGCTAGCTATTAAACTTACGATACTCTTTAAGAAGGCTGCTTTTAAATAGCCTATAGTTACGACTTTTATATCCTTCGAGCTTCTTAACTATAGTCTATAGGACGCTAATATTAATAAATATAGCTAACTAGCTTTTCGACTTTAGTAGCTTTATCGCCCTAGTCGCCTCTATAAGTTCGGTATAGGTCTTTAAAACACTTAACGAACTTAGTAACGTCTAACCCTTCGAAGTATCTTATCTCCTTAGAACTAGGTAAAGGTATAGGAGGTCGGCTTATAGAAATTAAGGCTTAAAACTACTCGAGGCTTAAGCTAATAGTAGTATTAATAGGGAGTTATAGTCCTATAGCTCCTCGTCGACGAGAATAAGTATTACCTATTCCTATTATTCCGTTAGGACGAGCTAAAAGGTTAGTAGAGCCTAGAGAGCTCCTACCCGGTCGTTTAACTTCTCTATTAGGTCCGACAAACTAGGCAGGTTAGTAACGGAACTCTTAATTATAATCCTCTATACTAATATTATCCGAGATACTACTAGAGTTAATAGTAGTATCTAGGTTATTAGTGCCGGTAGAGGAATTGTTATTTAGATTGTTTAGCATATTTTCGGCCGAAGGTCGGTAATAACGAACTAAACTAGCTAGTTTAGTTAATATTAAGTAAAGTTAGTAGTAATAGTAGCACTAGTTTATTATATAACAAAAGGAATATTCTCGCTAAATTTAAAACAAAACAAGAAATAGAAACTCTAGATCTAGATATAGTAAAAGGAAATTCGTAACTTCGTAAATTGCAAGTAAGAGTAGCTAGTAATACCTAGTAGTTACCTATAAACTTTCCTAGAAGTCGGTTTCTTAGTCTATCTAGCTCGTAATACTCCCGACCTATATTATTTTAAACGTCTAGCCTATTAGTAATCCCTCTATACTATATTTTTCTAGAGCCTTTAGGCAATCTCCGATAGGGAAGTATAGGGGCCGTTCTAAGCCTATACTAAATATAGGAAGAGCTAATTAAACTCTCCTAAAACTAGAAGTAGCTAGTAATACCTAGTAGTTACCCGTAATACTTTCCTAGAGGTCGGTTTCTTAGTCTATCCGGCTTATAATACTCCCGACCTATATTATTTTTAAACGTCCGGCCTATCGTTAATTCCTCTATACTATATTTTCCTAGAGCATTTTAGTAACCTTCGATAGGGAAGTATAAGGGCCGTTCTAAGCCTATACTAAATATTAGAAGAGTTATTAACCCTTCCGAAAATAGGGTAACTAAAGTTGCGAAATATAGCCTTATAGCGAAACCGGGGAGTGCGAGTAGTAATACGATCTTATATTCTTTCCCTAGCTCGCTAAACTCTATATAGCTTATAATATTATATTTCTTAGCTATCCTAGCTATAACGACCCCTCTGCATAGGTATAGTAACCCTAAGCGAATCCTCGGAAAGCTATAGATAAGCTAAATTATTAGCCTTCTACGACTAATCGTCGGCGTCTTAAAATACTGTCGATTCTAAGCCGTAATAGAACTAAGAGTTTATAACTTTTCTTAGGGTTAGAGACTGCCTCTATATAGAAGGTAGCCTTAATACTCTTAAGTCCTTAAGTTATCTAGTTCTGCCTAGGCTTATATATAATAAAGTACGTTCTAGCGGCTTATTATAATTAATCGCTAGCTTCTCGTATCGTAGTTCGTGCTATTAGACTATAAGTAACTTCTTCTCTTTCGTGTTTTCGGTAGTTCTTATCTATAGAAGATATTATATAGCCCTACCTTCGGCTCTATTTTAATGCGTAAATTCTATACTACTCTAACTAGCTTATAGCTAACTAGGCGTGCATATCTATATCGCTAAGGCCTAATAGCCCTAGAATTAGGCGTATAGCAGTCGCACGTAGCGTAATAACGCGCAGTTCTCGTCTCTCGTCTCTAGGTAGCTAGGCTTAGAAATCCTCGTAAGTACTATAGTTTAGATCGAGTAACGGCTACGCTCGTAGTTACGCTTCTACGTTTAGCTTACAAACCCTCGTATTAGCTATATCGTCTCTCGTAATAGCTAGCAGGGCGGGTACGCATAGAACGTATAATAATACTAGAACTATAAATAAGAAACGTAGGGTAGATAATTAATTAATATCTATAGAGGAGAGCCTAAGCTCGCGCTTTTATAGGCACCTAAGCTGCTAAGGATATATAGTTTCAGCCTATTACTACTTCTAGAAGCTATAGCAGTTATAGGCTATATCTAATATAGTAAGGAATAGAAGAGGGCAGCAGAGCTAGGTAGGCCTAGAGGCTACTACTACTCTAAGCTTATTACTATTATAGCTATAATCGTTAGGCTAAATAGGCCTAGAGAGGTTAAAGAGTTAATTAACTTAGGCGCGGCGGCAAACTTTATAGATGCTATACTCGTAAAGAAGGTAGAATAGAATACTACCTTTAATAGTAGTATATAGTTCGTAGTGCTTAATAGCTAGAGTCTATAGATTATAAGTAGTATAAAGGGCCTATTATTAGTCTATAATAGCCTAGGCTAGGTCCGTAGGTATAAGGCCTAGATATAGGTAGGCTATATCTACAAGTTCTAGATTATCCTAGAAATGCTATAGTTAGAGGCGCTAAACCTATTTGTCGACTTCGCGATAAAAATACTAGTCTAGAGGCGCAAGCTAAGAGAGAGGCAAACTATAGTAGTTATAGGCGCGATACGTTTCTAGTAAGACTATAAGTTATCTTAGAGCAATATAGTTTATATCTTATTAGTCTAGGAAGTATTAGGTAGGGATACGAAGGGATAGGAGGAGGTCTCTATTAACTTCTAGAAGTATATTACTATATTCTTAGAATAGAGCGCTAGAGAGCTACCTAACTACGGCCTAAACGATATAGCTATCGACCTAGTAGAAGGCAGTTAAGTCCCTTAGAGCCTAGTTTACCTAATATCTAAAGCGAAACTAGTATATACGCGCGACTATATAGAAAGTAACCTAAAGTCGGGTTTTATACGGTATTCTACGTCGCTAGTAGGCGCACTAATCCTATTCGTACGTAAGAAGGACGGCACGCTATAGCTCTACGTAGACTATAGAGGGCTAAATACTATTATAGTTAAGAACCGCTACCTGCTACTACTAATTATCGAATCCTTAGACTAGCTAGTAGAAGCTACTATATTCTCTAAGCTAGATATTAGGAATACGTACTATAGAGTCTAAATCTATAAGAAAGATAAGTAGAAGACGGCATTTAGGACTAGATACGGCTACTACGAGTATACTATAATACTATTTAGGCTATTAAACGCGCTTAGTATATTCTAAAAGTATATTAACTAGGCTCTCGTAAGCCTTATCGATATATTCTATATAGTATACCTTAACGATATCCTAGTCTACTTAAAGGATAAGGCGGAATATAATAGCTATATTTAGCAAGTACTAGTATAACTATAATAATACGAGCTCTACGCTAAGTTAAGTAAGTATAAGTTCTATAAGAACTAGGTCGAGTTCCTTAAGTATATCGTAGAATATAAGAGGGTTTAGATTAACCTAGAAAGAGTTAAAGTAGTATAGAAGTAGCCTATCTCTAACTCGGTTAGGGATATTAGAGTATTCCTAGAATTTACTAACTACTACTAAAGATTTATAAGGAGGTTCTCTAGGCTTATAGTGCTACTAAATTAGTACCTTAAAGAAAAGAAAGGGCTAGCTTAGTAGAAAGAAGAGTCTAGACCTCTATAGCTCGATACTAGCGCTCTTACGGCTTTTACTAAACTAAAAGAGGCATTTATAGCCGCGCCTATTCTACGCTATTTCGACCTAGCCTTGCCTATTTAGATAGAGACTAATATATCTAAGTTAGCTATCTCGAGTATTATAACTTAATAGTATAATTTTAGAGATAAGAAGAAGTAGTAGTTTCTAGTAGCCTACTTCTTATAGAAGATAGTAGCTACGAAGAGAAACTATAGAACGGAAGATAGTAAGCTACTAGCTATAGTAGCGTCCTTTAAGTACTTTTACTACTACCTCGAGGGCGTACGATACTAGGTTAAACTTCTAATAGATTATACTAATCTCTAGATATTAATAACGACGAAGATGCTCTCGAGGCGTTAAGTATAGTAGGCTAAGTAGCTATCCGCGATCGATTTCTATATAATCTACCGTCCTAGCTCTATAAACGAAGGGGCCGACGTACTAAGCTATAGACCCGACTATAAGAAAGCTAATTATTTAGGGAAATAGGCTATAGAGGAGAAGGCTAGAGTAAGCTAGCGGTTCCTACGCGTAGTATTAATACTAATAGGATAATCTAGCCTAATCTACCTTATAGCTATAGTAGTTATAGCTACTACTAGCGCAACTTAGAAGCCGAACTATATAGTAGTAAGGGTAAAAGAGGTACTAACTTATACTAACGTATCTACGTAGGCTTAGCGATAGGCAACCGAGGAGGATAAGCTATATTACGAGAGTAGGATATACGTCTAGAAAGGACTAGAACGCTTAAGGCTACTCTAGAAGTACTACGACAATCCTCTAAGCGGATACTTTAGATTCGCTAGGACCTTAGAATTATTATAGCGTAGGTTTTACTAGCCTAAGATATGCTAGTATATTAAGGACTTTATATATATATATATATATAAAGCGTATACTAGGGCTAAACTCTAGCGATACCTACCTTACGGCCTTCTATATATAAAGGAACTATCGTCGGGCTTATAAGAGGACCTAACGATAGATTTTATTACGGACCTTCTACCTAGTCGCTTATAGGACTAGGTATACGACTTAATCCTAGTAGTAGTCGATAGATTTACTAAGATAGCCTATTATATCCTATACTATAAGGATATTACGGCGGAGGGGCTAGGCGAGCTACTATTTAGGGAGATTATACGCCTTTATAGCGTCTCCTGCTCTATTACGTCTAATAGAGGACCTATTCTAACCTTAAATTATTAGAGTACGCTATACTACTACCTCGGGATGCGCCGAAAACTTAGTACTACCTTCTATCTATAGATAGATAGATAAACGGAGCGCTAGAACTAGACGCTTAAATAGTACCTGCGTATATACTATAATTTTAAATAGGATAACTAAGCTATACTACTATCTATAGCGGAATTCGCTTATAATAATAGCTATTACGCCTCTATAGGGTATACGCCGTTCTAAGCAAACTACGTTTATAACCTATAATAGCTAAACTAGCCTAGAATATACTAGAAGGTAGGAGAGGTACCTAAGGCGGTCGTACTAGCAGACTAGGTCCTCGTAGCATAGAAGTAGTTAAGAACGAGGCTAGCTATAATACGAAAATAATAGATATCGGCATATAACCGATACTATAAGGATATAACGTTTCGTATAGGTAAACGAGTCTACCTTTCTATAAGGAATATTAAGTTACTACGGCTCTCTAAGAAGCTAGATTATAAGTATATAGGACCCTTCCTAATAGAAAGGGTCGTAAACGGCATAATATACTACTTAAAGCTTCTATCGAACCTTAAGATATACTTAATCTTCTACGTTTTACTACTAGAACGAGCTATCTTAGACTAGAATAGCCGGAGATAGGCTCTAATATAAAGGTTTAACGTAAACGAAGGCAAGGTATATAAGATAGAAGCTATTAAGAAATAATATATAGACGACTTAGAAAACTAGGAATATTTAGTATTCTAGAAGAGGTACGAGTTAGAAGATAATTTATAGAAGCTAGTAGTATATATTAGCAAATCTATAATAGACGTATATAGAAAAAGAATAGGAAAGAAGGTACCGACGTATAGAAGTTATAGACGACGGCAACCTACTCGGATAATAAGGTCTAACCTAGGCTAAGATTAGCTAGATTAGACTAGAAGACCTAAGGAGAGGTTATCGTAACTAACCCTACGTCTAGGCGACGTAAACGGACCTATAATAGGCTAGTAGAGGATAGACCGGACTCTAGAGGACTAGTATTAAATAATAAGCACTAGAGGGAATATAATAAGATATAGCAAAATTTCGATAGAATTCGAAAATTAGAATAAAAGAAAAAGGAAGATTTTAGAAATTATTAGAGGAAAATTAGATAGCTCTAATTTCTATAAGCTAAAATATTATATAAGGGAGTAGGGCCTACCTAGCCTAGAATAGTATAGACTAGCGCTTTCTAACCCCTACGAGGTAGTTAAGTTCTTATTTAGCTCTACCTAGTCCTCTAGGTTAGCTTCCGTTAGAGAAGGGAGTATAGCGCCTATAGCGGCCTTAGTTAGGCGCTTGCTAGTACTATTTAGACGCTACGCCTCTTAGATAGTACTAGCTATAATCTTTAGGTAGGTAGATAGGGCTATATTCTTCTTCTCTAAAGTAGTACGGGACTTAGTACTAGACTCTAAGAACTTCGTACGCTTCTTAGATATAGGAGTGTCCTAGCTAGGTTAGTAGGCGCTAGAATAGTCTAGACTAATTTAACTTACTATATTCTTAAAAAGCGTAGTAGCGGAGCGATCTCTCTTAGCGATCTTAGAGCTAGACTTATCTTATACGTCTACGCTAAGGTACGCGCTAAGGCCGTCTTTATTATAAATACTACTACCGAGGCTATTAGAAAAGTAGACGGAGTTAGCAAAAGCTAAAATAGTATAGGGAGAGATAATATATAGTATAATACTACTAGCCTAGATCTCGATATAATCCTTAAGGTTCTTTATAGTAGCTCGGTCGAGGGGAAGGCTATTTATATATATGCCGTTAATCTCGTCCTTAAATGCATTCTACTTAGCCTTATATTTAGGTAGGAGCTATAAGATTAGCATATCTAGTATAAACTAGGGCAATCTAGACCTATTTAAAAGTAGTCGGCGTTCTTATTACCTTAATAGAATAGGTAGTTATAGGTAAGGCCTAAAGAGGCCTTCTCGCCGATAATCTAGTAGAGGTTACGAAAATCGAGGTACTTAGAAGCCTAGCTAATATAGGCGAAGTAGAGGTTAGTATTCTTAGGCCTAGTTTAAGCCTTATCTAGGTAGCTCTTATAGAATTTAGTAGCGGCCGACGATATCTTATATAAGCTAGGCTTAGTAAGTATAGTTCTACCCTATTCTAGCGCTACCTAGCGTATAAAGGATATATCGAAATCTAGGCGAATATAAATATAAAAATAGCGGAAGAAGTTTAGAATAGAATAGCTAAACCCTAATAGTAGTAATAGGCGGAAACCGCACATCCTTAGCAGCTCGGGCGCCTACTTAAGCGCGAGCTTAGGCTCTCCTCTATATTAATTAATTATCTACCCTACGTTTCTTGTTTACAGTTCTAGTATTATTACACGTTCTATGCGTACCCGCCCTGCTAGCTATTACGAGAGACGATGTAGCTAACACGAGGGTTCGTAAGCTGAACGTAGAAGCGTAACTGCGAGCGTAGCCGTTACTCGATCTAAACTGCAGTGCTTACGAGGGTTCCTAAGCCTAGCTACCTAGAGACGAGAGAGACGAGAACTGCGCGTTATTACGCTGCGTGCGACTGCTATACACCTAATTCTAGGGCTGTTAGGCCTTAGCGATATAGATATGCACGCCTAGTTAGCTATAAGCTAGTTAGAGTAGTATAGGATTTACGCATTAAAATGGAGCCGAAGGTAGGGCTATATAACATCTTCTACGGACAAGAACTACCGAAAACAAGAAAGGGAAGAAGTTACTTATAGTCTAATGGCACGAACTACGATACGAGAAGCAAGCGATTAATTACGACAAGCCGCTAGAACGCACTTCATTATATATAAGCCTAGGCGGAACTAGACAACTCGGGAGGACTTAAGAGCATTAAGGCCACCTTCTGCATAGGGACAGTCTTTAACCCTAAGAAAGTTATAAACCCTTAGTCCTATTACGACTTAGAATCGACGGTGTTTTAAGACGCCGACGATTAGTTATAGAAGGCTAACGGTATAGCTTATCTATAGCTTTCCGAGGATTCGCTTAGGGTTACTATGCCTATGTAGAGGGGTCGTTATAGCTAGGATAGCCGAGAAATACGATATTACGAGCTGCACGGAGTTTAGCGAGCTAGGGAAAGGACGTAGGATCGTGTTACTACTCGCACTCCTCGGTTTCGCCGTAAGGCTACGTTTCGCAACTTCGGTTGCCCTATTTTCGGAAGGGTTTAATAACTCTTCCTATGTTTAGTATAGGCTTAGAACGGCCCCTATACTTCCCTATCGGAGATTACCTAAAGGCTCTAGGAACATATAGTACGGAGGGATTACCGATAGGCCGGACGTTTACGATAATACAGGTTAGGAGTATTATAAGCCGGATAGACTAAGAAACTAACCTCTAAGAAAGTATTACGGGTAACTACTAGGTATTACTAGCTACCCCTAGTTTCGGGAGAGTTTAATTAGCTCTTCCTATATTTAGTATAGGCTTGGAACGGCCCCTATACTTCCCTATCGGAGATTGCCCGAATGCTCTAGGAAAATATAGTATAGAGGGATTACCGATAGGCCGGACGTTTAAAATAATACGGGTCGGGAGTATTACGAGCCGGATAGACTAAGAAACCGACCCCTAGGAAAGTTTATAGGTAACTACTAGGTATTACTAGCTACCCTTACTCGCAATTTACGAAGTTACGAATTTCCTTTTGCTATATCTAGATCTAGAGTTTCTGCTTCTTGTTTTGTTTTTAATTTAGCGAGAACATTCCTTTCGTTATGCAATAAACTAGTACTACTATTACTACTAACTTTACCTAACGCTAACTAAACTAGCTAGTTTAGTTCGTTATTACCGACCTTCGGCCGAAAATATGCCGAACGATCCGACTAACGATTCCTCTGCCGGCACTAACAACCCGGACACTGCTATTAACTCTAGCAGTATCTCGGATAATATTAGTATAGAGGATCGTAATTAAGAGTTCCGTTACTAACCTGCCTAGTTTGTCGGACCTAATAGAGGAGTTAAACGACCGGTTAGGAGCTCTCTAGGCTCTGCTAACCTTTTAGCTCGTCCTAACGGAACGATAGGAACGGGTAACACTTATTCTCGTCGACGAGGGGCTATAGGACTACAACTCCCTATTAACACTACTATTAGCTTAAGCGTCGAGCAGTTTTAAGCCTTAATTTCTGCAAGCCGACCTCCTATGCCTTTGCCTAGTTCTAAAAAGATAGGATACTTCGAAGAGTTAGACGTTACTAAGTTCGTTAAGCGTTTTAAAGACCTATACCGAACTTATAGAGGCGACTAGGGCGATAAAGCTGCTAAAGTCGAGAAGCTAGTTAGCTACGTTTATCGATATTAGCGTCCTATAGTTAAGAAGCTCGAAGGGTACGAAAGTCGTAACTATAGACTATTTAAAAGCAACCTTCTTAAGGAGTATCGCGAGTTTAATAGTTAACGCATACTCGGAGATCGGTCGTACCTTTCCTAGCTGTCCCTGCAGAAGCTAGATAAGCTAAAGGAGATTTCCGAGTATATTCGGAACTTCGAGATCTCTTCTACTATAATTCCTCTAGAAGATCTAGATAACTTTAGCCGTACCTAGATGTTTTTAAAGCCTCTATCTAAGCCTATGCGGAAGAAGATTTAGAATAAAGCGAACCTAGATATAGATCGCCCCTATACGTTTCGTAACTTTGCGAGAGTAATTTTAGCTGCAAAAGCTAAGTTGCAAAAGGATAAAACCGATAAAGCCTTATATAAGGATAATCGCTCTATTCTAGTAGGAAAGCTAGTTAAAGCGATAAGGAATACTGCCCCTTGCCTAAATCCGGTCTTTGCAGCGATAAGCGCTATATCTAGGGTAAGCCCTAACGTTAAGAAGCTAACTAAACAGTTAGCTGCCCTTGCCCTTGCTCTTTTAAAGAACTAGGAACCTGCGTATAGACCCCTACGCAGTAGCTAAAAGGATAAGGAAGCACTAGAGATCTAGGCTATAGTTATAGCCTATACTGCCTTAGAAATTAAGATAGGTATAGCCTGCTAGGAGTATAGTTTAGAAGGCTACCGTAGCGGAGACTATCCCTACTTTAATTAGCTTCTAGATTAAGAATTTCTCTATAAGGACAAGACTCGCCGAATGTATCCTAGCCGAGCTAGCGGAGAAATAAGACCTCTTAGGTATAGCTAGGATAAGAAGTCTCCTCGATTAAAAGTTGTTCTCCTAGCTCTTAAATAAGCTATCGGTCCGATTAACGTTAGCAAATACGTTAGCTTTAATACTCTGCGAGCCTCGTAGCAATCTAACCGGCGTAAACGTCCCGTCTCGATTAACGCTAGCATAGCTAGGTTTGGGACTATAGAGTATATAGAGGAATGTAAGCCTATAGGATCTCTCTTTGTTCTAGGAGAAGAAGAGGAAGAAGAGGATTATAACGCTGCCTATGCAGCTATACGGTCCTCTTAGAAAACCGTCTAGAATCCCTCTCGCCCGACTGCGTCTCTAATAAAAGCTGCGAAGGCGAATATAGAGAAGCAGAAGCAGGCTGCTAAAACGGGAACGAGCAACTCTCGCAGAGAGCAAGCACTAGTAGAGATAATAGAATATTATCGCAGGGGTAAACTAAGCTCGTCTTAAGGAGCGGCTTCGTCTTAGACATAGGGAAGATCCTAGACTCTAGCGGTTCCGAATTCCTAGGATACGGAGATGCAGGATGCCTAATTCGGTCCTGCAGTCCCTCCTAGAGGCAAAGCGAAAGGGGCGTAAAGAGCTAAGCCGAAAACGTAGAGATTAGACAACCTGCTTAAGAAGGCTATTCCTATAGACGAATAGGAAGCGTTCTAGTCTAATAGGCTCCTTAGAGCACCTCTAGTTATAGAACTTAGAGAACTATAGCTGTTCGGGCAGCAAGCTCTTAGTCGGTTCCTATACGGAAGGAAGCCTGCAGATCTATCCTATAGTGCTGCACTCGAGCGCTATTATATGTTAAAACGGAGGCTAGACGGCATAGCTACCTCCGCTATTAACTTCGCTTAGATCTATAATAGGATATAGGAGTATAATTCCGCTAGCTATTCCGACGAAGATAGCGAAGCGTCTAGAAAGGAGGAGAGCGAGGATAATAATAAGGGCGACGTAGGCCTTTATCGGTACGGAGAGCTAGAGATTAATACTTTCCTAATAGACTCTTTCGACTCTTTTAAGCAGCCCGAGGAAGAGTTAGTATCCTTAGACAATAACTAAGAGGAGCTAAGCGACGACGAAGTCTAGTTCGATGCGAAGGAGTAGAATAATACCGAAATATAGCCCTTATCTGTTTCTCTTAATTAGGAGGAAGCGGACGAGGAGATCGTTCGACAAGATATACTAGAGATTACTATTATAATAGCAGTAGATCTCTCGATTCGGCTAGTCTCTAGTATAGAGGCGTTGCCGTATATTCCTGCTTCTAAGCTATATACGGACCCGGATAGTATCCTCCTAGACTTCTATAAGGACTACCTGCTTGTTCTAAGTATCTATATCTATGCGACTCTCGGGGAGGCTCGACAAGTATACGATGTCCTAATTAATAAGGGAGCGGAGAGCATAATTATAAGCTACGAGAGGGCTCGGAGCTTAAGGCTTCCTATTTCGACTAATATTACGGCTACTATACGTAGTGTCTTAGGCAAGGTTACCTTTATTAGGATGTGTCGTAACGTCCGCGTAGAGGTATACGGAGTTGTCGTCTTTATAACTTTCTTTATTGCTAGCGATCCTAAGACGCTAACTCTTCTAGGAAGGCCGTAGGCCCGAAGGACTCGACTTTCCTCTAGGAACTATAATAATAGCTCCTAGGAAGGTACGATCGCTAACGACCGTAGAAACCTAGTTTATTTTACCGGCATAGTAGGAAACAACGGGTGCAGAACGGTAGACGATATTCTTCGCAGGTCGGGAAAAGATTAGGTGCTAAGGTCCGCTTTAGCCCGATCTTAAGCACTAATATAGGTAGGGCTGAAACGCGCTAAACCGAGCTAAAGAGTATCCTTAAGAGGATAGCTAAACTAGTACCTAGAGTAAACACGGCGCTAGATTATAGGATGCTCGAGAAACTAGCAGGAAAGCTTACTAAAGAGGAGGAGGGCCGGTTTAACGAGCCTATCTGCGAGCATCCTCGTAGCAAAACTATCTTCTTTAAGAATAAAGGCGAGCATAACTACCTTAGCTACTAGCACCGTTCCTACTTTAGAGATCCTAAATTCGAAGGACTAGTCTTTAACTATATAGCCTAGTATAAGTTTCTCGTTAAGTTATATACGGATCCCGAAGGCTTAGGGGCTTATAACGAGATAAGAGAATTTATTAGGAAACAAGTTCGGAACGTCCCTCCGTTGTCCCCGCTAATTCGTCCTAGCTAGAAGTCTAATAACACCCTCTGCCGGGGCCTCTAGCATAAGTTTACGCAGAACCCGGACCTCTAGGAAAGGCTTTTATCTACTATACTACATAAATTAGTGTACTCTAAGGCTAAAGACCGCTCTTATAGTATAGGGTTCTCTTGCAATAAAGCTCCTACGAAGCGTCGAAGCGAATAAAGGCGGAATAAGCTTAGGAAGCGCCTTATAGAGCTAAGGGAGTATCTATTTAGATAGCTAGATCTTGCTAGTAAGAGCCCTAGGCTACTTCTAGGAGCCTCTAAGGCTAGTTCTAGGACTGCTAGGATAGCTTCCGGGGCTAGTAGGGGTAGTCTTAGGAGCTTCGGGGCACTTACGGATGCTAGTAGGGGGAGCTTCGGGACAGCCGCGGGACGGAGTAGGGAGCTAAATAGGCAGCTTCGGGCACTAAGGGGGAACCGACTAGGAACGATTAGGGATGCTAATGTTATAGAAGGGGCGCTAAGTAAAGTCTTAACTAATCTACGCACGAACTAGCGGAACTTGCCGAGTAAACTAGCTAGTTTAGTTCGATTATTACGTAACGCATATAATAATCTTATATTCTTACTCTTCCCGGAACTAGTCGGGCATCGTTTAGGAAGCTTAGAGCTCTATTTCTAGGAGGATCCTCCTAGTAACCTGCTCTTTCTTAACTGCTTTAGGAATCTCTTTTCCCTATAGGACTTAGAACTTAAGGTTCTCCTCCTAGATAAGTATTCTTACGACTCTAAAGATAGATACGAATCTAAGGGCGACTACGAACGAGCTATAGTTGCTAACGTTGTTTACGAGGAAATCTGCCGGAGTTATAGGGTTCGCCGTAGTAAACTGCTACTAAACGTACTCTTAGACCCGGATACGCGAGCTAAATTCTCCCTAGAAATTAGGGCGTTTACGATATATAAGCGTATTGCAGACAAGGTTAGATCCGTTAACGCGGACGTGTCTATAACGGATAGATCGAATCCTAGTAGTAATCTACATTAAAGAAAGAAAGCACTTGCTGCGGAGGAAGCTATGCTACCTAAAACGGGCCCCTTTAACGGGAGATACTTAATTAAAAAAGTTTTCTAGCATTCCGAAAGGTTTAAGGCTTATACTAGAACGGCTCGCTTAAATTAAGCCTACTATTTCGCTAACAGAACGGGAGCTATATCTTCTAACTAAGATGCTATACAATCGGGAAGCTGCACTTGCTTAGGATTTTAAGTATCTCGGTTGTATTAAGCCTACTATTGCTCCTCCTTAGGTTATTCGTACGATCCCGCATAAGCTATAGCAGCATCCTAGTTTCCGACTCTAGAGCTCTCTCGAGAGGGAAGTCGTAAAAATGCTCCGCAAGCGTATAGACGCAGGCGCTCTTAAACCGTGCTATAGTGCCTACCGGAATCCGTACTTTCTCGTAAAGAAAAAGACTAACCTAGGAGAACTAAAGAAGTATCGCCTAATTAATGCTGCATAGAAGTTTAATGCTATAACTATACGCGATGCTAACCTTCCTTCTAATACGGATGGTTTTTCTAAAGCTTTTGCAGGTTATATAATCTCGTCCTTAGTTAACATCTTCTCTAGCTACGATTAGATTCTACTAGACGTAAGAAGTCGGGACCTTATAGGTTTCGATACTCCTCTCGGCCTATTACGCTAGACGACACTACTATAGGGAGCTACGAACTCTATCGCTTAATTTGTCCGAATTATTATGCTTATCCTTGCTACTTAGATACCTTACGCTACTAAACCTTTCCTCGACGATATAGCTATTCGCGGACTAAAAACGAAGTATAGTAACGAAGAGGTTAAGCCTAGACTCCGCCGATTTGTAGTAGAACATATTAAGAACTTAGACGAGGTGCTTACCGACCTTAAGAGAGTAGGACTAACTGTTTACGGGGAAAAACTATAGCTATGCTGCAAGCAGATTAAGATAGTAGGTTACGTTACTAATAAACATAGCAGACACCTAGATGCGGAACGAGTAGCTAAGCTCGTTAAATAGCTAACTCCTATAGACTAGAGGGAAGTCCGTATTCTTATAGGAATGTTCGTATACTACAAGATCTAGCTTAAGGACTTTGCCTAGTTACTAAAGCTACTCTTCTCTCTCCTAAAGAAAGACGTTAAGTTCGTATAGACGAAAGAACATTAGCAGTCTAAGGATGCGATTACGGAACTCCTTATCTCTACGCTAGCGCTAGTAGCACTAGACTATAAACTAGCGGGAGGACTAATTATAGTAGGCGTTAATTCTAGCCTTTACTCGTAGGGATGCTATATATCTTAATGCGACCGGAAAGACAGCAGGATCCGATACCCTTCTCGGTTTAAGTTAGGACTATTCTCCGCTTCTAAGCAACGCTATAACGCTAGGAAGCGCGAGTGTCTCGGTGTTCTTAAAGCACTAAAGAAGTATCGTCCGTAGTTATTTAGTATTTTCTTCTAGCTAAAAGTAGACGCTAATACGCTAGTGCATTAACTTAATAAGGCTGCTACGGACCTCCCGAACGCAGCTGTTATAAGATAGCTAGCGTAGATTAGGCTATTTAATTTCAATATAGTATATGTCCCTAGGAAGAGGCATACGGCTGCCGATAGACTATCCCGCAAGCCTCCGATAGAGCGGGACACCCGAGAACTAGCAGAGGAGGGCGATATCGATAAGATAATCGATAACTAGTTTTTCGCCTACTCTGCCTGCGACCTCGTCGCCTAAGTATTCCCTGCTCGAGCGGAATTAGAGGAGGAAGTGCTAAACGGTACCTACTCTTAGGACTCGAGGAACATCGCATTCTTCCTAACTTACCTACGCTGTCCGCTAGGCCTAACCCTAATAGAATATAGGTCTCTGCGGAAACGAGCACTTAAGTTCTATATAAGTAAGGAGGGTTAGCTTATAAGATAGGATCGTGTCGGTAGTATCCCTTAGAGAGTTATCGACGATAATAACTATCGCGAAAGGATTATTACTGCCTGCTACGACTACTATAGACACCCGGGGCCGGAACGGATATATAAGATAGTTACTAAACGATAGTAGTAGGATAGTGTTTATACCGTAGTAGTTCGTTTCTATAAGGGTTGCTAGCAATATGCGCTTAGGAACGGGCACTAGCGTCCTAGCCTACTCTACGCTTCCGAGAAATAGTATCTTAGGGAGCGATAGTACCTAGACGCGGTGTTTATTAGCACCGGGCTCTATCTTATTGTTATAAGAGAGGCTGTTTCTCGATAGCTAGAGGCCCGATTAATACGGACAACGGACAATCGCAAGGTTAACGCTAGATACGTTACGAAGTTTATCTATAAGGACTTAATTTGCCGCTAGGGGGCTATAGCCGAGATCTATATAGACGGGGGCGGAGAGAATGTTTAAGAGACGCTGCTTACTAGCTACGGAATTAAGCAGGTTACGATCTCCCCCTACTATCTATAGGCTAACGGAATCGTTAAACGGGAATACCGTCTAATTCTAGCGGCCCTCTCTAAGCTTATAGGCGGAGGAGTAAGCGCTGCAGCGAAGCACATTCCCTCGGTCCTTTAGGCGGAACGTACTACGACAAACTAGATAATAGGGCTAACTCTAGCGGAGATAATAATAGGCAGGGACGCTATATTACTAGTAGAGCTTAAATTCCGTACTTACCGGGTAGCTAAGTAGGGGACAGTCCGTAACCGCCCTTCCTTATTAGCGATGCGAGCTGCTGCTATAGAACGGATGCATACGACGCTTAAGGAAGCTCGTGCTAGATAGGACCGGCTGCGGAAGCACAATATTAAGTATTTTAATAACTAGAAGAACGCTAATTAGTAGGAGCTTCGTCCTAGACAGATAGTAGTCGTTTACCGATCGGAACTAAAAACGAGCTTCTCGAATAAGCTGCGGTACCGATAGCGCGGTCCGTTTCTTATGCATGCTATTGTTCGTAAAGGGAAGGCGTACAAGATTAAGGAGCTTAGCGGGGAGGTCCTTTACTATACGTTCCCTAGGTTTAACTTAAAGCTAGTGCCGTACTAGAGGGATCCGGAAGCTATAGTTCCTTAGGAGGATAACTTTAATCCGGGGCAGCTAGGTCCTCTACCTCCTAAACTACGGCCGCGTAGTTATCTGCACCCTTAGGTCCGGATTAGCGAGCTATTAGGAATAACTTAAGAAGAGAGGGGGGAGTATGTCCGTTAGCTAGACATTCTAATGCTAGAGGAATCCTAGTAGGCTCCTAATTCCCCTATATACGTGCATCTTATAAGCCGCATCTAAGCCTCGATTGCTTACCGGAATAGTTACTCTAATACCTCCGACTCGTTATCCGATCGGTAGTCTTGCGATATAATAAAAGGACCCTAGTTCTTAAGGCCAACATCGTCTATCTGCTAAATTGCTTCGTTTATATACGCTTGCAAATCGTTAGCGCGTAAAAGGTCGGCAGCTTCCTACTGCGCCTTAAACTAGTACCTCTAGTCCTCGATTATCTCTTATAGTATTCGAGCTAATGCACGAAAATTGTAGCTACTAAGGTCCAGATACTCCGTTATAAGATCTTAAGCCTCGCGCAGCTTAAACAATAGTCCTACCTTATAGATCTCGATAATGCGCTTTGCAAGCACCTTCTCGATAGTAAAGACTATATTGCAGGTCTAAGTACGGAATAACGGTAGCACTTCATCTATAGCTATAGACTCGACGAAGTTATTAAGGGCGCTAACTAATAGAAACTCGTAATCTAGGGCCGGCTGCATAAGAGAATGTCCGTTAGCTAGACATTCCAATACTAGAGGAATCCTAGTAGGCCCCTAATTTTTAAAGAAATTGTTTCTGCTACGTCCGAATCGGCATAAGAAATAGGGAGAAACGTATTACTTATTACTCTTATATAGCTAGTGCTATAAGAAAGGGAGGATTAGTAGCGGAAGCAGAACAGACCTTAGGAAGTTAGACAAAGGACTGTTACTATAAATAAGAGGATCTACCGTTAGAAGAACACTAGTTCCTAACTAGCCTAAGTTCCTAGGAGCAGCGAGGGATAAGATTAGGCGACTCTTACTTAATTTTAGCTAATAGCTGCCTAAAAGTAATCGCGAGTACGCATATGCTTCCTTATTTCTAGCGGTGAAAATAAAGCGAACTAGCTAGTTTACTTCGAATAGCGCTAAGGATCCTCTAACGTATAGCTACGAATACCCTTACGTCTAGGTAGCGGGTTTAAGCATAAAACTCCTCTCCTTTTCGGCTCTTCTAGTCTCTTCTTAGTCTTATTAACCTTAACATTCGCCTTAAGCATAACGACCCTTAAAGGTTGCTATAGTAACTACTCTAGTTCCGCTAAGTGCAGGCGGCAGCGGTAACGATAGTTATGCAGAGTTTTTAAGCAAACAAACCGCGAAAACTCTATATAACAACCTCTTCTATACGTATACTAACTATTCTTACCGCTGCTAGCATAAACTTACCTGTTTAGAAGACTTACGCATTCTCCGCTTTACGCACTTGCTTAGGCTCTCGCTTAAGAACTCGCTTACGGAAACGCCTACCCCTAACCGATTCTCTCCGCTCGTATATAGCATACTCCCTCCTGCATAGTCTATTTTCTCTCCCTCTACCTTACTAGCATAATAGCCGACCGAGATATCGCTATAACTAACGCGACCGCTAAAGCGCCTACCCCTAAGCCTAAGGCGGTAGTCCGCTATTCTAACCCCGATTCGCTCGCCTATGCCGCTAACTCTAAGCTAGCTAATTTCCGCAACTTTACGCTTAATATTTCTAAGCTAGGCGGCTAGCGCACTCGGGCATAGATGCTAGAAGCCGTTACTAACGCAGGAATAGAAGAAGAGAAGTAGGCTATTCTGCGCTCCGTTTATAGCGCTATTTAGGGAGACGACGACCGCCGCGCCTTTATTATTTTCTAGTTTATTTAAGAACTCGGCTAGCGTGCCTCCTCTCGCGCTTAAGAAGGAGCACTAGAAGGACTAAAAGGCGTAATAGATATCTATAAGAGAGGCAAGCAGTTTGCTAAGAAGCGTAAAGGCCTCCTCGATATATTGCAGAACTCGTTTAGCTTAGGCAGAGAGTTCCCCTACTTCGACTTCCTTAACTCTACGTTTAAGATCTATAAGAAGGCTAGCTAGCACCTCCGCCGCTTTACGCTGTTTAAGAACGTCCCCGCCGAGAATCTCCGATTGCTAGGCCTAACCTAGTCTAAACAGATGCTATACTAAGCTCTCCGCAATAGAAAGAAGGAGAATCTATTCCGCCCTGCATCTAGCTATGTCTCGGGCAAATTTTAGAAGGCTAGCTTCGTTAAGAGCGTAGAGGCTATGTTCTAGTTAGACCTATTTAGCCGCGAGAACCTCTAGCTTATCGATAAGAACGGCTTCGCCGTTATAGACGCCTACTTTATTATCCCTAAGAATAAGCTCTCTAGAGTGTCCGACGCTAATAATAAAGCTAGAGGATCGGCCGCGAGCAGGCTACTTAGTAAGCCGTCCGAATCTAGCTACGACTTTCTAGGCTATATTAATCTAGGCTTAGATAAATTTAAGAATTTCCGCGAAGAGGCCGAGCGCTAGGTCCGCGGAAAAATAAACCTCGCCGATAAAGACTAACTGCGCCCTAATGCGTTCGCGCATCTATACTATAAGATTAGAGACCTCTACTACGAGGATCGCGAGCTTAAAGCGCTAAGCCGCTAGCAAGAAGAAGCCGGCTAGGGCTAGGCCGCGGTAACCCGCTCTCGATCTATAGCCCTAGAGCTAGAAATAATTGTTTTAGTCCGTCTACGCGAACTAGCCGGCGGGGCTAAAGAACAAGTAACACGTTGCGAGACGTATAGCTACAACAAGGACCTATTAGACGATCTAATTAACGAGGCGATCGAGAAGCCTTATTTAGATCTCGGAGAAGTTCGCGTCCGCATTGCTATCCCCTACGCTAACTACCTCGAAGAGCGCTATAAGGATAGTATATACGGGAAGCTAGACATAATCCCCCTTAACAAGTACGAGTCCCTAGATATTAGTCCTCCCTTCTACCGCACCTATATAGTAGAAATAGCTAAGGTAGTTAGCCTTATAGTAGAAGAATCGATAATAACGGCATCTAATCGCCTCTACGACTCGTAGGATATCTCCCGCGGACTGTACCTACTAGCGAAGGGATTAATCGACGACGTGCCTAACAACTTAAAGAAAGACCTATAGATATAGGAGATAGACGCGATAGACCGATAGGCTAGCAAGAGCTAGCTGCGTAACGTAGAGAAGGCTGCGGCGAAGACAGCGGCCGATAAGAAGGCTTAGGAGAAGGCTAAGCGTAAAGCTAATACTAATAATAAAGAGGACGGCAGCCCTAAGAAGAGGACTCGCCTATAGCTAGAGATCGGAGAGGCCGAGGGTTCCGCGTCTGCACCTCTAGCTTACGCCCTAAAGAAGTCTAAGAAGTCTAAGAAGAGCAAGAAGTCTAAGAAGGCTAAGGGGAAGCAGCGTGCTAGCTTAAACGAAGCGAACTAGCTAGTTTAGTTCGACGACGACTATAGCGACGTAGAAGCCGCTTAAGAGTCTAATCTAGAGGCTAACGATAATAAGCTTAAGCCTATACGAATTAAGCTAGACTTTACTAACACCCGCCTGTCTTACTTAGAATTCGAGACTATTCGAGATGCATAGAAGGCTTATAACGGAAAGCTCCTTAAAGATGGTTTTAACGTGTTTAGCGGCCTTCTTAATTAGTAGGCAAAGGACCCGGATATAGTTTCTTAGATATACTAAGAGTTCGACCTATACCGCTACTACCTCCGCCGCCGCCGCAACATATATAGATAGATGCTAAACATATTCTTCTCCCTTACCTAGCAGCTAATGCAATAAGACCCGACTATCTAGCTACTTAATGTGCTCGCCTAAGATTCTCTACGCGACAAGGCTATATATAGATTTATCGCATACCCGATAATAGCGCAGTACTAGTAGGGTAAGCCTACCGGCCGAATCGACCTAACGATCCTAATTATTAAGGGGAACTAGGCTACCGGCGAGAAGTTTGTTAAAGGCCCCCTAGCAGCATAGAAAGATAGACGAGAAACCGCCTGCACGATTACTATAGTTTCTCTCGATAGTGCCTACCCTAGCCGCGGACCGGTTATATAGGTACCTAACCGCAAGCTATAGAACTAGACTGCTAACGATAACGAAGACGACGAAGAAGAAGACGAGGCTATATACGCTAAGTTTAAAGTCGTCGGTAGCACCGACTACCTAGGTTTGATCTACGATATAATTAATAAGCTTAATAATAACGAGAACGAGGACGAAGACTCGGACATTAAGCAGACGCTAGTCTACGTCTCGGACTAAGGAAAGGATAGCCTGCAGGACGCTAGCCTACGCCTATAGAACGTCTCGACTATGCCTAGCGACTTAGTGCTAATGCATTAGACGATCGCCTATAGAGAAAACCCTAGCGTCTCCTCGCGACGTATAGTCTACCTAACGCTTATTAAGTACCGTAATTAAGAGCTAGTTAAAAAGAATACCCTAGGCTTCGCAGAGGTTCTCGTTAGCAATGTTACAATGCTACTAATATCTAAGACGTTTACGGGCGCCGATTTTCCTAATAAGCCGCAGAAGCGTAGACTTCCCTAGGAGCAATAGCTTAATAGCCTTAGGCTAGTTTTAGACGCGTTAATAGGACGCCGCAGCTAAGAAGAACTAGAGGTGAGCTAAGAGGCTCTTACGCTTCTGCATATAGACCGCGCTACCTACGAGAAGTAGCACGAAGAAGTCTAGGTCCCGTAGGCAAAGAAGAGATTCGCGCAGCTCTACGAGTGCTTAGTTAAGGCTAAAAAGGCTATAGCGAAGGAGCAGAGCTTCTTTCTGCATATTAAGAAGGCCCTTAGGGGCGAGTTAAAGTACTTCCCGTTCGATAGCGCTAACTACCTAGACGAGGAGGAAGACGAGTTTAAGAAGATTAGTATAGCTGCATATGCATAGTAAACTAAACTAGCTAGTTCGGTTTAGCGAAGGAAAATAGTAACGTTATAAACGTCTAACACGTTAGAAAAGAATAAATAGTACTTAGTTTGTTATTGTTTTGCAGAAGCTAGTTCTGCTAGACTGTCTTTTTAGAATGAAAATGTCGTTTATTAGAATATCTATTCGGACATAAAGAAAGGGAGGATTAATAGGCGGAAACCGCACATCCTTAGCAGCTCGGGCGCCTACTTAAGCGCGAGCTTAGGCTCTCCTCTATATTAATTAATTATCTACCCTACGTTTCTTGTTTACAGTTCTAGTATTATTATACGTTCTGTGCGTACCCGCCCTGCCAGCTATTACGAGAGACGATATAGCTAATACGAGGGTTCGTAAGCTAAACGTAGAAGCGTAACTGCGAGCGTAGCCGTTACTCGATCCAAACTGCAGTACTTACGAGGGTTCCTAAGCCTAGCTACCTAGAGACGAGAGAGACGAGAACTGCGCGTTGTTACGCTGCGTGCGACTGCTATACACCTAATTCTAGGGCTGTTAGGCCTTAGCGATATAGATATGCACGCCTAGTTAGCTATAAGCTAGTTGGAGTAGTATAGGATTTACGCATTAGTAGTATTAGCTAGAACGCCCTATAATTAGCCGATAGTTTTTTACGGCCCGTTCCTTCTACTACCTCTAATTAGCTAGAATAACGAACCTCTAGAATTCGCGATATATAGTAACGAAACTCTAATACGCGATAGTACTATTATACTATAAGAAATACGCGCTTTAGATAGCGCTTCTAGAAGCAGGAAGGGGATAATATAAGGATGCCCTATATAGATATAAATAGGATATACTAGCCCGGCCTATCTTCGAATAGCTACGGTAAGAATAGGCTAAGCCTATCCGGCTTAGTAAGGAGATACTCTTCGCTACTACCGTCGCACCTAGGATAACGAGGTAGATATTCGTATAGTTATAATCTAGAGCCTATTATTCTTATACTAGCCTATAGTATCTACCTAATAACCCTAATAATAATAGCTACGAAGACTATACTCTAACAGCCCTAATCTAGTATTATAAAAAGGCAGTTTAAGCTAGAAACGATAGCTCTCTATAAGATTCGAAAGCTTTAGAAGACGACTGCGCTATATATTTAGAAGGTTCCGTTCTAACGACTAGTCCGCAAGATTATAATATAGTTTAGTAATAGCCTTTATATCTAAGCGTTAGCGCTAGATTATCTCTAGGAGGTAGTAGAAGCTTTTCTTACTACTAAACTCGAGGTTTCTAATCTCCTAGCTATTTATATAAAGCAGGTTACTCTACTAGCAAAAGATATATATCTCTATAGTTGTTTACGACGTCGATTTATAGAATAAGATAGAGGAGGCAAAACTAGTACGAGTTTATAATATTCTACTAACTATAAGTACTAACTACGTTTTTATAGCCTATATCTCCTTTAGTACTAGAATTATATAGCATTCTAGCGTTACGGCTAAAGCTAGCGCTAGTAAGCTTAGAGCTAGCGGAAGTTAGCTTATCTACCCTTACTAGAGGTTAGAATAGGTCCTATAAATTAGGTCGGTTCCGGGTTTAGGTCGGTTCTTAAGGGACCTAGACCTAGACCTAAGTAGCTAGGTCTTCGGACCCGACCCGAATCGAGTTAGGTCGGGTCTTATAGTTGCTAGTTCTAGGATAGGTCCTAACTCCGGACCTAACTAAAACCGTTAGGTCCGTAGAAAAACAAGTTATAATTAGGAATATTACTAATAGGATCGATAGAGAGTGCAATTCTGCATATAGTAAAATATATAAGTATAAAGAATAAGTTAGTACTCGCAAAAGATCTAGATTAAGGATATGCATATAAGGTATTCTAAATGCATATGCTAACTATAGCTGCTAACTACTATTGCTAACTATACTATATAGAGTATTAAGGCTAGTATGCACCGCTTAGCTTTCGCGAAAATAACTCCTTCCGCTTACGTGCACTCTTATAAGTATATTTTAGAGCTATAGGTTCCTCGTTATCGCTAATCGCTTCGAACCTTCTCTAACTTAATATTGCCTTATAATCTATCTAAACCTAATGCTACTATATATTAACTTTAGGTACTAAAGGCTAGAACGCACTTAATATTAGCGGCGCCTCTTCTGCTAGGGCATCTCGAGCTTGCTACTACTTATTACGCTCTCGAGAGCGATAGCATATAATATTGCTAAACGTCGAAGAGTCGTATAATCGATTATAGTAGCTCTAGTGCCTTACTATACTAAAGTCTCGCTTATAACCTATACTAGCTGCTAGTATATATAGGAAGTCGCGTACTATAAGCGTATATATAGGATACTCTAGAAGCGTAGTAGATACTCGATAGAATAAGCGTTCGAGTCTTTAAACCTTACGTATCGATAGCGCGTAACTTTATCTAGTTTAGTAGAAGATTAAACGATAGAAGACGTTAGCCGTAGGGTATCGATAGAGTTAGAGTTATTATTATTAGATATAGAACGCATACCTATAGCGAAGGAGGTAGCAGAGCGGCGTAAGGGCTATTAAGACTTAGCCCTAGTCGCAGCCGCTATAGGTTTATATTGCGTATATTTAAGGCGGAATTTAGACTAGTAGTAGTCCTTAAATAACAAGTCTAGCCCTTTACTAGAAAAGGCGTCCCGACTCTAAAAATCACATTTTATCGCTAGATTAAGTAAGATTGCAATACTATATATATCGCTAAAACGGTCCTAGGTAGCAGTATAGTACTTAACGATTTTTATAAACGCAGCCTATAGCGCTACGTAGATCTCTTACTGCTACGGCTTAGTTTTATATTTTAATTTCTCGTCTGCAATATCGAAGATATCGAAGAGGGTATTATAGTACCTAAGAATAAGGTATATAGTTAGGCCTTTAGTAGTGCCGATTATAGTCGTAGCTTCCGCAAATAGTAGCGTAAAGTCGATAATATATTCGATTCTTTTCTACTTTATATAACCTAGGCTTAATTTAGGCTAGCTTTAATTCTCGATAAACTTATCGATAATATCTTATAGTCGTAAGTAGCAGACAAGCATAATTGTAGTAGAGCTCTAGCAGGTCTTTATATCTTATATTAGTCGTAGTAGTCGTATAGCAGGGACTTTCTTCTATTACTTATGCTGCTTCGGATATAGCAAAGGATCCTATAATTAATCTCGTTATAACTATATAAATGCCTCGTAACGTTACGTACTAGAGTTAACCTTTATAGCTAGCTTATAGATCTATCTTAAGCATATAAGCTTTTGCCGACTATATATAACGACTATACTAGGCTACGTAACTTTCCGAGCGAAGGATAGTTAAATAGTACCTTTAGAAGAATAGCTAGAATCCTAATATCGCCCTACGTTATTAGGCCTAGTTTAATCTAGTTAAGCGCGCGTATATTAGCCTCCTCTTCCTATCTTTTCTATAGCTCGTTCTTAGAGTTAATCTTTAGAGCGGTAAAGAAATCTTTTAACGATAGTTAAATAACGTATACGAAGCATAGAAACCGTTCTAGACGAGAAATCTCTATCTCCTTAGACTCCGGTAGTAGAAGAGGGAGATTATATATTAATACTAACAGTTTTACGATACGTATGCGTTATTAGGAGTAGATATCGATAGCTTATATACTTTAATATATTAGCTAAGTACTTAATATAGGAGGGAGGCTTAAGCATATATAGTAGCATAAAGAGTATTATTATTCGTAGCATTATCTATAGTAAGAGCTATAAGTCTTTTATATATATTAAATTAGGTAAGGGTATTATAGAGTATATTAGCGAGATAATTACCGGTATAGAAGCCTATAATATAAGAGAAGGCTAGTATTACCTTATGCTAGCTCTATCGATCGTTAATCTAATAGCATCTAATAGTAAGAAAGAATGCTCGCAAGGTGCTAGCGTACTACCTATTAAGCGTAACTACTACGCGGAAAGTACTAGTAAGCTATTCTTTAAGCTTCTATTCGGACTATGCGATAGCGTCCTAAATATACGTCTTTATAGTACCTACGCTCTTAAAATCGATAGTACTAACTTCCTCTACGAGGCACTTATAAGTACGTTAGATAGTAGGGCTTTCGAAGAAGTTTAAAGGCAAGCCGAGCTTAGAAACTATTAAGCTATATAACTCTAGGAACTTAGAGTAATAGCAATAATCGGTTCTAGTATAACCTTTCTTCTATTAATTCTATATAAAGGTAGCGTTAGCTTATATAAGTTCCGTATATAGTTCGTAATATTTGCGCTATTAAAAGCAGGTGCATAGTATAGTCGGCATCTATAGTTAGCATCTATAGTTAGCTTGCCTAGCTAGTATAGGGTACGCGAATACTTATAGCTCTCGCCCTTACGGCACTAATTATCTCTATTATCGTTTCCCTCTTATAAATAGTTTATTAGCAGTCTATAGAGTATAGATACTTCGCTAATGCCCTAGTCCTATCTCCTAGTCCTAGATGCTTAAGCACCGAATCGCATCTAATATATACGACTTTCGGCTCTATAGAATCGTAGTTAATACCCTTCTAGAAGAACTTCTAAGACTATAAAGTTCGCTAATTTAAATTCTACTTTATAGAGTTTGTTAACGTCCTTCTATACTTCTATTAATGTCTCGCGGTCTCTATCTACTAGCGCTAGTTATAAAAAGCCTCGAAAGCTTTACTATAGGTTAGTTGCTATATCTATATATTATTAATCTTGTCCTAGGATTTATAACTAGTCGGTAGCTCGGTAAGGGTAGCTAGAGGTAGTGTTCGATCTTTATCGGCCCTAGAACAATTAGAAGAGCTAGCGATCGCCCGGCGTGCTCGTTAATAATTAACGATAGACTTAATAGAGCTAGAGTCTACGAAGGACGATAATTATAACCCTAGTAACGACTATTAACGCTCGCAAAGGCGAGCACTAGACTATCTAGAGGAAGGTAGTATAGTACCTATCGCAGCTCTTAAGAGTATAATCGGCGGTATCGCAGATAGTATAGCTTTAAGGATAGTATTAGTATAAAACAGAGGACTATAAAAATAGAGAGAATAGTATAGGTATGCATAAGATAGGACTAAGCGATAGTAAGGGTAAATTAGCTTTTTATCGCATGCACTAGCTATAGACCCCTAGAAAAAGACCTATAAGCAATTATATTAGCCTTTCTATAGTATAAATTAGGCTTTTAACTTGTCCTTCCCGATTTTGCCGGCTACTATATAATATAGCCTCTCTATCTTCTAAAAGCAGGTAGGAAAGTTATCTGCGATATATAGCTTACTCTTACTCTTATATAGTAGCTAAATAAGAATATCTTAAAAGCTAGCTCCGCTATCGTAGCCTTTATCGATAATAGCATCTAGAATAATACTGCAGTATTTACTCTTATCTATATTAAACGGCCGAGTGCAGACCTCGAAGGCTAGCTTATTTAGCTGCGGCGTAGTATTAGTAATAGGAATATAGAACCTATTACTAAACTAATTATAGTTAGCTAGAATAAGCTAGTCTAGTCTAGGCATGCGAGTTATATTAGAGAGCTTAAACACCTTATCTTGTTTCTTAGTTCTCTAGGACATATAGTTACGAAAGATAGTACGGTAATATTAGAGGAAAATCTCTATAGCTATAGGCGGGCGGCTATCCCTAATAAGCTCCTATTAACAGTTAGCGTATAGTCGGCAGACGTAGTTAGCAACGCCTTACCTATGCCTTCCGGGCCGAGACTAAAGTCCGTAGGATTTATATTAGCCTTAAGTATAGCTCCCTAAACTAGCGTGTCGTATATTTCTTATTCGACCTAAGCTAGCGGTATATTTTCTACCGGACTCGTTAGTTACTATAAGCGTTTAGTATTAATATATTAACTTACCTCTGCTTCTAT
This sequence comes from Cercospora zeae-maydis, assembly GCA_023512815.1. Taxonomy (NCBI): domain Eukaryota; kingdom Fungi; phylum Ascomycota; class Dothideomycetes; order Mycosphaerellales; family Mycosphaerellaceae; genus Cercospora; species Cercospora zeae-maydis. The sequence goes on along the minus strand of JAKLWY010000001.1, from coordinate 4,487,486 downwards.
ATTATCCTATATATATTTCCGCGGATCGCCTTTCCTATACTAGAGTACTAGATTTACCCTCTATTTGCTAGAACTCGGTCGCTCTTTCGATAACTTAGCTAGGAACTCTATCTAGCTATTATACTTCCCTAGAAGAATAATTGCCCGCACTTTGTTCTTAAATTACTATATAGCTTTATGCTAGAAGCCGTAAGTTATATAGCTATCTTATATAGCCTACTTATTTTAGGCAGCCCTTATTACGCCTACCGCTTTGTAGTCGTTACTTTAGGTAGGAAGCTAGTACTACTTAAACTACTTCGAATTTAGTTTAGAGTCCGGAATTAAATACTACTACTAGTCTTCTAAATCTTTATAATTAGTAAGTAGATTATAGTATAGTATGCGCGCCTCTTTCGAGTTTCTACTATTACCTAGTTTATAGTAGAAGGACTCCGGATCTTCTTTAGCTGCCTTTTTAGTAGGTACGTTATAGGCTGCTTTTAACTCTTTATCCTTACTATAACCTATTAGTATTATCGACTATAGACGCTAACTATAGGATTGTTAACTTACGCTCTCTAATTGTATTCGGCGTAGTGCGCCTTTCTCTAGGTCTTAATCTGCAGCTTTTACTCCCTAGAAGATAGGCTAGCCTACTAAGTATACTTGCTAATCTACTTCTTCTTATATCTAGCAAACGCTATATTTCTAGCCTTGCGATGCTTATCTGCTACTTTTTCTTCTACTAATATATCTGCGTATTAGCTACGCTCGCGGAGAGTATTAGAGTTAGTAGAGTAGTTAGCTATATCTTTCTTAGTGCTAGCTAGACGCGCTATAAGTCCGCTACTAGTAGGTATATTAATATTATCGCTATTAATACAAGCGCGTTTAAAAGCATTATTAGTTATCTCCTTACTTATTACGCGTTGCTTCTTAAGCGCTATAGTCGCAGATATATCGGAAATATATCGCCTTTAATATAAATACTATTGCAAGCTATAAATTTAATGCGCGTATAATTATTATTAATAGAATAGTAGTAGCGGTAATAGCAGCGTAGGTAGCGCTAAATGCGATAGTCGGTAATATTATAGAAGCTAGCTATAACGAATTCGGGAGTTTACTAGCGTAAAGTCTTAGCACTAGCTTCTGCCGCCCTACTATAACTCTAGATTTCTCTACCTATAATTTCGTAGTCGGCGATAGTAGTCGGCAGTATTAATACTATGCTAGATAGGACCTATATATTCCCTCTTATATCGTTAACTTTCTAGGCAAGCAGGCCGTCGTATAGCTTCCTCTTCTTCTATACTACCCTAGAACTAAACTAGGTAGTTTAGTTCGGCTAGTATTATATAACCTATATTATATAATACTAGAACTAAACTAGGTAGTTTAGTTCGGTTCTTAGGCAGTACTAACTAGACTGCACTTCTTAATAGGAGCATTTTTTCCGTTTGCTACCTAAACTAGATTAGGTGCTAAACGTAAAGCTACTATTAACGAGGATAATAACGCTACTATTAACGAGGATAATAACGCTACTTCCGCTACGGCTATAATATAGAATATAGCGAAGCCCTATAAGTAGCCTACTCGCTAGTTATTTACGGACGTTAATATTAATACCGTCTTAAATAAGGCTAATAATAGAATAAAGAATAACGCAAAGAAGGGTAAGGCTGCAGGTAAGCCTAGAGAGCGCGCAAAGAAGCAAGCCCTCTAGGCTTAAGCTAATCTTATAATATTAAGAGCATATTTAGAATAAATATATTTAAGGATACCGAGAAGAACGCTAATCTTTATAACTAGCTAAACTTTAGCGGGACGAAGCGCAAAGCTAATATATTAAAGTAACTTATCGCCTCTATACTATAGGAGAATCGTAAGACCGCTACTATAGATAAGCGCTTTCTTAATAAGGCTTATAAGTTCTTTAATAGCACTAGCGCTATTAAAGCGAGTCTAGATAGTAATTAGCTTATTAAGGGAATAAGGTTAATATTAAAGCATTACTAAGTCCTTAGTACTACCTTTATATATAAGCGCGAGACCGAGCTCTATAAGCGTAGGAGCAGCATTCTTGCAGATAAGATAGACCTTAGAAAGACTATTATAATACTTGCAAATATCGTTAGTAGCAAGTTATCGAACCTATAGTAGAAATATACGCTAATCGTAGTAATCTTTCCGTTATGCAATTTATAGGAGGCTACGCTCTACTATAACTACGCATTTCTCTAGCTATAGTTTTATAGTCGGCGATTATAGTCGGCAGTAATTCTACGGTGCTAGAGAGAATACGGCATAAACTATTACTAGCACTATTATATACTTCGGCATTATAGAATAGTTCTTCTAGCAATATATCCTCGAAGATACGCTAAGAAAGCCTACGAATATACTATAGCGGGCGATTCGTTCTATCTAAGCATAATAGTATATAAGAGTATTGCAGCGATAATAATAGTAGGAAAGCTAATATATATCCGAGATAGGCTAGCGCATTAGCAGCTGCGAGAGGCTAGAAGTATAGTATATATACTTAAAAAAGTTCTATAGCTACCTAGGCTAAGTATACCCCTACGCACGGCCTTAATTTCTAATACTCCTCGATGCCTTAATACTCTCGATTCTATCTATCTCCTTTTTTATCTAACCTCTAATAACCCTCGCACTATCTCTTTTTCCTTCTATCTATAATGCCTTCCCTTCTACTAGACGATTTAGATAGTAATTCTAACGGGCTAGTATTAAACTCTAGCCTGCCTTTAGGTCTTACGAATATATAGATTAGAGATTTATCTAGTCCTAGGGGGCTGCGACTAGGTGCTTTAAAATCGAATCTACGTCGACGTATATAGCTCCCGAAGGCTATAAGAACGGAGTCTTCTATATACTATAAACTACTAGCTCCGAGAAAAAGAATAATAGCTACGAAGACTATACTTTAACGGCCCTAATCTAGTATTACGAAAAGGCGGTTTAAGCTAGGAACGACAGCTCTCCGTAAGATTTAAAAGCTTTAGAAGATAACCGCGCTATATATTTAGAAGGTCCTATTCTAACGACTAGTCCGTAAGATTATAATATAGTTTAGTAATAGCCTTCGCATTTAAGCGTTAGCGCTAGATTATCTCTAGGAGGCAGTAGAAGCTTTTCTTACTACTAAACTCGAGGTTTCTAATCTCCTAGCGATTTATATAAAGTAGGTTACTCTACTAGCGAAAGATATATATCTCTACGGTCGTTTACGACGTCGATTTATAGAGCAAGATAGAGGAGGCAAAACTAGTATAAGTTTATAATATTCTGCTAACTATAAGTACCGACTACGTTTTTATAGCCTGCATCTCCTCTAGTGCTAGAATTATATAGCGTTCTAGCGTTACGGCTAAAGCTAGCGCTAGTAAGCTTAAAGCTAGCGGAAGTTAGCCTATCTACTCTTACTATAATATTAACGCTACTAGTACTACTACTACCTATACTACTACTACTACCTTGTCGGCGCCTTCGCTACGCCTATTACGTTATCGCCTCGCCTTAAAATACTCTCTTATTAAGTTATATAATTTCTATATAAAAGTTGCAGTAGCGCGCGCTATTTCTAGTCTCTAAGCTATATCGACTAGTAAGGGAACTAGATACGGCGATCTAGATGCCCCTTAATATAATAGCGCATACCCGCAACTATAGCTAAATAGATTTAAGGATAGATACCCTCTCGCTAAATCCCCTAGCCCCGTGTCCTACTACTAGCTAAGTATAAAGCATTAGATTAACTCTAATCTACGTACGTATAACGCTATTTTTATACTCCTTAATATATACTAATATGTTTTTAGAAAATTTCGGAACAAATACGTACTTTTAATTTAGCGGATAGGCGTTAGACATCGGCGGAGACTAGGATAATAATAACGATAATGCTAAGAGTAAGAACGAAAGCGAGAACGAGAGCGAGAACGATAAGGGTCTAGATCCTATTTCCGGCGTTAGTGCGACTAGGAGATAATATAGCGCAAAGGCGCTATAGAAGACTATTCCGCCGCCGATTAGCGTTAAGACTCTAATAATAACCTAACCTAGCGGTAATAAGAAGAAGAAGAAGAAGAAGAGAGGCATTAATAGAGAGAAACTCGCATAATTCTATGCTCGTAATAAGAGAGCTAGAGAAGATGCCTAGAAGATACCGGCAGGAAAAGCTCCTAGAAAAGGTCCTATAAAAGAAGGATTAAATCGTATAGCTAAAGGAGAAGTTAAAAAGCCTTACCGCTATAAGCTAGGTAGTAAGTTTTGTAGTTAGCATCTATAGTTAGCATTGCTAACGCTCCCCTTAGCTATCGCTCTCCGCGAAATCCGCAGATACTAGAAGACTATTAAGCTTCTCCTCCCTAAGTCCCCTTTCTACTATCTAATTTATAAGATTGCTTTAGACTATAAGCCTAACTGCCGCTTCTAAGCTAGCGCCCTTAATGCTCTATAAGAGTATACTAAAGCTGCTATAGTATAGCTTTTTAAAAGTAAGTCCCTTAGTATTCGTCTTTATTATCTATATACTAAAATTATATTAGGTAGTAATCTAGCTGCCGTCTACGCTAATAGGGTTACGATTTAGAAGAAGGATATATAGTTTATAAAGAGAATCCTAAGCAACTTTAGAGTTTATATTTTTAAGCCTAAATAACTTCGCGAGTACGAAGTTATTCTATAAAATAGGCAGCATTATATTCTATAGTCGGCATATATAGCTAGTATAGATCCTCGATACGTAGCGCAAAGCACGAATAAAAGCGTATAAATGTTAAAATTATCGAATTTTCTATCTTATTCTTATCTCTCTTTTTCTTACTATAACTACCTCTATAACTTACGATTAATAGCGACGATTATTTTTAGAGTTCTTAGCTATTTAGAATTCTTAGACCCGGGTATAGACCCGTTTAGAGACCTATTATAGACCCGTTAGGACCTAGACTTTTCTCTCTAGGTCCGGACCTAGGTAGGAACTAGTCTAGACCCGACCTAACTATATAGTTCTTCTAAACTTAGGTCTTAGACCTAACCCGGACCCGACCCAACCTATTCTAACCTCTAACCCTTACTATAATATTAACGCCGCTAGTACTACTACTACCCGCACTACTACTACTACCTTATTAGCGCCTTCGCTATACTTATTACGTTATCGCCTTGCCTTAAAATACCCTTCTATTAAGTTGCGTAATTTCTATATAAAAGTTATAGTAGCGCGCGCTATTTCTAGTCTCTAAGGCATGTTAATAGGTAAGGGAACTAGATACGGCGATCTAGACGCCCCTTAAGATAATAGCATATACCCGTAACTATAGCTAGGTAGACCTATAGATAGATACTCTCTCGCTAAATTCCCTAGCTTTATATCCTTCTATAAGCTAAGTATAGAGTATTAGATTAACCCTAATCTGCGTAAGTATAATGCTGTTTTTATACTCCTCGATATATACTAATATGTTTTTAGAAAATCTTAGAATAAATAGGCACTTTTAATTTAGTAGATAGGCGCTAGACCTCGGCGGAGACTAGGATAATAATAACGATAATACTAAGGGCGAGGACGAGAGCGAGGATAAGAGCGAGGACAAGAGCGAGGATAAGAGCGAGGACAATAAGGGTCTAGGTCCTATTTCTAGTAATAGTGCGACTAAGGGATAATATAGTATAAAGGCGCTATAGAAGACTATTCCGGGACCGCCGCTAATTAGTATTAAGACTCTAATAACTACCTAACCTAGTAGTAATAAGAAGAAGAAGAGAGGTATTAATAGATAGAAACTTATATAATTCTATACTCGCAATAAGAGAGCTAGAGTAGATGCCTAGAAGATATTAGTAGGAAAAGCTTCTAGAAAAGGTCCTAGAAAAGAAGGATTAAATTATATAGCTAAAGGAGGAGTTAAAAAGCCTTACCGCTATAAGCTAGGTAGTAAGTTTTATAGTTAGCATCTATAGTCGGTATTACTAACGCTCCTCTTAGCTATCGCTCTCTACGAAATCTATAGATACTAGAAGACTACTAAGCTTCTTCTTCTTAAGTCCCCTTTTTACCGTCTAATCTATAAGATTACTTTAAGCTATAAGCCTAACTACCGCTTCTAAGCTAGTGCTCTTAATACTCTATAAGAGTATACTAAAGCTGCTATAGTATAGCTTTTTAAAAGTAAGTCCCTTAGTATTCGTCTATATAGTCTATATACTAAAAATTATATTAGGTAGTAATCTAGCTGCCGTCTACGCTAATAGGGTTATAATTTAGAAGAAGAATATACTATTTATTAAGAGAATCCTAAGTAACTTTAAGGTTTATATTTTTAAGCCTAAATAACTTAGCGAGTGCGAAGTTATTCTATAAAATAGGCAGTATTATATCCTATAGTCGGTATATATAGCCGGCATAGATTCTAGATACGTAGCGCAAAGTCCAAATAAAAGCGTATAAATATTAAAATTGTCGAATTTTCTATCTTATTCTTATCTTTCTTTTTCTTACTATAACTACTTCTATAACTTACGATTAATAGCGACGATTATTTTTAGAGTTCTTAGCTATTTAAAATTCTTAGACCTAGGTATAAACCCGTTTAGAGACCTATTATAGACCTATTAGGACCTAGACTTTTCTCTCTAAGTCCGGACCTAGGTAGGAACTAGTCTAGACCCGACCTAACTATATAGTTCTTCTAAACTTAGGTCTTAGACCTAACCCGGACTAGACCCGACCTATTCTAACCTCTATACTAGGCGGTAGGTCCGTAATAAAGTCTATAGTTAGCTCCTTCTATAGAAGCTCTAGCTACGGTAATGCTAATAGCTCGCTATATAGTTAATAGCGTCTCGCCTTCGATACTTAGTACTTCTAATAGAATTAGATATACTAGCTAATATCTATAGACATCCTTAGCTAGTAATACTTCTGCTATACTAACTTAGTAGTTTTATTCTTACTAAAGTAACTAGTAAGTAGATTATTATAGTATATACGAATTACCTACGTCCGTAGTATATAGTTCTTAGAAAGATATAGCTAATTGCTATAATATAGTACTTCTTTCCTAATACGATACCTATTATATTCGCCTCTACTACGCTACGCCTTCTTAAAGAGTTTCTTTATATTAGGCTTCTATAGCGTTAGTAATTTAGTAAAGTTAAGAACTAAGTCTAAGATATTTAGGTATAGTCCTTCTATAGTAACCGCTACGCGTGCAATACGTATACTACTTAAGAAGTAGTCTTATATATACCCTTCTAAAGGCTGCCCTAAGACTATACTTGCAAGTTGCTCTTATATTATAATTGCGATATGCCGAAGGAATACCTAATCGCTATACTCGGCTCTTATACTATATACTTAAAGCTTCTTCTATAATATTAGTAGTAGGTTCGATATATACGCCTATTTATATACGTAGTTACTACGTCTTAATAGCGTATTAGCTAGGTTTGTTTTCTCTAGTCGATGCTTAATTACAAAATTAAATAGGGCTAGAAATATAGCCTAATAAGCCTATCTGCCTATAAGTTGCTTTATTCTTATAAAGGCTTTAAGGTTAGCGTAGTCGATAAGTATAGTAACTAAATATAAGGCGCCTTTAAGGTATAGCTACTATATCTTAAATGCTTCTATAATAGCTAGAAGCTCTTTATTATAGGTCTCGTAGTTGCATTCTACTAGAATTATCTTCTATAAGAAGAATATAACTAGATGCTAGTTTCTATCCTCGAATAGCTAGCTTAGAATACCTATAATTATAAAGTCCGACGTATTAGTTTCGACTCGCGTACGTGCTATAGAGTTATAGTGCCTTAGTAATAGAGTAGCTTAGAATACGTCTTTAATCCTATAGAACGTAAGCTTCTTGCTTTCGCCCTAGCTAATACGCCTTAGCTTCTTGCCTACTTTAGCTCTCTTTAATAGTACTATTAAAGTAGCGATAATTCTAGAGTACCTATATATAAACTACTAATAGAAGTTAGCGAACCTAAGGAATAACTATACCTTAGTAAGCGTAGTAGGCGTTAGCTACGCTATAATTGCGTCGACTCTATAGGGATCTATTATTATACCTTTAGGGCGTATAATAAACTCGAGGAACTTAACCTTCTTCTTAAAGAAGTAGTATTTTATACGCTAAGTATATAATCCGAACTTCTAGAGTCTTTCTAGTATAGCATATACGTCTCGTATATAGGCTTTACGCGAGGCGCTATATATAAGGATATTATCTAGATATACTATATAGTATATATCTATAAGGCCTAAGAGAGCTCTATTAATATACTCCTAAAAGGTAGCTAGTATGTTAGTTAACCTAAAAGGTATTACCTTATACTAGAAGTATCTATACTATATATAAAACGTAGTCTTCTAGTAGTCGGTTAGCCTTATATAGATGCGATAGTATATATCTGCGAAGTCTAGTAACGTAAACTATATAGCTCCTATAAGCCTATTAAGCATCTCGCTAATAAGTAGTAGGAGATAGTAATTCTTTACTATAATCTTATTTAATCTACGATAATCTATATATAACTATAAGGTACTATTTTTCTTTAGAATAAATAAAATAGGCGTACTTGCCTTGCTTTTGCTCTACTCGATCTAATCGTGCTCTAATACTTCTTAGAGGTAACGACTTAGCTTACTAAGCTCGCGGCTAGACTAATAATATAGTAGCTTAAATAGCAGCTTAGTACTAGTAATGCGTAAATCCTACACTACTCTAACTAGCTCATAGCTAACTAGGCGTGCATATCTATATCGCTAAGGCCTAACAGCCCTAGAATTAGGTGTATAGCAGTCGCACGCAGCGTAACAACGCGCAGTTCTCGTCTCTCTCGTCTCTAGGTAGCTAGGCTTAGGAATCCTCGTAAGCACTGCAGTTTAGATCGAGTAACGGCCACGCTCGCAGTTACGCTTCTACGTTTAGCTTACGAACCCCCGTATTAGCTACATCGTCTCTCGTAATAGCTAGCAGGGCGGGTACGCACAGAACGTATAATAATACTAGAACTATAAACAAGAAACGTAGGGTAGATAATTAATTAATATAGAGGAGAGCCTAAGCTCGTGCTTTTGTAGGCCCCCGAGCTGCTAAGGATGTGCGGTTTCCGCCTATTAATCCTCCCTTTCTTTGTGTCCGAATAGACACTCTAACAAACGACATTTTTATTCTAAAAAGATAGTTTAGCAGAACTAACTTCTGCAAAACAATAACAAACTAAGTACTATTTATTCTTTTCTAACGTATTAGACGTTTATAACGTTACTATTTTCCTTCGCCGAACCGAACTAGCTAGTTTAGTTTACTATGCATATGCAGCTATGCTAATCTTCTTAAACTCGTCTTCCTCCTCGTCTAGGTAGTTGGCGCTATCGAACGGGAAGTACTTTAACTCGCCCCTAAGGGCCTTCTTAATATGCAGAAAGAAGCTTTGCTCTTTCGCCATAGCCTTTTTAGCCTTAATTAAGCAGTTAAACAGCTGCGCAAATCTCCTTTTCGCCTATAGAACCTAGGTCTGCTCGTGCTACTTCTTATATATGTTACGGTCTATATATAGAAGCGTAAGGGCTTCTTAGCTAACTTCTAGCTCCTCCTAGCTTCGGCGGCCTATTAGCGCATCTAAGACTAGCCTAAGGCTAGTAAGCTGTTGCTCCTAGGGGAGTCTACGTTCCTATAGTTTGTTAGGGAAATCGGCGCCTATAAACGTCTTAGGCATTAGCAGCATAGTAATGTTGCTAATAAGGACATCCGGGAATCTTAAGGTAGTCTCTCTAACTAGTTCTTAGTTACGATACTTAATAAGCGTTAAGTAGACTATGCGGCATAATAAGACACTAGGCTTCTCTCCGTAGGCAATCGTCTAATGCATAAGCACCAAATCTCCTAGAATAACCGAAATATTCTATAGTCGTAGGCTAGAATCCTGCAGTCCGTCCTTTCCTCTATCTAGAACGTGCACTAGTTTCTGCTTAATGTCCGAGTCTTCGTCCTCGTTCTCGTTGTTATTAAGCTTATTAACTATATCGTAGATTAAACCTAGGTAGCCGGTGCTACCGACAACTTTAAACTTAGCGTATACAGCCTCGTCTTCTTCTTCGTCGTCTTCGTTATCGTTAGCAGTCTAGTTCTATAGCTTGCGGTTAAGTACCTATATAACCGGTCCGCGGCTAGAGTAGGCACTATCGAGAGAAACTATAGTAATCGTATAGGCGGTCTCTTATCTATCTTTCTATGCTGCTAGGGGGCCTTTAACAAACTTCTCGCCGGTAGCCTAGTTCCCCTTAATAATTAGGATCGTTAGGTCGATCCGGCCGGTAGGTTCTCCCTACTAGTACTAGGCCGTTATCGGGTACGCGATAAATCCATATATAGCCTTATCGCGTAGAGAATCTTAGGCTAGCATATTAAGCAGCTAGATAGTCGGGTCTTATTGCATTAGCTGCTAGGTAAGGGAGAAGAACATGTTTAGCATCTATCTATATATATTGCGGCGGCGGCGGAGGTAGTAGCGATATAGGTCGAATTCTTAGTGCATCTAAGAAACTATGTCCGGGTCCTTTGCCTACTAATTAAGAAGGCCGCTAAACACATTGTAGCCATCCTTAAGCAATCTTCTATTCTAAGTCTTCTATGCGTCTTAAATAGTCTTAAACTCTAGTTAAGATAGGCGGGTGTTAGTAAAGTCTAGCTTAATTCGTATAGGCCTAAGCTTATTATCGTTACCCTCTAGAGCAGACTCTTAAGCGGCTTCTTCGTCGCTATAGTCGTCGTCGAACTAAACTAGCTAGTTCGCTTCGTTTAAGCTAGCACGCTGCTTCCCCTTAGCCTTCTTAGACTTCTTGCTCTTCTTAGACTTCTTTAACTTCTTTAGGGCGTAAGCTAGAGGTGCAGACGCGGAACCCTCGGCCTCTCCGATCTCTAGCTATAGGCGAGTCCTCTTCTTAGGGCTGCCGTCCTCTTTATTATTAGTATTAGCTTTACGCTTAGCCTTCTCCTAGGCCTTCTTATTAGCTGCTGTCTTCGCCGCAGCCTTCTCTACGTTACGTAGCTAGTTCTTGCTAGCCTATCGGTCTATCGCGTCTGTTTCCTATATCTATAGGTCTTTCTTTAAGTTGTCGGGCACGTCGTCGATCGAACCCTTCGCTAGTAGGCATAGTCTACGAGAGATATCCTACGAGTCGTAGAGGCGATTAGACGCCGTTATTATCGATTCTTCTACTATAAGGCTAACTACCTTAGCTATTTCTACTATATAGGTGCGGTAGAAGGGAGGGCTAATGTCTAAGGACTCGTACTTGTTAAGAGGGATTATATCTAGCTTTCTATATACGCTATCCTTGCAGCGCTCTTCGAGGTAGTTAGCGTAGGGGATAGCAATGCGGACGCGAACTTCTCCGAGATCTAAATAAGGCTTCTCGATCGCCTCGTTAATTAGATCGTCTAGTAAGTCCTTATTGTAGCTATACGTCTTACAACGTATTACTTGTTCTTTAGCTCTGCCGGCTAGTTCGCGTAGACGGACTAAAATAATTATTTCTAGCTCTAGGGCTATAGATCGAGAGCGGGTTACCGCGGCCTAGCCCTAGCCGGCTTCTTCTTACTAGCGGCTTAGCGCTTTAAGCTCGCGGTCCTCGTAATAGAGGTCTCTAATCTTATAGTACAAATGCGCGAACGCATCCGGGCGTAGTTAGTCTTTGTCGGCGAGGTTTATTTTCTTACGGACCTAGCGCTCGGCTACTTCGCGGAAACTCTTAAACTCGTCGGAGGCTAGATTAAGGTAGCTAAGGAAGTCGTAGCTAGATTCGGACGGCTTACTAAGTAGCCTACTTACGGCCGAGCCTCTAGCTTTATTATTAGCGTCGGATACTCTAGAGAGCTTACTCTTAGGGATAATAAAGTAGGCGTCTATAATAGCGAAGCCGTTCTCGTCGATAATCTAGAGGTTCTTACGGCTAAATAGGTCTAGCTAGAACATAGCCTCTACGCTTTTAACGAAGCTAGCCTTCTAAAACTTGCCCGAGACATAGCTAGATATAGGGCGGAATAGATTCTCTTTCTTTCTATTATAGAGAGCCTAGTATAGCATCTGTTTAGACTAGGTTAGGCCTAGCAGTCTAAGATTCTCGGCGGGGACGCTCTTAAACAGTATAAAGCGGCGGAGGTGCTAGCTAGCCTTCTTATAGATCTTAAAGGTGGAGTTAAGGAAGTTAAAATAGGGGAACTCTCTGCCCGAGCTAAACGAGTTCTATAGCATATCGAGGAGGCCTTTACGCTTCTTAGCAAACTGCTTGCCTCTCTTATAGATGTCTATTACGCCCTTAAGTCCTTCTAGTACTCCTTCTTAAGCACGAGAGAAGGCCCGCTAGCCGAGTTCTTAAATAAACTAGAAGATAATAAAAGCGCGGCGGTCGTCGTCTCCCTAAATAGCGCTATAAACGGATCGCAGAATAGCCTGCTTCTCTTCTTCTATCCCTGCGTTAGTAATAGCTTCTAGTATCTATGCACGAGTGCGTTATCCGCCTAGCTTAGAAATGTTAAGCGTAAAGTTGCGGAAATTAGCTAACTTAGAGTCGGCGGTATAGGCGAGCGAGTCGGGGTTAGAGTAGCGGACTACCGCCTTAAGCTTAGGGGTAGGCGCTTTAGCGGCGTCGGTTATAGTAATGTCTCTATCGGCTATTATGCTAATAAGGTAGAGGGAGAGAAAAACGGACTATGCAGAAGGGAGTATACTATATGCGAGCGAAGGGAGCTAATTAGGGGTAAGCGGTTTCTTAAGCGAGTCTCTAAGCGAGTACGCTATGCGAGTGCGTAAAGCGGAGAATGCGTAAGTCTTCTAAATAGGTAGGTTTATGCTAGCAGCGGTAAAGATAGTTAGTATAGAAGAAGTTGTTGTTATTGTTATTATGCAGAGTTTTCGCGGTTTGTTTGCTTAAAAACTCTGCATAACTGTCGTTACCGCTGCCGCCTGCACTTAGCGGCCCTAGGGTAGTTGTTAGGCCGGAACTTCTTAATAGTTATTATGCTTAAGATAGATGTTAAGGTTAATAAGACTAAGAAGAAACTAAAAGAGCCGAAAAGGGGAGGAGTTTTATACTTAAACCCGCTACCTAGACGTAAGGGTATTCGTAACTATACGTTAGAGGGTCCTTAGCGCTATTCGAAGTAAACTAGCTAGTTCGCTTTATTTTCACCGCTGGAAATAAGGAAGCATATGCATGCTTGCGATTACTTTTAGGTAGCTATTAGCTAATTTCAAGTAAGAGTCGCCTAATCTTATCCCTCGTTGCTCCTAGGAGCCTAGGCTAGTTGGGAACTAGTGTTCTCCTAACGGTAGATCCTTTCATTTATAGTAACAGTCCTTTTGTCTAGCTTCCTAAGGTCTGTTCTGCTTCCGCTACTAATCCTCCCTTTCTTGCAGCACTAGCTATATAAGAGTAACAAGTAACACGTTTCTCCCTGTTTCTTGTGCCGAGATAGACGTAATCAATTTTTTTTTTTTTTTTTTTTTAAAAATTAGGGGCCTACTAGGATTCCTCTAGCATTGGAATGTCTGGCCAACGGATATTCTCTTGTGCAGCCGGCCCTAGATTACGAGTTTCTATCGGTTAGCGCCCTTAACGACTTCGTCGAGTCTATAGCTATAGATAAAGTGCTACCGTCATTCCGTGCTTAGACCTGCAATATAGTCTTTACTATCGAGAAGGTGCTCGTAAAGCGCATTATCGAGATCTATAAGGCAGGACTGTCGTTTAAGCTGCGCGAGGCTTAAGATCTTATAACGGAGTATCTAGACCTTAGCAGCTACAATTTTCGTGCATTAGCTCGAATACTATAAGAGATAATCGAGGACTAGAGGTACTAGTTTAAGGCGTAGTAGGAAGCTGCCGACCTTTTACGCGCTAACGATTTGCAAGCGTATATAAACGAAGCAATTTAGCAGATAGACGATATTAGCCTTAAGAACTAGGGTCCTTTTATTATATCGCAAGACTACTAATCGGATAACGAGTCGGAGGTGTTAGAGTAACTATTCTAGTAAGCAATCGAGGCTTAGATGCGGATGAGATGCACGTGTATAGGGGAATTATAGGCCTACTAGGATTCCTCTAGCATTAGAATGTCTAGCTAACGGATATACTCCCCCCTCTCTTCTTAAGTTATTCCTAATAGCTTACTAATCCGGACCTAAGGGTGCAGATAACTACGCGGCCGTAGTTTAGGAGGTAGAGGACCTAGCTGCCCCGGATTAAAGTTATCCTCCTAAGGAACTATAGCTTCCGGATCCCTCTAGTACGGCACTAGCTTTAAGTTAAACCTAGGGAACGTATAGTAAAGGACCTCCCCGCTAAGCTCCTTAATCTTATACGCCTTCCCTTTACAAACAATAGCATGCATAAGAAACGGACCGCGCTATTAGTACCGCAGCTTATTCGAGAAGCTCGTTTTTAGTTCCGACCGGTAAACGACTACTATCTGCCTAGGACGAAGCTCCTACTAATTAGCATTCTTATAGTTATTAAAATACTTAATATTGTGCTTCCTTAGCCGGTCCTATCGAGCACGAGCTTCCTTAAGCGTCGTATGCATCCGTTCTATAGCCGCAGCTCGTATTGCTAATAAGGAAGGACGGTTACGGACTATTCCCTACTTAGCTACCCGGTAAGTACGGAATTTAAGCTCTACTAGTAATATAGCGTCCCTGCCTATTATTATCTCCGCTAGAGTTAGCCCTATTATCTAGTTTGTCGTAGTACGTTCCGCCTAAAGAACCGAGGGAATATGCTTAGCTATAGCGCTTACTCCTCCGCCTATAAGCTTAGAGAGAGCCGCTAGAATTAGACGGTGTCCCCGTTTAACGATTCCGTTAGCCTATAGATAGTAGGGGGAGATCGCGACCTGCTTAATCCCGTAGCTCGTAAGCAGTGCTTCTTAAACGTTCTCTCCGCCCCCGTCTATATAGATCTCGGCTATAGCCCCCTAGCGGCAAATTAAGTCCTCGTAGATAAACTTCGTAATATATCTAGCGTTAACCTTGCGATTGTCCGTTGTCCGTATTAATCGGGCCTCTAGCTATCGAGAAACAGCCTCTCTTGCAATAATAAGATAGAGCCCGGTGCTAATAAACACTACGTCTAGATACTATCGCTCCCTAAGATACTGTTTCTCGGAAGCGTAGAGTAGGCTAGGACGCTAGTGCCCGTTCCTAAGCGCATATTGCTAGCAACCCTTATAGAAACGAACTACTGCGGTATAAACACCGTCCTACTACTATCGTTTAGTAACTATCTTATACGTCCGTTCCGGCCCCGGGTGTCTATAGTAGTCGTAGCAGGTAGTAATAATCCTTTCGCGATAGTTATTATCGTCGATAACTCTCTAAGGGATACTACCGATACGATCCTATCTTATAAGCTAACCCTCCTTACTTATATAGAACTTAAGTGCTCGTTTCCGCAGAGACCTATATTCTATTAAGGTTAGGCCTAGCGGATAGCGTAGGTAAGTTAGGAAGAATACGATGTTCCTCGAGTCCTAAGAGTAGGTACCGTTTAGCACTTCCTCCTCTAATTCCGCTCGAGTAGGGAATACTTAGGCGACGAGGTCGCAGGCGGAGTAGGCGAAAAACTAGTTATCGATTATCTTATCGATATCGCCCTCCTCTACTAGCTCTCGGGCGTCCCGCTCTATCGGAGGTTTGCGAGACAATCTATTAGTAGCCGTATGCTTCTTCCTAGGTATATATACTATATTGAAGTTAAATAGCCTAATCTACGCTAGCTATCTTATAATAGCTACGTTCGGGAGGTCCGTAGCAGCCTTATTAAGTTAATGCACTAGCGTATTAGCGTCTACCTCTAGCTAGAAGAAAATACTAAATAACTACGGACGACACTTCTTTAGTACTTTAAGAATACCGAGACACTCGCGCTTCCTAGCGTCGTAGCGTTGCTTAGAAGCGGAGAATAATCCTAACTTAAATCGAGAAGGGTATCGAATCCTGCTATCTTTCCGGTTATATTAAGATACGTAGCATCCCTACGAGTAAAGGCTAGAATCTATACCTACTACGATTAGTCCTCCCTCTAGTTTATAGTCTAATGCAACTAGCGCTAGCGTAGAGATAAGGAGCTCCGTAATCGCATCCTTAGACTGCTAATATTCTTTTATCTATACGAACTTAACGTCTTTCTTTAGGAGAGAGAAGAGTAGCTTTAGCAACTAGGCAAAGTCCTTAAGCTAGATCTTATAGTATACGAACATTCCTATAAGAATACGGACTTCCCTCTAGTCCGTAGGAGTTAGCTATTTAACGAGCTTAGCTACTCGTTCCGCATCTAGGTGTCTGCTATATTTATTAGTAGCGTAACCTACAATCTTAATCTGTTTGTAGCATAGCTGCAGCTTCTCCCCGTAAACTGTTAGTCCTACTCTCTTAAGGTCGGCAAGCACCTCGTCTAAGTTCCTAATATGTTCTACTATAAATCGACGGAGTCTAGGCTTAACCTCCTCGTTGCTATACTTCGTTCTTAGACTGCGAATAGCTATATCGTCGAGGAAAGGTTTAGTAGCGTAAGGTATTTAAGCAGCAAGGATAAGCATAATAATTCGGACAAATTAAGCGATAGAGTTCGTAGCTCCCTATAGTAGTATCGTCTAGCGTAATAGGCCGAGAGGAGTATTAAAACCTATAAGGTCCCGACTTCTTACGTCTAGTAGAATCTAATCGTAGCTAGAGAAGATATTAACTAAGGACGAGATTATATAACCTGCAAAAGCTTTAGAAAAACTATCTATATTAGGAGGAAGGTTAGCATTACGTATAGTTATAGCATTAAACTTCTATGCAGCATTAATTAGGCAATACTTCTTTAGTTCTCCTAGGTTAGTCTTTTTCTTTATAAGAAAGTACGGATTTTAGTAGGCACTATAGCACGGTTTAAGAGCGCCTGCGTCTATACGCTTGCGGAGCATTTTTACGACTTCCCCCTCGAGAGAGCTCTAAAGTCGGAAACTAGGATGCTGCTATAGCTTATATAGGATCGTACGGATAACCTAAGGAGGAGCAATAGCAGGCTTAATATAACCGAGATGCTTAAAATCCTAAGCAAGTGCAGCTTCCCGATTATATAGCATCTTAGTTAGAAGATATAGCTCCCGTTCTGTTAGCGAAATAGTAGGCTTAATTTAAGCGAGCCGTTCTAGCGTAAGCCTTAAACCTTTCGGAATGCTAGAAAACTTTTTAATTAAGTATCTTCCGTTAAAGGGGCCCGTTCTAGGTAGCATAGCTTCCTCCGTAGCAAGTGCTTTCTTTCTCTAATATAGATTACTACTAGGATTCGATCTATCCGTTATAGACACGTCCGCGTTAACGGATCTAACCTTATCTGCGACACGCTTATATATCGTAAACGCCCTAATTTCTAGGGAGAATTTAGCTCGCGTATTCGGGTCTAAGAGTACGTTTAGTAGCAGTTTACTACGGCGAACCCTATAACTCCGGCAGATTTCCTCGTAAACAACGTTAGCAACTATAGCTCGTTCGTAGTTGCCCTTAGATTCGTATCTATCTTTAAAGTCGTAAGAATACTTATCTAGGAGGAGAACCTTAAGTTCTAAGTCCTATAGGGAAAAGAGGTTCCTAAAGCAGTTAAGAAAGAGCAGGTTACTAGGAGGATCCTCCTAGGAATAGAGCTCTAGGCTTCCTAAACGATGCCCGACTAATTCCGGGAAGAGTAAGAATATAAGATTGTTATATGCGTTACGTAATAATCGAACTAAACTAGCTAGTTTACTCGGCAAGTTCCGCTAGTCGTTATATAACAATCGAACTAAACTAGCTAGTTTACTCGGCAAGTTCCGCTAGTCCGTGCGCAGATTAGTTAAGACTTTACTTAGCGCCCCTTCTATAATATTAGCATCCCTAATCGTTCCTAGTCGGTTCCCCCTTAGTGCCCGAAGCTGCCTATTTAGCTCCCTACTCCGTCCCGCGGCTATCCCGAAGCTCCCCCTACTAGCATCCGTAAGTGCCCCGAAGCTCTTAAGACTACCTCTACTAGCCCCGGAAGCTGTCCTAGC
Source organism: Cercospora zeae-maydis (assembly GCA_023512815.1). Taxonomy (NCBI): domain Eukaryota; kingdom Fungi; phylum Ascomycota; class Dothideomycetes; order Mycosphaerellales; family Mycosphaerellaceae; genus Cercospora; species Cercospora zeae-maydis. The sequence continues at coordinate 4,469,382 of JAKLWY010000001.1, read as the reverse complement.
AGTCCTAGAACTAGCCTTAGAGGCTCCTAGAAGTAGCCTAGGGCTCTTACTAGCAAGATCTAGCTATCTAAACAGATACTCCCTTAGCTCTATAAGGCGCTTCCTAAGCTTATTCCGCCCCTATTCGCTTCGACGCTTCGTAGGAGCTTTATTGCAAGAGAACCCTATACTATAAGAGCGGTCTTTAGCCTTAAAGTATACTAATTTATATAGTATAGTAGATAAAAGCCTTTCCTAGAGGTCCGGGTTCTGCGTGAACTTATACTAGAGGCCCCGGCAGAGGGTATTGTTAGACTTCTAGCTAGGACGAATTAGCGGGGATAACGGAGGGACGTTCCGAACTTGTTTCCCGATAAATTCTCTTATCTCGTTATAAGCCCCTAAGCCTTCGGGATCCGTATACAACTCTACGAGAAACTTATACTAGGCTATATAGTTAAAGACTAGTCCTTCGAATTTAGGGTCTCTAAAGTAGGAACGGTGCTAGTAACTAAGGTAGTTATGCTCGCCTTTATTCTTAAAGAAGATAGTTTTGCTACGAGGATGCTCGTAGATAGGCTTATTAAACCGGTCCTCCTCCTCTTTAGTAAGCTTTCCTGCTAGTTTCTCGAGTATCCTATAATCTAGCGCCGTATTTACTCTAAGCACTAGTTTAGCTATCCTCTTAAGGATACTCTTTAGCTCGGTTTAGCGCGTTTTAGCCCTACCTATATTAGTGCTTAAGATCGGGCTAAAGCGGACCTTAGTATCTAATCTTTTCCCGACCTGCGAAGAATATCGTTTACCGTTCTGCACCCGTTATTTCCTACTATGCCGGTGAAATAAACTAGGTTTCTACGGTCGTTAGCGATCGTATCTTCCTAGGAGCTATTATTATAGTTCCTAGAGGAAAGTCGAGTTCTTCGGGCCTACGGCCTTCCTAGAAGAGTTAGCGTCTTAGGATCGCTAGCAATAAAGAAAGTTATAAAGACGACAACTCCGTATACCTCTACGCGGACGTTACGACATATCCTAATAAAGGTAACCTTGCCTAAGACACTACGTATAGTAGCCGTAATATTAGTCGAAATAGGAAGCCTTAAGCTCCGAGCCCTCTCGTAGCTTATAATTATGCTCTCCGCTCCCTTATTAATTAGGACATCGTATACCTATCGAGCCTCCCCGAGAGTCGTATAGATATAAATACTTAGAATAAGCAGGTAGTCCTTATAGAAGTCTAGGAGGACACTATCTAGGTCCGTATATAGCTTAGAAGCAGGAATATACGGCAACGCCTCTATACTAGAGACTAGCCGAACCGAGAGATCTACTACTATTATAATAGTAATCTCTAGCATATCTTGTCGAACGATCTCCTCGTCCGCTTCCTCCTAATTAAGAGAAATAGACAAGGGCTGTGTTTCGGTATTATTCTACTCCTTCGTATCGAACTAGACTTCGTCGTCGCTTAGCTCCTCCTAGTTATCGGCTAAGGACACTTACTCTTCCTCGAGCTGCTTAAAAGAGTCGAAAGAGTCTATTAGGAAAGCATTAATCTCTAGCTCTCCGTACCGATAAAGGCCTACGTCGCCCTTATTATTATCCTCGCTCTCCTCCTTTCTAGACGCTTCGCTATCTTCGTCGGAATAGCTAGCGGAATTGTACTCCTATATCCTATTATAAATTTAAGCGAAGTTAATAGCGGAGGTAGCCGTGCCGTCTAGCCTCCGTTTTAACGCATAATAGCGCTCGAGTGCAGCGCTATAGAATAGATCTGCAGGCTTCCTTCCGTATAGGAACCGACTAAGAGCTTGCTGCCCGAATAGCTATAGTTCTCTAAGTTCTATAACTAGAGGTGCTCTAAGGAGCCTATTAGACTAGAACGCTTCCTATTTGTCTATAGGAATAGCCTTCTTAAGCAGGTTATCTAATCTCTGCGTTTTCGGCTTAGCTCTTTGCGCCCCTTTCGCTTTGCCTTTAGAAGGGACTGCAGGACCGAATTAGGCATCCTGCATCTCCGCATCCTAGGAATTCGGAACCGCTAGAGTTTAGGATCTTCCCTATATCTAAGACGAAGCCGCTCCTTAAGACGAGCTTAGTTTACCCCTACGATAATGTTCTATTATCTCTAGCAGTGCTTGCTCTCTGCGAGAGTTGCTCGTTCCCGTTTTAGTAGCCTGCTTCTGCTTCTCTATATTCGCCTTCGCAGCTTTTATTAGAGACGCAGTCGGGCGAGAGGGATTCTAGACGGTTTTCTAAGAGGACCGTATAGCTGCATAGGCAGCGTTGTAATCCTCTTCTTCCTCTTCTTCTCCTAGAATAAAGAGAGATCCTATAGGCTTATATTCCTCTATATACTCTATAGTCCTAAACCTAGCTATGCTAGCGTTAATCGAGACGGGACGTTTACGCCGGTTAGATTGCTACGAGGCTCGCAGAGTATTAAAGCTAATATATTTGCTAACGTTAATCGGACCGATAGCTTATTTAAGAGCTAGGAGAACAACTTTTAATCGAGGAGACTTCTTATCCTAGCTATACCCGAGAGGTCTTATTTCTCTACTAGCTCGGCTAGGACACATTCGGCGAGTCTTATCCTTATAGAGAAATTCTTAATCTAGAAGCTAATTAAAGTAGGGACAGTCTCCGCTACGGTAGCCTTCTAAACTATACTCCTAGCAAGCGGTACCTATCTTAATTTCTAAGGCAGCATAGGCTATAACTATAGCCTAGATCTCTAGTGCTTCCTTATCCTTTTAGCTACTGCGTAGGGGTCTATACGCAGGTTCCTAGTTCTTTAAAAGAGCAAGGGCAAGGGCAGCTAACTATTTAGTTAGCTTCTTAACGTTAGGGCTTACCCTAGATATAGCGCTTATCGCTGCGGAGACCGGATTTAGGCGAAGGGCAGTATTCCTTATCGCTTTAACTAGCTTTCCTACTAGAATAGAGCGATTATCCTTATATAAGGCTTTATCGGTTTTATCCTTTCGCAACTCGGCTTTTGCAGCTAAAATTACTCTCGCAAAGTTACGAAACGTATAGGGGCGATCTATATCTAGGTTCGCTTTATTCTAAATCTTCTTCCGCATAGGCTTAGATAGAGGCTTTAAAAACATCTAGGTACGGCTAAAGTTGTCTAGATCTTCTAGAGGAATTATAGTAGAAGAGATCTCGAAGTTCCGAATATACTCGGAAATCTCCTCTAGCTTATCTAGCTTCTATAGGGATAGCTAGGAAAGGTACGACCGATCTCCGAGTATGCGTTAACTATTAAACTCGCGATACTCCTTAAGAAGGTTGCTTTTAAATAGTCTATAGTTACGACTTTCGTACCCTTCGAGCTTCTTAACTATAGGACGCTAATATCGATAAACGTAGCTAACTAGCTTCTCGACTTTAGCAGCTTTATCGCCCTAGTCGCCTCTATAAGTTCGGTATAGGTCTTTAAAACGCTTAACGAACTTAGTAATGTCTAACCCTTCGAAGTATCCTATCTCCTTAGAACTAGGCAAAGGCATAAGAGGTCGGCTTGCAGAAATTAAGGCTTAAAACTACTCGACGCTTAAGCTAATAGTAGTATTAATAGGGAGTTATAGTCCTATAGCTCCTCGTCGACGAGAATAAGTGTTACCTATTCTAATCGTTCCGTTAGGACGAGCTAAAAGGTTAGCAGAGCCTAGAGAGCTCCTAACCGGTCGTTTAACTCCTCTATTAGGTCCGATAAACTAGGCAGGTTAGTAACGGAACTCTTAATTGCAATCCTCTATACTAATATTATCCGAGACACTGCTAGAGTTAATAGCAGTATCCGGGTTGTTAGTACCGGCAGAGGAATCGTTAGTCGGATCGTTCGGCATATTTTCGGCCGAAGGTCGGTAATAACGAACTAAACTAGCTAGTTTAGTTAGCGTTAGGTAAAGTTAGTAGTAATAGTAGTACTAGTTTATTACATAACGAAAGGAATGTTCTCGCTAAATTAAAAACAAAATAAGAAGCAGAAACTCTAGATCTAGATATAGCAAAAGGAAATTCGTAACTTCGTAAATTATAAGTAAGGGTAGCTAGTAATACCTAGTAGTTACCTATAAACTTTCCTAGGGGTCGGTTTCTTAGTCTATCTAGCTCGTAATACTCCCGACCCGTATTATTTTAAACGTCCGGCCTATCGGTAATCCCTCTATGCTATATTTTCCTAGAGCATTCGGGCAATCTCTAATAGGGAAGTATAGGGGCCGTTCTAAGCCTATACCAAATATAGGAAGAGCTAATTAAACTCTCCCGAAACTAGGGGTAGCTAGTAATACCTAGTAGTTACCCGTAATACTTTCCTAGAGGTTGGTTTCTTAGTCTATTCGGCTTATAATACTCCTAACCTATATTATCGTAAACGTCCGGCCTATCGGTAATCCCTCCGTGCTATATATTCCTAGAGCCTTTAGGTAATCTCCGATAGGGAAGTATAGGGGCCGTTCTAAGCCTATACTAAATATAGGAAGAGTTATTAAACCCTTCCGAAAATAGGGCAACCGAAGTTGCAAAACGTAGCCTTACGGCGAAACCGGGGAGTGCGAGTAGTAATACGATCCTGCGTCCTTTCCCTAGCTCGCTAAACTCCGTGCAGCTCGTAATGTCGTATTTCTCGGCTATCCTAGCTATAACGACCCCTCTGCATAGGCATAGTAACCCTAAGCGAATCCTCGGAAAGCTATAAATAAGCTATACCGTTAGCCTTCTATAACTAATCGTCGGCGTCTTAAAACACCGTCGATTCTAAGTCGTAATAGGACTAAGGGTTTATAACTTTCTTAGGGTTAAAGACTGTCCCTATGCAGAAGGTAGCCTTAATGCTCTTAAGTCCTCCCGAGTTATCTAGTTCCGCCTAGGCTTATATATAATAAAGTGCGTTTTAGCGGCTTGTCGTAATTAATCGCTTGCTTCTCGTATCGTAGTTCGTGCTATTAGACTATAAGTAACTTCTTCCCTTTCTTGTTTTCGGTAGTTCTTATCCGTAGAAGATGTTATATAGCCCTACCTTCGGCTCTATTTTAATGCGTGAATCCTATACTACTCTAACTAGCTTATAGCTAACTAGGCGTATATATCTATATCGCTAAGGCCTAACAGCCCTAGAATTAGGTATATAGCAGTCGCACGCAGCGTAACAACGCGCAGTTCTCGTCTCTCTCGTCTCTAGGTAGCTAGGCTTAGGAATCCTCGTAAGTACTGCAGTTTAGATCGAGTAACGGCTATGCTCGCAGTTACGCTTCTACGTTTAGCTTACGAACCCCCGTATTAGCTATATCGTCTCTCGTAATAGCTAGCAGGGCGGGTACGCATAGAACGTATAATAATACTAGAACTGTAAACAAGAAACGTAGGGTAGATAATTGATTAATATAGAGGAGAGCCTAAGCTCGTGCTTTTATAGGCCCCCGAGCTGCTAAGGATATGCGGTTTCCGCCTATCACTAGGTAGCAAGTTAATTGCATACTTAGCGCCTTCGACTAGTATGCTCCTTATCTCCTCTATAGGATTAAAGAGGTCTATAAAGTCCTAGAACTCTATAGGTAGTAGCTCTTAGCTAGTATCTACCTTCCGGAGTAATATAGCAAAGATATATAGAGCTTTTTAAAGATCCTTATAAAACTTATACGCTTTATATACTTATACTATATACGTCTCGCTTCTAGACCTAAAAGTCTATTTATTAGTACTAGCATCTTCTATTACTCTATAGGCTATATGCTATAGCTAGCCTAGTAAGACGTAAGAAGTTAGTATATTATATATATAAAAGATGCCTCCGTATATATAAGTCGCTCTCTTAGAGTTAGTAGCTCGTAGGCGTATATAATACGTACTATAGTAGTGCCCTAGGTACCTAGTAAAGGACGTAGCTAGTAGCAAAGTAGCATTCTCTCTTACTAGGAGGTTATACTATAGAGCGTAGGATCTAGAGACTATATTAATATCGGCGCCTTTATCGAGTATATACTTAGCTTATATATAGCCTATATCTATCTTAACCTCGGCTACGATAGGAATCGCTAGCCTACTCTATATAGGTAGGTAATCTATCCCGCTTATTATAGTATCTAGAGCTTATAGGCCTTCCTAGATGCCTTGCCTTTTAGTAGCACGCCTATAGCTACTCTATATATAGTAGGCAGCTCCTATAGGTCTAGCTAGAGGCATTCTAACTAGATATACCTTTTCTCCTTATACTTATAGTATCTAGCTTTAAGTTTCTAGTCTAGGTTGTCTTTATCCTTCTTAGATTAACGCTACCTACTAGGGTAGGATCTCTCTTTCTTAAATTACGCTATAGTATTATCGCTGCCCTTATGCTTATAGTTTGCCTATATCTCGCGTCTAATATACTTGCCTAGCTTGCTTTTACTTAATAAACCTCTATAGTTGCTTTATAAGAATATAGCCCTCTCGGCCTATTCTAAACGTATCGTAAGTACTATAAGGTTAGCTCTCTTAAACCTCGTCGTATTATAGTTCTTAATAATATCTCTTTATAAGGGGGCTCTTAACTTCGTAAGTAGCTAGTAAACTAGCTATAGCTCGTAGTAGTTACTAAGTTGCGCCTTAAGATAGGCTAACTTATTTACGAACTATTATATACTCTGCCCTTTACGCTAATAAGCTTTCTTATACTCGATAGTAGTAAGAAGTATATAGTTCGCTTAATCCCCGACTATATTATATATAAACTGCTAGAAGTCTTTCTAGCTATACTTAGCTAGAAGATTTTTAGCGTCGTACTAGTTATGCTATATATTCTTTGCCTTGCCTACGAGCTATATAATAGTATATAGTACCTTCTTATAAGGGCTATAGTATATTATTAGGTTATTAATAAAGATTATCTTAAGGTAGCGGATAAACTCCTAAGCCTTATCTTTACTTTTACTCTTAAATAGCTTTAGATCGCGTATCTTTGCGCTTTTTACTAAGAAGCTTCCTAATAGCGTATTACGTACGCTTCGTATATTAGCTATACTAGCGTCGCTAGCTTCTTCTTCTTACTTTCTAGTATTCCCTTCTACGCTACTCTATATATAGTAGGCTTCGGATCTACTAGAAGGAGAGTTATTACCTTTTAGTATTATAGCGAGCTTACGCTTAAGGTGCTTATGCTCTTCTTAGAGTATATATACTACGAGTTGCCTACGAAGCTCTTCTATCTTACGTTTGAGTTGCCTATACTCTATATTAACGTTATCGTCTACTATTATCTCCTTAAGGTTTAGTATCTCTTTGCTTAGTTCCTATATTAGTAGAGCTCGTAGTATAGAGCTTATATTCTTAGTATAATATGCTTATAATTCTCCTTTATCTAATATTAGTATCTATAGGCTACTACCTCGTATAGGGTTAAAGAATTAGAACTATAAGAGGGTATATAGTAACGTATAGACTGGGGGCCGGTTTTAGCGGGTATCTCCGGTGGAAATTGCGGACGAGGTGCGGGACGTCCTCTATTATCGTCTCGGCTGGTTCGGTCGTAGGTACGTCGTAGCCTTTCCACTTAACTACGTAACGGAGGCGCTCCCGGCCTCCGGGGCCCCTACGGTCGGTTTTCGAGTCGATAATATCTTCGACTTCCCACTCGTCGACTCCGTCTACCTCGACTGGTGGCGGCGGTTCTGCGCGTTGATTCGGGTACGGGTCCTCTGCGGCGGGCGTAAGGAGGTCGTTGTTAAATACCGGGTGTAGCTTAACGGTCGGCGGCAGTTCTAAGCGGCAGGTGTACGGCTTTACTTCGAGGACTGTAAACGGGCCTAGGTTCTTCCAGTCGAGCTTCTTAGTTGGGCGGAGCGTCTTAATATTCCGGGCGTCTAGCCAGACTTTCTGGCCGACGGTAAACGTATACGACGGACTGCGGTGCCTGTTTGCAGCGTCTTCGTAGCGGGACTGGGCTAGGCTAGTCTCAGCCTTTAGGAAGTCGGTAATTGCTCTCATATCCTCGACGAAGGACTCTGCATCGCGGCTAGCCGGCGGGTCGGTACTAGACTGCAGAACCTCCGTGCCTAGGAGCGGTTGGTAGCCGTAAGTAGCTAGGAACGGAGAGAGGCCAGTAGTTTCAGAGAACATAGAGTTTGCGGAGAATTCTGCTAGCGGGAGCCACTCTACCCAGTCGTCTTGTAGGTAGGATACGTAGGCGCGGAGGTGCTGTTCTAAAACAGCGTTTATCCGTTCGGTCTGACCGTCGGTTTGCGGGTGGTAGGAGGTCGAAGGGGAGCACTTAATCTTAAGCCTCTGTGTAAGGTGCTTCCAGAAGTCGGACATAAACTTAGCGTCTCGGTCGGATACGATATCTAGCGGTTTACCGTGTAATCGGAATATGTTCCTAACGAATAGGCGGGCGATTTCCTCGGCTCCGTCGGTCGTAAAGCAGGGGACGTAGTGGCGTAGTTTAGTAAGGCGGTCTACGATAACGAAGATAGCGTCGTACCCGTCGGACTTCGGCAGGTGCGTAATAAAGTCCATCGAAATATAGTCCCAAGCGCGGGTCGGGGTCGGCAACGGCTGTAGTAATCCGCGGTGTCTCTGTCTGCTCGGCTTAATCCTACTGCAAGTATAGCAGTTCTGGACCCAACGGCGGACATAGGCGCTAAGGCCCCTCCAGTAATAGCTACGCGAGACTATCTGATAGGTCTTCGCTCTCCCAGGGTGTCCTGCGGCCGGGATCTCGTGACAGAGGCGGAGTACCTGGTTATATATCTCCTCGTCGTTCGGGATATATAGGCGGTTCCGGTAGAAGAGACGGTTATCCCTTATCGTACATTGGGATAGTTGGATTAGCGGGTGGCGGTTCTTGCCTTTACGGAGAGCGTCTAGGATCTCTTGCAGAGTCTCGTCGGTAGGATAAGCGCGGTCTAGAAGGGCGTGCAGTTCTTCGGGGATCTGGACAGCTATCGTTTCTTCGGAAGGTTGCTCTCGCGTTTCTTGTCCTCTTCTACGAATAGGGAATACGTAGAGTTGTTGTTCCTCCTCGGGTAGGAACCGGATAGATATAGTTTCTGAGAACGAGACCTTCTTCTTTAACGGGGTTTTCGGCGGCGGCTGGGGTGCTTCTAAGGCAGGGTCTGGCAGGTTCTCGCGTTTTAAAACTACTTGGCTCTGGTGGCGGAGGCGCTCATCTCCCTCTTTAGGCAGATCACCTGACCTCCTGGTTAGGGAGTCCGGTTTTTGGCCTAGCTTGCCCGGTCGGTATACGATTTTAAAACGGAACCGTGATAGGAACTCGGACCAGCGGGCTTGGCGACGATTAAGCTGCTTCGTCGTCGTAAAGTACTCTAGGTTTTTGTGGTCGGACAGTACTTTAATCGGGTGTTCGGCTCCTTCTAGCTCGGGACGCCATTCCTCGAAACAGCGGATAATTGCTAATAGTTCCTTATCGTATATCTCGTAGTTACACTCAGCGGGGGAGTGTTTCCGGGAGAAGAAGGCAACTGGACGTAATACCCCTTCGTTATCGTACTGGGAGAGTATGCCGGCAGAGACGAAGTCGGAGGCATCGGTTTCAACGACTACTTCTTTAGTCCAGTCGAACGGTGCTAGGATAGGACCATCTACAAACGCGTCCTTAAGGCGGCGGAAGGCGGAGTCGCAGTTAGTAGACCAGGAGAACGGGGTATCCTTACGGGTTAGTTTCGTAAGCGGTTGACAGATTTCAGAGAATCCTCGGATAAAACGGCGGTAGAAGTTCGCGAAGCCTAGGTAGGATTGTACGTCGGTTATATTCTTAGGCGTAGGCCAGTTGCGGATAGCCTGGACCTTATCGGGGTCCATACGGATGCCGTTACGGCCTACGATTATGCCTAAGAATCTCGTCTCCTCTTTAAAGAATTCGCATTTCGAAAGTTTAGCGTAGAGGCCCGCGTCTCTTAGCTTCTTTAGGATAGCTCGGAGGTGGTTCTCATGCTCTTCCCGGGTACGGCTATAGACTAGGATATCGTCGAGGTAAGCCGAACAGAACTGGTCTAGGTATTCGCGTAGTATGTCGTTAATAAACCTCTGGAAGGTTCCCGGGGCTCCGGTAAGTCCAAACGGCATAACTAAGCTCTCGTACAGTCCGAAACGGGTACGGAAGGCAGTAAGGTACTCTTGGCCAGGTTTCATCCTTATATTATTAAAGGCGGAGATAATATCGATCTTGGAGAAGTACCTCATTCCGTTTAAGTTGTTTAGCGTTTCGGTCGTAAGCGGCAGCGGGTAGCGGTCCTTTATAGTAAGCTCGTTAATCGCACGATAGTCTACGCAGAGCCGTAGGCCTCCTCCGGGTTTCTTAACGAATAGGACAGGTGAAGCAACAGGCGAGGAGCTAGGGCGGATAAACCCCTTATTTAGATTCTCTGTAAGCCACTCTTTTAGGGCTTGCAGTTCGTCGCGGGACATGCCGTAGAGGGGTCCGAATGGAGGTTCTTTGCCTTCTTTAAGCTTAATCTCGTGGTCGTACGGACGGTGTGGCGGTAGTTTATCAGCGAGCTTCGGGGAGAAGACGGAACTAAACTCCCTTAGACAGTCTGGCAGTTGGGATTCTAATTTGGCTTTTTCTTCCGCAGAGAAAACAGACAAGAGATCCTCGATAGTCGTATAGCAGAGGCGGTAACCTCGTCTCTGCATAGCTGGCGAGGCGTAGAATGCTGCGGTCCGGAAAGAGATCTGGTAGACTTGAGTTGTTCGGCGGGAGTCTTCCTTTATTCGGGGGAGGCGCTTCGTATACATTTGGACCGGTTCGGATATAGCGGGTACGGAGCAGTTCTTCCGGCAGTAGGTGCTTAAAAACGAAAGTGTAGAGCGGCTAGGACGGAGTTCCGGATCGTGGACCTCTAACCAAGGGTAGCCTAAGATAATAGGGCTCCCTCCTATGTCGGTAAGGCGGAAAACGACTCCTTCTTCTAGGTGGTCGCGGATACGGAGGTCGCAGCAGGTGCCGTAGCGTATAGTAAGCCCTCCGCTATTATCTTCGGCATCGAATGGGAGCATTACTACTTCTTTCTCCAGCAGTAGGATCTCGAGGCCTTGGGCCTTAGCCCATTGTAAATCCATCATTGCGTAGGCCTCCGAACCAGTGTCGACTAACGCGTAGTCGGAAATAACCTTATCTCCTATAGAGATAGTAAACGGGATCTTCGGGGAAGTCGACCGGTCGTATTTATACGGGACCGCGAGTCGGGAGATAGCAGAACGGGAGACACGGGCTACCTTAGGGGCAGGGTCGCGCGTTTCTAACGCCTGACCGCGGCTGTGGACAGGCGTACGCCGTTTTCCGTCGGCAGGGGAGAGAGGGACGTAGGTCTACTCTGCAACGGGGGTGACCGTCCCCTCTTAGGAGAGGGGGACCCCGGGTAGAGGAACGGGTAGCTGAATTTGCCCTACGGCGTTCGGCGTCGCGTTTCTGGACATGCGGGGGCGGATATCGGGTTTTGGGCAGTCTCGAACAAAGTGTCCTAATTCTCCACATCGGTGACAGGAGAGAGGGTCCCTAGGAGCCCTCTTAGACCTATCGAGGTCCATAGGCTCTCCCTGGGGGGCAGTCTTAGCAGCGGTAGCGTACGACTTATCCTGCCGCGGCGACGGACGGTTCGGGGGTATAGAGGTACGGGGGTTTGGCACTGGGGGTGCTTGGTAGTAGTAACGGCGACGGTTCTCAAGGTCTTGCAGGTGCGCGGCGAGCTTAAGATAGTCCTGGGTCGGTGGAGGGCTGTGAACTAGCATCTGCTTAATTTCGTTCGAGCAGGCCTGTTCTAAGAGGGTAGATAGGGATTCTTCGGTCATCTCTGCTTCTAACCCTAGGCGTTGAAATTCGGCGAAGAAGGCCGCAAAGTCTTTACCCATCTGGCGGTAGCGGAAGAGCTCTGCGCGGGCGTTCTGGACACGATTAGGGTCTCCGTAAGCGTTGTCGAGGATCTGTAGTATATTCTCATAGTCCGGGAGTTGACAGACGCCGTTACGGATATACGGGAGGATCTGAGAGTACGGTACCCCCGAGAGCCGGCTAGTAACGTATGACATACGGGAGGCAGGGGTCGGAAAGCGGTCGCGGTTTACAGTTAGTTTTTCGTAAATCTGAGAGAGGAAGCGGCGAAGGTCCTTTCGATCTCCGGTAAACTCTTTCGGGTCGGGTAGCCTTTCGGATTGTCGAGTAGGCTGGGAAGGCGAGGCGGAGCGAGGCGTAGGCATTCCTAGAGAAGGATCTACGCTAACCTTAGCGGGAGAGTCGGCGGGGATAGATAGAGTAGGCGTCGATATAGTAGGTCCGGCAGGGCGGAGGGCTTTATCGGCTTCCCTCTGGGCCCTTATAGTCTGGTCGCGGTATTCGGCTTCCATCTCCTTATACTGGGCCTTTTGGAAGTCGATAACCGCGCGGAGTTGGCTGTTTTCGGCGCGGAGAGACTGGAGGTTGTCACGAACCTCAGCAGCCTGAATTTTACTATCTTAGACCTCCGTTTAAAGATAGCGCTAATTCTTATAGAGTTATTATATATTATATGCTTCGCGTATACGAATACTATATGCTAAGCAATGCGGTAGTAGCCGATTGCTAAGTACTAGTAAGGCCTAAGGCCCCTAACTTCTAGCTTTACTTCGCTCTTATAGTAATATTTAACTCTTCGAAGTATTCTATCTTCTTAGAACTAGGTAAAGGTATAGAAGGTTAGCTCGTAGAAATTAAGGCTTAAAACTACTCGACGCTTAAGCTAATAGTAGTATTAATAGAGAGTTATAGTCCTATAGCTCCTTATTAATAAGAAGAAGTATTACCTATTTCTATTGTTTTATTAGAATAAGCTAAAAGGTTAGTAGAGCCTAGAGAGCTCCTGCCCGGTTATTTAACTCCTCTATTAGGTCCGATAAACTAGGCAGGTTAGTAATAGAACTCTTAATTGCGATCCTCTATACTAATATTATCCGAGATACTACTAGAGTTAATAGTAGTGTCTAGGTTATTAGTGCTAGTAGAGGAATTGTTATTAAGATTATTTAGTATATTTTCAGCTAAAGGTTAGTAATAACGAACTAAACTAGCTAGTTTAGTTAGTATTAGGTAAAGTTAGTAGTAATAGTAGTACTAGTTTGTTGCATAATAAAAGAAATATTCTCGCTAAATTAAGAATAAAATAAGAAATAGAAACTCTAGATCTAGATATAATAAAAGGAAATTTATAACTTCGTAAATTATAAGTAAGAGTAGCTAGTAATATCTAGTAGTTACCTATAAACTTTCCTAGGGGTTAGTTTCTTAGTCTATCTAGCTCGTAATACTTCTAACCCGTATTATTTTAAACGTCTAGCCTATTATTAATCCCTCCGTACTATACGTCTATAGCCTTTTAGCAATCTCCGATAGGGAAGTATAGAGGCCGTTCTAAGCCTATACTAAATATAGGAAGAGCTAATTAAACTCTCCTAAAACTAGGGGTAGCTAGTAATATCTAGTAGTTACCCGTAATCCTTTCTAGAGGTTAGTTTCTTAGTCTATTTAGCTTATAATACTTCTAACCTATATTATTTTAAACATCCGGCCTATCGTTAATCCCTCTACGCTATATATTTCTATAGCCTTTCGGTAACCTTTAATAGGAAAGTATAGGGGCTGTTCTAAGCCTATACTAAATATAGGAAGAGTTATTAAACTCTTCCGAAATAGGGCAATATTACGTTATAAAACTAGGTAACTAAAGTTACAAAACGTAGCCTTATAGCAAAACTAGGAAGTGCGAGTAGTAATACGATCCTATATCCTTTCTCTAGCTTGCTAAACTCCGTATAGCTCGTACTATTATATTTCTTAGGCTATCCTAGCTATAACAACCCTTCTATATAGGTATAGTAACTCTAAGCGAATCCTCGGAAAGCTATAGATAAGCTAAATTATTAACCTTTTATAACTAATCGTTGGCGTCTTAAAACACCGTTAATTCTAAGTCGTAATAGGACTAAGGGTTTATAACTTTTCTTAGGGTTAGAGACTATCTCTATATAGAAGGTAGCCTTAATACTCTTAAGTTCTTCCGAGTTATCTAGTTCCGCCTAGGCTTATATATAATAAAGTGCGTTCTAGTAGCTTATTATAATTATCGCTTGCTTCTTATATCGTAGTTTGTAACTTCGTGCTATTAGACTATAAGTAACTTCTTCCTTCTTTTTATATTTTCGGTAGTTCTTATCTATAGAAGATATTATATAGCCCTACCTTCGGCTCTATTTTAATACGTAAATCCTATACTACTCTAACTAGCTTATAGCTAACTAGGCGTATATGTCTATATCGCTAAGGCCTAATAGCCTTAGAATTAGGTATATAGTAGTCGTACGTAGCTATTAGGTTTATCTAAAGATAGATAACCTAAGATCTTACTAAGCAGAAGCTTAAGCTCGATTAGGGTTTAAGCTTATCGGGTAGTCTAGAGGAAGGCAACGAAGTAGGAAGAGTTACTTAATTCTAATTAGTAAGATAGAATAGTAAGTTATACGCGATAACTATCTAGAGAGGCGATACTTATCGCTGCTATATATAAAGGAGATTCCTCTATCCTAGCTCCTAGAGCGGAGACTAGAGTATAGAGCAGTTATATCGCTCTAGAGCAGTCGCGTCGCTCTAGAGCGGTCGCGTCGCTTAAGGTCTTCTGCGTCGCTTAAGGAATTTAAAGCGGTCGCTAAGCCCTAGAGGCTAAGCGTCGCTTACCTTTTCGCACGTAACGGTCCTATAACTTAGACTAGCTAATTATAAACCGTAATAGTAGCGTAATAACGCGTAGTTCTCGTCTCTTATCTCTAGGTAGCTAGGCTTAGGAATCCTCGTAAGCACTATAGTTTAGATCGAGTAACGGCTACGCTCGTAGTTACGCTTCTACGTTTAGCTTGCGAACTCTCGTATTAGCTATATTATCTCTCGTAATAGCTAGTAGGGCGGGTACGCATAGAACGTATAATAATACTAGAACTATAAATAAGAAACGTAGGGTAGATAATTAATTGCTATAGAGGAGAGCCTAAGCTCGCGCTTTTATAGGCACCCGAGCTGCTAAGAATATGCGGTTTCCGCCTATTACTATAACTATAATAGGTCTTCTTACTACCTTATTTCTTCTTAGGCTTTCCTTTACTCTTAAACTTATAACCCTTCTAGATAGCGTCGAGTTCTATCGGCTAAGGTCTATAGTAGAGTTTCTTATAACTATTATTATTTGTTTTAAATTTCTATCGTCCTAACCTATCTAGAACGTATCCTACTACTCTAGATATTTTAGCGTTGTATTTCCTTTCTAGTACTCTCTTATAGAGGCTATTATTAATCTCGATCGCTTTCTTTATTAGCTCTTCGAGGGTATTAATATTCGCGCTTAGTCCTATCTAGGTAAGCTCGTCCTTAATGTTTTTCTTAAGTCCTTATTAGAATATAACCTAGAGGGCCTCGTCGTCCTATCTAATTACCTAGGAATATTCTTTAAACTTCGCTATATACTTAAAAGCTAAGGTAGTTTACTTAAGGTATTAGATAACTCGAATAGTAGTGCTAATCTAGTTAGAGATCCTAAATAACTCTATTATTTCCTTATAGAACTTAAAGAAGTTACTAAAGTACCTGTCTTTATCCTCTCTCTTATAGAGATAGTCTTCTAGGTAGAATTTAAACTAGTTCTCTACCCTTTCTCTTAAGAAGGTAGAGGTAAAGAGTATCTTATCTAATTCCTTAACTTCGTTAAACTTAAAGTATAAGGCGAGCTAATTAAACTATAGTTAGATCTTATCGCGGTCTCCCTAATAGAGATCCGGCTTAGCGACCTTTAAGTCCTTAAGATCGAGAGTTCTATTTATAGTTCGTAAAGATCGACTTATTTCTACTTCGCTAGAAGTAGAAGTTCCCCTAATACTTCTATTATTAGATATTCTTAAGGGCGTATAAAGCTATTAAGTTCTTACGAGCCTAATAATCTTACTCTATATAAGGATTACTTAGATAGTTACTCGATTAGGATTTAAGCTTATTAGATAAAGTTAAAGTATAACGAAGTTAGGATCTTAGTATTCTAATTAGTAAGATAGAATAGTAAGTTATACGCGATAGCTATCTAGAGAGCGATATCTATTACTACCTATATATATAGAAGAACGTCCCTAATTAAATAGTAACTACGACCGTCTAGTTAGTTAATCGTACTAAGTATAATCTAGTCTAGTTATACTAAGATAATCCGATTATACTTAGATAGTTCTTCTTAATCGTCTTAGCCTAGCGCCTTAGGCACCCGTTAGATAGAGGCCTAGCCTTATAATAGGTTCGGTTTAGTTAGTTACGACCGAACCGTAATACTTACTATGCCTCTTTCTAGGGAACCGGATCTTTACTAAGGCTTAGAGCTTATAGCGACTATATTTATTAGAAATAATAAAGTAGATGTCTTAATATCTAATCCTGGTATTACTATCTTAGTCGAAAGTAGCTTCTATAAGCTATCCTAGATAGATATTAAAGGATACTATTATAAGAATTGCAAATAATAGTTAGAGCCTAATCCTTAAGTATCTAAGCTCCTTTTTATTATATATCTAGAGATACTTAAGGAGATCTATCGTAGTGCTACTTTATACTAACTATACTATACTCTCGTAAGTAGTTAGTAAGCTATCTTAGGCATTTCGATCTACTATATACTATATTATCTAATTTTATAAATTATAGCTTCTATCTTTTTATATTAAAATATACTTATTCTATAGTACCTTAGCCTAGCAAAAGCTCGAGAGAATACGCGATAATTTAGGCGTAAGTAGCTATATTATAAAACGCGAAACGTAAGGTATTTTAGGACTTAAAGGCTATATAGTATATTAAGTATACTAGAGTCGGGTTTAGGAGTTCTAGACTCCTATATAAAGTTATACTTTAGTAATATTTAGCTAGGCGGCCCTTAGAGAGCTACTATATATAATAGATAGGATATCGATACTATAGGAACTATAAGGACGGTTATAAGTTCTAGGAATTCTTACTAGTATAGATACTATAGCGATAGTTTTAGCGCTTATAGTATAGCTTATCTAGAGCCCGACTTACGAGCGTTTGTCTAGAAATTACCTGCCCTTCCTTAGTTATCTATATTAATATCGAAGGTTTAGTTAACGAGATAGGCAAATACTACTAGATTATTAGAAAGTTATAAAGCATGCTCTAAGCCTAAAGTGCTATATTTATCTTCCTCTAAACTAGGTAGCTTACTTTCGAGATTACTAGTATATTATCGTATACTTTATAGAAGGCAGGCCTTAGCATATAGCCTATAGTACGATATATTCTAACCTTCTTATAACTTATATAGAAAGTTTCTTACTTGCTATAGCGAACTAGATAGTAGACTTTAGGGGATATAGGTCTAGTTTATAGTCTTTACGGCTCTAGATTATATATATTAGAGATATAGGAGGAAGTTAAAATCTAGGATTACGAACTAGATAGTAGACTTTAGGGAATATAGGTCTAGTTTATAGTCTTTACGGCCCTAGATTGCGTATATAATAGGTAAAGAAGGAAGTCGAAATCTAGAATTACAAACCGTAACGTAAGTATTATTACGATTATAAGGATATATATAAACAATTTATTCTCTACTCGAGTTCTAATATAAAGGCTATCTATCCGTATTTAGTCTTTAGACTGCCTATAGCTACTCTAGTAATAGAATAAATTATACGAGGTAGTAGAGACTATCGTAAGATAGTAGCTATCGCTACTATTATATATAGATCGCAATTTGCAATAGGTTAATAGTAAGAGTGCGGCTAGAGTACGAGCAATTAAAGCTTAGAATTCTATATATCCTGCTTTATATAAATTAATATTATCGGGTTCTTTTCTACGCGCTACTAGTTAATCGATCGATAGTAGGAAGTAGAAAACAGAATAGCGCTTTTAGATGTTTTAGTTTGCCGAAATTCTCCCTAATCGAATTTTAACTAAACGCATAACTATACTTAACTATCTAGTACGTAACTTTACTTAGTCTTATTATATAGCCTTTTTAACTATATTCTACACGACCTCGATATCCTTTCCTAAGTTATACTAAGCAGCACTAACGTGTTATAGTTTATAATTAGCTAGACCTAATTACGAGACTATTACGTATTAGAAAGGGAGCGACGCTTAGCCTCTAGGGCTTAGCGACTGCCCTAGTCTACTAAGCGATATAAGAAATATAGAGCGACGTAACTACTTAAGAGCGACGCGACCGCCCTTTACTATAGCTACCGCTCTTTATAAGAGAAGAAAGGATCTCTTACGTATATAGTAGCAATAAGTATCGCCTCTCTAGATAGTTATCGCGTATAACTTACTATTTAATCTTACTAAAAGAAATTTAAGACTCTTAGCTTAGATATTAATACTCCTACCTCGTTCTTCCTTATAGATACTCGATAAGCTTAATTCTAATTAAACTTAGCTTCTACTTAGTAATATTATTAGGCTCGACCCTCCGGTTAAAACCTAATAGCTTTATACGCCTTTAAGAATATCTGCTTTAGGAAGTATTAGAGGAGTTCCTATACCTAGCGAGATAGGATCTAGCCGCGGAAAGATAGTTTAACTACTAAGAGTAATACTACTAGACGACTCTAATAACGAAGATTAAGGCTAACCTATAATAAAAGGACTTAAACTAGCTAAGCCTAATTTCTACTAATAGGCGGAAACCGCATATCCTTAGTAGCTCGGGTGCCTATAAAAGCGCGAGCTTAGGCTCTCCTCTATATTAATTAATTATCTACCCTACGTTTCTTATTTATAGTTCTAGTATTATTATATATATACGTTCTATACGTACCCGCCCTACTAGCTAATACGGGAGACGATATAGCTAATACAAGGGTTCGCGAGCTAAACGTAGAACGTAACTACGAGCGTAGCCGTTACTCGATCTAAACTATAGTGCTTACGAGGATTCCTAAGCCTAGCTACCTAGAGACGAGAGGCGAGGACTACGCGTTATTACGCTACGTACGACTGCTATATACCTAATTCTAGGGCTATTAGGCCTTAGCGATATAGATATGCACGCCTAGCTAGCTATAAGCTAATTAGAGTAGTATAGGATTTACGCATTAAAATAGAGCCGAAGGTAGAGCTATATAATATCTTCTATAGATAAGAACTACCGAAAACACGAAAAGGAAGAAGTTACTTATAGTTTAATAGCATAAACTACGATATAAGAAGCTAGCGATTAATTACGATAAGCTGCTAGAACGCACTTTATTATATATAAGCCTAGGCGGAACTAGAAAACTTAGAAGGACTTAAGAGTATTAAGGCTACCTTCTATATAGAGATAGCCTTTAACCCTAAGAAAGTTATAAACCCTTAGTCCTATTACGACTTAGAATCGACGGTATTTTAAGACGCCGGCGATTAGTTATAGAAGGTTAATAATTTAGCTTATCTATAGCTTTCCGAGGATTCGCTTAGAGTTACTATACTTATATAGAGAGGTCGTTATAGCTAGAATAGCCGAGAAATACGATATTACGAGCTATACGGAGTTTAGTAAGCTAGGAAAAGGATATAGGATCGTATTACTACTCGCACTCCCTAGTTTCGCTATAAGGCTATATTTTGCAACTTCGGTTACTTAGTTTTGCAACTTCGGTTACCCTATTTTTAGAAGGGTTTAATAACTCTTCCTATATTTAGTATAGGCTTAAAACGGCCTCTATACTTCCCTATCGAAGATATCCGAAAGGCTCTAGGAAAACATAGCATAGAGGGATTAATAATAAGCCGGACGTTTAAAAATAATATAGGTTAGGAGTATTACGAGCTAGATAGACTAAGAAACTAACCTCTAGGAAATTATTACGGGTAACTACTAGGTATTACTAGCTACCCCTAGTTTTAGAAGAGTTTAATTAGCTCTTCCTATATTTAGTATAGGCTTAGAACGGCCCCTATACTTCCTTATTAGAGATTGCTAAAAGGCTATAGACGTATAGTACGAAGGGGTTAACGATAGGCTAGACGTTTAAAATAATATAGGTTAGGAGTATTATAAGCCGGATAGACTAAGAAACCGACCCCTAGGAAAGTCTATAAGTAACTACTAGGTATTACTAGCTATCCTTACTCGCAATTTACGAAGTTACGAATTTCCTTTTGCTATATCTAGATCTAGAGTTTCTATTTCTTATTTTGTTTTTAATTTAGCGAGAACATTCCTTTCGTTATATAATAAACTAGTACTACTATTACTACTAACTTTACCTAACGCTAACTAAACTAGCTAGTTTAGTTTATTATTACCGACCTTTAGCTAAAAATATGCCGAACGAACCGAATAATAATTCCTCTGCCGGCACTAATAACTTAGATACTACTATTAACTCTAGTAGTATCTCGGATAATATTAGTATAGAGGATCGCAATTAAGAGTTCCGTTACTAACCTACCTAGTTTGTCGGACCTAATAAAAAAGTTAAACGACCGGGTAGGAGCTCTCTAGGCTCTACTAACCTTTTAGCTCGTCCTAATAGAACGATAGGAATAGGTAATACTTATTCTCGTCGATAAGGAGCTATAGGACTATAACTCCCTATTAATACTACTATTAGCTTAAGCGTCGAGTAGTTTTAAGCCTTAATTTCTATAAGCTAACCTCCTATACCTTTGCCTAGTTCTAAGGAGATAGGATACTTTAAAGGGTTAAACGTTACTAAGTTCGTTAAGTATTTTAAAGACCTATACCGAACTTATAGAAGCGACTAGAATAATAAATCTACTAAAGTTAAGAAGCTAGTTAGCTATATTTATTAATATTAGCGTCCTATAGTTAAGAAGCTCGAAGGGTACGAAAGTCGTAACTATAGACTATTTAAAAGTAACCTTCTTAAAGAGTATTGCGAGTTTAATAGCTAGCGTATACTCGGAGATTAGTCGTACCTTTCCTAGCTATCCCTATAGAAGCTAGATAAGCTAGAGGAGATTTCTAAGTATATTCGGAACTTCGAGATCTCTTCTACTATAATTCCTCTAGAAGATTTAGACAACTTTAGCCGTACCTAGATGTTTTTAAAGCCTCTATTTAAGCCTATACGGAAGAAGATTTAGAATAAAGTACACCTAGATATAGATCGTCCCTATACGTTTTATAACTTTACGCAAGTAATTTTAGCTATAAAAGCTAAGTTGCGAAAGGATAAAACTAATAAAGCCTTATATAAGGATAATCGTTCTATTCTAGTAGAAAAGCTAGTTAAAGCGATAAGGAATACTACCCCTTGCCTAAATCTAGTCTCCGTAGTAATAAGCGCTATATCTAGAGTAAGCCCTAACGTTAAGAAGCTAACTAAATAGTTAGCTGCCCTTGCCCTTGCTCTTTTAAAGAACTAGGAACCTACGTATAGACCCCTACGTAGTAGCTAAAAGGACGAGGAAGTACTAGAGATCTAGGCTATAGTTATAGCCTATACTACCTTAGAAATTAAAATAGAAATAGCTTACTAGAAGTATAGTTTAGAAGGCTACCGTAGCGGAGACTATCCCTACTTTAACTAGCTACTAGATTAAGAATTTCTCTATAAGGATAAGACTCGCTAAATGTATCCTAGCCGAGCTAGCGAAGAAATAAGGCCTCTTAAGTATAGCTAGGATAAGAAGTCTCCTCGATTAAAGGTTATTCTTCTAGCTCTTAAATAAGCTATCGGTCCGATTAACGTTAGCAAATATATTAGCTTTAATACTCTGCGAGCCTCGTAGAAATCTAACTAGCGTAAACGTCTCGTCTTAATTAACGCTAGTATAGCTAAGTTTAGGACTATAGAGTATATAGAGGAATGCGAGCTTATAGGATCTCTCTTTATTCTAGAAGAAGAAGAGGATAAAGAGGATTATAACGCTACCTATATAGCTATACGGTCCTCTTAGAAAGCTATCTAGAATCCCTCTCGCCTAACTACGTCTCTAATAAAAGCTATAAAGGCGAATATAGAGAAGTAGAAGCAAGCTACTAAAACGGAAACGAGTAACTCTCGTAGAGAGTAAGTACTACTAGAGATAATAGAATATTATCGTAGGGGTAAACTAAGCTCGTCTTAAGAAGCGGCTTTGTCTTAGATATAGAGAAGATCCTAGACTCTAGTAGTTCCGAGTTCCTAGGATATAGAAATATAGAATACCTAATTCGGTCCTATAGTTCCTTCTAGAGGCAAAGCAAAAGGGTCGTAGAGGACTAAGCTAAAGACGTAGAGGTTAGATAACCTACTTAAGAAGACTATTCCTATAGACGAATAGGAAGCGTTCTAGTCTAATACGCTTCTTAGAGCACCTCTAGTTATAGAACTTAGAGAACTATAGCTATTCGGGCAGCAAGCTCTTAGTTAGTTTCTATATAGAAGGAAGCCTATAGATCTATCCTATAGCGCTATACTCGAGCGCTATTATACGTTAAAATAGAGACTAGATAGTATAGCCGCCTCCGTAGTTAACTTCGCTTAGATTTATAATAGGATATAGAAGTATAATTCCGCTAGCTATTCTAAGAAGGATAGCGAAGCGTCTAGAAAGGAGGAGAGTAAGAATAATAATAAGAGCGACGTAGGCCTTTATCGGTACGGAGGTCTAGAGATTAATGCTTTCCTAATAAATTCTTTCGACTCTTTTAAGTAGCCTAAGGAAGAGTTAGTATCCTTAGATAATAACTAGAAGAAGCTAAGCGATAACGAAGTCTAGTTCGATACGAAGGAGTAGAGTAATACTAAAATATAGCCTTTATCTATTTCTCTTAATTCTAATTAAGAGGAAGCGGACGAGGAGATCGTTTGCTAAGATGCGCTAGGGATTACTATTATAATATCGTTAGATCTCTTAGTTCGGCTAGCCTCTAGTATAGAGGCGTTGCCGTATATTTCTACTTCTAAGCTATATACGAACCCGGATAGTATTCTCCTAGACTTCTATAAGGACTACCTACTTATTCTAAGTATCTATATCTATATAACTCTTAGAGAGGCTCGATAAGTATACGATGTTCTAATTAATAAGAGGGCGGAGAGCATAATTATAAGTTACGAGAGGGCTCGTAGCTTAAGGCTTCCTATTTCGACTAATATTATAGCTACTATATATAGTATCTCTAGTAAGGTTATATTTATTAGGATATGTCGTAACGTCTACGTAGAGGTATATAGAGTTATCGTCTTTATAACTTTCTTTATTACTAGCGATTCTAAGACGCTAACTCTTCTAAAAAGCCTATAGGTCCGAAGAACCTGCCTTTTCTCTAGAAACTATAATAATAGCTTCTAGAAAGGTATAATCGCTAATAATCGTAGAAATCTAGTTTATTTTACTAGGATAGTAAGTAATAACGGGTATAGAACAGTCGACGATATTCTTTATAGGTTAGGAAAAGATTAGGTACTAAGGTCCGCTTTAGCCTAATCTTAAGTACGGATATAGGTAGGGCTAAAGCGCGCTAAACCGAGCTAAAGAGTATCCTTAAGAGAATAGCTAAACTAGTGCCTAGAGCGAATACGGCGCTAGATTATAGGATACTCGAGAAACTAGTAGGGAAGCTTACTAAAGAGAAGGAGAACCGGTTTAATAAGCCTATCTACGAGCATCCTCGTAGTAAAACTATCTTCTTTAGAGATAAAGGCGAGTATAACTACCTTAGTTACTAGCACCGTTCCTACTTTAGAGATTCTAAATTCGAAGGACTAGTTTTTAACTATATAGCCTAGTATAAGTTCCTTATAGAGTTATATATAGATCCTAAAGGCTTATAGGCTTATAGCGAGATAAGAGAATTTATTAGGAAATAAGTTTAGAACGTCTCTCTATTATTCCTACTAATTTATCCTAGCTAGAAGTCTAATAATACCCTCTACCGAGGCCTCTAGTATAAGTTTACGTAGAACCTAGACCTCTAGGAAAGGCTTTTATCTACTATACTATATAAATTAGTATACTCTAAGGCTAAAGACCGCTCTTATAGTATAGGGTTCTCTTATAATAAAGCTCCTACGAAGCGTCGAAGCGAATAAGAGCAGAATAAGCTTAGAAAGCGCCTTATAGAGCTAAGGGAGTATCTATTTAGATAGCTAGATCTTACTAGTAGGAGTCCTAGGCTACTTCTAGAAGCCTCTAGGGCTAGTTTTAGGAATGCTAGGATAGCTTCGGACGCTAGTAGGAGCATTCTTAAGAGCTCTAGAATACCTACGGGTACTAGTAGAAGGAGCTTCGAAATAGCTACGAGACGGAGTAAGAAGCTAAGTAGGCAGGTTTAGGCGCTAATAGGGAACTATCTAGGAACGATTAGAAATACTAATATTATAGAAAGAGTACTAAGTAAAGTCTTAACTAATCTACGTACGGACTAGTAGCTCTTACCGAGTAAACTAGCTAGTTTAGTTCGATTATTATATAAGAACTAGCGAAACTTGCTAAGTAAACTAGCTAGTTTAGTTCGATTATTACGTAACGTATATAATAATCTTATATTCTTACTCTTCCTAGAACTAGTTAGGTAGCGTTTAGAAAGCCTAGAGCTCTATTCTTAGAAGGATCCTCCTAGTAACCTACTCTTTCCTAACTACTTTAGGAACCTCTTTTCCCTACGGGACTTAGAGCTTAAGGTTCTCCTTCTAGATAAGTATTCTTACGACTCTAAAGATAAATACGAATCTAAGGGCGACTATAAATAAGCTATAGTTACTAATGTTATTTACGAGGAAATCTGCTAAAATTATAGGATTCGCCGTAGTAAACTACTACTAAACTTACTTCTAGACCTAGATACGTAAGCTAAATTCTCTATAGAAATTAAGGTATTTATAATATATAAGCGTATTGCAGATAAGATTAGATCCGTTAACGCGGACGTGTCTATAATAGATAGATCGAATCCTAGTAGGAATCTATATTAGAGAAAGAAAGCACTTACTTTAGAGGAAGCTATACTACCCGGAATAGGCCTCTTTAATAGGAAATACTTAATTAAAAAGTTTTCTAGCATTCCGAAAGGTTTAAGGCTTATACTAGAACGGCTCGCTTAAATTAAGCCTACTATTTCGCTATTAGATTAGGAACTATATCTTCTAACTAAGATACTTTATAATTAGAAAGCTATACTTACTTAGAATTTCGAGCATCTCGGCTATATTAAGTCTACTATTGCTCCTTCTTAGGTTATCTATACGATCCTATATAAGCTATAGTAGTATTCTAGTTTCCGACTCTAGAGTTCTCTTAAGGAGGAAGTTATAAAAATGCTCTATAAGCGTATAGACGCAGGCGCTTTTAAACCGTGCTATAGTGCCTATTAGAATCTATACTTTCTCGTAAAGAAGAAGACTAACTTAGAAGAACTAAAGAAGTATCGCCTAATTAATACTATATAGAAGTTTAATACTATAACTATTCGCGATGCTAATCTTCCTTCTAATACGGATAGGTTTTCTAAAGCTTTTATAGGTTATATAATCTCGTCCTTAGTTAATATCTTCTCTAGCTACGACTAGATTCTGCTAGACGTAAGAAGTTAGAACCTTATAGGTTTCGATACTCCTCTTAGCCTACTATACTAGATAATACTACTATAGGGAGCTACGAACTCTATTACTTAATTTGTCTAAATTATTATGCTTATCCTTACTACTTAAATACCTTACGCTACTAAGCCTTTCCTCGACAATATAGCTATTTACGGACTAAAAATAAAGTATAGTAATAAGGAGGTTAAGCCTAAACTCCGCCGATTTATAGTAGAATATATTAGGAACTTAGATAAGGTGCTTACTAACCTTAAGAGGGTAGGACTAATAGTCTATAGGGAAAAGCTGCAGCTATACTATAAATAGATTAAGATAGTAGGTTACGTTACTAATAAATATAGCAGATACCTAGATGCAGAACGAGTAGCTAAGCTCGTTAAATAGCTAACTCCTACGGACTAGAGGGAAGTCCGTATTCTTATAGAAATATTCGTATACTATAAGATCTAGCTTAAGGACTTCGCCTAGTTACTAAGGCTACTCTTCTCTCTCCTAAAGAAAGACGTTAAGTTCGTATAGACAAAAGAATATTAGTAGTCTAAGAATGCAATTACGGAACTCCTTATCTCTACGCTAGCGCTAGTAGCACTAGACTATAAACTAGAGAGAGGACTAATTATAGTAGGCGTTAATTCTAGCCTTTACTCGTAGCAATACTATATATCTTAATATAACCGGAAAGATAGTAGGATTCGATACCCTTCTCGATTTAAGTTAGAATTGTTCTCCGCTTCTAAGCAACGCTATAACGCTAGGAAGCGCGAGTGTCTTAGTATTCTTAAAGTACTAAAGAAGTATCGTCTATAGTTATTTAGTATTTTCTTCTAGCTAGAGGTAGACGCTAATACGCTAGTGCATTAACTTAATAAGGCTACTATAGACCTCCTAAACGTAGCTATTATAAGATAGCTAGCGTAGATTAGGCTATTTAACTTTAATATAGTATATATTCCTAAGAAGAAGCATACGGCTACTAATAGACTATCTCGTAAGCCTCTAATAGAGCGGGACACCTAAGAACTAGTAGAGAAGAGCAATATCGATAAGATAATTAATAACAAGTTTTTCGCCTACTCCGCCTACGACCTCGTCGCCTAAGTATTCCCTACTCGAGCAGAATTAGAGGAGGAAGTACTAAATAGTACCTACTCTTAGGACTTAAGGAACATCGTATTCTTCCTTACTTACCTACGCTATCTGCTAGGCCTATTTCTAATAGAATATAGGTCTCTATAAAAACGAGTACTTAAGTTCTATATAAGTAAGAAAAGTTAGCTTATAAGATAGGATCGTATCGGTAGTATCCCTTAGAGAGTTATTAACGATAATAACTATCGCGAAAGAATTATTACTATCTACTATAACTACTATAGACACCCGGGCCCGGAACGGACGTAGAGGTTAGAATAGGTCCTATAAATTAGGTTAGTTCCGGGTTTAGGTCGGTTCTTAGAGGACCTAGACCTAGACCTAAGTAGCCGGGTCTTCGGACCCGACCCGAATCGAGTTAGGTCGGGTCTTATAGTCGCTAGTTCTAGGATAGGTCCTAACTCCGGACCTAACTAAAACTATTAGGTCTATAGAAAAATAAGTTATAATTAGGAATATTACTAATAGGATCGATAAAGGGTATAATTCTATATATAGTAAAATATATAAGTATAAAGAATAAGTCGGTACTTGCAAAAGATCTAGATTAAGGATATATATATAAGGTATTCTAAATATATATACCGACTATAGCTGCTAACTACTATTGCCGACTATACTATATAGAGTATTAAGGCTAGTACGCACTACTTAGCTTTCGCGAAAATAACTCCTTCTGCTTACGTATACTCTTACGAGTATATTTCGGAGCTATAGGTTCCTTATTATTGCTAATTGCTTCGAACCTCCTCTAACTTAATATTACCTCGTAATCTACCTAAACCTAATGCTACTATACGTTAACTTTAGGTACTAAAGGCTAGAACGTACTTAATATTAGCAGCGCCTCCTCTACTAGGGTATCTCGAGCTTGCTGCTACTTATTACGCTCTCGAGAGCAATAGTATATAATATTACTAAACGTCGAAGGGTCGTACGATCGATTATAGCGGCTCTAGTACCTTGCTACACTAAAGTCTTACTTATAACCTATACTAGCTGCTAGTATATATAGGAAGTCGCGTGCTATAAGCATATATATAGGATACTCTAATACAATAAGTTTCTAGGAGTATAGTAGATGCTCGATAGAATAAGCATTTAAGTCTTTAAACCTTACGTATTAATAGCGCATAACTTTATCTAGTTTAGTAGAAGATTAAACGATAGAAGACGTTAGCCGTAGGGTATCGGTAGAGTTAGAGTCGTTATCGTTAGATATAGAACGCATGCCTATAGCAAAGGAGGTAGCAGAGCAGCGTAAGGGCTATTAAGACTTAGCCCTAGTCGCAGCCGCTATAGGTTTATATCGCGCATATTTAAGGCGGAATTTAGACTAGTTACTAGTAGTAGTCCTTAAATAACAAGTTTAGCCCTTTACCGAAAAAGGCGTCCTAACTCTAAAAATTACGTTTTATTACTAGATTAAGTAAGATTACAATGCTATATATATCGCTAAAACAGTCCTAAGTAGTAGTATAGTACTTAACGAGTTTCGTAAACGCAGCCTATAGCGTAGCGTAGATCTCTTACTACTATAGCTCGGTTTTATGTTTTAATTTCTCGTCTATAATATCGAGGATATCGAAGAGGGTATTATAGTACCTAAGGATAAGGTATATAGTTAGGCCTTTAGTAGTACTAATTATAGTTATAGCTTCCGCGAATAGTAGCGTAAGGTCGATAATATATTTAATTCTTTTCTACTCTATATAACCTAGGCTTAATTTAGGCTAGCTTTAATTCTCGATAAACTTATCGATAATGTCTCGTAGTTATAAGTAGCGGATAAGCATAATCGTAGTAGAGCTCTAGCAGGTCTTTATATCTTATATTAGTCGTAGTAGTTATATAGCGGGGACTTTCTTTTATCGCTTATACTACTTCGGATATAGCAAAGGATCCTATAATCGATCTCGTTATAACTATATAAATACCTCGTAACGTTACGTACTAGAGTTAACCTTTATAGCTAGCTTATAGACCTATCTTAAGCGTATAAGCTTTTGCCGACTATATATAACGACTATACTAGGCTATATAACTTTCCGAGCGAAGGATAGTTAAATAGTACCTTTAGAAGAATAGCTAGAATCCTAATATCGCCCTACGTTATCGGGCCTAGTTTAATCCGATTAAGCGCGCGTATATTAGCCTCCTCTTCCTATCTTTCCTATAGCTCGTTCTTAGAGTTAATCTTTAGAGTAGTAAAGAAATCTTTTAATAATAGTTAAATAACGTATACGAAGTATAGAAACTATTCTAGACGAGAAATCTCTATCTCCTCGGACTCTAGTAGTAGAAGAGGGAGATTATATATTAATACTAACAGTTTTATAATATGCATATATTATTAGGAGCAGATATTAATAGCTTATATACTTTAATATATTAGCTAAGTACTTAATACGGGGGGGAGGCTTAAGTATATATAGTAGTATAAAGAGTATTATTATTCGTAGTATTGTCTATAGTAAGAGCTATAAGTCTTTCGTATATATTAAATTAGGTAAGAGTATCGTAGAGTATATTAGCGAGATAATTACCGGTATAGGAGCCTATAATATAAGGGAAGGCTAGCATTACCTCGTGCTAGCTCTATCGATTATTAATCTAATAGCATCTAATAGTAAGAAAGAATGCTCGCAAGGTGCTAGCATGCTATCTATTAAGCGTAACTACTACGCGGAAAGTACTAGTAAGCTATTCTTTAAGCTTCTATTTAGACTAAGCAATAGTGTCCTAAATATACGTCTTTATAGTACCTGCGCTCTTAAAATCGATAGTTCTAACTTCCTCTATAAGGCACTTATAAGTACGTCGGATAGTAGGGCTTTCGAAGAAGTTTAAAGGCAAGCCGAGCTTAGAAACTATTAAGCTATATAACTCTAGGAACTTAGAGCAATAGCAATAATTAGTTCTAGTATAACCTTTCTTTTATTAATCCTATATAAAGGTAGCGTTAGCTTATATAAGTTCTATATATAGTTCGTAATATTTGCGCTATTAAAAGCAGGTGCATAGTATAGTTAGCATCTATAGTTAGTATCTATAGTCGGCTTGCCTAGCTAGTATAGGGTACGCGAACACTTATAGCTCTTACTCTTACGGCACTAATTATCTCTATTATTGTTTCCCTCTTATAAGCAGTTTATTAGCAGTCTATAAAGTATAGATGCTTTGCTAATGCTATAGTCCCGTCTTCTAGTCCTAGATGCTTAAGCACCGAATCGCATCTAATATATACGACTTTTAGCTCTATAGAATCGCAGTTAATACCCTCTTAGAAGAACTCCTAAGACTATAAAGTTCGCTAATTTAAATTCTACTTTATAGGGTTTATTAACGTCCTTCTATACTTCTATCGATGTCTCGCGGTCTCTATCTACTAGCGCTAGTTATAAAAAGCCTCGAAAGCTTTGCTATAGGTTAGTCGCTATATCTATATATTATTAATCTTATCCTAGGATTTATAACTAGTTAGTAGCTTAGTAAGGGTAGCTAGAGGTAGCGTTCGATCTTTATTAGCCCTAGAACGACTAGAAGAGCTAGCGATCGCCCGGCGTACTCGTTAATAATTAACGATAGACTTAATAGAGCTAGAGTCTATAAAGGACGACGATTATAACTCTAGCAACAACTATTAATGCTTGCAAAGGCGAGTACTAGACTGTTTAGAGGAAGGTAGTATAGTACCTATCGCAGCTCTTAAGAGTATAATTAGCAGTATCGCAGATAGCATAGCTTTAAGAATAGTATTAGTATAAAACGGAGGACCGTAAAAATAGAGAGAATAGTATAGGTATGCATAAGATAGGACTAAGCGACGGTAAGGGTAAATTAGCTTTTTATTGCGTATACTAGCTACGGACCCCTAGAAAAAGACCTATAAGCGATTGTATTAGCCTTTCTATAGTGCAAATTAGGCTTTTAACTTGTCCTTCCTAATTTTGCCGGCTGCTATATAATATAGCCTCTCTATCTCCTAAAAGCAGGTAGGAAAGTTATCTGCAATATATAGCTTATTCTTACCCTTATATAGCAGCTAGGTAAGAATATCTCGAAAGCTAGCTCCGCTATCGTAGCCTTTATTAATAATAGTATCTAGAACGATACTGCGGTATTTACTCTTATCTATATTAAACAGCCGAGCGCAGACCTCGAAGGCTAGCTTATTTAGCCGCAGCGTAGTATTAGTAATAGGAATATAAAACCTATTACTAAACTAATCGTAGTTAGCTAGAATAAGCTAGTCTAGTCTAGGCATACGAGTTATATCGGGGAGCTTAAACGCCTTATCTTGTTTCTTAGTTCTTTAGAATATATAGTTACGAAAGATAGTATAGTAATATTAGAGGAAAATCTCTATAGCTATAGGCAGGCGGCTATCCCTAATAAGCTCCTATTAATAGTTAGCGTATAGTCGGTAGACGTAGTCGGCAACGCCTTACCTATGCCTTCTAGGCCGAGACTAAAGTTTATAGGATTTATATTAGCCTTAAGTATAGCTCCCTAAACTAGCGTATCGTATATTTCTCGTTCGACCTAAGCTAGTAGTATATTTTCTACTAGACTCGTTAGTTGCTATAAGCGTTTAGTATTAATACGTTAACTTACCTCTGCTTCTATATTATTCTATACGTATTTCCGCGCATCGCCTTTCCTATACTAGGGTACTAGATTTACTCTCTATCCGCTAGAACTTAGTCGCTCTTTCGATAACTTAGCTAGGAACTCTATCTAGCTATTATACTTCCCTAGAAGAATAATCGCCCGCACTTTATTCTTAAATTGCTATATAGCTTTATGCTAGAAGCTATAAGTTATATAGCTATTTTATATAGCCTACTCGTTTTAGGCAGCTCTTATTACGCCTACTGCCTTATAGTTATTACTTTAGGCAGGGAGCTAGTACTACTTAAACTACTTCGAATTTAGTTTAGAGTCTAGAATTAAATGCTACTACTAGTCTTCTAAATCTTTATAATTAGTAGGTAGATTATAGTATAGCACGCGCGCCTCTTTTAAGTCTCTACTATTACCTAGTTTATAGTAGAAGAACTCTAGATCTTCTTTAGCCGCCTTTTTAGTAAGTACGTCGTAGGCTGCCTTTAACTCTTTATCCTTACTATAACCTATTAGCATTGCTAACTATAGATACTAACTACGGGATTGTTAACTTACGCTCTTTAATCGTATTCGGTATAGTGCGCCTTTCTCTAGGTCTTAATCTATAGCTTTTGCTTATTAGAAGATAGGCTAGCCTACTAAGTATACTTGCTAATCTGCTTCTCCTTATATCTAGTAAACGCTATATTTCTAGTCTTACGATGCTTATCTGCTGCTTTTTCTTCTACTAATATATCTGTGCGTTAGCTACGCTCGTAGAGAGTATTAGAGTTAGTAAAGTAGTTAGCTATATCTTTCTTAGTACCGCCTAGACGCGCTATAAGTCCGCTGCTAGTAGGCGTATTAATATTATCGCTATTAATGCGAGCGCGTTTAGAAGTATTATTAGTTATCTTCTTACTTATTATATATTGCTTCTTAGGCGCTATAGTCGTAGATATATCGGAAATATATCGCCTTTAATACAAATACTATCGTAAGCTATAAATTTAATGCGCGTATAATTATTATTAATAGAATAGTAGTAGCGGTAATAGCAGCGTAGGTAGCGCTAAATGCGATAGTCGGTAATATTATAGAAGCTAGCTATAACAAATTCGGGAGTTTACTAGCGCAAAGTCTTAGCACCGGCTTCTACTACCCTACTATAACCCCGGATTTCTCTATCTATAATTTCGTAGTTAGCAATAGTAGTTAGTAGTATTAATACTATACTAGATAGGACCTATATATTCTCTCTTATATTATTAACTTCCTAGGCGAGTAGGCTATTATATAGCTTCCTCTTTTTCTATACTTCCGCTACTTATTATATAACCTACTACTAATAATAATCTCGACTACTATTTACGACCTTTTTACCTTTCTTAACTGCTAATACTAATACTACGAAGCATCTTAACCCTTAATTTAATAGCGCCGGCACTATTATAATAGCCTCTAGTAAGCTAGAACGCTTAGTAGAAGCGCTACGCCTACTAAATTCTAGTAATAGTATACTCGGAAAGTAGCGTAGAAAGCGAGAAGAATTAGCTATTCCCGCCGCATAGCAACTCTACTACTAACTAGCCTTCTAGCGACTCTAAACGCTTATAAGAACCGCTACGCCTACTAGATTTCGGCAATAGTATACTTAGAAAGCAGTATAAAAAGTAAGAAGAATTAGCTATTCTCTACCGCTGCGTAGCAACTCTACTACTAACTAGCTCTAGAGCGTTCTTATACTAAAACTCTATAGAAGCTACTATATCGATACTACTACTGCCGGCTTCTCGACTAGATAATGCCGCCTTAGAAGCTAAGTTTCGGAAGCAAAAGGCTACCTATAATAAAAAATTAAAGGCTAGTACTCTAATAATAGAGGAAGAAATCGAATTTTTAAAAATTAGCGTATACTACGATGCCTATTAGCAAAAGATCGATATAGATAGGCGTGCTAATAAAGATTAGTTGCTAGAGCCTAATACTAAAAGTAGGCTCTTCGTCTATAATACTAACTACTTCGTACTATATAGTATAGAGTCTAGTAATAATAAAGTCGGAGCGTCTTTTCCGTTTACTACCCGAACTAGATTAGATACTAAACGTAAAGCTACTATTAATAAGGATAATAACGCTACTATTAACGAGGATGCTAATACTACTTCTACTATAGCTATAATATAGAATATAGCGAAGCCCCGTAAGTAGCCTACTCGCTAGTCGTTTATAGACATCGATATTAATACTATCTTAAATAAGGCCGACGATAGAATAAAGAATAATGCAAAGAAGAGTAAGGCTATAGGTAAGCCTAGAGGGCGCGCAAAGAAGCAAGCCCTCTAGGCTTAAGCTAATCTTATAATATTAAGAGCATATTTAGAATAAACGTATTTAACGATACTAAGAAGAATACTAATCTTTATAACTAGCCGAACTTTAGTAGGACGAAGCGTAAAGCTAATATATTAAAGCAACTTATTACCTCTATACTATAGGAGAATCGTAAGACTGCTACTATAGATAAGCGCTTTCTTAACGAGGCTTGCAAGTTCTTTAATAGCACTAGCGCTATTAAAGCAAGTCCGGATAGTAATTAGCTTATTAAGGAAATAAGGTTAATATTAAAGCATTACTAAGTCCTTAGTACTACCTTTATATATAAGCGCAAGACCGAGCTTTATAAGCGTAGAGGTAGCATTCTTATAGATAAGATAGACCTTAGGAAGACTATTATAATACTTGCAAGAATAATAATAGCTTAGATTAAGAAAAATAAGCGCAACGACGAGAGAACCGCTAGACGGGAGAGGCCTCGAGGCCTCTTAATACGCTGCTATCTACCCCTAGCGACAGCAGAATATCGACGAGGGCAGGGGGCGCCCGAGGGATAGAGGCTAGCACCCTCTAACCTAAGGGTACTCTTAGAAGCCCTAGCAACTACCTGCTAGCCCCTAGAGCTAGCAGACTACCTAAGAGAAACAGATAGTAAGTAAAACTATCTAAAAGAATATACTTAAGCTCGCTATAGACATCTAAGAAGCCCTAGCCTCCTACTAGGCCTAAACTCCCTCCTCCCTCCTCCCCCTCCTCTAGAGAGCCTAGTAGGCTCTCCTCTATTAGGCCTATTGCTAGGCTATCGATAATACCCTCTCTACTATCTAGAGGGACCTCTAGAAGCAGTAGCTAGCTGCTACTTCTACTACTATAATATAGGCCTAGAAAGCCTAAATTTAACCTATAATACTAAGGCTACCCCTATAGCCTTAGGCATCTAACTAGATAGTAACTATTAGAATAGGGAACCTAGAAGAAAGAGAAGCAGTAAAGAAGTAATTAAACGAAGACATTAGAAAGAAGATTAGAACCTAGAAGGCAGCTATAGTATAGAAACTACTAAGTAGGGATATTAGAGTAGTAACCTACTCGACCTATAACAAAGCAAAGATAGAGGAAGATTTAACTTAGCTAAAGAAACTATAGCCTTAGGCAATAGTATTTAAACTAATATATAGAGTAGTAGTATATAGAGTAAGAGCAGGATAGCAGCTAGAAGATAAGACTAGCTAGGGAAAGATAGAGAAAGAGAACCTAAGATAGATCCTAAACCTTAGGATTAAATAAGTAGCCTAGCTTAAGAGCCTAATAGCTAGGAAGGGATAATAATACTCCTCGGCCGTAGTAGTAGTATATAGCGAGGAATAGGCAAAGGAGATTACTAAGAAGGGCCTCCTATATATAGGTACTATCCTTATAGTAGAGCTATATTACCCTAAATAGAGGGTAATCTAATGCCTTAAATGCTGCTAATTTAGATATATCTCCCTATACTATAAGGAGACTAAGGCTATCTATAGGAAGTATACGGGCCCCTATAAAATAATAGACTATATATTAACGGAGAATAGATATAGCAACTATAGAGGTACCTACCTAATCTAGTCCGTAAGGTACAAAGTTAAGTAGGCAGCTAAGGCAAAGGCCTAGGCCTTCTCCTACTTCTTTACTAAGAAGTAAGAGGAAACTAAGGCTCTAGTAATATAGAGCGAGTAGACCTAAGTATATAATAAAAAGAGGAAAGGGACCTAGCTAGAGCCTACCCTAGGTAAAGCTAAGATATAGAGAATAGCAAGCAGACTAGGGAGGCTAAGAGGCAGTATAGCTATAGCTAAAGTAGGGGAAAGATAAGCAAGCAAGATTAGATTCCCTTAGAGCTCCTAAATAGATAACAGCTCCTAAGAGGACTATAACATTGCAATACTAGAGCTAGCTACCTAGCAAACTAGCAATAAATAGCTATAACCTAACGATCTACTAATATAATATTAACTATAGCCTAACTATATAAAGAATTCTAGTATAGAAGGCAGACCTAGAGATAACCTAAGTTATTATACTCTAAGAACCTTAGACAAACCTATAGAATAGGAGAATAATTTTATAAGGATACTACCTAATCCTTCTAACTGCTAGATACCTAAGAGTAGCTTTACTAGTCTCTAACTAACTAGATAGCACTATATAGAAACTAGTCTACTACTAGACGAGAGACCTTATCTTAATAGAAATCTAAACTAGCCTAGGGCTAGTAATAATCTATAACTACTATAACCTAAGCAGACTAACTAGCTACTTCTAAGTAGAGACACTCTAAGAAGCGAAGAAAGCTCTAGAATAAAGTAGGAAGGTAGACTATACCTAATAGATACTGCTTAGAGACTTTAACCTCTACTACCTAAGATAGGGAGCTAATCTAGCCTATATACTATATAAGATAGTAGATAAGCTACTAGAAATAATAGTAGAAGCTAGGATGCAACAAATCCTAGAGCTAGGCATAGTTACGTAGGAAAAGCAAGGAGCTAGCTGCTAGATACTAGACTTAGTATTTATAACTACCTAACTCTAATAAAATATAGTTACCTATAAGGCAGTACTAGAGATAATAAATAGATCGGACTATATCCCTATTATTACTACTATTAATAATACGACCCCCTCCCTAAAATAAAGCTACCCTAGGCCCTAATAGAAGAAGGCTAACTAGGAAGAGGTGCAATAGATCCTCTAAGAGAGGCTAGACTAAGCCTAACTCTAGGATATCCCTCTTACTACTAAAGCTAAAATAGATAAGATAGCTACTTAGGTGCAAGAGGCAATCTAAGATACTATTGCAGTAGCAATTCCTAAAGCTAAGCCCTTAAACTTTGCTAGAGAAAGCTAGACTCCTAAGAGTTAGAGGCTAATTAAGCTTACTAGAAAGATAAGAAGATAATAGAAGGATACCTAGATAGACTAAGCATACTAGGCATATATCGCTATAAGCAAAGCAAGAAATAAGCAAATCTAGAGAAATACTAACCTTACTTAGAGGAAAGTAGTGCGGGAGGTTATAAACAACCTAAATAAGGTATAGAGACTAGCTAAATAGGCAAGAGAAGGGGCTAACTAAGCATACTAGAACTCTTAATTCCCGGAGATATAGGGACCTAACTAAGAGAAGGAGGATAATAATACTAGGAAAGCAAGGATCCTAGCTAACTACTTCTTCCTAGTAGAGAAACTAGCTAACCTAAGTAACATCCTAAATATATAATACCCCTACCCCTTCTATATAGAGATAGAGGTCTTAGAGGTAGAGGTAGTATAAGTGCTTAGGAAGCTGCTAGCTAATAAAGCTCTAGGGCCCGACTAAATCCCTAACCTAATACTTAAGGAATGCAAAGCTACTATTATACTAGCCCTTACTAGGCTGTTTATAGCATGCCTTAGGCTAGAATACTACCTATAACTATTTAAACACTTAGTAATAGTAGTCCTTAGAAAGCCCTAGAAGCTAGACTACTCTAAACCGGGAGTATATAGACCTATAGCCCTACTAAATATACTAGCTAAGATACTAGAGGCAATTGTTGCAAAAAGGATATCTAAGGAGATAGAGACTAGGAAACTCCTCCTAGAATCCTAGATAGGAGCTAGGCTAGGAAGGTCTATAGCCTTAGTACTTAATCTTATTACTAAATAAGTTAAGACTATCTAGGCAACTAACCCTAGGGCAGTAGCATCTATGCTCTGCCTAGATATCTTAGGGGCATTTAATAATATCTCCTATGCTAGACTACTATATAACCTTAGACTTAAAGGGTTCCCTAGCTACCTTATAGGATTTATATAATCCTTCCTCTAAGATAGAACTACCTGCCTTAGGCTAGGGGACTTTATAGACTAGCTAAGACTATAAAATATAGATATCCCTTAAGGCTCTATACTATTACTAATCCTCTTCCTCTTCTTTGCATCTACCCTCCTCCTAACTCTCTAAGAGGGAAGAATAAGAGCAATAGGATTTATAGATAACTCTAATATCCTAACCTATAGTAATAGTATAGAAGAGAACTATAGGTAGCTAGAAAGAGCTTACTAAAAGTACCTAGACTAGGCTAGCAAATATAGAGCAGCTTTTATACTATAAAAATACTAGCTAATCTACTTTACTAGAGGGAGATAATATAACCTTAGAGCAATAGTCTAAATTTAAGAATTTAAGAAGGGCCTAGTCCTATCCCTTAGACTCCTAGGAGTATAAGTAGATACTAAGCTATAGTAAGGACCCTATATTAAGAGGGCAGCAGAGAAGGGAACTAACTAAATATAGTTACTCTAGAGGCTATGCAAGTCTATATAGGGTGCATCCTTCTAGAAAGTAAGACACCTCTATATAGCGGTAGTTAGGCTAGTAATAATATTTAGGTATACTACCTAGATAGACCTAGAGGGCACTAAAGGATATAGGAAAGGGCTTACCCGACTACTAGAGAAAGTGCAAAACTAAGCCCTTAGGCATATTATAGGGGTATATAAAAGTGTCCTAGCAGCGGTACTCTAGAGAGAAGCAGATATCCTACTAATCTACCTATATATATAAGACCTAGCAAGATAGGCAGCTAAAAAGAATAAGGACCGGGCAGTATACTAATATATCTAAGACAGGTATAGGGATATTACAAAGCAAGTATAGAGAACTAAGAGATATAGATAAGGGAACACCTAACTAACCTAAAGCATAAGATAAGAAAGGATCTAAGAGATAGTTGCAAACTAAGAGGCCCTATAAGAGGCACCTAGGAAAGACTAGTAAATGCACTAAAAATAGGAGGATATATAGAATAGGCTTAAAGTAAATAGGAACTAAAGGAACCGAGCCTAAGCAGCAGCCTAGACCTTAGATAAAACTAATGCAGGCAGATACCTATATAAAGGATAGTCTAGGCTAGAGAGTATAATAGCTATACTCCTTAGGACTAAACATATTAGGTTTAAGGCCTACCTAGCTAAGAGGAGAGTCCTAGGCATCTCCCTAGACTATATATATAACTAAGGATATTAAACCCTAAAACATATCTATATCTCCTACCTAGAGAGGCAGAGAAATAGGCAGGCATTATTTATTATAGTAGGCTTAAGTAACTAGAAAGACCTTATAAATACTAAGAGAGAACTGCTAGCAATAGCTAGGTAGCTAATCTAAGAAGGGGTGCTAGACTAATTCTCTCTTGCAAAAGAAGAGGAGCTCTAGAGGATCTAGGAGGAGGAGGAGGAGTAGGGACCTAGTAAGAGGAAGGACTTCTAGCGTACCTATATTTGTCTAAAAGAAATGCATGCCCTAGAGTGCAGAGCTGCTAACCTATAGAGATAAAAGGAAAGTAAGAGGTTTTTATAGCTAAGGGCCTTAGCCCTAAGCTTTTCCTTTCTAGATAAACAAGTAGTGCACGCTACGTGCTCCTCTATAGGAGATAGAATAGCAATTAAACTTATCTATCTATCTATAATACTTGCAAATATCGTTAGTAGTAAGTTATCGAACTTATAGTAGAAATATACGCTAATTATAGTAATCTTTTCGTTATATAATTTAAAAGAGGCTGCGCTTTACTATAACTACGTATTTCTCTAGCTATAGTTTTATAGTTAGCAATTATAGTTAGTAGTAATTCTACGGTGCTAGAGAGAATATAGTATAAACTATCGCTAGCACTATTATATACTACGGCATTATAGAATAGTTCTTCTAGCGATATATCCTCGAAGATACGCTAAGGGAGCCTACGAATATACTATAGTAGGCGATTCGTCCTATCTAAGCATAACGGTATATAAGAGTATTATAGCGATAATAATAGTAGGAAAGCTAATATATATCTAAGATAGGCTAGCGAATCGGCAGCTGCAGGAGGCTAGGAGTATAGTATATATACTTAAAAAAGTTCCGTAGCTACCTAGGCCGGGTATATCTCTATATATAGCCTTAATTTCTAGTACCCCTCGATGCCCTAATACTCTCGATTCTATCTATCTCCTTTTTTATCTAACTTCTAATAACCCTCGCACTATCTCTTTTTCCTTCTATCTATAATGCCTTCCCTTCTACTAGACGATTTAGATAGTAATTCCGATAGGCTAGTATTAAACTCTAGCCTGCCTTTAGGTCTTACTAATATATAGATTAGAGATTTATCTAGTCCTAGGGGGCCGCGATTAGGTGCTTTAAAATCGAATCTACGTCGACGTATATAGCTCCTAAAGGCTACGAGAACGGAGTCTTCTATATACTATAAACTACTAGCTCTAAGAAAAAGAATAATAGCTATAAAGACTATACTCCGACAGCCCTAATCTAGTATTATAAAAAGGTAGTTTAAGCTAGGAATAATAGCTCTCCGTAAGATTTAAAAGCTTTAGAAGACGACCGCGCTATATATTTAGAAGGTCCTATTCTAATAACTAGTCCGCGAGATTATAATGCGGTTTAGTAATAGCCTTTGCATCTAAGTATTAGCGCTAGATTGTCTCTAGGAGGTAGTAGAAGCTTTTCTTACTACTAAACTTAAGGTTTTTAATCTCCTAGCGATTTATGCAAAGCAGGTTACTCTACTAGCGAAAGATATGCATCTCTACGGTCGTTTATAATATCGATTTATAGGGCAAGATAGAGAAGGCAAAACTAGTACGGGTTTATAATATTCTACTAACTATAAGTGCCGACTATGTTTTTATAGCCTATATCTCCTCTAGTGCTAGAATTATATAGCGTTCCGGCGTTACGGCTAAAGCCGGCGCTAGTAAGCTTAGAGCTAGCAGAAGTTAGCCTATCTACTCTTACTATAATATTAACGCTACTAGTAATACGTAAATCCTATACTACTCTAACTAACTTATAGCCGACTAGGCGTATATATCTATATCGCTAAGGCCTAACAGCCCTAGAATTAGGTATATAGCAGTTATACGCAGTATAATAACGCGCAGTTCTCGTCTCTTATCTCTAGGTAGCTAGGCTTAGAAATCCTCGTAAGCACTATAGTTTAGATCGAGTAACGGCTACGCTCGCAGTTACGCTTCTACGTTTAGCTTACGAACCCTTATATTAGCTATATTATCTCTCGTAATAGCTAGTAGGGCGGGTACGTATAGAACGTATAATAATACTAGAACTATAAATAAGAAACGTAGGATAGATAATTAATTAATATAGAGGAGAGCCTAAGCTCGCGCTTTTTATAGGCACCCGAGCTACTAAGAATATACGGTTTCCGCCTATTAATCCTCCCTTTCTTTATATCTAAATAGATACTCTAATAAACGACATTTTTTATTCTAAAAAGATAGCTTAGTAGAACTAACTTCTGCAAAACAATAATAAACTAAGTACTATCTATTCTTTTTTAATATATTAGACGTTTATAACGTTACTATTTTCCTTTGCCGAACCGAACTAGCTAGTTTAGTTTACTATATATATGCAGCTATACTAATCTTCTTAAACTCGTCTTCCTTATCGTCTAGGTAGTTAGCGCTATCGAATAGGAAGTACTTTAGCTAGCCTAAAAGGGCCTTCTTAATATACTAAAAGAAGCTCTACTCTTTCGCTATAGCCTTTTTAGCCTTAATTAAGTAGTTAAATAGCTGCGCAAATCTCTTTTTCGCCTATAGAACCTAGGTCTGCTCGTGCTACTTCTTATATATATTACGGTCTATATATAGAAGCGTAAGGGCTTCTTAGCTAACTTCTAGCTCCTCCTAGCTTTAGCGGCCTATTAGCGCATCTAAGACTAGCCTAAGGCTAGTAAGCTATTGCTTCTAGGGGAGCCTACGTTCCTATAGTTTATTAGGGAAATTAGCGCCTATAAACGTCTTAGGTATTAGTAGCATAGTAATGTTGCTAATAAGGACATCTAGGAAGCTTAGAGTAGTCTCTCTAACTAGTTCTTAGTTACGATACTTAATAAGCGTTAGGTAGACTATACGGCGTAATAAGATACTAGAGTTCTCTCTATAGATAATCGTCTAATATATAAGCACTAAATCTCCTAGAATAACCGAAATATTCTATAGTCGCAGGCTAGAATCCTATAGTCCGTCCTTTCCTCTATCTAGAACGTGCACTAGTATCTGCTCTATATTAAAGTCCTTATCTTTATTCTCTTTAAGCTCGTTAACTATTTTATAGATTAATTCTAGGTAGCTAGTGCTACTAACGACTTTAAACTTAGCGTATATAGCCTCGTCTTCTTCTTCGTCGTCTTTATTCTTATTAGTAGTCTAGTTCTATAGCTTGCGGTTAGGTACCTATATAACTAGTCTGCGGCTAGAGTAGGCACTATCGAGAGAAACTATAGTAATCGTG
Organism: Cercospora zeae-maydis; assembly: GCA_023512815.1. Taxonomy (NCBI): domain Eukaryota; kingdom Fungi; phylum Ascomycota; class Dothideomycetes; order Mycosphaerellales; family Mycosphaerellaceae; genus Cercospora; species Cercospora zeae-maydis. The sequence goes on along the minus strand of JAKLWY010000001.1, from coordinate 4,427,396 downwards.
CAGGCGGTTTCTCGTCTATCTTTCTATGCTACTAGAGGGCCTTTAATAAACTTCTCGCTAGTAGCCTAGTTCCCCTTAATAATTAGGATTATTAGGTCGATCCGGCTAGTAGGCTCTCCCTACTAGTACTAGGCTATCGTTAGGTACGCGATAAATCTATATATAGCCTTATCGCGTAGAGAATCCTAGGCTAGCATATTAAGTAGCTAGATAGTCGGGTCTTATTATATTAGCTGCTAGGTAAGGGGGAAGAATATATTTAGTATCTATCTATATATATTATAGCGGCAGCGGAGGTAGTAGCGATATAGGTCGAATTCTTAGTATATATAAGAAACTATATCCGGGTCCTTTGCCTACTAATTAAGAAGGCTGCTAAATATATTATAGCTATCCTTAAGCAGTCTTCTATTCTAAGTCTTCTATGCGTCTTAAATAGTCTTAAACTCTAGTTAAGATAGGCGGGTATTAGTAAAATCTAGCTAAATTTATATAGGGCTAAGGCTATTATTATTAGTTCCTAGAGCAGGTTCTTAAGTAGGCTCTTAAGTAGCCTCTATATTATCGTATTCGTCGCTAAACTAAACTAGCTAGTTCGCTTCCTCTATGCCTGCTCTAGCCTTTCCCTTAGCCTTTTTAGACTTCTTATTCCTCGTAGGTTTCTTTAAATAGCGAGCTAGAGATATAGGCGCGGGATCCTCGATATCTCTAGTCTCTTACTATAAATAGGTCTTTTTCTTAGGACTACTATCCTGCTCTTTATTTATATTAGCTTTACGCTTAGCCTTTTCTTAAGTCTTCTTCTTCTCTACTACTTTCGTAGCGGCCTTATTTATATTACTTAGCTAATTCTTGCTAACCTAGCGGTCTAGTATATCTGCGTTCTATATCTACGGATCTTTCCTTAAGTTCTTAGCTATGTCGTTAATCGATCCCTTTGCTAATAGGCATAGTCTACGTAAAATTTCCTATAAATCGTATAGGCGCTTAGACGCCGTTATTATCGACTCGCCTACTTATAGGCTAACTACTTTAGCTATTTCTACTATATAGGTGCGGCAGAAAGGAGAGCTAATTTCTAGGGATTTGTATTTATTAAGGGGAATTACGTCTAGCTTTCCGTATATATTAGCCTTATATTAATCTTCGAAATAGCTAGTATATAGAATAGCGATACGGACGCGGGCTTCCCTAAGGTCTATATAAGGCTTCTTAATTGCCTTATTAATTAGATCGTCTAGGGGGTCGTTATTATAGCTATACGTCTCGTAACGTATTACTTATTCTTTAGCCCTATCGGCTAGTTTGCGTAAACGGACTAAAATAATTATTTCTAGCTCTAGAGCCGCGGATTAGAAGCAGGTTACTGCGGCCTAGCCCTAGCCGGCTTCTTCTTGCTAGTAGCTTAGCGCTTTAAGCTTGCGGTCCTTATAGTAGAGGTCTCTAATCTTATAGTATAAATGCGCGAATATATTAGAGCGTAGTTAGTCTTTATCTGCGAGGTTTATCTTTCCGCGGACCTAGCGCTCGGCCTCTTCGCAGAAATTCTTAAATTTATCTAAGCCTAGATTAATATAGCCTAGAAAGTCGTAGCTAGACTCGAAGGCCTCGCTAAGTAGCCTATTTATAGCCGAGCCTTTAACTTCTTCTTTATTATTAATATCTATTACTCTAGACACCTTATTCTTAGAGACGATAAAGTAGGCGTCTATAATAGTAAAGCCGTTCTTATTAATAAGCTAGAGGTATTTATAGCTAAATAGATCTATCTAGAACACGGCCTCTATATCCTTAATAAAGCTAGCCTTCTAGAATTTGCTAGATATATAGCTAGACGCTAGGCGAAATAAGTTCTCTTTCTTTCTATTATAAAGGGCCTAGTAGAGTATCTATTTTAACTAGGTTAGGCCTAATAGATAGAGGTTCTCTACGGGGACATTCTTAAGTAGAGAGAATCGTCGAAGATACTAGCTAGCCTTTTCGCAGATCTTAAAGGTAGAATTAAGGAAGTTAAAATAGAGGAACTCCCTACCTAAGCTAAAAGAGTTCTATAGTATATCGAGAAGACCTTCTCGCTTTTTAGCAAACTGCTTGCCTCTCTTATAGATATCTATTACGCCTTTTAGTTCTTCTAGTACTCCTTCTTAAGCGCGAGAGAAGGCATACTAGCCGAGTTCTTAAATAAACTAGAAGATAATAAAAGCGCGGCGGTCGTCGTCTCCCTAAATAGCGCTATAAATAGAGCGCAGAATCGTCTACTTCTCTTTTTCTATAGCTGCGTTAGTAACCGCGTCTAGCATCTATACGTAAGTAAGCTATCCGCCTAGCTTAGAAATATTAAGCGTAAAGTTGCGGAAATTAGCTAACTTAGAGTTAGCGGCATAGGCAAGCGAGTTAGGGTTAGAGTAGCAAACTACTACCTTAGGCTTAGAGGTAGGCGCTTTAGCAGCTGCGTTAGTTATAGTAATATCCCGGTCGGCTATTATACTAGTAAGGTAGAGGGAGAGAAAATAGACTATATAGGAGGGAGTATACTATATACGAGCGGAGAGAATCGGTTAGAAGTAGGCGTTTCTATAAGCGAGTTCTTAAGCAAGAGCCTAAGTAAGTATATAAAGCAGAGAATGCGTAAGTCTTCTAAATAGGTAGGTTTATACTAGCAGCAGTAAGAATAGTTAATATACGTATAGAAGAGATTATTATATAGAGTTTTCGCAGTTTGTTTACTTAAAAACTCTATATAACTATTATTACTACTGCCGCCTATACTTAGCAGAACTAGAGTAGTTACTATAGCAACCTTTAAGGGTCGTTATACTTAAGGTAAATATTAAGGTTAATAAGACTAAAAAGAGACTAGAAGAGCCGAAAAGAAGAGGAGTTTTATACTTAAACCCGCTACCTAAACGTAAGGGTACTTATAGATATACGTTAGAGGATCCTTAGCGCTATATAAAGTAAACTAGCTAGTTCGCTTTATTTTTACCGCTAGAAATAAGGAAGTATATACGTGCTCGTAATTACTTTTAGGCAGCTATTAGCTAAAATTAAGTAAGAGTCGCCTAATCTTATCCCTCGTTGCTCCTAGAAGCTTAGGCTAGTTAGGAACTAGTATTCTTCTAAAGGTAGATTCTCTTATTTATAGTAATAGTCCTTTATCTAGCTTCCTAAGGTCTATTCTGCTTCCGCTACTAATTCTCCCTTTCTTATAGCACTAGCTATAGGAGAATAACAAGTAATACGTTTCTCCCTATTTCTTATGCTAATTCGGACGTAGCAGAAACAATTTCGTTAAAAATTAGGGGCCTACTAGAATTTCTCTAGTATTAGAATATCCGGCTAGCTTAGGGGCCTACTAGGATTTCTCTAGTATTAGAATATCTAGCTAGCTTAGGGGCCTACTAGGATTCCTCTAGTATTAGAATATTCGGCTAGCGGATATACTCCTCCCTCTCTTCTTAAGTTATTCCTAATAGCTTACTAATCCGGATCTAAAGGTGCAGATAGCTACGCAGCCGTAGCTTAGGAGATAGAGGACCTAGCTATTCTAGATTAAAGTTATTCTCTTAAGGAACTATAACCTCCGGATCCCTTTAGTATAGTACTAGCTTTAAGTTAAACCTAGGGAACGTATAGTAAAGGACCTCCCTGCTAAGCTTCTTAATCTTATACGCCTTCCCTTCTTAAATAATAGTATATATAAGAAATAGACCTTACTATCGGTACCGTAGCTTATTCGAGAAGCTTGTTTTTAGTTCTAACTAGTAAATAACTACTATCTACCTAGAACGAAGCTTCTACTAATTAGTATTCTTATAATTATTAAAGTACTTAATATTATACTTCCGTAGCTAGTCCTATCGGGCACGAGCTTCCTTAAGCGTTATATATATCTGTTCTATAGCCGTAGCTCGTATCGCTAATAAGAAGAAATAGTTACGGACTATCTCCTACTTAGCTACTTAGTAAGTACGGAACTTAAGCTCTATAGGTAATATAGCATCTCTGCCTATTATTATCTCCGCTAGAGTTAGTTCTATTATCTAGTTTGTCGTAGTACGTTCCGCCTAAAGGACCGAGGGAATATACTTAGCTATAGCGCTTACTTCTCCGCCTATAAGTTTAGAGAGAGCCGCTAGAATTAGACGGTATCTCTATTTAATAATTCTATTAGCCTATAGATAGTAGGGGGAGATTATAACCTACTTAATCCCGTAGCTAGTAAGTAGCGCTTCTTAAACGTTCTCTCCGCCCCCGTCTATATAGATCTCGGCTATAGCCTTCTAGCGGCAAATTAAGTCCTCGTAGATAAACTTTATAACGTATCTAGCGTTAACCTTATAATTATCTATTATCCGTATTAATCGGGCCTCTAGCTATCGAGAAATAGCCTCTCTCGTAATAACGAGGTAAAGTCCGGTGCTAATAAATACCGCGTCTAAGTACTATTGCTCCCTAAGATACTATTTCTCGGAAGCGTAGAGTAGGCTAGGACGCTAGTAACCGTTCCTAAGCGCATATTACTAGCAACTCTTATAGAAACAAACTACTATAGTATAAATACTGTCCTACTACTATCGTTTAGTAACTATCTTATACGTCCGTTCTAGGCCTAGGTATCTATAGTAATTATAATAGGTAGTAAGAATCCTTTTACGATAGTTATTATTATTAATAACTCTCTAAGAGATACTACCGACACGATCCTATCTTATAAGCTAACCCTCCTTACTTATATAGAACTTAAGTATATATTTCCGTAGAGATCTATATTCTATTAGGGATAGGTCTAGTAGATAATATAGGTAAGTAAGGAAGAATGCGATGTTCCTCGAGTCCTAAGAGTAGGTACCGTTTAGTACTTTCTTATCTAATTCCGCTCGAGTAGGGAATACTTAGGCGACGAGGTTATAGGCGGAGTAGGCGAAAAACTAGTTATTAATTATCTTATTAATATCGCCCTCCTCTGCTAGTTCCCGGGTGTCCCGTTCTATCGGAGGCTTGCGAGATAGTCTATTAGTAGCAGTATGCTTCTTCCTAGGTATATATACTATATTAAAGTTAAATAACCTAATCTAAGCTAGCTATCTTATAATAGCTGCGTTTAGTAGGTCCGTAGCAGCCTTATTAAGTTAACATACTAGCGTATTAGCGTCTACTTCTAGCTAGAAGAAAATACTAAATAACTATAGACGATACTTCTTTAGTGCTTTAAGAATACCGAGATACTTGCGCTTTCTAGCGTCGTAGCGTTACTTAGAAGCGGAGAACAATCCTAACTTAAATCGAGAAGGGTATCGAATCCTACTATCTTTCCGGTTATATTAAGATATATAGCATCCCTACGAGTAAAGGCTAGAATTAACGCCTACTATAACTAGTCCTCCCTCTAGTTTATAGTCTAGTGCTACTAGCGCTAGCGTAGAGATAAGAAGTTCCGTAATTATATCCTTAGACTGCTAATATTCTTTTATCTATATAAACTTAACGTCCTTTTTTAGGAGAGAAAAGAGTAGCCTTAGCAACTAGGCGAAGTCCTTAAGCTAGATCTTATAGTATACGAATATTCCTATAAGAATATAGACTTCTCTCTAATCCGTAGGAGTAGGCTATTTAACGAGCTTAGCTACTCGTTCCGTATCTAGGTATCTGCTATGTTTATTAGTAACGTAACCTACTATCTTAATCTATTTATAGTATAGCTATAGCTTTTTCCTATAGACTATTAGTCCTACTCTCTTAAGGTTAGCAAGCACCTCGTCTAAGTTTCTAATATATTCTACTATAAATCGGCGGAGTCTAGGCTTAACCTCCTTATAGCTATACTTCGTTTTTAGTCCGTAAATAGCTATATTATCGAGGAAAGGTTTAGTAGTATAAGGTATTTAAGTAGTAAGGATAAGTATAATAATTCGAATAAATTAAGCGATAGAGTTTATAGCTCCCTATAGTAGCGTCGTCTAGCGTAGTAGGCTAAGAGAAGTATTAAAACCTATAAGGTCCCGACTTCTTACGTCTAGTAGAATCTAATTGTAGCTAGAGAAGATATTAACTAAGAACGAGATTATATAACCTATAAAAGCTTTAGAAAATCTATCCGTATTAGAAGGAAGGTTAGCATTATATATAGTTATAGTATTAAACTTCTATATAGTATTAATTAGGCGATATTTCTTTAGCTCTCCTAGGTTAGTCTTCTTCTTTACGAGAAAGTATAGATTCTAGTAGGTACTATAGTATAGTTTAAGAGCGCCTACGTCTATACGTTTATAGAGCATTTTTATAACTTCCCCCTTAAGAGAGCTTTAGAGTCGGAAACTAAGATGCTACTATAGCTTATATAGAATCGTACGGATAATCTAAGAAGGAGCAATAGTAGGCTTAATATAGCCGAGATGCTTAAAATCCTAAGTAAGTATAGCTTCCCGATTATATAGCATCTTAGTTAGAAGATATAGCTCCTAATCTATTAGCGAAATAGTAGGCTTAATTTAAGCGAGCCGTTCTAGCGTAAGCCTTAAACCTTTCGGGATATTAGAAAACTTCTTAATTAAGTATTTCCTATTAAAGGGGCCTATTCTAGGTAGTATAGCTTCCTCCGCAGTAAGTGCTTTCTTTCTCTAATATAGATCCTTACTAGGATTCGATCTATCCGTTATAGATACGTCCGCGTTAACGGATCTAACCTTATCTATAATATGCTTATATATTATAAACGCCCTAATTTCCGGAGAGAATTTAGCTTACGTATCTAGGTCTAGGAGTAAGCTTAGTAGTAGTTTACTACGGCGAATCCTATAATTCTAGTAGATTTCCTTATAAATAACATTAGCAACTATAGCTTATTCGTAGTCGCCCTTAGATTTATATCTATCTTTAGAGTCGTAAGAATACTTATCTAGAAGAAGAACCTTAAGTTCTAAGTCTTATAGGGAAAAGAGGTTCCTAAAGTAGTTAGGAAAGAGCAGGTTACTAGAAGGATCCTCCTAGGAATAGAGCTCTAAGCTTCCTAAACGCTGCCCGACTAGTTCTAGGAAGAGTAAGAATATAAGATTATTATATGCGTTACGTAATAATCGAACTAAACTAGCTAGTTTACTTAGTAAGTCCTACTAGTCTATACGCAGATTAGTTAAGACTTTACTTAGCGCCCTTCTTATAATATTAGTATCTCTAATTGTTCCCGGCTACCTCCCTATTAGCGCCCGAAGCTACTTACTTAGCTCCCTACTTAGTCTCGTAGCTATTTTAAAGCTCCTTCTACTAGTATCCGTAAGTGCTCTAAAGCTCCTAAGACTACCTCTACTAGCGCCTAAAGCTATCCTAGCAGTTCTAGAACTAGCCTTAGAGGCTTCCGGAAGTAGCCTAGGACTTCTACTAGTAAGATCTAGCTACCTAAATAGATACTCCCTTAGCTCTATAAGACGCTTCCTAAGCTTATTCCGCCCCTATTCGCTTCGACGCTTCGTAGAAGCTTTATTATAAGAGAACCCTATACTATAAGAGCGGTCTTTAGCCTTAGAGTATACTAATTTATATAGTATAGTAGATAAAAGTCTTTTCTAGAGGTCCGGATTCTACGTAAACTTATACTAGAGGCCTCGGCAGAGGGTATTATTAGACTTCTAGCTAGGACGAATTAGCAGGGATAACGGAGGGACGTTCCGAACTTATTTCCTAATAAATTCTCTTATCTCGTTATAAGCCCCTAAGCCTTCGGGATCCGTATATAACTCTACGAGAAACTTATACTAGGCTATATAGTTAAAGACTAGTTCTTCGAATTTAGGATCTCTAAAGTAAGAATAGTGCTAGTAGCTAAGGTAGTTATGCTCGCCTTTATTCTTAAAGAAGATAGTTTTGCTACGAGGATACTCGTAGATAGGCTTATTAAACCGGTCCTCTTTCTTTTTAGTAAGCTTTCCCGCTAGTTTCTCGAGCATTCTATAATCTAGCGCCGTATTTACTCTAGGCACTAGTTTAGCTATACTTTTAAGAATACTCTTTAGCTCGGTTTAGCGCGTTTTAGCCCTATCTATATTAGTACTTAAGATTAGGCTAAAGCGGACCTTAGTACCTAATCTTTTCCTAACCTGCAAAGAATATCGTCGACTATTCTATACCTATTATTGCCTACTATCCTAGTAAAATAAACTAGGTTTCTATAGTCGTTAGTAATTATACCTTCCTAGAAGCTATTATTATAGTTCCTAGAGGAAAGTCGAGTTCTATAGGTTTACGGCCTTCTTAAAAGAGTTAGCGTCTTAGGATTGCTAGCAATAAAAAAGGTTATAAAGACGATAACTCTATATACCTCTACGCGGACGTTGCGATATATCCTAATAAAGGTAACCTTGCCGGAGACACTATATATAGTAGCTATAATATTAGTTAAAATAGGAAGCCTTAAGCTCCGAGCCCTCTTATAGCTTATAATTATACTCTCTGCTCCCTTATTAATTAGGATATCGTATACCTATCGAGCCTCCCTAAGAGTCGTATAGATATAGATGCTTAGAATAAGCAGGTAGTTCTTATAGAAGTCTAGGAGGATACTATCTAGGTCCGTATATAGCTTAGAAGTAGAAATATATAGCAACGCCTCTATACTAGAGACTAGCCGAACCGAGAGATCTACTACTATTATAATAGTAATCCCTAGCGCATCTTAATAAACGATCTCCTCGTCCGCTTCCTTCTAATTAGAATTAAGAGAAATAGATAAGAGCTATGTTTCGGTATTGCTCTACTCCTTCGCATCGAACTAGACTTCGTTATTACTTAACTCCTCCTAGTTATTAACTAAGGATACCTACTCTTCCTTAGGCTGCTTAGAAGAGTTAAAAGAATCTATTAAGAAAGTATTAATCTCTAGCTCTCTATACTAATAAAGGCTTACGTTGCTCTTATTATTATTCTTGCTCTCCTTCTTTCTAGACACTTCGCTATCTTTGTTAGAATAGCTAGCGAAATTATACTTCTATATTCTATTATAGATCTAAGCGAAGTTAACTATAGAGGTAGCTATACTATCTAGCCTCCGTTTTAATATATAATAGCGCTCGAGTATAGCGCTATAAAATAGATCTATAGGCTTCCTTCTATATAGGAACTAACTAAAAGCTTGCTACCTAAATAGCTATAACTCTCCGAGCTCTATAACTAGAGGTGCTCTAAGGAGCCTATTAGACTAGAACGCTTCCTATTCGTCTATAGAAATAGCCTTTTTAAGTAGGTTGTCTAACCTCTACGTCTTTAGCTTAGTCCTCTACGCCTCTTTTACCTTGCCTCTAGAAGGGACTATAGAACCGAATTAGGTATTCTATATTTTTATATCCTAGAAATTCAGAACCGCTAGAGTCTAGAATCTTCCTTATATCTAAGACGAAGCTGCTCCTTAAGACGAGCTTAGTTTACTTCTATAATAATATTCTATTATCTCTAGTAGTGCTTACTCTCTATAAGAGTTGCTTGTTTCCGTTTTAGTAGCTTGCTTCTACTTCTCTATATTTGCCTTTATAGCTTTTATTAGAGACGTAGTCGGGCGAGAGGGATTCTAGACGGCTTTCTAAAAGGACCGCGTAGCTATATAGGTAGCGTTATAATCCTCTTCTTCCTCTTCTTCTTCTAGAATAAAGAGAGATCCTATAGGCTTATATTTCTCTATATACTCTATAGTCCTAAACCTAGCTATACTAGCGTTAATCGAGATAGGACGTTTACGCTAGTTAGACTTCTATAAGGCTTGCAGAGTATTAAAGCTAATATATTTGCTAATGTTAATTAGACTAATAGCTTATTTAAGAGCTAGAAGAATAACCTTTAATTAAGGAGACTTCTTATCTTAGCTATACCTAAGAGGTCTTATTTCTCTACTAGCTTAGCTAGGATATATTCGGCAAGTCTTATTCTTATAGAGAAGGTCTTAATCTAGAAGCTAATTAAAGTAGGGATAATCTCCGCTACGGTAGCCTTCTAAACTATACTCCTAGTAGGCTATATCTATCTTAATTTCTAAGGCAGTATAAGCTATAACTATAGCTTAGATCTCTAGTGCTTCCTTATCCTTTTAGCTACTACGTAGGGGTCTATACGCAGGTTCCTAGTTCTTTAAAAGAGTAAGGGCAAGGGCAGCTAACTATTTAGTTAGCTTCTTAATATTAGGGCTTACTCTAGATATAGCGCTTATCGCTGCGGAGACTAGATTTAGGTAAGGAGTAGTATTCCTTATCGCTTTAACTAGCTTTTCTGCTAGAATAGAACGATTATCCTTATATAAGGCTTTATTAGTTTTATCCTTTCGCAACTCGGCTTTTATAGCTAAAATTACTCTTATAAAGTTATAAAACGTATAGGGGCGATTTATATCTAGGTTCGCTTTATTCTAAATCTTCTTCTATATAGGCTTAGATAGAGGCTTTAAAAACATCTAGGTACGGCTAAAGTTATCTAGATCTTCTAGAGGAATTATAGTAGAAGAGATCTCGAAGTTCCGAATATACTTAGAAATCTTCTCTAGCTTATTTAGCTTTTATAGAAATAGCTAGGAAAGGTACAACCGATCTCTAAGTATACGCTAGCTATTAAACTCGCGATACTCTTTAAGAAGGCTGCTTTTAAATAGCCTATAGTTACGACTTTCGTACCCTTCGAGCTTCTTAACTATAGGACGCTAATATTAATAAACGTAGCTAACTAGCTTCTCGACTTTAGTAGCTTTATTGCCTTAGTCGCCTTTATAAGTTTAGTATAGGTCTTTAAAATGCTTAACAAACTTAGTAATGTCTAACCCTTCGAAGTATCCTATCTCCTTAGATCTAGGCAAAGGTATAGGAGGTTAGCTTGCAGAAATTAAGGCTTAAAACTGCTCGATACTTAAGCTAATAGTAGTATTAATAGAGAGTTATAGTCCTATAGCTCCTCGTCGACGAGAATAAGTATTACCTATTCCTATCGTTCCGTTAGGACGAGCTAAAAGGTTAGTAGAGCCTAGAGAGCTCCTACCTAGTCGTTTAACTCCTCTATTAGGTCCGATAAACTAGGTAGGTTAGTAACGGAACTCTTAATTACAATCTTCTATACTAATATTATCCGAGATACTACTAGAGTTAATAGTAGTATCTAGGTTATTAGTACCGGCAGAGGAATTGTTATTTTAGTTATTTAGCATATTTTCGGCCGAAGGTCGGTAATAATAAACTAAACTAGCTAGTTTAGTTAGCGTTAGGTAAAGTTAGTAGTAATAGTAGTACTAGTTTATTATATAACGAAAGGAATATTCTTACTAAATTAAAAACAAAATAAGAAATAGAAACTCTAGATCTAGATATAGCAAAAGGAAATTCGTAACTTTATAAATTACGAGTAAGAGTAGCTAGTAATACCTAGTAGTTACCTATAAACTTTCCTAGAAGTCGGTTTCTTAGTCTATCTAGCCCGTAATACTTCCGACCTATATTATTTTAAACGTCCGGCCTATTAGTAATCCCTCCGTACTATATCTTCCTAGAGCCTTTAGGCAATCTCCGATAGGGAAGTATAAAGGCCGTTCTAAGCCTATACTAAATATAGGAAGAGCTAATTAAACTCTCCTAAAACTAGGGGTAGCTAGTAATACCTAGTAGTTACCCGTAATACTTTCCTAGAGATCGGTTTCTTAGTCTATCCGGCTCGTAATACTTCCGACCTATATTATTTTAAACGTCCGGCCTATTATTAATCCCTCTATACTATATATTCCTAGAGCATTTCGGAAACCTTTAATAGGGAAGTATAGGGGCCGTTCTAAGCCTATACTAAATATAGGAAGAGTTATTAATTCTTCCGAAAATAGGGGTAGCTAGTAATACCTAGTAGTTACCCGTATTCCTTTCTAGAGGTCGGTTTCTTAGTCTATCCGGCTTATAATACTCCCGACCTATATTATTTTAAACGTCTAGCCTATCGTTAATTCCTTAGTGCTATATATTCCTAGAGCCTTTCGGAAGCCTTCGATAGGGAAGTATAGGGGCCGTTCTAAGCCTATACCTAATATAGGAAGAGTTATTAAACCCTTCCGAAAATAGAGTAACTAAAGTTGCGAAATATAGCCTTATAGCAAAACCGGGGAGTGCGAGTAGTAATACGATTCTATATTCTTTCCTTAGCTTACTAAACTCCGTGCAGCTCGTAATATCGTATTCCTTAGGCTATCCTAGCTATAACGACCCCTCTATATAGGTATAGTAACCCTAAGCGAATCCTCGAAAAGCTATAAATAAGCTATACTATTAGCCTTCTATAACTAATTGTCGGCGTCTTAAAACGCCGTCGATTCTAAGTCGTAATAGGACTAAGGGTTTATAACTTTCTTAGGGTTAAAGGCTATCTCTATATAGAAGGTAGCCTTAATACTCTTAAGTCCTTCTAAGTTTTCTAGTTCCGCCTAGGCTTATATATAATAAAGTGCGTTCTAGTAGCTTATTATAATTTATCGCTTGCTTCTCGTATCGTAGTTCGTGCTATTAGACTATAAGTAACTTCTTCCTTCTTTTCGTGTTTTTAGTAGTTCTTGTCCGTAGAAGATATTATATAGCCCTACCTTCGGCTCTATTTTAATACGTAAATCCTATACTACTCTAACTAACTTATAGCCGACTAGGCGTGCATATCTATATTACTAAGGCCTAATAGCCCTAGAATTAGGTATATAGCAGTCGCACGTAGCGTAATAACGCGCAGTTCTCGTCTCTCGTCTCTAGGTAGCTAGGCTTAGGAATCCTCGTAAGTACTATAGTTTAGATCGAGTAACAGCTACGCTTATAGTTACGCTTCTACGTTTAGCTTACGAACCCTTATATTAGCTATATCGTCTCTCGTAATAGCTAGTAGGGCGGGTACGCATAGAACGTATAATAATACTAGAACTATAAATAAGAAATATAGGGTAGATAATTAATTAATATAGAGAAGAGCCTAAGCTTGCGCTTTTTATAGGTACCCGAGCTGCTAAGAATATGCAGTTTCCGCCTATTACTAGTACTACTACTATTCGCACTACTACTACTACCTTATCGGCGCCTTCGCTACGCCTATTACGTTATTGCCTCGCCTTAAAATACCCTTCTATTAAGTTGCGTAATTTCTATATAAAAGTTATAGTAGCGCGCGCTATTTCTAGTCTCTAAGGCATATCGACCGGTAATAGAACTAGATATAGCAATCTAGACGCTTCTTAATATAATAGCGTATACCTATAACTATAGCTAGGTAGATTTAAGGATAGATACCCTCTCGCTAAATTCTCTAGCCCCGTATCCTACTACTAGCTAAGTATAGAGCATTAGATTAACCCTAATCTACGTACGTATAATACTGTTTTTATACTCCTCGATATATACTAATACGTTTTTAGAAAATTTTAGAACAAATACGCACTTTTAATTTAGCGGATAGGCGCTAGATATCGGCGGAGACTAGGACGATAATAACGATAATACTAAGAGCGAGGACGAGAGCGAGGACAATAAGGGTCTAGATCCTATTTCTAGCGGTAGTGCGACTAGGGGATAATATAGCGCAAAGGCACTATAGAAGACTATTCTAGGACTGCCGCTAATTAGTATAAAGACTCTAATAACTACCTAACCTAGTAGCAATAAGAAGAAGAAGAAGAAAATAGGCATTAATAGAGAGAAACTCGTATAATTCTATACCTATAATAAGAGAGCTAGGGAAGATACCTAGAAGATACTAGTAGGAAAAGCTCCTAGAAAAGGTCCTATAAAAGGAGGATTAAATCGTATAGCTAAAGGAGGAGTTAAAAAGCCTTACCGCTATAAGCTAGGTAGTAAGTTTTATAGTTAGTATCTATAGTCGGCATTACTAATGCTCCCCTTAGCTATCGCTCTCCGCAAAATCCGTAGATACTAGAAGACTACCGAGCTTCTCCTCCCTAAGTCTCCTTTCTACCGTCTAATCTATAAGATTGCTTTAAGCTATAAGCCTAACTGCCGCTTCTAAGCTAGCGCCCTTAATACTCTATAAGAGTATACCGAAGCTACTATAGTATAGCTTTTTAAAAGTAAGTCTCTTAGTATTTGTCTTTATTATCTATATACTAAAATTATATTAGGTAGTAATCTAGCTACTGTCTACGCTAATAGGGTTATAATTTAGAAGAAGGATATACTATTTATAAAGAGAATCCTAAGCAACTTTAGGGTTTATATTTTTAAGCCTAAATAACTTAGCGAGTACGAAGTTGTTCTATAAAATAGGCAGCATTATATCCTATAGTCGGCATATATAGCTAGTATAGATTCTCGATACGTAGCGCAAAGCACAAATAAAAGTATATAAATATTAAAATTGTCGAATTTTCTATCTTATTCTTATCTCTCTTTTTCTTACTATAACTACCTCTATAACTTACGATTAATAGCGACGATTATTTTTAGAGTTCTTAGCTATTTAGAATTCTTAGACCTAGGTATAGACCTGTTTAGAGACCTATTATAGACCCGTTAGGACCTAGACTTTTCTCTCTAGGTCCGGACCTAGGTAGGAACCGGTCTAGACTCGACCTAACTATATAGTTCTTCTAAACTTAGGTCTTAGACCTAACCCGGACCTAACCCGACCTATTCTAAGCTCTAAACGGACGTATAAGACGATTACTAAACGATAGTAGTAGGATAGTATATATACCGTAGTAGTTTATTTCTATAAGAGTTACTAGTAATATGCACTCTAAAATAGTTACTAGCGTCCTAGCCTACTCTACGCTTCCGAGAAATAGTATCTTAGAGAGCGATAGTACTTAAACGCAGTATTTATTAGTACTAGGCTCTATCTTATTATTATAAGAGAGGCTGTTTCTCGTTAGCTAGAGGCCTAGTTAATACGGATAATAGATAATCGCAAGGTTAACGCTAGATACGTTACGAAGTTTATCTACGAGGACTTAATTTGCTAATAGGGGGCTATAGCTAAGATCTATATAAACGGGGGCGAAGAGAACGTTTAAGAAGCGCTGCTTATAAGCTACAAAATTAAGTAGGTTACGATCTCCCCCTACTATCTATAGGCTAATATAATCGTTAAATAGGGATACTATTTAATTCTAGCGGCTCTCTTTAAGCTTATAGGCGGAGAAGTAAGCGCTATAGCTAAGTATATTCCCTTAGTCCTTTAGGCGGAACGTACTACGACAAACTAGATAATAGGGCTAACTCTAGCGGAGATAATAATAGGCAGAGATACTATATTACTAGTAGAGCTTAAATTCTATACTTACTAAGTAGCTAAGTAGGGAATAGTTTATAACTATTCTTCCTTATTAGCGATATAAGCTATAGCTATAGAATAGATATATACGACGCTTAAGGAAGCTCGTACTCGATAGAACCGGCTAAGAAAGCATAATATTAAGTATTTTAATAACTATAAGAACGCTAATTAATAGGAGCTTCGTCCTAAATAGATAGTAGTCGTTTACCGATTAGAACTAAAAATAAGCTTCTTAAATAAGCTATAGTACCGATAGCGCGGTCCGTTTCTTATATATACTATTATTTATAACGGGAAGGCGTATAAGATTAAGGAGCTTAGCGAGGAGGTCCTTTACTATACGTTCCCTAGGTTTAACTTAAAACTAGTTCTATACTAGAGGGATCCGGAAGCTATAGTTCCTTAGAAGAATAACTTTAATCCGGAATAGCCGGGTCCTTTACCTCCTAAGCTATAGCCGCGTAGCTACCTATACCCTTAGATCCGGATTAGTAAGCTATTAGGAATAACTTAAGAAGAGAGGGAGGAGTATATCCGCTAGCTAGACATTCTAATATTAGAGGAATTCTAGTAGGCTCCTAAATTTCTTTTAAAAAATTGCTTCTATTACGTCTAAATTAGTATAAGAAATAGGGAGAAACGTATTACTTATTACTCTCCTATAGCTAGTACTATAAGAAAGGGAGGATTAGTAGCAGAAGTAGAATAGACCTTAGAAAGCTAGATAAAGGACTATTACTATAAATAAGAGGATCTACCGTTAGAAGAATACTAGTTCCTAACTAGCCTAGGCTCCTAGAAGTAACGAGGGATAAGATTAGGCGACTCTTACTTAATTTTAGCTAATAGCTGCCTAAAAGTAATCGCGAAAACGCATATGCTTTCTTATTTCTAGTAGTAAAAATAAAGCGAACTAGCTAGTTTACTTCGAATAGCGCTAAGGATCCTCTAACGTATAGCTACGAATACCCTTACGTCTAGGTAGTAGGTTTAAGTATAAAACTCCTCTCCTTTTCGGCTCTTCTAGTCTCTTCTTAGTCTTATTAACCTTAATATTTACCTTAAGTATAACGACTCTTAAAGGTTGCTATAGTAACTACTCTAGTTCTACTAAGTATAGGTAGTAGTAGTAACGATAGTTATATAGAGTTTTTAAGCAAACAAACCGCGAAAACTCTATATAATAACTTCTCCTATACGTATACTAACTATTCTTACCGCTACTAGTATAAACCTACCTATTTAATAAGACTTACGCATTTTCCGCTATATACGCTTTTAAAAACTCGCTTATAGAAACGCCTACTTCTAACTAGCTCCCTCCGCTCGTATATAGTATACTCCCTTCTATATAGTCTATTTTCTCTTCCTCTACCTTACTAGTATAATAACTAACTAGAATATCGCTATAACTAATATAGCTACTAAAGCGCCTACCTCTAAGCCTAAGGCAGTAGTCCGCTACTCTAATCCCGACTTGCTCGCCTATACCGCTAATTCTAAGCTAGCTAATTTCCGCAACTTTACGCTTAATATTTCTAAGCTAGGCAGATAGCGTACTTAGGTATAGATACTAGAAGCTATTACTAATATAGGAATAGAAGAAGAGAAGCAGAGCATTCTACGCTCCGTTTATAGCGCTATTTAGGAAGACGACAACCGCCGCGCTTTTATTATCTTCTAGTTTATTTAAGAACTTAGCTAGCGTACCTCCTCTCGCGCCTAAGAAGGAGTACTAGAAGGACTAAAGGGAGTAATAGATATCTATAAGAGAGGAAAGTAGTTCGCTAAGAAGTATAAAAGCCTTCTTAATATATTATAAAACTCTTTTAGCTTAGGCAGGAAGTTCCTCTATTTTAACTTCCTTAATTCTATCTTTAAGATCTATAAGAAGGCTAGCTAGTAATACGTAAATCCTATACTACTCTAACTAGCTTATAGCTAGCTAGGCGTATATATCTATATTACTAAGGCCTAATAGCCCTAGAATTAGGTATATAGTAGTCGCACGTAGCGTAATAACGCGCAGTTCTCGTCTCTCGTCTCTAGGTAGCTAGGCTTAGGAACCCTCGTAAGCACTGCAGTTAAGATTAAGTAACGGCTACGCTCGTAGTTACGTTCTACGTTTAGCTCGCGAACCCTTATATTAGCTATATTATCTCCCGTATTAGCTAGTAGGGCGGGTACGCATAGAACGTATATATATAATAATACTAGAACTATAAACAAGAAACGTAGGGTAGATAATTAATTGCTATAGAGATAAGCCTAAGCTCGCGCTTTTATAGACACCCGGGCTGCTAAGGATATATAGTTTCCGCCTATTAATCCTCTCTTTCTTTATATCTAAATAGATACTCTAACGAACAATATTTTTATTCTAAAAAGATAGTTTAGTAGAACTAACTTCTGCAAAATAATAAAACAAGTACTATCTATTCTTTTTTAACGTATTAGACGTTTATAACGTTACTATTTCCCTTGCCGAACCGAACTAGCTAGTTTAGTTTACTATATATATATAGCTATGCTAATCTTCTTAAACTCGTCTTTCTTATCGTCTAGGTAGTTAGTACTATTAAATAGAAAGTACTTTAACTAGCCCCTAAGAGCCTTCTTAATATATAGAAAGAAGCTTTGCTTCTTTGCTATAGCCTTTTTAGCCTTAACTAAGCACTCGTATAGCTGCGCGAATCTCTTCTTTGCCTACGGAACCTAGACTTCTTTGTACTACTTCTTATAGGTAGCGCGGTCTATATATAGAAGTATAAGAGCCTCTTAGCTTACCTCTAGCTCTTCCTAGCTGCGGCGTCCTATTAATACGTCTAAAACTAGCCTAAGGCTATTAAACTATTACTTCTAGGGAAGTCTACGCTCCTATAGCTTATTAAGAAAATTAGCGCCTATAAATATCTTAGATATTAGTAGCATCGTAATATTGCTAATAAGGACCTCTAGGAAGCTTAGAGTATTCTTTCTAACTAGCTCTTAATTACGGTACTTAATAAGCGTTAGGTAGACTATACGTCGCAAGGAGACGCTAGAGCTTTCTCCGTAGGCAATCGTCTAATATATTAGCACTAAGTCGCTAGGTATAGTCGAGACGTTTTATAGGCGTAGGCTAGCGTCCTATAGGCCTTCCTTTTCTTAGTTAGAGACGTAGACTAGTGTCTGCTTAATGTCCGAGTCTTTATCCTTGTTCTCGTTATTATTAAGCTTATTAACTATATTATAAATTAAACCTAGGTAGCCGGTGCTACCGACGATATTAAACTTAGCGTATTTAGCCTTATCTTCTTCCTTATCGTTGTCTTTAACTTGCAGCTTGCAGTTAGGTACCTATATAACTAGTCTATAGCTAGGGTAGGTACTATTAAGAGAAACTATAGTAATCGTATAGGCAGTTTCTTATTTATCTTTCTATGCTACTAGGGGGCCTTTAATAAACTTCTCGCCGGTAGCCTAGTTTCTCTTAATAATTAGGATTATTAGGTCGATTTAGCCGGTAGGCTCTCCCTACTAGTACTACGCTATTATTAGGTATGCGATAAATCTATATATAGCCTTATCGCGTAGAGAATCCTAGGCTAGTATATTAAGTAGCTAGATAGTCCGGTCTTATTATATTAGCTACTAGGTAAGGGAGAAGAATATATTTAGCATCTATCTATATATATTATAGTAGCGGCGGAGGTAGTAGCGGTATAGGTCGAATTCTTAGTATATCTAAGAAACTATATCTAGGTCCTTTGCCTACTAATTAAGAAGGCTGCTAAATACGTTAAAGCTATCTTTAAGGAGTTTTCCGTTATAAGCCTTCTATATATCTTAAATAGTTTTAAATTCTAAGTAAGATAGGCGGGTATTAGTAAAGTCTAGCTTAATTCGTATAGGCCTAAGCTTATTATCGTTAGCCTCTAGATTAGGCTCTTAAGCAGCTTTTGCGTCGCTATAGTTATCGTTAAACTAAACTAGCTAGTTCGCTTCGTTTAAGCTAGTACGCTGCTTCCCCTTAGCCTTCTTAGACTTCTTACTCTTCTTAGACTTATTTAGGGCGTAAGCTAGAGGTATAGACGCGGAACTCTCGGCATCTCCGATCTCTAGCTATAGGCGAGTCTTCTTCTTAGGGCTACTATCCTCTTTATTATTAGTATTAGCTTTATACTTAGCCTTTTCCTAGGCCTTCTTATTAGCTACTATCTTTGCTATAGCCTCCTCTATATTACGTAGCTAGCTCTTGCTAGCCTATCGGTCTATTACGTCTATCTTCTATATCTATAGATCTTTTCTTAAGTTATTAGGCATATTGTTAATCGATTCCTTTACTAGTAGGCATAGTCCGTAGGAGATATCCTATAAGTCGTAGAGGTAATTAGACGCCGTTATTATCGATTCTTCTACTATAAGGCTAACTACCTTAGCTATTTCTACTATATAGGTATAGTAGAAGAGAGGACTAATATCTAGGGACTCGTACTTATTAAGAGGGATTATATCTAGCTTTCTATATACGCTATTCTTATAGCGCTCTTCGAGGTAGTTAGCGTAGAGGATAGCAATATAGACGCGGACTTCTCTAAGATCTAAATAAGGCTTCTCGATCGCCTTATTAATTAGATCGTCTAATAGATCCTTATTATAGCTATACGTCTCGCAACGTATTACTTATTCTTTAACCCTACTAGCTAGTTCGTATAGATAGACTAAAATAATTATTTCTAGCTCTAAGGCTACGGATCGAGAGTAGGTTACTATAGCCTAGCTCTAGCTAGCTTCTTCTTACTAGTAGCTTAGCGCTTTAAGCTCGTAGTCCTCGTAGTAGAGGTCTCTAATCTTATAGTATAGATGCGCGAACGTATTAGGGCGTAGTTAGTCTTTATTAGCGAGGTTTATTTTCTTACGGATCTAGCGCTTAGCTACCTTACGGAAGCTCTTAAACTCGTTAGAGGCTAAATTAAGATAGCTAAGGAAGTCGTAGCTAGATTCGAATAGCTTACTAAGTAGCCTACTTACGGCCTAGCCTCTAGCTTTATTATTAGTATTAGATACTCTAGAGAGCTTATTCTTAGAGATAATAAAGTAGGCGTCTATAATAGCGAAGCCGTTCTTATCGATAATCTAGAGGTTCTTATAGCTAAATAGGTCTAACTAGAATATAGCCTCTACGCTCTTAACGAAGCTAGCCTTCTAAAACTTACTAGAGATATAGCTAGATATAGGCCGGAATAGATTATCTTTCTTTCTATTATAGAGAGCCTAGTATAGTATCTATTTAGACTAGGTTAGGCCTAATAGTCTAAGATTCTTAGTAGGAATGTTCTTAAATAGCATAAAGTAGCAGAGATGCTAGCTAGCCTTCTTATAGATCTTAAACGTAGAATTAAGGAAGTTAAAGTAGGGAAACTCTCTGCCCGAGCTAAAAGAGTTCTATAGTACGTCGAGGAGACCCTCTCGCTTTTTAGCGAACTACTTGCCTCTCTTATAAATATCTATTACTCCCTTTAGTTCTTCTAATACTCCTTCTTAAGTATAAGAGGAGGCACGCTAGCTAAGTTCTTAAATAAACTAGAAGATAATAAAAGCGTAGCGGTCGTCGTCTCCCTAAATAGCGCTATAGACGGAGTATAGAATAGTCTGCTTCTCTTCTTCTATCTCTACGTTAGTAATAGCTTCTAGTATCTATATATAAGTACGCTGCCCGCCTAGCTTAGAGATATTAAGCGTAAAGTTGCGGAAATTAGCTAGCTTAGAGTTAGTAGCATAGGCAAGCGAGTCGGGGTTAGAGTAGCGGACTACCGCCTTAGGCTTAGAGATAGGCGCTTTAGTAGTCGCGTTAGTTATAGCGATATCTTAGTCGGCTATTATACTAGTAAGGTAGAGGAAGAGAAAATAGACTATATAGGAGGGAGTATACTATATACGAGCGGAGAGAATCGGTTAGAGGTAGGCGTTTCTATAAGCAAGTTCTTAAGTAAGAGCCTAAGTAAGTACGCAAAGCGGAAAATATATACGTTTTCTAAATAGATAGGTTTATGCTAGCAGCAGTAAGAATAGTTAGTATACGTATAGAAGAGGTTATTATATAGAGTTTTCGCGGTTTATTTGCTTAAAAACTCTATATAACTATTATTACTACTACTACCTATACTTAGCGGAACTAGAGTAGTTACTATAGCAACCTTTAAAAGTCGTTATACTTAAGGTAAATAAATGTTAAGGTTAATAAGACTAAGAAGAGACTAGAAGTGCTAAAAAGGAGAGGAGTTTTATGCTTAAACCCGCTACCTAGACGTAAGGGTATTCGTAGCTATACGTTAGAGAATCCTTAGCGCTATTCGAAGTAAACTAGCTAGTTCGCTTTATTTTTACTACTAGAAATAAGGAAGCATATACGTGCTCGCGATTACTTTTAGGTAACTATTAGCTAAAATTAAGTAAGAGTCGCCTAATCTTATCCCTTGCTACTCCTAGGAGCCTAGGCTAGTTAGGAACTAGTATTCTTCTAATAGTAGATCCTCTTATTTATAGTAATAGTCCTTTGTCTAGCTTTCTAAGGTCTGTTCTGCTTCTACTACTAATCCTCTCTTTCTTATAGTACTAGCTATAGAAGAGTAATAAGTAATACGTTTCTCCCTATTTCTTATACCGATTCGGACGTAATAGAAGCAATTTTTTAAAAGAAATTTAGGAGCCTACTAGGATTCCTCTAATATTAGAATGTCTAGCTAGCGGATATACTCCTCCCTCTCTTCTTAAGTTATTCCTAATAGCTTACTAATCCGGATCTAAGGGTATAGGTAGCTACGCGGCCGTAGCTTAGGAGATAGAGGACCTAGCTATTCTAGATTAAAGTTATCCTCTTAAGGAACTATAGTCTCCGGATCCCTCTAGTATAGTACTAGCTTTAAGTTAAACCTAGGGAACGTATAGTAAAGGACCTCCCCGCTAAGCTCCTTAATCTTATACGCCTTTCCTTTACGAATAATAGTATATATAAGAAACGGACTACGCTATTAGTACCGCAGCTTATTTAAGAAGCTTGTTTTTAGTTCTAATCGGTAAATAACTACTATCTATCTAGGACGAAGCTCCTATTAATTAGCGTTCTTATAGTTATTAAAATACTTAATATTATACTTCCTTAGCCGGTCCTATTAAGTACGAGCTTCCTTAAGCGTTATATATATCTATTCTATAGCCGCAGCTTATATCGCTAATAAGAAAGGATAGTTACGGACTATTCCCTACTTAGCTACTTAGTAAGTACGGAATTTAAGCTCTACTAGTAATATAGCGTCCCTGCCTATTATTATCTCCGCTAGAGTTAACCCTATTATCTAGTTTGTCGTAGTACGTTCTACCTAAAGGACCGAGGGAATATACTTAGCTATAGCGCTTACTCCTCTACCTATAAGCTTAAAGAGAGCTACTAGAATTAGATAGTATCCCTATTTAACGATTCCGTTAGCCTATAGATAGTAGGGGGAGATCGTAACCTACTTAATTCCGTAGCTAGTAAGTAGCGCTTCTTAAATATTCTCTCCGCCCCCGTCTATATAGATCTCGGCTATAGCCCCCTAGTAGCAAATTAAGTCCTCGTAGATAAACTTCGTAACGTATCTAGCGTTAACCTTGCGATTGTCTATTATTCGTATTAATCGGGCCTCTAGCTATTAAGAAATAGCCTCTCTTGTAATAACGAGGTAAAGTCTAGTACTAATAAATACCGCGTCTAGGTATTATTGCTCCCTAAGATACTATTTTTCGAAAGTATAGAGTAGGCTAGGGCGCTAGTAACCGTTCCTAAGCGTATATTGCTAGCAACTCTTATAGAAACGAACTACTGCGGTATATATACTATCCTACTACTATTGTTTAGTAATCGTCTTATATATCCGTTCTAGGCCTAGGTGTCTATAGTAGTCGTAGCAGGCAGTAATAATCCTTTCGCGATATTTATTATCGTCGATAACTCTCTAAGAGATACTACTAATACGATCCTATCTTATAAGCTAACCCTCCTTACTTATATAGAACTTAAGTATACGTTTCTATAGAGACCTATATTCTATTAGAGATAGGTCTAGGAGACAACGTAGGTAAGTAAGGAAGAATACGATATTCCTCGAGTTCTAAGAGTAGGTACTATTTAGCACTTCCTCCTCTAATTCCGATCGAGTAGGGAATACTTAAGTAACGAGGTTATAGGCAAAGTAGGCGAAAAACTAGTTATTAATTATCTTATTAATATTGCCCTTCTCTACTAGCTCTCGGGTATCCCGCTCTATCGGAGGCTTGCAAGATAGTCTATCGGCAGCCGTATACTTCTTCCTAGAGATATATACTATATTAAAGTTAAATAACCTAATCTATACTAGCTATCTTATAATAGCTGCGTTTAGGAGGTTCGTAGCAGTCTTATTAAGTTAATACACTAGCGTATTAGCGTCTACCTCTAGCTAGAAGAAAATACTAAATAACTACGGACGATACTTCTTTAGTGCTTTAAGAATACCGAGACACTTATGCTTTCTAGCGTCGTAGCGTTGCTTAGAAGCGGAGAATAGTTCTAACTTAAATCGAGAAGGGTATTAGATCCTACTATCTTCCTAGTCGCATTAAGATATATAGCATCCCTACGAGTAAAGGCTAGAATTAACGCCTACTATTATTAGTCCTCCCTCTAGTTTATAGTCTAGTACTACTAGCGCTAGCGTAGAGATAAGAAGTTCCGTAATCGCATCCTTAGACTACTAATATTCTTTTGTTTATATAAATTTAACGTCTTTCTTTAGGAGAGAGAAGAGTAGCCTTAGTAACTAGGCGAAGTCCTTAAGCTAGATCTTATAGTATATAAACATTTCTATAAGAATACGGACTTCCCTCTAGTCCGTAGGAGTTAGCTATTTAACGAGCTTAGCTACTCGTTCTATATCTAGGTATCTGCTATATTTATTAGTAACGTAACCTACTATCTTAATCTATTTATAGCAAAGCTATAGCTTTTCCCTATAAACCGTTAGTCCTACTCTCTTAAGGTTAGCAAGTACCTCGTCTAAGTTCTTAATATATTCTACTATAAATCGGCGGAGTCTAGGCTTAACCTCCTTATTGCTATACTTCGTTTTTAGTCCGCAAATAGCTATATTATCGAGGAAAGGCTTAGTAGCGTAAGGTATTTAAGTAGCAAGGATAAGTATAATAATTCGGATAAATTAAGTAATAGAGTTTATAGCTCTCTATAGTAGTATCGTCTAGCGTAGTAGGCCGAGAGAAGTATTAAAACCTATAAGGTCCCGACTTCTTACGTCTAGCAGAATCTAATCGTAGCTAGAGAAGATATTAACTAAGGACGAGATTATATATCCTATAAAAGCTTTAGAAAAACTATCCGTATTAGGAGGAAGGTTAGTATTATATATAGTTATAGCATTAAACTTCTATATAGCATTAATTAGGCGATATTTCTTTAGTTCTCCTAGGTTAGTCTTCTTTTTTATAAGAAAGTATAGATTCCGGTAGGTACTATAGTATAGTTTAAGAGCGCCTACGTCTATACGCTTACGGAGCATTTTCATAACTTTCCTCTCGAGAGAGCTTTAGAGTTAGAAACTAGAATGCTACTATAGCTTATATAGAATCGTACGGATAACCTAAGAAGGAGTAATAGTAGACTTAATATAGCCGAGATACTCGAAATCCTAAGTAAGTATAGCTTTCTAATTATATAGCATCTTAGTTAGAAGATATAGCTCCCGATCTATTAGCGAAATAGTAGGCTTAATTTAAGCGAGCCGTTCTAGCGTAAGCCTTAAACCTTTTAGAACGCTAGAAAACTTTTTAATTAAGTATCTCCTATTAAAGAGGCCTATTCTAGGTAGTATAGCTTCCTTCGTAGTAAGTGCTTTCTTTCTCTAATATAGATTACTACTAGGATTCGATCTATCTATTATAGACACGTCCGCGTTAACGGATCTAACCTTATCTATAATATGCTTATATATTATAAACGCTCTAATTTCCGGAGAGAATTTAGCTTACGTATCTAGGTCTAGAAGTAAGCTTAGTAGTAGTTTACTATAGCGAACCCTAGAATTCCGGCAGATTTCCTCGTAAATAACGTTAGTAACTATAGCTCGTTTATAGTCGCCCTTAGATTCGTATCTATCTTTAGAGTTATAAGAATACTTATCTAGGAGGAGAACCTTAAGTTCTAAGTTCTATAGGGAAAAGAGGTTTCTAAAGCAGTTAGGAAAGAGTAGGTTAATAGGAGGATCCTCCTAAGAATAGAGCTCTAGGCTTCCTAAACGCTGCCCGACTAGTTCTAGGAAAAGTAAGAATATAAGATTATTATATATATTACGTAATAATTAAACTAAACTAGCTAGTTTACTTAGCAAGTTCCGCTAGGCGTTACGTAATAATTAAACTAAACTAGCTAGTTTACTTAGTAAGAGCCGCTAGTCCGTACGTAGATTAGTTAAGACTTTACTTAGCGCCCTTTCTATAATATTAGCATCCCTAATCGTTCCTAGCTAGCTCCCTATTAGCGCCTAAAGCTGCCTACTTAGCTCCCTACTTAGTCCCGTAGCTATTCCGAAGCTCCCTCTACTAGTACCTATAGGTATTCTAGAGCTTCTAAAAATGCCCCTACTAGCGTCCGAAGCTGTCCTAGTATTCCTAGAACTAGCTCTAGAGGCTCCCGGAAGTAGCCTAGGACTCCTACTAGCAAGATCTAGCTATCTAAACAAATACTCCCTTAGCTCTATAAGGCGCTTCCTAAGCTTATTCCGCTTCTATTCGCTTCGACGCTTTATAGGAGCTTTATTATAAGAGAACCCTATACTATAAGAGCGGTCTTTAGCCTTAGAGTATACTAATTTATATAGTATAGTAGATAAAAGCCTTTCCTAAAGGTCCGGGTTCTACGTAAACTTATGCTAGAGGCTCTAATAAAGAGTATTATCGGACTTCTAGCTAGGACGAATTAGCGGGGATAATAGAGGGACATTCCGAACTTATTTTCTAATAAATTCTCTTATCTCGTTATAAGCTCCTAAGCCTTTAGAATCTATATATAACTCTACGAGAAACTTATACTAGGCTATATAGTTAAAGACTAGTCCTTTAAATTTAGGATCTCTAAAGTAGGAACGGTGCTAGTAACTAAGGTAGTTATACTCGCCTTTATTTCTAAAGAAGATAGTTTTGCTATAAGGATGCTTATAAATAGGCTTATTAAACTAGTCCTCCTCCTCTTTAGTAAGCTTCCCTACTAGCTTCTCGAGTATCCTATAATCTAGCGCCGTATTCGCTCTAGGCACTAGTTTAGCTATCCTCTTAAGGATACTCTTTAGCTCGGTTTAGCGCGCTTTAGCCCTACCTATATCCGTACTTAAGATCGGGCTAAAGCGGACCTTAGTATCTAATCTTTTCCTAACCTATAAAGAATATTATCGACTATTCTGCATCTATTATTGCCTACTATACTAGTAAAATAAACTAGGTTTCTATAGTCGTTAGTAATTGTACCTTCCTAGAAGCTATTATTATAGTTTCTAGAGGAAAGGCAAGTTCTATAGATCTACGGCCTTTCTAAAAGAGTTAGTATCTTAGGATTGCTAGTAATAAAAAAAGGTTATAAAGACGATAACTCTATATACCTCTATATAGACGTTGCGATATATTCTAATAAAGGTAACCTTACTAGAAATACTATATATAGTAGCTATAATATTAGTCGAAATAGGAAGCCTTAAGCTCCGAGCTCTTTCGTAACTTATAATTATGCTCTCTGCTCCCTTATTAATTAGAATATCGTATACTTATTAAGCCTCCTTAAGAGTCGTATAGATATAGATACTTAGAATAAGTAGGTAGTCCTTATAGAAGTCTAGGAGAATACTATCTAGGTCCGTATATAGCTTAGAAGTAGGAATATATAGCAACGCCTCTATACTAGAGGCTAGCTAAACCGAGAGATCTACTACTATTATAATAGTAATCCCTAGCGCATCTTAGTAAACAATCTCCTCGTCCGCTTCCTTCTAATTAGAATTAAGAGAAATAGATAAGGGCTATGTTTCGGTATTATTCTACTTCTTCGCATCGAACTAGACTTTATTATCGCTTAGCTCCTCCTAGTTATTATCCGAGGATACTAACTCTTCCTTAGGCTACTTAAAAGAGTCGAAAGAATCTATTAGGAAAGCATTAATCTCTAGCTCTCCGTACCGATAAAGGCCTACGTTGCCCTTATTATCCTCGCTATTCTCCCCTCTAGACGCTTCGCTATCTTTATTAGAATAGCTAACGGAATTATATATCTATATTCTATTATAGATCTAAGCGAAGTTAACTACGGAGGCGGCCGTGCTATCTAGCCTCTATTTTAACGTATAATAGCACTCGAGTGCAGCGCTATAGAATAGATCTATAGGCTTCCTTCCGTATAGAAACTAACTAAGAGCTTGCTACCTAAATAGCTACAATTCTCCGAGCTCTATAACTAGAGGTGCTCTAAGGAGCCTATTAGACTAGAACGCTTCCTATTTGTCTATAAGAATAGCCTTCTTAAGTAGGTTGTCTAATCTCTATATTTTCGGCTTAGCTCTCTACGCTCCTTTTGCTTTGCTTCTAGAAGGGACTATAGAACCGAATTAGGCATCCTATATCTCCGTATTCTAGGAATTTAGAACCGCTAGAGTCTAGGATCTTCCTTATATCTAAGATAAAGCTGCTTCTTAAGACAAGCTTAGTTTACCCCTATAATAATACTCTATTATTTCTAGTAGTACCTACTCTCTACGAGAGTTACTAGTTCCCGTTTTAGCAGCTTGCTTCTGCTTCTCTATATTTGCCTTTATAGCTTTTATTAGAGACGTAGTCGAGCGAGAGGGATTCTAGACGGCTTTCTAAGAGGACCGTATAGCTATATAGGCAGCGTTATAATCCTCTTTATCCTCTTCTTCTTCTAGAATAAAGAGAGATCCTATAGGCTTATATTTCTCTATATACTCTATAGTCCTAAACCTAGCTATACTAGCGTTAATCGAGATAGGACGTTTACGCTAGTTAGACTTCTATAAGGCTTGCAGAGTATTAAAGCTAATATATTTGCTAATGTTAATTAGACTAATAGCTTATTTAAGAGCTAGAAGGACAACCTTTAATTAAGAAGACTTCTTATCCTAGCTATACCCGAGAGGTCTTATTTCTCCGCTAGCTTAGCTAGAATATATTCGGCGAGTCTTATTCTTATAGAGAAAGTCTTAATCTAGAAGCTAATTAAAGTAGGGACAATCTTCGCTATAGTAGCCTTCTAAACTATACTTCTAGTAAGCGGTACCTATCTTAATTTCTAAGGTAGTATAGGCTATAACTATAGCTTAGATCTCTAGTGCTTCCTTATCCTTCTAGCTACTGCGTAGGGGTCTATACGTAGGTTCCTAGTTCTTTAAAAGAGCAAGGGCAAGGGCAGCTAATTATTTAGTTAGCTTCTTAACGTTAGGGCTTACTCTAGATATAGCGCTTATCGCTATAGAGACTAGATTTAGGCGAGGGGTAGTATTCCTTATTGCTTTAACTAGCTTTCCTACTAGAATAGAACAATTATCCTTATATAAGGCTTTATCGGTTTTATCCTTTCGCAACTCGGCTTTTATAGCTAAAATTACTTATATAAAGTTATAAAATGTATAGAAGCGATCTATATCTAGGTTCGCTTTATTCTAAATCTTCTTCTATATAAGCTTAGATAGAGGCTTTAAAAACATCTAGGTACGGCTAAAGTTATCTAGATCTTCTAGAGGAATTATAGTAGAAGAGATCTCGAAATTCCGAATATACTTAGAAATCTCTTCTAGCTTATCTAGCTTTTATAGGGATAGCTAAGAAAGGTACGACCGATCTCCGAGTATACGCTAGCTATTAAACTCGCGATACTCTTTAAGAAGGCTACTTTTAAATAGCCTATAGTTACGACTTTTATACCCTTCGAGCTTCTTAACTATAGGACGCTAATATTAATAAACGTAGCTAACTAGCTTCTCGACTTTAGCAGCTTTATCGCCCTAGTCGCCTTTATAAGTTCGGTATAGGTCTTTAAAACGCTTAACGAACTTAGTAACGTCTAACCCTTCGAAGTATCCTATCTCCTTAGAACTAGGCAAAGGTATAGGAGGTCGGCTTATAGAAATTAAGGCTTAAAACTACTCGACGCTTAAGCTAATAGTAGTATTAATAGGGAGTTATAGTCCTATAGCCCCTCGTCGACGAGAATAAGTATTACCTATTCCTATTATTCTATTAGAACGAGCTAAAAGGTTAGCAGAGCCTAGAGAGCTCCTACCCGGTCGTTTAACTTCTTTATTAGGTCCGATAAACTAGGCAGGTTAGTAACGGAACTCTTAATTGCGATCCTCTGCACTAATATTATCTAAGATACTACTAGAGTTAATAGTAGTATCCGGGTTATTAGTACCGGCAGAGGAATTATTATTTTAGTTATTCGGCATATTTTCGGCCGAAGATAGGTAATAACAAACTAAACTAGCTAGTTTAGTTAGCGTTAGGTAAAGTTAGTAGTAATAGTAGTACTAGTTTGTTATATAACGAAAGAAATGTTCTTACTAAATTAAAAATAAAACAAGAAATAGAAACTCTAGATTTAGATATAGCAAAAGAAAATTCGTAACTTTATAAATTATAAGTAAGAGTAGCTAGTAATACCTAGTAGTTACCTATAAACTTTCCTAGGGGTTAGTTTCTTAGTCTATCCGGCTCGTAATACTCCCGACCTATATTATTTTAAACGTCCGGCCTATTAGTAATCTCTCTATACTATGTTTTTCTAGAGCCTTTAGGCAATCTCCGATAGGGAAGTATAGAGGCCGTTTTAAGCTTATACTAAATATAGGAAGAGCTAATTAAACTCTCCTAAAACTAGGAGTAGCTAGTAATACCTAGTAGTTACCTATAATACTTTCCTAGAGGTCGGTTTCTTAGTCTATCCGGCTCGTAATACTCCCGACCTATATTATTTTAAACGTCCGGCCTATTATTAATTCCTTAGTGCTATATATTCCTAGAGCCTCTCGGAAATCTTTAATAGGGAAGTATAGGGGCCGTTCTAAGCCTATACTAAATATAGAAAGAGTTATTAAACCCTTCTAAAAATAGGGCAACCGAAGTTATAAAACTAGGCAACCGAAGTTGCGAAACGTAGCCTTACGGCGAAACTAGGAAGTGCGAGTAGTAATATAATGCTATATCTTTTCCCTAGCTTGCTAAACTCCGTATAGCTCGTAATATTATATTTCTCGGCTATCCTAGCTATAACGACCCCTCTATATAGGCATAGTAACTCTAAGCGAATTCTTAGAAAGCTATAGATAAGCTAAATTATTAACCTTCTATAACTAATCGTCGGCGTATTAAAACACCGTCGATTCTAAGTCGTAATAGGACTAAGGGTTTATAACTTTCTTAGAGTTAAAGACTATCCCTATATAGAAGGTAGCCTTAATACTCTTAAGTCCTTTCGAGTTGTTTAGTTCCGCCTAGGCTTATATATAATAAAGTGCGTTCTAGCGGCTTATTGTAATTAATTACTAGCTTCTCGTATCGTAGTTCGTGCTATTAGACTATAAGTAACTTCTTCCTTTTCGTGTTTTTAGTAGTTCTTATCCGTAGAAGATATTATATAGCCCTACCTTCGGCTCTATTTTAATGCGTAAATTCTATACTACTCTAACTAGCTTATAGCTAGCTAGGCGTGTATATCTATATCGCTAAGGCCTAATAGCCCTAGAATTAGGTATATAGTAGTCGCACGTAGTATAATAACGCGCAGTTCTCGTCTCTCGTCTCTAGGTAGCTAGGCTTAGGAACCCTCGTAAGCACTGCAGTTTAGATCGAGTAACGGCTACGCTCGTAGTTACGTTCTACGTTTAGCTCGCAAACCCTTATATTAGCTATATCGTCTCCCGTATTAGCTAGTAGGGCGGGTATATATAGAACGTATACGTGTAATAATACTAGAACTATAAATAAGAAACGTAGAGTAGATAATTAATTGCTATAGAGGAGAGCCTAAGCTCGCGCTTTTATAGGCACCCGGGCTGCTAAGAATATATAGTTTCCGCCTATTACTAGTACCTCTGCTACTTTATACTATTTAAGAACGTTCCTATCGAGAATCTCTAACTACTAGGCCTAACCTAGTCTAAATAGATGCTATACTAGGCTCTTCGTAATAGAAAGAAGAACAATCTATTCCGGCCTATATCTAGCTATATCTTAGGCAAATTTTAAAAGGCTAGCTTTATTAAGAGCGTAGAGGCTATATTCTAGTTAGACCTATTTAGCTATAAGAATCTCTAGATTATTAATAAGAATAGCTTCGCTATTATAGACGCCTACTTTATTATTTTTAAGAATAAGCTCTCTAGAGTATCCGATGCTAATAATAAAGCTAGAGGCTTAGCCGCGAGTAGGCTACTTAGTAAGCCGTCTAAGTCTAGCTATAACTTCCTTAGCTATCTTAATCTAGCTTCTAATAAGTTTAAGAGCTTCCGTAAAGTAGCTAAGCGCTAGGTCCGTAAGAAAATAAACCTCGCCGATAAAGACTAACTACGCCCTAATATATTTACGTATCTATACTATAAGATTAGAGAACTCTACTACGAGGACCGCGAGCTTAAAGCGCTAAGCTAGTAGTAGGAAGAAGCTAGCTAGAGCTAGGCCGTAGTAATCCGCTCTCGATCTATAGCCCTAGAGCTAGAAATAGTTATTTTAGTTTACCTATACTATTACGGGCTAGGCTCGTAACTACCGGCCTATATATACCTAACGGGTTACTAGGTAGTAGTAGATACGTAACCCGTACGGCAGGGCTACTCTAAGGGCCTATAGCTTACGTATCCCCTATAGGTTAGGTAACTTATAGAAAAGGGTTCCTTCTACTAATGCTTAAGAGAGAGGCTTCCTTCCTTTAAGCTACGTCCTATTATTTAAGGCTACTTATATAGTAGACTAAGTACTATACTCTATTCGTAGTATCTATATTCGAACCGTTAGCGACTATATCTACCTTCCGTTTCTATACCGCCCGTAATACTACGTAGCTTCTACTATTAGATATAGCTGCTACTAACTGCTCTCTACTACTACTTCTTCTAGAAATAGAGGTAGAGTTCGCCGAATATATTACTACGCACTCTAACGCCTAGTACGCCTACTTTTAGAGCGCCTACTAGTATATCGACTGCTATAGAATAAAGAAGAAGAAATAGGCGCATAAGCTTATCTACGAGAAAATTTAGGCTACTAAGGTTCATAATAACCTCTAGTCTCTCCGCGCTAAAAATAGCTAACTCCGCGCGGTTATCGACTTCTAAAAGGCCTAGTATAAGGAGATAGAAGCTAAATACCGCGACTAGACTATAAGGGCCTAGAGGGAAGCTAATAAAGCCCTCCGCTCTACTAAACCTACTATATCGACGCCTACTCTATCTATCTCTATCGACTCTTCTACTAAAGTTAGCGTAGATTCTTCTTTAGAAATGCCTACGCCTTGCTCCGCCTCGCCTTCCTAGCCTACTTAATAATTCGAAAGGCTACTCGACCTAAAAGAGTTTACTAAAGATTAAAAGGACCTTCGCCGCTTCCTCTCTTAGATTTACGAAAAACTAACTATAAACTACGACTACTTTCTAACCCCTACCTCCTATATATTATACGTTACTAGCTAGCTCTTAGGGGTACTATACTCCTAGATCCTCCTATATATCTATAATAGCGTCTATTAACTCCTAGACTATAAGAATATACTATAGATTCTCGATAACGCTTATAGAGACCCTAATTATATCTAGAACGCCTACGTAGAGCTCTTCCGCTACTGCTAGATAGGTAAAGACTTTGCAGCCTTCTTTACTAAATTTTAATGCTTAGAGTTAGAAGTAGAGATAACCGAAGAATTCCTATCTACCCTCTTAGAATAGGCCTACTTAAACGAAATTAAGTAGATGCTAGTTTATAGCTCTCTACCGACCTAGAACTATCTTAAGCTCGCTGCGCACTTATAAGACCTTAAGAACCGTCGCTATTACTACTACTAAGCACCTCTAGTACTAAACTCCTATACCTCTATACCTCCGAACTATCCGTCGCTATAGTAGGATAAGTTATATACTACTGCTACTAAGACTACCTCCTAGGGGGAGCCTATAAACCTCGATAGGTCTAAGAGGGCTCCTAGGGACCCTCTCTTCTATTACTAATATAGAGAATTAGGACACTTTGTTTAAGACTACTTAAAACCTAATACCTACCTCCTATATATCTAGAAATATAACGCTAAACGCCGTAGGGCAAATTTAGCTACCTATTCCTCTACCTAGGGGTCCCCCTCTTCTAAGAGAGGACGGTTACCTCTATTACGGAGTAGACCTACGTCCCTCTCTCCTCTACTAACGGAAAACGGTATACGCCTATCTATAGCTATAGTTAGGTATTAGAAACGCGCGACCCTACCCCTAAGGTAGCCTATATCTCCTATTCTGCTATCTTCCGACTTATAGTTCTATATAAATACGACTAGTCGACTTCCCTAAAGATCCCGTTTACTATCTCTATAGAAGATAAGGTTATTTCTAACTACGCGTTAGTCGATACTAGTTCGGAGGCCTACGTAATAATAAATTTATAATAGGCTAAGGCCTAAGGCCTCGAGATCCTACTACTAGAGAAAGAAGTAGTAATACTTCTATTTAATACTAAAGATAATAGTAGAGGGCTTGCTATACGCTATAGTATCCGCTATAACTTCCGTATCTATAACTACTTAGAAGAAGAAGTTGTTTTCCGCCTTACTAATATAGAAGGAAGCCTTATTATCTTAGGCTACCCTTAGTTAGAGGCCTATAATCTAGAACTCTATCCTAGCTACTTTATACTTTCGTTTTTAAGCATCTATTACTAGAAGAACTGCTCTATACCTGCTATATTCGAACTAGTCTAAATATATATAAAACGCCTCCTCTAAATAAAGGAAGACTTCTACCGAATAACTTAAGTCTACTAGATCTCTTTCTAGACTATAGCATTCTACGCCTTACTAGCTATATAGAGACGAGGTTACTACCTCTACTATATAACTATCGAGGATCTCTTATCTATTTTCTCTATAAAAGAAAAAGCTAAATTAGAATCCTAACTACTAGACTATCTAAGGGAGTTTAGTTCCGTCTTCTTCCTAAAGCTTGCTAATAAACTACTGCTATACTATCCGTACGACTACGAGATTAAGCTTAAAGAAGGTAAAGAACCTCTATTCGGACTTCTCTACGGTATATCCTATAATAAACTGCAAGCTCTAAAAGAGTAGCTTATAAAGAACCTTAATAAGGGGTTTATCTGCTCTAGCTCCTTGCCTATTACTTTACCTATTCTATTTATTAAGAAACCTAGAGGAGGCCTATAGCTCTACGTAGACTATCGTGCGATTAATAAGCTTACTATAAAGGACCGCTACCCGCTGCTGCTTATAACCGAAACGCTAAATAACTTAAATAAAATAAAGTACTTCTCTAAGATCGATATTATCTCTGCCTTTAATAATATAAGGATAAAACCTAGCTAAGAGTACCTTACTACCTTCTATACCCGTTTCGGACTATACGAGAGCTTAGTTATACTATTTAGACTTACCGGAGCTCTAGGAACCTTCTAGAGGTTTATTAATAATATACTACGCAAATACCTAGACTAGTTCTATTTAGCTTACCTTAACGATATTCTAGTCTATAGCCGTACCTAGGAAGAGTATAAGAACTACCTCTAAGCTATTCTAAAGAAGCTAAGAGACGCGGGCCTCTATACTAAACTTTTAAAATGCGAATTCTTTAAAGAGAAGACGAGATTCTTAGGCATAATCGTAGGCTATAATAGCATCTATATAGACCCCGATAAGGTTTAGGCTATCTATAACTAGCCTATACCTAAGAATATAACCGATATATAATTCTATTTAGGCTTTGCGAACTTCTACCGCCGCTTTATCTAAGGATTCTCTAAAATCTATTAACTACTTATAAAACTAACCCGTAAGAATACCCTATTCTTCTAGTCTACTAACTACGACTTTGCCTTCCGCTGCCTTAAGAACGCGTTTATAGATAGTCCTATTCTAGTACTATTCGACTAAACTAAAGAAGTAGTCGTCGAAACCGATGCCTTCGACTTCGTCTCTACCGGCATACTCTTATAGTACGATAATAAAGAGGTATTACGCCTAGTTGCCTTCTTCTTCTAGAAATACTTCTCTACTAAGTATAACTATAAGATATATAATAAGGAACTATTAGTAATTATCCGCTATTTCGAGGAATAGCGTCCCGAGCTAGAAGGAGCTAAATACCCGATTAAAGTACTATCCGACTATAAAAACCTAGAGTATTTTACGACAACGAAGTAGCTTAATTGTCGCTAAGCCTACTAGTCTAAGTTCCTATTACGGTTCCGTTTTAAAATTATATACTAACTAGGCAAGCTAGGCTAAAAACTAGACTTTTTAACTAGAAGGTTAGGTAATCTGCTTAAAGAGGGAGATAAGCGCCTCTGCTACTAGAGCTAAGTAGTTTTAAAACGCGAGAACCTACTAGACCCTACCTTAGAAGCACCCTAGCTGCTACCGAAAACTTTATTAAAGAAGAAGGTCTCGTTCTTAGAAACTATATCTATCTAGTTCCTACCCGAGGAGGAATAATAACTCTATATATTCCCTATTCGTAGAAGAGGATAAGAAACGTAAGAGCAACCTTCCGAAGAAATAATAGCTATCTAGATCCCTAAAGAACTATACGCCCTTCTAGACCGCGCTTATACTACTAACGAGACTCTATAAGAGATTCTAGACGCTCTTCGTAAAGGTAAGAACTGCTACTCGCTAATCTAACTATCCTAATATATAATAAGAGATAACCGTCTCTTCTACCGGAACTACCTATATATTCCGAATAATAAGGAGATATATAACTAGGTACTCTGCCTCTATTATAAGATCCTAGCCGTAGGATACCCTAGGAGAGCGAAGACCTATTAGATAGTCTCGCGTAGCTATTACTAGAGGGGCCTTAGCGCCTATATCTGCTATTAGGTCTAGAACTGCTATATCTATAGTAGGATTAAGCTAAGTAGATAGAGATACTGCGGATTACTATAGCTATTACTAACCCTAACCTGCGCTTAAAACTATATTTCGATAGACTTTATTACGCACCTACCGAAGTCCGACGGATACGACGCTATCTTCGTTATTATAGACTACCTTACTAAACTACGCTACTACGTCCCCTACTTTATAACCGACGGAGCCGAGGAAATTGCCTGCCTA
This sequence comes from Cercospora zeae-maydis, assembly GCA_023512815.1. NCBI lineage: Eukaryota > Fungi > Ascomycota > Dothideomycetes > Mycosphaerellales > Mycosphaerellaceae > Cercospora > Cercospora zeae-maydis. Next base: position 4,390,729 of record JAKLWY010000001.1, on the reverse strand, counting down.
TTCGTTAGGAATATATTCTAATTATACGGTAAACTACTAGATATTATATCTAACCGAGACGCTAAGTTTATATCCGACTTTTAGAAGTACCTTATATAGAGGCTTAAGATTAAGTGCTTCCCTTTAACCTCCTACTACCCGTAAACTAATAGTTAGACTAAATAGATAAATACTATTTTAGAATAGCACCTCTGCGCCTACGTATCCTACCTATAAGATAACTAGGTAGAGTAGCTCCCGCTAGTAGAATTCTCCGCAAACTCTATATTCTCTAAAACTACTAGCCTCTCTCCGTTCCTAGCTACTTACGGCTACTAACTACTTCTAGATACGAAGGTTCTATAGTCTAGTACTAATCCGCTAGCTAGCTGCAATATAGAGTCCTTCGTCGAGGATATAAGAGCAATTACTAACTTCCTAAAGGCTAAGACTAGCCTAGCCTAGTTCCGCTATAAAGACGCTATAAATAGGCACTATAGTCCGTTATATACGTTTACTATTAGCTAGAAAGTCTAGCTAGACGCCTAAAATATTAAGACGCTCCGCTTAACTAAGAAGCTCGACTAGAAGAACCTAGGCCCGTTTATAGTTCTCGAAGTAAAGCTATATACTTGCTACTTAGAACTACCGCTAACCGTTAAGCTATATCTAGTATTTAATAATAACCTTCTTATACCTACTATAGAAGACCTATACTAGAATTAACGCGTAGAACCGCTACTACTAGTCGAGGTAGACGGAGTTAATAAGTAGAAAGTCGAAGATATTATTAACTTAAAAACTAACCGTAGAGGCTCTAGAGGCTAGGAGCGCCTTCGTTACGTAGTTAAGTAGAAGAGCTATAACGTACCTACGACTAAACTAGCTAAGACGATAATAGAGGATATCCTATACCTTATCCGCAATTTCTACTAAAGATACCTACTAAAGCTAGCTTTCTATTAAATGCTAGTATAGCTACTGCTATACGCCTCTATAGGCCCCGAAAAAATTACGTAACCCTACCGCTAGCGTCTTAGTATTCTCCGCTCCGCCTATAATATCGCTACTACTATAAACCGATACTTTTGCTACTATTCTAGGTAGGATTTAAACTACTAACCTTCCCGCTCTAGCGCTAAGCCGCCTTACTATTAGGCTAAGGAGGCTACCCTCTAATTTTTAAAGTTATAATAGATCTAATTTCCTGCTAAGTTATATAGCTAACTAATAGAGCTAGAGAAGGGTAGGCCTAAGACACGTCTACCTAGAGGCTTTATTATATTAAGGGCTCTTTATAGTCCGAATACTTCGATATACTATATAAAGGAAGTAGAGTTCTCTATATCCGAGACTACTAATTTAAGTATTAGCACGATAATAAGTATAATGCCCTAGCGCTATACCTATAGAAGTAGTCCTAAAGACGTAGTTATATAGCAAGTACGGATAAACCTAAGGGTCGTATAAATAGTACTAGCTAAGCCTCCGATAAGGAAGCAGGTTGTTTTATATCCTACTCCGCCTTATTCTTTTGCACCTTTCTACTATATATACCCGCTACCGCGCCTACTATCTATATTCGTGCTACTACTAGCACTACTATACCGAGGAGAAGTTATAGAGGACTTTATACTAGAAGGGGGGGTACTATTATAGGCTAGGCCCGTAACTACTAGCCTATATATACCTAACGGGTTGCTAGGTAGTAGTAGATACGTAACTTATATAGTAGGGCTACTTCGAGAGCCTACGGCTTACGTATTCCCTATAGGTTAGGTAACCTATAGGAAAGAGTTTCTTCTACTAACGCTTAAGGGAGAGGCTTCCTTCCTTTAAGCTACGTCCTATTGTTTAAGGCTACCTATATAGTAGACTAAGTACTATACTCTATTCGTAGCATCTATATCCGAACTATTAGCGACTATACCTACCTTCCGTCCCTATACCGCCCGTAATATACGCGAACTAGCTAGTAGGGTTAAAGAATAAGTAATACGTTATAAGACGTATAGCTATAATAAGGACCTATTAGACGATCTAATTAACGAGGCGATTAAGAAGCCTTATTTAGATCTTAGAGAAGTTTATATTTATATTACTATTCTATATGCTAACTACCTTAAAGAACGTTATAAGGATAGTATATATAAAAAGCTAGATATAATCCCCCTTAATAAGTATAAGTTCCTAGATATTAGTCCTCCCTTCTGCTATATCTATATAGTAGAAATAGCTAAGGTAGTTAGCCTTCTAGTAGAAGAATCGATAATAATAGCGTCTAATCGCCTCTATAACTCGTAGAATATCTCTCGTAAACTATACCTACTAGCAAAGGGATCGATTAACGATATGCCTAATAACTTAAGAAAGGACCTATAAATATAAAAGATAGACGCGATAGACTAATAGGCTAGCAAGAGCTAGTAGCGTAATATAGAGAAGGCTACGGCAAAGATAGTAGCTAATAAGAAGGCCTAGAAGAAGGCTAAGCGTAAAGCTAACGTTAATAAAGAAAAAGATAGTAGCCTTAAGAAGAAGACTTACCTATAGCTAGAGATCGAAGATACCGAGAGTTCCGCGTCTATACCTCTAGCTTACGCTCTAAAGAAGTCTAAGAAGAGTAAGAAGTCTAAGAAGGCTAAGAGAAAGTAGCGTACGAGCTTAAACGAAGCGAACTAGCTAGTTTAGTTCGACGACGACTATAGCGACGTAGAAGCTGCCTAAGAGTCTACTCTAGAGGGTAACGATAATAAGCTTAGGCCTATACGAATTAAGCTAAACTTTACTAATACCTACCTATCTTACTTAGAATTTAAGACTATTCGAGATATATAGAAAGCTTATAATAGAAAGCTCCTTAAAGATAGCTTTAACGTATTTAGCGGCCTTCTTAATTAGTAGGCAAAGGACCCGGATATAGTTTCTTAGATATACTAAGAATTCGACCTATACTACTACTACCTCCGCTGCCGCTATAATATATATAAATAGATACTAAATATATTCTTCTCCCTTACCTAGTAGCTAATATAATAAGACCCGACTATCTAGCTACTTAATATACTAGCCTAGGATTCTCTACGCGATAAGGCTATATATAGATTTATCGCGTACCTAATAATAGCCTAGTACTAGTAGGGAGAGCCTACTAGCTAGATCGACCTAATAATCTTAATTATTAAGGGGAACTAGGCTACTAGCGAAAAGTTTATTAAAGGCCTCCTAGTAGCATAGAAGGATAGACGAGAAACCGCCTGCATAATTACTATAGTTTCTCTTAATAGTACCTACTTTAGCTATAGACTAGTTATATAGGTACCTAACTATAAGCTATAGGCCGACCTTAATAGCGACGACGATAAGGAAGAAGATAAGGCTAAATACGCTAAGTTCGATATCGTCGGTAGTACTAGCTACCTAGGACTAATCTATAATATAGTTAATAAGCTTAATAATAACGAGAACGAGGACTTAGATACTAAGCAGACGCTAGTCTACGTCTCTAACTAAGGAAAGGAAGGCCTATAGGACGCTAGCCTACGCCTATAAAACGTCTCGACTATGCCTAGCGACTTAGTACTAATATATTAGATAATTACCTATAGAGAGAACTCTAGCGTCTCCTCGCGACGTATAGTCTACCTAACGCTTATTAAGTACCGTAATTAAGAGCTAGTTAGAAAGAATACCCTAAGCTTTCTAGAGGTCCTTATTAGCAATATTATAATACTACTAATATCTAAGATATTTATAGGCGCCGATTTTCCTAATAAGCCGTAGGAGCGTAGACTTCCCTAGGAGTAATAGCTTAATAGCCTTAGGCTAGTTTTAGACGCGTTAATAAGACGCCGCAGCTAGGAAGAGCTAGAGGTAAGCTAAGAGGCTCTTATGCTTTTATATATAGACCGGGCTGTCACGGGCTAGGCCCGTAACTACCAGCCCGTATGCACCCAACGGGTTGCTAGGTAGTAGTGGACACGTGACCCGTACGGCAGGGCCGCCCCGAGGGCCTACGGCTTACGTGTCCCCTATAGGTTAGGTGACCTATGGGGAAGAGTTTCTTCTGCCTACGCTTAAGGGAGAGGCTTCCTTCCTTTGAGCTACGTCCTGTCGTTTAAGGCTACCTATACGGTAGACCGAGTACTGTACTCTGTCCGTAGCATCTGTATCCGAACCGCTAGCGACTATACCTACCTTCCGTCCCTATACCGCCCGTGACACTACGTAGCTCCTACTATTAGGTATGGCTGCTACCGACCGCCCTCTGCCACCGCTCCTCCCGGAAACAGAGGCAGAGTTCGCCGAACATGTTACTACGCACCCCGACGCCTGGTACGCCTACTTTCAGAGCGCCTACCAGTATATCGACCGCTACGGAATAAAAGAGGAGGAACAGGCGCACGAGCTTATCCGCGAGAAAATTCAGGCTGCTGAGGTTCGTGACAACCTCCAGTCTCTCCGCGCCGAAAACAGCCAACTCCGCGCGGTTATCGACTTCCAAAAGGCCCAGTATAAGGAGATGGAAGCCGAATACCGCGACCAGACTATAAGGGCCCAGAGGGAAGCCGATAAAGCCCTCCGCCCTGCCGGACCTACTATATCGACGCCTACTCTATCTATCCCCGCCGACTCTCCCGCTAAGGTTAGCGTAGATCCTTCTCTAGGAATGCCTACGCCTCGCTCCGCCTCGCCTTCCCAGCCTACTCGACAATCCGAAAGGCTACCCGACCCGAAAGAGTTTACCGGAGATCGAAAGGACCTTCGCCGCTTCCTCTCTCAGATTTACGAAAAACTAACTGTAAACCGCGACCGCTTTCCGACCCCTGCCTCCCGTATGTCATACGTTACTAGCCGGCTCTCGGGGGTACCGTACTCTCAGATCCTCCCGTATATCCGTAACGGCGTCTGTCAACTCCCGGACTATGAGAATATACTACAGATCCTCGACAACGCTTACGGAGACCCTAATCGTGTCCAGAACGCCCGCGCAGAGCTCTTCCGCTACCGCCAGATGGGTAAAGACTTTGCGGCCTTCTTCGCCGAATTTCAACGCCTAGGGTTAGAAGCAGAGATGACCGAAGAATCCCTATCTACCCTCTTAGAACAGGCCTGCTCGAACGAAATTAAGCAGATGCTAGTTCACAGCCCTCCACCGACCCAGGACTATCTTAAGCTCGCCGCGCACCTGCAAGACCTTGAGAACCGTCGCCGTTACTACTACCAAGCACCCCCAGTGCCAAACCCCCGTACCTCTATACCCCCGAACCGTCCGTCGCCGCGGCAGGATAAGTCGTACGCTACCGCTGCTAAGACTGCCCCCCAGGGAGAGCCTATGGACCTCGATAGGTCTAAGAGGGCTCCTAGGGACCCTCTCTCCTGTCACCGATGTGGAGAATTAGGACACTTTGTTCGAGACTGCCCAAAACCCGATATCCGCCCCCCGCATGTCCAGAAACGCGACGCCGAACGCCGTAGGGCAAATTCAGCTACCCGTTCCTCTACCCGGGGGTCCCCCTCTCCTAAGAGGGGACGGTCACCCCCGTTGCAGAGTAGACCTACGTCCCTCTCTCCCCTGCCGACGGAAAACGGCGTACGCCTGTCCACAGCCGCGGTCAGGCGTTAGAAACGCGCGACCCCGCCCCTAAGGTAGCCCGTGTCTCCCGTTCTGCTATCTCCCGACTCGCGGTCCCGTATAAATACGACCGGTCGACTTCCCCGAAGATCCCGTTTACTATCTCTATAGGAGATAAGGTTATTTCCGACTACGCGTTAGTCGACACTGGTTCGGAGGCCTACGCAATGATGGATTTACAATGGGCTAAGGCCCAAGGCCTCGAGATCCTACTGCTGGAGAAAGAAGTAGTAATGCTCCCATTCGATGCCGAAGATAATAGCGGAGGGCTTACTATACGCTACGGCACCTGCTGCGACCTCCGTATCCGCGACCACCTAGAAGAAGGAGTCGTTTTCCGCCTTACCGACATAGGAGGGAGCCCTATTATCTTAGGCTACCCTTGGTTAGAGGTCCACGATCCGGAACTCCGTCCTAGCCGCTCTACACTTTCGTTTTTAAGCACCTACTGCCGGAAGAACTGCTCCGTACCCGCTATATCCGAACCGGTCCAAATGTATACGAAGCGCCTCCCCCGAATAAAGGAAGACTCCCGCCGAACAACTCAAGTCTACCAGATCTCTTTCCGGACCGCAGCATTCTACGCCTCGCCAGCTATGCAGAGACGAGGTTACCGCCTCTGCTATACGACTATCGAGGATCTCTTGTCTGTTTTCTCTGCGGAAGAAAAAGCCAAATTAGAATCCCAACTGCCAGACTGTCTAAGGGAGTTTAGTTCCGTCTTCTCCCCGAAGCTCGCTGATAAACTACCGCCACACCGTCCGTACGACCACGAGATTAAGCTTAAAGAAGGCAAAGAACCTCCATTCGGACCCCTCTACGGCATGTCCCGCGACGAACTGCAAGCCCTAAAAGAGTGGCTTACAGAGAATCTAAATAAGGGGTTTATCCGCCCTAGCTCCTCGCCTGTTGCTTCACCTGTCCTATTCGTTAAGAAACCCGGAGGAGGCCTACGGCTCTGCGTAGACTATCGTGCGATTAACGAGCTTACTATAAAGGACCGCTACCCGCTGCCGCTTACGACCGAAACGCTAAACAACTTAAACGGAATGAGGTACTTCTCCAAGATCGATATTATCTCCGCCTTTAATAATATAAGGATGAAACCTGGCCAAGAGTACCTTACTGCCTTCCGTACCCGTTTCGGACTGTACGAGAGCTTAGTTATGCCGTTTGGACTTACCGGAGCCCCGGGAACCTTCCAGAGGTTTATTAACGACATACTACGCGAATACCTAGACCAGTTCTGTTCGGCTTACCTCGACGATATCCTAGTCTATAGCCGTACCCGGGAAGAGCATGAGAACCACCTCCGAGCTATCCTAAAGAAGCTAAGAGACGCGGGCCTCTACGCTAAACTTTCGAAATGCGAATTCTTTAAAGAGGAGACGAGATTCTTAGGCATAATCGTAGGCCGTAACGGCATCCGTATGGACCCCGATAAGGTCCAGGCTATCCGCAACTGGCCTACGCCTAAGAATATAACCGACGTACAATCCTACCTAGGCTTCGCGAACTTCTACCGCCGTTTTATCCGAGGATTCTCTGAAATCTGTCAACCGCTTACGAAACTAACCCGTAAGGATACCCCGTTCTCCTGGTCTACTAACTGCGACTCCGCCTTCCGCCGCCTTAAGGACGCGTTTGTAGATGGTCCTATCCTAGCACCGTTCGACTGGACTAAAGAAGTAGTCGTTGAAACCGATGCCTCCGACTTCGTCTCTGCCGGCATACTCTCCCAGTACGATAACGAAGGGGTATTACGTCCAGTTGCCTTCTTCTCCCGGAAACACTCCCCCGCTGAGTGTAACTACGAGATATACGATAAGGAACTATTAGCAATTATCCGCTGTTTCGAGGAATGGCGTCCCGAGCTAGAAGGAGCCGAACACCCGATTAAAGTACTGTCCGACCACAAAAACCTAGAGTACTTTACGACGACGAAGCAGCTTAATCGTCGCCAAGCCCGCTGGTCCGAGTTCCTATCACGGTTCCGTTTTAAAATCGTATACCGACCGGGCAAGCTAGGCCAAAACCGGACTCCCTAACCAGGAGGTCAGGTGATCTGCCTAAAGAGGGAGATGAGCGCCTCCGCCACCAGAGCCAAGTAGTTTTAAAACGCGAGAACCTGCCAGACCCTGCCTTAGAAGCACCCCAGCCGCCGCCGAAAACCCCGTTAAAGAAGAAGGTCTCGTTCTCAGAAACTATATCTATCCGGTTCCTACCCGAGGAGGAACAACAACTCTACGTATTCCCTATTCGTAGAAGAGGACAAGAAACGCGAGAGCAACCTTCCGAAGAAACGATAGCTGTCCAGATCCCCGAAGAACTGCACGCCCTTCTAGACCGCGCTTATCCTACCGACGAGACTCTGCAAGAGATCCTAGACGCTCTCCGTAAAGGCAAGAACCGCCACCCGCTAATCCAACTATCCCAATGTACGATAAGGGATAACCGTCTCTTCTACCGGAACCGCCTATATATCCCGAACGACGAGGAGATATATAACCAGGTACTCCGCCTCTGTCACGAGATCCCGGCCGCAGGACACCCTGGGAGAGCGAAGACCTATCAGATAGTCTCGCGTAGCTATTACTGGAGGGGCCTTAGCGCCTATGTCCGCCGTTGGGTCCAGAACTGCTATACTTGCAGTAGGATTAAGCCGAGCAGACAGAGACACCGCGGATTACTACAGCCGTTGCCGACCCCGACCCGCGCTTGGGACTATATTTCGATGGACTTTATTACGCACCTGCCGAAGTCCGACGGGTACGACGCTATCTTCGTTATCGTAGACCGCCTTACTAAACTACGCCACTACGTCCCCTGCTTTACGACCGACGGAGCCGAGGAAATCGCCCGCCTATTCGTTAGGAACATATTCCGATTACACGGTAAACCGCTAGATATCGTATCCGACCGAGACGCTAAGTTTATGTCCGACTTCTGGAAGCACCTTACACAGAGGCTTAAGATTAAGTGCTCCCCTTCGACCTCCTACCACCCGCAAACCGACGGTCAGACCGAACGGATAAACGCTGTTTTAGAACAGCACCTCCGCGCCTACGTATCCTACCTACAAGACGACTGGGTAGAGTGGCTCCCGCTAGCAGAATTCTCCGCAAACTCTATGTTCTCTGAAACTACTGGCCTCTCTCCGTTCCTAGCTACTTACGGCTACCAACCGCTCCTAGGCACGGAGGTTCTGCAGTCTAGTACCGACCCGCCGGCTAGCCGCGATGCAGAGTCCTTCGTCGAGGATATGAGAGCAATTACCGACTTCCTAAAGGCTGAGACTAGCCTAGCCCAGTCCCGCTACGAAGACGCTGCAAACAGGCACCGCAGTCCGTCGTATACGTTTACCGTCGGCCAGAAAGTCTGGCTAGACGCCCGGAATATTAAGACGCTCCGCCCAACTAAGAAGCTCGACTGGAAGAACCTAGGCCCGTTTACAGTCCTCGAAGTAAAGCCGTACACCTGCCGCTTAGAACTGCCGCCGACCGTTAAGCTACACCCGGTATTTAACAACGACCTCCTTACGCCCGCCGCAGAGGACCCGTACCCGAATCAACGCGCAGAACCGCCGCCACCAGTCGAGGTAGACGGAGTCGACGAGTGGGAAGTCGAAGATATTATCGACTCGAAAACCGACCGTAGGGGCCCCGGAGGCCGGGAGCGCCTCCGTTACGTAGTTAAGTGGAAAGGCTACGACGTACCTACGACCGAACCAGCCGAGACGATAATAGAGGACGTCCCGCACCTCGTCCGCAATTTCCACCGGAGATACCCGCTAAAACCGGCCCCCCCTCGAATGCCAGTATAGCTACCGCCGTACGCCCCTACGGGCCCCGGAAAAATCACGTGACCCCGCCGCTAGCGTCTTGGCACCCTCCGCTCCGCCTACGACGTCGCTGCTACCGCAAACCGACATTTTCGCCGCTGCCCCGGGTGGGATTCGAACCGCTGACCTTCCCGCCCCAACGCCGAGCCGCCTTACCACTGGGCCAAGGAGGCTGCCCCACAATTTTTGGAGTTATAACAGATCTGATTTCCTGCTGAGTCATGCAGCTGACCAATGGAGCCAGAGAAGGGTGGGCCTGAGACACGTCCACCTGGAGGCTTTGTTGTATTGAGGGCCCTCTACGGACCGGACACTTCGGTGCGCCGCGTAGAGGGAGCAGGGTTCTCCGCATCCGAGACTGCTAATTTAAGTATCGGCACGACGATGAGTGTAATGCCCCAGCGCCATACCTACAGAAGTAGTCCCGAAGACGCAGTTATGCGGCGAGTACGGACGAACCTAAGGGTCGCACAAATGGCGCTGGCTAAGCCCCCGACAAGGGGGCGGGTCGTTTTGCACCCCGCTCCGCCTTATCCTTTTGCACCTCCCTACTATGCGTACCTATACCGAGGAGAAGTCACGGAGGACTTTACGCTAGAAGGGGGGTACTGTCACGGGCTAGGCCCGTAACTACCAGCCCGTATGCACCCAACGGGTTGCTAGGTAGTAGTGGACACGTGACCCGTACGGCAGGGCCGCCCCGAGGGCCTACGGCTTACGTGTCCCCTATAGGTTAGGTGACCTATGGGGAAGAGTTTCTTCTGCCTACGCTTAAGGGAGAGGCTTCCTTCCTTTGAGCTACGTCCTGTCGTTTAAGGCTACCTATACGGTAGACCGAGTACTGTACTCTGTCCGTAGCATCTGTATCCGAACCGCTAGCGACTATACCTACCTTCCGTCCCTATACCGCCCGTGACACGGGCTACCTACGAGAAGTAGCATAAATAAGTCTAGGTTCTATAGGCGAAGAAGAGATTTGCGCAGCTATACGAGTACTTAGTTAAGGCTAAAAAGGCTATAGTAAAAGAGCAGAGCTTCTTTCTATATATTAAGAAGGCCCTTAAGAGCTAGTTAAAGTACTTTCCGTTCGATAGCGCTAACTACCCGGATAATAAGGAAGACGAGTTTAAGAAGATTAGTATAGCTATATATATATATAGTAAATAGAACTAGCTAGTTCGGTTCGGCAAAAAGGAAATAGTAACGTTATAAACGTCTAATACGTTAAAAAAGAATAAATAGTACTTAGTTTGTTATTATTTTGCAGAAGTTAGTTCTACTAAACGGTCTTTTTAGAATAGTTATTTTATTTGTTAGAGTATCTATTCGGACATAAAGAAAGGGAGGATTAATAGGCAGAAACCGCATATTCTTAGCAGCTCGGGTGCCTATAAAAGCGCGAGCTTAGGCTCTCCTCTATAGCAATTAATTATCTACCCTACGTTTCTTATTTATAGTTCTAGTATTATTATACGTTCTATGCGTACCCGCCCTACTAGCTATTACGAGAGATAATATAGCTAATACGAGAGTTCGCGAGCTAAACGTAGAAGCGTAACTACGAGCGTAGCTATTACTCGATCTAAACTATAGTACTTACGAGGATTCCTAAGCCTAGCTACCTAGAGACGAGAGACGAGAACTGCGCGTTATTACGCTACGTGCGACTGCTATATACCTAATTCTAGGGCTATTAGGCCTTAGCGATATAGATATATACGCCTAGCTAGCTATAAGCTAGTTAGAGTAGTATAGGATTTACGTATTACTACTATAGAGACTAAAATAAGTTTAACGATTAGGTTAACTAAATAGACATATACTTTATATTTAACTATATTAGCTTAGTACTTAAAACTATCTTTGCCTATACGTTTCTTAGAGGAAGTATATAAAATTAGATTAAACCCTACCTTAAGGCTTATACCGATTCCTAAGGAACCTAGGACCCTACTAGTATATTTAGGGACTACGCTACGTTTAAGATTAAGTTTAAGGAGATCTTTAGATCTTCTAACGAGGTAACCTAGGCGATTAGGGTTATCTAGTATCTAAAGCAACGAACCTCTATATCCGAATAAGTAGTAAAGTTTAAGGAATATTCTTAGATTACTAGATAAGATAAAAGAGCGTTAATAATAATATTTAGACGTAGACTTAAAGACTTAGTTAAGGACTAGTTAATAATCTATAGTAGACGATAAGATACTCTTAAGTATTTAACTAAAGCGGCAATTAAAGTTAATAACTAGCTCTATAAGAGAGCTCTAGAAAGACAATTCGATTCTAAAATAGAAGGAATAGTAGGACTTACTTCCAAGTACGGCTAGAACTAAGGCTACGTATCTAAGCAAGATAAACTAAGTAAGCTATACTATAGACTATAACCTATAGAACTCGATGCTACTTAGAAAGGTCGCAAATTCTAGGATAAGAGCTAAGGAAAGCCTAAAGAAAGCCTAGGGAAAAGGTAGGAAGGACTAACTTGCTATAAATATAGCAAAATAGGCTATATAAGAAGGGACTACTATTCTATAAATAAGGTATAGCAGCAACGCTTTAATATAATATAATAAAAGGAAGAAGGATATAGTAGCTATAACGACTACTAAGTACTATAAGAAGTCTAACTTCTAGGTATAATATTCTAAGTACCGAATTAAACCTACTAGAAAGAACGTCTCGAATACGGAAGCCTTTACTAGCGATTCTATTACGATAACGTATACTAGATATACTACTCTTCTAAGAGGGACGTAGGCTTTTAGCCCTCTATACTATAGAGAGGTATAAGCTCGCCTCTAATCTAATAAGATAAGGACGGAAGCAGACCGTTATCTATTCTAAAGGAGCTATAGGAATTAGTACTATACCTTAGACTCGCCGAGGAAGAAAATATCGATAAATCTTACTATAATAATAATAAGGAAAATAGCCCTCCTAAACTAGACTTATCTAAGAAGGAAGAGTAAGACAAATCTATAGAAGATACTTAAAGTAGTAGCGAAGAAGAGGAATCTAAAGATAAACTAGTTACGTTCGTAAGTACCTCCCTAGGACTATAAAGGAAGATCGCGCTTTACTTCGCGCGAGAAATTAAAGAAATCTTTTCTCTTATTAATAGGAAAAGATATATTAACTCTTAGAAACTCGACTATTCCCTTTAACGACTCTAATAGTTATTCTAGAATTACTAAAGAATATAATAAGAATCTTACTTTTAAGAACTTATAGTAGAGCGACTACTACTAGGTAGTACCCTTACGCCCTACGGATATATTATACTAGATAATTATATCGTACCTAACGAAATGCGATAAGGACTCTATAAGCTATAGAAACGATTTTAAATAGTCTAAGAATACTAATATAAATTCGCCTATATTAAAACCTTATTCAAATAAAGGATAATTAACGAGGTTCGAGAAATAAGAACTAAGATTTACGTATAGCTATAGTAACGAGCTAGTAGTACCTAGTTAGGAAAAGGATCGACTCTCTAAGAAAGAGCGTCTTAAGAGAGGTCTATAATATATAAAGCGCTTACGTATTAATAGTAGTCTTCTATACGAAAATTAACGTTAACGGTTATATACTATATACTATAATCGATTTAGAAGCGAGTAGGAACTTTAGCTCTAGATTATTTATTAAGCGACACGGAATCGCAACCTAGTATAAGAGGGAAGGATACGAACTAATCGTAGTTAATAGATTAGCCTTACTAAGCGTAGAATAAAAGACGTTTCTTCTACGACTTATAATTTAATAGTACTACGAGGATATTATCTTAGATATTACTAATATAGCTAGTTATAATATCGTTCTAGGCATACCTTAGTTAAGAAAGCATAATCTAGTAATCGACTAGAGAAAAGGAATACTTAGGTTTAAAAAATATAATTACGTTATCGATATTAACTCTATATAGCGATAGCGTACGCTAATAGATAAGGCTAGAAGAGAGCTTAACGAATTAACTCCTAAGCTAATAGGAGCTAACGAGAAAGGCAGCCTAACTCGGACGGATACTCGCGATAGTAAGGAGGTTAATAGAGTTATAGGTACGATTAGAAGTAACGTATTAATAAAGAATTCGAAGCTAAATCTTAAAATCTCTAAAGAGTATTAAAAATAGGCGAGACTCTTTAAAGAGGTAGAAAATATTACCGCTTTACCTAAATACTAGAAATAGGATTACTAGATTAACCTTATACCTAGAAAGAAGCCCCTATTTAAGCTACTATTCTAGAAATCTAAAAAGTAGCTCTAGGACGAAGATAAATAGTTACGTAAAATGCTTAAAAAGGGCTAGATATAGAAATCTAGATCGAGCGTAGGCATACCTATCTTCGGCGTTTTAAAGCCTAACGAAGACATACGAATTATCGTTAATTTTAGAGGACTTAATAAGATTACTATTAAGAACCGATATCTACTACTAAATATTAAAGAACTATAAAATAGACTAATAGGATTAAACTAGTATACGAAAATCGATCTATAAGACGTATTCTATACTATTTATATAGTAGAAGGCGAGGAATAGAAGATAGCGTTTTAAATATACTACGGACTTTACGAGTTTAAGGTTATACTAATAGGATTAACTAACGCGCTAGCCTCCTACTAGAAGATAGTTAACGATATTCTTAGAGATCTACTTAATATATACGTTATCGTATATATAGACGATATCCTAGTCTATACTAAAGAATCTCGAGAATAATATATAAAATAAGTCTAAGACGTCTTCTAGAGACTTATAGAAGTAGGATTCCGAACTATACTAAAGAAATATAAATTCTATAGGAAGGAAGTTAAATTCCTTAGATTTATAATTAACCTCGACGGAATTAAGATCGACCTAGAAAAGATCGAATTAATACGTAGTTAGCTAATACTAAAGATAGTTAAGAATATATAATTATTCCTTAGACTAGCTAACTATAACCGAAAATTTATCTAGAACTACTCGAAGATTATAATACTACTATTAGACCTAATAAAGAAGGACCTAAAATAGAACTAGACAAATAAGTACTAGAAGGCCTTCGATATACTTAAATAAATATGCTATAAAGTACTAGTCCTACGACTATTCGATAGAAAGCGACTAGTCTAGATTAAGACGGACGTATTAGATATAGCTATAGGAGTATACCTTACGTAAGAGCATAATAGGAAACGACACCTAGTAGCCTATTATTTAAGAAAAATATTACCCGTAGAATAAAACTACGATATCTATAATAAGGAATTGCTTACGATTATCGCTATACTATAATACTAAAGGATATACGCGGAAGGAGTACTAGGACTTACGATTCTTTCTAATTATAAGAATCTAACCTACTTTACTACGACTAAGGTATTAACCCGACGATAGTACTGCTAGTCGGAACTACTTAGGTAATATAAGTTCGAAATCTGCTATACTCTAGGAAGAGATAACGGTAGAGTAGATGCCTTAAGTCGACGAATAGACTATATAGAAGGAAAGGAACCTATACTATAGTAAGTTCTAAAGGCTAATCCGAATAGAAGCCTTAGTACTAATACGAAAGAGTTTAATAATATTATACAAATCCTTATAGATAAGAATAAACAAATCCTAATGCTATAAGGAAAATACTAGGTTCTAAAGAACTAAGAAGAAGAATATATACGATAATATTATAACGACCTACTATCTAGATATCTAGGAGCAACGAAGATAACGGAACTTATCTAGAGAAGTTTTAACTTTCTATAGATACGATAAAAGGTACTTAGGTATATTAAGCGCTATAAGAGTTACTAACGTAATAAGGCTAAATAATACGCTAAATACGGATATATATAATTCTAGACTCTACCTTTATAACTATAGAACGAAGTAATAATAGACTTTATTACGAAGCTTCTAAGCTCTAAGGATTAAGCTATAACTATTAAATATAATATAATACTAG
This sequence comes from Cercospora zeae-maydis, assembly GCA_023512815.1. Classification (NCBI taxonomy): domain Eukaryota; kingdom Fungi; phylum Ascomycota; class Dothideomycetes; order Mycosphaerellales; family Mycosphaerellaceae; genus Cercospora; species Cercospora zeae-maydis. The sequence continues at coordinate 4,375,320 of JAKLWY010000001.1, read as the reverse complement.
TTATAGTCGATAGACTTATAAAATATATATACTTTATACCTATAAGCGAGACCTATACTATAGAACAACTTAGATACCTTATCCTTAATAGGCTTATACGATACTACGGATTCCCGAAAGTATTTATTACCGATAGAGATAAGCTCTTTACCTCTAATTACTAGAAAACACTAGTTAGATGCCTTAGAATTAAATATAAGCTATCTATAGCCTATTACCCTTAAACGGATAGACAAACGGAAAGAATAAACTAAATATTAGAATAATACCTATAACATTACGTTAACTATATATAAGACAATTAGGTATTACTACTACCTATAGCATAAATTATACTAAATAACTAGCGATTAGAAACAATAAGGTTTACGCTATTCTTTGCGAATTATAAACGAAATCTAAACCTTTTCGGAGAACCTTAGTTATATCTATAGGCCGAATAGGCTATAGTAGCAAGCAAAGATCTAAAGATATTATACTAAGAATTATAAGATCGAATCTTAGACTTATAGGAAATAATAGCTAGGCTATATAATAAGAAAAGAAAAATAGCACCTTAGCTAAAAAGAGGGGATAAGGTCTATCTTCTTATAAAAAATCTTAAGATAAGAAGAAAGACTAAGAAACTAGATTAAGTTAAAGTTAGACTATTTTTAATTAAAGAAGTTAAAGGACTAGTTAACTACCGACTTAAGTTACTAAAAGACGCAAAAATCTATCTAGTTTTCTATATATCGTTACTAGAACCTACTAACGCTAATATTCTATACTAGGAAAACTTCTACTTCTAACCTAAGGAAAAAGACGAGTACGAAGTTAAAAAAATACTAGACTATAAGAATTAGTAATACCTTATTAAATAGAAAGGCTATCCTAAGTTAGAAAATACCTAGTAGAGCTTAGAAGAGGTCGGGTCGGGTCCGGGTTAGGTCTAAGACCTAAGTTTAGAAGAACTATATAGTTAGGTCGGGTCTAGACCGGTTCCTACCTAGGTCCGGACCCGGAGAGAAAAGTCTAGGTCCTAACGGGTCTATAATAGGTCTCTAAACGGGTCTATACCCGGGTCTAAGAATCCTAAATAGCTAAGAACTCTAAAAATAATCGTCGCTATTAATTATAAGTTATAGAGGTAGTTATAGTAAGAAAAAGAAAGATAAGAATAAGATAGAAAATTCGATAATTTTAACATTTGTGCGCTTTTATTCGTGCTTTGCACTACGTATCGAGAATCTATGCTAGCTATATATACCGACTATAGGATATAATACTGCCTATTTTGCAGAATAACTTCGCACTTGCTAAGTTATTTAGGCTTAAAAATATAAACCCTAAAGTTGCTTAGGATTCTCTTTATAAATACTATATCCTTCTTCTAAATCGTAACCCTATTAGCGTAGACGGTAGCTAGATTACTGCCTAATATAATTTTAGTATACGGATAATAAAGACAAATACTAAGGGACTTACTTTTAAAAAGCTGCACTATAGCAGCTTCGGTATACTCTTATAGAGCATTAAGGGCGCTAGCTTAGAAGCGGTAGTTAGGCTTATAGCCTAAAGCGATCTTATAGATTAGATAGTAGAAAGGGGACTTAAGGAGGAGAAGCTCGGTAGTCTTCTAGTATCTGCAGATTTCGCGGAGAGCAATAGCTAAGGGGAGCGTTAGTAATGCCGACTATAGATGCTAACTATAAAACTTACTACCTAGCTTATAGTAGTAAGGCTTTTTAACTCCTTCTTTAGCTATGCGATTTAATCCTTCTTTTATAGGAGCTTTTCTAGGAGCTTTTCCTACTAGTATCTTCTAGGCATCTTCTCTAGCTCTCTTATTGCGGGCATAGAATTATGCGAGTTTCTCTCTATTAATGCCTCTTTTCTTCTTCTTCTTCTTATTACTGCTAGGTTAGGTCGTTATTAGAGTCTTAACGCTAATCGGCAGCGGAATAGTCTTCTATAGCGCCTTTGCGCTATATTATCCTCTAGTCGCACTAACGCCGGAAATAGGATCTAGACTCTTATCGTCCTCGCTCTTATTCTCGCCCTTAGCATTATTATTATTATTATTCTAGTCTCCGCTAATATCTAGCGCCTATCCGCTAAATTAAAAGTATATATTTGTTCCGAAATTTTCTAAAAACATATTAGTATATATTAAGAAGTATAAAAATAGCGTTATACGTACGTAGATTAGAGTTAATCTAATGCTCTATACTTAGCTAGTAGTAGGATATAGAGCTAGGGGATTTAGTAAGAGAGTATCTATCCTTAAATCTACCTAGATATAGTTGCGGGTATGCGCTATTATATTAAGGGGCGTCTAGATCGCTATATCTAGTTCCCTTACTAGTCGATATAGCTTAGAGACTAGAAATAGCGCGCGCTACTACAACTTTTATATAGAAATTGCGTAACTTAATAGAAGAGTATTTTAAGGCGAGGCGATAACGTAATAGGCATAGCGAAGGCGCTAATAAGGTAGTAGTAGTAGTGCGGGTAGTAGTAGTACTAGCAGCGTTAATATTATAGTAAGGGTAGATAGGCTAACTTCCGCTAGCCCTAAGCTTGCTAGCGCTAGCTTTAGCCGTAACGCTAGAACGCTATATAATTTTAGTACTAGAGGAGATATAGGCTACGAAAACGTAGTCGGTACTTATAGTCGGCAGAATATTATAAACTTATACTAGTTTTGCCTTCTCTATCTTGCTCTATAAATCGACGTTATAAACGACTATAGAGATATATATCTTTCGCTAGTAGAGTAACCTACTTTGCATAAATTGCTAGGAGATTAGAAACCTCGAGTTTAGTAGTAAGAAAAGCTTCTACTACCTCCTAGAGACAATCTAGTGCTAACGCTTAGATGCAAAGGCTATTACTAAACCGTATTATAATCTCGCGGACTAGTTATTAAAATAGGACCTTCTAAATATATAGCGCGGTCGTCTTCTAAAGCTTTCGAATCTTACGGAGAGCTATCGTTTCTAGCTTAAACCGCCTTTTCGTAATACTAGATTAGGGCCGTCGGAGTATAGTCTTTATAGCTATTATCCTTTTTCTTAGAGCTAGTAGTTTATAGTATATAGAAGACTTCGTTCTCGCAGCCTTTAGGAGCTATATACGTCGACGTAGATTTAATTTTAAAGCACCTAGTCGCGGCCCCCTAGGACTAGATAAATCTCTAATCTATATATTAGTAAGACCTAAAGGCGGGCTAGAGTTTAATACTAGCCTATTAGAATTACTATCTAAATCGTTTAGTAGAAGAGAAGGTATTATAGATAGAAGAAAAAAGAGATAGTGCGAGGGTTGTTAGAGGTTAGATAAAAAAGAAGATAGATAGAATCGAGAGTATTAAGGCATCGAGAGGTACCGGAAATTAAGGCCGTATATAGGAGTATACCCGGCCTAGGTAGCTACGGAACTTTTTTAAGTATATATACTATACTCCTAGCCTCCTATAGCTGCCGATATACTAGCCTATCTCGGATATATATTAGCTTTCCTGCTATCGTTATTACTATAATACTCTTATATGCCGTTATACTTAGATAGGACGAATCGCCCGCTATAGTATATTCGTAGGCTTCCTTAGCGTATCTTTAAGAATATATCGCTAGAAGAACTATTCTATAATGCCGTAGTACGTAATAGTACTAGCGATAGTTTATGCTATATCCTCTCTAGTATCGTAGAATTACTGCCGACTATAATCGCCGACTATAAAACTATAGCTAGAGAAATGCATAGTTATAGTAGGGCGCAGCCTCCTATAAATTGCATAATAGAAAGATTGCTACGATTAGCGTATATTTCTACCGTAGGTTCGATAACTTACTGCTAATAATATTTACAAGCATTATAATAGTCTTCCCGAGGTCTATCTTATCTATAAGAATGCCGCCCCTATACTTATAGAGCTCGGTCTCGCGCTTATATATAAAGCTAGTACTAAGGACTTAGTAATACTTTAATATTAACCTTATCTCCTTAATAAGCTAATTACTATCCGGACTTACTTTAATAGCGCTAGTGCTATTAAAGGACTTGCAAGCCTTATTAAGAAAGCGCTTGTCTATAGTAGCGGTCTTGCGATTCTCCTATAGTATAGAGGCGATAAGTTGCTTTAATATATTAGCTTTGCGCTTCGTCCTACTAAAGTTCGGCTAGTTATAAAGATTAGCGTTCTTCTTAGTATTCTTAAATATATTTGTTCTAAATATGCTCTTAATATTATAAGATTAGCTTAAGCCTAGAGGGCTTGCTTCTTTACGCGCCCTTTAGGCTTACCTATAGCCTTACCCTTCTTTGCGTTATTCTTTATTCTATCGTCGGCCTTATTTAAGATAGTATTAATATCGACGTCCGTAAATAACTAGCAAGTAGGCTACTTATAGGGCTTCGCTATATTCTATATTGCAGCTATAGCGGAAATAGCGTCGTTATCCTCGTTAATAGTAGCGTCGTTATCTTTATTAATAGTAGCTTTGCGTTTAGCACCTAATCTAGTTTAGGTAGCAAACGGAAAAGACGCTCTTATTAAGAAGTGCAGTCTAGTTAGTACTGCCTAAGAACCGAACTAAACTACCTAGTTTAGTTCTAGTATTATATAATATAGGTTATATAATACTAGCCGAACTAAACTACCTAGTTTAGTTCTAGAGTAGTATAAAAGAAGAGGAAGCCGTATAACGGCCTACTTACCTAGGAAGTTAACGATATAAAAGAGAATATATAGGTCCTATCTAGCATAGTATTAATACTACTAACTACTATCGCTAACTACGAAATTATAGGTAGAGAAATCCGGGGTTATAGTAGGGCGGTAGAAGCCGGTGCTAAGACTTTGCGCTAGTAAACTCCTAAATTCGTTATAGCTAGCTTCTATAACATTACCGACTATCGTATTTAGCGCTACCTATACTGCTATTACCGCTACTACTATTCTATTAATAATAATTATGCGCGTATTAAATTTATAGCTCGCGATAGTATTTGCATTAAAGGCGATATATTTCCGATATATCTGCGACTATAGCGCCTAAGAAGCGATGCGTAACAAGTAAGGAGATAACTAATAATGCTTCTAAACGCGCTCGCATTAATAGCGATAATATTAATACGCCTACTAGCAGCGAACTTATAGCGCGTCTAGCTAGTACTAAGAAAGATATAGCTAACTACTCTACTAACCCTAATACTTTCTGCGAGCGCAGCCGACGCGCGGATATATTAGCAGAAGAAAAAGCGGCAGATAAGTCTTATAAGGCTAGAAATATAGCGTTTGCTAGATATAAGGAGAAGTAGATTAGCGAGTATACTTAGTAGGCTAGCCTATCTTCTAGGGAGTAAAAGCTATAGATTAAGACCTAGAGAAAAGCGCACTACGCTAAATACGATTAGAGAGCGTAAGTTAATAATCCTATAGTTAGTATCTATAGTCGGCAATACTAATAGGTTATAGTAAGAATAAAAAGTTAAAGGTAGCCTATAACGTACCTACTAAAAAGGCAGCTAAAGAAGATCCGGAGTCCTTCTACTATAAACTAGGTAATAGTAGAGACTCGAAAGAGGCGCGCGTACTATACTATAATCTACCTACTAATTATAAAGATTTAGAAGACTAGTAGTAGCATTTAATTCCGGACTCTAAACTAAATTCGAAGTAGTTTAAGTAGTACTAGCTCCCTACCTAAAGCAACGACCGCAAGGCGGTAGGCGTAATAAGAGCTGCCTAAAACAAGTAGGCTATATAAGATAGCTATATAACTTACGGCTTCTAGTATAAAGCTATATAGCAATTTAAGAATAAAGTGCAGGCGATTATTTTTCTAGAGAAGTATAATAGCTAGATAGAGTTCCTAGCTAAGTTATCGAAAAAGCGACCGAGTTCTAGCGGATAGAGGGTAAATCTAGTACCCTAGTATAGGGAAGGCGATTCGCAGAAATATATATATAATAATATAGAAGTAGAGGTAAGTTAACGTATTAATACTAAACGCTTATAGTAACTAACGAGTCCGGTAGAAAATATACCGCTAGCTTAGGTCGAATAAGAAATATACGATACGCTAGTTTAGGGAGCTATACTTAAGGCTAATATAAATCCTACGGACTTTAGTCTCGGCCCGGAAGGTATAGGTAAGGCGTTGCTAACTACGTCTACTAACTATACGCTAACTATTAATAGGAGCTTATTAGGGATAGCCGCCCGCCTATAGCTATAGAGATTTTCCTCTAATACTACTATACTATCTTTCGTAACTATATATCCTAGAGAACTAAGAAATAAGATAAGGTATTTAAGCTCCCTAATATAACTCGCATGCCTAGACTAGACTAGCTTATTCTAGCTAACTATAATTAGTTTAGTAACGGGTTCTATATTCCTATTACTAATACTACGCCGCGGCTAAATAAGCTAGCCTTTAAGGTCTGCGCTCGGCCGTTTAATATAGATAAGAGTAAATACTATAGCATTGTTCTAGATACTATTATCGATAAAGGCTATAATAGCGGAGCTAGCTTTCGAGACATTCTTACCTAGCTGCTATATAAGAGTAAGAATAAGCTATATATCGCAGATAACTTTTCTGCCTGCTTTTAGGAGATAGAGAGGCTATATTATATAGCAGCCGGCAAAATTAGGAAGGATAAGTTAAAAGCCTAATTTATACTATAGAAAGGCTAATACAATCGCTTATAGATCTTTTTCTAGGGGTCTATAGCTAGTGCACGCGATAAAAAGCTAATTTACCCTTACTATCGCTTAGTCCTATCTTATGCATACCTATACTATTCTCTCTATTTTTATAGTCCTTCGTTTTATACTAATACTATCCTTAAAGCTATACTATCTGCGATACTGCTAATTATACCCTTAAGAGCTATAATAGGTACTATACTACCTTCCTCTAGATAGTCTAGTACTTGCCTTTACAAGCGTTAATAGTCGTTGCTAGGGTTATAATCGTCGTCCTTTATAGACTCTAGCCCTATTAAGTCCGTCGTTAATTGTTAATAAGCACGCTAAGCGATTGCTAGCTCTTCTAGTCGTTCTAGGGCCGATAAAGATTAAACGCTACCTCTAGCTACCCTTACTAAGCTACCGACTAGTTATAAATCCTAGAACAAGATTAATAATATATAGATATAGCGACTAACCTATAGCAAAGCTTTCGAGGCTTTTTATAACTAGCGCTAGTAGATAGAGACCGCGAGATATCGATAGAAGTATAGAAGGATGTTAATAAACCCTATAAAGTAGAATTTAAATTAGCAAACTTTATAGTCTTAGAAGTTCTTCTAAGAGGGTATTAACTACAATTCTATAGAGCCGAAAGTCGTATATATTAGATGCGATTCGGTGCTTAAGCATCTAGGACTAGAAGATAGGACTAGGGCATTAGCGAAGTATCTATACTCTATAGACTACTAATAAACTGCTTATAAGAGGAGAATAATAATAGAGATAATTAGTGCTATAAGGGCGAGAGCTATAAGTGTTCGCGTACCCTATACTAGCTAGGCAAGCTAACTATAGATACTAACTATAGATGCCGACTATACTATGCACCTGCTTTTAATAGCGCGAATATTATAAACTATATACGGAACTTATATAAGCTAACGCTACCTTTATATAGGATTAATAGAAGAAAGGTTATACTAGAACTAATTATTGCTATTGCTCTAAGTTTCCGGAGTTATATAGCTTAATAGTTTCTAAGCTCGGCTTGCCTTTAAACTTCTTTAAAAGCCCTACTATCCGACGTACTTATAAGTGCCTTATAGAGGAAGTCGGCACTATTAATTTTAAGAGCATAAGTACTATAAAGACATATATTTAGAACGCTATCGCTTAGTCCGAATAGAAGCTTAAAGAATAGCTTACTAGTACTTTCTGCGTAGTAGTTGCGCTTAACGGATAGTATACTAGCACCTTGCGAGCATCCTTTTTTACTATTAGATACTATTAGATTAACGATCGATAGAGCTAGTATAAGGCAATACTAGCCTTCCTATATATTATAGGCTCCTATACTAGTAATTATCTTGCTAATATACTCTACGACACTCTTACTTAATTTAATATATACGAAAGACTTATAGCTCTTACTATAGATAATGCTGCAAATAATAATACTCTTTATACTACTATATATGCTTAAGCCTCCCCCTTATATTAAGTACTTAGCTAATATATTAAAGTATGCAAGCTATCGATATCTACTCCTAATAATGCACGCGTATCGTAAAACTATTAGTATTAATATATAATCTCCCTCTTCTACTACTAGAGTCCGAGGAGATAGAGATTTCTCGTCTAGAACGGTTTCTATACTTCGCATATATTATTTAACTATCGTTAAAAGATTTCTTTACCGCTCTAAAGATTAACTCTAAGAACGAGCTATAGGAAAGATAAGAAAAGGAGGCTAATATACGCGTGCTTAACTAGATTAAACTAGGCCTAATAATATAGGGCGATATTAGGATTTTAGCTATTCTTCTAAAGATACTATTTAACTATCCTTCGCTCGGAAAGTTACGTAGCCTAGTATAGTCGTTATATATAGTCGGCAAAAGCTTATATACTTAAGATAGGTCCGCAAGCTAGCTATAAAGGTTAACTCTAGTACGCAACGTTATAAGGCATTTATGCAGTTATAACGAGATCGATTATAGAATCCTTTACTATATCTAAAGTAGTATAAGCGATAGAAGAAAGTCCCTACTATACGACTACTATAACTAATATAAGATATAAAGACCTACTAGAGCTCTACTACGATTATGCTTATCCGCTACTTACGACTACGAGATATTATTAATAAGTTTATCGAGAATTAAAGTTAGCCTAAATTAAGCCTAGGTTATACGAAGTAGAAAAGAATCGAATATATTATCGACCTTATACTACTATTTATAGAAGCTACGACTATAATCGGTACTATTAAAGGCCTAACTATATACCTTATCCTTAGGTACTATAATACTCTCTTCGATATCCTCGATATTACGGACGAGAAATTAAAATATAAAACTAAGCCGTAGTAGTAAGAGATCTATATAGCGCTATAGGCTGCGTTTACGAAACTTATTAAGTACTATACTACTACCTAAGACTATTTTAGCAATATATATAGTATTGCAATCTTACTTAATCTAGCGATAAAACGTAATTTTTAGAGTCGGGACGCCTTTTCTAGTAAAGAGCTAAACTTATTATTTAAGGACTACTACTAGTCTAAATTCTGCCTTAAATATACGCGATATAAACTTATAGCAGCTGCGACTAGGGCTAAGTCTTAATAGCTCTTACGCCGCTCTGCTACCTCCTTTGCTATAAGTATATATTCTATATCTAATAATAACGACTCTAACTCTACCGATACTCTACGGCTAACGTCTTCTATCGTTCGATCTTCTACTAAACTAGATAAAGTTATACGCTATCGATACGTAAGGTTTAAAGACTCGAACGCTTATTCTATCGAGTATCTACTACGCTCCTAGAAACTTATTATATTAGAGTATCTTATATATACGCTTATAGCACGCGACTTCCTATATATACTAGTAGCTAGTATAGGTTATAAGCGAGACTTTAATATAGTAAGGTACTAGAGCTGCTATAATTAATTATATAACCCTTCGACGTTTAGTAATATTATATGCTATCGCTCTCGAGAGCGTAATAAGCAGCAGCAAGCTCGAGATGCCCTAGTAGAGGAGGCGCTGCTAATATTAAGTACGTTCTAGCCTTTAGTACCTAAAGTTAATATATAGTAGTATTAGATTTAGGCAGATTATAAGGCAATATTAAGTTAGAGGAGGTTCGAAGCAATTAGCGATAATAAGGAACCTATAGCTCCGAAATATACTCGTAAGAGTATACGTAAGTAGAAGGAGTTATTTTTACGAAAGCTAAGCAGTACGTACTAGCTTTAATACTCTATATAGTATAGTCGGAAATAGTAGTTAGTAGCTATAGTTAGCATATATATTTAGAATACCTTATATATATATCCTTAATCTAGATCTTTTGCGAGTACCGACTTATTCTTTATACTTATATATTTTACTATATATAGAATTACACCCTCTATCGATCCTATTAGTAATATTCCCGATTATAACTTATTTTTCTACGGACCTAATAGTTTTAGTTAGGTCCGGAGTTAGGACCTATCCTAGAACTAGCGACTATAAGACCTAACCTAACTCGATTTAGGTCGGGTCCGAAGACCTAGCTACTTAGGTCTAGGTCTAGGTCCCCTAAGAACTAACCTAAACCCGGAACTAACCTAATTTGCAGGACCTATTCTAACCTCTAGCTATTATATTAAGAGGCATCTAGATCGCCGTATCTAGTTCCGTTACTAGTCGATATGCCTTAGAGACTAGAAATAGCACGCGCTACTATAACTTTTATATAGAAATTACGCAACTTAATAAAAGGGTATTTTAAGGCAAAGTAATAATATAATAGGTATAGTAAAGGCGCCGATAAGGTAGTAGTAGTAATGCAGGTAGTAGTAGTACTAGCGGTATTAATATTATAGTAAGAGTAGATAGGCTAACTTCCGCTAGCTCTAAGCTTACTAGCGCTAGCTTTAGCTATAACGCCGGAACGCTATATAATTCTAGTACTAGAGAAGATATAGGCTATAAAAACGTAGTTAGTACTTATAGTTAGTAGAATATTATAAACTTGTACTAGTTTTGCCTCCTTTATCTTGCTTTATAAATCGACGTCGTAAACGACTATAAAGATATATATCTTTCGCTAGTAAAGTAACCCGCTTTATATAAATCGCTAGGAGATTAGAAACCTCGAGTTTAGTAGTAAGAAAAGCTTCTACTACCTCCTAGAGATAATCTAGCGCTAATACTTAGATGCGAAGGCTATTACTAAACTATATTATAATCTTGCGGACTAGTTATTAGAATAGGACCTTCTAAATATATAGTATAGTTGTCTTCTAAAGCTTTCGAATCTTATAGAGAGCTATCGTTCCTAGCTTAAACTACCTTTTCGTAATACTAGATTAGGGCTATTAGAGTATAGTTTTTATAGCTATTATCCTTTTTCTCGAAGCTAGTAGATTATAGTATATAGAAGACTTCGTTCTCGTAGCCTTCGGGAGCTATATATATCGACGTAGATTCGATTTTAAAGCACTTAGTCGCAGCTCCCTAGGACTAGATAAATCTCTAATCTATATATTAGTAAGATCTAAAGGCAGGCTAGAGTTTAATACTAGCCTATCGGAATTACTATCTAAATTATCTAGTAGAAAGGAAGGTATCGTAGATAGAAGGAAAAAGAAATAGTACGAGGGTTATTAGAGGTTAGATAAAAAAGAAGATAAATAGAATCGAGAGTATTAAGGCATTAAGGGGTACTAGAAATTAAAGCTATATATAGGGGTATACCTAGCCTAGGTAGCTACGGAACTTTTTTAAGTATATATACTATACTCCTAGCCTCTTATAGCTGCTAATGCGCTAGCCTATCTTAGATATATATTAGCTTTCCTGCTATTATTATCGCTATAATACTCTTATATACTATTATACTTAGATAGAAAGAATTGCCCGCTATAGTATATTTATAGGCTTCTTTAGCATATCTTTAAGGATATATTGCTAGAAGAACTATTCTATAATGCCGTAGTATATAATAGTGCTAGTAATAGTTTATACTATATTCTCTTTAGTACCGTAGAATTACTACCGACTATAATCGCCGACTATAAAACTATAGCTAGAGAAATGCGTAGTTATAGTAGAGCGCAGCCTCTTTTAAATTATATAACAAAAAGATTACTATAATTAGCGTATATTTCTACTATAAGTTCGACGACTTACTACTAATAATATTTGCAAGTATTATAATAGTCTTCTTAAGGTCTATCTTATCTATAAGAATGCTGCCCCTACGCTTATAGAGCTTAGTCTTACGCTTATATATAAAGGTAGTACTAAGGACTTAGAAATGCTTTAATATTAACCTTATTCCCTTAATAAGCTAATTACTATCTAGACTTACTTTAATAGCGCTAGTGCCGTTAAAGAACTTATAAGCTTTATTAAGAAAGCGCTTATCTATAGTAGTAGTTTTGCAATTCTCCTATAGTATAGAGGTAATAAGTTGCTTTAATATATTAGCTTTGCGCTTCGTCCTACTAAAGTTCGGCTAGTTATAAAGATTAGCGTTCTTCTCGATATCGTTAAATATATTTATTCTAAATATGCTCTTAATATTATAAGATTAGCTTAAGCCTAGAGGGCTTGCTTCTTTACGCGCTCTTTAGGCTTACCTATAGCCTTACTCTTCTTTACGTTATTCTTTATTCTATTATCGGCCTTATTTAAGACAGTATTAATATTAATATCTATAAACGACTAGCGAGTAGGCTACTTATAGGGCTTTACTATATTCTATATTATAGCCGTAGCGAAAGTAGCGTTAGTATTTTTATTAATAGTAGCGTTATTATCCTCGTTAATAGTAGCTTTACGTTTAGCACCTAATCTAGTTCGGGTAGCAAACGGAAAAGACGCTCTGCCTTTATTATTACTAGACTCTATACTATACGGCACGAAGTAGTTAGTATTACGGATAAAGAGCCTACTTTTAGTATTAGGCTCTAGCAACTAATCTTTATTAGTACGCTTATCTATATCGATCTTTCGCTAATAAGTAGAGGTTAGAATAAGTCCTATAAATTAGGTCGGTTCTAAAATATACTCGCAAGAGTGTACGCAAGCGGAAGGAGTTATTTTTGCGAAAGCTAAGCAGTGCGCACTAGCCTTAATACTCTATATAGTATAGTCGGCAACGGTAGTCGGCAGCTATAGTTAGTATATATATTTAGAATACCTTATATATATATCCTTAATCTAGATCTTTTGCGAGTACCGACTTATTCTTTATACTTATATATTTTACTATATATAGAATTGCACCCTCTATCGATTCTATTAGTAATATTCCTAATTATAACTTGTTTTTCTACGGACCTAATAGTTTTAGTTAGGTCCGGAGTTAGGACCTATCCTAGAACTAGTAACTATAAGACCCGATCTAACTCGATTTAGGTCGGGTCTAAAGACCTAGCTACTTAGGTCTAGGTCTAGGTCCTTTAAGAACCGACCTAAACCTAGAACCGACCTAATTTATAGGACTTATTCTAACCTCTACTTATTAGCGAAAGATCGATATAGATAAGCGTACTAATAAAGATTAGTTGCTAGAGCCTAATACTAAAAGTAGGCTCTTTATCCGTAATACTAACTACTTTATGCTATATAGTATAGAGTCTAGTAATAATAAAGGCAGAGCGTCTTTTCCGTTTGCTACCTAAACTAGATTAGGTGCTAAACGTAAAGCTATTATTAACGAGGATAACGACGCTACTATTAATAAGGATACTAACGCTACTTCTACTACGGCTATAATATAGAATATAGCAAAGCTCTATAAGTAGCCTACTTGCTAGTCGTTTATAGACATTAATATTAATACCGTCTTAAATAAGGCCGATAATAGAATAAAGAATAATATAAAGAAGAGTAAGGCTATAGGTAAGCCTAGAGGGCGCGTAAAGAAGCAAGCCCTCTAAGCTTAAGCTAATCTTATAATATTAAGAGCATATTTAGAATAAATATATTTAACGATATCGAGAAGAACGCTAATCTTTATAACTAGCCGAACTTTAGTAGGACGAAGCGCAAAGCTAATATATTAAAGCAACTTATTGCCTTTATACTATAGGAGAATTGCAAGACTGCTACTATAGATAAGCGCTTTCTTAATAAAGCTTATAAATCCTTTAATAGTACTAGCGCTATTAAAGCAAGTCTAGATAGTAATTAGCTTATTAAGGGGATAAGGTTAATATTAAAGCATTTCTAAGTCCTTAGTACTACTTTTATATATAAGCGTAAGACTAAGCTCTATAAGCGTAGGGGCAGCATTCTTATAGATAAGATAGACCTTAAGAAGACTATTATAATACTTGCAAATATTATTAGTAGTAAGTCGTCGAACTTATAGTAGAAATATACGCTAATTATAGTAATCTTTTTGTTATATAATTTAAAAGAGGCTGCGCTCTACTATAACTACGCATTTCTCTAGCTATAGTTTTATAGTCGGCGATTATAGTCGGTAGTAATTCTACGGTACTAAAGAGAATATAGTATAAACTATTACTAGCACTATTATATACTACGGCATTATAGAATAGTTCTTCTAGCAATATATCCTTAAAGATATGCTAAAGAAGCCTATAAATATACTATAGCGGGCAATTCTTTCTATCTAAGTATAATAGTATATAAGAGTATTATAGCGATAATAATAGCAGGAAAGCTAATATATATCTAAGATAGGCTAGCGCATTAGCAGCTATAAGAGGCTAGGAGTATAGTATATATACTTAAAAAAGTTCCGTAGCTACCTAGGCTAGGTATACCCCTATATATAGCTTTAATTTCTAGTACCCCTTAATGCCTTAATACTCTCGATTCTATTTATCTTCTTTTTTATCTAACCTCTAATAACCCTCGTACTATTTCTTTTTCCTTTTATCTACGATACCTTCCTTTCTACTAGATAATTTAGATAGTAATTCCGATAGGCTAGTATTAAACTCTAGCCTGCCTTTAGATCTTACTAATATATAGATTAGAGATTTATCTAGTCCTAGGGAGCTGCGACTAAGTGCTTTAAAATCGAATCTACGTCGATATATATAGCTCCCGAAGGCTGCGAGAACGAAGTCTTCTATATACTATAATCTACTAGCTTCGAGAAAAAGGATAATAGCTATAAAAACTATACTCTAATAGCCCTAATCTAGTATTACGAAAAGGTAGTTTAAGCTAGGAACGATAGCTCTCTATAAGATTCGAAAGCTTTAGAAGACAACTATACTATATATTTAGAAGGTCCTATTCTAATAACTAGTCCGCAAGATTATAATATAGTTTAGTAATAGCCTTTGCATCTAAGCATTAGCGCTAGATTATCTCTAGAAGGCAGTAGAAGCTTTTCTTACTACTAAACTCGAGGTTTCTAATCTCCTAGCGATTTATATAAAGCGGGTTACTTTACTAGCGAAAGATATATATCTCTATAGTCGTTTACGACGTCGATTTATAAGATAAGATAAAGGAGGCAAAACTAGTATAAGTTTATAATATTCTACTAACTATAAGTACTAACTACGTTTTCGTAGCCTATATCTTCTTTAGTACTAGAATTATATAGCGTTCCGGCGTTATAGCTAAAGCTAGCGCTAGTAAGCTTAGAGCTAGCGGAAGTTAGCCTATCTACTCTTACTATAATATTAATACTACTAGTACTATTACTACCTATATTACTACTACTACCTTATTAGCGCCTTTACTATACCTATTATATTATTGCTTTGCCTTAAAATACTCTTTTATTAAGTTACGTAATTTCTATATAAAAGTTATAGTAGCGCGTACTATTTCTAGTCTCTAAGGTATATCGACTAGTAACGGAACTAGATACGGCGATCTAGATGCCTCTTAATATAATAGCTAGAGGTTAGAATAGGTCCTATAAATTAGGTCGGTTCTAGGTTTAGGTCGGTTCTTAGAGGACCTAGACCTAGACCTAAGTAGCTAGGTCTTCGGACCCGACCTAAATCGAGTTAGATCGGGTCTTATAGTTGCTAGTTCTAGGATAGGTCCTAACTCCGGACCTAACTAAAACTATTAGGTCCGTAGAAAAATAAGTTATAATCGGGAATATTACTAATAGGATCGATAGAGGGTGCAATTCTATATATAGTAAAATATATAAATATAAAGAATAAGTCGGTACTCGCAAAAGATCTAGATTAAGGATATATATATAAGATATTCTAAATATATATACTAACTATAGCTGCCGACTACCGTTGCTAACTATACTATATAGAGTATTAAGGCTAGTACGTACCGCTTAGCTTTCGCAAAAATAACTCCTTTCGCTTATATATACTCTTACGAGTATATTTTAGAGCTATAGATTCCTTATTATTGCTAATTGCTTCGAACCTTCTTTAACTTAATATTACCTTATAATCTACTTAAACCTAATGCTGCTATACGTTAACTTTAGGTACTAAAGGCTAGAATATACTTAATATTAGCAGCGCCTCCTCTACTAGAGCATCTTAAGCTTGCTGCTACTTATTACGCTCTTAAGAGCAATAGCATATAATATTGCTAAACGTCGAAGGGTTATATAATCGATTATAGCGGCTCTAGTGCCTTACTATACTAAAGTCTTACTTATAACCTATACTAGCTACTAGTATATATAGGAAGTCGCATACTATAAGCGCATATATAGAATACTCTAATACGATAAGTTTTTAGGAGCGTAGTAGATACTCGATAGAATAAGCGTTTAAGTCTTTAAACCTTGCGTATCGATAGTACGTAACTTTATCTAGTTTAGTAGAAGATCGAATAATAGAAGATATTAGCCGTAGGGTATCGGTAGAGTTAGAGTTATTATTATTAGATATAGAATATATACTTATAGTAAAGGAGGTAGCAGAGCGGCGTAAGGGCTATTAAGACTTAGCCCTAGTCGCAGCTACTATAAGTTTATATCGCGTATATTTAAGGCGGAATTTAGACTAGTAGTAGTCCTTAAATAACGAGTCTAGCTCTTTACTAAAAAAGGCGTCCTAATTCTAAAAATTACGTTTTATTACTAGATTAAGTAAGATTGCAATGCTATATATATCGCTAAAATAGTCTTAGGTAGTAGTATAGTACTTAACGAGTTTTATAAACGTAGCCTATAGTACTATATAGATCTCTTGCTACTATAGCTTAGTTTTATATTTTAATTTCTCGTCCGCAATATCGAGGATATCGAAGAGGGTATTATAGTACCTAAGGATAAGGTATATAGTTAGGCCTTTAGTAGTGCTAATTATAGTCGTAGCTTCTGCGAATAGTAGCATAAGGTCGATAATATATTCGATTCTTTTCTACTCTATATAACCTAGGCTTAATTTAGGCTAGCTTTAATTCTCGATAAACTTATTAATAATATTTCGTAGTTATAAGCAGTAGATAAGTATAATTATAGTAGAGCTTTAGCAGGTCTTTATATCTTATATTAGTCGTAGTAGTTATATAGTAGGGACTTTCTTCTATTGCTTATGCTACTTCGGATATAGTAAAGGATCCTATAATCGATCTCGTTATAACTATATAAATGCCTCGTAACGTTGCGTACTAGAGTTAACCTTTATAGCTAGCTTGCGGACCTATCTTAAGCGTATAAGCTTTTACTAACTATATATAATAACTATACTAGGCTACGTAACTTTCTAAGCGAAGGATAGTCGAATAGTACCTTTAGAAGAATAGCTAGAATCCTAATATCGCCCTACGTTATCGGGCCTAGTTTAATCCGGTTAAGCGCGCGTATATTAGCCTTCTCTTCCTATCTTTTCTATAGCTCGTTCTTAGGATTAATCTTTAGAGCGGTAAAGAAATCTTTTAACGATAGTTAAATAACGTATATAAAGTATAGAAACCGTTATAGACGAGAAATCTCTATCTCCTTAGACTCCGGTAGTAAAAGAGGGAGATTATATATTAATACTAATAGTTTTACGATACGCATGCGTTATTAAAAGTAGATATCGATAGCTTGCATACTTTAATATATTAGCTAAGTACTTAATGCGGGGGGGAGGCTTAAGTATATATAGTAGTATAAAGAGTATTATTATTTATAGCATTGTCTATAGTAAGAGCTATAAGTCTTTCGTATATATTAAATTAGGTAAGGGTGTTATAGAGTATATTAGCGAGATAATTACTAGTATAGGAGCCTATAATATATAGGAAGGCTAGTATTGCCTCGTACTAGCTCTATCGATTATTAATCTAATAGTATCTAATAGTAAGAAAGAATGCTCGCAAGGTGCTAGTATGCTATCTATTAAGCGTAACTACTACGCGGAAAGTACTAGTAAGCTATTCTTTAAGCTTCTATTTAGACTAAGCAATAGTATCCTAAATATACGTCTTTATAGTACCTGCGCTCTTAAAATCGATAGTGCTAACTTCCTCTATAAGGCACTTATAAGTACGTCGGATAGTAGGGCTTTCGAAGAAGTTTAAAGGCAAGCCGAGCTTAGAAACTATTAAGCTATATAACTCTAGGAACTTAGAGCAATAGCAATAATTAGTTCTAGTATAACCTTTCTTTTATTAATCCTATATAAAGGTAGCGTTAGCTTATATAAGTTCTATATATAGTTCGTAATATTTGCGCTATTAAAAGCAGGTGCATAGTATAGTTAGCATTTATAGTTAGTATCTATAGTCGGCTTACCTAGCTAGTATAGGGTACGCGAACACTTATAGCTCTTACTCTTACGGCACTAATTATCTCTATTATTGTTTCCCTCTTATAAGCAGTTTATTAGCAATCTATAAAGTATAGATGCTTTGCTAATGCTATAGTCCTATCTTCTAGTCCTAGATGCTTAAGCACCGAATCGCATCTAATATATACGACTTTTAGCTCTATAGAATCGCAGTTAATACCCTCTTAGAAGAACTCCTAAGACTATAAAGTTCGCTAATTTAAATTCTACTTTATAGGGTTTATTAACGTCCTTCTATACTTCTATCGATGTCTCGCGGTCTCTATCTACTAGCGCTAGTTATAAAAAGCCTCGAAAGCTTTGCTATAGGTTAGTCGCTATATCTATATATTATTAATCTTATCCTAGGATTTATAACTAGTTAGTAGCTTAGTAAGAGTAGCTAGAGGTAGCGTTCGATCTTTATTAGCCCTAGAACGACTAGAAGAGCTAGCGATCGCCCGGCGTACTCGTTAATAATTAACGACAGACTTAATAGAGCTAGAGTCTATAAAGGACGACGATTATAACTCTAGCAATAACTATTAATGCTTATAAAGGCGAGTACTAGACTGTTTAGAGGAAGGTAGTATAGTACCTATCGCAGCTCTTAAGAGTATAATTAGCAGTATCGCAGATAGTATAGCTTTAAGAATAGTATTAGTATAAAATAGAGGACCGTAAAAATAGAGAGAATAGTATAGGTATGCATAAGATAGGACTAAGCGACGGTAAGGGTAAATTAGCTTTTTATCGCGTATACTAGCTACGGACCCCTAGAAAAAGACCTATAAGCGATTATATTAGCCTTTCTATAGTGCAAATTAGGCTTTTAACTTGTCCTTCCTAATTTTGCCGGCTGCTATATAATATAGCCTCTCTATCTCCTAAAAGCAGGTAGGAAAGTTATCTACGATATATAGCTTATTCTTACTCTTATATAGCAGCTAGGTAAGAATGTCTTAAAAGCTAGCTCCGCTATCGTAGCCTTTATCGATAATAGCATCTAGAATAATGCTGCAGTATTTACTCTTATCTATATTAAATAGCTAAGCGTAGACCTTAAAGGCTAGCTTATTTAGCTATAGCGTAGTATTAGTAATAGGAATATAGAACCTATTACTAAACTAATTATAGTTAGCTAGAATAAGCTAGTCTAGTCTAGGCATGCGAGTTATATTAGGGAGCTTAAACGCCTTATCTTGTTTCTTAGTTCTCTAGGATATATAGTTGCGAAAGATAGTATAGTAATATTAGAGGAAAATCTCTATAGCTATAGGCGGGCGGCTATCTCTAATAAGCTCCTATTAATAGTTAGCGTATAGTTAGTAGATGTAGTTAGTAACGCCTTACCTATACCTTCCGGGCTAAGACTAAAGTCCGTAGGATTTATATTAGCCTTAAGTATAGCTCCCTAAACTAGCGTATCGTATATTTTTTGTTTAACCTAAGCTAGTAGTATATTTTCTACTAGACTTGTTAGTTGCTATAAGCGTTTAGTATTATTACGTTAACTTACCTCTGCTTCTATATTATTCTATATATATTTCCGCGGATTGCCTTTTCTATACTAGGGTACTAGATTTACTCTCTGCCTACTAGAATTTAGTCGCTCTTTCGATAACTTAGCTAGAAACTCTATCTAGCTATTATACTTCCCTAGAAGAATAATCGCCCGCACTTTAGTCTTAAATTACCGTATAGCTTTATACTAGAAGCCGTAAGTTATATAGCTATCTTATATAGCCTACTCGTTTTAGGCAGCTCTTATTACGCCTACCGCCTTACGGTCGTTGCTTTAGGCAGGGAGCTAGTACTACTTAAACTACTTCGAATTTAGTTTAAAGTCCGGAATTAAATACTACTACTAGTCTTCTAAATCTTTATAATTAGTAGGTAGATTATAGTATAGTATACGCGCCTCTTTTAAGTCTCTACTATTATCTAGTTCGTAGTAGAAGGACTCCGGATCTTCTTTAACTACCTTTTTAGTAGGCACGTCGTAGGCTGCCTTTAATTCTTTATTCTTACTATAACCTATTAGCATTACCGACTATAGACGCTAACTACGGGATTGTTAACTTACGCTCTCTAATCGTATTTAGCGTAGTGCGCCTTTCTCTAGGTCTTAATCTATAGCTTTTACTCCCCGGAAGATAGGCTAGCCTACTAAGTATGCTCGCTAATCTGCTTCTTCTTATATCTAGCAAACGCTATATTTCTAGCCTTACGATACTTATCTGCTACTTTTTCTTCTACTAATATATCCGCGCGTTAGCTGCGCTCGCAAAGAGTATTAGAGTTAGTAAAGTAGTTAGCTATATCTTTCTTAGTACTAGCTAGATGTGCTATAAGTCCGCTACTAGTAAGCGTATTAATATTATCGCTATTAATGCAAGCGCGTTTAGAAGTATCGTTAGTTATCTTCTTACTTATTATATATCGCTTCTTAGGCGCTATAGTTATAGATATATCGGAAATGTATTGCCTTTAATATAAATACTATTGCGAGCTATAAATTTAATGCGCGTATAATTATTATTAATAGAATAGTAGTAGCGGTAATAGCGGCGTAGGTAGCGCTAAATGCGATAGTTAGTAATATTATAGAAGCTAGCTATAACGAATTCGGGAGTTTACTAGCGTAAAGTCTTAGCACCGGCTTCTACCGCCCTACTATAACCCTAGATTTCTCTACCTATAATTTCGTAGTCGGCAATAGTAGTTAGCAGTATTAATACTATACTAGATAGGACCTATATATTCCCTCTTATATCGTTAACTTCCTAGGCAAGTAGGCCGTCGTACGGCTTCCTCTTCTCCTATACTACTCTAGAACTAAACTAGGTAGTTTAGTTCGGCTAGTATTATATAACCTATATTATATAATACTAGAACTAAACTAGGTAGTTTAGTTCGGTTCTTAGGCAGTACTAACTAGACTGCACTTCTTAATAGGAGCGTCTTTTCTATTTGCTACCTAAACTAGATTAGGTGCTAAACGCAAAGCTACTATTAATAAGGATAACGACGCTACTATTAATAAGGATAACGATACTACTTCCGCTATAGCTGCAATATAAAATATAGCAAAGCCCCGCAAGTAGCCTACTTACTAGTCGTTTACGGACGTCGATATTAATACTATCTTAAATAAGGCTAACGATAGAATAAAGAATAATATAAAGAAGAGTAAGGCTATAGGTAAGCCTAGAGAGCGCGCAAAGAAGTAAGCCCTCTAAGCTTAAGCTAATCTTATAATATTAAGAGTATATTTAGAACAAACGTGTTTAAGAATACTAAAAAGAACGCTAATCTTTATAACTAGCCGAACTTTAGTAGAACGAAGCGTAAAGCTAATGCATTAAAGTAACTTATCGCCTCCGTGCTATAGAAGAATCGCAAGACTACTACTATAAACAAGCGCTTTCTTAACGAGGCTTATAAGTCCTTTAACGGCACTAGCGCTATTAAAGCAAGTCCGGATAGTAATTAGCTTATTAAGGGGATAAAGTTAATATTAAAGCATTACTAAGTCCTTAGTACTACCTTTATATATAAGCGCGAGACTAAGCTCTATAAGCATAGGGGCGGTATTCTTATAGATAAGATAGACCTCGGGAAGACTATTATAATGCTTGCAAATATCGTTAGTAGCAAGTCGTCGAACCTATAGTAGAAATATATACTAATTATAGCAATCTTTCCGTTATATAATTTATAGGAGGCTACGCCCTACTATAACTATGCATTTCTCTAGCTATAGTTTTATAGTTAGTAATTATAATCGGTAGTAATTCTATAGTACTAGAGAGGATACGGCATAAACTATCGCTAGTACTATTACGTACTACGGCATTATAGAATAGTTCTTCTAGCGATATGTCCTCGAAGATACGCTAAAGAAGCCTACGAATATACTATAGCGGGCGATTTGTCCTATCTAAGCATAACGGTATATAAGAGTATTATAGCGATAACGATAGTAGGAAAGCTAATATATATCCGAGATAGGCTAGCGTATCGGCAGCTACGGGAGGCTAGGAGTATAGTATATATACTTAAAAAAGTTCCGTAGCTATCTAGGCTAGGTATACTTCTACGTATAGCCTTAATTTCCGGTACCCCTTAATGCCCTAATACTCTCGATTCTATCTATCTCCTTTTTTATCTAACCTCTAATAACTCTCGTACTATCTCTTTTTTCTTCTATCTATAATGCCTTCCCTTCTACTAGACGATTTAGATAGTAATTCTAATAGGCTAGTATTAAACTCTAGCCCGCCTTTAGGTCTTACTAATATATAGATTAGAGATTTATCTAGTCCTAGGGGGCCGCGACTAGGTGCTTTAAAATCGAATCTACGTTAATATATATAGCTCCCGAAGGCTACGAGAACGGAGTCTTCTATATACTATAAACTACTAGCTTCGAGAAAAAGGATAATAGCTATAAAGACTATACTCCGACGGCCCTAATCTAGTATTACGAAAAGGCAGTTTAAGCTAGGAATAATAGCTCTTCGTAAGATTCGAAAGCTTTAGAAGACGACTGCGCTATATATTTAGAAGGTCCCGTTCTAACGACTAGTCCGTAAGATTATAATATAGTTTAGTAATAGCCTTCGCATCTAAGCGTTAGCGCTAGATTGTCTCTAGAAGGCAGTAGAAGCTTTTCTTACTACTAAACTTAAGGTTTCTAATCTCCTAGCGATTTATATAAAGTAGGTTACTCTACTAGCAAAAGATATATATCTCTACGGTCGTTTATAACGTCGATTTATAGGGTAAGATAGAGGAGGCAAAACTAGTATAGGTTTATAATATTCTGCCGACTATAAGTGCTAACTACGTTTTCGTAGCCTATATCTCCTCTAGTGCTAGAATTATATAGCGTTCTAGCGTTGCGGCTAAAGCTAGCGCTAGTAAGCTTAGAGCTAGCGGAAGTTAGCCTATCTACCCTTACTATAATATTAACGCCGCTAGTACTACTACTACCCGTACTACTACTACTACCTTATCGGCGCCTTCGCTATGCCTATTACGTTATTGCCTCGCCTTAAAATACCCTTCTATTAAGTTACGCAATTTCTATACAAAAGTTATAGTAGCGCGCGCTATTTCTAGTCTCTAAGCTATATCGACCGGTAAGGGAACTAGATATAGCGATCTAGACGCCCCTTAATATAATAGTATATACCCGCAACTATATCTAAGTAGATTTAAGGATAGATACCCTCTCGCTAAATTCCCTAGCCTTATGTCCTACTACTAGCTAAGTATAGAGTATTAGATTAACTCTAATCTACGTACGTATAACGCTGTTTTTATACTCCTCGATATATACTAATATATTTTTAGAAAATTTCGGAATAAATATGCACTTTTAATTTAGCGGATAGGCGCTAGATATCGGCGGAGACTAGGATAATAATAACGATAATGCTAAGGGCGAGAATAAGAGCGAGGACGATAAGAGTCTAGATCCTATTTCTAGTATTAGTGCAACTAGGGGACAATATAGCGCAAAGGCGCTATAGAAGACTATTCCGCCGCTAATTAGTATTAAGACTCTAATAACGACCTAACCTAGCGGCAATAAGAAGAAGAAGAAGAAGAGAGGCATCGATAGAGAGAAACTCGCATAATTCTATACCTATAATAAGAGAGCTAGAGAAAATGCCTAGAAGATACTAGTAGGAAAAGCTTCTAGAAAAGCTCCTGCAAAAGGAGGATTAAATTATATAGCTAAAGAAGGAGTTAAAAAGCCTTACCGCTATAAGCTAGGCAGTAAGTTTTATAGTTAGTATCTATAGTTAGCATTACTAACGCTTCCCTTAGCTATCGCTCTCCGCAAAATCCGTAGATACTAGAAGACTACCGAGCTTCTCCTCCCTAAGTCCCCTTTCTACTATCTAATCTATAAGATTACTTTAGGCTATAAGCCTAACTGCCGCTTTTAAGCTAGCGCCCTTAATACTCTATAAGAGTATACCGAAGCTGCTATAGTATAGCTTTTTAAAAGTAAGTCCCTTAGTATTCGTCTTTATTATCTATATACTAAAATTATATTAGGCAGTAATCTAGCTGCTATCTACGCTAATAGGGTTATAATTTAGAAGAAGGATATAGTGTTTATAAAGAGAATCCTAAGCAACTTTAGAGTTTATATTTTTAAGCCTAAATAACTTAGCAAGTACGAAGTTGTTCTGCAAAATAGGCAGTATTATATCCTATAGTTAGTATATATAGCTAGTATAGATTCTCGATACGTAGCGCAAAGCACGAATAAAAGCGCATAAATGTCAAAATTATCGAATTTTCTATCTTATTCTTATCTCTCTTTTTCTTACTATAACTACCTCTATAACTTACGATTAATAGCGACGATTATTTTTAGAGTTCTTAGCTATTTAGGATTCTTAGACCTAGGTATAGACCCGTTTAGAGACCTATTATAGACCCGTTAGGACCTAGACTTTTCTCTCTAGGTCCGGACCTAGGTAGGAACTAGTCTAGACCCGACCTAACTATATAGTTCTTCTAAACTTAGGTCTTAGACCTAACCCGGACCCGACCCGACCTATTCTAACCTCTACTAATAAGTATTATAGTATACGCTAATTTTTATAAATTCGATTTCTTTCTCTATTATTAGAGTACTAGCCTTTAATTTTTTATTATAGGTAGCCTTTTACTTTTAAAACTTAGCTTCTAAAGCGGTATTATCTAGTCGAGGAGCCGGCGGTAGTAGTATCGATATAGTAGCTTCTATAGAGTTTTAGCATAAGAACGCTCTAGAGCTAGTTAGTAGTAGAGTTACTACGCGGCAGTAGAAGATAGCTAATTCTTCTTACTTTTTACGCTACTTTCCGAGTATACTATTACTAAAATCTAGTAGGCGTAGTAGTTCTTATAAGTGTTTAGAGTTACTAGAGGGCTAGTTAGTAGTAGAGTTGCTACGCAGTAGAGATAGCTAATTCTTCTCGCTTTCTACGCTGCTTTCTAAGTATACTATTGCCGGAATTTAGTAGATATAGCGCTTCTACTAAGCGTTCTAGCCTACTAGAGGCTATTATAATAGTGCCGGCGCTATTAAATTAGGGGTTAAGATGCTTTATAGTATTAGCGTTAGCAGTTAAGGAAGGTAAAAAAGTCGTAAATAGTAGTTAAAATTGTTATTAGTAGTAGGTTATATAATAAGTAGCGGAAGTATAGAAGAAGAGAAAGCTATATAATAGCCTACTTGCCTAGGAAGTTAACGATATAAGAGGGAATATATAGGTCCTATCTAGCATAGTATTAATACTGCTAACTACTATCGCTAACTACGAAATTATAGGTAGAGAAATCTAGAGTTATAGTAGGACGGCAGAAGCTAGTACTAAGACTTTGCGCTAGTAAACTCCCGAATTCGTTATAGCTAGCTTCTATAATATTACTAACTATCGCATTTAGCGCTACCTACGCTACTATTACCGCTACTACTATTCTATTAATAATAATTATGCGCGTATTAAATTTATAGCTCGCAATAGTATTTATATTAAAGGCGATATATTTCTAATATATCTATAACTATAGCGCCTAAGAAGCGATATGCGATAAGTAAAGAGACAACTAACGACACTTTTAAATACGCTCGCATTAATAGCGATAATATTAATACGCCTACTAGTAGCGGACTTATAGCGTATCTAGGCGGCACTAAGAAAGATATAGCTAACTACTCTACTAACCCTAATACTCTCTATAAGCGTAGCTAATACGTAGATATATTAGTAGAAGAAAAAGTAGCAGATAAGTATCGTAAGGCTAGAAATATAGCATTTGCTAGATATAAGGAGAAGTAGATTAGCGAGTATACTTAGTAGGCTAGCCTATCTTCTAACGAGCAAAAGCTATAGATTAAGACCTAGAGAAAGGCGTACTACGCTAAATACGATTAGAGAGTATAAGTTAATAATCCTATAGTTAGCGTCTATAGTTAGTAATACTAATAGGTTATAGTAAGGATAAAGAGTTAAAGACAGCCCGTAACGTACTTACTAAAAAGGCGGCTAAAGAAGATCTAGAGTCCTTCTACTATAAACTAGGTAATAGTAGAGACTCGAAAGAAGCGCGTATACTATACTATAATCTACCTACTAATTATAAAGATTTAGAAGACTAGTAGTAGCATTTAATTCCGGACTCTAAACTAAATTTAAAGTAGTTTAAGCAGTACTAGCTCCTTGCCTAAAGCAACGACCGCAAGGTAGTAAGCGTAATAAGAGCTACCTAAAACGAGTAGGCTATATAAGATAGCTATATAACTTACGGCTTCTAGTATAAAGCTATATAGCAATTTAAGAATAAAGTATAGGCGATTATTCTTCTAGGGAAGTATAATAGCTAGATAGAGTTCCTAGCTAAGTTATTAAAAGAGCGACTAAGTTCTAGCAGGTAGAGGGTAAATCTAGTACCCTAGTATAGGAAAGGCAATACGCGGAAATACGTATAAGATAATATAGAAGTAGAGGTAAGTTAACGTATTAATACTAAACGCTTATAGCAACTAACGAGTCTAGTAGAAAACATACCGCTAGCTTAGGTTAAATAAGAAATATATAATACGCCGGTTTAGAGAGCTATACTTAAGGCTAATACAAATCCTATAGACTTTAGTCTCGGCCCGGAAGATATAGGTAAGGCGTTGCTAATTACGTCTGCCGAATATACGCTAACTATTAATAGGAGCTTATTAGGGATAGCTACCCGCCTATAGCTATAGAGATTTTCCTCTAATATTACTATACTATCTTTCGCAACTATATATCCTAGAGAACTAAGAAATAAGATAAGGCGTTTAAGCTCCCTAATATAACTCGCATACCTAGACTAGACTAGCTTATTCTAGCTAACTATAATTAGTTTAGTAACGGGTTCTATATTCCTATTACTAATACTACGCTGCGGCTAAATAAGCTAGCCTTTAAGGTCTACGCTCGGCCGTTTAATATAGATAAGAGTAAATACTATAGCATTATTCTAGATACTATTATTAATAAAGGCTACGATAGCGGAGCTAGCTTTCGAGATATTCTTACCTAGCTGCTATATAAGGGTAAGAATAAGCTATATATCGCAGATAACTTTCCTACCCGCTTTTAGGAGATAAAGAAGCTATATTATATAGCAGCCGGCAAAATCGGGAAGGATAAGTTAAAAGCCTAATTTATACTATAGAAAGGCTAATATAATCGCTTATAGGTCTTTTTCTAGAGGTTCGTAGCTAGTGCATATAATAAAAAGCTAATTTACTCTTACTATCGCTTAGTCCTATCTTATATATAACTATACTATTCTCTTTATTTTTACGATCCTCCGTTTTATACTAATACTATTCTTAAAGCTATACTATCTACGATACCGCCGATTATACTCTTAAGAGCTACGATAGGTACTATACTACCTTCCTCTAGACGGTCTAGTGCTTGCCTTTGCGAGCGTTAATAGTCGTTGCTAGCGTTATAATCGTCGTCCTTCGTAGACTCTAGCCCTATTAAGTCTGTCGTTAATTATTAACGAGCACGCTAAGTAATTACTAGCTCTTCTAGTCGTTCTAGGGCCGATAAAGATCGAACGCTACCTCTAGCTACTCTTACCGAGCTACCGACTAGTTATAAATCCTAGAATAAGATTAATAATATATGTCGTATAGGGACGGGATAAGGAGGGTATAACTCGTAGTAGAAGTAGAGACAGTAGGTAGGAACTAACCAAGTAGATTGTGTTAGTTTGTTATAGGTTGCACCTTCTCCTAAGATATATCCCTTAGTAGGTTATATAACCTAATATTATATAACCTATATTACCTAACCCTAGAACTAAACTAGGTAGTTTAGTTTAGCTAGTATTATATAACCTATATTATATAACCCTAGAACTAAACTAGGTAGTTCGGATCTATTCTTAGGCAGTACTAACTAGACTGCACTTCTTAATACTCTTACTTAGGCTAGGTAGTCTTCTGCCTATACCTCGCATTTGTTTTCTAGTTCTTCCCTAGCACCTAATAATCTATTATAATATAGGGATAGAACCTTCCTGCTCCTTCCTTATGCAAGCTAGAGCTATCTTATAAACTCCTAAAACTATAGCCTATTCTTTAGTTTAGTTAGGCTATTAGTAACTATCTCCTTTATTAGAATATATTCTACTATAATCTTTCTCTACTACTAGAGATGCCTAATATAGTTATATATAATATTAATATGCTTAGATCTCTTATAGGTATATGCATCTTTAATAAGTATTAAAGCTGCTTAGTTGTCCTCTATAATCTGCACTAGCATTAGCTCTCTTACTATATTAGGATAGGCTTTAATAGTTAGCTAAAATAGGTATTCTCCTACTAGCTCTGCATAGTCTATCTCTCTTAAGAAAGCTGCTAGGAATTAAGATTGCTTTATATATGCATTTATAGCTATATACTTAGCTTCTATTATTAATATTGCAATAGACTTTTGCTTCCTACTTATCTAAGAAACTAGAGCTCCGTAGAGAAAGAAGATGCTTCTAAGGATTAAGACTCTATCTGCTTTGTCTATTGCGTAGTTAGAGTCTAAGTATCCTATTAGTCTCCTACTGCCTTTCCTAAATATTAATCCTAGGTCTTAGGATAACCTTAGGTATCTTACTAGTTTCTTTAGAGCTTGCAAGTGTCTCCTAGCTAGGTCTAAAACATATAAGCTTAGCCTGCTAAGAGAGAAAGCAATGTCTAGTCTTATTATAACTATAGGCTATATCTAGGTACTAGTTTAGCTTTAGTACTCTGTCTTATTGCCTCTCTTATTATATAAGCCTATTAGTTTTAGGCTGTTATAACTGTCTATTAGTAAGAGAGTTAGGTTAGCTATCTCTTTAGTTATTCCTAGCTTTGCAAGGCTCTCTTAGATAAAGTGTTCCTAATTAAGCTTTAAGGTACTAGCTTGTCTATCTCTTATTAACCTTATCCTAAGGATTTTCTCTAGTTCTCTAAGATCTTTAATCTTAAACACCTTACCTAGCTATTCCTTAAACTAAAGCATATCTTCTAGCTTTAGTGCTATAATTAGAATATTATCTATATAGGTTAGAACTAGAATGTTCCTCTTCTAGTAGATAAGAAGGCATAGGTCTACTTCTAACTATATAAACCTAATCTGTTTTAACTTAGAGACGCAGAGTTTATTCTAGTCTCTCGCCGCTTGCTTTAGTCTATAAAGGCTTCTTAGAATCTATAGAACTATATTAGGTAGAATCTTAACTCCTAGTAGTAGGATTATAAAGATTTCTTCTTAAAGACTGCTCTTAGTAAATGCATTGTTTATATCTACTTAGTAAAGTTCTAAGTCCTTCTTATAAACTATAGCTATAAACACCCGTAAGGTATTATACCTAACTATTAGCGTAAAGGTCTCTTAGAAATCGACTCTAAACTTTTAAAAGAAGCCTCTTACAACTAGTCTTGCCTTAAACTTCTTAATAGCTCTACTAATTAATCTCTTTATATTTAACACCTACTTTAATATTATAAGGTTTACTCTCTTTAGGGGAATAACTTCTATCTAGGTATTATTACTTCTTAATATAGTTAGCTCTTTCTAGACTGCATCCTCCTATATATATCCCTATTTAGGGTCCTAAATTGCCTCTTTATAGGACTTTAGAATAGGCACCTCTTATCTCTATATAGAGACTTAAGAAGCAAGTGCTGCAAATATAGACTCTTAGGCCTCTAATAGGGCTTTCTAGATCTACTCTTAATCTTAGCCTTAGACTTAGCTAAGGAATGCCTTATAATGCTTAGCACTTAGCTCTTCCTCTTATCTATATTCTCTCTATCTCTTCTAAAGCACTTGTCTTATAACTATACTATAAGCTTTTAGCTCTAGAGCTAGTCCTTTATCTAAGATAGATCTCCTTCTCTTTTAGCCGTAAGTCTAGTCCTAGTCTCCCTTCCGGTCCTTATTTTCCTTTCTTAGGTTCTACTCTACGGTACTCGGGGCGAGTATAGGTGCGCTGCCTACGTTACGTAATAGGCAAACTAAACTAGCTAGTTCGGTTAGATTACGTAACCGCCGAACTAAACTAGGTAGTTTAGTTGCTACCTGCGGTCTATTCCTAATCTTAGTATTCGCATGCCTAAGGTTTTCTTCTTTTAGATCCTCTATCCTCTAGTACTCCTCCTTATTCTTTAGTAGAGGTAGCAACTGCATAAAGAGTATCTAGCTAGGACCTATAGGTTTAGTTG
The DNA here is from genome assembly GCA_023512815.1 of Cercospora zeae-maydis. Taxonomy (NCBI): domain Eukaryota; kingdom Fungi; phylum Ascomycota; class Dothideomycetes; order Mycosphaerellales; family Mycosphaerellaceae; genus Cercospora; species Cercospora zeae-maydis. The sequence goes on along the minus strand of JAKLWY010000001.1, from coordinate 4,344,615 downwards.
CTATAGCTATAGGTATTAGCTTCTTTAGAGATCTACTAACTAGGTTCCTAATAGGTGCACTGCTTGCTTAGTTAAGCTTAGAAATATATAGCTCTATATCTCTTTTTTTCTTATACTTAAACTAAGTTGCAGTATTATAGGCTCTAATAGCCCGCATATTAGGCTCCTAGAAGAGCTATATCTTAGCAGTATTAGGGATATAGCTAATAAATATAGTATCCTTACCTCTATTTATTAGTTTGTCTAACCTTATTCTAGCTAGCTAGGACTTAGAGTCTATATAGACTACTGCTTTGCAACCCTATACTCTAAAGTATAATACCGAGGGTTAAATGCCTAAAAAGGCCTCCTCGGGTAATACTTTAAATCTATTAATTTCTAGGCTATTAGGAAGGGAATTTCTAATAACTATATAGGCTACTAAGGCTTCTAGCTAGAATTTAATAGGCATATAGGCATTTTCTAGCATTGCTCTTATATAATCTTTAGAGGTTTAGATTAACCTCTTAATAACTCTATTTTAGATAGAGTTATATACCTTAGTCGTATAGAAGGAAATTCTATATTCCTTCTCCTACTGCTTTAGTATAGTAAGAAGCTCTCTTGCTCTATTACTCCTTATAATCTAGAGGGGATTTCCTAATTGCAGCTTAGCTTTTACCTTCTAGTCTCTAAGGATACTTAGTACATCTTCCCTAGACTTTATTAGGAAAGTCTATTTCTTTCTTAAGAAGTTATTAATAATCTTAAGCTACTATTTATATCCTAGTCTTAAGATAGGCAAAGGGCTATAGATATTAATAGAAATAAAAGACAGCCTTTAAGGCTTCCTCTTAGTTTCTTTTCCCCTATATTTTTTTATCTTTACTAAGGAATATACCCTATAGGGCTAGTGTTCCTTTAGAATAGGAATCTAAGCCTTTAAGTTAGATACCTTATATAGGTTTCTAAGAAGACCCTCTCTAAAGTATATAAGTCTCCTATGCTAAAGTTCCTACTATTCTCGGAGTTTCTTCTAGGCTTTAAAGGTATAGGCTTTATTTTCTTAATTCTAATTAAAGCATAGTATTGCAAGTTCCTGCAAAGCCTTATTAATCTCCTTAATAAATAGCACTCCTCCTAATAGCTTTGTCTAGATAACTAGTTTCCTAGATAATAAAATAAGTATAAACTTTAGTAGTTAAATACTATACTGCTAGCTAAATTAGCTCTAAGAAATAAGATTAACTCCTAAGCTAGGCACTAAGAGGACATTCTTAAGTATAATCTGTTTTTCTCTTCTCTTACCTATTACTACGTCTTCTATATATATAGCTATTAAATAGCTACTACCGACCTTAATCTACTTTTTCCTCTAAAGAGGTTTTAGTTCTTTAAAAAGTAGTTTTTAGTTAGTTATATATAATAAAGCGCAAGAGTTAAGCAGCTATCTTAATAGCATATACTTGCCTTTTGCTTCTATAGTTAAGTATGCAACCTTATCTATATTATTATTCTCTAATAGGGATTAAGATACCTCTAATATTACTAAAGGTTCTGCATCTTCTTAGGCAGCATAAGCCTTCTTAGAAAACTTCCTTAAGCTTTGTCTTTTCTTAAGAGATTAGACTTTTAGGTTAAGTTTCTTTACTATATCTTTTAATGCTTCTTTATCTAGTAAGAATCTCCTTCTAAAGCTGCTCTCTTTAGGTAGTAATGCGTAAATCCTACACTACTTTAACTAGCTTACAGCTAACTAGGCGTGCATATCCATATCGCTAAGGCCTAACAGCCCTAGAATTAGGTGTATAGCAGTCGCACGCAGCGTAACAACGCGCAGTTCTCGTCTCTCTCGTCTCTAGGTAGCTAGGCTTAGGAATCCTCGTAAGCACTGCAGTTTGGATCGAGTAACGGCTACGCTCGCAGTTACGCTTCTACGTTTAGCTTACGAACCCTCGTGTTAGCTACATCGTCTCTCGTAATAGCTAGCAGGGCGGGTACGCATAGAACGTGTAATAATACTAGAACTATAAACAAGAAACGTAGGGTAGATAATTAATTAATATAGAGGAGAGCCTAAGCTCGCGCTTAAGTAGGCGCCCGAGCTGCTAAGGATGTGCGGTTTCCGCCTATTAATCCTCCCTTTCTTTGTGTCCGAATGGACACTCTAACAAACGACATTTTCATTCTAAAAAGATAGTCTAGCAGAACTAGCTTCTGCAAAACAATAACAAACTAAGTACTATTTATTCTTTTCTAACGTATTAGACGTTTATAACGTTACTATTTTCCTTCGCCGAACCGAACTAGCTGGTTTAGTTTACTATGCATGTGCAGCTATGCTAATCTTCTTAAACTCGTCTTCCTCCTCGTCTAGGTAGTTGGCGCTATCGAACGGGAAGTACTTTAACTCGCCCCTAAGGGCCTTCTTAATATGCAGAAAGAAGCTCTGCTCCTTCGCCATAGCCTTTTTAGCCTTAACTAAGCACTCGTAGAGCTGCGCGAATCTCTTCTTTGCCTGCGGGACCTAGACTTCTTCGTGCTACTTCTCGTAGGTAGCGCGGTCTATATGCAGAAGCGTAAGAGCCTCTTGGCTTACCTCTAGTTCTTCCTAGCTGCGGCGTCCCATTAACGCGTCTGAAACTGGCCTAAGGCCATTAAGCTGTTGCTCCTAGGGAAGTCTACGCTCCTGCGGCTTATTAGGAAAATCGGCGCCCGTAAACGTCTTAGACATTAGCAGCATTATAACATTGCTAACGAGAACCTCTACGAAGCCTAGGGTATTCTTTCTAACTAGCTCTTAATTACGGTACTTAATAAGCGTTAGGTAGACTATGCGTCGCGAGGAGACGCTAGGGTTTTCTCTATAGGCGATCGTCTAATGCATTAGCACTAAGTCGCTAGGCATAGTCGAGACGTTCTATAGGCGTAGGCCAGCGTCCTGCAGGCTATCCTTTCCTTAGTCCGAGACGTGGACTAGCGTCTGCTTAATGTCTAAGTCTTCGTCCTCGTTCTCGTTGTTATTAAGCTTATTAATTATATCGTGGATTAAACCTAGGTAGTCGGTGCCACCGACGACTTTAAACTTAGCGTATATAGCCTCGTCTTCTTCTTCGTCGTCTTCGTTATCGTTAGCAGTCTAGTTCTATAGCTTGCGGTTAGGTACCTATATAACTAGTCCGCGGCTAGGGTAGGCACTATCGAGAGAAACTATAGTAATCGTGCAGGCGGTTTCTCGTCTATCTTTCTATGCTGCTAGGGGGCCTTTAACAAACTTCTCGCCGGTAGCCTAGTTCCCCTTAATAATTGGGATCGTTAGGTCGATTCGGCCGGTAGGCTTACCCTACTAGTACTGCGCTGTTATCGGGTATGCGATAAATCTATATATAGCCTTGTCGCGTAGAGAATCTTAGGCGAGCATATTAAGCAGCTAGATAGTCGGGTCTTGTTGCATTAGCTGCTAGGTAAGGGAGAAGAATATGTTTAGCATCTATCTATATATATTGCGGCGGCGGCGGAGGTAGTAGCGGTATAGGTCGAACTCTTAGTGCATCTAAGAAACTATGTCCGGGTCCTTTGCCTACTAATTAAGAAGGCCGCTAAACACGTTAAAACTATCTTTAAGGAGCTTTCCGTTATAAGCCTTCTATGCATCTCGAATAGTCTCGAATTCTAAGTAAGACAGGCGGGTGTTAGTAAAGTCTAGCTTAATTCGTACAGGCCTAAGCTTATTATCGTTAGCCTCTAGATTAGACTCTTAAGCGGCTTCTGCGTCGCTGTGGTCGTCGTCGAACTAAACTAGCTAGTTCGCTTCGTTTAAGCTGGCACGCTGCTTCCCCTTAGCCTTCTTAGACTTCTTGCTCTTCTTAGACTTCTTTAACTTCTTTAGGGCGTGAGCTAGAGGTGCAGACGCGGAACCCTCGGCCTCTCCGATCTCTAGCTATAGGCGAGTCCTCTTCTTAGAGCTGCCGTCCTCTTTATTATTAGTATTAGCTTTACGCTTGGCCTTCTCCTAGGCCTTCTTATTAGCTGCTATCTTCGCCGCAGCCTTCTCTACGTTACGCAGCTAGTTCTTACTAGCCTATCGGTCTATTGCGTCTGTTTCCTATATCTATAGGTCTTTCTTTAAGTTGTCGGGCACGTCGTCGATCGAACCCTTCGCTAGTAGGCATAGTTTACGAGAGATATCCTACGAGTCGTAGAGGCGATTAGACGCCGTTATTATCGATTCTTCTATTATAAGGCTAACTACCTTAGCTATTTCTACTATGTAGGTGCGGCAGAAGGGAGGGCTAATGTCTAAGGACTCGTACTTGTTAAGAGGGATTATGTCTAGCTTCCCGTATATACTATCCTTATAGCGCTCTTCGAGGTAGTTAGCGTAGGGGATGGCAATATAGACGCGAACTTCTCCGAGATCTAAACAAGGCTTCTCGATCGCCTCGTTAATTAGATCGTCTAGTAGGTCCTTATTATAGCTATACGTCTTATAACGTATTACTTATTCTTTAGCCCCGCCGGCCAGTTCGCGTAGACGGACTAAAACAATTATTTCTAGCTCTAGGGCTATGGATCGAGAGCGGGTTACCGCGGCCTAGCCCTAGCCGGCTTCTTCTTGCTAGCGGCTTAGCGCTTTAAGCTTGCGGTCCTCGTAATAGAGGTCTCTAATCTTATAGTACAAATGCGCGAACGCATCCGGGCGCAGTTAGTCTTTGTCGGCGAGGTTTATTTTCTTACGGACCTAGCGCTCGGCTACTTCGCGGAAACTCTTAAACTCGTCGGAGGCTAGATTAAGGTAGCTAAGGAAGTCGTAGCCAGATTCGGACGGCTTACTAAGTGGCCTGCTTGCGGCCGAGCCTCTAGCTTTATTATTAGCGTCGGACACTCTAGAGAGCTTACTCTTAGGGATGATAAAGTAGGCGTCTATAACGGCGAAGCCGTTCTCGTCGATAATCTAAAGGTTCTTACGGCTAAATAGGTTTAGCTAGAACACAGCCTCTACGCTCTTAACGAAGCTAGCCTTTTAAAACTTGCCCGAGACATGGCTAGATGCAGGGCGGAATAGATTCTCTTTCTTTCTATTATAGAGAGCCTAGTATAGCATCTGTTTAGACTAGGTTAGGCCTAGCAGTCTAAGATTCTCGGCGGGGACGCTCTTGAATAGTATAAAGCGGCGGAGGTGCTAGCTAGCCTTCTTATAGATCTTAAAGGTGGAGTTAAGGAAGTTAAAATAGGGGAACTCTCTGCCCGAGCTAAACGAGTTCTGCAGCATATCGAGGAGGCCTTTACGCTTCTTAGCAAACTACTTGCCTCTCTTATAGATGTCTATTACGCCCTTAAGTCCTTCTAGTGCTTCTTCTTAAGCACGAGAGGAGGCCCGCTAGCCGAGTTCTTAAATGAACTAGAAGATAATAAAAGCGCGGCGGTCGTTGTCTCCCTAAATAGCGCTATAAACGGATCGCAGAATGGCCTGCTTCTCTTCTTCTGTCCCTGCGTTAGTAATAGCTTCTAGCATCTATGCACGAGTGCGTTGTCCGCCTAGCTTAGAAATATTAAGCGTAAAGTTGCGGAAATTAGCTAACTTAGAGTCGGCGGCATAGGCGAGCGAGTCGGGGTTAAAGTAGCGGACTACCGCCTTAGGCTTAGGGGTAGGCGCTTTAGCGGCGTCGGTTATAGTAATGTCTCTGTCGGCTATTATGCTAATAAGGTAGAGGGAGAGAAAAACGGACTATGCAGAAGGGAGTGTGCTATATGCGAGCGGAGGGAGCTAATTAGGGGTAAGCGGTTTCTTAAGCGAGTCTCTAAGCGAGTACGCTATGCGAGTGCGTAAAGCGGAGAATGCGTAAGTCTTTTAAATAGGTGGGTTTGTGCTAGCAGCGGTAAAGACAGTTAGTGTAGAAGAAGTTGTTATTATTATTATTATATAGAGTTTTCGCGGTTTGTTTGCTTAAAAACTCTGCATAACTGTCGTTACCGCTGCCGCCTGCACTTAGCGGCCCTAGGGTAGTTATTAGGCCGGAACTTCTTAATAGTTATTATGCTTAAGATGGATGTTGAGGTTAATAAGACTAAGAAGAAACTAGAAGAGCCGAAAAGGGGAGGAGTTTTATGCTTAAACCCGCTACCTAGACGTAAGGGTATTCGTAGCTATACGTTAGAGGATCCTTAGCGCTATTCGAAGTAAACTAGCTAGTTTGCTTTATTTTTACCGCTGGAAATAAGGAAGCATATGCGTGCTCGCGATTACTTTTAGGCAGCTGTTAGCTAAAATTAAGTAAGAGTTGCCTAATCTTATCCCTCGCTGCTCCTAGGAACTTAGGCTAGTTAGGAACTAGTGTTCTTCTAACGGTAGATCCTCTTATTTATAGTAACAGTCCTTTGTCTAGCTTCCTAAGGTCTGTTCTGCTTCCGCTACTAATCCTCCCTTTCTTGCAGCACTAGCTATAGGAGAGTAACAAGTAATACGTTTCTCCTTATTTCTCGTGCCGATTCGGACGTAGCAGAAACAATTTTTAAAAATTAGGGGCCTACTAGGATTCCTTTAGCATTAGAATGTCTAGCTAACGGATATACTCCCCCCTCCCTTCTTAAGTTATTCCTAATAGCTCGCCAATCCGGACCTAAGGGTGCAGATAACTACGCGGCCGTAGTTTAGGAGGTAGAGAACCTAGCTGCCCCGGATTAAAGTTATCCTCCTAAGAAACCACAGCTTCCGGATCCCTCTAGTACGGCACTAGCTTTAAGTTAAACCTAGGGAACGTATAGTAAAGGACCTCCCCGCTAAGCTCCTTAATCTTATACGCCTTCCCTTTACGAACAATAGCATGCATAAGAAACGGACCGCGCTATCGGTACCGCAGCTTATTCGAGAAGCTCGTTTTTAGTTCCGACCGGTAAACGACTACTATCTGTTTAGGACGAAGCTCCTGCTAATTAGCGTTCTTCTAGTTATTAAAATACTTAATATTGTGCTTCCGCAGCCGGTCCTGTCTAGCACGAGCTTCCTTAAGCGTCGTATGCATCCGTTCTATAGCAGCAGCTCGCATCGCTAATAAGGAAGGGCGGTTACGGACTGTCCCCTACTTAGCTACTCGGTAAGTACGGAACTTAAGTTCTATAGGCAATATAGCATCTCTGCCTATTATTATCTCTGCTAAAGTTAGCCCTATTATCTAGTTAGCCGTAGTACGTTCCGCCTAAAGGACCGAGGGAATGTGCTTAGCTGCAGCGCTTACTCCTCCGCCTATAAGCTTAGAGAGGGCCGCTAGAATTAGACGGTGTCCCCGTTTAACGATCCCGTTAGCCTGTAGATAGTAAGGGGAGATCGTGACCTACTTAATTCCGTAGCTAGTAAGCAGCGTCTCTTAAACATTCTCTCCGCCCCCGTCTATATAGATCTCGGCTATAGCCCCCTAGCGGCAAATTAAGTCCTCGTAGATAAACTTCGTAACGTGTCTAGCGTTGACCTTGCGATTGTCCGTTGTCCGTATTAATCGGGCCTCTAGCTATCGAGAAATAGCCTCTCTTGCAACAATAAGATAGAGCCCGGTGCTAATAAACACTACGTCTAGATACTATCGCTCCCTAAGATACTGTTTCTCGGAAGCGTAAAGTGGGCTAGGACGCTAGTGCCCGTTCCTAAGCGCATATTGCTAGCAACCCTTATAGAAACGAACTACTGCGGTATAAATACCGTCCTACTACTATCGTTTAGTAACTGTCTTATACGTCCGTTCCGGCCCCGGGTGTCTATAGTAGTCGTAGCAGGCAGTAATAATCCTTTCGCGATAGTTATTATCGTCGACAACTCTCTAAGGGATACTACCGATACGATCCTATCTTATAAGCTAACCCTCCTTACTTATATAGAACTTAAGTGCTCGTTTCCGTAGAGACCTATATTCTGTTAGGGTTAGGCCTAGCGGATAGCGTAGGTAAGTTAGGAAGAATGCGATGTTCCTCGAGTCCTAAGAGTAGGTACCGTTTAGCACTTCCTCCTCTAATTCCGCTCGAGTAGGGAATACTTAGGCGACAAGGTCGCAGGCAAAGTAGGCGAAAAACTAGTTATCGATTATCTTATCGATATCGCCCTCCTCTGCTAGTTCTCGGGTGTCCCGCTCTGTCGGAGGCTTGCGGGACAGTCTATCGGCAGCCGTATGCCTCTTCCTAGGGACATGTACTACATTGAAATTAAATAGCCTAATCTACGCTAGCCATCTTGTAACAGCTGCGTTCGGGAGGTCCGTAGCAGCCTTATTAAGTTAATGCACTAGCGTGTTAGCGTCTACTTCTAGCTAGAAGAAAACACTAAATAACTACGGACGATACTTCTTTAGTGCTTTGAGAACACCGAGACACTCGCGCTTCCTAGCGTTATAGCGTTGTTTAGAAGCGGAGAACAGTCCTAACTTAAACCGAGAAGGGTGTTAGATCCTGCTGTCTTTCCGGTCGCATTAAGATATATAGCATCCCTACGAGTAAAGGCTAGAGTTAACGCCTACTACGATTAGCCCTCCCTCTAGTTTATAGTCTAGCGCTACTAGCGCTAGCGCAGAGATAAGGAGTTCCGTAATCGCATCCTTAGACTGCTAATGTTCTTTCGTCTACACGAACTTAACGTCCTTTTTTAGGAGAGAAAAGAGCGGCCGCAGCAACTAGGCGAAGTCCTTAAGCTAGATCTTGTAGTATACGAACATTCCTATAAGAATTCGGACTTCCCTCTAATCCGTAGGAGTGGGCCATTTAACGAGCTTAGCTACTCGTTCCGCATCTAAGTGTCTGCTATGTTTATTAGTAACGTAACCTACTATCTTAATCTGTTTGTAGCATAGCTGCAGCTTTTCCCCGTAAACCGTTAGTCCTACTCTCTTAAGGTCGGCAAGCACCTCGTTTAAGTTCCTAATATATTCTACTACAAATCGGCGGAGCCTAGGCTTAACCTCCTTGTTGCTATACTTTGTTTTTAGACCGCGAATAGCTATATCGTCGAGGAAAGGTTTAGCAGCGTAAGGTATTTAAGCAGCAAGGATAAGTATAATAATTCGGATAAATTAAGCGATAGAGTTCGTAGCTCCCTATAGTAGTGTCGTCTAGCGTAGCAGGCCGAGAGGAGTATCGAAACCTATAAGGTCCCGACTTCTTACGTCTAGCGGAATCTAATCGTAGCTAGAGAAGATGTTAACTAAGGACGAGATTATATAACCCGCAAAAGCTTTAGAAAACCTATTCGTATTAGGAGGAAGGTTAGTATCGCGTATAGTTATAGCATTAAACTTCTATGCAGCATTAATTAGACGATATTTCTTTGGTTCTCCTAGGTTAGTCTTCTTCTTTACGAGAAAGTACGGATTCCGGTAGGCACTATAGCACGGTTTAAGAGAGCCTGCGTCTATACGCTTGCGGAGCATTTTTACGACTTCCCCCTCGAGAGAGCTCTAGAGTTGGAAACTAGGATGCTGCTATAGCTTATACGGGATAGTACGGATAACCTAAGGAGGAGTAATAGCAGGCTTAATACAACTAAGATGCTTAAAATCCTAAGCAAGTGCAGCTTCCCGATTATATAGCATCTTAGTTAGAAGATATAGCTCCCGATCTGTTAGCGAAATAGTAGGCTTAATTTAAGCGAGCCGTTCTAGAGTAAGCCTTAAACCTTTCGGAATACTAGAAAACTTTTTAATTAAGTATTTCCCGTTAAAGGGGCCCGTTCTAGGTAGCATAGCTTCCTCCGTAGCAAGTGCTTTCTTTCTCTAATGTAAATTACTACTAGGATTCGATCTATCCGTTATAGATACGTCCGCGTTAACGGATCTAACCTTATCTGCGACACGCTTGTGCATCGTAAACGCCCCAATTTCTAGAGAGAATTTGGCTTGCGTATCCGGGTCTAGGAGTACGTTTAGTGGCAGTTTACTACGGCGAACCCTATAACTCCGGCAGATTTCCTCGTAAATAACGTTAGCAACTGTAGCTCGTTCGTAGTCGCCCTTAGATTCGTATCTATCTTTAGAGTCGTAAGAATACTTATCTAGGAGGAGAACCTTAAGTTCTAAGTCCTATAGAAAAAAGAGGTTTCTAAAGCAGTTAGGAAAGAGCAGGTTACTAGGAGGATCCTCCTAGGAACAGAGCTCTAGGCTTCCTAAACGATGCCCGACTAGTTCCGGGAAGAGTAAGAATATAAGATTATTACATGCGTTACGTGTTAATCGAACTAAACTAGCTAGTTTACTCGGCAAGTTCCGCTAGCCCGTACGCAGATTAGTTAAGACTTTACTTAGCGCCCCTTCTATGACATTGGCATCCCTAATCGTTCCTAGTCGGTTCCCCCTTAGTGCCCGAAGCTGCCTATTTAGCTCCCTACTCCGTCCCGCGGCTGTCCCGAAGCTCCCCCTACTAGCATCCGTAAGTGCCCCGAAGCTCCTAAGACTACCCCTACTAGCCCCGGAAGCTGTCTTAGCAGTCCTAGAACTAGCCTTAGAGGCTCCTAGAAGTAGCCTAGGGCTCTTACTAGCAAGATCTAGCTATCTAAATAGATACTCCCTTAGCTCTATAAGGCGCTTTCTAAGCTTATTCCGCCCCTATTCGCTTCGACGCTTCGTAGGAGCTTTATTGCAAGAGAACCCTATACTATAAGAGCGGTCTTTGGCCTTAGAGTATACTAATTTATGTAGTATAGTAGATAAAAGCCTTTCCTAGAGGTCCGGGTTCTGCGTAAACTTATGCTAGAGGCCCCGGCAGAGGGTATTGTTAGACTTTTAGCTAGGACGAATTAGCGGGGATAACGGAGGGACGTTCCGAACTTGTTTCCCGATAAATTCTCTTATCTCGTTATAAGCCCCTAAGCCTTCGGGATCCGTATACAACTCTACGAGAAACTTATACTAGGCTACGCAGTTAAAGACTAGTCCTTCGAATTTAGGATCTCTAAAGTAGGAACGGTGCTAGTAACTAAGGTAGTTATGCTCGCCTTTATTCTTAAAGAAGATAGTTTTACTGCAAGGATGCTCGCAGATAGGCTTGTTAAACCGGTCCTCCTCTTCTTTAGTAAGCTTCCCCGCTAGTTTCTCGAGCATCCTATAGTCTAGCGCCGTGTTTACTCTAGGCACTAGTTTAGCTATCCTCTTAAGGATACTCTTTAGCTCGGTTTGGCGCGTTTTAGCCCTACCTATATTAGTGCTTAAGATCGGGCTAAAGCGGACCTTAGTACCTAATCTTTTCCCGACCTGCGAAGAATATCGTCTACCGTTCTATACCTATTGTTTCCTACTATGCCGGTGAAATAAACTAGGTTTCTACGGTCGTTAGCGATCGTACCTTCCTAGGAGCTATTATTATAGTTCCTAGAGAAAAGGCGAGTTCTTCGGGCCTACGGCCTTTCTAGAAGAGTTAGCGTCTTAGGATCGCTAGCAATAAAGAAAGTTATAAAGACGACAACTCCGTATACCTCTACGCGGACGTTACGATACATCCTAATAAAGGTAACCTTGCCTAAGACACTACGCATAGTAGCCGTAATATTAGTCGAAATAGAAAGCCTTAAGCTCCGAGCCCTCTCGTAGCTTATAATTATGCTCTCCGCTCCCTTATTAATTAGGATATCGTATACTTGTCGAGCCTCCCCGAGAGTCGTATAGACATAGATGCTTAGAACAAGCAGGTAGTCCTTATAGAAGTCTAGGAGGATACTATCCGGGTCCGCATATAGCTTAGAAGCAGGAATGTACGGCAACGCCTCTATACTAGAGACTAGCCGAACCGAGAGATCTACTGCTATTATAATAGTAATCTCTAGCACATTTTGTCGAACGATCTCCTCGTCCGCTTCCTCCTAATTAAGAGAAACAGATAAGGGCTATGTTTCGGTGTTATTCCACTCCTTCGCATCGAACTAGACTTCGTCGTCGCTTAGCTCCTCCTAGTTATCGGCTAAGGACACCTACTCTTCCTCGGGCTGCTTAAAAGAGTCGAAAGAGTCTATTAGGAAAGCATTAATCTCTAGCTCTCCGTACCGATAAAGGCCTACGTCGCCCTTATTATTATCCTCGCTCTTCTCCTTTCTAGACGCTTCGCTATCTTCGTCGGAATAGCTAGCGGAATTGTACTCCTATATCCTATTATAAATTTGAGCGAAGTTAATAGCGGAGGTAGCCGTGCCGTCTGGCCTCCGTTTTAACGCATAATAGCGCTCGAGTGCAGCGCTATAGGACAGATCTGCAGGCTTCCTTCCGTATAGGAACCGACTAAGAGCTTGCTGCCCGAATAGCTATAGTTCTCTAAGTTCTATAACTAGAGGTGCTCTAAGGAGCCTATTAGACTAGAACGCTTCCTATTCGTCTATAGGAATAGCCTTCTTAAGCAGGTTGTCTAATCTCTGCGTTTTCGGCTTAGCTCTTTGCGCCCCTTTCGCTTTGCCTCTAGGAGGGACTGCAGGACCGAATTAGGCATCCTGCATCTCCGCATCCTAGGAATTCGGAACCGCTAGAGTCTAGGATCTTCCCTATGTCTAAGACGAAGCCGCTCCTTAAGACGAGCTTGGTTTACCCCTACGATAATGTTCTATTATCTCTAGCAGTGCTTGCTCTCTGCGAGAGTTGCTAGTTCCCGTTTTAGCAGCTTGCTTCTGCTTCTCTATGTTCGCCTTCGCAGCTTTTGTTAGAGACGCAGTCGGGCGAGAGGGATTCTAGACGGCTTTCTAAGAGGACCGTGTAGCTGCATAGGCAGCGTTGTAATCCTCTTTATCCTCTTCCTCTCCTAGAACAAAGAGAGATCCTATAGGCTTATATTCCTCTATGTACTCTATGGTCCTAAACCTAGCTATGCTAGCGTTAATCGAGACGGGACGTTTACGCCGGTTGGACTTCTACGAGGCTCGCAGAGTATTAAAGCTAATACATTTGCTAACGTTAATCGGACCGATAGCTTGTTTAAGAGCTAGGAGAACAACTTTTAATCGAGGAGACTTCTTATCCTAGCTATACCCGAGAGGTCTTGTTTCTCCGCTAGCTCGGCTAGGACACATTCGGCGAGTCTTGTCCTTATAGAGAAATTCTTAATCTAGAAGCTAATTGAAGTAGGGGCAGTCTCTACTACGGTGGCCTTTTAAACTATACTCCTAGCAGGCTATACCTATCTTAATTTCTAAGGCAGCATAGGCTATAACTATAGCTTGGATCTCTAGTGCTTCCTCGTCCTTTTAGCTACTGCGCAGGGGTCTATACGCAGGTTCCTAGTTCTTTAAAAGAGCAAGGGCAAGGGCAGCTAATTGCTTAGTTAGCTTCTTAACGTTAGGGCTTACCCTAGATGTAGCGCTCGTCGCTGCGGAGACCGGATTTAGGCGAGGGGCAGTATTCCTTATCGCTTTAACTAGCTTTCCTGCTAGAATGGAACGATTATCCTTATATAAGGCTTTGTCGGTTTTATTCTTTTGCAACTCGGCTTTTGCAGCTAAAATTACTCTCGTAAAGTTACGAAACGTATAGGGACGATCTATATCTAGGTTCGCTTTATTCTAAATCTTCTTCCGCATAGGCTTGGATAGAGGCTTTAAAAACATCTAGGTACGGCTAAAGTTGTTTAGATCTTCTAAAGGAATTATAGCAGAAGAGATCTCGAAGTTCCGAATATACTCGGAAATCTCCTCTAGCTTATCTAGCTTCTGTAGGGATAGCTAGGAAAGGTACGACCGATCTCCGAGTATGCGCTAGCTATTAAACTCGCGATACTCTTTAAGAAGGTTGCTTTTAAATAGTCTGTAGTTACGACTTTCGTACCCTTCGAGCTTCTTAACTATAGGACGCTAATGTCGATAAACGTAGCTAACTAGCTTCTCGACTTTAGCAGCTTTATCGCCCTAGTCGCCTTTAAAAGTTCGGTATAGGTCTTTAAAACGCTTAACGAACTTAGTAACGTCTAACCCTTCGAAGTATCCTATCTCCTTAGAACTAGGCAAAGGCATAGGAGGTTGGCTTGCAGAAATTAAGGCTTAAAACTGCTCGACGCTTAAGCTAATAGTGGTGTTAATAGGGAGTTGTAGTCCTATAGCTCCTCGTCGACGAGAATAAGTGTTACCTGCTCCAATCGTTCCGTTAGGACGAGCTAAAAGGTTGGCAGAGCCTAGAGAGCTCCTGCCCGGTCGTTTAACTTCTCTATTAGGTCCGACAAACTAGGCAGGTTGGTGACGGAACTCTTAATTGCGATCCTCTGCACTAATATTATCCGAGACACTGCTAGAGTTAATAGCAGTGTCCGGGTTGTTGGTGCCGGCAGAGGAATCGTTAGTCGGATCGTTCGGCATATTTTCGGCCGAAGGTCGGTAATAACGAACTAAACCAGCTGGTTTAGTTAGCGTTAGGTAAAGTTAGTAGTAATAGTAGTACTAGTTTGTTGCATAACGAAAGGAATGTTCTCGCTAAATTAAAAACAAAACAAGAAACAGAAACTCTAGATCTAGATATAGCAAAAGGAAATTCGTAACTTCGTAAATTGCGAGTAAGGGTGGCTAGTAATACCCAGTAGTCACCTATAAACTTTCCTAGGGGTCGGTTTCTTAGTCCATCCGGCTTATAATAATCCCGACCCGTATCATTTTAAACGTCCGGCCCATCGGTGATCCCTCCGTGCTGTGTTTTCCTAGAGCCTTCGGGCAATCTCCGATGGGGAAGTGTAGGGGCCGTTCCAAGCCTACACTAAACATAGGAAGAGTTATTAAACCCTTCCGAAAACAGGGCAACCGAAGTTGCGAAACCGGGCAACCGAAGTTGCGAAACGTAGCCTTGCGGCGAAACCGGGGAGTGCGAGTAGTAACACAATCCTGTGTCCTTTCCCCAGCTCGCTAAACTCCGTGCAGCTCGTAATGTCGTATTTCTCGGCTATCCTAGCTATAACGACCCCTCTGCATAGGCATAGTAACCTTAAGCGAATCCTCGGAAAGCTATAGATAAGCTATACCGTTAGCCTTCTATAACTAATCGTCGGCGTCTTAAAACACCGTCGATTCTAAGTCGTAACAGGACTAAGGGTTTACGACTTTCTTAGGGTTAAAGACTATCCCCGTGCAGAAGGTGGCCTTAATGCTCTTAAGTTCCTCCGAGTTGTCTAGTTCCGCCTAGGCTTATATATAATGAAGTGCGTTCTAGCGGCTTGTCGTAATTAATCGCTTGCTTCTCGTGTCGTGGTTCGTGCTATTGGACTATAAGTAACTCCTTCCTTCTTTTCGTGTTTTCGGTAGTTCTTGTCCGTAGAAGATGTTATATAGCCCCACCTTCGGCTCCATTTTAATGCGTGAATCCTACACTACTCCAACTAGCTCACAGCTAACTAGGCGTGCATATCCATATCGCTAAGGCCTAACAGCCCTAGAATTAGGTATATAGCAGTCGCACGCAGCGTAACAACGCGCAGTTCTCGTCTCTCTCGTCTCCAGGTAGCTAGGCTTAGGAATCCTCGTAAGCACTGCAGTTTGGATCGAGTAACGGCTACGCTCGCAGTTACGCTTCTACGTTTAGCTTACGAACCCTCGTGTTGGCTATATCGTCTCTCGTAATAGCTGGCAGGGCGGGTACGCATAGAACGTGTAATAATACTAGAACTGTGAACAAGAAACGTAGGGTAGATGATTAATTAATATAGAGGAGAGCCTAAGCTCGCGCTTAAGTAGGCGCCCGAGCTGCTAAGGATGTGCGGTTTCCGCCTATTAGTAGTGTTCTTCTCTTTTCTACCCTATAGCTCTATCTCGGGTTAATAGTTCTCTTAGCTTTATTAAGGTGCGGACATTTAGCAACACCTCTAAAATATTCCTAGTCGCAAAGGTAATATTTTAGTCTTATGCCTTAGATCCCTTTTCCCTTAGCAAATATTGCTATTTCTTAGAACTAGTTTAGTCTAGCTTTATATAATTCTAGCAGCTATAGTATACTCTTATATAATATAGACTACTAGGCAAGGATAGTATCCTTTATGCTTTAGTATGCCTTAGGCAAGCTATTAAGGAGATGCTTAAGTCTCCTCTCTAGCTCCTTATAGTATGCCTCCTAAGGGTCTACCTCTGCAATCCTTCTAGCTATACTAGCTAGTTATACCTATGCCTTTCTAATTATTATATCCTCTATTATCTAGAAGTTTATAAACTCCTAGATATATGCTATTGCATATATAGTATATATCTTGCTATACTTAGCTCTTATCTTTTCCTATATCTTTAAGGCTTATCTCTCCTTAATAGTCTCCTCCTAATTATCTTCTAATAGGCAGATTATTATCTCGTACCTAGTAGTAGCATTAGCCTTAACCTATTCTAGGTTACTTCTTAAGTACCTTAGGCTAAGCACTAATAGTAATAACTCTATAGAAGACTTAGGTATAGTCTCTAAGATAATCTAAAATATATCCTTTAATTTAAGGTAGTCCTATAGTAGGCTAAACTATTATCTCTAGTTCTCTTTGCATAGTACTAGTATAGCCCTTCTCTTGCTAATTCTACTTGCTAAATCTATTTCTACAAAATTAAACAAATAACCTAACTCTAGAAAACATAAGCTCTTTTAATCTAATAGTAGTTTCTAGATAGCTGCTTTCCCTTATTGCTAAGACTCTTCTTTCTTAGCTAAGGTGTCTAAGGACTCTTCTCTCTTAGGGAAGTTAGTTAGGTTCTTAGGTAGAGAACCTCTAAAAGATCTACCTTCTTAGAAGGACACTCCGGCTAGTTCTAAGGTATTAGTAGTACTCGGTGCTTAGGCTTAGTCTTATCCTTTTAGGTGCTGCAACCTAAGGCTTATCCTTTTCTCTTTATACTCCTAATAAGGTATATGCCTTACTAGGTTTTTCTCTATCTTACCTACCCTCTAGGAACTTCTAGTTTATAACTAGAATCTTCTAGAGCTTCTCGGTAGTATAGATAGGATATACCTTTAGTCTCTTATATGCTCTTTTCCTGCTTCTCTACCTAGTTAATACTGCAGGTCCTATAAGGGGTAAAACGTGTTACTTTAAAGAGGAGAAGGCTAACTCTTACTACCTAGGGCCTCTCTGCAAACCCGGGCTTATAACCTATTATATAGGGACGGGATAAGGAGGGTATAACTCGCAGTAGAAGTAGAGACAGTAGGTAGGAACTAACCGAGTAGATTATATTAGTTTGTTATAGGTTGCACCTTCTTCTAAGATATATCCCTCGGTAGGTTATATAACCTAATATTATATAACCTATATTACCTAACCCTAGAACTAAACTAGGTAGTTTAGTTTAGCTAGTATTATATAACCTATATTATATAACCCTAGAACTAAACTAGGTAGTTCGGATCTGTTCTTAGGCAGTACTAACTAGACTGCACTTCTTAATAATATATAGATATAGCGACTAACCTATAGTAAAGCTTTCGAGGCTTTTTATAACTAGCGCTAGTAGATAGAGACCGCGAGATATTAATAGAAGTATAGAAGGACGTTAATAAACCCTATAAAGTAGAATTTAAATTAGCGAACTTTATAGTCTTAGGAGTTCTTCTAGGAGGGTATTAACTGCAATTCTATAGAGCTAAAAGTCGTATATATTAGATGCGATTCGGTGCTTAAGCATCTAGGACTAGGAGATAGGACTAGGGCATTAGCGAAGCATCTATACTCTATAGACTACTAATAAACTGCTTACGAGAGGGGAACGATAATAGAGATAATTAGTGCTATAAGAGCGAGAGCTATAAGTATTTGCGTACCCTATACTAGCTAGGCAAGCTAACTATAGATACTAACTATAGATGCCGACTATACTATATACTTGCTTTTAATAGCGCGAATATTACGAACTATATATAGAACTTATATAAGCTAACGCTACCTTTATATAGGATTAATAGAAGAAAGGTTATACTAGAACTAATTATTACTATTACTCTAAGTTCCTAGAGTTATATAGCTTAATAGTTTCTAAGCTCGGCTTGCCTTTAAACTTCTTCGAAAGCTCTACTATCTAACGTACTTATAAGTACCTCGTAGAGGAAGTCGGCACTATCGATTTTAAGAGTATAGGTACTATAAAGACGTATATTTAGGACACTATCGCTTAGTCCGAATAGAAGCTTAAAGAATAGCTTACTAGTACTTTCCGCGTAGTAGTTGCGCTTAATAGATAGTATGCTAGCACCTTGCGAGCATCCTTTCTTACTATTAGATACTATTAGATTAACGATTAATAGAGCTAGCACGAGGCAATACTAGCCTTCCCTTATATTATAGGCTCCTATACTAGTAATTATCTTGCTAATATACTCTACGACACTCTTACCTAATTTAATATATATAAAAGACTTATAGCTCTTACTATAGATAATGCTGCGAATAATAATACTCTTTATGCTGCTATATATGCTTAAGCCTCCCTCCCGCATTAAGTACTTAGCTAATATATTAAAGTATGCAAGCTATTAATATCTGCTCCTAATAATATACGTATATTATAAAACTATTAGTATTAATATATAATCTCCCTCTTCTACTACCGGAGTCCGAGGAGATAGAGATTTCTTGTCTAGAACGGTTTCTATACTTCGCATACGTTATTTAACTATTATTAAAAGATTTCTTTACTGCTCTAAAGATTAACTCTAAGAACGAGCTATAGGAAAGATAGAAAGAGGAGGCTAATATACGCGCGCTTAACCGGATTAAACTAGGCCTAATAATATAGGGCGATATTAGGATTCTAGCTATTCTTCTAAAGGTACTATTCGACTATCCTTCGCTCGGAAAGTTACGTAGCCTAGTATAGTCGTTATATATAGTTAGCAAAAGCTTATACGCTTAAGATAGGTCTATAAGCTAGCTATAAAGGTTAACTCTAGTATATAACGTTATAAGGCATTTATATAGTTATAACGAGATCGATTATAGGATCCTTTACTATATCCGAAGTAGTATAAGCGATAGAAGAAAGTCCTCGCTATATAACTACTACGACTAATATAAGATATAAAGACCCGCTAGAGCTCTACTACGATTATACTTATCCGCTACTTACGACTACGAGATATTATCGATAAGTTTATCGAGAATTAAAGCTAGCCTAAATTAAGCCTAGGTTATATAGAGTAGAAAAGAATCGAATATATTATCGACTTTATGCTACTATTCGCGGAAGCTACGACTATAATTAGCACTACTAAAGGCCTAACTATATACCTTATCCTTAGGTACTAATAACTATAATACCCTCTTCGATATCCTCGATATTATAGATAAGAAATTAAAATATAAAACCGAGCTATAGTAGTAAGAGATCTACGCTACGCTATAGGCTACGTTTACGAAACTCGTTAAGTACTATACTACTACCTAGGACTATTTTAGCAATATATATAGCATTATAATCTTACTTAATCTAGCGATAAAACGTAATTTTTAGAGTTAGGACGCCTTTTCCGGTAAAGGGCTAGACTCGTTATTTAAGGACTACTACTAGTCTAAATTCCGCCTTAAATATACGCGATATAAACCTATAGCAGCTGCGACTAGGGCTAAGTCTTAATAGCCCTTACGCCGCTCTGCTACCTCCTTTGCTATAGGCATGCGTTCTATATCTAACGATAATAACTCTAACTCTACCGATACTCTACGGCTAATATCTTCTATTATTCAATCTTCTACTAAACTAGATAAAGTTACGCGCTATTAATATATAAGGTTTAAAGACTCGAACGCTTATTCTATTAACTTATTAAGCATCTACTACGCTTCTAGAAACTTATCGCATTAGAGTATCCCGTATATACGCTTATAGCACGCGACTTCCTATATATACTAGTAGCTAGTATAGGTTATAAGCGAGACTTTAGTATAGTAAGGCACTAGAGCTGCTATAATTAATTATACGACCCTTCGACGTTTAGTAATATTATATACTATCGCTCTCGAGAGCGTAATAAGTAGCAGTAAGCTCGAGATGCCCTAGTAGAGGAGGCGCCGCTAATATTAAGTACGTTCTAGCCTTTAGTACCTAAAGTTAATATATAGTAGTACTAGGTTTAGATAGATTATAAGGCAATATTAAGTTAGAGGAGGTTCGAAGCAATTAGCGATAACGAGGAACTTATAGCTTCGAAACATACTCGCAAGAGTGCACGTAAGCGAAAGGAGTTATTTTCGCGAAAGCTAAGTAGTGCGTACTAGCCTTAATACTCTATATAGTATAGTCGGCAATAGTAGTCGGCAGCTATAGTTAGTATATGCATTTAGAATACTTTATATGCATATCCTTAATCTAGATCTTTTGCGAGTACTAACTTATTCTTTATACTTATATATTTTACTATATATAGAATTGCATCCTTTATCGATTCTATTAGTAATATTCCCGATTATAACTTGTTTTTCTACGGACCTAATAGTTTTAGTTAGATCCGGAGTTAGGACCTATCCTAGAACTAGCGACTATAAGACCCGACCTAACTCGATTCGGGTTAGGTCCGAAGACCTAGCTACTTAGGTCTAGGTCTAGGTCCTCTAAGAACTAACCTAAACCTAGAACCGACCTAATTTGCAGGACCTATTCTAACCTCTAATACCTAGGAACTAAAACGCAACCTATAAAACTATTAGCAAAAGGTCGAAGAATTTAATAAAAGAAAAAGGGGCCTAATAAGTAAAACCTCTCTAAGACTTTACTTACTAGGAACGGCTAGTATAGGAATCGAACCTATAACTCCTAGTATATAGTCGCAAGAACGGAAGAGTATAAATTAACTACTTATATAAGCCGATAATAAGCTAGGATAATACTACTATACTAACTAGCTACTAATAGAACCTATAAGTACTAAACTAAATATATACCTTATATACTAGGAACTACCTCTATTAGATAAGATATCTTAACTAGAAACCTACTAGAGTATACTACTAATAATACTCTACTTATAAGGACTTATCTATAGGCGACTATCTATAAATAAAGGAAGATTCTCTAGAAGATCGAGAGGAATCGAGACTAAAGGATCCTCTATTAACGACTAGATTTCCTCTACTACTATAATTAAGGCAACCTTAGCTTCCTACGCTTTAACCTCTTTCGCCTCTTTTATATAAAGTTACTTACGTAACTAGCGCACCTTCGCGCGATATTTAAAGAGCTTCTACGTTAATAAGTCTTTCTCTTTCTCTATAGCTTCTAGGTTCTAAGTAATCTTCTAACGTATATAGCGTATCCTCTCGTACTTAATTCGAGTAATCTAGAAATTATACGACTAACTATATAAAGCATACTCTATATAACGACCCGACCGAATATTAACCTTATACTCCTTTCTAGCCTTTTCGTAATAATAATATCTTATAGGCATTATAAAACTATCTTCTAAAATATAATAAGACAACTCTTATTTTTGTTTCTTAGTAGTTTTGTCCTTAGACGACTTTACTATTATAATATAATAAGGAAAGGATAATAAAGGAAAGGGAATAAAGAGGATCTTAAAAGAATCGGGACGATTCCGCCTAGAGGGGAGATAGTATTACGGTTTATAATTAGCTAGACCTAATTACGAGACTATTACGTATTAGAAAGGGAGCGACGCTTAGCCTTTAGAGCTTAGCAACCGCCCTAGTCTACTAAGCGACATAAGAAATATAGAGCGACGCAACCGCTTAAGAGCGACGCGACCGCTCTTTACTATAGCTACTGCTCTTAATAAGAGAAGGGAGGATCTCTTATATATATAGTAGCGATAAGTATCGCCTCTCTAGATAGTTATCGCGTATAACTTACTATTTAATCTTACTAAAAGGAATTTAAGACTCTTAGCTTAGATATTAATACTTCCGCCTCGTTCTTCCTTATAGACACTCGACAAGCTTAATCCTAATTAAACTTAGCTTCTACTTAGTAATATTATTAGGCTCGACCCTCCGGTTAAAACCTAATATAACGACGGCTTCTACGGTTATTGCTATTATATTTCTCGTTACTGCTCCTTTCTATAAAGCGTCCTTAAAGATATTATCTTCGAAATATGCTTTATATCCTTAATTACTTAGAAACTCGTTATAAGCGAATTTCTATATACTTGCCTTATTTAAGATATATATAATAAGAAAAAAGGATAAGCGCGACGACGAGAGAACTGCTAGATAGGAGAGGCCTCGAGGCCTCTTAATACGCTACTATCTACCCCTAGCGATAGCAGAATATCGACGAGGGCAGAGGGCGCCCGAGGGATAGAGGCTAGCACCCTCTAACCTAAGGGCACTCTTAGAAGCCCTAGCAACTACCTACTAGCTCCTAGGGCTAGTAGACTACCTAAGAGAAACAGATAGTAAGTAAAACTATTTAAAAGAATATACTTAAGCTCGCTATAGACATCTAAGAAGCCCTAGCCTCCTACTAGGCCTAAACTCCCTCCTCTCTTCTCCCTCTCCTCTAAAGAGCCTAGTAGGCTCTCCTCTATTAGGCCTATTGCTAGGCTATCGACAACACCTTCTCTACTATCTAAAGGGACCTTTAGAAGCAGCAGCTAGCTGCTACCTCTACCTCTATAATATAGGCCTAAAAAGCCTAAATTTAACCTATAATACTAAGGCTGCCCCTATAGCCTTAGGCATCTAACTAGATAGTAACTATTAGAATAGGGAACCTAGAAGAAAGAGAAGCAGTAAAGAAGCAATTAAACGAAGATATTAGAAAGAAGATTAGAACCTAGAAGGCAGCTATAGTATAGAAACTACTAAGTAGGGATATTAGAGTAGTAACCTACTCGACCTACGACAAAGCAAAGATAGAGGAAGATTTAGCTTAGCTAAAGGAACTATAGCCTTAGGTAATAGTATCTAAACTAATATATAGAGTAGTAGTATATAGAGTAAGGGCAGGATAGTAGCTAGAAGATAAGACTAGCTAGAGAAAGATAGAGGAAGAGAACCTAAGATAGATTCTAAACCTTAGAATCGAATAAGCAGTCTAGCTTAAGAGCCTAATAGCTAGGAAGGGATAATAACACTCCTCGGCCGTAATAGTAATATATAGTAAGAAATAGGCAAAGGAGATTACTAAGAAGGGCCTTCTATATATAGGTACTATTCTTATAGTAGAGCTATATTACCCTAAATAGAGAGTAATCTAATACCTTAAATGCTGCTAATTTAAATATATCTCCCTATACTATAAGGAGACTAAGGCTATTTATAGGAAGTATGCGGGCTCCTATAAAATAATAAACTGCATATTAATAGAGAATAGGTATAGCAACTATAGGGGCACCTACCTAACCTAGTCCGTAAGGTGCAAAGTTAAGCAAGTAGCTAAGGTAAAGGCCTAGGTATTCTTCTACTTCTTTACTAAAAAGTAGGAGGAAGCTAAGGCCTTAGCAATATAGAGCGAGTAGACTTAAGTATATAATAAAAAGAGAAAAGGGACCTAGCTAGAGCCTACCTTAGGTAAAGCTAAGATATAGAGAATAGTAAGCAGACTAGGGAGGCTAAGAAGTAGTATAGCTATAGCTAAAGTAGGGGAAAGATAGGCAAGCAAGATTAGATTCCCCTAGAGCTCCTAAATAGACAATAGCTTCTAAGAGAACTATAACATTGCAATGCTAGAGCTAGCTACCTAGCAAACTAGTAATAAATAGCTATAACCTAACGATCTACTAATATAATATTAACTATAGCCTAACTATATAAAGAATCCTAGTATAGGAGGTAGACCTAAAGACAACCTAAGTTATTGCACTCTAAGAACCTTAGATAAACCTATAGAATAGGAGAACAATTTTATAAGAATACTACCTAATTCTCCTAACTACTAGATACCTAAGAGTAGCTTTACTAGTCTCTAACTAACTAGATAGCACTATATAGAAACTAGTCTACTACTAGATAGGAGACCTTATCTTAATAGAAATCTAAACTAGCCTAGAGCTAGTAATAATCTATAACTGCTATAACCTAAGCGGACTAACTAGCTACTTCTAAGTAGGGACACTCTAAGAAGCGGAGAAAGCCCTAGAACAAAGTAGGAAGGTAGACTATACCTAATAGATACTGCTTAGAGACTTTAACCTCTACTACCTAAGATAAGGAGCTAATCTAGCCTATATACTATATAAGATAGCAGATAAGCTACTAAAAATAATAGCAGAAGCTAGGATGCAATAAATCCTAGAGCTAGGCATAGTTACGTAAGAAAAGCAAGGAGCTAGCTGCTAGATACTAAACTTAGTATTTATAACTGCCTAACTTTAATAAAATATAATTACCTATAAGGCAGTACTAGAGATAACAAATAGATCGGACTATATCCCTATTATTACTACTATTAATAATACGACCCCCTTCCTAAAACAAAGCTACCCTAGGCCCTAATAGAAGAAGGCTAACTAGGAAGAGGTGCAATAGATTCTCTAAGAAAGGCTAGACTAAGCCTAACTCTAGAATGTCCCTCTTACTACTAAAGCTAAAATAGATAAGATAGCTACTTAGGTGCAAGAGGCAATCTAAGATACTATTGCAGCAGTAATCCCTAAAGCTAAGCCCTTAAACTTTACTAAAGAAAGCTAGACTCCTAAGAGTTAGAGGCTAATTAAGCTTACTAGAAAGATAAGAAGACAATAAAAGAATACCTAGATAGACTAAGTATACTAGGCATATATCGCTATAAGCAAAGCAAGAAACAAGCAAATCTAGAGGAATACTAACCTCGCCTAAAGGAAAGTAGTGCGGAAGGTTATAAACAATCTAAAAAAGATATAAAGACTAGCTAAATAAGTAAGAGAAGGGGCTAACTAAGTATACTAGAACCCTTAATTCCCGGAGATATAGGGACCTAACTAAGAGAAGGAGGATAATAATACTAGGAAAGCAAGGATCTTAGCTAACTACTTCTTCCTAGCAGAGAAACTAGCTAACCTAAGTAATATCCTAAATATATAATACCCCTACCCCTTTTATATAGAGATAGAGGTCTTAGAGGCAGAGGTAGTATAAGTGCTTAGGAAACTGCTAGCTAATAAAGCCCTAGGGCCCGACTAAATCCCTAACCTAATGCTTAAGGAATATAAGGCTACTATTGCACTAGCCCTTGCTAGGCTATTTATAGCATGCCTTAGGCTAAAACACTACCTATAACTATTTAAACACTTAGTAACAGTAGTCCTTAGAAAGCCCTAGAAGCTAGACTACTCTAAACCGGGAGCATATAGACCTATAGCCCTGCTAAATATACTAGCTAAGATACTAGAGGCAATTGTTATAAAAAGGATATCTAAGGAGATAGAGACTAGGAAACTCCTCCTAGAATCCTAGATAGAAGCTAGGCTAGGAAGGTCTATAGCCTTAGCACTTAATCTTATTACTAAATAAGTTAAGACTATCTAGGCAACTAACCCTAGGGCAGTAGTATCTATGCTCTGCCTAGACATCTTAAGGGTATTTAATAATATCTCCTATACTAGACTACTATATAACCTTAGACTTAAAGGGTTCTTTAGCTACCTTATAGGATTTATATAATCCTTCCTCTAAGATAGAACTACCTGCCTTAGGCTAGGGGACTTTATAGACTAGCTAAGACTATAAAATATAAGCATCCCTTAAGGCTCTATACTATTACTAATCCTCTTCCTCTTCTTTATATCTACCCTCCTCCTAACTCTTTAGAAGAGAAGAATAAGAGCAATAGAATTTATAGATAACTCTAATATCCTAACCTATAGTAATAGTATAGAAGAGAACTATAGGTAGCTAGAAAGAGCTTACTAAAAGTGCCTAAACTAGGCTAGCAAATATAGAGCAGCTTTTATACTATAAAAATACTAGCTAATCTACTTTACTAGAGGGAGACAATATAACCTTAGAGTAATAGTCTAAATTTAAGGATTTAAGGAGGGCCTAGTTCTATCCCTTAGACTCCTAGGGGTATAGGTAGATACTAAGCTATAGTAGGGACTCTATATTAAGAGGGCAGTAGAGAAGGGAACTAACTAAATGCAGTTACTCTAGAGGCTATGCAAGTCTATATAGGGTATATCCTTCTAGAAAGCAAGATACCTATATATAGCGGTAGTTAGGCTAGCAATAATATTTAAGTGCACTACCTAGATAGACCTAGAGGGCACTAAAGGATATAGGAAAGGGCTTACCTAACTACTAGAGAAAGTGCAAAACTAAGCTCTTAGGCATATTATAGAGGCATATAAAAGTGTCCTAGCAGCAGTACTTTAGAGAGAGGCAGACATCCTACTAATCTACCTATATATATAAGACCTAGTAAGATAGGCAGCTAAAAAGAATAAGGACTAGGCAGTATACTAATATATTTAAGATAGGTGCAGAGATATTGCAAAGTAAGTATAAAGAACTAAGAGATATAGATAAGGGAATACCTAACTAACCTAAAGCATAAGATAAGAAAGGATCTAAGAGATAGTTGCAAACTAAGAGGCCCTATAAGAGGCACCTAGGAAAGACTAGTAGATGCATAAAAAGTAGGAGAATATATAGAATAGGCTTAAAGCAAATAGGAATTAAAGGAACCGAGCCTAAGTAGCAGCCTAGACCTTAGATAAAACTAATATAGGCAGATACCTATATAAAGGATAGTCTAGGCTAGAGAGTATAATAGCTATACTCCTTAGGACTAAACACATTAGGTTTAAGGCCTACCTAGCTAAGAGGAGAGTCCTAGGCATCTCCTTAGACTGCATATATAACTAAGGATATTAAACTCTAAAATATATCTATATCTTCTGCCTAGAGAGGTAGAGAAATAGGCAGGCATTATTTATTGCAGCGGGCTTAAGCAACTAGAAAGACCTTATAAATACTAAGAAAGGACTGCTAGCAATAGCTAGGTAGCTAATCTAAGAAGGGGTACTAGACTAATTCTCTCTTATAAAAGAAGAGGAGCTCTAGAGGATCTAGGAGGAGGAGGAGGAGTAGGGACCTAGTAAGAGAAAGGACTTCTAGCGTACCTATGTTTATCTAAAAGAAATGCATGCCCTAGAGTATAGAGCTACTAACCTATAGAGATAAAAGGAAAGTAAGAGGTTTTTATAGCTAAGGGCCTTAGCCCTAAGCTTTTCCTTTCTAGATAAACAAGTAGTATACGCTGCGTACTCCTCTATAGGAGATAGAACGGCAATTAAACTTATCTATCTATCTATATACTTGCCTCGTATTAACCTATCGCTAATAAGTAGACTGCCTACTAAGAGAGATAGTATATACTTACTGCGACTTCCTTATCTATTATACTAATTATCTATAATAATTAACCGTATTAGTGCGTCTCTAACTATAGTAAGAGCCTTATTTGCACTATTATAGGAAGATTACTAAAAGATTTGTTCTTTGCTACCCGCAGCGGTAAGCGCTTCTTTTAGAAGGTCTCTATTATTAAAATAGAAGTAGATTTGCTTTTCTATATTAGTATTAGATTCTATATAGAAGGTATGCTTATATACCCCGTAGTATATCGAGGCAAGGAGAGATACTAAGGTGCGAAATCTAGCTTAGAGATATTCGGCAGAGACTAAACTATTAATTTGTCCTTAGATGCTAGCAATAGCAGCTCGGGCGGACTAAACGCAATATAGAAGCTAATTAGGCAGTTAGTCGCAAGCTTATGCTAGAAAAAGCAATTTAGCTATACTAACTTCTATAGCAATATTATTAGTTAACGAAGTAAGCAAATGCGTGTTCTAGATCTGCTAGGGATTGTCTTAGGTATTCCGCAGATCGTTACGCGCCTTAAATGCAGCGCGTTCTTAATAGCGAGGATAGTTAAGCAGCTATTATTATAGATAGAACTAGGGACGCGGGTAGAAGGCCGGATAACTACTAACAAAGGTAATAAAGACGAGTAAGGCGAAATTAGAGATAGATCTTTCTAAAAAGTTGCACTAAATAGTAGAGCGACCTCTTATAAGTATCTAAGTACGATAGATAAATTAGGGATAGTTCTAAGAGGGAGCAGAGGACTATAGGAAGATAAATAGCCCGCAGGATCTTAATAGCCTAGTATTGTCGCCTAGCTCTATTAAAAGGGGAGTATAGTTTATATTGCTCTTTACGGACCTAAGTCGATAAGTAGGGCAGGTTTCTATATAAGAGATATTAAATAGTATATTGC
Organism: Cercospora zeae-maydis; assembly: GCA_023512815.1. Lineage (NCBI taxonomy): Eukaryota > Fungi > Ascomycota > Dothideomycetes > Mycosphaerellales > Mycosphaerellaceae > Cercospora > Cercospora zeae-maydis. The sequence goes on along the minus strand of JAKLWY010000001.1, from coordinate 4,316,528 downwards.
GACGAATAGCAAAAAGTAGTAATATGCTAGTTACCGTAACTAGGCTATAACCTATATAACTAGTTATACTAGTTATAGCCCTTACTATAACTCGCATCTCTATCGTACCTTGCTTATATACCTTAGAATTGTTAGTATATCTATATTCTATATACTATAAAGTACTAGGAAATTGCTTTAGTAAGGCTCTACTTCTTATAGTAAGATACTAAACTTGCATTTTCTATAGAATCTTAGAGGCTTTTGCTCGTAGATAATTTAGCTTACTTACTAGGCTCCCCTTACTTACTAGGATGCTACCCTTGCTTCTTAGCCCTGCCCTTACTAAATCTAAAAAGTAGTTATATATAACTAATAGCAAGTTATACGCCTATTTACTCGGTTATAGCTAGTTACGTAGTTATATGCTTGTAACTGTAACTAAAGCCCTAATACTAGCGAAAAGGCCTTACTATACTAGAGCTACTGTCTTTAGTTAGTATTATAACGTGCTACCGAATTTGTCGATAGGGCGTCCTACTTAATGTAGTTAGCAACTGCCGTCTGTTCGTGCTACTAAGCTTGTCCCGCAGTTAATTGTCTCTCCGCTACTAGTGCCTAGTGAAACCTATTAACGCTCTAGGTCGATCTTAGCAGTCTAGCTCAAATCTGCACGATTTCGTTCGGGTTCGCGCGATTGCTGTCGATGGTTAGTACTACTGACGATGGTTATCCAGTTCCGCGACACCGCCGATGTATTTAAGGTCAAGGAAATAGCGACGGTTCTATGTTATGGCGTATAACTGCTCGACCGGTGTAGCTAAACATAGCTAACAGTATGTGCTACACATATCTGGAGTGTTTCGCCTGACTATGATTCAAGGCTGGAATAATGTAGGCATCTGGACGAGTACCTAAACACTGGGTGTATGTGTCCACCTTGACCACAGAACCCAGCAACTAGTTCTGAAGTTACCCCCAATTTTCTTCAAGCTGTTCTGGGATTCTAGCCCCAAGACTGACGAGTTTCTTCTTGTGCGGCCGATCTAACGAAAGAGAGGCTTTGACGCGTCTATAGTACACTAAATTGGGAGGAACAGGCCTGTCTTCTCAAGTGCGATTTCGACATGGCGGTGAGAGTGTAGCCCGTTGGTGACAGCGTGTGAGCAAATTCTAGCCCACAAATGCACTCCAACAACGAATTAGCCGTGTGCAGCGAATGGACCACGAAACCCATGCCTTTGCATACCACAAGGCCCAACTTGTTCCTGCTCGTAGTGAAAGTATATGTTGATCCATCTTACTATCCTGCTCTGATACGTTCCAAGTTGCCGTGTATAATCCTGTGATCATTCCATTGATCTTGGTATCCGGTCTGCCTTTCCAGGGCTGTAGAAGCAGCGTCAGTCTTGGGTTTCAAAAAGAGACACTGCTGCTGTGCAGTTCTTGTATCAGTTGCGACACGGCCCAAAAGATCGCACATCAGCTTCTGCAAGAGGCTCGTATGCCGATCCTCACGATCAATCGAGCCCAAGCTCCAGCAGAAGGTTTCCCTCCAGCGAACCCTCTTTGAACTACAGGATTCAGCGCAGCGCTTTTCAGTCCGAGTCGCTTTTGACGTGTTTCCAGAGAGACTGCGCTTCGGCCAAGATTTCTGCACTGCTCTCGAGCCTTTGATTCGTGCGCGGGACTTTCTAAGTGGATGTTTTACCAACAGTAGCGAATTCTGTTCCGCACACGCGTGCTCTCATCCCATCTATAAATGTTGCAAGCCGCTCCGGACTACACCATTGAAGGATTTGGTCAATGGCTCGAATACCAGACTGTGTATGATATCGTTCGCTGTCAAAGTCTGACCTTTTTAGCATATTCAGAAGCACGGCATCGGAGCCATACAATAAGGCTATACTCAATAGATTATACAAACGAGGTTCAAATCCAAACCTCGCCTGTAACACGCAATCAGGTCGACGGTTTTGTTCGATCCAGTTGCAAAGTCTCGTTGAGCCCCTTAAGCATATTCTTTCTATGCTTATTACCGTTAGTCGTAAATACGTGCCCACCCCGCGGAAGTAGCCGCAGTTTGCGAATCCTAGTTTCTAGCGCTATTTTGTGTATAAACCCGGGATTCTAGCTCTTAACCGTACTATCGCTCGTTATAAATCGGTTTCCGCGTATCCCGTCGCAATTTAAGGTATTATTGTCGCTAATGCTACCGCCGCCGCCGCCGCCGCTGCCGCCGCTACGCTAGCATACCGCGTATTTTCTACCGGACGAATTAAAGGCTATTCGCGACCTTTAGGCGGAAGGTTATAGTAACCGCTACGTATCGGCTAGGACTAGAAAGAGTCGTCGTGCGATCGATAAATAAAGGCACTATTTCGAGGCGACTAGAGAGATATATTTTAAGTAGTTAAAGAGAGGCAGGCCGCCGGTATTATCGCGCGCGGAAGAGGATCTAATACTAGAATATCTTACCTAGTTTCTAACCTTATTCTATTAAGAGATAGTTTAGTAGATTAAGGACGAGTTTAGTATCTATACTACTTAGAAGTAGGTATCCGGAATGCTTAAAAGGCGCAACTTCTCGAGGAAGAAGGCGTAGCGGATTGCGCTAGAATAGAACTAAGAACTACGTAATTAGTTCGCTAAAGATTAGAAGATAATGCTAGCGTACTATATATATTATATTAACGAGAGTGCCTTAAACGAGCGTACTAGTTAGCGTACGCACGGGTACTTGCCTATTAATAAGCTATATAAAGAACAAGGTAGAATTAAGCGCTTAAAGAGGTAGTTAGTACTTCTAGCGCTAATAGTAAACGGCTACCTTAATATGCCTCTCTATTAAATAATTCTCTATAGGGGTAGGTATAACGCGTAGTAGAAGTAGAGATAGTAGGTAGGAACTAACCGAGTTAATTATATTAGTTAGCTATAGGTTGCACCTTCTCCTAAGATATATTCCTCGGTAGGTTATATAACCTAATATTATATAACCTATATTACCTAACTCTAGAACTAAACTAGGTAGTTTAGTTCGCCTAGTATTATATAACCTATATTATATAACACTCGGACTAAGCTAGGTAGTTTAGTTCGGTTCTTAGGCAGTAAAAACTAGACTATACTTCTTAATACTCCTACTTAGGCTAGGTAGTCTTCTGCCTGCACCTCGCATTTGTTTTCTAGTTCTTCCCTAGCACCTAATAATCTATTATAATATAGGAATAGAACCTTCCTACCCTATCCTTATATAAGCTAGAGCTGTCTTATAAACTCCTAAAACTATAGCTTATTCTTTAGTTTAGTTAGGCTATTAGCAACTATCTCCTTTATTAGAATATATTCTACTATAATCTTTCTCTACTACTAGAGATGCCTAATATAGTTATATGCAATATTAATATACTTAGATCTCTTATAAGTATGCGCATCTTTAACGAGTATTAAGGCTGCTTAGTTATCTCCTATAATCTGCACTAGTATTAGCTCTCTTACTATATTAGAATAGGCTTTAATAGTTAGCTAAAATAGGCATTCTCCTACTAGCTCTATATAGTCTATCTCTCTTAAGAGAGCTGCTAGGAATTAAGATTGCTTTATATATATATTTATAGCTATATACTTAGCTTCTATTATTAATATTATAATAGACTTTTGCTTCCTACTTATCTAAGAAACTAAGGCTCCGTAGAGGAAGAAGATGCTTCTAAGGATTAAGACTCTATCTGCTTTGTCTATTGCGTAGTTAGAGTCTAAGTATCCTATTAGTCTCCTACTACCTTTCCTAAATATTAATCCTAGGTCTTAGGATAACCTTAGGTATCTTGCTAGTTTCTTTAGAGCTTATATATGTCTCTTAGTTAGGTCTAAGACGTATAAGCTTAGCCTCCTAAGAGAGAAAGCAATATCTAGTCTTATTATAACTATAGGCTATATTTAGGTACCGGTTTAGCTCTAGTACTCGGTTCTATTTCCTCTCTTATTATATAGGCCTATTAGTTTTAGGCTTTTATAACTATCTATTAGTAAGAGAGTTAGATTAGCTATCTCCTTAGTTATTCCTAGCTTTATAAGGTTCTCCTAGATAAAGTGTTCTTAATTAAGCTTTAAAGTTCTAGCTTGTCTATCTCTTATTAACCTTATTCTAAGGATCTTCTCTAGTTCTCTAAGATCTTTAATCTTAAACACCTTGCTTAGCTGTTTCTTAAACTAAAGTATATCTTCTAGCTTTAGTACTATAATTAGAATATTATCTATATAGGTTAGGATTAGAATATCTCTTTCCTTATAAATAAGAAGGCATAGGTCTACTTCTAATTATATAAACCTAATCTATTTTAACTTTAAGATATAGAGTTTATTTTAGTCTCTTGCTGCTTACTTTAGTTTATATAAGCTTCTTAGGATTTATAGGACTATATTAGGTAGAATCTTAACTCCTAGTAGTAGAATTATAAAGATTTCTTCTTAGAGTTTGCTCTTAGTAAATGTATTATTTATATCTACTTAGTAAAGTTCTAGGTCCTTTTTATAAACTATAGCTATAAATACTCTTAGGGTATTATGCCTAACTATTAGTGCAAAGGTTTTCTAGAAGTTAACTCTAAATTTCTAAGAGAAACCTTTTATAACTAGTCTTGCTTTAAACTTTTTAATAGCTCTACTAATTAATCTCTTTATATTAAATACCTATTTAGATATTATAAGGTTTGCTCTCTTTAGGGGAATAACCTCTATCTAGGTATTATTGCTTCTTAATATAGTTAGCTCTTTCTAGACTGCATCCTTCTATATATATCTCTATTTAGGGTCCTAAATTGCTTCTTTATAGGACTTTAGAATAGGTACCTCTTATCTCTATATAGAGACTTAAGGAGCAAGTGCTGCAAATGCAGACTCTTAGACCTCTAATAGGGCTTCCTAGATCTACTCCTAATCTTAGCCTTAGACTTAGCTAAGGAATGCCTTATAATACTTAGTACTTAGCTCTTCCTCTTATCTATATTCTCTCTATCTCTTCTAAAGCACTTGTCTTATAACTATACTATAAGCTTTTAGCTCTAGGGCTAGTCCTTTATCTAAGATAGATCTCTTTCTCTTTTAGCTATAAGTCTAGTCCTAGTCTCCCTTCTAGTCCTTATTTTCCTCTCTTAGGTTCTATTCTACGGCATTTAGGACAAGTGCAGGTGCGCTGCTTATATTATATAATAGGCGAACTAAACTAGCTAGTTCGGTTAGATTACGTAACTACTAAACTAAACTAAGTAGTTTAGTTGCTACCTATAGTTTATCCCTAATCTTAGCATTCGTATGCCTAAGGTTTTCTTCTTCTAAATCCTCTATTCTCTAGTACTCCTCCTTATTCTTTAGTAGAGGTAGTACTTATATAAAGAGTATTTAGCTAGGATCTATAGGTCTAGTTGCTATAGCTATAGGTGCAGCAGTTATAGATAGTGCAACTGCTATTAGCTTCTTTAAAGGTCTGCTAACTAGGTTTCTAATAGGTGCATTGCTTACTTAGTTAAGCTTAGGAACATTTAGCTCTATATCTCCTCCTTTCTTATACTTAAACTAAGTTATAGCGCTATAGGCTTTAATAGCCTTTATATTAGGCTCCTAGAAGAGCTACATTTTCGTAGTATTAGGAACATACCTAATAAATATAGCATCTTTGCCTCTATTTATTAATTTGTCTAATCTTATCCTAGCTAGCTAGGACTTTAAATCTATATAGACTACTGCTTTATAACCTTAAACTCTAAAGTATAATATAGAGGGTTAAATGCTTAAAAAGGCTTTCTTAGGTAATACCTTAAATCTATTAATTTCTAGGCTATTAGGAAGAGAATTTCTAATAACTATATAGGCTACTAAGGCTTCTAGCTAGAATTTAATAGGCATATAAGCATCTTCTAGCATTGCTCTTATATAATCCTTAGAGGTTTAGATTAACCTCTTAACTACTCTATTTTAGATAGAGTTATATGCCTTAGTCGTATAGAAGGAAATTTTATATTCCTTCTTCTACTGCTTTAGTATAGTAAGAAGCTCTCTTGCTCTATTACTCCTTATAATCTAGAGGGGGTTTCCTAATTATAGCTTAGCTTTTACTTTCTAGTCTCTAAGGATACTTAGTGCATCTTCCCTAGAATTTATTAGGAAAGTCTATTTCTTTCTTAAGAAGTTGTTAATAATCTTAAGCTACTATTTATATCCTAGTCTTAAGATAGGCAAAGGGCTATAGATATTAATAGAAATAAGAGACAGCCTCTAAGGCTCTCTCTTAGTTTCTTTTCCTCTATGTTTTTTTATCTTTGCTAAGGAACATACCCTATAGGGCTAGTATTCCTTTAGAATAGGAATCTAAGCCTTTAAGTTAGATACCTTATGCAGGTTTCTAAGAAGACCTTCTCTAAAGTATGCAAGTCTCCTATACTAAAGCTCCTACTATTCTTAGGGTTTCTCCTAGGCTTTAAAGGTATAGGCTTTATTCTCTTAATTCTAATTAAAGCATAGCATTGCAAATTCCTGCAAGGCCTTATTAATCTCCTTAATAAATAGTACTCCTCCTAATAGTTTTGTCTAGATAACTAGTTTCCTAGACAATAAAATAAGTATAAATTTTAGTAGTTAAATACTATACTGCTAGCTAAATTAGCTCTAAGAAACGAGATTAACTCCTAAGCTAGGCATAAAGAGGATATCCTTAAGTATAATCTGTTTTCCTCTTCTCCTACCTATTACTATATCTCTTATATATATAGCTATTAAATAGCTACTACTAACCTTAATCTACTTTTTCCTCTAGAGAGGTTTTAGTTCTCTAAAAAGTAGTTCCTAGTTAGTTATATATAATAAAGCGCAAGAGTTAAGCAGCTATTTTAATAGCATATACTTGCCTTTTGCTTCTATAGTTAAGTATGCAACCTTATCTATATTATTATCCTCTAATAGGGATTAAGATGCCTCTAATATTACTAAAGGTTCTGCATCTTCTTAGGTAGCATAAGCCTTCTTAGAAAACTTCCTTAAGCTTTGTCTTTTCTTAAAGGATTAGACTTTTAGGTTAAGTTTCTTTACTATATCTTTTAAGGCTTCTTTATCTAGTAAGGATCTCCTCCTAAAGCTGCTCTCTCTAGGTAGTATTCTTCTCTTTTCTACCCTATAGCTCTATTTCGGGTTAATAGTTCTCTTAGCTTTATTAAGGTATAGATACTTAGTAATACTTCTAAAATATTCCTAGTTATATAGGTAACATTTTAGTTTCGTGCCTTAGATCCCTCTTCCCTTAGCAAATATTACTATTTCTTAGGACTAGTGCCTATACTATATTAACTCCTCTGCTTTAAGGAGTTAGAGGATTTCCTTAGGATCTAGGTCCTTCTAGGCCTAGATAGTTTGCCTTATGCTTTTATACTCTACTAGGAGTATAAAGAGCAGATGCTTAATTCTTATACTAGGAGTTTTATAATATAACTCCTTCTTATTAATCTCTGCAATCCTCCTCCTAAGGTTGCTAAGGTAAACCTATAATTTCCTAATTATATCCTCTAGTTCTATCCTAAAGGTTATAAATTCTTAGATAATGCCTATTATATAGGCCTACTAGACCTTGCTATACTTCTTATATAGTTTTGTCTAGATGTTATATGCCCTTATCTTATCTATTACCTTATCTTAGTTATCTATCCTAAGGCTCTCTATTAAGATATATATTGCCCTTATATTATCCTTCTACTATTTTAGGCTAAATTCTAAGAAGGCTATAGCCTTTCCCTTGCTTAATAAGGCCTTAGATAATTCTAAGAATAGGGTAAGATTTGTTAACCCCTTTAAGTCTAAGATTGTCTAGAAGATTTCTTTTCCTTCTAGGATGTTTTCCTATAGCTTAAACTAAAGCCTCTAGTTCTCTCTTATTAAGAGAGGTGTCCTTCTCTTACTATTCTTACTTATTAAATCTATTTCTGCAAAATTAAATAAATAAATCTAACTCTAGAAAATATAAGCTCTTTTAATCTAATAGCAGTTTCTAGATAGCTGCTTTCCTTTATTGCTAAGACTCTTCTCTCTTAGCTAAGGTATCTAAGGACTCTTCTCTCTTAGGGGAGTTAGTTAGGTTCTTAGGTAGAGAACCTCTAAAAGATCTACCTTCTTAGAAGGGCACTCCGGCTAGTTCTAAGGTATTAGCAGTACTCGGTGCTTAAGCCTAGTCTTATCCTTTTAGGTGCTATAACCTAAGGCTTATCCTTTTCTTTTTATACTCCTAATAAGGTATATACCTTACTAGGCTTTTCTCTATCTTACCTGCCCTCTAGGAACTTCTAGTTCGCAACTAGGATCTTCTAGAGCTTCTCGATAGTATAGATAGGATATGCCTCTAGTCTCCTATATGCTCTTTTCCTGCTTCTCTACCTAGTTAATACTACAGGTCCTGCAAGAGGTAAAACGTGTTACTTTAAGGAGGAGAAGGCTAACTCTTACTACCTAGGGCCTCTCTATAAACCCGGGCTTATAACCTATTAAATAATTCTCTATAGGGGTAGGTATAACGCGTAGTAGAAGTAGAGACAGTAGGTAGGAACTAACCGAGTTAATTATATTAGTTAGCTATAGGTTGCACCTTCTCCTAAGATATATTCCTCGGTAGGTTATATAACCTAATATTATATAACCTATATTACCTAACCCTAGAACTAAACTAGGTAGTTTAGTTCGCCTAGTATTATATAACCTATATTATATAACACTCGGACTAAGCTAGGTAGTTTAGTTCGGTTCTTAGGTAGTAAAAACTAGAATGCACTTCTTAATACTCTCGTCTATTAAGGCTTAATTACTACTACGATTATTAAAGAGTAGGTTAAATATACCGTAATTCTGTAGCTAAATAGAGGCATATTTCTTATTATAGACAATACCTTAATATACTACTCGTAGCGTATAAAGAATATCTACGAGGTAGCTAGAATCGTACTTATTTACCTACCTCTATACTTACTAAACTTTAATCCTATTAAATAATCGTTTAACTCGTTTAAGGCATAGGTTAAGCGTAATATAAGAAAGGCAGAGGCCTTTAAAACCTTCGGCTACTTTCTTAAATATATAGTAAGAGAGTTCTAGAGAATATTAGAAGAATATGCAGCTATATAGTTCTATAAGTCCGGATACTAGTAGTAGCAATAGGACTATATATAGAGACTACTAGCAACTAAATTAGGATAACTGCACTGCAAATTAGGCGACGTTTCCTACCGCTATATCTATTCTTCTTCTATTAGAATCTTCTTAATATTAGCTTAATATTACGGCTATATAGTAGAGGTAACCGTCGCCGCTCTAATTAGCTCGTTTATATTAGATCCGCGTACTAGCGCGTAATATTCGTATTTACTAAGCGTCGGCCGAATTCTAATGCAATAATAGCTCCTCTAGCTTAGAATTACTAACTTATAGCCTTTTAGCTTATTTATACTATAACTATATTATTAATTTCGCTTAATTATAGCGTATTTAATTGCGTATAGTTCTAGCTGCATTTATATATATATAAACGCATTATTTTATATATTATAGTTAGGTAGTAGTTAATTTAGCGGAAGGTATTAATTTCTTAGTAAGGCTTTAGAGTAGCCTCTATAGGCTTTAGGATGCTTAGTTCTTATAAGAGCGAAGCAAAGCTAGAAGTTAGGGGCCTTAGGCCTTACTAGTGCTTAGTAAGCGGCTGCTACTATATTGCTTAGCGTATAGTATTTATATACGTAAAGTATACGATATATAATAACTCTGCAAGAATTAGCGCTATCTTTAGACGGAGGTCTAAGGTAGTCTATACGTTACTATATACCCTCTTATAGTTCTAATTCTTTAACTCTATATAGAGTAGCGGCCTATAGATACTAATATTAGATAAACGAGAATTATAAGCGTATCGCATTAAGAACGTAGGCTCTATACTATAAGCTCTACTAATATAGGAACTAAGCGAAGAGATACTAAACCTTAAGGAGATAATAGTAGATAATAATATTAACGCAGAGTATAGGTAACTTAAATACGAGATAGAAGAGCTCTATAGGCAACTTATAGTATATACGCTCTAAGAAGAGCGTAAGCGTCTTAAGTATAAGCTTGCTATAATACTAGAAGGTAATAACTCTTCTTTTAGCAGATCTAAAGCCTACTATATATAGAGTAGTATAGAAGGGAACGCTAGAGAGGAAGAAGAAGAAGCTAGTAACGCTAGTACGGCCGATACGTAGAGCGTATATAACGCGCTATTAGGAAGCTCGTTAGCAAAGGGCGCGAAGATATACGACCTAAAGCTATTTAAGGGTAAAAGCGAAGATAAGGCTTAGGAGTTTATCTGCTACCTTAAGATAATCTTCGTTAATAACTCGATAATATACTATAGCCCTTATAAGAAGGCGCTATATACTATTATATAGCTTATAGGCAAGGCAAAGAATATATAGCATAACTAGTATAACGCTAAAAATCTTTTAGCTAAGTATAGCTAGAAAGACTTCTAGCAGTTTATATACGATATAGTTAGGAATTAAGCAAACTGCATGCTCCTTACTACTATCGAGTATAAGAAGGCCTATTAGCGTAAAGGGCAGAGCGTATAATAGTTTGCAAATAAGTTAGCCTATCTTAAGGCGTAACTTAGCAACTACTATAAGCCGTAGCTAGTTCGCTAGCTACTTGCGAAGTTAAGAGCTTCCTTATAGAGAGATATTATTAAGAACTATAATATAATAGGGTTTAAGAGAGCCGACCTTATAGCACTTACGATGCATTTAAAATAGGCCGAAAGAGCTATATTTTTATAAAGCAACTATAGAGGTTTATTAAGCAAAAGCAAGCTAGGTAAGTATATTAGATATAAGACGTAAGTAAACTATAAGCGTAAGAGCAGCGATAATACTATAGCGCGACTTAAGAAAGAGAAATCCTACCCTAGCAAGTAGCGTTAATCTAAGAGAGATAAAGACGACCTAGACTAGAAACTTAAAGCTAAATGCTATAGGTATAAGCAAAAGGGATATATCTAGTTAGAATGCCCCTAGCTAGACCTATAGAAGCCGCCTACTATATATAGGGTAGCTATAGGCAAGCCGCTAAAAGGTAAGGTATCTAGAAAGACCCGTAAGCTCTAGATACTATAATAAGTAGGATAAATTACCTACTTATATAGAGTAGGCTAGCGATTCTTATCGTAGCTAAGATTAAGACGGATATAGGCTATATACGAGCTAAGTACGTACTCGATAGAGGCGCCGATATTAATATAGTCTCTAGATCCTACGCTCTATAGCACGACCTCCTAGTAAGGGAGAATGCTACTTTGCTACTAGTTACGTTTTTTACTAGGTAGCTAAGGTACTACTACGATACGTATTATATACGCCTATAAGCTACCGACTCTAAGGGAGCGACTTATATATACGGAGGCATCTTTTATATATATAATATGCTAACTCCTTATATCTTACTAGGCTAGCTATAGTATATAGCCTATAGAGTAATAGAGAATACTAGTATAGATAAATAGACCTTTAGGTCCGGAGGCGAGACGTATATAGTATAAGTGCGCGAAGCGTATAAGTTTTATAAGGACCTTTAAAAGGCCCTATATATCTTTGCTATATTACTCTAGAAGGTAGATGCTAGCTAAGAGCCGCTACCTACGGAGTTCTAGGACTTTATAGACCTCTTTATTCTAGGACTTTATAGACCTCTTTAATCCTATAAAGGAGATAAGGAGTATACTAGTCGAAGGCACTAAGTATGCGATTAACCTACTACCTAGTACTAAGCTACCGTTTAAGCTACTATATTATTAGTCTAGCCGCGAGCTTAGTAAGTTAAGTTATTACCTCTAAGAAGCGTTAGAGTACGATCGTCGATTAGATCGAGTAGAGCAAAAGCGAGGTAGGTGCGCCTATCCTATTTATTCTAAAGAAGAATAGTACCTTATAGTTATATATAAATTACTATAGATTAAATAAAATTATAGTAAAGAATCGCTATCCTCTACTACTTATTAGTAAGACGCTTAATAGGCTTATAGGAGCTATATAGTTTACGTCGCTAGACCTCGTAGATATATACTATCGCATTTATATAAGGCTAACTAACTACTAGAAGACTACGTTTCGTACGTAGTATAGATACTTCTAGTATAAGGTAATGCCTTTTAAGTTAACTAATATACTAGCTACCTTTTAGGGGTATATTAATAAAGCCCTCTTAGACCTCGTAGATATATACTATATAGTATACCTAGATAATATTCTTATATATAGCGCCTCGTATAAGGCCTATATACGAGACGTACGTGCTATACTAGAGAGACTCCGGAAGTTCGGATTATACGCTTAGCGCGTAAAATGCTACTTCTTTAAGAAGAAGGTTAAGTTCCTTAGGTTTATTATACGCCTCGAAGGTATAATAATAAATCTCCGTAGAGTCGACGCAATTGCGGCGTAGCTAACGCCTATAATGCTTACTAAGATATAGTCGTTCCTTAGGTTCGCTAACTTCTATTAGCAGTTTATATATAGGTACTCTAGGATTATCGCTACTTTAATAGTACTATTAAAGAGAGCTAAGGCAGGTAAGAAGCTAGGGCGTATTAGCTAAGGCGAAAGCAAGAAGCTTACGTTCTATAGGATTAAAGACGCATTCTAAGCTACTCTATTACTAAGGCACTATAACTCTATAGCACGTACGTAAGTCGAAACTAATACGTTAGAATTCGTAATTATAGGCATTCTAAGCTAGTTATTCGAGGATAGGAACTAGCATCTAGTAGCATTCTTCTTACGGAAGATAATTCTAGTAGAATATAACTATAAGACCTATAATAAAGAGCTTCTAGCTATTATAGAAGCATTTAAGGCGTAGCGGCTATACCTTAAAGATACCTTATATTTAGTTACCGTACTTATCGACTACGCTAACCTTAAAGCCTTTATTATTAAGAAGTGCAGTCTAGTTAGTACTGCCTAAGAACCGAACTAAACTACTTAGTTTAGTTCTAGTATTATATAATATAGGTTATATAATACTAGCCGAACTAAGCTACCTAGTTTAGTTCTAGAGTTAGGTAATATAGGTTATATAACATTAGGTTATATAACCTACCGAGAAATATATCTTAGGAGAAGGTGCAACCTATAACTAACTAATACAATTAACTCGGTTAGTTCCTACCTACTATCTCTACTTCTACTACGCTTTATACCTATCTTTTAACCCCTCTTGCCCTCTACCTTACGATAGGTTATAAGCCTAGGTTTATAAAGAGGCTCTAGGTAGTAAGAGTTAGCCTTCTTATCCTTAAAGTAATACGTTTTACCTCTTGCAGGACCTGCAGTATTAACTAGGCAGAGAAGCAGGAAAAGAGCATAAGGGAGACTAGAGGCATATCCTATCTATACTACCGAGAAGCTCTAGAAGATCCTAGTTGCAAACTAGAAGTTCCTAGAGGGCAGGTAAGATAGAGAAAAGCCTAGTAAGGCATACTTAAGATTAGATAAGTATAAAGAGGAAAGAGTAAGCCTTAGACTATAGCACCTAAAAGGATAAGACTAGGCCTAAGCACTTAGTACTGCTAATACCTTAGAACTAGCCGGCAGTGCCCTTCTAGGAAGGTAGATCTTCTAGAGGTTCTCTACCTAAGAACCTAACTAACTCCTCTAAGAAAGAAAAGTTCTTAGATACCTTAGCTAAGAGAGAAGAGTCTTAGCAATAAGGGAAAGCAGCTATCTAGAAACTACTATTAGATTAAAAGAGCTTATGTTTTCTAGAGTTAGGTTATTTGTTTAATTTTGCAGAAATAGATCTAGTAAGTAGAATTAGCAAAAGAAGAGCTGCACTAGTACTATATAAAGAGAACTAGAGATAATAGTTTAGCCTACTATAGGACTACCTTAAATTAAAGAATATATTTTAGATTATCTTAGAGACTATACCCGAGTCTTCTATAGAGTTATTACTATTAGTGCTTAGCCTAAGGTACTTAAGAAGTAACCTAGAATAGGTTAAGGCTAATGCTACTACTAGGTATAAGATAACAATCTGCCTATTAGAAGATAATTAGGAGGAGACTATTAAGGAGAGACAAGCCTTAAAGATATAGGAGAAGATAAGAGCTAAGTATAGCAAGGTATATACTATATATATAATAGTATATATCTAGGAGTTTATAAACTTCTAGATAATAGAGGACATAATAATTAGAAAGGCATAGGTATAACTAGCTAGTATAGCTAGAAGGATTGCAGAGGTAGACCCTTAGGAGGCATACTATAAGGAGCTAGAGAGGAGACTTAAGCATCTCCTTAATAGCTTGCCTAAGGCGTACTAAAGCATAAAGGACACTATCCTTACCTAGTAGTCTATATTATATAAGAGTGCACTATAGCTGCTAGAATTATATAAAGCTAGACTAAACTAGTTCTAAGAAATAGCAATATTTACTAAGGGAAAAGGGATCTAAGGCATAAGACTAAAATATTACCTTTATAACTAGGAACATTTTAGAGGTATTACTAAGTATCCGCACCTTAATAAAGCTAAGAGAATTGTTAACCTAAGATAGAGCTATAAAGTAGAAAAGAGAAGAACACTACCTAGAGAGAGCAGCTTTAGAAGGAGATCCTTACTAGATAAAGAAGCATTAAAAGAAATAGTAAAGAAACTTAACCTAAAAGTCTAATCCCTTAAAAAAAGACAAAGCTTAAGGAAGTTTTCTAAGAAAGCTTATGCTACCTAAGAAGATGCAGAACCTTTAGCAATATTAGAGGCATTTTAATCTTTATTAGAGGATAATAATATAGATAAAGTTGCATACTTAACTATAGAAGCAAAAGGCAAGTATATACTATTAAGATAGCTGCTTAACTCTTGCGCTTTATTATATATAACTAACTAAGAACTACTTTTTAGAGAACTAAAACCTCTTTAGAGGAAAAAGTAGATTAAGGTCGATAGTAGCTATTTAATAGCTATATATATAGGAGACGTAGTAATAGGTAGGAGAAGAGGAAAACAGATTATACTTAAGGATATCCTCTTAGTGCCTAGCTTAGGAGTTAATCTTGTTTCTTAGAGCTAATTTAGCTAGTAGTATAGTATTTAGCTACTAAAGTTTATACTTGTTTTATTATCTAGGAAACTAGTTATCTAGACAAAACTATTAGGAGGAGTGCTATTTATTAAGGAGATTAATAATGCATTATAGGAGCTTGCATTATTATGCTTTAATTAGAATTAAGAGAATAAAGCCTATACCTTTAAAGCCTAGGAGAAACCCTAAGAATAGTAGGAGCTTTAGTATAGGAGACTTGCATACTTTAAAGAGGGTCTTCTTAGAAACTTGTATAAGGTATCTAACTTAAAGGCTTAGATTCCTATTCTAAAGGAATACTAGCCCTATAGGGTATATTCCTTAGCAAAGATAAAAAAATATAGAGGAAAAGAAACTAAAAGAAAGCCTTAAAGGCTATCTCTTATCTCTATTAATGTCTATAGCCCTTTGCCTATCTTAAGACTAGGATATAAATAGTAGCTTAAGATTATTAACAACTTCTTAAGAAAGAAGTAGACTTTCCTAATAAAGTCTAGGGAAGATGTACTAAGTATCCTTAGAAACTAGAAGGTAAAAGCTAAGCTGCAATTAGGAAATCCCCTCTAGATTATAAGAAGTAATAGAGTAAGAGAGCTTCTTACTATGCTAAAGCAGTAGGAGAAGGAATATAGAACTTTCTTCTATATAACTAAGGCATATAACTCTATCTAAAATAAAGTAGTTAAGAGGTTAATCTAAACCTCTAAAGATTATATAAGAGCGATGCTAGAAGATGCTTATATACTTATTAAATTCTAGCTAGAAGCCTTAGCAGCCTATATAGTTATTAGAAATTCTCTTCCTAATAGCCTAAAAATTAATAGATTTAAGGTATTACCTAAGGAAGCCTTTTTAGGCATTTAACCCTCTATATTATACTTTAGAGTTTAGGGTTATAGAGCAGTAGTCTATATAGATCTAAAGTCCTAGCTAGCTAGGATAAGATTAGACAAACTAATAAACAGAGGCAAAGATGCTATGTTTATTAGGTATATTTCTAATACTACTAAAATATAGCTCTTCTAGGAGCCTAATATAAGAGCTATTAAAGCCTATAGCACTACTACTTAGTTTAAGTATAAGAAAGGAGGAGATATAGAGCTAAATGTTCCTAAGCTTAACTAAGTAAGCAATATACCTATTAGAAACCTAGTTAGCAGACCTCTAAAGAAGCTAATAGCAGTTATACTACCTATAACTACTATACCTATAGCTATAGCAACTAAACCTGCAGGTTCTAGCTAGATACTCTTTATGCAGTTGCTACCTCTACTAAAAGACAAGAAGGAGTACTAGAGGATAGAGGATCTAGAAAAAGAAAACCTTAGGTATATAAATACTAAGATTAGAAATAGACCGTAGGTAGCAACTAAACTACCTAGTTTAGTTTAGCAGTTACGTAATCTAACTAAACTAGCTAGTTTAGTTCGCTTATTATATAATATAGGTAGCGTACCTACACTCGTCCTAAATGCCGTAGAGTAGAACCTAAAGGAGGAAAACAAGGACTAGAAGGGAGACTAGGACTAGACTTATAGCTAAAAGAGAAGGAGATCTATCTTAGATAAAGGACTAGTTCTAGAGCTAAAAGCTTATAGTATAGTTATAAGACAAGTGCTTTAGAAGAGATAGAGAGAATATAGATAAGAGAAAGAGCTAAGTGCTAAGCATTATAAGGCATTCCTTAGCTAAGTCTAAGGCTAAGATTAGGAGTAGATCTAGGAAGCCTTATTAGAGGTCTAAGAGTCTATATTTATAGCACTTGCCCCTTAAGTCTCTATATAGAGATAAAAGGTACCTATTCTAAAGTCCTATAAAGAGGCAATTTAGGACCCTAAATAGGGATATATATAGGAGGATATAGTCTAGAAGGAGCTAACTGCATTAAGAAGTAACAATACCTAAATAGAGGTTATTCCCCTAAAGGAAGCAAACCTTATAATATCTAAATAGGTATTTAATATATAGAGATTAATTAGTAGAGCTATTAAAAAGTTTAAAGCAAGACTAGTTGCAAGAGGTTTCTCTTAGAAATTTAGAGTTAACTTCTAAGAAACCTTTGCACTAATAGTTAGGCATAATACCCTAAGAGTATTTATAGCTATAGTTTATAAAAAGGACCTAGAACTTTACTAAGTAGATATAAACAATGCATTTACTAAGAGCAAACTCTAAGAAGAAATCTTTATAATTCTACTACTAGGAGTTAAGATTCTACCTAATATAGTCCTATAAATCCTAAGAAGCTTATATAGACTAAAGTAAGTAGCAAGGGACTAGAACAAACTCTATATCTTAAAGTTAAAACAGATTAGGTTTATATAATTAGAAGTAGACCTATGCCTTCTTATCTATAAGGAAAGGGACATTCTAATCCTAACCTATATAGATAATATTCTAATTATAGCACTAAAGCTAGAAGATATGCTTTAGTTTAAGAAATAGCTAAGCAAGGTATTTAAGATTAAAGATCTTAGAGAACTAGAGAAGATCCTTAGAATAAGATTAATAAGAGATAGATAAGCTAGAACTTTAAAGCTTAATTAAGAATACTTTATCTAGGAGAACCTTACAAAGCTAGGAATAACTAAGGAGATAGCTAATCTAACTCTCTTACTAATAGATAGTTATAAAAGCCTAAAACTAATAGGCCTATATAATAAGAGAGGAAATAGAACCGATTACTAGAGCTAAACTAGTACCTAGATATAGCCTATAGTTATAATAAGACTAGATATTGCTTTCTCTCTTAGGAGGCTAAGCTTATATGTCTTAGACCTAACTAAGAGATATATATAAGCTCTAAAGAAACTAGCAAGATACCTAAGGTTATCCTAAGACTTAGGATTAATATTTAGGAAAGGCAGTAGGAGACTAATAGGATACTTAGACTCTAACTACGTAATAGATAAAGCAGACAGAGTCTTAATCCTTAGAAGCATCTTCTTCCTCTATAGAGCCCTAGTTTCTTAGATAAGCAAAAAGTAAAAGTCTATTGCAACATTAATAATAGAAGCTAAGTATATAGCTATAAATGCATATACAAAGCAATCTTAATTCCTAGCAGCTCTCTTAAGAGAGATAGACTATATAGAGCTAGTAGGAGAATGCCTATTTTAGCTAACTATTAAAGCCTATCCTAATATAGTAAGAGAGCTAATACTAGTGCAGATTATAGGAGACAACTAAGCAGCCTTAACACTTATTAAAGATGCGCATACCTATAAGAGATTTAAGTATATTAATATTGCATATAACTATATTAGGCATCTCTAGTAGCAGAGAAAGATTGCAGTAGAATATATTCTAATAAAGGAGATAGTCGCTAATAGCCTAACTAAACTAAAGAATAGGCTATAGTTCTAGGAGTTTATAAGACAGCTCTAGCTTATATAAGGAAGGGGCAGGAAGGTTCTATCCCTATATTATAATAGATTATTAGGTGCTAGGGAAGAACTAGAAAATAAATGCAAGGTGTAGGCAGAAGACTACCTAGCCTAAGTAGGAGTATTAAGAAGTGCAGTCTAGTTAGTACTGCCTAAGAACCGAACTAAACTACTTAGTTTAGTTCTAGTATTATATAATATAGGTTATATAATACTAGCCGAACTAAGCTACCTAGTTTAGTTCTAGGGTTAGGTAATATAGGTTATATAACATTAGGTTATATAACCTACTAAGGAATATATCTTAGAAGAAGGTGCAACCTATAACTAACTAATATAATTAACTCGGTTGGTTCCTACCTACTATCTCTACTTCTACTACGCTTTATACCTATCTTTTAACCCCTCTCGCCCTCTACCTTACGACATTTATAATAATAAAGTAACTTATAGGTAGATAGGCTCGTTAGGCCGTATTTCTAGCCCTATTTAATTTCGTAATTAAGCATCGACTAGGGAAAACGAACCTAGCTAATATACCGTCGAGACGTAGTAACTACGTACGCGAATAGGCGCATATATCGAACCTACTACTAATATTATAGAAGAAGCTCTAGGTATATAGTATAAGAGCCGAGTGCAGCAATTAGGCGTTTCTCTAGCGTATCGCAATTATAATATAAGAGCAACTCGTAAGTATAGCCTTAAGGGAGCTTCTAGAAGGGTATATATAAGACTACTTCTCGAGTAGCGTACGTATTATATACGTAGCGGTTGCTATAGAAGGACTATACCTAAATATTTTAGACCTAGTTCTTAACTTTACTAAATCGCTAACGCTATAGAAGCCTAATATAAAGGAACTCTTTAAGGAGGCGTAGTATAGTAGAGGCGAATATAATAGGTATCGTATTAGAAAAGAAGTACTATATTATAGCGATTAGCTATATCTTTCTAAGAACTACGTACTATAAACGTAGGTAATCTATATATACTACGATAATCTACTTACTAGTTACTTTAGTAAGGACAAAACTACTAAGTTAGTATAGTAGAAGTATTACTAGCTGGAGATATCTACGGATATTAGCTAGTACGTCTAATTCTATTTAGAGTACTAAGTATTAAAGGCGAGACGCTATCGACTATATAGCGAGCTATTAGTATTGCCGTAGCTAGAGCTCCTATAGAAGAAGCTAACTATAGACTTTATTACGGACCTACTACCTAGTAAGCGAGACGTATATATATACGATACGGTCCTAGTAATTATCGACTAGTACTTAAAAATAAACCTCTTTATACTAACTACTAAGAAATATACGAGCGTAGACCTCGTATAGATTCTAATTAATAGGGTAATTTGCCGATTCGGAATACTATATAGAATCGTAAGCGATAGAGGCACTATCTTTACTAGCTAGTTCTAGTCGGACTTCTACTTCGAGTTATATATAAACTATAAGCTATCTATAGCCTTCTATCTATAGACCGATAGGCAGACGGAATATACTAACTAAATGCTAGAATAGTACTTACGTATCTTCTATAACGATAAGTAGGACGACTAGGCAACGTTGCTGCCTTAGGTAGAATTAGCTTATAATAACGTAGTATATCTAACGTTTAAAATAAGCCTATTTAAGGTAGTATATAGCTACGATACGGAGATTACGATAAGTATGCAAGTCGCTTAGAACGAGCTCTTTAAGAGAGAGGCACTAGTAGCAATCGACGCTACGAAGTAACTATAAGAAATATATACGAACCTTACGAAACGCTAGCGATACGTAGCTAAAGTGCAAGCTAGATACTTTAATACTAGGTATAAGCCGATAGAGTTTAAGGTTAGTAATATAGTATTATTATCCTCGAAGAACCTCTACTTAAAGATACCTATAAAGAAGTTAGCACCGAAGTTTATAAGCTTATTTAAGGTAATTAACGCGATTAGAAAGCAGGCGTACTACCTAGCCTTACTAAGCGTATAGCGCGTTTATAACGTATTCTATATATCTTTACTAGAGCCTTAGAAGAGCGCCGTAGGTAACGCGAATATAGAAGGCATACTACTTATAGAAGAAGACTTAGGCAAGTAGTAAGTTAAAGAGATTCTAGACACGTAAGTTAGATATAAGAAACGTTAGTAGTTAGTTAAGTAGATAGGCTAGCTAGAAGAATATAATATATAGGAACTAGCTAAGTATATTAAAGAATATAAGGTACTAGATAGATTCGAGGCAACGTATAAGGTAAATAAGCATAGCTTAAAGGCGACGTAACGGCGCGTCGCACGGAATATATAGGCATAAAAGGTAGAATAAATAGCTTTTTATTCTATAGATAAGCTTTATATTATTTATAGAGAGCTAAGTAAATATTTATTATAGCGTATTATATATAGTACGCGTAAGCAGCATATATATAGAAGTATAAAGAAGCGTAAGAAGCGCTAGCTTAGGCGCTACCTTTAGCTAGCTTATCCTCGAAAGCCTCCTTCTCTAAGGAGGCCTTCTTAGCCTTATTTTCCTTCTCTAAGGATAGATAGAGGCCGATAGCAGCGTTAATAGCGTCCCGCTCTACTAAGACGCTACTATACTTAGCGATCTATAAGTATAGTTAGTATATAATACGAAAGTAATAAGCTACTAAATATACCTAAGTAAGTAGCTCTATTATACTCCGAAGAGTACTATTAAGCTAGGTAGCCTTATAGATAAGCGCGTAGGACTCTTATAGGGCGCCGCTGCTACTCTTCTTCTTAGTAGGCTTACCGCTAGCTAGCTTACTATCGTTAGTTTAGAGGCGCTTTATAACTATCTTAGTCTCTATATATATAGTTAGTAAATATAAGATATAAGCAACGCGTACGCTATACGTAATATTAAAAGGAGAACTTACTAGCGTAAGTAGCATCTAGCTAGGTCTAGGCATCTACTACTACTTACTAGCTATTAGCTCGTACTATATTAGTTCTATAGCGGCCGAGCTCGGCCTAGCGATATACTAGCGCGTCGCGTATATTATATATATAATATACGACTAACTTAACTACTTTATAGTAAGTCTACTTATAGGCATGCTTACTACGTATATAACGTATATACTTCTTAGTATTAATATTCTTAGGTAGCTTACTAGAGTAAGTAGCCTAGCCTATACTATAGTTAGTATATAAATAGAATACGACGAGATAGTAAGTAGAAAGGGACTTATAGTTACGTCTACCTAGATCGCAGTCGTTATAGATATAATAATTATACTACTTAAGGTACTTAGTCTTAGCTATACTAATACGAGAAGTAGCTAGAGCCGAGCTAAGTGCGGTACTAAGGCGTAGTATATTAGAGGCGCCTACGAGCTATAGGCGCTTCGTAGCTAGTATACAATTAGGAGGGCCTATAGATCTATTAGTAATAAGGTCTAGTAGGGAGCCTAGCTTCGATAACGGGCTATAAGTATACTTCGTATATAACTTGCTACTAAGTAGAAGTTAGGCTAATAGCAACCTACCTAGCGTAGGCTTACCTAGGCCTTTACCTATTACTAGGCTAGAGCTAATATAGCTGCTACTATAACTATCTCCTCTAAGACGACTAGTAGCATTAGAGGCTAAGAATAGACTTAGCTACGGACTACTACTAGAGGTATTAGGGCTTGCCTAAGATAAGCGCGCGCTATATATGCTACCTAACTAGCCGTCCTTATCTAGTATAGTGCTACCTAGACGTAAGAGAAGGGATTAGCTACTAGCTAAACTTAGAGCGCGGCTACTAGAAGCACTAGTATTTCTACTAAAGCGCTCTAAGCCTGCCTACGAGCTGCTTAATAGGAAGGCTATAGTAGCCTCTTTGCCCTTAGATAGCTTCTTAGTCTTCTTAGGTCCTATCTTATAGTAGTTCTAAAGTGCGTACGTAGAGCATACGTAGAGAGTACGAGGAGTATATATATATATAGCAAAGCGAGTATAGAGCGCATCTATAAAAAATTAAATAACTAAGTATTAGTATTATAGAAGAAGTTTAGAGGCGCGTAAGCAAGAGTTTATAATACTATTACCGTAATAAATATAATAACGCGCGTTACTATTAATAATAGTATATAGTAACGACTTACTTACGTTATATATGCGAATCGTAATAGTAACGTATAATAGAACTTAATAGAAGGCCTACGAGTAATAAGAGATACGCGGACGTAATAGGGACGTTACGTATACGAGAAGACTACTATCTGCCTATCGAGCTAGAATAGCTCGATAGGGGGAGAAAGGTAGTTATAAGAGCGAAGTAAAGCTAGAAGTTAGGGGCCTTAGGCCTTACTAGTACTTAGTAAGCGGCTGCTACTATATTGCTTAGCGCATAGTATTCGTATACGCGAAGCATATAATATATAATAACTCTATAAGAATTAGCGCTATCTTCGGATAGAGGTCTAAGATAGTCTATACGTTGCTATATACCCTCTTATAGTTCTCTATTTATATATTAGTATAGGTCGCTAGTACGGGAGTTTAGTAATAGTTTTAGGTGCATTTTAGGCTTAATCTTCCTATTAATATAACTAACTACCTACGGACGTTATATAGTTATAGAGATACTATCTTATATACTCCCTAAAGCGATTCTACTACCCTTCTCTAAACTCTAGCTCTAACTACTTCTTAAGCGTATACTTTAATACCTTCTTTAGCGTATAGTTCTTATTAAGAAATACCTCCTTACTATATATAATATCTTCTAGTCTATATTACTAATACGTAAATCCTATACTACTCTAACTAGCTTATAGCTAACTAGGCGTGTATATCTAGATCGCTAAGGCCTAATAGCCCTAGAATTAGGTATATAGCAGTCGTACGCAGCGTAATAACGCGTAGTTCTCGTCTCTCGTCCCTAGGTAGCTAGGCTTAGGAATCCTCGTAAGTACTGCAGTTTAGATCGAGTAATAGCTACGCTCGCAGTTACGCTTCTACGTTTAGCTTACGAACCCTTATATTAGCTATATCGTCTCTCGTAATAGCTAGTAGGGCGGGTACGCATAGAACGTATAATAATACTAGAACTATAAATAAGAAACGTAGGGTAGATAATTAATTAATAGCTATAGAGGAGAGCCTAAGCTTGCGCTTTTATAGGCATCCGAGCTGCTAAGGATATACGGTTTCCGCCTATTAATCCTCCCTTTCTTTATATCTAAATAGACACTCTAACAAACGACATTTTTATTCTAAAAAGATAGTTTAGCAGAACTAGCTTCTATAAAACAATAACAAACTAAGTACTACTTATTCTTTTTTAATATATTAGACGTTTATAATATTACTATTTTCCTTCGCCGAACCGAACTAGCTAGTTTAGTTTACTATATATATGCAGCTATGCTAATCTTCTTAAACTCGTCTTCCTTATTATCTAGGTAGTTAGCGCTATCGAATAGGAAGTACTTTAACTAGCCCCTAAGAGCCTTCTTAATATATAGAAAGAAGCTCTGCTCCTTTACTATAGCCTTTTTAGCCTTAACTAGGCACTCGTATAGCTAGGCGAATCTCTTCTTTGCCTGCGGAACCTAGACTTCTTCGTACTACTTCTCGTAGGTAGCGTAGTCTATATAAAAAAGTATAAGAGCCTCTTAGCTTACCTCTAGTTCTTCCTAGCTATAGCGTCCTATTAACGTATCTAAAACTAGCCTAAGGCCGTTAAGCTATTGCTTCTAGGGAAGTCTACGCTCCTACGGCTTATTAGGAAAATCGGCGCCTATAAACGTCTTAGATATTAGCAGCATCGTAATATTACTAACGAGGACCTCTACGAAGCCTAGGGTATTCTTTCTAACTAGCTCTTAATTACGGTACTTAATAAGCGTTAGGTAGACTATACGTCGCGAGGAGACGCTAGGGTTCTCTCTATAGATAATTATCTAATGCATTAGCACTAAGTCGCTAGGCATAGTCGAGACGTTTTATAGTCGTAAGCTAGCGTCCTGCAGGCTATCCTTTTCTTAGTCCGAGACGT
This sequence comes from Cercospora zeae-maydis, assembly GCA_023512815.1. Classification (NCBI taxonomy): domain Eukaryota; kingdom Fungi; phylum Ascomycota; class Dothideomycetes; order Mycosphaerellales; family Mycosphaerellaceae; genus Cercospora; species Cercospora zeae-maydis. The sequence continues at coordinate 4,292,004 of JAKLWY010000001.1, read as the reverse complement.
AGACTAGCGTCTACTTAATATCCGAGTCTTCGTCCTTATTCTTATTATTATTAAGCTTATTAACTATATCGTAGATTAAACCTAGGTAGCCGGTACTACCGATAATATTAAACTTAGCGTATTTAGCCTCGTCTTCTTTCTTATCGTTATCTTTAACTTGCGGCTTGCGGTTAGGTACCTATATAACTAGTCTATAGCTAGAGTAGGCACTATCGAGAGAAACTATAGTAATCGTATAGGCGGTCTCTTATCTATCTTTCTATACTACTAAAAGGCCTTTAATAAACTTCTCGCTAGTAGCCTAGTTTCCCTTAATAATTAGGATCGTTAGGTTAATTTAGCTAGTAGGCTTACCCTACTAGTACTACGCTATTATTAGGTATATAATAAATCTATATATAGCCTTGTCGCGTAGAGAATCTTAGGCTAGCATATTAAGTAGCTAGATAGTCGGGTCTTATTATATTAGCTACTAGGTAAGGGAGAAGAATATATTTAGTATCTATCTATATATATTACGGTAGTAGTAGAGGTAGTAGCGGTATAGGTCGAATTCTTAGTATATCTAAGAAACTATATCTAGGTCCTTTGCCTACTAATTAAGAAGGCCGCTAAATACGTTAAAGCTATTTTTAAGAAGTTTCCCGTTATAAGCCTTCTATATATCTCGAATAGTCTCGAATTCTAAGTAAGATAGGCGGGTGTTAGTAAAGTCTAGCTTAATTCGTATAGGCCTAAGCTTATTATCGTTAGACTCTAGAGTAGGCTCTTAAGCGGCTTTTGCGTCGCTATAGTCGTCGTTAAACTAAACTAGCTAGTTCGCTTCGTTTAAGCTAGCACGCTGCTTTCTCTTAGCCTTCTTAGACTTCTTGCTTTTCTTAGACTTCTTTAGGGCGTAAGCTAGAGGTATAGACGCGGAACCCTCGGCATCTTAGATCTCTAGCTATAGGCGAGTCTTCTTCTTAGGGCTACTATCCTCTTTATTATTAGTATTAGCTTTACGCTTAGCCTTCTCCTAGGCCTTCTTATTAGCTGCTATCTTCGCTATAGCCTTCTCTATATTACGTAGCTAGCTCTTACTAGCCTATCGGTCTATCGCGTCTATCTTCTATATCTATAGGTCTTTTCTTAAGTTATCGGGCACGTCGTCGATCGATTCCTTCGCTAGTAGGCATAGTCTACGGGAGATATCTTATAAGTCGTAAAGGCGGTTAGACGCCGTTATTATTAATTCTTCTACTATAAGGCTAACTACCTTAGCTATTTCTACTATATAGGTATAGTAGAAGGAAGGACTAATATCTAGGGACTCGTACTTATTAAGAGGGATTATATCTAGCTTTCTATATATACTATCCTTATAGCGTTCTTTAAGATAGTTAGCGTATAGGATAGTAATACGAACGCGGACTTCCCCGAGATCTAAATAAGGCTTCTCGATCGCCTCGTTAATTAGATTATCTAATAGGTCCTTATTATAGCTATATATCTCGCAACGTATTACTTATTCTTTAACCCTGCCGGCTAGTTTACGTAGACGGACTAAAACAATTATTTCTAGCTCTAGAGCTACGGATTAAGAGCAGGTTACCGCGGCCTAGCTCTAGCCGGCTTCTTCTTACTAGCAGCTTAGCGCTTTAAGCTCGCGGTCCTCGTAGTAGAGGTCTCTAATCTTATAGTATAGATGCGCGAACGTATTAGGGCGCAATTAGTCTTTATTAGCAAGGTTTATTTTCTCGCGGACCTAGCACTTAGCTACTTCGTAGAAGCTCTTAAACTCGTTAGAGGCTAGATTAAGGTAGCTAAGGAAGTCGTAGCTAGATTCGGACGGCTTACTAAGTAGCCTACTTACGGCCGAGTCTCTAGCTTTATTATTAGCGTTAGATACTCTAGAGAGCTTATTCTTAAGGATAATAAAGTAGGCGTCTATAATAGCAAAGCTATTCTCGTTAATAAGCTAGAGGTATTTACGGCTAAATAGATCTATCTAGAACATAGCCTCTATATTCTTAATAAAGCTAGCCTTCTAGAATTTGCTAGATATATAGCTAGATGCCGGGCGAAATAAGTTCTCTTTCTTTCTATTATAGAGAGCCTAGTAGAGTATCTATTTTAACTAGGTTAGGCTTAATAGCCGGAGGTTCTCTATAGGGATATTCTTAAGTAGAGAGAATTATCGAAGATACTAGCTAGCCTTTTCGCAGATCTTAAAGATAAAGTTAAGGAAGTTAAAATAGAGGAACTCCCTGCCCGAGCTAAACGAGTTCTATAGTATATTAAGCAGACCCTCTTGCTTTTTAGCGAACTACTTGCCTCTCTTATAGATATCTATTACGCCTTTTAGTCCTTCTAATGCTCCTTCTTAAGTACGAGAGGAGGCACGCTAGCCGAGTTCTTAAATAAACTAGAAGATAATAAAGGCGCGGCAGTCGTTATCTCTCTAAATAGCGCTATAAACGGATCGTAGAATAGCCTACTTCTCTTCTTCTATCTCTGCGTTAGTAATAGCTTCTAGCATCTATATACGAGTGCGTTATCTGCCTAGCTTAGAAATATTAAGCGTAAAGTTGCGGAAATTAGCTAACTTAGAGTCGGCGGCATAGGCGAGCGAGTCGGGGTTAGAGTAGCGGACTACTACCTTAGGCTTAGAGGTAGGCGCTTTAGCAGCCGCGTTAGTTATAGCGATATCCTAGTCGGCTATTATACTAGTAAGGTAAAGGAAGAGAAAATAGACTATATAGAAGGGAGTATACTATATACGAGTAGAGAGAATTAGTTAGAGGTAGGCGTTTCTATAAGCGAGTTCTTAAGCGAGAGCCTAAGTAAGTGCGTAAAGCGGAGAATATATAAGTCTTCTAAATAGGTAGGTTTATACTAGTAGCGGTAAGAATAGTTAGTATATATATAGAAGAGGTTATTATATAGAGTTTTCGCGGTTTGTTTACTTAAAAACTCTATATAACTATCGTTACTGCTACTATCTATACTTAGCGGAACTAGAGTAGTTACTATAGTAACCTTTAAGGGTCGTTATGCTTAAGGTAAATATAAGGTTAATAAGACTAAGAAGAGACTAGAAGAGCCGAAAAGGAGAGGAGTTTTATACTTAAACCCGCTACCTAGACGTAAGGGTATTCGTAGCTATATATTAGAGAGTCCTTAGCGCTATTTAAAGTAAACTAGCTAGTTCGCTTTATTTTTACTACTAGAAATAAGGAAGCATATACGTGCTCGCGATTACTTTTAGGCAGCTATTAGCTAAAATTAAGTAAGAGTCGCCTAATCTTATCCCTTATTGCTCCTAGGAGCCTAGGCTAGTTAGGAACTAGTATTCTCCTAATAGTAGATCCTCTTATTTATAGTAAAAGTCCTTTTATCTAGCTTCCTAAGGTCTATTCTGCTTCCGCTACTAATCCCCCCTTTCTTATAGCACTAGCTATATAAGAGTAATAAGTAATACGTTTCTCCTTATTTCTTATACTAATACGGACGTAATAGAAGCAATTTTTTAAAAGAAATTTAGGGGCCTACTAGGATTCCTCTAGTATTAGAATGTCTAGCTAGCGGATATACTCCTCCCTCTCTTCTTAAGTTAGTCCTAATAGCTTACTAATCCGGATCTAAGAGTGCAGATAACTACGCGGACGTAGCTTAGAAGGTAGAGAACCTAGCTATCCCGGATTAAAGTTATTCTTCTAAGAAACTATAGCCTCCGGATCCCTCTAGTATAGCACTAGCTTTAAGTTAAACCTAAGGAACGTATAGTAAAGAACCTCCCTACTAAGCTCCTTAATCTTATACGCCTTTCCTTTACGAATAATAGTATATATAAGAAACGGACCTTACTATCGGTACCGCAGCTTATTCGAGAAGCTTATTTTTAGTTCTAACTAGTAAATAACTACTATCTGCCTAGGACGAAGCTCCTGCTAATTAGCATTCTTATAGTTATTAAAGTACTTAATATTATGCTTCCGTAGCTAGTTCTATTAGGCATAAGCTTCCTTAAGCGTCGTATATATTTGTTCTATAGCCGCAGCTCGTATTGCTAATAAGAAAGGACGGTTACGGACTATCCCCTACTTAGCTACTCGATAAGTACGGAATTTAAGCTCTACTAGCAATATAGCATCCCTGCCTATTATTATCTCTACTAGAGTTAGCCCTATTATCTAGTTAGTCGTAGTAAGTTCCGCCTAAAGGACCGAGGGAATATATTTAGCTATAGCGCTTACTCCTCCGCCTATAAGCTTAGAGAGAGCTGCTAGAATTAGATAGTATCCCTATTTAACGATTCCGTTAGCCTATAGATAGTAGGGGGAGATCGTAACCTACTTAATTCTATAGCTAGTAAGCAGCGCTTCTTAAATGTTCTCTCCGCCCCTATCTATATAGATCTCGGCTATAGCTCTCTAGCGGCAAATTAAGTCCTTATAGATAAACTTCGTAACGTATCTAGCGTTAACCTTACGATTGTCCGTTATCTATATTAATCGGGCCTCTAGCTATCGAGAAACAGCCTCTCTTATAATAATAAGGTAAAGTCTAGTACTAATAAATACTACGTCTAGGTACTATTACTCCCTAAGATATTGCTTCTCGGAAGCATAGAGTAGGCTAGGACGTTAGTAACTATTTCGGAGTATATATTGCTAGCAACCCTTATAGAAACGAACTACTATAGTATAAATACTATTCTACTACTATTATTTAGTAACTATCTTATACGTCCGCTCTAGTCCCGGGTGCCTATAGTAGTTATAGCAGGTAGTAATAATCCTTTCGCGATAGTTATTATCGTCGATAACTCTCTAAGAGATACTACCTGCATAATTCTATCTTATAAGCTAACCCTTCTTACTTATATAGAACTTAAGTGCTCGTTTCTATAGAGACCTATATTCTATTAAGAATAGGCCTAGCGGATAGTATAGGTAAGTTAGAAAGAATACGATGTTTCTCGAGTCCTAAGAGTAGGTACCGTTTAGTACTTCCTCCTCTAATTCCGCTCGAGTAGGGAATACTTAGGCGACGAGGTCGCAGGCGGAGTAGGCGAAAAACTAGTTATCGATTATCTTATCGATATCGCTCTCCTCTACTAGCTCTCGGGTGTCTCGCTCTGTCGGAGGCTTATAAGACAGCCTATTAGCAGCCGTATGCTTCTTCCTAGGTATATATACTATATTAAAGTTAAATAACCTAATCTACGCTAGCTATCTTATAATAGCTGCGTTCGGGAGGTCCGTAGTAGCCTTATTAAGTTAATAAACTAGCGTGTTAGCGTCTACCTCTAGCTAGAAGAAGATACTAAATAACTATAGACGACACTTCTTTAGTACTTTAAGAACACTAAGACACTTACGCTTCCTAGCGTCGTAGCGTTGCTTAGAAGCGGAGAATAGTCCTAACTTAAATCGAGAAGGGTATCGGATCCTACTATCTTTCCGGTCGTATTAAGATATATAGTATCCCTACGAGTAAAGGCTAGAATTAACGCCTACTATAATTAATCCTCTCTCTAGTTTATAGTCTAGCGCTACTAGCGCTAGTATAGAGACAAGGAGTTCTATAATCGCATCCTTAGATCGCTAATGCTCTTTTATCTATACGAACTTAACGTCTTTCTTTAGAAGAGAGAAGAGTAGCCTTAGCAACTAGGTAAAGTCCTTAAGCTAGATCTTATAGTATACGAATATTTCTATAAGAATGCGGACTTCTCTCTAATCCGTAGAAGTAGGCTATTTAATAAGCTTAGCTACTCGTTCCGTATCTAGGTGTCTGCTATATTTATTAGTAACGTAACCTACTATCTTAATCTATTTATAGCATAGCTATAGCTTTTCCCTATAGACCGTTAGTCCTACTCTTTCTAGGTTAGTAAGCACCTCGTCTAAGTTCTTAATATATTCTACTATAAATTAGCAGAGCCTAGGTTTAACCTCCTTATTGCTATACTTCGTTTTTAGTCTATAAATAGCTATATCGTTAAGGAAAGGCTTAGTAGTATAAGGTATTTAAGTAGCAAGGATAAGTATAATAATTCGGACAAATTAAGCAATAGAGTTCGTAGCTCCCTATAGTAGTATCGTCTAGCGTAATAGGCCGAGAGGAGTATCGAAATCTATAAGGTCCCGACTTCTTACGTCTAGCGGAATCTAATCGTAGCTAGAGAAGATATTAACTAAGAACGAGATTATATAACCTGCAAAAGCTTTAGAAAACCTATCTATATTAGAAGGAAAATTAGTATCGCGAATAGTTATAGTATTAAACTTCTATATAGTATTAATTAGGCGATACTTCTTTAGTTCTTCTAAGTTAGTCTTCTTCTTTACGAGAAAGTATAGATTCCGATAGGCACTATAGTACGGCTTAAGAGAGCCTACGTCTATACGCTTATAGAGCATTTTTATAACTTTCCCCTTAAGAGAGCTCTAGAGTCGGAAACTAGGATGCTACTATAGCTTATATAGAATCGTATAGATAACCTAAGAAGGAGTAATAGTAGGCTTAATATAGCCGAGATGCTTAAAATCCTAAGTAAGTATAGCTTCCTAATTATATAGCATCTTAGTTAGAAGATATAGCTCCCGATCTAATAGTAAAATAGTAGGCTTAATTTAAGCAAGCCGTTCTAGCGTAAGCCTTAAACCTTTTAGTATATTAGAAAACTTCTTAATTAAGTATTTCCTATTAAAGGGGCCCGTCCTAGGTAGTATAGCTTCCTCCGTAGCAAGCGCTTTCTTTCTCTAATATAGATTACTACTAGGATTCGATCTATCTATTATAGACACGTTTGCGTTAACAAATCTAATCTTATCTACTATACGCTTATATATTATAAACGCCCTAATTTCTAGAGAGAATTTAGCTTACGTATCCGGGTCTAAGAGTACGTTTAGTAGCAGTTTACTATAGCGAACCCTATAATTCTAGCAGATTTCCTCGTAAATAATATTAGCAACTATAGCTCGTTTATAGTCGCCCTTAGATTCGTATCTATCTTTAGAGTCGTAAGAATACTTATCCGGGAGAAGAACCTTAAGTTCTAAATCCTATAGGGAAAAGAGGTTCCTAAAGTAGTTAGGAAAGAGTAGGTTACTAGGAGGATCCTTCTAGGAATAGAGCTCTAGGCTTCCTAAACGCTGCCCGACTAGTTCCGGGAAGAGTAAGAATATAAGACTATTATATACGTTACGTAATAATCGAACTAAACTAGCTAGTTTACTTAGCAAGTTCTGCTAGTCCTTACGTAATAATCGAACTAAACTAGCTAGTTTACTCGGCAAGAGCTACTAGTCTATACGCAGATTAGTTAAGACTTTACTTAGCGCCCTTTCTACGATATTAGCATCTCTAATTATTTCTAGTTAGTTCCCTCTTAGTACCCGAAGCTGCCTATTTAGCTTCCTACTTCGTCTCGCGGCTATCTTAAAGCTTCTCTTACTAGCATCCGTAAGTGCTCTAAAGCTCCTAAGACTACCTCTACTAGCGCCCGAAGCTATTCTAGCAGTCCTAGAACTAGCCTTAGAGGCTTCCGGAAGTAGCCTAGAACTTCTACTAGTAAGATCTAGCTACCTAAATAGATACTTCCTTAGCTCTATAAGGCGCTTTCTAAGCTTATTTCGCTCCTATTCGCTTCGATGCTTTATAGGAGCTTTATTGCAAGAGAACTCTATACTATAAGAGTAGTCTTTAGCCTTAGAGTATACTAATTTATATAGTATAGTAGATAAAAGCCTTTCCTAGAGGTCCGGGTTCTGCGTAAACTTATACTAGAGGCCCCGATAAAGGGTATTATTAGACTTCTAGCTAGGACGAATTAGTAGGGATAACGGAGAGACGTTCTAAACTTATTTCCTAATAAATTCTCTTATCTCGTTATAAGCCCTTAAGCCTTCGGGATTCGTATATAACTCTATAAGAAACTTATACTAGGCTATATAGTTAAAGACTAGTCCTTTGAATTTAGGATCTCTAAAGTAGGAATAGTGCTAGTAGCTAAGGTAGTTATACTTACCTTTATTTTTAAAGAAGATAGTTTTGCTACGAGGATACTTGCAGATAGGCTTATTAAACTAGTCCTCCTCCTCTTTAGTAAGCTTTCCCGCTAGTTTCTTAAGTATCCTATAATCTAGCGCCGTATTTACTCTAGGTACTAATTTAGCTATCCTTTTAAGGATACTCTTTAGCTCGGTTTAGTACGTTTTAGCCCTACCTATATTAGTGCTTAAGATCGGGCTAAAGTAAACCTTAGTACCTAATCTTTTCCTAACCTACGAAGAATATCGTCGACTATTCTATACCCGTTATTGCCTACTATTCTAGTAAAATAAACTAGGTTTCTACGGTTATTAGTAATTATACCTTTCTAGAAGCCGTTATTATAGTTCCTAAAGAAAAGTCGAGTTCTTTAAGCCTACGGCCTTTCTAAAAGAGTTAGCGTCTTAGGATCGCTAGCAATAAAGAAAGTTATAAAGATAATAACTCTATATACCTCTACGCAGACGTTACGATATATTCTAATAAAAGTAACCTTACTAGAGATACTATATATAGTAGCAGTAATATTAGTCGAAATAGAAAGCCTTAAGCTCCGAGCTCTCTCGTAGCTTATAATTATACTCTCCGCTCTCTTATTAATTAGGATATCGTATACCTATCGAGCCTCCCTAAGAGTCGTATAGATATAGATGCTTAGAATAAGTAGGTAGTTCTTATAGAAGTCTAGAAGGATACTGCCTAGGTCCGTATATAGCTTAGAAGCAGAAATATACGGCAACGCCTCTATACTAGAGGCTAGCTAAACCGAGAGATCTACTGCTATTATAATAGTAATCCCTAGCGTATCTTAATAAACGACCTCCTCGTCCGCTTCCTCTTAATTAATATTAAGAGAAATAGATAAGGGCTATATTTCGGTATTATTCTACTTCTTCGCATTAAACTAGACTTCGTCGTTACTTAGCTCCTTCTAGTTATTATCTAAGGATACCTACTCTCCCTCGGGCTACTTAGAAGAGTCGAAAGAATCTATTAGGAAAGTATTAATCTCTAGCTCTCCGTACTAATAAAGGCCTACGTCGCTCTTATTATTATCCTCGCTCTCCTTCTTTCTAGACACTTCGCTATCTTCGTTAGAATAGCTAGCGGAATTATACTCCTATATCCTATTATAGATCTAAGCGAAGTTAACTGCGGAGGTAGCTATACTATCTAGCCTCTATTTTAACGTATAATAGCGCTCGAGTATAGCGCTATAGGATAGATCTATAGGCTTCCTTTTATATAGAAACTAACTAAGAGCTTGCTACCTAAATAGCTATAATTCTCCGAGTTCTATAACTAGAGGTGCTCTAAGGAGCCTATTAGACTAGAACGCTTCCTATTTGTCTATAGAAATAGCCTTCTTAAGTAGGTTATCTAATCTCTATATTTTCGGCTTAGCTCTCTACGCCCCTTTTGCCTTGCCTCTAGAAGGGACTATAGGACCGAATTAGGCATCCTGCATTTCCGTATCCTAGGAATTCGGAACTACTAGAGTCTAGGATCTTCTCTATATCTAAGACGAAGCCGCTCCTTAAGACGAGCTAGGTTTACCTCTGCGATAATGCTCTATTATCTCTAGTAGTGCTTACTCTCTGCAAGAGTTGCTTATTTCTATTTTAGTAGCTTGCTTCTGCTTCTCTATATTCGCCTTTGCAGCTTTTATTAGAGACGTAGTCGGGCGAAAGGGATTCTAAACGGCTTTCTAAGAGGACCGTATAGCTATATAGGCAGTATTATAATCCTCTTCTTCCTCTTCTTCTCCTAGAATAAAGAGAGATCCTATAGGCTTATATTCCTCTATATACTCTATAGTCCTAAACCTAGCTATACTAGCGTTAATCGAGACGGGACATTTACGCTAGTTAGATTTCTACGAGGCTCGCAGAGTATTAAAGCTAATATATTTGCTAATATTAATTAGACCGATAGCTTATTTAAGAGCTAGGAGAATAACCTTTAATCGAGGAGACTTCTTATCCTAGCTATACCTAAGAGGTCTTATTTCTCCGCTAGCTTAGCTAGGACATATTTAGCGAGTCTTATTTTTATAGAGAAATTCTTAATCTAGAAGCTAATTAAAGTAGGGATAGTCTCCGCTACGGTAGCTTTCTAAACTATACTTCTAGCAAGCGGTACCTATCTTAATTTCTAAGGTAGTATAGGCTATAACTATAGCTTAGATCTCTAGTACTTCCTCGTCCTTTTAGCTACTACGTAGAAGTCTATACGCAGGTTCCTAGTTCTTTAAAAGAGTAAGGGTAAGGGCAGCTAACTATTTAGTTAGCTTCTTAATATTAGGGCTTACTCTAGATATAGCGCTCGTCGCTATAGAGACTAGGTTTAGGCGAGGGGTAGTATTTCTTATCGCTTTAACTAGCTTTCCTACTAGAATAGAACGATTATCCTTATATAAGGCTTTATTAGTTTTATCCTTTCGCAACTTAGCTTTTATAGCTAAAATTACTCTCGCAAAGTTATAAAACGTATAGGGGCGATCTATATCTAGATTCGCTTTATTCTAAATCTTTTTCCGTATAGGCTTAGATAGAGGCTTTAAAAACATCTAGGTATAGCTAAAGTTATCTAGATCTTCTAGAGGAATTATAGCAGAAGAGATCTCGAAGTTCCGAATATACTTAGAAATCTCCTCTAGCTTATCTAGCTTCTATAGAGATAGCTAGGAAAGGTACGACTAATCTCCGAGTATACGCTAGCTATTAAACTCGCGATACTCTTTAAGAAGGCTACTTTTAAATAGCCTATAGTTACGACTTTCGTACCCTTCGAGCTTCTTAACTATAGAACGCTAATATCGATAAACGTAGCTAACTAGCTTCTCGACTTTAGCAGCTTTATCGCCCTAGTTACCTCTATAAGTTCGGTATAGGTCTTCGAAACGCTTAATAAACTTAGTAACGTCTAACCCTTCGAAGTATCCTATCTCCTTAGAACTAGGCAAAGGTATAGAAGGTCGGCTTATAGAAATTAAGGCTTAAAACTGCTCGACGCTTAAGCTAATAGTAGTATTAATAGGGAGTTATAGTCCTATAGCTCCGCGTCGACGAGAATAAGTATTACCTATTCCTATCGTTCCGTTAGGACGAGCTAAAAGGTTAGCAGAGCCTAGAAAGCTTCTAACTAATCGTTTAACTTCTCTATTAAGTCCGATAAACTAGGCAGGTTAGTAATAGAACTCTTAATTGCGATCCTCTATACTAATATTATCTAAGACACTACTAGAGTTAATAGCAGTGTCCGGGTTATTAGTGCTAGTAGAGAAATCGTTAGTTAGATTATTTAGCATATTTTCGGCCGAAGGTCGGTAATAACGAACTAAACTAGCTAGTTTAGTTAGCGTTAGGTAAAGTTAGTAGTAATAGTATTACTAGTTTGTTGCGCAATAAAAGGAATATTCTCGCTAAATTAAAAACAAAATAAGAAATAGAAACTCTAGATTTAGATATAGTAAAAGGAAATCTATAACTTTATAAATTGCAAGTAAGAGTAGCTAGTAATACCTAGTAGTTACCTATAAACTTTCCTAGGGGTCGGTTTCTTAGTCTATCCGGCTTATAATACTCCCGGCTCGTATTATTTTAAACGTCTAGCCTATCGGTAATCTCTCTATACTATATCTTCCTAGAGCCTTTAGGCAATCTCCGATAGGGAGGTATAGGGGCTATTCTAAGCCTATACTAAATATAGGAAGAGCTAATTAAACTCTCCCGAAACTAGAGGTAGCTAGTAATACCTAGTAGTTACCTATAATACTTTCCTAGAGGTCGGTTTCTTAGTCTATCTAGCTCGTAATACTCCCGACCTATATTATTTTAAACGTCCGGCCTATTATTAATCCCTTAGTGCTATATGTTCCTAGAGCCTCTCGGAAATCTCCGATAGGGAAGTATAGGAGCCGTTTTAAGCCTATACTAAATATAGGAAGAGTTATTAATTCTTCCGAAAATAGGGCAACTAAAGTTGCGAAACGTAGCCTTATAGCAAAACCGGGGAGTGCGAGTAGTAATACGATCCTATATCCTTTCCCTAGCTTGCTAAACTCTATATAGCTCGTAATATTATATTTCTCGGCTATCCTAGCTATAATAACCCCTCTATATAGGTATAGTAACCCTAAGCAAATCCTCGGAAAGCTATAGATAAGCTATACTATTAGCCTTCTATAGCTAATCGTCGGCGTCTTAAAATACTATCGATTCTAAGTCGTAATAGGACTAAGGGTTTATAACTTTCTTAGAGTTAAAGACTATCCCTATATAGAAGGTAGCCTTAATGCTCTTAAGTCCTTTCGAGTTGTCTAGTTCCGCCTAGGCTTATATATAATAAAGTGCGTTCTAGTAGCTTATCGTAATTAATCGCTTGCTTCTCGTATTATAGTTCGTACTATTAGACTATAAGTAACTTCTTCTTTCTTTTTATGTTTTCGGTAGTTCTTGTCCGTAGAAGATATTATATAGCCCTACCTTCGGCTCTATTTTAATACGTAAATCCTATACTACTCTAACTAGCTTATAGCTAACTAGGCGTGCATATCTATATCGCTAAGGCCTAATAGCCCTAGAATTAGGTATATAGCAGTCGCACGTAGTATAATAACGCGCAGTTCTCGTCTCTCGTCCCTAGGTAGCTAGGCTTAGGAATCCTCGTAAGCACTATAGTTTAGATTAAGTAATAGCTACGCTCGCAGTTACGCTTCTACGTTTAGCTTACGAACCCTCGTATTAGCTATATCGTCTCTCGTAATAGCTAGTAGGGCGGGTACGTATAGAATATATAATAATACTAGAACTATAAATAAGAAACGTAGGGTAGATAATTAATTAATAGCTATAGAGGAGAGCCTAAGCTCGCGCTTTTATAGGTACCCGAGCTACTAAGGATATGCGGTTTCCGCCTATTATTACTAGAACGATCGTTTACGTAGCTATATAAAGAACTCTTTAACCTCTACCTTAGGCTCTATAATAGAGTCTAGCTACGAGCTTCTAAACTATATTAGACTAGAACTAGGCTCGGCGACGTCGTATTTCTATAGTACGCCTACGCCGCCGATATAGTTATAAATATAGACTAGCGCTCTACCGTAATTAGTAGCGTTCTTAGTCCTTAATAATAGAGAGTATAGATTCGCGAGAGGATAATCGCCTCCGAGCCTCGCCTTATACTACTATATTTTACCTACTAGTTTACTACTTAGATCTTCTACTAATAACCTCTTCTTATAGAACTCTTTAGCCTATATAATTAATGCCTCCTTTATAATTAGAACGTAATTCTTATAGTTATTAGAGGTCTACTAGAAGTAGTATTAGCTAAACTAGTAATAACTAGTAACTTTGCAGCCCTAGAGGCGCTTAATATAGTCTTAGAAGTTGCTTAAATACTCGTCTAATTTATTATTAAAACCGCCGCTAGTCGATAGAGTAGGTATTCGTTCGCTATTACTAGTCTCTCGCAAAATATAACGAGCCGCGAGTGCGCTTAATTAAACCTATATCGCGGTAGGTATTAGGCTACTACGTTAAGCCTACGTACTACGGCCGCGAGCTATAGGTATTACGACTATCTTATTCTATAATATATAGGTAAACTTTATAGTTAGCTAGAACGCCTTCTTATCCTCTTAGAACTACTACTACTAGTTATCTATTATCTCGAGGACTTTAGTAATAATCTTAATTCGATTATTATCTACTATATTTATTATAAACTAATTCTTAACTACGAGGCTATTATAGAACGCCTTTAAGATATAGCGTAGCACCTTATACCTCTCTTTAATAAGCGTGCCGTCGTCGTTAAAGGTAGTAATTATAGACTCGTACTATATATTTAGCTCTTCTAATAACCTCTTAGGCAGCTTACTATAGCTAATCTTTAGCGACGAGTTTATAAATAGATCTACCTTTGCCTAGATAATATACGCGCGCGCTATCTAGGCGAAGGTATACTTAGGCGTTGCCTCTTTATCTTCTTCTACTACTATAGCATTCTTATTCTTAGTATTAATCTCTTTCTTATTATCTATAGCTACGCTGCTTATTATAAGTTCTAGCAACTCGTTATTTAGCGCGCCTTCCGCCTCTAAATCTACCTCCGAATTTACCTTTAAATCTACCTCTACTACCTCCGCTATCTATTGCCTCTTCTATAGCTTCGATTACTATTAAATAGGCGCCTTTGCCTTCTACTTTAAGACCTTCTTTAGCGCCTTTAAACGAGCCTCTAAACGAGCCTATTTAGCTACCTTATTATCGTAAACCTTCTAACTTAAAATATAGCGATTGCAAGTAGCTAGACGCTATAACTAGCGTAGCGGCGGCGGTAGTAGCGACTGCGATATATTAGTACGGATAAGCGATTAGGAATTAAGAGGCTAATATTCCTAAGAATTAGCTATATCTACTATATAAAACGCGGGATACGCTTCCTAAGGTTACGTACTAGCTAGAATGCGACGATAGCGATAGCACTACTAATAATACTAGTTAGAAGGCTTAAATTAAGGCAGAATAACCTATATAGCATAAACGAACTATTCCCGACTTTATAGGCTAATTTAGGCGTGTTTCTAGGAAGGTAGCTTAAAATCGCTATAAAATTAAGAGGTAGTAGAGTAGGCACGTATTTACGACTAACTATAGTAATAGATCCGGAAGATACTTAGCATTAATACTACTAAGGTAGTCGATCTAATAATATAACGCGTATACGAAAAATTTACTAAACCTACGTTCTACGGGGTTATAGCGGATTATATTAGCTTCCTACTTCTCCTAAGTGCAGTCCTTAGTATATTATTCGGCTCCCGCGATAGTATTATCGAAAAGGTCGGTATTTTGCGGCAACGTATTAATAGCGTAATCTTGCTCCGAGATAAGGATATTCGTATCTATCTCTTCTAATACTAAGTACCTTATATATATATTTAGAATACACTCTTCTACGTGTTATGCTACCTAGTTAACTAGCAATTTGCTATTAGTGCATTTTCTTATATAATTATAGCTAGGATCCTAATACGGATTAAGCCTCCTAACTATATATTCCTTAACTAATTAATATACTAGTCGAATCTAGCGCCTTTTGCTATTCTTATAATCGATCTAAGCGATAAATAGACGTATGCACTATAGTACTCTTTTCCTATCTGCTATTGTCTCTAGCGCAGCGATAGTCTTTATATCCTAAGAGGCTATATCTAGAGTAGGGATGCTAGTTAGCCTTACTATATACCTTGCATGCCTATAGCCCTTCTTATAAGGGCTAAATTAGCTTATAAGGCATATAAGCCGTAATATTTTCTGCCGATTAAGAGCTAGCTAGCGTAATGCAAAGAAATAAAGCGACGTGTTAATAATAGTAGATAGAGCGCTAATCCGAGTAAGTACTAGTAATCCTATAATCGCTAACTAATAGCCCCGTAGGAGGTTTATAACTTAATTTATAAATACCTTAATAATTCTTTATCTATAGGCTATCGCCTTTACCTTAAGAAGCTATATTATTTATATAAAGCTACGAAGACTAAATATTAGGAAGAGCTTACTATAGTGCGTTTCTAACTAGTAGAACGCAATTAAGAGTACGACAATCTATTAAAGAAGTACGAGGAGTTGCTAAATATAAGTAAGAAGCGGAAGAGGCTAGAAAGTAGCGTATAGGATAGAGTAGAGGGCTCGAATAATTATATATAGGAGTCGATTAGCATCGCTTTAGAGGCGGCGGCAACGGAGAGCCTAACTAATAACGCGCCGAGAAATACCTTATAATTATATAAGGCTATATAATTAAGCGTAGGCGAGCTAATTATATTAAGTTTGCTGCTAGTTCTAGTACTAGGAGTAGATAGCAGCCGTATAGTAAATGCTCTTATAGGCTTATAACTTCCTCTATTATACGTATAATAGTAAATTTACTTTATACTTACTACCTATATATTAACGAGAAAAGAGCTGCTTACTATCCTCGCTTCCTCGTCTATTATATACCGCCGCAACGATATCTAAATAGACTCCTTAATAGTAACCGCCTAATAATAAAGATAAGGATATGCTAGATCTAAGTAGTCTAATCTTCTAGTCGCTTATCGCCGCAGGCGCTAACTCGCCGCAGTTCCGTGCCCCTCCCTACTCTCTATTAGTAGTAATAGTAGTAGTATAGAGAAGGCCTTCGAGATAGCAGTCGCCTACGTAAAGCGATCGTGCTATATCTATTAGTCCGTTAAGACACTTATCGCCTATACTATAAGGTATACGCGATCGTGCTATATCTACTAACTCGCGGCGATAGTCGCTTATATAAGGCATATACGATTATGCTATATCTATTACTTTCTTACGAGCGTCGATATTACTACTCCTATCGCTAGTTATACTACTCTAGGTGCCTATTCTTCGTAACCTACGTATCTTTACTAGACTGCTAATAAGAGAAGAAGCTACGTATATTACTTAAGTAGTAATAGCGCGAAGATTAAGAAATCTAGACGACCCTACGTAGCTAGCAATTTATGCAGTTTAGAATAGTTAGCTCGAGATACCCTATAACGATATATAGTTCGAGGACAAAGGCATACGTATTATACGAGACCTAAGTATCGATTAGCTTAATATAGCTACTAGATACTATCGTTTGCCGGCGGATACTATACTAAGAAGAACTCTATAGGCTCTATAACTATAACCTACGAGGCAGTCGCTACCGCTATAGTTACTAATAGCTAGAATGTCGCTATTATTCTCTATTAAAGAAGAAGGCAACTCGCGAGGTTCGACGTTTAGTTAGCTATATACTATAGTACTACCGCGAGGTTCGATATTCGGTTAGCTAAGTATACTATTATTAGCAACCGGATATGCGTTCGCTATACTATCTAGGCGTCCTATAAGCTAAATAACTATAAGCGGTCTTTAAATACTAATAATACTAGCTACTATTTATAGTACTAGAACTGCTAGAAGATTAAACTAACTAACTATACCGCCTACTAGCTAGAGTACTAGAACTGCTAGAAGATTAAACCTACTAACTATACTGCCTGCTAGCTAGAGCGCTAGTAGAAAGCTTATAAAGCCTATAAGTCGTCTATTCGATAACTTAAAAAGAGATTAGCGTAGTAGTTATTAGAGTATGCCGCCGGATATACTAGAGCCGGAATAGCCTATACGTAATACTCCTCGGGGTTATATTAGCTAGATACCTATACGTAGCAATAGTAGCCGTAGCAATTATAGCCGCGGCTATAGCCGTAGCCGTAGCGCTAGCGATAGTCTAATGCCTTCTACCTCTACGGCGCTATTATTACTATAAGCACTATCTTAGTATATACTACCTAGTCTACGTCTACTAGTACCGGCAGCGCTAGTAATAATAGCACCTCCGCTACTTAGTCTAGTTTAGCGTCCGCTAGTCGTCCCTCTAGCTCCTTTATATAGCGCTCGTATTACGACGCGCCGTTTAACTACTACTAGTATATATTATTCTAGCTAGATACTACTAACGGATACGTAATTCGAAGATAAAAGGGTCGTATAGTAGGCGAAGCGGTATAGGTTGTCGTATATTAGACGGATCGAAGAAACGAGTGCTAGTATACCTCGTCTAAGTAGTAGTTGCGGACTATATTATTGCGCTAGTATCGTATATAGAGTATATACTAACGTAGGCTACTAGTAGTACTATAGCAAGCCGAATATGCTAGGTACGCGTATATGCGCGTACTATATATTCCGTTAGCGTCCTACTAAGTATTATTAATAAGAACTTATAAGAAGTTTTAATAAGAGATTAAATATCGTAAGGTAGGCTAGTAGATAGAAGGTATACTATTAGAACCTTAACTTAGTATATATCTCTTTGCTACGTTGTCTTATTAGCTATAATAATTCGGTGCTATCTCCGACTCGCTATAATAAAAAGAGTTACTAAGGGAGAAGAAACATTATACTACGAGATTGCACGTATTATCTAATTAGCTATAATTATCCGGTGCTATTTCTACTTAGCTATAATAAAAAGGGTATCGTATAGGAATATATCGTCTCTAATCTAATATACGTTATCTTATTAGCTATAATAATTCGGTGCTATCTCCGACTCGCTATAATAAAAAGAGTTACTAAAAGAGAAGAAACATTATACTACGAGATTGCACGTATTATCTAATTAGCTATAACTATCTAGTACTATCTTTACTTAGCTATAATAAAAAGCGTTTCGTAGAGAACCTCGTAGAGAAACATTCTCTTCTAAGTTAAATGCGCTATCTAATTAGCTATAATTATCTAGTATTGCCTCCGACTTGCTATAATAATATAGCTCCCTAAGCGTAGAGGAAAATATAAGAACTTCGCTATATAGAATAAATAATATACGCTTTCTAATTAGCTATAACGATATAGTAATACCTCCGATTTAATATAATAGAAAGGTAAAAATAAGAATCGAGAGCACGATATATATATATAGCGTGCCTACGATCTAACTACCCTCGAGCTATGCTTTATTAGCTATAGTACCGAATACTATATATACCTATATCTTAACTACCTGCCGAGGCTACGATAATATTAATAAGCAGCTACTAGCGGCCCTACTACTATTACCTACCTAACTGCTATCTTCCTTCTACTAGATAGAACGAAGAAGCGCAAAGCTATATACTATCTAATTCTTAATTACCTAACTATAGCAATATAAGCGGAAGTCGATTGCCGTAGACTTATATAATTAAGAGGTATTTTGCGAGCTCCTATTAGCCGATAAAACATACTATAGAGCTATAAAGTGCAAAAAATATATTTTATAGCCTATAGGCGATATTAGTTAAGAACTATTAATTTAACCTAATTTAATAGAATTTAATTAGGAATTTAGAAGAATTAGACCTAGATTCTCGGTATAGCTCGTAGAGCCTACGAGAGGAATGCCTAGGTTCTAGGTAATAGGTAGATTTTTATTCGCAGATAGGTTAGAAGTTAAATAGGTAGCCTTTAGGTATAGAGAGACAATCTTACCGCTATACTACGGAGGCTGCTACTTTATAGGCTATTAAATATAGCGGGCTTTCTAGAATAGTAGGTATAGCATCGTTAGAATTCTATAGGAATTCCTACTCTAAACTTCTAGTAGCGGCGGCCTAGATTAGGTATCTTAGACCTTTAGAGGGGTAGAAGGGACCTGCGAGTAGCGTAATACTAGTAGGCTAGTAGTTAAGTATATCTATTATAGCCTCGAGGTATTTAGGCGCCGTAGGGTAAGAATATATAGAAGTTATAGGTAGGTAACCTTAGCTTAGCAGGCCTTAGGTAGGCAGCGTAGGCAATTATAGAGGACTAAGGGACCTACTAGCAGTATAATAGAGGTAACAAATAGGGTTAATATGCCTAGAAAGGTCTTTAGGTATTCTAGATAGTTAAGTGCGACTACTACTGCCTAGGCTTTAATAAGGTAACGTCGCCGGCAATAAGCTAACTAATTAGACGCCGAGAAAGATAGTTAAATAGTAATACGTAATATTAAAGTAGCGGCAATTAGTTATTTCGAGTTACTATCGATATCCGCTTTATCTTTAGTCTCGCTAGTATACTAGAGAGGCTCCTCGCTTTATAGTACGGCTACCTAGGTATAAGGATTATAGTTCTTATATTCTATAAGGTAGTAAGGCTAGAGTATAGTTTCTAGATCGAGGAGCGTATCCCTTAACGCCTCGATATTGCGTATTAAGCTATTCTTTCCTTTTACCCTACTATTCTAGTATAGCTTAGTTAGCTTACCTACGTAGGTAGCGTTTATTCGATTATACTTCTTAGTATAGATAAGGCCGAAGGTACTCTAGTTACGCTCCGCTAGACTAGTTAATATTCGAATCGAAAGCGCTTTAAGTATAAGCTTTTAAAGCTCTTTGTTATAGCTAAAGGAGATCCTCTAAAACAAATAGGCCGGCAACTACTTGCTCTCTATTATAAGCAGTATAGGGACGGAAGGTAGGTATAGTCGCTAATAGTTCGGATATAGATGCTACGAATAGAGTATAGTACTTAGTCTACTATATAGGTAGCCTTAAATAATAGAACGTAGCTTAAAGGAAGGAAGCCTCTCCCTTAAGCGTTAGTAGAAGAAACCCTTCCCTATAGGTTACCTAACCTATAGGAAATATATAAGCCGTAGGCTCTCGGGGCGGCCCTACTATATAGGTTACGTATCTACTACTACCTAGCAACTCGTTAGGTATATATAGGCCGGTAGTTATAGGCCTAGCCCGTAATAGTACTCCCCCTTCTAGCGTAAAGTCCTCCGTAACTTCTCCTTAGTATAGTAGTACTAGTAGTAGTATAAATATAGATAGTAGGTACGGCGGCGGGTACGTATAGTAGAGAGGTATAAAAGGATAAGGCAGAGTAGAGTGCAAAATAACCCGCTCTCTTATTAGAGGCTTAGCTAGCGCTATTTATATAACTCTTAGGTTTATCTATACTTGCTATATAACTATATCTTCGGAACTACTTCTATAGGTATAGCGCTAGGGCATTATACTTATTATTATACTAATACTTAAATTAGCAGTCTCGGATACGAAGAACCCTACTTCCTCTACGTAGTATACTAAAGTATCCGGACCGTAGAGAGCCTTTAATATAATAAAGCCTCTAGGTAGATATATCTTAGGCCTACCCTTCTCTAGCTCTATTAGTTAGCTATATAACTTAGCAGGAAATTAGATCTATTATAACTTTAAAAATTAGGGGGCAGCCTTCTTAGCCTAATAGTAAGGCGGCTTAGCGCTAGAGCGGGAAGGTTAGCAGTTTAAATCCTATCTAGAGTAGTAGCGAAAGTGTCGGTTTATAGTAGTAGCGACGTCGTAGGCAGAGTAGAGGGTACTAAGATGCTAGTAGCAGAGTTACGTAATTTTTTCGGGGCCTATAGAAGCGTATAGCAGTAGCTATACTAGTATTCGATAGGGGGCTAGCTTTAGCGGGTATCTTTAGTAGAAATTGCGGATAAGGTATAGGACGTCCTCTATTATCGTCTCGGCTAGTTTAGTCGTAGGTACGTTATAGCCCTTTTACTTAACTACGTAACGGAGGCGCTTCTAGCCTCTAGAGCCCCTATAGTCGGTTTTCGAGTTAATAATATCTTCGACTTCCTACTTATCGACTCTATCTACCTCGACTAGTAGCAGCAGTTCTACGTATTAATTTAGGTATAGGTCTTCTATAGTAGGTATAAGAAGGTTATTATTAAATACTAGGTATAGCTTAATAGTTAGTAGTAGTTCTAAGCGGCAGGTATATAGCTTTACTTCGAGGACTATAAACGGGCCTAGGTTCTTCTAGTCGAGCTTCTTAGTTAGGCGGAGCGTCTTAATATTCTAGGCGTTTAGCTAGACTTTCTAGCTAATAGTAAACGTATATAACGGACTATAGTGCCTATTTATAGTATCTTTATAGTAGGACTAGGCTAGGCTAGTCTTAGCCTTTAGAAAGTCGGTAATTGCTCTTATATCCTCGATAAAGGACTCTATATCGCGGCTAGCTAGCGGATCGGTACTAGACTATAGAACCTTCGTACCTAGGAGTAGTTAGTAGCCGTAAGTAGCTAGAAACGGAGAGAGGCTAGTAGTTTTAGAGAATATAGAGTTTGCGGAGAATTCTACTAGTAGGAGCTACTCTACTTAGTTGTCTTATAGGTAGGATACGTAGGCGCGGAGGTACTATTCTAAAATAGCGTTTATCTATTTAGTCTAACTATTAGTTTATAGGTAGTAGGAGGTTAAAGGAAAGCACTTAATCTTAAGCCTCTATATAAGGTACTTCTAAAAGTCGGATATAAACTTAGCGTCTTAGTTAGATATAATATCTAGTAGTTTACTATATAATCGGAATATATTCCTAATAAATAGGCAGGCGATTTCCTCGGCTCCGTCGGTTATAAAGTAGGGGACGTAGTAGCGTAGTTTAGTAAGGTAGTCTATAATAATAAAGATAGTATTATACTCGTTAGACTTTAGTAGGTATATAATAAAGTCTATCGAAATATAGTTCTAAGCGCGGGTTAGGGTCGGTAATAGCTATAGTAATCCGCGGTGTCTCTATCTACTTAGCTTAATTCTACTATAGGTATAGTAGTTCTAGACCTAACGGCGGATATAGGCGCTAAGGCCCCTCTAGTAATAGCTACGCGAGACTATCTAATAGGTCTTCGCTCTTCTAGAGTATCTTACGGCCGGGATCTCGTAATAGAGGCGGAGTACCTAGTTATATATCTCCTTATTATTTAGGATATATAGGCAGTTCCGGTAGAAGAGACGGTTATCCCTTATCGTATATTAGAATAGTTAGATTAGTAGGTAGCGGTTCTTACCTTTATAGAGAGCGTTTAGAATCTCTTATAGAGTCTCGTCGGTAGTATAAGCGCGGTCTAGAAGGGCGTATAGTTCTTTAGGGATCTAGATAGCTATTATTTCTTTAGAAGGTTGCTCTTATATTTCTTATTCTCTTCTACGAATAGGGAATACGTAGAGTTGTTATTTCTTCTTAAATAGGAACTAGATAGATATAGTTTCTAAGAACGAGACCTTCTTCTTTAATAGGGTTTTCGGCAGCGGCTAAAGTGCTTCTAAGGTAGAGTCTAGTAGGTTCTCGCGTTTTAAAACTACTTAGCTCTAGTAGCGGAGGCGCTTATCTCTCTCTTTAGGCAGATTACCTAACCTTCTAGTTAGGAAGTCTAGTTTTTAGCCTAGCTTGCCTAGTTAGTATATAATTTTAAAACAGAACTATAATAGAAACTTAGACTAGCGGGCTTAGCGACAATTAAGCTACTTCGTTATTATAAAGTACTCTAGGTTTTTATAGTTAGATAGTACTTTAATCGGATATTTAGCTTCTTCTAGCTCGGGACGCTATTTCTTAAAATAGCGGATAATTGCTAATAGTTCCTTATCGTATATCTCGTAGTTATACTTAGTAGGAGAGTGTTTCTAGAAGAAGAAGGCAACTAGGCGTAATACCCCTTTATTATCGTACTATAAGAGTATGCTAGTAGAGATAAAGTCGAAGGCATTAGTTTCGATAACTACTTCTTTAGTCTAGTTAAATAGTGCTAGGATAGAACTATCTATAAACGCGTCCTTAAGGTAGCAGAAGGCAGAGTTATAGTTAGTAGACTAGAAGAATAGAGTATCCTTACGAGTTAGTTTTATAAGCAGTTAATAGATTTTAGAGAATCCTTAAATAAAGTAGTAGTAGAAGTTTGCGAAGCCTAAGTAGAATTATACGTCGGTTATATTCTTAGGTATAGGCTAGTTACGGATAGCCTAGACCTTATCGGAGTTTATATAGATACTATTACGGCCTATAATTATACCTAAGAATCTCGTCTCCTCTTTAAAGAATTCGCATTTCGAAAGTTTAGTATAGAGGCCCGCGTCTCTTAGCTTCTTTAAAATAGCTCGGAGGTAGTTCTCGTACTCTTTCTAGATATAGCTATAGACTAGGATATTGTCGAGGTAAGCTAAATAGAACTAGTCTAGGTATTTATATAGTATATCGTTAATAAACCTCTAGAAGGTTTCCGAGGCTCCGGTAAGTCTAAATAGTATAACTAAGCTTTTATATAGTCCGAAACAAGTACGGAAGGTAGTAAGGTACTCTTAGCTAAGTTTTATCCTTATATTATTAAAGGCAGAGATAATATCGATCTTAGAGAAGTACTTTATTCTATTTAAGTTATTTAGCGTTTCGGTCGTAAGTAGTAGTAGGTAGCGGTTCTTTATAGTAAGCTCGTTAATCGCACGATAGTCTACGTAGAGCCGTAGGCCTTCTTTAGGTTTCTTAACGAATAGGATAGGTAAAGTAATAGGTAAGGAGCTAGAGTAGATAAACTCCTTATTAAGGTTCTCTATAAGCTACTCTTTTAGAGCTTGCAGTTCGTCGCGGAATATACTATAGAGAGGTCTAAATAAAGGTTCTTTGCCTTCTTTAAGCTTAATCTCGTAGTTATACGGATAGTATAGCAGTAGTTTATTAGCGAGCTTTAGGGAGAAGACGGAACTAAACTCCCTTAGATAGTCTAGTAGTTAGGATTCTAATTTAGCTTTTTCTTCTATAGAGAAAATAGATAAGAGATTCTCGATAGTTATATAGTAGAGGTAGTAACCTTATCTCTATATAGCTAGTAAGGTATAGAATACTACGGTCCGGAAAGAGATCTAGTAGACTTAAGTTATTTAGTAGAAGTCTTTCTTTATTCGGGGGAGGCGTTTCGTATATATTTAGACCGGTTCGGATATAGCGGGTATAGAGCAGTTCTTCTAGTAGTAGGTGCTTAAAAACGAAAGTATAAAGCGGCTAGGATAGAGTTCTAGATTATAGGCCTCTAACTAAGAGTAGCCTAAGATAATAGGGCTCCCTTCTATATCGGTAAGGTAGAAAACGACTCCTTCTTCTAGGTAGTTATAGATACGGAGGTTATAGTAGGTGCCGTAGTATATAGTAAGCCCTCTGCTATTATCTTTAGTATCGAATAGAAGTATTACTACTTCTTTCTCTAGTAGTAGGATCTCGAGGCCTTAGGCCTTAGCCTATTATAAATCTATTATTACGTAGGCCTTCGAACTAGTATTAACTAACGCATAGTCGGAAATAACCTTATCTCCTATAGAGATAGTAAATAGGATCTTTAAGGAAGTCGACTAGTCGTATTTATATAGAACCGCGAGTCGGGAGATAGTAGAATAGGAGATATAGGCTACCTTAGAGGCAGAGTTGCGCGTTTCTAACGCCTAACTGCAGCTATAAATAGACGTACGCCGTTTTCCGTTAGTAGAAGAGAGAGGGACGTAGGTCTACTTCGTAACGGGGGTAACTATTCTCTCTTAGAAGAGGGGGACTCTTAGATAGAGAAATAGGTAGCTAAATTTGCCCTATAGCGTTTAGCGTTATATTTCTAGATATATAAGAGGCGGGTATTAGGTTTTAGGCAGTCTCGAATAAAGTATTCTAATTCTCTATATCGGTAATAGAAGAGAGGGTCCCTAGGAGCCCTCTTAGACCTATCGAGGTCTATAGGCTCCCTCTAGAGAGTAGTCTTAGTAGTAGTAGTATATAACTTATCCTACTGTAGCGACGAATAGTTCGGAGGTATAAAGGTATAGGGGTTTAGTACTAAGGGTGCTTAGTAGTAGTAACGGTAATAGTTCTTAAGGTCTTATAGATACGCAGTAAGCTTAAGATAGTCCTAAGTTAGTAGAGAGCTATAAACTAGCATCTGCTTAATTTCGTTTAAGTAGGCCTATTCTAAGAGAGTAGATAGGGATTCTTTAGTTATCTCTACTTCTAACCCTAGGCGTTAAAATTTAGCGAAGAAGGCTATAAAGTCTTTATCTATCTAGTAGTAGCGGAAGAGCTCTACGCGGGCGTTCTAGATATAATTAGAGTCTCTATAAGCGTTATTAAGGATCTATAGTATATTCTTATAGTCTAGGAGTTAATAGACGCCGTTATAGATATATAGGAGGATCTAAGAGTATAGTACCTCTAAGAGCTAGCTAGTAACGTATAATATATAGAAGGTAGAGGTTAGAAAGTAGTCGCGGTTTATAGTTAGTTTTTTATAAATCTAAGAGAGGAAGCGGCGAAGGTTCTTTCGATCTCTAGTAAACTCTTTCGGGTCGGGTAGCCTTTCGGATTATTAAGTAGGCTAGGAAGGCAAGGCGGAGCGAGGCGTAGGTATTTCTAGAGAAGGATCTACGCTAACCTTAGCGGAAGAGTCGATAGGAATAGATAGAGTAGGCATCGATATAGTAGGTTCGGTAGGGCGAAGGGCTTTATTAGCTTCCCTCTAGGCCCTTATAGTCTAGTCGCAGTATTCGGCTTCTATCTCCTTATACTAGGCCTTTTAAAAGTTAATAACCGCGCGGAGTTAGCTATTTTCGGCGCGGAGAAACTAGAGGTTATTATAAACTTTAGTAGCCTAAATTTTCTTATAGATAAGCTTATATGCCTATTCCTTCTTCTTTATTCTATAGCGGTCGATATACTAGTAGGCGCTCTAAAAGTAGGCGTACTAGGCGTTAGAGTGCGTAGTAATATATTCGGCAAACTCTACCTCTATTTTTAAGAGAAGTAGTAGCAAAGGGCAGTTAGTAGTAGCTATACCTAATAGTAGAAGCTACGTAGTATTATAGGCGGTATAGAGATAGAAGGTAGGTATAGTTGCTAATAGTTCGGATATAGATACTATAGATAGAGTATAGTACTTAGTCTACTATATAGGTAGCCTTAAACGATAGGACGTAGCTTAAAGGAAGGAAGCCTCTTTCTTAAGCATTAGTAGAAGAAACCCTTTCCTATAGGTTACCTAACCTATAGGGGATACGTAAGCTATAGGCTCTTAGAGCGGCCCTACCGTATAGGTTATATATCTACTACTACCTAGTAACCTATTAGGTATATACGGGCTAGTAGTTACGGGCCTAGCCCGTAACACCCTCCTCTTTATGCTTTTAATGCTTAATAGATAGCTTCGCTTATCGTTTTTGCTATACCTAAAGATTATCTCCTAATACTATAGTAGGTATAGCTAACCTCTAGTTACTATTAAGACTATATTCGTTAAGATTATTAGCAAGCTTACGGAGTTCTTATTAGATATTTAGGGCCTAATACGTAGCAATTTATAAGTCCTATAACTTCTCTTACTTATTAAGGTACCGAGTAATTGCATTCTATTCCTTCTTCCTTAAAGGATAGTTCTATTTAGCGCGTTCGTATAGGTCCCTAAGATAAGCGATTAGTATAAGCGGATAACTAAGGATAATCTCGTTATAGCGTAAGTTTAATATAAGGACAATTTCGTTCTTTAGTAGAATAGCGAAGTTCTTAGTATAGTTCGGAATAATTTAAGAATTAATCTGCAAGTTATAGATAAAATCCCTTAGGCAATTAAGTGCTAGATAGACTATAGACATTAGCGGCTTATCCGCTTCTAATTTAATAGTTATTTCTAGCAATAGTTTAAAGAGCGCATATAGGAATTCGATAGTAGCCTATAGACCTTTTAGCTTATATATTGCTAATATCTCGTTAAAATATACTCGTTACTTTGCGTTTAGCTTCTGCAAATGCGTATAGTCTAGCTATATAAGAAACTACTAGATTAGACGCTTAGCCGCCTTTAGAAATAAGGTAAGCTCGATAAGGCCTTAGAACTATATAATATATAGAAGTAATAGCTCGATCTACTTATTATTATCGTTAAGTTTACTTTAACTACGTATACGTGCGCGTAAGAGTCTATAAGCTTTAATATAGTATATAATAGCCTTATATTTGCTTACCTAGTTCTTAATAACCTTAATAGATTGCTAGTCTATAGCGATAAGGTTAGTATAGTAGACGAAGCAAATAATATGCTTAATACGTAGATATTCGGCTCGAATTAACTCTATTGCATAATTGTTATTCGAGGCTCTATTAAGATAAATAGCCTATACCCTATTAGGGCTAGCTGCCTTAATTATAACCTTAAGCTCTATAAAAATAAATTCGCTAGTAACCGATACTATATCTATCTCGACGTATAAATAGAGCTATAACTTAGAACAAGTGCATATTAGCATATTAAGGATATGCTAGCCCTAGATATTAGACTAGCCGTCGCTAATAATAGTATTAGTTCCGTAGTTATTAATATGCGTAAGATTATTTATAATATTTTTAGTATCTTCTTCGTCTACCTTATTAAGTAGTATCGTAGATAAGGTCGTTCTTCTCGGCGGCTTCTAATTTACTCTAAGTAGTTTAAATAGGCTTCGCGGGTCCTTATTCTTACTAGTATTAAGCTCTTTTGCATTATCGAAGATATAGTAGCACTAAGCCTTATCTATCTGTCTTTTTAGCTTGCCTTAAATAGGCTTTAAAGCACTAGGTTTTGCCTATTATAAGTGCTAGAACTGCTACTTTAACGGACTATTAGGCAGTTGTTCGCAGAGTCTCTAATATTGCTTAATACGTATATAATCGTTACTAGAACACTATTCGCCGTAGAATTTATAGTTCTACTTCTTATATATTAGCTACTATAAAGTCCGCTCGATAGTTAACTAACGCATCTCGCTTATAATAGGTTAGTTCTAGCTAATATAAGCCTCCTTAATCTCCTACTATATCTACTACTATATAAACTTTATCCTAACTTCCGGTTGTTATCGATTTACTCGAGTAGTTTATTCTTATACTAAGTAGGTAGATAGTGCCTTCTAAGAGGAGGTCTCGTTACTACTAGTTAAATCTGCGCTTAGTGCGCGCGGCCTTCTAAGTGTCTTTATTATAGGCTTAGTTAGAATTACTATCTTATTCTTCCGTTACCTTAGCCTAGATATTACTATTATAGCCTTAGACGCGCCGCTATTATCTATAGAGGCTTCTTCTTCTTCTTCTTTATTATAATATTCTATTATACTAGACTTATATAGCGCTAACTTACGCTGCTTTCGACTTATCTTACGTTTACGCTAAGAACGCTATTTTCCGCTATCTATGCCTTTATCTTCCGTCTCCTTATTTTTATTACTTTATCTAGCAAATAATAACTTAATTCTATCTATAGGCTCGGTTATTATTAGTAGCAATATCGTCGGCGCTCGTTAATTAAGTAGTAGCTCGGTAGATATAGTTTAGCTTCGCTATAAGTAGCGCGGTTATTATAGTTTCTCTATATTCTATTTATTAAGACTAGCACGCTTCTTTGCCTTACTTGCCTTCTTAGGCTATCGCTTCGGAGCTATTAGTTAATCGCGTACGCGACGTAAAATAATGCGCCTAAGTTGCATACTCTTATAAAGTATAAAAGGCGCTAGATAGCTCTTAATATGCTATATAACTCCGCCTTTCGCGCTAGCAGCATTTCTGCTATACTTATAGACGCTAGGATAGCTATTAGTAAGGGTAGGATAGCTATTTACTACGATTAGAAGTAAAGGCAACGTAATTAAGAGTTATATAATAGCGGTAAGAAGGCTTATAAAGCCTTATAGCCTAAATTCTTAGCCTTATAAGGGTTACGTAAGCGTCTTACGGTTAGAATAATATAGCTAATCTAGAGCGATAGCAAAAACAATTTCTAAAATACTAATAGGCCTACGGACTACTATAAGAATCCTAAAGGCAGAAATAGTAAGACAACGAAGCTCGGATTTGTTAGAAGAGCATCGTAATAATATCCTATTATATAAATTAGAAAGCTATACTCGCTCTATATCTTCGTATATTCTCTTATATCTCCTCGCTCTTTTATAGTCGCTATACGCGCGTTTCCCCTATATCTAGGGTCTCTTAGCTCTGCTAATACTAAATTTTAAAAAGTATGCTTCTCGCTATACCGATATTTCTTACGGTCCGGGACTAGAGCGCGAAAGTAATAGACCTATATATATTTTATTGCAAGGGTTCGAATAATTAGGCGATATATGTCCGCAAAAAGATCTTAGAGAGACTCTACTAAGTTATAGTAATACGTAAATCCTATACTACTCTAACTAGCTTATAGCTAACTAAACGTATATATCTATATCGCTAAGGCCTAATAGCCCTAGAATTAGGTATATAGTAGTCGTACGCAGCGTAATAACGCGTAGTTCTTATCTCTCGTCTCTAGGTAGCTAGGCTTAGGAATCCTCGTAAGTACTATAGTTTAGATTAAGTAACGGCTACGCTCGCAGTTACGCTCCTACGTTTAGCTTACGAACCCTCGTATTAGCTATATCGTCTCTTATAATAGCTAGTAGGGCGGGTACGCATAGAACGTATAATAATACTAGAACTATAAATAAGAAACGTAGGGTAGATAATTAATTATATAGAGGAGAGCCTAAGCTCGCGCTTTTATAGGCAACCGAGCTACTAAGGATATATAGTTTCCGCCTATTAATCCTCCCTTTCTTTATATCCGAATAGATACTCTAATAAACGACATTTTTATTCTAAAAAGATAGTTTAGTAGAACTAGCTTCTGCAAAACAATAACAAACTAAGTACTATTTATTCTTTTTAATATATTAGACGTTTATAACGTTATTATCTTCCTTTGCCGAACCGAACTAGCTAGTTTAGTTTGCTATATATATATAGCTATGCTAATCTTCTTAAACTCGTCTTTCTTATCGTCCGGGTAGTTAGCGCTATTAAATAGGAAGTACTTTAACTAGCCCTTAAGGGCCTTCTTAATATATAGAAAGAAGCTCTACTCTTTCGCTATAGCCTTTTTAGCCTTAATTAAGTAGTTAAATAGCTACGTAAATCTATTTTTCGCCTATAGAACCTAGGTCTGCTCGTGCTACTTCTTATATATATTACGGTCTATATATAGAAGCGTAAGGGCTTCTTAGCTAACTTCTAGCTCCTCCTAGCTTCGGCGGCCTATTAGCGCATCTAAGACTAGCCTAAGGCTAGTAAGCTATTGCTCCTAGGGGAGTCTACGTTCCTATAGTTTATTAGGGAAATCGGCGCCTATAAACGTCTTAGGTATTAGTAGCATAGTAATATTACTAATAAGAATATCTAGGAAGCTTAGGGTAGTCTCTCTAACTAGTTCTTAGTTACGATACTTAATAAGCGTTAGGTAGACTATATAGCGTAATAAGATACTAGAGTTCTCTCCGTAGGCAATCGTCTAATATATAAGCACTAAATCTCCTAGAATAACCGAAATATTCTATAGTCGCAGGCTAGAATCCTATAGTCCGTCCTTTTCTCTATCTAGAACATATACTAGTATCTGCTCTATATTAAAGTCCTTATCTTTATTCTCTTTAAGCTCGTTAACTATTTTGTAGATTAATTCTAGGTAGCTAGTGCTACTAACGACTTTAAACTTAGCGTATATAGCCTCGTCTTCTTCTTCGTTATCTTTATTATCGTTAGTAGTCTAGGTCTATAGCTTACGGTTAGGTACCTATATAACTAGTCCGCAGCTAAAGTAGGCACTATCGAGAGAAACTATAGTAATTATATAGGCGGTTTCTTATTTATCTTTCTATACTACTAGGGGGCCTTTAATAAACTTCTCGCTAGTAGCCTAGTTTCTCTTAATAATTAGGATTATTAGGTCGATCCGGCCGGTAGGTTCTCCTTACTAGTACTAGGCCGTTATTAGGTACGCGATAAATTTATATATAGCCTTATCGCGTAGAGAATCCTAGGCTAGTATATTAAGCAGCTAGATCGTTAGGTCTTATTATATAAGCTGCTAGGTAAGGGAAAAGAATATGTTTAGCATCTATTTATATATATTATAGCAGCAGCGGAGGTAGTAGCGGTATAGGTCGAATTCTTAGTGCATCTAAGAAACTATATCTAGGTCCTTTGCCTACTAATTAAGAAGGCTGCTAAATATATTATAGCTATTCTTAAGCAGTCTTCTATTCTAAGTCTTCTATACGTCTTAAATAGTCTTAAACTCTAGTTAAGATAGGCAGGTGTTAGTAAAATCTAGCTAAATTCGTATAGGGCTAAGGCTATTATCGTTAGTTTCTAAGGCAGGTTCTTAGGCAGGCTCTTAAGTAGCCTCTATATTATCGTATTTATCGCTAAACTAAACTAGCTAGTTCGCTTCCTCTATACCTACTCTAGCCTTTCCCTTAGCCTTTTTAGACTTCTTATTTCTCGTAGGTTTCTTTAAATAGCAAGCCGAAGATATAGGCGCGGGATTCTCGATATCTCTAGTCTCTTACTATAGATAGGTCTTCTTCTTAGAACTACTATCCTGCTCTTTATCTATATTAGCTTTACGCTTAGCCTTTTCTTAAGTCTTTTTCTCTTCTACTACTTTCGTAGCGGCCTTATCTATATTACTTAGCTAATTCTTACTAACCTAGCGGTCTAGTATATCTGCGTTCTATATTTACGGATCTTTCTTTAAGTTCTTAGCTACGTCGTTAATCGATCTCTTTACTAATAGGCATCGTCTACGTAAAATTTCCTACGAATTATATAGGCGCTTAGACGCCGTTATTATCGACTCGCTTACTTATAGGCTAACTACTTTAGCTATTTCTACTATATAGGTACGGCAGAAAGGAGGGCTAAGTTCTAGGAATTCGTATTTATTAAGAGGAATTACGTCCGGCTTTCCGTATATATTAGCCTTATATTAATCTTCGAAATAGCTAGCGTATAGAATAGTAATACGGACGCGACTTCCCTAAGGTCTATATAAGGCTTCTTAATCGCCTTATTAATTAGATCGTCTAGGGGGTCGTTATTATAGCTATACGTCTTATAACGTATTACTTATTCTTTAACCCTACCGACTAGTTTGCGTAAACGGACTAAAATAATTATTTCTAGCTCTAGGGCTACGGATTAGGAGTAGGTTACCGCAGCCTAGCTCTAGCCGGCTTCTTCTTACTAGCGGCTTAGCGCTTTAAGCTCGCAGTCCTCGTAGTAGAGGTCTCTAATCTTATAGTATAGATGCGCGAATGCATTAGGGCGTAGTTAGTCTTTATTAGCGAGGTTTATTTTTCCGCGGACCTAGCGCTTAGCATCTTCGTAGAAATTCTTAAATTTATCTAAGCCTAGATTAATATAGCCTAGAAAGTCGTAGCTAGACTCGGAGGCCTTGCTAAGTAGCCTATTTACGGCCGAGCCTCTAACTCCTTCTTTATTATTAATATCTATTACTCTAGATACCTTATTCTTAGGGACGATAAAGTAGGCGTCTATAATAGCAAAGCCGTTCTTATTAATAAGCTAGAGATGTTTACGGCTAAATAGATCTATCTAGAATATAGCCTCTATATCCTTAATAAAGCTAGCCTTCTAGAATTTGCTAGATATATAGCTAGACGCCGGGCGAAATAAGTTCTCTTTCTTTCTATTATAAAGGGCCTAGTAGAGTATCTATTTAAACTAGGTTAGGCCTAATAGCCGGAGGTTCTCTATAGGGACATTCTTAAGTAGAGAGAATCGTTAAAGATGCTAGCTAGCCTTTTCGCAGATCTTAAATATAGAATTTAGGAAATTAAAATAGGGGAACTTCCTGCCTAATCTAAATAAGTTCTATAGTATATTAAGAAGGCTGTTGCGTTTCTTAGCGAACTGCTTTCCTCTCTTATAGATATTAATTACGCCTTTTAACTCTTCTAGAGCGCTTTTCTAAGCGCGGGCGGAGGCACGCTAGCTAAGCTCCTAAATAAATTAGAAAATAATAAAAGCGCGGCAGTTATTATCTTCTTAAATAGCGCTATAAACGAAACGAAGAACGGTTTACTTCTCTTCTTCTATAGCTGCGTTAGTAACTGCGTCTAGTATCTATACGCGAGTAAGCTATCTACTAAGCTTAGAAATATTAAGAGTAAAATTTCGAAAGTCGGCTAACTCGGAGTTAGCGGCGTAGGCGAGCGCGTCTAGATTAAAATAGCGGACTACTGCCTTAGGCTTAGGAGTAGGCGCTCTAGTAGCGTTAGTTATAGTAATGTCTCTATCGGCTATTATACTAATAAGGCGGAAGAAGAGAGAAAGAAATAGACTATATAGGAAGGAGGTATGCTATATGCGAGCGGAGGGAGCTAGTTAGAGGTAGGCGTTTTCTATAAACGCGCTCTTTAAATAAGAACCTAAGCAAGTACGTAAAGTAGAGAATATATAAGTCTTCTAAATAGGTAGGTTTATACTAGCAGCGGTAAGAACAGTTAGTATGCGTATAGAAGAGGTTATTATATAGAGTTTTCGCGGTTTGTTTACTTAAAAACTCTATATAACTATTATTACTACTACTACCTATACTTAGCAGAACTAGAGTAGTTACTATAGCAACCTTTAAAGGTCGTTATACTTAAGGTAAATAAATATTAAGGTTAATAAGACTAAGAAGAGACTAGAAGTGCCGAAAAGGAGAGGAGTTTTATACTTAAACCTACTACCTAGACGTAAGAGTATTCGTAGCTATATATTAGAGGATCCTTAGCGCTATTCGAAGTAAACTAGCTAGTTCGCTTTATTTTCACCGCTAGAAATAAGGAAGCATATGCGTACTCGCGATTACTTTTAGGTAGCTATTAGCTAAAATTAAGTAAGAGTCGCCTAATCTTATCCCTCGTTGCTTCTAGGAGCCTAGGCTAGTTAGGAACTAGTATTCTCCTAATAGTAGATCCTCTTATTTATAGTAATAGTCCTTTTATTAAGCTTCCTAAGGTCTATTCTGCTTCCGCTACTAATCCTCTCTTTCTTATAGCACTAGCTATATAAGAGTAATAAGTAATACGTTTCTCCCTATTTCTTATACTAATACGGACGTAATAGAAGCAATTTTTTAAAAGAAATTTAGGGGCCTACTAGGATTCCTCTAGTATTAGAATATCTAGCTAGCGGAAACACTCCTCTCTCTCTTCTTAAGTTATTCCTAATAGCTTACTAATCCGAACCTAAGGGTGCAGATAACTACGCGGCCGTAGCTTAGGAGATAGAGGACCTAGCTATCCTAGATTAAAGTTATCCTTCTAAGGAACTATAGCCTCTAAATCCCTCTAGTACGGCACTAGCTTTAAGTTAAACCTAGGGAATATATAGTAAAGGACCTCCCCGCTAAGCTCCTTAATCTTATACGCCTTTTCTTTACGAATAATAGTATATATAAGAAACGGACCTCGCTATCGGTACTGCAGCTTATTTAAGAAGCTTATTTTTAGTTCCGACTAGTAAATAACTACTATCTGCCTAGAACGAAGCTTCTACTAATTAGCATTCTTATAGTTATTAAAGTACTTAATATTATGCTTTTATAGCCGGTCCTATCGGGTACGAGCTTCCTTAAGCATCGTATATATCTATTCTATAGCTGCAGCTCGTATTGCTAATAATAAAGAATAGTTACGGACTATCCCCTACTTAGCTACTTAGTAAGTATAGAATTTAAGCTCTACTAGCAATATAGCATCCCTGCCTATTATTATCTCCGCTAGAGTTAGCCCTATTATCTAGTTTGTCGTAGTATGTTCTACCTAAAGGACCGAGGAAATATACTTAGCTATAGCGCTTACTCCTCCGCTTATAAGTTTAAAGAGAGCCGCTAGAATTAGATAGTAGCCCTATTTAACGATCCTATTAGCCTACGGATAGTAGAGGGAGATCGTAACCTACTTAATTCCGTAGCTAGTAAGTAGCGCTTCTTAAACGTTCTCTCTACCCCTATCTATATAGATCTCGACTATAGCTTCCTAGCGGTAAATTAAGTCCTTATAGATAAACTTCGTAACGTATCTAGCGTTAACCTTGCGATTATCCGTTATCCGTATTAATTAGGCCTCTAGCTATCGAGAAATAGCCTCTCTCGCAATAATAAGGTAAAGTCCGGTGCTAATAAATACTACGTCTAGGTACTATCGCTCTCTAAGATATTACTTCTCGGAAGCGTAGAGTAGGCTAGGACGCTAGTAACTATTCCTAAGTATATATTGCTAGCAACTCTTATAGAAACGAACTACTACGGTATATATACTATTCTACTACTATTATTTAGTAACTGTCTTATACGTTCGTTCTAGTCCTAGGTATCTATAGTAGTCGTAATAGGTAGTAAGAATCCTTTTATAATAGTTATT
The DNA here is from genome assembly GCA_023512815.1 of Cercospora zeae-maydis. Lineage (NCBI taxonomy): Eukaryota > Fungi > Ascomycota > Dothideomycetes > Mycosphaerellales > Mycosphaerellaceae > Cercospora > Cercospora zeae-maydis. The sequence continues at coordinate 4,256,339 of JAKLWY010000001.1, read as the reverse complement.
ATCGTTAATAACTCTTTAAGGAATACTACTAATACGATCCTATCTTATAAGCTAACCCTCCTTACTTATATAGAACTTAAGTATATATTTCCGTAGAGATCTATATTCTATTAGGGACAGGTCTAGTAGATAATATAGGTAAGTAAGGAAGAATGCGATATTTCTCGAGTCCTAAGAGTAGGTACTATTTAGCATCTCCTTCTCTAATTCCGCTCGAGTAGGGAATACTTAGGTAACGAGATCGTAGGTAGAGTAGGCGAAAAACTAGTTATTAATTATCTTATCGATATCGCCCTCCTCTGCTAGCTCTCGGGTGTCTCGCTCTATCGGAGGCTTGCGAGATAGTTTATTAGTAGCAGTATGCTTCTTCCTAGGTATATATACTATATTAAAGTTAAATAATCTAATCTAAGCTAGCTATCTTATAATAGCTGCGTTTAGGAGGTCTATAGCAGCCTTATTAAGTTAATGCACTAGCGTATTAGCGTCTACTTCTAGCTAGAAGAAAATACTAAATAACTATAGGCGATACTTCCTTACTACTTTAAGAACACCGAGATACTTACGCTTCCTAGCGTTATAGCGTTACTTAGAAGCGGAGAATAGTCCTAACTTAAATCGGAAAGGGTATCGGATTCTGCTATCTTTCTAGTTATATTGCGATATATAGTATCTCTATAAGTAAAGGCTAGAGTTAACGCCTACTATAATTAGTCCTCCCTCTAGTTTATAGTCTAGTGCTACTAGCGCTAGCGTAGAGATAAGAAGTTCCGTAATTGCATCCTTAGACTACTAATATTCTTTCGTCTATACGAACTTAACGTCTTTCTTTAGGAGAGAGAAGAGTAGCCTTAGTAACTAGGCGAAGTCCTTAAGCTAGATCTTATAGTATACGAACATTTCTATAAGAATGCGGACTTCTCTCTAATCTATAGGAGTAGGCTATTTAATAAGCTTAGCTACTTGTTCTGCATCTAGGTATCTGCTATATTTATTAGTAACGTAACCTACTATCTTAATCTATTTGCAGTATAGCTATAGCTTTTCCTCGTAGACTATTAGTCCTACTCTTTCTAAGTTAGCAAGTACCTCGTCTAAGTTCTTAATATATTCTACTATAAATCGGCAGAGCTTAGGCTTAACCTCCTTATTACTATACTTCGTTTTTAGTCCGCGAATAGCTATATTATCGAGGAAAGGTTTAGTAGCGTAAGGTATTTAAGTAGCAAGGATAAGTATAATAATTTAGACAAATTAAGTAATAGAGTTTATAGCTCTCTATAGTAGTATTATCTAGCGTAGTAGGCTAAGAGAAGTATCGAAACCTATAAGGTCCCGACTTCTTACGTCTAGTAGAATCTAATTGTAGCTAGAGAAGATATTAACTAAGGACGAGATTATATAATCTATAAAAGCTTTAGAAAAACTATCTATATTAGAAGGAAGGTTAGTATTGCGAATAGTTATAGTATTAAACTTCTATATAGTATTAATTAGGTAATACTTCTTTAGTTCTCCTAGGTTAGTCTTCTTCTTTATAAGAAAGTACGAATTCCGATAGGTACTATAGTATAGCTTAAGAAAGCCTACGTCTATACGCTTACGGAGCATTTTTATAACTTCCTCCTCGAGAGAGCTCTAGAGTCGGAAACTAGAATGCTGCTATAGCTTATACGAGATCGTATAAATAACCTAAGGAGAAGCAATAGCTAGCTTAATATAGCCGAGATGCTCGAAATCCTAAGTAAGTATAGCTTTCCGATTATATAGCATCTTAGTTAGAAGATATAGCTCCCGATCTAATAGTAAAATAGTAGGCTTAATTTAAGCGAGCAGTTCTAGCGTAAGCCTTAAACCTTTTAGGATATTAGAAAACTTCTTAATTAAGTATTTCCCGTTAAAAAGGCCCGTCCTAAGTAGTATAGCTTCCTCTATAGCAAGTGCTTTCTTTCTCTAATATAGATCCCTACTAGGATTCGATCTATCCGTTATAGAAACATCCGCGTTAACGGATCTAACCTTATCTATAATATGCTTATATATTATAAACGCTCTAATTTCCGGAGAGAATTTAGCTTACGTATCTAGGTCTAGAAGTAAGCTTAGTAGTAGTTTACTATAGCGAACCCTAGAATTCCGGCAGATTTCCTCGTAAATAACGTTAGTAACTATAGCTCGTTTATAGTCGCCCTTAGATTCGTATCTATCTTTAGAGTTATAAGAATACTTATCTAGGAGGAGAACCTTAAGTTCTAAGTTCTATAGGGAAAAGAGGTTTCTAAAGCAGTTAGGAAAGAGTAGGTTAATAGGAGGATCCTCCTAAGAATAGAGCTCTAGGCTTCCTAAACGCTGCCCGACTAGTTCTAGGAAAAGTAAGAATATAAGATTATTATATATATTACGTAATAATTAAACTAAACTAGCTAGTTTACTTAGCAAGTTCCGCTAGGCGTTACGTAATAATTAAACTAAACTAGCTAGTTTACTTAGTAAGAGCCGCTAGTCCGTATATAGATTAGTTAAGACTTTACTTAGCGCCCTTTCTATAATATTAGCATCCCTAATCGTTCCTAGCTAGCTCCCTATTAGCGCCTAAAGCTGCCTACTTAGCTCCCTACTTAGTCCCGTAGCTATCCTAAAGCTCCCTCTACTAGTACCTATAGGTATTCTAGAGCTTCTAAAAATGCCCCTACTAGCGTCCGAAGCTGTCCTAGTATTCCTAGAACTAGCTCTAGAGGCTCCCGGAAGTAGCCTAGGACTCCTACTAGCAAGATCTAGCTATCTAAACAAATACTCCCTTAGCTCTATAAGGCGCTTCCTAAGCTTATTCCGCTTCTATTCGCTTCGACGCTTTATAGGAGCTTTATTATAAGAGAACCCTATACTATAAGAGCGGTCTTTAGCCTTAGAGTATACTAATTTATATAGTATAGTAGATAAAAGCCTTTCCTAGAGGTCTAGGTTCTATATAAACTTATACTAGAGGCTCTAGTAGAGGGTATTATCGGACTTTTAGCTAGGACGAATTAGCGAGAATAACGGAGGGACGTTCCGAACTTATTTCCTAATAAATTCTCTTATCTCGTTATAAGCCTCTAAGCCTTCGAGATCCGTATATAACTCTACGAGGAACTTATACTAGGCTATATAGTTAAAGACTAGTCCTTCGAATTTAGAATCTCTAAAGTAGGAACGGTGCTAGTAGCTAAGGTAGTTATACTTGCCTTTATTTTTAAAGAAGATAGTTTTGCTACGAGAATGCTCGTAGATAGGCTTATTAAACCGGTCCTCCTCCTCTTTAGTAAGCTTTCCTACTAGTTTCTTAAGCATTCTATAATCTAGCGCCGTATTTACTCTAGGTACTAGTTTAGCTATTCTTTTAAGGATACTCTTTAGCTCGGTTTAGCGCGTTTTAGCCCTACCTATATTAGTACTTAAGATTAGGCTAAAGCGGACCTTAGTACCTAATCTTTTCCTAACCTATAAAGAATATCGTCGACCGTTCTATATCCGTTATTGCCTACTATTCCGGTAAAATAAACTAGGTTTCCTCGGTTATTAGCAATCGTACCTTCCTAGAAGCTATTATTATAGTTCCTAGAGGAAAGTTAAGTTCTTTAGGCCTATAGCCTTTTTAGAAGAGTTAGCGTCTTAGGATCGCTAGTAATAAAAAAGGTTATAAAGACGATAACTCTATATACCTCTACGTAGACGTTGCGATATATTCTAATAAAGGTAACCTTACTAGAAATACTACGTATAGTAGCCGTAATATTAGTCGAAATAGGAAGCCTTAAGCTACGAGCCCTCTCGTAGCTTATAATTATGCTCTCCGCTCCCTTATTAATTAGGATATCGTATACCTATCGAGCCTCCCTAAGAGTTATATAGATATAGATACTTAGAATAAGTAGGTAGTCCTTATAGAAGTCTAGGAGGATACTATCTAGGTCCGTATATAGCTTAGAAGTAGGAATATATAGCAACGCCTCTATACTAGAGGCTAGCCGAACCGAGAGATCTACTGCTATTATAATAGCGATCCCTAGCGCATCTTAGCAAACGATCTTCTCGTCCGCTTCCTTCTAATTAGAATTAAGAGAAATAGATAAGGGCTATATTTCGGTATTATTCTACTTCTTCGTATTAAACTAGACTTTATTATTACTTAGCTCCTTCTAGTTATTAACTAAGGATACCTACTCTTTCTTAGGCTACTTAGAAGAGTTAAAAGAATCTATTAGGAAAGTATTAATCTCTAGCTCTCCGTACCGATAAAGGCCTACGTCGCCCTTATTATTATCCTTACTCTTCTCCTTTCTAGACGCTTCGCTATCTTCGTCGGAATAGCTAGCAGAATTGTACTCCTATATTCTATTATAGATCTAAGCGAAGTTAACTACGGAGGTAGCTATACTATCTAGTCTCCGCTTTAATATATAATAGCGCTTAAGTATAGCGCTATAGAATAGGTCTATAGGCTTCCTTCTATATAGGAACTAACTAAGAGCTTGCTGCCTAAATAGCTATAGTTTCCTAAGTTCTATAACTAGAGGTGCTCTAAGAAGCCTATTAGACTAGAACGCTTCCTATTCGTCTATAGAAATAGCCTTCTTAAGTAGGTTATCTAATCTCTACGTCTTCGGCTTAGCTCTCTATGCCTCTTTTGCCTTGCCTCTAGAAGGGACTATAGGACTAAATTAGGCATCCTATATTTCCGTATCCTAGGAAGTCGGAACTGCTAGAGTCTAGAATCTTTTCTACGTCTAAGACGAAGCCGCCTCTTAAGACGAGCTTAGTTTACCTCTATAATAATACTTTATTATCTCTAGTAGTGCCTGCTTTCTATAAGAGTTGCTCGTTCCCGTTTTAGTAGCTTACTTCTACTTCTCTATATTCGCCTTTATAGCTTTTATTAGAGACGTAGTTAGGCGAGAAGGATTCTAGATAGCTTTCTAAGAGGACCGTATAGCTATATAGGCAGCGTTATAATCCTCTTTATTCTCTTCTTCTTCTAGAATAAAGAGAGATCCTATAGGCTTGCATTTCTCTATATACTCTATAGTCCTAAATCTAGCTATACTAGCGTTAATCGAGACGGGACGTTTACGCTAATTAGATTCCTACGAGGCTCGTAGAGTATTAAAGCTAATATATTTGCTAATATTAATTAGACCGATAGCTTATTTAAGAGCTAGGAGAATAACCTTTAATCTAGGAGACTTCTTATCCTAGCTATACCTAAGAGGTCTTATTTCTCTGCTAGCTCGGCTAGGATATATTCGGCGAGTCTTATCCTTATAGAGAAAGTCTTAATCTAGGAGCTAATTAAAGTAGGGATAGTCTCCGCTACGGTAGCCTTCTAAACTATACTTCTAGTAAGCTATACCTATTTTGATTTCTAAGGTAGTATAGGCTATAACTATAGCTTAGATCTCTAGTACTTTCTTATTCTTCTAGCTACTTCGTAGGGGTCTATACGTAGGTTCCTAGTTCTTTAAAAGAGCAAGGGCAAGAGCAGCTAATTACTTAGTTAGCTTCTTAACGTTAGGGCTTACTCTAGATATAGCGCTTATTGCTATAGAGACTAGATTTAGGCAAGGGGCAGTATTTCTTATTGCTTTAACTAGCTTTTCTACTAGAATAGAACGATTATCCTTATATAAGGCTTTATCGGTTTTATCCTTTTATAACTTAGCTTTTATAGCTAAAATTACTCTCGTAAAGTTATAAAACGTATAGGGGCAATCTATATCTAGGTCCGCTTTATTCTAAATCTTCTTCTATATAGGCTTAGATAGAGGCTTTAAAAACATCTAGGTACGGCTAAAGTTGTCTAGATCTTCTAGAGGAATTATAGTAGAAGAGATCTCGAAGTTCCGAATATACTCAGAAATCTCCTTAGGCTTATTTAGCTTCTATAGGGATAGCTAGGAAAGGTACGACCGATCTCCGAGTATGCGCTAGCTATTAAACTTGCGATACTCTTTAAGAAGGCTGCTTTTAAATAGTCTATAGTTACGACTTTCGTACCCTTCGAGCTTCTTAACTATAGGACGCTAATATCGATAAACGTAGCTAACTAGCTTCTCGACTTTAGTAGCTTTATCGCCCTAGTCGCCTCTATAAGTTTAGTATAGGTCTTTAAAACGCTTAACGAACTTAGTAACGTCTAACCCTTTAAAGTATCCTATCTCCTTAGAACTAGGCAAAGGTATAGGAGGTCGGCTTATAGAAATTAAGGCTTAAAACTGCTCGACGCTTAAGCTAATAGTAGTATTAATAGAGAGTTATAGTCCTATAGCTTCTCGTCGACGAGAATAAGTATTACCTATTCCTATCGTTCCGTTAGAATAAGCTAAAAGGTTAGTAGAGCCTAGAGAGCTCCTAACCGGTTATTTAACTTCTCTATTAAGTTCGACAAACTAAGTAGGTTAGTAACGGAACTCTTAATTGCGATCCTCTATACTAATATTATCCGAGATACTACTAAAGTTAATAGTAGTATCCGGGTTATTAGTACTAGTAGAGGAATTATTATTTGGATCGTTCGGTATATTTTCGGCTAAAGGTCGGTAATAACGAACTAAACTAGCTAGTTTAGTTAGTATTAGGTAAAGTTAGTAGTAATAGTAGTACTAGTTTATTACGTAATAAAAGGAATATTCTCGCTAAATTAAAAACAAAATAAGAAATAGAAACTCTAGATCTAGATATAGTAAAAGGAAATTCGTAACTTCGCAAATTGCGAGTAAGAGTAGCTAGTAATACCTAGTAGTTACCTATAAACTTTCCTAGGAGTCGGTTTCTTAGTCTATCCGGCTTATAATACTCCCGGCCTATATTATTTTAAACGTCCGGCCTATCGGTAATCCCTCTATACTATGTTTTCCTAGAGCCTTTTAGTAATCTCCGATAGGGAAGTATAGAGGCCGTTCTAAGCCTATACTAAATATAAGAAGAGCTAATTAAACTCTCCCGAAACTAGGGGTAGCTAGTAATACCTAGTAGTTACCTATATTCCTTTCCTAGAGGTCGGTTTCTTAGTCTATCTAGCTTATAATACTCCCGTCCTTTATTATTTTTAAACGTCCGGCCTATTATTAATCCCTTCGTGCTATATTTTCCTAGAGCCTTTCGGAAATCTTTAATAGGGAAGTATAGGGGCCGTTCTAAGCCTATACTAAATATAGGAAAAGTTATTAACCCCTTCCGAAAATAGAGCAACCGAAGTTGCAAAACGTAGCCTTACGGCGAAACTAGGAAGTGCAAGTAGTAACACGATCCTATATCCTTTCCCTAGCTTACTAAACTCCGTATAGCTCGTAATATCGTATTCCTTAGGCTATCCTAGCTATAACGACCCCTCTATATAGGCATAGTAACCCTAAGCGAATCCTCGGAAAGCTATAGATAAGCTATACTATTAGCCTTTTATAACTAATCGTCGGCGTCTTAAAACACCGTCGATTCTAAGTCGTAATAGGACTAAGGGTTTATAACTTTCTTAGAGTTAGAGACTATCCCTATATAGAAGGTAGCCTTAATGCTCTTAAGTTCTTCTAAGTTTTCTAGTTCCGCCTAGGCTTATATATAATAAAGTGCGTTCTAGCGGCTTATTATAATTAATTGCTTGCTTCTCGTGTCGTAGTTTATGCTATTAGACTATAAGTAACTTCTTCCTTCTTTTTATATTTCTAGTAGTTCTTATCTGTAGAAGATATTATATAGCCCTACCTTCGGCTCTATTTTAATACGTAAATCCTATACTACTCTAACTAGCTTATAGCTAACTAGACGTATATATCTATATCGCTAAGGCCTAATAGCCCTAGAATTAGGTATATAGCAGTCGTACGCAGCGTAATAACGCGTAGTTCTCGTCTCTTGTCTCTAGATAGCTAGGCTTAGGAATCCTCGTAAGCACTATAGTTTAGATCGAGTAACGGCTACGCTCGCAGTTACGCTCCTACGTTTAGCTTACGAACCCTCGTATTAGCTATATTGTCTCTCGTAATAGCTAGTAGGGCGGGTACGCATAGAACGTATAATAATACTAGAACTATAAATAAGAAACGTAGGGTAGATAATTAATTATATAGAGGAGAGCCTAAGCTCGCGCTTTTATAGGCAACCGAGCTGCTAAGGATATGCGGTTTCCGCCTATTAATAGTACGTTACGCTAAAATTTAGCTTAGAAATACTTAAGTCGCCCTCGCTAACCTACTTGCTACCTAATCTCTTATTACTATTAGCGCTATAAGCGGTAACGTCCTAGCTTTCTTGCGCGTATATATCTTGCGCGTATATATTTTTATCCGATTCTATAGAAAGATAGCTAGAATAAGCTAGAGCGTTAGGCTTAGGTAACTTAGAGCTTATTAACTTCCTAGATACTAGGCGTAGCGTTAGAACGCTACGGCGATTTAAGGACGGAGATAAGGTTCTTATAATACTATATAGTGTTCTTTAGATAGTAAAATATATATATACTAATCCTATCCTTAGGCTATTACTTTCTTTAGTACGGCCGCCCTTATCTATTAATAATACCTTAGCTACGTACCTTCTCTATATTTAATCGTATAGGTTAGGATATAAAGCCCCTTAAAGCTATATAGTATCGTTGCCTACGAGCTATACCTCGAGCATCTTTTTTATAGAGGCGGAGCTAGAAGTTTATATAAGAGCTTCCCTCTATACTACTATAAAACACTTACGTCGATAAATTAAGGTTAACTATAAGAGGTTAGTAGTATAGCTATTTAGACGATATTAAGGATTGTTTCCTCGTAATAGGTTTACTATTAATAATATAAGAATATAATATAGGGGAGATTCTGCAAATCGGTAACTAATATTTGTTTCCTATATTTTAGTATAAGTAGGCACTCTATACTATATAGAGTCGTGCAATAGACTTTAAGCTATATAAAGGAGAATCGATCCGACTTTTAGCGCCCTTCGTAGATATATTAAATTACTTATCTAAGGTTAGGTAGTATTATATATACGATTCTCTATCTAAAGACCTCTCTATTCGTACTAGGAAAGCCTATAAACCTAGAGATTAGGTACGCCTTTCTGCTTTGCTAGTGCTACTTATAAGTACGCTTACCTAGAAGTATCTTCGCAGATTTTTATTAATTATAGACCGATTCTAAATAACCGTCTATTACGTCTCTATAGTTTTATCGTATCTAGTAATCCGAACGATAGCTATAATCTCGTTCTTACGACTTATTCTATAGCGCTATTATTTAAGCAAAAGTATAGACTCTAGACGGCATCCGGGCTTAAATCTACCTCTACTATCTCTCTAACTCTTACCGAGCCGTTACTAAGTAGCGTCCTTCGATATCTTCGTATTTAGCAATTAAATAAATCCGATCTTGCTATAGTAGGAAAATATTAAAGCAATGCTATATTAAAGAAAATTAGCGATTTAAACGAAGTTAAAGTTCTAGAATTCTTAATTAAATCTATCTCCGCTCTTCTTAATAGGTTTATACTCTAGTTAGAATAGCTAGAAGAATAGCTCGAGGCGGGGCTATATAGTCCTATAGAGAATGCATAGTTAGCAGCCTACGTTAGTTTAGGTAAATAGCGCGTATTAAGATTAATAAGAAAGATAGCGGAGGCCTTATTAGCAGTAGTAAAGAGTAGGAATAGAGAAGATCTAGATTTATCGTTAAAAGTAGCGCAATATACGAAGTATAAGAAGATCCTCGCGTAGTTAATACTATGCGGAAGGTGCAATAAGGTTATATACTATAGGCGAGCTTGCTAGGTAGCCTACTATAAAGAATATAAGGTATATTATTAAGCTTCCGGCCTATAAGAAGATAGTTAAACTAAAATTTTGCAATTTAGCTAGCTAGGTAGCGTAGCTCGTTATACTAGTAGGATATAAGTACCTTATAGGACTAGCTATAAGGTTTAAATATAAACTCTATTTATAAAGTATTAGCCTCTATCTACGAGAATGCAAAGCTAGGTTATCTTAGGATATATAATGCTCCGGTCTTCTATATATTGTTTAAGAAGTACGTTAAACTAAATCGCAAGTCTAAACGCCTCTACTCTATATGCCGATTAGATTAAGCTAGACGTAGATATAACTACTCTCTAGTCTACCGCTCGCTTACGACCTTTATCCTAAAGACTTCTCTCTAAAAGATCCTTAAGCTCGCGGAGATAAATTTCTTAAAAGGAACTCTATCTAGATAGCTTTGCAGATTATATACCTAAAGTTAGTCGTAGACTCTTAATAAAAGGATAGACTAGATCTATAGCAACTGCTACGTAGTTATTAAGGTCGAAAGGGTTTTTTAATTTAATTTCTAATTCCGGTCTTAGATCTACTTCTTCGCCCCGTAGTATTCTCTTTAGCTACTAACTATAGACTAAGAACGCTAGACTAAACTCGATTATATACTAGTTACGTTAAATATCGACAATTCTAGCAGGAAGATAGAGTTGCAAATTACTAATATTATAGTAGTAGAAACGAAAATCTAGGTATATAATAGGTGCCTCGATAGTATCGCTAATATAGAAGCGACGATAGGGTCGAATATTATAAATGTTTAGATTTCTGCGCTATAGCCGCTAGATTCGTCGCGTGCCTTTTCTAAGTTATATAAACTATTCTTCTAAAAAAAACAAATTTTTGTTATTAGTCTTAGTTAGTGCATTACGTTAGCTAGCTCGTATTTCGTCGGTTTCGCCTCCTTTCGGTAAGCTCTACTAATCGATATATTCGATCTCGTCGCCGTTAACTGCTATAACTTTTAAATTATACTAAAACCTATTATACTCGATCTAGCTACTTAAGTTAGAAGCGCATCTTAAAGGGCTTAGGCGTAGTGCTCCTATAATATAGTACGTACCTAAATCTTCTCGATAACTTTTAGTAGGTAAATAAATACCTTTAAAGACCTTAATAGCATATAGTCGAATCTCGGTATAGTAGGATAGAACGAGTCGTCCTTTACGTAGAACGTACTATCGGACGAAGTCTTTAGAGGCTTTATATAAAATTTAAAAGAGTTCGAATTATTATAGGCTATAATAATATATATCCTATCTTAAAGCGCTCTAAATTCGATAATACGAAGATCGCAGCTTTAGATATAATCTTCCGAGTCTAGCTTATAATAGATAGATAGTATACCGCCGATCGAGAGGCCTGCGATTAGACGAACTTGCTTAGATAGACTCTTCCGCTTAATTTAGCTAGTTTAAAGGTAGCGAACGTATATATAAATATCTCTAGTCGTTTAATTATAGTATTTAGATATAGAATCGCTGCTGCATTCTATAGTATCTTATATAATAATAATCCCGAGTTTAGTAGGCGTTAGAATAGCTATAATTTAAGCAGATATCTACCTAATATAATTAGAGGGAGACTTAATTGCCGCCGGTAAGGCAAGGTTATCTAACGCTCTTACGCATTTAATAAGCGTCCTATAGCTAGCGTTCTCGAAGACTAGCCTCCTTAAGGTATTAGATAAGGAACGATTATAAATTAGAGTAAAATAGTCCTTAGGTTTAATATAGCCCTTTTAGAACGGCTCGAGAGCTAATTGCAGAGCCGGGAGCTAGAGAGGGCGTATAGTAGAAAGACGACGTATGCTACTTTAATTAACGGAATAACGAGACCCTTATAGACGTAAGTCGTTAATTTTCCTACTTCGAGCAATTCTAATAGGCATCGTTTTAAGAGTAAAGGACGTTTCTACCTTATATATAAAGCGAGCCTAAGAGATATAATACGTCTATTAAGAAAGCAGTCTATTAGCATAATATGCTATATAGGCAAATAGGAGCGGAATAAGCGTAATGCTTTAGCGGAATTACCTTATAGCAAAGAGCCGAGGTAGGAAGTTAGCTTCTTTAGAACCGGTTTTTCTAGAATAATGCTCCTTCTAGGTTCTAAGCTTAATAGTCTTAAACGGCCGATATATTAGGAAATAGAGTTATCTCTTAAAACTAGCGCTTAAGATTTTTGCATTCTTATATAAGATTTTCTATTATCCGGTCGATGCTCGTAAACCCTATATATATATATATAAGTTTAGTAGATTATCGGGCAACGTAGTACTATTTGCGATAGTAGTCTTAGGTAAATGTCTCTCGTATAATTAGAGGCCTAATATAAGTAAAAGAGATAGTATACTAGTTATCTTCTAAAGTTATTTAGCTTTATCCCGAATATTTGCAAGAATGCTAGGAATACGAGCGAAAAGTACTATCTACCTAGCGATGCTTCTACTATTTCTTACCGTCTTCTATATCGTAGATATTATACTAGCGGCTTCGACGCCTAAGACTCTTATATACTTGTTATACGACTCTTAAATACTCTTTAATATATCTAGCATTCTTATAAACTCTAACAAATAGGCTAAGGTAGCGTCTTTTTCTAATTCCTCGAAAATATTCGATAGAGCCTTAAGCTATATAGTAAGTAGTAGAAAATCGTTACTATAAGTATTTTATAGCTTTAATTCGTTCGTAGATATTATTCCCTACGCTAATAAGGATAGTTATAATAGCTAAGATATCGCTAGCCGATATAATTTATATTTAATTAGAATAGAATTTTAGGAGCTAGCGAGCTATCCCGTAGTACTACTAGAGTACTACTTAGTTCTAGCTGCAATTTAGAACAGAAACTTTAGAAGGCTATATAGAGAGCGCTTTACCTCTTAGCTAATTCGTAGGTAGGAGATAAAGAGAATTAGATTATAACTCTTCTTAAGGAAAGTAAATAATTAAGATAAACTTGTCTATTATTTAGAAATTATTGCGCTTAAGTATGCGAATCGTAATACTATAACAAACTTAATATTTAAAGTAAAGGTAGGTTTTGCGTAGCTTTGTCTACGCGCTAAAAGTCGCCCTAAGCTAGCTATAAATGCGGCGAAATTAGTAAATTAAGTTAATTCTCTATCTATAATAGGTCCTAAAGAGAAGTTACCTTATAATAATAGGGCGCCTAGTAGTAATAGACGTATAGTAGTACTAGCGCGCCTATAGTAGTTACTATAGAACTTAGCTAAGAGCTAACCTAGCATTAATCTACGTATAGGCTTTAGGCGCTAGAGATAGTTATATTATTTTCTGCCGTTATATTAGTGCGATAAGCTGCTAATTTTAAAGCAGCATAGATTTATTCTATATATATATAATAGGTCGAAGACCGGAATGTCGCGTTTCCGAACTTATATAAATCCGGCTTACTATTTTTAGAAGTCGGTTTGCGCTAGGTAGCAATATATAAGTAGGTAAGTTACGAGTATTATATTTATTCTAGAACCTTACTTATTATTAAGCGAGTTATCTTTATTAGTCTAGTAGTTATAGTAAGTTAACTATCGAAGTCTACTATATAGCGTAAATCTTATCCGTAGAATAGATTTCCGCTTTATCTTAGAGTCGGTAGCTCTTTTATTAATCTAGGGAGGGACTAAGTGTTATAGCTTAAGCTATCGATATCCCGAATCCTAGAATTAGGTCTCCTCGTTTAAAGCTTACTAACCGAATCCTAGTTCTAGGCTTTAGGCATCTATTTACGCTTAATGCCTTTCCCTTCTCCTACTACTACGCATAACTTTGCTATATATAGTATAATCGTATACTGCGTAGTTGCACTATATATTAGGCTTGCAACTCGCTTATACTTGCGCTAGGGTTAATAGTTAGAAACGTTAGACCTTTCTATAAGAGCCTTTACCCTATATAATTTTATACTTCTTTCTATATATATCTTTCGCAGCTGCAACGACGAAGATATTATTCTATCTAGACTACGTTTAGACTACGTTCTATATCGTTAAATTATACTCTTATTATAGTACCTAATTACGCTACGCTTTAAGAGAGAATTAAGCGATTAGCCTATAGCGACAAATTAGCAGTTCTACTTGCCGACTATATTAGCAAACTCTACGGCAGTCTTCTTAAGGTCGTAGAGAAAGCGTAGATAGAGTATCTCTAGCTTAGAATTAAAGACGAAGAATGCAAATATATAGAGTATAATACCTAGTCCTCGGCTCCGATAAAAGAGTAGGTAATAGGATCCCTTCTATACGCCGTTACTAGCGGGAAAGGTTAATTTAGCTCGGGTCTTAGGACTTCTACCCTTAAAAAATATATCCGTACGCTTAATAGACTCGTCGAAGATAAGCTTAAGTAAGCAAAGCGCCTAAACCGCAGCGATATAGGCGAGCTCTATTTATTCGTAGACGTCGAGTATATAGAGTATAGCGCGAACTAAAAGATTAGGGAGAAGCTATTAGTAATACTAGTAGTTGTTTGCACCCTGCTCTAGTTCCTTTAGACAAGCGACAAGTTCGACTATAAATATCCTCGCGAGCGCTTATAAGTCTTACTTCTGCTTCTACTATTCTTATTTCTAGAACTTCGGCTAGGCGAGGTTATTAAGTCTAGCGCCTACGTTAAAAGCAATAAGGGTCTAAAGTAGAAGGATATAGAGTTCTTTGTTTCTCTAGAGAATAGAAGACGCCGCATCGCGGCTAATATTAAGATTCGCAACTATAAGAGCGGCCGAGACGATAGCATAAAGGCGTAGGTTAGGATTCGCGCGATAGGAGAATAATAAAACTAACTAATACTCTAGTATTAGCATAATTTTGCTCGAAGATCCTAAGCAGCCGAAGCTCTACCCGATTGCTTAGCTTATTGCCCTCGCTATAGCCTCTAATATACTCTAAGATATATATAGCGATAACGATCTACGCTATCTTATAGGTATAGAAGGCAAGTACGTTAGGATTAGAATCTTGCCGGAGCATATAGATATGCCGGTCTTCTAGAGAAGTTTATCTCTAGGTAAGATAATTATAGCAGATACTCTTAATAAAATGCTAGCAGAGCTTATATAGCGTGCCGGCTTTATAGACTGCTTCTCGGCATATAATTTGCGCCGCGGTTATAGCAATATGCTCGATCGTACGTTCTCGATAGGTACGCTTTAATTACGAGAAGTTTAACTAACGTTATATAGGATACTGCACTAATACTATATAGTAGCGCCGTATAGGATACGCTAACGCGCAGATATTCTAAGCTTATATCTCGACAATTTCCCTAGTAGATAGCTAATCTATTATGCTAGAACGGGATCCTAAATAGAGTATAATAGATTCTCTTATATCTATAGCAGTAAACTACGATCTAGAAGGTCCTCTACTACTAGGCTCTAAGCTTACTAACTGCACCTCCGGAGCTAGTAATCGACGTAAACGGTAGGAGTAATAGCGTTAAGAAAGGGCTGCATATTTAGCTCGCTACGTAGGTTTCGTAAATAATAGGGCGCTAGGAGAGGTCGATAGTTAAGTAGAAGGCATAATTAAATCTAAGACATAATTAAGCGACCGCCCGCTCTCTCTATTAATGCAATAGGACTAGCTACGCGCTAACGTAGCAAAGTTATTTTACTATCGGGATACCGAGCGCGAATATAGCCTAGAGGATTTCGTAAAGCCTTTAGAGCAGATCGCACGCCTAGGAAATTAGTTTTAGTACTACGAGCATATACTACTAGAATAGAATAGCACGTATAGTTATTATAGCAAAGTCTTAACGTTGCTCTTTAAGAATAATCGCGCTGCAATTAATAACTACCTTCTTTTCTACTACTTAAGCGCTTACTAGCAAAAGCTTACGGTATAACTAGAGTCCGTTATTACTACGTAGCCGTAGTATAGCTTTTAACCTTATAAGTCTAATATAAGCGGAGAGTGCCTCGAGTAGGTAGCGTACTACGTCTTAGATTACCTAGAGGAAGACCTAAGCAAATATATGCTTTACGACGCCGCTATTAATTCGCAGATAGACCTTAAAGCATATTTGCTATAAGATTACTCTCTGCTAGTCCTAGGCAATATTCCTAAAGTGCATTATTACTTCGAGTGTCGTGTCTATATCGATAGCTTATTAGAATAGTAACGGCATTGCAGAATCTACCTAGAGGAACACTCTAACTACTATAGGATTATACGTAGGAGGGGCGTCGTAATCTCGGCAGCTTACTGCCCGATTTGCCTTAGAGATATATTATAGCTAGCGAAGGGAAGGTAGAAATAATACTTATATATACCCGACCTTATATAGCACTTAAGGGCGCACTTAATTAAATTTAACCTAGCTAAATAGCCTATAGAATGTCTATACTCGCTATATACTACCGAAATCTCTTCTAGGCGCAGCTTTTAGATATATATAAGGAGAGTCTATAGAATATATAACTCGAAGGAATCGGAAGCAAGTAAGAGCGATCTAGTAGAGAGTATTTAAGCCTATCGTTAAATTAGCTTCGTTATTATAGCGTACCGAGTAATAAAGTGCATTTAGAATATAAGTTAGATAGCGCAATTCTATTAGTATTAATACGTGCATATTATTACTTTCTCGCATAGTCTATATAAATAAGGCGAATTAGGTTATAAAAGCTTAATTAGGCTATCGATCGATGCCTAGCATACTCGATTAATTAATTAGCCTACCTAATCCCTAGAAACTCTAGCTTCGGCACTTCTAGCAATAGATTCTATATACCTAACGTAGCTCTTCTCTACTAAACTAGATAGCCTAAGTAGAAGAAAAATCTCGATAATAGCATATTTCCCGAAGATAGGCGATAATATATACTAGATATAGGAATTAGGAATTAGGGAGTCGGAATATAAAAAGTATATATAGAAAACTAGGCATTTAGGCAATTAAGAAATTAAGATAATTCTTAAGCGTATACGCATTAGACTTCTATATAGGCAAGACTAAAGACCTAGTTAACGTACCTTAGATTATTCTATAGGCTATTACGCTAAGGGCTACTACTAAATAAACGCGACGCATGCCGGTCTAAGAAGGAAACAGCTACTGCTACTATTTATAAACGAATTATAAAGCATATACGAAGGTATAACGTTAAGGAAAGCCTATATTTCTAGGGAGACGCGTATTTCCTTCTAGTCGTGCGGTACTAGGCGAGTCTAACTAAATTTATATATTGCAATTATTGCAAATTATCTAAAGAACTTAGAAAGGTTATAACGAAGAGATAATTAATAGCTAATTAATATAGAGAGTATAATAACGAAGGCGTATAGCGTAATAATTCGCTTTAGTATCTCTATAAACGCTATATCTAGAGCAATAGGCGAGCCTATACTATTTAGGCACTTTCTCCTTCCCTTCTATTCTACGCTAGCTTTCTACTATAACCTTTAACTATAGCTTAAGAAATTACTATAAGTCGAGTTCTCTAACCGCGGACCTAGGATTATAACTTATAGGAAGTATAGATATTAGTTAGGCATACGAGTTAATTGCAATTAATTAAACTCGCTCTATAATAATTTCGGTTAAGCAGGTAGACTTTTAGGCTATATCGACTTGCGTATCGACTATATTAACGTTGCTGCCTAAGTAGTCTTATACGATAATATACGGGATCTAAGTATCTTTATCGATTTAGTAGTCTCGGAACGTTATACGGACCTCTTCGGTTAGGGACATTATAATAGACTATTCTCTTATAACGCTAATAAATGCCTTATTTGCCGTCGATGCCTCGTACTATAAGTAGTCGTTCTTAATTATAAGCGAGGAATTAAGATCTGCTAACGGCGAAGGGGATTCTTAGTAATACGAAGGTAGAGGCGAATATATCTAGCTGCCTACTCTACTAAACTGTCTTGCAATTGCGTTTAGAGTACGTCCGGCTAGCTAACGATATTTATATCGGAAATAACGCGCTATAATAGCTAGTCGTCTACTCGAACCGATCTTAACGCTAAGTTAAAAGCGGAAGGCTATAACGCATTCTAAAGTTAATATAAAGCTATAACAAATAAGCTATAGATAGACTTAAATATATAGGATGTTCTACGAGCTCGTCGCGTTCTAAAGCACTAATTCCGGCTTCTAGAAACCGTTTTCCTAATTCTAGATCCTAGCGTATCTAAGGAGTAGAAATCTATATAGATCTCTAATCCTCCTACTAAGATCGTAGAAATAAGACCTGCAGTAGTCTCTACTATAAGACTCTCTTAGGCAGCTAAGCCCCTACTACTTCTATCGCTATGCATAGTTGCACTTTATAGACCTTATTATAGAAAACGTTACGAAGGTCGATACTAGATCCCTCTTGCTAATTAACTAATAAGTATACTTACGATAACCTTAATAAGCTAAATCTTCGAAGTAACGATAGTATATCGCATGCAAGTTTCGATATCGAGTATACCGATAGTATTACCTAGCAATACTAATAATTATAATATAGTTATATATAAGTTATATAGGCTATAGTTCTATTGCCGCTATAGAGACCCTATATAGTAAGATAATAGGACTAGCAGCGGTATATATAGCTAATAAATATAGCTCGTTATATAATAGTACTCCGTAGTATAAATGCCTAGTTAGATCTACTATAATAGTTAGGTCGAGAACTATAGTTCTTAAATAGTAAATATTCTATTAGAGGTAGCGATATATATAGCTTTAGTAAAAGCTAGAATAAGGAGAAACGGACGACGCTTGCCTCTACTAAACCCTAAGCTTAAGATAATAGTCTTAGTAAGGCTATATCGCGCTATTTATTATAGTGCCGGCGGAGTTACTACTTTAATAGCTTATTAACTTAGATAATAATTCGCAAGAATTATATTTAAGCAAACTCCTTACTCCTATTCTCTAATTCTTGCCTCGCTTAACCTTTAATTCTAATAATATTCTCTCTATTATTTATCTACTAGATAATAGTCTTACCTAAGTCTAGTATAGCTAAGTCCCTAATTCTAAGCCTATCGTATAGTCCTACAATGCAGACCTGCTAGCTAGACTTTAAGCTAGAACCCGCGGCGTAGGCCTCGCCTAGCTCTACGTAGCGTACTCTAGCCCCTAAGCCGGTACGCTATTAACTAAGTATTTAACCGGCGGAATGCATACCCTTATATATTATAATACCTTCTTCGCTCTTCTCTTCCTAGATATTAACAGCTTCGCTTAGAGTTAGGGAATCCCGAAATAAAGGGCAGAAAGAGGTACGTAGGCTTTTAGGAGGTTCGTCGCGGTAGGAAGCTATAGGAAGGTTCCTAATAGTAGCGTGCTATGCCTTCGACTTAGATAGACTCGAATCTATATATAAAATTATTAGCTCGCTAATATTATGCCGTTTGTTTACCTAAATAGAACGTATATGCCGGGGTGCTTCTAGTATACTTAAAGTTACGCTTTCGACTTAGCGGAAAGCTATAGGCAGAAGTAGACTAAGATCGATTAGGCAGCATATCGAGGTTGCAAACTATTATAATTATATATTAGTTAAATACCTCTTAGGCTGTCTAACGTTATATAAACTCGTATCCTTGCTATTAAGCATTATATCTACTAACGACTCCTATAAATTTTAACGTCTATTAACCCTTCGCTATCTACTAGTATTGCATATCGTAGAACTATATTTAGAGGCAGCGATCGGTAGAACTTAGCAGCCTTTACTATACTATTATCGTATAGGTATAAGTTAATTAAGATACCGTGCAGGTAGGTAATAGTAATTCTAGTAGACATGCCTTTAGTCTTATAGTATATTATTCGCGCGTATATAATATAATGCGCGTCCTCGGCAAGCTAGGTAAGACGAGCTAGGTTATAAGGAATAGAGTTTATAAGAGGGAAAGTATTAGCACTAAATACGATATCGCGTAGGGTAGCACCTTTATAAAGGCATATAAGGCTATATTATTGCTCGAATACTAATCTTAGAATAAGCTAGAACTAGGTACCTACGGCAGCCTTCTTATTAATATTCGAAGCTATAGTAAGTTCTACCGACCTATATCTACTAGAATCGAGTACGAATTTAAGATATATCTACTCTATAGATAGATCGAGAACAAGTTGCTTCTTATAATTATAAATAGTACTATTAGCGTTAATCGCTATAAGATAGTATATACTAAAGATCGTATAGGTATTAAAATAGATTATAGAGCCTATCGGGACTAAGAGAGAGTAATACCGGATTAGTCTTATCTTAGATGCTAGGATAATATCTATAAGAGCCTCTACTTAGTAACGATAGAGATCGCAAGCTAGCTTATCGTCCGTATAGAAGCGGCAAATATAATTGCAAAGTTCGATTAGTAACGTTGCGAACCGACTGCCTCTAAAGGTAAGGAGGAAGTACCGGCACGCTATAGCCTCGAACTAGGCGTTTCTTTCTTCGATCTCGTTCGTAGCAATCGGGTATAATAGTTAAAATATAGCGTCGAGCATAGCTATCTTTATATTTGCGGACGATTAGAAGAATATAATCCTTAGAGTAACCTAGCTAGTAGGCATAATTAAGAAATAAGAGATTTTACGAATATTATATAAAGTTAATAGAAGTAAGGAAGTATAATAAGAGAGCCTAAAAGAGGCGCATTGCTTTTTTTAAATATTTTGCTAAACTATGCTATACTCTATAACTCCTATAGCCTTAGACGTTAGCGCCCTATAAGCGTATAAGGCGCTATAGGAGTAGGTAGTAATTAGCTTGCTATAAGCAGGGCTCCTAATCGATATACTAGTAGAATTTAGCTTAGAGTAGCTAAGGATTTAACGTTGCAATTTAATACCTATATCGGTAGGGCATATTATATACTATATGCTCTGCAATTCGATAAAGCATTACTCTTAATTTATAATCTGCCCCTTTAATTAACGTATACTATATTAGCTATTACTAAGAGTATTAATCGAGAATATAAGCCTAGAGCTACGCGACGTTAGAAGAGGTTAAAACCTTATAGGAAGCAAGACTTTACTATATCGGGGTTAAATGCTAGCAATAAGCGTAGTCTCGTATACGAGAACCCGAATCTGCCTTCCGGGTTTTCTCGATATACGCCGTACCTCGTCTAATTCTATACTTTTATAGTTCCTCTGCAAGCGCGGCTAAAAGGAAGGAAGAAAGTAATATAATACTCGAATAGTATCTTTAGAAGGCAATTCGCTTTTATAGCTATTAGTCTAGTATAGAGATCTACTAATAGTAGTCTCTAGCAATATCTAGGGAGAATTTAATAAGCCTAGTAAGAGAGATATTAATATAGCAATTCTATACGGAGATTAAAAAAGCTTTACTAGAGCGTAGTAGCTAGATAATGCCTAGTTCTAAAGTGTTTGTTTAACTAGACCTATATCGCGAAACTAATTTAAGCCGAGAGGTTGTTAATATACGCTTAAGCTCGACTCTAGAAGCTATGTTTCTCTTTATATAAGCCCGCTTATAATATAAACGATAGAACGTACGAAGTAATAAGTAGGGTCTAAAACTATAACTATAGTATACTATAATTAGCAAGTTAATGCTTTAGTATAAAGTAACTTATAGCGTCTCGACTAGCTATATTATTTATATATAGAAGCTTCTTAAGAAGGCAGTCGTGCAGATAGAGCTATATTCGGTTAGTTAGTTTATAAGGCTGCTTACCGATAACTATATAACTTATAGTAGACATAGTAGAAGGTCTAAATATAGGCCTCTCTAGCTATTTAGAACCTTTCGAGATATCTCGGCTATAAATAAGCGTGCGGACGAAGTTTATAAGTACTAATTAACCGTCGAGTAAGCTATATACTAGACGAATGCCCTAATATTAAGATATTCTGCTAATATATTATAAGTATATATAGCCTAACCTATTTTAGATAGAAGCTATAGTACTAGTTAGTATTACTACGATTAAATAGACGACGACAAACCTTAGATAACGGTCGCAACGAGCATAGAATAATAGTGCTTAGAGCGAGTACGTAGATAATACCCGGCTAAAGCAGCTATAGGGGCTTCTTAAGCAAATTAAATACTTTAAGGCCTACGGCTGCTTAATTAATCTAAAGAGTTACTAATCTATATTAAAGTAGTAAACGCGCTTTATAAATTATCTATAATAATATTAGATGCTATAAGAATCTAAAATCTGCGATATAAACGCTATTATCTGCTCGGAATGCCTTATAGCCTAGCGTCGTTATATAGCCTCTAGAGAATATCTAGTATTATTAGTTAGTATAGTAAGAGTCGAGTAATTACTACTTATAAGACCTAAAACAAGAAGGACGTCGATAGAAAGTTATTTGCGTACTCTACTAGACTAGTCTTATCGCTACTAGGCCTAGAAGGCGAAAGTAATAATGCAAATAGCAAAGTACGCGCTTTAGACGAAGAAGCCGATCTTAATATCCTATATTGCTTAGTACTTGCAAAAGATAGCATAAGTAGCAATACTACGAGATAACGCTTCTAGTAATATATACTATAGCTAGTATACTAATAAGACTATAACGCCGTTACTTTAGCTATTCGAAGTAAAGTAGTATAGGGCTAGGCTATACGTAATCTATAAGTATAGGCATCGAGCTGCGTAGAAGTGCGTTATATAGCGATAAACCCTACGTAGGTAAATCTTATAGAAAGTAAACGTTATAGAAGTAAAGCTTATAGAAAGCGAGCATTATAGAAGCGAATATAGCGCGAGCTAATAGTTATAAAAGTAGGATAATAGCAACGACCGCTCGTAGCTAGTAGTTAATAGCGCGTGCACGTGCTAAATAGTCTTAGCGACGGAAGCAGTTTAGCGTATTTATCGTATCGGCTATTAAATAATTAATTGCGAACTATATATTCGTAGAACCTATATTAAAAATAGAGACCTAGTAGTAGAGCAAGCCTTACCGCTCGATAAACCTCGACTTCGCGAAAGCCGATTTGCATATTCGGCATTTATTAGAGCTAAAGGAGCTAGCCTACCTTTTCGCGTTATACGTAAGTAGCGCATATATTATAACGTCTAGCGACCGCTATACTATTTAATTAAGCATTAGATTACTACTCTTATAGCAAAAGAGTTATACCTAGCGTAGGTTATTTATAAGAATACCTATACCTTCCCGTCCTATAGTACGCTATGCCTAACGACGAGAACTATATATTGCCGGTAGATAAAGAGAAGGCGCTAAACGACGAGAAGCTAGAAGAAAGAGCTACTGCATTAGTAAGACTATATCTGTCTCGACGTAAGAGCGGGCTAACGCCGGACTAGACTAGGGAGGGCCTTATATTAGATACGAATAAGGTATAGGGACAAAATTTTAATTAGGTTAATTTATCTATACGTGCAATTCTAGTAAAGAAAGACAGCGCATATAGTATAATACGTGTGTTTGGCAAGGAGATCTAGAATATAGTAACTAACCTAGCAGAGCATAGATTTGTAATTGTCCGTATCGACGAAGGAGAGTACTATAGGCTTTTAGGCACGCCTACGATCCGGTGCTTCCGACGATCTAGTCGGTAAAGGCAGCATATGGACTAGCAAAGCTTCGCTAAGTCGAAGCGACAACTCCAACCTCCCACCCAGCTCTACTGAACGATCACGGTCATCTGTGATGGCTGCCTTTTATATCAGCATCTTGCAGTCAAAGCCGCATGCTAAAGCTTACGCGGACCTGTGGAGACTTGACCACTTACGCCGTGGCTCTCAACTGCTGGGCTTGAGATCCTGCAACTCTCCTGCTCAAGACCGTCAGGATCAGAGTCTCTATTTTCCGCGTATGTCCTTGTCCAGCATTCGTCGCGATAGATGTGCCTGAGCGTATCACTCATTCGAACCGGGCGTTCGTCTATAGTCCACGATGAAGTCACTAAAACAGAACAGGATGGCAATCTAGATTTGCGAGCGCTCATTGTGCTCCTATGTCAATCTGTGAATCCGTCACCTCATGCACGCCGAAGCTATTTTTGACACAAGCCTTCACTTCTCTGACAGTGATGGCTCCACTAGCGCCTCTGTCAAATGCCCAATTCGTAATCACTGCAGTACTTCTTTGGCCGCCATTGATGACAGTAAGAGCCTGTTCCTGTGATCGACTACCACCTTCATTGGCCAGCTGTGTTTCCAATATGATGTGCTCTGCTTGGCTGATGACGGGTAGCGGTGCCATACAGACAACGCGTTCCAGCTGTCTTGCTTCGAGTAGCGCCTGCAGCTCGTGCAGGAATTGAGTTGGGAGTTCGGGATAGTCGCGATCTATCGCAAATTCGAAGGGACGAAAACCGTGAGAGGAGTGCAAGAACAGAGAGTGCGGCGCAAGTCTGCTCATATCCAGAGTACATGAATGGCGTGCAGAGGAGATGTCGTCATCTTCATCGCCATCATGGACGATGACCTCGCCGTCGCCCATCTTAATGTGACGATGCAAGAGGGCTGCGCAGAGATAGTCGTGGACACCGTGTCGTACAAAGAGGCCGCCAATCGTATGAAGATCGTGAGCAGAGATTTGATGGACCTGCTCTTCAAAGGTCGGTATGTTATTGTATTCCGCTGCGGGTAAAAAGTCTTCCCGCGAAAACATGTTGGGCGGATTGCAATGGTCGCCGCATGCGCTTGGGGGCTGAAGAGTGATGTGGTTTTCGGAGCTTACATGGCCAGTAGTGGGGCAGGTCACGTGTTGATCCTCTACAGTGTAAACTGTCTATAACGATACCTCCGTTCCGGCGATTCTTATCGTAATAACGAGGTATCGCTACCTAAAGTGGCACGTAACGCGGCGGAGGCAGCCGGCCTCTAATTAGCTGTAATTAAAAGCTAGCACCTCTAGCTAAAGAACATTAAACTGCGACACTATAAATACTCTAAATAACATTCTAACTACGAGTCTAGTGCACCCGCTTAATACTACAAAATTACGCACAAAATATAGGAGATTTTTCTATATAAAGACCTTATAAAACTATTAATTTTTAGTAGTACTATAGTTAATATAGTATTTTAAGCTTAATTTATACTATTATATCGCTGCTAATTTAGAAACTAAAGTTTAGCAACGGTTTGCAATAGCTATAACCCTTAGAATCGCGTTATTTTAGCGATTCTAACTAATTAGAGGTTAAGGAATTAAGTAAACTTATTAAACTATATAGAATCGTACGTTTTAGCATCGTTGCTAGTATCTAAAGTTAAGAATTTAGTAACCCTAAGATCTAGACCCTAGGCTTAAGCTACTATAGTTATAGTATAAATACGGCTTACCTACGTATAGAACTTAGTATATTAACCTAAAATATAGCTAGCTTAGTAGTAGATTAAAATCTCGTATAAATATAAACTATTAAACTAATATTAATATTATTAAGATACGCTTAAAACACGGTTAAAACACGACATTTATTAATTACTATACTACTACCTATTTCGCAAATATACTACGGATATTACTTTAAACTAGCGAAGCAGTTTTCCTAGCAAATAGCACTGCCTCTTGCTTCTAGCTCTTAAATAACTATCTAGAATTAGAGCTAGTTAGCTATTATTCTTTATAAAGCCGTAGCTTCTAAAGCGCCTTAAGTGCCTCTATATAGCTAATCGTATCTATAACGACCTAAATTTCCGCTAGATAATTATCTTATACTACTAGCTTATATAATTCTATTATCTCTTTAAAAGCCTAATCGTCGTTATCTTTATTATCTATAATAACCTCCCCTAGTAGATTAAGGAAGTTATTAATATCTATAGCCGCGTCTACTATATATAATTAAACGAGTTTTTTTACCTATAGTTCTAACTCTTATTCTACCTCTTAAGGCTTATCTATAAGGCTTAATTAAACGCGGCGAACCTATTTAATCTTGTCTTCTTATATATATCGTAGAAGGTTATAACTAATCGCGTAGTAGTCTATAAACTAGCGCTATATAAAGTATATCGCTTACTAGCTAAGTAAACTACTATAAAGCTAGCAGTTTACTATAGTATTAGGTTTAACGTCGTTCTACGCTCGAATAAGGAACCGAATTGCGTATAATATATATATTGTCTTTAGTAGATTATAGCCGCTATTAACCTTAGTAATTATAAAGGCTAGCTACGCCTTCCGGTAGTACGCCTTAAGGGCGCGGATTATACCCTAATTAAGCGGCTGCGTTCGCGATATTATATTTAGTAGAAGGAAGATAACCTTAGTTTATTTAAGTCCGTCTACTACTAAAATCTCCTTATAAGCGGACTTATACGTACTAAAGTTATCTATTAGAAGTACTAAAGTATAAGAGGGTATATAGTAACGTATAGACTACCTTAGACCTCTATTTAAAGATAGCGCTAATTCTTATAGAGTTATTATATATCGTATGCTTTACGTATACGAATACTATATACTAAGCAATATAGTAGCAGCCGCTTGCTAAGTACTAGTAAGGCCTAAGGCCTCTAACTTCTAGCTTTACTTCGCTCTTATAACTGCCTTCCTCCCTCTATCGAGCTATCCTAGCTTAATAGGTAGGTAGCAGTCTTCTTATATACGTAACGTCCCTATTACGTCCGCGTATCTCTTATTACTTATAGGCCTTCTCTTAAGTTCTATTATATATTACTATTATAATTTACGTACGTAACGCAAGTAAGTTATTACTATATATTATTATTAATAGCAACGCGCGTTATTATATTTATTACGGTAATAGTATTATAAGTTCTTACTTACGCGCTTCTAAACTTCTTTTACTATACTAATACTTAGTTATTTTAGTTTCTTCTAGACGCGCTCCGCTCTCGTATCGCTATATATATATATACTTCTTATACTCTCTACGTACGCTTCCTATACGCACTTAAAAACTACTATAAGATAGGTCCTAAGAAGACTAAGAAGCTATCTAAAGGCAAAGAGGTAGCTATAGCCTTCCTATTAAGTAGCTCGTAGGTAGGCCTAGAGCGCACTAGTAGAAATACTAGTATACCTAGTAGCTATACCCTAAGTTTAGCTAGTAGCTAATCTTCTTTCTTACGTCTAGGTAGCGTTACTCTAGGTAAGGACAGCTAGATAAGTAGTATACGCGGCGCGTACTCGCCTTAGGCGAGCTCTAATACCCCTAGTAGTAGTCCGTAGCTAAGTCTATTTCTAGCTCCTAATACTACTAGTCTCCCTAGAGAGGGTAGCTACTATAGTAGCTATATTAGCTCTAGCCTAGTAATAAGTAGAGGCCGGGGTAAGCACCTATTAGGTAGGTCGCTATTAGCCTAACTTCTACTTAGTAGCGGTGCGCCTATAAAGCGCGCTTGCTTCCTATTCTCGGAGCTAGGCTTCTTACTAGACCTTATTACCGATAGATTTATAGGCTTCTCTTCTAACTATACGCTAGCTACGAAGCGCTAACGCCTTATAGGCGCTCTTACTATACTACGTACTAGTACTATACTTAGCCTAGCTCCCGCTACTTCTCGTATTAGTATAGCTAAGACTAAGTACCTTAAGTAGTATAATCGTTATATTCGTAATAACTACGATCTAGGTAGACGTAACCATAAGTTTCTTTCTACTTACTATCTCGTTATATTCTACTCGTATACTAACTATAGTATAGGCTAGGCTGCCTACTCTAGTAAGCTACCTAAGGATATTAATACTAAGAAGTATATATACTATATACGTAGTAAGTACGCTTATAAGTAGACCTACTACGAAGTAGTTAAAATAGTCGTATATTATATATATAACGTACGTAACGCGCTAGTACGCTGCTAGGCCGAGCTCGGCCGCTATAGAACCGATATAGTACGAGCTAATAGCTAGCAAGTAGTAGTAGATGCCTAGACTTAACTAGATACTACTTACGCTAGTAAGTTCTTTTTTTAATATTACGCGTAGCGTGCGCGTCGCTTACGTCTCGTGTTTACTAACTACGCGTATAGAGACTAAGACGGTTATAAAGCGCCTCTAAACTAATAATAGCAAGCTAGCTAGTAGTAAGCCTACTAAGAAGGAGAGTAGCAGCGGCGCCCTATAGAGGTTCTACGCGCTTATCTATAAGGCTACCTAGCTTAATAGTACCCTTAGAGGTATAATAGAGCTACTTACTTAGGTATGCCTAGTAGCTTATTACTTTTATATTATATACTAACTATACTTATAGATCGCTAAGTATAGTAGCGTCCTAGTAGAGCGGAATGCTATTAACGCTGCTATTAGCCTCTATCTATCCTTAGAGGAGGAGGATAAGGCTAAGGAGGCCTCCTTAGAGGAGGAGGCCTCTAAGTATAAGCTAGCTATAGAGGATATCTAAGCTAGCGCTTCTTACGCTTCTTTATACTTCCGTATATACGCCGCTTATATATACTATATATAATATACTACGATAAATATTTAGTTAGCTCTCTATAAATAATATAAAGCTTATCTATAGAATAAAAAGCTATTTATTCTACCTTTTATGCCTACGTATTACGTACGACGCGCCGTTGCGTTGCCTTTAGGCTGCGCTTATTTACCTTACGCGTTGCCTCGAATTTGTCTAGTGCCTTATATTCTCTAATATGCTTAGCTAGTTCCTACGTATTATATTCTTTTAGCTAGCCTATTTACTTAACTAACTACTAATATTTCTTATATTTAACTTATATATCTAGAATTTCTTCGACTTACTACTTGCCTAAGTCTTCTTTTACGAGCGGTATGCCTTCTATATCTAGGTTGCCTATAGCGCCTTTCTAAGGCTCTAGTAAAGATATATAGAATACGTTATAAACGCGCTATACGCTTAGTAAGGCTAGGCAGTACGCTTGCTTTCTAATCGCGTTAATTACCTTAAATAAACCTACGAACTTTAGTGCTAACTTCTTTATAGGCACCTTTAAGTAGAGGTTCTTTAAGAATAATAATACTATATCGCTAACCTTAAACTCTATTAGCTTATACCTAGTATTAAAGTATCTAGCTTGCGCTTTAGCTATATATTACTAGCGTTTCGTAAGGTTTTTATATATTTCTCGCAGTTGCTTCGTAGCGTCGATTGCTACTAGTACCTCTCTCTTAAAGAGCTTATTCCGAGCGACTTATATACTCGTTGCAATCTCTACGTCGTAGCCGTATACTACCTTAAACGGACTTATTTTAAACGTTAGATATACCGCGTTATTATAAGCTAATTCTACCTAAAGTAGTAACGTCGCCTAGTCGTTCTACTTATTATTATAGAAGATATATAAGTACTATTCTAGCGTCTAGTTAGTACGTTCCGTCTGCCTATTAGTTTATAGATAAAAGGCTATAGATAGCTTACGGTTTATATACGACTCGAAGTAGAAGTCCGACTAGAACTAGCTAGTAAAGATAGTGCCTCTATCGCTTATAATTCTATATAGCATTCCGAATTAGCAAATTACTCTATTAATTAGAATCTATACGAGGTCTACGCTCGTATATTTCTTAGTAGTTAGTACGAAGAGGTTTATCTTCGAGTACTAGTCGATAATTACTAGGACCGTATTATATACGCATACGTCCTACTTACTAGGCGGCAGGTCCGTAATAAAGTCTATAGTTAGCTCCTTCTATAGGAGCTTTAGCTATAGCAATGCTAATAGCTCGCCGTATAGTTAATAGCGTCTCGCCTTTAATACTTAGCACTTCTAATAGGATTAGACGTACTAGCTAATATCTATAGATATTCCTAGCTAGTAATACTTCTGCTATACTAACTCGGTAGTTTTATCCTTACTAAAGTAACTAGTAAGTAGATTATCGTAGTATATATAGATTATCTACATCCGTAGTATATAGTTCTTAGGAAGATATAGCTAATCGCTATAATATAGTACCCCTTCCCTAATACGATACCTATCGCATTCGCCTCTACTACGCTACGCCTTCTTAAAGAGTTTCTTTATATTAGGCTTCTATAGCGTTAGCAATTTAGTAAAGTTAAGGACTAAGTCTAAGATATTTAAGTATAGTCCTTCTATAGCAACCGCTACGCGTACGATACGTACGCTACTTAAAAAGCAGTCTTATACGCACTTTTCTAGAGGCTGCCCTAAGACTATACTTACGAGTTGCTCTTATATCGTAATTGCGATATACTAGAGGAACGCCTAATTGCCGTACTTAGCTCTTATACTATATACCTAGAGCTTCTTCTATAATATTAGTAGTAGGTTCGATATATACGCCTATTTGCGTATATAGTTACTATATCTTAATAGCATATCGGCTAAGTTCGTTTTCCCTAGTCGATACTTAATTATAAAATTAAATAGGGCTAGAAATACGGCCTAACGAGCCTATCTACCTATAAGTTGCTTTATTATTATAAAGGCTTTAAGGTTAGCGTAGTTAATAAGTATAGTAACTAAATGCAAGGTATCTTTAAGGTATAGCTACTATGCCTTAAATACTTCTATAATAGCTAGAAGCTCTTTATTATAGGTCTCGTAGTTGCATTCTACTAGAATTATCTTCTATAAGAAGAATGCTACTAGATGCTAGTTCCTATCCTTAAATAACTAGCTTAGAATGCCTGCAATTATAAAGTCTAACGTATTAGTTTCGACTTATATACGTGCCGTAGAGTTATAGTACCTTAGTAGTAGAGTAGCTTAAAATGCGTCTTTAATCCTATAGAACGTAAGCTCCTCGCTTTCGCCCTAGCTAATACGCTCTAGCTTCTTACCTACTTTAGCCTCTTTTAATAGTACTATTAAAGCAGTAATAATTCTAGAGTACCTATATATAAATTGCTAATAGAAATTAGTAAACCTAAGAAATAACTGCACCTTAGTAAGCGTTATAGGCGTTAGCTACGCCGTAATTGCGTCGACTCTATAAGAATTTATCGTTACGCCTTTAGGGCGTACGATAAACCTAAGGAACTTAACCTTCTTCTTAAAGAAGTAGCATTTTACGCGCTAAGTATATAATCCGAACTTCCGGAGTTGCTTTAGTATAGCACGTACGTCTCGTATATAGGCCTTATATAAGGCGCTATATATAAGGATATTATCTAGGTATACTATATAGTATATATCTATAAGGCCTAAGAGGGCTCTATTAATATACCCCTAAAAGGTAGCTAGTGCGTTAGTTAACTTAAAAGGCATTACCTTATACTAGAAGTATCTATACTGCGTACGAAACGTAGTCTTCTAGCGGTTAGTTAGCTTTATATAGATGCGATAGTACGTATTTATAAGGTCTAGCGACGTAAACTATATAGCTTCTATAAGCCTATTAAGCATCTTACTAATAAGTAGTAGGGGATAGCGATTCTTTACTATAATCTTATTTAATCTACGGTAATCTATATATAACCGTAAGATACTATTCTTCTTTAGAATAAATAGAATAGGCGTACCTGCCTCGCTTTCGCTTTGCTCGATCTAATTATACTCTAACGCTTCTTAGAGGTAATAACTTAACTTACTAATAATAGGCGGAAACCGCATATCCTTAGCAGCTCGGGCGCCTACTTAAGCGCGAGCTTAGGCTCTCCTCTATATTAATCAATTATCTACCCTACGTTTCTTGTTTATAGTTCTAGTATTATTATACGTTCTATGCGTACCCGCCCTGCTAGCTATTACGAGAGACGATATAGCTAATACGAGGGTTCGTAAGCTAAACGTAGAAGCGTAACTGCGAGCGTAGCCGTTACTCGATCTAAACTGCAGTGCTTACGAGGATTCCTAAGCCTAGCTACCTAGAGACGAGAGAGACGAGAACTGCGCGTTATTACGCTGCGTGCGACTGCTATATACCTAATTCTAGGGCTATTAGGCCTTAGCGATATAGATATGCACGCCTAGTTAGCTATAAGCTAGTTAGAGTAGTATAGGATTTACGCATTAAAATAGAGCCGAAGGTAAGGCTATATAATATCTCCTACGGACAAGAACTACCGAAAACACGAAAGGGAAGAAGTTACTTATAGTCTAATAGCACGAACTACGACACGAGAAGCAAGCGATTAATTACGACAAGCCGCTAGAACGCACTTTATTATATATAAGCCTAGGCGGAACTAGAAAACTCGGGAGGACTTAAGAGCATTAAGGCTACCTTCTGCACGGGGATAGTCTCTAACTCTAAGAAAGTTATAAACCCTTAGTCCTATTACGACTTAGAATCGACGGTGTTTTAAGACGCCGACGATTAGTTATAGAAGGCTAACGGTATAGCTTATCTATAGCTTTCCGAGGATTCGCTTAGGGTTACTATGCCTATGCAGAGGGGTCGTTATAGCTAGGATAGCCGAGAAATACGATATTACGAGCTGCACGGAGTTTAGCGAGCTAAGGAAAGGATATAGGATCGTATTACTACTCGTACTCCCCGGTTTCGCCGTAAGGCTATATTTCGCAACTTCGGTTGCCCTGTTTTCGGAAGGGTTTAATAACTCTTCCTATGTTTAGTATAGGCTTAGAACGGCCCCTATACTTCCTTATCGGAGATTACCTAAAGGCTCTAGGAACATATAGTACGGAGGGATTACCGATAGGCCGGACGTTTACGATAATATAGGTTAGGAGTATTATAAGCCGGATAGACTAAGAAACCAACCTCTAGGAAAGTATTACGGGTAACTACTAGGTATTACTAGCTACCCCTAGTTTCGGGAGAGTTTAATTAGCTCTTCCTATATTTAGTATAGGCTTAGAACGGCCCCTATACTTCCCTATCGGAGATTGCCCGAATGCTCTAGGAAAACATAGCATAGAGGGATTACCGATAGGCCGGACGTTTAAAATAATACGGGTCGGGAGTATTACGAGCCGGATAGACTAAGAAACCGACCCCTAGGAAAGTTTATAGGTAACTACTAGGTATTACTAGCTACCCTTACTCGCAATTTACGAAGTTACGAATTTCCTTTTACTATATCTAGATCTAGAGTTTCTGCTTCTTGTTTTGTTTTTAATTTAGCGAGAACATTCCTTTCGTTATGTAATAAACTAGTACTACTATTACTACTAACTTCACCTAACGCTAACTAAACTAGCTAGTTTAGTTCGTTATTACCGACCTTCGGCCGAAAATATGCCGAACGATCCGACTAACGATTCCTCTACCGGC
This sequence comes from Cercospora zeae-maydis, assembly GCA_023512815.1. Taxonomy (NCBI): domain Eukaryota; kingdom Fungi; phylum Ascomycota; class Dothideomycetes; order Mycosphaerellales; family Mycosphaerellaceae; genus Cercospora; species Cercospora zeae-maydis. The sequence continues at coordinate 4,223,399 of JAKLWY010000001.1, read as the reverse complement.
ACTAATAACCCGGACACTGCTATTAACTCTAGCAGTGTCTCGGATAATATTAGTGCAGAGGATCGCAATTAAGAGTTCCGTTACCAACCTACCTAGTTTATCGGACCTAATAGAGGAGTTAAACGACCGGTTAGGAGCTCTCTAGGCTCTACTAACCTTTTAGCTTATCCTAACGGAACGATAGGAACGGGTAACACTTATTCTCGTCGACGAGGGGCTATAGGACTACAACTCCCTATTAATACTACTATTAGCTTAAGCGTCGAGCAGTTTTAAGCCTTAATTTCTGCAAGCCGACCTCCTATGCCTTTGCCTAGTTCTAAGGAGATAGGATACTTCGAAGGGTTAGACGTTACTAAGTTCGTTAAGCGTTTTAAAGACCTATACCGAACTTATAGAGGCGACTAGGGCGATAAAGCTGCTAAAGTCGAGAAGCTAGTTAGCTACGTTTATCGACATTAGCGTCCTATAGTTAAGAAGCTTAAAGGGTACGAAAGTCGTAACTATAGACTATTTAAAAGCAACCTTCTTAAGGAGTATCGCGAGTTTAATAGTTAACGCATACTCGGAGATCGGTCGTACCTTTCCTAGCTGTCCCTATAGAAGCTAGATAAGCTAGAGGAGATTTCCGAGTATATTCGGAACTTCGAGATCTCTTCTGCTATAATTCCTCTAGAAGATCTAGACAACTTTAGCCGTACCTAGATGTTTTTAAAGCCTCTATCTAAGCCTATGCGGAAGAAGATTTAGAATAAAGCGAACCTAGATATAGATCGCCCCTATACGTTTCGTAACTTTACGAGAGTAATTTTAGCTATAAAAGCCGAGTTGCGAAAGGATAAAACCGATAAAGCCTTATATAAGGATAATCGCTCTATTCTAGCAGGAAAGCTAGTTAAAGCGATAAGGAATACTGCCCCTCGCCTAAATCCGGTCTCCGTAGCGACAAGCGCTATATCTAGGGTAAGCCCTAACGTTAAGAAGCTAACTAAACAGTTAGCTGCCCTTGCCCTTGCTCTTTTAAAGAACTAGGAACCTGCGTATAGACCCCTACGTAGTAGCTAAAAGGATAAGGAAGCACTAGAGATCTAGGCTATAGTTATAGCCTATACTGCCTTAGAAATTAAGATAGGTATAGCCTGCTAGGAGTATAGTTTAGAAGGCTACCGTAGCGGAGACTATCCCTACTTTAATTAGCTTCTAGATTAAGAATTTCTCTATAAGGACAAGACTCGCCAAATATATCCTAGCCGAGCTAGCGGAGAAATAAGACCTCTCGGGTATAGCTAGGATAAGAAGTCTCCTCGATTAAAAGTTGTTCTCCTAGCTCTTAAATAAGCTATCGGTCCGATTAACGTTAGCAAATGCGTTAGCTTTAATACTCTACGAGCCTCGTAGCAATCTAACTAGCGTAAACGTCCCGTCTCGATTAACGCTAGCATAGCTAGGTTTGGGACTATAGAGTATATAGAGGAATGTAAGCCTATAGGATCTCTCTTTATTCTAGGAGAAGAAGAGGAAGAAGAGGATTATAACGCTGCCTACGCAGCTATACGGTCCTCTTAGAAAACCGTCTAGAATCCCTCTCGCCCGACTGCGTCTCTAACAAAAGCTGCGAAGGCGAATATAGAGAAGCAGAAGTAGGCTGCTAAAACGGAAACGAGCAACTCTCGCAGAGAGCAAGCACTGCTAGAGATAATAGAACATTATCGCAGGGGTAAACTAAGCTTGTCTTAAGGAGCGGCTTCGTCTTAGATATAGGGAAGATCCTAGACTTTAGCGGTTCCGAATTCCTAGGATGCGGAGATGCAGGATGCCTAATTCGGTCCTATAGTCCCTCCTAGAGGCAAAGCGAAAGGGGCGCAAAGAGCTAAGCCGAAAACGCAGAGATTAGACAACCTGCTTAAGAAGGCTGTTCCTATAGACAAATAGGAAGCGTTCTAGTCTAATAGGCTCCTTAGAGCACCTCTAGTTGTAGAACTTAGAGAACTATAGCTATTCGGGCAGCAAGCTCTTAGTCGGTTCCTATACGGAAGGAAGCCTGCAGATCTGTCCTATAGTGCTGCACTCGAGCGCTATTATGCGTTAAAACGGAGGCTAGACGGCATAGCTACCTCCGCTATTAACTTCGCTTAGATCTATAATAGGATATAGGAGTACAATTCCGCTAGCTATTCCGACGAAGATAGCGAAGCGTCTAGAAAGGAGGAGAGCGAGGATAATAATAAGGGCGACGTAGGCCTTTATTAGTACGGAGAGCTAGAGATTAATGCTTTCCTAATAGACTCTTTCGACTCTTTTAAGCAGCCCGAGGAAGAGTTAGTATCCTTAGACAATAACTAGGAGGAGCTAAGCGACGACGAAGTCTAGTTCGATGCGAAGAAGTAGAATAATACCGAAACACAGCCCTTATCTGTTTCTCTTAATTAGGAGGAAGCGGACGAGGAGATCGTTCGATAAGATATGCTAGAGATTACTATTATAATAGCAGTAGATCTCTCGGTTCGGCTAGTCTCTAGTATAGAGGCGTTGCCGTATATTCCTGCTTCTAAGCTATATACGGACCCGGATAGTATCCTCCTAGACTTCTATAAGGACTACCTGCTTATTCTAAGCATCTATATCTATGCGACTCTCGGGGAGGCTCGACAAGTATACGATATCCTAATTAATAAGGGAGCGGAGAGCATAATTATAAGCTACGAGAGGGCTCGGAGCTTAAGGCTTCCTATTTCGACTAATATTACGGCTACTATGCGTAGTGTCTTAGGCAAGGTTACCTTTATTAGGATATGTCGTAACGTCCGCGTAGAGGTATACGGAGTTATCGTCTTTATAACTTTCTTTATTGCTAGCGATCCTAAGACGCTAACTCTTCTAGGAAGGCCGTAGGCCTAAAGGACTCGACTTTCCTCTAGGAACTATAATAATAGCTCCTAGGAAGGTACGATCGCTAACGACCGTAGAAACCTAGTTTATTTTACCGGTATAGTAGGAAATAACGGATATAGAACGGTAGACGATATTCTTCGCAGGTCGGGAAAAGATTAGGTACTAAGGTCCGCTTTAGCCCGATCTTAAGCACTAATATAGGTAGGGCTAAAACGCGCTAAACCGAGCTAAAGAGTATCCTTAAGAGGATAGCTAAACTAGTACCTAGAGTAAATACGGCGCTAGATTATAGGATGCTTAAGAAACTAGTAGGAAAGCTTACTAAAGAGGAGGAGGGCCGGTTTAACGAGCCTATCTGCGAGCATCCTCGCAGCAAAACTATCTTCTTTAAGAATAAAGGCGAGTATAACTACCTTAGCTACTAGCACCGTTCCTACTTTAGAGATCCTAAATTCGAAGGACTAGTCTTTAACTATATAGCCTAGTATAAGTTTCTCGTTAAGTTGTATACGGATCCCGAAGGCTTAGGGGCTTATAACGAGATAAGAGAATTTATCGGGAAACAAGTTCGGAACGTCCCTCCGTTATCCCCGCTAATTCGTTCTAGCTAGAAGTCTAATAACACCCTCTGCCGGGGCCTCTAGTATAAGTTTACGTAGAACCCGGACCTCTAGGAAAGGCTTTTATCTACTATACTATATAAATTAGTATACTCTAAGGCTAAAGACCGCTCTTATAGTATAGGGTTCTCTTGCAATAAAGCTCCTACGAAGCGTCGAAGCGAATAGGGGCGGAATAAGCTTAGGAAGCGCCTTATAGAGCTAAGGGAGTATCTATTTAGATAGCTAGATCTTGCTAGTAAGAGCCCTAGGCTACTTCTAGGAGCCTCTAAGGCTAGTTCTAGGACTGCTAGGATAGCTTCCGGGGCTAGTAGGAGTAGTCTTAGAAGCTTCGGGGCACTTACGGATGCTAGTAGGGGGAGCTTCGGGACAGCCGCGGGACGGAGTAGGGAGCTAAATAGGTAGCTTCGGGCACTAAGGGGGAACCGACTAGGAACGATTAGGGATGCTAATATTATAAAAGGGGCGCTAAGTAAAGTCTTAACTAATCTACGCACGGACTAGCGGAACTTGCCGAGTAAACTAGCTAGTTTAGTTCGATTATTACGTAACGCATGTAATAATCTTATATTCTTACTCTTCCCGGAACTAGTCGGGCATCGTTTAGGAAGCCTAGAGCTCTATTCCTAGGAGGATCCTCCTAGTAACCTGCTCTTTCCCAACTGCTTTAGGAACCTCTTTTCCCTATAGGACTTAGAACTTAAGGTTCTCCTTCTAGATAAGTATTCTTACGACTCTAAAGATAGATACGAATCTAAGGGCGACTACGAACGAGCTATAGTTGCTAACGTTATTTACGAGGAAATCTGCCGGAGTTATAGAGTTTGCCGTAGTAAACTGCTACTAAACGTACTCTTAGACCCGGATATGCGAGCTAAATTCTCCCTAGAAATTAGGGCGTTTACGATGCATAAGCGTGTCGCAGATAAGGTTAGATCCGTTAACGCGGACGTATCTATAACGGATAGATCGAATCCTAGTAGTAATCTATATTAGAGAAAGAAAGCACTTGCTGCGGAGGAAGCTATACTACCTAGAACGGGCCCCTTTAACGGGAGATACTTAATTAAAAAAGTTTTCTAGCATTCCGAAAGGTTTAAGGCTTACGCTAGAACGGCTCGCTTAAATTAAGCCTACTATTTCGCTAATAGAACGGGAGCTATATCTTCTAACTAAGATGCTATATAATCGGGAAGCTATACTTGCTTAGGATTTTAAGCATCTCGGTTGTATTAAGCCTGCTATTGCTCCTCCTTAGGTTATCCGTACGATCCCGCATAAGCTATAGCAGCATCCTAGTTTCCGACTCTAGAGCTCTCTCGAGGGGGAAGTCGTAAAAATGCTCCGTAAGCGTATAGACGCAGGCGCTCTTAAACCGTACTATAGTGCCTACCGGAATCCGTACTTTCTCGTAAAGAAAAAGACTAACCTAGGAGAACTAAAGAAGTATCGCCTAATTAATGCTGCATAGAAGTTTAATACTATAACTATACGCAATGCTAACCTTCCTTCTAATACGGATGGTTTTTCTAAAGCTTTTGCAGGTTATATAATCTCGTCCTTAGTTAATATCTTCTCTAGCTACGATTAGATTCTACTAGACGTAAGAAGTCGGGACCTTATAGGTTTCGATACTCCTCTCGGCCTATTACGCTAGACGACACTACTATAGGGAGCTACGAACTCTATCGCTTAATTTATCCGAATTATTATGCTTATCCTTGCTGCTTAGATACCTTACGCTGCTAAACCTTTCCTCGACGATATAGCTATTCGCGGACTAAAAACGAAGTATAGCAACGAAGAGGTTAAGCCTAGACTCCGCCGATTTGTAGTAGAACATATTAAGAACTTAGACGAGGTGCTTACCGACCTTAAGAGAGCAGGACTAACTATTTACGGGGAAAAACTGCAGCTATGCTACAAGTAGATTAAGATAGTAGGTTACGTTACTAATAAATATAGCAGACACCTAGATGCGGAACGAGTAGCTAAGCTCGTTAAATAGCTAACTCCTATAGACTAGAGGGAAGTCCGTATTCTTATAGGAATATTCGTATACTACAAGATCTAGCTTAAGGACTTTGCCTAGTTGCTAAAGCTACTCTTCTCTCTCCTAAAGAAAGACGTTAAGTTCGTATAGACAAAAGAACATTAGCAGTCTAAGGATGCGATTACGGAACTCCTTATCTCTACGCTAGCGCTAGTAGCACTAGACTATAAACTAGCGGGAGGACTAATTATAGTAGGCGTTAATTCTAGCCTTTACTCGTAGGGATGCTATATATCTCAATGCGACCGGAAAGACAGCAGGATCCGACACCCTTCTCGGTTTAAGTTAGGACTGTTCTCCGCTTCTAAGCAACGCTATAACGCTAGGAAGCGCGAGTATCTCGGTGTTCTTAAAGCACTAAAGAAGTATCGTCCGTAGTTGTTTAGTATTTTCTTCTAGCTAGAAGTAGACGCTAACACGCTAGTGCATTAACTTAATAAGGCTGCTACGGACCTCCCGAACGCAGCTATTATAAGATAGCTAGCGTAGATTAGGCTGTTTAATTTCAATATAGTATATATCCCTAGGAAGAGGCATACGGCTGCTAATAGACTGTCCCGCAAGCCTCCGACAGAGCGGGACACCCGAGAACTAGCAGAGGAGGGCGATATCGATAAGATAATCGATAACTAGTTTTTCGCCTACTCCGCCTGCGACCTCGTCGCCTAAGTATTCCCTACTCGAGCGGAATTAGAGGAGGAAGTGCTAAACGGTACCTACTCTTAGGACTCGAGGAATATCGCATTCTTTCTAACTTACCTACGCTGTCCGCTAGGCCTAACCCTAATAGAATATAGGTCTCTGCGGAAACGAGCACTTAAGTTCTATATAAGTAAGGAGGGTTAGCTTATAAGATAGGATCGTATCGGTAGTATCCCTTAGAGAGTTATCGACGATAATAACTATCGCGAAAGGATTATTACTGCCTGCTACGACTACTATAGACACCCGGGGCCGGAACGGACGTATAAGACAGTTACTAAACGATAGTAGTAGGACGGTATTTATACCGCAGTAGTTCGTTTCTATAAGGGTTGCTAGCAATATACGCTTAGGAACGGGCACTAGCGTCCTAGCCTACTCTACGCTTCCGAGAAACAGTATCTTAAGGAGCGATAGTACCTAGACGCGGTATTTATTAGCACCGGGCTCTATCTTATTATTGCAAGAGAGGCTGTTTCTCGATAGCTAGAGGCCCGATTAATACGGACAACGGACAATCGTAAGGTTAACGCTAGATACGTTACGAAGTTTATCTACGAGGACTTAATTTGCCGCTAGGGGGCTATAGCCGAGATCTATATAGACGGGGGCGGAGAGAATATTTAAGAGACGCTGCTTACTAGCTACGGAATTAAGCAGGTTACGATCTCCCCCTACTATCTATAGGCTAACGGAATCGTTAAACGGGGATACCGTTTAATTCTAGCGGCCCTCTCTAAGCTTATAGGCGGAGGAGTAAGCGCTGCAGCGAAGTATATTCCCTCGGTCCTTTAGGCGGAACGTACTACGACAAACTAGATAATAGGGCTAACTCTAGCGGAGATAATAATAGGCAGGGACGCTATGTTACTAGTAGAGCTTAAATTCCGTACTTACCGGGTAGCTAAGTAGGGGATAGTCCGTAACCGCCCTTCCTTATTAGCGATACGAGCTGCTGCTATAGAACGGATGCATACGACGCTTAAGGAAGCTCGTGCTAGATAGGACCGGCTGCGGAAGCATAATATTAAGTATTTTAATAACTAGAAGAACGCTAATTAGTAGGAGCTTCGTCCTAAATAGATAGTAGTCGTTTACCGATCGGAACTAAAAACGAGCTTCTCGAATAAGCTGCGGTACCGATAGCGCGGTCCGTTTCTTATATATGCTATTGTTCGTAAAGGGAAGGCGTATAAGATTAAGGAGCTTAGCGGGGAGGTCCTTTACTATACGTTCCCTAGGTTTAACTTAAAGCTAGTGCCGTACTAGAGGGATCCGGAAGCTATAGTTCCTTAGAAGGATAACTTTAATCCGGGGCAGCTAGGTCCTCTACCTCCTAAACTACGGCCGCGTAGTTATCTATACCCTTAGGTCCGGATTAGCGAGCTATTAGGAATAACTTAAGAAGAGAGGGGGGAGTATATCCGTTAGCTAGATATTCTAATGCTAGAGGAATCCTAGTAGGCTCCTAATTCCCCTATACACGTGCATCTTATAAGCCGCATCTAAGCCTCGATTGCTTACCGGAATAGTTGCTCTAATACCTCCGACTCGTTATCCGATCGGTAGTCTTGCGATATAATAAAAGGACCCTAGTTCTTAAGGCCAACATCGTCTATCTACTAAATTGCTTCGTTTATATACGCTTGCAAATCGTTAGCGCGTAAAAGGTCGGCAGCTTCCTACTACGCCTTAAACTAGTACCTCTAGTCCTCGATTATCTCTTATAGTATTCGAGCTAATGCACGAAAATTGTAGCTGCTAAGGTCTAGATACTCCGTTATAAGATCTTAAGCCTCGCGTAGCTTAAACGACAGTCCTACCTTATAGATCTCGATAATGCGCTTTGCGAGCACCTTCTCGATAGTAAAGACTATATTGCAGGTCTAAGCACGGAATAATAGTAGCACTTCATCTATAGCTATAGACTCGACGAAGTTATTAAGGGCGCTAACCGATAGAAACTCGTAATCTAGGGCCGGCTATATAAGAGAATGTCCGTTAGCTAGATATTCTAATGCTAGAGGAATCCTAGTAGGCCCCTAATTTTTAAAGAAATTGTTTCTGCTACGTCCGAATCGGCATAAGAAATAGGGAGAAACGTATTACTTGTTACTCTTATATAGCTAGTGCTATAAGAAAGGGAGGATTAGTAGCGGAAGCAGAACAGACCTTAGGAAGTTAGACAAAGGACTATTACTATAAATAAGAGGATCCACCGTTAGAAGAACACTAGTTTCTAACTAGCCTAAGTTCCTAAGAGCAGCGAGGGATAAGATTAGGCGACTCTTACTTAATTTTAGCTAATAGCTGCCTAAAAGTAATCGCGAGCACGCATATGCTTCCTTATTTTTAGCAGTGAAAATAAAGCGAACTAGCTAGTTTACTTCGAATAGCGCTAAGGATCCTCTAACGTATAGCTACGAATACCCTTACGTCTAGGTAGCGGGTTTAAGCATAAAACTCCTCTCCTTTTCGGCTCTTCTAGTCTCTTCTTAGTCTTATTAACCTTAACATTCGCCTTAAGCATAACGACCCTTAAAGGTTGCTATAGTAACTACTCTAGTTCCGCTAAGTATAGGCGGCAGCGGTAACGACAGTTATATAGAGTTTTTAAGCAAACAAACTGCGAAAACTCTGCATAATAACCTCTTCTATACGTATACTAACTGTTCTTACCGCTACTAGCATAAACTTACCTATTTAGAAGACTTACGCATTCTCCGCTTTACGTACTTACTTAGGCTCTCGCTTAAGAACTCGCTTACGGAAACGCCTACTTCTAACCGATTCTCTCCGCTCGCATATAGCATACTCCCTCCTATATAGTCTATTTTCTCTCCCTCTACCTTACTAGCATAATAGCCGACCGAGATATCGCTATAACTAACGCGACCGCTAAAGCGCTTATCCCTAAGCCTAAGGCGGTAGTCCGCTATTTTAACCCCGATTCGCTCGCCTATGCCGCTAACTCTAAGCTAGCTAATTTCCGCAACTTTACGCTTAACATTTCTAAGCTAGGCGGCTAGCGCACTCGGGCATAGATGCTAGAAGCCGTTACTAACGCAGGAATAGAAGAAGAGAAGCAGGCTATTCTACGCTCCGTTTATAGCGCTATTTAGGGAGACGACGACCGCCGCACCTTTATTATTTTTTAGTTTATTTAAGAACTCGGCTAGCGTGCCTCCTCTCGCGCTTAAGAAGGAGCACTAGAAGGACTAAAAGGCGTAATAGATATCTATAAGAGAGGCAAGCAGTTTGCTAAGAAGCGTAAAGGCCTCCTCGATATATTGCAGAACTCGTTTAGCTCGGGCAGAGAGTTCCCCTACTTCGACTTCCTTAACTTTACGTTTAAGATCTATAAGAAGGCTAGCTAGCACCTCCGCCGCTTTACGCTATTTAAGAACGTCCCCGCCGAGAATCTCCGATTGCTAGGCCTAACCTAGTCTAAATAGATGCTATACTAAGCTCTCCGCAACAGAAAGAAGGAGAATCTGTTCCGCCCTGCATTTAGCTATATCTCGGGCAAATTTTGGAAGGCTAGCTTCGTTAAGAGCGTAGAGGCTATATTCTAGTTAGACCTGTTTAGCCGCGAGAACCTCTAGCTTATTAATAAGAACGGCTTCGCCGTTATAGACGCCTACTTTATTATCCCTAAGAATAAGCTCTCTAGAGTATCCGACGCTAATAATAAAGCTAGAGGATCGGCCGCGAGCAGGCTACTTAGTAAGCCGTCCGAATCTAGCCACGACTTTCTAGGCTATATTAATCTAGGCTTAGATAAATTTAAGAATTTCTGCGAAGAGGCCGAGCGCTAGGTCCGCGGAAAAATAAACCTCGCCGACAAAGACTAACTGCGCCCTAATGCGTTCGCGCATCTATACTATAAGATTAGAGACCTCTACTACGAGGATCGCGAGCTTAAAGCGCTAAGCCGCTAGCAAGAAGAAGCCGGCTAGGGCTAGGCCGCGGTAACCCGCTCTCGATCCATAGCCCTAGAGCTAGAAATAATTGTTTTAGTCCGTCTACGCGAACTAGCCGGCGGAGCTAAAGAACAAGTAATACGTTGCGAGACGTGTAGCTATAATAAGGACCTATTAGACGATCTAATTAACGAGGCGATCGAGAAGCCTTATTTAGATCTCGGAGAAGTTCGCGTCCGCATTGCTATCCCCTACGCTAACTACCTCGAAGAGCGCTGCAAGGATAGTATATACGGGAAGCTAGACATAATCCCCCTTAATAAGTACGAGTCCCTAGACATTAGTCCTCCCTTCTGCCGCACCTATATAGTAGAAATAGCTAAGGTAGTTGGCCTTATAGTAGAAGAATCGATAATAACGGCATTTAATCGCCTCTACGACTCGTAGGATATCTCCCGCGGACTATACCTACTAGCGAAGGGATTAATCGACGACGTGCCTAACAACTTAAAGAAAGACCTATAAATATAGGAGATAGACGCAATAGACCGATAGGCTAGCAAGAGCTAGCTGCGTAACGTAGAGAAGGCTGCGGCGAAGACAGCGGCCGATAAGAAGGCCTAGGAGAAGGCTAAGCGTAAAGCTAATACTAATAATAAAGAGGACGGCAGCCCTAAGAAGAGGACTCGCCTATAGCTAGAGATCGGAGAGGCCGAGGGTTCCGCGTCTGCACCTCTAGCTTACGCCCTAAAGAAGTCTAAGAAGTCTAAGAAGAGCAAGAAGTCTAAGAAGGCTAAGGGGAAGCAGCGTGCTAGCTTAAACGAAGCGAACTAGCTAGTTTAGTTCGACGACGACTATAGCGACGTAGAAGCCGCTTAAGAGTCTAATCTAGAGGCTAACGATAATAAGCTTAGGCCTATATAAATTAAGCTAGACTTTACTAACACCCGCCTATCTTACTTAGAATTCGAGACTATTCGAGATGCATAGAAGGCTTATAACGGAAAGCTCCTTAAAGATAGTTTTAACGTATTTAGCGGCCTTCTTAATTAGTAGGCAAAGGACCCGGATATAGTTTCTTAGATGCACTAAGAGTTCGACCTATACCGCTACTACCTCCGCCGCCGCCGCAATATATATAGATAGATGCTAAATATGTTCTTCTCCCTTACCTAGCAGCTAATGCAACAAGACCCGACTATCTAGCTGCTTAATATGCTCGCCTAAGATTCTCTACGCGACAAGGCTATATATAAATTTATCGCATACCCGATAACAGCGCAGTACTAGTAGGGTAAGCCTACCGGCCGAATCGACCTAACGATCCTAATTATTAAGGGGAACTAGGCTACCGGCGAGAAGTTTGTTAAAGGCCCCCTAGCAGCATAGAAAGATAGACGAGAAACCGCCTATACGATTACTATAGTTTCTCTCGATAGTGCCTACTCTAGCCGCGGACCGGTTATATAGGTACCTAACCGCAAGCTATAGAACTAGACTGCTAACGATAACGAAGACGACAAAGAAGAAGACGAGGCTATATACGCTAAGTTTGAAGTCGTCGGTAGCACCGACTACCTAGGTTTAATCTACGATATAATTAATAAGCTTAATAACAACGAGAACGAGGACGAAGACTCGGACATTAAGCAGACGCTAGTCTACGTCTCGGACTAAGGAAAGGATAGCCTATAGGACGCTGGCCTACGCCTATAGAACGTCTCGACTATGCCTAGCGACTTAGTGCTAATGCATTAGACGATCGCCTATAGAGAAAACCCTAGCGTCTCCTCGCGACGTATAGTCTACCTAACGCTTATTAAGTACCGTAATTAAGAGCTAGTTAGAAAGAATACCCTAGGCTTCGCAGAGGTTCTCGTTAGCAATGTTATAATGCTGCTAATATCTAAGACGTTTACGGGCGCCGATTTTCCTAATAAGCCGTAGGAGCGTAGACTTCCCTAAGAGCAACAGCTTAATGGCCTTAGGCTAGTTTTAGACGCGTTAATAGGACGCCGCAGCTAGGAAGAACTAGAGGTAAGCTAAGAGGCTCTTACGCTTCTGCATATAGACCGCGCTACCTACGAGAAGTAGTACGAAGAAGTCTAGGTCCCGCAGGCAAAGAAGAGATTCGCGCAGCTCTACGAGTGCTTAGTTAAGGCTAAAAAGGCTATAGCGAAGGAGCAGAGCTTCTTTCTGCATATTAAGAAGGCCCTTAGGGGCGAGTTAAAGTACTTCCCGTTCGATAGCGCTAACTACCTAGACGAGGAGGAAGACGAGTTTAAAAAGATTAGCATAGCTGTATATATATAGTAAACTAAACTAGCTAGTTCGGTTCGGCGAAGGAAAATAGTAACGTTATAAACGTCTAATACGTTAGAAAAGAATAAATAGTACTTAGTTTATTATTGTTTTGCAGAAGCTAGTTCTGCTAAACTGTCTTTTTAGAATAAAAATGTCGTTTGTTAGAATGTCTATTCGGACATAAAGAAAGGGAGGATTAATAGGCGGAAACCGCACATCCTTAGCAGCTCGGGCGCCTACTTAAGCGCGAGCTTAGGCTCTCCTCTATATTAATTAATTATCTACCCTACGTTTCTTGTTTACAGTTCTAGTATTATTATACGTTCTGTGCGTACCCGCCCTGCTAGCTATTACGAGAGACGATGTAGCTAATACGAGGGTTCGTAAGCTAAACGTAGAAGCGTAACTACGAGCGTAGCCGTTACTCGATCTAAACTGCAGTGCTTACGAGGATTCCTAAGCCTAGCTACCTAGAGACGAGAGAGACGAGAACTGCGCGTTGTTACGCTGCGTGCGACTGCTATATACCTAATTCTAGGGCTGTTAGGCCTTAGCGATATAGATATGCACGCCTAGTTAGCTATAAGCTAGTTAGAGTAGTATAGGATTCACGCATTACTAAGCTCGCAGCTAGACTAATAATATAGTAGCTTAAACGGCAGCTTAGTACTAGATAGTAGGTTAATCGTATACTTAGCGCCTTCGACTAGTATACTCCTTATCTTCTCTATAGAATTAAAGAGGTCTGCAAAGTTCTAAAACTCTATAGGCAGCGGCTCTTAGCTAGCATTTACCTTCTAGAGTAATATAGTAAAGATATATAGAGCCTTTTAAAGGTTCTTATAAAACTTATATACTTTGCGCACTTATACTATATACGTCTCGCTTCTAGACCTAAAGGTCTACTTATCTATACTAGTATCCTCTATTACTCTATAGGCTATACGCTATAGCCGGCCTAGTAAGACGTAAGGAGTTAGTATATTATATATATAAAAGATGCCTCTATATATACGAGTCGCTCTCTTAAAGTTAGTAGCTCGTAGGCGTATATAATACGTACTATAGTAGTGCCCTAGCTACTTAGTAAAGAACGTAGCTAGCGGCAAAGCGGTATTCTTCCTTACTAGAAGGTTATGCTATAGAGCGTAGAATCTAGAGACTATATTAATATCGGCGCCTCTATTAAGTACGCACTCGGCTTATATATAGCCTATATCTATCTTAACCTTAGCTACGATAAGAATTGCTAGCCTACTCTATATAGGTAGGTAATCTATCCTACTTATTATAGTATCTAGAGCTTATAGGTCTTTCTAGATGCCTTACCTTTTAGTAGCTTACCTATAGCTACTCTATATATAGTAGGCAGCTTCTATAGGTCTAGCTAGGGGCATTCTAACTAGATATACCCCTTTTCCTTATACCTATAGCATTTAGCTTTAAGTTTCTAGTCTAGGTCGTCTTTATCCCTCTTAAATTAACGCTGCCTACTAGAGCGAGATCTCTTTTTTTTAAATTGCGCCGTAGTATTATCGCTGCCCTTACGCTTATAGTTTGCCTATATCTCGCGTTCGATATACTTGCCTAGCCTACTTTTACTTAACGAACCTCTATAGTTACCTTATAAGAATATAGCCCTCTCGGCCTATTTTAAACGTATTATAAGCGCTACGAGGTCGGCTCTCTTAAACCCTATCGTATTATAGTTCTTAATAATATCCCTCTATAAGGGAGCTCTTAACTTCGCGAGTAGCTAGCGAACTAGCTATAGCTCGCGGTAGTTACTAAGTTGCGCCTTAAGATAGACTAACTTATTTGCGAACTATTATACGCTCTGCTCTTTACGCTAATAGGCCTTCTTATACTTAATAGTAGTAAGGAGCGTATAGTTCGCTTAATTCCTAACTACGTTATATATAAACTACTAGAAGTCTTCTTAGCTATACTTAGCTAGAAGATTTTTAGTATTATACTAGTTATGCTATATATCCTTCGCCTTGCTTATAAGCTATATAATAGTATATAGCGCCTTCTTATAAGGGCTATAGTATATTATCGGATTATTAACGAAGATTATCTTAAGGTAGCAGATAAACTTCCGAGCCTTATCTTCGCTTTTACTCTTAAATAGCTTTAGATCGTATATCTTCGCGCCCTTCGCTAACGAGCTTCCTAATAGCGTATTGCGTACGCTTTGCGTATTAGCTATACTAGCATTACTAGCTTCTTCTTCTTCCTCTCTAGCGTTTCCTTCTACGCTACTTTATATACGGTAGGCTTCGGATCCGCTAGAAGAAGAGTTATTATCTTCTAGTATTATAGCGATCTTGCGCTTAAGACGCTTACGCTCTTTTCGGAGTATATATACTATAAGTCGCTTATAAAGCTTCTCTATCTTACGTTTAAGTTGCCTATACTCCGCGTTAACGTTATTGTCTACTATTATCTCCTTAAGGTTTAGTATCTCTTCGCTTAGTTCCTATATTAGTAGAGCTTATAGTATAGAGCCTATATTCTCGGTATAACGCGCTCGCAATTCTCGTTTATCTAATATTAGTATCTATAGGCTGCTACTCTATATAGGGTTAAAGAATTAGAACTATAAGAGGGTATATAGTAACGTATAGACTACCTTAGACCTCCGTCCGAAGATAGCGCTAATTCTTATAGAGTTATTATATATCGCATGCTTCGCGTATGCGAATACTATACGCTAAGCAATATAGTAGTAGCCGCTTACTAAGCACTAGTAAGGCCTAAGGCCCCTAACTTCTAGCTTTACTTCGCTCTTATATAAAGGCTTAGTTATCTACTTATTAAACTAGTATAGATAGTCCTTAAATACGCCTCTATTTATCTACGCTTGTTTATTATGCTTATAAACGATATTAAATCTATTAATATTAACCTTCTTAGCCTTAAACGCGCGTAGCTCGGCGGAGGTATTAATTAACTAGTTCGTTAATTTACGGCCTTCTATATTAACTATTAAATAGACTATTATACGCGCCTTCTAACTCTTTAGGCCTAGTAGCGCCTAAGTAGTTAGTAAACGCTCTAAAATTAGTCGCTAATAAACTCTAGTCTCGTTATAGTTCTAGTAATTCTATAGCTTATAAGGCTTAATCTGCCTTAAAACCTCTACCTACGGAGGTATTAATATACGCTATTTGCGGCTTAAAATATCGTATTAAGTTCGCGTTTTAGTACTTATAAACTCTTCTTCTATTTTGTCGATATTAATACTACCTGCCTTACTATACCTAATCCGCTCTTAAATACTCTTCTGCGCCTTAAAACTACTAATCTAACCTATTAAGAACTTCGGAACTAGCGACTCTAGCTATCGCTATATCTAAATACGCCGCGCCTCTAAGGCGATTATATCGCTAGATACTACTACCCTCCGCTCGAGAAACCGTACGCAATTAATTAAATACGCCTTTAGTTTAGGGTAGTCCTCGCCGCGCCGCTTCTTCTAAAATAGCTACTAGGTACTCTAATTAAGCGACTGCTACCTATCTAATAGCTATTCTAATACCGTATTTTGCTTAACTAGATAGCCGAATTTACGCTCGAACTAGCGATATACCTCCGCCTACGTTACCGAGCCCTTATAGTTATTCTAATAGCAGCAAATATTAATACGATCCTTATTAGTAAAGGCGGCGCGCCTTAGAGGTATAGCAATAGCGATAAAACAATAAGGTTTAAGCGATAAACAGTAAGACCGGAGGTGCGGGAATAACTAAGAATTTTACTAGGGGCTACTATATAAAACACGGTGCGAACGCCTAGCCGGCTAGTCTACGGATAGCGATATTTTAGTAGCAGTAGGCTCGTACGCACCTCTATACGCTAACGATATCGCTATATCGCTAACTCTACTAAAAAACAGTAGTGCGGCCGATCAGAATCGTAATAACGAGATATCGTTACCCGGAAGTTCGCTATAGACAGTTTACACTGTACAAGAGTCCTCTTGCAGCTCATGCTAACCTAACACCAACCATTCACATTCCAGAACACGACGTGAAATTCGATGTCCTCGGCCTCTGGAGCGCTCAAGTGCTACGTGGGTGGCAGCGTTGATCTCGACATCATCGCTCAGGCCCAGGCGAAATTTTCCAAAGCTGAATGTCATCCACGTGTTCGTGCCGCGCAGGACGGCACGCATCTGTTTGAACCGCTCGAGGACGAAGAGAACGCATGTAAAATCGTGGTGGACGCATGGTTTAGAGTGGGTGTGGTTCTTTTCATTGCTCGGCGTGCCGCTCTTGCTAAATGATGACAGAATAGAGAAAATATCACTCGCGTCGGCGCAGGCAGACGGCTGCATCGCAAAGCGCATGCGCCTGTGCGCCTCAATTCCCTTTCGCACCATATTCGTCTGAAGAGAGGCATTCGTGAGGAGTCTGGAATCTCAGTCATCATACCTCTGCAGGAATGGGGACCAGAAAATGGGTGCTTTCTTGGAGACATGGTTGTACGTGTCGGAGAATATATCTGTGTGGATGGACTAGAGCCAGTGACCTTTCCCCCGTCCAAAGGTGGTGCCTTACTGGTTTGGATATTTGTGGTCCTTGGCGCTTATGAGACAGATGGCACCGAAAACTCTTCCGTGCCCGCGTCGTCTGACCAGTGAAAAAGGTGCAAAGGGAGTGCCGAGAACGAGTCAAGCTGTTCATACGGTCTCGGTCCGGGAGACTTGTATATTATGTGATCTGGTAGCGGGAGAGCTTCAGGTCTGGCGGCAAGGGCATTCCACATGACCTGAGGACTTTCAATTGTTCCACCACCATTGTTCACGAAGTCTCTTTTGAGGTATTCCGAGATGGGATCCTGTGGATATTGCGAGGCGGAGGGGGTGCAAACCATCGCTTCCCGTTGCGTCTCGACACGATACTGCGGCGTTCTTCTGGCCTGTTCTGACCTGCCATTCGATTCGATGCTTGTTGGCCTCACTATCTGGAGCGTGCTCGAGGCTGGATCATTCTCTTCCACGGCACGATTTCCCGCTACGGCCGAGTCGTTTGAAGCACTTTCCACTGTATGTGACGCCGAAGATCCGTTTTCGAACGTAGGTGCGTCACCTGCATGTGCTAACGGTAGCCAGGTCTGAATGGCGGCCTCTGGCAATGTGCTCGAAGGACTTGGGGCACCACCCTCAGTTGTTGGTGCACCTCCCTTTATTAAAAGACCACTCAATCCCAGCAGGTCGATTACCTTCTCGTACCTGCTCCATTGGTCAAACCCCTTGCTCCAACACAACTCTTACTGTTCAAACTCACGCTTCGTTCAACATAGTCGATAGCTCTCTGGCGGGATTCAACCGGTACTCGACGCTGATTTCGCGCCAATCCTCCGCCAAATCTTGTGGCTGGTGCTCAACTAGGCGCAATGACAGCTGATCCATGAGCTCCTCCAGCACCCGCGTTTTCCATCGCCTTGTTTGCGCCATTCTGACGGAGAACTTTTTATCAGCAGCTTAGGAATGGTCAGCAGTTAAACCGACGACCCGGACTCTCTGAGTACTTACCAGCGAATGCGGCGAGGAGGTTCAGAGCTACATATGGCTCACGCTGTGCTGCCCCTTCGGCGTGAGCCACTCTCTGCAACAATCTAAGTATGCCTATACACCACGACCTTTGCCTGCAGCGAACGGTCTTGTCAACATGATTTAGACGAGCAGCGTTATGCTCATGGCAGACCTTGGCACTGTGGTTAGCCACAAGAGCGCATGCGCATAAAACTGCAGACTGATAACTTATCATCCCTGTTCGCTGCGAGAAGGTATCGTACTGAGCAGCAAGGTCCTCAAATCCGATCGCAGCCTTCGGCTTATCTCCGTCTATAGCCTTGTGCCACGACTGAGCATCACCTCGTCGACACCTCCTAGTACCACCTATGATCATATCGAAGAGATCTTGCACGTCCTTGGGATCAACCAGCCCGTGGAACACCTTTCCTTTGGGTGCTGTCAGATCGGTGCTCCCATTACCTTGCTGCTTTCGACGCTTCCCTGCAAGACTTTCAGCGGCCGTCATTCTGCGCTTGCTCGCTGTTACTGCTTCTCGAGCGGTCGTGTCTGTTGACACTAATGATCTCGGATGATCGGGAGCCTTTCCATGTTTCGAGGAACCACGGATACAATGGTCGCCGGAAGTGTATGGCCAATGGCTTTTGTTGGCGACAAATTCTGCACATGGAGCCGAATATGTGGGTTGTTGTCTTCGTCTAACCAACGTCACGGGAGCATCACTAAAGTTCCAGTCAGATGTTCTCCAGATGTTGTCTCCGATGACTTGGGCACGAGCTCTAGCTTGTTCCGTGATCGAGGTCTCGTCCATGCAATCTCCACTGTATGCGGCGACAACTTCATACTTCCAGAAGGTCTGTGGCTCGCACTCCACAACAGCGAAAGGTATGACCTGTAGCAACAGCTCGCAATTTGGTTGAATTTTGCTCACGATTTCAGTGATTCCGTCTTTGCTGACCAGATCTCTGCTCCGGAGGAACTCATGGCGTGCCAAGTCGGAGTCCAGCTCGAGTCTATCCAAGTCGACCACTCTGTCTACGATGACCATCGTTTTGTAGACTACTCGGGTGAGCTCGAATGAAATGCAGAGGGAGAAAGAACGAGCGGAGCTGCAAAGGCTCAGCATGAAGACATCAGAATTAAGCGCTGGTCTGATGCGGCCAAGCGCTCAGAGTGGTTCAGCTGGACAGGGCTGGTTGAACAGTGTTCAACCATCCTTGTCGGCACGGGCAGCTGCTTAAGGAGAGAGTGACCGCAGGCGCCACCCTTATGCTTATGCAGATGAGCGATCGAAGCCTCACCAGGGCGGCAAGGATGGTTGAACACTGTTCAACCATCTCGTTGCTCAACTACACTTGCCATTGAACTTCGTATGTAACGCTTCCGAAGTGTTGAATACTGGCGTATGAGATCGAAACCGTCCTCCTCTCCGTTGTCAAATCCGTTTAGCGGTCCGATCGCGGCAGCCTGCTCATTCTCGTCTCCTATTTTTAGTCGTTCTGTCAATGTCTCGAATTTCTTCAAACGACCGCATTCGGATCAGTCACCTTGCCTGTAGTCGCGGTCTCCAAGACTGATATCATCACGTGCATAGTGGTGCCGGGAGGATGTTCGAACATGCAGGCCATATAAAGAGGACGTCTGCATCTATCTTGCCTGCTGTCACCACCCTACCTCCTTGCAAAATGCTTTCTGCCGTTCCGTTCCGGGCTGACGGAATCCTGTACATCATCTTGTTTGGCTTGAAGCAGCCTATCCAAATCAACCTCGATTCCACCAACTCACTTCAATGCGTGGTCTTCATACACCTCACCGATCTGTCGCTAGACCAACTTTCGTCTGTTGCAATCAACGATGTCGCTCATATTGGCTTGGGACCAGTACATGGCTTTGTGCGAGCCACTCCTCGCGGGCCCCGGCCCCTATATCTCACCACGAACCACACCACCAACTATCTCTTCACGATTGCTGGGGCCGTGAGCAGTCACATGGTCCTTCGTCAGCACGAAGAAACGAATTTCCTGATCAATCTGAGCCAAGCGTTGCACGAACTCATCCGCTATGTTGGCTGGAGTGACCAGCATGGCGGAACACACTGCTTACTCGATTCTGAATCCTCAAATTACGGTGGCGATTTCCGCTTGAGCCCACGTCTGCATTCAAAGCGTCAGACATACTCGGAATTCATCTTGTTGCTAGAAAGTGCAGCGAGCAAGCGGAGAAACCACTTGCAACTAGTCTCCGAGGTCTCGCAGGTGGAACATTGTCCTATTCACTGCTTCGCCAAGCCAGAAGATATCGTGCCATGGCTGCAAGATTTGATGAGCGATGGGGAATGCGCGATAATAGTGCCCGGCAGAGCGCCAGGCATCAGGAGGACGGCGCTTAGAACACAGAACAACCAGCCTGTAGAGACAGACTTCGGAGGGAAGGATTTGGCTTCGAAGAAGCGCAAGCTTGAGTGGGATTATGTGTCGACAAGCTTCTACAACATGGGCGATGACATCGAAGAAGCACAAGTCTCGGAAGAGAGCGGTCTCTCCATATAGAGCTACTTGTTGAGAGTGATTACTGCAAAATTCATCGGTTCGGGGTTCGGATATGCTAAGTATTATTCAGGATCACTAGACAGCGCAAGGACTGATTTAGAATACCTAACTTGGGTTTGAAGCGAGCGAATGGGATCTGTATTGGTATGTCACGGGTTTCTTCCGCATTCGGGTCGTGTGGAGAATCAGTTGATAGCTGTGTGGGGGAAAATGTGCCGTATACGGGCAATTACATTGCGAATCCTCCAGTTCCCAATTTCGGTTTGGGCTCTGCAGCCCCCGTGACCGCACCTCAGATATTTGCGTCCTGTGGTCCGACATCAAATAGTCTCGCCAGAACTTCATCCATCAGATCACACCAGTCCGTATCCTCGGCCTCAAACCTTTCGAGCAATTCAGTCGCAACTTCTGAGGACGGGAGCCAGGCCGCCATCCACTCTATATATATCTGCCGATTCGCAAGAATGAGATATCGCCGAGCCCACGCGTCGACCGAGCCAACTTTTGGAATGAATACATCTAGGGGCAGCGTCGAATGATGGAAGCTGACTTCGTACTGCTTTTCCAGCCGCCTATTCCCGGTACCAATGGTTTTTGCCTTTACGACTTCTCTTTGGAGAAGCAGCAACGTCCTATGGTGCTTTATATTGTCCTTAGACATTACGTCTGCGGCCCCTGGCGCAAGGCCTGGGATTGTCATCTTTGCGAATCCTTCAGCAGGGTGGGGAACCATTTCTATAGACTAATGAGCACAGTTTCGAATGTACGTGACAGGTACTTTGCGCACGAACCAAAGCCCTCTATTGGACTGCTCCTGTATGGCTGGCAAGTGTGGGATGAGGCGAATCGTCTAGGTAACTAAGTTTTGGTAGCGAGCAATTCTTACTGATTTTATAACTCGAGAATCAGCCCGCTAGAGATGTCTGTCGGCATGTCTCGTTTGTTATGGGGCTAAGTTACATTCTTTCGCCATGAAATGCGCACAGTGTGATCATTCTGTCCGCGACAGCAACACAACATCCACTTGCAACCCTGGTCTCTATTTTACAAGCCACACTTAGTAAAAGTACCGCTGCGTGGAAATGCAGCTTGAAAGATGACACGTAATATTACTTGGAGGAAGAGTGTCCACCAGTGAACATGTCCAGTGCTAGCCCAATTTGCCCAGTAATCTGAGCGAAACACAACTGACCGGGCAAGAATTTCACCGGTTCCGCAGAGCAAAATAATTATACAATGCCGCTAATGTCTTGTTCTCATGCACGTGCGTCAAGGTCAACCATGTGTACACACATTGAAGTCACGTATGGATGCAATCATCGCCGGTGCCGTACTAGCTTGGTGTATATACGTATCTTCACTTGGGACGAAATTTTTGAGCGCGTCTTGCACTACCCGGGTTAGCTTCCGTGTTGTAGCGTTGAAGTCTTCTTGAGAACGAGAGAAGAGGTTGTAGTGATCAGGAAAACAATGTCGAAAGTACGCAGACGGTGTCAGCAGAATGCCGTTAGACAGCCTCGACGTGATCAAATTGCCCATGCCCATCTAAAACAGACATGCAAGTGTTAGCCGTACTAAAATCCGACCTGCTTCTTATTGCGAACGACCGCTACTTACGTCCTCTTCGAGTGCTCTCTCGTGTTGCCTTTCTAAATGCTCTTTCAGTTACTAACGTGCCCGGCGTGGCGGCAGTGTCCTAAATAATGCTGGACTGCGAGTCTTCCTAGCCTAGTGCAGAGACAGAGCCGGCACTCGAGTAAGCAATGCTCTGTGCGTTGAAGTCTTATAATAGGCCTAATAGCTACTTAGGGTAACGGAGCTCCGATTAGGACGCGGAGAAGCTAATGTCGGTAGGGATCTAGTCGATAGCCGAGCAAATTTGATTGAAGTAGTTTAGACTCCAGTTGTCGCAGACGTTCTTAGTAAAGTTATATGCTGTCTACTTCTCTTTGCCTTCTAGTTCCGTAAAATCGAATATGCGAATAGGATAACGATAATACTTCGTTCCCGCCTCGTTAATCTTAGCATAATACCTATAGATACGGAAGCATCGGCGGTTATGCGAGATAGAAAAGGCGAAGACCTCTCGGTGCAGCTCCTTCCGGGCTGTTAAGCCCGGAAGGTGTCTCTGCTAACGGGACTATTAGCCTAGTTATATCTTGAATTACCCGGGCTTTATTCTTATCCTAAATCTTTTTGCAGGTTGCCTTAAGAAGGTTATTATAGAACAAGGAGTGCTCGGGTATTTCTCCTCCTCGTTCTAGCAGACTTTAAAGTACTGTCGGGGTCACCGCTTTTTCGCTGCCTAGTATGCAATCGGATGCTCAGCGTCCTCGCATAGGTTGCCTAGTAAAGCTAGTACAAATGCTATCTCTTCTTCGGCGGACACTAGCTGTCGCTTGCGACACTCGTCGGATGCCTCTTTAGGCGAGGCTAGATTGTTCTATGTTCTTAGTAGCTTCCGGGAGACTAGCTTCTGCTATTGCTACGTACGCTTTCGCATCTACGTTAGCTATATATTTTGTGCAGCTAGCATCTGCCTAGCGGCGCAGGCTCGTATTGCTGCGACGCCTCCAACCGGGCACTTTTGCGCGGTAGCTAATAGTTTCGTGCGCGAGTTCTCTTTACTACCGACTGGTTAATTGCTTATAGTTATTAGGATAGTTTAAGTACTATACCTCTAGCATGCTGCGGGGCACACGTCGTCGGTCGCGTGTAGTTCTGGCCGCTTGCCATAGCGCTCTAAGGAAAGGAGAAAGGAAGGGTCTTATAATCTATGTAGCACTGGCGCCGGCGCCATATGTCGCTAAGCAGGTTGGAGAATAGCTGGCACAAGGACGTCAGACGCAGATGACGAAGTCTGCTCTCTGCCAAGCAAACTGGATGATCTAGGGCCAATTAAGAGTGGCGATCCGTGCTCATTGCGCAGGGGACGGCGCTACAAGGTATCCATCAGCGTGCCCTACCCAATAATTAGCCGCTCACGACATAGCCGCCTTCACTCATTCCGCAATGCCCGATTCTCGTGACCTGCGATCTACGACGACAGTATCTTCGTTCGTTTCAGACCGACCGGACCGCGTACCTTATTATACTCGGTGACTTTCAAGGCACGATATGGGCGATAGCCACCAGCATTCCGTATAGCTCCAATCTACTGTATCACCTATCCTGGGCGTCCATCTAGACCCCAAGCTAAAACTGGGGACCCCACGTCGGAGAAAACGACCGAGGAGAGCGACCTGTGCGACGGCACAGATTACAACGGCGACCCGGCTCGCATACAGCACGTCCGGCGCGGCATTTTCGAAGGCGCGGCAGATCTATCCGGCAGTAGTACGGGC
Source organism: Cercospora zeae-maydis (assembly GCA_023512815.1). Taxonomy (NCBI): domain Eukaryota; kingdom Fungi; phylum Ascomycota; class Dothideomycetes; order Mycosphaerellales; family Mycosphaerellaceae; genus Cercospora; species Cercospora zeae-maydis. The sequence continues at coordinate 4,199,470 of JAKLWY010000001.1, read as the reverse complement.
ACGATTATCGATGACTGACGCTGCCCAGGTTGCAGGAGAGCAGCTCACGGTTCGCATAGTTTCCTGGTATGGAAGACGAGCCACAGAGGTAGAGGAGCTTTTCACCCGGGCTATGGCCACGGTTTTCGTCTCCAGCGAATATGTAGCAACTCCCCGCATAGGCCCGAAAGGGAACCACATCGGTGTTGGATATAAGAAGAAAATCAAATCATTCAATTTGCAAAACAGCAAAACAGAATGCAAAATTCCACTGAAGTCCCTATTTAGTGCCTCCGTGCATGAAGGCTTGCCATGCCTAAACACAGCGAAGTCACGCATACACCCATTCCTCGCCGATACAGTGTACTAGCTCGGGGTATACACGCATGACCGCCTCGACTAGAGGTGACACCAAGCAGCTGATGCGAAAAGCTTAGTGGCTCGTCACGTAGGGTGCGCTCGCCTGACGATGAAGGATGTTAATATACACTGTACACTTGGTTTCACCTAGTAGCGGTGTTTGTTGGTAAGGTAGAAGATGTCCCGTACCACCGACAGTGCCGCTGCCACCACTATGCAACTCCACCTTGCTAAGGCCAGCGAAATATGTACCATTATTCTCTGTAAATCTTGTTCTATCTATACATGAACACCTCTTTCTCATGTGACTACTCGGTCTCTGCCCTTCAACGGCAGTCGGGATTTTGTTCGTATAGCCTTCGACAACATATAGAAATGGGTCTTGTTACCTTCCCTCGGAGCAATGACTTATTCAAATTGAAGCCAAGAATGTTTCAAGAGCTCGGATGCGGAAGCTCGCTGTTCTGGATCCCATCTGAGCATGTGCCGCAAAAAATCAAAAAATGGTGCGTGTTCAGGCTCCATGTCCACGCGCTCCTCTAGCGATACCTGCTTAGGCTCCCCATGTTTGAAATTCCCTATAATGCTTAGCGCTGAAAATGTCCAAAGGAACGAAGTCCGTACCCAGTTCGTCGAAGTGCTTGTCTTTTGCGGCGCAGCGAAGTAAGAGGTTTGCTGGCGGAGAGCCCAGATACTGAAGCATCAGCTTAACTGTCTCGACTTCATTTGATTGTCCAAACAGCCGCTCTCCGAGCGCTAGCTCCCAGACCTGTAGATAAACTCTAATTAGCTGAGCCGGCACTGGGTACGTGATTTACTTACAAGGACACCTATGCTCCAGATGTCGATTTTGCTATCCCAGCTTGACCCGAGTAGGACCTCGGGAGCACGATACGGTAATGCCTGAACCGTGCCAGTGTGTGGAGGGGATCCTATTTTTGCCGAACCGAGATCACATAGAATGGGATATGTAAGTTCGTCCTGTCTCATCTCTCGAGATCGATAAAGAGGGAGTCCATCCGGACCCATCTTGGCAAAACTTGGGCTTTCTTTCTCGGAAGCTACGAAGGCTTTCAAGATGTCCTCTTCATCGTCAGGGAGCGTGATCTGGATATTATCCAATTTGATATCTAGATGTCCTGCGTAAGTCGTGCTAATTCCAAGATTGACTGCACCATCGACTTACCCGTGTGAATGACATTGTGCTCATGAAGAAAATCTACAGCGTGTAGAATGTAAATGATCATCCGGCGGACCTCTTCAATGTGAAAAGATTGCGAACGCCTCCATGATGAAAATTCTAGGAGGCTTGGACCAAGCGGCTCGAATACGAAGCACTGATGATGATGGCCATCGGCAATAATGGTGAAAATCTCCTCTGGCTGACGCACGCAATATCTCCCAGGATTCTGGGACTTCGCCGCGTGGTCTTGAAGATGCTTAAATACGCGTGCTTCTCTTGTATCGCCTTGGTTCGCCGTCGCGAGTTTCATCACCTTGAACGAGCTGCTGAGCCGCGAAAGCATTAGTTATTGCGGCAGTTGGGAAAAGTAATGGCATACTTCTTGTAGGCACAGAGCCACGTGGTGGAAGTACCACCATAACCCAGCTTTGCTTGTACTTTGTACTCGTCTCGAATCACTTGCCCAAGTTTCGCTGGGTAATAGCGCGAACTTTTGAAGCACGAGAGACTCTCTTCTTCGATAGGCCCGGGAACTGAGGACATGCTGCGCGCATTCGTCGGCTTCGGTTTAGATATGGAAGGGAAGAGAGTCGCGAGAGACCTCGCTCGTGGTGGCCAGATTCGCGGGGGGGACATAACCGAATCGAGAATTCATGTTCGATGGGTTTGGAAGTAGGGTCTATGAAGAGAGAGCAAGCTCCGAGCTCCGTCGGCAGATCCGGTGGCCGAGCTAATCTGGTTTCTAAATATAGCTACACTACGGGGAATTGACAAAGGACTACTGCGTTTTCTTCTTCACGTCCACATTGCCTTCCTCGTCAACGTGAATAGTCTCCACCCTAGCAGCTCGTTCATTCAGCATCTGAATCGATATGACCTTCTTTCCCGAGCCGTCATGAGACACATGGAGCTGAGTTCCCCTGCAGATAATTAGCGAAACAGTCTGGCCGCGTCACTCTTCGCACGAACTTCAGATTAATATCCTTTATGACCGAGTTCTGTTAGGGCACGTTAGCTCCGACTGCATAACCCGAGCTTTATGTTTTCACTTACTGCGGCCATGCGATCCGTAACGGCTTTCTCGGCGAAGGTCTTCATCTGCGGTGCCAGCCCAGCTAGTTTGGTCTTGATGCTCGACATTTTCGAGCAGTGTAATGGTAGATAGATGTTGCTCACAGAACCTGATGTAAGACTGGAGTGGACGAGAGAACAGCAGGTACTTATATCTTGAGGTGAACGTGCCATCCATGGCTCGCAAATACCTCCTTCGCTACCCGCGCGCGTAGTGCTGTTGGCGCCTATGCATGAGGATCAAGAGAGAACGTTCACCTTCTGATGACGACCAATTAGTAAGTCTTAGCGCAGGCAGTGTAACACACGAGCTCTGCAGCATTGTGACCAACGCACGGTTGGCTCGTCTATTACAAAGAGGATACTAGTGCACTCGTCGCTCCATCGAAAGGCTTCGACAGAGACAAGTAGGTACTTGGCACAACCTTGTATCAAGACTCAGAATGGCACTGCAACGGCTGAGTGTAATTAAGAATGTTGCCTTAGCAAATATCTTATGCGCCCTACAGTAGAATGGGGACGATTGGGCTGTACTGTTGCGGCATCAAGCATAGCATGTATTGATGTGGCCACCAATTACACACCAAGTTCCACTTGCCGGCCAAATCAGCAAACCCTACGGCAATCTCCTCCAGGTCGTTGAGAAGGCGTGGACAGAATACCTCCGGCTCGGATTTGAGGAAGAAGAATCCAAACACGTGGAGCATAATGCCTGGTCTTCGGCTCCGACAAAAGAGTCCAGTCTCTAACGGCAATCTCAAGCTCGAAGCTGCTGAAGCCTGAAGACGCATTATTACCGAGCTGCCTCAGCTTCGGCCACTGTTCTTGCGACTGTGCGGAAGCGGCCTAAGACTGCTTGTGCGCCGATCTCGCCGATTCTCTTCTTGTTCTTTGCGTCAACACTCCTACCCGAGCTCAAAAATCGAGACACTAGCGCAGTAGGGTTCGTGGACGATACGAACATCCTCACCTTCAGCCGCTCGACCGAAGAAAATTGTCGAAAACTCGAGCGAGCACACGAGACGTGCGCTGAAAGGGCCCGAATGTTACGAATGAAGCTGCAGAATCAGACCAGTGCGCATGCACGCAGGCAACTTAAACCGTCGAGCATTTCTTATTCCGGTGCCGTCTGTAGGATAACCTCCGGCTAAGGGTGCTACAACATACAGACACTATAAGGGGCAACCTCTCCTTCTTTCTCAGAGGAAAGGCAGCATTAGATAACGAGAAGTAGAAACCTGCGATAGAAGCAATCTTGGCGATCGTCCGGTTCGCAATAGCTATAGGCCGCCTGGAAAGCTCGACGGATCGTTCTTCCCTTAGTCAGGAAACGGTCAACCAAGACACACAAAGCATATAACGCCAGCAACCCTACGACTATTGCTACTAACCGTTTCCCCACCACGCACCCTCGTACCGACAGCAAGACACGCTTCATTCGCTAAAGATAGGACAGTAAACACTTAGAGGAGCGACTTCAAGAGAGCTTGCGGAACACTAACCTAGTACGAGTTTCCCAAAATGTAGGACAGAAGGACAGAGTAGACAGACTAAGATAGGACAAATCAAATGGGCTATTTGAAGTTCAGGAAGTTTTCGGGAAGCAAAGCGACTACGTAATATCAGTAGTGAGCTCTTTAGGTGCTTAGCGCCGGACCGAATAAACTCCATCCATCCATCCATCCAAATAAGTGTACATCAATGCGATTGCGCGCAGCTTACAAGCGGAAGTTCCGACGACTGTATGCCGTAACATACTCTTCCTCGTAAAGCCTGGCGCGCACTTCCGATCTCGCGTCCTCTGCAGCTTCTAAGTCTACATTTCGAGACGAATAGAATTTTCGCTGCGCCCCTGCCAATTTTAACACCATGCCGCCCTCCTAACATAGCTGGCCTAGGATTGGGTATTCCCATAGGTGCGCGTGCCTGTCTTCTTCCGCAGTTACCCTCCTGCATCCTGCTTTTGCTTTAATGTATATTAGATCGCGCGCTATAGCGTCGAAGCGGTCTCGATCTCGCAGCTAACAGTATGCTTCCTATAATTAATTACTGCAGTATGGTGCATTCACCCGATTAACTTACCGCAAGCCGCATCTAATATGAAATCCCGACATTCTTGCCTTTTTCTAACATTAGTCTCGTAGTCTGTAATAATACTAGTCGAACTCAATAACATACTTAGATGTTTTGTGCTCGTTAAGCTCCTCTCGGCAGTATGTTATATAGACATCTTTGCAAAATTCGGCCGTCTTGTCGTAACCTTTGCCTATAACCAAATTAGAGCGGCCCCTTAATGTTCTAAAGGCACTAACAGGGTTTTTCCACTACGACAATATGCTTTAAGCACTGCCTTAAAATAGGGTACTGCCCGAAGGCTTCGATCTTTTAAAAAAGAGCGGTCTAGCACATCTAGCCGAATAAATTGCACGTTGTTTTGCTAGTTGCCTTGCGCGTTCGTCGAAAAGGTAGCAGCTCCTATATATCTTATAGCAGCCGGGCACTTAACCCTTCTTTAGAGTATGCTTAACCGCGACGGCGTCCTATTGTTCGTCTAATAAGGGTTATACGAACGAAAATTAGGTTAGCATCCCGCTCTGCAGATCTCGGGTCGTTCTTAATAAGCCTACTTAACGCCGGGCGAAGCGGAGCAGATAATAATACTATTAGAAGTCGCGGAAAAGATGCTATAACTAGTATATGCACTTTTCGACCGTATAGATAGTTTCTTATGCGCCCGCTATATAAGGGCATCTAGAGCGCGTAGGTGGGAACGAAGATACTCGTGTCCGCTTCTACCTAAAGTTAGTAAATTTTAAGTAATAATACGATCGAAAAATTATTAATTCTACCTCTAGATAGACCTTCTTAGTTAGATAAGAACATGCGAATAATACGACTAGTCTCTAGGTCTAACGGCAGATACTCGCGCTAAATAGCCTAAGTAGCTAGCCTACTAAGTATTTCTAACATTCCTACGCGCCGTTTAATACTAGAAAGTCGATGCTAAATTTCCTAAAGTCTGCTATTATCTCCGTCTCCTTATCTTTGCGTAGAACTAAGCTTAATCTGCCCGTCTAAGACAAAATCCTAGGTATAGAGCTCCTCTAGGAAAAACAAATAATATAAGGACGCCCTATATAGATACGGATAGGATATACTAGCTCGGCCTATCTTTAGATAGCTACGGTAAGAATAGGCCGAGCCTATTCGGCTTAGTAAGAAGATACTCTTCGCTACTGCTATCGCACCTAGGATAACGAGGTAGATATTTGTATAGTTATAATCTAAAGCCTATTATCCTCGTGCTAGCCTATAGTATATATCTAATAACCCTAATATGCGAATATCTCCTTAAACTATATAATAGCTTAAGGGATATTAGGTAGAAGGATGCGCTCCGCGCTAGACAACGCTACTATAGACTAGAATAGCGCCGTAGAAGGCACTCTATTCGAAATACTACGTAGGATAGGCGACGACGCTACTATAGAAGACCTAGAATATTAATTCGACGATAGAGATAAATAGAGGCATAAGCCTACTTTAGACGCGCCTATAGAAGATAAGGAGATTATAGATAAGAAAAGAAGACTACGCCTTATAGAGCTGCGATAATAAATACTTTAAGTTAAGACTAATATTAGGCAACTTAAAGCAGAAGCTACCTAATAGAGGCTTGCCTTAGCCGAGCTAGACTAGAATAGGTTAGTCGGCAGCAACTAGCTCCTAAAGGCTAAAGAACCTTCTATATTTAAAGGGAAGAGCTAGACTTAGTACGATAACTAGACCCGTGCTATAGAATAACTATTCCGCAGACATCTAGGTTTTAATAGTCGTAAGAACTAAAAAACAAATTACGCCGCAGATTATATAAGCAAGCTCTAGTAAGACTACTAGAAGCGATATATAGATTAGCTAGCGCTAGGAACTACCCTATCCTAGCCTATAATAAAAAAGGTTATAATTAACTCTATAGGTTCGCTATTTAAGCGACGCTAGAGGGCCTATAACGTATTAAAGATAGTTAAATAGAGTAGGCGCACCTCTATAGAGCTCCTAGAAGAGATAAAGGAGCTCTAGGAGAAAGTCTAAGAGAATCGAGAGAGCTATAAAATCCTAGTATTCTACTCCGCCTTATTGCTACTACTACGATATTATATATAGTTATATCTAGCACTAGCTAAGTTACTAAAGGAAGCGGAAGAGCGAGCAAACTAGGCCTACTATCTTATTAGTAATATAGTAGATAAGGATAAGTAGTATAAGAATAGGCAGGTAGCGTAGAACTATAAGTATACTAGTATAAAGATAGCTACCTCTCTACTAAAGAGCAAGTATACGAATAAGCAGCGTTTACCTAGACTATCCTAAGGTAGAGACGGGCTAGAATAGCTTAGATTACCTTCTATATACTACGGTTATAGGTAGGTAGGCTATAAGAAAAGAAAATGCCCTAACTCTAATCTCTAGGACTATAACTCGAAAAAAGAAAGAGCCTACTTCTAGAAGCTATAGTAGTTATAGGCTACGTCTAATATAGCGAGAAATAGAAAAGAGTAGCAGAGCTAGGTAGGCCTAGAGGCTACTACTACTCTAAGCTTATTACTATTATAGCTACGATTATAGAGCTAAATAGGCTTAAAGAGGTTATAGAGTTAATCGACTTAGGCGCAGTAGCAAACTTTATAGACGCTATACTCGCGAAGGAGATAGAATAGAATACTACCTTCGATAGTAGCACGCAGTTTATAGCACTTAATAGCTAGAGTCTATAGATTATAAGCAGTACGGAGGGCCTATTATTAGTTCGTAATAGCCTAGGCTAGGTCCGTAGGTATAAGGCCTAGATGCAAGTAGGCTATATCTACGGGTTCTAGATTATCCTAGAAATACTATAGTTAGAGGCACTAAACCTATCTATTAACTTTGTAATAAAGATGCTAATCTAGAGGCGTAAGCTAAGGGAGAGGCAAACTATAGTAGTTATAGGCGTAGTATAATTCTAGCAAGACTATAGGTCGTCTTAGAGTAATATAGTTTACGCCTTATTAGTCTAGAAAGTACTAGGTAAGAATATAAAGAAGTAGAAGGAGGTTCCTATTATCTTCTAGAAGTATGCTGCTATATTCTTAGAATAGAGCGCTAGAGAGCTACCTAACTATAGCCTAAACGATATAGCTATTAACCTAGTAGAAGGCAGTTAAGTCCCTTAAAGCCTAGTATACCTAATATCTAAAGCGGAACTAGTATATACGCGCGACTATATAGAGAATAACTTAAAGTCGGGCTTTATATAATATTTTATATCGCTAGTAGGCGTACTAATTCTATTTATATATAAGAAGAATAGTACGCTACGGCTCTATATAGACTATAGAGGGCTAAACGCTATTACGGTTAAGAACTGCTACCTACTACTACTAATTATCGAATCCTTAGACTAGCTAGCAAAAGCTACTATATTCTCTAAGCTAGATATTAGGAATACGTACTATAGGATCTAGATCTATAAGGGAGATAAGTAGAAGATAGCATTTAGGACTAGATATAGCTACTACGAATATACTATAATACTATTTAGGCTATTAAACGCGCCTAGCGTATTCTAGGGGTATATTAACTAGGCCCTCGCGGGTCTTATTAATATATTCTATATAGTATACCTCGACGATATTCTAGTCTACTCGAAGAATAAAGCAGAATATAATAACTATATCTAGTAGGTACTAGTACGACTATAATAATATAGGCTCTATGCTAAGTTAAGCAAGTGCAAGTTCTATAAGAACTAGGTCGAGTTCCTCGGGTATATCGTAGGATATAGGAGGGTCTAGATTAACCTAGAAAGAGTTAATATAGTATAGGAGTAGCTTATCCCTAACTCGATTAGGGATATTAGAGTATTTCTAAGATTTGCTAATTACTACTAAAGATTCGTAAGGAGGTTCTCTAGGCTTATAGTACTGCTAAATTAGTACCTTAAAGGGAAGAAGAGGCCGGCTTAGCAGAAGAAAGAGTCTAGACTTCTATAGCTCGACGCTAGCACCCTTACGGCTTTTACTAAACTAAAAGAGATATTTGCAGCCGCGCCTATTCTACGCTATTTCGACCTAGCCTTATCTATCTAAGTAGAGACTAATATATTTAGGTTAGCTATCTTAGGCATTATAATCTAATAGTATAATTTTAGAAATAAGAAGAAATAGTAGTTTCTAGTAGTATACTTCTTACGGAAGATAGTAGCTATAGAGAGAAACTATAGAATAGAAGATAGTAAGCTGCTAGCTATAGTAGCGTCCTTTAAGCACTTCTACTACTACCTCGAGGGCGCGCGATACTAGGTTAAACTTCTAATAGATTATACTAACCTCTAGATATTAATAATAACGAAGACGCTCTTAAGGCGTTAAGTATAATAGGCCGAGTAGCTATCTGCGATTAATTTCTATATAATCTACTATCTCGGCCCTATAAACGGAGGGGCCGACGTACTAAGCTATAGACCTAACTATAAGGAAGCTAATTATTCGGGAAAATAAGCTATAAAGGAGGAGGCTAGGGTAAGCTAGCAGTTCCTACGCATAGTATTAATACTAGTAGAGCAATCTAGCCTAATCTGCCTTATAGCTATAGCAGTCGTAGCTGCTACTAGCGTAACCTAGGAGCTAGACTATATAGTAGTAAGGGTAAGAGAGGTACTAACCTATACCGACGTATCTACGTAGGCTTAGCGATAGATAACCGAGGAGGGCAAGCTATATTATAAGAGTAGGATATATGTCTAGGAAGGACTAGAATACTTAAAGTTGCTCTAGAAGTGCTACGACGATTTCCTAAGTAGATACTTTAGGTTTGCTAGGACCTTAGAATTATTATAGTATAGGTTTTACTAGCCTAAGATACGCTAGTATATTAAGGACTTCGTACGTATATACAAAGCGTATACTAAAGCTAAACCCTAGCGACACCTACCCTATAGCCTCCTCTACGCAAAGAAGCTAGCGTTAGGCCTATAGGAGAATCTAATAATAGATTTTATTATAGATCTTCTACCTAGTTGCTTATAGGACTAGGTATATAACTCGATCCTAGTAGTAGTCGATAGATTTACTAAGATAGCCTATTATATCCTATACTATAAGGATATTATAGCGGAAGGGCTAGGCGAGCTACTATTTAGGGAAATTATACGCCTTTATAGTATCCTTTACTCTATTACGTCTAATAGAGGATCTATTCTAACCTCGAATTATTAGAGTATACTATACTACTACCTCGGGGTGCGCCGAAAACTTAGCACTGCCTTCTATCTATAGACGGATAGATAAATAGAACGCTAGAACTAGACGCTCGAATAGTACCTATATATATACTATAACTTTAAATAGGACAACTAGGCTATACTACTATCTATAGCGGAATTTGCTTATAATAATAGCCGTTACGCCTCTATAGAGTATACGCTATTCTAAGTAAACTACGTTTGCGACCTATAGTAGCTAAACTAGCCTAGAATACGCTAGAAGGCGGAAGAGGCACCTAAGGCAGTTATACTAGCGGACTAGGTCCTTATAGCATAGAAGTAGTTAAGGACGAGGCTAGCTATAATACGAAAACAATAGGCATTAGCATATAACCGATACTATAAGGATATAATATTCCGCGTAGGTAAATAAGTCTACTTTTCTATAAGGAATATTAAGTTACTGCGGCCTTTTAAGAAGCTAGATTATAAGTATATAGGACTCTTTCCGATAGAGAGGGTTATAAATAGCGTAATATACTACTTAAAGCTTCTATCGAACCTTAAGATACATCCGATCTTCTACGTCTCGCTACTAGAACAAGCTATCTTAGACTAGAATAGCTAGAGATAGGCCCTAATATAGAGGTTCGATATAGACGAAGGCGAGGTATATAAGGTAAAGGCTATTAAGGAATAATATATAGACGATTTAGGAAACTAGGAATATTTAGTATCCTAGAAGGAGTATAGGTTAGAAGATAATTTATAAGAGCTAGTAGTATATATTAGCAAATCTATAATAGACGTATATAGGAAAAAAATAGAAAAGAAGGGACCGATATATAAAAGTTATAGATAACGGCAACCCGCTAGGATAACGAGGTCTAGCCTAGGCTAAGATCGGCTAGATCGGACTAGAAGACTCGAGGAGGGGTTATTATAACTAACCCCGCGCCTAGGCGACGCAAACGGACCTATAATAGGCTAGTAGAGGACAGGCCGGACCCTAGGGGACTAGTATAGTATAATAGGCACTAGAGGGAATATAGCAAGATATAGCGGAATTTTAATAGAATTCGAAAATTAGAATAAGAGGAAAAAGGGGATTTTAAAAATTATTAAAGAGAAATTAGGTAGCTCTAATTTCTATAGGCTAAAATATTATATAAGGGAGCAGGGCCTACCTAGCCTAGAATAGCGCAGACTAGCGCTTTCTAACCTCTATAGGGTAGTTAAGTCCTTATCTAGCTCTACCCGGCCCTCTAGGTTAGCTTCTATCGGAGGAGAGAGTATAGCGCCTATAGTAGCTTTAGTTAGGTGCTTACTAGCACTATTTAGACGCCGCGCCTCCTAGATAGCACTAGCTATAATCTTTAGGTAGGTAGATAGAGCTATATTCTCCTTCTCTAGGGCAGCGTAGAACTTAGTACTAGACTCTAGAAACTTTATGCACTTCTTAGGCATAGGAGTATTCTAGCTAGGTTAGTAGGCGCTAGAATAGTTTAGACTAATTTAACTTACTATATTCTTAAGGAGCGCAGCAGCGGAATAATCTCTCTTAGTAATCTTAAGGCTAGACTTATTCTATATATCTAAGCTAAGGTATGCGCTAAGGCCGTTCTTACTATAAATACTGCTACTAAGACTACTAGAAAAGTAGGCAGGGTTAGTAAGAGCTAGAATAGTATAGGAAGGGATAATATATAGCATAATACTACTAGCTTAGATCTCGATATAATCTTTAAGGTCCTTTATAGTAGCTTAGTTAAGAGGGAGGCTAGTTATATATATACGGTCGATCTTATTCTTAAATGCGTCCTACTTAGCCTTATATTTAGGCAGGAGCTATAAGATTAGCATATCTAGTATAAACTAGGATAATCTAGACCTACCTAGAGGTAATTAGTATTCTTATTGCCTTAATAGAATAGGTAGTTATAGGTAAGGCCTAGGAGGGCCTTCTCGCTAACGATCTAGTAGAGGTTGCGGAGATCGAGGCACTTAGAAGCCTAGCTAATATAGGCGAAGTAGGGGTTAGTATTTTTAGGCCTAGTTTAGGCCTTATCTAGGTAACTCTTGCGGAATTTAGCAGCGGCTAACGATATCTTATGCAAGCTAGGCTAAGTTAGTATAGTTCTGCCCTATTCTAGCACTATCTAGCGTAGGAAGGATATACCGAAATCTAGGCAAATATAGATATAAGAATAACGGAAGAGGTTTAGAATAGAATAGCTAGACCCTAATAGTAGTATTAGCTAAAACGCTCTATAATTAGCTAATAGTTTTTTATAGCCCGTCCCTCCTACTGCCTCTAATTAGTTAGAATAATAAACCTCTAGAATTTGCGATATATAGTAATAAAACTCTAATATATAATAGTGCTATTATACTGCAAGAAATACGTACTACGGATAGTGCCTCTAGAAGGGAGGAGGGGATAATATAAGGACGCCCTATATAGATATAGATAGGATATACTAGCTCGGCCTATCTTCGAATAGCTACGGTAAGGACGGGCTAAGCCTATCTAGCTTAGTAAGGAGATACTCTTCGCTACTGCTATCGCACCTAGGATAACGAGGTAGATATTTATATAGTTATAATCTAGAGCCTATTATCCTCGTGCTAGCCTGCAGTATATACCTAATAACCCTAATAAATAATGCTTAAGGGATACGAGATCGACTAGTCTACTATCCTACTAGCCGACTCTAAATAGCTAGTATAGCAAGATACGTTCTACGCGACCTCTATAAAGTATAGCAAAGGGCACGAACGAGTCGTTACTAATATATGCTTCTAGACTATCTATACGACTAGTTCGAGCTATTTGCTACGAAACGCGGACTACGCTATATATAGCGAAGATATTATCGTAGACGACCTACTCTATATTAACTCTAGTATATTATTAGTAATATGCTCTTATCTAGTCTTACGTTATTACGCTCTAGAAAAGACAACTACGGATTATATATTAGTAAGGCTATAATATAAGACTAGGCGCGAGAGATCTTATCTATAGTTGCAATTCTGCCTAGTAGCTATCTAAATAGCGTAATATTTATAATTATATAATACTTCTTATATTCGAGATAGGTTTATAGATCCTTATCCCTATTAGGGGAGTCTAGAGACAAAAGCTCTAGACTTGCGGCTAAGCTAGCGGACGGTACGTTGCTTAGCTCCTAACTATATTAAGGGCCGTTTATAGAGTCGATTTTAAGCGTAGCTAAGCTTATTTATAGCAGAAAGGCAGCTGCTATTAGTCGTTAGTAGTATATACGCCCGTTCTTATAGAGGATAATAGGAGAGGTTATATAAAATTAAAGCTAAGAATAACTGCCGCTCCTACTTATCTATATACGCTAGTATAGCTATAAATAGCTATCCTAAGGTATATACTATAAGACCTATATAAACGTTACTAGCTAGTAACGTTTGCACGGACCTCCTACTACTTACTCGCTATCTATTATAGCAAAGAGCTACTTCTATAACTATCGAGTAGCCGGGTATATGCCCTATTAGATATAGAAGCTAGTATTAAGTTCGTTTCTAATACTTTACGCGAGCTCTTAGGGCCTACTCTAATTACGCTACTAGTAGCTACGATTAGATACTTCTAACCTTTACCTATCTTTATAAATAATATACCTTTCTATAGATCCTATTATAATCGTACTTACTAGCGATTCCGACGAGGCATAACGCCTAGGAGCTAGGGACTTCCTTAATACGAGTTAGCCGACGATACTTATATAAATAATAGTTAATAACTCTATTAAGATTTACCTTATAGTTACGCTATTGCCCTTCCCCGAGGTGCCCTACTAATAGATATAGAAGTATAATATTAGAGCTTTAGCTTTAACGCCTCGAAATATCCTAGAATTAAGCGACTTCTTATCTAACGTATATACTAAGGTCTAAAATATAGCTAATTGTCTTTACTAGCCTATATACTAGAGCTTTAAAGGCTAGCTAATAGCTACCTATAATACTAATATAGGAACAAGTCGATCTAAACGTCCCTCGCGTATAAGAAGGGCACCTTACGCCGGACTATAGACTACCTCGCTACCCTAGCGCTAGGAGCTTAATACTCTCTAGGCTTATAATAGACCTAGCTCTATAAGGACAAGACCTACTCCGGCTTATAACGAATAAAAGAAGCCTACTAAGAAGCTACGAATTAGCACGAGCAAGAAGTAGTCTAGTCGCGATACTAAAAGAATATATACTTTAGTCCTAGATAGCGCTACTAGGTTAAATAGTAAAGAATAGGCGGAGTAGTAGCACGACTTAAGGCTAGCTACCTTTAATTATATACTAGCAAAGGACTTATAGCAGCTAGCGGAAGGTCTAGACGCTTAGGCTCGTAAAGTAGAAGTATAGTCGTTCCTCGCGGATCTCTTATATAGCGTAGTACTAAAAGCAGCTTTATAAAAGTATAGAAATAGTCTAGGAAGTAGTAAGGAGATAAACTCGTGCTAGCGTTAAAGGAGATATAGATTAAAAAAATAGTTCGAAGTTTTAGTTATAATAGTAAACTAGCTATCGATTATCGAGGGTGCTAAGGCATTTAATATCCTAGGCGCGCTATCTCTCGGGATAAACAATATACGCCGGTTTTATTATATATAGTTTTACTCCTAGAATAGTTAACGCGTTAACGCGGCAATAGATAAGCTTATAACATACCTTCGAGAAAGAGATAATAGACTTAATAATTAGCGTAGTATTTCTCTATAGCATCGAATTAACTCCGCTATATAGCTATCTAGAATAACTAGCTTAGAGTAGGTGTCGAGTACCTACTACGCGTAGTCTAAGCTAATATAGAGTAGTATTAAGGAGATATATAGCTAATTAGGCCTAAACTTAAAGTATTTAACGTCCGAGCAGGAAGACGGGTCGAGTATAATTAAAGCATATACTAATAGATATTAGGTTAATTCGCACTAGAGCAGCGCAGATCTTAGTGCCTAAAGTTAAGATCCTGCTTATATACTCGAAGCTGCGTAGAGAGTAGAGTATAGTAACCGTTAAGAGACGGTGCTATAGCTAACGTATATAGACTCTATAACTTTCGATAGCTTTACTTCTAACTTCTAGGATAATGCTTTCTAGAATTTATACGTAAGTAGCCCTACTATAGGCTTTCCTAATATTATATATAATATACTCGAGGCTATTCTAAGTAGAATATAACTAATAATATAATTCTACCTTCTCTAGCACCTAGCTTCCTAATATACTCGCCGCGCTATAGTATACTATTACCTAAGTTTAATTCTTCTTCCTACTAGCTTAATACTATACTAGGCTCGTGCACTTATAGAAAGGAGTACTAGCTACTTATACTATCGAGCTAAGTTAAGGCAATAGTATAGTATATCGAGCCTAGCGCGCTAGTTATACGAGCGGAGTCGATTTTGCGTAGCTTTGCAACTTTAACGCTAATAGGCTTAATACTAGTTCTAAAGGGTCGTATTTGCAGAGTAGTAGCTTATAGGCTCTAATAATATTAATTAGCCTAGACGTCTATATCGTCGGCAACTAAGCTACTTACTACCTCTTATATACGTTTTATAATCTCTCGGCAAGTATTAGTAGGGCGGTATTCTAGTAATCCGGGTAACTCGGTCTCGACCTAGGTATTAGCAATCTCGCGGGTAGTAAGCTTATAAAGGTCTCGAGGTGCTGCATCCTATACTACTATATATCCTACGCGTTATACTATTTAGAACGGTATTCGATACTAAAGGATTAGAAGCTAGGATATTAAAAGATTCTTAGACTTTCCTAAAGCGGCCTATTAGTCTAGCTTAGAGCTTATACTATAGCAGAAGCTAGAAGCCTCCTTACTATATTAGTATAGATTTTAGCTGTCGCTTTTATATTGCATACTTAGCCTATAACTAATAGCTAACTATTATATTACCTTAGGCTAGCTAGCTACTTTACTACTCTTAATAGTATCTATTCGCTTTGCGGCCCTTATTATTATAGAGTCGATTCTTTATTACCGCCTTTATAATTCTTATAGTCTATTCCTACTATAAGTGTTTATAGCATATTATAATCTTTATAGCCGGGGCAGTAAGCACTTCGCTCTTAGGCATACTAAGTTTTCTATATAGCTACTCGCGTTGCATCGTTAATGCCGTCTCTTATAAGTTGCTGCCTTAGGCCTTACGCTAAGGCTTGCTTTTAGTTCCTAGCAGGCACGGGTAATAAGTATAGATATGCGTATATAGGCTAGAAAAGAAGGAGAATTCGCTTTAAGAGAATATTGCTCTAGCTCTTAGTATATTAATCGCATTAGAGCATAATAGAAATGCTAGAAGTAGGAGCTTAATATCGTCGTTTTAATAATTATCTGCGAATAATAGAATAGTCTAGCTAGGGGAGATCTAA
This sequence comes from Cercospora zeae-maydis, assembly GCA_023512815.1. Taxonomy (NCBI): domain Eukaryota; kingdom Fungi; phylum Ascomycota; class Dothideomycetes; order Mycosphaerellales; family Mycosphaerellaceae; genus Cercospora; species Cercospora zeae-maydis. The sequence goes on along the minus strand of JAKLWY010000001.1, from coordinate 4,183,208 downwards.
ACACTATAAGTAGAAGCCTACTAGACTATATATATAGTCTATAAAGGGCCCTATAGTTATTTAACGGATCGCATAAATAGTATATGCCCTCGCCGACTATATATAGCGGTGCGAGAATCTTAGGCTTGCCTATACCCCCGATAACTATCGAAATCGATTATATACACGTATATTAAAGTTATATATTAATGCAACTATCGCAGATACTATATAATAGCCTTCTATATATATGTAATTTTACTACTTATAGCTATAGAACTAAGTAATACTAGGTAAAAAGTATATTAACTTATATTATATTTGTTCTCTAAATTTTATAGCTCTTAAATAGAAGGATAAAGAATGCAGTGCGTTTCTTTTAGGGCAGTAGTTTTAGAGGCGCATTACTTACGGATTAAAACAGAGATATCGAGATACTAACTTACTATCGAAGCGAAAGACTAGGTAAAAATAAGCTTTCTTAGCTCTAAGAGACTTATCTATTAAGGTTCCTTTATTACGTTAATAGTCTAAGCGCGCTTCGCTTATACTATTAACAGTCGATAAGGTAACGATATTAACTAATAACTGCTCGCTTACGAGAGTAAATAAAGAAGATTAAAAGCTATATTTAAGAACTAGATAGAGAGGCGAAATCGATATTAATATTAATAAACTAACTATACTTTATGTCTAGCTCTACGATTCTATATATTATATTACGTATCTTAGTCGTAATAGTAAAAGAGTAATAGTCGCAGGCTAGTACGAGAATAAACGTTAAATGCTATAGAGGGAAAAGTCGCTATTAATATTAATATTATTATAAAGTTACTCGCTGCTCCTTGCCCTAGCCGTTCTAAACTGCACTTAATAAACCTATAGATCGGCTAAAGTACTACTAATATATATTAAGATGCTCTGTTACGATCGATTAAGTAACTTACTATAGTAAGAGCTTAACTTCTAATATTATACGTAGTACGAGAAGTGCCTTACGGCAAGCTACTATATAAGTTATATTAATGCCGACTCTAGTAATCTCTCCTCGGTCGTACGCATTATATACCGTATATAGTCTAGTCTCCCTAATAGCAGGCGTATTACGCTATTTTAAAGAACGGCCTTAATCTAAGGCTCCCGGGTTCTCTAACTTTAAATAATAGCAATTATTAATAGAATTCGAAAGATATTTCTCTACGTCCTATATAAAAGGGAAAGGGATCGCAAGATAGCGATATACGTAGGTTTAAAAAGTATATAGCCTTTAGTCGGTTACTCTAGCGAATAGGATATATACTTACTAGACAATTTATTACTATCGGCGCTTTATAAGATGCTAGCGAGAATTGCGGTATTCTAATCGAAGCAGATCGCATTACTACCTATACCCTAAACAAATATAGAGGAGTTCTAGACGCCGCGAGTAAAGCAACGATTAGTAAAGAATTTAAAGTATATAGAAAAAGACTTTTAGTATAAAGCTAGTCTAGGATACTTCGCTATATTAGATGCTCTAGAAACGCTATTAGTAGAACGAGATTACGAAATACTAGAAGGGGTAATAGTAAGCGTAATTTACGAGATCGCAACTACCTTAGGCTAATATATAGCAGGTCGAAATTACTAGTCGTTATATATACGGGGTTATTCGTATCTAATCTAAGTTAGCGACTATATTACGCATTTTCTTCTAGCTCGGGGGGTTAGAGTAGCAAAGTTAGAAGCAACTTACTAGTCGTCTAGATAGTATCTTAATACTAGCGGAGGTATTAAACCTATCCCGTAATGCTATTAATAGCCTCGATTTCCTATTAGCATCGAGAGATTTCTATTAAGGCTATAGAATAATATTCGGCTAGCTTAGCTATTATTATCGGATACGGAGACTAGTAGCAAAGGATAACGTATTATAAGCTAAAATATATAACTTCTAGCAAACAATATAGGCTCTATAAGAACTATATAAGGGTATTTAATTCGAAGCCGAAATCTATATACTCTTTAGCTTCGCGATATTAAGCTAAAGTCTAATACTATATATTATCGACTATTTCTCTAAGCTCGGGACATTTAAGTTATAACGGCGTAAGGCAATAACTGTCTTTCTGCGTATATAATATAAATAATACTACGCTACTCTTTAAGTTACATTTGCTTTCGGACTAATATTACCCTTAATTACGGCCTGCAAGTTCCTACCTTATATCTTTCTAATAATAAGGGTAGAAGACTTAAAGCTATATCGAGTCTAGTTACTTAGGCTCTATACGAAATTAGCTCTATATAATATTATTTAGTTTAGCGTTCTTTTCTAGGATTTTCCGTAATTAGAGTGCGTTTCCTTTTGCCTAGTATAACTAGTAAACGTTTCTCCTTATAGGCGTAATCCGCGCGACTAAAGATAGCGTTTAGACTTTAAGCACTAATAAGGGCCGTAGCAGTCGTTAGCATTCTACTAATCGTTATAGGCTTAGATATTATTCCTCTAAGAGTAATCCTAACTAGGTTTTCGAGACTTTATACTATAAACTTAACCTTACGCTTAAAAAAGGCTATGCTTGCGTAACCCTTTCGATATATATAATCGGCTGTCTATTAATAACAAAGAAGAAGGATATTATAACTAGATAAGTTAAAAGCGCTTTTCGTCTCTACGCTATTATTAGTAGATAGCATCTAATATAGCTACTGCATCTATATCCGTTTTGCTACTATAGAGGTAGCTCGTTAAACTTAGGATAGAATAATAATACTAGTAGCGAGTTAATAATATGCTACGTTCGATTAGTATCTTATATATAAGCCGTCGCTTAGGACTTAAGAGACGTTATAGCTACTACGTTATCTAACGGAGGTTAGCCTCGTAGTATAGGCAGATTTAAGTAATAAAACCTAGACTAATCCTTCTCGTCTAACCTATTATAGAACTCTTTCTAAGACTTTTCCCTATCTATACTCTCTATAAACGAGTTAAAGATCCGGAAAAGCGATTGTTTTTAAATAGGTAAATATAGGCCGACGCTAAAAACAGATTTATTAACGCCGGTGCCTATTAATAAGGCTAGGTCTAGTAGAGCTTATCGTAGCTAAAGGTAGCAGACTTCCTAAAGGGCTATACTTAATAGGTTGTTATAGTATAACCCGCTATCCTAGAAGACGCTAAGATTTCTTAAGTTAACTACTTTAAAGTATCTATAAAGTTTTAAGCATATTACTTATATATAAGAAGCGAATCGCAAGACTTACTACGAGGCCGCTAATATATAAGCTGCGCTATATAGGATTTCGTATATTAGCATTAGAAGTATAATTATTAGCTAGACTTACGCATTGCTAATAGATATATTATCTATAGCAGTACTAGCTCGAATTAAATTATAGCCTACGCGTATTAGTAGGTTTGCGATATGCTCGCTTTACCGTACTTACTAATATCTAGGGATTAGAAACCTCTATTATAGTTAGTAAAGACGTAAGCTTATAGCTATTTTGCCGTAATAGTCGTAACTACTACTTTTATATCTTTATATATTAGATTAAATATACGTATATTACTCCTAAATGCAGACCGAAATACTTCTTTAATAGTATACGAACTATATTACTAGTCCCGAAGATATAAAAGAGTAAGTTTCTATAGATAAGCGAAAGCAGAGTTGCCCTTATACTAAGGCCGAAAGGTCTGCTCGGCTAGTATCTAAAACTTAGTTAAGCAATATATTACCGTCTATCTTATTAGGAATATCCCGAGTATAATAAGACCTCCTTCGAATAGTAAGTTAGTACTAGTAGTTATAAGTATATTAGATAATATCTTACTAGCGGATATTCTATATACGAAGTTAAAAAAATCGCAAATAGGAGTCTCTAGGATCGCTAGTCGTTCCTCGATTACGCGTAGAAAGACGAGTAGGATTATGCCTTTTATGCCTCCTCCGTCGATACTTAATACCTATATACTAGTAGTAGGCGGTATAAGACGGAAGGGATAGCTAAGATATAGGTCTCTATATAAAGGGCAGGTATCGAATACGTAACTATACGTTCTAGCTAGTAATTTAAAGCTAAATGCGCGGACGCAAATATCGTAAAGAGCGTGTCTATAAAATAGTACCTTTTCTAGCGCCCTTATTACGTAGTATAAACACGTTCTATATAATCTAACCTCGCCGAGATACTTACGTAATTAATAGAGCGTAGCAAGATAAGTATCGGTTATATTAGCATATATATTAAGCTATCGGTATAAGTATATAAGGTCTACTTCGAGGCGTTTTAGAAAGGCGTCTCGAGTCTCGGCTTATACTATTAATTCGTATATTGCTCGCTTAACCTTTAATTTATATAGACAATCGAAAAGCTACTCTACTTAGAAGCCTATTCTCTTTAGCTTCGCTTATATAGAAAAAAGGAAGACTTACGGTAGGCACTAGAAGGGAAACTAGCTAGTATAAGAGCGAAGGCTAGGAGAGGATAGAGTAGATAGAAAAGATAGGCCTTAGAGGGTAATATAGCGAAGACCTTCTTTATATACTCTATAAGATAATTATAGTATACGCCGTCCGGGCGGGAGTTTAGAGCGAAGGAGAAAGTCTTACGAGTATCTAAGTAGAAGCTAGTAAGCGACTTACTAAGGAAGGTATAGGTATAATTAGTACTAAATATAATGCTAAGTAGCTCCCTAGATTTTATCGCCTCCTATCGAATGTCTATAAGCCGACGGTATATAGTATTTGCTCGCTCTTATATACTAGTCCCTTTTCTAATACTAAAGACCTAGATACGCCTAAAATGCTACGCGATATACTTTGCGGCATCTTCTATTAATAGACTATGCTACTAAACTATAATATAGCTTATAGATTCGAGTAAATTTAAAGTGCCTAGGTAATAATCGTATGTTTTCGTAGCAGTCTCGACTATAACTACTATACTTAGTAGTACTTAAGTTAGGAGGTCTAATATAGGTAGTAAACTAGCCTACTTAGTAAGATAAGAGGCGATAGTACGCGATCTACCTAGATTAGATGCAAAATAGCAAAGCGTATTATATAGTAGCTTAAAGACTCTACTAGAGAGAAGCGTCCCTAGACTACGACGAGCGAGGACGCCTAGTTAGCCGGCTATCTAGTTAATACTCCGCACCGAGTACTTACTAGGACCGATAAACTTGCACTACTAAGAGTTATAATAGAACTATAGTTCGTAGTCTATAAAAACTATAGGGGCGGCTAAGTGCTAGGTCTTAGAGTCCTTCTAGAGGTATACTTGCCTATAGCGGTTAGTAAGGAAACTATTATCGAACTTTCTTAGAAAGTATTAAAGAATCTCCGATTTTAGTCTTTTGCTAATAAGTACTATAAGAAGAGGCGTCGCGGTTAGAGGGATATTAAGACATGCAAATGCGTTATTAAACTAACTAACGCTAGACGTAGTACGCGTATAGCACGCTATAAATAGAGAGCAGAATTTCGTCGTACTAGAGGTTATAATCCTATACGCTTCGTTGCTAGATAGATCCTCCCTATATATTATAGCTATCTATTATATAATATCTCTCCTAAGAAGCAGATAAATTCGAGATCCCGGATTTATAGATATAGATAGTCGGGTTTTAGTAATATCGCTATACTAGAGCTATAGGCCTATTATATAGTCGTATAGTGCTTATAGGCAACTCCTTCCGCGCTTTTAATAAGTTTAAGATAATACTAGCGTCGATATAGAGACGATTGCTAACGGCTAATACTACTAGGGACTTGCGCGGGTAAATCTATTAGACTTAACCTATAATTACCTAGCTGCGCAAGAGCACCGGCCTATAATAGCTCGGAACGTCGCGTGTCTTATATAAATCTTTCGCCTCGAAGGTTATAATCGACTATAGATCGACTAGTACTATATCGATAGCCTTATAGATTACGACGCTCTATATAGCGATTTATCTAGCGCTATCGAGCTCCGCGCTTAGCGACTACCTACTACTATAGAGAATATTCTGTTTTTATATACTATAGTGCGCTGCCTAAACGGACTATATTATAAGCTTGCAGCTAAAGAATATCTAGACGAGAACGACTAGTAGTAGATAGTATGCATTTTTCTCGATAGCCGATCTAAGACGAAGTATACTACTATAGTCGAAGAATATACTAACGAGCTTTGCTATAATAATAGGGAAATATTCTAGAATATACGCCTCTATAATATCGCTAGAGACTAAGAGTATAAGAATCGATAGTAGGCTCGGCTAACTAAGACTAAAAGGAAAGACTTAAAGCAACTGCTAAAGAACAAGTAGTATAGCTATGCCTTTAATGCCTTACTACTATAGCATAGTCTTTAGTATCCGATAAAGCTTAGGTTACTATACCGCCTTCTAACGATAAAGTATAATAAGGTATATAGCTTGCGTCTCTATAGCTAGCGCGTAACTTATATAAGATAGAAGATAATTAATTACTTATAGCATATTGCAAAGAGTTAGGGACAAATTACGTCGTTAGTATAAGACGCCGTAGATATTAGCACTATTAAGGCCCTAGAGGGCTTAGCTCTAGCCTTCTCGCAAAGTAACTCGACCTCTATCCGCTAGGCAATGCATTTAAAGACACTTTTTCTAAGCATTAACGACGAATAGAAGCGCTGCGAGCTTCTGCGTAATATTCTAGCTATCTCGACGCTTATACTAAGTTTGTTAATATTTTTTAAAAGCCTAAAATATCTCGAACTATATGCAAAAGTATTACGAAGCCTATTACCTCCCTATATAAAGCGGACTATACGTTAATCCTTATAGGGCAGCTATTTCTAGCTATTAGAACTCGTAGTTAAGTATCCGGAGGGCATAATAAGGTTAGCCCTTTAATTATTAATAACTATAGTTCGCTCTATAGCTTATCTTTAGTTATAGCTCTTTGCGCTACGTTACTTTCCTAAATTAACGAACTCTACTCCTTATAAGGATAGTAATTAGGGAAAGCTACTTGCAACTAAGCTAAATCTATTACTATAGTAGCGATTTAGCGAGCTAGTATATACCCTCGGCTTTGCTACTATAGTAGCGAAGAACCTCTAGAGCTTAGATGCCGCTAGATAACTAGCTACTTGCATATTAGAACAATATAGCTTTAAGGAAGATATAAGGATATAGCTTATCGGCCTCTTTAGGGGCGTCTGCATTATAGGCCTAATCTTAGAGCTATTACTAGTAAGCTCTATAATAATTCTATTTATAAGGAGATACGGCCGACTATTTTAAATAGATTATATTTACGATAAGAAGTTTCTATACCTCGCCTATATATCTAGTAGGTTCCCTTCTACTAGGTTCGATATTATATTATTCTTCTATAAGCGTAATATAATTTCGCACTTCCTTAGTATTCTAGATATCTCGATTAGCGCTTAATTCGTCGCTAATAATACTTACTCTGCTACGGCTAACGTATCTAATAAGCCCTATTTGCAGACTAATATATAACGCGTTAAATCCTTAAGGCTAGAGGCAGAACTAGCAGCATAAAGAGGCTATATTAATAGATTACGTAATAAAAACACCCGTCTTTAATCTAAGGTGCAAGATCTTTAAATACGACTACTTACGACGGACGCTACGAATTAGATAGAAGTAGAACGATACTATTAATTTAAAATAGAATGCGCTCTAATTTAAAACGACCTGCGCAATTAGCTCGCTTAATAAGAACTTAGGCAGCATAGCATAAAAGAGGCGCTAACCGCAGAAAAGAACGTCTTAATAGTAGAGAATGCAAACCTATCGTAATAACTCTACGTTACTACTAAGTAGCTAAAAGTTATCGACGGACACTTTTAAAACGTTACTAAGTAGGTTTAAAATCTACAATAGCAGAATAAGCTACTTAATAGAGCTAGATATAATACTAAGGTCGCTAACTTAAATCGATTCTACGAGGAATAACTCGAGATTATTAATTTGCGTAGTTATAATGCTAGCCTAATTAAACTTTATTAAGAGATAGAGAGAAATTAATAAGCGTATTAAATCGTAAATATAGTAGAAGAAATATAGCTAATTTGTCTTAAAGCCTTTCGACTAGGCAGCAATTGTTCTAAGTACGTTAAGATAGTCTTTAGTGCATTATAAGCGCAATATATAATTAAGAAATATTATCTGCTTACTTTAGCATAGATCGAGAACTATATATATTAGTTATAGAACCTCTTCTCTAGTAACCTAGTAATCCTATAGAAGTACGACTTAGAGAAATAGGCAGCTTATAGAGCCGAAGTCCTTACTAAAAGGTAGAAAACATATAGGACGCTCCTAATATATAATTAACGCAATAGCGAGGCAATAATATTATAGCAGCTTTATAACGAGAAGAAGGCATATACTACTAAAGTTTTATCTACTTCTAAGAAGGCTTTAGCTTCTAAGAAAGAAAACACTCGTAAGGTTATTAGCGATAAGCGCTCTAAGCCGACTCCCGAGCCTTCTTTAAGATAGTAGCTAGTACGCTTAAAGAGCGGACTTAAGTAGCATTAAGCTAGGACCTTGCTAGCTTCTAGAATAGCACTTACGTTAGAGGCCGCTTCTAACGAAGCTAGAACCTCTAGATCTAGCGGCGCTATTATACTATATATATAGCCGGCCGGCACTATAGTAAGAACTAAAGATCCGTACAAAGTTAATACTTAAATAGCTAAGAAGATAAGCCTTAGTAATAATACTTTATAAGGCTATATAAAGCATATTATATAAGTACTAAGCTATAAACTATTCTACCGTTCGTATATTCTTTCCCCTCGCCCTTATAGAACGACGGAAAAAGCTTAGTTTGCTAATTTTAAAGGCACCTATCGATATATATTAGTTTAGCTTGCGAGCCGACGACGCTAATATGTTTAGTAACGGAGTTTAGTAATGTCTAGAAGGAGGAGTACCTACGAACGACTAGGTCGGTAGAGGAGGTGTTACAAATCGGTTAGACGGAGGCGTTAGTGCTTAGAACGGAAGGCTAGAAGGATTAGCTCGCTAAAGCGGTCGCTAAGGCCCTCGTATATTAGCTACCCGCGAGGAAGACTATATAGCTACGGGGCGAGCGTTGCCTTTAGGCGGCGAACTTATTATGCCGTAGACAGCCTCGCGTCTTAAAGGTCTATTAGTCTCGTAGGGTATCGGCAAGGATACTTGCTAGTTAGTCGAGAGGTTAATATCGCTTAGGCTTAAATTGTCGTCGTTCTGCGAATATGTTTCGGCGTAGACTACGGCCTTTTAGATATTAAAATCTTATATGCTCTGCTCCTCCGTACGTATGTGTCGGGTGTACTTAACGTCGTACTTTCCTAATTCCTACATTTCGTTTCGCGTTAGCAAGCTTAAGAAAAATAAAAAGAAAGCGCGAGAGCTATAACCGTATATCGAAGCGAATAGGCTACTTTATATCCTTATTAGATAAGAATGCCTGCTAGTGCTAATTATGCTCGACTAGCACTGCGACTCGGCTACTTTAGTTCGGGTTATATAAGAAGATCCGGGATAGCTCGTAGGCTTTTTTAAATAGAGTTGCCGTACGATTATTCTTTGCCTTAATAAAATTGTCGCGTTTATACTTCTTCTTAGACAATATAATTGCAATTTTACTCGGTTTCTAGAGTCTAAATATATACGAGAGCTAGCAAAAGTAGCTACTCTTATCGGGTTTATTATTCTATACTATGCCGCATCGACGAAAGCAGCTAGACTATATGTCTACCTAGCCTATAACTAATACGACATAGGGCCCCTGCAAGGAACTACGTATAGCGCTTAATTAGGCCTACTCTTGCTAGCTAGCTTCGCTATCCGGGAATTCGACATTCGGGTAGTAGGTGCATAGGCGAATAGGCAAGGCTAAAAGAAGCTTAAATAGAACAATTAGCGCCTGCTAGCAGCACTTATTAGAGTTAATACGATAGACGCTAACGAGATTTACGCTACTAGCTTAGGGGCGCTATTTGCATTCTTTATAGGATGGCGCATCGCCGTTAAGACTGCCGTATAGAGACTATATCTATAAGCGATGCTGCGTAAGTACGCGGGGCAGATGTTGCTAATAATACGGGCTAATAGTTCTAACGATATAACTATCGGTTCCTCCGCTGCCGTTGCATCTATTCTAGCAGCTAATATAATAGCTATCTTATATCGAGCTGCTAATTAAGACTAGCTCTTAGACCGTCTCGGAAAAGTAGCGCTTATTAACCTTGTTCCGCTATTCCTTACTAGGCGGACTAACATTATTGCTAACGCGTGCCTCCTCCTGCCGCAGCACTATCGCAGTCTTCTGCATTACTAGCTAGGCAGGATCTGCGCGGTAGAGCTAGTTACGCATGCTATTATTTGCATATATATCGCGAACTAGAAGTTTAAGATCCTAGATATCGTAGTTAGTTACGCGCTAGCCTACTTATTTATCGCTTATACGTTATAGCTTCTAGCTACCGCGTCTATGCTCGTTCTAACATCTATGCTCTTCGTTAGGCGTGCAGTTTTTGAACTTTTCTCGAAGCTGCACTTAGCCCTAGCATTAACTCTCGTAACTGTCCTCTAGTTTTACGTCGACATCGGCTTAAACATCTCTACTATTGCGCTCGCAATTGCCTATACTAGGTGGTCTCTTTACGTATGCGTATAGACTAGGCGCTTTATATACCGCAATATAGGTAGGAAGGGAGCTTAAGTAGCTACCGTACTCCTGCTACTAAACTACGAAGGCCCTATAGACGTTATGCTTCTCGAGGTAGGTGTTCGAAGACTATAGCGTGCTAAGCATAGTTAGTACGTCTTTATTACTATTCCTTTACTGCTATTGTCCGTCTTTAGGCGGTTTTAATTATATCCGTATATTGTAGCCTAGATAGACGAGAATAAAAGAAGTTAGCTTTGCGACACTATTACCTTGCTAGTAGAAACGAGGCGTGGCTTTAGCAACTATCTACGATTATATAGGGATGGAGCTAGAGTATTAGTTAACGGACCTTATAGCTAGGCTGTTTCGCTTAATAAGTACGATACTGTTCTCTACGTAGCAACGGGGGTAGGTATAGCGGCTTACTTGCTCTCTATCCGCCGCCTATTACAAGCGTATAGAGATCGCATAGCTCGTGTCCGTCGAGTGTTACTATAGTAGTTTATTAATATACCTAGTAATTTAACGGGCCTCTACTCGGGGATATTAGCTTATATCTTAATAGATTAAGAAGCCTAGGCGAGGCTATTCTTAAAGACTCTTATAGACACTAATAAATAAGAACGCCGCATTTTTACTATCGTTATTAGTCGACCTTATTCTCGCGAAGGAATAGCTAGCAATCCCGTAGTTCTAGCCTAAGATTCTTTAAGAACCCGATAGATCCGCGCTTTAGGTATGCTAAGTCTAAGTAAGTATCTTAATAGCGAGTAGGACGTAGAGGCAGGGAATATAGTTATTTGTTATAAGTTATAGTATTATAGCGATATATTAGTCTTAGGCTAATCCTTATAGTATATAGCGAGCCTCTATTTAAGCGCAAGCTCCGCAATATTATTCGGCAAAGTTAATATAATATTTCTCTCGTCCTATCTCTATTTAGAATAGACGCAGTTTAGCTAGGTTAGCTAATCGCACGAGAGGATAAGGCGAAGAGAGCTAAGCACGCTATATTCTAATAATAGGTAGTAGTAAAGTAGATAGTAGAAGTCGATAACTAGACCTATATCTTAACCTATGCCCTAGTAGTATTACTTATATAAACTCTTAATAGTATAAATTATAGTATAATAGACGTCTCGGCTATACTCTATACTCTAATTCCCTAGTCGACCGAGCGGAGATATATCTCCTACTAAGGCAAGATAGGTCTAATATTAGGTTAGCATTCTCGTTAAGATCTTAGCTCTATATAAATTTTCTATAATCTATCTGCTCGTTATATTTTAAAGGCTATTCTTCTATCCGGTCTTACGTAGCAGTTAGTCTACCTCTATTAATCTATATGCTCTAATACGACTTTATTGCGTCTTAGGCGGATAATAGTACTAGGGGCTACCTTTACTTATTAGTCGCTTATTAGTATCGTTTAAAGTACTTATATTACTAGCCTTAGGTTATCTAAGCACTTAGTATTCTTCTTAACTCTAGAAGATAATCTAGACCTCTACGCGTTAAGTTAGCTTGCAAAGCGTAGCTTAGAGACCTAGTATATCTTTTCTCTAGCTTTCGGAAGTAACTTTAGTATATAATAGTATTACGACGTTAGGTTTAGCGCGTAGGTCTTAGGATAAATAGTTAACTTATTAGATAGCTAACTACTAGAGTAAGACGTAGGAAAGTCTTTTGCTTCGTAGTACGCGTCGCTAATACTTATATTACTTTTATTAGATATATTTACGAGGTTAAGGTCTGCTATAATATAGTAATTTATAGACGTTTAAGGCTAGAAGGTAAATTACGGTAACGTCTCGATAGAAATAAGAGTCTCTCCGTCTATTAAAACGGACATATTATATAGTACTACGTATTAGGTACATAGCGGAAATAACTAGGTAATATAACTTCCGAATTCGGGTTTTAAGTAATTTCGCCCTTTAAGCTATTAAACTAGAGAATCGACTGTCGCAAACCTAGAAAGATGCCTACGCTATATCGAACTCTAAGTTATATTTAAGAGTATACTATACTATAAGACTATATAAGTTTAATCGTAATATACGTTAGCTTCTCTCTTCTATCTATATCTACTCTACTAGCTAGGAGATTCTATTTCTATATATATCTTATCCGTTCGACTTAATTAAGGACCTTAGCGCCTCGTAGACTTTAAGTAATGTTTAAAGTAGCATAGTATTAGCTAGTCTAGCCTTAATTAGGTTACGTAGCAACGGCGAGCAAAGCTTAGAGTAGAGTATAGCAGTTTCCGATCCTAAAGAATTAGCACTTAGTTTAGAAGTCGTCGACTAAGCTAGTATAGACTATAATAGTAAGGAAGAGTATGCTCTAAGGCAAGACTCGATAGCGAGCGAGTCCCTTCTACTTTATATAGATTTATAGGTTAGTTCTAAGAGCTTCTTTATATTAGAGAATAGTACCTATCTAAACGATTCGAGCGACGACTACGAGCCTAAGCTAAAATATAGTAAGGGCTTCGCGACCGATATATACTCTATAGTAGTTCTTTCGGAGGCCTAAATCGTATAGCTCTCGACTTCTAAGCAGCCTATTTAAATACTAGTCGATATCTCTTATACTAGCAGAAGTAATACTAATCTTATCGCCGGTAATATCGTTACTAAAGAACCTCGTAGGGATAGTATAAAGAGACGAATATCGGATACTAGCTCTTATAAGTGCCGCTTACTAAGTACTAGGCGACTACTAATAAAGGCAGCTATTAGTCGCAAACGGATCCGTTACTAGGATCTTGCCCTATTATAGCTTCCTACGAACATTATCTCGTATTAATAGGTTCTAACGCTAGTATCTCTAGAGCGTTATTTCGTCGACGTCTTAGCAGAAAAGCCGTTAGTAGAGGGCAGATTATATAAAGTCTATTAGCGTAGCTTATAGGTATATAAATCGCGCTTAGAAGATATCGAGAGCCTTAGGAGAGCTTACGTAATACGAAACGGTAGGCACTAGGACGTCTTAGCTAAGAATATATATTAGTAAATAGGCATTAATTTATATTATTTTGCTAGACTATTTATTTCTTTCGCGACGATTCTAATATAATCGATATACTAGTATATAATTCCGATATAGCTCTTATATATATATGCGCGATAGGTGCTAAGAGAACTACTTCTAAAAGACCTTATAAAGTCTATAGAGTTATAAGGTTAGAAAGTATTAGCAGATATCTCTGCCGCCTAGAACTAAGGCTATATAAGCAACTATTCTATATAGGGATATGCTATCGTAGGACTAAAGATAGTACGGCAGCTAAGTATATAAGGGCGAGTCTCCTATACGGGCTAAAGTACTATTAGGCCTAGCAATTATATAGGAGACAAACCGCAGGGGTAATATAAGTAGGCGGGCGCGTACTAGTGCGGGCAATAGTACTACGAGGCTTAATTGTCGTAGGGGCAAGTGCATCTTGCAGGCGCGAAGTCCCTATACGCCCCGGTCCGTACGCTTATAAGTATAGTATAAGACTAGTTAGACTACGACCTTTAGGTCTTATATTTTTTAGAATTCGGAATTTCTATTTCGCCTAGTCCGCCTTATTAACTCTACCCTATCTAATACTTATATTTCCCGCGCTAATTATACTCTAGAAGCGGTTCTTTCTCGTTTATTTTGCTCTATTTAACTTTCTAACTTTATATTAGTAGTCGACTACGCTATTAATATAGTAGTGCTTACTTAATCTAATAGTTCTATACCGAATCGTTATAATCTTTAGATAAGACTTTCGAGGGCTCCTATATTCGCTTCTAGAATATAAGAATACTATCTTTAGTCGCGAATACGACGTACGTTATAAATTGTCGAAGTAAGATACTAGCAATGCGTTATTAAAAGTACAAATCGACTTCTATCGCCGCAACCTCGTAGGGTGCCTATAAGACGAGGTACTACTAGTTATCCTCTTTATTATATTTCGAATTAACAATCTTATCGACTATCTATTACGCTTCTTAAAGATCGGTTGCTTTAGTAATTGCTATCGTAACTTAGAATAAGTATTCGTAGATAGGAATGCTCGTAGGTATTAAGTGCAGAGAGTTTATATAAAGAGAAGAAGACTCGAGGCTTGCGATTCGAAGGTAGTAGCCGGGCTAGCTATAAGTATTAGTCTAGCTAAGATCTGCCCTGCCTACTTAGTACTATATTAGAATACTAGTCTCGCTCGGAGCTATAGACTAGCGTACGGCGTAGGAAATTATTAGCGTATATTAGTTTATAAGAGATATATATAAGGCCTAGGTTATAAAAATAGCGCAATAGCACTTCTTATCGACACGCCTTAATTATATCCTATATTAAGGACATATATATATCCTTAGTTAAGACGTAAGTAGATAGTATAAGAACTTACTATATGCTAAGATACGGCCCTTTAACGCCTATAATAGTTATTCTTATAGCAAAGAACGCAGGCTAAGATTATCCTAGCTATAGGTATTTATTAGCCTATATTCTCTAGTAAGCACTATATACGTATAGCCTCGCGACGTCCCTCTACTAATTCGAGAGATAGAGTAAATTAATAGCTATTATCGTAATATTTATAGCGATCCTACTTAGACCTAGCTATGCCTACTACTCTTAAGGATTATAAGCGACTCCCGTAACGTGCTAATACTAATTAATACCCTCCGCTTAGTCGATCCTATAGCACTTATCTATTTATATAGATTAGTTTCCGCTGCGGTATTCTTCTATCTAGTTATCGAATACCTCTTTATTTCGCAGTTATAGCCGATATAGCGTAAAGACGCAAATAAGTAATACTAACGGACTAATTACTATTAATTAGCTATTAGTACTTCTTCGCTAGCTCGATGCTATAGGCGCACTAGGGCTTATATTTACTATTAGTTACCGCTAGGCGCCTACTTAGAATATAAAAGTTATCTAACCTGCTATTATCCTCTTTATTATTACCTCCTCTAACCTCTACGCAATGCCTATAATACCTACTCCCTACTATAAGTAAGCTAGCTATACGTCTATAGTGCCCTTATAGTCCTTCTAGGTCCCTTTATAACTATATTACTCTTCGAACGACGGCACTATTCCTACTACCTCGTTAAGTAGCGCTTTAGCCGACTCTAATAACTTAAGTTACGGACTAACCTTAATGCTAGCGCTAGCTTATTAGACTTCTAGTTAGAGTCTAAATTATAACTACTAGTACTTTCTATAGGCTAACTATTAGTATTAACAATTACTATTTCCTAACTATACGCTAGAAGTATCGCGAACTAAAAGCTTAGTACCTAGTCTAGTTATTAGCGAAATGTCTACGGTACTATATTATATAGTTAATAATCGCACTCGGGCGCTTTAAGCCCCTATACCTGCATACTTTAACAAAAAAACCCCTATAGTGCTAGAAACATTAATTAGCGAAGCTATGCAGGTATAATTAAGCCTAAGTTATACGTATAGCTACGAGATAAATCCCTTAGCACTTTAGGCTCTACGCGCAATAAAGAATAAAAGATTCTCCTACCGAGATTTCCTTATAATAGCTATAAGCATAGTGTTTCCTCGTCTCTTATAAGCGCTTCTTCTAAAGACTATAGTTCTCTTTACTATAAGGACCGTTACTAAGTTATTATATACTAAGAACGGCTAATGCACTTGCACTAATAACGACTGCTAGGCGTATAAAAGCTAGACTCGCAACGCGCATTACTACTTAATATAAATTTACCTAATAGATACTCGTCTTAGACTATAAGTATAGTAAGGCCGCGCAAGATATATTCGCGAATTACTTCGTAGATTAATCGAAATATTAGAAGGAATAGACTCTTTAAGCGATATATGCTTAGATTAAGACGTATAACGGCTACTCTAGTATATTAAAAACTTAATATACTGCTCCGGTAACGAGAAAATAACTTGCCTTAGGTTATAGATTAAAGATAACTTATTAGGATTGCTTACTAAGCATATTTCGGACTCTACTACTAAAGTAACGACCTATAGCGAGGACTCGATAGTAGCAACGAAGCGAAGCAAAGCAGCACCTAGTCCTAGTATATATTACCCTTAGCCTACGGCAAGTAGCTTATATAGGTAAAGTATAGCTCTATAATATATAATCTAATAAAGTCTTAGGTTCTAGTTTAACTAACGAATTTTAATTATAGTTCTCTAGCTCCGAAAACGTAGTACCGGCGCTAGCTATTATACCGTTTAACTAAGAAAATACTATAATTTTTATACTATAAGCAAATAGAGATAAAGTATAACGAGAAGACTTCTATAATAGATTAAAGCACGTTCTAGACGATTATCTAAGGACTATACGTAAGAGTAAGCTAGCTAGGCAGCTAAAGCGCTTACTACGCAAACGCGATTATAAGGATCCTAAGGTTACGAATTATTCTAGGGAGTCGGCTTCTAGCAACGACGTAGTTATTATCGATACTATCGGCGATAAAGCAGAAGATAAACTAGTAGAAATACTATTAGCTAAATTACCTTAGGTTACTTAAACTAAGATATATTTTCTCGTAGTAACTATAGATCGACTCTCGTTATATAAAACTTCTCGTTCTATCTATTTTAGCTCCTTACTAGCAATCTCTATAATTCCCCTTACTATATTAAGACCTAAGAATATTAGCGCTACGTTACGGCCCTTTATACGCCTAGCTTACTACGTATGCGTCCTCTTACGGCTTTCTAGATAACTAAGCGGATAATACTAATAGCGAGGTAATAAGTAATAGTTCTTTTCTTTTTCTTAAGATGTAATAGAAAGCGAAAGCCTATTAAGTAGGAAGGTAATTACTCTAATAAGAGCTATAATATCTTATCTAGTTATTTGTTTATATCGTTTATCTATTCGTTAATAGTAGAAAGATGCTCCGAGATCTGCTGCTAATAATATTTTATTGCTTTTTAAAGCTTAATTAGTTCGAAGGAAAGTCTCGTATCTATATTAGGTAAAAGTAAACTAAAGGCTTAGTTAATAAGCTATAAGGCTATCTTATATAGTTTAATCTATATTAACGCTAAGACTACTAAGACATTCTATTACCTAAAAGCAGTAAACCTAAAAGTAGCTTATATAAGCGACGTAGTACTACTACTATAATTTACGTTTTCGAGAACTCTATAGCCTGCTTATTATCTTAAATAACCTTTCTAGGCTATAATATTTAGCAGCTCTAGTAGTTAGATCTAAGGTCTTATCGCTTAATAGTTCCTTCTTAATCTAGTAGGTAATATTTATTACGAGGAACTATCGCTCTACTTAGTAAAAATCGGAGCTATTGCAGCCTTCTTATACTTCGAGAAGGCTATACGACGATACTTACTAACCTTCGCATTGCCTATATTATATTAGTACTTTTCTATACTTACGAGACGTTTAACTTACTATTAAACTGCCGCTATTCTATTAGAAACGCTTTTAGGAATCTTAAAATTAGCTCTCTAATTCCCCGAATAATTATATAGTATTGCTATTAAAGAGATAGGGAGGAAGTTTGCATCCTCGAACGTTAGTACTAAGTCGTAGGTTGCATTCTTTCTATTTAAGAGCCTGCTAATATTAATATAAAGCTCCGAAGCGACTAGTTATTTAGATATACGCATATAAATTAGATATCGTCGCCGGCTATAATCCTATTAATTAGGCTCGTAAGGCATAGTAGAGAATATTAAAAAGGTATAGTAGCCGGAACCTTAGCGACGAGAGCTATAATAATTAAATATATAATATTTAAGATTATACGATATAGTTAAATGTTATTTCTCTATTATATTTTAGCTTTTAAGAGATATTTGTAGATAGTAGATACTTCGAGCATATAGCATTTAGTTAACGGATTTCTATATATCGACTATCGACTAAAAGCGCGAAGGACTACCTAAATTCCCGATCCTATATTCTACTTCCTACGCAAATAGTTAATCTTATAATATAGGTAGTCTCGAGACAGATATTATAGCGTACCCTTGCCTAGGTATATTTATATTACGATAAGATTTAGTACTAGTATAGGCAGTATAGATATATCTAGATCCGTTTAACTCTAATATATAAGTAGTTAGTAAAGCGACCTTATTTTAATTCGTCGCTAATAGTCTTAGAAGATTATCGAGCATATTTATATCCCTAGACTACTATAGAAGACGCTATATATAATAACATATTTAAAAGCGCTAGGAATACTAGTTGCCGCTAAGAAGATAAAATAAAAGTTAGAGTCTGCGCCTATTAACGTTTTATACGAAACTACTTTAACTTAAGTAGAGTTATTAATTATAGTTATCGTATAGGTCTTTAGTTCTTAAGCTTCGTCCTATCTTTAGTTCTAATAGGTAACCTAATAATATTATTATAATATCTTCCCGGCCTTATAAAGCTGCCTCTACTATTGCTCTTCCGTCTTTATAGCAATCTATCGTTATCTAAGCCCCCTCTAGATCGTCGTGCTTTTAATTTTAGTAAAAGTCTTACGGCTTTAAGAGATATTAGGATTTCGATACGGAAGAAGCGTACGTTAATGCTATTAGTACTATACGCTTTCCTATCGTTAGCCCCGTAGATATAGTACGTTACTCTTTTCGCGTAGCGTAAGCCTCTAATATAGAGCGAACTTTCGAAGTTTTCGCGATATTAGTAGGCACGGTTATATATAGCATATTCTTTTATATAAGACTCGAAGATCTCTAGTATATACTATTCTATCTATTATAAGAGCCTAGAAATTCTAGTAGTTAGCTCTTATAGAAAGTATATAAATCGAATTGTTCTATTTATAGTCTCTCGCTTACTTTTAACTATATTCGCTAACGCATCTACTAAACCTAATCGAGTTATATATATATTCTTCGTAAAGATATCTACTTAGTCGATATATTACTAATAGGTATAAAAAAGGGATAACGTTTCTAGATATATACTACCTTTCTTAAACCGGGAATCGTAATCCTAGCGATAGGAAGCGGGGAAGAGCGAGTATATATTCTATCTATATTTAAGTAGGATTTACGGAAACTAGTTGCGATTATAATTGCATATTTTTTTCCTAGCGAAACTAACGACGGCGATTATTTAAAGTTCAAATTCTCCGTCTTTATTATTCTAGTGTAGTAGCTTATTAATATCTAGAAACTTAGGCGCACCGGAAGAAGGATTCTTAATATATTACGAGATTTAACTAAGGCCCCTAGTAACGTGCCCTAAAAATTTAGTTAACTTCTTAAAAATCTCCGCAATATCCGTCTCGTACTCGTTAACCTTTCGAGACATCTCTAATTGCTTATTAGAGAGTGCCTAAACTACTCGATCTATAATCGTCCTAGCTTCTAGGGGGAAAGAGGCCCTACCGCTATTATTAGTATAGCGGTTAGGAGCGGCATAATTTGTCTTAAGTTATTAGTAAAGGCTTTTATAAAGGCTTCTAAGCGCTATAAGTTAAGTACTATACTTAAGGAGCTGCGAGCTAGTTATTTCCTATACTATTCTAACTCCCTCGAAGTGCCGTTATAGGTCTCTATATCTCTCGCTAAGACTATAGCTCTGCGATTATATCTATATTACTTACGCTCGTATAAGGTTAATCTCTAGCTATAAGCGAGTCTTTGCTGCTACGAGAAAATAAACCTATTATCGTAACTTATAAACCTCTAACTCGATACTATATAGGATTAGCATATAGCGAATTCCTTTCGATAGTAAACTTACTTACGAGTGCGCTTTATTAGCTGCCTACTTTTACCCTACCTATAGCGACTAAATTCTATATTACGTTATTAAGTTATATCCGTTAAATCTAGTCTATACGGTAGTTTATTAAGCAAGGCGAAGGGAAATGCGAAGTCGATAGGGGTATCTAAGTTTGTATTTAGATTGCCTTCTAGACTATATTCGCGTAGCGAGGAGTAGGAGACGCTAGTAGGTATCTATACTAGCACGTTACTTATTCCTAAGCCGATACCTATCGTATATAAGACGAAGGGGTCGAAAGATATAGGATCTATTACTATATAGTTATAGTATTAGATAGGACGGACGCGAGCGAGGTAGTATATATAGAGTATATCGGCTAATAGTAGGGGACCGAAGCCTATCTACTTGCGAGTAGCGTAGTATATATAACCTAGTATAGTTAAGGTTAGTAACCCTATTATAGGTCTATAAACAAATTATATTAAGCGCGTGCCGCCGATGCAATCGCTATAGGTAGACCTATTAAAGAATTCCGTATAACTAATAATATAATTCGCGATTCTAGAGAGCTACCTAGTTATAGTCTACTATATAACTTAAATAGCTTATTAATTATAACTATGTAGCTTGCTATATAGTTAAACACTCTAGAGAAATTATTTCTACTAGTAGCACGAATATAGAATACTCTTTTTTGCCGTCTAGATCGCCCTTTATATATTTATACTAAGTAGGACTTAGCATTATAGTCTTGTTACTCTAGCTATTAGTTACTTATAGGTGTTTCGAATTTTTTATATACTTGCCTTTGCGCGGTAAATAGATTATTAATAAAGTCGATTAACTATAATTATCTACTCTAGCGCTCTAGCTACGATAGACCGAATACTTTATTACTTGCGAGGTCGGCACGTACGCTATTAGCTATACGCATTACTCTACGATTCGGTAATATCTCTATATATTATAGAAGTAGTAGGCTAAGGTTCTTAAGGTCTCTAATCCTATTCTCCGAGAGTTTATCTCTAGTTGCGGTCGAGTATTATGCTAGCAAATATAAGCCTAGTAACTTATAGTATATCGCTTTTATAACTTACCTAAGAATACCCTTCTGCTTCGACTATATATATATACTAATCGAGCGTATACTGCTATATAAGCTAATCCGTAGCTATTTAGATATCTTAATGCTCTAAATAACTGCTTTATTAGTTAAGCAAGCAATAGTAGAGATAAGGCGGCGTATAGATGCTGCGAGGGTATATATATATCTTTCCTCTAGTAGTCGATACGAGTTTAGGAGCTCCTCGAGTATATACTAAGTATAATAATAGCTAAGATAAGTTTAGCTTTCTATAGATATAACGAATCGCGGACTTAATAGATAAGAATAGTTAAGAGTTAGTAAATAGTCTTTTACCTAAGGTACCTCCTTAAATATCTAGAGAGACGATTTGTCCTTCTAGTCTAAGTATACGATTATCTCCGAGTTTCCTTATATAAGTATGCTAAGTCGTAGGTAGCTAATCTATTGCCTCTCTAGCGAGACCTTTATAGCTTTCGCGGAAGCTAGTAATAGCTGCGAACGAGACTATATATTGCTCTATAGCACTCGTAACTCCTAAGACGGCCGCGAGCTTATACTTATAAGACGTAGCTTCTTTATAGCGCTTTCTCCCGCATTTTATAAGCCTATCGCTTCTTAGGGGCGGGAATGTCTCTTAAAGAGTATATTAATATTACTCTCGTTAATAGTCGTAGTTATAATAAAGGGGTTCGAAGCGCGTAATAAGCCGTACGGCTAGGCTTTATCGCACTTTTAATATTATTATAGATGCCGTACTATACGCTTCCGGGTTTCCGCTTTCGCTTAGTATCTTAAGTCTAGATATTATATAATTATCTTCGCATCGGGTTAGTCGCCTGCCCTTCTAGATAAGAGTTAAGCCTAGAAGTGCTAGGCTGCTGCTATAACGCTACGACGCTACGGCGCGTTATTATAGCGATAGAATCCTTTACTGCAAGCGATATATCGTAAATAACGTAGACGAGCCTATTAAGCTACGCGTATATCTACTACTCTCTAATTAACCTTATATATAATCTTTGTCTTCGCATTACGCGTGCTTATCCTCGTAATGCGCGTGCTAAGATTACTTAGAGGCAATTCTCCGTGCTCGTGCTCGTATAGCGCTTAGGGAACACTTCTAATTGCCGAGATCGTCCTATAGCCGCGGCAACTAAGAGTATCTAATACTATCTGCGACCGTAAGCAAAGACATTTACGTTCTTAAGCATAGATTCTAATTACGATAGTTACGCGATAAACGACCTTACCTTACGCGTAGATCTACGTTAAATTAGTAGCGAAATAGCGCTAACCTAAGTTAAACGCCCGAAACCCGCCTTAGGCCTTTTTAATATGCGCTAGCTTCTAAAATCGTGCTCGAGCCCGCGGCCTTCGATACTAGACGATATAAATCGGAGTTATATTAAATACGTCGCAAAAGATTAGGAAACTATATGCAATATTCTATATATAGCTAAAGTTAAAGGCAAAGCACGCAGGCACTATAGAACGCACCTCTAGAGCAAAAAACTATATAATAAAGCGTTCGTTAAGTATTTATAGTAGGTACGGATCGATTGCCTACGATTATACTACTACCCTTAGAATTAGATACTATATATAACTTGGCATTATTTAATAAGATGCTAGACGACCGGTTAAGCGCTTAAAATATAGCTACTTTAGTCTAACGGAGATAGATTAGAAGCTCTATAGTATATTTATATATCTATAACCTAAGTACGCTATACCTATCCTACTACGTCGATAGTTTATATAAGAATTAGCCGAGTTCCTAAGAGCAAGCTAGACTATATCTTCTAATTAGCGTAAAGTTTATAGGCTCTCTAAATAGCAGTACGTAATAGCGAGGCTCTTAACTAGAGTTAATAGGCTTAATACTTATATTTATATCCTAAAATTAGTTTCCGCTTTCCGTTCTTAGCTATAAGTACTACGCCGATACTAAGCGCGAAATAAGAAGAGATATAATCGAGTTTCGATTACTACTATAACGTTACCGGCGCTAATATAGCTCTACGTAAGCGCCTATAACTACTATAAGCCTTAAGCTACTCTAAGGGATAGAAGTTATATACTAGACGTATAAAGTCTTAAGCACTATCTTAGTAATAAGTTTGCCTCTAGTTAACTATAATATTCCGAACTATTCTTACTTATAAGAAATTAGGCCGTTACGTAAGCTTCCTATTAAAGCTTAAGATACTTGCCTATAAGACTATCGTTAGATACTACTTAAGTTATTAAACTATTATAAAGCGCCTAAAAAGATATACGTGCTAATATATAGGCCGATATATAGAACGATAAACGACCGACGTAATATAATACTAGAACGGCCGGACTATATAGCTTTAAAGCAGAAGCTTAAGGTACTTTAGGTTTAATACGACTTATTGCAGCGGAGAGTCGCTAGTCTTACGACTGCACTTATAAGCATATATAATTCCGAATTATAACACGTTAAAATCTAACTAGAATGCGTAGAAATAACCTCTTTGCTTAGATATAACTACTATAAAAGACTATTAGATAGGACTATTACGTCGTAGGTTAGCTTAGCTCGTAGAAGAAGAATCTCGGAGCCAAGCTTCTTTAGTTACTCTAGTCGAAGGCTTTAGCGTAGGTCCGGGTTTTAGGATACCTATTAACTAACTATATTAGAATTTAATATAGGCTTAGCTAGTAAGAATATATAGTTGCGCTCCGTAGAAGTATATTATATTAGATTATAACTGCGTATCGCTTATTCTAATACTACGTAGCCCGCGCTTTCTCGGTATATCGATCTCTCGCGTTAATATTAGTAACTTATTATCTAGTTAGGCTCGCAATCTTCGAGCGTTACTATAGAATCTAGAGCGTAACGCTAATATAAACGCTTAAATAAGGTTAGGAAATATATATATCTATTAAAGTAGATAGACTACTTAAAGCTAGCGTAAGTACTAATGCTAAAGAGAGATCGATTACCTCGGACTTTATATATAGACCTAAACATTTAGTCTACGGATATAGTAGCCTATTCTATAGCTTTATTCCCTCGTCTATAACCTGCTAAAACTAATAAGCGTTTAGAAGCCTTAAGTAATATATAGTTATAGAACGAGGATAACTACCTTACTATCTAGCCCTACGCTAGTAAGGTAACTCCTATCGATAACTTAAGCTCGAGCTCTCTAGCATCTAGCTACTTTAGTCGTATAATAAAGGATTACTAAAGTATATCTCTAATAATAGAACCTCCTTCCTCGCTTAGCCTAGTAGCTAAGGTAGAGAGGTAGCACCTATTTTAATTCTAACCGCCCGCTACTATCGCGCGTATACCTAAGATTAATATAAACGTAGCTTAGCGCTAAGTTAGCATAATCTAGGCAGAGCTTAAGAACGACTATAGATTATTCTGCGGATAGCTATAGCAAGTACTTAGGCAGACTTTCGTTACGTTAATTAAGAGACATTGCCCTAGATAGCTCGACGTGCTACTTATTAATTGTGCCGTTAATAGACCTCTACTTACTCTAACTCTACGAATAGAAACTTATTACGATAACGGGTACCGTAGCAGAGGAGACCTAATTAACTTTAATCTAGTTAGTCTAGGTATAGATATTAGCGGTCCGTAACGTAGCTAACCGATACTACGAGATCTACATAAATTAGAAGATATAGACTTCTTAGCTAATTCGAAGGACACTAATAGTAGCGTAAATACTATTATAGAAGATATTAACTTTCTAGCGGACTTTAAGAAAGCATAAATAGAAAAGCCCTTCGGTAGTCTATATATAAGAGAGGAGCATAACGTTTCTAAACGGTAGGATAGATAATATATTAGGTACTTATTACGTGTCTTCGCGAATTATAATACTCCCTTACTCTTAGGAGGAGGGCCGAACGCTATAACCCTCCTGCGGCGCTTTTGCGCGGCTATGTTTATAGTAGTCCTCTTATTATATAAATCCCTCTGCTATCCTTTTAAGCTACGATCTTCGTGTTATAAGCAGCGCGATGTTTACTATTACTTTTAAGCTAACGAAGATTATAGTAACGAACGCTACTTAGGTTAGTATACTATAATTATATCTATACTAGGGCATAAGATCCTAGAACCTATCGATAATCTAAACTTATACTACAAACTTAACTAAGCAACGCTTAAACCGCGAGCGTGTCGCGCTAAAGCACCTTTATACGCGTGCAAACGGATTTATATTAGCGGAAGCTATAGAGGTAAGAAGACTATACGTCTATTATAATCTAGGCTATCTAAGTATAGTAATATAAGAAATTTCGACTATTCTAACTTACTTCTACTGCACTATAAAAGCGATCTATCGACTCGGTTATGCTATTAATACCTACTAATAGACTGCTAAAGCTACCTATACGAAAGACATATATCTAAATAGGGCGATTAATCCGTTAGAGGTAGAAAGTTAGTTTATACCGCTAGGCAAGCTAACGCTCGCACTAGCTATAGTTACGATAGGAGGAATCCTAGATAATAAGGGAATTATAGCAGCGGTCGTAGTTAAGCAAAATGGCGGCTTTATGCTAATATTAGGTCTTCCGCTCGCTGCAGCTATAGTTCTACTCTTCGGTAGAGAGCCCCCGGGTATAGACTTAAGTCTATTAACACGAACCTTTAAAATCCGTCCTAGCAAGCACCTCTCTTCGTATTCGAGGTCCGCAAACGCGATATAACGCTGCAGCAGGTTATCTAGTGCGAGATTAAACGCGTTAGATATATTTGCAGGCGATCGATCTAGTGCTCGAGGGGTTGCGGCTGCGAAACGATAGGGGTCGCAAGCAAACTAGTTAAACTGCGCATAGGTAGAACTTTAATGCTTAGATAGATTAATACGGATGCGATAAGCGTAGGGAACCTCTACGATAGATAGCGAGAAGGTAAGATTAGATTAGGAAGCCTGCACGCTAACTAAACTACAATGCTTAGTGCTAGTAGTATTTTAGGACATTGTTCTAGACGGTGTTAGCCCTAGTAGATCTAACTATAATAATAGTAATAAGTGTTTACCGGGTATTAGAGACCTAATTAGCACTGCATAGTGCTAGTAGAAGCGTCGAGAGGCATGCAGTACGCGCAACTATAATAATAATATACTCTCGATAGCCTTAGCATTCTAAAAAGGCAGCGAATGTAAGCACTTTAATAATATATATATAAGAGCTATGCTTCCGTATTATTTGCAATTACAAAACCGGTTTCTAGGTTTCTAGATCCCGGTCTCTAAATTTAGATTACTCTCGTTATATAGCAGTTGTCGGAGTTACGAAAGTCGAAATCGGGCTGCGACTCCGATACCTATAAGATACCGCTATTAATTATATTAAACTTTAAAATTACCCTACCGTCTCCGGCTATCCTACTATAGCACCTAATAATTAACCCGAAGTAGCTTCTAGTCCGATATTAAGACTAGATATTCTTAAAGATAATAAGCTATATTTAACTTAGATTGTGCTTTAGAACGAATTTGCCGCACTAGGCAGTGTATTTAAGGTTAAGTCCGAGGCTAAACCTCTCGCTCCGCGTAAATATGCAGCAACCGTTAAGAACGATAGCACTGTCGACGAACCCGACTATAGAGACTCTAAGGGCAGGAAAATAACGAAGGAAGAGATTAAAGCTAAGGATAGTAATATAGAGGATAATAAGGAGATGCCCGACGGCACGAAGCTACGATAGGAGACCGCGCAGGGCGACATCGCGCGTAACGAGTTTCTTAAACAAGGAGCGGACAATATAATAAAGCTGCTAAAGCGACTAGCTAAGGTCCCTCTTTCTATCGCTAAAATATCTTAAATAGCGTGCATCGATCTTCGTATAGCGTAGTTTACGGGACTAGATACGACGCGAAATGCATCTTTCTAACAAGTAAACAAACTTATAATAGAGGCGGGTAAGTCTACCGAAGATAGTAAGGCCTACGCTCTTAATTAGCAAAATGCCCTCTAAACTATTTATAGTATTTATAATTCGATGCTATTATAGTTCGACGATTAGGAGCTATTCCGCCGCCCTAAGGCCGGCAAATTATACGCACTACTCGCATTAAGTCTTATTAAACTGCTAGACTCCTGCGGGCTAGATTAGAAGTCCGTCGTGCTACTAGAACTAAGAAAGATTATAAACAATATTCTCTTGTCTGCAATGCCCTCTTTACTAGAGGAGGTATAAAGAATGCTGCAGTTATTAGCTACTCGAGAAAACCGTCCTACTAGACTATAAGAAATTACCCTTAGACCTGCTATAAGTTATATTAAAGGCTTTTTTGTTGCTAGTAAACAATCTAATACTGCGAAGATAGCTATTAAGCTAGAGAAATTGACTTTAATTAACAAAGCACTACGAGAAGCGAATATTAGGGCAAACTTTAAGCCTAACGATAGGCTTCTTCCTATAAGTATTCTAGAGAAATGTATTTAATAGATTAAAGGCTTGCAAAACCCGGCCGAGATAGTAGTCGTATTAGATAGTTATAAGGCTTACTTCGGAAAGATACTTTACGACGCATGCGGCTATTACGACATAGCAGCAAAGTTAATAAAAGGCTCGGCGTAGAAGACGCTCGGTGCAACCTTAAGCGAGCGGGCCGAAAAGGAGATATAGCGCTTTTAGTCCTCGTACGAGGAGCTAGTGCAAACTATTATCAAACGCACCTAGGGCCTTAATATTAAAGATATGCCTCCGGAGCCTTTACGCCGGCTCGAAGCATTCGACGATCTAAGACACTTATAGAAGCCCGTAAAATCCGCTTCTTCCCTGCCCTCGATAAAAGACGGCTATACCGAATTCGGTAAATTAGTTAGTATTTAGGCTCTCCCTCGCGACGCATTCCGAGCTATAGTTAACGCTAGAACAGAGGAGTATCTATTGCTTATCTCGTTCCTAGGCTCGGATTTTAGACGAGGCACTATTAAAGATGCGAGTAAGACACTCGAAAGTCTTAAAAAATTGAAGTCGGCCCCCGTTAAAGATAGACGCCGCGCTTATATTAAGGAGATCTACGACATCGTAACTATTCCGAGAAGCTTAACTAAGAGCAAAAGCACGGGCACTATTATGCTCTATATTCGTTATTATATAGATAAGGGAGTTAATCCTCTAGCAAAGACGCAACCGCTTAAAGAAGTGCGGTCTCGGTCCGACTATATTATTATTCTCGGCAAAGAAACTATAAACACCCGAGAAACTCGGCTAATTAGAGAACGTAAATAGAGAATAAGATATATATTAGCCTGCGTCTACCGCGGTCTAAACTTAGATACCGGTAAGACTACTAACGAGACTGCAAAGGCGAAAATACCCTAGCTATACTCTATACCGGCCTTTAACCTCGGCTGTTAGTATATTCGTCGACTAGGCTATAAGTATAGCGTACTTAGGCTGCCTTTAATTAAGGCATAGACTTAGAGACGACCTTAGTACCTTAGAGATACTTAAAACGTGCCCTTTAGTAGTACGGCAGGCTTCTAAAGCTTATCTCGAAACAATCTATACTTAGGGAGTTCGCTAGACGCCTTTTATATACCGCTAATATAAAGGAGATCGCGCAAGGCTATAGGTTACGATCTAGCCTCACCTATGCAAGTAGAATATAACGATAATAGCTTAGTAGCCGGTCGAAACGAGAACATAAATTATAGCAGGAATCGCGGAGGACTAGGAGGTAATAGGGGTTAGCAGGAAGATTACCGAAGGATATAGTTCGGGCACTTTAGCCGAAGCTATAGAGAATTAGATAAATGCACGATTTAATAGAGTTACGAAGCGTGTTTTAGTAGTTAATTAAAATGCAAAGAAGCTTCTTAGAATAAGCTAGCGATTGTCGCATAATATTAAACGCGATCTCCTTAGTCGAACTAGACATAACTATTTATATTCTTATCGCTTTAGTCGTTCTTAAGGCGGACTCGTCGACTATACTAATAACTAAAGGACAGTACTAGGGTAAAAGGCTTGTTTATTGCATTACGAGGCCGAATTCTATCTTAATATAACATCGTGCGACATCTTTAAGTGTCGCTTTAAACTCTAAGGTTTATTAAATTTCGCACTACATCTTACTCTAGTCCTTTGCCTTATACTATAACGATAAGGCGCTATATGCAAGTAATTAACCTCGATATAACGACGTAGAGTATTATGCTTTTTAAACTTACGTCGATAGCCTAGTTAAGAATATATAAGATTAGTGCTCTAATAGTATGCTCCTAGATGCTTCTTTAGCTTATAGTTTCCGCGAAAGTACTTTCTATATTCTATCTGCATCTCGTCTAGACCTCTCTAATTATATCGATAGAGTATAGCGTTATAGACTTTAGCTATATATTGCCGCAGTTCTCTTTTATTTGCAAGCTAGGTCGTATAGGTTAGATTAACGCAACCTAGCACTAACCCTAATAACTAAGAGAAAGCCTCGTTAGGTATATATAGCTTATGCCTAAGCTTCTATAAATATCTAGAGTTATAATTTATAAGACCTCTATCGAATATCGGATATATATTAGTATTAGGACGATTAATCTACGAATCTAAGCTGCAGCTATCGTCCGCGGGCATTATGCTATACTATTTAGGCACTAGAGCTAGGAAATCGCAAGAAATCTAGTCTATTAGGGACTTCGGCGGCGATCTAGCATTAAGAAAGCTAATAGGCTTATTAAGCTGCTCGAGATCTAGCGTAAGATGTCGAGGGTCTACCGTTGCTGCGTTATCGATTCTACTCGTCTACCTAAGTAGGTAGCTAGGAGAAGGAGAATTACTGCCGAACGTCGTAGTAGGGGAGTCTATAAGTAGCGAAGAGCTTATATTACCCGGTATATCTATAGAGTCCCTCGATATACCGCCTCTATTATTCTTAATATATTCCCCTATTATAGCTAAGCAGAGAGGATTAGACGTAAGTACGCTACTAGTATAACTATTATAGCCGGCTTTAGGGAAACAATTCGCTTCCGCACTAGTAAGCCGTTCTATAACTACTATACTTGCTCTCTATACTAAACTAGCCGACCTTAGCGCCTTTATACTATATATTGCCGATATATGCTACTAAAAATCTTCCGGGGAGCTTATAAGTTTATTATATAGCGGGTAAGAGCAAGTAAAAGGCTAGCTTATCTAGTATTCGAGGTATTTACTAATATGCTTATTAAAATCCGAAAGTCTTATAAATTAAGTATATCGTTTTTCTAGCGATAGCTGCTTATCTCTAAGGCAGAATAGATACTACGAAGGGATAAGTATTACGCCTCGCTAGTATACCTAACTATAGAAAAGATCGAGATTGCTAATATATTCCTCGTAATAATAGATCTAATCTAGCTCGCATTTATAAACCGTGCGACATTCGAAGTAGAACCTATATTAAGGAAGAGTATCGTTAACTAGTATAAAGTAATCTAGGAGAAGGTGCCTCTTAAGCGCTTACTAGGTAGGAAAGTTACGCAAGCAATTATTCTATTAATATAGCCGAGATATAGAGGCAAGGTAAGAGGAGATATAGTATACTGCCTTATCTATACTAGCGCCTCGCATTAGCTACCTATAATAAGACTACGCGTAATGCTTCCCTATTATAAAGCGTATAGATCGAGTCTAACTTTCCTACGTAGATATAGTCTACTTCTTATAGCGTTGCAATATAGACAAATTAAACCGAATTATATCGTTTCGACTAGGATAGTTTAGCATTTAGAACTCGCTAAGCTAGTTAAAAAGATAACCTATAGCGATTTAAGAACGTTAGCTTTACTCGAGAGTGCCCCTTTATACTCTAGATAGTACTAATAGTACGTAGCCGGCTTTGCTATTTCTATAAGTAGCTCTAGAAATCTCTCTAGGCCTTATTATTTAGTTACGTTCGAGTAGTAGAAGAGCTATATAATATTAGACCGGGGATAATTATATCTTAGACTCGCTAGTAGAAAGTAGGAAGCTAAAGTTGCGAGACTACTCTCTATAGCTCTAATAGCTACTTTAATCGGCCTAACTACTAGCTTAGGCGCAATATAACTAAAATAAGGACTTAGGTCGGCTATACGCAATACGAAGGTCGTCTTAGGCAGAACGTATTAGGTAGGAGGTAAGGCAAAGGCTATAAGTATCGGCATTATCTAATCCGCTTGCGTATTGCATATAAAGTGCAGAAGAATATACTCCTATCTAACGCCGCTACTGCTTCTTCGCTGCGCGGCATATATAAGCTCTAGACTATTATTACTTTATACTATTTAGAGGCGCAATCGTATAGCTTACGTAGTAAAACGTTCTATAGAAGACCTTTATTATATATTAATAGCTCGAATAACATCCCTATACGGCTCCCTAGCTCCCTTATAAGTATTGCAAGCCGTTTAGCAGAGAGTATCCTCGTTATAGAGATACTTTTATTACGTTCTAGGGCACGAAGCAATAGCAGATACTAACTATCTATACGAACCTCTAAGACCTTTCTATCTTTACCTAGTAGCATCTTAAGATCGTTAAGGTTCTTTAAACTATTTATTCCGTCGAGCGCTCTATCTGCGATCGCAAGTGCGAGCAGCTATAAGATAGGGCATATTCCGGGGCTTTAGTAGTCTTAGTAGAGATGCAAAATAATGCTATTATATATTAGCTATAAAGACCCTTAGGACGAGACGGGTAAGCAACTTAGCGCGAGACTTACTACGCCTCTTTCTAGGGAACCGGATCTTTATTAAGACTTAGAACTTGCGGCGACTATATTTATTAAAAGCAATAAAGCAGATGTCTTAATATCTAATCCTAGCATTGCTATCTCGGTCGAAAGTAGCTTCTATAAGCTATCCCGGACGGATGTCGAAGAACGCTATTATAAGTATTGCAAATAATAATTAGAGCCTAATTCTCGGATGTCTAAGCTCCTCTTTATCGTATATCTAGAGGTATTCGAGGAGATCTATCGTAGTGCCGCTTTATACTAAGCGTGCTATACTCTCGCAAGTAGGTAGCAAGCTATCTAGGGTATTTCGATCCGCTATACGCTATATTATCGGTTTTTAAGTAGTATAGCTTCTATCTCTTTACGTCGAAATATGCTTGTTCTGCAGTGCCTTAGCCTAGCGAAGGCTCGAGAGAATACGCGACAATCCGAGCGCTAGTAACTATATCGCAAAACGCGAAACGCAAGGTCTTTAAGACTTAACGGCTATGCAGCATATTAAGCATACTAGAGTCGGGTTTAGGGGTTCTAGACTCCTACGTAAAGTTATACTTCGGTAATGTTTAGCTAGGCGGCCCTTAGAGAGCTACCGCATATAATAGACATAATTTCGATACTAAGCACCTAGGAACCGCGAGGACGGTTATAAGTTCCGGGAATTCTTGCCGGTATAGATGCTATAGCGATAGTTTCGGCGCTTATAGTATAGCTTATTTAGAGCCCGGCGTGCGAGTGTTTGTCTTAAGATTACCTGCCCTTCCTTAGTTATCTACGTTAACGTCGAAGGTTCGCTTAACGAGATAGGCAAATGCCGCCGGATTACTAGAAGGTCGCAAAGCGTGCTCTAAGCCTAGGGTGCTATTTTTATCTTCCTCCGGACTAGGTAGCTTGCTTTCGAGATTAGTAGTATATTGTCGTATGCTTTATAGGAGGCGGGCCTTAGCGTACGGCCTATAGTGCGATATATCCTAACCTTCTCGCACTCTTTATAGAATGTTTCTTACTTGCTATAGCGAACCGGATGCTAGACTTTAGAGAATATAGGTCTAGTTTATAGTCTTTACGGCACTAGATTGCGTATATAAGAGGTATAGGAAGTCGAAATCTAGGATCGCAAATTATAACGCGAGTGTTATTACGATTGCGAGGATATACGTAAACAATTCGTTATCCGCGCGAGTTCCTATATAAAGGCTATTTATCTATATTTAGTCTTTATACCGTTAATAGCTACCTCCTAGCAATAGAATAAATTATATAAGGCAGTAGAGGCTATCGCAAGATAGTAGCTGTCGCTACTATCGTATATGCATTGCAATTTGCGACGGGTTAATAGTAAGTGCCGCGTAGAGTAGAGTATTGCTGCTAGAGTACGAGCGATTAAAGCTCGGAATTCTACGTTTCCTACTTTATATAAATCGACGTTGTCGGGTTCTTTTCCGCGCGCCGGTTAACCGACTAATAGCGGGAAGTAGGAAATAGAATAGCGCTTTTAGAAGTTATAGTTTGCCGAATTCTCCCTAATCGAATTTCGAACGAGCGCATAACCTATACTTAACTATCGGGTGCGCGACTTTACTTAGTTTTGTCGCATAGCCTTTTTAACTATATTCCGCACGACCTCGATGTTTTTCCCCGAGTTATACTAAGCGGCACTAACGACCGCTTCTACGGTTGTTGCTATCGTATTTCTTGCTACTGCTCCTTTCTATAAAGCGTCCTTAAAGATATTATCTTCGAAACATGCTTTATATCCTCGATTACTTAGAAACTCGTTACGGGCAAATTTCTGCACACTCGCCTCGCATTAACCTATCGCTAATAAGTAGACTGCCTGCTAAGAGAGATAGTATATACTTACTGCGACTTCCTTATCTATTATACTAATCATCTATAATAATTAACCGTATTAGTGCGTCTCCTACTATAGCAAGAGCCTTGTTTGCACTATCGTAGGAAGATTGCTAAAACATTTATTCTTTGCTGCCCGCAGCGGTAAGCGCTTCTTTCAGAAGGTTTCTGTTATCGAAGTGGAAGCATAGTTGCTTCTCTACATTAGTGTTGGATTCCATAAGAATAGATAATTACATGCACCGAGGCGTGTCGAGGCAAGGAGAAATACTACGATCTAAGACCCAAGATGAAGTTGAGGATGTCGGGTGCAGACTAGATTATCAGCTTGTTCTTATATGCTAACGCTAGCAGCTCGGGCAGATTGAAACAAACATCGAAGCCACATAGGCAGTCAGTTGGAAGCTTGTGTCAGAAATATACGGATTCAGCCGCACTGACTTCCCAGACAGCATTAGTGGCTAATAAACCGAGAGAATTCGTGGTTCAGATCAGCTAGGTATTGTCTCAGACATTCCGTAGATTGTCGCAGGCTTCGGATGCAGTACATTCTTGATGGCGAGGATGATGAAGCGGCTGTCATCACAAAAAGAGCCAAGGACACGGGTAAATATAGAGGGAAAGGGGGGGCTATCAAAAGACGTGATGAACACGAGCAAGGCGAAGCTAGAGATGCATCTTTCAGATAAGTTACACTGAGCAGCATGGACAATCTGCACGACCTCTTTTGAGTATCTAAGCACGCTGAAAGGAGGTGGGTCGGCTCCGAGAGAGGGGCAGCAGAGGACCACGAAAGGATGAACGGCTCGCAGCATGCTGACAATCTGGCCACATTATCAAGCTTCCGTCCAATCGAGAGTACCGTTCACGTCGTTCTTTGCGGATCTGAAATGATTGATGTAGCCGGCCATTATGCGGAACTTCTAGTGATCAATGACCACTACTTCTGCAATGTCGAGATAACAGTATAGACGTCAGTCCCGAGAGCCTTGCACAAGAGGATATAGCAGTCTTCAGAATGGGCGACGATACCAACAGTTGAAGTGTGAAGGTCGATTAGGAAGGTCACATCGTATGAGGAATTGGCGGGGGCTTGTGGTTCGCATGTGACGATCGCTGTCTCTGAGCGTCTGGCGAATTTGTTCCGGTTCGAGGTGCCGTCATCAACTTGGAGGGTTCGCAGCTGTCCGACACATTCCCGGTCACACTTGATCGACGTGGTATCACTTCGACCAATATACCATCCCATCTTCGCCCCGTTCAGCCACTGCAGTCTCTTCGTTCTGTCAGGCTTGTCCCGGTTTTGATTGTCTCAGCGCTACCAGTACCGAGTCTATCCTTCTGATGGTTTAGATCGCTCTTCGCAGTTCAGCTCAGATCTTTACCATTTCGCTCGTTTCCGCGGAGCTCCTGTCGATGGTCAGTGCCGCAGACGAGGGTCACCCAATCTCAGGACACCACCACTGGGTTCGAGCACGAGAGAATAGCGACGATTCTATAATTTGTGTCGCATGATTGCTCGGCCAGTATCGCTGAGCATAGCTGACAGTATTTGCGACACAATTCTGGACTGTTTCACCAGGCTATTATTCGAGTCTGCATTTGAGGGATCACATAAAAACTGACTGTATATAGGGCTCGTCGACACGGGACTTCGCAGACGTTGTCAGGGGTTGGTAATAGACTGGCTAGAAGCCTATCGGTGAATGTGTGTTGCTGCTATAGTATTATTGAGTGTCGGGGCTTAGTCGTCCCATCGGCGTTGCTTGCAAGTCGGTCATGGCGCTGCTGCTGTCGCCAACTCCATTATTTGCGTTCTGTCGGTTTCGTGCCCTCAGTATCCGGTGGCTTTCCGTCCCCCACGACCGCGACGGCAGTTCTGCTGGCAAATATACGCTGAGGGACGCGCAAATGCCCACAGAAGTCGTTACGTGCGCGTGTAGACGTGCATGATTGATCTATTGACGATTGATTCCTACACAGGTTTAGTCGGCTCGAAGGCAGCTATGCCCAGATGCATAGCTTTAGCAAACAGCCGACGCAGTACTGAACAAATGAACATGCCCCACTTCGCTATACCCAAAGGCACAACCAGCTGTTCCTTCTCCCCTGTGTAAGAGTGGGACGTAGCAATGTATCAAGCGCCCCTAGGAATGCCCTCCTAGAGATGTCAAGACTAATTATTGCCGTTCAATCGTATGCGCTCCGCGTGCTTACGCCCTGCGCTAAGCAGGAGCGGCACCAGCCGTCATGCCTTGACGCCTAGCATACCACCCGTCTCCAACCCTATGCCTTTGGCTCTCATATCCTGCCTGATAGTCCTCATGCCGAACGAGTTGGTTCCATTTATGTGCCTGTTAATGTGCTTGCGCATGTATGTTGTCCGCCACGTGAGACTCTTCTGTCTGTAACCATTTTATCTGGCTCCTCTGTATGTGGTCCATGTACCTGTCTAAAGCATCCGCGTAGCACTACTCTTCGGACCGGGGTACGTAGACCTGGGCCTACCAGATCCTTGGGCTTATCGAGCCGTGTGCGTAAAGTTTTACGACGCCTGTGTAAGAGTGCGGCAATACGACTCCTGCGCGACTATCTTCACAAGATCGCGTTGCTCTTTGTCTTAACCCCTGCAGTGCCCTAAGAGGTGTAGGAATCGCTTCTTCGTAGAGTTGAAGGTATTCGTGAGAATCGCGATGTTGTGATATCCGGCAGCGGTGCCCGTGCCGGCTGCGTTCCATCGCGTGTCGAAAGGCGCCTGTAAACCTCCTTTCCACCTCCTAATTAATGTCCGTTAGTGTAGACGGGAGTAATGTGCCGACATAGGGTGCAGACGTATCTCCTTGTTGTCCCTGCTGTGCGTGCTCTTCCCGTAGTATCTGCTCTCCAAACAAATGGAACTCTTCTTGTATGAATCCTCGTGTTGGACTCCGACTATGCGACAGCATTGTCGTAGGGAGCTTTCGCTATATTTTCCGCGTCTTTTGCTGTCAACCACGGCTGTTGTGACTCCGCTAGCAGCTCGCCGCCCGTACGCGATGCTCCACCTCAACTACGTCCCGAATCACTAGGCATGAGAGCTATCTCGTGAACCTCCTCGGGCGTCGTCGGCTGGTGAAGGGTAACCAGGCCTTCACCGGAGGCTGGGGGCCGACAGTGGGCGAGGCTGTCTGTGTATCCGCGTGTTGTGTGATAGCATTCGGGAGCGTGTCGGATTGCCGGTGTTCGATTCGCGCGAGAGATGATCCCGTTCTGTTCGGAGACCCGGTGACTTGACGTGGGGCGTCGCAGACCTGGGCAGTTGTGTGGGCCGTGTATGATGTGACTACAGTAGAGTGGAGTGTCTGGGCTTCGTCGTCGCGTCCGTACGGCTCGATTTTAGCAAAGCCACCACGCTGTGGCTGACCTCGAAAGACATGCTCTCTTTCTCGTGCTCCCTCTGTATCTTCGTATACTCTCTCATATCTCCTCGCTCTTTCGTGTCCGCTGTGCGTGCGTCTTCCCTGTGTCTGAGGTCTCTTGACTCTGCCGACTGCTGAGCAGTGACGAGCTCGTAGCCGGCACCACGTACAGGTGGGCCTCGTTGCCGACCCGTGCAGACGTGTAGTGCACAGTTGTACTACTGAATTCCAAAAAGTGTGCTGCTCGCTATAGCGAAGTCTTTCACGGCTTGGGACTAGAGCAAGAAAGTGACAGACGCATACGTGTTCTGTTGCAAGGGTTCAATCAGGCGACATGTGTCTGCAAAAACATCTCGGAGACATCCCACTGACTTACGTTACGGCAAAATTTAGCTTAAATACTCAAGTCGCCCTCGCCAACCCACTCGCTGCACAATCTCTTGTTGCTATCGGCGCCATAAGCGGTAACGTCCTAGCTTTCTTGCATGCATACATCTTGCGCGCATATATTTTTGTCCGATCCTATAGAACGATAGCTAGAACTGTCTAGAGCGTTAGGCTTAGGTAACTTAGAGCTTGTCGACTTCCTAGACACTAGGCGCGGCGTTAGAACGCTGCGGCGATATAAGAAAGGAGATAAGATTCTTATAATACTATATAGCGTTCTTTAGACAGTAGAACATATATATGCTAATCCTATCCTTAGGCTATTACTTTCCTCGGCACGGCCGCTCTTATCCGTTAATAATACCTTAGCTACGTACCTTCTCTATATCCGATCGCGCAAGTCGGGATATAATAGCCTCCGAAGCTATATAGCATCGTTGCCTATAAGCTATACCTCGAGTATCTTTTTTGCGAAGGCGGAGTTAGAAGTTTATATAGAAGCTTTCCTCTACGCTACTACGAAACACTTACGTCGATAAATTAAGGCTAACTATAAGGAGTTAGCAGCGCGGCTATTCGGTCGATATTAAGGATTATTTCCTCGCGACAAGTTTACTATCGATAATATAAGAATATAATATAGGGGAGATTCTGCAAACTAGTAACTAATATACGTTTCCTATCTTTTAGTATAAGTAAGCACTCTGCACTATATAGAGTCGTGCGATAGATTTTAAGTTATATAAAGGAGAATCGATCTAACTTTTAGCGCCCTTTATAGATATATTAAATTACCTATCCGATATTAGGTAGTATTATATATATAATCCTCGATCTAAAGACCTCTCTATTCTTACTAGAAAAGCCTATAAACCTAGAGATTAGGTACGCCTTTCTACCTTTACTAGTACTACTTATAAGTACGCTTACCTAGGAATATCTTTATAGGTTTTTA
Source organism: Cercospora zeae-maydis (assembly GCA_023512815.1). NCBI lineage: Eukaryota > Fungi > Ascomycota > Dothideomycetes > Mycosphaerellales > Mycosphaerellaceae > Cercospora > Cercospora zeae-maydis. Next base: position 4,144,457 of record JAKLWY010000001.1, on the reverse strand, counting down.
TTAATTATAGACCGATTCTAAATAACTGTCTTTTACGTCTTTATAGTTTTGTCGTACCTAGTAATCCGAATAATAGCTATAATCTCGTTCTTATAACTTATCCTATAGCGCTATTATTTAAGTAAAAGCATAGACTCTAGATAGTATCTAGGCTCGAATCTATCTCTACTATCTCTCTAACTCTCGCCGAGCCGTTACTAAGTAGCGTTCTTCGATACCTCTATATTTAGCAATTAAATAAATCTAATCTCGCCGTAGTTAGCTATAATCTAAGCGATACTATATTCGAGAAAATTAGCGATTTAAACAAAGTTAAAGTTCTAGAATTCTTAGTTAAATCTATCTCTACTCTTCTTAATAGGTTTGCACTCTAGTTAGAATAGCTAGAAGAATAGCTCGAGGCAGAGCTCTATAGTCTAGTAGAGAATATATAGTTAGCAGCCTATATTAGTCTAGGTAAATAGCGCGTATTAAGATTAATAAGAAAGACGGCGGAGGCCTTATTAGCTATAGTAAAGAGTAGGGATAGAGAATATCTAGGTTTATTATTAAAAGTAGTATAATACGCAAAGTATAGGAAGATTATAAGAGGGTATATAGCAATATATAGACTATCTTAGACCTTTGTCTAAAGATAGCGCTAATTCTTATAGAGTTATTATATATTATATACTTCGCGTATATAAATACTATATACTAAGCAATATAGTAGCAGCCGCTTGCTAAGTACTAGTAAGGCCTAAGGCCCCTAACTTCTAGCTTTACTTCGCTCTTATAACTGCCTCCCTCTCTCTATCGAGCTATCCTAGCTCGATAGGCAGATAGCAGTCTTCTTATATATATAATATCTCTATTACGTCCGCGCATCTCTTATTACTTATAGGCCTTCTATTAAGTTCTATCGCACGTTACTATTATAATTTGCGTATATAACGTAAGTAAGTTATTGCTATATATTATTATTAATAGCAACGCGTATTATTATATTTATTACGGTAATAGTATTATAAATTCTTACTTACGTACTTCTAAACTTCTTCTATAATACTAATACTTAGTTGTTTTAGTTTCTTTTAGACGCGCTCTACTCTTGCTCTGCTATATATATATATACTTCTTATACTCTTTACGTACGCTCTACGTATATACCTAAGAACTACTATAAGATAGGTCCTAAGAAGACTAAGAAGCTATTTAAGAGCAAAGAGGCTACTATAGCCTTCTTATTAAGCAGCTTATAGGCGGGCCTAAAGCGCCCTAGTAAAAATACTAGTATACCTAGTAGCCGCGCCCTAAGTTTAGCTAGTAGCTAATCTTTTCTCTTACGTTTAAGTAGTACTATACTAGGTGAGAATAGCTAGATAGGTAGTATACGTAGCGCGCGCTTGCCTTAGGCGAGCTCTAATATCCCTAGTAGTAGTCCGTAGCTAAGTCTATTTCTAGCTTCTAATACTACTAGTCGTCTTAGAGGAGACAGCCGCTATAGTAGCTATATTAGCTCTAGCCTAGTAATAAGTAGAGGCCGGAGTAAGCGTATACTAGGTAGGTTACTATTAGCCTAGCTTCTACTTAGCGGTAGTAAGTATATAAAGTATACGCGCTCCCTATTATCGGAGCTAGGCTCCTTACTAGACCTTATTACTAATAGGTCTATAGACCCTTTTTCTAACTATACGCTAGCTACGAAGCGCTAATACCTTATAGGCGCCTCTACTATACTACGTACTAGTACCGCACTTAGCCTAGCTCCCGCTACTTCTTATATTAGTATAGCTAAGACTAAGTATCTTAAGTAGTACGATTGCTATATTCGTAATAACTGCGATCTAGATAGACGCAACTATAAGTCTCTTTCTACTTACTATCTTATTATATTTTATTTATATACTAACTATAGTATAGGCTAGGCTAATTGCTCTAGTAAGCTATCTAAGGATATTAATACTAAGAAGTATATATATTATATATATAGCAAGTACGCCTATAAGTAAACCTACTACGAAGTAGTTAAGTCGGTTATATACTATATATATAACGTACGTAATACGCTTATACGTCGCTAGGCTAAGCTCGGCCGCTATAGAAACGATATAGTATAAGCTAATAACTAGTAAGCGGTAGCGGATGCCTAGGCTTAGCTAAATGCCGCCTATACTAGTAAGTTCTTTCTTTAACGTTACGTATAGCATACGCGTTGCTTGCGTCTTATATTTACTAACTACGTATATAGAGACTAAGACGGTTATAAAGCGTCTCTAGACTAACGATAGTAAGCTAGCTAGCGGTAAGCCTACTAAGAAAGAGAGTAGTAGCAGCGCCCTATAGGAGTTCCGTATACTTATCTATAAGGCTACCTAGCTTAATAGCACTCTTCGGGGTATAATAGAGCTACTTACTTAGGTATATCTAGTAGCTTATCGCTTTTATATTATATACTAACTATACTTATAGATTACTAAGTATAGTAGCGTTCTAGTAGAGCAGAATACTATTAACGCTGCTATTAGCCTCTATTTATTCTTAGAGGAGAAGGATAAGGCAGAGGAGGCCTTCTTAGAGAAGAAGGCCTCTAAGTATAAGCTAGCTATAAAGGCTGCCTAAGCTAGCGCTTCTTACGCTTCTTTATACTTTCGTATATATACTGCTTATATACGCTATATATAATACGCTATAATAAATGTTTTTTAGTTAGCTTCCTATAAATAATATAAAGCTTATCTATAGAATAAAAAGCTATTTATTCTACCTTTTATACCTATATATTACGTACGATATGCCGTCGCGTTACCTTTAGGCTACGCTTATTTACCTTACGCGTCGCCTTAAATTTGTCTAGTACCTTATATTCTCTAATATACTTAGCTAGTTCCTACGTATTATATTCTTTTAGCTAGCCTATCTACTTAACTAGCTACTAATATTTCTTATATCTAACTCGCGTATCTAGAATCTCTTCTACTTACTACTTGCCTAAGTCTTCTTCTATAAGTAGTATATCTTTCGTATTTGCATTACCTACGGCGCTCTTCTAAGGCTCTAGTAAAGATATATAGAATACGTTATAAACGCGCTATATACTTAGTAAGGCTAGGTAGTACGTCTACTTTTCGATTGCGTTAATTACCTTAAATAGATCTACGAACTTCGGTACTAACTTCTTTATAGGCATCTTTAAGTAAAAGTTCTTTAAAGATAATAATACTATATTACTAACTTTAAACTCTATTAGCTTATACCTAGTATTAAAGTATCTAGCTTACGCTTTAGCTACGTATTACTAGTATTTCGTAAGGTTCTTATATATTTCTTATAGTTGCTTTATAGCGTCGATTGCTACTAGTATCTCTCTTCTAAAGAGCTCGTTCTAAGCGACTTATATACTTATTATAATCTCCGTATTATAGCTATATACTACCTTAAACGGACTTATTTTAAACATTAGATATATCGCATTATTATAAGCTAATTCCGCCTAGGGTAGTAACGTATAAGAGCGAAGTAAAGCTAGAAGTTAGGAGCCTTAGGCCTTACTAGTACTTAGCAAGCGGCTACTACTATATTACTTAGTATATAGTATTTATATACGCGAAGTATACAATATATAATAACTTTATAAGAATTAGCGCTATCTTCGAACGGAGGTCTAAGGTAATCTATACGTTACTATATACCCTCTTATAGTTCTAATTCTTTAACTCTATATAGAGTAGTAGCCTATAGATACTAATATTAGATAAACGAGAATCGCGAGCGCGTTATATTAAGAACGTAGGCTCTATACTATAGGCTCTACTAGTATAGGAACTAAGTAAAGAGATGCTAAACCTTAAGAAGATAATAGTAAATAATAATATTAACGCGGAGTATAAGTAACTTAAACGCGAGACGGAGGAGCTTCGCAAGCGACTCGTAGTATATATACTCTAAGAAGAGTATAAGTATCTCGAGCGCAAGCTCGCTATAATACTAGAAGGCAATAACTCTTCTTCTAGTAGATCTAAAGCCTATCGTACGTAGAGTAGCGTAAAAGAAAACGCTAGAGAGAAAGAAGAAGAAGCTAGCAATACTAGTATAGCTAATATATAAAGCGTACGTAATACGCTATTAGAAAGCTTATTAGCAAAGAGTACGAAGATACGCGATCTAAAGCTATTTAAGAGTAAAAGCGAAGATAAGGCTTAGGAGTTTATCCGCTATCTTAAGATAATCTTTATTAATAATCCGATAACGTACTATAGCCCTTATAAGAAGGCGCTATATACTATTATATAGCTTATAGGCAAGGCGAAGAATATATAGTATAACTAGTATAACGCTAAAAATCTTCTAGCTAAGTATAGCTAGAAAGACTTCTAGCAGTTTATATACGACGTAGTTAGGAATTAAGCGAACTATACGCTTCTTACTACTATTAAGTATAAGAAGGCCTATTAGCGCGAAGGGTAGAGCGTATAATAGTTTGCAAACGAGTTAGCCTATCTTAAGGCGTAACTTAGTAACTACTACGAGCTATAGCTAGTTCGCTAGCTACTCGCGAAGTTAAGAGCTCCTTTATAGAGGGATATTATTAAGAACTATAATATAACGGGGTTTAAGAGAGCCGATCTCGTAGCGCTTATAATATATTTAGAATAGGCCGAGAGGGCTATATTCTTACGAAGCAACTATAGAGGTTTATTAAGTAAAAGTAGGCTAGGTAAGCATATCGGACGCGAGATATAGGCAAACTATAAGTATAAAGGCAGCGATAATACTATAGCGCGATTTAGAAAAAAGAGATTCTACTCTAGTAGGTAGCGTTAATTTAAGAGAAATAAAGACAACCCGGACTAGAAACTTAAAGCTAAATGCTATAGGTATAAGGGAAAAAGGCATATCTAGTCGGAATGTCCCCGGCTAGACCTATAGAAGCCGCCTAGTATATATAGAGTAGCTATAGGTAAGCTACTAAAAGGCAAGGTATCTAGAAAGACCTGCAAGCTCTAGATGCTATAATAAGCGGGATAGATTACCTACCTATATAGAGTAGGCTAGTAATTCTTATCGTAGCCGAGGGTAAGATAAATATAGGCTATATACGAGCTAAGTATATACTTAATAAGAGCGCTAATATTAATATAGTCTCGAGATCCTACGCTCTATAGCATAACCTCCTAGTAAGGGAGAATGCTACTTTACTACTAGCTACGTTCTTTACTAGGTAGCTAAGGTACTACTATAGTACGTATTATATATACCTATAAGCTACTAACTCTAAGGGAGCGACTCGCATATATAGGGGCATCTTTTATATATATAATATACTAACTCCTTATATCTTGCTAGGCTAGCTATAGTATATAGCTTATAGAGTAATAGAGGATACTAGTATAGATAAGTAGATCTTTAGGTCCGGAGGCGAGACGTATATAGTATAAGTGCGCGAAGTATATAAGTTTTATAAGAACCTTTAAAAGGCCCTATATATCTTTGCTATATTACTCTAGAAGGTAGATACTAGCTAAAAGCTGCTGCCTATAGAGTTCTAGAACTTTATAGACCTCTTTAATTCTATAGAGAAGATAAGGAGTATACTAGTTAAAGGCGCTAAGTATGCGATTAACCTACTACCTAGTACTAAGCTACTATTTAAGCCGCTATATTATTAGTCTAGCTGCGAGCTTAGTAAGTTAAGTCGTTACCTTTAAGAAGCGTTAAAGTATAATTAGATTAAGCGGAGCAAAAGCGAGGCAAGTACGCCTATTCTATTTATTCCGAAGAAGAATAGTACCTTATAGTTATACGTAGATTACTAGGGATTAAATAAGATTATAGTAAAGAATCGCTATTCCCTACTACTTATTAGCAAGACGCTTAATAGGCTTATAGAAGCTATATAGTTTACGTCGCTAGACCTTATAGATATATACTATTATATCTATATAAGGCTAACCGACTACTAGAAGACTACGTTTTATATATAGTACGGATACTTCTAGTATAAGGTAATGCCTTTCGGGTTAACTAACCTACTAGCTACCTTTTAGAGATATATTAATAGAGCCCTCTTAGGCCTCGTAGATATATACTATATAGTATACCTAGATAATATCCTTATATATAGCGCCTTACGTAAGGCCTATATACGAGATATACGTACTATACTAGAGCAACTCCGGAAGTTCGAATTATATACTTAGTACGTAAAATGCTACTTCTTTAAGAAAGAGGTTAAGTTTCTTAAATTTATTATATAACTTAAGAGCGTAACGATAGATCCTTATAGAGTCGACGTAATTGCGGCGTAGCTAACGCTTATAACGCTTACTAAGGTATAGTTATTTCTTAGATTTGCTAACTTCTATTAGCGATTTATATATAGGTACTCTAGGATTGTCGCTACTTTAATAGTACTATTAAAAAGGGCTAAAGTAGGCAAGAAGCTAGGGCGTATTAGCTAGAGCAAAAGCGAGGAGCTTACGTTCTATAGGATTAAAGACGTATTCTAAGCTACCCTATTGCTAAGATACTATAACTCTATAGTATATATACGAGTTAAAACTAACGCGTTAAACTTCGCGATTACGGGCATTCTAAGCTAGCTATTTAAGGACAGGAACTAGCATCTAGTAGCATTCTTCTTATAGAAGATAATTCTAGTAGAATATAACTACGAGACCTATAATAAGAAGCTTCTAGCTATTATAGAAGCATTTAAGGCATAGCGGCTATATCTCGAAGGTGCCTTATATCTAGTTACCGTACTTATTAACTATGCTAACCTTAAAGCCTTTATAATAATAAAGCAACTTATAGGCAGATAGGCTCGTTAGGCCGTATTTCTAGCCCTATTTAATTTCGTAATTAAGCATCGACTAGGGAAAACGAACCTAGCTAATACGCCGTCGAGACGTAGTAACTATATACGCGAATAAGTATATATATTAAACCTGCTACTAATATTATAGAAGAAGCTCTAAGTATATAGTATAAGAGCCGAGTATAGCGATTAGGCGTTCCTTTAGCGTATCGCAATTACGATATAAGAGTAACTCGTAAGTATAGCCTTAGGGCAGCCTCTAGAAGAGTACGTATAAGACTACTTTTTAAGTAGCGTATATATTATATACGTAGTAGTTACTATAGAAGAACTATATCTAAATGTCTTAGACTTAGTTCTTAACTTTACTAAATCGCTAACGCTATAAAAGCTTAATACGAAGGAACTCTTTAAAAAGGCGTAGCGTAGTAGAGGCGAATATAATAGATATCGTATTAGAGAAGGAGTACTATATTATAGCGATTAGCTATATCTTCCTAAGGACTATATACTACGGACGTAGGTAATTCGTATATACTACGATAATCTACTTGCTACTTACTTTAGTAAGGATAAAACTACTAAGTTAGTATAGTAGAAGTATTACTAGCTAGGAATATCTACGAATATTAGCTAGTACGTCTAATTCTATTAGGAGTGCTAAGTATCGAAAGCGAGATGCTATCGACTATACGGCGAGCTATTAGTATTGCTATAGCTAGAGCTTCTATAGAAGAAGCTAACTATAGACTTTATTACGGACCTACTACCTAGTAAGCGAGACGTATATATATATAATATAGTCCTAGTAATTATCGACTAGTACTCGAAGATAAACCTCTTCGTACTAACTACTAAGAAATATACGAGCGTAGACCTCGTATAGATCCTAATTAATAGGGTAATTTGCCGATTCGGAATGCTATATAAAATCGTAAGTAATAGAGGCACTATCTTTACTAGCTAGTTCTAGTTAGACTTCTACTTCGAGTTATATATAAACCGTAAGCTATCTATAGCCTTCTATTTGCAGACTAATAGGCAGACGGAACGTACTAACTAGACGCTAGAATAGTACTTGCGTATCTTCTATAATAATAAGTAGGACGACTAAGCGATATTACTACCTTAGGCAGAATTAGCTTATAATAACGCGGTATATCTAACGTTTAAGATAAGTTCGTTTAAGGTAGTATATAGCTATAATATAGAGATTATAACGAGTACGCGAGTCGCTTAGAACGAGCTCTCTAGAAAAGAGGCACTAGTAGCAATTAACGCTACAAAGTAACTATAAGAAACGTATAAGAACCTTACGAAACGCTAGTAATACGTAGCTAAAGCGTAAGCTAGATACTTTAATACTAGGTATAAGCTAATAGAGTTTAAAGTTAGTAATATAGTATTATTATCCTTAAAGAATCTCTACTTAAAAGTGCCTATAAAGAAGTTAGCACCGAAGTTTATAGGTCTATTTAAGGTAATTAACGCGATTAGGAAGTAGGCGTACTACCTAGCCTTACTAAGCGTATAGCGCGTTTATAATATATTCTATATATTCTTACTAGAGCCTTAGAAGGGCGCTATAGGTAACGCGGATATAGAAGGTATACTACTTATAGAAGAAGACTTAGGCAAGTAGCAAGTCGAAGAGATTCTAGATACGAGAGTTAGGTATAAGAAACGTTAGTAGTTAGTTAAGTAGATAGGCTAGCTAGAAGAATATAATACGTAGAAACTAGCTAAGTATATTAGAGAATATAAGGTACTAGATAGATTCGAGGCAATATATAAGATAAATAAGTATAGCCCGAAGGCAACGTAACGGTGCGTTATATATAATATATAGGCATAAAAGGTAGAATAAATAGCTTTTTATTTTATAGAAAAGCTTTATATTATTTATAGGGAGCTAACTAAAAAACATTTATTATAGCGTATTATACGTAGCGCGCGCAAGTAGCGTATATACGGAAGTATAAAGAAGCGTAAGGAGCGCTAGCTTAAGTAGCCTCTATAGCTAGCTTATACTTAGAGGCCTCCTCCTTTAAGAAGGCCTCCTCTGCCTTATCCTTCTTCTCTAAAGATAGATAGAGGCTAATAGTAGCGTTAATAGCATCCCGCTCTACTAGAACGCTGCTATACTTAGCGATTTGCGAGTATAGTTAGTATATAATATAAAAGCAATAAGCTATTAGATATATCTAAGTAAGTAGCTCTATTATACCTCTAAGAGTGCTATTAAGCTAGGTAGCCTTATAGATAAGCGCGTAGGACCCCTATAGGGCGCCGCTACTACTCTTTTTCTTAGTAGGCTTACTACTAGCTAGCTTACTATCGTTAGTTTAGAGGCGCTTTATAACTGTCTTAGTCTCTATATATATAGTTAGTAAATATAAGACGCAAGTAATACGTACGCTACGCGCGATATTAAAAGGAGAACTTACTAGCGTAAGTAGTATCTAGCTAAGCCTAAGCATCCGCTACTACTTACTAGCTATTAGCTCGTACTATATCGTTTCTATAGCGGCCGAGCTCGGCCTAGTAATATATAAGCGTATCGCGTACGTTATATATGCAACGTACTACTAACTTAATAGCTTCGCGGTAGGTCTACTTATAGGCATACTTGCTACGTATATAGCGTATATACTTCTTAGTATTAATATCCTTAGGTAGCTTACTAGAGCAATTAGCCTAGCCTATACTATAATTAGTATATAAATAGAATATAATAAGATAGTAAGTAGGAAGAAACTTATAGTTACGTCTACCTAGATCGCAGTTATTATAAATATAGCGATTATACTACTTAAGGTACTTAGTCTTAGCTATACTAATATAAGGAGTAGTAGAAGCCGGGCTAAGTATAGTGCTAGTATATAGTATAGTAGAGGCGCCTATAAGTTATTAGCACTTCGTAGCTAGTATATAGTTAGAAGAAGGGCCTATAGCTCTATTAGTAATAAGGTCTAGTAAGGAGCCTAGCTCCGAGAATAGGAAGCGAGCGCGCTTTATAGGCGCGCTGCCGCCGAATAGAAGTTAGGCTAATAATAACCTACCTAGCGTATACTTACCTTAGCCTCTACTTATTATTAAGCTAGAGCTAATATAGCTGCTATAGCGGCTACTTCCTCTAGGGAGACTAGTAGTATTAGGAGCTAGGGATAGACTTAGCTACGGACTACTACTAGAGGCATTAGGGCTCGCCTAAGGCAAGCGCGCGCTATATATGCTACCTAACTAGCCGTTTTTACCTAGTATAGTGCTGCCTAGATATAAAAGGGGGGATTAGCTACTAGCTAAACTTAGAGCGTAGCTATTAGAAGCACTAGTATTTCTACTAGGGCGCTCTAGGCCTGCCTACGAGCCGCTTAATAAAGAGGCTATAGTAGCCTCTTTACTCTTAGATAACTTCTTAGTTTTCTTAGGGCCTATCTTATAGTAGTTTTTAAGTGCGTATATAGAGCGTACGTAGAGAGTATAAGGAGTATATATATATATAGCGGAGCGAGTATAAAACGCGTCTAAAAGAAACTAAATAACTAAGTATTAGTATTATAGAAGAAGTTTAGAAGCGCATAAGCAAGAATTTATAATACTATTACTGCAACAAATATAATAACGCGCGTTACTATTAATAATAATATATAGTAACGACTTACTTATATTACGTACGCAAATCGTAATAGTAATATGCAATAGAACTTAATAGAAGGCCTATAAGTAATAAGAGATATATAAACGTAATAGGAACGTCGCGTATATAAGAAGACTACTATCTACCTATCGAGCTAGAATAGCTTAATAGAGGGAGAGAGGCAGTTATAAGAGCGAAGTAAAGCTAGAAGTTAGGGGCCTTAGGCCTTACTAGTACTTAGTAAGCGGCTACTACTACATTGCTTAGCGTATAGTATTCGCATATACGAAGTATGCAATATATAATAACTCTATAAGAATTAGCGCTATCTTCGGACGGAGGTCTAAGGTAGTCTATACGTTACTATATACTCTCTTATATAACGTCGCCTAGTTATTCTACTTATCGTTATAGAAGATATATAAGTACTATTCTAGCGTCTAGTTAGTACGTTCCGTCTGCTTATTAGTCTATAGATAGAAGGCTATAGATAGCTTATAGTTTATATACGACTTAAAGTAGAAGTCTAACTAGAACTAGCTAGTAAAGATAGTGTCTCTATCGCTTACGATTCTATATAGCATTTCGAATTAGCAAATTATCCTATTAATTAGAATCTATACGAGATCTGCACTTATATATTTCTTAGTAGTTAGTACGAAGAGGTTTATCTTTAAGTACCGATTAATAATTACTAGGACTATATTTTATATATATATATCTCGCTTGCTAGGCGGCAGGTCCGTAATAAAGTCTATAGTTAGCTTCTTCTATAAAAGCTCCGGCTACGGCAATGCTAATAGCTTGCCGTATAGTCGATAGCGTCTCGCCTTCGATACTTAGCACTTCTAATAGAATTAGACGTACTAGCTAATATCTATAGATATCTCCGGCTAGTAATACTTCTACTATACTAACTTAGTAGTTTTATCCTTACTGTTAAGAAGTGCAGTCCAGTTGGTACTGCCTAAGAACCGATCCGAACCACCTAGTTCAGCTCTAGGGTTATGTGACATAGGTCATATAACACTAGCCGAACTGAACCACCTAGTTTAGTTCCAGGGTCAGGTAATATAGGTTATATGACATTAGGTCACATAACCTACCGAGGAATATATCTTAGGAGAAGGTGCAACCTGTAACTAACTAACACAATCAACTCGGTTGGTTCCTACCTACTGTCTCTACTTCTACTGCGCATTATACCCTCTCGCCCCCCCCTTTTGTCTTTTAATAGGTTATAAGCCCGGGTTTGCAGAGAGGCCCTAGGTAGTAAGAGTTAGCCTTCTCCTCCTTAAAGTAACACTAGTTACCGCTTGCAGGACCTGCAGTATCGATTCGGCTAAGAAGCAGGAAAAGAGCATACGGGAGACTAGAGGCATATCCTATCTGCACTGCCGAGAAGCTCTAGAAGATCCTAGTTGCGAACTAGAAGTTCCTAGAGGGCAGGTAAGACAGAGAAAAGCCTAGTGAGGCACACACCTAAAAGGTATATAAAGAGGAACGGGTTAGCCTTAGATCGCAGCACCTAAAGGGATAAGACTAGGCCTAAGCACCTAGTACTGCTAATACCTTAGAACTAGTCGGCAGTGCCCTTCTAAGAAGGTAGATCTTTTAGAGGTTCTCTACCTAAGAACCTAACTAACTCCCCTAAGAGAGAAGAGTCCTTAGACACCTTAGCTAAGAGAGAAGAGTCTTAGCAACAAGGGAAAGCAGCTATCTAGAAACTGCTATTAGATTGAAAGAGCTTGTGTTTTCTGGAGTTGGGTTGTTTATTTGATTTTGCGAAATAGATTTAGCAAGTAGAATTAGCAAGAGAAGGGCTGCACTAGTACTATGCAAGGAAAACTAGAGACAATAGTTTAGCCTGCTGCAGGACTACCTTAAATTAAAGGATGTATTTTGGATTATCTTAGAGACCTTGCCCGAGTCTTCTATAGAATTATTACTATTAGTGCTTAGCCTAAGGCACTTAAGAAGTAACCTAGAATGGGTTAAGGCCAATGCTACTGCTAGGTACGAGATAACAATCTGCCTATTAGAAGATAATTAGGAGGAGACCATTAAGGAGAGACAAGCCTTAAAGATATAGGAGAAGATAAGAGCCAAGTATAGCAAGGTATACACTGCACATGCAATGGCATATATCTAGGAGTTCGTAAACTTCTAGATAATAGAGGACATAATAATTAGAAAGGCATGGGTACAACTAGCTAGCATGGCCAGAAGGATTGCAGAGGTAGACCCTTAGGAGGCATACTATAAGGAGCTAGAGAGGAGACTTAAGCATCTCCTTAACAGCTTGCCTAAGGCATACTAAAGCATAAAGGACACTATCCTTGCCTAGCAGTCTATATTATATAAGAGTGCACTGCAGCTGCTAGAATTACATAAAGCTAGACTAAACTAGTCCTAAGAAACAGCAATGTTTGCTAAGGGGAAAGGGATCTAAGGCACGAAACTAAAATGTTACCTATGTAACTAGGAACATTTTGGAGGTATTGCCAAGTGTCCACACCTTAACAAAGCTAAGAGAACTGTCAACCCGAGACAGAGCCATAGGGTGGAAAAGAGAAGAACACCACCTAGAGAGAGCAGCTTTAGGAGGAGATCCTTACTAGACAAAGAAGCATTAAAAGACATAGTGAAGAAACTTAACCTAAAAGTCCAATCCCTTAAGAAAAGACAAAGCTCAAGGAAGTTTTCTAAGAAGGCTTATGCTGCCTAAGAAGATGCAGAACCTTTAGCAACATCTAAAGCATCTTAATCCCTATTAGAGGATGATAATGTAGATGAGGTTGCATACTTAACTATAGAGGCAAAAGGCAAGTATATGCCATCGAGATGGCTGCTTAACTCTTGCGCCTCATTATATATAACTAACTAAGAATTACTTTTTAGAGAGCTGAAACCTCTTTAGAGGAAAAAGTAGATTAAGGTTGGGGGTGGCTATCTAATAGCTACACATGTAGGGAATGCAGTAATAGGTGGAAAGAGAGGAAAGCAGATTGTGCTAAAGAATGTTCTCTTTATGCCTAGCTTAGGAGTTAATCTTGTTTCTTAGAGTTAATTCAGCTAGCAGTATAGTGTTTAACTACCAAAATTTATACTTGTTTTATTGTCTAGGAAACCGGTTGTCTAGATAAAACTGTTAGGAGGAGTGCCATTTATTAAGGAGATTAATAATGCATTGCAGGAGCTTGCAATGTTATGCTTTAATTAGAATTAAGAGAATAAAGCCTATGCCTTTAAAGCCTAGGAGAAACCCTAAGAACAGTAGGAGCTTTAGCATAGGAGACTTGCACACTTTAGAGAGGGTCTTCTTAGAAACCTGCATAAGGTATCTAACTTAAAGGCCCAGATTCCTATTCCAAAGGAACACTAGCCCTATAGGGTATGTTCCTTAGCAAAGATAAAGAAACATAGAGGGAAAGAAACTAAGAGAAAACCCTAAAGGTTATCTCTAGTTTCTATTAATGTCTGTAGCCCTTTGCCTATCTTAAGACTAGGATACAAATAGTAGCTTAAGATTGTTAACAACTTCTTAAGAAAGAAATAGACCTACCCTATAAAGTCTAGGGAAGATGCACTAAGTATCCTTAGAGACTAGAAGGTGAAGGCTAAGCTGCAATTAGGAAATCCCCTCTAGATTGTAAGGAGTAATAGAGCAAGAGAGCTTCTTGCTATGCTAAAGCAGTAGGAGAAGGAATATAGAATTTCCTTCTATACGACTAAGGCATATAACTCCATCCAGAATGGAGTAGTTAAGAGGTCAATCCAAACCTCTAAAGATTATATAAGAGCAATGCTAGAAGATGCTTACATGCCTATTAAATTCTGGCTAGAAGCCTTGGCAGCCTGCATAGTTATTAGGAATTCTCTTCCTAATAGCCTAGAAATTAATAGATTTAAGGTGTTACCTAAGGAAGCCTTTTTAGGCATTTAACCCTCTGTGTTATACTTTAGAGTTTGGGGTTGCAAAGCAGTAGTCTATATAGATCTAAAGTCCTAGCTAGCTGGGATAAGATTAGACAAGCTAATGAATAGAGGCAAAGATGCTGTGTTCATTAGGTATGTTCCTAATACTGCCAAAATGTAGCTCTTCTAGGAACCTAATATAAGGGCTATTAAAGCCTACAGCACTGCTACTTAGTTTAAGCATAAGAAAGGAGGAGATATAGAGCTAAATGTTCCTAAGCTTAACTAAGCAAGCAACGCACCTATTAGAAACCTAGTTAGCAGACCTTTAAAGAAGCTAATAGCAGTTGCACTACCTGCAACTGCTGTACCTATAGCAATAGCAACCAAACCTGCAGGTCCTAGCTAGACACTCTTTATGCAGTTGCTACCTCTACTAAAGGATAAGGAGGAGTACTAGAGGATAGAGGATCTAGAAGAAGAAAACCTTGGGCATGCGAATGCTAAGATTAGGGATAGACCGCAGGCAGCAACTAAACTACCTAGTTTAGTTCGGCGGTTACGTGATCTAACCGAACTAGCTAGTTTAGTTCGCCTATTACGTAACGCAGGCAGCGCACCTATACTCGCCCCGAGTGCCGCAGAGCAGAACCTAAGGGAGGAAAACAAGGACTAGGAGGGAGACTAGGACTAGACTTACGGCTAAAAGAGAAGGAGATCTATCTTAGATAAAGGACCAGTCCTAGAGCTAAAAGCTTATAGTATAGTTACAAGACAAGTGCTTTAGAAGAGACAGAGAGAACATAGACAAGAGGAAGAGCTAAGTGCTAAGCATTACAAGGCATTCCTTAGTTAAGTCTAAGGCTAAGGTTAGGAGTGGATCTAGGAAGCCCTATTAGAGGTCTAAGAGTCTGCATTTGCAGCACTTGCCCCTTAAGTCTCTGCATAGAGACAAGAGGTGCCTATTCTAAAGTCCTACAAAGAGGCAATTTAGGACCCTAAATAGGGATATATATAGGAGGATGCAGTCTAGAAAGAGCTAACTACATTAAGAAGCAATAACACCTAGATAGAGGTTGTTCCCCTAAAGGGAGTAAACCTTGTAACATCTAAATAGGTGTTTAATGTGAAGAGATTAATTAGTAGAGCTATTAAAAAGTTCAAAGCAAGACTAGTTGCAAGAGGTTTCTCTTAGAAATTTAGAGTTAACTTCTAGGAGACCTTTGCACTAACAGTTAGGCATAATACCCTAAGGGTATTTATAGCTATAGTTTATAAAAAGGACTTAGAACTTTACTAAGTAGATATAAACAATGCATTTACTAAGAGCAAACTCTAAGAAGAAATCTTTATAATTCTACTACTAGAAGTTAAGATTCTACCTAATATAGTCCTGCAAATCCTAAGAAGCTTATATAGACTAAAGCAAGCAGCAAGAGACTAGAACAAACTCTATGTCTTAAAGTTGAAACAGATTGGGTTTATACAATTAGAAGTAGACCTATGCCTTCTTATCTACTAGGAAAGGAACATTCTAATCCTAACCTATATAGATAATATTCTAATTACAGCACTAAAGCTAGAAGATATGCTTTAGTTTAAGGAACAGCTAAGCAAGGTGTTTAAGATTAAAGATCTTAGAGAACTAGAGAAGATCCTTAGAATAAGGTTAATAAGAGACAGACAAGCTAGAACTTTGAAGCTTAATTAGGAACACTTTATCTAGGAGAACCTTGCAAAGCTAGGAATGACTAAGGAGATAGCCAATCTAACTCTCTTACTAATAGACAGTTATAAAAGCCTAAAACCAATAGGCCTATATAATAAGAGAGGAAACAGGACTAAGTACTAGAGCTAAACCGGTACCTAGATATAGCCTATAGTTATAACAAGACCAGACATTGCTTTCTCTCTTAAGAGGCTGAGCTTATACGTCTTAGACCCAACTAAGAGACATATGCAAGCTCTAAAGAAACTAGCAAGATACCTAAGGTTATCCTAAGACCTAGGATTAATGTTTAGGAAAGGCAGTAGGAGACTAATAGGATACTTAGACTCTAACTACGCAATAGACAAAGCAGACAGAGTCTTAATCCTTAGAAGCATCTTCTTCCTCTGCGGAGCCCTAGTTTCTTAGATGAGCAGGAAGCAAAAGTCTATTACAACATTAATAATAGAAGCTAAGTACATAGCTATAAATGCATATGCAAAGCAATCTCAATTCCTAGCAGCTCTCTTAAGAGAGATAGACTATGCAGAGCTAATAGGAGAATGCCTATTTTAGCTAACTATTAAAGCCTATCCTAATATAGTAAGAGAGCTGATGCTAGTGCAGATTATAGGGGACAACTAAGCAGCCTTAACACTCGTTAAAGATGCGCACACCTATAAGAGATCTAAGCACATTAATGTTGCATATAACTATATTAGGCATCTCTAGTAGTAGAGAAAGATTGCAGTGGAATATGTTCTAACAAAGGAGATAGTCGCTAATGGCCTAACTAAACTAAAGAATAGGCTACAGTTTTAGGAGTTTGTAAGACAGCTCTAGCTTGCATAAGGAAGGGGCAGGAAGGTTCTATCCCTACATTATAATAGATTATTAGGTGCTGGGGAAGAACTGGAAAACAAATGCGAGGTGCAGGCAGAAGACTACCTAGCCTAAGTAGGAGTGTTAAGAAGTGCAGTCCAGTTAGTACTGCCTAAGAACCGATCCGAACCACCTAGTTTAGCTCTAGGGTTATATAACATAGGTTATATAACACTAGCCGAACTGAACCACCTAGTTTAGTTCTAGGGTTAGGTAATATAGGTCATGTAACATTAGGTCACATAACCTACCGAGGAATATATCTTAGGAGAAGGTGCAACCTATAACTAACTAACACAATCAACTCGGTTGGTTCCTACCTACTGTCTCTACTTCTACTGCGCATTATACCCTCTCGCCCCCCCCTTTTGTCTTTCGACACTTACTAAAGTAACTAGCGAGTAAATTATTATAGTATATGCGAATTACCTACGTTCGTAGTATATAGTTCTTAGGAAGATATAGCTAATCGCTATAATATAGTACTTCTTTCCTAATACGATACCTATTATATTTGCCTCTACTACGCTGCGCCTTCTCGAAAAGTTTCTTTATATTAGGCTCTTATAGCGTTAGCGATTTAGTAAAGTTAAGAACTAGATCTAAAATATTTAGGTATAGTTCTTCTATAGTAACTGCTACGCGTATAATATATACGCTACTCGAGAAGTAGTCTTATATATACTCTTCTAGAGGCTACTCTAAGACTATACTTATAAGTTGCTCTTATATTATAATTATAATACGCCGGAGAAATACCTAATCGCCGCACTCGGCTCTTATACTATATACCTAGAGCTTTTTCTATAATATTAGTAGTAGGTTCGATATATGCGTCTATTTATATATATAGTTACTACGTCTCGACGGCATATCGGCTAGGTTCGTTTTCCCTAGTCGATACTTAATTACAAAATTAAATAGGGCTAGAAATACGGCCTAACGAGCCTATCTGCCTATAAGTTGCTTTATTATTATAAAGGCTTTAAGATTAGCGTAGTCGATAAGTATAGTAACTAGGTATAAGGCGCCTTCGAGGTATAGCTACTATGCCTTAAATGCTTCTATAATAGCTAGAAGCTCTTTATCGTAGGTCTTATAGTTATATTCCGCTAGAATTATCTTCTATAAGAAGAATGCGACTAGATACTAGTTCCCGTCCTCGAATAGCTAGCTTAGGATACCCGTAATTGCAAAGTCTAATATATTAGTTTCGACTTGCGTATATGCCGTAGGGTTATAGTACCTTAGTAGTAGAGTAGCTTAAAATACGTCTTTAATCCTACGGAACGCAAGCTCCTTGCTTTCGCCTTAGCTAATACGCCCTAGCTTCTTACCTACTTTAGCCTCTTTTAATAGTACTATTAAAGTAGCGATAATCCTAGAGTACCTATATATAAATTGCTAGTAGAAATTAGCAAACCTAAGAAATAACTATACCTTAGTAAGTATTATAGGTATTAGCTACGCCGCAATTGCGTCGACTCTATAAGGATCTATCGTTACGCCTTTAGAGTATATAATAAACTCGAGGAACTTAACCTCCTTCTTAAAGAAGTAGTATTTTATGCGCTAAGTATATAATCTAAACTTCCGGAGTTGCTCTAGTATAGCACGTATATCTCGTACGTAGGCCTTACGTAAGGCGCTATATATAAGAATATTATCTAGGTATACTATATAGTATATATTTACGAGGCCTAAGAGGGCTCTATTAATATACCCCTAAAAGATAGCTAGTACGTTAGTTAACCTAAAAGGCATTACCTTATACTAGAAGTATCTATACTACGTACGAAACGCAGTCTTCTAGCAATTAGTTAGCCTTATATAAATGCAATAGTACGTATCTACGAGGTCTAGCGATATAAACTATATAGCTCCTATAAGCCTATTAAGCGTCTCGCTAATAAGTAGTAGAAAATAGCAATTCTTTACTATAATTTTATTTAATCTATAGTAATTTATATATAACTATAAGGTACTATTCTTCTTCGAAATAAATAGAATAGGCATACCCGCCTTGCTTTTGCTTCGCTCGATCTAATTATACTCTAACGCTTCTTAGAGGTAATAACTTAACTTACTAAGGTCGCAGCTAGACTAATAATATAGTAGCTTAAACGGCGGCTTAGTACTAGGTAGTAGGTTAATTATATACTTAGCGCCTTTAACTAGTATGCTCCTTATCTTCTCTATAGAATTAAAGAGGTCTATAAAGTCCTAGAACTCTATAGGCAGCGGCTCTTAGCTAGTATCTACCTTCTAGAGTAATACGGCAAAGATATATAGGGCCTTTTAAAGGTTCTTATAAAACTTATATACTTTATATACTTATACCGTATATATCTCGCCTCTAGACCTAAAGGTCTACTTATCTATACTAGTATCCTTTATTACTCTATAGGCTATACGCTATAGCCGGCCTAGTAAGACGTAAGGAGTTAGTATATTATATATATAAAAGATGCCCCTATATATATAAGTTACTCCCTTAGAGTTAGTAGCTCGTAGATATATATAATACGTACCGTAGTAGTACCCTAGCTATCTAGTAAAGGACGTAGCTAGTAGCAAAGTAGTATTCTTCCTTACTAGAAGGTTATACTATAGAGTATAGAATCTAGAGACTATATTAATATCGGCGCCTCTATCGAGCATATACTTAGCTTATATATAGCCTATATTTATCTTAACCTCGGCTACGATAAGAATTGCTAGCCTACTCTATATAGGCAGGTAATCTATCCTGCTTATTATAGCATCTAGAGCTTATAGGTCTTTCTAGATACCTTGCCTTTTAGTAGCTTGCCTATAGCTACCCTACGTATAGTAGGCGGCTTCTATAGGTCTAGCCGGGGATATTCTAACTAGATATATCCCTTTTGCTTATACTTATAGCATTTAGCTTTAAGTTTCTAGTCCGAGTCGTCTTTATCCCTCTTAAATTAACGCTACCTACTAGGGCAGAATCTCTCTTTTCTAAATTGCGCTATAGTATTATCGCTGCCTTTACGCTTATAGTTCGCCTATATCTCGCGTCTAATATACTTGCCTAGCCCGCTTTTACTTAACAAACTTTTATAGTTACTTTATAAGAATATAGCCCTCTTAGCCTATTTTAAACGTATCGTAAGTACTATAAGGTCGGCTCTCTTAAACCCTATTATATTATAGTTCTTTATAATATCCCTTTATAAGGAAGCTCTTAACTTTGCGAGTAGCTAGCGAACTAGCTATAGCTCGTAGTAGTTACTAAGTTATGCCTTAAGATAGGCTAACTTATTTGCAAACTATCGTACGCTCTGCCCTTTATACTAATAGGCCTTCTCGTACTTAATAGTAGTAAGGAGCGTATAGTTCGCTTAATCTCCGACTATATTATATATAAACTACTAGAAGTCTTTCTAGCTATACTTAGCTAGAAGATTTTTAGCGTCGTACTAGTTATACTACGTATTCTTCGCCTTACCTATAAGCTATATAATAGTATATAGCGCCTTCTTATAAGGGCTATAGTATATTATCGGATTATTAATAAAGATTATCTTAAGGTAGCGGATAAACTCCTAAGCCTTATCTTTGCTTTTACTCTTAAATAGCTTTAGATTGCGTATCTTCGCGCCCTTTACTAATAAGCTTTCTAATAGCGCGTTATATACGCTTTGCGTATTAGCTATACTAGCGTCGCTAGCTTCTTCTTCTTCCTTTCTAGTATTTCCTTCTACGCTACTTTGCGTATAGTAGGTTTTAGATCCGCTAGAAGAAGAGTTGTCGCCTTCTAGTATTATAGTAAGCTCGCGCTTAAGACGCTTATACTCTTCTTAGAGTATACGTACTATAAGTCGCTTATAAAGCTTCTCCGTCTCGCATTTAAGTTACCTATACTCTATATTAATATTATCGTCTACTATTATCTTCTTAAGGTTTAGCGTCTCTTTACTTAGTTCCTATATTAGTAGAGCCCGTAGTATAGAGCCTACGTTCTTAGTATAACGCGCTCGCAATTCTTATTTATCTAATATTAGTATCTATAGGCCGCTACCTCGTATAGAGTTAAAGAATTAGAACTATAAGAGGGTATATAGCAACGTATAGACTACCTTAGACCTCTATTTAAAGATAGCGCTAATTCTTATAGAGTTATTATATATTATATGCTTTGCGTATATAAATACTATACGCTAAGTAATATAGTAGTAGCCGCTTACTAAGTACTAGTAATACGTAAATCCTATGCTACTCTAACTAACTTATAGCCGACTAGGCGTATATATCTATATCGCTAAGGCCTAATAGCTCTAGAATTAGGCGTATAGCAGTCGCACGCAGCGTAATAACGCGCAGTTCTCGTCTCTCGTCTCTAGGTAGCTAGGCTTAGAAATCCTCGTAAGCACTATAGTTTAGATCGAGTAATAGCTACGCTCGCAGTTACGCTTCTACGTTTAGCTTACGAACCCTTATATTAGCTATATCGTCTCTCGTAATAGCTAGTAGGGCGGGTACGTATAGAACGTATAATAATACTAGAACTATAAATAAGAAACGTAGGGTAGATAATTAATTAATATAGAGGAGAGCCTAAGCTCGTGCTTTTATAGGCGCCCGAGCTGCTAAGGATATACGGTTTCCGCCTATTAATCCTCCCTTTCTTTATATCCGAATAGACACTCTAACGAACGACATTTTTATTCTAAAAACTAACTTCTATAAAACAATAACAAACTAAGTACTATCTATTCTTTTTTAATATATTAGACGTTTATAACATTACTATTTTTCTTTACTAAACCGAACTAGCTAGTTTAGTTTACTATATATATGCAGCTATGCTAATCTTCTTAAACTCGTCTTCCTTATTATCTAGGTAGTTAGCGCTATCGAACGGAAAGTACTTTAACTAGCCCTTAAGAGCCTTCTTAATATATAGAAAGAAGCTCTACTCTTTTACTATAGCCTTTTTAGCCTTAACTAGGCACTCGTATAGCTGCGCAAATCTTTTCTTTACCTACGGAACCTAGACTTCTTTATACTACTTCTCGTAGGTAGCGCAGTCTATATATAGAAGTATAAGAGCCTCTTAGCTTACCTCTAGTTCTTCCTAGCTGCGGCGTCCTATTAACGCATCTAAAACTAGCCTAAGGCCGCTAAGCTATTGCTCTTAGGGAAGTCTACGCTTCTACGGCTTATTAGGGAAATTAGCGCCTATAAACGTCTTAGATATTAGTAGCATTATAATATTGCTAACGAGAACCTCTACGAAGCCTAGGGTATTCTTTCTAACTAGCTCTTAATTACGGTACTTAATAAGCGTTAGGTAGACTATACGTTATAAGGAGATGCTAGGGTTCTCTCTATAGGCGATTGTCTAATATATTAGCACTAAGTCGCTAGGTATAGTCGAGACGTTTTATAGGCGTAGGCTAGCATCCTATAGGCCTTCCTTTCCTTAGTTAGAGACGTAGACTAGCGTCTGCTTAGTATCTAAGTCTTCGTCCTCGTTCTCGTTATTATTAAGCTTATTAACTATATTATAGATTAATTCTAGGTAGCTAGTACTACCGACGACTTTAAACTTAGCGTATATAGCCTCGTCTTCTTCTTCGTTGTCTTCGTTATCGTTAGCAGTCTAGTTCTATAGCTTATAGTTAGGTACCTATATAACTAGTCTGCGGCTAGAGTAGGCACTATTAAGAGAAACTATAGTAATCGTGCAGGCGGTCTCTTATCTATCTCTCTATACTACTAGGGGGCCTTTAACAAACTTCTCGCTAGTAGCCTAGTTCCTCTTAATAATTAGGATCGTTAGGTCGATCTAGCCGGTAGGCTCTCCCTACTAGTACTACGCTATTATCGGGTATGCGATAAATCTATATATAGCCTTATCGCGTAGAGAATCTTAGGCTAGCATATTAAGTAGCTAGATAGTCGGGTCTTATTATATTAGCTACTACGTAAGGGAGAAGAATATATTTAGCATCTATTTATAGGTATTATAGCAGCAGCGGAGATAGTAGCGATATAGGTCGAATTCTTAATGCATCTAAGAAACTATATCCGGGTCCTTTGCCTACTAATTAAGAAGGCCGCTAAATACGTTAAAGCTATCTTTAAGAAGTTTTCCGTTATAAGCCTTCTATATATCTCGAATAGTCTCGAATTCTAAATAAGATAGGCAGGTATTAGTAAAGTCTAGCTTAATTCGTATAGGCCTAAGCTCGTTATCGTTAGACTCTAGGGCAGGCCCTTAAGTAGCTTCTACGTCGCTATAGTCGTCGTCGAACTAAACTAGCTAGTTTGCTTTGTTTAAGCTAGTACGCTGCTTCCCCTTAGCCTTTTTAAACTTCTTGCTCTTTTTAGACTTCTTTAGGGCGTAAGCTAGAGGTATAGACGTAGAACCCTCGGCATCTCTAGTCTCTAGCTATAGGCGAGTCTTCTTCTTAGAGCTGCCGTCCTCTTTATTATTAGTATTAGCTTTACGCTTAGCCTTCTCCTAGGCCTTCTTATTAGCTACTATCTTTACCGCAGCCTTCTCTACGTTACGTAGCTAGTTCTTGCTAGCCTATTAGTCTATCGCGTCTGTCTCCTATATCTATAGGTCTTTCCTTAAGTTATTAGGTATATCGTCGATCGATTCCTTCGCTAGTAGGCATAGTCTATAGAAGATATCCTACGAGTTATAGAGGCAATTAGACGCCGTTATTATCGATTCTTCTACTATAAGGCTAACTACCTTAGCTATTTCTACTATATAGGTACGGTAGAAGGGAGGACTAATATTTAGGAACTCGTACTTATTAAGGGAGATTATATCTAGCTTCCCGTATATACTATTCTTATAGCACTCTTCGAGGTAGTTAGCGTAGGGGATAGTAATATAGACGCGAACTTCTCCGAGATCTAAATAAGGCTTCTCGATCGCCTTGTTAATTAGATCGTCTAATAGGTCCTTATTATAGCTATACGTCTCGCAATATATTACTTGTTTTTTAGCCCTACCGGCTAGTTCGCGTAGACGGACTAAAACAATTATTTCTAGCTCTAGGGCTATAGACTAAGAGCGGGTTACTATAGCCTAGCTCTAGCCGGCTTCTTCTTACTAGCGGCTTAGCGCTTTAAGCTCGCGGTCCTCGTAGTAGAGGTCTCTAATCTTATAGTATAGATACGCAAACGTATTAGGGCGTAGTTAGTCTTTATCGGTAAGGTTTATCTTTCCGCGGACCTAGCGCTCGGCCTCTTCGCGGAAATTCTTAAATTTATCTAAGCCTAGATTAATATAGCCTAGAAAGTCGTAGCTAGACTCGGAGGCCTCGCTAAGTAGCCTATTTATAGCCGAGCCTCTAGCTTTATTATTAGCGTCGGATACTCTAGAAAGCTTATTCTTAGAGATAATAAAGTAGGCGTCTATAACGGCGAAGCCGTTCTTATTAATAATCTAGAGGTTCTTATAGCTAAATAGGTCTAACTAGAATATAGCCTCTACGCTCTTAACGAAGCTAGCCTTCTAAAATTTGCCTAAGATATAGCTAGACGTAGGCCGGAATAGATTATCCTTCTTTCTATTACGGAGGGCCTAGTATAGTATCTATTTAGACTAGATTAGGCCTAGCAGTTAGAGATTCTCGGCAGGGACGTTCTTAAATAGCGTAAAGCGGCAGAGGTGCTAGCTAGCCTTCTTATAGATCTTAAACGTAGAATTAAGAAAGTCGAAGTAGGGGAACTCTCTACCTAAGCTAAACGAGTTCTATAGTATATCGAGGAGGCCTTTACGCTTCTTAGCAAACTGCTTGCCTCTCTTATAGATATCTATTACGCCTTTTAGTCCTTCTAGTACTCCTTCTTAAGCGTAAGAGAAGGTACGCTAGCCGAGTTCTTAAATAAACTAGAAAATAATAAAAGCGTAGTAGTTGTTGTCTCTCTAAATAGCGCTATAAACGGAGCGTAGAATTGTCTGCTTTTCTTCTTTTATTCCTACGTTAGTAATAGCTTCTAGTATCTATGCCCGAGTGCGCTATCCGCCTAGCTTAGAAATATTAAGCGTAAAGTTACGGAAATTAGCTAACTTAGAGTCGGCGGTATAGGCGAGCGCGTCGGGGTTAGAATAGCGAACTACCGCCTTAGGCTTAGGAGTAAGCGCTTTAGCAGCCGCGTTAGTTATAGCGATATCCTAGTCGGCTATTATACTAGTAAGGTAGAGGGAGAGAAAAACAGACTATATAGAAGGGAGTGTGCTATATATAAGCGGAGGGAGCTAGTTAGGGGTAGGCGTTTCTATAAGCGAGTTCTTAAGAGCGCGTAAAGCAAGTGCGTAAAGCGGAGAATACGTAAGTCTTCTAAATAGGTAGGTTTATACTAGTAGCAGTAAGAATAGTTAGTATGCGTATAGAAGAGGTTGTTATATAGAGTTTTCGCGGTTTATTTGCTTAAAAACTCTATATAACTATCGTTACTGCTACCGCCTATACTTAGCGGCCCTAGAGTAGTTGCTAGGCTAGAACTTCTTAATAGTTATTATACTTAAGATAGGTATTAAGGTTAATAAGACTAAGAAGAGACTAGAAGAGCCGAAAAGGAGAGGAGTTTTATGCTTAAACCTGCTATCTAGACGTAAGGGTATTCGTAGCTATATATTAGAGGATCCTTAGCGCTATTCGAAGTAAACTAGCTAGTTCGCTTTATTTTTACTACTAGAAATAAGGAAGCATATATATGCTCGCGATTACTTTTAGGCAGCTATTAGCTAAAATTAAGTAAGAGTCGCCTAATCTTATCCCTTATTGCTTCTAGGAGCCTAGGCTAGTTAGGAACTAGTATTTTCCTAACGGTAGATCCTCTTATTTATAGTAATAGTCCTTTTATTTAGCTTCCTAAGGTCTATTCTGCTTCTTCTACTAATCCTCCCTTTCTTATAGCACTAGCTATATAAGAGTAATAAGTAATACGTTTCTCCTTATTTATTATGCTAATACGGACGTAATAGAAGCAATTTTTTAAAAGAAATTTAGGAGCCTACTAGGATTCCTCTAGCATTAGAATGTCTAGCTAGCGGATATACTTCTCCCTCTCTTCTTAAGTTATTCCTAATAGCTTACTAATCCGAACCTAAGGGTGTAGATAACTACGCGGCTATAGCTTAGGAGGTAGAGGACCTAGCTATCTCGGATTAAAGTTATTCTCCTAAGGAACTATAGCCTCCGGATCCCTCTAGTATAGCACTAGCTTTAAGTTAAACCTAGGGAACGTATAGTAAAGGACCTTCCCGCTAAGCTCCTTAATCTTATACGCCTTTCCTTTATAAATAATAGTATATATAAGAAACGGACTACGCTATTAGTACCGTAGCTTATTCGAGAAGCTCGTTTTTAGTTCCGATCGGTAAATAACTACTATCTATCTAGGACGAAGCTCCTATTAATTAGCGTTCTTATAGTTATTAAAATACTTAATATTATACTTCTTTAGCCGGTCCTATCGAGCACGAGCTTCCTTAAGCGTCGTATGCATCCGTTCTATAGCCGCAGCTTATATTACTAATAAGAAAGGACGGTTATAGACTATTCCCTACTTAGCTACTTAGTAAGTATAGAATTTAAGCTCTACTAGTAATATAGCGTCCCTGCCTATTATAATCTCTGCTAGAGTTAGCCTAGTTATCTAGTTTATAGTAGTATATTCTGCTTAAAGAACCGAGGGAATATACTTAGCTATAGCGCTTACTCCTCCGCCTATAAGCTTAGAGAGGGCCGCTAGAATTAGACGGTAGCTCTATTTAACGATTCTATTAGCCTACGGATAGTAGGGGAAGATTGCGACCTGCTTAATCCCGTAGCTTATAAGTAGCGCTTCTTAAATATTCTCTCCGCCCCTATCTATATAGATCTCGGCTATAGCCTCCTAGCGGCAAATTAAGTCCTTATAGATAAACTTCGTAATATATTTAGCGTTAACCTTGCGATTATCCGTTATCCGTATTAATCGGGCCTCTAGCTATCGAGAAATAGCCTCTCTTATAATAATAAGGTAAAGTCCGGTACTAATAAATACTACGTCTAGGTACTATTGCTCTCTAAGATACTATTTCTCGGAAGCGTAGAGTAGGCTAGGACGCTAGTAACTATTTCGGAGTGCATATTGCTAGTAACTCTTATAGAAACAAACTACTGCGGTATAAATACCGTTCTACTACTATCGTTTAGTAACTGTCTTATATATCCGTTCCGGGCCTAGGTGTCTATAGTAGTTATAGTAGGCAGTAAGAATCCTTTAACGATAGTTATTATCGTTAATAACTCTCTAAGGGATACTACCGATACGATCCTATCTTATAAGCTAACCCTCCTTACTTATATAGAACTTAAGTGCTCGTTTCTATAGAGACCTATATTCTATTAGGGATAGGCCTAGCGGATAGCGTAGGTAAGTTAGAAAGAATGCGATATTCCTCGAGTTCTAAGAGTAGGTACCGTTTAGAACTTTCTCCTCTAATTCTGCTCGAGTAGGAAATACTTAGGCGACGAAGTCGTAGGCGGAGTAGGCGAAAAACTAGTTATTAATTATCTTATCGATATCGCCCTCCTCTGCTAGTTCTTAGTTATTCTGCTCTATCGGAGGCTTGCGGGATAGTCTATCGGCAGTAGTATGCTTCTTCCTAGGGACATATACTATATTAAAGTTAAATAGCCTAATCTATGCTAGCTATCTTATAATAGCTATATTCGGGAGATCCGTAGCAGCCTTATTAAGTTAATAAACTAGCGTATTAGCGTTTACCTTTAGCTAGAAGAAGATATTAAATAACTACGGACGATACTTCTTTAGTACTTTAAGAATACCGAGACACTTGCGCTTTCTAGCGTTATAGCGTTGCTTAGAAGCGGAGAATAGTTCTAACTCAAATCGGGAAGGGTATCGGATCCTACTATCTTTCCGGTTATATTAAGATATATAGTATCTCTACGAGTAAAGGCTAGAGTTAATACCTACTATAATTAGTCCTCCCTTTAGTTTATAGTCTAGTACTACTAGCGCTAGCGTAGAGATAAGGAGTTCCGTAATCGCATCCTTAGATTGCTAATGCTCTCTCGTCTATACGAACTTAACGTTCTTCTTTAGGAGAGAGAAGAGTAGCCTTAGCAACTAGGCGAAGTCCTTAAGCTAGATCTTATAGTATACGAACATTTCTATAAGAATTCGGACTTCTCTCTAATCCGTAGGAGTTAGCTATTTAACGAGCTTAGCTACTCGTTCTATATCTAGGTATCTACTATATTTATTAGTAACGTAACCTACTATCTTAATCTATTTATAGTATAGCTATAGCTTCTCTCCGTAAACTGTTAGTCCTACTCTTTCTAGGTTAGTAAGTACCTTATCTAAGTTCCTAATATATTCTACTATAAATTAGCGGAGTCTAGGCTTAACCTTCTTATTGCTATACTTCGTTTTTAGTCCGCAAATAGCTATATTATCGAAGAAAGGTTTAGTAGTATAAGGTATTTAAGTAGTAAGGATAAGCATAATAATTCGGATAAATTAAGCGATAGAGTTCGTAGCTCTCTATAGTAGTATCGTCTAGCGTAGTAGGCTAAGAGAAGTATCGAAACCTATAAGGTCCCGACTTCTTATATCTAGCGGAATCTAGTTATAGCTAGAGAAGATATTAACTAAGGACGAGATTATATAACCTATAAAAGCTTTAGAAAAACTATCCGTATTAGGAAGAAGGTTAGTATTATAAATAGTTATAGTATTAAACTTCTATATAGTATTAATTAGGCGATACTTCTTTAGTTCTCCTAGGTTAGTCTTCTTCTTTATAAGAAAGTACGGATTCCGATAGGCACTATAGTACGGCTTAAGAGAGCCTACGTCTATACGCTTGCGGAGCATTTTTACGACTTTCCCCTTAAGAGAGCTTTAGAGTCGGAAACTAGGATACTACTATAGCTTATACGGAATCGTACGGATAACCTAAGAAGGAGTAATAGTAGGCTTAATATAACCGAGATACTCGAAATCCTAAGTAAGTATAGCTTTCTAATTATATAGCATCTTAGTTAGAAGATATAGCTCCTAATCTAATAGTAAAATAGTAGGCTTAATTTAAGTAAGCTATCCTAGCGTAAGCCTTAAATCTTTCGGAATGCTAGAAAACTTTTTAATTAAGTATTTCCCGTTAAATAGGCCCGTTCTAGGCGGTATAGCTTCCTCTGCAGCAAGCGCTTTCTTTCTCTAATATAGATTACTACTAGGATTCGATCTATCCGTTATAGATATATCTGCGTTAACGGATCTAACCTTATCTACGATACGCTTATATATCGTAAACGCCCTAATTTCTAGAGAGAATTTAGCTTATATATCCGGGTCTAGGAGTAAACTTAGTAATAGTTTACTACGGCGAACTCTATAATTCCGATAGATTTCCTTATAAACAACGTTAGCAACTATAGCTCGTTCGTAGTTGCCCTTAGATTTATATCTATTTTTAGAGTCGTAAGAATACTTATCTAGGAAGAGAACCTTAAGTTCTAAGTCCTATAGGGAAAAGAGGTCTCTAAAGCAGTTAGGAAAGAGTAGGTTACTAGGAGAATCCTCCTAGAAATAGAGCTCTAGGCTTCCTAAACGCTGCCTAACTAGTTCCGGAAAGAGTAAGAATATAAGATTATTATATATATTACGTAATAATTGAACTAAACTAGCTAGTTTACTTAGTAAGCTCCGCTAGTTATTACGTAATAATCGAACTAAACTAGCTAGTTTACTTAGCAAGAGCCGCTAGTCTATACGCAGATTAGTTAAGACTTTACTTAGTGCCCTTTCTATAATATTAGCATCCTTAATCGTTCCTAGCTAGCTTCCTATTAGCGCCCGAAGCTACCTACTTAGCTCTCTACTTAGTCCCGTAGCTATCCTAAAGCTTCTCTTACTAGCATCCGTAAGTGCCCCGAAGCTTCTAAGACTACTTCTACTAGCCCCGGAAGCTATCCTAGTAGTCCTAGAACTAGCCTTAGAGGCTCCCGGAAGTAGCCTAGAGCTCTTACTAGCAAGATCTAGCTACCTAAATAGATACTCCCTTAGCTCTATAAGGCGCTTCCTAAGCTTATTCTACCCTTATTTGCTTCGATGCTTTATAGGAGCTTTATTATAAGAGAACCCTATACTATAAGAGCGGTCTTTAGCCTTAGAGTATACTAATTTATATAGTATAGTAGATAAAAGCCTTTTCTAGAGGTCCGGGTTCTACGTAAACTTATACTAGAGGCCCCGGTAGAGGGTGTTATTAGACTTCTAGCTAGGTTAAATTAGCAGAGATAATAGAGGGACGTTCCGAACTTGTTTCCTAATAAATTCTCTTATCTCGTTATAAGCCCCTAAGCCTTTAGGATCTATATATAACTCTACGAGAAACTTATACTAGGCTATATAGTTAAAGACTAGTCCTTCGAATTTAGGATCTCTAAAGTAGAAACGGTGCTAGTAGCTAAAATAGTTATACTTGCCTTTATTCTTAAAGAAGATAGTTTTGCTATAAGAATACTTATAGATAGGCTTATTAAACCGGTCCTCCTCCTCTTTAGTAAGCTTTCCTACTAGTTTCTCGAGCATCTTATAATCTAGCGCCGTATTTACTCTAGGCACTAGTTTAGCTATCCTTTTTAGGATACTCTTTAGCTTAGTTTAGCGCGTTTTAGCTCTACCTATATTAGTGCTTAAGATCGGGCTAAAGCGGACCTTAGTACCTAATCTTTTCCCGACTTATAAAGAATATTATCGACTGTTCTATACCCGTTATTGCCTACTATACTAGTAAAATAAACTAGGTTTCTACGATCGTTAGCAATTATACCTTCCTAGAAGCTATTATTATAGTTCCTAGAGGAAAGGCAGGTTCTTCGGGCCTACGGCCTTCTTAGAAGAGTTAGCGTCTTAAGATCGCTAGTAATAAAGAAAGTTATAAAGATAACAACTCTATATACCTCTACGCAGACGTTATAATATATCCTAATAAAGGTAACCTTACCGGAGATACTACGCATAGTAGCTATAATATTAGTCGAAATAGAAAGCCTTAAGCTCCGAGCCCTCTTATAGCTTATAATTATGCTCTCCGCTCCCTTATTAATTAGGATATCGTATACCTATCGAGCCTCTCTAAGAGTCGTATAGATATAAATACTTAGAATAAGTAGGTAGTCCTTATAGAAGTCTAGAAGAATACTATCCGGGTCCGTATATAGCTTAGAAGCAGAAATGTATAGCAACGCCTCTATACTAGAGACTAGCCGAACCGAGAGATCTACTACTATTATAATAGTAATCTCTAGCATATCTTAGTAAATAATCTCCTCGTCCGCTTCCTTCTAATTAAGAGAAATAGATAAAGGCTATATTTTAGTATTATTCTACTTCTTCGCATCGAACTAGACTTCGTCGTCGCTTAGCTCCTCTTAGTTATTAACTAAGGATATCTATTCTTCCTCGGGCTGCTTAGAAGAGTCGAAAGAATCTATTAGAAAAGTATTAATCTCTAGCTCTCTATACCGATAAAGGCCTATATCGACCTTATTATTATCCTCGCTCTCTTCCTTTCTAGGCGCTTCGCTATCTTTATTAGAATAGTTAGCGGAATTATACTCCTATATCCTATTATAGATCTAAGCGAAGTTAACTACGAAGGTAGCTATACTATCTAGCCTCTATTTTAATATATAATAGCGCTTAAGTATAGCGCTATAGGATAGATCTATAGGCTTCCTTCTATATAGGAACCGACTAAGAGCCTACTGCCCGAATAGCTACAATTCTCCGAGCTCTATAACTAGAGGTGCTCTAAGGAGCCTATTAGACTAGAACGCTTTCTATTTGTCTATAGGAATAGCCTTCTTAAGTAGGTTATTTAACCTCTATATCTTCGGCTTAGCCCTCTACGCTCCTTTCGCTTTGCCTCTAGAAGGGACTATAGGACTAAATTAGGCATTCTGCATTTTTGCATCCTAGGAATTCGGAACTACTAGAGTCTAGAATCTTCCCTATATCTAAGACGAAGCCGCTTCTTAAGACGAGCTTAGTTTACCTCTACGATAATATTCTATTATTTCTAGTAGTACTTACTCTCTATAAGAGTTGCTTGTTTCCGTTTTAGTAGCTTGCTTCTGCTTCTCTATATTCGCCTTTATAGCTTTTATTAGAGACGCAGTTAGGCGAGAGGGATTCTAGATAGTTTTCTAAGAGAACCGTATAGCTATATAGGTAGCGTTATAATCCTCTTTATCCTCTTCTTCTCCTAAAATAAAAAGAGATCCTATAGGCTCGCATTCCTCTATATACTTTATAGTTCTAAACCTAGCTATACTAGCGTTAATTAAGACGGGACGTTTACGCTAGTTAGACTTCTACGAGGCTCGTAGAGTATTAAAGCTAATATATTTGCTAACGTTAATCGGACCGATAGCTTATTTAAGAGCTAGGAGAACAACCTTTAATTAAGGAGACTTTTTATTCTAACTATACCTAAGAGGTCTTATTTCTCCGCTAGCTCGGCTAGGATATATTTAGCGAGTCTTATCCTTATAGAGAAATTCTTAATCTAGAAGCTAATTAAAGTAGGGACAGTCTCTACTATAGTAGCCTTCTAAACTATACTTCTAGTAAGTAGTACCTATCTTAATTTCCGAGGTAGCGTAGGCTATAACTATAGCCTAGATCTCTAGTGCTTCCTTATCCTTTTAGCTACTACGTAGGAGTCTATACGCAGGTTCCTAGTTCTTTAAAAGAGTAAGGGCGAGGGCAGCTAACTATTTAGTTAGCTTCTTAACGTTAGGGCTTACCCTAGATATAGCGCTTATTGCTACGGAGACTAGATTTAGGCGAGAGGTAGTATTTCTTATCGCTTTAACTAGCTTTCCTACTAGAATAGAACGATTATCCTTATATAAGGCTTTATCGGTTTTATTCTTTCGCAACTCGGCTTTTATAGCTAAAATTACTCTTGCAAAGTTATAAAACGTATAGGGACGATTTATATTTAGGTTTGCTTTATTCTAAATCTTCTTTCGCATAAGCTTAGATAGAGGCTTTAAAAACATCTAGGTACGGCTAAAGTTGTCTAGATCTTCTAAAGGAATTATAGTAGAAGAGATCTCGAAGTTCCGAATATACTCGGAAATCTCCTCTAGCTTATTTAGCTTCTATAGGGATAGCTAGGAAAGGTACGACTAATCTTCGAGTATGCGCTAGCTATTAAACTCGCGATACTCTTTAAGAAGGCTGCTTTTAAATAGCCTATAGTTACGACTTTCGTATCCTTCGAGCTTCTTAACTATAGAACGCTAATATCGATAAACGTAGCTAACTAGCTTCTCGACTTTAGCAGCTTTATCGCCCTAGTCGCCTCTATAAGTTTAGTATAGGTCTTTAAAACGCTTAACGAACTTAGTAACGTCTAACCCTTCGAAGTATCCTATCTCCTTAGAACTAGGCAAAGGTATAGGAGGTCGGCTTATAGAAATTAAGGCTTAAAACTGCTCGACGCTTAAGCTAATAGTAGTATTAATAGGGAGTTATAGTCCTATAGCTCCTCGTCGATAAGAATAAGTATTACCTATTCCTATCGTTCTATTAGGATAAGCTAAAAGGTTAGCAAAGCCTAGAGAGCTTCTGCCCGGTCGTTTAACTCCTCTATTAGGTCCGACAAACTAGGTAGGCTAGTAACGGAACTCTTAATTGCGATCCTCTATACTAATATTATCCGAAATACTGCTAGAGTTAATAGTAGTATCTAGGTTATTAGTACCGGCAGAGAAATCGTTATTTTAGTCGTTTAGTATATTTTTAGCCGAAGGTTAGTAATAACGAACTAAACTAGCTAGTTTAGTTAGCGTTAGGTAAAGTTAGTAGTAATAGTAGTACTAGTTTATTATATAATAAAAGGAATATTCTTGCTAAATTAAAAACAAAACAAGAAATAGAAACTCTAGATCTAGATATAGCAAAAGGAAATTCGTAACTTTGTAAATTGCAAGTAAGGGTAGCTAGTAATACCTAGTAGTTACCTATAAACTTTCCTAGGGGTCGGTTTCTTAGTCTATCCGGCTCGTAATACTTCCGGCCCGTATTATTTTAAACATCCGGCCTATCGGTAATCCCTCTATACTATATCTTTCTAGAGCCTTTAGGCAATCTCCGATAGGGAAGTATAGGGGCCGTTCTAAGCCTATACTAAATATAGGAAGAGCTAATTAAACTCTCCTAAAACTAGGGGTAGCTAGTAATACCTAGTAGTTACCCGTAATACTTTCCTAGAGGTCGGTTTCTTAGTTTATCTAGCTTATAATACTCCCGACCTATATTATTATAAACGTCTAGCCTATTATTAATTCCTTAGTGCTATATATTTCTAGAGCCTTTCGGCAATCTTCGATAGGGAAGTATAGGAGCTATTCTAAGCCTATACCTAATATAGGAAGAGTTATTAAACCCTTCCGAAAATAGGGCAACCGAAGTTGCGAAATATAGCCTTACGGCGAAACTAGGGAGTACGAGTAGTAATACGATCCTATATCCTTTCCCTAGCTCGCTAAACTCCGTATAGCTCGTAATATTATATTTCTCGGCTATCCTAGCTATAATAACCCCTCTATATAGGCATAGTAACCTTAAGCGAATCCTCGGAAAGCTATAGATAAGCTATACCGTTAGCCTTCTATAACTAATCGTCGGCGTCTTAAAACACCGTCGATTCTAAGTCGTAATAGGACTAAGGGTTTATAACTTTCTTAGGGTTAAAGGCTATCTCTATATAGAAGGTAGCCTTAATGCTCTTAAGTACTTCCGAGTTTTCTAGTTCCGCCTAGGCTTATATATAATAAAGTGCGTTCTAGCGGCTTGTCGTAATTAATCGCTTGCTTCTCGTATCGTAGTTCGTACTATTAGACTATAAGTAACTTCTTTCTTCTATTTATATTTCCGGTAGTTCTTATCCGTAGAAGATATTATATAGCCCTACCTTCGGCTCTATTTTAATGCGTAAATCCTATACTACTCTAACTAACTTATAGCCGACTAGGCGTGCATATCTATATCGCTAAGGCCTAATAGCCCTAGAATTAGGCGTATAGTAGTCGTATATAGCGTAATAACGCGCAGTTCTCGTCTCTCGTCTCTAGGTAGCTAGGCTTAGGAATCCTCGTAAGCACTATAGTTTAGATCGAGTAACGGCTACGCTCGCAGTTACGCTTCTACGTTTAGCTTACGAACCCTTATATTAGCTATATCGTCTCTCGTAATAGCTAGCAGAGCGGGTACGCATAGAACGTATAATAATACTAGAACTATAAATAAGAAACGTAGGGTAGATAATTAATTAATATAGAGGAGAGCCTAAGCTCGCGCTTTTATAGGCGCCTAAGCTGCTAAGGATATGCGGTTTCCGCCTATTACTAGTAAGGCCTAAGGCCCCTAACTTCTAGCTTTACTTCGCTCTTATAAAGATCCTTACGTAGTTAATACTATACGGAAGATATAATAAGGTTATATACTATAGACGAACTTACTAGGTCGCCTACTATAAAGAATATAAGGCACGTTATCGAGCTCCCGGCCTATAAGAGAAGATAGATAACCTAAAATTTTGCAATTTAGCTAGCTAGGTAGCGTAGCTCGTTATACTAATAGAATATAAGTACCTTATAGAGCTAGCTATAAGAGTTTAAATATAAACTCTATTTATAGAGTATTAGCTCCTACCTACGAGAATATAAAGCCTAGTTATCTTAAGGTATAAAATGCCCTAGTCTTCTACGTAGTGTTTATAAAGTATATTAAACTAAATCGAAAGTCTAAACGTCTCTACTCTATATACTAATTAGATTAAGCTAGAGGTAGATATAACTACTTTCTAGTTTACTGCTCGCTTATAACCTTTATTCTAAAGACTTCTCTCTAAAAGATCCTCTAGCTCGAGAAGATAGATTTCTTAAAAGAAACTCTACCTAGACGGCTTTATAGATTATATGCCTAAAGTTAGTTATAGACCCTTAATAAAAGGATAGACTAGATCTATAGCAACTGCTACGTAGTTATTAAGGTCGAAAGGGTTTTTTAGTTTAATATCTAATCCCGGTTTTAAATCTACTTCTTCGCCCTACGGTATTCTCCCTAGCTACTAACTATAGACCGAGAACGCTAGACTAAACTCGATTATATACTAGTCGCCTTAGATATTAATAATCCTAGTAGGAAGATAGAGTTGCAAATTACTAATATTATAGTAGTAAAAACGGAAATCCGGGTATATAATAGATGCCTCGATAGTATTACCGATATAGAAGCGACGATAGGGTTAAATATTATAAATATTTAGATTTCTACGCTATAGCCGCTAGATTCGTCGCGTACCTTTTCTAAGTTATATAAACTATTCTTCTAAAAAAAACAGATTTATATTATTAGTCTTAGTTAGTCTATTATATTAGCTAGCTTATATTTCGTCGATTTCGCCTTCTTTTAGTAAGCTCTTCTAATCGATATATTCGATCTCGTCGCCGTTAACTACTATAACTTTTAAATCGTACTAAAACCTATTATACTCGATCTAGCCGCACGAGTTAGAAGCGTATCTTAAAGAGGTTAGAAGTAGTGCTCCTATAATATAGTACGTACCTAAATCTTCTTACTAATTTTCGGTAGGTAGGTAAATACCTTTAAAGACCCTAATAGCATATAGTTAAATCTTAGTATAGTAGAACAAAAGGAGTCGTTATTTACGTAGAACGTACTATCGGACAAAGTCTTTAGAGGCTTTATATAAAATTTAAAAGAATTCGAATTATTATAGGCTATAATAATATATATCCTACCTTAAAGCGCTCTAAATTCGATAATGCGAAGATTATAGCTCTAGATATAATCGTCCGAGTCTAGCTTATAATAGATAGATAGTATACTGCTAATAGAGAGGCCTACGACTAGACGAACTTACTTAGATAGACTCTTCCGCTTAATTTAGCTAGTTTAGAGGTAGCGAACGTATACGTAAATATCTCCGGCTATTTAATTATAGTATATAGCTATAGCATCGCTAATAGATTCTATAGTATCTCGTATAGTAACAATCCTAAGTTTAGTAGGCGTTAGAATAGCTATAATTTAAGTAGATATCTACCTAATATAATTAGAGGAAGACTTAATCGCTGCTAGTAAGGCAAGGTTATCTAATACTCTTACGTATTCGATAAGCGCCCTATAGCTAGCGTTCTCGAAGACTAGCCTCCTTAAGGTATTAAATAAGAAACGATCGTAGATTAGAGAGAAATAGTCCTTAGGTTTAATATAGCCTTTATATAATAGGTCGAGAGCTAATCGTAGAGCCGGAAGCTAGAGAGGGCATATAGTAGATAGACGACGTATGCTACTTTAATTAATAGAATAACGAGACTCTTATAGATATAAGTCGTTAATTTTCCTACTTCGAGTAATTCTAGTAGGCATCGTTTTAAGAGTAAAGGACGTTTCTATCTTATATATAAAGCGAGCCTAAGAGATATAATACGTCTATTAAGAAAGCGATATATTAGTAAAATATCCTATATAAGCAAATAAAAGTAGAATAAGCGTAATACTTTAGCAAAATTACCTTATAGTAAAGAGCTAAGGCGGGAAGTTAGCTTTTCTAAAATCGGTCTTTCTAGAATAATACTCCTTCTAGGTTCTAAGCTTAATAGTCTTAAACGGCCGTCGCGTTAGGAAATAGAGTTATCTCTTAAAGCTAGCGCTCGAGATTTTTGCATTTCTATATAAGATTTCCTACTATTCGGTCGATGCTCGTAAAACCTATATATATATATATAAGTCTAGTAGATTATCGGGCAACGTAGTACTTTTCGTAATAGTATTCTTCTATAAATATCTCTTATATAATTAGAGGCCTAATATAAGTAAAAGGGACAGAATGCTAGTTATCTTCTAAAGTTGTTTAGCTTTGTTCTAAATATCTATAAGAATGCTAGAAATACGAGCGAAAAGTACTACCTACCTAGCGAAGCTTCTACTATTTCTCGTAATATTCTATATTGCAGATATTATACTAGTAGCTTCGACGCCTAGGACTCTTATATACTTGTTATATAACTCTTAAATACTCTTTAAGATATCTAGCATTTTTACGAACTCTAATAAATAGGCTAAGGTAGCGTCTTTCTCTAATCTCTTAAAAATGTTTAATAGAGCCTTAAGCTATATAGTAAGTAGTAGAAAATCGTTACTATAGTGTTTTATAGCTTTAATTCGTTTATAGATATTATTCCCTAGACTAATAAAGATAGTTATAATAGCTAGGACATCGCTAGCCGATATAATTTATATTCGATTAGGAAGGGATTCTAGTAGCTAGCGAGCTTTCCTATAGTACTGCTAGTATACTACTTAGGTTTAGCTATAATATAGAATAGAAACTTTAGAAGGCTATATAGGGAGCGCTTTACCTCTTAGCTAATCTATAGGTAGAAGATAAAAGGGAATTAGATTATAGCTCTTCTTAAAGAAAGTAAATAGTTAAGAAGAATTTGTCTATTACTTAAGAATCGTTGCGCCTAAGTATACAAATCGTAATTCTATAATAAACTTAATATTTTAAAGTAGAGATAGATTTTGCTAAGCTTTATCTACGTGCCGAAAGTCGCTCTAAGCTAGCTATATATATAGCAAAATTACTAATTTAAGTTAATCCTCTATCTATAATAGGTCCTAAAGAGAAGTTACTTTATAATAATAGGGCGCCTAGTAGTAATAAACGTATAGTAGTACTAGCGCGTCTGCAGTAGATACTATAGAACTTACCTAAGAGCTAACCTAGTATTAATCTACGTAAAGGCTTTAGGCGCCGGAGATAGTCTTAGTATTTTCTACTATTATATTAGTGCGATAAGCTGCTAATTTTAAAGCAGCATAGATTTATTCTATATATATGCCTCTAAATATAAGGACGTAGGGACTCTATAGATAGGTTTATAGTTATCTCGATAACTAGCCGCTTCGTATATTCGAGCCTAACGTATAACTTAGCTTCTATAGCTTTTAGACTAATTAAAATTCTATAATATAGGCCCTTTTTCTTAGCAGTGCCTTTTTTAATATTAACTATCTTTCTACGCGTAACTATTAATATATCGCGGAAGTAGTATTAAACCTCTAAGCCCGTCCCTACGCGTAGCACTAAAGTTATTATATATATTATACTATACTTTAATAAATAAGTTGCCTAAAGCTATAGGTTACTTTTAACCCTTATTATCCTAAAATTAGTTAGTAGAAGCATATTTATAATGCTTTCTACTATCTATAGAGCGGACTAGTAGAAAGATTAATTCTAGAAGTATAGCGGCTATAGGCTTCGTTTAGTAGGCTAAACTTATAGGCGTAGACGTACTAGCCTCGTAGGAGCGTTAACTTAATACGTCTCGGTTAGTATACCCTATTTCTAATTTAAAGCAGTAGGTTACGTAATATAATACTACTATACGTATAGCAAATTGCAACTAGTTAATAGTTAATACTACTTATATTACTGCTGCTAGGGGACGAGCAGATAAAGATTAGGAGTTCGAGTTCGATATTCTTAGTACCGTTCCTATACGTCGATTACTACGACTAATAGCGTAACGAAGATATAGGATCGTATTATATAGATTATATATTATTTACCTTTTATAAGAGGGAGGATAAGATAGGTATTATACGCAGTAGAAGTAGAGATAGTAGGTAGGAACTAACCGAGTTAATTATATTAGTTAGTTATAGGTTGCACCTTCTCCTAAGATATATTCCTCGATAGGTTATATAACCTAATATTATATAACCTATATTACCTAACCCTAGAACTAAACTAGGTAGTTTAGTTCGGCTAGTATTATATAACCTATATTATATAACCCTAGATCTAAACTAGGTAGTTCGGATCGGTTCTTAGGTAGTACTAACTAGACTGCACTTCTTAATACTCCTACTTAGGCTAGGTAGTCTTCTACCTATACCTCGCATTTATTTTCTAGTTTCTCTCTAGCACCTAATAATCTATTATAATATAGGGATAGAACCTTCCTGCCCCTTTCTTATATAAGCTAGAGCTATCTTATAAACTCCTAAAACTATAGCCTATTCTTTAGTTTAGTTAGGCTATTAGCGACTATCTCCTTTATTAGAATATATTCTACTATAATCTTTCTCTACTACTAGAGATGCCTAATATAGTTATATGCAATATTAATATACTTAGATCTCTTATAGATATGCGCATCTTTAATAAGTATTAAGGCTACTTAGTTGTCCTCTATAATCTGCACTAGTATTAGCTCTCTTACTATATTAGAATAGGCTTTAATAGTTAGCTAAAATAGGCATTCTTCTACTAGCTCTATATAGTCTATCTCTCTTAAGAGAGCTGCTAGGAATTAAGATTGCTTTGCATATATATTTATAGCTATATACTTAGCTTCTATTATTAATATTATAATAGACTTTTGCTTCCTGCTTATCTAAGAAACTAGGGCTCTATAGAGGAAGAAGATGCTTCTAAGGATTAAGACTCTATCTGCTTTGTCTATTGCGTAGTTAGAGTCTAAGTATCCTATTAGTCTCCTACTACCTTTCCTAAATATTAATCCTAGGTCTTAGGATAACCTTAGGTATCTTGCTAGTTTCTTTAGAGCTTATATATGTCTCTTAGTTAGGTCTAAGACATATAAGCTTAGCCTCCTAAGAGAGAAAGCAATATCTAGTCTTATTATAACTATAGGCTATATCTAGGTACCGGTTTAGCTCTAGTACTCGGTCCTATTTCCTCTCTTATTATATAGGCCTATTAGTTTTAGGCTTTTATAACTGTCTATTAGTAAGAGAGTTAGATTAGCTATATCTTTAGTTATTCCTAGCTTTGCAAGGTTCTCTTAAATAAAGTGTTTCTAATTAAGCTTTAAAGTTCTAGCTTATCTGTCTCTTATTAACCTTATCTTAAGGATCTTCTCTAGTTCTCTAAGATCTTTAATCTTAAATACCTTACCTAGCTATTTCTTAAACTAAAGCATATCTTCTAGCTTTAGTGCTGCAATTAGAATATTATCTATATAGGTTAGGATTAGAATATTCCTTTTCTAGTAGATAAGAAGGTATAGGTCTACTTCTAATTATATAAACCTAATTTGTTTTAACTTCGAGATATAGAGTTTGTTCTAGTCTCTTGCTACTTACTTTAGTCTATATAAGCTTCTTAGAATTTATAGGACTATATTAGGTAGAATCTTAACTCCTAGTAGTAGAATTATAAAGATTTCTTCTTAGAGTTTGCTCTTAGTAAATGCATTATTTATATCTACTTAGTAAAGTTCTAGGTCCTTTTTATAAACTATAGCTATAAATACCCTTAGGGTATTATACCTAACTATTAGTATAAAGGTCTCCTAGAAGTTAACTTTAAATTTCTAAGAGAAACCTCTTGCAACTAGTCTTGCTTTAAACTTTTTAATAGCTCTACTAATTAATCTTTTTATATTAAATACCTACTTTAATATTATAAGGTTTGCTCCCTTTAGGGGAATAACCTCTATCTAGGTATTATTGCTTCTTAATATAGTTAGCTCTTTCTAGACTATATCCTCCTATATATATCCCTATTTAGGGTCCTAAACTGCCTCTTTATAGGACTTTAGAATAGGCACCTCTTATCTCTATATAGAGACTTAAGAGGCAAGTGCTATAAATGCAGACTCTTAGACCTCTAATAGGGCTTTCTAGATCTACTTCTAATCTTAGCCTTAGACTTAGCTAAGGAATGCCTTATAATACTTAGCACTTAGCTCTTCCTCTTATCTATATTCTCTCTATCTCTTTTAAAGCACTTGTCTTATAACTATACTATAAGCTTTTAGCTTTAGAGCTAGTTCTTTATCTAGAATAGATCTTTTTCTCTTTTAGCCGTAAGTCTAGTTCTAGTCTCCCTTCTAGTCCTTATTTTCCTTTCTTAGGTTCTACTCTATAGCATTTAGGACGAGTATAGGTACGCTATCTGCGTTATATAATAGGCGAACCGAACTAGCTAGTTCGGTTAGATTATATAACCGCCGAACTAAACTAGGTAGCTTAGTTACTACCTGCGGTCTATTTCTAATTTTAGCATTTGCATACCTAAGGTTTTCTTCTTCTAGATCCTCTATCCTCCGGTACTCCTCCTTATCCTTTAGTAGAGATAGCAACTATATAAAGAGTATCTAGCTTAGACCTATAGGTTTAGTTGCTATAGCTATAGGTATAGTAGTCGTAGGTAGTATAACTGCTATTAGCTTCTTTAGAGGTCTGCTAACTAAGTTTCTAATAGGTGTATTACTTGCTTAGTTAAGCTTAGAAACATTTAGCTCTATATCTCTTCCTTTCTTATACTTAAACTAAGTAGTAGTGCTATAGGCTTTAATAGCCCTTATATTAGGCTTCTAGAAGAGCTATATTTTAGTAGTATTAGGAACATATCTAATAAACATAGCATCCTTGCCTCTATTTATTAGTTTATCCGACCTTATTCTAGCTAGATAGGACTTAGAGTCTATATAGACTACTACTTTGCAACCCTAAACTCTAAAGTATAATATAGAGGGTTAAATGCCTAAAAAGGCTTCCTTAGGTAACACTTTTTTTGTTTGTTTGTTGTTTGTTTATTCCATTTACGTCCTTTAGGAGTCGAAGACTATGTAGGACGGGAGCTGCAGGCAGCTGCCGGTCGGTTTCTATTCTAGGGGTGTCTTGTTCGTGCTACGATATACATTGTAGGCCGATGCCTAAGAGGGCTCATTCGAGCAGAAAGAGAGAAAGGAAAGGGAGGGTAGGTTCCCAGGTTGGTGTCGGAGTTCTAGTCGGTTGTCGGAGTCCTAGTCGGTTGTCGGAGTTCCAGTTTGTCGGAGTTCTAGTCGGTTGTCTTATTTTTTTTTTTTTTCCAAAATTCCAGAATTTTGGCCTTGCTAAGCTTGTGCGCCTTGGCACTTGCTTGGCACCTAGCGCCAAGCCTACAAATGTCGAAATAGAGGTGTCTATCGTGCTAGCAGAGCCGTCGTACTAGCAGAGGCAGGTAGTTCGGTGTCGATCGAGGTGCAGAGAGCCTTCCCACCTATCTTCTCGTGTTTTCTAGAGAGCCCCGTACCCTCTAGATCGCATGGTTTCCAGTCGGGGAGAGTCTGCCTTTGTCCCTCCCTTCTGCGGCCCTTTTTAGCAGTTTTAATAGTCTGTCTCTTTGCCCTAGCAGCTGCCTCTCGTCTCTGCCTTCCTACTTGTCTCTGTCTACGTCTTCTCCTTCTCTTCCTTCGTTTGTCGGTAGGTGTAGGTTATCGGTTTGGATTCTTAGGTTTTGCGGTTGTTCTCGGCTGCGTAGCGATAGCGGAGAGTCGTCTTGTCTTGTCTTTGCCCTTATACTTTGCCAGCATACTCTAGGAGTACCTGTTTCCACCTGCGGCCGCGTAGAGGCGTATAATAGGACTTCGCAGGCTTAGGTAACACTTTAAATCTATTAATTTCTAGGCTATTAGGAAGAGAATTTCTAATAACTATATAGGCTGCTAAGGCTTCTAGCTAGAATTTAATAGGTATATAAGCATCTTCTAGCATTGCTCTTATATAATCCTTAGAGGTTTAGATTAACCTCTTAACTACTCTATTCTAAATAGAGTTATATGCCTTAGTCGTATAGAAGGAAATTCTATATTTCTTCTCCTACTACTTTAGTATAGTAAGAAGCTCTCTTGCTCTATTACTCCTTATAATCTAGAGGGGGTTTCCTAATTATAGCTTAGCTTTTACTTTCTAGTCTCTAAGGATACTTAGTATATCTTCCTTAGACTTTATAGAGTAGGACTATTTCTTTCTTAAGAAGTTGTTAACGATCTTAAGCTACTATTTATATCCTAGCCTAGAGATAGGCAAAGGGCTATAGATATTAATAGAAATAAGAGATAGCCTTCGAGGCTTTCTCTTAGTTTCTCTTCCTCTATGTTTTTTTATCTTTGCTAAGGAATATACTCTATAAGGCTAGTGCTCCTTTAGAATAGAAATCTAAGCCTTTAAGTTAGATACCTTATAT
This sequence comes from Cercospora zeae-maydis, assembly GCA_023512815.1. NCBI lineage: Eukaryota > Fungi > Ascomycota > Dothideomycetes > Mycosphaerellales > Mycosphaerellaceae > Cercospora > Cercospora zeae-maydis. The sequence goes on along the minus strand of JAKLWY010000001.1, from coordinate 4,100,398 downwards.
AGGTTTCTAAGAAGACCCTCTCTAAAATATGCAAGTCTCCTATACTAAAGCTCCTACTATTCTTAGGAATTCTCCTAGGCTTTAAAGGCATAGGCTTTATTCTCTTAATTCTAATTAAGGCATAGCATTGCAAGTTTCTATAAGGCCTTATTAATCTCCTTAATAAATAGCACTTCTCCTAATAGTTTTATCTAGATAACTAGTTTCCTAGATAATAAAACAAGTATAAACTTTAGTAGTTAAATACTATACTACTAGCTAAATTAGCTCTAAGAAATAAGATTAACTCCTAAGCTAGGTATAAAGAGGATATCCTTAAGTATAGTCTGTTTTCCTCTTCTCCTACCTATTACTACGTCTTCTATATATATAGCTATTAAATAGCTACTACCGACCTTAATCTACTTTTTCCTCTAGAGAGGTTTTAGTTCTCTAAAAAGTAGTTTCTAGTTAGTTATATATAATAAAGCGCAAGAGTTAAGTAGCTATCTTAATAGTATATACTTGCCTTTTACTTCTATAGTTAAGTATATAACTTTATCTATATTATTATCCTCTAATAGAGATTAAGATGCCTTAGATATTACTAAAGGTTCTATATCTTCTTAGGCAGTATAAGCCTTCTTAGAAAACTTCCTTAAGCTTTATCTTTTCTTAAGGGATTAGACTTTTAGGTTAAGTTTCTTTACTATATCTTTTAATGCTTCTTTATCTAGTAAGAATCTCCTTCTAAAGCTACTCTCTCTAGGTAGTATTCTTCTCTTTTCTACCCTATAGCTCTGTCTCGGGTTAATAGTTCTCTTAGCTTTATTAAGGTACGGATACTTAGTAATACTTCTAAAATATTCCTAGTTATATAGGTAACATTTTAGTTTCGTGCCTTAGATCCCTCTTTCTTTAGCAAATATTGCTATTTCTTAGGACTAGTGCCTATACTATATTAACTCCTCTGCTTTAAGGAGTTAGAGGATTTCCTTAGAATCTAGGTTCTTCTAGGCCTAGATAGTTTGCTTTATGCTTTTATACTCTGCTAAGAGTATAAAGAGCAGATGCTTAATTCTTATGCTAGGAGTCTTATAATATAACTCCCTCTTATTAATCTCTGCAATCCTTTTCTTAAGGTTACTAAGGTAAACCTATAATTTCCTAATTATATCCCCTAGTTCTATCCTAAAGGTTATAAATTCTTAGATAATGCCTATTATATAGGCCTACTAGACCTTACTATACTTTTTATGCAGTTTTGTCTAGATATTATATGCCCTTATCTTATCTATTACCTTATCTTAGTTATCTGTCCTAAGGCTCTCTATTAAGATATATATTGCCCTTATATTATCCTTCTGCTATTTTAGGCTAAATTCTAAAAAGGCTATAGCCTTTCCCTTACTTAATAAGGCCTTAGATAATTCTAAGGATAGGGTAAGATTTATTAACCCCTTTAAGTCTAAGATTGTCTAGAAGATTTCCTTTCCTCCTAGGATATTTTCCTGCAGCTTAAACTAAAGCCTCTAGTTCTCTCTTATTAAGAGAGGTGTCCTTCTCTTGCTATTCTTACTTATTAAATCTATTTCTACAAAATTAAACAAATAACCTAACTCTAGAAAACATAAGCTCTTTTAATCTAATAGTAGTTTCTAGATAGCTGCTTTCCCTTATTACTAAGACTTTTCTCTCTTAGCTAAGGTATCTAAGGACTCTTCTCTCTTAAGGGAGTTAGTTAGGTTCTTAGGTAGAGAACCTCTAAAAGATCTACCTTCTTAGAAGGGCACTCCGGCTAGTTCTAAGGTATTAGTAGTACTAAGTGCTTAGGCCTAGTCTTATCCTTTTAGGTACTATAGCCTAAGGCTTACCCTTTTCTCTTTATACTCGTCTAATCTTAAGTATGCCTTACTAGGCTTTTCTCTATCTTACCTGCCCTCTAGGAACTTCTAGTTTATAACTAGGATCTTCTAGAGCTTCTCGGTAGTATAGATAGGATATGCCTCTAGTCTCCTATATGCTCTTTTCCTACTTCTCTACCTAGTTAATACTATAGGTCCTGCAAGAGGTAACTAGTATTACTTTAAGGAGAAGAAGGCTAACTCTTACTACCTAGGGCCTCTCTATAAACCTAGGCTTATAACCTATTGTTTACCTTTTATAAGAAGAAGAATAAGATAGGTATTATGCGCAGTAGAAGTAGAGACAGTAGGTAGGAACTAACTAAGTTAATTATATTAGTTAGTTATAGGTTGCACCTTCTCCTAAGATATATTTCTTAGTAGATTATATAACCTAATATTATATAACCTATATTACCTAACTCTAGAACTAAACTAGGTAGTTTAGTTCGGCTAGTATTATATAACCTATATTATATAACCCTAGATCTAAACTAGGTAGTTCGGATCGGTTCTTAGGTAGTACTAACTAGACTATACTTCTTAATATTATAGTTTATTAAAAGCTCTCTACTAATCTAAATAATTTAAAGACTAGTAGAACCTATTTAAATAAAGGCAACGAACTAGATTACTACGAGTGCGGCCGTATATCTCTACGAATAGTAACGTAGCGTACTAGAAGAGATTCTTATAGATATATTAAGCAGAGAGCGACGATAGGCTTGCCTCGAATTAATTATAGTGCAGCTTAATAGGTCGAAGACCGGAATTTCGCATTTCCGAACTTGCATAAATTTAGCTTACTATTTTCGGAAGTCGTTTTGCGCTAGGCAGAAATGCGGAGGTGCGTGTTTTGCAGGTATTATATGTGTTTTAGGACCTCGTGTCTTACAAGCGAATAGTCTTCATTGGTCTAGTGGTTATGGTAAGTCGAGACCAACGGTTTGATATACTAGGTGAATCTCATTCTTGCAACAGATTTCCGCTTGTCAACACATCGACTCACAAGCGCGGGAGACCAGGGTTCGATTCCCTGATGGAGAGTTCTTTTGACAAAATTGTTTGTTCTTCATGCATCTTTTGCCGTGGTCGAAATTTGGTGTGACAGACCTCCCAAAGAGTATGCAAAAAAAATGCGAAGCGGAGACGTGCGGAAGCGAGGTCCGTGACCGTTCTCTTTTTTTTTTTAGTTGCCCAGCATGAAAGTCGATTTTCCAAGGCATCAATGTTACATTCAGCGTATGGCAGTTGACTCTTCCTCTATAGGCGTGCTAGGGTTTGAAGAACAGATTGTAACCTGTGTATCCGAAAGCCGCTGTTGCTATAAGAAACTACGACAGTGCAAGAGCTAGCCCTTCGCACAAAGTCTATTTCAGGCCACAGACGAGCGTTATGTTTTCAATGTTGAACGTGCTGCAGGCACGTGCGTTGGGCTGTGCCGTCGTTGCTGTTCGATCCGCAAAACCGTCTTCAACTTGGACGATGCTTCCTAACCCAATCTGTGGGCCGATGATGACATAGGCTGTTCAGGTTTACTAACTTAGGTGTGCTTTGCCCGTTCAGGGCGTAGGCATGTTTTTTGGGGGGCCGCTGAATGTTCGACTGCACTTCATATGTCCTACCAATCTCTCGCTAGACAGTGCGGAAACACTAGCTTCATGCTGTCTCTCCGTGTCGCATGGATCTATCGTGACGTCCTCGCAATTCTTCGCTGTCTCTGCAGCTGTCGAGACTGTCATTTTTTCGTAGCGATCTCTGATGTTCTTCGGTTTGGGAGAAAAGTTCTTCCGATTGGCCTGGTGTCTTCTCGCCTGCTTTCTGGCGAAGAATGGTGCCGTTCGGTTGAGATCCGAGTGACGCTAGGTACGGAACGTATGGAGCAGGGCAAATGTGTCAGAACCACGTGCGCATACTTTGAAATCACTCATTGGCTATTGTCCGGATTCCAGTCAGTAGTCACGCAACACCTCGCTTGGAACGAGGGGCAAGTACTGACAAAAGCCCGGATAGGGTTATTATATCAAGGAGTTTATTTCTAGTGTGTTAGTCTACAAGTCGCGGCAACACTTCAACCCATACTTACGGCAAAAGATATCAGTACGAAGCTAGAAATACGCATACTATACTCATCGCAGCTAAAATACGACAAACGAGATTAACGCACCAGATAGCATAGATCAACTTTGCCTACAAAGCCGCCTCGTCAAAACAGATCGTTATCGTCGTAGTCGCCGCCAAGGATTCCGGGAACTTGGGCTTATCACTCAAAAAGGGAACGAACCCGTTTGCATGCTCTTAGCTGGAAGTCAAACGTTAGACAGTATCTTTCCATCCACAAACCGCCGAGATTGCCGATATCCAACCTTGAGACATGGTGAGACAAACAATGTGGCGACACTCCACGCGACCAACACTCGGGGCCAGACCCTCGCAGATTGATTCGCGTTCGCTCGGCCTTCGACGCCGACCTGGACCTTCGTTCTATAAGACGTCGCTATGACCACGTGGCATGCAGCTCCACATCGCCCAACACCTGGGGAGCTCGCAAGGATGACCACAGAACACAAGGCACAACCACCTGCTCGGCGCCCAATACTCTGTGACGCGAACGTATTCGGCCGAGAAACCAACATCGATCGCAGACAATGCAAGCGAGTAGTTCCATTAAAAGTATTATGCCTTGGCCTATCCAGATCCGGTACATCGTCCCTACGACAAGCACTCCTCGATCTCAATTATGCCGACGTTTACCACTACGCTTCCATCCAGAACGAGAACCCTCGGGACGCTGATATGTGGCACGACGCATTCAACGCCAAGTTCCGCGGCATCGGAAAGCCTTTTGGTCGAGAGCAATGGGACCAGCTTCTCGGGCACTGCATGGCAATCACAGACACGCCGTGCATCATCTTCTGGCGCGAGCTGCTCGAAGCATATCCAGAGGCCAAAGTCATCTTGACCTACCGCGATACACCTGAGCAGTGGCATCGGAGCGTTAGCAGTTCTCTGATGCGCTTTGCGTTGCTACGGGAAGCACCTCGAACCTGGTTAACGAAACTGTTCATGTTCTTTCTGCCGAATGATGCATGGCGAGACAAGATGGAAGATGATTTCCTGGAGCATTCTGAGTTAATTCGTGTAGTATTACGGGACTATAAGAATGGCACGACGGAGGAGGGCGTGGCATATTACAACAGATATCACGAGGAGGTGAAGCAAGCGGTGCCCAAAGAGCGCCTGTTGGAAATGAACATTAAGGAGGGTTGTGAGTATTTCCTTATTTGCTGCTTTGTATCCGATCTTGCTGACTCCTTACCAGGGAAACCTCTGTGTGACTTCCTTGGCGAGGAGATACCGGCCTGGGACTTTCCACGAACGAATACCACGGATGATTTCCAGCGTAACATGGGAGATTGTGTGAAGTACTTCTATGGATCGGCGTTCTGGAATATGGCGAAGATGCTTGGCGGTGTCGTCGCTCTAGGTACCGCTGGCGCGGTGTGGTGGATGCGTTCAAGGCGGTGAAAAGTCAGTGCCGAGAAGCTGAGACATGGAGGACGATTTGGACTGGCAGGCGACAAGAAGGACAGAAGTCTCTTCGAATGACATTTCCGGCTTGCCTCAAGCATGGAAGGGAAGACAATGATAGGAGCAAGTGATACCCAGAGGCCTTCATTCGCTGACATTATATATTAGACGCAAGGTCAGAGCCTCAATTTGTGACTCTGCAAGGGACATACATCTTTCGCACCAGTAAATATGATTCTGCAGGGATTAGGACAGGAGCTTTTCAAATCCTAGCTTTTTGCATCACGAAATGATGCTCATCATTCGATCCAGTGGTATGGGCGATATTTTCTCAGCGGGTAAGCGCTTTGCCCGCCCAACTCTGCATCGATCCTCCATACCCTACCCCCCTGTGGACTGTAGGAGAGTGTATTCTGCAGGTATTTTACTATCTTTCACAGACTCTTTGACTTCAGCTGAAGCAGTGTCAAGTGTGCGCAGCGACATGATAAGAGGCCGCATGGTCATAGACAAGACGTAAAAGCAACCTTGTTCACCCGGCCCGGGCATGCAGTCGATCCAAGGCCCAAATCTAGCTAGTCTAGCTACCCCTGCTGGATGGAACAACAGACCATGCCGACCTCGCTTTCCCGTACTGCAAGAAATCCACGCTGAGGCGATCTAGGTGTTTTGGCTACGAGTAGGCCAATGAATCAATCATCGCGGTGATGCAGACAAGGTTGGATTCGAGGTTGATGGAAAGCGACATACCTCCTTCACTGTTGCTCACGAATCGTCACGAGCTCACAAAAATTTTCCCTGCTCCCAGAGCGGTGAGTGCCCGCCTCAAACCGCACCGAACCCCGGGACAGCGACCGTGTATGGTCGTGGGTGATTTTAGGTGCGATCCTGAAATTCTGGAACAGGGGTCGCCGTTATCAGGTACAGTAGATCGGCCAGGAGGTGTGTGACCAAATCATCATACCTGCGCATTGCCTCGATGCAGTTTAGCTGCTGTTACTAGCTCGTTTCCTGATCTTAGATAAGCATATGTTGTGCAGCTGGAAGATGGAAGATCAGTGAGACTCGATCTTGCACGGCTCACAGTAGTGGAGCGGAAATAGCCGGTTCACCAGGGATTTCAGGCACGTCTCTTCATGTACGCTACCTGTTCTGCATGCTCAAAAAACACACGTCAGGTCTCTGCTCTGGATTCGGGGTCATTTACGGGCAATGTTAAATTGCGAGCCACTTGCAATGAAGCTGAACATAGATACAAGGTTTCAAAATGGATTACGCAAAGGCAATTGTGCAGACGGACATCAAAGCGTTTAAGATGTACGTGCTCCGACTGGACATGGCTGTTCGACTTGCGCGCCTGGTATAGAGCGCTCGATCTGCTGCGCTTCTGTCGGCGGGGCCGACGCTCCCTGCACGCCCACCTTGCCAGACGGTATTGTTAAGACCTTCTTACAGTAAATGCAGGTGGCGCGCAATCTAGTATACGAAAGGTGGTTGCTTCATGCATTGCGTCAGCAAGAGCATGGTGTTCGTGTAGGTGCCCTTGCCGTTAGGCCCTTCGGCGTCGTGACCTTCCACCTTGTCCTCGATGCGTTCCTGCAAAGGACTCCGGGCTACTGTGTCAGCATCGATGGTTCTCTGACTTGGAGGCTTGGCCAGGCTGGAACCATTGAGCCACTCCTAGTGAAGATCCAGACAGAGGCGATCGGATTGTCAATTTGCGACAGGCATCACAGTATCGTTGACAACATGCATGGTAGACGCAGAGCCATGATCATGCTTCGAGCATGTGCTGCATGTACCAGCCCAGCTGACTGATCGACAGTTTGTCTCCACTTCAACCCAGATGTCTGCGCTGTTGGAAATGGTTTGGCATGCCGACAGCATCTGACAGGTCGATTGCGCTCCGGCACCGTCAAAAGGGCGGATATACATTATGGTACAGCGTCCAGAAAGGACGTGGTCGGCCCAGTGCCGGTAGCCTGGTAAAGTTCACGAGGGATGGTCGGCTATTGCAAGATGGAACAGGAATCTTCTAATGTTTCCAGAGCACTTGTGACGTTCAGGTTTCAAGTTCACCCTGAGACATGAACTGAATGATGAACTCATCCTCAAATAGGTCTTGAGCAGTTGGTCTCTCCTCTGGAAGCCATCTCAATATCTTCCGTATGAGAGCAAGAAGCAGCGCTCTGTCTTTGCCGGTCAGGCGCATCTCACCCGACTCGAGAGTCTGGTTCGGGATTGGAGTCGCGGCAATCCAGGGGCCTTCAAGAATTAGTCAAGCCAAGATGCAGAGCCACATGGTCCTGCGTGGTGGAAACTGTACCTTCAGAGTCCCAATATTTGCGGCATTGTATGCTGCGTTCCAAGAATGGTTTTGGGGGTGGTCCCAAAAGCGAGATCATCTGAGCAAAGTGTACCTCGTCGTTGAGGTGACCGTCCTTGAAGGGACTGAACAGATTCGCATCGAACCGGTTAGCCCCGGCAATCTACTAAGTTTCCTCAAGTGCTCGACAGTGGGCGGTTACGGACGATCTTCGCCACTCGAGACAGACGTACATTCAGCGTACTGGGAGGAGCTGCCACGGCTCAGCTGTAGCACTTACGGCGGCCATGGCTGTCGCGGAGGCGTACCTTCGCGCGCTTACATCGCACGAGCAAACGTCGTGCCTGAAAGGCGCTTTCAGATGCCTCTTAAGTTGATATGTTTGACACGATGGCCTATCGTGCGACACTGGCCCGACGTAACATTGGTTACTTGCGCTTGAGCCTTCACCCCGACTTGCGGCATATCTTAAAGGTCCTAGAGAACATGATGGAGTATATTTATCATCCAATAATACACGCGAAACACCTCAGCAACAAACCTTACCAGGCTTACCTCACGATAATACATTCGTCGAGTTCCCATCTCGCGACGCAGGAAAGGGAAAGTGATCGCTATCTCTAGAACCGGGGCAGACAAACAAATTAGCAGGATACTCGTTAAGGACGACGGACGCAGCTCCAGCAAACAACTTTTTGTTTTCTCTGCTTCGCTCCTCTTTGGGCGCGCTTAGATGTTCACAAGGTATTGGCAGTCTGGGTTGTAGCAGAGCGTGAGCCCGCTGGGAGTTCTGCGCCATCTCTCGGTCGACCTTCGCAGACACATGAAGCACAATTCAATGACATAGTCTAGTACTAAATGAAACAGTGATGTAGGTAATTAGTCGCCTACTTGCGCGCCAACCAACACCTCTTGCACATTATCGAGTGGTACTGTCAAAATCCGTTTCACGCGACTCGGAAATGCTGTTGATAAGACGCCGTCATGACGATAGCAAGGAGCCTCCGAAGGCTTATGCTTGCAGTATTGTACGGTAAGCACTGAACGCGCACCGCCTGAGGCTGGTGCAATTAGCTTCGATTGTCTTTACAGCACAGCATGAGGAACCTCACCATGCATGGTTCAGCTTCGCGAGATTAACCGGAACCCAACTGCAGACACCCATATATCCGGGGCCAGAGCACACGAGCGAAACAAAAGGCCTAACTTGAGAGGTAGAATTCATATTCTGGGTATGGGGGTACGTCCTGGGAGTAGAGCGAGAACAGAGTCTGGCTGTATTGGAGCCTGAGGCCAATAAGCTCTCGGAGCAACGTAAGGGCGGGGCCGACATTCGTTGTCCACCTCTCCCGCTATTTCGTTGACGAGGCCGACTGACTTCCCTCGTCACCTCTCCCGGCGCTCCTAAGAATATCACCGTCGCCATGGATATTCGCGTCCTCCAACTCTCTGACATCCCGCATGTCCAACAAACGAACATCACCAACCTTCCCGAAAACTACTTTTGCAAATATTACATGTACCATGCTCTGAGCTGGCCGCAGTTGAGCTATGTAGCAGTGGATGTACGTATAGCCCTGGCTACACCATTGAATCTGAAGATTCGAACATGATCTGATGACAATACGCCACAGGTTTCCCGTCCCCAAAAGACACCCTACGATGCGCCCAAAATCGTGGGCTACGTTCTCGCGAAAATGGAAGAAGACCCATCAGATGGGATACAACATGGACACATCACTTCCTTGAGTGTGATGCGAACACATAGACGTCTAGGGCTGGCGGAGAAACTTATGCGACAAAGCCGTGAGTTGCTACGTACAGAATAGGCGGGAGAGATTTGCGGAAGCTGACGGGAGCGCACAGAACGAGCCATGTTCGAGACTTTCGGCGCAAAATACGTCTCCCTCCATGTGCGCGAATCAAACATCGCGGCACTCTCGCTATATCGGGACACACTTGGATTCAAAGTTGTCGCAACAGAGGCCAAGTACTACGCCGACGGGGAAGATGCGTACAGCATGCGCATGGATCTAGATTTCTTGCGGGAGGAGGCGTTGGAAGAGGAGTCAGATGATGAGATCGCGAAGGATGAGGGAGACGAGGTCGGGAGTGCAGGCAAGGCAGGAGATGTTGCGCTGAAGGAAAAGAAGAGAAAGGTGAAGGTGGGGAGACAATTGGGTGTTGGAGAGCTGGTCGAGAGGAATGAGAGCTCGCAACCGGCCTGAGGGAGTGCCATGCATGCGAAGAGAAAGTTGAGCTACGAATAGTGACGACGCTCTCGATGAGCACGAAAGTCAGCTGGGTTGAGCGACTTGACGAGAGCTCGATCTGAGTCGGTCAACCTTCGCCATTACGAAGACGGGGCCAGTGGCACGAGATTGCCAGCCTGTGCGTCACCCGCACAGATTCGACTTCGGTCAATTCACTCTCCAGCGCAGTGTATAGCTTCAAGTGCTAACATTGATGATCGCAATAGAGAGCTCCACCGAAGCTGGCAGCAAAGCGAAATTTCCAGAGCTTTCTCCAATGCTGCCCACGAAGACACCTTGACACTGACATCGATCAGTAGGTCTCAACAACGTGATACACACGCCTTGTCTATCGATGGCCCAGAAAGCGCCAGCAAAGACGGGGCTTCGACCGAAAGCTCAACGATGCCATGATTTGCGTTCGCCTCCGAAGACTCCACCAGGCCGCAACATTTCTATTCCCCTGGAGTAAAAGACCGTTCGACAGATCCATTTTATCTGTCCTTGCTGGCTATACTCCAAGATGCCTATCGTGGGGGATTTAGCTGTCCAATTACAGGATTACAAAGGACAAGCTGTTAGGACTTTCCCCGATTTAGATGTTGAACCGCCTGCAAGGCCCAACACGGTTTCACGCCTCATACTTGAGACGCCTGGCGAACCCTTCCAGCTTGCCATCTCATCTCGGACCTGCGATAGCCGATGGGTGCAAGTACTGGTTGGAGGGAGAGTGGTCTTTGAGAAGCGAAAAGTCTCATACGGAGCGATCGATAATCGGCGGGTGTTCAGAGTAGTTGAGGGCTTGCAGCATCGTGGCCGTCCGGATAATATTGGTCCATCGAGATCTCAACCATCGGTGACTGGCGAGCGTGCGGCGCATATCGTGGTCGAGTTCGCTGCGATATCTGAGAACGATAACACCGAAGAGAATCTCCGCTGCATATTCAAACCTCGATCACTCTCCGAGCTGCATGACCTCTTCCCTCAAGCGGACCCTCACGACCTTACATCGCCTTCGCCGTCGATCGCAAACCAGCCACAGCCATGCACTGAGCCACCTTCACCACCGACGCTCTTCACCACCACTACACGCCTCTATGCATCTCAGCTGGGCGAGCACCAGGTCGAGATCCTGCCCTGCTGCAGTCTCAACCTCTACGGCGCAGCACCAGATCCCCGCACAGGCAAGATTGCTCATACGGGCATCATCAACTGCGACAACGAATGGTGTCAGGCTCCTGGACAAGCATGGCATAAGTCCTGCGCTGGGCTCGAAATTTCGGAAAACCCGAAAGAGTTGTGGATCTGTCCGAGTTGTAGAACCATGCCTTGGGAGCAGATTGAGATTCTGGGGGGAGGACTGGACGGTGGTGATAGGAGTGAAAGTCTCGTGTGAACGATCAAGGATTTTGCTAAACGGCAGTGGAAGAGAAATGCAAAATAGAAAGCGCGTTATTTTGCAGCGTCGAAGAGCTCAAGGTGATGATACACGGCATTACAGGTAACTATACAAAGTCGAATGTATCCCCTTTACCGGCCAACATGGTCCTTACACGTTCAGTGCCGACAATACGTTCGAGTCGGAGGCCATCCCATTTGCTGAAGACATTACGGACGCTGGTCTCAATCGGGTCAACTGTTCCTTCATTGATCGTCGCACCAAGATAGCCTTCGACAACCTCCTGGTAGAAGATCGGATTATCTGGTAGTCCATACATGACCACCCTTTTGACACCCTTCATTCGTAGTCGATAGAAGTGGTGCGCTCTCTGCGTGTACAGAAGAATCGAGTGCCGGCCATTTCGAAAATGCGCTTGCGCTCGTCGCTGCTCGGACTTCTCACTGTAGTCATGTATGGTGCCGAAGGAGATGTTCTCGGTCTGTGTAGAGGTGGCGAAATAGTTCCGCAATCGCAGAAAATCGAAGTAGGTAGGAACGAAGATCAAGATACCTTGTGCACCATCTGCTGGCTTCGGGAGCTTCAACAGACGTGGTAGAAGCGCAGTTGTGAAGTACTTGAATCTCGCATCGGGGTCCCCTGGAGCAGAGGGTGAATCGAAGCGGGAGAATGTCTGCCTGAAGCCTAGACCACTGGTCGTTGTGATGGCACCAGGGTATGCTGGCGCAATTTTGATCTTGCCAGCTACATTTTGCATGTGTGTGTTGTATAGTCTGTTCATTTCAGGGGTGATGTAGGCGGAGAACACGATCGTTTGGCGCAAATGTTTCGCATTCCCATCGAGGTACCAGTTCCGGACACGCGAGAAGTCGCATCCATGTGAATCTCTGAGCTCTAGGTTGAGGTGGTTGAAGACTATTTCGACGTTCTCCCAATTCTGCATCTGTATGGCATCTGCTTGATCTGCGACAACGATCTCAATAGAAGACAGGAAATCATGGTCTCGTTTCTTCTTGTCCTCGTTCTCGATGATTTTACGAATGCCCAAGGGTGAGGCAATGATGATATCGCTGTTGTAGAAAGCTGAATAAAACTTGAGTGTTTTCCGAGTAAACTTTAGTCCGGTCATGAAGTCATCACTATCGTTACCACCAAATAGCTCGCGATGGTCTTCAGGGACATGCTCGCGCTCATCCAAAGGCCCGGTAAAGGCATCGTCAAATCGTTTTCGATTCTCTTGCTGATCCGGTTGAAAGGCATTGACGATTGCATCGGCATGATTAGCAGCCATTTGCCGTGTCCCGGCCATGATAAGAACCTTTGGTCGTACAAAGCCTTGATCCCGGCACTCCGGACTGTCTGTGTCATCAGCATGCGCGAGACGTTCGTTGTTTTTGATCACTTTATCACGGCCTTTCAAGACGTGATTAACGGTATGAAAAGCAGTCATCGTACGGAATGGTCCAGCATTACGCAGTGTCCGATTGCCCAGGAGTATATCGTCGTAGTTGAAAAGATGGGCCGCCAAACTCTGGTCTAGCGGCTGTTCCAGGGTCATGAATCTGTCGGCATGTCTTGACAATCGTTCTTTTAGCGGAAGTTCGCTGATAGCATTCACGGGTTTTCGAACAGTACTGCTACTAATGCAAGCAGGCGAGTGCAGAGTTGCATTGATCTTGCCACCGATCGAATACTTCTCTGTCCTCCATTGATTTGATCGTATTGCATCAAGTCTTCGCTTTAGCTCGTTGTCGTCCGGGTTGGCAAAATGTATCTCGTAAGGATCGTTGGATCCAGCATTGTCATCTTCGCCATCGACAATTACCTCTTCCTCGTCGTCAAACGCATCCCTGTCCAGGCCATCTGCTTCGTCATCTTCGAGCACATCCTCGCCGGCATCCTCGTCTGACGAACCCAATTGCTCCTCCTCTTCGGCCACTTTTTCGATTTTGCGTCTTTTCGCCTTGCGCTCGCTACTCTCTTCCGTGTCGTTCGGTCCATACAACGACTGCAATAGAGCATTATAGGCCTTCACAGTCGGCTTCACCTCGACTTCTTCATCATCCTCGATATCTGGCTCGGACTCTGACTTCTCTTCCATTTGTGGTATGTCGTCTTCTGATTCTACGTCTTTGATGCGTTGGCTGTCAAACTTTCGATAGCCGTGTTTTGTTTTGATGCCACTCCGAGCGAGTTTGCCAGTGCTTTGCGCTCCGCCTCTGCCTCCTCGACCACCTCTTGATCCTCCACCCCTACCTCTGCTACCACCGCGAGCTCCTCTCCCGCGAAAAGGAGCCATTTCGATGCAAATTCGCTCCCACGCTCTTTCACAGAATGTATACCATATCGCCGTTCATTTCGAGATCTCCAGCGTGGATCCGATGCTTGTAGCAAATTCTGTACGCCGGTGAGCAGGCGATGTCGCGTGGTGGAAGGTTAACTTTCGCACGGCGGCGATAAGATAAGAAATTTCGTGCCAAGACCATCCCACCGCAGGAACGCAGCGGCAGCGAGAAGAGCGACTTTGACCCGCGTGCCAGTCAACACACAACACCGCCGATCCCTCCGCCACCACCGCCGACGCAGCGAGGCCGCAATCATGGCGAACTTCCTCCACCTCGCGCGTCCTCTCGCGCCAGTTGGCACCACCGCCGCTCCCACCACCGCGCCTGTGACAGTGACGATCCAGCCACAAGCCATATTCTCGATCCTCGACCACGCATCTAGGCGACCAGCGGATCAGGAGCGCGTTATTGGCACATTATTGGGTGTGCGAAGCGAAGACGGAACGGAGGTTGAGATCAGGAATTGCTATGCAGTCCCACACACGGAGACGGCGGAGCAGGTCGAGGTGGATATGGACTACCAGAAGCGCATGCTCGAGCTGCACCTGAAAGCAAGTCCCAAGGAGGTGCTCATCGGCTGGTATGCCACCAGCAGCGAGCTCAATACCTTCTCCGCCCTGATTCAGAATTTCTACTCTCAACAAGGCGAGGGCACATGGCCACACCCGGCAGTCCACCTCACAGTCAACACCGTGGCTGGTCAGGACCCCAGAGCAGACACATACATTAGCGCTCCAATTGGCGTGACGGCCGAGCGCGCAGCGGACTCGTGTCTGTTCATCCCTGTGCCACACGAGATCAAGTACAGCGATGCAGACAGGAGCGGGCTAGAATTGATTGCGGGCGCACGGGATCGGGAAGACCGATCGCAACTGCTGCAAACTGATATCGAGACTCTTGAGCGAGCGATTGAGCAGGTGCTGGAGATGCTCGAACGTGTGGCGAACTACGTCTCAGATGTTCTGGATGAGGAGGCAAAGCCATCTTCTGCTCTTGGCCAATTCCTCATGAACACTCTTTCCCTTGCTCCAAAGGTTGACGCCGAAGATATTGAGCGAGACTTGTACGTTGTATTAATCCCTGTGGCGAAGATTATTGGTAGAACTAACGTGAATGCAGTAACAACCACATCCAAGACGTCCTCCTCGTCTCCTACCTCGCCAACACGATCCGCACTCAAATGGACCTCTCCCACCGCCTCTCTACTGCCGCTCTTACCATGGGTGAGGGCAAGCCAAAAGATGACAACAAGCCACAACAAAAAGACAGGCAGAGAGGTGGCCAGCGTGAGCAACAGTAGAGAAATCCTTTCCCTCGTCACTTTGGTGAAAGCGGGATTCGACCGGTTGCAGAAGGACCGCGAGGCCTCTTACTCGGGGGTAGAAGCGCGGTATAGTTACTAGCACTGAACGAGATGGCACCCAGTCGAGGTGTATGTTTTACTACACAGCCGATTGCGCATCCACAAGTCCGAGTCTTTGCTTATCGTCCTTGTCGCAGGCTCATAGTGCCGATTCCATCCTCGTATCAGGCGGTGTCAAGTTGTAGTTCTCGATGCAGCGGGCAAGACACTTCTCCCGTCCTGGATGTAGGGCAGGCTGTTCGATTCAGTTTGTCTCAGGCTTCTCACGGACCATAACACGGCCTCCACCAGATCATACAGCGATCCGGTGTGGGAACCACACCTCATGCATTTCACATGTCCCCTACATGTCCCTCAATAGCAACATGCTTTGTAACAACCCACTTCCCATCAATCTTTTTCCAGGTAGTAATCGCCACAAGCCGCTTAATGACACCCTTAGGCATCCCATGACAGTCATAATTCGAATGCACTATTGCCCTTGTTCCTTTGGCATCCAACGTTGTGGTCATATCCCGAATATGTATCGCATACTCGGGATAGATGTCGACCATGAGACGTAACATTGCAAGAAACTCGGGAACGTCTAGTTTCTTCGCCGGCCCATCTTGTAGAAAGCTATCGCCGTCGGCTATGTGGCCTGGCCCAAGGAATTGCCAGATCGAAGATGTGGAGGATAGATCGCGTGAGTTGATTGCTTTGGCAAAGAGGACCATTGTCTTTTCGATGTGCCGAATGGTTGCTGCACTTTTCGGCTCGGAGGCTGTCATTTTCGAAAGGGTCGAACTCCTTCATCAAGAACGAGAAAGAGAGAAGCACACTGCAGCTGAAAGTATTCCATACAAAGACGACAGCATATGCGCTGAAACTGTCGCACTATCGCATATTTCGCATTTTGAACAACGCTCATGGGAGATAGCACTGGCTCAGCTCATGCGACCTTACGACGTCAGACATAACCGAAGGACAACATATCCGCTCTCACAAAATTATTGCACCAAACAGAACTAAGTTATTTGATCGCGTTAGCTCGGCTGCTTTCGGTGGAGTCCTTGCATTTATATCTCTTGCCTTATGCCTTTCCTGTTGCGGCCTACCAATTACAAACGGTCTTGACAAGGACTCGCTGAGCACTTTCGATTATTTCGCAAGTCGGCAATTCGGAGCACATGCTCATTCAGCTTTGATCATGCAGCTGAGCAAGAACAGAGGCAAGGTCTCAAATCCTACAATGCGGCTTGTGGAGCCTTACAGCCCACTTTTCAGCCTCGCGGGCGATCTTGACAGGACTCGGTAGATAAGGGGGTTTCTCGGATCGAATAAGCTGATGGCGATGCGTGAGCACTTGACGGGAATTGTACGCCAAAGAAGTAGTAACGAGAGAAGGAAAAGAGTGGGAGTTTCTCGGGATGTGGGGTGGAGACTTGGTATTTGCGTCGCAGAATTGTTCCATCGGCTTGGACAGCACAATTCGACTGCGTCCTGTGCTAACGATTGTGAGACAAATGGATGGATATAGTAGGGTTGTGGATGCTGGAAAAGTTCTGCGGTTGCGAGTGAAAGAAATAAAATAAAAATTTGGTCAGCATTTGTTAGGCAAGATTAAAGCCATTACTATAACGGCGCAGAACGGCAAAAATGATGGTGACTGGCTCTAACAGTCCGCTCACGATCGTGTGAAGTCAAACGTTGTACTTTCGTCGAGACTTGAACTCGAGACCTTCAGTGTGTTAGACTGACGTGATAACCCTGGAGAGAATATTAGTTGTGATCAAGGGACACAGGAGGCGGTTGATTGAACTTACAACTACACCACGAAAGCCAATTTTTTGCTGGAGATTCAATTTTCAAGCCTAATATAATACTCTATTGTAAAGCCAAAGACATGAGTGGGTTGGGGGCCGAAGTCGGAGTCTGAGTTTTCATGGACCACCACAAACGCTACTCGCTCCTAGAACTTTCCTAGGATTCCTTACTAGCTTCTCCAACATGCCGATCGTCAAGGCTATGCTAGACAATAAGCCGGGCTTAACATTATCCCGTGGGGAGAAGAGTTGCAAATTGATGCTAGGACATCTGGACATTCGACTGACACCAAAGGCTACCTCCTAAACTAGCGTATGCTCCTCTTCATGTTGTCTTAGAAGACATCTGTGACCTGCTCAATGCAAGATTTCTGGGGTCCGAAAGGTGTCCCCGAAGGCTCATGGTGTTCTGGCGCAAAAGAATTGCAGTGTGCACGAATTCTCGAGCCAGATGCTACTCTTGACCTATGACTTCCACTTTCTCGCCTTCAAGAAGTGGTCCACGCTCATGCCATTCGCCAGTCTTCTCATCCAGCTTCTTCAATGGTGCTTCCTTCTCAGTGTCGCCTGAGTGGACGCGGCGGACCTTGGTCTTCTTAGCAGCCAGAGGATCACGCATCTCGACAAGGCGTTTCGATTCAGCGAGGAAAGCTTCATCGTCGGCCGGAATGGCTTCCCAGCTGGGAGCTCGTTACCGGGTTAGCGCATGCGGTATGTGGATCATAAGAAAGCACTATACTTACACAAGTTCGCCCTGCTCATCTTCGTTACCGACCCATTCGTCGTATGCCGCCTGGGCTTCCTCGAGAACCTCCTTGCAATTACGAACCAGAGCACGTTCGAAATCTCCTGGATTGTCGCAGAGGCTGTAGCCTAGCTCGGCGATGCGAACAACTTCTTTTGCCATATCGAGAAAGTCCGGGTCGATAGAGCAGCCGATAATCATGCATGCGCGAGCACGAATAAGCAGCGGAAGGTCGGCGTTCTCAAGCAACATGCGTGCGGTACTCTCGGCATACTCGTTTCGGTCCTCGGAATGAGCCTTGAGCATAGTAGGCCTTGATCGTCTTGTTGGTCAAGACACTTGCCAGACGGCACGCGATGGATTGGATCCAGCTACACGAACCCTGACAATCTGGGCCGTAACGGAGTCGTGGCTTTATGCCGCGAGCGTCTTCAACGTATGCGGATGACCTGTAACAAGAAGTGGCAGACCCACGACTCATACGAATCGCTGTACCAAGAGATCTTTTTCCAGCATTGCTGCTCTACGACGACGAAGGCTAAGCTCCGATGGCTGAACGAAAAGCATGGCGATCGTCTACGCTTGCCACTGGTACTCTTCATGCATTCTCCCCTCAGGTTGAGCGTAGCGCATCGCGAGCATGGTTTTGGTATGCATACCGGATGGCCGTCCAATACTTCTCCCGTGGACGTGCGTGAACGCATCGCAAACGACGAGGAAAACAACATGCTCATTGAGTCGTGGTATGTGAACAGCGTGAAGTTCGACATGGCCACAGAGTATTATGACATCCTTGACGACATCTTGACCAAAGTAGAGATCACGAACAAGCAGATCTACAATCCGACTTCGGATGTCATCAAATATGGAGATGTGGAGCTTGCCGAGCGCGATCCAATGGAGGTGGCGAATGGGATGTTCTGCGAAGGTGGAATGAACAAGACGTGGAATTGGCGATACGTGCTTGGGGCTACTAGATGGACTTGCTGAATGTGAGCAGTCTAGATGCAAGATGGGCCGATAGATCGTTGTCTCCCGGACCAGTAGCTTGTGAGATAGTGCTAGATAGCTCGAATGAAGAGTGTTTGCACATACTAGGTTCCATGTGCTAGTTTCGACTTCTCAATGGCCGATCCACGATAGCGAGTTCACAGTCTGCTATATGGAACCAATATATTGCTCTACTTGGCGGTATGCCCCACCTGGCATGAACTCTTCGTCGCAGAGGCTGTTCACAAGCACCAGCAACCTGTGTAAGACGATAGAGGTCCAGAACTGCAATCAGTCCAATGAATCAATGGTTTCACGGGTAATGCAACTGATTTGGATCGTTAAAGATTTTCTTGGCATATCTAGAAGAACGCGCGACAGCCTGCAGGTTGGAGCAGAAGCACGGATCCGCTCGCCTTCAGGTTGTCACGGTTGTTCGAAGTAGCACTCGGTCTCTCATTGGGTTGCTGAGGCTTTGTGGTAGCCATATCTCTTGAACCCTGAGTATCCAATCCAAACCGACCAAATTCATATTTAGTTTAGATGACTGAATGGGATGTTCAGAATCAATCCAGTGCATTCATTCAGTATGCAAGGACACAAACACATCATTGTCGCAATATAGTCCTATCAGACAGTAGTCGTCTCTTTCATTAAGCAAGGCCGCGCGATATAGTAAGGATAGCGACGATTGAACGGTGGTAACGCAGCGACGATAGCAGCAGGGGTAGTTCGAGCCCGGCAGCAAGGCCTTAGGCAGCAACGACTCTCCAGATAGGCCAGCAATGAGTGCCAATGACGTACTCGGATTCTTAATTTAGCTGGATCAACCGAATAATCAAAACCCGCGAATTTAGATTCGATTCAATACTGAATTTGAACCGAATTTGAATGAATTGTTCAGGATTCAAAATCATAGTAGTAGCTGATTTGTCTCACCCCGTGCACACATGTCGCAGGAGTGACCGTGCACGATCTCTCCCACAGAGCCGTGATTCCTCTACACTCACAGCATCCCTTCAATTGTAAAGGCCTTCCGCCTCGAACCATGCTTTCCAATGCGCGGTATGAGCTGGTCGTCGGACAATACCCCACCTCATCATCTCGTTGTTTAGATCCATATTGATCGGATCTTTTGTCATTGGATGATAGTGCTCAAAATCGACAAGAGACCTATACGATTACATTCCATTAGTACCAAAAGTCGCGGCCCAGATGTCGCATTGAGGCTCGGCACGTACAGTTTCTTCGTCTCTTGTTCCCACAGAATATTGCGCAGAGCACAATCGTAAGGCTCCATTCCTAGCGTCCAGACATGCCTGTCGTACCCGTCAGTTCTGATGCTATCCCGCAATTGGCTCTCGCACATACTTGATCACCCCTCGAAAGGCATCTCGAATTTGATTCTGCTGTGCTTCCGGCATACTCCAGAATTTTGCCTCCATCAGGTCCTTGCCCGGCATCAAAGTCATCACGGTGTAGGAAATATAGCCGCCAGGCATCGGGCCCTTCTCATTTTGCGTGTCCAACTTAGTGGCTAACAAGTGAGGGAGGCCAGGTGATTGAGTGTCTGCAAATCTTTGCAGAGCTTCTTGCTCCGCCTTTGTATGGTCACTTGGCCCAGGAATGGGAGTTGTCAGGCCGTTCGCAAGCACAGACGGCGCCCTATAAATTCATTAAGTAACATGAGCATCGTTGGCGATCTTGCGTTGCAACGTACTGAACCTTGCATTTAAGCACATAACGCTCCTCCTTTCCCTCAACTGTCAAGTTGTCATTGCTCAATTTACCCTCCGCATGCGGCAGCTTTCGGCATATGTAAAGGATTCTGGCCTCGGAATCATCCTTTCGAAAATTGGTGATAGGCCTAACACGTTCGAATCGAGCGCTGATATTCGGAAAGTCAACAACAGAATCGAGCAACGCGTCTGCGTCTTGTACTGTGAGGCCTTGGTCGCCCATGATGCATGTTGGGTTGTACGCTGTACAGTTGCCGCGGATCGTAAAGCTCAAAACTCGTGCTGCTTCGGTGACGTCGTTGCTTCCGGATGAATGGAATGCTAGCTTCGAATGGCATAGCTGTGCTCTTTATCCGCCCACAACAGTGGCCACGCGACGACTACCATCTGGTGTCTTATAATTGGAATGCCTTTGCAAATCGGCAGCAGGCGGGACTTTCATGATTGTGATGCCTGATGCCCGCCCAAACAACATTGTTCTCGAAGCGCACAAACAGTCGAGCAGGACCTGAGAACCAGGACCAGACCACACCAATACATGCCCGGTCTCGCTCCAACACACGCATTTTCGTGCAAAGCAATTCTGGGAAAAGGTTCGTGGATGGCGCCAATCATCTCCATTCTCCAGGGGATCATCGGCCATACTTTCGCATGTCTGCTTTGAAGGACCGGACGTTGATGTTGTCCTCGAACTTCATAGGCAGACCTACACATTGGTATCACACCAGCGGACTACCCGAAGTAGACTGGATGGCTCCACGGGGAAAGCGAGGTGACTCAGCGTTTGGCGTCATATCCTTTGGCGCCGAAATGCCTATGAATTGCCCTTGAAGTCCAGACTACGCAGGAGAAGAGGGCCAGCAAAAACAACCAATCACATACACAAGTGGCCTCCGAGCTCGGAGCGGGCCGTGCTGGCGCTTCCGCTAAGGTCCGTGAAACCCTTTGCTGACCTCACGGCATGTGTGTTTGTCACGAGCATCGGTGGACTCCCCTGACCTATGGAGCTCACTGATCTGAGCTTCGTGCAACCGAAATCTAATCTTGGCCTATTCTCATCAGACTCATGGCAACCTGTTCTCTCTGCCTGACCTGGAGTAGACCCGGGACGATTACAAAAACAAGCACGACCGACAGCCTGGAGCGGACAACTTGGAGTCTCTCAATCATAGCTGGCACATCACCGAATCTTCCGATACCTTCTACGATCAGCTTGCAATCACAGACCAAATATCCTTCCATGGCAGGGTTTCCGTAGTCCGGATGAGCAACAGCGAAAGTCGCAGTCCATACCTCCGATCCGGTGGAGCGGTCATGGCGATTATGACGACGCAGTTCGCCGTGCTTCGCAACGACCGTGTATTCGCCTCCAGTGCGGGACTCCAAGTGCCTATCTCAGATTTATTCAGCGCTGCTGCTTCCTCATGCACACCCCCTTCGGAGCCCATCTTCTACATTTGTCGTGATCATCGCCCTCCCCCTTTCTCCCTTGCTGATCCCCGCTTCCCCACATCTCTTTGTCCGAATCGTCTGGACTACTGATTATCAATCGCAACACAGTCACGACGCAGCGCCCAGCAACCAGCTACGCGACAAACGTCGGTCTGAGAAACAGTGCTGCTGGTCTCTGGTCGGCTAATCAGCCATTGCGCTTGGTAGAATGGGGAAAAGGAGAGCCTCAGATCCATTGGCACAACCGGCCTCAGTCTAATCACGCCCATAAACCCGCAGATGTCTCGTTCTGATTGTGGTTGCGAGTCGAACGGTGCGAGATGTGAGCAACACGTTCGAATGCCGCAGCTGGAATAATTCGTGGGCTACAACGAATCCTGCCAGCATGATCCCAGTGAGTTTACAAAGACCACACCTAGTCTGATGATGATCTGAATTTCCTCTACCAGCATCGACGACCACACGCATAGGTCAGTTGTGGAACATTCCTATCTCGAAGACGTGCTGTGCCTGTGACGACGCACGGATTTCTTCTATCCTCGCCCACCATGCCACGACATTTCTCCTCGCAGAGTTCAATACCCAATCAGTCCCGCCTTGAGTTACAACTTTCCACAATAGTCCATATGACAATACATCTGCCGCGGAAAGTCTTTCACCACACAGCCAAGTTTTGCCTTCGAGGTCCTTCTCGAGTTGGTTCAATGCTTGATTCGCCTTCAGCTTTGTGGTGGGCCTTGCCTCGGGACAAGGAATGCGATAGCCTAGGAAGAGATCGACATTGCTAGGGTCATCTCTCCACCATTCGATAACAGGCTGGCAGATTTCCGTATCAACTCTCCTGAGCCACATGCGTGTTTCCGCTCGTTGCTGTGCATTGGAACCGGACAATGAAGGGTGATCGCCTTGCGCAACCTCATCGAGGTACTCAGCAAAGGCCGAGACTTCAGTGATGGTGGTTTCGCCATCGACAAGCTGAAGTGCTGGCACGGTGCCTCTTGGGCTGAGCTTCAAATATTCTGGCCGCCTGTGCTCGAGGGTGGTAGTGTCGACGTTTTGGACATCAAGGCTGAGGCCACGCCGTTCGAGCATGAAAAACCGCAAAGCGTATGGAGTACCACGTGGAGCGTCAAATAACTTCATGATGATCAGTGAAGTCGCAATTGAGCTCAGACGACATAAAAGGTGATCCGAGGTTCGTTCTTGATGGCTGACTAAGATGGCGAAAGTGACTTGTGCTTGGCAGGTCTCAAGGAACCCACTCCTTCCTAGAGTCTCTGATGCAAACACTTGTACGTCAATACGAGAAGCTGGGGATTCCCGTGGAGAGTGCATTCGAAATCGCACTCCGCCGGTAGATCATCGAAAACCGCCAGGCATGTCAAAGTCATCCTCATCATCAGTTTCCGAGCCCTCGTTGCCCACCTCCTCCAGCGCAGCAGCAAGTCGTTCCAGACTTCCTCCCTGCTGTTCCAGCTGATCCAAACCTTCGTTGCGGAGTAAAGTCTCCAGTTGCTGAAGATCCAGACCAGTCGGCTCTGTTCGGGGCTCCAGTGGTGCGCCCTCCACCAGTAAACGACGGACACGCTCGATATCTAGCTCTGGTTGAGCTCCTCCTCTTATCGCAATGAAGCGCCTAGCGTGATCCTCAAAGGCATTTTCTCTGCCTGCTTCGCGAACTTGGGTCATCATCTCTGCAGCAGTCGCTGGAGGCTCCTCGATTTCCTCCTCTTCAGCTGTCGTTCCTGGATATCGCTGATCGTACCACGGGAAGAGATCTCTGAAGAAGCGCGCGACCTCTTGGATCTCGTCGTGCTGAGGATTCCGCCGCGAAACGTGAGCAAGTGCTTGCTGCAGAGCGGCGAGCACCTGCTGCTGACCACGCCCCGACTGCGACAGCTGCGGAGCCCTTCGCTCAAGATGATATGATGTGATTGAGTCACGGGGAGGGAGAGGGTCGGACGAGCTTTCAAGCTGACTTGTGTACTCGCGTGGCACGAGCGCGATGAGTGCCGGAGTATCAGAAAGTAACACATGCCTGGCGACGTTCGTCTCAATCTCGGATGAGTCAGTTGGTGCCGCTGTGGTACCTGCAGGCACAGCACTAGCAGTTTCCGAGAGTAATTCGATATTCTCAGGCGTGTTCCACAAATCTTTTGCACGAGTGGCATACAGCTCTGCAAAAAGCTTCTCCTTCGCGGACGTCGCCTCTTTACCCCACACAGCAGGCGGTGCATCGATATTGAGCTCATGCATTAATCGAGCGATGAACCAAGGGTACCGACCAACGACTGAGAATAGCAATTGCTGCCCTTTGCTCCTATTTCCAGCCTTGCATTCTGCCAGCGCCTGGCTCAGCTGCACGTTTGGCATCCCCGCATGCACGGCCTTGAAAAGGGCATTGCGACTGATGTTAAGGTAGTCGATTTGCTCCTTGGAGCGAAGAGCGTATTGGTCAAGTACCAGCCAGAGTGCATAAGGGTCGTCCTGTGGCGAGAGAGACAACAGCATCTTCGTCCACTCATAGACCGTTCGGTAAGTAGCGCGCATCGTGAGGTTTTGCATGTAACGCCAGCTGGCCAGCCAAAACTCTCTGTTTTCGGGACGTCGAAAATCCAGTCGCGCTTTGCCATCAGCCAAAGTCTTCGAGAATGTGCTGTGCACAGCTCGTCCAAAAGAAAATAGAGCACGCTCAAGCAGGTCTCCAGCGGTGGTGAAATCGCGCTCCTGCTTCGCGATTTCTGAAACCTGCAGTAGTGTCGAGATATGGTAAGGGTTGTGCTGCAGTAGCATGATCATGCGTTGCGGGTCCATGGACGCCACACATGTCTCAAACTGTGACTGCACATCCTGGTAGGCTGTGTTGTGCACAAAGCGGTACAACACTGTGCCATCGGCGCGCTTCTCTTCCACCTCCATACCTAGGCCACCGCTTGTGGCTTGCGGCCAATCCTCTTTGCCTTGTATGAAGATGTTTCTCCGCAGTGCCACAGCAGACAGACCGGATCTCCCATCATGCCGCTGACCTCGAAGTGCATCTCTCAAGCCAACCTGTTGCCGTTGCTGCCGCCGATTGCCACCCATCGCCGCTCGCGGAGGCGCGCCATCCTCTCGATCTCCTTCCAGCACAGCACGTCCAAAGAGCCGCCGCATCTCATTCGCCGCATGCAAGTGAGAGCTGTCGATTGCAAGAAGGCGGTTCGCTTCGTCCAGAGCAGGATCAGCTCCTGCTGCGGTAAGATGCTGAGACGCATTGCCCTTCGCAGACAGCTCCTTCAACGCCGCATCGATATCGTCCATATCAGAAGCCTGAACCGACTCTGCGTGCCCATTTGTCGTCTCGCCTGCCGGCTTCTTGCCCTTTTTCTTGCGCTTCTTCTTTTTGTTTGCTGTGGATTTCGGCGCTGCTTGGACAGGCGCTGTGGCTATTGTTGCAGGCTCTGCGTCCGACACATCATCATCCTGCTCATCCTCATCCTCGTTCGCATCTTCTTGCTCTTGCAGTAACTCAAACGCGCTCTTCTTTGGCGCAGGAAGTGGCTCATCGTTTGCCGATTCTTCCTCCTCCTCCTCCTCAAGGGCTTTGGCTTCCTGTTCGAGCCGTTTCAAAGTCTCTTGTTTCTCCTTCTCGCGCTGCAACTTGCGCAGAGCGCGAGTGGACATTGTGGTGCTGTACTCCGCGACGCTGTTTGTAGGGAGTGACGTTCACTGAAGAGCGAGGACTATGTCGAAAGTGAGGGCGGTGGCCTGATCGAGAACACGGCTGCGTCTTGGAATTACGTTCAAATTTCCATCGTATCTCCGCGTACGCGAGAGTTATGTAAATAAAAATGGGAGCGTTGAAGTGTACAAGAAGTGCGAACACTTTCTCAATGATGCGCGCGGACTTCAACGTTGACTTTGGACAACAATGACGCAAAGTCTCCCCCGCGATTCAGGCACAGCTCCTGTGAGTGCCTTACGCATGTGAATCTCCTGGTTTTTGTCCTCCAACTTAATTGTCAAGCAGTCCAAGTCATATCCGCGCCATCGCATCTAGAAATCCACACTTGGGCTTCGATGAACCGTTGAGACAGTACGAGGCGGGATTCCGCCCTGCGATCTTTTCTTGAAGTCCAATCACGGTTGTCTTCGCCGTGCCAGCATGAAGCAATAGCGCAGCAGAGCAAAGTCTCCATGCACTCGTCCATCAGGCAAATCCGTCGTACATGCTTCCCGCCTCGATCCACAGCTCAATCATCTGGCACACCGCAATGCGCCGCCACCATGTCCTTGTCCACAAAGCCCAACCTCATCAACTCCTGAATCTCGCCCACGTTCCCCTCCAGCGCCTCGGACCACTTCTGTTCCAGAATGGTCTGCCACATGTGCTCCTCCCAGTGACGTAGAAAATCCAGTTCAGTCGCAAAGAGGCGAAACCAGGACCAGAGCTCCCGCTTGTTCATCAGCGCGATGCGATCATCGTCTGGGAAAGTGCTCGGGTCGTCGGCGCCGTCGGCTGGACCGTTGCGAAACCAGAAGCGATACGGGTAGCGACTGAGATACTCGCGCATTGATTCAATGCTCAAGTGACAGAGCACTGCTTGTTGCACGGCAAAAATGAGTGCCTGGCGCAGCTCGCGAGTCGGATATTCGCGCTCTCGCTCCAATTGACGCGCCTCGTCCTTGCGGTCATGTTGCGTGCCGTCCAGTGGCGTGTTGCGGTTCAACAGCCAGCGCCTCAGTTCAGCGGCGGGATCTTGTAAGTGCAAACGGAAGCCCGCGTGGCGCGACTCGTCTGCGCATTCCAAGTGCCGACACGTTGAAGAATGCGGGTGACTCTTGTTGACATCGCGCTTGTCGTTGGAGTAATCGAAGCACTCGTTTTCTGGATACAGGCAAGCGCTGCTCTCCACGACCGTCGTGACTGGCTGCTGTGCTTCGTCTTTCGACTCGTCGCTGGACGTGCTGGGAGGTGAAATCAGTGTAACGCGAGGTCGCAATGGTGCGGTAAGCACGACGGCGCCACCTCCCGGGCTGTCGCTCAGCTTCCTGCGCTTGGTAGGCGATTCGTCCATGTTCGTGGATGAGGGCGTGGAAGTGTGCAGAGCGGCGGATGGGATGAAGAGACGAGGAAATCAACCTCCCAAGCTGCACGTTGGCGCTAGCGCGGAGACATGCAGGTGCCGCCTCAACATCAACTTTCTCGCCGCTGATTTCACCGCTGCTTGCTGCTGCGTCCTTTGTTGGAGCAGACACGATTCCCCCACCCGCACACAAATGCCTTGATCGTCTTCTTTGGCACCAGAGATCACGACATTACCAGAACAAGGACGGTGGAACGGGCAAGGCAGCTCATCATATTTGGGGAATCTGGCTCCGAAAACTACTGAATCGCTGCTCAGCTCGTGTGGCCTCGCACACCGGATCCGTCATCACGTACCTTTGCACACTATTCGCCCACCTCGCAACTTTGTCCCTCATCCGTCAAGCTTGGCCGCCGTGTCAGCAACGTCCGCCGCCGTCTCCGCCGTAGTTTTGTCCTCCGCCTTTCCCCCGAAGCTGGCAACGACCTTCTTGACCACTTCCAACGTCGCCGCCGGTCCTCCTGGCTCCGCGGCTAGCACCTTCCCGCTCTTGTCGACCACAAACACTCCCCTCGTGGTGCCCTTGGGCGGCTTCTTCAGGCCAATGGCGCCGATCAGCGTCTGCTTCGGGTCGCAGAGCAGGGGGTATTGCAGTTTCTGCTTTTCGACAAAGTTCTTGTTGGCCTTGGGCGAGTCATTGCTCAAGCCGTAGATGCTCAGTCCAGCTGCTGTAAGATCGTCGTATGCATCACGGAACAGGCAGACTTGCGTAGTGCCTGTACGACGCGTCAGCTGCGCTCACGCCGCGCTCACGTCTCTATCCTGCTCACATCCGGGCGTGCTGGCCTTGGGGTATGTGAAGAGCACTACTCCTGCCTTACTCGCCTCGACCAATTTGGCGAGGGACGTCGTCTCCTCACTGTGGGTTTGAACCTCGCCGCCGAAGCCATCGAGATCGATGCTGTCGCCCACCTTCGGGGGACCGGCCTTTGGAGCGGCTGCAGCTGCGGCAGGCGCGTCGTCAACAGCGACCTCTGGTGCTTTCGCAGCTTCGACCGGAACCTCCTTGGGCGCGTCCTTCGCTTTGGACTTGGACGGCGCGCGCTTCTTGGCCGGAGGCGGCGGAGGAGGAGCTTCCTTTCTCTTGCGGAGCTCGACCATGGCGACCTGCTGCGTTAGAGTTACCGGGACGAGACGAAAAGCAAGAATGAGCTACGGTAAGACAGCAGCGCGAGGAGGTGTGGGAAGCTACGCGACTACGCGATGGCAGAAGAGACCAGGGTGGAGGGCGACACAGAAGGTGTCACCACACGGCCTGCCGAGTCTCGTCTAGGGGCTGACTGCCGCCGACGTCTTTGCTCGACAAGCTCAAAGCAACGAACACGAGATGTTGTGTCCGAGCTTTTCTCCTCTTGCGGCTACTCCCGTCGGCTACAGTAACTTGCATCGTCAATGAGTTCCATCATGAATCACTTTATATCGACGTCGAGAACTCGGCACGCGCACCCAATGCATCTCAGACTGCGGCTCTCGGAGACCTCTACAGAGATCCAGCGGCAGGTATCTGGAAGGATCAACGCAGCGACGAGTCGCCTTATTAGCCTGCGGGTTGACCAAGCACACGCACTCATCATTTCGATCTGGCACCAACACTGCTTTGTGATATCCTCAATAGGCCAGGTGTAATCGGTCGCCAGCCGACTTTCGTGCTTGCCTCAAGGCGCGAGAACAGAGCAGCCAAAAAGGTCTCCCAAAGCTACATTCCAAGTGATGGACGAATGCGACGCGTTCCTGCTGGTCCCGAATCTGGTCCTGCGTGGCCACAACCTTCAGGCCCATGATGTCTGAAGTGAAGTAATATGTGTAGACTGTCATTGGACGCGCCGTGAGGACTCCCACATTGGTACTATCTCAACTCTGGTAGACTCTACCAGTTCAAGTCTTGGCAAGTCGAGTTGGTGGGACCCCTCTCCGCCACTTTCCAGCATCAAGTATTTCAAAAATCGTCTGCCTCTCGTATAACATTTTGCAAATTGCAGCTGATGTGGTTGACTTAGGTGTCGTGTCGAAGTAAAGGGATCGTTCAGAAATTTATCATACCTGCGGGTCCATCTCGGAGCTATGACATCGCATGACTAAAAACTGGCAAAGGGCATTTCACACGCACCGCAGAATCACTGTGGATGACCGGTGTCGGCAGACAGAATCTTGACTTGACGTTGCTTTGCCACACCAAGACTCACCACGCAAAGAGGCTATATCTACTCTAAATTCATCCCCAAGGCTTTCGAATTTGCCGAGCCCGTCAACACACTACGATCACCTACAGCGTGGTTTCCCGACATACCTGAGCACTCTCGAATTCTGTTGTAGCTGGACGGACAACAAAGCGCACGGCGTTTTATCATTGCCAGAATCCGTGTCCCTGAGTCTGCGAACCGAAACCAGATACCATACAAAGCTCTCCACACGAGCTCAACTTTTTGCATCTAGACGCAACTGAACCGCCTTGGTCAGGCCAACTCTTGAATATCAACTTCCATCATGGAAGGCTCAACTCCCGAGAATGCAACATGGCGAGACCGCATCAGCGGGAAGAAGCTTTCCCCTGTCAACAGCAATGCTGGACGATCTGAAGAATCTGGCTCTGCATTGCAAAAAGTGGAGCGCGGCAGTGAGCTCAGAAATGGAGAGATTGTGCCAGCTTCAATCACGCACAAGAAGGTGAACTGGATTCAAGCTACCTTGAGTATGTGCCTCAACTGTCTGAAGTTTAGCCCGTTTCATTGACAGTGAATAGTCTTGATCGCCGAGACCGTGTCTCTGGGAATTCTGTCACTTCCAGCTTCCGTTGCAGACATGGGTCTGGTGGTCGGTGCTATCGTCATCATCATCTTCGCCCTGTGTACCCTGGCTACAGGTTTCATGCTCTACTATTTCCGCATGCGATATCCTCACGTTCAGAGCTTCGGTCAAGCAGGATTTGTCCTGGCAGGCAAACCAGGAGAGTACATCGCGGAGACCCTATTCCAGCTCCTGTTGGTGTTCGTGATGGCGGCGCACATCTTGACATTCGGAACCATGGCCAATACTGTTGCCGGCAACAGCTGGAAGTGCACTGTGGTTTTCAAACTTATTGGTTTCTTCGTCTGCCTGACGTGTACGCTGCCACGGACTTTCAAGTCGAACTCATACCTTTCTGCACTGTGTTAGTACTCCCAACAACCCTCGCGCAACTGCAACAACCTACTGATTCGCAACTCCCAGCCTGCCTTTCGATCCTCACCGCAACCCTCATCGCCCTCGTCGACATCGCCATCATTGGCGAAGGCAAAGGCACATCCGACATCGCTCCACCGTATTTCAATGTCGTCCCGGCCGACTGGATGATGTCTCTCAGCAACGTCCTCACCTCCTTCACCGGCCACCTCGCATACTTTCAAGTCATGGCCGAAATGGACCGCCCCCAGGACTTCCGCAAATCCCTCATCGCCACCAACATCAGCATGACTTCCCTCTACCTCGTCGTCGCAATCGTAATCTACTACTACGCCGGCACCAATGTCGGCTCTCCAGCCCTCAGTTCCGCCGCACCACTGTTCGCCAAACTCTCCTACGGCATCGCCACACCCACCATTGTCGTCGCAGGCGTCATCGCAGGCCTCCTCGCGTGTAAACGCATCCAAGCCTGGTTCTGGGAAAGTGTTCGGAAAGAACCCAAAGCCGCCGATGAGATCTCCTTGCGATCTTGGACCTCCTGGGTCAGCATCGTGGTCCTCCTCTGGGCCCTCGCATTCATTCTCGCAAATGTGCTGCCGTATTTTTCTCCGCTCCTCGCTCTCATCGGAGCCATTTCGGGAACTTGGATCACGTTGGGAATTCCGAGCATGACGTGCATGTACATGTGCCATCATGGATTCGGCTCGATGGAAGTGGAATACAATACTACTAGCGGAGAAGACGAGACGATTGCGAGGAGCATTGAACAAATGACACTCGAACGACAGACGTGGCGGTGGTGGCGCGTATTCACCCCTCCGATGCACGCTTCGCGAAAAGTACAATGTGCTTGGGCAGGATCGGTTGTGTTGTTTATTCTGGGAATTGTGATGGTCGCTTTTGGAGGTTATGGCAGCATTCAGACGATGATCACGTTGAGCACGTCAGGGTATGCTCCGTTTTCGTGCTCATGAGGCACGTGTTTCTACTTACTAGTACAGAAGTATGATTCGTCTCGAGGCAAAGATAGATAAGATATTGGAACAGTGAAAATCACCAGTGACGACGACGAGAGAAGCTCTGCATTGCATTGCGATCGCACAAGTAAGCAGAACCAGACACAAACATCAAGAGATATGAAAAAACATAGAATACAACGCAACCTCATCCAGATCAGACCAACGACCTTGTGGTGTACGAAATTCACCCCACAAGCCCAGGCCACTATTTCTACCGCCGCCATGTTCCCCCTCCTCCATCCCATTCCATTCCCCGCGGCGCACGTCAGGAGACGCTAATCCGAACACAATACTGCTGTTCGAATCATCTATCTTCTAAGCTTAAATTTCAACCCACCCCCCAGACCACCCAAACCACCGCCGCCACCAGCAGCCTGACCGCCTTGCGCCGCAGTCTGTTGCCCGCCCACCCCGGGTACGGGCAATCCGCCCATGAGGCCCGAAAGGACGCCCACGCCTGGAAGGTCGGCGACAGCAGCACGCACAACAATCGCGGTCTTGGGAATTGCGACCGGGGCCGCTGCTGCCATGGTGGCGAGGAGTGTGGTGGCAATGAGAGAAAATTGCATTTTGGCTGATGGTAATTTGAACTGCAATGGATGAGGAATATTAGCTTGTTATAGAAACGGGCCCACGAGGATCGTGGGTTGGAGTATCGATGGCGAAGCTGTGGACATACTGTAGTGAAGAAATGATCTATTCGTCGTCGTTGTCAAAGAGCGTGTTTCCGGGCGTTGTCGAAGAGAGTGACTGTGGGTCAGAGTGGTTTGCAAAAGTGAATGATCAGGTGAAAAAGAGCTGAAAAAAAGTTTCGAACACTCCTTCCTCCTTTACATACCCTCTCCTCCACATTGCCTTGCAACGTACACCAGCGCCTTTACGAACCCCCAACAAAGGCAGTTGGCCATTCCAGCGGTCCACGCTATCTGCCGCGCTCGCAAAGACCAGGAGCGGAAGTCCTGAGGCTCACACGCAAGCATTCCTCATGTCGCGACTCGTAACTATGTCCACGTGTTGGCGTCTCATCCCCATGTCGCAAAGGATATCACGCATTGCGATTGGGCTCTTCTAGTATTGGCGCAAGATTAGCTGACCAGCGGTGCCAGGAAGATACCTGTCCAAAAGCTAGGGTTGACTGAAGCTTATTGCCTGCCAAGATGGCTCAGGGGCGCTGGAATATACGTCGCATTTATATCCGAGCTCCTGCAAACAAAATCAGAGCCCGTCGCTGTTGGTATCCCGAGGTTCGCGCAGATTGGGGAAACATGGCTGCCATTCGGTTGCATATTGATGCACGGATTTCGTGCGCTGCAACGAAAAAGATTGATCAGACAAAGATAGATCTCCAGCGCTGTCGTGATCGTTCTCGAGAGTCGATCGAGATTGAGCAGTGAGAAAAGCATCGACGTCCGACAGAGAGACAGTATCGTCACCCGCTGTAAGGCGTGAGTATTTCGGGAGATTGAGCCCAATTGTCGATTGCTGGTCATATTTCGCATGGCAAAGACATCTTCCAGCTTTCCAGTCTTTGGAAGAAGATCACATGGTCTTCAAGCGCGGGTTTCGCGCACCGGAACCAGTGGAGTACAGATCGTCTCCATGTCCAGTTCGAGATGGATTGTATAGAAATCGGACTTAACCAACGATGGCGACAATCGTCGCAATAATGCCACCGGAATCGAAATGTCGTCTCGTACCCGGTCCTGACTGAGCTGATCAGCCGTTGTAAAGCGAAAAATGCGTGATTCTCACTCTTTCTGAATGAACTCAAGACGATCTCCCGCAGTTCCCTTCTCTATTCTCTTGCAGATTGCGTAGTGCACGTCGGAGGCAATCCATGGCGTTGGACTGCGTGTTAGGCTGTTAGCCTGAGACTCAGCACACTCGTAGGCACCTCGCTGTGTCCTCGTGCCAATTTGTGAGGCTTAGAATCAATGGCGAGATCCCCCACCAAAACGCCATGTAACGTAGATTCGAGATCGTCGGCAGGAAGTGTCAGACCGCTCTGTCCAGCACTCCTATTCCTTTTATATATACCTGGACGTAGGGAGCTCTATATTTTTCGAAGACAGAGACGCTTTTAAGTGCTGAGCGCAGCCCTGTATCGTGCCGACTCTGACAGTCTTACTTGAGTGTATGGCCTAAGCTGGGCAGCAGGGAAGCCTCAATTGCACTGTCTTCGTTCCAGACCAGTTATTTTCGCGCGAAGTGTATTGTTTTGCGACTTGGTATTATGCTGCTGTAGTGTGAGTGGCGACGCCCGACGGAGGGAAATTTGTCGGAGGTAAGGAAGGCAGGAAGGGGGAGAGTTTTGATTAAAGAAGGAGTACTGTAATAGCGACTGCCATATTCAGCACCGGAATACCTGTATTCCGAACTCCTGAGAAGGAGGCAGTGATTGCACGAGGTAAAGACCTGCTCTCTGGTAGCCGCTTGTGTTATCAGCAGAAGGTACCTGTATTCGTGTGCCAGCAGCATGGTCGTGCTTTTCGTTAAGCTAGGCAGTCAAATCGTTCGTTTCATTTAGGAGACATTTTCTGATGCGACAAATCATTGCCTTCTAGACAGATCTCTGCAATTTGATCTGGACCTGCGCTAACCTAGTCAACAAATCAGTTCTAATTATACACTTATCGGAAGGAAGGTATACGTATGCTTCATGGCGATTGGGCAATTGCTTTGGATACAGATAGATACAGGGGACTACCACGATGCTGCCATGCCAACAGGTAAGAACGATTGCATCAACCTGAGACCTGTTGCAGCTTCGGAAGTCGCCCGAAAACAGAGTTTGACATTTGAAGAAGATTTGAGTTGTCGATCGCAGCATAGCGTTCGTATAACCATTCCCCCGTCTCCCATACAACCTCACTTCGTCCCTCGTTGTATCGTTCTCGAGACTCCCACATCTTGCTCCACTCCTCCCTTTCTGCAGCAAAGAGCATCCCATTCAAGTATCATCCTCCATCCCAACCAAGCTACCGTTCCGCGTTCCCATATCTCATCCTCCCAACCATTACCTCCCCCCTCTCCAGTCCAGAACAAAAACCCAATAAGTCTTCACCATACCTCTCCGCACATCGCCCCTTCAACAACTCGACAGAATATTAAGCGTAGTGCCCGAGCACCCGTCAGCAGGAGCACCGGCCCCCTGTCCAGATGCCGGTGGTGGCGATGATGCTCCACCAAAGAAACTAGAAAAGAAATCGAGGCCGCTGCGGCGGAAGAGACCACCGAAACCTGCCGCTGCTTGAACCCCAGCCTCGGAGTTCACATTGCTGGTCGTGGAGATGACGGGGAGGGCGAGGGCTTGAGTGAAAAGGATAGTGGCGGCGATTGTAAGGAGCTTCATCTTTCTGCGTTCTTGGGTTGGCGTGGAAGTTTTCGATTGGCCTTGGTTGCTGGTGTACGGATTGAAAGTTTCGGGACGGAAGTAATGGTATGTTGATTGACCTGTAAAGGTAGCGTCAGGGCGAGTTGGTCCCTCCGTCACGTTCGTTGTGGCGACACTCACGGCTTGATTTATTCAAAAAAAAAGTAATGAGCGTGGGCGGACACAAGAATGAGTGTTCAGCGCGAGATGCGTCTGGGAAGGAACCGCGAAAATTGGGGGGCGCATCTGCCTGGTTATATCATCCTCTCACGCTTCCAGAGGGTCATGTACCTTTGTCCATTGCGAAAGTGTTGATACCACAGAGTTTAATTGCCACAGCTACAATGGGGTGTTGTTGCGGGGACGGCCTGCCAAAGCTCTCAACCTCACGTCGTCTCGTGCGGCTCGCTCAGCACTCTCGCGGGGTAAGGTTCAATAAAGAAGGCACAACGAAAACTCCGAAAAGGCTTTGACTCTGAGGATGACCAGGAGGCGCAGCCGTTCTGTCCTCTTCTGTGGTCTGTCTATTGCTGAGATGCTGGAATAAACTGGGTCCCCATGTGAGTAGTACAATTTGCGCTTTCGCCCTCCACTTGCTCGATTCGTGGCATCCATATGGCCACCAAATTTCGTGAGAGTGTCATTTTGGACCGCTGCAGATTTTCCAATCGGGCCCGCCACCACTGCCATGAGACCTCAAAAGGAGCTCCAGAGAGGTGCGCCTCTCGAAGGTAGCTAGATGCAGTGGACTTGTGTTGCGTGTGGACATCGAGGATCACATGCCTCCAGGAAGTTTCGGCGACCGCAGAATTTGCCAGGCCGTAAGCGTGCGATCCATCATGAAATGAGGCAACACCTTAGCGCCCCATGGTACATGGCGGTGCGACTTCCACGACCAGCGGTTCGCTCAAATCTATCGGAAGCGGGCGACTTTCCGGTGTTCTTCTCTTTCAAAAGCCATCGACTTCACTGCAGCTGGACAACGTGAAATGACAGCCAAAATTCCAAGGAACATTGACAGTGGAGCTTGATCCAATGCTTTTGTGCAAATGACGTGAAAGCTGCCGCAACAAGCACGCAATTTGGCAAGGGGAGAGAGTGTTGAATCGTTTTCTGCTATTGAGAGTTGCTGATAGGGTGTGGATGTTAATACAGGGACAGTCAGCGAGTGCACGTCAACTCTGGCATACTATGGTGCACTCGCAGCCTTCCTCAATGTGTCGCATCCGTATCCATTCAATGATGTACGTAAAGTACAGTTCGATACCGCGGCCGCTTTGACGCAGCGAAGTCGTCTACAAATGGTGTCTGCGAGGTTGATACGAACATGCTCCGCCAGATAATAGCACTTCCGAGAGGTTGGGCTGCTGCTGGATTGTCGAGTTGTGTATTAGTCGGAAGGCACCGGGAGCGATGTATTGATTGCAAAACTAATCGTCTGATCTTGGGTGGAGGATGTGCAAGTGGCTTTGCGTACGCTGCAATTGCAATTCTCAGAGGGCGAAAGGTCGGAAAGAGGAAAGAACGGCCTTGCAATGCAACAGCTGAAGGATTGGAATAAGAGGTTTAGGGTGGGGAAGTAACGGAAGAATATTGGATGATAGCAGTGAGAGGTCGGGTTTGAAAATGGCAGCTCGCGCGGGGTATGGATCGTCCGCATATCCGCCATGAAGTTGGCGCTCATCGCACGTCATAGCAATGCTGCAAATTACATCAATTCGGGATCTCATCGATGCTGCGAACCCAAACTTCTTTCCTGCCGTTCAGCTTTCTCCTCAAAGCCGAGCTTGCAGGATATACGACTCGTCTCAGCCGGTTCGAGCTGCCGAGCGGCTGGTAACTCTTCAGGCCATGCCACGGATCCAGTCTCATGTGGTCTTCCCAAAAGGACTTTCTTTCCAGATCGAAGGCTTCCTGTTTGGGTATCTTCAAAGTGGCGACCGTCTGCCAAGGGTATTTCTCGCTATCCCATTCTGTTCCCGAGTATTCCACAGGTTGCTCTTCCAAGTTTTCCAAAAGCTGGACTTGGAAGAGATATTCCGCATCGTAGTTTCCATGAAAATTTTGCAACCACCTGTGGTGTTGGTCGCTTTGGTGGGTCTCAGGCTTGACGGTCTGATCGGCAAGCTTCATCTGCGTCTCCGTGTTGGGCACTAGGCAGTATTTGAAAATGTAATTTCCAAATCGATATGCGGTTTGCGAGTATTGGCGAAGCGAGGCTAGGTGGGAATTCGGTACCTGGAAGCGTGCTTTCTGTAACTCTGCGTCATTCCGCTTCTCCAATTTCTGGTCCATCTCTTTCGTCTCCAGCACCGTGCCGAGCCCCATCCTGATATCGAATATCTCGCGTGTGGTTTTGGCATCTGCGAGTTCAATTGCGGGCGTACTGTTGAACTCGATGTCCTGCGTTTGAGGGTGCGGCACGTCTGCGCCAGTTGGAAAGAAATCTCCTTGCACGTCGAACAGCTTGATGCTGAAGCCTCGAGGGGCAGGGATAGTATCTGAGAAGCCTGGATCACCTGGCTCAGTAGAGTATCGACATGCAGCCGGATAGCTCCCGGGGTGTGCGAAGAGTTCGCCCTGCCGAAGGTGTGGTGGGAGTTTGTCGTGAACGATGAAGGTGCCCTTCACAATGCCATGAGTTCGACAGTGCGTGCCCGTGTACACGTGTCTGTGGTGATCAAATTGTTCCCGTTGTTGCGTCCTAATCTGTTCTGCAACGGCTTCGATATCGGCTTGTTCGCCCGGTGGCGGATCTTCTACGCCTGTTGTATCCCAACGAAGATAGTTCCTGTGTGACATCTCACTGTGATTTCCGCTAGCATCGATGGAGATTTCGCGCTTCAGAACCTTCTTCTCTCTCTGCGCTGCACTACCGGAGCTGGGTGTCCTTTGGGGAGGGAACTGGTGGGGAGCAGTAAAGATGCTTTTCAACGTCTTGTTGACCATGACGAGATGCGCGATAGGCTGAACCGGCTATCTGGTGCAGAAACGTGCAGCAAGGCAGTGGTCTGAAGAAGAAACTGTGCAGTGCTCGCGAGGAGAGATCAAAGGTGAGGGAATTGGGACGTACGTCAGCTGGCACACTCCGTTCGACTTGCCTCTGTACTTAGGTCATTGGACCCTGAGCCTCTGAGAGTGTTGAACATCAAATGTATGCCATCATCCCCAAAACGGCCATCATGGCTCCGCACCGCAAGGAGTGCGGAGGTTTGTCCAATCGTCTGGGAGTCGCGGTGGTGCGATTGCGAGGCGGGTGCGTAACCGCTACGATCGACAGCGATAATGCGTGGCGAGGCGGCGGGCAGTAGTCATGTATTCGCGTAAAGCCACTTTGGATGCGGCTGAAGGCTGAGACATGTGTGCCGGGCGGTGCTCGAGGCCTCAATAGGAGGTACTCGCGACGGCGTGCCTGTAAGGTGGATATGTATGTGAAGTTCGGAGCGCGGAGGAGGCAAAAGGAACCAGGCCGGCCAGGGTGTCGACGTCTGGCGCGGCGCGGCTTCTCCTTCTCCGCCCTGGTCTAGCGTGCTCGTGGAAGCCGTCCGGGTGAAGCCAGGTGGTGGGAGTGTCGCCAGACTGCCTACGGGGACCGCCATCGCATCGCACAATCGCTCGAATCGCCTGTCGATAAACATGTCTGCCGCAAGTGCCCCCGTCGACACCACAAAAGCAGGTACGTCCATCGTCTACACCACCCTCGAGCACCGGGACAGCGAAGAGCATCGCTTGGCACGAGTGGAGGGGCCGAGGCCAGACGCAGATGCAGTCGCTGGGCAGCACGCGGCAGTGATTGCTGACCTTGACATCCGGCAGCGAGCAAGAGCAAGAAGAAGAAGAACGGCAAGAAAAAGGTCAACGGCCAGGCGAACGCGATCAATGGCGCGGCACAGACCAATGGCGCCGGCGTCGATCATGTAGCCGACGACGATAGTGACGACGATGAGCCGTCACGACCGCCGTCTCCGAGCGTGAGTATCTTTGCCATTCTGCTGCCTTGCACGCTCCTGATGATGGACACAGGAAGCAACAAAATCCGGAGTAACAGACCGACTCGATGCCATGCAGCAGGAACGGGACAACTTGCGAGCAGAAGTGACCCAACTACGGAAATCGCTCGAAAGCTTGCAGGAGAAACACAATGAAGAGTTGGCTGGAGTCAAGGAAGAGTTGGAGCAGTCGCAAGAGGGGAAAGAGCATGCGGAGACTCAATATCGCAACCTCTTGGGGAAAGTCAATACTATTCGCTCCCAACTGGGCGAGAGGCTGAAAGCCGATGCCGCCGAGCTGGAGACGGCGAGGGAGAAGATTGACGAGCTGGAAAAATCCAAGAGCACTGCACAGACTGAGAATGGGCGACTGCAGCAGCAGATCGCCGACCTCCACAGCAAGCTAGAATCGCAGGCGGTCGAGTTGGACACGTTGCGCAGTCGCACCAACCTTTCGACGAGCAACTGGGCGAAGGAGCGCGATGAAATGGTGCAACGTGAAGCGGCTCTGCGGGAAGAGTACGAGGTCGCGAGGCAGGCCATGCAGGACTGGGAAATTCTGGCAACGGAAGAACGGTCGAGGCGTGAAGCTTTGGAAGAGAAGACGCAAGAGCTTGAGGACCAGCTCAATACACAGCGAGAGGCCTATGAGCGTGCTCAGTCTGAGGCGAATACGCAATCCAACACCGTAGACGGCCTCCAGCGTGCACTACGTGATCTGCAAGAAGAGCGGAAACGGGAGCTGCGAGAGATGGTAGAGCAGTCACAAGCGCAGCTTGATGCATTACGTACACAAGCAAAAGAAGCGGAAAACACAGCAGCGTCGCTCAAGACCGAGCTCGAGACGACACAGGCAGAACTTGCTCGCGCTGCACCTTTTGAGAAAGAAGTCAAGGAGAAGAACCTCCTGATCGGCAAACTGCGACACGAGGCTGTCATCCTCAACGATCATCTCACAAAGGCCCTACGCTTCCTCAAGCGCGGCAAGCCAGAGGACAACGTCGATCGCCAGTTGGTGACCAACCATTTCCTACACTTCCTGGCTCTGGATCGAAGTGACCCGAAGAAGTTCCAAGTCCTACAATTGATTGCCGCCCTTCTGGGCTGGGATGAGTCTCAAAGGGAGCAAGCAGGCCTGCTCCGGACCGGCAGTCACGTCAGCTCGACCAGCGGCAATTTGCGAGTGCCGCTATCGCCATTCCGAAGAACCCCGTCCACACCGACTCTTGGTGAATTCATCCCCGACAGTCCGGGTGGCGCAAGTCGAGAAAGTCTTGCCGAGCTGTGGAGCGATTTCTTGGAACGAGAAGCCGAGCAAGGCACTACAGGTGGCTCTCGCAGACCGAGCATCGCCAGCTCTAGAGGAGGAATGAGAAATTCGAGCATTGGTGGCGTGATGAGCCCTACCAGTGAAAGCACAAAAGCAGGTTTTTTCAATGCTGGCAGTTTGCGAGGGGGATCGGAAGCTCAGCACCAGCGGAAAGGAAGCCAGAACTCGATACCAGTCTTAGGAGGCAAGTCTGAGGGTGCCGGACCGACGAAGTAGTATTCGTCGATGACTCTGCGCCATTCAGCCTCTCCTTACCTGACTGCAGGCCGCTGAGCGGGGAAGACTTGATGAGAAACGCAAACTCAATTCCACTACGACAATTTCACAGCACTGGGCGTGCCACGTGAAATCTGACGCATTTGCCTAGGCATTATACCATATTTCAATTCAACTTTTCTTTATGGTCTTACAGGCGCCTCACCTCACGTTGTCTGCCCAGACCTGCTAGAGGGATCACTACTCGATACTTCTTGCGGTGCTGCATCAGCCCGTGGCTCTTCCAGTTGCGGATCCGCGTCGTCTTCAGTTCCCGTATACGCGCTGCTTCGCAACGCCTGCAACGCTTGTGTCTGCTTGATGGCCCACTGCTTCCAGTTTTCATACGCCTGATCTTCTAATAGATCGCCCACTTCAAGTGGTCCGAGGCCGAAATACGCGCCTGTTGCTTGGGCTTCTTCGCGCGCCACTCGTGCTTCCACTTCGCGGTGGTGTCGGTAACGATACAATTCTTTTCTCGCCATGTCGTATGCTGCTGCTTGGCTGTATGCGGTGTGTGTCATGAGCCATTGCCATCGTTGGACGACGCTATTCTCTAGTCAGCTTCTGCCTGCTCTCCTTTCGTTCCTCATGAGTTTTACTTACGCTTCGCCATTGATCGGCCTACTCCCTTGTACTTTCATCACCTCTTCCCATTCTGCCGTGCTCCGCCCAGTGTCGTCACGCGTTCCGACTCGCGGTCTCCGCAGACTGTAGTCTAATGGGATACTCCAATCGTAAACTTCGCGGTCTCGCCCGTTGTCTTCCAAGATCACTCTGGGTCTCGCCAACTCCCACGGGTGGTCGTGGAAGTACTCCCAGCGCAACTCGTCTTCCTTGTACTTGAGTCTTAGCGGCTTGAACATTCGTGATGACTTCTTCGTGGACTTTTTGCTGGGTGCATTTGATCGTTGCAGAGCTGGGCGTGTGAGACGTGTGGCCGGTGGTGTGCTGGCCACGGCGGCGTACCACGGGGGAGGGGCGGGAATGCGGTTGGCGTGGAGGAGTTGCGAAGCGGTCTTGTGCACATTTTGTGCAGCGAAGGAGTAGCGACCCATGATGAGTGCGGTATGGTGTTATCGGGTCATGATGCTGTTCCCAATGCGAGGTCGATTCGGTGGTGACGGGCGACGCGGCGAAGCGGGAGTGTCCCGATGTGCAGGAGAGAGGGCGAGCTTTCTTCGCACGCAACTTGATCACACTTTTCCTGCCACGACTGCCAGACTTGCGATGCCATTGCCATTGCGCAGCTGATGGGGTCACTGGCATCATGTGGCCCTCTTCATGTCCCGATTGCTTCCTGTCCTGCGACATCCGCCCGCAGTCACCGCAACGGCAACAGCTCTCCCATTGACAACGATAGCCTCTTCGTCTCAATGCTTCGCCCGACACGACACTTATCGACGACATCGGCACGAACGAGTGGCTACGCTGAAGCAATGCGTTGGCGATGACACGCGTGCGCGGGCGGGTGCAACACGTTCACCCCCCAAGACATGGGAAGATATCTTCATTAGCAGTCTGGTAGCGGCAGGAACTTGCAAGAAACATCGAACAAACCAGCAGCCTCCTGGGAAGCATGCAAGCCGATATTATAGCACTGCTCGCAGCGGATCAGCACAAGCACAAGAAGAAGCAGCGACAGGTGGAGATGCCCAGATCTCTAAGGAGGAGTATCGCAAGTTAGTTGACTTCTATCGCCACTATGGGCCGGCGACAAAAGAGGCAGAGAGCCGACACCTTCCTCTTGCATCTCGCCTGATTCTGACCCCGGAACAAGAGGAAGCAGCAGCGCAGCTCCGGACGACGCAACGTGAACACCAGGCCGCAGCACCAGACGACTACGCGCAAAGTGAGATAATTGAGAAGTTCTCAAACCAAATTTTGTGGTCTCGACTTGGCCATGTGTGTTTGGATGGGCTTTGGGAATTGTATCAGCAAATCAATTCACCCCGGCCGCGATATCTGAGAACCCCGGTACTGCATCGATTCTTGCAACATCTGGGCTTCGTTGAGCAATGGCAGGACATGCATGCCATGCGACGCTACTTTCAGCTTCTGGATGACTGTGTTGACGTAGGCGTGCCCCTCAACAAAAACAATTGGACTACGGCCATCTCATTTGCAGGTCGCTGGGTGACGCGTACAACATCCAGCGAAGTTCAAGCAGCGATTGAGACGTGGATGCGCATGGAAGAGCAAGGGCACTCTGCCGATCACGTCACGCTCAATGTGCTGTTTGATGTGGCCGTCAAGGCAGGTCGTTTCGCGCTCGCAGATACCATATACACAGAGATTAAGGCCAGAGATCTGCCACTCGATCGCTATTTTCGCGGAAGTCTGATATACTTTGGTGGCATGAAGAGGAATGGTGATGAAGTTAGGCGTGCTTTCCGGGAGTTCGTCGAAGCCGGAGAAATCGTGGACACGACCCTCATGAACTCGGTCATTGTATCCCTGCTGCGGGCTGGAGAAGCTCCTGCAGCGGAGCAAGTCTTCAGCAAGATGAAACGCTTGACGGAGGAGAAAATGGGCGGCCCAATGATAGAGGAGTGGCAAGAGCGAAAAGAATTGAGGTCCGAGCTCAATGTAGCTGCCCGACATTTGCGAGACGAGAGTGAATCCCATGGATCCTCTTTCTTTGGCGCCTCGTTCTCGACGTTTGATCGGCGTGAGCAAGTGCAAAAGATCACCCCTGTTGCTC
Source organism: Cercospora zeae-maydis (assembly GCA_023512815.1). Taxonomy (NCBI): domain Eukaryota; kingdom Fungi; phylum Ascomycota; class Dothideomycetes; order Mycosphaerellales; family Mycosphaerellaceae; genus Cercospora; species Cercospora zeae-maydis. The sequence goes on along the minus strand of JAKLWY010000001.1, from coordinate 4,057,613 downwards.
CCGACGCCCTCACTTACACGATTCTGTTGAAGTACCATTCGATTGTATCTGGAGACGCTGATCGCGTTTGGGAGTTGCTGAATGAAATGGGTGAGCGAGGGTTGCAGCCGGACGCACGTGGACTCGTGCCTATCCTCAAAGGCTTCTGTGTTCACAGTGGTTATGCGCTCTCCGGCTGGACACATGACAGACTGGAGGAGTTCTGGAAATTCGCCGTACGGCAAGTGGAGGTCGACGTGGCTACGGAGCGGCTGGCACGAAGTAAAGGCGTGAATCAGACAGCTGCACCAGAGAGTGATGCACAGCCGAGGCCTGCTTTGGATTCACCGGCAGTAGAAGAAGACGTGCCAACACTGCAGATTGAGGATGATCATGAATGGGGGTTGGACGACGGGTCTATGTACGACGATGTTCAACCCAACAACAAGACTAGCCAGCTGTCTTTTGGCGGCAGCATTACTGAAGGCGACATGAGACATTCCACATCTCGTTCGAGCCGTCCATCGATCACCGACGATTTCGACATGCTTGGCGCAATGTTATCAGCTCCTACAGCTGAAACGGGTAACACAACATCTCACAGCGATCCAGGCGATCTCAGTCTACAACAGCAGCCACACGAAGTTCAACCAGCGTCGCAGACTAGTCGCGCGCCGACTTCTTTCCTCGAGAGCGTTTCCTTGCGACACCTCACTGACGCAGCACTCTTGCCAGAAGGTGGCTCAGTTCTGGACCATGATGACGGACCATCCCAGAAGGAGCCAGTCGAAAAGATCCCTCATCAATCGGATGCCACCTCTTCCTTCCTCGACAGCCTGATACCTGAAAGTGGCGATCCATCGGGACAAGTCGATGTCGACGGAGGCAAGACTTGGGTTCAAGCAGGTTCCGCGACTCAGAAAATGTTTCAGAACAGCGACCAGGGGGAGCAGACTGGTGATGCCGCTCGTCGTGGCCTTTGCCGTCGTGTCCCTGCTGTCAACTCACAGCTGGTGAACCAACCCGACGACTTCAATTCGTTTCCTCTCTGGCGCCGCGGCAGTTCCCTCCTCCATGAACATAAAGCCGAACATCGTTCTGGCTCCTTCCGGGACGACACCGGAACTTCGGGCGACGCAGCTCAAGTACGACCTCGGCCATCTCTTGGTCTTGATCATAAGCCAATACGTCTTCCACCAAACATGGCATTGGAGGCTGTGCGTGCCTTCTATCAATGCTGCGGACGAATCCGCATGATTCAGGTGTGGGAGGAAATTGCTGGCAGGTGGTACAATGGTACGGAGAAGGAATGGACGCAAGTCGAGAACGAGGTGGCACAGATTGAAAGGCACGCTCGACGGTATGAGGATTGGGATAAGGCTAGCCAGTGATGTGATACAGGCGTTGTATTACGCGCAGTTGCTATCTCGCTGGCTGATGCGTGTCACAACTGATGCCCCTTTACATCCAAGGGGACTTCTTCCATCGTCCCGTGCATCACGCCTGAGAATCTAGTGAGCACGACGAATGCGAACTCGAATTCCTTCGTCCTGTTTCTCAGGCACAGGAGTGACGTTTTCATGATGCCACTGCACGTGCTGCTCTTTTGTGGTCTCGAACAGCTCCATTCGGTCAAACAGTCGGAGCGCAAGTGCTGGCAGGAGGAGGTACAGTTCTGCGTACGCGACACTGGGTCGAGATGTAACATTAGCGCCACCGCGGGGATGCATGAGACGGAAGAGAGGAGGAACTTACTGCATACCAACGCACTGTCGACTTCCTCTCGAGAATGAGAATAGGTATTGATCCAATTTCTTCACTCGGCTTCGCTCTGTCCCGTCCAGCCATCTCTCGGGGTGGAATGCTCGAGCATCGGGGAAGATGCTCTCATCGTGGTGGATCAGAACTGAAGTCATACTGACAGGAGTGCCAGTGGGAATTTCCCAATCTTTTCCCGAGCCCGCGTCTTTGTACACGATAGGCTGTCTCGCACATCTCGCAACTCGTGTACCGACACCATAAGATAACCGCAAGCCCTCCTGAATCACAGCATAAAGATAAGGAAGTTGCTCCAAAGCTGCCAAACTTGGCAATGTCATCGGATCGTGCACGAGCGTCTTCAGCTCTTTCTGCAATTTCGCGAGACAGGTCCGATCATCTAATAAGTAGAATGTGAGAACCGATAACGTCCACGCCGTCGTTTCTGAACCAGCTGAGATGACCACGTTTGCCTCTTGCGCCATGCGCTTCACGCCCTTCTCCTGAGCCGGCAAGTCCGAAATAAGCAGCTCGTGAAAGAGTGTGGGCGCAATGGGAAGCCCATTCTCGTCCACGCCATACGAAGCTTTTCGCTCGTGCACGCTCTCTTGATCGATGATCTGCTGGATCTCCGTCTTCATGCTTCGCTGGAAATTCAACCAAATCGGCATGTCTGGCATGAGCAGTCCGACGATGTAATCTGGCAGTGAGTCGAGGATGGTGTACAATACCGGCCACTGCTTGATTGCCGCGGCAGCGCCCAAGCCAGCTCTGAGAGCGGGTTGCAGGTTCGGCTCGAAAGTGGGATTCTGCAACAAATTCATCGAGTTCGCAAACGCCCATTCGCAAACCACGTCTGTGGTGAAGCACGAGTAGGCTTTGCACACGTCCACAGGCTTGCCCGTGTCTGCATTCGCCTCGAATTGTGTGCACAGCTGGTTGATGCTCTTGGCGATGAGAGGTTGCAGTTTGGCGACGGAAGGCCGGGAGAAGAATCGGTTCAAGCTTCCTCGCAAAAGGCGATGGCGTTCGTGGCTGATGGCGCCGAAGACCGACAAGTCGTTGCCGAATTGTGCGGTCTGATAGGCGAACTTGTCGCTTTTGGCAGATGGTCCCGAGTAGATGGTGTCGATGAATGAGGAGTCGGAGATATGAAGCTCATCTGGGTTGATGCGGATGATGGGGCCATATTGCTCGTGAAGCTCCGCGATGCGATTGACGTATTGGCCTCCAATGATGCCGTCGTAGTAGAATTCGTACTTGTAGGTGACTTTGGCCAGGAGCGGGCCTGGATATGCGGCGAGAGGGTGTAAGCAGAGACGATAGACTGTGATGATCAATTTATATGTTACTGCCAGTGCAAACGCCACTACTAGGCTCGTCGTGATGGAAAACATGTTGCCGTGGTCAGATTGAGCGAAGTCTGCTCGTGCTCAGAAGAAGACCGAGACCTGGGTCGTATTTAAGAGAGCCCTGGGCCAATGCGAAGGATCAGCATGTGCATATGCTATACCATGCATGTTCGCCTATATGCTGCTGTTGCACAAGTGTGCCAGCGCTCGGAGATGTGCCAATCCAACGCCTCATAGTGGCCGTGAACAGAGACCAGTGAGACCAGTGTACGAGCATGCGCAAGTGGGTAAACTACACCTTGTTCGAGCTGTGCAAGCGAGGCTCGAGGACGGCAGACAGTGGGCAGTGATGAGTGGTCTTTGTTGCGTGTGGGTGGCTTCGCGTATTTGTGGATACCTTATAGATGGCGCAGCTACCCATGCCATCGCCTAATAAGATGACAGCGTAGAGACGGTGGGTATCATTCATCATCAAGAATAAAAGGATGATGGAGATTTTTCGGGGGCACTCAGAATTGACATTACTGAAGCCGGATGTTATATGGCAGACGAGAAGAATTCGTGTACTCGTGTGTTCGCACTCATTAAGCTTCTGCTGCATTGATGTTGCTGAGCGCAGTGTTGTTGTTTTGTTGTCCCAACTTCCAATATCCTCCTCAACCGCCATTTATTATTCTCATCAGACTCCCATCTCGGCTGGCGTCTTGGTGTCGGTCTTGGCTGCGTGCACGGTCTGGGCCACCACCACCACGGGCGTCGCATCTCCCATCTCGACATCTTCCACAATTTCTCCTCTCTCAATCGCCCGCGCTCTCTTGAACCGCTCGATGATGTCTCGATTCGCCTGCCGCTGGAGCTCGCGCTCTTCTCCCGTCACCTCGTTCACATCGTCCTCATCGGCTTTGACGCCCTTCTTGTAGGCGTGCGGGAACCAGAACCAGACGAAAATCAGACTGATGACCACGATCGCTGCAAGAATGCCGACGGGAATGGCATACGCGAGCGCGCCCATGGTTGGCGGGCGAAGAGCTTGGCTGCAGTTGTGACAAAGTCGCGCGCGAGTGCTGCCGACAATGCGTCACTGCGTGGAGCGTGGCGGAGAGACACCGGCGAAGAGAAGCCTTGACGACTCCACCAGACGGTTCAGCGATATGGTGTTGATTGCCTGGCGACAATGCTCGCCGTCCTTGGACAAAACTGGCACGGGGACAGCTCGTTTTATACCGTCCTGCCGTTTGTGGCTGCCGACTTAGCCGGAAGGATTCAGTGAGATCCTTTGGCGCTTGCAGTGCACAATGCAGCGTGTGTGTGTGTGTGTGTGTCTAAGCGACAACCCACCGCACTATTCACGGGCTCATTACCTGGGACTTTGGCTACAGAAAATCTTCCATGCTCACCTGCTACTGACCCAGAGGGCGTTCTGAGCTGGCGGTCTCGAGCAATCAGTAGCCCTTTGCTTCACGATGACCTGAACCTCAAAGCTAAACACTACAAAGCGCCAAGCCTGTAAACACAGCGAGTTCCTCCTCCTGCACTTTCTGCTTTGCTGCAGGCCTCGCGTGTCACATTTCCAAATCCTCCCAGCAAGATCTGCGACCCATGCACACCCATTATCTTTGTCAAGCGCCAACCCAGTGGCTTCACCAAAGTCCTCTGCCAGAATCTCTCTACCGAGCTTCCGCTCCTCTTCCCGAGGACCATCTCCACGCACCAACAAAGTCTTTCGATTCAGCGTGCTTCCTGTTTCACGAGCACGGGGCTTTTCCCGAGGGATGCGTAGAACTCTGTCGCGGTGTCGACTGTATCGGAAGAAGTATCTTGGTGAGGAACGATTTCGACCAAGTGGATCAGATGCGGTGGGTGGAAAGGGTGGCCGATCAATACGCGAGACGAAGCGTGCTTGCACTGCGAGATGAATTGCGATGCAGGAACGCCGGACGATGATGAAGCGATGATTGTGTTCTTGTTTGGAAGCAGAGCGTCGAGTCTGCCAATCAGATCTGTTTTGAAGTCGGGTCGTTCAGGTGCGTTTTAACGTTTGTGCACCAGCTTTATCTTTGCCTGAGAGCTTGCAACTGGTCCGCTCTCTGGATATTGAAGCTCACCTCTTGAACCCAATCTATCTCTCCCTTGAGGACTGATTCTGCTTGAGAAACATCTTCGACGAACTCGTATGCTTGTGGACCAGCATTCTCTACGATTCCGACTCTTTGCATTCTGGGCCATTCGGATTGGATGAATTTGTCTAACTTCTCTCGTGCCCCGGGAGCAGGATCTGATACGATGACTTTGTGTCCTTTTGCGAGGAATAGTGTCGTCCAGGATCTTCCCATCACGCCAGTTCCGACGACGAGAATGGTCTTCTTCCGAGTGTTTGTAGCTATAATTGTTTGGACGTGTAAATGTCTCTTGGATTGATCAGGTAATAATGTCCTTGCAATACCAACGTGAGTCCTCGATTGCATTGCAGCGAAATACGGTATTGATGCTAATGAGCAAGATCAACGGCTTTTCCTCTTGTACATGTATCTTCGCTCAGATCACCAACCCTCGTTCTGACTTCCGCATCATTCGACTTCGTCAGAGGAGGCGTAACCGGGCATTCCATCATAGTCCAGCTTGTGCGAGCCCGAACAGAGCCCGTGACGTTTGCATTCCCGTGAAGAAAATACGATAATTTTTGTACATATTGCTACGACACGATGCGAAGTCCGAAGTTATGACCCTCGTTGTGCTCGGAGAATGTTCGGGCTGCACAAAAATGACGGAAGTCGTTCGCGTCGTCAGTCTCGAGCTTCGACATCGCTTTGTCGCACCGAGAGATGGCCGTTGAAGATCTTCGGACGAGAGAGACTTCATGCCCGTGGGCATTGTTTGTCCTCAAAACCGAGGCTTTATATGCTAATTCTGGTCAAAGATCACAACCGAGGGTGAACGATATAACACCCACACTCGCCAGATACATCCGCGTCCATTCAATTACATTCTTTCTTGGAAGCTGAGAGCACTCGATACAACTGAGTAACAACCATGACCAAACACGAAACCGTCGAGGATGTCTACGGCCCAGGCACCCATACCGACAAACACTTCATACCCGTGCCACAAGATGCTAGACGCCTTCTGCAGTACATGGCAGAAATCACACCAGGATTCGATTCATCGGCCTCTTTCCTCAAAGAAGTGAACTTCACCGGACGACATCTTCCGCTGCTTCCTGGCCCTATCAAGGCACAGGTCTTCTCTGCAGTGTGTCATGCTATGATCGGCCTGACATCCAAACAAGTCCTCGAAACCCGTGGAGTCGACGCGGGCAAGGTCCAGATTGACACCGACTTGGCAGCCCTCTATCCCGCAACCGTCGGCCTCGTAACAGTCGACGACCAAGACTGGAAAGCTATCCAAAAGAACCAGGTCGTGCAGCAAGCATCCTCCATCGATGTCGACAAGGGAGTGATCGGCAAGACTCCCATGCGGTTCCGAAGCTGGAGCATCTATCCAACTGGATCGAAAGACGAGAACGGCCATCAGCAGTGGTTCCAAATCCTCTCTTCTCTCGATCCCCAGGGCTTCTTGTCCACGTTCGGCCTTGACGCCGACGACTCCAGCATCACAACCAACGAGCAAGCCTATGACAAGATCAAATCCGTAACTCTGTCCAAGTCCGCGCGCGAGCTCGAACAAATCTGCGTCGAGAAAGGCTTTTGCGGCCAAACGGTGCTGACGCCCAAGGCGTGGAACGAGACCTCGTACGGGAAGGCTCTGGCCAAGCACCCTGCGATCAATTATCGTCAAGTGAGAGGGTCCGAATCCCTGCCTGCCGTGCCGCTGCCACAGAATATTCAGGACACGAGACCACTGGCGGGGATCAAAGTGGTCGAATTCTCCCGCGTGATTGCTGGCCCGGCAGTAGGCACATACCTCGCTTCGCTAGGTGCCGATGTGATCCGAATTCAATCACCAAATCTGCCGGATCTGGGATTCTTAAGTGTGACGCTTCAAGCCGGGAAGAGAGTTGCAGACATCGATCTGAACAATTTTGAAGACCGCGCAGAGCTCCAACAGCTCATCAAAGACGCGGACGTCATTGTTCAAGGCTTCCGTCTCAAGTCATTGGAACGGAAGGGTTTTGGCCTCGAACATGTCGTCGAGATGGCCAGACAAAGGAACAAGGGAGCCGTCTACGTGGATTTGAACTGCTACGGACCAGACGGATACTACGCAGAGCGGCCAGGATACCAGCAAATCGCAGACTGTGGATCGGGATGCTCGTACGTCAACGGTGTGGCATACGGTCTGCCAGAAGGCACAGGCGTACTGCCTTCGCTGCCTATCGCAGACATGCTGACAGGAGCCATTGGAACACTGGTCACCCTTCTTAGCATTCGAGATCGTGCGACCAAAGGTGGCAGCTACCATGCCCACGTGTCTTTGATGGCGATGGACACCCAGCAGCTGGTCCCAGAGTTCGGGCTCTACGGCAAAGAAACGGTCGCCAAGATCCAGGAGACTTACCAGTTTGGCCCAATGCGACCACACCACATGGTTACTGACTTGCTTGATATCATGATCCAGGCATGGGAGAAGAATTCGGATGTGCTTGCCGACGAGGAGCGCTTCGTCGAGTTTGAGACGAAATATGGAAGGAAACACAGGATCCTGGCGCCCGGGTTTAAGTTCGAAAATGATGAATCGAGCCCGAAGTGGGAATGGGGACCTGTGCCCAATGGAGGACAAAAAGGCCTGCGTTGGTGCGTTTGAGAATGATGACACAATAACGATTTTTTTCGATGCCAAATACTAGTCGCTATGGATATTGTCAGCAGGAAAAGAGTGATTAACAGCGCCATGCCGTGCCGTTTCATGCTAATTTATATCTCCCCTAATGCTCTGTGCATCACCTCACCAGTCTAGACTTTGCCATGCTTCTTCAGACTCGCCGCTGATGCCAGTAACGCGTCTTTTGCCGTCCTTGGCTTCCAGTCCAGTACAGTTTTGGCCTTGGCATTGGAGATAGGCATCGCATTTCCTAGGTAGGGCACAATCAACCTGGTTGTCGCATCGAAGAAGCCGACGAGTCTGAGTAGCAGATTGGGCAATGCCCTGACCGGCAGCTTTTTGGTCTCTGCTTGTGGCAGGCCTTCTCTCAGTATGTCGACCATGTCTTGGACCCAAATGACTTGATCATCCGACGTCGCCATGAAGCGCTGTCCTGCAGCATCTGGGTGGATCATGGCTCGGAGATGTAGATCTGCCACATCGCGAACATCGGCGACACTGATTGGCACGCGCGGGACCCCCGGGACCTTGCCATTGAGCAAGAGCATGGGTAGTTCGACGCTGCTAGGGACGTGCGCGTCAAGAATTGGCCCCAGAACGAGATAGGGGTGGACAGTTGCCAATTGCATGCCATTACCCTCCTGTTTTATGAAGTCCCAAGCCGCCTGCTCTGCAAGCGTTTTGCTTTTCGCGTATGCAGTAACATGCACCCGGCGATTGTCCAGATTTGTCCAGTCCTCCTCGTTCCACGTCCGTCCAGCAGGTCTGATATCGTGTCCACTTATCACAGCAGTGGCCGAACTCGTGAGAACGACTCTCTTGACAGTTCCCACCTTCTTTGCGGCGCGCAACACTCGAAGCGTCCCCTCACGTGCTGGAACTATCAGTTCCCTCTCATGCTTCGGTTCTACCTTTGGCATGGGCGTCGCTGTATGGAGCACATAACCACATCCTTGACACGCGCCTTCCCAGCCTTCATCTTTCAATAGATCCGCCTCAAAGAACTTCACATTCTTGACCTGGGCCAGTGAAGCACCGCCATTCCTGAGTGATTGGCGCACTGAATCGATGCGGGCTCGAGATCGTACTACTGCGTGTACCGTGTAGCCCGCTTGTATGGCTTGAAGGATACAATGTGAGGCCACGAAGCCTGCTTGTCAGTCAGTATGTACTGGTATTCTGCCGCGTTCCGCTGTCCTCACCAGTTCCACCGGTGATCAGAATCGTGTCGTTCGTTGGCGCCATGTTCGTAACGGTGCCTATCTCCTGTGAGCAGCAACTGCTTTGCCCGCCGAGTGCAGATCTTGAGGGAAAGCGGTTAAGGCTAGATGTTTAGATCCATCGTTTCCTACCTGTCGCAAAAGTCCATCTCTACGCGTCATGACCGCAATGTTTTGTCAATGATATCGCTCATCTTCTGCTTTGTGCTAGGTGACAATGGGGTCCCATGTGGACATTGTGCAAGTGGGATGGTCATGCGTGTCTTGGAGTTGTGATACCGTGAAGTCGGAAAGTCAAACTCGACCGCGAGCACGCCAAGACAGACTGGGGTCCTACTGCATATGTTAGTAAGGTCACATCCTTCTGCATTGCACGACAAACAGAAGCTTCAAATGTACAGCAGTCGACCCATGGAGCATTCTACATCAGAAAATGCGAGAAAATACCATATATACACAAACGACATGATTCTCCCCCAAAGCCACAATCCCTCGAACCATGCTCATCACGTTGCTAAAGGAAAGAACACTATATCTCTCAAGGCGTTCTTCACGTGCGGGAGCAAGACGTAGGCCGAGAATATAGATAATAGCGTAAGTCCTTTCGTCCTTACTGCAAACTAAACCCTCTTCTCCTTACACTTCGCATGCTTCCCCTCCTCATTCTCCAGACCTCTCAAACTCTTCGCATACCGATCCGTCAACCTGTCCACCTCTTGCTCATCTCTCACCCTTCGCTTCGCCTCCTGCTTCCCCTTCGCCTTCTCCAAAGCTCTCTTGGCCTGATCACTCTTCACCTTCACGTCATGCACCTGCTTCTGACAGCACGCCACCGTACAGCAAGAAGGCTGAGCGCGACCTTCCAAGGGGAAAGCCTTGATGGCAGGACAAGGAGGCTGATCGGAAGACGGGAGAGAGGGCGCGTCGGAGCAGTATTCGATCAGGGGTTTGCCGGCGTGGCCGCATTGCCACAGGTAGTGGTACTGTTTGCACATCTTGGATAGGATATGATTTTGGGATGTGAGGCGATTGTGATCGATGCTGTTGATCGGATTTGTGAAGTTGTTGACGACGGCAGTCTTTTGAGGAATCGATTCTGACTGCCGCAGTATCGGAGAAGCGAAGCGTGTGTTGTTCGTTTCACGGATCCTAATTGTCCTCGATGCGGCAGAGGGGGCAACAATGCTTCCACTCGATGCTCCCAACCGCATCTGTTACTTGGCAATGAGCGTAATGGCCGAGTACAACAAAGAGATGATGGCATGAGAGTGCACACCTTTGTTAGACTCTTCCGGCCAGACGGCTCTATCGAGCATTCCTTTGTCTTCTTGTGCGATCGTGTTAGAAGATGATGGCCTGTAAGTTCTGTTAGTACATGCGCCGCCATGAGGGCAGTGGTGGCATGGTGGTCGAGAAGAAGTTAGTGTCGTACGTTGAAATAAAAGTGTCACCGACCGGGTTGGAAGCTGTTGGGCACACGGAGAGGCTCGCCGTCAATGTCGATTCATTCGTAATGCTATTCTATGTCATACAATAGCTAGCCTTTCATTCGCAATTCATCATCGTTGGCCACATAAAAGCAACAGCCATCTGCTGGACCTGGCACTGCATCAACAAGTGCACTAACCCTTGTATGGGCCGGCACCACTGACCAGATGTCCTGGCGGTATTGGGCACGCCGGGAACCCGCCAGATTGACGAGCTGCCGCTGCTGCGTTGAACGGTTGCCGCTGGATCTGAGAGATCTTCGCACCATCATATGGCTCTCTCGACGGCGGAGGCTTCGCCGGCAGTGACGAAGGCGTGCCCCACTTAGCAAGCAGACTCTGCGACTGCACGACGTGCGTCGGCGGCAGCTGCGCCTGCGGTATCATCTGCGCTGGAAATGACTGCCCAGAACCGGGCTTGGCGGGGAGCGGGACATTTGGCGAGGTCTGTCGAGGGAAGACGGGACCTTGTGGCAGTGGGTGTTTGAGAGGGTGGTTCGGCGCAAGGTGCGGCACCAAATGTGGCTGTTGCTGTATTGGCGAGCCAAAAGAGGAGGCCTGCGATTGAGCAGATGTGTGGCGGACAAGCTGTCCAGGAGATGGTGGTGCAAACTGCTGGCGGAAACTCCCCGGGGTACTGGGCGCACCATGGGGCGTGACCGGGCTACCGTTCGTCTGTCCTGGGACAAAGGTCTGACTTTGAGGATTGAAGTTCTTGCCTTTGTAACTGCCAGGAAGCGGGTGCTCGTTGGAATTGGCAGGCCGACCGGGGAACGCTTGGCTGGGGAGCTGGCCAAACTGATAAGGCTCAGCCGCCGAGGTGGTGGGAGTATTGAAGCCCGCACTGTATGGATAGCCTGGCTGGGCACCTTGTGAAGGCATATTGTACTGCTGTTGTTGCCAACCTTGCTGAGGCGAATAGTACTGCTGCCCATAGTTCGGCCCATAGCCATGCCCGTATGTCATGTTGGGACTCGGCTGAGAGGGTGCCTGATTTTGAAACGACATTCGTTGGAAGTCGGAAGCCAAATCATAGGCCCCTGCCTGACCTTGCGCCCACATCTGAGTAGAATCGAGGTTTGAGTACGACTGTTGGCTCCACTGCTGAGTGCCGGCTGTCGACACGGGCATCTGGGCATATGGACCAGCCTGTGACTGTTGACCATAGATGGCTTGGAACTGGTTTGCCGACCGTTCGGTAGCTCCCGGGACTCCGTAAGCAGGTGTAGAAAATCCGTCCGACCCAAAAGATGCGGTGAAATAGTTGCTGTATGCAGAACGTGCCTCGAAACCGTCGTCGTCGTCCGCGCGGGCTTTCTTCTTGCTCTTCTTGCCTGCCGCTGAGCTGGACCGCGAGTCTTGCTTGTCTTTGGGCGTTTCTGGTGACTCTGTGGGCTTTGCGGAACCCATGATCCGCAGCCGAGCAGCTTCATATCTGGCCTCTCGCTCTTCGCGCGTTTGAGGACCCTTCTTCTTCTCGTCACCACTCTCGTCATTCTCAGACCCATTCTTAGAAGGTAACCCTGAGCCGTTGGCGATTGCTGGGGCGTCTCTATCGCTGCGCCGCAAGATTTTCATTGCAGGCGCGGCCGGGGGCGGGGTACTGGCTGCGGTCGAAGGTGCAGTGATCCCTGTCAAAGGAGGTGGGATCCTGCAGCTGGGCGTTTTGTAAAGTCGAACTGCTGCAGAATTGTCGTCAATGAGATGACCGAGCATGTAGTAGTCCGCCATTTTATGCGCAAGCAGTCGGTAAAATGAGTGACATTGCGGGAGCGTGAGTGAAGACTCCTTCGCATCTTTAACAAAGTCAATCACGTCTTGTTCCAATTTCAAAACCCATACGCGGTCTCGAGGATTTTCGAGAGCCTCGAGTAGCTTTTGATCCGGTGGACACTCGAGAGCCGGGTTTGTGATGATGCCATTTCGTGCGCTGGCAGGTACCGAACCAATGCCGGGTCCTTGAGGTGGTACGTACAGAACACCCTTTGCTGCAACTCCATAGGTGGGCACTGGACCTTCGCGTCTCGTCGGTTCCATGGCAGAGATCTCGCGCAATTGGTCGCGAAAGGCTCGGACGCCATCATCTGAGCCGATGCGGGAAGGCATCCCAGAGCCAGGCGCCGAGTACAGATCTTCATCCTCGACGGCCTTGACACTGGCGCTATCGTCCGGGCGAAGAGACTCTTTCTCATCCAACGCGTTGAAAGTGGTACCCGAAGCGACACTTTTGCCGTCCATGCTTGGAGGCTTATTCGAATCGCTTGAGGACTCGTCATCGGCATGCGTAGAGAACGTTCCAGCAGATTGGGGTCGCTCTCTGTCTGCCATCTGCACTCGAACTTGCGGTCCTGGCGCAGATGTCACGGAAAAGTCTTTATTATCACGCGAAGCAAGTTGGATCAGCTTCTTCGGCTTGAGCACACTCTGAGGTAATGCGATTCCATTGAAGGGAGTGACAGTCGCGCCGTCTGGCGGCGCGGAAGATAGCTCGTGTTTCGAATCTGTAGAAGAATTGGTTTTCGAATGTTTGGGTGTGGTCGGCGCTTTGATTCCAGCAGCGGCAATCTGTTCACCCCTTGTCAGCTTCAATTTTGAGCAGCGTGTGACGCAAAAGTGATATCAGACCTTTGCAAAGGACAGCTTCTCCTTCTTGACGTCTGCTGAGCCTGATGCCATAGTAGAAGCCATTGTGCCAGATGTAGCGATAACCAGAAACAAGCGTGCGCCCGCACAAGGGACAGAAGTCCGAGAGCCGCTGTTTCCTGAGTGTCGGCGAGCGCGGGGCTTGCCAAACGGTGGGTCTGTTGCGATTGTTGTGTATTGCAGATCTACCGAAAGACGACTCTCAGGAAACTGGCGGCTCAAGGAAAATAGTCAAGTCCACGGCCAGGAGTCTGGACATTGTGCAGCGCGCACATGGATTCTTTTTTACTTGCTGACGTCGGCGCGTGGAATCGTGGGGGGGTGGGAGTCGCTCGAGTCGAACGAGCCGCTTCGATCGAAGGTGTCCTGCCGTCGGCGGCGGCGTTGGTCTCGTTCCTCGTTGCGCCGTGTGCGCTGCCGGCGGTGTTGGTGACGGAGGGCAGTGGTGCGCAGTGTAGTTTTGATGTTCGAAATGGAAAGGGCTAGCGCGACTGAGGACAAGCTTTGTGCGACGACGTCCGTGCCCTCCCTGCATGTGACCTGGGAAAGAGCTCTCAGGCACAAATTACCACAACACAACCACGATATCCACTCACCTTCGTATAACGCGCGAACGAGAAGGCGGAGTTGAGCCACCGCACTACCATCATGAACCGCTATCGTACCGGCGGTCCGTCCAAGGCCACACCCACAACATTGTGCCAGAAGTGTCTGAAGAAAGGTACGAAGAGGGTTTTGCTGGAATGTAGCGCATTTTAAATTGATCGGAATGGCAGGCCACTACACGTACGAATGCACGGCGACGCAACAAGAGCGGCCGTACACATCAAGACCTTCGAGAAGCCAGCAGCTGCTGAACCCCAAGCTTGCACCGAAGCTTTCGGCAACGTTGCCTCCTGTTGACGCGAAGCCGGCGGCAAAGCCAGAATCAAAGTTGGAAGACAAAACACGCACTGCGGTGACAGCGCGAGATCGTTCCAGCGGAAGCAAAGCCGATGAACGACGCAGAAGATCAGTATCCTCCTATTCATCGGACTCGGTCTCCTCGTATTCCACGGACAGATCACGCTCGAGGTCTCGGTCTGCTGGTCGCGCCTCGAGCTCACGCCGGAGGGCTAGAGACCTGTCAGAGAGCAGGTCGCCCCGCCCTCGCGCTGGTAGCAAACGCCAGTCAGAGCGCAGGCGGAGTTCGAGCCCAGATGTGCGATCTCGAAATGGTTCGGTGCTAGAGCGTCCACACGTAGCTCGCAACAGACGAATAAGAACTCGCAGTCGGAGTCCACTGCATCTGAACAGGCGCGGTAGCGGTGACGGAAGACGAAGATCGCGCTCTCGCTCCCCATACCGTGCTGCACGTGATCCGATGATCCGAGCAGGCAATGATACCGACGGCAAAGCGCCAGGCAGGCAGGATAGGTCGCCAGTTCGGAAACGAAGTCTCAGTCCATACAGTCAGAGGGTGGCCATGACCAAAGCAACGAACGGATGAACGATAAGATGAACATGCGGAAATCCGATTCTGGCAGTTGAGCACATCAGCATTGCGATCTGCATCCTCGGCGCTGTTGGCTTGTGCGCTGTGAAACGCAGAGCAGCACACGTTAAGTGCTTACAGGTACGCATGGTACAGTCGCCCACGATCCGTTGATACGAGAACGATTCTTGCACAACAGCAGGTATGGCGATCGTCAGCATTGGCAAGACCGGATGAGACCACGCTGCATGGCGCCTTGCGGGTGGCGTATTGTGCAATGGCCGGTGCCCGTTATGCGGACTCGTGCGTTTCTGCACTCTGAGGACCAAACCGTGGGTCGCAATCCGCAATCTGTATGATGTCGTTGAGGATCAGCAACCGCTCGTCATGGAGAGTGAACATATCAATCTGACACGCATATGACAGCCCACCGAGCTGGGGATTGGCAAAGAAAGACGCATACGCGATACAGTCTCTAGAGCCAAGGTCTGCGCAGCACATCTCAACCGCAGCCGTCCCTTGCGCAACGGACGAATTGGCTACATGTCTTTCTTGCCACATGAAGACCGGCAGTCGGCACCTAAGAATTTACATAGTACATCAACGTGTATTCTGCGGAATCCTTCGCGGATCGTAGCATGCAACTACATCTACGCCTGTCGCGTCCTTATCTCGCTTATGTACAGGAAAAAAATTCTTTGCAGAGCTGCACGCTGTATCATGCATATATTATCAGACTGATGACGGGACGGGCAAGTTCGACGACAAATGTGAATACACAACAGATTCGGGCCCTCCTTCCGCTTTGAAGAACGCTCGAGCGTGTTTCGTTAGTTGCGTCTGAGGACTCCACAGCCCGTGTGGATATGCTGCAGGTGTGATGATAGATGTACCCCGCTGCCGTGATGGTACTGGAAACAGAATGGCTTCTTTCGCAGCATCTAGATGCGAGTAGCACTTGGAATAGAAGGCGTGAAGACTACAGTTCTCGCCAAGTCAAAGATGCTTGCCATCCGGTCAGCAGACCATCAAGGAAGTGAGCTTGAATAATGATCAACGTTTCTTGGAGCTGTGGTCAAGAAGATGAGGTGCAGCCGCCGTGGAGCAGCAGCAGCAGATAGCTCCATGTTCCTAGTTCTCTTCAAACCGAGAAGTGCAGTAGCGGAAATGCTGTTCGAACTTCGAGTGGCTAGAAGCTCGTCGTCTTTTGGCGCCGGATGACCCGGCAGCTCTCCGACATCGCCAGTTGACAGCTTTGCGAGAGTGTGCGGACGTGCGGCTCATCAGGAGTCCAGACAGACGAATGGCAGTCACTTTTTCCTGGCTCGGGGCTACATGGCTGCATGCGCCAGGATGGTGGCGAGGAGAGCAGAGCCGCATGCAGGATCCGGATGCTTGCATGTACGAAGGGAGCTAGGAAT
The DNA here is from genome assembly GCA_023512815.1 of Cercospora zeae-maydis. Classification (NCBI taxonomy): domain Eukaryota; kingdom Fungi; phylum Ascomycota; class Dothideomycetes; order Mycosphaerellales; family Mycosphaerellaceae; genus Cercospora; species Cercospora zeae-maydis. The sequence continues at coordinate 4,041,500 of JAKLWY010000001.1, read as the reverse complement.
CTCAAATGCGAGAATGCTGGAGTCAGTAGACGAGATTTTTGCTTTTTGACACGTTGTGAAGAAGCCCCGCGGATGCTGTGTGTGACTGGAGCGGAGAGTTTGTGAGGCTCTGGAACGGCGTTGGAGCAGTTTGTGGCTGCGGGATTGAGGGCGCCTCGCGGTCAATCTGCAGACGGCGCCGGAAGGTGAGTTTCGAGGAGCAGAAAAGTAACGGGGTGTGCCGGGAGAGTTTCTGCTCGTCACGGATCATCACAGCGGTGCGAAGTTCAATGTTGTGTGTTTACGAGGACGTTCGCCAGCGACGTACATGTATACCAGGTCCATGACGGAATAGCGATGCGCTCGTGCTTGGGGCTGTCTCCAACGGTTTTGGCTCGTTCAATGCGCAGTTCTATTGCTGCAGGTGATGGGCAAGGGAAGCGCGGTCCATTCTTGTAACGCTGGCGATGGTGATGATCGGAGGGAGGTCTCACCGCGAACAAGGTTTGGTGGCTGGCAGCAAGAGCACGTTCTTGTTGATGACACGAGCGAGAGAGGGAAGTGAAAATGAAAAGCTGGAAGTGCCGGCGGCCTCTGCAGCCTGTAGACTACTACTGTACTGCCGGCCACTCTATTGCCATCTGGCCGTCTCTCAGCGCCGGATGTACGAGAAGCTCGTCGACGGAGCGGAGACTGTGCCCGCTTGTTCGAGAGTTGCACATGTGCATCGAGGATCGGAGAAGGGCAAATGACGGGAAGTGTGCAGAGTTAGCCGGCCGCCGGTACGGTGTCTCAAGCAATACGCAGATAAGGGTGTTGTGCTGTACAGAGACGAGTAGACGGCGCGCGACAGATAGTATAAGATACATGTAGGTGGATAGATGGCTCTGATTTGTCTGCCGGCGCGGTGGAGCGCAACAACTTCTCGGCAGACAGACGACGTGGAGACGCATCCCAGTCACGCCGAGTCCTGCTCGCTGGATCTTCCCTTCACGCTTCTGATGCGGCGCCAATTATTGCGTGGGACCTGGTCGCAGCATTGAACATCCCCATTCCCACCGCCTCTACCCGCTCTTCTTCCACTGTCGTCGTCCTTTCTTCTGCCATTGTCCCAGCGGATGACGCCAGCGATACCGCGAGCAGATCAACGACCATCATCATACTCCCGCTGCTCTGCTCTGCCCTGCTCTGCTCTGCTCTGCTCCGCCCTCTCGCGCCACCACTCCGCCCCCTTCCACTGCTCGCGGCGCAATGAAGTATGGAGAGACGCTGCGGCAGCGATCGATTCCTGCCTGGGCGCATCGTGAGTCTTCCCTCCCGCCCCATTCCTGCTGCTCCAATGCCCGGCCTCGGATTGCCCGCTCACAGCAATTCTACAGACAACATAGACTACGACGATATCAAGCACTTCATCAAGGAGAATACCACGCCGGGGCAGGGCAAGACCATCTCCGTGCCCGGCCGAGGCGAAGACAAAGTGGCCGAGTTCGAAAATGCCCTCTTTCACATCCTACAGGACCAGCACCAACGAATCGACCTGTTCGTCAAGAGCAAAGCCGGCGAAATCCAGCGTCGCCTTGGTGAGTGCATTTCCTTGTCCTGTTTCAGCTCCAAATTTCCCAACTCTGGATGACGGAAGCTTCGTGATCCTGTCCCGGCTGCAGCGTGAACCCCACTTTATTTCCGCTCTTGTCCTGGTACTGGCCGATCTGCATCACAAGTTACACCAAACTGACCGTGTATCAGAGCATGCCAAAAAACAACTCTGCGCCCTTGCTGTGCGACAAGCCCCGGTAGCTGATCATCGCATTCCCGTCAGTCGCCTCGAGCGGTACGGGCGACTGGAGAACGATGTAGTCAAGGCCGGTGAGGAGATCAAGTCTCTCGCCAGGTTCATCGCGACGCAGAGGACGGCATTTCGGAAGCTGCTCAAGAAGTACAAGAAATGGACGGGCTCTGCGGAGCTGGAGGATCGCTTCCGCGACGACATTCTCGATGACCCCAAGAGCTTCACCAAGCTCGATCTGGGCTTCCTGTTGGATGAGTACTCGGCCACGCGGCATAGCATACGAACTTTATACGACAGCCAGGTGCAATACGCCGCAGGCGGCAAGAAGGCCGAGGCGAAGCAGACGTCCTCCGCGATCGCGCAATTGCACGAGGCGGTGGAGCGTGATTCAAAGGTCTTCTTCGACACCAGCATCGCAACGGTGCCTCTGGGCCACCACGGAACCGTTGCCAGCTACTTCGTCCATCCCGAGAGCATCGTGGAGCTGCAGATGCTACTCCTGCAACACGCCCGATTCCACTTATCTCGAAGCCGCCAGAACTCGATCGCAACGCCCATTACCTCCGCTCCGAGAACGCCAACTCTGCCAGGCGCGAACCCTGGCGAACCCGATTACCACATGCTCGTGGCCGATAACTTGGAACGATTCGCGAAAGAGCAGAGTAGCCTCACAGTGGATGATCGGGAACACGCAGTGGGTAGCTGTCCACAAAGAGCCAAGGCAGCGGTACGATGGACGTCTGACGAAGATGCGCTGGCATGCCTTCGTTCTAGATCAGGGAACACGAAAAGTGCATACCTCAAGAAGAAACACGTGCGCGACTTCTTCGATCCCAAAACCGATTTCTCAGCGGAGCAGGAAGAGGTGGACACGACAGAGAGGGTGGGGGAGCTGCGGCATGAATTGCTCAAGGACGACACGAGACCGCTGTTTCAGTACTCGTGCTCTCGATCCCGTTTGATCGGCCTCGACGACAATGCTAACGGCTTGGTCATGGCTACGCTGGATAGTGGCATCACAGTTGAGAAGGCAGGAGATTCGACGGAGGGAGGGAAGAGCACGTTTCCGTTCGCATTGCTGATAGTAAGACAGGAGGGACAGCCCAAGTCTGAGCTCCTGACTGTACTGGACAAGAGCTACATGGTGGAACGGGTGCGAGGATTCTCTTTGGAATACCATGCAATCTGGCAGACCCACCAGTCCGACCACACGCCCGCGCCATTCTGGCTGCCATTGCTGTCGCAAGACATTCGGAAGCTGCCCCCACCGGCAATGCGCAAGCGACCTAGCACCCAAGGTGGAACAGACGCCTCGGGCGCACCTTCGGCCCAGAGCTTGTCAAGCCCCGGGACGCTGGACAGCGCTACAGCGGTTGAGACAGCGAATGAATTGGCAAGTCAGCTTGAGTCGCCTCCTTTGAAGTCGTTCAAGAGCAAGAAGCGTAGGAAGTATCCCCCCGCACAGGCGTCGACGCGGAAATACTGGAGCGAGTACGATAATCCCGAAGAGAGCGAGAATGGCGATGCTTTCTATATTTATATGGATCCGAACGAACAGAATCCATTCGACCGCTTCTTCGAGAAGGTCGCAGAGGTGTTCAAGAGGAAGAAGGGACCGGAGGCAGATGCGCTCCTTTCCATACCCAACACGCCTCACATGGATGACGACGAATCATCCGACGAAGAGTCCGATTCACCCACACCACGGAATCGTTTTGGGCGCATGCAAAGTTTCGGCACCTTTGCAGGACCCAGCAGCTTACGATCAGTAAGTCTGCGGCGAGAAGGCCACACATCGTTCCTACCGCAGTTTAGTGCGCTGTGTTACGTGGCATCGCTCGCCATGCTCGTCATGGCATATTTTCTTCACGCCACCGGGCGCCACAAGTTGATACGTGAGGTTCATGTCGGAGTCCTGTTCTCCATGGTTTGCGGCCTGGGCTTCGTGCTTCTGGGATTCATGAGCGTGTTACGACGCGGAAGCGTGGGGAGTACAGAAACACCGCCGTCGCTTGGCACTTGGGGAATCAGCATTGTTATGCTGATTGTCAATGTCGTTGCGTCTGGAGGCCTGCTGGCGTCCATGTTGGGCTGAACGTGTGCTTCATTCTAGACTTGGGATTTTAGCGTGAGGAGGGAGGACACGGGACCTCCTGGATGGCGTTCAGGCGGATTTAGATCCTATACACACGCGGCAGCATATGGGAGGATAGAAACGGTCTTTGCTTTGTACTGGTGAGAGATTCCATAAGCGTGGGTTGGGGCACAAGATGGCTGTACTATACACGTCAACGCGGTCGTTGGAGAGGCGTAATGTGTGATCAAGGAATAGGAGCGAGAGAATGTTTTTCCGTCTGAATATTATTGTGCCTGATCAGGTCAACTTGTCCATTCGCGTTCCTGTCTGTTCATACGGTTGCAAAGACTTCGGCCTGTAGTCGGGAATGCCAAGCCTCCGCATTCGAAGAGCAGCAACTGCACCTCCCATCTTCCCTTCCGCATTTTCTGCATACATCACAATGGGCTGAACGTACAGCTGCACCTGCCTCTCATGGCAAAGAACAAAAAATGCAAAGTCCACACCAACCACGCCGAGCATCGCAAGCCCGCCCGACCGCCGCAGCGCAAAGATGCCGTGAAATCAAAATCCTCCCCAAAGCATCCAGCAACAAAACCTGCCAAGCAGCTGCAGCAACACCCCACGATCCCCTTCCTCGCCGAAGGCCGCATCCTTCTCATCGGCGAAGGCGACTTCTCCTTTTCCCGCTCCATCGTCGCCGAACACGGCTGCTGCGACATCACTGCGACATGCTACGATTCGCAAGAAGCACTGTTTGAAAAATATCACCCGCAAGCCGCATCGCACGTCCAGTATCTGGAAGACGAAGGCCAGAAAGTTTTGTATAGTGTCGACGCGACGAAGTTGGACAAACATAAAACTTTAGCGAAACTCGTTGCTGAGGAAGGGAGGTTCGATGTCGTGTTATTTAATTTTCCGCATGTGGGTGGGAAGAGTACGGATGTCAATCGGCAGGTCAGGTCTAATCAGGAACTGCTTGTGAAGTTTTTCCAGGCGGTGCAGGGGGTGCTGGCTGTTAGGAAGAACAATGGTAATAATGATGAGGACGGGAGCGGGACGGTGGTGGTGACGTTGTTCGAGGGCGAGCCATATACGTTGTGGAATGTGAAAGATTTGGCGAGACATGCGGGGTTGGAGGTTGCGAGGAGTTTCAAGTTTTTGGCGGAGGCGTATCCGGGGTATGAGCATAAGAGGACGTTGGGGAACATTGAGGGTGGGGGTGGGTGGAAGGGGGGGGAGAGAGAGGCAAGGAGTTATGTTTTTCGGATGAAGGGTGGTGGCATTGGTGGGGATTCGGGTGGGATTGAGAAGGTGAAGACGCAGGCTGAGATGCAGAAGGAGATGGAGAGACAGAGGAGGGAGAGGTTGGGGGCTGGGGATAAGAGGAAGAGGGAGAAGGATGGAGATAGCTCATCGGATGAGAACTGAGCCCGCGTCGAGTTTGTTGTGAGCGCAGTGAAGTCAGCGCCAGCCACTCCATGCTGCAGCAAGATCAGAGTCACAGCCCCATCCTGAACGACCGTCAATCATGTTCCACAGCTCTTCATGCACCATTCTGGGTCAAACCAATCTTACCAAGTTCTGCTACCAACCAGCAAGCTACTGCTCTCCGGACCAAAACGGCTTAATAATTGCCCCAATTCGTGCTGTACCCTCATCGGAGATCTCGCCGTGCAGAACTCTTTGACCACGCCGCATAGCCCCCTCCATCACGACCCCACAGCAGCACCAACCCGGCACGAAATATAGCGAGAACAAATTCATTGAACAAAGCCGAAGCACCTCCGCGAACATCCGACTCTTCTCGCTTTCAGCAAGCAAATGATACTTCTCGTCTGTCAATCAATCACCATAACCCCCCCGTTCGAATTTTCCCTTTCACTGCCGCCCCTATGGGTGGCGGTACTTGGCGTTGGTGAATGAAAGCCTCTCATTTTGCGGTCGGGAAATGTTTCGCGTTGCATGAGGGGCAATTTCTTACTGGGAATTGGGGTTCTCGTAGCGCTCGCTCATGGTGGCCTTTGCACGATTTCAGGTCAGAATCGAGTCATCAAGAAGGTTTCTTGGTCAACTCGCTCGCAAAATTTCATCAGCAAATGGGTGCGGCTCTCCTAGGCACGCATTTAAAGCCCTCGACGCTTGAAACTATTGATGGACATGTGGAATCCTCGTTTGCACAAATACGGCCACAGCCACCACGCTCAGCCCGGGCATCTCCTGTCCAGGCCACTCAAGTGATGACAAGGCTATAGCTAGAAGTCGTAAACTTCGCATCGTTTCCCGACGTTGGCTCCGTCCCTGCGCCCGAGCTGATCAAGTACTGCGAAGCTGGCAGACCTTGGTTCGACGTCAAATATTTGACAAATTCAACAATATCGCCGCTGAAGTTGCCGATGTTCGCTCCGTCTGCGGGTAAGAAGGAGAAGACCTGGTTGATGCCGTTCGAGCCTTTGTATAGCTTCCAGCTTTTTCCCGCTAGAGTGACCGTCGCGATTGGGACGGGGTTGCCGTCGGAACCCTGTGTGTGTGAGGAGGTGGTTGGTTGACGGGTGGACATGGAGAAGGTGCGTAGGGAGAGTTAGTAAGAGGGAGTACTTACGTAGCTTGCAGATATTGGGCCCGCTCCGCCGTACGCGGCCAACCAAATCATGATTTCGTACTCGTTTGTCGCTGTTGGGGAGGACGAGGTGAAGAGGTCGTAGGCTACGTCCGTCACCAGATTGCTGCCAGAGTAACTCCAGCTCCAGTTCGACTTCATGGTCTTGATCGTGGAAAGCTGGCTCGGGGTGTATTTGACGACTGCGTTTGGGAAGGTTTTCACTCCGCCTGAAGCACGCGCCCAGGTCCAACTGAGGAGGATGTTAGAGTCGGAGGGAATTGTGGAAGTGGCAGACGGCTCTTACGTGGCGTGCCATGCAATGTCTGTCCCGCTGACCTTGTCAACGCCAAAGCATTGGCTGCCCGAAACCCCCTCGGCGCCCCATAGGTTATTGTACACGGTATACGTGCCTGTCTGAACACTATCCCATTGTCCGCAGGTATCGGCGCGCTGGTGGAGAGATTTGGTCGGTGTGGGTGATGTCAGCGCTGAGCCGACGAGGCATGCCAAAAGTATGGAGCTTGTCTTTGAGAACATGGTTGTACAATAACCCTGGATCAGATGTTCAGCTTGGTCGCAGAGGGCTTGGAAGTTTGGGTCAGGCGCCCTCTTCTATCATCCTTGACACGCAAGCCCCGCCCTTCTCGCTGCTGCACGGACTCATTCAGCGTAACGTCCGGATATTGATGCAAGAGCCTGCGCCTTGAGATTATGGTCGCTTGGAAAGGTGTGCACCTACAGGGGAGTTGCGAAGCTCTCTTCGAGCGAGGCGCAGGAACCGCTGACGATTGGAGGCTTTTGTGCAGGTACTCACTCATATTGAGCGACGCAGTGAACCCCGCGCTCTCACATTAACAGATTAGGGGTGCTGTCTACAAGGAGCCGTACATAGAATACACCGTAAATATACGTATATAGAGTCGAAATCCGGCTCGGTCTTATGTATACCGATAAAGAGCTGTGATAGGCGGCAAGCCCTGCCAAATCTGCTCCGCGGAGGTAGTAGCCCAACCTAAGTAGATTAGTATGCCTGTCTCCTTAAACTATATTACTTCTACGCGTTTTATAACCTATACGCGCCAAAGTCACGTTTTGCTAGCGATTTTGCAGTAGCCGAGACTCGCAAGCGTATGAGCCTGCATGCCTCCGTAATTACTGCGACGTAACGAGCGACTCGTATCATACGCTGAAGAGGCGGCGATAGCTAGTTTAGCTATACTAGCGACAGGTACGGCGTGCGGCTATAATTAAGCGACTACGCGAGTATACTAATTAATGAAATAGAACGCGAGATTACAGTAGCTAGGCACGCTAATCTTCCCTATAATTAGTAGCGAAGTATACTAGCCCGTATATTCCGGTAGATATATTGTATACACGGCCGGGATTCTAAATAATACCGTATACCCACATCCCTATTTAAACAGATTCCGTTGTTCCGAATGGCCGGAAGATTTGGGGGGTGCTTTGTATAGCAGGATCCAGTGTTTCGAATACAACAAAGCGCTTAGGCTAATTAATGTTCGGACAATCAGGATCCATGGTTCCAGCAAGCATTCTTTCGACTGCCTTGCTATGTAGCAGAAGTTCATTGCATTCCTACCGAGGAGCGTGAATTGTCCTTTGCTGGCTTTTTGGTCGACATGGCTTTGTTTGTAACTTCTAACTTAGTCTAAGTGCTCGCTTCCGCTTTCGCAGGCGAGAGCTTCACTACCAGCGGAGATATTGGAACGCTCCAAAGAAAATCTGTCGAGGGTGGTAGGCCCACAGCTGGCTGTTTCAGACATCATCTGTGACTTTGTGGCAGATGTCTGTCAGACGATTACCGTGATGAGCGCTGCTCAACGAAACCAAGAGACCTTGGAAGTGAATACTATTCCATGCTTTACTGTAGCCAAGCTTCACTAAGCACTTTGCCTGGTAGCTTGCACGACAATCTTCATACATAATCAGTGCTCCCCTGACTGGCCTTTCTCCAACCTGTTGTCCTTGAATTCTTTGCTGTGACAATGTCTCCGAAGCTCGACAAAGCGGGATGCCAATGTGTGGCAAAAGTTCACCCGCTTACAGTAATTGCTGCGCCGTTTCATCGTAAATGTGGAATCAAAGTTCCCTTCGTGCTTACCTATACTCTTTCTGCTGCACCGGACTCAATCGCACCCAAAGTGGAATCTTCTCCCAAAGCACGTAGACCTTCTGTTCCGCCCAACCCTCGCTTTCGTCGCACAGGTGCAAGTCGAAATTGTACAAAGTTGTCGCCAAGATCAGGCGCATCTCATGCCAAGCAAGGTTCTTGCCCAAGCAGTTTCGTGGGCCCGTAGAGAAGGGTTCGATGCTGTTGAGGCAATCGTGCTCATATATCGGGTCCTCACCGAGCCAGCGCTCGGGCCGGAATTCGTCAGGGTTGTGGAAAAGGGCCGCAGAGCGATGCAGAGCCATCTGGGAGACGCCAACAACGGTGTCTTCGGGGACGAGCCTGCCTTCGAGGGTTGCGCCGCCCTTGGGAATGACACGTGGGAGCGCGATTGGAACTGGAGGGTACATGCGTAGGCCTTCTTGTAGCACGGCCTGTAGATACCGAAGATGCTGTAAAGATTCCATTGTGATGTCGTCGCGACTGTTGTGGGCAGCTCGAATTTCTTGAACGAGTCTGTTCATGTACGTCGGATTACGGAGAAGGTAGTAGGTAGTCCCAGAGAGGGCCGTCGCCGTGGTCTGAAGTCAAGGTCAGCAACCAGCCGCGTTTTGCCTTAACTTCTTCACTGACTTCTGTTCCAGCAAGCATGAATACAGCGGCATTGCTGTAGTGTTCTTCCATGGACAGGCTAACACCTTCTCTTCCCTGCTTCTCGATGAACTTTGTCCAGAGATCTGTGCGCTCCGGCCTCTTAGCTAGTCTGCGGTCGACTCGCTGCTTGGAGTAGTTCCAATGCAATGCAGCCTGTTTCTGGATCTTTTCGTTCTTGACGAGGAACTCATCAGCCAAGAGGTTAAGCAGCCAGTGGAGTTTCTTGACTGCTCGGATGAACGCTCCACCCTTGACGTTGCGAAATACGGCTTTGACCCAATCTGAATACTCGCCGGTCTCAAGCATGCCTAAATCCTCGTTGAAAGAAAGATCGCCCTGACATTGGTTAATCCTTCGTATCCAATGGAGGATATCTCATCGAATGCTTACCATGATGTCGAAAGTTGTCCCTATGTGAACACGAGCGCATGCGGTCAGCAGATAATGGGTTAAGAAGCACTGGAGGTTGCTTGCTTACAATTGTACCATTTGACCATGTCAACTTTCTCCCCTTTGTGCGTACGCTCCTCGAGCTTACTTCTGAACAACGTGACCCACTGCTGTAAAAGTGGCTCGAGTTCTTTGAGCGTGCGATCTGCGAACGAGTGGGACAGCAACTTGCGTTGGCGTGCATGAGCCGCAGGATCGGACTCACTGATCACGCTAGCAACACCGTTGAAGGGGGTCATGTACCACACTCTGTCTTTGAGGATCGGTGCCTCCCCCGGCTTGCGAAATCCATAGATCTCTTTCCACGACTTCTCGCCAGCGAAAGACAGTTTATTCGGTGCCACTCTCACGACTGGGCCGTACTTCGCATGCAGTTGTGTGGCTGCCTCGGCCTCCTTGCCGCTGCATATCGCAAGTGTATCAGGAAGTGGGCTCAAAGCCCGCAATCGAGGGCCGGGAAACTTGCTCAAAGGTCCCAGAAAGGCAGTATATAGGATGGATCCGATCCAGTAGACGAAGAGAAGCAAGAGCAGTACTACCACCGCACTGCCAGATGGAAGACCGGGAAGCAGAGTGCTGAGGTGCGGTAGTGCGGAGCTGGCCATCGTGTTTCGTCAATATGTTGGAAGGAATCAGGGAGAAACTCAGAAAGAAAGCGCTCGATACTTATGGGTAGACTCGCCACGGATCACATGCTAGTGTAAGTACAAGCATTAGCCGAGCCACACTACAAATGGATCTTGTCCTTGATGATGTTGTAGTGCATGTGCCTCCTAGACACTGTAGTGTCAGTGGTGTGCCTTGCTGTAATGATCATGATTACGGTCGCACGGCATGAGCGTCGAGCTACGACGGCTCCACAAGTCGTGCATAAGCATGTACGGAGCTCCGTCAGCAGTCATGCCAACATGTAGCTCGGGAACCCCGGCATATACGGTTGTACCTCCTTCTCAGACGCTTACTTCTAAACTCGATCGTTTCCCCCGAGCCTTGACCGGGAAATCGGTGCCAGCATGCCGGCGTGTGGTTGCTATAACTTTTCGCAATCAAGTAGGTCGTAGTGTTTCGCATCCAGCATGGAAGGAGGCTCGGCTGTTCAACAGGTTATTTGCTGCCAATCATCCGCGCATGTACGGCTTTGTTATATTCTGAAACCTTCGTCGGAGGTTGGAGGTCGGGGGTCACAACACGGTCTGCCCGACTAGCAGAAGATTTTGAAGTGGCTATGTCACGGAAACAGGAGTACATCAACAGCTCGAGTTCATCTCCTGCAGAAGCGACTCACTATGCCTACGTTTGCGTCAGCGTAGAGTGAATTTCTCTTGATTCTCCAGACGTGGTCAAACACAACGCCATAAAGCTTACCCCAATGTACCACGCTGAGGTGCACGCCCGTGGCTCCAAAGCTGCGGCTTAGCAGTATCTAGACGGGGGATGAGGTTTATACTCGACTTGACAAAGCAATTTCGAATCTCCTGAAATTATGTGTTACTATCTGCTTAGCGACAGGGAAATACATACTTCGTTCAGTCTCATCCTCGAGCCTGTCCACTCCGTTGAGTCTCCGATCACTGAGAGCTATCGTCCTCGCAATCATCCACACATCGGGTGCCTTGATTACAATGCAAAAAACTGGAGAAAGGAAACGTTTTATTCTGGCTCCGAGGAGGCAGTTTGGAATTTCTTTTTTTTCAAGTTTTTTTTGTGCCTTGACTCGAGTCGCAGCATTTTTTGGGTTTTAAGGTCGTCCACACCCCCCGCGCCTCTGTCTGATGCGAACAGCGGGAGGATGGGTCGGAGGATGGCGTTGGTGCTTGTGGTCAACTTGTCATTATCCTTAGGCAGCGCATGTCACCAATGGAGAATATGGGAGCCCCATGGTAGCAGGCCCCACATCTCCGTACAAATACGGTGGATCCGTCCAGCTCTGATTGGCGAATGCTGGCGCGAAATCCACCGCATAGGCACTGAATGGCATTGGCGGCTCATTCAGCGAGAAGCAAGTCGAGTCTTGAAATTGATGTAGCGACTCTGACATTTCAACGGCAGGCTTGAACTCTATCGCGGCGACGTTCAGTGGCGCTGAAGGTTGCCAGTTCGGGAAGCATGCCGTGTATTGCTCCTCAAAATACCAAGGGGTAGCGTATTGGCTGTCGAGAGAGTACTGCGCCACAGTCTCCTCGCATTCTACCCGATGGCACTCTGCCTTGTAGTACGCCCAAGTGGCTTGGTGGAAGGAGGTTGGGCTGAGTCGACATGGCGGACCGCAAGCCCGCAGGTGCGTGAGGTTGCGCCATTCGATCCAGTAACCCCCGTCGAGATTGACGAACGATGGCTTTGGAGTGTCATGGGCACACTTCAGAAGGTCCATGCCGTTTGGAGACTTGTTGCCATGTTTGTGAGCCACGGCCAAGTATCTCCAAAAGATGTCCTTGTGTCGTGTGTTTGCATACTTTGCCAACAGGCCTCCCGCTTGAGAAAACGAGGTCACCTGTGCACAAAAGACAAGATGGCCGCATGTCGATTGGCACAGGATCAGGGCCGGGTGGCCGCCAGCACCTTCGTTCCATTGGGGTTGATCGAAGACGACTGAGTCGGCTGGCAGTGTGCTCCCCACTCCGAGGAAAGCGAAAAGTCCGTCGAGCCCTGACCTGGCATCTTCGTCGTTCAGATGCCCGGGGAGCGACGAAGGAGGTGTGGACGTCCTGCATGCTGAGCAGAAAATTGGCGGTAGAGCGCCTGACAGGTGCTCAGGGCTCCAGGAGAGGGTCTCTTGCCTCCAGTTGCGGAGGCTTGCTTCGTAAGTCGGGACCGGCATCGCGAGGGCGTGATTTTGAAATATGTTGGCTTGGTCGAAGTCGATCCTCGGAGGCGACGAACTGGTGGTCGGTGCTTCTGAAGATGGCGCGAGATCTCGTGAGTGTGTGGAAGCTTGGAAGCGTGGCTGTGAGAAGGCTTGCCAGCTTGAGAGCTTGAAATCACGATATGTGTAAAAAGAGGAGACCAGAAACACGAGGGGAAACAGTAGTAGATAAACACACCAGATCGCTCAGCATCTGGTACTGCTTGATTTTTGGTTCCCGTCTGGTCAGTTGCAAGCAACAAACGGTGGGGCCGTGAGGCCATCTGAGAGCCATAGGGCATCACGCGAACCACGGGAGGGTCTGCAAAACTTGCGAAGCTTGCAAAGTGACCGAAGTCTTTGCCTGGTGACCAGTTTTACTCACCTTCGAAGCATGGCTTTACAAGTGTCTCTGCAGATCAATGCCTGCGCTACGGCGTTGGTAGTGACCGGGCTTGATATGCTCACTAGTTCTCCCATACGCCCAACCAAGCATTGTCAGTGATAAACCACGAAGTCGAGTGTTTCCCACCTGAGAAAAGTCCCTCAACCCCGCTCTCCAGCAAAATCGTGTTTCCTGGTCCCGCATAATGTTTCGGTTCGTTGCCCTCAATTTTTGAAGCTTACTGGAGCAAACGATTTTCTTGTTTGTGGACCAGTCTCCATAGGTTTTATGCCTGTGCGAATTGTTTCCATTTGCGGGTTCTATACATCAATGCATTATAGTGCCAGAAGGGGTCGAAAAGATGGTGGTATCTGGTGAGCAAATCGTACCTACGGTCCAAAGGCCACATTTCGCAAGGCCACATTTCGCAAGGCCACATTTCGCAAGAGGCCGCTTGCAGGCGTAGGAGCTTTAGACCGTAAGGCCGCAGCGTCAGACGGGGTTCAATGTTTGCGAAAAGCTCTTTGCGAGAAGCTAGCCGGAACGCAGTGTCTCCAGAGAGCCCATGACGGAAATGGGAAGTGCAAGCTGCGATTGACGTGAAGTGCTCCGCTGACGCTGGGCCCCCTAGGGGCCTCGCCCACGTTTAACGCGCACGGGCCACCAACACACACATGGTTCAAGTTGAACTCAAATCCCATTTCCACTCCACTCCATCTTGACGGGCGCTGCGTATGCGCCGGTGGACAATTGGTGGGCATCTCTGTGTTCGTGCCTCCCCTAGAAACGCCGGCCCTTATCCGGGAACAGGTCAGCCTTCGATTGCTGCGTTGGGGAAAAGCATCTCCAGATCAAGTGCAGGGCGGACGGGGATTACACATAGTCCGTGATACCCGAGAACAAGAACGAAGTCCGGATCTGGCTAGGTGCTATCAATTATTTCGCGTCACTCCTATTCGGCACGTGCAACAACCGCGAGTACATACTCTGTATCAGGAGGAATGGTACTTATAGCGGACACTTGTGTGGGAAACACGGCCTATACCCTCTACTTGCCACACCAGGCGAATTGCCATGAGAGTAATGGCAGACCTTGCTGCGCCTACGACAACTGGCATCGCCGTCATGGAATGATTCTCCCGTCGTTATCTCGACAGCTCAGGGGTACATGTAACATGCGTTCTCATCACATGCATCTCTCCCCGCTCCTGTCTCCTTCTCACACCTGGACCTACATATGCGACGCTCGGTGTAATTGCACTTCCGAGCCAGGATTGCGCCTGAACGTTGTGCCTGACGAAGCTTTCCATCAAGCTTCCAACGTTCCAACATTGAACTTCCACGTGCAAGTTGGGATTGTGGGGACGTCGGCCCGGAGAGCGGAGTGATGACTAAGCGCCTTACTTCATCAGCCCTGCAACCCCAGCTGCACTGAAGCACACCTGCATCTTCACCTTCGTCATTCACGCCAGCGAACTTTCAGTAGCCCACACCCACATTGTTTACGACAGCGAGTCGCCGACCGACAGAATCCTGTACCACTGCTTCACCGTCAATCTCCTTCACCACGTTCACTTGCGACAAGCACTTCCATCTTTCCAACTTTCCTCCTACTACCGACTCACCCAGCGTGTCCTTATCGACTCAACCCGCGTGTCCTTGCTGCCAGTGCGCCAACTCCTGCTCGACTTCGAAAAGCACACTCCCCATCACCGATCGCATTAACGACGCGCGCAATGCCTTACTCTGCCGGCGTCGAGGCCGCGCACGGCAGTATGGCAACTGACGACACCATGGACTTCGAGATGCACTCCGCCGGGGATCCTGAGGTCGATCTCGAGCTGGCAGCGATGCAGAGGGTGGTAGCAGAGCTGGATGCGGTGCGTCGCCGGAGAAGAGCAAGCAATGAGCGCATCAAACTAACGGATTGATCCAGCGCCCATCGATGGCCTCAGAAGCGGAGAACGAGCAAATGAAAGGTGCTGAAGACAGAGAAGATGGCGAATTCTCGCAGACGGAACTCGCCGCTACCAAGGTCCACATTGAGGGTCTGTCAAGTATGAACACACAGGACGTCGAGAACTTTGCGCGCGATCACTTCAAAAGCGACTTGTTCGAGAGAGTGGAGTGGGTGAATGATAACAGCGCAAACCTCGTTTACAGCACGGCAGAAGTTGCGCAAGAAGCACTTCGCACACTCGCTGCTTCCGAATCGGTCGTCCAGGATCCACTCGAACTGCGACCCGCCAAAGCGTCCATCACACATCCAGCAGTGACATTGAGTATACGGCAAGCACTGGCCTCCGACCAGAAGGTGAAGAATGCCGCAGCCCAAAGCGCGTTTTACCTACACCATCCTGAGCACGACCCGGACTCCAAGTTCGCCAGAGGCCGCGGAAGAGGTCGCGGACGTGGACGTGGATACGGGAGAGGAGGTTACGGGGGACACAATCGATCGCGAAGCACGCGCAGTCCGCCTGCGGAGAAGCCGTTCGACGTGAATCTCTACGATGATGACTCGGCATCGCTGGCTACAAGAAGACCCCGAGATGGAGCAGCTCGACGGGCAAGCTTTCGCTCCGAGGAAGATCTTTTCGCCAACCGAGAGTTTGGCAGACGTTCACAAAAGGGACCTGATCTCTTTGCCAGCCGGTGGAGCGGCAGATTAAAGGATGGATCCAGAAGTAGATCGCCGGCCCGAGATGGAGACGGAAGATTTGGATTCAGCGAAGACCAGCCCTACCGTCGGACTGC
This sequence comes from Cercospora zeae-maydis, assembly GCA_023512815.1. NCBI lineage: Eukaryota > Fungi > Ascomycota > Dothideomycetes > Mycosphaerellales > Mycosphaerellaceae > Cercospora > Cercospora zeae-maydis. The sequence continues at coordinate 4,025,834 of JAKLWY010000001.1, read as the reverse complement.
ACGAAATCGCCTTGCCAAGCAAAACTTGAAGGCGGAGCTATTTCCGGACAAGGTCCGAAATATCTAGGAGCGGGACGCTGCCATCGGGATACTGGGTATTTTGCTAGGTATTGCTAGCATTATAGTAAATTTTCCATCTTTCTCCGCTACTCCAACGGACTGAACGCCACTCGATCTGGATTTCTTGGCCTCGAAAGATGGTAACTTTCCGAACGAAAATCCTGTCCATATCGTGGTACTTCTTACAAAAATGCCGCCGGCCATGCTTCGTCCCATGGACTTGACTTCCATCTTCGACGACATTCAGACCCAACGGAAAGTGGGAATGACACGGAATCACGCTTTTTTTTTCTCGCTCTTGAAGGCGTGTTGACATCGGCCTGGACTGGGTGTTTCCGGCGTAGAGAGGGGGTGTCTGAGGCACGCACGTCTGCTTTCATAGCGAGTCTTAAGGCGTCCTGTATACGGAAGAGGAATCGATAATATTCGCGCGTCGTGGCGAGAGAGGTTCATCGCTTCCCATGTCTGCTTTCCGTAACGGGTTTGAGACGTCCTTTATACAGAAGAGGGACGGGAAAGGTCGGTCCGCGACCTGGAAGCATCATTCGTCATCATCCTCGCCTTCTCCCTCTGCATATTCCTCTCCCTCTTCTTCGCTATCCTCCCCTTCCCCGTCACTCTCCCCTCCCGATTCCACGTAGTCCTCTTCCTCCTCATCTTCCTGATCCTGCAATTGCTGCTCCGCTCTTTGCAACTCCGTCAAACCGTCCTCTCCCACTCCACCTGCTGCGACATCCGTCCCTTCGACACCATTACCGACATCCTTCTTCTCCTTGTTCACATTATACGCTTTCGCCCGCCGCGCAGCAGCCATGGAAGCGTCGTTCAAGCCATGGCGTTTGACATACTCGTCGATTCCTGCAAAATCCGCTTGGTCGATCATACTGAATTCTACGTCTTTTGCTTCATCGGTGCTGCCGCCGGGTTCGGTGGCGGTGATGACGAGGTTGAAGGTTCGTTGCAGGACGGAGGTGTAGCTAATGGACTCGATGCAGGAGAAGGGGAAGAAGGATAGGGGCTTTTTGAAGCCGAAGAGGATGCCGTTCGGGAGGAAGAAGAGGTAGCCTGGAGGGAGAGTTAAGAGAGACTGTGAGTCGAGGACTCGAGGATTCGAGAGGGGGTAGGAAGGCTTACCTTCTTTTGTTCCGCGATGTGCTTTTACGTGGTATGCTTTCTCGCCTTTGCGATGTGATTGGGGAATGCTGCTTGCGAATTCGTTCTCGTCGGGACGGATGACCTGTTTCCCGTACGCGTGTAGGAGGTCATTCAGCTCCGGTTCCGTGACGGAGACGTAGTTGTCCTGGTCTGTCTTTGTACGGCTCAATGACACTGCATCGTCCGGTTTCGTCTCGTTCATCGTGAAGACAATTTGCTCGCATGGCGTGCCATCTGCGCCCACTGCTCCCGCCCGAGGTATGATGACGAAGCTTGACTGCCGTTGCTGTTTCTCCGGCACGGGCAAGCAGAAGATCTGGTCAATCTGGCCATTGGGGATGGTGCATTCGATGTCGTCCGTTTGCGCGTTCAGTAACCGCACCTCTCGTCTTCTCGAGTCCGATTGTTCGGCGACGAGCTGCAGCTTCAGCTTCTTCCGCGCTGGCACCTGGAAGCTGACGTTCTTGCACTCAAACGTGGTCGACGTGTTGGCGATGCCAGCTCCCGTGCTCGCTCCATTCGTGTTCGTCGGTGTGAGCTGCGATGCATCGTCCAGCTTGCGCTTCTTGGAGTTGCCCGCCTGTACAGATAGTGTCGCAGTCCCGCCGCGCACATATCTGGCCATGTCGGCGAACAAGGCCGGCAATTCTCCCTGGTATTGCGTCCCGACCGCGACGATGCGAGCGGCCAGGTCGCTGTCGCCGTGAAAGGCGGCCTGCACCTCCGTCGTCCAGTCTGCGGCCATGGCGGCGGTGTGATGGAAAGTTGATCACGACCTCGCGAAGAGCTCCAGCATCACGTACAGTACGACATGCGACGCGCCGACGCCAAGGCCACATGGTGAGCAGATGCAGTCCGCCGAGTCTATACCAAGGCTGCACGAGACAACTCTTTTGCCGCGACAACCAGTCATCTCCCTCACATTCACTGCACTGCGGACGGCCCCGTGCTCGTGTGCTATAATAACATGGGCGCCCGTGGCATTCCTCGTGCTTGGCTCCTCCGCCGTCAAGCCTTTCGCCAACCCGCGAGCCTCGTCATGGCATCAGCATACCATCGCCGCGCTCGGCGGCCATGTCCTTTTCATCATCAATTTCTGCTCTCCAGCATCCGGGTGTGCCGCAGAGGTAGTCGAAAGATCTGACCAACATGCGCTCATCAGCCGTCGTGATCGCGGCCTGTCTGGCGGCGGGCGCTGGGGCGCAAGACCTGACAACACTCCCGACGGCGACCTCCAGCACCTCAGCCACAGGGTCGGGGTCGCCCGTGGGAACGTCGATCGTATCTCTCTTCCTTCCCATGGGCAGTCCGGACCAGATTGATGCATCCATCATATCGGCCGTAAGCAAGCAACTCTATGCGATGCCAACATCGCAGCCCGCCAGCATGACGCGACAGCCTGCTGTGAGGGGTGGCATACCTATGAGCAGAACTGATACATGTCCAGTCTCCCAATCATACTGCCTTTGCGCTCGGCTGCGGCAATAATGCGTCGATCACGGATTGCGGATGGGACCCGCCCATCACAGTCACCGAAGGCGAAAGTACCATCATCTGGACCAACACACAGAACGAGTATGCTTCTCTACGTTGGAGCACTGCAGCTTCGCTAATGTGTACTTTAGAGATCTCAGCGCGACCGCTCCCATCATGACTCTTGAATGCGCTCTGGTGGGAGCCCATACCACAGAAAGTCCCATCAATGGCGCCAGCTCCGCCGTCTGTACGGCCAGGTCCACCATTGAGAACTTCGGCATTGTCGCGAGCACAACTGTTCTCGCTAGTACCGAGATCAGCTATATGCCCGTGACCATCACCGCCGGCATGGAGAAGATTGCCGCTGCTTCCGAATATGCTGCGACTGCCATTCATGAGAGCGAGACGAGCTCCGCAGGAGCCCCTGCTGTGACCGCAATGGCCGTCTTGGGCTTGACTGGTATGGCCGGACTTGGGGTCGCTGTTCTTGGTCTTCTGTGAACTCTATCGAATCGGCCCACCAGGAGACGTGCTGGTGAGATGATCAGCCCGTGAATATCACCTTTGCACGGACGGCAGAAACCTACCCTGTACCAGACTTCCAGGACTTCCTTGCAGGATGATTGAAATGTTTCGACCCATCAGCGTTCAATCGTCTCCTGTATAGCTGTTGGGAGGATCTCTCGGCTGGGGAGCACGAGTGGACTTGATCAACGACATTATTGCAGGAGTGGTCTTGCTGAATTGGCTGGGTTTGGATCTGGATCTGGATCTGGAACGGACTTGTGTTGCTTGCTGGCTTGGTGTGCAGGTACGGCATGATCAGCGTGGTGGGCGTCGTGCCTCATATACTGCATCTCTGTTCTGCTGGACCGACATCATCGGCGGAGTATCATCACCGAATGATGGTGCCGTCCGCACGCCTCGCCTACCAAGCAGTGCCTACCAACATGAACCAACATCCTTCAGAACTGGCGGACGGGAAAACCGATACGAACTAGCACAACGCTGCAAAACTGCGCAGACGCCAATTTTGGTGCCGTCCAAAACTCCACCACATCAAGTTTGGTGTCTGGAGGCGTACGCTTCGCCCAGTTTCGGGCCCACTTTTTGGCGACGGATGGTCCCGCTTCCCAAAAATAGCCCAAAATAGCGAAGGATGCAGGAACAACAGGGACACACGGTTGCACGACCACACTACTCGCCTGTGCAGTGCAGTCGGATCCAACAGCGGCGCAGGTCGACTTGGAGGCCACTGAGATGACCATGTGCGTGTTCCGGAGACACCAGCGACTAGATGCCCTCTGCGATTCGTTTGATCCTGCAGGAGCTAAATCTAGGCACGCTCATGGCGTAGGGCTGAAGTTATATTCTCCGCCGGCTGGACGTATTCATTGGAACAGTCGCTGGGCAGCCTTTATCTTCTGATCGCTTCGGAGTTGGTCCTGGATGGATGTTGTTTTTGTTGCTGTTGCTGTTGCTGTTGTTGTTGTTGTTGTTGTTGTTGTTGTTGTTGTTGCGCAACCTCGACTGGGCAGGATACGACGTTGCATACGCGAGTCGTCCGATGCTGTCGCGCATTCCGCAGTCCGGCGAGACGAGGTCAATCAAGTGAGGTGGAGCGGATTCATGCAAGACTTGTGAGTTTGCAAAAGATTTTGCTCCATCGGCAACATGCGGAGTTTGCGCCTGCCTGCCAATGACTTGGTGTCGTCACCAACGGGCGCGCTAAGAACATTCTTAATGCCAAACACCAAGTTGAAGCTTTCAGCTTTCTCCCCACAACAACGCCATCCACCTCGTGCTCATTCTTCTCGACGACGCCGCGTCAGCCGTCAACATGGATGAGGCCGAGCTGGCGCTCATGCTCGCGGATCTCGACAACTCGCGCCGTGACGGTCTTTCTGCGCCAAATGATCGCCAATCAAGCCGCGGAGCTTCCTCTTTCCGCGAGCTCGAAAAGACTCAGTTCATCGAAGAAGCAAGCGCACGTCGCAAGGAGATTCTCGCTGGCCCTGCCACCAACGAGCGGCACGCGACTATTCAGGCGTGGAACACTCCTGCGAGCTTCTCCAGAGATGAGGCCGCGGAGCAGACGACCGACTGGGGCGGCGGACAGGTCCATCGCTACACGATGAATCAGAAAATGGGCGAGGGCGGGCTTGGAGCGCACACGAACCCATTCCACCGTGAACGCCGTCCTCGCAGCCAGCAGGTTGAAGTGCCGCGTCCCGTGCGAGACCCGAATCGCACTCGCGCTCCCTCACCGCGCAGTGCGGGCGTTACTCGCTGGGTCAACGGAGTCGCTGTCAAGGGCACCGCGCCTGCCGTACGGAGGGCCGTGGCACGTCCAGTTCCGAGCACCACCCAAGTCGCGCCATCTCCAGCTCCGCTATCTCCAGTGCGGCAGCTTGTTGCACCTTCACGCTCTAGCACTGTGTTAGTCGCGAACACTCCCCCGGTCTGGAGGACCCCGTCAGTCGCGCCATCCGCACCTCACCCGCCAGGGGCACAGCCTGTCTTGAGCCCTCCAGCAGTCTCCCCGGTTGCTGCACCGCGTCCCGTAGCACGCACTGCTGCATTCTTGCCCCTCAATTCCAACACGCTTCCGCAGAATCAGAAGGCCAGAGAGCCAGCAATCAGCGGGGAAGCTTCCAAGAAGATCGAGAATCTTCTCAGTCCGTCTCCTCAGATGGCCAGACAGCCAGCCATCACGAACAGATCAGTCAAGAACACCGAGTCTCTTCCCAGCCCGCCAGACTCCTCCGAGCGTCCACGTCCCAAGTCCTACGGGGCAAGCGCGCTGGAATGCCTGTCAACGGTTGCAACGGCTGTCAAGGCCACACTTGATGGGATCTTCAGCGTGAACTACTACGACAGCGAGGGTACTCATCGTGGTAATCGACAAGTGGAGATTGCTGCCCCGCTGAAAGTCAATGTCAACGTCCACGCCAAGGGAGAGTACGATCCGCTCCAGATGGCTGAGGAGATGGAGGCTTTGGCGAAGCACATGATTCGCAACTTCTAGATCGACAGACGGCCAGACTTGTTGCTCCTGGTCATCGCACGAACGGCAGGAAGAGACTGCGGTCGTAGAATCCCTGTGCCGGTTGTGGTGGTGGTGTTGCTGAATCGCAGAGAAGAAAAGTTCGAATTGTTTGTAAAGGATTGCTGTGTCGAGATACCGTGATCGAATTCTTTATATTCCACTCCTGCGCCAATTCTCGTCCAACAGTTGCTACTGATAACATAGCAGTCGCATGTGTACATAGGCAACGTCTCGGCATTTGCGTGCTTCTTGCCCCACCTTCCTCCTCGGCCAACAAGTAGACTAGGCCGAGCGAGTTGCCCGACGGATGAACTTCAGCTACCGCCACTTCACTACTGATTACACCTTTTGATCTAGTGCTTGCGTGCAACTGATCGCCAGCAAAGTTCACTTCCCACTACAATCAGACGTAATTCATTTCGGACCATCCAAGAAACTTCCTTTTCGAAACGCAACAATGCTCCAAATTCACTGCTCAGGCTCGCCGCGAGAGGTGCGTATCTATACGTCTATCTATCTATCTATATATATATACCTTTCCCTTCTCACAACAACGGCAAAGCGAGCTTCCAGCTCTCACTAAAAAGACTGGCACAACGTCTTCTTATTCTTTGTGATATAACAGATCGGTCTCACGCACGGATCTCTCGCCAAACCGCTCATTCTTCGAACCATTGCATTTTATACTGCTCAATTCCTCGCTTCCTCGAACCTCTCGTGGAAAGAAGTGCGCTCTCTCGCTGCGGAGAAGTTTTTGCCCAGGCTGAGAGCCAATTGGCCGAAATTTTTGGAGGAATTGGAGGGGATTGCCGTGGGGGCTGGAGTCGACGTGGAGGATATCGTGGCTTGTAATGTGAGAACGGAGGTTGTTTTTGGGTTGTGGAGGGATGGGGTTGGGGCTGGGGACGTGGTGAGTGATGGGTGTACGGCGTTGGGGTGGAGGACGGGAAGGGAGGGAAAGGAACCGGGTGGCAGGAGTTGGTTGGCGCAGAATTGGGATTGGGATCCTTTGCAAGGGGAGAATTTGGTTTTGTTGACGATTGCGGTGTCGGGGAAAGAGGGAACTGGAACGACTATCACCATGGTTACTGAGGCGGGGATTATGGGGAAAATTGGGTTCAATTCTCATGGGGTGGGAGTTTGTTTGAACGCCATCAAAGCTCGCGGGATGGATGCGAGGAAATTGCCTGTGCATTTGGGGTTACGGAAGGTGTTGGAATCACGTTCAAAGGATGAAGCTGTGAGAGAATTGGAAACGATTGGGATTGCGTCGGCTTGTCATATGCTTATTGCCGATGTCAGTGGGCCGATTGGTTTGGAGTGGTCTGCGAAAGGGGTGAAGAAGATTGAAATGAATGGGAAGGGACAGGTGTTTCATAGTAATCATTTTTTGGCAAAGCATCCCGAGGGGGTGGAGGACACGGATTGGTTGGAAGATAGTCGGTTTCGGATGGGGAGGATCGAGGAGTTGGTGAAGAAGGTGGAGGAGAGGAAGGCAGGGGAGGAGCCTGGTTGGGAGGATGTGAGAGGCATTTTCCGGGACGAGGAGAATTGGCCGGGAGCGATTTGTAGGAGTGCGAACGGCAAGAGTAAGAGTCAGACGTTGTTTAATATTGTGATGGAGTTGAGGGGGAAGAAGGCGAAGGTTATTGTGGGAAGGCCAACTGCGGGCGGAGAAGAGATTGAGTTGGGTTTTGAGGATGAGAAGAGTCGAGTGGATGCGAGGCTGTGATTGTGAACAAAACGTCAATGAATGGGCCACGTGAAAGTATCACAAACATGTCAGAAACAACATCAATCCTTTTTGCAGGAAATGGTCTTGCTAAACAGAGATCAAACTTAGCAGTCAATCGTTTCTATCACGTCCTTGCCAAAGCTTTCAAGTGAGTCCCAGAGCTCGCTGCCAGTGGCGCCCAAAAAGCAAGCCTGGAAATGCCTCCGTGATCAACCAGCAAGTGGAGGAGCTCGTTGCTCATGCCGCCTTTCTCATCAACGTCTGTGAAGCTGGAAACTCAGCCAAGTGGTCCCTTCTGTCCTCATCATGCGTGTATCCGAGTCGGTCAGGCTGTTGCAATTGCCTCAACTCAGGTACCTTTCACTCCCAGTCAGAGCTCTTATACCAGGAGCCCTCTCGAACACTTCTGGCCACTCCTAGCGTCGTTCCTTGCTCACTCTAATCTGAATCTTCCGCTCTCCGCGCCCCCACTTTTCGAAATGTCTTCTCCACTTTTCGACCACCTTCTCCACGTCCACTGAGGCAGTGCCTGGAGACGTCATCTGGAGCCTCGAATGCGCTGTGCCGTGTTGACTCTCCCAGCCCAGCTCGATCAATTCATCCATCTGCGGTGGCCGAGACTTCTCGTTGAGCAGTTTGACGCGCTTTTCGAAAACCTCCACCGCGATGACGGTGTTGAGAATAATTCTCGAGATCAGGCGCTCATCGTACTGTCGGCACCACAGATTCAAGTCGGTGGGAAGCATGCCAGGGAAGCGGAGCTGATGGGCTTGGACGCCTCGAATCTTGAGCGAAGTGGCAATGTAGTCCCATGCATCGAAGTCATCTTTGCTTAGCTTCTCTGGCATGCAGCCATGGATGCAGTCGATGGTGTCGTGAGACACGATGGTAAGAGATCCCAGGTTATTTCGTACATTTCTGGGGCCGATGATGTCGAGCCAGTCGAATGTGTCCTGGGCTGCCTTGACCTGCGTCTTTGGGGACCATTTGTAGAAGAGGTAGTCATCGCAGAAAGGTGTGGAACAGAGGTAGAGGCCGAGTGATTCGTCGCGGATTTGTGCGTTTACGCGGAGAAGACCTGGGAAGGGGGTGACGATGGGCACCAAACCGTCATCGCGATCAATGTGGTCTGCAGTCTCAGCTTCGAAAGCGAGAGAATAGATCTCATTGCGAAGCTCGGGAGGGAGGGAGAAGAATGTGGTTGTGTCGGGCTTCGTGATGAAAACTTCTGGTGGGAGTTGAGAGCGAACGCGGTTGAATGAGGCAACCGCTGCGCTGTAGTTGCCTTCTGCGGAAGCTAGACACTCGACAGAGTAGGCCAGCGTCATTCCGGTTCGAGTCGAGAGGGCGTGGATGACCTGGAAAGCCTCTGGATCTAGCTTGCTCTGTGAATCTGTTAGCCTCGAGTCAGATGTATAGCGGCGACAGTTGCGCATACCTTGCAGCGCTCAAACGCCTCTACAGCCTTCCCCAGCCGCCACTCTGTCGCGCAGAGGGCCAAGTGAGCGTATTCGAGAGTCATGCCAGTGCGCGTCATAAGAGCGTGCACGTTGGCCTCGGCATCGCGGATGTCGATGTACGTTGGCAACTTTAAAGGGCCAGGGGCGGTGACAATGTAAAGCGCAGCGTGGCTCGAGTACGCCATAGGTGCCACTTCCTTCTCGAGTTCGAGAGCCTCCATTGCCGCGTCGAAGTCCTACGCGTGCTTGCTGAGATATTCGGCGGCAAAGGTGGATTCGAGTCCGGTGCGGTAGGAAAAGATGTGGAGGATGAAGCCGTGCTTGTCGCTGGCTATCGCCGGTTGTTCGAGGTGGTTTTAACGCAGGATGCAGTGCGTGGATCAGGTTCGGTGTTGCAGGCGGGCGGCGGAGCTGCGAATGTTATCTGTAAGAAGTCGGAAAAGGTGTTGTTTGTAATAGTCGGGAGGGGTCCGAGGTGAACGAGATAGTGAATGGCACTCGGCTTGGCGATTCACTAATCGTTGCAATTTCGAAGTAGCCCATGCCGTGTTCTGGCTGCATGGTACGAAGCCACACTCTCGAGTGTGATGTGCATGCATTGTACAAAGGGTATCTCTCCGCTCCTCTACCGTACTCTATTGGGACAGTCCGCTTCGGTGCGAGTCTTCTTACTTGCCCATCGCCTTCACAGCCTACTTGCCACTATCGAATGCCCTTGACACTATGCTGCTCACAGAGTCGCCCACGCGCTCCGTCACACCCTGCCAATCAACATTCGACACGGTCCGTACTTCGCGTTCGAGCGTGGCGTTCCATCTGTCCTTTGCCGTTTCCCAGATTCCTGCCTGTATTCTTCGGTCTGTCTGGGGAGGCAGCGCTGGTTCGGGAGCGTAGATGTTGGAAACGAGGTAGGCTTGTTGTCGTAGGAGGGCGGATTGGTGAGCTCGATTGCGGGCGTGGAGTTCGGTGGAGAGGTACAGGATCGACGCTGTGAGCGTGAAGCCGCCCAGCTGGACTTGATTAGCTGGAGGACGTGGGTGAAGGTGCACGAGAAATGCACATACCAGTCCTGTTGTGAAGCCCATGTCTGGTTGTCTGGTTGTCTGGTTGTCTGTGTGAGGACCGAAGTGCACTTGGTTGAGCGTCCGTGACGTCGGAAGCAAGCCAAATGCCGCCGTGAAGGGAAATGGAGACTACGACAACCCTGATCCTGCCCGAACACTCGAGTGCTCTGTCTTTCCCTTCTACGGCGAGTCTGGGACAGTCCTACCACAGAACAGAGACGGACGATACAAAAACCTCGCAGCGAGAGATAATATTGTGGTCCGCCATCTGCCCAATGCTTATCTAAGCGTACATGTACCCTAACCCTACGAAAGACACCTCCGCGCTCTCCGCTGTCGCGACGACCACCACGCCATCGATCTTTCCCTTCACCTCTCATCCAGCAGTGAACACTCTTCCACAATGGCCGGCGGACTCGTCAAATACCGCCACTTGTCGCGAGACTCAGCGCACCGCAAAGCCCTCCTCCGAAATCTCGTCACATCGCTCATCGAGCACGAGTCCATCACGACGACATGGCACAAAGCCAAAGAAGCTCAACGGTTGGCCGAAAAGCTGATCACGCTGGGGAAAAGAAACACCAATGCGAGTAAACAAGGCGCGCAAGCAATACTTTTTGTACGTCCTCTCTTCATCCTCTACCGGATCTTCTATGTCCGTATGATCTAACAGTCCTTCTTCCGTGTTCAGCAACCCCACCGCCACCTCCCCAAACTCTTCAACGAGCTCCGAAAACGCTATGCCTCCCGCCCTGGAGGCTACACACGCGTCCTCCGCATCGAGCCCGAAAAAGAAGACCAAGCCGCTTCTGCGATCCTCGAGCTCGTCGATGGGCCCAAGGATATGCGCCTCGCCATGACGGCCAAGAGTATCGCGCACGCACGGCAACGGGCGGAAGAAGAGGGGAAAGAGTTCCAAATGGGAGATATGACGGCGTGGAATGTGAGAAAGGTGACGAGATTCAGAAAAGATGGGGAGAAGGATTTGGAGGCCATGGTGGATAAGTTTGAGAGGTTGTTTGAGGACGGCGATGATGGGGTTGAGGAGGTGAAGAAGAAGCGAGTGTATCCGAATCTGCAGAGGAGTCGGTAGGAAATGCCGTGAAAGATGGAGGTCTGGTGGGATGGATATGGGGCAGGCTTTGTACAGCTGTGTTTTATGCATGAGCGTGGCGTTTTGGGATATGGGAGTGATCAAAGAGTGGAGATTATGGTGTATGAAAACATGGTACATGCGAGCTTTAGATGGATTGTCCGGAGCTCGTGGATTGTCCTGGGCTCCTGTCGCTAAAAGGGAAGAATGGACGATATCATCTCAAGTCGACAGAAAACCACATCTGATTCATAAAAATTCCGCCGATCTAGCCTTCGATGTTAACTGCAACAGGAGACTGAGCAGAATCAGGCAGTAGCGGCGAGAATACCTACCACCATTGCGAACACTACCAGCTCCATCATGCGGACACTGGCTCAAAAGTTGCGCCCCAAGAACAAAGCTGTCCGCCCCGGCATGGTATGCGATTGCACACCTTTTGGAACGATCAAGGTCAACACTGGTCCGCATCACTTAAGCTCTTAGACGCCAGAATCTCAAGCACGCGTCTGTCGACATATTGAGCATCTTCACTATCTCGTAAGAACTGCATTCGTCTCGTCTGATGACCTTACGCCAGATGCTTGTCTGTCTTGCGTGGGCCGTCACCGACGCTGGTCAAAATCACACGTGAAATACCAGTCTTCAGCTTCTCCGCCGCAACATCTGCCCCATCGGGAAGCGCAGTGGCTTTAATCTTCTGACCTCGTGCGCCTTCCCAGCCGGTCTTGTCGCCAACCACGCTTTTGAAGGTGCCCGCCACAATGTCCTCGTGCTCGGCGAGGTAGTAGACCACGGCATTCGGGCCAGCATCGAAGGTGTACGCACAGTATTGCTTCTCCTCCGGGTGTCCAGCGTTGATGTACTCGCACATACGCACGGCAGCCCGGCTCGTGTCGTTCATGTAAAAGATCGGGGGGTCGGTGTCAAGACACGTTGCGTGGAAGTTGTTGGAGTCCTTGGTGGTTAGCTTGGCGAAGCTCTCAAAGTCTCTGTTGTGAATGGCCTTTTCCATGGCTTTCATCCTCTTGGGAACAACCTCTTCTGCACGGTGCTGGAACAAGGCAGAGCTGGCAACGGTCTGCTGCATGCCGGCGGTGGAGCTGACATCCTTCTTTTCTGCCGAAGCAACGAGGATGAGAGCTCGCATGTCGGGCCAGTGGGAGGCCGAGGCAACTTCATATGCAACGCTGTCGCTCCCATCGGCCTGCTCTCCCTTCTGCCACGCCACGTAGCCGCCCATGAGACTGCGGCATGCCGAGCCGGAGCCCTGTCGTGCGATGCGCGAGAGGTCGGTGGGCGATGTCCGGAGCTCGTACAAGTTCGCAATGGCACGCACTAGAGCAGCAAACCCGGCAGCAGAGGAAGCGAGACCGGCAGCAGTGGGAAAGTTGTTCTCGCTGACGATCTTCAACTTCAACTCCGACAGCTTGGGCAGCGACGAATCGGCATCTTCCAGCTCTTTTCGCAGAGACCGCAGCTCACGCAGACATGCTTGTGTACGTGCGCCGGAGATGTCTTGCGGGGCGTTGTTGAGCGTCAGAGAGTCGTCGCTGAGGGCGGCACTGCACGAGGCGGTCGTGTGGGTTCGGAGGTCGTCTTGGGACAAGGTCACGGAGATGGATCCGTTGGTGGGCAAGTTGAGCTGCACATGTCAGACCAATGTTCTTGCTGCCTGAGTCATGGCCGTTACTTTGGTATCTCGCTTTCCCCAGTATCTTGAAGCACCGTCAGTTTCATGCCACGCCTGTCTGCCTGCTATTGTCCCCTCTCGTACTTGATAATGGCAATGTTGACCGGCGCAAAGGTCGATGCGCGGTAGACGTCGTCGGTGGCGGCCATCTTGCCTGATGAGCAGAATCGATCTCTTTCAGCAGAAGAGGCGGAAAGCGAGGGGAACTCGCGGGGTTCAAAGCGTGGGAAAATGGCACGAGAACAAGATGCATCAAAGCTCTGCTGCAGGGCGCAGAGCCGCGTCTGCAATCGTGCATGACGCCAATGCATTAGTTGCATTATCCTTTATGCCTGTGCATAACTCTGTCTCTAGGTTCTCTTCTCTTCTCTCTACACTTCTGTAGACTCGCCTCCCTCATCATTATGCGCTCCGCCAGCGACGACCCCAACGCCAAATGTCCCGTCGACCATCGCACGCGTGAAGCTTGGCTGCAGGCTGCAAAAGCCAAAAAGGACCAGCCGCCTCAAACCTTTCCTCCATCAGTACAGCAGCCATCAGCCATCGCATCTGCGCCTCCCGTTCGTTTCTCCCTCGATACCTTATCATGGAGCACCACCTCCGAACAATCAGTGACGAAAGCTCCCATCCTCCGCTCACTCTCCACCGACCGTGAAATCTCCTCTATCCCGCGCGCCATCTCCAACACATCTCAACTCAACTCCGCCGAGAAAGCCGCCCTCCCCACCAATTCCGAAGTCGAAACAGGTCATGACGCCTCCTCCGGAAACTGGATCTACCCCTCACAATCCCAATTCTTCGAAGCCATGAAGCGCAAAGGCCACGAAGCCAACCCCTCCGACATGTCCAGCATCGTACCCATCCACAACGCAGTCAACGAACGCGCCTGGACCCAAATCCAAGAATGGGAAAAGGGTTGGGGAGCTGAGAGATGCGGTGGTCCAAAACTGGTTTCATTCGCAGGAGATAGCAAGAAATTGACGCCGAAGGCGTACTGGAATATGTATGTCATGGGATATGCGCAGCCGTTCGATCGTCACGATTGGGTCGTTGATAGGTGTGGGAAACAGGTGGATTATGTGATCGATTTCTATAAGGGCAAGGACACAGGGATGCCGTTGAGTTTCTTTTTGGATGTGAGGCCTAAGATCAACAGCTGGGAGGGTGTTAAAATGCGCATTGCGAGGACATTTGGACTGGCGTGAGACGATTGAGAGTATCTGGACCTATCTGCTTACCCTCGGAAGCCGACCCTGCCGCGGCAGTGGCTCTGCTTCGAGCCTGGAGTCGACGCTCCTTCGACGGCCGACTATGAAGACCTTGAGATCTGTGCAGGGCTTCCACGAACCTGCGTAGCGGCCGCACCTGCGGCGCTACCAACGAGACGAATGTGAGCTCTCCACCTGCAACTCTCGCCACGACTGGTATTTCCCAGGTCTTAACCTCGCAATGCACGAATGATCAGGCTCCCACACTAGCTTGCTTGCTAGTCATTAGTGCCGTGGCGCGCTCAAGCGGTGAAGGAAGTTCTTGTTCCAATGTGAGAACCCCACATCTGACAACCTCCGATGGCGATTCGCGAGTTATTGTGGCTCACAATGTTGGACATCTTCGGGATCCGCAACCAGATAACAGTATCCGAGCTTTCGCTCACCGTTGACAGTGGCTGAAAGATTGAAGGCAGTCTACCTTCGATTGTTCCAGCGAATACCAGGGGGTTCGAGTTGGCACCTGGAGGCCATATCCGAGCCAGGGCCTGAGAAATGGAATCCCCGTACATTAGATGTATGAATGTGAAAGCTCTCAACTCCGAAAGGTTGGAGAAATTGTCGTATGTGCGAACGTGCGCGTCTCTTCTGTAGTCTGCGTATGTAATTCAGATGCACGAACCTAAATTTCATCTCCCACCCTTTCGATGCTGTCGAATCATCATCGTCAGACAACTCAGGCATCGGATCCGCCTTGATATCTGCCTTCTCCATTTTGAACAGTTTGGTTTCGTAGTCTGCATACGTTAAGCTTCCTTTAGTCGCTGCGGCTTATTCCCTTTCTAGCGGACCTATACCAGTCTTCCAATTTCACCCCCAACGCCATCGCTGAAAACCTCAACACTTCCGAACCCCATCATCCACCCATCAAAATGCTAACCTACGCAAGATATCAGCTTCCACATCGAATTCGCACAGCACAGTCTCGGATAACTCACGGCCATGGCAGCACAACATAAGCTGACGTATGGGCTGAGTCGCTCGCCTATTCGTGCTGCGCGCCAGAATGTGCCTAGGGGACTATCTGCTATCAGTCTTTCTGTCCGGCAAATAAGAGCAGAATGGTTGAATGCCCTGCTTGCAAAGAAGGAGATGCTCACCCAGTCTTGTTGCGATCAAGCCATGCAGGGAAAACACCGTGGATATATGTGCAGGTGCAGATGAAGAGCAGTACGACGAGGAGGAACGTCTGGAATTTGAGGATGCCGAGCATCGTGATGAGTGTGGCCTTGTGTTGCTCTGCAGTGTTTTCAGACTTGCACTGAGGGTTTGTATGGAAGGCCGAAGTTCGTGTGCTTCCTCCAATGAGAATTGATTCTGGAGATGCTGTTTCCACGTATACACTCGAGTGAAGTCGAAATGTCAGGTGCAAAACCCCTGGGACGGCGAGTCGGCAAATCACATGCTGGCGCGTTCCGTACCTTAGCTGCACTACGCACCATCTCGCATCTCTTCACGTCACCACACTCGCACTCCACCAAACACTCAAATCACCCGACCACCCAAACATAGGCACTCCAAGGGTGGAAGAAACGCATCCCAAACCATGACTGAACCTCGTCAACGCCCCCGCGCCAAAGGCGCCCCCATCTTCAACCAAACCGACCTCAGCGAACTCCTCTATGCCTTCGGCGACACGCCCTCACCCCTCACTCCAACAATCAACACGCTCGACGAAATCCTCTCCGATTTCATTATCGAAACCTGCCACTCTGCGGCGCTCTGCGCCTCCTACAGCCGACGACAAAAGATCAAAGCCGATGATTTCCGTTGGGTCTTGCGCAAAAACCCGGCGCTACTGGGACGTGTGAATGAGCAATTGTATCGAGTGAAGTACATCACGAACCAGAGGAAACTGATGGATTTCGATGGGTATGGGAAGGAGGGGGCGGCGGAGTTGGCGGATTTGGCGGAGGCGGGAGGGGCCGGGGAGGAGGATTTGAAGGGTGGCGATGGCAAGGGCAAGGGGGCTGCGGGTGGGGAGAAGGGGAAGGGAAGAAAGAAGAAGAGGAAGGCGGAGGATGAGGGGGTGGAGGGGGCAGGGAAGAAGCTGAAGGAATAGGTGAGGTGGAGTACCGGTGGAGAAGGACAATTGAAGCATTGAGCATGATTTTAGCGATGGCGTTGGAGGGATGATGATGCATTATGATACCCAGATTGGCATTTGGTATGGATTTTGAGAGGTGTTTGCTGCGTCGAGCATCTCGTACAGAGAGTGTTGAGATGGCTCTGTCGTTGCAGCAGAAGAGAGTACAGAGAGCAAGAATTATTGGTATTGCATATCCGAAAGCAATTGACGAATGCCCTTCTCGCGGAACTTTGGAACGCCGGATGAATCCAAATACTTTTACATGCATCACTTCCATGCCCGCCTGACATCGACCCCAGCAGAAATCGAGCCCTGCGTGCTTCCCGTCAGAATCTGAAGACGCCGTCCTCTACCAAAGCTTCCTTTGAGACATGTACCACCAATAGCGCCCCGCTCGCTCGAGGAACCTATTGCACGGGAAGCTATAGTCAGCAAACGCATCGTCCACAGCCATATCCGGCGCAGCGTGGGCTCAGTAATCGTTCAGTGGCGTGGTTCGCAGATGCCCGACATGAAGCTCAGACATGGCCTACGCTTCTTTGTGACTGACGACTATCATTGCTCTGCCACCAAGCCCTCAACCCGAACGTCATGATCAATGCGGGCAAGTTCTTGGGATCGACCGTCTTTTCGACCGTTTCTGAAACTATCGACACGAGATGTTCGAGCTGTTGCCCCGGGATTACCTCTTGCCAATCCTCTTGCTACGAGGCGCGGACGATGTCAGTACCTGACTGATCATTTGATGTCCCTCCTTCGTCCACATCTCCCAAAGGGAAATCTGGACGAGCCTGTCAAAAGCGCCGGCAATCCTCGGACCGCTGCTACAAATGTGCACTGGCGAGTTGTGTTGTCGCACGACGAACCGGGGAATGGCGAAACCTTTACAATTGTGCAATCTTTGGTCGGGACAAGTCGCATCATCAGAGACGCCTTGTGAAATCTTTTTTTGAAGAGTTTCTGGGGATAGGGGAGTGGGTGCCCTTGGCTTGCGACGACACACGATCGGAGCTTGGAGTCGATTTGACTGCCATCGCAGTGTCGAAAGGTCATCCTTGTCGCTTCTGTGAGCCTTGGACACATGCAGCTACCTGTCGTGTACGATGACTTTGCTCCAGGATTCCCGTTTCAGCTGATCGAACCAGACCGACACGCGCGCTAAATTCAAGCCGAACGGCTAAGATGGAGCTTCCTACATCAAGACCGCCCAACGCAAAAGCCCAACATGCTCGACATTACGACCCAATGTACAGGAGAAACGTGAAGTCCAACCATCAACCGATTGCGGAAAGAGTTCATAGCTCAATGGAGCTTGATCATCTACCGTCATTAAATAACCACTGTCATTACATACATGCTCTTCTCTACTTGCTGCAAGTCGAGTACTTGATATCATCAAGGACGATGGCCAGCAAAGGCGAGGTAGCAGCAGCGCCTCCCTCGGGCGAAAAGGTGACAATCGCGAACGACAAATCTTTGCAACCTCGGATGTTGCCGCTGAAAGCCTGTTGCACAGTTCCCAACGCTGTGGTTGGGTTGTATTGGAATTGCCTCGAGCAGATTTGCTTAGCGTTGCTGACGGAGTTGTCGCTTCCTTGGTAACCGGTGACCTGGATGTTGCATGCCGAAGGAACAGCTGCTGCACCCTGGCCGAGCATGACAGCGCAACCGAAGTAGAAGCTCTCGAGGTCGAATGATTTCGTCTGGCTCCCGGGGAAGAAGGTGGTGATCGTTGGAGATGTCTCTAGGCGAGTCGCCAACATCATCGAAGCCGTTGAGATTCTACCATCTGTGCAGGAGATTGAGACGCTATAGAAGCGAGATCGACACGCCACTCTGCGAACGCACGACGCTTGACGCCAATGCTGAAGTTTTGCTGGGCCGCGTGCCGTGTCCTGCAGCGCTCTTGTCGATCCTCTGGCACCGACAAACGCCATGATGCATGCGGCTTGGTGGAAGGACTGATACAGCTCCTGATCACTGCCGCGGCATGAGCAAGAGCCATTCACCAAATGTGTTGAAGTTACATCCAAAGCATGTTGGTGTGAATTCCAGGTTCCTTCGTCGGCTTCTTCCACGTCCGCAGATGCAGGGTGTCGTAAAAACATGTGCTGGCATGATGGCGCCACGTGACCCAAATGGTCCAGAGCATTATTATGGGTGCAAGGAGGTCGTGTCGGGTTTGTGGTGCCAAGTCTTTGACAACGAGCATTGCCATGATTGCGCCGTTGACTCGTTGAGTGAAGAATTGGCACGTTAGCGTGCTTGGACTCACATCAAGCATTCACGCTATGTCGATCTTCTCGGGCCTATAAAGTTCGGTTCGAGCAATGCCACGTTGGAGGAATCGGTCTCATCATCGCTTTGCTAGGCCATCACGGACATGCAGAAGCCGAGCCGTGTTCCGGGTGGATTCTGTAGCCAAGTATCCGTTTAACAGAGAAGGCGAGCAAGCGAGCGGGCTGATGAAACGATTCGGCGCGCCACATTCTGTTGATCTGACTCCATCTGTGATCCAAGGAAATTGTGGAAGAGGGCAAGAGTGAAAGAGCTCCGATATCGCTGCCGGAACCCAGAGCATTGCATCGTCTCACTCATTACAAAAGTTAGCGTTTGGTGAGCTGTGATTCGGGTAAGAATGCTGGAGTCATGAACTTGCAATAATATACAGTATACATCGTCAAGGAGGTCGAGAGCTGCGAAGCTACACATTGAGGACGAATAACCACCATTCAGATGATCCGGCTTTACAATTTCGATGAAGGACCAGGTGGCTGTTTCTTGCCCGCCGAAGAAGAAGCCTGCTTGCCCCAGATCTTGTTCACCCAATGCGTCCAGTCTCCATCTGCCAATTCGGCAATCGCATCTGGCCGTTCGAATGGGACAAAATGCGAACCGTTCGTGACTACGTCCTTCACCATTCCTTCAGCGACGCCTCCACTTCCTCCTGTCGCGGTGCCTGTGACATCGGTCTTCTCCTTCCTCCCTTTCGCATGAGAGCTCTTGAAGTGCGACTTACTACCATAGACGAAGAGGCACGGTGGCCTTAATTGCGGTAGTCGTTCGTAAGTCATCGTATTCTCGGGTCTGTAGAATGCGTTTCCGCGATTCCGCTCGTCACCTAAATCAGGGTGAGCAACGCGAATTGGTATGAATGCAGAAAGAGGCTGGTCGCGCGATTCTGGAAAGGACTTTCGGGCGAACGACAGAGCCTCTTGGTGCTTTGTAGTGGTCAAAGTCACAGTATTTGTTGACTGCGGAGACTCTTCTGGGTATACAGGCGTTGGCAGCTCTCGAAGTCCTTCCCGTCGAAAGATCTCGGAGACTTGTGGACTCAGAGCCAATACTTTACATCGCTGCACCAGATTTACGATATCACATCCTCGCTTTGGCCGCAGTAACTAGCGGGCATGTAGTACGTTGAATCTTTAACCACAGCGCGATACCATTAGCTGGTTGCGTGCCAAAGATGTTTTTCCCGTCCCCTCGCAACACCTTAGATGCGCTGGAACTTCTCTGTCAAGATGCGCGTGCAACCAAGATAATCGTGTCTGCAAGTCCTGGCGCACTTGTACGTGGAATTGTGGACCGCAGATCGATGCATCAAGTTGAAGTTCTTCCTCTAGAGCAACTTCTGCACGAGACTCCAGTATCCCGACCGCCATTCACCGCAATGTTCGAGGGGTATCGATTCAAGACATGGGTCCTCCTGCACACATCTGGATCGACGGGCAATCCGAAAATTGTGCACATCAAGCATGGCCTCGTCTCGGCTGTCGACACTTACCGCATCCTACAGCATCCGACGCGGTTCGTGAATGACCGTATCTTCGTACCGTTCCCGCCTTTCCATCTTGCTGGTCTCAATTATGGCCTTCCTATTGCCCTTTGGTACGATGCTACTATGGTATTGCCTCCGGCAGGAGCACCCCCGAGTGCCGAGCTATGCCACACTGTCCACCTTCACGGCCGAGCGGAGCATAGCATGCTGACTCCGTCACTGATAAATGAATTTGCCAAGAACGACACTTGGCGAGCGCAACTTGGGCGCCTAAAAAGTTTGACCTATTCTGGTGGCCCTCTTGCTGACGACGTAGCTGATATGCTTTCGAAATACACAAAACTCAACTCGTCGATGGGCGCAACGGAGTATGGTGGTATACCCCAGCTGCCGAAGGAAGATGGCGATTGGCAATACTTCAAATTCGATACAGAGTCCGCGGGTCTGGAATTTCGAGAGACCGAACAGGCAGGACTCTACGAAATGGTTTTTGTACGACGACGCAATGAGATAACCAATCTGGTACAGGCCATTTTTGTGACATTCCCTTAGTTGGATGAGTATCATAGCAAAGACCTATTTACGAAGCATCCCACAAAGTCTGGATTGTGGAAATATGAAGCACGACTGGACGATATGATAGTGCTCAGCAACGGCGAGAAGCTGAATCCTGTGCAGATGGAAGGGCTGATAACCACATGCCCTGCAGTCAAGGGATGTTTAGTGGTTGGACAAGGGAAATTCCAGACTGCTTTGCTCATCGAACGACAAGATGTAGCTATGTCTTTTGAGGATTGTATTCGGCAGGTACAACCGTTTATTGATAGAGCCAACAAGCTCTGTCCGACGCACGGACGCATCGTAGGGGACAAATTGATCTTTGCAACACCCGAAAAGCCATTGCCCCGAGCGGCCAAAGGAACGATTCAGCGTGCTCGTGCAGTCGCTGTCTACAAGGAGGAGATCGAGGCCGGCTATGCCGAGCGCGTTCCAAATAGCAAAGTCATAGCCTCTGGCCCACATATCATGCTTGCTGATGTTTCAAGCGCTGAAAAGGCGATACAGCTGTATCTTTGCCATCATTTGGAGCTGGGGCTGGACCAATTGCGGACCAACGACGATTTCTTTTCGCTGGGTATGGACTCTCTGCAAGTCATAAATCCTGTGCGGGAGATTAACCAGTCACGGACGAAAGGTGCTCGAGAGATCAATCCCATGTTCGTGTATGATCATCCGACGGTCGAACAGCTTGCACTTGCTTTAACCAGTGGAGTTCGCGTAAGAGAGTATTCCGACTTGAGCGAAGACGATGAGGCTGACAAGAGGACATGGCAATCTATGGAAGATTTGTCCAAGGAGTTGCGGCCTGCAGGTGGCAGCGGCGGTAAAGGACGTGGTGTTGCTGCCTTCCTTCGTTCCGATAACCCTCCGCCTATATATCAGCCTGATGGTGGGATGATGGCTTGGAAGCAAGTGATAGGGTCATTCCTCATCAACATGAGCAACTGCGGTCTCATCAACAGCTTTGGCGTCTACCAGGCGTACTACGAAACAAATCTTCTCGCGACTAGCTCTCCATCGGCCATATCTTGGATTGGCACTGTGCAAGGTACTCTTTTGCTGGTATTCGGTCTTATATCTGGACCGCTATTCGACAAGGGCTACTTTCGCACGACCACGATCATCGCCGGCATCGGTCTTGTCCTAGGCATGATGCTGCTTAGCATTTCGACACGATATTATCAGATCATGCTTTCTCAGGGCATTCTGGTCGGCATATGCTCCGGGTTCCTTTACATTCCAAGCATCGCATTGATTCCACTATACTTCAAGTCTCGTCGCGGCCTTGCGATTGGACTTGCAACCGCCGGTGGCTCAGTTGGCGGAATATTATACCCCATTGTTTTCCGGCGGCTGCTGAATGAGATTGGTTTCGGATGGGCGACTCGGACAATCGCTTTCATTTCCCTCCTGACTCTTCTTGTAGCGGTTCTGCTTCTAAGGCCCATAGGAGCCCGCTCAAGTCGACAGCTATTTGATGCGTCAGCGCTGCTGGAACTGCCCTACATGACCTTCCTGATAGCTGGATTTCTCCTCTTCGCAGGAGTTCTGGTGCCGTACTTTCTAGTCAGCACTTATACGCTCATCGATCTACAGTTGTCGGACGACTTATCATTTTACGTACTCGCGATCATGAATGGCGCCCAGTTCTTCGATCGCATAATCCCCGCATTCCTGGCAGATTGGCTGGGTCCTGAATTGATTTTGCTCGGAGCTGAACTCTTCGCAGCAGTCTTGGCCTTTTCTTGGATTGCCGTTGACCAAGTTGGCGGATACATTGTCTGGCTTGTGGCATTTGGATTCGTGTCCGGAATCGTCGTCAAACTACACCCAACCGTTCTGCCATACATCTGTCCCAGCCTGGCTTTCTTCGGTACACGGCTTGGCATGGTGTATGCTGCTGCGCGAATCGGATTCCTGATCAGCAGTGCATCATGAGCATGTGCGTACGCGGTACCAAGAGTAATGGCTGCAGCACTGTGGAGCATCCCGGACGATTGGAATCGATCTACACTTCGAAGATGACAGTGGCGTTGTCGCTCTTCCAATGGCGCAGCCTCGCACGTCGTGCCCGCCATATGGCACCGTCGTGTATGGGTATCACAGCTGCAGATCGTCTTTGCTTTGAGAGCTGATCGATGCACACTGAATTGCAAATTCCTCACTCTGGTTGAACAATCTGTGCATGAGAGAAACAGTCACTAACCAGCACACAGGCAACAAATTGCCTTTGCCGAACAGTGAATCCATACGACCTTATACACGACGCCGAATTGGCAATCAAGTTGGGCTTTAGTCGGTTCGGCCACTGCGATCTTACTGGCCTGGGTCTTCTTTCTGCGAAAATACCAGAGCCCACTGCGACACATTCCTGCGGTCAAAGTTCATTGGCGAACTGCTCTGTACGGCTGGGTGTACAAGGAACCAGAGCCAGCTGAGGTACTTCAATGGGTGAAGCAATTGCCGCACCATCACGAACTTGTCCGTTACCCTGGTGTAGGTGGCGCAGAGCGTGTTCTCATTCTCAGTCCTTCCGCACTGCGCGAAGTGCTCATTGATAAAGCGTACAATGACTTCCAGAAGCCACCACTGAATCGACAGAGGCTGGCCATGTTCGGTAATGGACTTTTAGTGTCGGATGGGGAGGAGCATCGTGCGCAGAAGAAGAAGATGCTCCCTGCTTTTGCTCCTCGAAACATTCGCGCATTGGTGCCGACAATGTGGTCCAAAGCTTGTACGATGGCAGATCTGCTCAGACAGGAAGTGCTGCGTTCCGGTGACGATCTCGAATTGACACCGTGGACGTCACGCGCCGCCTTGGACATTATCGGAGTGGCAGCTTGGGGCAAAGATTTCCATGCGCTTGAGAATCCCCGTACCGAGACCGTCATGAAATATCATCGCATGTTTCGCGGCAGTCCAAAAGCCAATCGTCAGGCCAAATTGGCATATGCGGCGGGATTGATAGTTCCCATGAAAACACTGGCAAGATTCTTCCCTTGCGAAATTCTTTGACAACATCGCTCGTGGATCTCGAGCGATCAACGAAGCTTGTCGAACGGCCATTGCGGAAAGACGTGCGAGCACAGCAGAGAGCACAGACATACTGAAGTATGCTATGTCGACGGGAGCTTTCAATGATACAGAATTGGCGGGGCAAATGTTAAATATCCTCGCCGCTGGCCACGAGACTTCAAGCTTAGCGGTGACGTGGGCCTGCTATACATTGGCAAAGCATTCCGTCGTGCAAGAGCGACTCCGTGATGAATTGCATTCGTCTCTGCCATCGATCGACGGTGCCGAAGCAGAGGTCACAGCCGAACTCCTGGAGTCACTGACCTATTTGCGGGCGGTAGTCCGCGAGTGTCTTCGACTGATTCCCACCGCACCCGTCACTCGACGTGAAGCCAAGCGAGACACTTCTATCGCGGGCTTTGCCATTCCCAAGGGTACGAGTATCGTTGGCCTCCACGACCACTTCAACACACGACCGGAAGAATGGGGCCCGGATGCTATGGAGTTCCGTCCTGAGCGATGGCTCGACCCTGAAGGCCACGCTGCAGACAACCTTTTTATGACATTCAACATTGGACCTCGGAGCTGTATCGGACAAGGCTTCGCGATCCTCGAAGTTTCTGCTTTGCTCGCAGCTATAGTCAGGCGGTTTGACATTCGGTTGATTGATCCAGATTTGAAGCCACGACTCATATATAGTATTACAGTCAAACCGGTTGGACTGAAGTTTCGTATGAAGCCGCTGGAGTAGTATATCAGGACGTCACAGATCAATGCAATATTTTCTGGACGCAGCCAAGGTCGCGGTGAGTTCGCGTATGGGCGGGATGAGAAGAGAGTGTCCAGGTTGTCACTATAACATGAAAAGCTTTCTGTAAATATGGAGAATTACTATAGCATGGTCGTTGTAAAGGCAGCCTCTCACCTTGATTCTCGGTGGTTACTCCATCTCTTCACTAAATTCCGACTCTTCCAGATCGTCCATGTCTTCCAGATCATCCAGGTCTTCCAGACCATTCAAATCTTCCTCATCGTCCACTTCTTCCTCATTGTCCATCTCCTGACCATCATCCGAGTCTGAATCATCACTCGGCCCATGAGGCAAGCGTACAGGATCAAGAACAAATTCCCCTGTGGTACCACCAACCATTTCCACATCGCCATCAGCATCCTTCGCAAGCGCAAGTGGGACATCAGTATCATCTGTTAAGACTCGCATACCGTCCCACCTCGGGTCGTCAGCACTCGCGTCCCTCATACCAATCGCAGCATCATGTTTGGCATTTCTACTCATCGTCCTCACATGGCCTTTGATGTCTGCAAGTTTTGGCCTGGCTCCAGGCGCGGCCTGCAGACATTCGGCGAGCAGATTGATAAGCTCCTCGCTGTAAGTCTCACGAACAATGTCAGACCATTCGGAAACATCGCGCGTTGTCGCCTTCCATTGTGGTTCGATGAGCATTCGGATTACCATACCGATGCCCCAGACGTTTGCGGGTGAGCTAGGTGCGTCAGTGTAGCTGTATCCGAGGTCATCACGCCGGGGGCTTTGTTCCTGGATGGTGTATCAGCATTGGTTCCGAAAGACTGCCTGAGTGGCTCGGAGACAGTAGGATGAAACTCACTGGCGCAAACCAAAGCATTCCGCCAAAATCCTCCCAGCGTTCCAAAGATGCCCCAGCGGCAGGGTGTATGAAAACCATGCCGAAGTCTGCCAATTTCGCGCGGGGAAAGCCGGCGAAGGAGCCAGTCGTGTTGATGTCGAGTAGGACGTTGCCAGCTTGCATATCTCCGTGCACAAGTTCAGTCCAATTGTGCAGGCCTGGGGGGCTGTCAGCCACCTCGCCACGTTGCATCAGAAGGCTTGCGTCTGCCAAAGACTCAATGATCGACCAGAGAAATGCCTCAGGGGGCATTTGATTGCTCATTATGTTTTGTCGACGTACTTTCATCAGGTCGCCATGTTGACAAAGTTCCATGTAGATTAGGTATTCTTTCCGTGCAGCAGCGACCGGTCGCCAGTTCCGAATCTGGATAATACTCTTAGACGAGTCTTTGAGGGCCCGCAGCTTATACATTGCCGCGACCTCGGAGGGCATGTTGCTGTCGGGCGGCTGCCACACGTCGCTATAGTGTTTGTCGTTTCGGTTGCTGTTTCTGGACTGCTTCCTTGCAACGCGCTAATCTCAGGTCAGTAAGACTGGTCTTCGGTTGGACTCCACGATTTCTTACATCGACCACCCTGTCGTTATGATCTGTTTTGATCCACGCTTGAACCGTGCCGTGACCGCCTGCTCCTACAACGTGCTGCCATTGTGACCATGGCGAAACCGGCCGACTTTGACGTAGAACCCTTTCATCCTGCTCGCGACGAGTCTCGAGAGCACTCCGTTTGCCACCGACCTGGCTATTGAGCTCTAACGACCTTGTGCGAGCAGCTTGTCTCAAATTTCGCAAACGTGCCTCCAAGGTCGTAGTTGAAGGGTCACCTCGGGCTTCTCTCAGAGCAACAAGGTTCTTGAGAGCGTTGAATGAAAGTGCAGACGCATTTCTACATTCTTCCCACAGGACCAAATTATTCTCATACGCCACGCCGTCATCCAGGCTAGGAGCGTCACCGGATATTGCCTGTTCGCGCGCAAGTACCAGAGTATCGGCGTCGACCCAAACTGAGAGGCCTTCGATCAATTCTGTCAGATTTTCCATCACAGAATCAACAAGCGCGGTTTCCGCATGCAAGTAGCGCACATATCGTGCGGCGGTGTCTCCCGGTATATGGGTATGCGTTGTGATAACAGCATTGATTGCATCTCGAGTGCCCGGCAGTTCTCCTTTCAGCGCAACAAACGCTTCGCATCGGCGTCGTAAGTAATTCGGTATACGTCGTCCTTCCTCATCGTCTGCATCAGGCCTATCATCCTCCAACGAGCCAGCATAGTTGCTTGGTCGACACGAAGGAAGTGCGCCCAGTCGATTCTCCAGTGCGTCGAGTCCATCGCCAGTTCGGTCTCTGTTGCTGTTTCTCCTGGCCTGCAGATACCGCTCCCTGGTGCGTACAGACGCAGTGCCATTGCCGGGAATGCATGCTATCATGGTTTCTAGCACCGGGTCCAGACGGCGGCGCGCCACGAGTAGATCCCATGCCCGCTCGTACCACGGCGACAAGATATCGAGATCGTCTGTGTTCGGTTCTGGAAGCAGTGGGCTGAGTCTTGCGACGTTCGCTTCCAGTGCTGCTCGCTGCCCAGCTGCCGTGACGAAAGTAACCCGGTCAGCTTGTTTGACCCGTCGAACCCACACCTGTCGCGCATTTCGCTGGACGGCTGATGCATTGTTAGTACGTGCGTTGTCATTATCTTCTCCCATACACATACTGTTTTGTCCACGCTCAGTACGGGCTTCGCCAACCTCTGACGCCCACGCTTCGACGTGTAGATCGACCCATGCAGTGTCTTCTGCCATGTCCAACACGACCCACAATCCAATGTTGTGAATCGTAGCAAGAGTTTACAGCTGGAGTTTTCTCCGCTCTCCTTGCAGTATTTCTTCTTTGAGCGTGAATGGTACAAAGAGCGGTCCAACACATTGCGTTTGGCCGGATCTGGCACAGGGCTTTGTCTTGTTTGCTGTGCTTTGATTCACGGCATTCGGTCCCCAACATTTCACGACACCACAACAATCTCCTGACTGGCTGCAACCGTCTGTGCCTTCTGCGACAGTTCGTCCCTCAGAGCCTGGATTTTGACACTCCACCTTTCCAGGCACTCCGCTCGTTCTTCCTGGTCATCACCATGCTCGTGGTGCAGGCAGGAGTTGATCGCATGCGGAGGAAGTGTGTCTTCCCAGGTATGCGCTCGATCATGAGTGTGGTGTTGGCGTGCTTGACATGTTGGGCAGTGCTTTGCTTGCATGAAGCGCATGCTATGCAAATAGCACAAAGCAAGAAAGCTTGAGGGCAATCTGCCAAGCTTGGCAAGGCGGCGCTCTACAGGGCGTGCTGACTGAACTTGGTAATATCGCGAGAGTAGCATGACCAACCTCGAGTTGGATGGCAAGTTCTCGACGAGGTATGTGACATCATCCGGGTCTGGCAGCCAGCGAGACTCGTACAGCATGGCGTTGCGCACTAGTCTGAGTTGAATCAGATCAAAGACCTTGATACGAAGGCCTCGTGTGTCGTACTGCAGTAAAATTAGACACATTTTGTGGAGAAGATCCAGCCGCCTACCTTTTCCGCGAACACATATAGCTCAAAGAGATCTGTCCATGGCCACGTCAACGCGTTCTGTGGGTCATATGGATCAATGTGAGAAAGCGCAGGTGGCTGCAAGGATCTCTTGGCCGCCTGCACGTCGCTGTTGCGATCGCGGAGTTCGAGACTCGTCGTGGTGCTCGCGCAGGCTGCTCTGTACGAAGAAGAGGCGCTCGTCGTGCAGCCCTCCGAGAGAGCTCTATGCCTGGTGCTCGTGTTCAGCTGTTCGGAGGTGCTCGTTCCCAACTGCTCAGATGCATTTGGGGCGATGGCATCAGGCTCGACGCGGTCCTGGTCATAGAAAATCTGCTGATAGAACAGCCACGCCACGAAGATTCGAAATATCTTTGGCGACACGTCGTCAATTTGCAGCCTTTTCGACTGACTCTCGGACCATTGCTTGTGGAACGCGCTTTCAAAGTACTTGGAATGGCTGCAAATGAGACCTCGCTGTAGAACGAACTCTTCCGAGGCGGCATCCTCGTAATTGCCCATGACACCGGCTTCTGAGACGACAATGGTTACCATGGTGGGGTTGTACAGCTCCCTGCACTCGTTTAGCATCATGTCTGCCCCATGTCGCTGAAGAGCACCTACGCAGCCGAAAACCGCTTGCGCGGTGTTGTTGGTGACACATGGGGAGCTTTGCGCTTGCCCAGGACCGTGCTGGAGGGATCGGACATGGCCATGTCGTTGTGTCCTGTCTTTTGTTGTTGTTGTTGTTGTTGATGAAGAGAAGGAGGAGAAGGTGGTGAAGTGTGGGATTCCTCAATACGCAGCGTTCAACCTCAAGCTCCCTGGTCGCTCGGGTCCAGCAGACCTCATCTGCACGACCGAAAGCTCCGAACACCCACAAGCGACTGAAGGATAGGTCAGAAAGGATGTATTCGATGCTGTGGCAGCCAATGAGCGGTGGAGAAAATCGGATTAGTCTAGTCTACAGCGACTTGGGCGGCTGCGGCGCTACACGTCTGACAGGCTTCATGTTGTTGAATTATGTCCATACAGATGGTGAAATGCTGGGTTGTCGATTGTTATACAGGCGTTGTGAGATGAGGTACTGTAGTCTACAGTAGGTAGACTATGGTTGATGTGCTGACCATCTCCCGTTTGCCATTTGGCGGCCGAAAACACCCCACCTCCGTCATCGCTCATCTTTTCTGAGCCACACCTCTTGTATCATCACATCACTCTCACACTTCATGTTGGCATATTCGTCCATATCCTAAGCATCCCGTTCCCCTCAGGCATCGCTCCAGCAAAATGAAAATGCCTCAGCTCAATTGCCTCGCCACCTTCGACCCGCCTTGTACCTCCCGCACCTGGCTCTCAACTCCGCATCCCCACCTCCCAATCATCGCGACCGCGTGTTCCGATAAGACTGTCCGGATGTATAGCCTGCAAACCTTTCAACAGCTCAGTGTCATCTCAGGCGGCCATAAGCGAAGTATCCGGTCTTGCGCGTGGAAGCCCAATTCCGTTGGCGAAAGCGTGCTCGCGACAGGTTCCTTCGACGCGAGTGCAGGCATTTGGAAGCGATGGGAAGAAGGTGCCGGGGCGGGGACAGTCGGCGGAGTGGACAAGCCAAGTGCCGATGAGGATGGAGACGAGCCCATGGATTTTACGGGGGGGTTGGCGGGTGGGAGTGAAGAGAAAGAGGAAGATGATGAGGAATGGAGATTAGAAGTCATTCTCGACGGACATGACTCGGAGATCAAGAGTTTGGCATTCTGTCCGACGGCGCCACTGTTGGCGACCTGTAGTCGAGACAAGAGTGTGTGGGTGTGGGAGGAGTTGGACGATGATAACTTTGAAACTATGGCGGTACTGCAGGATCATGAGGGAGATGTCAAGTGCGTGGCTTGGCATCCGGAGGAGCAATTGCTGGCTTCGGGAAGTTACGATGATCGAATACGATTATGGAGAGAGGACGTGGACGACTGGGCGTGCTGCACGTTGCTGGATGGTCATGCCGGGACTGTATGGTGGCTGGAGTTCGAAGGAACAGACAGAGTGGGCAAGATCGGGGGTGGAGAGGCGGACACAGAAGAGCAGAAGGCTTTGGTCGAGGAACGAAAGCAAGCTGGGCCACGGCTTATGAGCTGTTCGGATGACAAGACAATACGTGTCTGGAGAAGGAAGCCAAAGCAGAAACCAGCGGAGCCACCGACGGGACAAGGCAGAATGCCCAGCATCTGGAAGAACAACAATTTCGAAGAGGAGTGGGTAGAAGACGCGCGACTACCACAAATTCATGACAGGCCAATCTACGCCGTGAGTTGGAGCAAGAAGACTGGAAGAGTGGTCAGTGCAGGCAGCGACGGTATCGTTGTAGTGTATGAAGAACGGTGGAGAAAGGAACAGCCCGTCGATATCGAGATGGCGAACACAGAGCCAGGTCATGCGAATGGGGCTGCCGAACATCCTGCGAGCTTGACCGAATGGGTTTTGGTGGCTCAGGCTGAAAATGCACACGATGTATTTGAAGTGAATCACGTAACCTGGGCTCCTCGATGTGACAAAGGCAAGCGCGTGGACGACGAAGAAGTCATAATCAGTACTGGTGATGATGGCGATGTCAAGGTCTGGACGCTGGACGACTGAGCGTGGAACTTCGAACTCGCTTCTGGACGCAAGACTGCTATATTGTTTCACCTTTCCCGTGGGCCCCAGTTGCGGGGGCTTCAGTGCTTCCTACGCATCGTCTGGTACAGTCACAGTTATACTCCGAACATCGCTGGCCCATCTGCATTGAGAAGTAGAGCTGCATAGAGTTCTTGCAGGGAACTCAGTGCCTCACACGCCAAGACCGGTGCGCAGCTGAACAGTGGTACACACAGCGTGTCGCTTTGGCCGTTCTTGAGCAGGCACAAAGGCGCCGATGGATGCTCATCCACGAAGCTCCGAACACGTGCGCATTATGATGTGCACGTGGGTCTGGCATAGCAGCCGAATCCCGTGTGTGCCATCTCGCAGGTACTTCTATGTGCACATGGAGGTATTTTGACGAGGTTTTGGTGTGAACTGCAAGCTGGGCGCGAAAAGAATACGAGCAAGTCTTATGTATGTGTGGCGATGAGGATCTGTTGCCCCGGAAAACCTGCCGCTATGCTCAAACAACGAACGCGCAATGCAGTGAGAAGCCCCACCACAGAATCCTCCGCCGCAAGGTCTCATCACTCGTAGATAAAGCAGAGTGGACCACCAGTTGCGCTCATGGCATCGCCTACCCGGATCCCATCGAGCACAGGTGACATGTTTATCCAGGAGTCTGTTGTGACTGTGTCCGCTGGCTGCCCTACAACGAAATAACATCATCAGTATCTCGAGGTCAAGTAATCAATCGGCAGAACTTACAGCCTCGATGAGCTCTCTCCCGATTATACTGCTCAGGCGGCGGCAAGGCATCCGTCCTCCCGTCGTAGTCGAGGCTCTGCCACAGGCGCCAAATGAAATCTAGCCCGGCATGATGAGTGAAGAACCAAGGATCGCAAGGTGAGCCTGGAATATCGTTTTGTGCGCCACCGATCAGTTCGTGGGGTGTGGGATGGAGGCCTCCGGGCCATTCTTCGAGACGAAGACAGAAGTTTGCGGCGTCTGCGTTTGGAAATGGCATCAGCTATTGTATTCCACCATGCCTTCGTCTTCTCCTACGCAAGAGGTTGTCTCGCACTCACCATCGTAAGCCGTTATCGAATCGTAGACGTTCTCCACAGTCAGATTGCCAAGGTGGTCGTAGTTGAATCCCCGCTCCAAGCATCGAGGATTGTATCCTAAGCCATC
This sequence comes from Cercospora zeae-maydis, assembly GCA_023512815.1. NCBI lineage: Eukaryota > Fungi > Ascomycota > Dothideomycetes > Mycosphaerellales > Mycosphaerellaceae > Cercospora > Cercospora zeae-maydis. Next base: position 3,994,300 of record JAKLWY010000001.1, on the reverse strand, counting down.
TGCTTGGGGATTCTGTTTGCACGCTTGACCACCTCTAACGGGGCCGAGATGACACTGAAAATCTGCGAAAGGACCTCTGGTGCAGGAGCATCCGTCGGGCTGGGGAGAGCCATTAGTTCCGAGGGAGGTGTCGGAGCCGTCGAACATGGGGGTTTGTTCGAGTGACTGATAGCCGTAGCGTTCGTAGGCCATGTATGGGAGGCCTGAAAGAAACGAGGCAGATGTCGGTCAGTGCGTGTGTTCACTTCATTCCGGATAGTGGTGGTTGCTTGGCTCACCTCCTTTATAGCCACACTCATTGCGGAGTGCTTGCTCGTACAGCCAGATGTACCAAGTGTGAAAAGACAACGTCCACGGCGAGAAGTGCACTCTCTGGTAGTCTGAAATATGCGCCACGGTGAAGTCATCTCTTCGATTGCGTGCTCCCGGTGCGAAGGAAGGTGGAGTTTTCGGCGGCGCGCTGTTCAAGCATCTCGTTGCTCGAATGTAGTCCTCTCGCTCAGCGGCCGACATATCTCCCCTAGAGAGCATGTCAGAAGCAAGTTTCGGACCACACTGGACGGCACTCTTTGATTCTCACACACCATTCTTTCCGTATGATGACGTTGTCCTCATTGCATTGTGCGTTGAATGTCTTCCGCACTGCTTCCTGATACCCCTGCTTCAATTGCTGGAGGGCGGCTCTCTCATCGCCCTGCCGCTTGTGATACGTAGAACGAGTGTGTTCCGACGTGGCCGTCACAGCAGGAAGCACGGCCAAGACTGCACATATTAGTTTAAGCATTATGATCGAAAAGACAGAAGAATGTAAATGAGTGACTAGAGAACGAGAGAAATTGTGTCACGGGCCCAGCGGCTACCAAACAGCAAAAGGGAGACGTCCGAGCTGGGAGGTGACGGCCCATGGGCGGTGGAGGGCTCGCGATAGTAATATTATTGGTTCCCTTGCTTGTTATTGGCGTCGTCCGTGAGTAGGATGTTGATGTGGTTCGAAGGTTGGCAGGCAAACCCTTGTGCACTTCTCATAGTTCTATCGCTCGACACGGATGTGCCTGCCAACTTCGACAGGAAGCGAACATCCTATCAAAGGTTATCACAGATGCAGGAACGAAACGGAGAAGTCTATCTGTCTGCCGACTTGCGACAAAAAATTCAATCTGAGTTGTTCTTGTACTGTGATGTCGCGTGTACTGGATGCCGAGTGCAGAAAAGGGAACCAAAATCACTGCCGCTCCGAGAAGATGAAGTTGAGGGTGCGCACGATCACAGACGTCCTATAGGCACACTCCACTCGAGCAAGCTACGATCTCTTTCGCTCGCAGAGCCTTCTGGCACTAGTGATGTGGTGTCATCGTCTAGTATCAACTCCACCTGGTATTCAGTATTCACAATGGGACTGCAGCATACTTTCACCATTGAAATTTCGGTCGATGATGAGTCTGACTCTTCAACTTCAATGGAAGCTGGGAAGAGTGCGTTGTCACATAATCCTATTTATAATTGAGTTCCGTGATGATACTCTCTGCAGGAGTTCGACCAGGAAACTGGTTGGTTGTAACCAAATTTGCATTCGCCCTCTGGAAGCGTCGTATTCCTATACGCAGGCGACTCTCTCCACGATTCGCTCCGACACGATGGACATTGGACTACAGTATACGAGAAGGGGAGCTACAAGCCTACAAGGTCCGTGCTGAACCTTTCACGTGCGTGGGGGGCTGGATCCCCACACCTTGCAACTTTGACATCGGTGACCTGCGTTGTGATGATGGCAACTCTCCTCGACGACAGCGGATGTCCGGCATACCGTTCGGTCATTTGAGTGCAGTGGTGCTCCAGCGAATCTCGAGGAACGGCAACGCAGCGACGACAGGCTGAGGTGCGATGCCAGCACAACTGAGTCACTCAGGCTCAGTACGAGTCAAACATAACACCGTCAACACGCGCAAGAGCAGGAAGCATTTGTGCAAGGCTGAGATCGTTCCGTTCCCTGTGCAGCGACAGGATCAGGTGCCGCTTGTGTGATACAATGCTCCTGGGGCCAGTACGTTCGATTGCTCTCAGCATAGACCAGGACGAAGTCCATCTCGAATGGCGGGAATCGGAGTCCCCCAGAGCTCGCAGGACGCGGTTTTGAAGCTGTAGATGGGAAAGATCGGGGATGAGAATGTCATGCTGCGCGTGTGCGACATCATTGCCAGGTCGACTTGGACTCGAATGCGCTGCAATCCATTCAGCTCTGTACGCGACATGGTAGCCAATCCAATAGTTATTCGCTAAGCTGATTGTCCCTAGGTCAGACGAGACAGATCGATCGCGGTGAGTGAACGTCACAGCCACCGACACTCGTTCTCTGGCACGAGGCGAAGACGCCTTCAGCGATGCTGTCAATGGCGTCTGACTGCTACGCGTGCCAGCCCTCCCATGCTAGCCGAGAAACCTCGTGAATGACCCAAGACCCGATTGCGATCCATAGCGAAGCAATGCAGAAGGCTCTCCTGAAGGATTCTCAACAGACTCACCTTTCATATCCTTCAGGTCCTTGTAAGCGAACCGCGAGCTCAAGCATGTCGGCAAGGCCCGCATAAACGTCTGCCAGCATATAATTTTGTTCCTTCGAGAAAACGGTGGAGAACGTTTGAGCCATGCTCGACCAATTACAGAACTTGCTCGGCGGAACGTTATCGATCTTCACGCCTACACATTGCGCACAACGACATTCATCTGGCACAACACGCGAGCCGCGGAGCCGGAGCCGATGTGGAACATGAACTTTTCTTTAGTATCCTTGGTACCCACGTGTCGATACAGCTTAGCACTTGCCGATCGACCTATCGATACTGGACAACGCTCGCGCCACGATCCTGACGTGCAGATGCAGATTGACCACTGCACGCACTGTCTCACCATCATCTTGCGGGGATCTGTGTTGCTCATCATCGATACTGGTGAAGCCGTTGGCATTTCTGGAGGAACAGCATCAACGATGCCAATGCCCTTTTGTCCTGTCAGACTCTAGCAACAAACACGGACAAGCGGACATTGGACCTTTGTGCGAAACCTTGGATCTTGGCACACTGTATCTTATAGTTGCTTGTCCATGGTGCCACAAAAAGATATGTGCAGGTCAGTAGGGATCCTCATCAGCACGTTGCTGGTACCAAACTTGTGAGCGCATCGGCATACAGATCTTTACCCCACCTGGAAATGAATGCGCCACCATCTCTCAGATCGCCTGGGTAAACCAGCGGTTCCATCCGCGTGAGCTACAGCTGCAGTCCTGCAGGACGGACGTGCATCCGCATACCATGCTGCAGAATGTGAATGATGCGCAGACTTCAGAATTCAGATGCGCCAAACTTTGTCGCAGACAAACGGCACGCTGATGAGGAATTGACTGGGGAGAATATTGGTACAGCAGCATCAACTGTCTCATTGCGTAATCTCGTCGCTAGAAGCACCCCGAGGTCATGCATGCGTCCACTGTGCTTGCACTTCTCGAGCAGATTCAACAGAGGTATAAGATGGAAGCCTCCTCGACAACATTCTCATCTTCATCCTCAGCAGTCAGCCAGTCACCAAACCATTCCCGGGCCTTCTCATCTCATCTCGTATCTCTTTTATATCCATAAACAACAACAACAAAATGAACTCCATCACCAAGCTATCCATCATGGCCGCGGCCGCCAACGCAGCACCTCAGTTTGTCCCCAACTTTCCACTCGGAAATGGCTTTCCATTTGGCCAAGGCTTCCCTTTCAACAACGTTCCGGGCAACAACGGCGGCGGCGCTGGCACGACTCCTTCTAATCCGGCACCAACCTGTGCCGGTCTGCCTTTTGTCATTCCAGCCCAAACACTTCAAGGCTTCACCTTCGCACCATACGTTACCATCCCATCCTTCACCATTCCAGCCCGTACATTGACACTGTCTGGCATCTGCGATTCGTCGGTCACGCTGCCCCTCCCTACAACAACAACGACCACCACCACCACCACTGGCTTGGCTATTCCTATCACCACTACCACCATCGGTCTGCCTATCCCGATCACCACTACGACGCTCAGTCTGCCTCTGCAAATCACGACCACGCTCCCTGTCACTTTGCCTATCACCACCACGCTCCCTGTCACTTTGCCTATCACCACCACGCTCCCTGTCACTCTGCCTATCACCACCACGCTCCCTGCCGATTTGCCCACAGAGACCCTGATTGCCATCGGCGCGGAAGGCACGGAGGTCGCTTTCAATCTGCTGCAAGACGTCGCTATCGATGGGACTCTTCTCGACTCGATTGCCCTCGTTCCCGACACGGGCCTCGCACTGGGCAAACGCCAGGAGGATCAAAGCGCCGCGGCGCAACAGGCGTGTGCCAACCTCTGCGCCGAAGACGACCGCTGCGATGCCTTCCAGTCCTTCCTGAACGACCTGAACGAACAACAGTGCGAGCTCAAGGCCGCCCTCGGTGCTTTGACCACCTTGATCGGATCGGTCGTCGGCTTCAAGGGTGATGATATTCTTCCTGCTCTACCTACTACCGTCACCACCACCACCACGGCCGCTCGTAAGTTGTCCAGAGATGATGATGTTCATCCTTGAGAATATTGTAGCATGCTGACCGCTCAAACAGTTCCTCTGGCCACCGATGACCTCCCTACCGACGGACTTACTACTGACACCCTCCCTCTCTCCACCGATGATCTGCCTGCTCTTCCTACCGGTGGCCTCGGTGGCCTCCTCGGTCTCTAATAAGAGAATCCAAACTGTCAGCAACGTAGCCAGCAACAACAGGCTACAGACATGATGAGTCCGACAAAACCATTGTATCGCAAGAAAAGTCGCTCATCACGATCATCAGAAGGCGGAAATCAAACGCTGAATCAGTCCCACAGTAGCGTGTAAGATATAGTAATTTTAACATCATATGTTTACTTCCAAATTTTGAAAAAAAAAACCGATTCCGCACTCGCGTTCCTTTGTGTTGTTCGTAGGACAATTACCTCTGTGTAGCAGCAAGCATATGGTATGGTTTTTCTTTTTGGGTCAAGCGGATATTCCATGTACAAGTTACTAACGAGCTTGGACTTGAAGCGGAAGTCGGCTAAGGATATTACGCTTAGTCCTTTTATTACGCCCACCCCGCGGAAGTAGCCGTATATTCTAATTCCTAACTTCTAGCGTATTTTTGTATATAAAACCGGGCACTAAGCTCTTTATCCTACCGTCGCGTATCTAAAGTCGTATTCTATCGTTTCCGCGTATCTCGTCGCAATTTAAGATATTATTATCGTCGCTATGCCTCCGCCGCTGCCTCCGCCGCTACTGCCGCTGCCGCTATGCCTATATAGCGCCTGCTACCCTTCGGACAAATAGCTAGTTATTCGCAAGATATAGAAGGAGGGTTATAGTAATCGCTATATCGCTATACGTACTAGAAAGAGTCGTCGCGTACTAGACGTTCGGAAGAGGTATTTTAAGGCAACTAGCGAGATATACTTCTAGTTTAGGCGCCGCGGAAGGCCGCTAGTATTATCGCGTATAGAGGAGGATTTAATACTATAATATCTAACGCGGAATCTAACCTTATTCTATTAAGAGATAGTATAGTAGATTAAAGATAAGTTCGGCGTATATACTACTAAGAAATAGGTTTCCGGCTTCCTTAAGAGGCGTAGTTTCTCGCGGAAGAAGGCGTAGCGTATCGCGCTAGAATAGAACTAAGAACTCTATAATACGTTTGCGATTAATTAGAAGAAGATGCTAGCGTACTAAGTATATTATATCGACGAGAGTGCTTTAAACGAGCGTACTAGTTAGCGCGCGTATAGATATTTGCTAGTTAATACGCCGTATAAAGAGATAGGTAGAATTAAGCGCTTAAAGAGGTAGTTAGTACTTCTAGCGCTAATAATAAACGGCTACCTCGATAAGCCGCTTATATATTAAGGCTTAATTACTACGGAGATAGTTAAAGACTAGGTCGAATATATTATAATTCCGTAGCTAGAAAGGAGCATATTTCTCGTTATAGATAATGCCTCTATATACTACTTATAGCGTATAAAGGAGATATATAGTATAGCCGGAATCGTACTAGTTTACCTACCTTCTTACTTACTAAACTTTAACTCTATTAAATAGTTATTTAACTCGTTTAAGGCATAGGTAAAACGTAATATTAAAGAGTTAGAGGTATTTAAAACATTCGGATACTTCCTTAAATACGGAGTTAGAGAGTTCTACGAGATATTAGAGGAATACGTAGCAGCGTAGTTTTATAAATTAGGATATCGTTAATAGCGATAAGATAGGATATAGAGACTATTTAAGATAGGCATAGGATAACTATATTATAAAATAGGTGTAAATTCCTACTATTACGCTCTTAAATCTCTTATTAGAATCTTCTTAATATTCCTCTAATATTATATACTATAGAGTATAGGAATTCGTTATTATTTTAATTAGCTCGTTCGTATTAGATCTGCATATTAGCGCGTAATATTCGTAATTAGCGTGCATTACTAGCTACTAGCCGTCTTCCGATGCGACGATAGCTCCTTTATTATAAAAATGCTAGCTCGCTAGCTTTCTAACTATTTATATAATAACTATATTATTAATTTAGTTCGTTCGAATTATAGTCGATTGCATATACTTTAATCTGCATTTGCATTAATAGTCTAGAGGTATTTAGTACGTTATAGTTAGTTAATAGACGCTCTAGCCGAGTTAGCTATATTCTTAGTATAGCTTCTTAGTAGCTATACTAGGCTTCGAGGCACTTAATTCTCTATCTATATACTAATTTAATATAGCTGCTATTTGCTAGTACGGGAATTTAGTAACGGTTTATAGTATAAAATAAGCTTAATTATCCTATATATATAAACTACGGCTACTAGATATTATATTCTTATATAGATACCTTCTCGTATACTCCCTAAACTAGTCCTATTACCCTTCTCTAAAGCCTAGCTTAATCTACTTCTTAAGCATGCACTTTAATACCTTCTATAGCGTATAGTCCTTATTAAGAAATACCTCCTTAATATATATAATGTCTTATATTCTATACTACTAAAATAATCGTTTATAGAGCTATATAAAGAACGCCTTAACTTCGACTTCTAGCTAGATAATAGATTCTAGCTGCGAGCTTCTAAGCTATAAAGGACTAGAACTACTATCGTTAACGTCGTATTTCTAAGGTATATTAGCGGAGCCGATATAGTTATAAACATAGACCGGTATAGTACTATAAATAGCGCTATTCTTAGTCCTTAAGTATATAGCGTACGGATTCGGAGGTAGATAATTACTACCGAGTTTAGCTTTATATCGCTATATTTTACCTACGATCTCGCTACCTAGATCGTTTAGTATTAAGTCGCTATTATAGTACCCTCGAGCCTATTATAATAATACCTCTTTATAGATTAGAACGTAATTCTCGCGTATATTAGTATTCTAATAGAAATAGTACTAGCTAAACTACTAATAACTAGTAACTTTATAGCCCTAGAGGCGCTAAATATAGTCGCGGAAATCGCCTAAATTTAAGTCTAGTTCGTCGTCTATATCGCCGCTATTTTAACTATTTGCAAGCCCTAGAGTTAGTAAACTATTAGTAGCGCGACGAGCTCGTAACGTATCTAATTAAACCTATATCGTAGTAGGCCGTAGACGATTGCGCTATAACTATAAGGTACGGCTGCAACTAGTAGGCGTAGGCGTCGCTAAGGGCTTAAATGCTATAATTAGTAATACCTTTATCGCTAGCTAGAATAACTCTCGTTTACAATACCGCTGCTACTAGTCGTCTATTAGGTTAAAACAACTCTAGAATACCTCTATCTTATAGTGCTTATTAATATACGATACGAACTAGTCCTTTAGCGCCTAGCCTTTAAACGTATAATTAATAAGAGTATAGATTTAGTCGTACTTATCGCAAATTACTACTCTATCGTTATCGAACTAGCCGAGCGCTTTATTACTCTATATCTCTAGCGCTGTCGCTATACGTACTGCTAGATAGCAACTAATTAATAGACTTATATTTATAATTAACTCCTTCTTTATTAAACTAACGATAACGCACTTAGTCTATATAAAGTAGTAGTTTAGCTCCTTCGGCTCCTCTAACTCTTCTACCTCTTCTACCGCTACTACCGCCTTATCCTTATTCTTAGTATTAACTTCTTCCTTATTATCGGCGTCTGCCGCGCCTATCGCGTGCCTTAATAACTTGTTATCTAGGTTGTCGTCTACTTCTAAATCTGCCTATAATTCTACCTCCTTCTACTACCTTTAAGGCGCCTTAGTTTAACGCTTTTAAAGCGCCTTACCCTTCCGCTTCTTTACCTTCGAACGCACCTATTTAGTAGCCTTATTATCGCAAACCTTTTAGCTCTAAATACGGCGATTGCAAGTAACTAGAGCCTATAACTATAGCGGCGGCAACGCGGATAGCAATATACTAGCGATAAGAGCGAGGATAATTTAATATAATTAAAAGGTAGTTTTACTCGATAATTTAGTATATCCGCTATATAAACTGCGGGATATACCTCGTATAGTTACGTGCGAAAGCTAGAATGCTAGCGATAATAATACTACCTTACTACGTACTACTAACGCTAGTTAATACGCGGACTTCGAGGCAGAATAGCAATTACGGTATTAGGCGACTATTCCCGTATTTATAAGCTAATTTAGGTAAGAATCTAGGGATACGGCTCTGGACTGCGAAAAAATTACGAAGTCGCGGGGTAGGCGTAATAATACGACTAAGCACAGTACACGCACTCTCCCACCAGCTCAAAAGTCCGATTGCGGGCCGCTCAACCACGGAATCTACTAATGATGTCCAGAAAAAAAAAATCAATCCTCCGACCAGGTTGAGGGATGAGAGGGGGTGATGGACATGCTGATGATGATCAGCGTCCAGCCAAGCGGTGTGCTGTGCTCTCATCTATATATATATATATACCTCATGCACGCGAACAAAAAAGTACATATTTTATACGCGAACCGAGGCATGAGAATGTTTGCGCCATGACTCCCAAGACGGCATTTTTTTGGGATTTTTGATTTTGGCTAATTTTTTTTAATTTTTAATTTTCTCTTGGAATCCTGTAACCAACCTTACGGCCGCTGCATTCGAAGCTCGCCAATCATTCGCTTTCATGCGAGAGGATACGTGCCGCAGGATGTAATAACCAAACAGCGCGGGAATACTTCAAATTGGTGACAAGTCACCGCGCTCGCACTTGCTGCGCGAATTTTTCACGTCGGAGGAAGAAGAGGGAGGAGCGCTTCTCCAAATTGCGTCGCTCGAGCACAGTACGATCGATGTACTGCTCTTGGATCTCTATTATCATAAAGTCTGGGCGAACAATACAGTAGCATGTTTTCTCAGAAGACCAGCGTTCCTAGTCTTATTAGAACGGGAAAAAAATCATTCATCACTCAACAGTCAACGACCCGCGCTCAACCGTTCTTCTAGAAGGACAGAAGAGTTGGACGAGGCGTTGAGGATAATTCGCGGCTGCCACAGACCAACGGAGGCATGTCCCAAGAAGGAGGGAGTGGCGAGGCGTGGTTCTCTGCAGGCTGCAGCGAATCCTTCGATCATGTCGGTAGTTCAGCCTGATAACTCGCGTGGCCGCGACGGCTTACGGGGCGATTTTTCTCGAACTTGGCATGATGAATGGTATGTACCGGGTATCCCGATCATCCTCGGTCTGTCTGCTTCCTACTCTCGTGTCTGTTTGACAATTGCAAAAGCGCAAATTGAACAACGTGCACTTTCCGACCCGACGTCCGGTAATCGCTTTGTCTCGGTACATGCTCAGGTCTCGGCATGTGAGGTTTGCAAAGTACTGTGATCCAGTAAGTGGGAGTTGCATCGAGCAGTAGTTCATGCTACCACAAGCCGCGGACCGCCCCACACGTACTCCACAAGCTGCACGCCTGGACCAGGAGTTGCCTCGTGCACTCGAGGTGTAACAACGGCTTTACACGAGGCTCATGTCGATTGGCAGAAGCACTGCTTCTGGAATCCTCGCCGATCCACAGAACTGGATCCTTCCGTGCAGTAGATCCTCTTGTTATAGGACCGTTCAAGCAATGCTCGTGCGTCGACCATGCACGAGCGAGGAATGCTGCCCGTTCTGGGATCTACGAGCGTTGCCAGTGGAGGCGCTTGGTAAGAATTTCGCCCGGAAAGGAGGCATGTGGGTGGAGTGCTGATGAGGAAGGTGGCATGCAGCTTGCGTTCACAGTGGGAACCATAGTAGAGAGTGCGTGCAAGAATTTGGTTCCGTTTCCACTCTATCACTTTTTACTCTCTCCTCATCTTTCTTTCCTCGCCTGGGGTAATCAACAGGAGTGGGAACCCTGGTGGGTTGATTGACCTACGGGCTTCAGGCGTTTACTGGAGGACTACTCGGATCTGGACTTGCGCTCAATACCAGTGAAGCGACGGCGGATATTGTGAAGAGAAGGATTCCACGTGCGCTCCTCCAAGGTCGCCAGTATGTCGACACTGGAAAGCCGTGCCACTTTGGGAGTCAACATCACCTTCTTTGTTCTGTCATGGATCGCGGTCAGTCTGCGCGTGTTCGTCCGAGCCGGCATGCTTCGCAACTTCGGCAGCGATGACTGGACGATGCTGGCGGCACAAATGTTCTTCACTGCGTACCTCACGGTGCAGCTCGGTGGTGTGATCTACGGGACAGGACAACATCTCGAGGATATAGAGCCGTACGATGCCGAAACTGCGCTGATGTACTGGTATCTGTGTGAGATCTTCTACGTGTGCGCGACGACCGTTCTGAAGATTTCCATCGGATTGTTCCTGCTGCGGGTCGCGACGAACCGAATACACGTCTGCATCATCCGGATGGTGATGCTGCTTGGTCTCGTCTTTGGCGTGGCTTTTACTTTCGTCATTATCTTCCAGTGCTGGCCTATTAGCGATTGGTGGAGTCTGGATCCGAGGCAAAAACACTGCATCAAACCCGAGGTCGTGGTTGGGCTGACATATGGTGTTTCTGGCCTCAATGTCATCGCCGACTGGACGTTGGGAATCCTGCCTGCGTTCATCGTCAAGGATTTGCAAATGTCCACCAGGCAGAAGCGACTCGTCGCGGTTATTCTGTCCTTCGCAGCCATTGGATCCTCAGCTACCATCGTTCGCCTACCATATGTCGGGTCACTGATAGAGAGTTTTGATGGCTGGGAAGGAGATTTTTTGTGTAAGTGATGTGAGCGAAATACCACGTTGGCCGTTGCTGACTGGTCCAGTCAATACCGTGGGAGTTGCCATATGGACAACGGTAGAGATAGGAGTGGGCATCACGGCCGGATGCATGGCCACCCTCCGGCCCCTATTCCGGATGGCGCTCGAAAAGATGGGAGTCGCAAGCAGCAGCGGAGGAAAGCGGTCCGGCGCAATGCCCGCCCATGTCTCGCGAGGCCGCGCAACGCCTCTCGACGACGACTTTGTGATGGTTTCGCCAAAGCACGGCAGGACCATCACGACCATCACAGGGAACGACCGAGAGCTTCAAGAGTCCGACAGACGGTCGGAAAGCAGCAGTCAAGAACGACTTTCTCGCGCGCGCGCGGACAAAATCACGAAGGATTTTGTGGTCGAGTACGACGAAAACGAAGGGGATCATGAACACCAGCACGGCTTCACGCCTTTGCCTAGACGCAATTAGCAATAGAATCTACATGATGAGTGGAATGAGATCCGCCCGAGTTCCAACCTGCTGCCCTCAGCATATCTGCCAGTCCTCGAGGCCGTGGGACCTTGTTCGCTCTGCCCACCGGCGCATTACGAAATGGCTTTCGCGAATCGGAGAGTTGAAGTGTATGTGTCTGTCGCATGTTTCTGCATGATCGATGATGGTGAAGAAAAGCTGAGTCTCGCGGCTGCCTCAAGACAGCCTGTCCCGTTGCCAAGCCCGAAGTCAGAAGTGGGCGCGTCACTTTCGCGTCTTCTCGTTCGTTCGCGCGCCATCGTCCGACACGTGTAGTCGACGGCAGAACAACTCTCACAAGTCCGGCAGAACGGTCGCGTCGCGGCATGATTGACGCTGGTAGTCTACAGTACAACAGACCTCGGCAGTGGTGATCCGAAGCGGCAATAGACTAATGTGAAACGCGTGTCAAGCGCTTAAGTAGACAAACAAACAAGCGCGCTGCACCAACCAAACGTTCGGCTCGCGACTTCACTTCAGGACGAGCCGCATCGTGCCTTCAACGACGTGTCTTTACAGCCAACAGACACGCTCGTCCCACTGCAAGCTCATGCCGAACCACTCTACTATCGCTGCTCGAGACGCCCTGTGCAACCTGCAAACCGCTCGCCCAACCTTCACACATCGCCGCGCCTGGAGCAATAGGTGGAAATGGGTTTCAGATCCGCAAAGAGCACGATATCGCGCGGTATTCCCTTCGCTGTTCGAAACCGCCCCAACTCCAACCCCGTGTCTATTCATGGCAGATCCTGGTCGGGCGACAATATAGCATCGGTGGGTGTGACCATGGTCCGGGCGTCTCACCATCTTCTCAAGTGAAGCCGGGGGCCCATTGTGCTTCACACTTGTGGTATTGTCAGGCACTTTCTATTGTCCGTCCATTCTATTCTTCCACCAGAAGGACTCGGTGGCCTTCGACAGGCACTGGCCTCTCTGTTTCCTTCCACCTTCTCATTAACATCATCTTCAACACCACCACCGCAACCCTCTTTACTGCGTCTTCGCTGGTCGATCGCCTCTTCAACACCACATCTCTTCCCTCCAAGTTCGATTTCCTTCATACCAGCGAATACGGTTAATATCACACCGGCACATGTTTCTGCGCCTCTACCCCACCGAGAAGTGCGTGGCAATGCTACTCATGAACGAGCACAGCAGCTGACATCGGCAGGCTCGTCTACATTCCCTTCGAAGCAGACCGCATCGAAGCACTCTTCGCCAAGCTCAAAGCGACGAAATCGAAGAGCGAACAGAAGACTGACAAGATGACGCTCTCTCCCAAAACCCTCTCGGGAGCTGGCTACATCATTCTCAATGGCATCCGCGTCATGAACATCATCGGCCTCCTGGCCGTCGTCACCGCAAGCGTGGTGATGCTCGTCAAGACCAACACCGACACGCATCTCTTCTTCTTCGATGCCCTCAGCCAGGTCATTACGCTCGTTTCAAGCTGTACGTTCAACAGCCTACTGCACACCACCTTGTACTGACGACAGACAGTATTCCTGATCACGTCCGAGCTTCCCATTTTCAAAGGCTACTTCGCACACAATTGGCCTCTTCTCAGCCCTTCTCGTGGCTTCGTCACCCTTGCCATCGCCATGATCGTGATCGGCATTCAGGTCATGGGCAACCTCAACAAGAGCGCAGGGAGTCAGAAGGAGCTCGGCATGCCGTTTTGGCGCATTGTCATCGGTTCCGGCATTCTGATTTTCATCCTGGGCTGGATCAATCTTCTCGCTGTAAGCTGTCCCCGTCCGATTCCTGGTCTGCACATGCTGACCCAAACATAGAGCTACATCTTCCGCGACCGAAAGCAGGGCATCACCGCTCGTATGGTCCGCGCACATGGCGCCGTGGCAGTTCACAAGACCCCAATGTCTGTGTCGAGCGAGAGCTGCGGTACACGCACTCCTCCAGCACCGGTCCTCGCACAGTCGTACATCCCGAACCCCATCAGTCCATCGCCGACCAAGACTACCGCCAACCCATTCCGCTTCTTGCACTCCGACCGTCGCGAGTCTGGTCTTCCGTCATACCACACCGCCTCCCCTGGATCACCATCTGCGTACCGAGCTAACGACGGTTCGATCTCGCCGACGAGCAAGTACTCCCGTGCCACCATGTGCACCAAGAAGAAGGTCTTTGGTGTGTTCGGCAGACAGAGCAGACAGAGTCTCGCGCCACCACTTCCCGTCAACCCGCAACAGCCGGAGATGGAGATTTCGCGACCTCAAGGAGTCAACCCACAATTTGCACATCTCGTGCAACGACCAGACAGCGCAATGCATCCATCGAGGGGCACAAACGAGAGCGAAGCTTTCAGATGGCGTGTGTGACGATACAGACCCGGCCGGCGGCATTTCGTATTCTCTTTGTATCATGGATGGCCCACAGGATCAGAACAGGTTGTATCAGCGCGCTCGCTTTCTTGCTGCGTTCATTAGCGAAATACCCATCGGTCGTTTTGGCCTCGGAATTGGAGAGCCTGTAGTACGTTCGCTTATGCAGTAACGACGCAACGAAAGAAGTTTCCTCGGCACACGTCCCGTTTGCCTCGTATCTCCATCTCATCGTCCGATCGCCACATATTCCTCGACCTCAGATTCTTCTCCGTGTCGTTGGCTCCCTCCGCTCCCCTTCAACCCCAACCTCTCTTCAATGACCTGCACAATTTCTTTCCACTCCCTCATCGCGCCACCACCCTGATCCCCACAAGCCAGCCCCTTGTCGATCGGCCTCAACACCTCCACCCACCCTCCATTCCTCACATTCCACTCCCCCTCCAAAACATCCAAGTGCCGCTTCGTCACCGGGTGATTCCACATGGCCGTATTCATCGCCGGCGCAACCAAAATCCCCTTCTTCCTCGCATTTGTCCCGCCTTCCATTTCAGCAGCATAAGGCAACTCAATCCCGGGCCTCGCCTCATCAATCATCCCCGTCGTATCCCAAGCCCTCGCGACAGAATATACCATACTATCACTCATCCCCAAGGCAAGCTTCGCCAGCGCATTCGCGGAAAGCGGAGCAATGACCATGAGATCCGCCCATCTCCGCAGTTCGATGTGGAGGATGCTGTCGCCTCGGACCCAGGGTTTGCGCCATTCGTCGGCGTCGAGGTAGAGGGCTTCGACGTTGGGGAGACGGGAAATCGACGCCAGGGAGGGTTGTTCGGGGGATTGAGATTGGAGGAATTCGCTGGCGGAGGGGGTCAGGAGGACGCGGATGGAGAGGCTGTCGTGCGTGGAGAGGGCGGAGATTATGGAGGGGAGTTTGATTGTTGCCACGCTGCCGGTTGCGCAGAGGAGGAGGTGGGGTTTGCCGTCGTGGATGTGGTCGGAGGCTTTGAGGGTTGGTGGGGGAGGAGGGTTGCCGTCGTTCGGAGTTGTTCGAGTTTCTTGGGCTGAGGTGTGTTTTGCTGGGGGTTTTCGGTCTTGAGTGGTTTGTCGTGCTTCTGGTTTCTCCCAGAATGGAGGGTCGGATTGGAAGAGTTCCGGGTTGTTTCTGTACGCGATGTAGAGAAATAAGGGAAAGAGGACCAGAAATATGATGGTGATAGCAGCTTGGGGCAACTTCCTGAGTAGCTCGGCAAGAGCCTGGTCTGTCTCCTCCCACGCCATCTTGACTTACTGTGATCTCTCCAGAGCACGATCCTGGAGCGCGAAAACATGCTACAAAGGTCGGACGTGTGACCTATTTCACATTAGTCAGGTGAAGCAGTTTTGACAGACAATCCCTTGCGTCATCGCCATGGCCCATACCTGTACTTGAGCAAAAACATGCTCAAGCTACCAATACAGACACTGAAGGGAGGGTCTACAAAGCTTTGTCGGACTCCCACCGTTCACATCAATTACACACCTCCACCATGTTCTCAAGAACGGCTTTGTCGGCAGTACGCTCCCTGCGCTCTCCCTCTCGATGCTTGCGCGCTGCTAATTGACAATCTCAGTTCGCCGGACAAGCCCTCCGACCGCGTCGCAACCCATTGCTCTCGCCACGCTTCGCGCAACTCCAAAAGACCTTCCTCTCGACAGAAACCCGTCAGGCGATCGATAAGGCAGTCGCTTCTGCTCCTGTAGTGCTGTTCATGAAGGGGACACCAGAAATTCCACAATGCGGCTTTTCGCGAGCCAGCATCCAGATTCTCGGACTGCAGGGCGTGGATCCGGCCAAGTTCTCCGCGTTTAATGTGCTGGAGGATGAAGAGTTGAGAGCAGGTGAGGATATCCCGTCACTGGGACGAGGCTTCGTGAGGCATCGCGGAAGGAGGAAGAATCGGATCCGAGAGAAAGACCGAACACTGACACAAGACAGGTATCAAGGAATATTCGGAGTGGCCAACGATACCACAACTCTACGTGAACAAGGAATTCGTCGGGGGCACAGATATCATGATGACAATGCATCAAGACGGCAGCTTAGCAAAGTTGTTGGAGGAGCAGGATGTGCTTGTGCCGGCAGAGGAGAGCGACGGCGGCAGCAGCAGCAGCAGCAGCTCATAGGAAACACAGACACGATGCAATCCTGTATTATTCGTCTTTGGTGCATCTATCGGGTGAAGTCGGACTGGCTGTATGCCTTCTTTCCATGCACAAGAACGTGCCTGCCGCCGGAAGTCGCGCCGAGCCCAGCAATGTCTGAACCTCAACAACACCCCCAATCTCTTACCTTACCCTCCCAAAGAGCTGACAGACAGGACGACGTCTCGCGACCACCAATCTTCTACACATACTCCACATGGCACTAACTGCAAGTCACCGCGCGAAAGCCACCCGCACCAAAGACCCTCGCTTCTATGGCCCGGCTGCCAACAACAAGGAAAACGTCTCACCGCAGAAGCCGAGAAAGCAGCAGAAGCGCAGAGAGATTCACAACATCAACGCCATCTTTGATCAAGCCGAGCGCAGCAGCAACCGACGAGCCGGTACTCGTGATGTCCTCTCACCCAAATTCGCTGGCGTGAAGAAAGCCTCCCTCGGCAAGTTTGGGGTCTTCTCTCGCGTGAAGGAGAGGGCAGAGACAGACGCGAGAGATGATTCGGTATCCAGTCCCAATGTGGAAGCCTTACACGACTTCGCCAAGCAACAGAAGCAAATGCCGCTGTCTTTCGGAATTGCTGGTGAGCATGGTTCGCTATCATTGACCTTGCTCGGCTGACACAACGCAGAAACTCTCGGGCCATACATTCAAGAAAGCACATCAGCTTGGGCTCAAAAGATGGAAGAGTCGCGCGAGCAACTGAATGCAGCACGTAATGGCGTAGACCACAAGACTGGCCGGTGGGTGCGCAAACCCGGTGTTCCCAGCAAAGAAGATTTCGATGCTCTCGCTCGAGAACTCGAAGAGACGAATCGGCCATTCGAAGACGGACATCTCACCATGCGGTTCAAGAACCCCGGCGACCCCGCAAACCCCATCATCAAGACAGTCCGTATTGGCGACATAACCGATAAATTCTTCAAACGCTGCGCTCAGCACAAAGCCAAGCAGGAACAGCTGGACGAAGAGCACAAAGAAATCGAAGACGAAATTGCACAATTGAAGCAAGGAATCCTCGACGATGCTGCCAAGGCTGCCAAAGAAATGGAGAAGCACACGAAAGCGCTCGAGGCTGAAGTCGCAGCGATTGAGGCTGACGCCAAGGCTGAGCGTGCTGAGCTGAAGGAGCAGCAGAAGAAGACTACAGCTAAGCTGAACAAGAAGATTCAGGAGCTCGTCGACATGTTTTGATTTAGCTTTCGCGCGAGTGTGGCGCAAGGACCAGATGAGGGTATAATTCTGATTTGGCGTCAATGGTGCTAATCTACCCACGTAAAGGCTCGCATGCCATATTCAGAATTCAGAAGTTTAAGCATCGCTTCTACGTTCCTACCGATATCTTTTATGGCAATCTACTTGAGCAAAGCGATCGGATCATATGCTTCCATAACGATGAGCAGGTGAGTAGCTCTTTGTTCTTTTCCTTCCGATGCGTCACAATCGCTGACCAAAGTTGCCTTCGTACCAATGAGCGCAGCAAGCGCGTGGCCTTACCCAACAGTAATAGCGAGCGAACCTCCGACATCCAAACGACACCTTCACAATTCTTCCGTCGCAACGATATGGGGGTGCGCCTCTGCGATAGGACATTGCAATCTAGCCAAGAGCCAGGCTTCCAGCTCGTCCATGCGACCGTCAACCGCCAGCTGATATGTCACGATAATCCGCGAGAGTGTGGGGTATCGCAGCATCGATCGATATGGCATCAACCAGGTGTCCAGAAATCTGAGTGGATACGCTTGCGCGAGATGTTGGCGAAAGTTGCTTCTGGTTTCCACATTTCGGATCCTATGGAGGGTATAGTAGTCGAGGTTGAACAACAGGCTCCAGATCACATTCGCCAAAGCCCACACGCCAACACGAAAGGAACCTGGCGTCTGCGCCACGGCCCACTCCTGCAGATCGACGAACATGTCGCGCAGCTGGCGGCGGTCCTTTTGACGGAACGTGGAAAGCATGTTCATGAAATGCAGATGTTCGCGATTCTCAGCAAGCCCGAAGCCTATCGCATCGCGTATGAGATAGTCTGGCATTCCGTGGTCCGCACGCTATGTGGATTCGCTCCATAACATACGATGGAGTCGTTCCGATACTGTCGCGATTGGCGGGGCCAAGGTCTCTTCCTCGGTGGTCTCCTCGTCCTGAATGCGCTCTTGGGAGTCCACAGGCATATCGTGCTCCGCTTCCGCCTGCTTGACATCCTCATTGGGTTGATACTCTAGAGTGTAGCAATCCACACCGAAGTCATTGCCCTCTTGCTGTTCTGGAATCTCGCCATTTAATTCGTGTATCGCGTCTGGTTGATGCTCTACAGCTTCACCGCGTCCATTTCCGACCGCGTCAGCGCATTCTGGGACTTCGTGCCAAATTTCGTCATCAGAATCGGATTTTTCATCCCAGCTCTGGTCCTCATCTTCTGGGTCGTACTGGGGGCGACCGGCATAAGGGTTATTTTGAGTTCCCAGGAAATGGCAGGGGGCACCTGAATCCCAGTGACTCGACCTCTGATTTGCTTTCCGGCCACAGAGGAAACAGAACTCGGTTCCACAGTTCCGCTCGCAGGTCATGTGGTTGCACCCCTTTTCCAGCTCGATCATCCAACGGCAGCATGGACAATACTGATAATCTACTCCACGCACAAGACCATCCAGCGCCTCGTTTCTCCCATATTTTGCACAGTGATGAGAGGTTGGGCGCACTTCCCCATCCATGCGGTCCGCCACCATTGTTCTACACCTCGGACAAGTCTCTGCTCCACAAACGCATGCATTCTCCTTCGGCTTATGCTTATTCCTCGGACCCAAGAATGCGCCGCAGTCGACTCTTGCGCAGTACAGCCTCAGTTCTGCTGGACATTCACTTTCCGGAAGCTTCCTCCTGAAAGCCTCTGCAAACTCTTCCGAGAACAACCACGAGCAGGCATCGAAGTCGATGTCTTCTCTCTCGAGCTGTGGTCTCTTTGGTATGCCGCCCTTTATGAATGCTTCGAATTGTGCTCGATATGCGCCGGGGCGGTCGAAGCATGCGTGGCAACAATGGTAGTTATTGATCTTGATCGGTCGGATGTGCGAGAGAGAGTCGCCACAGGCGAAACAAATGAGATTGCTTCGGGGTGGTTTCCTAGCAGTGAAGGTGTTCGAACTGCTATGCTGCCGCTCCATGGCCTGCTTGGGTATGATCTGCTCTTGGGCTCCGCCAGTCTCGATCTCAGGGTCAGCGGATGGAGATGGAGCGTTGCATTGTCTCACGCTAGAGAGTCTTCGCTGCAGGAGTTTTCAAGTGTCTAGAGTGCAGCTACCAGGGAGTACGCATGTCGTCGGAAGGAGGGACGGAAGCTCGCAGCTCGCAATAGAGAAGTTGCGAGTTCGTGAAGTGGACGCGCAATTCGAAGATCGCAAACAAAAGTCCCTCGATTTCCATTGCGTGGGAGTTCTGAGCTCTTCTCCAAGGCCGCAAAAGTCGATCTGTCTGAGAAGTTGTGTCCGCCCACGGAGCACCCCGTAGCCAGCAGAGGCTCCACTCTTTGTATCGCGCCAGCTAACCCTCCTACACCGGAATGATTCTGAGTTGAGGTCGCCTGCTTAGTCCAATCCGCTCGGGACGTTCACCGCATGCAACTTCCCACTCAGCAGCGATGTCCGCTAGCTTCATATTCTGATTGATGATATTCTCCTTGAACTCTCGCCGCAAGCGTTCGAGATGCGCAACCTCGATCATCTCGCACACCTGTCCGCCCGAGGCCTCCAGATCTTTCAGCCATGCACCCAACACATTCAGACAATTGCAAAACAAGTTGCAGACCTCGGCATTCAACAGGCTCAGACTCCATTCCTGACACTTCCATGCTTCGCCAAGAGCGGCCTCTGCATATTTCGCAATCTCAGCATACGTCCAAGTCAGAATTTCCAGGCGACGCAAATCGTAATTTTGAGCTTCGAGGAGAAACTGAGCTCTCTTTGCAAAATCGGTATATCGTCGTAAGGCTTTGACGAGGTTATCGAAGGTTCCGCGATGGAGGAAGCTGTTTCGACGCCAGAGATATTTCAAATCTGTCCATAACGTTGGACGAGGACTTTCGGAGTCGGCTCGCCAGGCAGAGAGGTATGGAGCGTGGTTCCTCAGATCGCAGAAGCGTTTGGCATAGATGAGAAGAATGTTGATGTTGGCGATGATGTTGTTGGAGATGTTGGATCGGGCGCGTGCTGACATTGTGTGAGGTTTTGGCATTTTGGCGGTGGTGCAGGGTATTGACGGACAGGTATTGGTTGTGTGAAGGCCATATACGATTGGCATCTCGCATGATGGAGAGAAGAGAGCGGCGATGCGGTGTGAGACAGATGTGTGTCTTGGCGAACCGGTATGTTGGGCAAGCTGCAAGTCTCACAGTGCTATCTGATGCCGGCGATGCAGCTGCTCTGGCTATCGCTGTGTACTGATTGACGCGGAAGCCTGCAGCTAACATCGACTGCAACATGTTCTGGTCGGGTGCGAATCCACATATCAAGCGAATGGAAATGCGACAGCTTCTGGCTATAAGGCAATATGATCGCAATAAAAACAAGTCGAAACTTGCAAGAACATGCTCATTGTATCCTTGCGGCCGCCACGACAGTCAGTGCTGCGCTGCGAGCGCTCTGGACGTCGCTCCTGTCAACAACTCTCCGACAGTCGAGCATACCAAGCTCTATCAACTTTCTTTGTCACGCAGTTCTGGGATTCTTCCGGCAGCCTCGACCAGACTTGAAAGCCAACATTCCGGATCCGGACGACGTCAAAGAGAATATATTGGCTGTTGAGTGTCCTTCAGTGCAAAGCACAAATTGCAGAGATTCAAAGATCTGGAGATAACCTCACTCGGTTGCACAGACAGTTCAAGACTCCATCAACATGGCCTGGTTCTCAGAAGAACACAATGCAATGCTCGAACAGCGCTTGCGTCTTCTCCCGGGAGCAGCGCTCAAAATCTATCAGACGAATGACAACCTCGCTAACGCAGCCCGAGAACTTACATCGGCCTTGCTTGATAGGATAAATTTCCCACCTCCGGATATGCCACCCGCCACGATAGACGTCTTGGTCGCCTACTTCGGCCACCTCTTGCGTAAGCCCATGGGGCTGTTCTACGATGAGAGCAACATGCTCCGCGTGTTCCAACGCAAGGCTGCAAAGTACGAAGCTGTCGTAGGACCAGTGGTCGGTCGCGAACGCAAGGAGCTCTTCAAAGAATTGCAAGAAGAAGCTGAGGCTGTCGTTTCCCATTTGCACCCTGAGCCGCGAGTCATCATCAACGGTGCGTCGTACGCAGCCTGGTTCACGCCAGAACACTATGAATGGCTGGAACTCTTGACTGGATACCCTGCGAGCAATTTTGAAAAATTCCTTTCCACTGCCGTTACCACGATCGCTCGCGCCGCAGAAGCAATCTTCCAAGTTCCATCCGAGCCAACCATCACAAGCCGAGCACGATTCGGCGATGACGACTATCCTCGAAACTACGGCAACAGCAGCGGCTCAGGGGGTAGACGCTCTCATCGATATCCAGAGTACCCGTCTTCACTGCTTCCAAACGCAGGCAACCGCCCGCCGAGATCAGGCGGCTACAGTGGCAGTCGCAGTGGCACAGCACCTTCACCCGCGCAAGAACCTTGGGCCGTGCCTCCACCATATGCTTGCGGCGGACCCAGCGGCAACGGCACCAGATATCCAGGACCATACGCTAGAGGCCTCGTCGGCGATGCCGCCCGACGAAACCAACAAGCCTACGGCGGTAGTAGCAGGTATCCCAGCCCTGCTCGTGATGAAGCTCCTCGCCGTCCCGACAGCCCCAATGGCTACGAGCGTCCAAGGAGGTACGAGCTCCGCGACCCGGGCGTTGGACCTGGTTCAATCTATCCAAGCCATCCGGTCAGGCGTGCACGTGAATATCGCCCAAACGGTCTAGGTGGTATCTCTCCTCCCAGGGTCTCTCGATCTTCAGGTCTGTCGCGCCAG
Source organism: Cercospora zeae-maydis (assembly GCA_023512815.1). Taxonomy (NCBI): domain Eukaryota; kingdom Fungi; phylum Ascomycota; class Dothideomycetes; order Mycosphaerellales; family Mycosphaerellaceae; genus Cercospora; species Cercospora zeae-maydis. The sequence goes on along the minus strand of JAKLWY010000001.1, from coordinate 3,971,992 downwards.
GGCGCTGTTAGGAGACCCGGACGTGGACTCGGAGGGGAGACAAATCATGGTTCTGGATCTGGCAGACGACCAGTCATTTCGAGAGGACTGGTCTCGCCTCCAAGAAGTCTGGCGGGCAGGATTGAGAGGGTCAGTCCTACGAGTCTCAACAGCTATGGTGGAATCAGTCCATCGCGAAGCTCGCGCAGGAGGAGAAGGGACAGCAGAGAGCGCAGGTACAGATTTGTTCCTTCTGCGTACCATTGATTGAATAGGAAACAGAAGTTGTGGAATTTACTCATAGCTATAAATAACGCCAATGACATGCAGTCAATTTTCGTTTTGCTCGTGTTATCATGTATGCATCTTAGATTCTGCGTCTAGTAGTCGTCGCCTCTCGACACGACTTCCTTGACGTTGGGTCGGAGCAGGATTGTGTGCTCGTATTGTGCGGTGTAGGATCCCTTGATATCTACAAGTGGTGGGTAGTCCTGCACAATGCCGCTCTGGACCAAGTTGTTCAGGCCGAGCAGATACTTTTCGTGGCCAAGACGATCCAGATATCGTCTGCAGAATGGCAAAGTGCCAAAGTTCTTGTCAATCGACTTGAGCAATGTCTTTGCACTCGCCACTCGGAGAGCGACCTTGGGCGCGTCTGCAATTTTCGCGTAATGCGAGGTCTCCATGTCATCGCGGACATAACCCTTTCCAGTGGAGCCAAATGTCTCGATCGCGTATGTCTCGCCTTCCTCCATCTTTTCGTTTCCTCCTCCCTTGACGATCGGCACGGACTTGCCTGATGAGCCTCCGTGAATGCTGTACTGGCTGATCGTGTGACCGTTCAAGTTTCGGATGGCCTTGACGGGGAAAGTCTGTCCATTGATTTCCACTTCGTAGGATTCCATGGCTTCTTGGATGCCCTCGCCAATTTCCGCCATTCTTGCGTCAATTCCTGCAAGTCGAATACCGGTGTTTGTGGCGTCCTTCACGGCAGCCAGCAAGTTGTCATACTGTGGCTGGAATGCCACTGTAAACGCCGAATCGACAATTCTGCCGTTGACGTGCACGCCAAAATCCACTTTCATGACGTCCTCTTCTTTGAGAATCGTCTTGTTCCCCGCGTTGGGCGTATAGTGTGCTGCGCAGTGGTTGAGCGACAGACCAGTAGGGAACGCCACGCCTCCTAGCAAATTGTCGCCTTCTTCCAAGCCCATATGGCCAGTCAAGTGACGAGTCCCATTCTCGATCGTCTCAGCAATCTCCGTGAGAGACATTCCCGGCTTGATGACGGATTTTGCATATTTACGCACTTCCCGATGCACTTCTGCTGCCTGACGATACTCGGTCAGGAAGTCCGAGTTCATGCGATCCAGATGGCGCTTCTCCTCGCTCGTCGTTCGGTACGCATTGTCGTTCTTGTATTCGACCTCCTCGCCTACCGGGTAGGAGTTGTCCGGGAACAGATCCGAGACTTTTCGGGTGGGCGGCTTCGTTTGCGCCTTTGCGCCTCCTCCGGACGCTGATGATGCACCAGCCTTCTTCTTCTTGCGTGGCTTTCTCTTTTTCTTCTTCTTTGCTGCCCCTTCGCCCTCGCCCTCGCCGCCGGCGTTGTCTGCCTCGTCGGCCTCGTCGTCGTCCGATTCTCCCGCTTCTACATCGCCGTTCGCGCCGTTTGGTGCTGATGTGCCGTTCTGTTTGGCAGGAGCTTCTGGGCCGTTCAATTTCAGATCGGCCATTTGGCCTTCTGTATCCACGGCCGTCATTTTCGGTAAAGTGTGACGTGCGGTGGTGGAATGTCAAAGGTGATACTTTTGCAAAGAAGTGAGGGTCGTGTGCCGCTAGCGGGGCACCCTTGCCGATGATCCGTGCGGCTTTCAACAAGGCAGGTATACCGAGCGCATGTGAAAGCTGAGTCGTGTCTTTCTGCTGTAGACATGAAATACACCTGCTCTCCTTCTGCAATGCCTCCAGTTTATTCAAGATGCACCAACTATGAGCCAGGGCTGACTTCTATCCTCGCACAATCCTCGTATTCAACGATCTGATGGGCACCCGCTCGCAAGCTAGTCTATCTTCGCAAGTCGCAGCAGCCTACTACTATGACGATCGGTATAGCTGCGCCCATTGGCGGCCAACAACCTTCGCTGAGCTGGATTCGCAACTCACATGAAGCACTCCCATAGCTGCTGGTGGGCAGGGACCTATTTTCGAAGAGGCAGACAAGGCAAAGCATGAGATCGATCGAGGTTTGCGAGTCGATTGTGGCTTCACTAGGACCATTCCACTGTCGCTAGACAGGAACGAGTCTGGTGTGCGATATGGTCCAGCTTTCCCCTCACGTGGCCGCCATGTGCGTCAGCCAAGCGTTCGTTCTGTGACCGTACATGAACAGAGATGAGCACCGGTCAAGGGCTCTTTGTTGGAAACTTGGGATCACAGTGAGAATTCCAGCATGTACCGCTCGCTGGGTTTGGCTGTCTTGGCTGTTCTGCAGCTGTCATGTAGCCAAGACGTTTCTTCCGCTGATGAACTACCGTTTGCCATCTCACCAGACACCATCGAGGGCGATCCCGACTATATCCCACCTCTGTTTCCAATCCTTCCATTCAATCAGTATGCTCAGAATCCAATTCTGTCTCCCAACCCAGCGAATAATTGGGAGTCCGCTTTCCTCTACAACCCTACAGCCATCGTTCTGAACGAAACCATCTTCCTCCTGTATCGCGCTCAAAACTCCTCCAAAACGAGCAGCGTTGGTCTCGCGTGGAGTACTGATGGCTACACCTTCACCCGCCTCAACAAACCCATCCTCTACGCCACCGAGCCGTGGGAAGCCGGCGGAGGCACAGAAGACCCACGCATCACTCGCGTCAACGGAACCTTTTATCTCACCTATACCGGCTACAACTTAACCTCTCCACAACTGTGCCTCGCCACTTCTACCGATCTCCTCACCTGGACCAAGTACCCTCCTCTCTTCCCCAACTGGCAAGATGTCGCATACTCCGACATCGACATCCCCGAACCACGCTTCAACCACTCCAAATCCGCCGCCATCACGAACGAGAAAGTCGATGGCTTCTACCATATGTACTGGGGCGACAGTTTCATCTACAAAGCTATGAGCCCGGATATGTTGAACTGGACGACATTACCCGCTTCGCAATATTTTGCCGAGCCTGTGTATCCTTGGGAAAATCGCTTGATTGAGCCTGGTCCAGCGCCGATTAAAACGAGAGATGGGAGGTGGATCTTGGTGTACAATGGCGCGACTTCTGGGAGGATCGGATATCCGGGCGCGCAGTATGGGGTTGGGCAGATGTTGGTGGATCCTACTGGAGCTTTTCGTCCGACAGTCAATACGAGTTTGGAGAATCCTGTTACAGGCGGAACTTATCAGCCTGCGTTGAGGGATGGGCCGGTGGCGAGGATCGAAAGACCGATGGTGAGTGCGATGCGTGTGTTGTGATTGAGTCAGCTAATGAATACGACAGGTCTTTCCGAGCACGCCGGAAGAGACAGAGGGCCAGGTAAATCGAGTGACGTTTGCGGAGGGTCTGGTGCAATTCAAGGGGAAATGGTTTTTGTATTTCGGTCAGGCGGACAGCACATTGGGAGTTGCTGTCGCGGATGTGCAGCCGCTTTATGGGGATGATGCGTAAGTACAATAGATTAAGTATTGGCCCAGTGTCTGCGACTCGAGGAGCAGAACGAATCGAATCGCGCTCGATACAGTGCACAACGTAAAGAAGCCAATGCCAGCGTGTTGCATCACTGAGTGAGGATGCCGTGCTTCCAGGTACCGAGCTCGACTCGATCTTACTCAGCGCAAGAACAGAGTATCGCGAAGATCCGAGGATCGACGTTATGTACTATGCATAGTCTGGCTTGCATTGTTGACGCCGAAATGGAGGCAAGCTACACATTCGCCGACTCCCAGGATGACGTTTCGAAAGACCAGGACTACTTCATCGAGATGTCTAGCCTCTCACAGCACACCTGCGATAATTCGAGTCAGCTCAAGTGACTGTGTTCCTTTCGAGCACCACCGAATGAAGCCCTAAAAACGCGATCGGCGGAACGCAGCGAGCTTTGCACCGCCTAGACCCTTCATCCAAGTCTCATTGTGTTCATTGAACATCTCTGTAGCCTTGATCGCCTCTTCAGCTTCTTCAAGATCGCAGTCCCCCACAGTCAGCTCCGTCTGGTCGGTCCATGTGCCATTGGTCGGTATGCGCTGCAGCCGCGCCGACAACTCAGAAGCGCTGATGGGACATGTCTGTTCTCCTTGGCTTGGAGGCAGGAGGTTCAAGAACTCTTCCAACGTTCGACAAATCAACCTGCCATCTTCACCCCGAGTAACAAAACAATGATGCACTGTCGAGGACCGGACCGAAAAAGATTTCTGGTCCATGTCACGTTCCTGGCACACCAACATGGTCCACTCTCCCTGTACGATAGGCTTGACAAGAGGTGTAGGTTCGCAGGTGCTTCTACCTTTCTGTTGGTATGAGGCAAACAGCGCGGCTGGAAGAGGAGCAATCTGGCCACCGTCATTGAAGGAGAGCGACATGGCGAGAAGTGAACCCAAGGCGGAATATGACATGTTAGAGGTGTTGGCTCCGAGGACCGCTGCCCCGAATGTGTTGTACAGGCGAGGCAGAAGTCCCCGAATCGACGTTGGCGCATCGTGTAGTGGGATGGGAACAATGTGATCGTCGGGAAGTAGGAAGTTGTTGATAGCCGAGAAATGGTCCAAGTCGCTCGGTGTCGTGAAATTCGCGAAATACTGCGCCCATGCAAACGCACCCGAAGACAGGCGTGGAACCTGGTCCTTGGCAACGTTGAAACGAGTGGTTGCAATCCATATTGCCTGACACATGGAATCTCCGTGCAGCACTCTCCGGATAGAGTCAGTGGCCAGCTGTGATAGATCCTCGGGAATCTGACTGGCTGCGACCAGAGCTGTCTTGTAGATTTCGGGATGTGAGATAGATTCCAGTTGAGCGCCTGATGCGGCTTCGATCAACGACCCCAGGTCAAGTCTCTTGGTTGCGCCCAAGTGGAGCTCAACAATGTTGCCAGTATGGGCTACTTGATGAACTTGTTCGGGCGTTAAGTCGAGACATGGCAAGGTGAGCTTGATCCTGCTGGAAGAGTCTTGCAGCGTTGACACAACGCGGAGGAGTTGCTCTGGCTCCATCTGATGAAACATTGAAAGATCGATGTTTTGCCGTCCCTGCAAAGCTCGACACAAGAGGTTGAAGCCTCCTGTGGTACGGATGGCGTTCGGCGCGGTGGACAAATGACTCAATGCCAAATGCGCAAAGTCAGCGAGCTGTTCCGCATCTTGGAGCCATGAAAGATCGCCTCGTTCGTCCTCCAATGCTTGCGAGATGACTTCTGACATGGCAGTAGACCGCAGAGACTGTTGGGTAATCGAAGCAGCGCCACGTGTAGCTCCGCCTTCCTCAGGCCCCGGGGCGCCAGGGACGGCTTGAGAGGTCCTAAACTTCTCCATCGGCCAGACTTCTGCTAGTGTGTTTGCATCGATGAGAAGGTATTGTCGCATTTCATCGACATCTGGGTCCATCTCGAGCTCCATGTACGCACGGGTGACGCGGGAGTTCCAGCGCGAATCGTCACTGTCATGTCGCGCTTCCTCTTCTTCATCACTTGGAACATTGTCTCGTTCGGCCACATAGCATGCGAGGTATTCGCGAGGTCCAATCGGAGTCATGGGTTGAACGTAATCAGTGTCGCCGTAGGCCATAGACTGACTGTCCTCGCCGAGCACAAAACAATAGCGTAGATGCTCGGGGTCCGTGATGTCAAAGACACTGTAGCCGTCGTTGTTATCGCAGTCCTTGAGGCTGGTTGTGACGGGAAGGGGATGCACTCGGCTGTATCCGTCCTCTCCCTTTGCAGTGCCAACCATTAGGCACGTGGTAATGATTGGAAACTGGGACTCCTGCAGGCAGTTGTCAATGTCTTATGTCAAGATCGCCATTTTCCCCTTGCTCGGGCGACGCTGCGGTCGTATGTTCTCACTGCGAGCAGAAGCAGCATGGCTGAGTGTCTTATCTATCTGGGGCGACTTACGATTGCCAATCTAGTTTTCCTTTCCTCGATATGCTCTTCGGATGTCATTGCTCGCCACTGCTTCATGCTCCTTTGTGGTGATGGCTTGATCGACTGCCAATCGACCTGATTCGCATACTGTAGATCCTGCCGCAGTAGAGGGGCGTTCGACTGAAAGAGCTTCAAAATCTGCAGGGCACGGTCGACTACACTTTCCGCGTAGAGCCACTGATGATGAATCGCAGCTAAGACGCGGTAGCGCGAGGCGACTTTGGCCACTGCGAACAGCTGATGTCTCTGGCCCATGGTGCTTGTGCAGTCTTGCAAGCCGGAGCGAGTGGCGAACTGGGGCGCTGTCAATTCGGGCTGCAAAAGCCGGTGAGACTCGGAATTGAAGACCAAAGTGACGGGAATGACGATGAATGGACGGGCCAGTTGAGAGATAGAGATATGGGATTTCTCGTCCGCCCGCCGGACTTATGCCCGAGGCTACATCAGCTTGAGGTGGCACGGCGAGGCAACAGGACCCACATCTAGATTAACGTGACAGCATGATGACCCGGAATGGTTGTGACTTGTCTCAACTTGGGCAACAGGGGAGGAGTGGGTGGGTATGGTATGCTGCCTGATCGTGAGAGGGATGTTCTGCGAGCCATGGTGTCACGCGACCAGGCAGCAGGCTGATATACGTAGACATGTGCAACAAGCTTGGAGAATGAGTCCAGGAGGTGGAGAAATGATTGAGAGAGAGAGTGTGTGTGTGGTGGTGGTGGTGGTGGAGAGAAGTGAAAGAGAGTCGATGGAGTGAAGTGTTACATGGCTCAGCATCCGACGCGCCGAGCACTGCCCTTAAGGTTCCTTCCTTCAATCCTTCCTTCTTTCCACCACAGCATCAGTATGGCGCAGTCAATCTGGTCATGTACATTACTGTACATGTACCTGTAGATCGACACCAGTAGCGCATGACGTGGTAGGATTCCGAGTGGTATAATAAACAAGAGCAAGCCGGCACCCATCACATTGATATGACCACACAGGCACAAATATGACAGACTCAGCGGAAACCACCGACCAACCTCCCCTCTCGCGGCCGCCGTCGTACAGCACAATAGACACACCGCGCGACTCTCCTCCCTCCTTCGAACTCCGCCATCCCACCGCCGCAACAGCCAGCCTGCAAATTCTCCAAAACGACACGGCGCTCTACTACGCCGCCTCACACAACGCCAAAGACGTCTCCGACATCATCCTCCACGCAGGCTACGACTCCAAAGGCCCCCAGCTCGCCCTCTTACAATTCATGTCCTTCTCGAAAGACTTTAAAATTTACATTGGCGGCCTGAGATCCCCCGTAGGCGAGGACTGGGACATCGTCCGCTACGCAGAAAGCGGTGGCAAGATCTTTCATCGGGATCCCATCCACCGTTTTGGAAGCTACAGTCGCACACCGAACGGCCAAAGTGTGAAGGAGAAATTACATTGGCAAAAGACCCGTAACCCCAAACTCGGTGCTTCAAAGTTCTCGCGATCAGATCACAAGCTCGTAGACGAGATCACGGATGAGGTCGTAGCGGTGTATGTGGAGCATTCGATGCGGTTGGGAACACATAAGGGCACCATCACATATGTCAGGAAACTAGGTGAGATGGCCGAGATGGCAGCTTTGATGGCTTTACTAGGCTTGCTGGAGCGGTCCAGAAGGCATTCTAAGGCTGTCTCGACAATACTCGGGCATTGATTCTTGCTGTACTCGCTGTTTGGCTTCGCGAGACCCGACCGAACGATCTTCGCGTTCCTCACGCGTGACTTTCACAAGAGTTTAATAAGAACCTTAAGCGACGTCCAGGCCTTGGTCAGCGTCCCGAAAGTAATACGATCGAAGTCGCTCCCATGACATGGAGCAACAACAGCTGGACAGTTCATGGGCGTAACACGGCTCTCTCCCGGCATGCAATGCAGCACTTCGTGACCTGGACGCCACGATGCGAGATGTCATAAGGCCATGTCTATCACTATGCCGGCCCATTCCGGCGTTCGCACGCTCACCAAGACCGCTGAAGACCACGGCCGTAAAAGATTTTGGCCCATCAGGAAGGCCATCAATTTGCAGACTCTGTTCACTCGGCCACAAGGCTTAACTCATGCATGATCGAGAACGCACACTGACAAAGACCCGCTTCCCGGACCTCGGCCCCGCTGTTCATATCAATTTCATACTACTCATTCATGCGGCTATTGCAATGTACAGGAACTTCCGCCCCTCAAAGCGTATACCTGAACTTCGGATCTCCCTCGAGTACCACCTCCCCACGATCCGCTTTTCGGTTCTGTCGACCAAAAACAACCGTATTGAACGCAACGATGACAATGATCATCACGTTGACAGCAATACAGGTGATGAGGCCAGGGATATAAGTAGGTGAGTCCTGAGACCGAAAAACTGTGCTGCCTGCAATACCGCCAATGCCCCCGAAACCGACAAGCGTAGCGGAGGCGAAAGCTCGTTTCCATTGGCCCCGTACGTTATTTGCTCTGAAGCAAATCGTCAGCTCGGGCTATCGGGGATAACGAAACAGAGAGCTTACTGGTATGCCATGACTGTAGGAATGCCGCCGTTTGATGCCATGCAGATGAGGAATGTACCAAAGTAGCGTACGCCGGCCGAATCAGCCCAGCCCTGAGATGCGATGTCAGCGTAGGTCGTCGAAAGATGGCAGCAGAGGAGGCTTACCAGTAGTGCGGCTCCAATTATACCAAGAGTAGCGGTGAAGAACAACAGTGGGCCTCGCACGCGGTACTTGTCGCCAATCCACGCACACAAAAACATGACGATAGCCGATGCAGCGTAGGGTGGTGCCGTCAATAATTGCGACTCGCCGACATCGAAGTCCATATTCGAATTCAGGATGATAGGCAGGAAGAAGGCCAGAGCGTAAGCTTGCGTTGTGAGACCGCTGCTCCAATTAGCGCAAAGACCAAACGAGAAGTGATACCGGAAACTCACAAAAAGCACAATGCAAACAGCCAGATCTTCCAATCTTTGCCTGCTGCCAACCACTTGCGGAAATTCCATGGCTCCTGTGCAGCGTCACCACGGTCTTTGTCGATACGCCGAAGGATGAATTGGATCTCGTCGCGGCTCAAGAATTTCCAGTGGTTCTTGTTCACGGCCACGTCGGGGAAATCGACGAGGAATGCAAAGCCGAGGAAAGCCTGTTCAACGCTAGCGTTAGCTTTGCCTTGCTGTTTTGAGGGAAAGCATTGTGTCAATACTCACAGAGGCGACCGTCAGCAGTCCAAAGACGAGGAAAATCCAACGCCATCCTTCTAGACCGCCCTGGCCATCCTGCATCATCGCGTCAGTGGAGGTCCATGTTCAGCTGCGAGGGAATGCTACCAATTGCATGAGTCCATACGCGAGTATACCAGAGCAGCCCGATGCGACCAAGCCAAGTGCGTAGAATCCAGCATATCGCTTCTGCATGTCATATCTCGCATACCATGTCGAAATCAAATATACCACTCCAGGGAAGTAGCCAGCCTCAAACAATCCCAAGAGCAATCGGAGAGGCACAAGAACGACCCAATTCTGGACGAAGCTGAAGCCAATCATAACAACACCCCATGCCAGACAGATGCCCGAAAGAAACAGCCTCGGGCCAATTTTCCTGGTCAGCAGCGTAGCAGGAGGCTGGAAAATGGTATACGTGATGAAGAAGACCAGCGAGATCAGGCTGTAGCGAAATCCGGTCAGTTGAAGGTCAATCGACATGCCCGCAATATTGGCGTTTGGCAAATTCGACCGATCCATCAGACTGTTCATGTAGATGACGCCGGCCACGGTAATCAGTCGGAGGTCCAGACGATGGATAATCTTGCGCTGTTCGGCGTAGGAGTATACTGGATCGTCGTCGAGCGCTTCGGGAATGAGCGTCTTTTCATGATCGGAGCCATCGCTTCTGTGTTCGTTCTGATCAACGGACGAGTCGAACGTCTTCTCGATATCGAGAGTATCAGCCTTGAGACCGGCCATTCTTTGATTCTGGTTTTGTGATGAAGCAGACTGAGACCCGATTCCCGCGTCAGCGACGCAACGTGGTCATGATATAGACTCCGACTTTTCTTTGTCAGTTGAAACCCCAGACGCTGCGCCGAGCCCCCATATCGAGGCGCCGAGACCTTGGGGTCTCCGTGTTTGTGGAGTCCGTCATCCTGGTCGCGAGTGCTGGAGGCGATTTCTCCCCAGATGTTTCGGGCATGATGTCGCTTCTGGCAAGTCGATCCACCATGTCGCGGGGGAATTTCTTGGGGGAGTTTTGGGGTTGTTGGCGAATGGCCAAGCAGTTGAGTACTTCGCCTACTGAGCTCACGTGCCTCTCGCGTGCGGGCTTGGCCTACGTGCGCATTGGCATCAGCTACATGTATGTACAAGTACATGTCATGATGTCCATGCAACATGAATCATGTGGGCGCACAGATTCCAACTCCACGACAGACAAAGACTCATGACAAGGAGAAAGATGTTCATTGAGAATCGTGTTTGGATGTGTGCAGTGTGTGCAGGAGCGCGCAGAACCTCGGGCGAAGTTGAAGTTCTGTTCCATCGAGGCGTCTCGAAGTCTTGGCACCCGTGTCATCTCGACAAGGGCATGCGAATGGCCTAACTAGTCGCTTACCAGAATCCGTCACAAAAGTATCATAGGACGGCCTCCAGCGATTCGGCGTACTGAGAATTTTGTAATCTGACACTTCATCAGTGCAGGCGTCTCTTGTGGCCTCCTCCGGATCCTTCGGATAGGTTCGAGAGCGCAAAGTGTCTCTGCAGCCTTTTGTTAGTATTTTAGCTAGTCTTATCGGTTGAATAGGTGCTCGACGATGGAGTGTTCGTCGAAGACGCTGGCAGAACGAGCGTTGCCCACTTATTCGAACGCGATGTATGCCAACCGTCTCCATGTTGAAAAGAATCGCCACTGATAGACAGAAGGCTTGAGTCCTGCGCTTCTGGCGAGCGATCCTGAGCCATTGCTTCGTCTTGTGCCTTGGAGGTTCCATCGATGGAAGCCCTTCATTAGGTGCAAGAATGCAAAGAGCCGCAGTATCAGCGCTTCCTGGGGGAGTTGTACGCACCGGCAAGTCTCAGAAAGTCGCTTTCGGCCTCGAATTGGCTCTTTGATGCAGCGGTCCACGAAAAACCAAGTATTCATCCACGTTCAACTGTGGCTGGTCGACGATGAAGCATGTGCTCTCTACCAGCTGCCGCTCTCCTAGCTGCACTGTTGCCAGGCACGAGATGAGCCCGTAGTGGTCAGACCAGGGCAGCCCTTGGACGTGACTAGGCAGCATTCAACGACATGCACTACCATCTTCCATGATTCTAGGAGGCCATAGAACCGCGTTTTACGACTACGCTGGCTGCTTCACGTCGCGGCTTCTTGCTGCCTGCTTCAAAAGGAGCCAGTCTAAACAATCGGAGGCATAAATGAATGCAAGTCCCGAGATATCAAGTCTATTCGGGCGATAATGAAAGTCGACAACGCGCTGTTTGTTGTGAGTTGCTTCTTGCATAACGTTTAGGAGTCTCACACCTGCAACACCTGCACAAGGATGCCCAGATGTTTGGAGTCTCTGTGCCAAGAGGGCGAGGTCAAGCACCAATCACATGCACGTAAATGCAGCCGACAGCCGGAAGTCCGGCGGAGAAACAGGCCGTGCGCGAGAATAATTCGGCGAAGGGTCGAGAACTTCCATTCGGCCAGGGAATTGTTCACGTTTCGATATCTTTCGGCCCACCTCTATCCCACCTCATCACCAAGTGCTGACACTCGCCCTACCCACTGTCTTTCCAGCAGACAAACCGATACGACCTCACGATTCCCAACGACGCCCGCCGCCGACACGAAGCCTCCGCGACGTTCTCAACGCGCCTTTGTTTGTTTCGCCTCACCCTGTCGATAAGACCTAGTCCACAAACGCCGGCTGCCCAGCCAGAGGCACGCACACGACCCCGAAAAAACAGCCTTCTCGTCGACGAACGCGTAGACAGCGACGATGAAGATCTTCAGCAACACCCACTCCTACGCCTACTCCTGGGACGAAGTCAGCACATGTAACTGGCGAAAGTACTGTCCGTGGAACGACAAATCGACGCACGTAATCGCCGTCGACACCCTATCTCGGACCCTCGACCCCAGCACTGGAATCTTGCGCACCGAACGTCTCATCACCTGCAAACAGTCCGCTCCGCAATGGCTCAAGTCCTTCCTCGGCAGCGGCGATACGAGTCAGGTGTACGAAGTCAGCTACGTCGACCCGCAAGCGAAGAAGGTCACCATGTGCAGTCAGAACTTGACATGGAGCGAATTGCTCAACGTGCACGAGAAGGTCGTGTACCGACCTGATCCGGCACACAGCGAAAAGACTATGTTTGAGCAAGAGGCCCGGATTGTGGCGCTTTGTGGCGGGTGGCAAAAAATCAAGAGCGCGATCGAGGACATCAGCGTGGAGCGCTTCAAGGAGAATGCTATCAAGGGCCGAGAAGGATTCGAGAGGGTGCTTGCTATCAGCAGGGAGGTTTTCGCCGAAGAGAGGAGGAAGAGGCAGCTCACAGCCATGTGAGCAGAGTTCAACACGGAGCACGCGGAAGTTTGCATGGAGGACGGTCACAACACCCACCTCCGCTGATGATGATCTGGTTGTTACCGACGTCTGCGATTGCGTTCAAGCGAGCGGGAATGGGGTTTTTCAAACGGCGGGGATTTGGCATACGGGACTTTTTACAATAGAAAGCAAAAGCATTCGACGATAGAATTTGCACTTGAGAGCGCGGATTAGGATACCCGGCTGCGATGGCTCGCGTTATGATGAGATAATACGCGCGAGCGTGTCTATAGATGACAAACGGTAGATGGCGTATCCCATCTGATTACCTCCTCACCTTCTCAGCGGTGCATCCTCTCCATCGTCGCCTGTCAATGCGGCACGTTTCGAGCAGGACAGCATGTGCTTACATCTTGTCTGGAAAGCAGAAGAAGCTGAGCCCGCCAACCCAACGTTGGCCAACGCTACCTATGCTGCATGCCTGTGTCTGGTACACAGAATACATCGGACTCTCCGGCAAAGGCAGAAATACGAGGTGGAGCGAAGACGGCTTGGGTTTCGCTGGCCGGCTGCCAGCCTGCGCTGAATATCAAGACAGCATAGCATAGACAAGAGCATTGGTTCGGGGTCTGGTTCGTTGCACTCCGGTAGTGCGAGAGCAATAGAGCTATATATTGTGTTATAGATGCAGCCTCATCATCTCACAGAGAGAAAGCAGTCGCTTTAGCTCACTTGGGAGAGCGCCAGACTGAAGTGTACTTTGGTCGTCTGCAAACTGTGCGGTATCTGGAGGTACTGTGTTCGATCCACAGAAGCGACAATTCTTTTTGTCTTTCTGTCATTCCATTTTTGCATTCGTTGATGACATGTTCGACTCACTGTCGGATGTCAGACGGCAATTTTTCTCGTCCGAGTTTGTGTTGCGGTGCGTTGCCAAGAATTCTTTTGGCCCGGTAGTTAGTTCTAAGACCAAGCACTATAATAATGCTTGCACTGGCACGACCAGGTGCAAAAAGACATTCCACTTTTCTGCTTTTTTTCCGTCCGCCGAGAGTTGCATGTATTGGCATTCATTGTGCATGTGCTTGACTTATAAGACTGTCCCATCCGATTTGAAGTCTGCCAACAAACAACATATGTGCATGTGCAAGCGGGGCAGACTTTGTTGAACTCTAAACGTTGATCGATGCCGTTTCACTCCGGGAAAAATACATGATGATGTGTGGCTGTGAGACGATCATTGTTGGCTATTCCCAGGGTAGGGCATTATTGCACAGCGACGAGCGTTCAAACTTCCAACCCTTGGAGCTCGTCACGTAGCACCCGCCGTCATCACGCTCCTAGCCGGTCATGCGATGCGATACGACTGTCTTGCATATGGCTTGGGAATAATGCCATGGCCGACGTGTGATGTTCCGAATGCAGTGCCCCCTCCCTTACAGTACTTGGCGCGGAGGAGCTGCCGTTGTTTCGAGTTCCCGACTAATAATAATAAGTTGGCTCTCGTATTACCGCCCTGTCAGATATTCTAGAAGCGGGATGCTTGCGTGGCAGGACTGCGAGCTGCTGGGTGGGAAATGCGAAAATTGGTACGGTACCGCGTTCCGCGCCACGAGAGTGGACGGGCTGTGAGAGCCATCTGCTGGCTGCTACAGTAAAACGGGGCGAGACCATCGATGGCTTTGAGACGCTCTCGAACTGCTCATCAACGGTGGCATGTAGCCGCATGCATGTTGATGAGGCTCTGCGAGTTCTCCCGTTCCAGGGACAATTTGTGAGTTCTGACTTCTGTAGAGAGCAGAACGGTCGGACATCCATGTGCTGTCCATGACCGGCCTAGAGCAGACCGGGATGAGTGGTTGTTTTGTCCTGTGCTCATCGAAGCCGGTAAGCGATCACGAGGATATCGTGGATCGGTCAGCACTCAATGTCCACCTCTCTTCTATTGTACATGTTGTTGGCAGCAATCGGGCAAAGAATTCGATGGTAGCTTGAAGCCACACGACCACGCTCGCACAACATATGCTGCACTGCAAGCTGCAGTTGAGGACGAAGGATGAGCCTCCTCGTTTTCATCATGGCGTACAGTACCTTGCAGTGCAAAGTAGCATCGCTGCTGCTTAGCTGCAGACGGACGAAGGACCCCTGTTTTTATCGATTCCCATCCAGGTCCAAAGATCATCGGCGCGGGGGCTCTATTTCGGGTAGATCCATCGTGTTTTCAACAGCTCGGCCCAATCGTTCCGCGTGTACATAGCATGTGCACGGCGACCACGAGACTCGGACACTCCTGTATCGAGGACCATCCGCGAGTCATTCGAGACATGTCATCGCACATGAAGCGTGCCGGAAAGCCGATGCGACGCAGGTGCTTCAACAGTACATACGAGGTTTTTTTTTTCCAGCGATGGGGTCCAATCGACACTTTTGTGTTTGTGCGTTGTACAGTACGCGCGAGACGATACAGTAGATTATGATGAAAGCAATGGAAGCGCTCCACGATCTGAGCAGGGATAACTTTTCCTCGTTCGTGATGAGAATGTGATGATCACCTGATGATGAACGCTCTACTGATGATGATGATGATGATGATGATGATGATGAGATATGATAAGAGACATGGCCCCTTCGGCGTCTCACAAAACATGATTGTTCGTCGTCTGGAAGCTCGGCACAGCTGGTGTACAGCTGGGCGAGAGGAGAAGGCGAAAAGTTTCTTCAGCAGCGAGCCATGCATGGCGACAAGCTTTCTTACAGTCTGATGGGGCTAACAAGGTTCTAATCTAAAAGTCCGTTTCGGGCAACGCTCTGCACGTGTCCAATTTCGCAGTGCATTAGACATGTTTAGCCGTGAATTTGACAACACAACTAGTGCGCTAAACCGGAGCGCTGCAGCGATTTAATTAGCTGTACCTCTAGCGTAATTTGATCCTTCCGGTGCTCCGCGGAATAGTCGGCCCTATGCTAAGTTATTAAATACGTTCGCGTCGCGTACTATAATAGCACGCGTGCTACTACTTACCCTATACCTTATCGCCTTTAGAAGGTATTGTCGCCGGCTATAAACATTATAAACGACGAGGGTTTAGATGCCTTAATATTGCTAGCGTTGCTTAACGAAACTAGGCTCTTAAATCGCGTTAAATAGCAGCCGGATGCGATAAAATATAAGTCGTTCGAGTAGACGCTAGATTCGTAGCCGGAGGTATAGATTAAGCGGTACCTGCGGTAGGTAGATATTAATAAACGAGTAAGAGTTAATTTAAGAGGTGCGCGGTACCTTATTATCGCTATATAACTAAGCGTAATGCCTTAGGTTTATAAAATACGAGATACGTAAGTTAGTAACTACGCTTAATATTAAGGGCTATACCTACCGGAATCGACTTAATCCTTACCTAGAATTAGCGCTATATATAGTCCTTTAGCGTATAGCGTTCCTAGGGCGCTAGTTTAACGCCTCTACTAAGTTTAGTAAATGCAGTAGCTACCTTAGCACTATATTTAACGATATAGTCTTATACCTCTATTAGAAGTTTAGAAGGCTTCTTAAATAGCATCTGCGAATTACCTACTATAGGCGATTAAAGGAGTTCGTAAGGGCGACTAATACGGACGGCCGTATATAGGGTTTTATTAATAGTTACTTTTAAGGATTCTATCGCTTAGATAGGAACTAACGACGCTAATATTTAGGTTACTATAAAGGCTACGGCTGCAAATTCTAGGCGATCGTTACTCTAGATAGACTAATATCTAGTATTATAGGGCCCTTTAATAGGCGTAATAATAACTAGCGTATATAGCAACTATCTAGTAGCGAACGGCGACTATAGCGTATATTAGTACGCGGCAATAAACGACTCTACCTTTATCGTAACCTAGCGTACTATAGTACGTTCGGAATTATAGCACCTATTAAGCATTAACTTAGCCGTTATTACCTTACGAAGGAATAGCAAGAATTTAATAAGAGACTATTAAGGGTACGGATTAAGGTAGAATACCTCTTTAGCTATACTATACGCCTCTAGACGTATAATATCTTTAATATATAGTTAAGAATAGGTTTATAACCTATTAGCGCTTACTTTATAGTAGCAGCACTGCTAACTAACTATTACTACTATATGCGAGGCTATAATTAAACGAGTAAGCGATTTAGCCTCTAAATACCTAATCTTTACGAATACCTCCGAGTTCCTCGACCTACTTATAGTAGCGATAACTCGAGGACCTCTAAGAGCCCTAAACTAGCCTAAATCTAGCTCTTAGCGGTCTAATAACTATTCCGATTAAGGTTAAGCTAAGATATACCCCTTAGAAGAGGAGGAGATTAGATTTTAGAAGGTAAAGTTCTAGCTTAGCGGGAGCTTCCGCTAATAGCGCTTTTTTGCCGTATATCTTTATAATATAATAACGCATCTGCATTTTCTTATTAATGCTATTTTAGACGAATCTTTAGTACCGTCGGTAGTGTCTACGAAAAGAACAAGCAAATTCGATAATATAGTTATATTATAATACGACTTTAAAGATAGCGACGTCGATAGTCGCTCGAATTTAAGGTTTATAAGCTTAGTAGGTTAGCTCCGTAACGATACTAAAACCTTTTAACCCTAACTATAATATAAAAACACAACGTATCGATATAATTTTTATATACTAAAGATACTATAATTCGGCGCTATTAGAGAAACAAAAAATTATTAAAATTAGTTTAGAATTGCGTATATAATAGCCGCGATTAGGTCGCTTAATTACCTTCGAAGTTTATCGTTTAAAACTTAAGGTTAAATAGCATTACTAGCGGCCGCTAAACGAGCCTTTCTAGTAACTCTTTAAGCCTATTAAACCGAACTGCAAGGCCTATAACCTCCGCCTTTACCTATACTACGTTATCTATTATTTATTTAGAACTAGGGCCTCCTATTGCAACGGTAGTAGCTATAGTAATAGCCTCGTTACGCTTTATTCGCTTATTTATTAAGCTAAAGAATTTACCTATTAACGAACGCGTATCGTTATCTATTAAACGCGCCTTAGCGTTCGTAACGCTAGCCTTCCGTTTCTTAGTACGACTAGCTTACTAGCTCGAACTATACCTTATAGAGGTTATAGAGCTAGTAATAGAGGCGGCTCGTTTACTCTACGACGCTTAAGAGATATAAGAAGGCGTCGAAGAGACGTTCCGTACCGGCGTATATAGGCGTCGTTCTCTAGTAACGTTAACGCTAGCCTCCGGTTCGTCGTTAATCCGTAAGGTACCCTCGTCGTTCGTCGCTAACTCCGGCAGTTCGTCTTTACTAGGTATCTTCTTATCTATATTCGAGGCCTTGCCTTCTTCTAAAGAAGGCGTATATTGCTTATTCTTCCGTATAATAAGCATATTTTAACGGTCTTTATAGCTTATAGCAGCGTTAACTCTATACTAGTTATCTAGTACCTTCTAAGCCTTAGCTTCTTCCGCCTTACGAGCTAGAATCTTATACTATTCGAATATATTCTAGCGCATACTAAAGTCGTTTTCTTCGCTAGAACTAGTACTATATTAGCTTAGATTAAATAGCGGCTTCTACTCCTTTTTAAGCTTCTTTAGAACGCCTTTAAGACTATTATACTAAATGCTAGTATTAATATAGAACTCCGTAGATATAAAGTCCTACTAACTACTCGTATAGTAGCCGGATTTAAACTAAATATATAGGCGAATAAGCGCTAACTTTAGCTTCTTACTAAGGCCGCGTTTACTTGCTTTTTAAGCCCTCTTAATAGTATTCGAATTAGCTAACTCTACGGCAATCCGGCCGCTAGTATCGCTGCTAGAAGTGCCTTAAATACGCCTCTATAACTCTTCTAGAATACCCTTTAAACGACGCTATGCCGTAGACGCCTTTAATGCACGCGTTATCGCTATACTAGGCGTACTCGCCTTAGTCGATAGAATAGCGCTAAATTCGGATAGTATAATAGAAGGTACTCGGCTGCTACTATAAACGGACTCCGGAGGTATCGATATAGGCCTAAATAGCGAGGTTTAAGGTCCTTTAAGGGATCTAAATAAGCGCTCGACGTTCGGTTATATAGGCGGCAGCTAGCGCGGTAATAGCCGTAGAGGCGGCGGCATACGGTTATCGTAGGGTTATAACGGTTCGGTCTAGCTAGAGTATACTGTCTCGCTATATTAGCTTATATTTAGTCTACTAAATCTTAATTTAGGTAATAAAATAGCTATAGACGCGATATTCGAGACCGTATTTACGGACGCGGTATATACGCGTAGGATACGAAGTTAAAAACTCTTAGTTATTTACTATAGGCTAATCCTAATTTAAACACAACTAGCGTCGTAGCGGTGCGCTATATTAGCACGGCGTACCGCTATAACGCTAGTTGCCTTAGCCGTATCTACAATTAAATTAGCTAGTTAGAGGCGGTATAGCGGTGCCATGTTAGTTGTGTTTTGGCACGGCTAAACATGTCTATTGTATCTAACCAAGACTGGCCGAGGCGGCAAAGGTGAGTGGTCTGTCTCTCAGTCACACACACACAAAGAAGCGAGAGCTGTGAGACTGGGGAAGAGGAAGAAGACACGCTTGGATGACCGATGACCGATGATCAATCTGCAGGAGGCCATCACCCGACAACCAATCATGAGGATAACGCGGCACATCTCGGCGACCGCTCTTTCGCGCCTTTGTTGGGCCAGCGGAAGACACGTTGGCGTCATCCGTAGCGAGAGGCTGCTGACTGGCGCAAGAGATCCGCTCGCAGCGGGCGTGACTAGCGAAGCGACGAGCTGGACGATACCCGGCCCCTATTATTACATTACAGTATTCCAAGAAACGCGCGCCTCCGACTGAACACGAGCGTAGGAGCTACGCGGGCGCATCGCCAGCTCATCCTCCGCTCCCGGTGAAGAGCAGTAGTCTCCGGCCAAGCGAGACTCTCGCGTGTTGTTCCGTCTGAATTCTGCTGCTGCTGCTCCCGTCCTCCTCTGCAACGGTAGCGAACGCCTCCCGCCGCTCGTGGTGCGAGCAATCTCCTTTCCCATATACAGTACCCGTCTGTCGCTCTTGTTGCCTCCCTCTGAGACTTCCTTTCTGTCAAGCATGCTGGTGGGGTGTGTTTTGCTCTCACACTCGTTTTTCATAAATCAACCAAAACACCACCCATTCATCTTTTCCTATCACACATCCGCGCATTGCTTTCCATGATGAAGTTTTCTTTGCTTTCCACCTTGGCACTTGCCACCACTTCCGTCCTCGCACACCCCGTTTCCGAGCACAGCACCATCGAGGCTCGCCAGGATAACCTCGTGCGCTTGGTGGGCGGCGTTGCTTCACAAAATGTCCGACCCCGACTGGAGGTCAGGCAATTGAGAAACCAGCAGCCCGATCAATGGACCATTTTCCTCGTCGCCCTGAACCGATGGATGACCACGCCCAAGGAGCAGTCGGGCGATCGCAGTTTCTTCAACATTGCTTCCATTCACGGCGTCCCCCGACAGAACTACGCCAACGTCGGCCAGTGTAGCAGCTGTCAAGGCGCCGATGGCTACTGTACACACGACTCGATTCTCTTCCCCGGGTGGCACCGCGCATACATGGCTCTTTTCGAGCAGGAATTCCTCAAAGTGGCCAAGGCAGTGGCCAATGAATATCCCGCTGCCACCCGCCAGCGCTATACCGATGCCGCCAACGATTTGCGCTTCCCCTTCTTCGACTGGGCTGCACGAGCACCAAACAACGGCCCTACCTTGCCAGATATCGTCACAGCCAGCAGTGTCACAGTGCAAGGCCCAGGAGGACAACAGACCTTCCGGAACCCTCTGTATGGATATGTATTCCTGAATGGCGAGCAACGAGGTCTGGTCTACAGCACCCTCAACTCATGGCCAAAGACTTTTCGCTACCCGACCAGCAACGCCAACAACGCCGCGAATAACTCCCCGGCTGCACGAGCCGCCTTTGACGGTTCTCGCCAAAGCTTGCAGGATCAGCTTTACCAGCTCTTCACTCAGTGCACCGAGTTCTTGGGTTTCAGCAACGACGATAGCGGCTCGAGTGATGCTCGCTGCGCCAACAGCCTCGAGCAGATTCACAACACCGTGCACAACAATGCCGGTGGCCCGGGCGGCAACGGTGTGTCGGGAGGACACATGACCTATCTCTCTACTGCATCGTTCGACCCCATCTTCTTCCTTCACCACGCCAACGTCGATCGCATCTTCGCCATGTGGCAAGCGATCAACCCACAGGCGAACTACGATGCTACCCAGCGAGCACCACACAACACATGGACCATCAGCCAAGGCCAGAGCCAGGGAGGATCGTCCGGTCTTCGACCTTTCCGGAAAGCCTCGGGCGACAGTTTCTGGACCACCAAACAAGTTCGTGATTTCCGCCAATTCGGCTACACATATCCGGAATTTTCCAACAGCGATGGCAGTCGGGACTCCATTATTGGTTACGTCAACCGACTTTATGGACCGAACCCATCTGCCACTGCCGGCTCATCCAAGCGTGAGGCCGAGCCTCAGCTTCTTCAGGCCTTGGGCGATGTTTTGTCTAGCAATCCGCTGAAAGCATCCAACGGATCTCTGTATCAATATCAGGCAAACATCCAGACCCCACGCTACGCGCTCGGCGGATCCTACATGGTCTATCTTTTTGACGGCAAGCCAGCGAGCGAGGATCCCGCCACATGGGCATCGGCCGAGAATCTTTATGGACCAATGGGTGTGTTGTCCCAGGACAGCATGGACGGACGCGCCATGAACATGTCGATCTTGACGACTGCTTCCATTCCTCTGACCACCAAGCTCACCTCACTCTTCGATGGCGGCATTCTGGGCAGTCTTTCTGAGTTGATCATCGCTCCTTACCTCCAGAAGAACCTCGAATGGCGCATCGCCAAAGACGGGCAGAGCGTCGACCCGACTTCCGTGCCAGGTTTCGTCGTTTCCGTGGTCACTTCCAGTGCTCAGCCCGCTCCTGATGCAAACTCCTTCCCGGTCTACTCCGAGTTTATCGAACTATTGGGTGTCACGAAGGGTCAAGCCGGCGGTGCCAACTCGACGACTTTCACAGACATTCTGTCAAATCTCCTTTGAAGAAGCATGCCAACCTAGAAGCGCCGATTTCATTTTGATAGTTTCCGAGTTTTGTACATAGGAACGGAAGAGATGGTGTGCGAGCACGGAATGCGGAAGCACAGATGGCTGAAATCTCAGATTCACATCTGTTCGACCCCAACAGAGCGTTCGATTCTCAGGCGAACGATGATTGATGATCTACCAACTGCAGTATCTCCAGACATTATACCCCCGACCAGCCTGCCACTAATAGCTACACTTAATCAGAAGTCTTCGTCGAAAGCTAGCGGAATGTGTTTAAAGTTCTCTTCTGCCTCGTGAAACGTCTCTGCTTCCAGACGCACCCGTCGCGAACGCTTTTCCCTGTTTTTTTTTCTTCGCGCGCCTATTAATGATGCATAACATGTTCACTACATACCGTTGTTTGACTCTGCCCTGCCATGTGCCAACCTTGGCGTACATGTATCTGCACCTTTTGTGGCGTCACCCATGCATACCTTATGAACCCTGGAGCCCCGAATCCATGTGTATGTATTGTAGTAAGCGAGAGAGAGACTCCACACCATTGATCTCCACCAGGCCATGACCTGGCCTCGTCGCGTGGAGTCGCCCACGAAAAGAAACAAAAAAAAAGCCCTTCCTTCATCATCATCCCTACCACACCACGGCACAGCCTCGACGACGAGAAGCATCATCACAGCTTTGTTTGCATCAGCCAGTCAGGGGCCACGCAATCACGTATTGTACATGTACTGTAGAATAAACTAATGAGCCGCTCGCCGATCAGCACAAGCAATCGCCCAGAAAACGTCCCGTTCAGCGTTGCGCCCGCTTGCTCGAAACGGGTTGGTGACAGCTGCGTGTGGAAATTTGCACATGAAACGGGGGAGTTGATGAGTGATGATGATGGATGAGATGTGCGCGTTCTCTCAGCCACCACAAAAGCATAAAAGCTTGTTGGGTGCGAGACGCCGGATTCGGGGGTGGGAGTCTGGTCTACGCTTCCAATCCTCATGATGGACACAATTGCGTGGTACGCCGTTGGCGACTCGTGGTACGATGCCACTGTTTGTTATTATATGGTTGATGCTGTGCAGATTTGAGAGACGCGGCATACGCCGACGCACCCGAGGTCGTGGGATGTGAGACTTTGTCGCCGCGCGTTCAAGGTAGTGCGGAGTGTAAACTTCGCGAGGAGTGGCGTGATGTGAAACACTGGATGCGCTGACTAGCTGATCTGTAGTCTAGCATTGTGCGAAGATGTGCAAGGCCCGCAGCATGTCGCCCGGCCGTCTCCGAGATGCTGTTGTAAACTTTTATTATGTAGGCACCATGCACTTCAGTCGCGCTCGCCCAATAACTTGGAATCATGTGTTATCGATGTGCTGAAGAGCCAAACAGCATGCGGGCTGGAGAGTCCTCACGAATAGGTGTCATAATTTATCGTTCTCGATCTAGAGATAACATGTGGTTTAGCGGCACTTCTCATCTCATTAGCCGCAATAACAATAGCATTCGTCAGGTCCGGTGCTTGCTCTCGCCGGTAATGGGGATCGCTGTTGATTAGATTGCACTTGCTGTAAAGTCCAACAATCGAGCTTTGCATGATGTTCCCTAGCTCGCTTCACTAACGCGTTGCGGGCTCCTTCCTCTCATTGAAAGCTCACACAGGCCGTCGTTGAGGCTAGAGACTCGGCATAAGTTTGCAAATGAGGCTTGAGCGTGTGCGCATATGTCAAGGCGCATATTGTCAATCCCGTGACTGCCGATGGGCATCTTCTGCAGTGAACGCGGCTTGCGTGACTACATGCTTGGAGGCACTTGACTTTCATTCATTGTCTTCAAGCCAAGCTGAGGAGTAGGTGGTACCTCTCGCAGCATATCTTTCTGGTTTGCACAGGCGCTGCCAACGGCTCAAGAATTGTACGGACTCGAAGTGCAGTTTCCAGTGTGACATGACGGATCGTCCTTCTTGCCTGTTGATGAACCGAGCAATCCACCGTAGATAGCACCCTTGAGACCTTAGCCCAAGGTGAAAAAGTTGATTTGGACCGGGTAGCGCTCGATTCGCTTGAATGACGAAGCAACTGGAACGCTCGCGACGGTGCTGGTTGTCGTGACCAATCTGACCGGGTACGATGGCGGTAGCTGGAAGAATGGTTTGAACTGCACCAAGTCATGACAGATGTGCCAATCGGAGCTGGGCCAGTAGACTAAGGCTACCCCAAGGTCCTCGGGACGCGCTATCGTATATCTGAAAGTTTGATGATACAGGTCGAGGGTGATCGAGGTTCCAGAACCATTACCACTTGAGTTGACTTATGGTCTCAGATATTGGTAGTATTAGTGCGCCCTTCGGAATGCCCGCCAATGTAGACACGATACCGTTCAGTGTCATGGAGCTCATATTCGGAAGAGGCTTATTGTTGAATTTGGCAAGTAGAACCATGATCGCGCCCATGCAGAAACTGACCCAGAAGCCGAGGACTTCCCATATCAACGAGGAGCATCCGGGCCGTTCTTATTCTGTGAAATTCAAGGACTTGTTTCTCGTGGAGTACACAGATGATTTTGTTGACATGATGCCAATCCTGATAACATTGAAATTAATGAGCCCGGCACTCAGGCTTCTCATCCTGATTTATGCCAATGCTGTGCCTCACCATCTGCGACATGGGAGTCTGCATAACCGGCAGATTCGAGGTCGAGATTTCTGTCTCTAGAGTGCATTCGGCATCTACACAATCCGTTTTGAAAGTGGGTGTACGTTCACCGCCAATGAGGTGTCGTCTAGAGTTTCAGATCGGGCGGCTACAACGCGCCAAGCAAAGAGCAGCTCGCTGTGGCGACATAAGCTGCGATGCGGTGCGTCATGGGCTCTGCAGACTGTTGAAGATGTCAAGATGGAAGCAGATCATATCGTGGGTTGTAGTGAGAAGATTGAAGAGAGAAGGAGAAGAGTAGAACGAAACAAGAAGGTCGAGTCCGGATCGGGAGCCGGGCGGCTATCCCCATTAGGCTAGCGCGTATGTGTCTGGCTTTCCTGTTTCCTACATGTACGTATGTGGTTCCATGAAAAACACTGTCATTATGCCACCGGTCTATATTCCTCACAACTCAGCTTCTGAGAGGCTGGTTCTCGGCTCAAAGCAAGCGAAGCTTAAACGCTGCGGTCGTTGTTGCAAACGATGACCACTTGCCGGCTTGCTGCTGCTACCCGTCTTCCACAGACGTCTTGTCCTCGAAGGGCACAATCCTACTTCTTCCGCAGGACGACAACCTTGGCTGTCACTCCAGCACCCTTTCGGTAGTCCATGCTATCTGTGCTGACGACCTGCACTAGTTCTTCACGCTCCAGGCGCTCCACCTCAGCTTCGAAACCGTGGGAAGTCCAGATGTCGTCGAGCACCGTCCCAGCGATAATGCCGCCTTTTTTAACGACTCTCACAAACTCCGCGAAGGAGGGATCAGGTCCCACATGGCCGTGAGTCCAGGTTCCGATGCAGAAGATTATGTCGTACTGGCCGTCTCCTTTTTGCACGGGCTTCGACAGATCGGCAGTCTCAAGGTGACGATATACCCCAGTCTTCCTAGCCACTTTCAGCATGCCTGGTGAGATGTCAAGGCCATCTATCGTCTTCACGCCGACCTGGCTCAAAGCCACCCCAGACAAGCCAGTCCCGCAGCCAGCATCCAATGCTACGCCATTCAACTTCCCGCCAGCTTGTACGACTGCCTGTGCTGCTAATGCTGGAGCGACATATTTCTGAGCTTCTCCCAACACATCTGTGTCGAAGCTTTCCGCCCAGTCATCGTAGAGGGCGACGAGATCGTCGTTATTCTTGCAATTATAGACCCGGGTCAAGAATTCATTGCCGCCGGTGTTTGTGGTAACGGTATGGGACATATTCGGTATTTGTCGTCGCTTTTCGTGGGCAGAATTACCTGTTATGGTCAAGTAAAGCGACGTTGAGCCTTAAGAGTGAATGGTTTCCGAGCTCTGTACCCCTCATGTCTCGGCCAAATTCGGTTGAGGGGTGGGTCAGGACATCATGCACGAAATCAACCGCTACATCACCATGCGTTCCTACACGCTTATTCACTCAGCATCAGACTGAATGGCTACACATGAGTCCTCCAGCTCCTTCATGTCTTGTTGAAGCAGCTCGGTCGAGCAGCCGCCAATAGCCTCGGTCTTGGCGCACCCATTGCTTCAAACGATCCATTGAAAACTTTGACTGTATACTGATGCGTGGAGGTATCAAGGCACCGTTATCGCGAGCCGATCGCACTCGTCTCATGCGAGCAGACAAGCGGAAGGACGGGGAATTTGGGAAGAAGTGATCCAATAACGAGAATCATTACCTGCGAGCCCGTTCGTTTTCTTCTTTGCGACTAGGCCAGCTATTGCACGAAAGTCCAAAGACACAGCGCGCGATGCACCGCATAAACCGATCATAATGTATCCCAGGCCAGCTTACGTTCCGCCTGCTGGCATTAGAACCCCGCTCGAGGACTTTATGGAATACATAGAGCGACAGCATGATATCAAGATAGCCACTTACCATGAGCTACATGACTTCTCTGTCAATCGTATGAACGACTTTTGGCTTTCATTCTGGACATTCGCCGGCATCAAGGCTTCTCAGCGCGCTACCACTGCTGTCGATGAACGACTTGGCATTGATCAGTTCCCACGTTTCTTCGAGGATGCCAAGATGAACTTCGCAGAAAGTCTGCTCTGTGGCGACGATGACGATCTTGCTGTCATCAGCGTGAACGAGAGGCATCTCGACTCGCCTGAAAGGTATACATGGAGCGATATGAGAAAGATGACGGCGAAACTCGCGGCAGCGTTGAGAACGGCGGGTCTTGGTCGAGGCGACTACATGGTCTCCATCGGGAGCAATTGCGCTCGATCCTTGGGCATTCTGCTTGCTGCTGCGTCTATTGGTGCAGTGATCGCAAATTTCGCAACGGATGTTGGTGAGAAGGCATTGAATGATAGACTCGAACAGCTTCGGCCGAAGCTCATTATCGCGGAGACCGAATACACGTACAATGGAAAGAATCACAATATTGAAGATAAGATCACAAGATGCCATCTAAAATCCTCCCAGAGGCAACAATGTCAGCTGGTTACGATAGGGAATGCCACAAACGTTGCCTGCCAGCACCAGAGTTTCGCGGACTTCGAGCTGACCGGGGCTGACGCAAATCTGGAATTCGCGCAGGTCCCCTTCAACACTCCATTCCTCGTGATGTTCTCTTCCGGGACGACTGGCCCTCCAAAAGGCATAGTTCACGGCCATGGTGGTCTTGTCCTGAACGGCACCAAAGAATTCCTTCTGCACCATGGCTTTGGGCCTCAAGACCTCTATATCCACTTCAGCAACATTGGCTGGACCTTGTGGAATATTTCCCTCGGAGCACTCTTTTGTCGCACACCCATGATCTTGTACGACGGCTCTCCTTTCTACCCCACTCCCGATACTCTCCTTCGCAAATTATTCTCGCATGGTATAACAGGTTTTGGCGCAGGACCAAGATACTACGCCGAACTACAAAAGCACAATGTCAAAGTGAAAGACTACGCACCGAAACTGCATTCTATCTACTCCACCGGAGCAGTCCTAACATCATCTCTAGCCACTGGGCTCATTGACTGCTTCGGACCAAACATTTGCCAAATCCAATTCTCCGGTGGGACTGAGCTCTGCGGATCATTCTTCTACGGCACTCGGTCTCTCCCTTCATATCCTGGCGAATGTGCAGTCAAGGCCTTGGGAATGGATATGGACATTTTTGATCCTGCAGGACAGCCCGCCAAACCTGGTGAGCGTGGAGAACTTGTTTGCAAGAAACCTTTCCCGAACATGCCGGTAATGTTCTTGAATGATCCAGATAAGAAGAGGTACCACGCAGCGTACTTCGAGGGATTCAACAATGTCTGGACACATGGAGACTTTGTGAGGATGAATCCAGAAACAAAGGGGACGTATGTACTGGGGAGGAGTGACGGTGTGCTGAACCCAAGTGGCATAAGATTCGGCAGTGCGGAGATTTATGCCGTATTGGAGAGCGAAGAAGTGAAGAATGTTGGGATTGTGGATGCTTTGGTCGTGGGGCAGCAGAGATCGGATGAGAAATACAGGGACGACACAGAAAAGGTCCTGTTGTTTCTGAAGTGTACGCAAGAAGCGCAGTCGGGCACGTTGCTTCCAACTACGAAGGTGTTGAACACTATCAAGAAGAAGATCTCGACCGATCTGAGCAGAAGACATGTCCCGCACTTCATCTTTGAAATGGACGAAATTCCGTACAACGTCAATGGCAAGAAACTCGAGGTCCTGGTCAAAAAGGTCATCAATGGAGGTCCGGAGGTGCTTGCAAAGCTGAAGACGACGGAAGATGAAGCGAGGATGATGAAGAACTATGTGAGATTCTACGATATCGAGAGTGCTGAGACGATTGCATCGAAGCTGTGAGTGCCAAGGATTGGCCTTTTTCTGACGCGATGACGCTTCTCTGTTCGGTTCGTACATGTCAAGATCACAAGAGCACTAAGTTTGAGGTTTGAGCACGTCGGTGAGTTCGGGGTGCCAATCAGAAGCTCCACCATGCATCTCATTGGTCTGCGTGCGATAGCTGTCGAAGCTAGCCAAAGGCTCAGGACAACAGAGTCGCTCTCGAGCTACCTTTTTGTGTCGGCATATATCACTCCATACCTGGAAGCAGGCTGACAGGAGACAAGTGGCATAGAAGCATCCTGCGTGTTCATACATACAGTTTGCGAGGACGACGATAAGAGGTCGAACGGGGAGTCATCTACAAATTTTGAGAAGTTCATGAAGCGTCGAATTAATCAATCAAGCAGTGCTATTTCTACATAACAAAAGGACTGGAAACGATCGTGTAACTCGTCTTGTCGGCTTCGAACAGTCGTGATCTGGACCGTTCTCATCTACTGACCGTCATTGTCAGCGGCTTCTCCATCCTCGCCCCCCTCCTGTTCAAGGCGTTCCTCCAGCGCCCTCGCCTTCCACTTACACAATTCTTTCTGCTCCTCAGTCTCGTGCTCATGGTATCTGCACCAATTCAGTAACGGATCTAGCACCGCATCCTCTCTCGTGTGGTGCTTCGAGTCGCATGGCTGGTGACAAGTGCTAGCCTGACTGCAGTGCTCACACACCAAAGCCGCGGCCCACCTGTTCATTCGATACTGATAATCTATCATGAACTGCATTGGAGGTCCCACAAAATCACCGTAGAGGTGGTAGATATTGGCGCTGTGCACTTGGCGCGTGCACATATCCTCCACGAGGAGTTTGCGGAGTTGGGAGTTCTCGGGGGTCATTTCGTAGGCCATGCGAAGGTCAGCTCCGCAGAGACCCCCATCGTCATCCTGCATCAATGTGAGTTGGATAGTCTCGAAGATGCGATCACGGAAAGCTCGGGCGCCGATGTAGTCCCCTAGGATATAGCATTCGATGAGTACATCGTAGCTCCAAGTTGTTGGATCCTTTGGGTCGGGGATATCGACTTTAGCATCAGGCCAGGCGAATGTGATACCCAAGGTATGGATGAACGTCAGGAAGATGGCGAAGACCTCTGGCGTGAATTGCTCGAGTGTGACAGTTTTCTCGTGAGCCTCTTTGAAGTCTTTCTTGAAAGCTGCCGCAAGGTAGGTGGAGTGCGCGCAGACTTGCTCGCGCGAAACCTTAAAGGTCTTGGGTTGCAGACCTACTGGACGACCAACGACAATTTTGACTAATTTCGTATTGTATATGTCTTTCATGTCGAAAGTTGCATTGGAGTCGTGTATGTGGCCGTCAAGGACAGCTTCGCCTGTCCTCATCTTCTTTGGAGGTGGTGGTGCGCCGGCCATCTTCAGGGAATAGTCGTGCTGCGACTTGAAGGTCTGCGGATTTTTTTTTTGGCTTGTGTGTTGAGTTGTGCGGAGATCAGTCTTCTGGGGGAATAGTCTCGTGTTCTTCGGGGGGTCGAGGGAGAGCAGGCCAGAACGGGAGAATCACAGTAGAATTTCTATTCATCGAGACGGAGGGAAACCATGTACAAGGGAACACACCACTTGTGCGCTATATAGACAATGTCCTTATGTGCTGAAGGCGAGCAGGCGCACTTCACAAGTCTGTACAATTCTCCAAGAACATATACATTGTCCGAGCAGGCAAGACAAAGCCTTTGTGCATGGTTCGTTCTGAGTGCGAAGAACGTTACAAGCCCATCACGGGCGACGGGCATGTAGACAAAGAAGTTGTGTTACTATTGGCTTCGCCAATTGTCTTCTCAGTAATTGCCCGTGGACGTCACCGGCCATCGTGCACGAGTGACTCGTCGTGCGCTGGAGACGGGCTGGGGGCAGCTGGCGTAAACGCAAATGTTATGCGTTAGATCCTGTGCTATCGAAGCTCTTGCATTCGTCGCAGCGCACGTTGAGATGCATCGTGCTCCAGAAAAACCAGTGTTCGGACTGTGAGATCAATGGAAACGCCGAGAGCCCTGTCGAGGTCAAAGAATATGCATAATGCGCATCAAAAAGGTGGCAATCGTTCCTACAGAAAGCCTTAAAAACGCTGGAACGCAGCAGCTGAAAGGATTAAATCATATACACCAAACCTCGTGATTGCAACTTGACGTAATGCAAGACATCAATAATTCCTGTTTGGCAGCCGATAGCCATACCCCTCCAATTTCCTACAACTGGGCATTTCCATCTTCTTCGCTCTGTCCAATTTGACCTGGTCGGTATAGAAGAAACCCATAGCCTCGTTCGCTAGCCGTTGACGTTGGCTTTGTTCCCACTCGCATTCTGCGTTCAAATTTACGATAAATTTCCTCTCGGCCTGCTCATCCAAGTTTTTCCATTTCTTGGCAGTGAAATCTCGCACTTCGTTCGGGTTCACCCAGTACGGCACCTTCAGTTTATCGCTGGTGTGTTTTAGCGTATGTGGCGGTACGGCTGCGTCGAAGCGCACTTGTGGCCCGCGAGGTTGTCCGGAGTCGGAGAAAAAGCTGCTGATCAAAGGTAGAATGAACAGCAACAACAGCGGCAACAGTCCTTGCAACGCTTGAAACATGCTCGTCGGCCCTTGTTGCGCGTCTTCATGATTGTGCGGTCTCCTTCGGGGTCGATTCCCTCCAAACTGATGCACGCGTACCCCTGGTCCACCACCGACATTAAAGACGAATCCGGGCCCTCCAAAGCCCCCGCCAAAAGGACCGCCGCCACCAAACGCGCCGCCCCCGCCAAAGAATTGTCGGAACAGTTCCTCGGGGCTTATCTCTTCTTCAAACATGGGCCCTCTCCTCTGCTGCGCAAACCCGCTGAACGGGCTTGCTCCACTGGCCGACGCCCCGCCTCCTCCCGCACCCATTCTTGACTCAGGATCTCCTCCAAATCGATCATACTTCGCCTTCTTGTCCGCATCGCTCAGTATTTGGAAAGCGCGACTGACCATCTTGAACGCTTCGTCCGCGCCCGGATAGCCGTTTTTGTCCGGATGTGTGAGGAGAGATAGCTTGCGATAAGCCTTCTTGATCTCGCTGTCCGTTGCGGTAGAGCGAGAGGCTTCCAGGCCGAGGATCTCGTAAAAGTCTGTGGGACCGCACCGTTTCACTCGGATCACAGCGGCTTTCTGTTCGACGGTGTAGGCGCGGGAGGAGGAGCCATCGTTGTGGGTGTGGTGGCCGTTGGCTTGCGCCTTCTTCTCGGACATGGTGACGTGGTGGTTGTAGTGGGCGCAAGTGCGCCGGCGGGTGGTGAAGGGGTTACCACGGAACGAGAACTAGGTCATGGATCGGCGGTGGTTTAGGTGGATCGTGAGTCTGCAATCCGGATGCGTGTTGGTGAGCGTGCGAGTGTTGTGTAGTGTTATGTATTGTTGACAGATCAGCCAGAAAGTCGAGACCATGGGTTCTGCCAAACGAAGATCGGAACATCTTTATTCCGACTCGCGCATGACATTAATTGCTTTCCTTCACTTCACGCTGACCATCCCAACATATGGTCTCTGCTTGCTTGGGCTTTAAGGTGCGTTTATATCACTTCAGTATGGTTTCAAGGCTGATTTACTGATGTGATCTCCCTAGAGTCAGTAATTTGACGAGAGAACCATGGAGATATCGCTCTTCGTTGAATATCAACTCCCTGGTCTCTTGCTTCAATCATGACATCGCAACTGCGCACTGCAGCTCGCTTGATCTCGCCCTGCGGCCTCTCCATAGCGGACTGTATGCCTTGCAGCTGGCGGGCCAGGCTCCCAAGCCCGCATTTTCCAGTGCGACTTCGTGCTTCGAGCGTTGGGGCATCGGTCTCATGTTCGTAACGAGCAGTCTTGAGGACGTGCATCTGTTGGGCTTATGAAACTTCTCCGCCTCTATTGATAGCAGGCCCTGCCGGCTTGACATCTTCACCTGAAGTTTTTGTGTCAGCCGTACCTCCAGCTTGCGTTACAATTGGCCAGCACCTGAGCAGTTGTGGAAATACTCAAGTTCACCAAGGATCGCAATCAACCGATTGCAATCAACTAGAGGCATTGATTAAGTTGCTAAGGCCAGTGACTACGATCAGAGGTTGTTTCCATTAACCAGTTGAGCCGGATTGATTATGAGTAAGCAAAAATAATGTAAAGAGCCTGGATTGTGATTGGCTAATTAAACTAATTCTGATGCCATGTTAAGGGTGTCGAGCTGCATAGGGGTGGGTATATTCACCTACTAGATGCCTCCGCGGACGCTAATAGCGCTATAAACTGCACGCTATTCACTTACAATTCAATAGGCTGTTTCCTTAAACGATGCGGTACCGCAGGCGGCCAACTAGAAGCCTTCTACGAACTGTTTACTTACTTAACTACGTTGCTAAGCCTCGATTTAATTAATTACACGACTCGGTTGCAACTATTCACTTGTTATAGCACATGATTGCAACCAATCAGAGTGCTAGATTAGGTTGGGATTAATTAATTGATTCATCAATTAATTGCCGGTTAACGGTTAACTGCGGTCATTGAAGTTCACCCTCGAATCTCCACCTATGATTGATTACTGAAGTGAGAACTCTAGAAGGTTACAGGCTCGAATCCTCTACGACTTTTGGCATTTTACGCACAACCAAGCACGGTGACGGCGTGGGTCCTAGAACAGCGCGTCCTTCCGCACTTGCCACTAGTTAAGAAAGTGGTGGAGAGGAGAGGTCGAGTGGAGAGGGGAAGGAGGCACGTTGCCGCTAATTGACGCTGCCAACGCTGCGGGGGAAGCAACTCACGGTTTTGAATGGTTTCCTAGAATAGAGGACATATAGCATAGGTGAGGGAGATTTTTACTCCAGCGCCAACCATAATTTTTCCCCTCGAATACACAGAGAGCAGCTTCTCGCACAGGCACGAAAAGGAAACCGGAACGCCGTCGGATATAAGAACGAATCGGCTGGGCTACAGGATTCCAGAAAGGTACTCTAAGGAAAAAGACTGTGATAGTGCGATACTATTCCTTCTATGGATATTACGAACACTCTGCAAAAGTCTCGAACTCAGTTCCGGCCTGATAATCTTGAATCGCATTGCGGGTACATGGGTTTCCGTTGTTGAAACACGGAGCGATCTGTGGTAGTAGCAGTATGGACTGCTTCTCCAGCTAGGCGGATCGCGTACACTATCACATGCTTGGCATTCCCCTACATATTGGTTGCTGCCATCGGGGTATGTACAACAGCTGCCGGGGTCATTACCGGAGCTAATGCCGGAGTCAGTGCTGGAGCATGTCTAGAGGATTAGTTAAGGCTCCCCGAAGGATGTATAGAGACACGTACATCTGCTGCGACTGTGCCCTTCACGAAGCAGAGCGCAACTGCTAAGACGGCGAAACAAGATTTCATCATGGTTATTGGATGAGTGCGACTCCTTCCGAGACCTGATAGAGTGAGGGTGTTTTGTGGGACTACAGTGGGAAATGCATGAAGAGGGTTGGGGTTGACGAGAAGGTCGATGTCGACGAATATATACAGTGTGTCACCTGCATTCGCGAATCGCGGAAGCGACGAGACACTCATCGATAGGGCATCAATGTCCTGGAACCGATGTCGCTACCCTGTCGCCCACTCCACGTATGCAGGTGAGGGACTGTAGGTGCCGACGGGAGCCGATAATCTAAGCCTCTTCGTGTCGTTGAGGATGAGACAAGGTAGAAGTGTGTCTCAGTCTGGTAGAATCGGAGCTCGACTCCTTGTCGAGTAACGCGTGGCTGATTATGTTTGATACGGTCGGAATTGCAGTGACCCATATTTCTAGTCCAGACATCGGTGCTTACGCCACGTTTTTAGTAAGCGACGGGCTGATGATGTTAATCTTCTCACACGTTGGGGAACAAATACAATAAGACGGATTCAGCCGACACGGCTTGTTTCTGCTAGGCAGTCGACGTCGGAACATCGTTGTTCCGGCGCAAGCATGACATCAACCATCGCTTTCCTTCACTTCACGCCGACCATTCACTTTGCATATGACAGTCTGCCGTCTCTACTGGTGACCATTGGACCATCGCAATCGTGCATACGGTCTGGAACCCCTCACTGCAAAAGCAAGCAGAATGCCGATGCCCGGCGAGCTCCCCAAAGATGCAGAAGAGGCCAAACAAGATCTCTTCAGCTATGCGAAAGCATGGGGTGGTACGTCCAACTCTGCCTGAGATCATGCTGAATACACGCCCATACTGAGAACTATTCCTCAGAAAACCCTCTCCCTCCAACTCTCCTCGCAACCCTCATAGCCGCCCAACATCTCCGACCATTCCAACCACTTCCCATGCTCTTCCCGCCCATTCTCATCTTCTCTTCGTACCTCAACGTGCAAGGCTTCAAAAAGGACAGCGCAGGAATCATGAGTGCATGGTCCATGGCATATTTCGTCTTGGCGAGAAGGAGACAGGTCAAACTGAGCCAGAAAATCACCGCGAGAGGTGTGACAAGAGGTGTGACGATGGGATTCTGCGCGATGAATGCAATTGCCGGAGGTTGGGCATATTGGAAAGGGAACCGGGATGAGAGAAAGCCACTCGTTGGTGGAGAGTAGTGGCACTCGGGCCTTGAAGCACGTGTTTGGGCTGAAGAGGGTTGAGGTGGAAACAGGAAAAGCTTTTCAGACACATCGAGGCGAAGACCAACAGCACATGATTGTCCGCGAGGCGGGAATTTCTCGCAGTGCTCGTGCCATCGTAGCATGTACAGTATGTATGATAATGTACAAATGATTGCCGACTGACAGAAAGAAACACCGACCCAAGCTAGGCGCATTCGCTGCACCGCTGTGTCTACACTCTTCTGCCTAGACTTTGACTGATCCCTGGACCATTCCCCTTCCGATCATATCGTGAATGTCCCTCTTTTTGGATGCGAGCTGTCTACAAGGGACTCCCACAGAGAAAATCGCTAGAACCATCACCCAATGCGAATACCTTCTTAAATCCACTCAAGCTGAGCTTTCTTGCATCAAAATCAAACGACTCGAAGAGCGAAGTACCAAACAGTGTGAAACACGCAACCAAAGCCAACGCAGCAAGAACGTTCTTTCGAACGATGGAGCCTACACCAACGCAGCCTATTCGATGCGCATTCCCTCGCCGACAAAGCCCGAGCAGGAACGGGAACCCAGATCTGCCCGATTTGCAACCAAGTCATTCACAGAGAAGAAGATCCCGCCGCGATACCTAACTCTCATGATGCAAATATGCCCATCGAATCACTCGCCCCCGGATCGAAACATGAGAGAAGTCGATCGATCAATGGGCTGGGAGCAGCTCCCCTGCCAGCTTGGCCGCCATGCGCGACGGAGGGAGAGCGGAATGGGAAAGCGCAACTCATGCATGGTTGGTGTCACCATCTCCCAGCGCTCTGGAAGAAATCCTAGGTGAGACGCTTCCGGAGATTGGTAGGGATGGAGTCCCATTGCGTTCGGACGACGTGGACATCAATGTGCTTCGTCAGCCGAAAGAGGGGGGAAAGTTTTAACGGCGTGGGAGAAAGCTGGTGTGTTGGAGAGGATTAGATGTTGTAGGAGGGGGAAGAGAGATAGATGAGTTGATTCTTGAAGTTTTGAAAGAGTTGAGCGAGAAAGACAGTTCTGTAATTTCCTGTGTATCTTCATGAAGCAACGCATGTGAACAGGCACCGCCATTGTCACACCCGCCTTCGAATAACTTCCCTCGCGGCCGTTTACATACCCAATCTTTCGTTTCATCACATGCACATATCTCTATGTCCGTTGACACCATTCACAACCTCCTTCTCTGGAGCCTTCTTCATCTTTTCCCATCCCACATTATCCAGTTCACTCTCAAACTCTTCCTGGATGGTAATGACCTGCTGCAACTTCTCACGATCCAATTTCGCACCCTTGAAGTTGGCCAGACTCTTCGCCGTGCGGATAACGTTCTTGATTTGGCGACCATTGATATCAGCTTGCGCCAGAGCTTTGAGTCCTTCATCGTCCACGGCATCCTCGTCTCGAAGGAATTGCTTCCAGATCTTGGTGCGGCTGTCAACGGTAAGGTCGTTATATTTCAGCGGGACGTGGATGCGGGATTTGAAGGCGTCGTCAAAGGTGTTGACGCGGTTGGATGTCAGGAAAAGAATGCCTTCGTAATATTCGAGCACGCGGAGGAAGATGGAGACGAGGCTGTTGCGTTCCATGTCGTGGAGAGAGCGGCGCTCGAGGAAGACGTCTGCCTCGTCGATAAGGAGAACGGCTTTCCAGGTGGAAGCCATGTCGAGAATTTTGGTCAAACGCTCATCGAGGCGTTCGGAGTCTGTGCCCAGGTCGCCAGAAGAGACCATGTACAGTGGTCTCTTGCAGAACTCTGCGACAGTCTCTGCAGTCAAGGTCTTGCCGACTCCTGGTGGCCCGTGGAGAACAAGGATCAGTCCTTTGCCTTTACCTTTGACGATATCATCGAAGTCGCTGCGTTGCTGGACGTGATTGGCCACGAGGGCTTGCACGAGGTCCTTTTGTGCTGCTGGAAGGACGAGTTGATCGAAGCAATTGGTGTTCCAGGCTGGGGGTAAGAGTTTGTCGACGAAGAATTCGAACCAGCGTTTCTCAGTGAAAGAGAAGCCGCGGACCATGGCGTTGGCCAAGAGGCATTGGCCGTCCGTCAAGGGGTCGACATCGAGCACATCGAGTGGTATGAGCTCAGTACTAGGGTCTTCGTTGCAATCATCATAGTCGTCAAAGTCGTAGTTGCAGTCATTGTTGTTACCACGACGTCTCTTCTTGCGCTTGTCCTCAGCCGACTTGAAAGCGCTCACAGTGAAGGCGCGATTGGCGTTCAAACGGTGATATGTTTTTGTGTCGACCACGACGCGGCCGTCCACATTGTATCGGCTGAGTCCGCAAGGTGTGTGCTCGAGGGCGATGCTGGCGTAACGCTTGAAGTGCATTCCAGCGAGTTCCTCGAAACGTCTGCCTCGAGCCACAAGCAGCTTCTGAATGTCGTCGAGTGCACTGTGGAACTTCATGGGGAAAGCTTCAAGTCTGTCGATGCGCTCGGCACCACTGAAGGCAGCAACAGATTGTGCACCGGTGCGAGTGCCGAAGTCTTCTCCATCAAAGTCGACGAATTCGGTGCTCAATTGCAAACTGGGAAACTGGCCGCAAGTGTACTGATAGCTGATCAGACGAAATGCTCGTGGCTGACCGAGCACAGTACCGTAAATGAGGTCGCCAGGGCGGTAGATCGTCCAGAGGTATTGATAGGACATCAGCCCTTGTTCACGCAGGTTCTCGCTTTCCTCGATAGTGTCGTTGAACTCTTCGTGGATGAAGTCAAGCAGAAGACCAAGATGGGCAATGGCATCCTCGTCTTCCAGTTTCTCCCCAGCTGCTTCCAGCTCGTCCTTGTAGTGAAACAAGACCCGATAAGGAGCATCGATGGTGATGTCCTTGGTGTGGAACGAGATGCCTGGAAAGCTGTCGATGGTTTCTCGGAGAATGTCCTTGAGATGTTGCGAATTGACTTGCAGACCGATCTTCTGGACGTATTTGTTGTCATGGCTCATGTGTCGGACGAGACAGAGCGCAAACTTGCTCCACCAGTTGACTTGGTCTGGCACCTCTTCATCTACGGTCTCGGTGTAGAAGACCTTGCCCTGCTCCGTGTGCTTCTTGTCAATGTGTCTGTATGAGTCAGCATTGTGGGCGACGTGTAGTAGGGAGTAGGGCCAAGAAGGCATTTACTTCAGTAGAGCCTGCATCTCGCCCTCTTCGATCTCTGTGAGCTTCTTTTGCTCCTCTTCGTTCAAGTCGGGATTGTCGATGACAGCTCCATCTGCAACAGTTCGACGACACGCACGGGAGGCGAAGGATTTGCGGGGGGGCAAACCACCTGTGCTCCTGCGGGCGATCTGCTTGGTTCGCGCCATGGCCTGACAGAGCAGTGATGGGCTTTGTAGAGGAGGTACTTCGGAATGAAGGTCAGGTTTCTGTCCGAGCACATGAAGGAAGATTGAGGTGAAGAGACAGGAGATAGTTATAGGTGAGCAAGAGTGATATGTGGTAGTGTAGTGGCACGGAGTGAGCTGCAAGGCAACAAGGGTGAGGCTTGATGCATGTGAAGTGTGAAGATCCAATAAACGATGTCGATTCGCGGCACACGCTCCACTCTGTGCCTGGGCGATGTGGCGAGCCAGTCGAGCATTGTGAGTCGAAGGTGAGCGAGCCAACCAGAATGAACGAGAGAGTGTCGCAGGTACACTGCAGCAGAGGAGCAGTCACAAGCTTATCGATAAGCAATAGGCAGGCGCTGGTGCCTGAGAACGAAGCTTATTCTTTTATACATGCCATCTAGAGTAAAAACGTCGCAGAACAGAACTCGATTTCGCTAACTAGTCGCACTTCTAAGCTCGAATCCGAATTCGGGATATATACTATTTAGTGTCGAGGAGTCGTAGGACTCGATTCTGCCGTATTATAATCCAATGCTTAAAGACGTGCCACTTAATGTCAAGACGCCGCAGAATTCGATCCCGTCGCATCTTGGAGCGCATCTCATCTCGCCGTCACCAGATGGAAAGGAAAAAAAAAACATCAGCACGTGCTGAATTGATTATAATCAAAACATCATCAGTTTCTTTACAAATCTATCATCTCTAACTCACAGAACATGTCGTGGCCGCTCCATCCCCTCGTATACTCTTCCCCACGGCCTGGATCAAACTGATACCCATAACGATACACCCAAATACAATGCAAACATACGCAGCGTAGACTTCCCACGTTTTCCGCTTCGTGAGCTTCACGAAGCATAAAGGTGGTAGGATGTATGCCAGGGCACAAGCACTCGTCGCTCCAACCAATTCGAACACCACGCCCAGGTCGCAGGTGACTAGTGCCATGATCATGGCGGTGAGGACATGCGAAGTCGTGAAGATGAGGTGGCGGTTCGGGTTGAAGGGCTCTGATGGGAAGTAGTACTCCGTGACGACCTCGCGGCACACGAAGCACTCGAGTGGTAGAGTCGTGAGCATGTTGAGGCCGAAACATAGTCGCGCGATGTTGACCATGACATTGTCGTTCTGGAAATTGTTGAGGACGTTGCCTTGAGTGAAGCTGCCGAAGGTCAAATACCCGGACAGCGCCATGATCAGACAGGCGACCATGGATATCGAAGTGCTCCAATGGGTGACTTTGGCGAAGCGGTCCATGGTCGGGGTCTTCAGGGAGCCGTAGATGAGAAGGCTGTTGTGGTGGCAGACGAACGCGAAGGAAATGACACCAATCGCTTGGAACACGCCTGCGTTGATGATGAGGCTGGATTGGATTGGTCCTTTCATATCAGCTGGCGCGAGCGGCCCTTGAGTGATCACGGTGAGCACAATAATGCCCATGCTCACAAGAGCCAGCGATGATGCTTTGGCCAGCATGGCAATGTCCCTGTATAGTGACAGAGGGTATGAGATGCCAAGCGTGAATAGCACAATCACGGCTCTGCGATCGACGAGCAGTCCAAGCACCGGAATGGTATGCAGCGAAGGGAAGAAGGCGGAGAAGACCTTGGGTATTGTGTCTCCAATGATGATACAGAAGGCGATCATGCCCCCGAATGCAAACGCCCACTGAGCCACAGAAATGGCAATGAGACCGGACTTTCCAAAGCAGTGCTCCATCGTAGCCTGAAAAGAATTGGCTCCGCTCAGCTTGGAGTTCTTAACGATCAAGCGAATCGTCCAATCGACCGTGATCGTCAAAAAGATCAGCAGGACGATGCCAGTCAGGAGGCCGGCTTGCTTGAACGCATAGGGTTGTCCGATGATTCCCGCGCCAATGATGCTATTCGCCATGTTCATGAAGGCACTCGCCAGCCCACTCTTCGGCCGAGCAGAGTCCAGAATATCCTCATCGCCGTATGCGATTTCGTTGGCGAGGGACACGGTGGGCGCCTCAACGCCCGTCAAAAGCGGTGCTCGATGTTGTCCGCCTGGCGCAGCATGTCCGTTCATGTAATCTTCATCGTCCATCCACCCTGGGCCCGTCTCCCCAAATGTTTCTGGTTCGGCCACATCGAAGCGTACTCGACGAGGCGTTCGTGGTTCGCCATTCGGACGGATCTGTGCAAAGCTCGATTGCCGTCGTGGAACCGTTGGTTTGGGCCCTTGCTTCACAGGCGATGGCGGTTTCTCTTGCGATGCGATTCTCTCATCCCCCGAATCGTCCAGAAGGCCGGCAGCCTCTTCGCCGCTGCCCTCCTTGCGCGCGGCATCTCGGTCGTGCGGAGTGTCCCTGGCCATCACAGATCGTCGTGTTCATGTTGCCCGTCAACTCAGCAGTGCATGGCGATCGGGGCGAGAAGGCGATGGTTTGGGGAAAGGTGTCGTGTCTCGACATCGGACATCCACCACGTAAGCTCCGGACTAGCTGAGCCTATTGACGACGAAACCGGCATATCCTAGCTGCCAAGGAATGCGCTCACGGCGACGACATGGCTCGGAGACGACATCACTGCTTTGTTCACGTGCGACATCCTCTCACTGTCGTCGCCAAGATTACTCTTATTCCGCTGGGCGCCTACAGCTTCACCTCGCTCGGATCTTGTAGGCGGTACAGAAGCGATTCTGAGCCGACACATGCTCGGGCTTATTCGGGTTGCCGAAACGGCTACTGTAGCGTGTCGCGTGGTCTTCTGGACGCGTCCGCTCGTTGTATCTACAGTACCAACATGCCAATCTGAATCTTCAAGTGAGGGCCACCAGACTTCTTCTATCACAATACCGAATGACCACGATGGACAAGTGATGGACAAGTGACTGCATAAGTAATAATAATGGCACTGGTGCCCAGCTTGGGTCAACTGAAGGCATTGCAACTTAAATATCTAGCATTCCTGACTGGCTCGGCAATTACAGGGACCAAGGCTGCTCTGCAAGTTGCCTTGAGCAGAAGCCTCGGAGGTGATGTCCCCAATGCAAGCAGGAGAATTGTCAGCGTAGACATGGGCATTCGAAATCTGGCGTATTGTGTCGTCGATGCCAAGCAATCAGCGGAGGCCGGGAAGCCATCACAAGTACTCACAGTCTCGACATGGACACGAAGAGATTTACTGACTCCTACGGCGGCGGAAATTAGTCCCCTACAAGAAGAGCCGAACCTTGGCAAGACTGGCAAACAGAAGCTTGACACGGAAGCCTTTGCTCCCCCTCAGCTAGCGAAGACCGCTCACAATCTGGTCAAGAGCCTGCTGTCCCACCAGCCAGATGTCATTCTGATTGAGCGTCAGCGCTTCCGTTCAGGTGGTGCGGCCGCTATCCAAGAATGGACCGTTCGTGTGAACATGCTCGAGAGCATGCTTTGGGCGTCTTTGGAGACCCTGAGAGCTTCGCATCTGAGTCCTGATACCTTCCCAAAGACACTTGCCATTGCGCCAAAACGAGTCGCCGAATTCTGGCTCTCCGGCCAAGAGCCAGTTGTGACATCTTTGCAGCATGTCCTCGCACTTGGAGTATCTCCATCTACCAAGCAGCGTCCCGCTCGCACTAAAATCGAAAAGAAAGACAAGGTAGATCTGGTGCAAAAGTGGGTCGTGGGTGCTTTTAATGAAACCGACACGAGGCTCCACTTTGACGCTCAAGCTGCTGAAGTTGCAAAAGCTTTCAGCAAGCAAAACAAGCGAGGCGCCAGGAAGATTGCAGGAGGAAAGCTGGATGATCTGGCAGATTGTCTCCTGCAGGCATCAGCGCACCTGCAATGGGAGGAAAATGCATTGCTGCTGCGTAAAATTTTGCTGAATCCGCAATCCTGATGAGATCCTTCGCCGTAAGCGACCTCACCCCCACGAATCGGATCGATCTCTGCTCAGGAGCTGAGACAGATGCTTTCACCTGGAATGAGCGCTGCTACAGCGTTGCTACCCTATCACACTCTGTTGCCAGTGAACAGGATCACCGAGAGCGTCAATGAGGAACAACTTTGCTGAATCTGGCCATGAGACGACCGGAAGATGGCACCCGCAGTAGCTGCGACCTGTAGCTTGGCATGAGTCTCGCAGTCGAGATCCACCGAAGATGTTTCTGACGCGGAACATCTAGATCAATCGCGAATCCCGAGCAGAATCCACGCCCTACCTGCTTGGTATCATCCTCGATGCCGTCAATACCCAAATTCTACAAGGGCTGGGTAATCGCCTAGTCGGCAGTTGCAGCCGGACTCTTCGAGAACTGGCTTCTCGTGGCAGGCTGCAGTCCCTGGTCTGTATCGTCCCTACTGGTGTCTACTTCGCGAAGCAGGGCTGCACCTGCTCCTCCTCGCCACGGTTTTCGAGAAACAAGACAAGATCAGGCGGCTCACTCGCTGATGGCGTGGCGACAAGATGACTAGCTGAGGCAGCCCCTACCACTCGCATGGCCTGTATCGCACGGAAAGCCTTGCACGCATCACAAGAGGATTGATTCAAATTGCCACATGAGAGGCTGGTGGACCCATTACCCTCGGATGCAGTATAGATCTCATCCACCAAGGCCTGAAGTCCGAAATCAACTTGGCCAATACAAAACGCTCAATCGTCCCTCTTGACAGCATAACGCGCAATAACAAATTTAGCGGCCACCATCGCGAACGAGCAAAGAAGCTTCGCCAGCTCAAGGTTCGTCGCTTGCGTGACATTAAGTGTCGGTCCCGCCCAGCCAGAGCACTACGATGCGGGCTTCTTTGCAGAATCCGATCCAGCCGGTTCCTCAGGCTGGCAATTGCCGAACTACCACACACTCTCCGAAAGAAACTCCGAGCGCTCAGGGGACGCGGAGTGTCGGGATCACGTCTTCATTAGACGCTTGAGACTGAGAGCTCAAAGACGTGCGAGCAAGAGGAATTTCGTCAGAGGAATTGGGTTTGTGGATTTTGGAAAGGCATAATACGATACAATATGTCTGGATCGATTGGTCGATCGTATTACGTTTTCCACAGGTCGTTCTCTGCACAGTCAAGGAATCAATATGGTCATCGCAGCAGAATGTCCCCTGAGACTTGTCACAGGATGTCTTGTCCTTGCTGGTGTGCATATAGAGAGCATGAATGTATCATATTGCGCCGGACGCCTATTCTGTGCAAGAATC
This sequence comes from Cercospora zeae-maydis, assembly GCA_023512815.1. NCBI lineage: Eukaryota > Fungi > Ascomycota > Dothideomycetes > Mycosphaerellales > Mycosphaerellaceae > Cercospora > Cercospora zeae-maydis. Next base: position 3,928,622 of record JAKLWY010000001.1, on the reverse strand, counting down.
GACTTTTCCCTCCCCCCGTTTGTCGCTCTCGTCCTCTGATGATGTAAGGTGAGTCTTGGCGCGCGTGGCTTCGCGTCACTTTCGCGACACCGGCTTCACTTCACTCGGACGTCAGGCGTCCCATCATTTGCCCTGTCATACCCTGAACGAGTCATCGCAAATCCCAATACATGAGGAGTCGCTTCCGGCTCCCCGTGCGAGCCCATCTTTTCCAAGAAAGATCGAACCTGCAATCAAGACAATTTGTGACACAAGCGAAAAGAATGGCTTCTTCATCAACGACAAATGGCCCGGAGACCCCAGCACCCAAACCTCCTCTCAAATTCGCAGATGTCTGTATTTTACCCACCAATCTCACCATGACACTATCTATGTCGAAAATTATCTCTCTGACCCATCTCTCACTACCAGATCGGCATCAACCTATCCGACCCCATTTTCCGGGGCATTTCGCACGGCAAACGCTCCCACGAAGACGATCTCATGCACATCATTTCGCGCGCCCGCGAGGCCGGCGTCCAAAAGATGATGATCACCGGCTCCGACCTCAACGAATCGCGCGGCGCCATCGAACTCGCAGAAGAATTTCCGGGCCTCTGTTTCGCCACCGTCGGCGTGCACCCTTGCTCTGCGAAATCGTTCGATTCGTATCCGGCGGGCCCGGAAGCGATGTTGCGGGATTTGAAGGCTTTGGCGATCGAGAGTCGCGATCGAGGGACGGCGACGGCGTTTGGGGAGGTCGGGTTGGATTATGATCGGTTGTTTTTGAGTGATAAGGAAACGCAGTTGAAGTATTTTGCTTGGCAGTTGGATGTGGCGACGGAGTTGGACATGCCGTTGTTCTTGCATTCGAGGGCTGCGGCGGAGGATTTTGAGAGGATGTTGAAGGACAGGTTGGAAAAGCTGCCGAAGAGAGGGGTTGTGCATTCTTTCACGGGCAGTGTGGAGGAGATGCGGGGGTTGGTGGAACTCGGGTTTGACATCGGAATCAATGGGTGTAGTATGAAGACGGAGGAGAATTGTGCGGTCGTCAAGGAGGTGCCATTGGAGAGGTTGCAGATTGAAACGGACGGGCCGTGGTGTGAGATGAGGCCGAGCCATGCGAGTGCGAAGTATTTGAAGGGTGAGGAGGTTCCGAAGCTACCAAAAGCGGTGAAGAAGGAGAAGTGGGCAAAGGAGTTCATGGTGAAGGGGAGGAATGAGCCTTGTGCAATCCCACATGTGGCGTATGCTGTGGCGGGAATCAAGGGTATCACGGTGGAGGAAGTGGCCGAAGCGTAAGTTGAGAAGATCCATTCTTTGATCGCAAGCTAATCAAGTCACAGAGCATGGAACAACTCTTTGCGCATGTTCGGGCTCAAAGATGCGCCTTCCACTTCCCAATAACCCTCAAGCCCGCTTTCAGTTAACTGCAAGTCTTCCAAGCTCACTGAACGTGTAGATATAGATCACACACAGGCCTTAGCTGTTCCAGCAGATGCAGTTCCATATCGACGCGGCGATCCGCTACTTCCAAGAGTCTCGTTCGCCAGAAGTGTGGACACATTCGAAGAGCCTTCAGCCTCGTGGTGTGTTCTTGCCTAGGCGCTTATTAGCCAGTGCTCAGGAAGCACCTAGGTTGTGACCAAAACGGTTCTGAAACTCGCCAAAAAAGTCGTATGCCCCGTGCTCTGTCGGGACCACGCTAGGACGATCCTCTGGTACAAAGAGCGATTGATGCTCGGTCACCTGCATATATTCAACTTCATCGTCATCGATTGTGGTAGGCTGGATTCTCGGTCTCTTGGTCAGTAGCTCTGGGAGTGGCTTCTCGGTAAAGCCTTGGTCATCGTCATCGATGCAGAGTATAGTCTTCGCCAGGTTTGGGATGATTGGGCCGCGATTGATGGGGCCTCCTTCTGCCTCCATGATCTCTTGCTTCACTTGCATTGTCTGCGCGTTCTGCTCGCGGTCACGAACACTTCGATTATCGTACCTCTCGAGCCATAGCGGAACTCATAGACAGCGTCCGGACCGTTTTCCAGATCGACGGGTTCGACTTCCGACACAGCAGCTGCTCCTCTGTCTGGGATGGCATCGCCGAACCCTACGCTGTGGCTGAGTGATTTGCCCTTCAGGTCAACCTCATCCAGACCGTGTATGCTCCTGTCCTGGAAGTCGCCATCTGGAGTGGGAACAACTAGGCCTTGCTTGCGAACATGGTAGACGCAGATCCTCACTTTGCCCAGCTGCTCGAGCTTCTCCTTTTCTGCATCGCTCCGAACACCCCGTGCGGCTGCCGTAGTTGCGTCGATAAGCTTGATGACTTTGAAGTGATACGGTAGCACGCTATCTGCAGTGATGTACTGGCCTTTGGAGATGCACGTCGTGCCGTTGGCATAGTGACTTTCGATCATGGCAGGATCGATCAGCAGAGAATCCACATCTTCGCCGTCAACGGCTATGTGGAAAGCAATGCCGTAATCACCGCGTTCGCTGGCTGGTCTTTCGTAGCCGGCATACGAGTCTGGTTGTAGGCCATGCGCGTCTGCGTCAATCTGGAAGGGAACAGTGTCATCTTCATTGCCAAGGTCAGAGCCAGAAGGCGACTCGATGTTGGTAGATGGTATTTCGATGTAACGAAGCACGTGGTTGCGTTGAGGGCCTTCGTGATCGGGTGTCGCTTCCCGATCTTCGTGTTCGTGGAGTGAGTGGCCATTGACGACGATTGTCACAGGCATCTGCGGAAACGAAGGGTGAATCGCCATGGTGGTGACTTGCTCTCGATGAGGCAGTAAACAGTCTGTTAGTCTGGATACGAGTCTTGCTGCAGGATAAAGCCGGGATGTTTAGTGGGGTTGGGAGAAGTTCGCAGAAGAGTGCGTGCTGGAAGAAGTTGTGAAAAGTTGAGCAATTGGATTAGGAGTGACGACCAGCTCATTTGAAAGTGAACTTCGTTTACAGACCACGCGTCGCAACGCATTCGGAAAAAGAGTAAGGTACTGTGAATGCTTCACTTTAGTGCATTTGTGGCATCGCTCTCGTGCATTGAGCAGCGTAGCGGCGTTGCACCCGTCGAATCCGAGTTCGCAGCTCTCACTTCGGTGCATCAGTCGGCTGCGGCTTCACCTCATCACCATCGACCATATACCAACTACCCTCGGTTTCTCTCGGAGCAAGGACGTTCTCGACGGCGTTTCTGCGGCGATCAGAGACGGTCCCGTCAATTTCGAGACCACGACGCAAAGCCAAACTCAGAAGGCCGGCTCCTGGCTGAGGCAGTCTGCCTTCAACCTCCTCCTCGGCCTCCCCTTTCACCGGCCCCAGCTTGACCTCGTTGGGTGGAAGCGGTCGGTCCTCCTTTGGCAACACACCCAAGGCATCGAGCATTTCTGCAGCTGCTGTTAATTCAGATCAATAATGGGGAAAGTGCAAGCAAGCTTACCAAGAGTGCGGTAGTGGTAGACGAATGTCACGGCCTTGTTCTCATCCCCACCTGCGGCGTCGACATTCCAAGTCGTGACAGGGGCCACCATTTCTGGCGCAGTGAATCTGTAGCAAGTCAATTGTCCGAAATGAGCAGAGTCTTCGAGAATACGCTCACCTCACGAGAAGGCCTCCAGCCTTATCCTTGATGGCCTTCTGCTTCTTGTCACTGATCTGCACAGTTTGTGAAGACCGCCGTCCGAAGTCCACAGGCTCCTTCTTGTTGACATGGCAGATGATGATCTTGATAGTACCCAGTTCTTCGATGTCATTGGTATCCACGCCGGCGGTGGTATTTTCGATGTTTGAGGCAGCGGGATTGGACGGTGGTGCATGGGCAGAAGGTGAAAAACGCGAGATTGTAGCGGCAGCAGGCGAGGGTGCGTCAACTGAGCGTGAAGCATGCGAGAATGTAGCGGAGTTTCTGGAAGAATTGGCAGTGGATGCTGAGGCCGGATGTGGGCCCACTGAACCTGCCTCAGAAAGTGGTGGAGCAACATCAACCCATGAATTCGCACCGGACGAGGAATAGGAAGGGATGTAATCAGAATATGAGACATCTGGAGTCCTGCTTGATCTGCCAGCGGCACGAGGACGCATCGATAAAGAGGCACTCTTGCGCTCGACTGAGTTCTGTCAGCACCTTGCGCTCTCACCGAACTTCGGGCCGGCAAACTCACCAACTTCAATCTGCTGCTCTCGTGAAGCAAACTGGTACCTGCGCAACATGTTGCTGCTCACCATTTTGCCACGGCTCTTGGCACTTCCTCCATCTCTCGCGTTCCAAGTCGAAGCATCGAGCAAAACGCCGTCGACATATTTTCCATCCACGTAGAACTGAGCTGCCAGAGAAGATCCCGCGAAGGAAGCCTCTGGAGAGGCGAGAACATGGATTTCGAAGATTTCGTTGGCCATAGCCTCAATCATGTAACTCACGGTGCGCTCCGGATCCTGGATGTCATCGTCGCGATACTCTGGCAGGGCTTGACCGTGAATCCGAACGCTGACTGAGACACCTGGGAGTTCCTTGATGATCGCCATGGCGTGGCGGTCTGCTGTGCAAAGTTAAAGGTTGCGATTGTGTTGGCAGACAAGTGCTGGAGGGGCTCGTATATGAAGACAGACATTCCATTTGTTTGCCGGCGCAATAGGCTGCCGAGACACCACCAGAATGGAGAGAGGATGCTCGGAGAAGTTGCTTCAGCAAATACGCGCTCAAACCAATGCTCTTTGTCCGAGCAGACGCACTTCAGACATGCAACACCACGTGGGGACGCAGTGGTGGACAGTGGGTCCTCGGGCCTGAAAGTCGGCTGATAACGTTCAGCATATCATTCCACGATATGTACATATGAACACGGTGAAAAGTGGTGTCCTATTGTAGCATCCTCACTCGTCAGAACGCCGATACACGTATGCCGCTTCTGACCTCGGCCCTTTCCTCTACTTCCTGTACCACATCCTCGTAATCTTGGTATGTCTCATCTTCTTTTGCAGCTGGAAAATGCCGTACATGAGTGCTTCGCTTGTGGGTGGACAGCCTGGCACATAAATATCCACTGGCACAATTCGGTCACAGCCTCTCGTCACTGAGTATGAGTAGTGGTAGTATCCTCCTCCATTCGCGCATGAGCCCATTGAGATGACCCATCGCGGGTCTGGCATTTGGTCGTAAACCTGTCGTAGAGCGGGGGCCATTTTGTTTGTCAGAGTTCCTGCCACAATCATGACATCTGATTGACGGGGAGAGGCACGGAAAATGATGCCGAGGCGATCCTGATCGTATCGCGGCGTGGAAAGGTGCATCATCTCGACGGCGCAGCAGGCGAGTCCGAAGGTCAATGGCCAGAGCGAGCCTTGACGTGCCCAGTTGGCGATGGAATCGAGTGTGGTGCTATTCCCTCCTGTCAGCTCCGGCTCACAATTCTCCTGGCATACCATGCTTACAGAGCATATTGCACAGCGCTTTTGTTGCCCTCTTGACTAGCCAAAGGCACCTCCTGGTCCATCTTCTTGCTCAACGCCTTCATGCTCGGTGGCGGGCCAGGGTTGCCCTTGACGTTCCCTGCGCCGTACCCTCGGACAGGAGCGACCTCGTGTGCTGAATTCTTCGTGGACTGCGATATCGAGGCTACTGCGACCTTGAACGGCGTAAGGGCGGTCATGGGCTTGGCTGGGGGGAACTGTCAGTAAATTTGCCCGGACGGCCGGCGCGAGGCATTGAGGGCGTACCGCGCAGCGCCAATGCTGCCTGCCGCGACGTCGCAAGCATATTGACCGGTGTGAGAAGGGAACGGGAGTGGAGTGGAGTGGAGTGGAGAGAAGGGCGGCGACCAGAGGAGTGAGGGTGGTGTTGGTACAAAGGGAGCTGGGTGGTGGCGACGAGGTCAAGTCCCATCGTCAACGACGGACAAGCCTAACCAGATCTGTTGGCCTCAGGCACCAACTCTCCAAAGTCACCGTCGTGGCTGGCTACTAGCAACGGTAGCTTTGGGCTAGCAGGAAATGCTTAAACATGATTTCGGACATCTCGGAATCATTGAGAACCTGGACGTATCTACGATACATAGCATTGAAGGCCTTGTAGCCTTGTTTCTGAGTTGGTCGATGGTCAGCATGCACCGGCGATTCCTGTTTGGCTGATCGCCCGGGAGCGGAGGTCGGTCGTACGTTTTCCCGGAAGCTCACCCACGTCTCCAATCACAACAACCGAAGTTCACACCCACGCAGCACGATCAATTGAGGAGCTCACTACGCACAACAGCCTGGAACCCCGAAGTGTCAGATCGCAGGCGTGTGCATATCAAGAAGCACAGGACACCATTATCATGGATCGCGCACCTGCCATCGCCGCCATCGGCATAATCGGCCGCAGCAACAATCCTTTACACATTGCTCTATTCCCAGCAACAGGTCCGGCACACTCACCATATGCCAGTGAGCGAGATCAACTAGAATACCACATGATACTCAACTCGTGTTTGGACATTTTCGAAGCACGAGTACCTGCCAAGACGGTGGGTCACGACTTCGGACTTCTTCACGCCCTGGACGAGCGGATAGCCATGTATGGCTGGCTCCTCAACACAGGAATCAAGCTCGTGATTGGTGTAGACATGGAAGGACGACAGGCCAGGAGTCCGGAGGAGGCGAAGTTAGGAGTACTGGGGCTGAAGAATAGTGATCTTGCACCGGTGAACACTTCGGCTGCAACATCGCGAGTGCTGGAGCTGACTCTCTCACTAGGCCTTCCAAGCTCTGCAGACCGCTTATGCCAATTTGCTCCGAAACCCTTTCTATGTGCCTGATGACCATGACCCCAAGACAGCAAAGCAGAAGGGAAACATGCAGATTGAAAGCCCGCGTTTCATCAAAGAAGTCGACAGGATTGGCAAGGTTTGGTTTCCGGGGATGACTGCAATATAACTGCTCGAGATGCTCTGGTGGTCTCTTCTACTTATGAGCTGAGCGAACAGGCTTTCGATTCTGCCTTGACTTCTCCCTATTGCTTGGCGCTGAGACTCTTGTATGGATGGCCGCCCCACTCGCGCCGAATTACCGACTTATCGGGACTACAAGCGTTCAATCTGCTCTAGTCCACATCTTTTCCTCAAAGAAATCTCGCTGTGGCATGCAGGACACGCATGAAGAGTGAAAGAATGCTCAATCGCCTCCTCCCAGTGAGTGCAAAGAACCTTGCAGGATGTCGCGGACGTTGTTCGCGAGAAAATTCGGTCGATGAAGAGGACCGAGGCGCAGCACATCCACAAGATGTCCATCACGCTGAAGGCTGGCAACTATGGCCTTTAGCACCGCATCGTCGTCGCTCTGGATCAGGTCGAGGCGGTCCGTGACGCGAGATTGACTCATGATGAAGTTCGCGAGGTGGGAGAGTTGAGCACGGCTAAGGAGCCTAAGCACGGTGATGCACCGTGAACATAGTCAAAAAATAAAAGCAGAGACATGCATATACACTATAGAGACTGCGGAGTTTATAGAGAAGTACAACACATCTGCAGTGCCGCCTTACTTGCTAGTTAGGCTGTATATCCCTATTCCAGATACGTTATGGCAAGACTCGGCTCAAGACTTTAATGCCGCATTGGCTTCACGGTGGGCTAGGAAAATTGATTACATTGTGCACAAGGATTCGTTTAAGATGCTTCTGTTCCAAATCTCCTACAAAGTCGTATTAAACTGATATGAAGGTGTGCCAGTGCTGGCCTAGTTTACAAAGCGCTCAGGTTTCGCCTCTGTCGACTGGTCTGCGTCGAGTATTGTGTGCGCCACGAAACAAAAGCATGGCTAAATCTCCTCGCCGTCAACGCACTAGTGAGGCATACCACCGCCAAATCCGCCAGCACCAGCGTGAGTGAAAGGGCCTGCAGCGCTCATGAACTTGCCATTGCTGTTCATACCGGCGGCAGGACCAGCAGCACCAGCAGCACCAGGGGCGACAGGAACAGCAGCGCCCTGGGCGACAGGAGCAGCAGCGTTCTGGGCGACAGGAGCAGCACCGCCCTGGGCAACAGGAGCAGCAGCGTTCTGGGCGGCAGCGTTTGATGCAGCGCCGGTATTAGTCACAGCGTTCTCGGCAACCTGGCGGGCAGCGATGGAACCAGAGCCGACGGCGGCCGCAGGAGCATCAGCGGCCTGGTTGGCCGTGTTTCCAGTAGCGCCGACTGCATCCGCAGGTGAATTGGAAATCTGGTTGGCCGTGTTCTCGGCAGTGCCACCGACCGCAGCTCCTGCTGGTGCACCTGCACTCGAGAAAGCGCTTGCCATGTCCATGGCTTCCTTCATAAAGGGCATAAAGGCCGCGAAATCAGGCGCTTGGCGGGCAGCGATATGAGCACCGCCGGCCGCAGGCGCGGGAGCCTGCGCGGCCTGGCCAGCACCATTCATAGCAGTGCCAGCCGCATCCTTAGGAGCATGAGCAGCCTGACCAGCACCGTTCTTGGCAGTGCCAGCCGCATCCTTAGGAGCATGACCAACCTGGTCAGCACCGTTCTTAGCAGTACCGGCCGCATCCTTAGGAGCATGACCATCCTTAGGAGCATGAGCGTCCTTAGCGTGACCAGCCTGGTCAGCTCCGTTCTTAGCAGTGCCAGCCGCATCCTTAGGAGCATGAGCAGCCTGGTTAGCACCGTTCTTAGCAGTGCCGGCACCAGCCGCAGGGGCATTGGCACCCTGGCCAACGGCCTTGTTCGCAGTACCGGCTCCGTTCACAGGAGCATTGGAGAGGTCGCCTCCGGACTGGGAGGCAGTGTTTGATCCCTGAGACTTGTCATGGCCATCGACGGCTTCGCGCTTCACCGGAAGCAAGCCTCCAGCCACGTTCTTGACAGCGTCGACAGGGTTTATTCCAGCAACGTCGACCTTGGAACCTGATACGACGGCGGGGACTGGATTTGGGACAACAATGGGAAGCGTGGCACCAGCGCTATATTCATGAGGGCCATACTCCTGAGGGCCATACTCCTGAGGGCCATACTCATGAGGGCCATACTCATGAGGGCCATACTCATGAGGGCCATACTGATCAGGCTGAGGTGGCTGAGGAGCAGGTGGAGCAGGTGGAGGTGGTGGACCCGACTTGTACTGCCCATAAGCTCCTGGGTGACCATTCTGACCTTCATAAAACTCCGGGGCCTGATTCGTATAAGTGGCAGCACAGTCAATGCCATGCAACGAGATGGAGTGACGAGCTTACCTGTGCCAATGGAGCAGGAGCGGCCGCGGCGCCGGCGACAAGGCCAGAGAGCGCGAAAGCTGCGGTTCCGAACTTCATATTGACGATGTGGAGTGATCGGTTGTGGAACTTTGAACGAGTGTGGTGCAGGTAAATGGACCTGCTAAGAAGAGTTGCTGTAGAGGTTGTGGAAGCTGTGGAAGCTGTTGATCTGCGGTTCTCGAGAGGGTGACTAGTCAGTATTTGTAGGAATGGCGAGAGAACGCAATGTCCCAGCGAGCGATATGAATAACTGAGTTGCAATCAAACTTCCCACAGTGCTCGACGTGACACAATTAGCAGCGCAGACAATCTGCGCTGAGGAGACCAACTGGGGGCAGGTGCAGGCCAGCCCAGACAGTCGGTGACGATGGCCGTGCGAGGCTCCAGTCAACGCTGTGCGATGTCGTTTCATGCTTCATCGACGAAACTTAAAGCCAAGCTTGCCGTTTCTCATCATTGCGAACGCTGTTTCACGTTGTTAGAACCTTTGACAACAGCCTAGACACCCAGCGAGAAAGCAAATCTCTCTTGAAACTGGTCTCGCCGCGTCCGCGCGATCAGACAGATGAGTCTAGCTCGATGACGTGTCCGTAGAATGATCGCCAAGGAGCGTTGTTTAATAGCGCGGTGGATTCCATTTCGCAAGCCATATGCTGGTCTGCTTCACTCTACTGGCGCCCACAATTAGTAGCTGAATTTGAAGCCTCCATTCGCACAGACAACCGATCCAGTGCACCATGCGCTATCTGGAGTACAGAGCATTGCCACGACTGGACGAACGTTAGCCAGGAAACTCTGAAAGACACTCTCTGTGAACTTTACCTCCGGCGATCTCATAGTCGTATGCCTATACCCAAAAGTCAGCAAATATATATCGAAAATTGTAATCACAACTTACTGGTCTTCCTCCAGCAAGTTCAGCATTGTCAACAAGATCCTTGCGATCGATCTCAGGCCTGATCGCGGCAAGAGGAGTGTTCCTCGTCCAGCCAGCCATCTTTGCTTGGAACTCGGGCGTTGTACCGGCGTACATATCGGTAGCAACTGGTCCAGGATTTACAGCATTGACAGTGGCACGCTCACTGAGCTCTCTGGCCCAAGTCCTCGTCATAGCTTCCAGTGCCGCCTTTGTTCCCCCGTACATGCCATCTCCATTGAAGCCAAGACTTGAGCTCACACTGCTCAAGTTCACAATTCTTCCGCTTCGGTCATGAGGCAAATATTGCACTGCTGCCTTGATGAGGAGCAGTGGTCCTCTAACATTGACGTGATACAGCCAATCGAACTCTTCTGCTGTGCAATCCTCGATGTTCGTCTTGCTAGCGACACCTGCGTTGTTTACGATGATATCGATCTGGAACTTTCCGCTCTTCGGGTGAGCAAAATTATTCTTAGCAATGTTGATGATATGTGCTGGGCCATTGACGTTGCCCATGTCTGCCTGAACAGACAGAGTTTGGATGCCATGCTCCTCCTGGAGACGCTTGGCAAGCTCCTCGGTCTTTGCACCGCTTTTGTCAGAGGTGTAATTCATGACGAGGCTGGCGCCTTTCGATGCTAAATTCTCGCATATCGCTGCACCAATTCCTCTCGAGGCGCCCGTGACGATGGCAATCTTGCCTTCGAGGACCCTCCAGCCTCCGCTTTGAATGTTGGCTGTGGACAGACCTTTTGTGGTGCTTGGTTGAGACATCTTGTACAGTGGTCAATACAGCTAGTCCAGTGTGTTGAAGGGCGGGAGCAAGAGGATATGACATGACGTGTGGTGGGTCCTGCATCGGAGCATTTCGTGCCGAGCCCGTGGCCTGAGGCATGAATGGTGGAGCTGAACTGGACGGCTGGGAGCAGATTACAAGTCTACAACACCGCTCCTCCACCGACGTAAGAGACTCAACGGCGAGAGAAGCCCCTATCAGAATGCAGTGCTCCACGATCCGTATAAGACGGAACTCCACTCGTCCATGCATAGTGATGCGAAGACGGTGGCCCTGCTCCCCGAACACCACGAATCTGTGACACTTGCGGATCCCAATTTCGTTGAGTGCTTGAAGCCGGTGGCAGTGTGACCCTGCCTTTACTGGGTGTCTGCGAAATGTTCACTTGTGCACGGGAGGAAGATGCCACTGGTGGGCGAGGAGCAGGGCGAGAGGACCACAGCGAGCCCGACATGTGGTCTGACCCGCGCCGTGCATCTTCGGGGTGATTTTGATAAGCCGCAACCCCCGTCGGATCGGGTCGTTCATCTGAATGGGTTGCGTCACAATAGGCATCGCTCCAGAAGCCTTTGTTCCTAGACTCACGTCTGTTGGCAGACACTCGTGATGGCAGCACAAAGTCGTAAGATGCTGGTGCTTCTGACCTAGCTGCGTCAACGTGGTTCGCTGCCCGAGCATCTCTCCTGGGAGCTGATTCCGGCATTCGTGCGGTGTCACTCTTGAAGAAGGGGCTGATCACTGAAGCAGCTGGCTGCGGTGCGATAGGATGCGGGTGCGCCACATCACGTTGAATGGCAGGCTGGCGAAGGTCTGGCCGCTGGGTCTGTCGGGCCCATTGTGGTGGCGGACGGCCAGGCGAGTGAGCTCGAGCAACCGGCCCAGAACGCTCGATCGGGTCGACATACGACGAGCCTTGATTTGCAATGCCCAGCCTTTGTTCGCTTGCTGCCGGGTTCGTATGCCGCACCTGTTCCATAGACGCTCCGAAGTATTGTGCAGGACCGTGCGGCGAGTATGGATTGGCGGAGGCGTGACCCAATGTTTGAGACCGATGCGAATCCTGCGCCCGAGTGTATGGCGGCGGGGCGAGATGCATGGCTCGGTCGCTGGGCCGCTCAAAAATCCCATTGTAAGGTCTCGACTGCGTGCTATCGTTCAAATTCATGGAGTGCAAGTCAGGTAGCGAGTTCAGATGCTCTGATCCTGGCACGTGATCGTCATAGCCACTCGCACTAGCTCTTCCATGCGGTACTTCGTGCTGCAAATGATGCTGTTTGCGTTGGCGCGCTTTTTCCGGAAATTGTCGCACCTGAGGTCGAGTCAAAGTCGCACCGTGATGCTTCGGTGCTTCAGACTTCTGTTGCTGCGAAGCTCTCGGAAGCGGCAGTGGTGGAGGGGCCATTGCTTGACTGTCGTCTTGTGCGAGCTCCAGCACTATCTGCTCATCGTCTGGATACGCCTCATAGTCTGCACGCTTGCGCTTTGCCGATGAAGTGTGATGTTTTTCGTCGACTGCTAGCATCAGCAAGCGATGGCTCTCAGCACGACCACGGGACCTACCCAATGTGGTCGAAGAGTCGATCGGTCGCGGCGCGGCAGCTCGGGGATTCTGTGGAGAAGCAATGGCCTCAAGGCCATATGTCTTCATCTCAACGTGATACCCGAGGTTTTTCAGCTCTCGTCGCATCATTTGAATATCGCTGCCTTCGTCAGTGCTGACTCGTGTACGTGGTGGGTCAGACTCACCGGGCCATTTCTGCAACAGCACCCATATAGTGTCGAATTTGGACTTTGCGGGCCTCCCAGCCTGACAACTTCTTTTGCAGTTCTTCATCGCGTTCCCGGAGAGCTTCGTAGTCGGCTTGCAACTTGCGATGCTGCTTGCGCTCTTTGTGCAAAGTGCTCTCAACGGTGCGACGCTTACGATCTGCGGACTTCCAACGTTTTGTGACTTCCTGGGAATAGCTTTTCATTCGACTGTATTGAAACTGCGGAACAGTCAGTGCTGTATACACACGGAGACAAGTTTGACTTGCGCGCAGAGCTTCCACGCCGGGGTCATTCCCATCCAATGAGACGGGAGGGCATTTGACATAGTCACTGGGGATCGCCGGGTCGAGTTTGTCGTCTGTCAAGCCACGAATGCCGTAGAGATTGCGAACTTCATGGCTGTTGTCCGCTCGAACGCATATCGGGCATATGGCTTGTGGAGGCTGATCCCTCGAATGGAACGGAACGCCTTTGCTGTCAGCTCTTATCTGAATGCCTTCGCGCCACGTCAGGCTTACCTCCACCTTCCAGATGGCGCCCACAGAAGACATGCACGCAGTCTGCGATCCACAGCTTTACGCCCATTCCATCGTCAGTGTCTGAGTGCGAGTTTGGATTGTCGACATTGGCAGGATACAGTTCCGAGACGGTTGCCTGGCAGACACCGCAGCTGAAGATAATTTCTTCGAGAGCTGGAGCCAGATGTTCGCTCTCCACACTGCTGACGCGTGCTGGCGCCATTGCGCATAGAATGTCTCGTGTAGCTTGTGGTGTGGGGACAACGAGTATGAAAGTCAAAGTGTCGCGTGGACGTCAACCACATACGCGTCTCGCGTCCTTTGAGATGGGAAGGCGCGGCCGCTCCTACCGACTTACCTCCGAACGGAAATTCATCACTCATCACTTTGCACATGGGAAAGTTTGATATGTACAGTCTACACTTCTGCTGCACCTCCGACTCACGTCCGAACGCGCCTATACGAAAGTCCTGCAGGGGTAGCTGTTGCCATGTTAGCTCTGCTCTTCAAAGGAAGAGGGAAGGCCTTCGTCGGTACTTACTCTGGACCGTATGTCTGCTCCTCCTCCTTGACGAGGGAATAAGCGCCACTCTTGTTGTGTGTGCCCAAATGCCTGCTCGTGGGGAGCGGCGGCAATCCGTCTGGTCCCAGCACGTTTTTGAACACCTGCTTGTTCTTCTCAAAATATGTGCTCAGTCCTTTCTCCCCTTCTTCCTTCACCTCCACCAACTGCGTCTTGCCCGCATCCCCAATCTTGAGCGTGTCCTTTGGCGCCGCAGCCGAGCCCACGGTCAACAGCCCGACCACGTCCGACTGCGTCACCGTAGACAGCCGGGGGTAGGACCTCCGCACATCGCGCTTCCAGTATGGGTTCTCGGCGAGGTCAGCGGCGGGCACCGTCACAGGGTCAATATACTCGGTGGGGTCGTTCGCGCCCGGAGCCGGGTTGCGGAAGTGTGGGTTCAGAGGAACACCGCTCGATCGGCCGGGATCGAGGGCAAAGAACTTGTGTATCCGTCCCCAAATGCCTTGGGGCTGGAGCGTGTATTTCTGTTGCCCGGTTAGTGCTGGGACGGTGGTTGGGAAGGACGTGCAGGGCGCACATTGAGCTGTGTTGCTTTCGCCACCTTCGATATGGCGTTCTTGGGCGCTGCTGTCGCCATTTTGGAGCGGAGATGGTGCAGGGAGCGGAGAGGTCGTCTGCGATGTGGACTGCTGGCGGCGAGGTCACATCAATGGCAAGCTGTGTGATTGGTGGTGGTCTGCGAGTTTGCGTGTGAGCTGCTGAGACAAGCCACGGCTGCACTTGCTGCCGATGGTTGGTTTTGGTTGCACCACAGACAAACTCCACCTCGAAGCGTGGAACTACTGCCTGACGGGCCTTCTGATTCTCCGGAACTTAAGTACACCATCTCCCAACGGCGGACAGTCCCAACACGCACCACTGTGTATGTTCTTCCGCGCCGACACCGACATGAGGACTGTGAGCACGCGACGATGCCAGCTGATGTGGCCGCCGGCAAGGCCTTCCGAAACACCGCCAATCCACCTTGCTCGTCGTCCGATGTCCCTTCATCTTCCTCGGACCACCTTCGTTCGTCAACAACAACACCAGCTGCCGATCTGGATGAATCTATCGAGCTAGGCGACATGCGCCACGACCACATCGACTCGGACGCGAATCAGCCGCTGATATCAGGCCCGGGACATGTGTCGCATCCCACCGATTCTCGCCCACCACTTCACCTCACCCTCCGCCTCCGCAATGCAGGACCGGTGATACGCTTCCTCACACTGTCCGCAGGGATATCTGGACTCCTCTTTGGCTTCGATACCGGTGTCATTAGTTCCACGTTGGTCTCGATCGGCACCGACCTCTCCGATCGGCCTTTGACCACAACCGATAAGAGCATTGTGACTGCCATCACTTCACTCTTCGCTTTGCTTTCTGCACCAAGCACCGGCTTCTTCGCAGATCGCTATGGCAGGAAATCTGTCATATTTGTGCCAGCTATGCTGTTCGCTCTCGGTGCCGTGATCCAAGCCGCGGCTACTCATGTCTGGACCATGGCCGCCGGGCGGGCACTTGTTGGTGCTGCCGTAGGAGTCGCATCTGGCGCAGTGCCCTTGTACATCACTGAGCTGGCACCCGCCGAGTTACGTGGACGACTCGTCACGATACAGTCTCTCTTCATCACTGGTGGGCAAGTTGTTGCATACCTAATCGGATGGGGATTTGCAGCCCTACCCCACGGTTGGCGGTACATGGTCGGGGTTGGCGCAGTACCAGCTTTGCTGCAGCTTGTTCTGCTCTTCCGAATGCCAGAGACGCCACGTTGGCTTTTGCAGTCAGGCAAAGACAGCAACGCACGCCAAGTGCTGCAAGACGTCTATGCTACACTGCCAGAGCCAGACAGGGATATCATCGTCCAACATGTACTCACCAATATACAAGCAGAGATTCAGGCCGAAGACAAAGCTCTGCAAGGCCTCAGCACGAGCAGTGCCGACAGCAACAGATTCCGCAATGCGACAAATGAACTCCTCACACTGCCTTCCAATCGCCGGGCCCTGATCATAGCTTGCATGCTTCAGGCGCTGCAGCAACTTTGTGGGTTCAATTCCCTCATGTACTTCAGCGCGACCATTTTTGCCATGGTTGGTTTCACGTCTCCGATCGGCACTTCGTTATCGGTAGCCTTGACCAATTTTGTCTTCACTGTCGTGGCCTTCGCTTTTATCGACACTGTCGGACGGCGGCGAATCCTACTCTGGACGATTCCGCTGATGGTTATTTGCCTTGTGGCTTGCGGCTTCTCGTTCGAATTCATTCCCACGAATGATTCAGAGACAGCAGGCGCGACTCAAGTGGGAAGCGCATTCTGGTCGATCGTACTCCTGTTCAGTCTAATTGGCTATGTCGCAGCATATGCAACTGGACTTGGCGTAGTACCTTGGCAGCAATCAGAGCTCTTTCCTTTGCGTGTGCGCTCTGTGGGGTCTGGTGCCAGCACTGCAGTCAACTGGAGTTCCAACTTCCTCATCGGTATGACATTCCTGCCCATGATGAATTACTTTGGTGCCAGCATGACCTTTGCCTCGTACGCTATGATATGCGCTTTTGGCTGGGTCGTGATTTGGAAGATCTACCCTGAGACGGCCGGCCTGGAGCTGGAAGGCATCAGCGAGCTCTTGCAAGACGGCTGGGGTGTGATTGATAGCACAAGGGCTTTTCGAGAGCGGAGACGGTTTGCGCTTGAACGTGAATACGTTGACAATTCTTAGATATTTTCATCCAACTAGCCGCACCTGGCTTGGAGTATCACGTGCACAGTCGGTCCCATGTTCAACGCACCCTTTGGCGAGACTCTAGATGGATGGCATTCGTGCAAAGTGCAACTCAAGCTACAGCCCGACCGGCAGAAGAACTTGGGCAAATGTCAGATGGTAAGGTTGCGAGAAAACTTCTGTGTTTGCTTTGCTGCTTCGCACTGGCTACGTTTACGCCCAATTACAGCAAAAGCGATGCAATGTGATCAGCGGATCGCTCAGACCTTCTTCCTGTCCCAATCAAACCCTCCCACTGTCTTCGTAAAAACGAGATATGGCTCCTTACCCATCACCCCTTCCTTGTCGCACTTTTCCATCAATGTCTTGAAATTATCTGTCTTGGTGTGGTCGTCTGCTCCCTTGCGGCTCGTATACCTGGGAGAATTAGGCTACATCAGCAACTGATGTCCTATAAGTCACGCCATAGGAAACGGGATGGAAAGGATGACGTCTGGAACGAAAGCTCGGCAAAACTCACGTCTCGAACATGTGCAAAGCAGGTTCTTTGGTGTCGAGTTGTTCGGTCATGAGATAGCGGGGAGTATAGTCTTCTTTCTCGTGCACGGCATTGATGTGGTCGGCCATGAGTTCTTTGAGCTGGTGAGAAGTTAACGATTGATCATTCGCGTATGACAGATTCTCGGCGAGTTCGAGGGGGGAAGAGTTACTTACACGCTCGATTTTACCTGGTGCAGGATAGAGAATGGCGAAGATGTGGGTTTCTTCGGGGTTCTGGAGGACGGACGACATGGTGCTGAAGTTTTCGAATGATAGTTTATGTGGACCAGTTGATCGATGACTTGTTGCATACGAATATTGGTGGAAGAAGTGACGTTGTGTTTAACCTCGGACAGAAGGAGCTCGGTCAGGTTGGAGCTGTTGGAGCTGCCTGTGGCTGTGGTGATGATCTTGAACTCTATTCACTTTGGCGTACCTGCAGCGCATAGAGAAACAGAGAGATCTGATCATGATTTTAACATGTTACAGTGGGGCACATGGGCACGAAGGGGATTTGTGCCAAGATTTGAAGTCGTTCAAGATATGGCAATGCTGCACAAGCATGTTCATCGCGTTCTCGGCCTAAGCGATTTCGCCTTCTTCTAACGCTCCGCCCCGTTGGCCTGAGAATCATGTGCGCCGCTGCTCACGACCTTGTACCAGCCTTGCAACTATCCGCAACCAGAATGTCAAAGCGGTGAAAGGAGCGATCTGGTACCGCTTGGCTTATCGCACCAAGGCCTTGCTGGAGTCAGAGGGGAGGAGTTCGAGACTGTGAGGAGAATGGTCAAGTGAGCTGCCGTTGTTGCATGGTTCCAAACTCTTGCTGATCTCTAACAGAGAGATGAGCTTGAAGGCCACCACGATTCATCGCGTTGGTGGCCCTTGGCCCGCGATGCACGGTTCGCCAGAGTCGCTCGCCGAGCAGAACTTACAGAGCCTCGAAATCCCAATAATCTTGTCACACGCTGGATCTCTGACCGACAAAGAGCAGGACATATTGCGGGACCAGAATTTCCACATTTCCAACACGCCAGAATCTGAGCTGCATTACGGCCATGGACAAGCGACTGGTCATCTTGTCTCAGATCAGGCTTTATTGGGCGTGGATACAGCTTTTACTTTTTCCGGAGATATCATCACGCAGGCGCGGATTTGGCTGCAGAAGGCCCGTGATACGAGCTTCCAGAAACAGCTCCAGGATACTGGACTGCTGCCGCGAGACACGCCGCTTTCAGCCGAGCAGGGGTTTCTCTTAGCCACTCGTCAAGAGGGTAAGGCACTCTGGCGTGATGATATCGGTGTGCTGAAAGTTGGTGCCAAAGCTGATACTGTCGTGTTCGATGGACATTCGCCAAATATGCTAGGCTGGACTGACCCAGTCGCCGCAGTCATGTTGCATGCCAATGTGGGCGACATTCAGGATGTCCTCGTCGATGGCCAGTTCCGGAAGAGGAATTCCAAACTCGTCCATGGGAAACACAAGTGGGAGGACATCAGGAAGGACTTCCTCGAAGTGGCGAACAGGGCGCAGAGCGTGGCTCTTGAAAATATGACCGAGATACCAGAGAAGCTGTGGGGGTTCTTCTTCCGGACTGGAGAGCTTGAAGCACAATCGACGATGAAGAAGTGATGGCATGATCCGCTTCTCGGGCCTGGACGGTTATCGTTCATTGATGGTGCTCGTCCGACGTGGCCTACCCGAGGCTTTGCCTCAAGGTTCCATGCGGTGAGTATTCAGACAATGCGTAACCTTACGTGTTCTGCCGAGTGAATGCGAGCTCCTATATAGGCGGCAGTACTGTCCGAATATGGCAATGCCGCAGCGAACATGTGCGGATGACCTCGTGAATGCCGGGTGGCGGAGCAGAGGTGATGATGGAAGACAGGCCGAGGGAGATGGGAGATGGATGCTTCGTGGGGAGGTTGAATCTCGGCCGGAATCAAGGCCCGACTGGCCGTTCCATGACAACACCCGGCACATACCACTCTCCCACATCACCTTCATATGCACACACACATTGCTATCGTTACGTCTTGGCGATCCTTGTTCCGTTGTCCTGGTGCAGATGAAGTGCCCGCAGCCCTGCATATCGTCTCCGCAAGCGCACCATTCACGACAAGATCCCAGGCTCGGAGGTCCATGGTCCGTTGAGTGCAACCACACGCCATCGTGGGGCTGGCTTGTAGCTCGATACAGCGCATGCGGACTCTACTCGGAGAATTAGCCTGAAGACTCGGTGAGCCGTGTACTTATTGACTGTCGCCTTTGCTGATTGTATTCCCGTCTATCAGCTTTCACCTTTCCTCCCCTTAATCCGTTCCATCTCCCGTCGGCAAGGCACAATGGCAGCCAAATACAAAGACTTCGATGTCGAAGACGTCTTGTCACAGCTGACCATCTCCGAGAAAGTCTCATTACTATCAGGGACCGATTTCTGGCATTTGGCTGGCGTTCAGCGGCTCGGTATACCAGCCATCAGAACGTCAGATGGGCCCAATGGCGTACGAGGCACAAAGTTCTTCAACGGTGTGCCTGCTGCTTGTCTACCTTGCGGTACGAAAATATGGTCCGGGAGCCCAAACAAGTTACGGGACTGACATGGACAGGCACTGCCCTCGGAGCGACATGGGACGTGGAACTGCTCAAAAAGAGTGGTGAGCTGATGGGCAGAGAAGCGATCGCGAAGGGAGCTTCCATTCTGCTCGGACCTACTGTGAACATGCAACGATCGCCTCTGGGCGGCCGAGGATTTGAATCATATTCTGAAGATCCGGTGCTTGCCGGCAACCTGGCTGCGGCTTCTGTGGCCGGTATTCAGTCAACGGGCGTCGCCGCAACCCTTAAGCACTTTGTTGCCAACGATCTCGAAGACAAGCGAATGTCTAGCAACAGCATAATATCGGAGCGAGCACTTCGTGAAGTATATCTCATGCCTTTCCAGATCGCGCAACGCGACGCGCAGCCATGGGCCTACATGACTTCATATAACCTCGTCAATGGGACACATGCTAGCGAGAATCCTAAGCTCTTACGACAAATTCTGCGAGACGAGTGGGGCTTTGATGGTCTTGTCATATCGGACTGGTTTGGAGTGTACTCTACTACAGAAGCCATCAAAGCTGGCTTGGACTTGGAGATGCCCGGTCCACCATCTCTCCGAGGACCGCAAGTTGATTTGGCGTTGCGATGTGGCAAGCTCTTGAATCACCATATCGATGCAAGAGTGACTGAGGTGCTCAAGCTCATCAAGAAACTGTTGCCCTTGAACATTGAGGAAAATGCAGAAGAATCCAGCATCAACACGCCAGAGACTGCTGCCTTTCTCCGAAATGTTGCCGCCAACAGCTTGGTTCTCACCAAGAATGACAACAATGTGCTGCCTTTCAACAAAACAAAGACGACTGCTGTCATCGGGCCGAACGCCGCATTTGCTGCCTTTTCTGGAGGAGGATCCGCATCACTTCTGCCATACTACGCAATCACGCCACTCGATGGAGTCAAGGCCAAGGTGCCAGATGCTCAATACGCGCTTGGCGCATCAGCATGGAAACGACTACCACTTCTGTCTCGTGTTGGCAAGACCGAGGATGGCCGATCAGGGCTCATCATGAAAGTCTACCTCGAGCCTCCGACTTCAAAAGAGAGGCAAGCTATCGATGAGCTTCTCATCAAGGACACCAACATTTTCTTGTTTGACTACAAGAATCCGCGGCTAAACTCACATTTGTTCTACTCCGATATCGACACAACCTTCACGCCTGAAGATACTGCCGAGTATGAGTTCAGCTGCTCCGTGGCGGGAACCGCACAAGTGTTCGTCAATGGCGAGCTCGTTGTTGACAACAAAACCAAGCAAACACCGGGCGACTCCTTCTTTGGCGTTGGTACACATGAAGAAATCGGTACCATCAAGCTCGAAGCCGGTAAAGCCTATAATGTGCACGTGGAGTTCGGCTCGATGCCGACCCTCACATACAAAAAAGAGGGCGTCACAGCATTCGGCGCGGGCGGTATACGTATAGGTATGCATCGAAAGCTTGACCCGAAGGTCGAACTCCAGCGTGCTGTCGAACTGGCAAAGAGCGTCGACCAAGTTGTGCTTGTCACCGGGCTCAATTCAGATTGGGAGTCGGAAGGATACGATCGACCCCATATGGACCTGCCACCCGGCTCAGACGAACTTATCGAAGCCGTTCTCGCCGCCAATCCCAACACTGCTGTTGTGGTACAATCCGGTACACCAGTGACGATGCCATGGGCTGACAAGGCGAAAGCTTTGGTCCAAGCTTGGTACGGCGGCAACGAGATCGGCAATGCCGTCGCTGATGTCGTCTTTGGCGACGTGAACCCAAGCGGCAAATTGAGCTTGAGCTTCCCAAAGCGCAATGAGGACAACCCAGCCTTCCTGAACTATGTCAGCGATGACAACAGAGTCTTCTACGGCGAGGATGTGTATGTTGGATACAAGTTCTACGAGAAGACTAAGAAGGATGTTCTGTTCCCATTCGGCCATGGCTTGAGCTACACAAGTTTCGAGATTAGCAACTTGCAGGTTGCCGCTACTGCAGAGTCGGATGAGATCACCGTGTCTGTGTCTGTCTCAAATACTGGCAAGATCGCAGGCGCTGAGGTTGTTCAAGTCTACGTCTCACCAGAGACACCAAGCATCAACAGACCAAAGAAGGAGCTCAAGGGATTCGCGAAGGTCTCACTCGAGGCTGGCGAGACAAAGACTGCGGAGGTCAAGATTTCGAAGAAGTACGCGACGAGTTTCTATCATGAAGGCAAAGATGCCTGGTTATCGGAGAAGGGCAATTACACGGTTTTGGTGGGTAACTCGAGCGCCAGTACGCCCCTTTCCGGGCACATCGAGGTTGCAAAGGATTTGGTATGGAAGGGGCTATAGGAAGGGGCTATAGAGGCGTGGAACGACCGTGCATAATTACGAAAATACATCTTTTTGAGCAGGGTCTCAAATTATGTGGCTCCGACACAGCCTTCAGGAGCTATTCAGTAAGGGTGGTTGCCAGGGCTCAATGGTGCGAGACGTCTTCTCGCTATTGTAATGATGTGTGATCCTCAACCTGTGGCCCAGAGCACAGTGAAGAATGTTGGTCAGCACGTGATGTCATCCGGCGAGAACTTGATCCGGCCGATACATCCCCAAACAATCTTTGGCCAGACAACCGGCCGACCATTCACTTGCGACTTGCGGGAGCGCACGACACCACTGTGGATATATAAAGCGTACGCATCACACGCAAGATCCGCCGCTATCACAGATGACAACAACACGGAAGCTCCACCAGACTTGTGATCATGCTTTTCTCCCGCATACGCTGCCACTTTTGTGGCTCAAAGCAACCACATCCCAAAGATGTCGTCGAGTTCCAGTGTTCGGGCTGCGAGGCCGTCAATTATCTGGACGGCAAAGGCAACATCATTGACACACCACAACGAGCTGCATCACCGCCGCCGCAGACTCTACCTGATAACAAATCCTTCCTGTCCTTCACGAAACCACTCCCAGACGCTCTCGAGCATCAGCGAAAGCAGGCCTTTTGTCGAGTATGCACCCAGAATCAACATTTGTACAACCGGATATTGGCAGAGTATCTTCCGGAAGATCTCGAGGAGAATAGTAGAGAGTACAGGATGAAGATGCGAGCAATGCCCGAGTACAAGGAGGAGTTGGAACAGAAATACCCACAGGTGTGCAAGAAATGCGCAGCAGATGCGCAGACCATGATCAATCGGGCAGACTATTATGCCATGCAGCAAAATGCTGCCAGACTCGTGCAGGATACAAGGAAAAGAGCAGGTAAACCTGCTACGAGAACACGAGACAGTACGGACAAGAAGATCATGCGAAACTTGCTACGGCTGCTTGAGTTGCTGCTATCCCTTGGATACATGGTGCAGATCGGATTCCATGCTTACGGCATAGCGCATGCTCTCTTTGGAGTACAGACAGCAGACACGGAGTCTGGTCTGGTCATTGGTCTGAATCTGCGGGAATGCGTTCAACAGACCTTCAAATTCACCTTTGGCAACTCCTGCTACAATTTCTTCAGTACACTGATACCAAAGGCACTTGCGCTGAGTACTGTCTTGCTCTGGTTCAATCCCGGCCTCAAGCTCTGGTATCATCATACACAACGCATTGAAGCAATTGATGGCCAGCAGGCATACTTCTACATGCAACTCATCATTCTGCTGGTAAGGAGCTGGTCCTGGTACACGATGTCGTACCAATCCTCAGCCGCCAAGCTCGGCAAGGAACAGATGATTGCAGTACATGGCTTCACGATTCTATTCATGCTCGTCACGCAGTCAGTGGCGAATAGGAATATCAAAGCAGTACAATGGACGATGAAGGGCAAGATAATGCCCAAGCCCAGTGAAAGGGACATTCTTGGCGCAGTGGCGGGACCTGCATACGAGCATCACACGCCGAAGCCATCATCGAAAGATCCATGGAAGTATCTACGACGGGAGGACACTGCTCAGCATTTTGACATTAACAGCCTGGCGCCGAAGGCGGAACAGCCTGTGCTGCGGCCCACGAGAAGATCTCTGGCGAGACAGCCCTCCCCAGAGTTCTCTGACTACGGCGAAGAAGACGTTGACGCGATGGAAACGGACGACAGACCCGTCATGCGGTCATCGCAACGACTATTAGACGGCAGACCGAACCTGCAACCACGTCACACATACATGAACAACACCAATGCCGCTCCACTAGCTTTTGGCGACGTCCGAAACCAACTCTCCGGCATCTCATCACAGATGGAGCAGGAAGCAGAGCGTTTGAGGGAAGAGCAAGCGCAGAAATTACATCACCAACCACAGCAGCGACAGAGCCCCTTCTACGGAAGCCTGCCACCAGCACCAATGAGCATGGAAAGACGGCTCCGCAACCCAGTCTTTCGACCAGCTGTCCCAGAGCAGGTGCCGCTGAGTCAGCAGAAGGACTTCATGGCCCAAATGAGGCGAGGCGTAAAGTCAGTCACGTTTCCGGAGAAGGGGACGAACTTTCAGCTCAAACAGAGCACTTGGGTCCTGCCTGGCGATGTCAAAGAGACGGGAATAGAAGACAGATTCAACACGTCGTTCAGACTGGACGATGAGACGCCTGCAAATGGGAAGAGGGGTTTCTTTGGAAGTTTGTTTGGATAGTTCGACAGCGGCATTGCAAGGCAGGGTACTTCACGGCGGGTCTCGGTCTGCTGGCATGTTTGGAGTTTGTGAGGATTGAGATTTTGAGAATGACGAGACGAGAGATACCCAGTTTGCATGGTGGCGCTTTTGATTTGTAGCGTTGACCGAGCATTCGCATGGCGTTGTGTACTTTAGAGAAATTGCTGGCAACGGTATGCGGGTACTGACCCGCTTTGTGTTCTTGTCTGCTCTCCATGAGCTTGTCTTTGGCGCTTGATGGAGGAGCTGGTACGTTTGACTTCGCTTCCTCATCGCAAAGCTGATAGAATTCAGGTTCCGCAAACGCTCAATGGTATCGCGCTGGGCATGCTCGGTCTCATAAGGCTGAGTAGCTGCTATCAGCGATCATGTTTTCCTGGCGCAATTAAGGTGCGACGTCGAGCCTTCGCATTAGAAGCCGTTGATTCCTACTTGGCGGCTTGGTGCCTTCGGACGTGCCTGCAGGCCAAGTTGCTGACAGACTGCAAGATCACAGCAGCGATTGGGTTTGCTTATCATCGGGGCTGACGCCTCATTACGCTGCCACAAGGCCTAGTGAGTAGTGATGTGGGTATACCGTATATTTAGGTTTCGGGCCTAATCTACAGTATATATTTCCATATATACCGGGGATATACGATCCCGTACTAATAGTACTATGGAGCCACTGTAATCTGTTGTATACACTATCTGTATCGAGCTAATTGTGAGTCGTATAGCACGCCTATGGCCTTCGCTAGCGCTAACTCCTCGGCCTGCGATACCATTAGTTCGTCGTCACTTCTAGCTTAATATGGTAGCTCGGTTAGCTGCGTGTTATAGTGAATTAAGTCGTCGTCCGGCTGTTTGATGCCATAGTTAACCCAGTACTTCCGCGGGCCTCAGCTGCTGCCAATTTGGCAGTAATTACGGTCTTTTTTTGTATATACAGACCCACTCTCCAGACTGGCTGTATATGTACGTACAGTATATCTATTACTAATCTACACAACAACACTACTAGTGAGTACAGTATGCGACCTCACGTCACAAATCTTGGGCCAAACAAAGATCTAGGCGCGCACGCGTCTCATGGGTCCTGGGGTGAGATCATCTAGGGAAGCTACAGTACTACGTTCAATCCTTGGACCTTGCCCATGCAAACAGCCGCAGGCCCGCAGTGCCGCGCGGTGAAGCATGTTTGCAGACGCTGATAACGCTCCAACCCGGCCTCCTTCTGTACGACGCGTAATCTCAAATCATCTATTCACAGACGCGGTCGTTCGAACGTCGGCATCAGCATGGCGCGAGAGCGGCGAGACGTTGACGAGCTTTCTCACCTTTCACATACGCTCTTGATGAAACATTGGTCGGATGTCCATTCATCATTCATCGACTCCTTTGAGCTTCCTCCTGCATTATTCTGATAGCTCTTGTCTCCCCCGACTCGCCGGATGATCTCTCATCAGAACCAAAATGACAGGATGGCAAGAAAGATCATCGGCAAGGGTAAGGATACTCTCCATGACGCAGGTGCATTTTACTGATTGATCCCAACACTATGGGGTCATCAGATTTTGAGACAAGTCGAGGTGCAATTCACACGGCCGTGACGAGTCCCCTTGGAGTAAATTTTCAGCCTGTCTGACATCGTCACAATTTCGGCATCAAGTCGCAGTAAGCAATGGCGGTCCGCGTCCAGTTACAAGAATACGTACTCTTTCGTGTTTTCATGAAGGTGCTGACGCATGAACAGGGCTTCCTTCATGATCTACAATCATCATACCATTAGCGTGACACCAGGTGAGAAACTGCCCAGCTAGGAGATTCAGCTAGTGTCATGCCTAATTTCTCTTCCTAGTCAACATTGTGCTAATCCGGGTTTTCTCTTCGAACCATATACCACGATGATCTTGCTTGCTGAGGAAGATGAATTTGCGATGACTTCGGAGTTCACATGGCGCGATACGCCGATCGATACGCGTGCCCGTTCAAGCTCTGAGAATCTGTTCAAACGGTGAATATCGACCAGGAGAACTGATTCATGATTCATGAGTCTCTGTTATAAGGGGCTGAAATACTGCCGGGACGATCGGAGTACTCACATATGGCTGCGCGCAATGCTTCGCAACTTCACATACGCGTTCAATGCACTTGACTCATGCCAGAGCATTGGGCACACGGCGACCTCGACGCATCAATGATCGTGTTGACGGATTCAGGCCCCGTTCTCCATCAAAAGCATGCTCTCTGCTCATCTATGGGACGCACCACCACTTGAGTTTACTCGACGGGTCCCGCTGGAAAATGAATCTGCCTATCGGCTCCAAGCCTTATCCCGAGCTCGTTACACTCCGCGTGTTCTGGATTTGCAGCTTCTTGCTTCTTCTTTTTCTTTGTTTCCGATGGATGCAGTCTCGTCTGCGAATGTTGTATATAATCGAAGGCGACAGACGAACAAAGCGCAGTATCAAGATCGTTGCCTCCAGCGCATATATACACATTGCAGTGATCGCTGGACTGATTTTCGGTCTGTCCGCTCTCACTGCATGA
This sequence comes from Cercospora zeae-maydis, assembly GCA_023512815.1. Taxonomy (NCBI): domain Eukaryota; kingdom Fungi; phylum Ascomycota; class Dothideomycetes; order Mycosphaerellales; family Mycosphaerellaceae; genus Cercospora; species Cercospora zeae-maydis. Next base: position 3,901,856 of record JAKLWY010000001.1, on the reverse strand, counting down.
ACATCTGCAACTGCTTGCTGATTTTGCTCTAGGTGCCACCTACAATGGATTCATTGCCGGCTTCATTACGTCCCAGAATGAAGAACGAGTGCCTGCCAAGCCCTGGCAGATCGCGCTCGTATGTGTGATTTTAGTCCTGGGCATACTCACGACTTACCCTGTGCTCTTCCCTACCAACTTTGACTATCTGTACAAACCCAGGGAGCGTGTCTGGGAGAAGCTCTACATTCTTGTTACCACCAAAGGAACCAATTTGGAGACATTAGAGCGATCGAGGGCAATGCACCATCTAGAAACGCTCGACGACAGGATTTCCTTCATGATACTCACAGACGAGGGCTCCGGAGCAGACACCAAGCAAGAAGACGTGGGTGTTTCGATGATCCGCGTGCCCAAATCTTTCTCGCCGACAAAGGCAAAGCATAAAGCACGAGCAATGGAATATTTTCGGCTCAGAATGGAGCTTGGCGACAACGACTGGGTGCTGCACTTGGACGAGGAGACGATCGTGGACACGCATTGCGTGCTTTCATGCATTTCATTCATTGAGCGTGCTCCTGAATATGATTTGGGCCAAGGAATCATCATGTATAACACGGTGAACTACTGGAGGAACCCTTTTCTGACCTTTGCCGAGATTAGTCGTGTAAGGGACGATCTTGGACGGTTTCAATTCATGCAGAGCACTCTTCATCTTCCGCTGTGGGGTGCTCATGGATCTTTCTTCCTGGTCAGTGGCAAAGTTGAGAACGCAGTCACATTCAACACAGATTGTATAACGGAAGATTTTTGGTTTGCCAATCGCGCGTGGTGGGACCACGGCTTTCGCATAGGGCATGTTCCAAGCGTGGTCCGAGAGCAGAGTAATTGGACACTCATGGATCTACTAAAACAAAGACGGCGATGGATTGCTGGTAATTGGGAGGTGGGCGTCTTCGGTAAATGTGGAGTCGGTAAGCCAGTCTGTATGGATGCATCAAGACCTCAGCTGACAGATGTAGTTTCGTGGTTCGTCTTGGGCTGTGAGCCTGTGCTTGCGACTGTCCTTCGATATTCCATGGTCACTATACCTCACTCACTCGCGCTGGTATTGAAGGTTCATCTGCTCTTCAACTTATTCACTTATGCTTTTGCGACATTCCTATCTGACCTAGATGCTGGCCTAAGCCCCTGGATAATTGCAATCCACGTGTTGCTGTCGCCTGTACTTGCATACATAGCTGGTATTATCGGGCTTCTGGCGCTGATATACGCAGTCGTTCGACCCATAAGTCCGGACAAGTTTGACATCGTAAAAAAGGGCTAGTGTGACTATTGAGCACTGTGAGAGAAGGCCATTGGCATGTATTATCAATGTTCTGTGTGGGAGGGAGCGCTGAGCCACGACTTAAGATGCCGACATCGGGAACAACTAATGAAAAAGTCCGCTTCACAGGATAGACTCCGTGGAATATCTGGGGGAGGGCTTTATGCGAGAGAAAGGTCTTTGCTGCAGCCAGAGGTCATGATATTCGGCTGGGTTGGAGGCGAGCTACGCCTGGAGTGGGACTATAAGCAAGATATATGAGAAATTGATGGCACTCCAGTTGACCACGCCTCTCTTTTCCATTCGATGGCTCGACAAATGATCGCCATCTCTCTTCTACGTGCTGAGAATCAACTAAGGAGTGCCAGGAGAATAAATGGCATGTATCAAGCTCTAATTTACGAGTATCCCGGTGCCTGCAGCGAACGATATTGCCCCAGGTCGACGAAGAGAAGGGAAATGTTCCACGACTGACCGACTGATTCCCATCGGCACTTGGGATAGCACGCGTGTCACATAAGTCGGGCGGTTGGATGCCTTGATCGATCTCAATAATAGCATTTCGCTACTCCATTCGGACGCCATTAGCCTAGAGCATCAGACGCTGAGATACATCCATCGATGCACGTCCATCATCCAATTGTGCTTAGAAGCAAATGACACGGCAGAAGTCTCTGACAGCTTTATATTGATCGAAAACACTCATGCTGCGTCGCCTGCGAGTACTAAAACCAAGGTCGAGGATACGAAAGATGCGGCTTACCGTCAATACTGTTCGGTTCCGTGTCAGAGGCTCGATGGAGCTAGCTGCACAAATGATGGCGCATTGCCCAGAGAATCAGGATTGAGGAATCTATCCAAGTAAGTGATCAGAAGAAAGTCAATACAGTAGAGTAGGATCTGAGGATGACGACGACTAGATGCGACCGTGCCGATGACCTAGCACTGAAGAGGTGTGCACTTACAAGGCGGTCAGCCTCATGCAGTATTCGGAGATGTTCTTTGGGATGTTTGAATTCGAATAAATATTCTGATACACAAAATTCTCTCAAGCGCCTTCCTCTGGATCATTTGTGACCGCGACAATGGCATCGAGAATTTGACTTTGACGAATCGAAAAGTGTCGAATGAGTCACTTCGCCCGCGCCAATGCAGGTCAGGCTGATGCGGTATGTGGGCTAGAGCAGCAGCTGGCTGTGGTCAAAGGTCCTTGGGCGCAGAAAATTATTGTAGTCCGCTGGACTTGACAATGGGAGAGTATTGTGCACAGACGCGGCCGGCTCTGGATGTTTTCATATTTCATGTCTTGTCGATGCGATGATGCTGTGATTGACGATCGTCCTCCAGCACCCGGAATGGCGGATACACCATCGGCGTCCATGGCAAGTCCATCAAGCAAGAAGTTCGTTCGTCTCACAGCCAACTACTGGTGGTATACCCTCTCGACAACTCCATCTCTTGCAAAGTAAAACTCTGCTACACCGTAGTGACTGTCTCTCAGTATCTGGTTGTGCAGGAGCAAACTTGTCAAAGTCAGCGAGTGCGAGATTCATATATTCCATTCCGTCTGACAATCTGCTCAGGCCTTCTACCTCTATTCCGCAGGAGGGAAAAATAGTATTCGTACGACCAAAAGTCTAGTGTGAGTCGCGAATCACGTCCATAACAAGACTTCGTTGAAGACAAAATCTCGAAATGGAGCGGTGATCTGTGCCTCGATAGACAGGGGGGATTCGGACGAAGTTTCGAAGGATGGTATACTGCACCTGGAGGAGATGTCATTTTGCAAGGACGCGGAAACTGTACGAGAAAGTGACAAATCCGTCGATAGATTAGCGTACGACACTCGCACGTTGGAACCGATTAGAGGCGGACACGGGAGGCTGGAAGGTGTAATAGTTATCGCGCTGGTCTCAGGTGATCGATATGGATGTGAAAGATCGTTTTGAGAATTCTCGAAGTTGAGAATAGAGGCTTCTGGATGGCCATTGGGGCGATAGTAACTCTGACCACGCTGCCCTTGACTGCCTGGGATGTAGGGAGCAGGAGAAGACAGGGCACTGCTGCTCCGAGGACGAATGGATGGGCGGAGCAGGAATATGGCCAAGACTCGAACGACGACGATGGTCTAGATTTGCGGAAGAACCGGTCTTTGAGGCGAGAGAGTTGATGTAGGGGGTCAATTCTCCACTTTAATCGCCAGCTGATGTTACTATGAAGGCATTCGGTGCTCTACGACGACGAAGGGATAGCCGACGCGATCGTTCATGCCAGCTGGGATGGCCGCCAATGTTGCAACATGCCCACACATTGCAGACAATGCATCACAGGAGGCCGCGAGAGAGGGAGCTGAGAGTGGCGAAACGATAGTCGTTTACTTCCACGCAGCGTAATCGAGGCCAAGCAAGTGTACGTAGGACAACGAGGCAGTGCTTTGCCGCACTCTAGCCATTGATCGCCATCTAGACATGATTCCGCATCCTCACTTGCAGCCGTACACCTCAACGTTCCATCCCGAGTCGTCTCACACGTGCTCCGATGAACAAGGTTTATGCTTCCCCGACGTTGGGCACCAGCGCAGGATCAGCGTGCGTCGTGCTGTGTTTTGTCGATCCGAACGAGATTCAATGCTGTTGATGAGGCATTTTCAGCCGCATTGTTTCGCACGATAACAATTGTAAGTGTTTTGAGTGGTGAATGAGGATGGTCCTGGGTCGGTCGTACATTCGTGGCGTCTTGCGCGTCTCCAAGTCAAACAATTAGGCGCATGGCGTAGAGCTCGCGTACAGAGGCTGCAACATATGTGTAGTCGCTCACGTAAGTACTGGGACGAGGTACTGTTAAGCGTGTGTTTGGATTGATGTGGCGGTTATTTCGTTTTTCATCACGTGACAGTCACTCGAGCGCCAAGCATTCGAAGTGAAGTCGTCGATTCACAGTAATGACTTCAGTACTGGTTCACCGGTTCACATTTTACACACAAAAACGTCAGTCTTGCGTACTTCCAGGCAGCAGCAGATGACTCACTGATCCTGCATCCTCATTCGCCGACATTTTGTTGATCGTAAGCGGCCCGCCACTCTCGCCAGCACTATAAGAAGCGCTTTCTCTCCTTCCAATCTCTTTTTTTTTTCTCTCCAGCTCTCTTTGCCTTTTGGCTTAGATCCAGTTGTAGTATCTGTTCTTTTCAGTTTAATCTCTGAAACGTCACCACGGTGGCATTCAAGATTATTCCAATTTTTTTGACTCGGTCACTGGGCCGCTGAGCTTGCTCATGCCCAGTGGCACCGTGTCGCTGGCCTTTCACTACCGCCTGTTGACGCGAACAACCTTTCATCAGTCCCTCGCGTTTGCGGGCACCTGGAGAAGAGCATGCGACCGGTGACACGTTTGTCGTGCGCCTCGAGTGGTGACTCCATGGACTCGGCATGAGCGAGGGGAAAGTAGTTGCGAACATGTGTCGGCCAGACCAGGCCCAATTGATTAATGCAAGCGCTCGCTGATCTATAAGGGCGACAATGCGCGAACCCCTTGACGACGTCCGTTTCTGACAGACGCGCCTCTATCCTATTGTACAATGATTTGAGCAGAGAGCATTTTCTCCCGAACGACCATCTTACATGCAACTCGTATCCAATCACACCGGCGTTGACTTCGGCTTGCCAATCTGCCAGCCCCATTTTCGGAGTTGTTTGACCACCTTTGGTGTTATTGCCAGAGTGATTGGGATGCGGAAGAAAATGAGCGACTTGTGCACGCCATATGCGAGCAAGAGCTGTGTACCAAGACCTACTGTCGTCAGCCTGTGCGTTTGTGCAAGACTTGCCCTCGAGAACCTACCTGGATTCTTAGTCTTTGCTTGCTCCACAACCTGGTCACCGGCCTCACGCGCTGCGGTCGCTGCTTCTTCCGCGGCACCTGCTTCTTTCGCAAGCCTTCTCTCCTGCAAGCTCGGCATGACCTTCTCTGCCATGTTCCAGAAGCCATCCATGATTGTGTGCTCTACCTCCGCTATCCGCTCCGTGCCGAGCCACTTCACTGCTAAGAAGCAGAACGGGAAGTCGAGCACTGATAGGCCCAGGTAGATGCCTGTCACTGTCCAGCCGTACTTTCGCGACATATCCTTCATCCGTTCCGACAGAGATCTGGGCTTTGCGCCATCTGCCACCCGTGCGCTGTAGCCTCGATGCGTCCGGACGTTTGACTTGGCCCTCCCTTGGGCTTTTCGCCGCCCTCTCTGACCTAGTAGCGAGCGTACATTCCCAGTCGTCAGTGCTCGCTTTTGAGAAGCTATTGGGCTCGGTAACCGTCTGGGGCCGGTTTGTTTCATCGGTGCACGCAAGGCGCCATCTCGAAATGCCGCCTGACGGAAGAGATGCAGTAGTCGCGGTGACTTGAACATGGCCGGTCGCGATCGAGATGGTCGTGTGGGAATGGAAGTCGATCGATGCTCGCAAAATGTTCCTAGCCTGACATCACACATGGACTGGAGCTTTTTAGCGCTCCGGGCCGATCCGGATTGCCAAGGCTGGATGTCCTCAGGTCCAGCTCTTTCGCTCGTCGTACACTGAAAAAACTCCAGGCAGTTTCACGGCACAACCACGTCCATACACGCAGCAAATGTCCGTATGTTGGCGCCACGTGACAGTCTCACTCGCTGCTACGAGGCGCACCAAGAAAGTTACGGAGGTTCTGCCGGACCCTCTCCGTCGCTTGTCAGCGTGATGCTCGAGGCGGCGAAAGTGATTGCGACTGTGCCGCGCAGTCTCGAAAGTTAATTCCAGGAATATGACGGCGCTTTGCTGCCCAAGTTGCTTCGCGCGTTGGGCTCGCACATTGCCTCGAGGCAGAGCGTAGGTTGTAGATGCGATTGGCACTGCGCGTAGCCGACACCAATTTCACGGCAACCCACGCATTTGAGCATCGAGGCCGGCTGCCGATGATGAATCGCCATGTTCGTAAGCGAAGGGACGACGACGACCGGGAGGAGATGGCCGGTGCAAGGGCCAGCAGTCATGCCGACGCACACAGCACGTTCGACCGGATGGTCTGGTACAGTAGTCGGCTAGCTTCCGATTCCATCTCTCAGCCACGAGCCTGGTTTCGTTGCGGCTCCCGCATTGGAAGCTGCTCCAATACATATCGCACACGGCTAAGGTTACAGGGTCGCGCCGAGGGCAGGTGACTGCTCGCGATCTGCGTTCCCGCCGAGGGTGTCTCCTCCTCCTCCTCCTCCTCCTCCTCCTCCACCACCATGTATGTAGTGCCACCAACCGAACCAGAAGCAGAGAGTGGAAAGGATTCTGGGGACCCCCGGGTTCGGTTCCGAAGTCGTCACTCGGCCTGCCGGAGACGACACGTGTGGTTGTAATGATCCAGTGCAACATGGCTCATTCGCGGCGTGATTGCCGCTGCATCAGGTTGCGGCTCTGATGGAGCAGCAGGTAATAATGTGATGCCTGCGGGCAGCAGATGATTGCGGCTGACGATAAAGGCTAAAGTCTATCAATACTCGGGTCGGTGGGCCGCAGCGAGCGAAGCCCTCGTCTGTCTTGAACTCTATTCGACGTGTGGCTGATGAGGGCGAAGGTGGAAGTGGACTTGGGGGACACGCAGCTCGCGGCAAGGATGTCGTGGGAAAGTGACTCCCGGCGACGTTCTTCCACTGCCTCTCCGCGCTGTCATTGAAACGCAGCGGGTGGAGCATTAGCTCCGTCGCAGCCGCCGTTACTTCGCATTTGCGTGGAGCTTATTTCGAGCCTTTTTCTCTAGCAGACTGCGCGCCCGAAACGGCTTTCATCATCAGCCCGGCCCTGCCAGGGTGCGTGCTGCTGCGTGCTGGCTGCTGGCTGCTGCTGGCTGCTGGCTGCTGGCTGCTGGCTGCTGGCTGCTGCTGTGCGCACGTGTGATTAGACCAGACAGGCACAACATAAAGGCCTCCAGCAGCCCGGTGGCTTCCCCAGGGTAAGCACCTCGAATTCAACCTCTCCCAATCGCTACGCTACACACATACACGCCCTCTCCACTCCCTCTGCCTCTGCCCCTCGCATTCCGTGCCACCGACGACCCGCCATGTATATCCACCCAGGCCTCGCCGTCTCCTTCGCCACCTACCCGAGCCCGCCCTCGCTGCCCTCCGACACGCCGTTGCACTACTCCGACGACGACCTGTTCCTGATGGGCGCCAACACGAACGTCAACGTCGACGGCGTCGGCGTGCTCAACTATCAGCGCGCCATCGACATCGCCCGCAACTCGGAGGGCGAGCTGGACCCCATGGTGTCCGCGTACCTGGAAGGCGCCCTCATCGACATCTGGAACCGCGTCACTCTGCAACCCGACGACTATGTCATGACCAAGGACGAGTTCGCCGTCTTCAACTTCTACCGCCGCCGTTTCGAGGAGAACGAGACCGCCGAGCACGCCGTGGCGCGCTACTGGGCCAACACGTTCGAATGTCCTGCTCCTTCCACATAGCCTGGTGAGTATGCCGACTTCCGAGCTTGGATATCGATGAACGCTTGGCCTGCGATACGTGGCCCACCTTCTGCCGTCCCAGCCAACAACACCATCCACTCAGGCATCGATCCCGACGATACAGCTAACACATTTCCGCCCGCAGGTCATCCCGCGTGCGCCTGCACCACCAACACACAAACAGCTCCGAGCCGCGCTCCCGACTGGCGTCATGTCTGACGAACGCGGCGAGACCAACTGCAACGATGAGAAGGACGTCGTGTCACGTCTGCTCCATCCGCCTGCACCCATGATTCGCGGGGACCATGTGCGTTCTTCACACATCACCTTGCCAATCTCGCTTCCGGCGCGGCGCATTCCCCTCATGGTGATGGGAGCGACCCTCGCACTTGCCCTGCTCGTGAGAGTGGTCATCGTCTGGCCGGGACAGCCCTTCGCTTGGGGATCGCGGCCCGCGATAACGACGCTCTCCAGAGTGAAGGCTCCTCGCACTCATACGCTGTCCGAGGTCTTCCAAGTCTACCCGCCCGTCCTTGCCGTCACTCCTGAGGGCAATCTTGCCATCACTGATGGTTCTTCCAACGCAAGTGTTGCCGTCATCCCAAGCACCAAGCCGACATGCCAGAGCACACTAGTGCAGCACTCCTTTGTCAATTCGTACGGACACCCATACGTTGGCACCTACCTGCCTCCACCATGCGACTTCAACCGAGTCACCTTCAACCTGTCTGTGCAGGCAGCAGGCAGGCAATTCGACCGCCTCGGGTCGATCTCGTTTGGCGACATTGAACTTTTCAGGACCTCGACGGCAGAACCCTCCAAGAGTGGTATCACCTGGACCTATCTCAAGGACATGACAAGCTTTTTGCCGCTCTTCCAGACACAGCAGAAAATCATTTTCGATCTTGGAAATCTAGTGAACGACATCTATACAGCTCCGTTCAATGTGACGCTCACTGCATCATTTTTTACAGTTGAAAATGGCCACAAACCGGCCGACCTCATCATTCCCGTATCCAAACGGCAGGGCGCTGCAGGTCAAGCTAGCTTCTTCCAATACCCACACGACAAGGCAGCGAATTCGATCACATTGCCGCGAAATGTTAGGAAGGCAGTCTTCACAATCGCTGCCACTGGTCAAGCGCAAGAAGAGTTCTGGTGGGGCAACGTGCCGCAGTCTGAAATCAATGTCTTCCCCGGCAACGACTCTTTGCCCGGCTTTTCTCCCTTTCGTGAAGTCCAACTCCACATCGATGACGTTCTGGCTGGAGTCGCATGGCCCTTCCCTATCATCTTCACTGGAGGGGTTGTTCCAGGCCTCTGGCGGCCCGTCGTTGGCATCGATGCTTTCGACCTCAAAGAGGAAGAGATTGACATCACTCCCTGGTTGGGCTTGCTCTGCGACGGGAACAGCCATACATTCGAGCTCCGTGTTTCTGGGCTGAACGATAGCTCAGACGGTGTCGCGTACGGCTCGAATATTACTGGGATCAACTGGTGGCTGACCGGGAAGGTGTTCACATGGCTCGATCGTGCAGGTCATGTAACGACTAGCAGCCAGCTGCAACAATCCATTCCAGACCCTTCCTTCCACATCGCATCCCAGGTCTACCATGCCCCGAACGGCTCTAACGCGACCCTTACGTACATCGTCGACGCGTCTCGTCACTTGTCAATCTCGTCACAGGTTGAGCTCTCTGATGGGCCCGTGGCAGTCTCTTGGACACAGGAGCTTCACTACTCCAACAGAGGCAATTACACATCGCATGGAGATCAGACAAACACCGCGCGCACCTATGGCCGACACCGGTCATCCACTGGCTACTCTCGCTCTTTTGATTACCCCATCTATTCGTATAGCAAGCAGGAGACGACGGTTCATGGCAACCTCACTTTGGCCGCGGAAGTTCACCGCGGCCAGGACACGCAAACCATCGGCCGACTCGTCTTCCCTACAGGGGTAGAGCCATACTCGATGTTCGACGCTTCTCAAGCAAAACACTCGCCGTATCAGGGTGCCGTATTGCGCACGTCTCAGAACGGCAGCGCATACTACACAGCTAATCAAACGGAGCACACTTCGTACAGCTACGGTAGAACAACGCAGCACATGAGCCTTTTCGGAGTCCGTTCACCCATGGACTCGGGGGCTGACGGCATGCCGAAGATCACGCATGCCAAGAGGCTCTTTCAACGCCAGGTCCTCGCCGTCAACGACAGCGTCGTTCAGGATGAGGAGACTTTACTGGGCATGAGCATTGGTCATCGTCACAACGCAGCGGGCGATGGCGAGGGCATGACCCTTTCAGGCAGCCCGGGAAAGGGAGCATGGGTTCGTGGTTGGTGAGAAGGATGACGGTGGGTAACGTTAAGCGCGGTTGATACTCGGGCTGCGGGTCACTTGGCTGCTCCATGGTCACATACCCAGATGCGTATAGATAGACACGGCGTATTCGAAGCGTCCATTCCCAACATACGTACCGTCTCGTCTCGTGTTCCGCAGATGCTTCATTTGTCCACCGATGAGGACTGGGATAATCGACAAGTGCATGGCTCGAAGATGCTGTTGATGCTGGCGGGCCAGAATGCTTGGCATGTGCTGCATCCTGGCCGATGGCGTCAAACTCGTGCAGTCCTTGCTCTCAGCCGCCTGATACTGTATTCCGCCCCCCGAACGCACGCCCGGAAGGCATGGTCCAGCCAATCTTGCGTGTGAGCGCTGGCCAACGATGTTTCTGCAGCCCACTTGGCACTCTCGCCCGCCGGAAGATGAAATCATGGCCAAGACGCGCAGTCACGACAGACTTTCACAGACTTTCCACCAGCGTGTCTCGGCGGCGGCGGCACATGCCGCATAGGGCTCTGCTGGCGCAACGTCTGAACGACTGTCGTGGAGCAGGGCGCGCAACCTTCGCAAGTCATGGAGCGTCGATGCGAATCCTGCGGGTGTCTGACCTGATTCATACACGCCGGAGGAGACACCCGAAAAAGGCGTTTGCCCCGCAGCCACGCACTATCTCGCTCCCGCTGTGCCACCACCACCACCACCACCGCCTCTCGCTGCCACGGCCATGGCGCCTGGGGAGCGTCCGTCATGGCGGCAGAACGGCTCTGCTGTACTTACGAAAGCCCGCCTCTTCATCGGGACCCATATCGCGCTGGAACTCACCCTGCCATAGGGTACCAAGTTCGGCGCGAAGAATACGCTGCTCGCCGCAGTGCATATGCGGAGCTCTGCGATATTGCGACTCTCTATTCGCGTGCTGGATCCCATACTTTCACTGGACTGTTTGGTGTCGAGATGATGCGAGTGTCCAAGTCTGGCTCCGAGATATTCCCAGGCCTGGTTCGCATTCCGCACTATCGATTTCATCATTCTTCTCTGCTTTAACATCGGCAAACGGGCGGGTCCCGGGAGCGGACCAAATCACATCGTGGCCACATCACATCTGCGTTGTCCATATCGGTTCTCTCCATGCGTCTTCCCCGAGGCCACCGCGATGCCGAACTGTCGATGTGGTTCGGGAGTGGCGCTATTGTAATTGGGCACTACCATCAGCGCACAGGTAAAGTTGCAATCAGTTCCTTCAGGACTGAGAGCATCACTCAGAGCAGATCTGTCGAGCCACTGTAGGGCGACAGGGCCTCCTGGTCACATCAGCCTTGTCGTCAACTAGTTTACGCCAAGCCTCAATGCTGCCATTCCAGGATTCACGGGATTTCCTACATAGGCTGAGCCGCTAAGCACGGATTCAACGTCATAACAACGCCCTAGAGGAGCGAATGCAGATCTGCCCTGCCTTCGTGATGGGGTGCACTTGGCGTACTAAACATCCGGACAGCTCTTCCGCGGCACGCCATCTTTTTGTTTGAATGCACTTCACCCCGGAGTGCTCGCAGCGAAACCTACGCCTTTTCGCTATGTAAACGTCTGGGACGTGACACTGGCTTGCCAGTGCGGACCTGAAATGGAGTAAAGGGTCTTGCGACGTGGCCAGCCGATGGATGTCGACTAAAAGCACAAGGTCTGCCGGACCAACTAGCGTGGTGCTGAGCGATGAAATCAGACGTGGCTGACCACAGCAAGCCCTAAGTGATTTGGTCTCAGCAAGAAACCGCATTGCTGGCCACCTCACGCTCGACGACATCTCAGAGACGCCCGTCGAACTTTGTTCCTTCCAATGACTTCATCATCGACAAGCTCAAGACAATTCGTTTTGATCCCCGATCAAGGAGAGTCTTTGAATTTCCAGAGCTCGTACTCATCTAGGGTGCCTGTCGACGAGAACGTATCTGTGGCAGTGCACAGCTACGTACCACAAGTGCGCAGCAATCCCCTGACTCGTGCCTCGCAGCAATCTGCAGCGAGGCGAAATATCCGACATCAAATAAACTTCTTCCAGAAAAGCTCCTTCAGCACTCTCATCACATCTGATGCGAGACAGCTGTCGCACCTGCACCACGCTATCTGACAAATGCCAGCAGCCAGCAAGCTCATGGGACAAGGTCACCCGCGATCTTCGGGACGTGAACCAATTTCAGCACACACGTATGCACTTCCAACACAATCTATTCCACGAAGCTTGTGGTACGACCAAGGCCACTCAACAGCTTTGACAAAACAAGAATTATCAATACATTCCAAACAGCATGTCTGATGGCCCCACGCGCAGGATGGTGTTGACTCGAGTCTAACTTCCTGTTTGTCCCTCATCCATGTGCGTCTGCAGCTAGTTGGTTACCGGACGCTCCCTTCGAAACATGAGACAAGAACGACATGTCAAGACGACGCTCTCCCGGTCAATGCTGGACCCCGTCCCGTCATCGCGTCGGAGTTCACAATGCTGACCCTCCGAGCCCGCATTGTGGTTATTCGACTTCTTGCCACGCCGCAAATCCCAAGCACTACAGCACGCGGAATCCGCATACGTGCATCGGCCTCCGGCCGGACGTTGAGACGCAGTCTGGCACAGGTCGCAGGAAACATGCAAGAGCATGCGCATGTTGCATCGCACTATCCCGCCGCTTGGTGTCGAATCGCGATTTAGTGATTGATCAGCTCTTGGGCATCAATTTCCTGTACGACAAGTGCGGCCCGCCTACCCAGAGCGGCAACGTTATCTCTGCAGTAAATGCAGCTGAAGGGCTCGATACATTGACGTAGACCATTTGCGACGCCACGTCGCTCGGTGTCGCCCTCTACTCTTGTTTTGACCTAGAACATCAGCATGCAATGTTGATACTTCGACGACCGATTACGGATTGCCCAAAGGCCCCATTCCTTTTGATGAACACACAGGCCATTACCTGGAACTTCCTGTTGCGGATGATGAACGACCAAACTACCAAATTGAGCAACGATGCCCAACACACGTACGGACCAAGAAGACAAGCTAGGCCGAGCAGCTGAGGATACGCATGCAGTGAGAGCTGATGGCTATGTGCGGCGATTATCGCCAACAAAGTGGCCGACAACAAGGCTTTTTTGCAGCTTGCTGCCGTTAGTGTTTCCGAACACATGTAGCGCGCAAAAACAAGACGTGACCATTCTGCCTCGAAGGAGCATCTGTCAGTGCCGCACGGGCAGTCGCTTGGGTTTCCCCATGATGAGCTCTGTTGCTAGTGAGAAAAACCTAGGCGTGACAGTCCTGGCCACGAATGCCGCTCAACGATTGGGCCTAGGCCGCCGCATTGGAATCATTCAACTGAACACCAAAAAGTGGTTGAACTGCAAGAACTCTACCACGAGCTTAGGCTTGGGAATCTTGACATTATGTGGTGGCTGTCACATTGTTCGTCCGAAGGTGGAACGATCCCGCTTTCGCGACTTGAAAGTCACTACCCACAATTGCCAGGCATTGCTGGTTGCTAGCAATCATCAACGCGCCAGGAGACAGACACGCCAGGACGCTGGAAGTTGCCGATAGTGGCCGACTGCAGCTAATGTCAAACTAGTGTGTGGTCGCACCTTCATGGCACTCATCGGCAAGTGTGAGTGCCAGACGTATGGCGTAGCAGAAGTCGATACCGACAGATTGATGCATTGCCAAAGATCCGAATCCTCCGGCGAGGTACGAGATGGCGGCAGTGAGTATCTGAAACTTACGAACTCGCCATAGACAATCAGACGGCAGCTGGAGCCACTGCTTCGGCCATGAAGTGCATCACGCAAGTTCGTCAAGCGCTCTGAGAGGCACGTCCAGTCATGATGACGAGGCATAGTTCTAAGGTCCCGATCAGTAATGAGCACTTCTCTCTTCCGCTCGAAACAGCGACGAGGTCCTTCAGCCTCACTCGCGTGTAGACTTTACCATGGCGCCATGGGACGGCCAGCCAAGCGTCAACCATAATAAAACATGACGAACCCCTCTCAGTTGCTTAGCCTTGCATCCTCCGGCAATGGGATTACCGTATTCAGCTAGCACCATGCTCCGCGATGCACGACGCTGAGACGAGCAAGCCACTTCATGCTTGCGAAATGGGTAGCGAGCCGCGTCTCACAACAAGACGTGCAGCATGGCATGGCGCTGCTGCTTGCGACTGCGATCGATGACGGGCGAGCCAAGAATGGCCGAGAAGAACAAGTGCTCGAGATCCAGTTTGTCGACTATCTCAGAGGCGGCTGTGCGGCCGCCATCTGTAACCACAATCAAATGCAGCTTCTGACTCTTGTGATGACAGCGGCAGCTCATGCTCACGTCCCGTGTGTCTTGCAAGTTGTATACTGCATGTCTGCAGCAAGGCGTCTCGGGGCGTGAATGGAGCGCATGGCTACTGTAGCCTACTGCAAGCTGAGATCTTCACGCACATCCTTCCGATCTGCGTCATAGGTATCGGCAGTGCGGTGGTGTAGACTCCGGCCGCGAGAAGGAGTCGGTCGCCGGGCTTCGGAAGAGATGAAACACCGATGTACTCGTGCACTGCGCATGTTGCGCACCTGAGATGGTCGGCACTAGACGACCTCCGACTGCCGCGGCGATCTGCAGTATCGATTATCGGAGAAAGCTTGAAACATGGGAGCCAATGGCCGCGCGTGGTGGCGGTGGAAGTCGAGAGGAAACTGGGGTCGGTCGACAAGGGCTCAGGCGCATCCGGATTGCCATGACTCTTGCAACTTCACCTGGTTGCAGCAATTTGAAACAAAGACAACATCTGCACTTCACTGATGATACATGTCCTTCTACACTGCGCACGGCTTCTTTAGTGGAAACTTGAGAGGCTGCTCCGCGATCCGACCAATACTGACCATTCGCAAGGCCGTGCTCACCAAATAATTCGGCGATGTCGTGGGCGAGAGCAGATGGGCGCATTCTGCAGTTATGCGATTCACCTCTATACCGGCCATCCCGTCGACACGTGTCGCAACAGATCATCGCACACGTGCATTGTGATCAGCTACCATATCGCGGGTCGCACTCGATGTGGGATTGATCTGCTAGGGCATTCCGCTTCAATCCGAGCTGCATGCACAGCCCTGATGGGCGATACGTGGAAGTGTGTCTTCACTTGCTCGACACTAGCCGTCCCTCAAGAAAATTGCTCATGCCACCATCGAGATCGCGTTGCGAATTGCAAGCATCTGCCGGCCATGTATTGATGCCCAGATCTGCTGACTACAACAGCTTTGTTACGAAAGTACATCAGTCCAGGAAGATGCGTAGGCGACTTCACAGATTGCTCGCGATCCCGGGGCTTCAGACCGCCTCCTTACGCGGTTAGCGAGTGTGGCCGATGCTTAGATGAGTTGAGCATAGACCTCGACGTCGTCGAGACAACCCGAATTGCCATTATGCTTCACCCTGGCCCATCCAACCGGTCTAGATGCGAAAGGAGGATCAATTATTATGCCAAGCAGACACGCGTTGCTCGAGGCGGATGGACAGGCGCACTGATCTCAGGCTCCACCCTCTGATGGAACTTTCCGACGGATCTTGCATGATATGGACCACGATGTGGTTCCAGCTACTTGGGTAGTGCACACCCTGGCAGCATCCGACAACGTGGTATCACACCCACCGGGGTGCCAGCATCCATCCATGGCGACTACATGACATCCGACGGGACGTCTTACGCGCCCGCGTGGGAACAAAAAGCCGCAACTGCAGTAGCGTGCTGTTGAGGTTGCCATACAACCACACTAGCTTCTGACTTCTGCCAGTCACTCAGCCTCACTGGATCTTAAGAACAGCTTCTATAGCCTACGAAGGAGTCGGTAGCAGGACGAAAGAAAGACTCTAACGCCACCTGCTGGGCGAAGCCCGCGTCGCAAACCTGCATGGGTAGCTCATACGACGCAAGAACATAGCAGCAACATAGTGGCAACCGTGCCGTGTCCGAGAACGCCTGGCATACATCTTGTTTCGGCCCTTCATCTCATCCTGCACGGCCAATTCGGTCAGCGCCTTGCATGAGCTCGCGTCGAGGCACCACCACTCGACGTCGGAGTCCGTTTGAGTCGCCAGTCAACCTCATGCACCCTCAGGCGTAGGTGCGGACGGACAGAGTCCTCCTGGGCTCAATTGCATGTTGATGAACCAGGATATCCATGAGCGACCTGACCATCGAAAGTACTCTCTCGAGCACAGGTACATGTTGGGCTCGCCTCGTATACTCCTCGTTTACAGTTCCGTGCGCTGTTGTTGGTGTCCCGCTGGACTCGAGGAGTACGGCAGCACCTAGCCCAGGCGCATCACGCCTTACCCGGCTTGTACTCGTCGAACACAGCTCCAACCAAGCTGCAGCCAAATGACTCTCGCAGATGCAGCGCATAGCCCGTGACACACAGCAACGGCGGCGGCATCATGCCGAAGGGACTAATCGAATCCGCAGCACAGTGCGCTCGTGCTCGTTCTCGCCCCAAAGCAGACGCCGGTGTGTGAAGACGAAGCGAACGATCAAGATGGCAACGGAAGCATTGTCTGGTCCACCTGTAGCTGCAGAACGGTAAACGTCGGATAACTGACACAGTGAACAGCGCAGATTCTCGACAACGAAACCCAAACGGATCGAACATGGCACCATCTTGTACAGCAAGCGAGAGGCATAGCCTAGATCAACTTGCCACCACACACTTGCAATGCTCCAGGCCGATCCTTCTCGATGAGAGTGAGAATGATCCCGAACAACACAGCGCCAAGCCCGAACGCCAACCAAATGGCAAGCTGTGCTGGCAGTGAGAATACATGTCCCTGTCCCGTTCAGCACAGGCCGCCCCTGCCGTCCCGTCACTCAGCTGTCTCAAACGTCAAGAGAGCCACACACCAAACCCAGAAAGGATCTAGTTCGTTTCGACCAGCCAGACAGACCGACCCCGAAAGGCTGACGAGAAGCAACGCGAAACATCATCACAGCAGAAAGGCAAAACTCAACCAAATGAGAGAAAAACATCTGAAACATAGTCTGACGTACGGTACAGACCCTACGCACGAACGCACGAACGACCGTTTGCGAAATGTTACTATGATCGTCACCAAGAACAAAAAACTTTCCCGAAACAACCAGGTCGTTTTGTCGTCGCTCGCTTCCTTCACACGTGTCGAGCTTGCTTTTACGTTCCTCCCTTCCTTACTTGCTACGGGAAAGGAATCATATTTCCCTGACTCGCGCGATTCATCAGCAAGTCGACCCGGTACAAGGAGGTAACTGGCGGGCCGTCAGAACATGTGTGGTTGTCGAGACCCTTGTTTCCTTTGCAGCCCAAACCGACCTGCAAGCCACAACAGATGGGCGCGTGTGTTGTTGCATGGCGGGACTTGGCAGATTTTGTTGTGGGTGGCCATTATCGTCATCATCATCATCACAGTAGTGGATGTTCGAGAAGGACATTGCATGCAATGGCGTAACAGGGTTCTTGCTCGGCGCTCGCGTGGTGGCTTAGTGTCAACCTTCTTTCGTCGCGCGGGATCGTCAAGTGTCTCGAGCGCGGGCGGCATTGGGGAAACGAAACGAAACGAGGCAGACTTGACTACTGCATTGCACTGCCTGACGGCACGCGATCATGATGAGCGCAGCGCTTTGGCACCTTTTTTTCATTTTTTTCCCTATCGTTGCAGGACGGCCAATGCGCGATGCAATTTCAATGCAAGAATGCCTCACGGGCAATGCCATACAACCTGAGCGGTGCTAACACGATGTTCAACATGCTGCTGCTGCTCTGTGGGCATGTTGTGGTCCGTGCTGTATACTGCATACGCTATGACCCTGCGAAATCTTTCTTCGGTCGAGAACTTCGACCTGTTCGCTTCACTTCACGATCAGCGTGCAGGAATCTCATCCGCGCCATCATCGCTTTCGTCGTCGTACCCATCATCGAATCCGTCATTGAACATCGTGCCACCTCCGCCAGCCCGGTTCATGTCGAGGGGATCGAAGTCCATCTCGCCACCGTTCTCCAGCATCTGTAATGCCTGCAACTTCGCGAGTCGATTGGCCTCTGCTTGCTGGCGTTGCTGTTCTGCCTCTTCAGCATCTTCGCGCTGGGTTTCTTGTTCGTCTTTCTTCGCGGTAGCGGCGACGGCAGCAGCGGCCTTGCCGCCGAGAGGCTTCGAAGGTCTGCCCCTAGGCCTGCCAGTGGAGGTAGGTCGCGAGGAAGCGTTCGCGGCTGGTGTACTATTCACAGTGCTGCCATTCGGTGCCTGGCCAGTCGCACCGTCGTCTTCATCATCGCTACTCTCGCCGTCGTCCTCGATCGTTATGGGCTCCTGTGCATTCGATGGGCGCATCACGGGGCCCTTGCCAGCGAAAGAAGGCCTGCCGCTTGCTATCTTCGACGACGAAGCAGCTGGTGGAGAACCAAGAGAAGAAGCAATAGCATCTTGCGTCTCCTGCTGGAGTTGCGCATCTGCTCCGCTAGCGCTTTGACGCTTGCGCTGCGTAGAATACGGTCGCTGCTTAGCGGGACGATCCCGATGGTCGTCAGGGAGTGCAGACGGGGCATCTTCGTCATCTTCGTGACGATCTTGTAGATAGCCAGGTAGCGAACGACGGTTCCTGCCAGCTGAACTGTTGATAGCGACGAACGAAGTACCCTCTTCAAAGTCGTCCTCATCTGAGCCGATGTCAACCTCCTCGTACATTGTTGCCCTCTTCTGGCTCTTTCGGCGTGATTTACTGCTGGCCAGAGTCGGTTGCTGTTTGCTCGAATCGCGCCTAACTCTTTGACCATTCGGCAGCCGCTCGCGATATACATAGCCGTAATTGTCGTCTTTCTCGACGGGAACCAATGCCTTTTTCGTGCCGCCGTGCACGATGATTCCGTCCCGTAGCCGCTGCTCTCGCACTTCTGTCGCGTTCCTCTTGGGCGCAATATCAGACTTGAGCAGCAACCCACTGGCGTCGTGCTCATCATCGAGAGCGCCGTCTTCCATTTCGTGCTCAGCATCCGCATCAGGCCCGTTGGCGGCAGTGAAAGCAGCTTTGGCGGCCTGTTGCGCGATGACCTGTGCTAATCGATTGCCAGGTATAGGAAGCTTCACGATCCGCTTCTTGCCCTTGATGGCAGCCTGCAGCATGATGAAGCGACCCTCGGCTTTCGCCTTGTCCAGAGCTTTACGCTCTTTCTCCTTCTCGAACTGGCGCTGTGCCTCATTCTTCGCTTTCGACGCTGATGCACCAACGGCCTCCTCGGCAAGGTCGTGAGAACGAAAGCCTGCCGCCATCAGTCGTGGTTTCTTCTGCTTGGGTGCCTTCGACATTGCGATGTCTTCGTCGTCATCATCCTCCTCTTCGCCAGTCCGGCGCGCCTGCTTTCGTTTCTTGCCCTTTCCTTTCCTGGCGCTGCCGGGCGTCTCGTCCACATCGTTGCCATCCCGATTAGGGTAGTGATATGAGTTGTTCACTTCCGGCTCCGGATACATTGACGCTTCTGGCGCATATCCAGCGTACCCAGCTCCCGTGAGGGGTGCATAGCCGTCCGGAATGCCATTGACAGGTGCACCTGCGACCATGCCAGCAGGTCCAGGTAGCGAAGCATTCGCCAGTTGCAGCCTCCGAGCAAGCGCTGCTTCATCATCATCATCGAAGTTGTCACTGTTATTGTGCCGACTGCTTGATGCAATAGGCTCGCCTCCTAGAGCGGGGTCCAGCGGACCATTCACCGGGGAATATTCCATCGCGACCTGGGTCTCGTCGACGTTGCCTTCGTCATCGCTGACGTTCAAATCCTGGTCTTTCTCTCGATCCGCCTCTGCGCGAGCCCGCTTTAGGCGACGCGTGTCGAGCTTGTTGCCCTGCTCATCTTCCTTCAGCCAATTCAGGTTGCTTACAGAAAAGTCGACGAGTGCTTCGGTGCTGCGCACATCGGCGACCTTCTTGGTGTCGTGACCGAGGAGAGTCCCTTTCGGCTCATACGGCTGCATTTTGCCCTCTCGCTTGCAAGCACCAGCAAAGCAGATTCCGAGACAGTGCGGACATGACCAGTCCGGGTTCTCCATGATTTCGAGGGGCATCTTGTCCCAGCCGCGGAAGAGAGAGCCATAGCACCAGGCACGATCACAAGTGGTGCATTGCGCCATTTTCCATATGGGGTGCCGATGACAGCAGACGTGGCATGGCTTATTGTTCTTGAGCCACGACTTGCTCTTCTTCTTGGTGACCTTCTTGACTGTGCCGTCATCAGCGACCACAATCTCCTCTTCAGATTCATCATCTTCCTTAGGCTCGTCTGATTTGTGGGGATCCTTGAATGGGCGTCGCTTCAATTGGTCTTTGCAGACTTCTGCAAGGGTCTTCTTGCCATAACGTCTGCGCTCTTCGAGAAGGGAAAGTGGTGTCTTCTGCGTGATTTGGCCACCGTCAAAGTCTATGATCATCTTGCGCCAACCCTCGTACTTGCTGACGAGTTCTCTCCACTTGAACTGTTCGACCCATTTCAAGCCACTGATGCAGTAGCACGAACGGCCCATAGCATAACAGTCCATGCACACGTCGTACGGATCGCCATCCTCGGACTCAGCATAGTGCCCAAGCATGTCTTTGCAGCAAGGGCAAGTCAAGAAGCGATTGAAGATGTTACATCGACAATACGCGCAAGTGACGTTGCTATCGAATGGGAGATACTCGATGTTCTTCGGCGAGTCGCGGTCTTCTGGAGAAAACATTTCCGTGAGCAGCATTTGCTTGAACAGCCCGAACAATCGCTTGAAGTCCTTGAGCAGTTGCCTGATTTTGCCGGAATATAGGAATGAGTGGGCTGCATCCCTTGGCATCATTGCTGTTTGGCGTTGTGCATCCAAGAGGAGACTCGAGTACTTTTGCAAGGTGTAATATATGATTGCTTTGTTCTTGTACTGCTCGTCTCGGCAGACGATGCGGGACCGTGGAATCGCTTCGTTCAGTGCCATCTCCAATGTCTCGACGGTGGTGCGGTTCCAGGCCACTTTCATCGTGCGCGTGCCGCGGTTCCAGACTTGGTGGGGCGCGAGTGGAGGTATTAGAATAAAATCTCCAGGTCTCTGCTCAACGACGTAAACGGTGAACGGCGCTTTCTTCCACGCCACCACTTGGGCAAAGTGATTTTCGACTTCAATGTCATGGCCGAGGACCGACAAGAAGTATTCCGACACAGTGTGTCGATCTTTCGACTCTGTCATGAACCAGATAGACGATCCCGGCTTCTCCGCCTTGCCATCGTCAGACACCGTGTTGGAAGCCTCAACCATGATGTTCTGTCCGAGGGAAGCACACATCTCCCTGTGTGCTGGTGTATATGTACCCTCATGCCCAATGTAGCACATCAAATTCTCCGCCCGCATGTCGGGCGGGAGTGAGCTCATCAAGTCGCCAGCTCTTGCGATGCCTTTCCCGAGTCGGCGACCAGGTGCCGCGCTCGTCGGATCTGGTTTCGCTCCTGGTCCGCCAATCTCTCCTGTGCTGTCGTTGAGGTAAGTCAGGGCAGCAGGCAAGTGCTCTTTGAGCTTGTCCCACCACACTGGAGGACAATCAATGTCTTTGAGATACATGCGTTGCCGATTTTTCTCGCGGTAAGCGCCAGGTTTGTCGAAGAATTGATTCGTGAGAAGGCCCATGTTCCTCAAATAATGTCCCATGGTGAGCGGTAAATTCTCCTTTGCAGTCAAGTTGCGAGCATGCTCCACCTTGTCTCCGCAGTTGTCGCGCAGCCATTTGGCTGTGAATGTCCATGGATCCAGCCGGTCTTCGAATCCGTCAATGACCAGCGGCTTGCCTCCGACGACGACATGCAGCAAGACCAGCTTCTCAAAGGCCGCCAACCCTTGCTGATCGACCATCTCGCAGCTGATGCGGTCGACATATTGGAAGTTGGGCGTGGACTCGACCAGTGCTTTCAGATCGAAGTCGGGAGCGATCGGCTCGAATGACGCCCGGGGCCGTTGAGCCGGCATCGTGGCCGTGAGTTTCGCAGTCGCTCAGGCGCTCTGGCGGTGTTCGTCCAATGCGTAAGGAAGATGGGTTTGTGACACGGCCACTCCTCCAGAACGCGTGCTGTCACCAGCTCACGCGCACATTCCGTCAATCACCGAGCACTCGCCCAGCGCGCGTTCTGCCAAGCGAAAACGAGTCGCAGGGAGCTGCTCCAGCTTGTCGGCGGGTGGTCAGTCGTGTGCGAAGGTGTTGGGGCGGTGATGTGTTCGTGGGTAAGTAGGTGGACAAGGCCGTGAAGAAGCGCGTTGATGGCAACTCCGCATCGAGGCTTGGCTTGGCAGCGCGCCTGGAGAGGGAAAGGCCGACTTCTCCATGCATTCATTTCCAACGTCCTTCTCCTACTGACGAGACTGAACGCTATGCTTCACTTCACCTCGTGACGCCGTGCCGCACTGAGGTAGGTCACAGCCCTTCACTCACATTCGACATGGCCGCTCCTCTGCGCGCGTCTTCCCTCGTTTGCAGGGCCACGCCGTTCACGCCTCATGCGTGTCGGCTGTCGAGCATTGGCTGCAGGAGGTGGACAGCTACGCTCACACCAAGATCCTCATCGCCGCCATCTACACGCCGTAGTCATAGACCCGCGAGGACAAGCACAAGCATTCCATTGCCTCACAAGAGGGAGCTCCGATTTCAGCACACCGTTTCACTGCCAGCAACACCTCCCACAGGCTCAACACCGGATATCGCCTTGCAGCCATACAAGCCTCCTACAACCGGACTCCTCTCCTACTTTCCGCGCTCTTGGGTTCCATATGCTGAACTTATCCGACTCGACAAGCCTGCTGGCACCTACTACTTGTTTCTACCATGCCTATTCAGCACGTTGATGGCAGCGCCTCTTACCAACCCAGTCATCCCGCCCATAGCTGTCCTCTACACGACTGGCCTGTTCTTCACCGGAGCTTTGATAATGCGAGGTGCCGGCTGCACAGTGAACGACCTATGGGACCGCAATCTCGATCCTCATGTCGCTCGCACGCGACTCCGGCCGATTGCTCGAGGTGCGATCACGGTGCGTCAGGCAATCCCATATCTCGGAATGCAGCTCTTCGCTGGCCTCGCACTTCTATTACAATTTCCTCTGGTCTGTCTATTCTACGGCGTGCCATCTCTCCTACTTGTAGCAACGTACCCGTTGGCCAAAAGGGTGACAAATTATCCGCAAGCAGTGCTGGGCCTCACTTTCTCGTGGGGAGCAATGATGGGATTTCCCGCCCTTGGTATAGACCTTCTGAGTGATGCGACGGCACTCACTGCTGCCGCCTGCTTATATGGCTCGTGCGTCGCGTGGACCATCGTGTACGACATGATTTACGCCTATCAGGATATCCGTGACGATGCAAAGGCGGGCATCAAGAGCATTGCACTTGCTCAAGAGAAGAACGCGAAGCTGTTTTTGTCCGCAGTATCAGCTATCCAGGTTGGCCTCCTGGCAGGCGCAGGAGTTGCAATTGGTGCTGGGCCGGTGTATTTCTTAGGCACCGTGGCAGGCACTGCCGCCACCTCGGTCTACATGATTCGCAGAGTCAATCTCAACGACGTGGAAGACGCTGCCTACTGGTTCTTCAAAGGCGCGTGGAAATGGACGGGAGGTATCATTACGTTGGGGCTGACAGGGGAGTACCTCTGCCACTACTTTGGACTCTACGATAGGGCGGAAAGAGAACTGGTAGAAGCAGCACCCCTTGCCGTCATGCCGCCAAGAGCTTGAGACTGCACTTGCCCGCTCCGACGAACTGCACAGAAGATTCAGCGGCGGACCAACTGCATGTCTGGCGCGAGCAATGTTGCGCATCCAAGTGCTCGGCCGTCTCTGGATCGAAATTTTCATGCCCAGCTTGGTTGGCGACCACGCCACGGCATGTCTCAACATCAAGTTCGGACTACCCCTGGGTTGGATCAGGATGTGCCTGAGACAATGTACGTCGCCTGCAGAACCATGCGTCAATACTGCGACAGACTTATCTTGTCGTCTAGGAACGCAAGGATTTCGGCGACTTGGATGAATATCTTCTGCGACGGACATCGCCAGCACGCATAACCCTGCATCAAACGCCAGCACCAAATGGCGATCCTCGCAGTTCTGCGCAACTTCTACGACAAGGTCACCCCGCTTCCGCATAAGCTGGATCCAACTAACCAAAGCACGAATCCGCCAACGGCAAGTGCAACAAACGCGAAGTCCACCGGCGACAACGAGGATGAACCTAATACGGCATCATGCCCCAGGGAAATCATGTTGCCGAGCATCGGATCACCACTCCAGCAACTGCCCCGGGCGCCCCCCAACGCGCCGAGAAAGAAGAATTGGCGTCGCTCAATTCGAGACTTCATTGTAGGAGAGAATGGCACTCTCTTCTTCATTCATGAGATTGTACCTTCGACTCCACGACTCGACTGTCTAGCACACCCCACTTCCCCGAGAACCCCAGGGCTGCCCCCGATCTATGCTGCCGAAATGCGATTGCATAGCCAGCCCTCAGCAAGCCAGGATGTCGGATCTGCGAGCACACGCCCAGCAGGAGCCAGCCCTGCCAACCCCGGCCACCAAGTACTCGATGTTCTTGATCAACTGAGCGGAGTTCAAAATGCCCCTCCGACAGCAGAAGGTAGACTTGCGCGAGCCACTCACCTCAAGCCCGACGATTCGCGTGATCTAATTCAAACAGAACGCTATGTGGCTGGAACACCGAGCCACACAATTCGCTCGATTTCCGCTCTGCATCATTGCGCCCATGTCGACCCGGATTCTCGCAACGCTGGCCGATTTGCGCGGCACTCCTCGAACGCGTCGTCATCATCATCACTTGCTACTTCCCACTCCTCCATGCGCGCTCTGCCTTCATCAACATCAACCACTCCTTCGTCGGCCGCATCTGTGGTACCAGAAGAGGAGATGCATGACGAAGCACGAGTGTACGGTTCTGCTCGTATCGATGTCTATGATCGATTATGGTCCGATGCTCGGCGCAGAGAGCGCGAGACAAGCATGTGTCACCCACTAGCAGACTCATGATCCCACGCGCGAAGGCGAGCAGCAATGTAGGAGCGTTTTGGGAAGGAAAAGTTTTTTGATACGAACAATCTTGGTCGCAGTGGTAGGAACTTCGACTTTCGGTGCCCATAGATTAGACCGTCAGATCCTTGCTCTAGAGGATCCGTAGGGGAGCCGGATGTCCGCGAAGAGCTGCATGCGGCCAAGAAACAGATGATGGATCTCAGCTGAACATTCGGCGTACTCGAATGAACATATTTTGCATATTTCAATACAATCTTCAAGATCGAGCACAGAGTTGCGGGCGATTTGGGCAGGGATGGCAAGGAATTCGAGTGCTGGGCCTGGATCTGACAATGCGGAAGAGAAGGATCTGGCGATGATGGGCTCGGAGATGAACGTGACGGGGTTCTATTTGACGGATCGAATAGAAAATGGTTCTGTGTTTGTTGGGGAGGGTGTAAACTGTAAAGAGCTCTTGACCGATCGCCCGAGGCAAGTCCGGCAGAAAGAACTTTTCTCCGTGCTCTCTCCTCTTCAGTTCTAGTCTACCTCCGTGTTGCGAGAACATTCTTTCGACTCGACAGACACGACTATCAACCATTATGGCCCTTTTTGACATGTTACGTATCTGCTTGATCAGCACCAGAGTCCGTGGGGCCACTCGGCGTCACTCCTGTCGCCATTGGCTTGTTCCTTGACAGGTCCAGGCCGGCCATTGATGGACTTCGCAGCCAATGACATCAGTGACGTAGGATACATGTAGGCTGATGTGAGCTCGCAGAAACCTCGTGCGAAGAATACCCACGACACTTCTACTAGTCAAGCCACCACGCAACAACGTGCCTGGAAAAAAGTATAAGGCAAGCTAGAAGGCAAGTGAGAAGCTCGAAGCTCTCTTGTCTGCAACGCAAACTCTACTTTCTATTCCAAACACAACCACAGACTCTTTCACCACGTCCGGAATCATCGCAACTTCTCCCTCCGCTCTAGCTGGCGCAATGTCTTCCCTCATCGACAAAGCAAAGAATGTGGTCAGCTCGCACAAGAAGTCGGATGGCAGCTTGCCAAAGGTGCTCTTCGTCTTGAGCAGCCATGACCAGATGGGCAACACTGGAAAGCCTACAGGCTGGTACTTGCCCGAATTCGCTCACCCGTACTACAAGCTCGAAGGCAAGGCTGAGATTGTAATTGCCTCCCCCAAGGGCGGACAGGCGCCGTTGGATCCTTCTTCGGTCGAGATGTTCAAGAGCGATGAAGAGTCCAGCAAGTTCTTGAAGGAGAAGGAGGCGTTGTGGAAGAACACTCAGAAGCTGAGCGATTTTGTCGGCAAGGCGAACACATTCGACGCGGTGTTTTATGTTGGCGGACACGGACGTGAGTATCATGTCTGTATCGTGCCAAGTGAAGACCGCTTGCTGACTCGACTCATGTAGCCATGTTCGATCTCGCGACCGACCCTGTTTCCCACCAACTCATCAAGGAGTTCTACGAATTGGGCAAGGTTGTCTCCGCCGTCTGCCACGGTCCTGCTGCGTTCGTGAACGTGAAGCTCTCGGACGGCAGCTGGTTGGTCCAAGGACAAGAGGTGACTGGCTTTACCAACACCGAGGAGGACCAAGTACAGCTTTCTGCTGCCATGCCTTTCATGCTCGAGACCGAGCTCGAAGCACATGGAGGCAAGGTTGTCAAGGCCGACCCATGGCAGGCGAAGGTCGTGAAGAGTGGAAAGAATGGCAAGCTGATCACTGGACAAAACCCGGCGTCTGCTTCGCCGATTGGCGAGGCGATTCTGGCTGCACTCTAAGTTGTCAGAGTATGGAGGAGGCTTGAGATTTATGATTTATGATAACCCATCATGTTGATATGGACACTTTCGAAAACTGAGGAACATTGCCTTTTTTAGAAGGTGCTAGCTCGAGCGATTGTTTTCTCCAAATGCGTTCACAGCCGTCGTCTCCATCTACACGTACCTCCGAGCACAAGTGGACAAGGTGTGGACGGTGTGGCTTGTGGCTGAAACGTCACCTCAAAATGCGAGGGCAAGAGCTCTCTGCATCGCGCTTTCACATACACGGGATCTGCGGCATTGTCTGCTTCTCCCACCAGCGAATCGCTTTCAAGGCTCACAGCAGCTGCGAACGCACGTAGCCAAGTCATCACTTCCACTCCGCCAGTCACCGCATCTTGCACCGCGCGGCGACACCGAGAGCACGTCGCTTGGGATCCAGAATTGCCGCAAGACGACAACACCGTCTCTCACCACCCTCGTTGACGATCAGAGATGCCGTGCATGCACACCAACTCAGCGGGGTCTCGTTTTTTGGTATGCATACGTAGCTGATGGAGTTGGAGCTTCTCACCTGCAGCTGCCGTGCGCTCCTCATACTGCCGAGCCTGCTCTTGGCCGCGTATTCGATGTGCTGGCCCCTTCGGGATAGATGAGAAGCACTCGATGCACATCTCGAGCCCAACACGTGATGAACCGTGGTGGGCATCAATCGCAATTTCACAGGCAGTGCCAGAGCCCTGCTGACATGACCCGTTTCGGCCCTGCGTGGAACGGAAGGATCTCCACCCGCGAAACCAACGACCCAATTTCGACGACAGCAGCTCCCTCAGGCTAGCCAGCCACCATAACACCTTCTTCATGCGGTCATTACTCAGATTTGCTGCACAAGAGATCCTACTGCTCATGTATGTGTGAGCTATGCCGACGGGGCGGAGCGCTGCGGAGAAACGATCACTTTCGTTGGGAAGAACGAACAGAGCATCCTGCAACCGCCATAGGGCCGACCGAGCCTACAGTGCGTGTCGCGCTCCACTTTCATGAGATCGACACAGAATAGGGTTATCCGGCTCACGCGCTCTTGCGCAATCGCTCAGAACGGACATTACACTGAGCTCGTGTGGAGCGCAACTGCAGCTCTTCCATGCCACGAGCTGTGCTGACTGATCTCTCTCGAGCTGGCGTGCACAAAGCTAGATCATTGAACTGCCGGACTGTTGACTCGGAACTTCCAACAGTGGCTGTGTCTTCCAGTGCGGCTCACAATTGCTGCCAAAACATTTCTGCACAGCGACGCACGTCCACAGGCTAGCAAAAAAGCTGGAACGGGGTCACTGGGAACACCCTGCCACATTCTTCCGTCTTGGGATCAGGCTGTCTGTGCTGCCGAGTGCTCTATGAAACTTTTCACCCCGTTCCCGCAGCTCAGCATCCCAGAGTCGTGGCTGCATACTGTACAGAAATGCGGGCAACATGTCTATGCTGCTTCAACCAATGAGCCGCTGAACGAACGTGGAGGGTTCATCTCAAAGGTTCGTTTCCCTCCATTTGTAACGGTACTCGCGATGTGACCGATTGATCGGCATCGCCGCCATGGTAGCGAAATGTGCGAGCAGATGTCCGCTGCGAGGGGAGGCATTTCGCCAGTAACGGAAACCACGCCCCAACACGCGGGGAGTCGAGGTCGAAACGCTTTCCCGTTGTTAGGAAATAATGAGATGCCCAATGGGATGGCTGTTGGGAGAATAGTCCTGCTGGCGTGAAGCGCGACTGACAAGCAGGATCTCTGGATGTATTCGCCCTAGCCCATCAGAGCGACGGAACTATGAAGCATGTGGGTGAGCATCGTGGCGCTTCCATCGATGCGGCGACTCCGCACTCCACTTGCGCATAAACAGTTCATGACAACGAAGCCTCTCGATATGTACAAGCATCGGCGCCACTGCAAGCTCGATCACGGACCATCTGAGCACACCGATCGCCCATTCCAGCGTCCATGAACTCTCGGCTCCATTCGTTTATGCAAGCCAGTCTGTGGTAGTCGAAGATCTTCCCCTCGGCGCTGACAAGGCTCGAGGGGCACAGTTGCGTTCATCATGTACCATCGTCTAGCGCATAGCCAATGCATAGAAATTGGTGGGCCTCAGCTCGGGCTTGTCCTACATGTGTGCGGTTCATCAGCGTCCAAAAGTCCTGCTTTTCTGGTCAACTTCTCTCTCATATACGGACTTGCCAACCGAATTGACATAACCAAACTGCAATGTCTGCAACAGTACTGAACGGCCAGACCTCGACACTGGATTCTGATCTCTTTCATCACCACCATCATCACACAGCCGACTTTCCTGAAATCACTCCCGAGAAGCTTGCACTCATGAAGCTCGGATCTTCGCTCAATGATGACCGCGATGTCTTTTCGGATCCAGGAACGCCCAGCAAGTACGGTAAACTCGGCTACAGCAAGGGAGCCGCTGAGAGCAGCTCGAGAGCGCTCGCACGTACGACCCGTCAGGTCAGCAGCACCACGCGCCGCTCAAGCTCTTTCCTCCATGGGCATCGCAACAAGATGTCGATGGAACTGACCCATCAGGCCGAGGGCAAGTTCTTCTCGCTGATTGAGCTCATGTCCAATGCCTCCAAAGAGGCTTCTTCCCTCAAGGAGTATTGGGCTCGCCTCATGTCGGATCGCGAGTCCTTCGATCGTGAACGTGAGGAGCTTATGATGCAGATCGATGAGATCACCGAGGCGCTCGAACAGAAAGAGGGTCAGCATCACCATCACGGCCGGGAGTTGGCTGAGAGGAAGAAAGAGGTTGAAAAGCTGCTCATTGAACTGTCGTCTGCCCTCAACAACATCACAATCGAGAAGAAGAAAGTTCACGAACGCGATCACGAGCTCGAACGCAGTCGTGCAGAGCTCAGCGACGTGAGAATCACCATCTCGCGCAACCAGATCGAGCATGACAGGATCAAAGCCGAGCTGGACAGTGCTTTTGCCCGCATCAAGCACATCGAGAGCGAACGCGATCATGCCCGAGACGATACCGAGAAGTATCGGGGCGAGCTGCGCACCTTCACTCGGGAGCACACAGAGCTCAAGAGCAAGAACGTTGACCTCGTCGATCGTCTCGAGTCATCTCGTAAGGAAGTGTCGACTTTGACAAGCCGCTTGTCGGCCTGGGAGCACGAGCGTGATACGTACCTTGTTGAGAAGGACCGACTGAGGGAGGAACTTCGCAAGATCACTGTCCGATCGGAGGAGACTTCTCGTGAGTTCGGTGAGTTGACTGACAGGTATGAGCGCTTGCAACGCGAGTCCCGACAGATCAAGGAGAGCATGCACTTTGTGGAGGCGGAGCGCGATGAGCATGCCACTACGATCGATCGTCTTCGCGTCGAGCTCAGGACCAAGACTACAAGCATTGAGGATGTCGAGACACGCCTTGCAGACCTCACCTTGAAGTATGAACAGTCCAAGAGAGAGGTCATCAGCAAGGACGATCGGCTACGTGATGTTGAATCTGAGCTGCACGACGTCCGTCATCGCATTGAGCGCCACCATGAAGAGCATCGCAATGTCATCATCGAGCGCGATCAGCTCAAAGACGATCTCGACCATGAGAGACATCTCTCCTCGGACCGCCAGCGTGAGATTACTGTCCTCCAGGACACCTTGACCCGCACCGAGTCCACCCTCGGCGAAGTGCGCTCCGAGGTCGTCAGCATCACGGAGCGCATCAAGCATATCGAACGTGAGCGTGATGATGCTCGCCACCACCATGGCCACATGACGACCGAGATTCATCAGCTCAAGGAACGCGGCACCATCCTCCAGACTGAAGTGCGCACCTTGACCGAGCAGCGCGATCGTGCTCGCGGGGAGCTCGAAGAAGTCAAGCGCCGGTATGAAGAGTACAGCGAGACCATCAACGAATACAAAGACGACAGCGGCGAACTCGAATACGAAATCGACAGCCTCCGCTCCATGCTCCGCGAAGCGCGCGAGCAAAAGGAACGCGCCATCGCCGCTCGCGCTGCAGCTGATCGCGAACGAGACGAGTATGTCACCAAATACGAGGTAAGCTGCACACATGACTCCATCTTTCCTCCCCACTCACGTTCCCATCATCATATCTTCGCCTGTTCTTCACAAAAGCTAATGTTCTCCCCGCCGCCCGACAGGACAAGTGTCGCGAGATGGAAAAGTATGAAGAATCTCAAAGGACTCAGTACCACGCACACGCACACGGAAGTCGTGGAGGCGGGTCCTCTGTCACCAGGACCGTCACGCGGAACGGGTCGTCTTATCAAAAGCATGCGACGGTGGATGCCAATGGGCATGGGCACGAGTAGGAGGAGGAGCAGTCGGAGGAGCAGTAGTGTCATCCGAGCCAGGTTGTCGCCGATTATGGAGTGATGGAATGGAGGGTGTGGGTAATGATGACCAAAAGTTGAGGATGATGGGACGACATTTTCGTATGTGCTGTATGAGGGAGGGGAATGGGAAGGTATTTCGTAGTTGTTGTACTGCTTTCTTTTGTGTTCTTCCGAGACACCGAATGGCGTGGCTTCCTCGTTTCGTTAGAACTACCGTCAGGTACATGTAGTAATTGCGGGCGGTGACGTGGCTGCGATCAGCAGATCTCATACTGACTGTACTACTGTAGCCAAGTCTCGGGAGATGTGGATGAGACCAGCGCTCTGCAATCATCAGGCACACAAGGTCTGGCGCGTTTTTTTTTTCCAGGGTGACGACTGGGTCGACGTTGAGTACAGTTAGTGTCCTGATGATGGCGGATGAGGGGAACCGCCGGTTTGCTCCGGAAGCCATTTCTTTCGCATGTCGGCAAGGGCATCCACCGTCGTCGCAGTGCATTGCATACAGACGGCGGGGCACCATCGCCACACCAGCGTGGCAAGCAGAACTACTACTGTACTGTGAAGAAGTATGGACCGCCGTCTTCTAGCCGAGACGTGCAAGGCCCCCCCCCCCCGTCGAAATTCATCATTATGATGACCCGTGACTCTTCACAGCTAGCGTTGTCCTAATTTCATCTTCATCACCCGTGCCGTCGTGCGTGCAGTCTCCCTCTCCCTCTCCTCCTCCTCCTCATCCTCTTCCCTGCTGCGGCCAACCGGATTGCAAAGCCAGCTGACAAGCTGCATACAGTACATAGCATGCACTGATCTGTCCACTCGGCTTCTCTTGCACCTCCAGACCACGCCAGACACGCGGCGCAGGTTCCCCCTCCAAGCCGCGCCGTTGAGAGCACGACAGACCTGCGCGTGCATCCGTGCCACAAGTGCCACCCAATATATCTGCCCAATCAGCGCGTCGGCATGCACGGCGCGAACCCGAGAATGAACACCCGTGCCTGCCCCAGACTATAACTCTATTATATGGGCCCAGGGATTATTGTGCTGAGTATATTACCATTGCCCATCGCCCCTTCCACTGCCGCTAAATCGCCCTCTTGCTCCCTTGTTACTCGCTTCTCCCTCCCATCGCTTGGTCAATTCCACGTCTTTCGCTGTACCACGATTCATTCTTCGACCACCGTGCAATTCAAACGAGCAGCCCATTGTAATTGATCAAACGCGACATTAATAATCAACACCCCGACATCATGCACGCTTCTGCTGCTCTCGTCCTCGCAGTCGCCGGCCTCGCCGCCGCGCAGACAACTTCTGCTTCCGCCGGCTCGACTTCCACCTCAGGATGCGGCAGCTCCATTGATCTGATCATTGAGTCTTGCCTCGGAACCGTACGCAAGCATCTTCCCTGACACATGTCATGTCGCAAGACAAAAAACAACAACTAATCACTCCTGCTTGCATCCTCCAGACCAAGTCGCAATTCGACGCCTGCGCCCCCCAAGACTGGGACTGTCTCTGCGAACAAGCCAACAACGTCCTGACTTGCTACAACAACTGCCCCAGCGCCCCCGACCGATTCGGCTACGAACAGACCAAAGTTGCCAACTGCAACGCCGCCAGCGCGTAAGTCACCGCCCGCCTGAACCTCTTCATCCACAACCCACACCCTCATTCTAACACCAAACTCTCCAGCTACGGCTCCAAGACCAGCTCCGCTACCGGCTCTGCCACCGGATCCGCCAGCGGCAGCAGCCCAAGCAACACCGCCGCATCAACGACCGCCTCCAACGCCGCCGCCAGCACCTCCGGCACCCGCACCGGCAGCGCCGCAGCCGAGACCTCATCAGGCTCTTCTGCCGCCCACGTCGCCGTTCCCGGCCTCGCCGCGCTTCTCGGTCTGGCCGCTTTCTTGTAAAATAACAATAACAACATCAATAATAACAAAACCAACAGCAAGAAAACTTAATTTGGCTCATGACCCTTTTTCTCTGTTACGCTTTCGCTATTGGAATGGTGATGCGGAGATTCTTTTGGCACGTGAATGCTGCTTTGCACAGGATATGGACAGTGGAAGTGGACGAGTCGCATCCGTGCGAACATGTCTGGCTTGGAATTGGATATCTCAGACGAGAGGCCAGGTGAAGCCTATGCGTGGGTCACCCTGCTTGCTTGTCAAAGAGAAAGCTAATGTAGGAGAGCATTTTGAGCTCGTACCACCCCATCGCAATGCACCGTACGACATTCAATACCACTGTGGAAGAAGAGGAGGTTTCTCTTTCCTTCGTTTCAACTTCTACTGCTACTACTGGAGTGGAGTCGATGCTCCCACAGGATCGCCGGAGTAGCCACGTCTTTACAAGATGCTCCGAGTATGACTGCGCTGCTTGATTATGATCTGTTCACGAACGCTGGTCTGGTGCATCGTTGCATCTCCCGGTAGTCGATGGCAACGTTATCGACTTCATCTTCGTCCAATTACATTGATCCCCCTGCAACGGCGGCGTGTCAGCGAACAAGGCTGCGCTGAAACCTTCCGGATAACGAGCTCCTGCAGGCTGGGCATTCTCGCACGCCTTGCGGATCTCAGCCTCTTCCTCCTTCGACAGCTTGATTTTGAGTGCGCCCAAATTCTCCTCGACACGCTTGATGTTGGTGGTACCGGGGATGCTACATCATTTCACGTCAGTCATTGCTCTAACATCGCCAAGTCAGGCCATCGCCTGAGTGAGAGTACAACTTACGGAAAGAAATCGTCACCTTGGGCCAGGATCCAAGCCAGTGTCAATTGAGATGCCGTAACGCCCTTCTTCTTGGCAATTTCCGTGATGCGATCGACAAGCTCAAGGTTCTTGGGGAAGTTCTCTTCCGAGAATCGTGGAGCGAAGGTACGGAAATCGCCTTCCTCAAAGTCCTTCGGTGAACGAATGGTGCCGCCGAGCATGCCGCGCCCGATGGGGCTGTATGCCACGATGGCGGTTCCCAACTCGCGAGCGGTCTTGAGAAGGCCGATCTGGTCGCTCTCAATGTCCAAGCTGAAAGGCGAATATTCGATCTGGATGGCGTCGATATGGACGACTTTGCTGGCTCGGCGGAGGGACTCGCTGGAGCATTCGGAGATACCGATGTACTTGATCTTGCCCTCCTGTTGCAGCTTCTTGAGCTCTTCAACGGTCTTCTCGACTGGTGTCTTGCCGTCGAGGCGGTGGGCGTAGTCTGTGGACAGAGTCAGTCATATTACTTTTCCAGACAGGGGGCTGATCATCGTGCTTACAGAGATCGATGTGGTCAACTCCCAACCTCGACAACGACTTCAAGCATGCTTGACGAGCGTACTCTGGCGAGCTGTCGACATAGCGCGAACCATCTGCAGCCTTGCAGTTGGCGAACTTGGAGGCCAGGAAGATCTTCTCCCGCTTGCCCGGGTTCTTCTTGAACCAGGCCCCGAGCAAGTCCTCGGAGTCTTCGTACATGTCGGCTGTGTCCCAGAACAGGTCGCCCTCTTCGAAGACCTTGTCGAGGACGGCGAAACGCTCATTGTCGGGCTTTGGCTTGCCATAGAAAGCGGACAGACCCATTGTGCCATATCCAATTGCAGTTACATGTGGCCCATTCTTTCCGAGCTTGCGGGTGGGAAGCTTGTTGCCAACGGCACCATCGGTGGCTTTTCCGAGGGCGTTCTTGATTGCTTCGGCCATGTTTGCTGATCGATGTGGATTTCTAGAGGTGTTTTTGGAGGTGGTGAGGAAAGTCGAAATAACGAAGTCGCGGACGGATTGCGGGCAGATCTCGATCTCTTATGGGAGCGACCGTCCGAGGTCCATTCCAAATTCCAGTCGTGCGATTGCTGTCTCCTTGTCGCGCCATGACGTTGCTGCATACACTCGGCAGCAAGCAACGGAGTTTAGCTAGGTATCGCCACTCCCTGACTAAGGATTGCCCCGCGCCGGCCCCGCGTAACCGCACATCACTTTCTCACGGAATAACAAGACCTCCCTATATGCTGAATACTGGGAACGAGCGAGACGATGCGTGTGGTTTTCAAAGGAAAAACATCCTCAATGCCGGTCTGGAGACTGTGGAAGCGAAATTCCCACCTACGTAACATGATAACTTGTCCCACATATATTCCCATCGCACACATATGAGATCAAGAAACAATGCATCAGCCATGCTTGGAGCCAAGAGCTGTATGCCACCAGGGGGACATGGTACATAAGCTCATTGAAGGCGAGAATGCAGTGTCATCACTAAGCAGATGCTCTTACAAAAGGGCCAAGGCGCCCTCTGCAAGAATCATATCTCTTAGCATCGACGTCGGTCCAGAAAGGAGCATTGCGTGCTTCGTTTGGACGCAGTGGTAGGAGAAGGAGGTAGTCCGGCCCGAGATTTTGTCGCACCTCTGTTTGCATTTCGGTGGGGGGGGGGGGTGGGGGGGGGGGTCCACGCGTATATGTCGCTTGGGCTGGAAGTCGATACTTCGCTCTTGAACGAGGCCACAGTGCAAGACGACGATGACTCTACCAGTACAAGAGAGCAGCGTACACTCTGGTGTCACGAGGCCGCGCCAATGTCTGATTACCTGTGTGAAGGCATGTACGAGTTCTGCGGGAGCCAGCCAAGAGTCACAGTGCCACGAGGGAGTGGGCCTTGAGTTTGAGTCTTGTGGGTGAAGAATGAACACAAATTCCTCGTGAGTTGTGCGACAGCTATTTGGCCAGCAGATTCCGCAGATTCGTGGTGCGACGAACCCGCCTCAAACCTGTACTCGGCTGGAACCATGCAGCACAG
Source organism: Cercospora zeae-maydis (assembly GCA_023512815.1). Classification (NCBI taxonomy): domain Eukaryota; kingdom Fungi; phylum Ascomycota; class Dothideomycetes; order Mycosphaerellales; family Mycosphaerellaceae; genus Cercospora; species Cercospora zeae-maydis. The sequence goes on along the minus strand of JAKLWY010000001.1, from coordinate 3,865,721 downwards.
CTACGATGCCTGTCCATTGTCATTTGAGATCTTCGCTGTGGGAACTCTGAACAACAACCGGTCGAGAGTACAGAGGAGAGGAAGATCATGCTTCCGGCAGACCCACATGCCAAGCATATGTCCCGCCATTTCACGTCCAACTCTGAGACACCGCACTTATTCGATGGCTGATGATCAGGACAGCTCTCATCTGCTGGCTGCATACGAATTTTACGATCAATGTGCAAATCATACGTTCATCTTCCACCACAAATCAGAAATCGTTTGACTATACTGTTTGAGTACATGATATCTCGATATTGATCAAAACGACAACCCGTGGCAATGAGCGCATCTCCAGGCTTCCCAGTACCAGGTCGTTTGTTTCCAGTCTGCTGCGCGGCAGTCAGACCTGCCAAGATCGTCGACAACCCGATCACCATCACCGTTGACCTCTGGAACGTGAACCTTTTCGTATTCCTCGACAGGACGACTGGTGTTCACAGCGACGAGACTAAACTCGGAGACTGGATCCAACCGACTTCAGCACACTCGCCGTTTATTGGCAAGAGTCCGATGGAGCGCTATCTTCTTTTACGTCAACTCATCTCGAACACGGCTTCCGACGTGTAAGTCTAGTCGCCACTTCACATATGACGACGATGATAACAAATCCGGCGTGGAAAGTTGAAGTTGAAGCTGACGCCGAGACTTGTCTATTCAAGCAACCACGAACACTTCGCCATTGTGGACGAAAGGACACTTCAAGACGGCTCGATATTGCTGATCGATGGGCCGTGGGGAAAAGGTGAAGATGAGGGAGTGGCGAGGGCGGTTCGTGTCGTGCCTGAGATCGCGCAGGAGCGGCTGCTGCTGTACAATATCGGCGAGCCTGAGATTGATAAGGATCAGGCGGCCGCTTTAAAGGCGTATGATGGCGTTCTTCGCGTGGGAGCTCTTAGACAGCATCCTTTGTTATGATTATTGGGGGATTGATGCGGGTTTTGATGCGAGTGGCGACGGGTTCGAAGCATCAATGGAGCCGGACCGAATGCTCGCTTATCTATCGACTCGTTCACTATAGAAATAATTCTAAGTGCGACTCCAGAGGAGGGAGAGGAAGTTTGTGCAGAGAATGAAGAAGATTTAGAATGTCCAGGTAGCACAGCGCAAAGCGAGCACATGGGACCTGGCATTGTCGCGGCATCTCAAGTCAATGCGCAAGCGGGGATGAACTGTGGTCGCCACTACCACATGGACTTGCTTCGCAGCTTATGGACTTTGTATCGGACGTTGATGTGCTGTTTGAATCGTGTCCAAGTGCGTAGAGCGCTTGAGACGTGAGAACAAGGTACGAGCCGCTGATCATCCGATGACACGGCTAAATCGACCCAAACTGGCCTAGCGACCGGCCCCCCCGGCGCATCACCCGGCTCACAACTTCGCGTCACGCCGACTTGTCTACACGATCGTGCCGCCATCGAGTCGCAAAAATGCAGCGCATGCGTAAAGCGGCCAAATGGACGCAGCAAGATCGACGATGGAGGAGAGCCGACGCGACACTCCCTCCGCCCGATTTTAGCAAATACAATGTCCAAGTCGAGATACCGGAGTACGACGATGAGATCTACGAGCAACACCTGCGACACGACGACTGGACAAAAGCGGAGACAGATTACCTTTTGGAGACGTATCGCGAATGCAATGGAAAGTGGCCAGTGGTATGGGATCGGTACGAGTACGAGGACAAAACGCGCAGCATGGAGGACTTGAAAGCGAGGTTTTACAAAGTCTCAGCACAATTGCTGCAGCTCAAGACACCTATTCAATCCATGGGTACAGCGGAATTTGATCTATACAACACCCTAAACACCTTCGATCCGGCGAAAGAGGAGTCAAGGAAGAGTTTGGCAAAGGGTCATCTATACCGCAAGGCGAACGAGGTCGACGAAGAGACGGTTCTGTTAGGCGAATTGCAGCGCATCATGGTCAACCAGGCGGCACTGGATGGACAACGCGAAGAGCTCAGGAAGCGTCTGGATTATCCACATGCGAGCACGAATGGCTATCAGTATTCGACATCGCAAGCGCTTACGCAGCTATGGCAGCAACTTCTCGCGCAGGATCGCATGAAGAAGAACCCGCGGTTGAAGCCGACAGGTAAATACACTGTGATCTTTCTCCTGCAAACGATAATACCAACATGTTCTAGGAAACTCAAACTACGACGGCTTCATGCAGAGCGGCATGCAAGCACCTCAATCAGCTCGACCTCGCGAGAGCAACGCTGGCCTCACAGAAGCGGGCGGAGGCTCTGCTCGCGACCGCCGCGGCACAAGAGGCGAGTCTCTTGGTGGCGCTCCCAACACACCCGGTCACGCAGTGCCAGTATCGCTCTCCGCGGCCGACCAGACCCGCATGGGCGTGGTCATCTTCCCACCGGAGCACAAAGCTTCGGGAGGCATCAGCTTCGCTTCGGACCGACTTACGAAACCTCGAGTGGCGAAGAGCACCATTCAGAGTGAGAAGATCGCGACAATTCTGGCGAGTGCGGGTGTGCCAGAGATCATACCACTGCCTACACCAAAAGTGGTGGAGGCATTCGAGGGTATTATGTCAAAGGTGCACGCTCTGCTGGATATGAGGAAGTTAGCGGAGAAAGATGAAATCGAGTTGAAGGTCAGACGGCAAGAGGCTGCATCTTGAGGCAAAAGCGGGCCAGGAGATTTTCGTGAAAACAGCTTTGCAGAATCGTGCGGTTAGCGAGGCGTTGGGGGGCTATGGGATGGCATCATGGTTTCGAGATTCATGTTCTGCAGAAACGCCAGTGGGGTTATGAGAAAGAAGCTTGTGCTTTCTGGATGCGAATGTACATTTGCCCCTGCCTCAAGCTTCTAAGCCAAGTTGAAAGTCACAAGGTCGGTGGGAACGCCGGTGATTCTGCGACTTCGCTTTGCACATCTAAGGGCCTCTTCGAAAATGTTGCACTCATCGTCGTAAAGACAAGGTCTGCATGTAAAGCGAGGAAGCACACGTGCTGCGCGAGAGGCGGCAAAGTGACCAGTGGGACAGCTGCAGGACATTACGGCATGAGACTGAGCACATCAGTGGTCCACCTACAACTGCAACTTTGATGCGCTTGCCGATCACGAAATCTGTCGAAGCAAACGCGCTCAATGTCCACGTCAGGCCAGAATGCAGGACCTCCCTGCGAACGAGAACCTGCTTTCACACGTGCATGATGTGCCGATGACAGTCGCCATTGCAGACGATATGCCCAGTAGACAAGCCTCGTTCGCACGTACGCCTGTTGAGATTCGACCGTAATCACCAGAAAGAGCCTTTTGCAGGCAACGTCGGCTTGGAAACGTACGATCTATTCGAAGCACCGCCGTACGCTGCAATATCATACACCTGAGGCTCCGAAATCTCTCAGCAGTTCCTACGTGTCAATGGCAAGAAATTCGGCACCCTCCAAAACAGCTGGTATGCCATCAAGCAAGCATTCGGAGAAGGCAGCTTCACGCATGTCTGGATAGACACCATCTGCATCGACTAGACGAGCAGTGAAGAAAAGTCTTCCCAGGTACAGCTCATGTCAACCATTTACCGCAAAGCCGTACATGTGCTCGTTCCGCTGGCCCCTTCCTCTGATCAGTACAGCGTGACCGCTCGGCAAATATCTAGCCTTCAGTGTGATCCCGCTTGGGCGGCGTGGGATGCTGATGCGCCTCCAGCATGGACTTGCAGTGAGGATCAGTCAGCTTCTGAGAGGAGAACGAAGATCTTGGAGAAGTGGTTCAATCGCACTTCCAGCGTTCACCGCCTGCCCAGGATCCGAGAACAGCTTCGACAGATCGCCCTGTTGCCATACTGGACTCGTGTCTGGGTCGTACAAGAGATATCGTTGGCTGGAGTAGTGCGACTCATGCTCGGAGACGACATCATCCACTGGCGAAGTCTATCTGAGTTCTACAAATTCATATCGTCTCGCTCACCGAAAAGCGCTCCACCGCTGCCGCTCGCTCTGCAGTATGCGAGCAAGTTGCCTGAAAGGCTGATCAGTACTGAACAATCCTCGCCCAAAGTTCTCCAGACGTTTTCGATGCAACAGTGTTCAGATCCTCGTGATCGGGTGTACGGCTTGTTGACCCTGATCAGTTGGCCTGAGCAGCTGGGAAATATAGAGCCAGACTAAAATAAGTCCACGTTGACAGCAGCAACAGAGACTTTGAAATACGGGGCTCAAGCTGATGAAGTGCTGAAGCTCATGAGATGCTGGGAACTGGAACAGGACCTAGAGTGGCACGTCTCAGCGAGGCGCAGGCCAATCGAACCATTTCAGCGCTCCCCGTTCTGGACACGTGGCGAGGAATATCACGATTATGTCCATGTCCATCCCATGTCCTGTCACTTTCTCACGCACGACGCAGAAAGCCGCTTGCGTCTCCCTTTCCACCCCGTCCGGAATCAAGATCTAGCCTCCGACAAGGAAAAATCCCCCACGAGCTTCTCCTCCTCCTATCGATACCAAACAAACCCCAATATTGTCCACTAGCGGCCATGCCGCCATAGTCGGCTATATTCATCCCTCCGCTCGTCCCGGCGACCTCGTAGCCTGGCACATCTACAAACTCGGCTGGAATGTCGCAACATCCGCAGGCCTCCTGGTCCTCCGGCAGACAGCATTCCACGCCGACGCTCCAAAAATGACCATCTACGAAATCATCGGACAATGTCTACCAGAACCCGGCTACAAAAACTGCACGCTGCAGGCAGATTGCGGCTGTGCAAAGAAAACTTCGCAAGACTTGTCGTACGCACAGCTACCTATTCAGCTGCATCTCGACCCAATGGACTACGTAGGTCAAGACATGTTTGGCGTTGGAAGAAAGACAGACAGACCGGGCAATAGAATTTGTTCCAGTCCGTGGTCGTCGTTTGCGACTGCGTGACATGAGCGACCAACTTTCGAGAACGCAGGGCTTCGCAGGGACAGGAACAAGATGTGAAAAAGAGACTTTCAGGTCAGTAGTAATTAGGTCGAGTCGACGACGAAGTCCTCGACATAGCGATACGGGTATCTCGTTACAATCAAATGCCTCTTTTCCGATTCCGTCCTGCAAATCACATCGTGCATCCGAACGCCTTCTCATCAGTGCTTGCTCGAAGCTCTTCTCCCAAGTTCGACAAGCGTCGTAGCGGTCGTAGCGCGCTCCTCGTACAATCTCCGCAGATCGTCAACGCTACTCTTCTTGAGATCCAATTTGCGAGGTTTAAGCTTGGCGCTGTTGGAAGTTGCCTGGGACTCTGCACTACCTCTGCTCTCCCAACTATTCATTCTATCGAGCAAGCCGGCAGAAGGAGCGCGTGGCTTGGGCACATGCTGTGCGACGCCGCCGCTCGCGCCATCCACGTTCGCGGTAGAGATGGTGGGGACTGTGGTGTTGGAAGTTCTGGTTGGCAGAATGGGCTTCGCCAGAGACTGAATGTCAGGTCGCTGCTTGTTGGCCGCCGATGCCGGCCACGAGGGCTTGCGAAAGACACTTGCGCTCGCACTGGTTGAAGATGAAGACGAAAGATGCGGCGGTTTCACAGCGAGATCTCCTGGCGCTGAACGGGGCGCTGTTGCGGCAGAGTTGGAGCTAGCCGAAGTAGCTTGAGTGTCGATAACGTTGTTCTGCGCCAAATTATTAGCAGCTTGTCGTGCGGCCATCTCAGCCAGGAGGGCGTGCGTTCCAAGTGGCACGAAAGGCATGGAAGGTGAGGAACTGCTCGTGCTCGGATTGACTGCATCGTTCTGCTGGGAAAAGGCCGTGCTCTCGTTCTGGGAGATGTGTGTTGGGACAGTGCTGGTGCGTGTTGTTTGAGGATGTTTATGCAATGCTGTCTCGGCTGGTCTGTTCTCACCCTTGACCGAGGCCTGTCTACTAACAGGCTTTCGCTTGGGCACATCGCCGCTGATACCAGCAATCGGTCCCGTGAAGTCTGCCGAAACAGGGCGACTTCGAGACGACTCTCCGACAGGGCGTCGGTGGATTGGTTTTGGCGCCCGCGAATCATCTAGGAGATCAATGCTAGCTTCGTTGCTCCTCGGTGGGCTGGTACCACCATGCTGAGCATGCATTGGCGCATAGCTGCTGGGCGAATCCGATCGTGGCAGATTTCTGCCTTCACAGTCGAAGAGACTGGAGTATCTCGGTGGTGCACCTACATATGCCATGTCTGATGCAGACTCGTACTCATGCTGCGCCGAAGGCGATGATTCGCGCTGCACCGCTTTGTATCGTCGTGGTAGTTTGGGCACCTCTACGTTGGGCATGTGGGGCGCCAGGGCAGCTTTGAGCGACATGCCTCGAGAACGTCGCCGCGGAGGCAACGCTGGGGGCTTCTCTGGCGAAGAGTCCGAGGATTCAGATTCATTCATAGAAATCTTGTGTCCTATTTGACTCTTTTCACTTGACACATCAGAGTTATCCGAAGGGCGTCGAAGGGCTTCGAGCGGGTCTTCGTACTCGTTGGGATCGGTTGGTGGACTGAGGTCAGCATAGAACGCACTTTCCTCGATGTTGAGGCCCGCTCGCAGCTGAGGCCACATGTCGATTGCAGCGACAAGGATTCGCTTCACAATACTCGAAACTTTTGCGTCAGCCATCTGATCTGAGCCACAGACGAGGCACATGGAGAAACAGATGGCCAAGTTCTCTGCGCTCATCTTGTTGTCAGGCTCGTGCGCTGCGACAAGAGAGAGCAAGGGCAATAGGTGCCTGGTCAGGATCTCCTTCGATGTAGCAGGCAAAGGAGACAATTGCGATGTGGGGAGGATGATATCAACCACGTCCTCAGGCGTCAACTCGGTCTCGGGATCGTTGTAACGTTCTCGTAGCGTCGCGTAGCATGACTCTGGGAAAACGGGATCGCGCAGCTCTCGATACCATGTCTTGATGAGCGAGGCGGCTGAGTGCACACCGTATGCATCTTCCAACCGGATCTCATCGACCAGGGACTTTGAGAGGCCCGGCTGCACAAAGGTCGCGCCGTGGTCTTTCCACACGATCCATTGCTGACCTCGATCGTAGGCCTCTTTGAGTACGCCAACGAGCACTGAGTGAGGTGGAATGCGAAAGATGCCCTCGGTCTTGAGGTTGGAAGGTTCCACTAGGAAGGCCGTAGTTTCCCTCAATATGCGAGGCAAGCGCGTCCTGCCGGTGACGATACTCCTGGGAAATGGCTGCTTCACGCTGAATGCACGTCTGCCAGTGACAAAGGGTGAGTAGATGTCGGGTGAGTACTTTCGATCCTGCAGATATGCGGATGGGGGAATCAATAGATGTTCGATGGGAATTTGCAGGGCCAGCGAGGTCAAACAATTGACGTGTACTATCTTCCGTCGAAACTTTGGCGACACGATGGTCCCGAAGACGTTGAGCAGCACTCGGACCCAGGTGCGAGGGTGCACAATGTACAGCATGGCCAGCTTCTTCCGCAATGCTCTTCCCAGCACGTGGTATGCTTGCAGGTACCACCCGGTGGCCGGGCCCTGCTTCTTCTCTGCCGTTGCATTGTCGGGAGGGCCGCCTGCAAAGAAGACAATCTCGTACTCGGTGCCGGCGATCAATTCGTCTTCGCCGGGCAGTCGGGCGAGGACGTAGGAGAGCAAGCTGTCGTAGTCGACTTCGAAGGCGTCGGGAAAGGCAGCGGCGTTGAGGATGTACACGGGCCTGCCGTCTTTGGAAGGGAGGGGGGTTCGGTAGAGGATGGTGGCAGCGATGGCAGCGAGCTCAGGCAGATAGTCGGCGGAGTCTTGGGCAGGCGGCACGGTGGAGAGGGAGTTGCTCCTGGCACGTCCCGTCCTCCACTGGGCGTCGGCGGCCAACGCGGTCCTCAGAGCAGAACGCATGGTGGGTGGGCAGTTGGATGAGGAACAAACGACCGCGATGGGCGGACGAGGAGGGTAAGTATTCCAGGCTCCGTCATGCAACCCGTATCCCTGTTTCTGTTTCTATGCCACGGGTAGCGCAGGCGCACGCTGGGAGATTGGCGTGCGGATGGTGGCGACGAGGTGGTGTCGCAGCGCAGTATGGCGCGTGATGGTGAGAGGGATGAATGCTGCCGCCTGGTAAGATTGACCGACGCAGCGGAAACACAGCAGACCACCTCGTCGACAGCATCATCCCGTCTCGCGGCCGGACACAAATGTGTCGCCAGCAATCATGATGCATGCAGGGTTCTCGCCACGGGTAGATCCGCCGCTTATGCAACGCAATTCCTGCTGCCAATGCACCTAAGTTAGCAGTTGGCAGGCGCATTTCGGCCGGTGTCGGTCGGATATTTTGAGTCAACCGTACAGTCATTGGCAATCGATAGCACTCTCGCTATACACACCCCTCGATTATTGCAGCGCTGCCACTCTCCACGCACGCCAGCACATCTCCTCCCCACCACCACCACCGCCGAGCACCCCGTCGCCAACATGTGCGGCATCTTCGCCTGTCATCAGTGTGTCGCAACTCCCCACCCAATGGCGGGCACGAAACATGCGAAATGAGCCATTGCTAACTATAGGCTGTTACAGCCACGATGACATTCAGAAATTCCGCCCCACGGCCATTCGTATGGGCAAACAGATCAAGCACCGCGGACCCGATTGGAGCGGCAACCACACCGCCAACAACACCATCCTCGTGCACGAGCGACTATCCATTGTCGGTGTCGACACCGGCTCGCAGCCTCTCCTCAACGAGGACCAGTCCATTGCGCTCGCCGTCAATGGTGAGATCTACAACCATAAGATTTTGCGCGGCAAGGGCCTCGCCAAGTCATATCCCTTCAAGACGCACTCGGATTGCGAGGTCATCATTCCCCTCTACCAAGAATATGGCATTGATGCCCCGCGCCACTTGGACGGCATGTTCAGCTGGGTGCTGCACGACAAAAAGCAAGATCGCTTGATTGCTGCGAGAGACCCCATTGGGATCACCACCTTCTACATCGGCCGCGACAGCAAAACTCCCAAGGCTGTCTACTTTGCCAGCGAGCTGAAATGCCTGCATCCCGTGTGCGACCAGATCGAAGCCTTCCCTCCCGGCCACGTCTACGATAGCTTGACCGACAAGCTTACGCGATACTTCGATCCAAAATGGCTCACCAACCCCACCAACATCCCCACGACCCCCCTCGACCTGAAGCTGCTGCGCGAGACATTCGAGCGATCCGTGAGAAAGAGACTGATGGCCGAAGTCCCATACGGTGTGCTGCTGAGTGGTGGTCTGGACAGCTCCTTGGTGGCGTCAATTGCACAGCGCGAAACATTGCGTCTCCAGAAAGAGTATGCAAAGAAGCGAGCTCTGCTGTCGCAGGGTGCCAACAGCCCTACATTGAACGGCGTTGCCAACGGGCAAGTACCGCTCGCCGAGTCTCCCGAAGAGGAGCTTGCAGGCATCGATGAGGACTACCACTTGAGCTCGGTGCCCGTCTTGTCTCAGCTCAACTCCTTCTCCATTGGTCTGCCAGGCTCACCAGACACCATTGCTGCGCAAGAAGTTGCCAAGTATCTCGGCACTAGGCATCACTCTTTCACCTTCACCATCCAAGAAGGTCTCGATGCACTCTTCGACGTCATTTATCACCTGGAGACTTACGATGTTACGACAATTCGCGCCAGTACTCCCATGTTCCTGCTATCGCGCAAGATCAAGGCCATGGGTGTGAAGATGGTTTTGTCTGGTGAAGGGTCCGATGAGATCTTTGGTGGCTATCTCTACTTTCACAACGCACCAGACAAGGCTGCCTTCCACGAAGAGACGGTCCGCCGAGTCAAGAATCTGCACCTGGCAGACTGTCTCCGTGCCAACAAGTCCACGTCAGCTTGGGGAGTCGAGGCACGCGTACCCTTCCTGGACAAGCAATTCCTGGAACTTGCCATGGACATTGACCCTGCTGAGAAGATGATTCAGAAGCCTGAACGCATCGAAAAGTATATTCTGCGAAAAGCTTTCGACACAGAAGGTGAGCCTGGAGCCAAGCCATACTTGCCGAAGAAGATTCTGTGGAGACAAAAGGAGCAGTTCTCCGATGGTGTCGGTTATGGCTGGATCGATGGCCTTAAAGATGAGGCCGCTAAGATGGTCACCGACGAGCAGATGAAGGAGGAGAACATGCGCAAAGACAAGCCCTTCTGGGGTGACGATCTTCCCGATTCCAAGGAAGCCTACTGGTATCGCTGCATGTTTGATGAGCACTTCCCACCTTACTGTGCAAGCACCGTTATGCGATGGACGCCGACGTGGAGCAAGCAGACGGATCCTTCGGGCCGTGCAATCGGCGTGCACGAACAGGCGTATAAGGATCAGTAGAGCAGTCTTTGCCAAATGAACTTTCCGTGCTACCATAGCGAAAGGATTGCAGGACGCGCGAATAGATGTATAACACATAGTGCCATTTTTGAAGCTTGTTGCGCGTACAATCTTCGGTCCCACAGAATCTTTACGATGCTGACAGCGGTGGCAGACTTTGCTTTCTGGAAATTTCCTTGCTTCGAAAGTCAAGACTTGCCCTTTTTCCGACTACAGACTTCTAAGAAGCATGCCAGTCCCGCTGCTCATCTCTGGATAGTCATCTGCTGCAAAGCCACTGGGATCTTACAAACTGTTCAATCACGACTTTGGGTTTCCTACATGCACACAAGAAACTCCTTCGCTCTCTCCACACTCTGGTCCCATTGTCGATTTCATATCTAGGGACCGCACTCACATATTATCCATACAGTCTCCTGTTCGTGCAACAGCCAAGAGCACTCTCGCATGACTCATGTTCGTCCACAATCCTCTTCATCCGCAGCGTGTCCCCTTCCCATCGCGTCGCCACAACTTAAACTCTTCGATCTTTCCGTCTCAAATATCCTAGACAAGACCCACGAACATATAATAACAAGACCAAAAACCATGATCCTCTCCGGCCGTACCGTCCTGGCTCGGAATCTCATCACCAACCTCCTGTCCCCCGAATTCCAAACCCAACCCTATGCCATCGACCTCACTATGCGCAGATTTTTAACATGGAATGCCGCGACTACAGTAGATTTTTTCCAACGCATCTCGCAAAAGCTCAAATACTAAGAATCTACATTTCTCTGCCGTCGATGCATCACTAGTACCGGGAGCGAAAGCAATCCATCTGAAGACGGGAATTTATCTTGTGGAGTTCAATGAAGCAGTCGATGTCCCATTGGGTGCCATGGGACAGATTATTGTGCGGAGTTCGTTGTGGAGGAATGGAGTCAAGGTGGATGCGGGGGTCGTGAGTTGGATTCTGCTCTCATACTCCTTTCACGTCTTTTTGTTCCTCTCTTTTTGATAATGATTTTTTTTTCGGGTAGGTCGATAGCGGATACAAAGGGTCCTTGGGCGCTCTTTTGCAAGTTCGGAATCCTCCATGGTATTACGTTGCATGAGAATGCAAGGTTGGCGCAGATGGTGTTTCATGAGATGAAGGCGCAGGTCGAGGAGGGGTATAGTGGGATTTATCAGGGAGCGGAAGGGTTGTGAGAATTGGTTCTGTGGGAGTACGAGCGCCGAACGGTGATAGCGGATCGTAGCTATAATTCGCAGAGGGAGAGGTGCGGTCAGGCCGCCCAAGAGACTACCCACGGATCTTGTAATAACTGCTTCGCTGTAGCACGATCTTCTGGTCGCCACTGGAGCGTTTTGCTCATGAAAGCTAGAAATTGGTCTTTCTCTGCTCCTTCGAGGACACTTTCTTCTTCTTCTTCTAGAGTTGTTGTCATTATTTCGGGACATGCGTCGATCTTCAAGTGTCCCTCCGCATCAAAATACTGTTTCCGAATTCGTGATCGATCCAAAAGTCCAAAGGCGGTCTCCCGAGTAAAGATGTCATCCTTGCTAGATGCTTGCCGCTCGATTCTTTTCGACTCGGTAAGCGTTCAGTGGATGCTTGCCTTCTAGGAGATCCCAGATCTGAACGTCGAACCCTCAGTCACCGTGTTTTCACGTACATTGATAATGCGGAAGTGTTCAATCTGCTTACCATCAAACCGAAGCTCCAGATATCTATCTTCTCGTTCCAAGGTATGTATGCCGAGGATGATCTCGGGCGCGCGATAGAGATCTGGCATGACTTCGTCGTCGAAAGGGCCTTGGCCGAATTTTGCGTCCCCGAAGTCGCAAATGATAGCTTCGCCGGATCTTCTGGCATGTCGAGCTCGACGCTTGAACAGATTGTTCGGTCGCCGTCTCGTTTCTGTGGGCTAGGTTGTTCTCGCTCTTGTTCTACTAATTCAACTACGATCGAGTCGTCTTGGATAGACAACATGATGTTGCCTTCTTGAATATCTGTCGGCATCGCATGAGTCAATCTGGACGAGTAAGTGGACTTGAAGAATGGCTGAATTCACCAGTGTGCACAATATGCGCTTCTGAGTGCAAATAGTCTAGCCCAAGGAGCAGTCCATACACCATGGGTCTCAAGATCGTGCTTGGAATCTGTCGGCCAGCCATACTGCGGATGTCACGCATGGAGAGACTCAGAGGACTGTGCACGATACAGGTGTGGGGTCCCAACTCTCCCTGTAACTCAAACTAGTCGAGCATTCGACGGACTAGTCAAGAGCCGGGATGGTCATCAGAGTGGACATCCTGTTTGCGCTGTAGCACTTCAACTTCATCGAGGGCCTGTCGATGTCCCCTCGTGTAGACCTTTAGGGTGACATATTGTCGCGTTCTGCAGATGGCTTCAGTCAAAAGTGATCGGAGTCAATGAGTAGTGAACACCATGCTCCAGATTGCGACAGAGCCATGCGGTTGATACGGAGCCATAGCCCAATTTGAGAAGAATTGCATATTTTCGACTCAAATACCTCTCCGATTCGAACAGGGTAATAGGCAAGTCGGTCGTACCACGAAAATGACTCTTCTTCGAGCAGGCTGTCTGAGCGATAGTAGACTACCCCGGCTCGACGCCCGAATAGCCATGGACTAGAATAGTGTTACTTCAGGTGGAGGCGGCAGCATTGTCAGAAAGAGACACGGGAGGAACCAGCTCCGGAATAATCCAAGGCCGGCTGATTCAAACTTGACAGAAGCTCGTCATGCAGTCTCCGTGGCACTTTCGATGACCATCTGCCTCTCGCCTATCCGTTTCTACTCGTATTCACTCTGGTCTCATGCCAGAGCGACGAATTGTGGCCCGCACTGATTCCGAACCTCTCAACTTGAGCATAACGCTATAAATCAAGGTCCGGCGCCCAGTAATGGACATAGCAATCAATCTCTGCACAGCGCGAAAACAGTCAAGCTAACGTAGAGTTGTGCTGACCGCCGGTAAGTAATGTGTTTGTAATGCTGGCATTGGTTGTTGAAGAAAGGAAGAGAACTTGGGCGCAAGTGGAAGATTTTGAGCATGGCAGCGGCAGCGGGCACAGCCGCGTTTGGTGCCAAGGCTGAGATGTGGCAGCTACGATCCGGCGACAATCATCGTGAAGGACACCTTTGCCCAATTCGCCGTTGGACTTGCCCTGCATCCTGCCTGGCCATCCTCGCTGCCGCTACCATTCACTCGGAAGCGCACTCTCTGCAAACCTCGCTTCATCAACTCCCCTCGATTGGCGCATGCCCGCATGAGCGCACGATACATAGGTCCCCAGCCGCCCCTCTACGCTCCTCGATTTCACACCGTCGAGCTCGCAACATAATATGGACTACGAAGCGCTCAAGGACCAGTGGTCCGAAATCGAAGATCGCGATGGAATTCGACTGTCTTGGAACACGTTTCCCTCATCGCGCATGGAAGCCAGCAGGCTGGTCGTGCCCATTGGAGCTCTTTACACTCCGCTAAAGGAAAAGGAGGATGGCACTCCGCTGCTGCAATACGAGCCCGTCACCTGCAAACCGCCGTGTCGAGCCGTGCTCAACCCTTTCTGTCAAGTAGACATGCGAGCGCGGATATGGATCTGCCCATTCTGCCTGCAGCGCAACAACCTCCCACCACACTACAAGGACATCAGTGAGAGCCAGATCCCTCCTGAGCTTCACCCTCAGAGCACCACCATTGAGTACCGTCTGGCGAGACCAGCTCCCACTCCTCCGATCTTCGTCTTTGTTGTCGACACCTGCCAAGAGGAGGACTCTCTCAAGGCACTGCGGGACAGCATTATCAATGCTCTCTCTTTCTTGCCCCCGCACGCTCTGGTGGGCTTGATCACATACGGTACAATGGCCCAAGTGCATGAGCTGGGCTATACCGAATGCGCAAAGAGCTATGTCTTCCGCGGCAACAAGGACTATGGTGCAAAGCAGGTGCAGGAGATGTTGGGATTGGGTGGCCCCAGACCTGGTATGCAGCCACAGCCACAGCCTGGCCGACCTGCGGTTGCCCCGCCAGTCGGAGGCGCTCAAGCTCGATTCTTGCTTCCGGTGCAGCAGTGCGAGTTCCAGCTCACCAATGTGCTGGAGAGCCTGCAGAAGGACCCATGGCCAGTCGCGAACGATAAGCGTGCCATTCGATGCACCGGTGTTGCGCTGTCCGTGGCAACAGGTCTGCTTGAGACGAGCTTCCAGAACTCCGGTGCGCGCATCATGCTGTTCACCGGAGGTCCGGCCACAGAAGGACCTGGAATGGTCGTGGGTCCTGAGCTCAAGGAGCAGATCCGCTCCCACCACGACATTGACCGCGACAACATCAAGTACTACAAGAAGGCGCTCAAGTTTTACGACACTCTTGCGAAGCGTGTGGCACATAATGGACATGTGATTGATATCTTCGCCGGATGCCTAGACCAGGTCGGTCTGCTCGAGATGAAGGGCCTGCCCAATAGTACTGGTGGCCACATGATCTTGACAGATTCCTTTACCTCGTCCATGTACAAGCAGTCCTTCTCGAAGATCTTCGACGTGGATGCAAATGACAACTTGAAGATGGGCTTCAATGCATCGCTTGAGGTTTTGACTACAAAAGAGCTCAAGGTTACTGGCCTGATTGGTCATGCTGTGTCCCTCAACAAGAAGTCGAGCTCGGTCGGCGAGACGGAATGCGGTATTGGCAACACCTGCAGCTGGAAGATGTGTGGTATTGACCCATCAGCATCTTACGGTGTCTACTTTGAGATCGCAAGCCAAGGAGGTCCAGCTGCGCCCATGCAGCAAGGCCCACAAAAGGGTCTGATACAATTCCTCACATACTATCAACACAGTGGGGGGCAGTACCATCTACGCGTGACGACAGTCGGACGGAATATGAGCGGACCTAGCGGTGATCCAGCCATCGCGCAGTCCTTCGATCAGGAAGCTGCAGCAGTTCTCATGAGCAGAATTGCTGTCTTCAAGGCCGAAGTCGATGATGGTCCAGATGTCCTCCGATGGGTCGACCGCATGCTTATCAGGCTCTGCTCGCGGTTCGCAGAATATCGGAAAGACGATCCATCATCTTTCCGACTGGAGAAGAACTTCACCCTCTACCCACAATTCATGTTCCATCTCCGTCGATCACAATTTTTGCAAGTCTTCAACAACTCGCCCGATGAGACTGCTTTCTACCGACATGTGTTGAATCACGAAGATGTGTCGAACTCGCTCATCATGATTCAGCCCACTCTGGACTCGTACACATTCGACCAGGAAGGTGCTGTTCCCGTTCTGCTCGACTCAACATCCATTCAGCCAACAACAATCTTGCTCCTCGACACATTCTTCCACATCCTCATCTTCCACGGAGAGACTATGGCGGAATGGCGAAAAGCTGGATACCAGGATATGGAAGGGTACGAAAACTTCCGAGAGCTTCTCGATGCGCCGAAGCAGGACGCAAAGGTATGTCTGTTATGGGTATTGGTATCTCCTCTCTTTACTAACGCGTACATTGCAGGACCTCATTCAAGATCGATTCCCGCTACCTCGATTCATCGTCTGTGACGCTGGTGGCTCACAAGCTCGTTTCCTCCTCGCCAAGCTCAACCCTTCGACAACGCACACATCTTCTAGCTATGGCGGCGTCAGTCAATCCGCACAGACGATCTTCACGGATGATGTCAGTTTGCAGACATTCATGGATCACTTGATGAAGTTGGCTGTCAGCGGAACGGGATAGATGTGTGTATGTGAGTAATGATGGAAAATAGAACGGCGGATAGCGATGGCGTCTTGCTTTGAAATGCGGTAGTGCTATGAGAGCTACTACTGCTATACGTAGAAGTATTCATGAAAGTGTGAGCGAGAGAGCAAAAAGTTGAAGATCACCGGCGACACCACGTTCCTTCTTCACTTCCATTGTCGTCGGTTGAGCCTTGGATGGTAGTGGCAAGAACAAATCCCCGCGGTTCTGGCTACATCAAGCCTGGTCCTCCCTCCAGAAGTTATTCCTTTTTCTGGCGCAGCAGCAGGTAACTGAGGTCATCAAGCGTTCTCCGACAAGGTCGAACGATCGAATGACCCCCAAGACATCTCACCCAAGGAATGCAAGCGGCGTGAAGAATCAATCTCCTTCTTCGTTCGAGCCTGCGTCCTGGTCAAGGACTTTCATATCAAGCATCCTTTTTACAGGCCTGAATTCAAGAGCCACCGACGGTCGTTGAAAGGCTGAGAAGAAAAGTTGATACGTAAAAAAACTTGGTCTAAGAGGTGGGGAATTGTTGTTGTTGTTTTTGTTGTTGTTGTTGTTGTTGTTGTTGTTGTTGTTGTTGTTGTTGATGATAATAAGCGAAGAAAAAGTGCTTTTGCCACAAATCAGCTACCCTACCAATGACGACGACATGAGCAGGAGTTGGGAAAGAGAGATGAGATGAGATGAGAGCAGAAAGAACACGATTCGCTGATGATCTCAACAGGCATTCATTTCCTTCCATGTCGTCGATCCACACGTGATCGAAACGAATGTTGAGAAACAGAAACACTGCAAAAAAAAAAACACTGCAAAAAAAAACAAAAAGAAACTTGTCTCGTCGTCAATCAGAAGCCGTTGTGGCATTCGCAGAATACACACAAAAGCAATAGAAGAAGAAGAGACAAGCCAAAAAAGAAAAGAAAAAAAAAACCACCGCCTACTCCCATTCGTCTGCGACGAGAGGTTTCGTCTGGACTACATCAAAGCTCCGCCGGTCGATCTGCAGCACGCGACACTTTATTGATTGTCGAATCCAGTACTGTACGACTGTACCGGGAACGCGGAAGAAGCCTGCGTGTCACGTTGCGTGTTTCGACGGTCGGCAGTGAGAATAGGCTCGAAATTGTCTAATTTCAGCTTGCGGCGGACGCTCTGTCGTTTGTCGCACAGCTTGTGAGTCTGTGACTGTACATGCCATGTACGAGCGGTCCGGGCTGCAACGACGAAATGGAAGTTCGATGCAGCGTTCTTGAGCGGGGGAAGCAATTATTGACTTGATCGTTTCATTTCGGCTTTCGTGGAAGCGAGAAAAAGTCTCGAGAACGCTGACTGTGCTTCGAGAAGGACGGCGAGAGCTCCGATGGATGGGAAAAAGTCGTGTATGACGAAGAGGGCGAGGGTAGGTGCAGCTGAGCTTCAGTGTGTCTTGAACGCGCCGGTCACCGAGGCTGCTGCTGTATCGTTCGTGCTCTGGCGATGAGGGTCTTCTGGGCGAAGGAAAGGAAAGGTGTGCAGCTCATTAAAGCCACGAGTGCCATGTCGCTACATCCTGGGAAGTCGTAAGTTTTGCATGGCTTTCACGTTCGTTTGCGTCGTTAGTCAGGAACGCGTCAGCGCACGAAATACATGTATCCAGTCCCTCGGGAATCAAGACACACGAATCTCCAGACGTGCAACAGTCGGCGCCGGCAAAGTCGTCATCTGCGAAAAGGTACATGGTCTTCATGCACCATCGAAGAGTCCGAGGACGCCATTGTTATTAGCACATGAGGTCGTATACCCCTGTCGTCCGAGATTCTTCCCACGGCTGCCCTATTGACAATAGTTAGGAACGGCGGTGCTTTAGAATAGTCTCCAGGGGGGGCCTCGCAGGGCTCGCGTCCGATGGGGCTGGTGTTTCGGATTGTGCCTGTCGGATCCCCGTCGAGATCCCTGTGGGCCAATGTCTAGCCTGGCCGATTGTGCCTGAGGATCGACTGTATACGAGTGGTTTGCAGTAGCGGATCACCAGCGACATGGAGAATCATGCTGGGGTTCTGCTGGGACTGCCATGTGGGTATGCTTGGCTGTAAAGTGACTGTATGTGCTAAGTCAACTGTAGGACCAAATGAACGATGCCTATTGACTCTATTCGGGATACATGGTCGTATCTTGAAGCATCGGCTGCGTAGTTGCGAATGTACGACCGAGCCGTTCGACGCCAGAATGTCGGCACCCTGGTAGCGCTTTCCACTTGGATGAAGTGGGTGGCAATGTCCGCGCGGGAGGTTGAAGAAAAAAAGCGTCCGACACTCAAGCCACGACTACAGCGGATATTCGAGCGAAGGAAAAAGTCGCCTCTAGCTGTGTCACGAGCGTGTCAGCGTGAGCGCCGCCACAGGATGGTGGAGTGTTGTGCCTCCTGCTGTGCTGCTCAAACAGAATTGTCCCAGGGAATCGGGCGCCTTTTCGGCACAACTCTGCCCATGCGCCGAGGCCCACTGCATGCATGTGAAGGTATGCAATACATTCCCTGGAGCATCGACCAGATCGCACAGGCTATCACAGCAGAGGGCAAGAAAGACGTGAGAAGTGTTCGTTCGAATTCACGTCCGAGGTAAGGCTCAGGATGGAAGTTGGCAGAGGGAGAGAGCGGACTGAACCTTCCGAGAGCTCTTCTGGAGAATGGCCGAAGGGAATGTTCCCCCAAAGACTTGGCCCTTGGCGGCAACGGCGCCGGCGTGGCACCTTGAGCATCGTCGCGGGAGACAGCGGCATTGTCCTCCGCTAATAATCTTGGTGGCGGACTAGGCGTGGTGTCGGGTGGTGGGTGGACCACGTTCTTGCAATCAAGGTGAAGCAGCTCCAGTACATACATGTAGGAAGCGAAAGTGGAGGAGATTGGGCAAAGTCTTTAGCTCAGCGGACTGGAGGCCGATGATGAGCATGTGCAGTGAAGGAACCTGGTTACTGGAAGTGGTAGCGCGCTCTCGTGTCTCGTGCCAGGTGACGTAGGTCGAGACATGCTTGATGTGCACGGGAAAGTGTTTTGTCGGGAAAGAGAGGACCAGACATGCATGTCCTCGGGTCCTCGGCTGAAGCGACTTGATTGTCAAGAGATCCCTGACACCGTACGGGTGCACCGATTCTGCAGTTCTGCGGTTCCACATCGAACATGCAATGTGCATACTGCATATCCCGGCAAAGACGCTGCACATGTGATGACATAGGTTGGGCATGGATGTAGGATGACTGCCGGCCAGGATGGCACGCGTTTCTCGCAACGAATGGAATTGGGAAGGGCGGGAGTTGCGAGGCGACGCGACGTATGCCATACTGTAATTCCCCCCAACCCAGCGGCAATCGAAATTGGCAGCAGCTGCCTGTACCGCTCCGCTGGGAGTGGACGAGTGGACGAGTGGACGAGTGGTGGTTTGGTGGGTGCTATTTCGAGCGGGTAAAGTGCATCAATGCATGAACGCTGGCGGGGGGCCAAAGGACCATCGGATATGCATCCCCACACGCCCAGCGACAAGACAACGACCGCACTTCTCTAACAAGGAAAGCAGCACGAACGGCGCTCTCAACGGAATCCAGTGCACTCGGACTTGTCTCCCGTAGAGCAGAGCGCGACGACAGAAGGGAATGTCGATCGCGTCTTCTCCAAATCTTGCACTCCACGTTGTGGGTAGCGTTCGTTGCACAGACGTTGGAGCGCGCCACCGTGTCGTCTCCGTGTCGACTGGCCTCATTTCGTCTCTGCCCGTCATCGCCGTCGTGCTCGTCCTCATCCTCGCGCTCGCCCTCTCAGCGACGTGTCGGACCAGGCAGCACTTCCCATGTGCAGTGCATGCATACATGTATGCAGGAATGTGTACATGTACATGTATGATGATGATGAGAGATGCAGGAACGAGCAACACGGCGACCCGGCGCTGGCGGACTGCCGAGAAGTGGAGCACGGGCGTGGCGTGGCGGGTCGTGCGGCCGAGATGGAGGCACCGTCAACCGTCAACCGTTCGGCACGAGGCACGAGGCATGTAAGGCTTCCCAGGTTAGACTAACCTCGATCGAACTTGCCGATATGCGCCGTCGATTGCGCTGCTGCGAATGTCTGGTCACATGCCGCAGACGAGAGCGCTTCCACGGCGAATCCTGTGCGCGCCCTGCCGCTCACCATCACAGACGGGCCACGCGCGCAAGGCCTCTCACAGCATCGCAACGGCCTCGACCGGCATCATATGATCATGCTCAGTGTAAAGCGTAGTGGTGTGGACAGGACGACGTCCGAGGCGCTGCTGGTCTGGTGGAATGTGCGAGAGGGTTTGATGGCCCCTACGCTAGACGAGGCCCGTTGTGCTGTGTGGCCAGGGGGTAGCCGTCGCGCTGCATACATGATACAGTAGATTTCCAGACGAGGCCGACGATCTATCTGCCGGGTCCAGAGCCTATCGCGACGTTCTGCAGTAACTTCACCTTCCGCCGTGCCTGTCGCAAACGGCGCACGAGCTTGTCGCGCCGCATCCCGTCGCTGTCACATCTGCCTCTGCTCTCTCTCTCTCACACACACACACACACACACACACACACACTCACTCACTCACACACACACACACACACACACACACGCGCGCGCGCGCACTCACTTTTCACCTGCGCGCCTGTGCTTGTTGTTGTTGTTGTTGTTGTTGTTGTCGTTGTCGTTGTCGTTGTTCTCGTGCTCTGCTGCTGCTTCGGACCACTCCCTCGACACACATCACGCCACGACAGTGAAGGCAAGGAGTCGCCACGCTGCATCACGGATCACGGTGCTGGCTGGCCTGACTTGCTCGTGCTTGCCTCACACCCTTGCTTGCATTGGCATACCTGTGCACCGCCCGTCCACACTGCAAGTCACCCGAGTCACCTTCTTCCATCTCACGACCGCCACCACGACCACCACCACACTACACTACACTACCATCGAACCCTCGAGCCAACATTCATTGCCCTCCGAGTACTCTACCCCGCCCTGCACCCGCCTGGATAGCCCTGCACGCCAGCGCCGCCTTCCAAGTCCTGGGGACCGCGCCTCGAACACGAGCCCGACGTGGAACTTTCCATCGCTTCCCGCTGTCCGATTATTGGAGCTGCGGCAGCGCACCTTGCAAAGGGAAGCGAGAACCACCACCCCCAAGGTGATCCTGGTCGCATCGGAGGGGAGTCGAGGTCAGTAGTATATGAACCTCATGAGCACCACCAGACGCCGCCTGGCGCCGATGAAGCGCTAGCCGAGCCTTGCTTGCATTCCTCACTGTCAAACAACCTGCCCTCCAAACATGCTGACGTTCGGGCCATGAACAGACTGCCACCCACCGCCCGCACCTTTCGGTGCTGACCTCCATCGCTGATTGCTTCCGCCGAGTGCTGTGTGTTCTTTATGGACTCACGACTCACGACGCACTAACCTCCCTCCCCCCCTCTCGTGCCAGATCTCAGTGCAAACATGGATCCGGACAACGAAAGCTTCGAGGCAATGTCTGCCCAGCACCCCATGGAGCGCCACGCCCAAGCCTTCCATGCATCAGCGACTTCGCGTCAACCCTCGACATCCACCATCAACTCGACTCACACAACCAGTCCGCGTCCCAAGCGCTCGTCTCGGCCCCCCAATGTATCCATCACGACCACCACGACCGCAGGCTTCGTGTCGCGTATCACCCCTCCCTCCACGCCAATCAGCACCACGCCCAACTCCGAAACGTTGTCCGTCAACCAGACGCTGTTTCACAATTACTTGCGTGCTCTGCACGCCTTCGACCCCGCCACGAACCCCATGGCCGCCGAAGATGGCTCCTTATCCACCGTCCCCATCAAACCCGGCGACGTGATCCTTGTGCACGTCATCCACGCGAATGGCTGGGCCGACGGTACTGTGCTCAATACGGGCGATCGGGGCTGGCTGCCGACGAACTACTGCGAAGCTTACGATCACCCGTACCTGAGGAACCTCTTGAACGCCATGACACAGTTCTGGGATCTGTTGGGAGGCGGCGAGAACGCGAGCCTGTCGACCTTCGTACGGCAGGACTATATTCGAGGACTGATCGCCGGCGTACGATATCTGCTCGAGCGCGCAGACTGCTTGCACCGAGATGCGCCCACGGTGCAACACAACGCCGGCGTTCGAAGGATGCGAAAGGGGCTTCTCGCCGATCTCTCGTCACTGGTGGCAATCGCCAAGAGGTTACAGGAGACCATTGCGGAAGCGTTTGCGGGAGAGGTCATGCATGTCGTGCTGGATGACCTGATCGCAAAGGCATGCAAGGTAGTCACTCGAGCAGTCGCCTTCACCGATGTTTGGACGCAAGAAACCAGCCCCAGCGATGTCGACGGTCATTGTCCGAGTGCGCAGCAACTTTCTGCACGTGAAAGAAGCGATTCCAGAGCATTGGTCGTTGAAACGAACAGCGCGGGTGGTAAAGGGATGCCATCCGCCATCGACTCTGCCGTGCATTTGCCTGAGCAAGGCGATCGAAACGCGTCGGACGAGACCGCGCAACGCACCGACACCCGCCAAAGTAGGGCATTGCGGCGATCCAAGGTGTTCACGCCTCCGCAGGGCATGGCCGCGCATCGAATATCCATGTTATCACACGAGCGCGCGCGGACAGCAACGGGCGCACTTGCGTCCGAGCGATTGTCACAGGTACACGATGTGTGCATCAGCCACATCGCAGCCTTCATCGGTCTTCACCTCCACTCCCGGCCGTCTGCAGAGCTCGTCTCCACGACCGAGAAATTGGTCGCAGCTTGCCGCGACATGCTCGAGATCGTGGAGGAAGTATACGCCCATGACCCACAACGGGCAATGCCAATTCAACAGGTCAAGGAGGACTTCGAAGCTCGCTTAGAAGAGCTGGCCACGTCGACCAAGGCCGTGTTCAGGTTTTCAGACTCCCCTGACGAAGACGTGGTCATGCTCCACGATCAACATCAACACCTCATTGCAGTCGGCACGAGCTTGATTCGCAACAGTGGCGACTGCGTGGTGAAGACGCGAAAACTCATTGAGCAGATTGGCGATTTCGAACTCAAGTCGGCCGGCACTGTATCCAAGCTCGAGGTCCCACCACGTCTCGACAGCATGCCTTCGACCGATGGTCAGGCGAACCGGAGAATCTCCACGCTCGGTCGCTCGGTCGATGCAAAGATGCTTCCTCCACCGCCGCCGCCTCCAAAGGACTCGCGTGTCGAAGTGGGCGGCATCCCGCCACCGTCACCCGCCGATACCATCGACACGACAGCGTTTCCGCTGCCTCCATCCACGTCGAGAGCCAACACGGCAGCATCGGACATGCCACCACCGCCACGACCGCAATCTGCAACGCCTGAACAGAGCTCCGCGGCCATTGAACAACCGCGGAACCAGTCGGCGCTCCCATCAGATACCCCCGCTGTTCCTCGCAAAGACAGCAGAGACATGTCGATCGCGGCATTGACCGAGACCTTCCACAGCACCGCTCGCGATTCTCGCACCACGGTGGTCTCACAGCCATCCACACGTGCCACGACCCCCGAGCATGCGAAAGACTCGACAGTGGCTGACGCTGCCATGATGGGGAGCTTCGCGAGCATCTCGAGCATGCGATCCCTGGTGACGGAAGACAGCATGGATGTCGAAGCGCAACTGCTGCAAAAGACCTATGTTCTCGAGTTGACGCGCAACAAAGACGGGCAAATTACGGGCGGCAGCCTGCCAGCACTGGTCGAGCAGATCACGGCGCACGATTCGACTCCCGATCCGCATTTTGCGACCGCCTTTTTCTTGACCTTCCGGAAATTTGCCGGACCTCGTGAACTCGCCCAAGCACTCATCGATCGGTTCGAGTACGTCGGCGATGGTAGAAACACAGGTACGCCGGCGCGCTTGCGGATATACAACTTCTTCAAGGGCTGGCTGGAGACGTACTGGAACGCCGAGGCCGATAAGGAAGCTCTCGGTGATGTGCGGTATTTCGCTCTTCACAAGCTGAAGCAAGTGTTGCCGCAGGCGGGAGATCGCTTGATTGAGCTCACGCGGAGAATCACGGAAGGCTACGCCAAAGGCACCGCCAGCGGTCCGCTGGTGTCTGCGGTTGGCAAATCGAGCATGTCGTTCACGCTGAACGAGAAAGACATGCCCGTCCCCAACATCACCGCGAAGCAACTCCACGCGCTCCGGCTCGCGAACGGCGGCGGTGCCCAATGCAGCATTCTGGACATTGAGCCCCTGGAGATTGCCCGACAAGTGACCATCATGATGATGCAGACATACTGTGAGATCCGCGCAGAAGAGCTCATGAGCCTGGACTGGGGCAACCCCAACACCAAGCGGGCCAAAAACATCCGCAAGATGTGTCTGCTCAACACCGCCCTTGCGAATCTGGTGGCGGACACCATCTTGGCTCCCGACGAGGCGAAGAAGCGGGCCATGTTCATCAAGCATTGGGCGAAGATTGGACACGCGCTGTTGATGCTCAACAACTACGACTCGATCATGTCCATCATGTGCATGATCAATTCGTCCGTCGTGCAACGGCTGAGACGCACATGGGAGCTGGTGAACAAGAAGACCAAGGCCCGGTTCGAGGAGCTCGACCAAGCCATCGACATCTCCAAGAATTACACGGCGCTGCGGCGCAGGCTCGAGGCGCCCACGACGGCTTGCCTTCCCTTCCTCGGCGTCTACCTCACCGACCTGACCTTTGTCGTTGCTGGCAACCCGAAGCGACGCGAGATCCCTGGCAGCGTCACGGACTCGGGCGAGCCCGTGTCGGTGATCAACTTTGACCTTTACATGAAGATGGCGAAGCTCGTCAGCCACATGCAACGGTTCCAGGCGCCGTACAAGCTTCGCACAGTTCCTGAACTGCAGACTTGGTTGGACGCGCAACTGAAGCGTATGCGCGAAGGACACGATGCCATGACGACCAAGTTGCACCGCCGCAGCACCATGGTCGAGCCCAAGATCGCCGAGCGGCGCCCCACGCTTGCTCCCGTGCCAGAGATCCGAGAAGAGAGGCCGTCGACGGCTGCGAGCTCGTACAGCGATTTTGGAAAATGGTATAGCCTCAAAAGCGCTTCGTTCTCGGTGAGAACAATCCCCGTGCCCGACGTGGCGGACCAGGGCAAACGAACGAGCGCGCATTGATTGCGTTTTTTTTTCTGCTACGATATCACGCGAGACCTTTTTTGACATAGTTTTTGACTTTTATTTTTGGCTTCTTAGACATATTATTGGGATACGGTATTTGGCATGGCAAGACCAAGAACAACGACAGCGGGGTGAAAGAGGGGTTTGGACTAAAAAGCTCTCTCTTTTGGTTGGCATGTGTTACGAGATACCCATTTTGCGTCGCGAACTTGTACTGTTTGGTTCCGATATTGGAACGGCCGGAGCGTTTTATGAAGATTGGGCAGATTCAGATCCAGAGAGCGTGTGTGTGTGTGTGAGAGAGAGAGAGAGAGAGAGAGAGAGAAAGAAGAGACGCGGACCCAGAGAGACGCCCGATCCCGTGTCTCGGGGGCAGGGGGGGGGGCGATTGGGTGGTTCTGGAGCGACTTTTCCACACAGTTGATAGAAGGAAAAATCGGATGTCCGAGTTTTGCGAGCGATGTACAAAGGCAATAATCCACGTCTCCCGTTGTGATGATGTGCTCGTGTGGTTGTTCCATGTAGAGTGGTCGTCTCGTCCCAAACGTCCCACGATCCGATAAAGTGTGCCGTTCATCCCACGTTCGCATCTCGCCTCGCGTTTTTTTGTTTTGGATTGTTGCGGAGAAATATCTCAGATAGCGTCCCAACGGAATGGGTTTTGGATGAAACTATCATAAGTGGACTACAGTAGTTGCCGGTTGTGATGAAGTGGGAAAGTTTGAAATATGGGGCACAAAGGACGAGGAGAGGGATAGACGCTTCGTATACTGGACCGGGAAGTTGGGACGCTAACTAGAGTGAGCTTGACATTATTGGCTTGATGATGGGGGATGGGAGGGACGGGGGCCGGGTTGGCGGGAGGGAGGAGGCGTGAAGTTAGAGGACTTGATTGAGGATTGTTGATGATGATGGATGAAAGGAGGGGGGGACCTGGGGGAGGGGTAATGTGATGATGTGATGGTCGATGTGAGGAAGTTTGTTGATATTTGGGGTTGTATTGGACGTGGGGGTCGGCTTTCTTCAGCTTCAGCCTGAGGCAACGATGAACACGGTCGTGTCGCGTGAGCACGTGTTGGTCACAGTGTCTGAGGTGGATGTCGCACACATGCAAGAGTGACGATGGCGACCAGCGCGTGTGGATGCAGCACATTACAGGACTGTAGTGATGAACCAGGTTTCGGGTGGCCACAGGTGATGACAAGAGGCAGCAGCAGAGACGGGGATCCATGCCTGTCCTCCACCAGCGTCCTGATGACACCACGCACACGCACCACCACCACACACACACACACCCACCCCCATCAATATCATCATCATCATCATCATCATCACACGTCGCCGTCCCGTCCGCCTCGTTCCCCATGCGCGACGCTGCGCCCCCGCCCTCCTCCGACTCGCACCTCCAGCACCACCTTTCGGCCAACCAGGATGCGCGTGCGCGTCGTCGGGATCTGCGGCAACATGACGCAGACACCGCACCTTCTCTTGCATCTGAATGCCAAGCCTTCGACACCCTTCACCACCATGATGCTGCTGCTGCCACTGCTCCGGTCGCTCCAGCAGACATCTCGCCCTACCATGACCACCACCGCGACGTCCATGTCCTGACCGAAATCGCGCGCGCAGACCATGCTGCCACACCGGCTCCTGTCGTCCTCGCATCTCTACGCACGACTTCGGCCGAGCGCATGAGCGTCAACCCTGCGCATGGTATCGCAGAAGCTTTGCGCTCTCCCGCCGATACCACCCCTGTGACACCCTCCGCCAGTCCTCCGACGAGACCCCGAGCAGGCTTTGAGCGAGCAGAAAGCGAGCCGACGAGCATCGCGCAAGTGCAATACGCCATGCCAGACGCCGCGAACATGGATGGCGCTCTGCCCGAGGACGACGGGATGCGCGCGCTGCGTCAGAAGCTGCAAGAGGTTAAGGAACTCGCTGTATCGACAGAGGAAAAGGCACGCCGCATGCATCAGCTCATGATGCAAGACTATGCCAAACACAAAGACCTCGGACACCTCACGCCGCCGGACAGTCCGGCATCGCAGGGACACGAAAGCGATGGTCTAGAAGCACCTCCACTAGGCGCAGCAGCTTTACCTATCGATCCCAATAATCCATACAACCTACGACCTGGTGACCTCGATCTCGTATATACCCCTCTCCCCAAAGCACCGCGAGACATCGAAGGCGATGACGATGAAGCCGTGGTTGACGACGGCGAACCGGAGCTGGGATGTATGCACTACAAGCGCAATGTCAAGGTGCAATGCTTCGATTGTCAACGGTGGTTCCCGTGTCGCCACTGTCATGATCAGTCCAAAGACTTGCCGTTCCCGCACGCCCTCAATCGCCACAAGACGCAGAACATGCTCTGTATGCTCTGTCAGACTCCGCAGCCGGCCGCGCACGAGTGCGCCAACTGTGGCAACTATGCTGCGTGGTACTTTTGTCCCAAGTGTAAGCTGTGGGATAACGACACAAACAAGCGGATTTATCACTGCGATGATTGTGGTATCTGCCGTGTGGGGGAAGGTCTGGGCAAGGATTTTGTGCATTGCAAGCGTTGCAATGTGTGCATATCCATCTCCACGTCTGCTGCGCATCCTTGCATTGAGCGGGCTACGGAAGGCAACTGCCCGCTTTGTCTAAATCGCATGTTCGAGGCCAAAGTCCCTGTCGTCAGCTTGCCGTGTGGACATTACATGCATGGCGACTGTTATAAAGACCTGATGGCGGTCACGTACAAGTGTCCGGTGTGCAGCAAGAGTGCGGTGAATATGGAGTTGCAGTGGCGGAAGTTGGATGAAGAAATTGCGATGCAGCCCATGCCTGACGAGGAGCTCGAAGGACTTCTGCCGCATGTCGAAGGCTCCGAACAGCTTGAAGATCAGACGGATGGCCAGGCACATGCCGCGCCACCGCGGAGGCCGAGAACCGTTTGGATTGGATGCAACGATTGTGGAGCTCGGACTTGGTCCCCCTTTCACTGGCTGGGCCTCAAGTGTCAACGTTGTGACAGCTACAATACGAACCAGATGACGCCGACGGCACATCATGAGACGGAGGCTGAGAGGCTGTTACGACAGCAGACACAGTCGGTGCGTCGTCATGATTTCACCGGCAATGATGTCCTTCGAAATGCTGGAATCGGAATGCCCAATGAAGCGACCGAGATCGATACGCAATTCCTCCAGACTCCGGAGTCGCCATCACAGCAGCCACTTTCTGCGAGCTCGCCCCGACTCGCACCTGGTGCCCAGTCGCCAGGTCGATACTTTGTCACCAACGAAGACGTCCGTCGACCCAGCTTTTCCGGACGATTCTCAGCACCGAGTATGCCCAACCTGCCGACTTTGTCCAATCTACCAGATATTCCTCGCATGCCCCGAATGCCCGCTCTGCCCAACATGCCCAACTTACCCAATCTTCGACAAAATTTCCCCAACATGCCCAATATGCCCAACGTCGAGCTACCGCGCTTCTCACCCTACGAGATGATGGACGCCGTGAGCCGCAGTCTATCACCGATGCGATATTACCTTCGAGGACTGGATGTTACGGATGATCAAGAGGATTTGCCAGCTATGGCCCGGAGAAATTTACCGAGGCTCCATCGCTCCGCAAGCGTCCAAAGTGATTCTGCTGTCCCGAGGAGAGGATCGAAACTGAGGTCGAGTTCGGACGTGGATTCTATTGGACTCTTTGGGAGCGGGGATGAGGCTGTTCATGATGATGATTCTGAGCTTGGGCTCGAGACGGTGGAGGGGAGTAGTGCGGAGGAGAGCGCGGGAGAGGAAGAGGAGGACGAAGAAGAAGAGGAGGATGCTGATATGATTGACGATGGGGAAGCGGACGATGCTCCGGGTCTCCCTGGGAAGAAAAAGGATAAGCTGGAGTTTGAATTGATTGGACATCGGTGAGAAAATGAAATTATTGCATGGCGAGGGCATATTGTACAGGTTATGGGAAGGCTCAGGAGCTTTGTTCGTCTGCCGTGGGGAAGGTATTTTACTTTTGCTGAGTCGATATTGTTTGCGTCAACGTATATATTCTCTGCATCTGGACCTTGGCTTGCTACTCTCTGGTGGGTTCCACCTGCGAGTCTATGCCATGCAAGTTGGAAAGTTTGACATTTCTCGTTCCTTTCAAGCACAGACCTTGTGCACTTGGTGAGTCGTCGTTGGAGCTTGCTTCCTCTGTCTGTCGTGGCCTTTTTTTTCAATATTTAATTTAACTCGCGCAGATTTTGCCTTCGTCACACACAAGATCGAATTAGAGAGGGAAGACCGGAATGTGAAACTCGCTTCCTACTTTCCTTTGTCAACATCATCGCCACATATCTACCAAGTATCACAAATTCCGTAACTTATGGCGGCAACCCCCTTTTCAACTCCACAATCCTCTGCGTCGCAGCATCAAACTCCGCCCGATCAATCCTTCCTTCCCTCAGCGCCTTCACGATCCCATCATGCGCCTCCTGTCCCTGGCTGACCAACCGCACCGAAGCCAGCACAATATCCATCCCCGCTTGCACGGCTTTCACAGCCAAATCATCCCCCGTACTCCCCAAAGCCTTGATACTCCCCGCTTCCAACGCATCCGTAATCGTAACACCCCGAAACCCCAGCCTCTGCCTCAATTCTCCTTGTACAATCTTCCTACTCAATCCGGCAGGGGTTTTTTCAGCATCTAGAGCGGGATAGATCGCCCAAGACGTCATGATCATTTTCACGGCACTTTATATAATCGCCGCGATATAAGGAAACATATCCGTATTTCTCAATTCATCAGCTGAGAGGTTGATGGTCACGGGCTTGAGATCTGTATTTTCGTCTGCGGCCGCAGCGCCCAAGCCGGGGAAATGTTTGGCGGTAGCGGGGAATTTGGCGGATTGCAAGGCGGAAATCCAGGCCGCGCCGGAGGCGGAGACGATTTTGGGGTCTGTGGAGAAGGAACGCTGTTCGCGGTCTGTGAAGTCGTTGGGGGATCTGTGAACGTCGAGGACTGGGGCGAGGTCGCCGTTTATGCCGAATCGGGAGAAGATCTGGGCCACGGTGGAGCCGGCTTGGGCTGCGGCGGAGAGGGGGTTGGAGGAGGAGCCGATGGATTTTGCGGAGGTCGAGGGACCGCCTGGGAGGCGGTTTACCATGCCGCCTTCTTGGTCGGTTACGAGGAGGAGAGGGTAGCCTGGGTAAGAGGGGGACTGGCGGTAGGTTTCTTGGAGAGAGCGGATTTGTCCGGGGAGGTCGGGGGCTTTGTCGATGTTTTCACTGTAGAAGATCACACCGCCGACTTTGCCGTCTCGCGTGGCGGAGAATAGTTCTTGGGGAATGTTGGGGCCTGGAAACGACCAGATTATGTGGTGGCCTACTGCTATGTCATCTGCATCCGCTTGGACGCATTTTATGATGAGGTAGGCCAATACGGCTGCTGTTGATGGTTTCAATAGCATCTTGTAGATACTGCTGATAATGAAGTGTGTTCCAGGGAAGTGAGGTCAGCTCGAAACGTGGTAAGCTCCTGCTCCTCCCGGCAGGTAGGAGGAATAGAGTTCTGATATCCTTGAGCGTCATGTACCTTGCGAAGAGCCGCACGATGGTGCCCCAAGGCTCCAAGTTTTGACAAGTTCCAAGATATGGTGCACTACCATGGCACCTTTTCACCAGCGTAGATCTCCGGTCTTTTCTCATCGTACTCCCGGCCAGGCACGTGGATGTTCAAGAATTTGCCGCTTTGAGATCAGTCCGCTTTGAGAATGATGTCCCTGACATCGGCGACGCGCACTCAAACAGGGAGATCTGCCTGCTCGCTATCAAGGTCGGTCTTTGACCACTGAAAAATGTCAGCGAATGCGTTATTGCGAGTTGGGTGAACAAGCTTACTCCGGAGATATGGATGGGAAAGTGCAGTCCTTGCGGTCTTGCGCATCCAAGGCCGTGAGCATATTCATCCGGCTTTTGTGATCTTGTACGCGGGACTCAGCGTGTTCATAGGTCGCGCAGCGAGAGAGATAGAGCCCAGCGTGGACGAGCTTGATAGGATATTAGCGAATAACATCAAAGTTCTGCGGGAATGCCACTCACACGTCGATGACCGTCTTCTGCTTGCCACATCCCAATAGTGGCAAGAGCGCGGCAGTCACGATTTGTGCGCTCACGAGGTTGCCATTGAGAACCTCTCACAGGTCTGCAACTTTCACCGGCCACACTCCGCGCGGCGTGAATGAAGCCATTTCGGCATTCTTACCAAGACATCCAGAGAGGATGTGTACCCCTGAATCAGAGCGACTCCTTCTTGCACGCTGTCTTCATTGGTCAGGGCAGTGATGACGACGTTGATGATGCGATCCCCAGAGTTATTGATCAATTTTTGGAGCTCGATGCTGGGGGCTCGAGTGATGGCCAAGATTTGAGAGACCTAATTCTCTGGTATTCGAGCATGTTGAGATTCGTTGCCGCAAACCGACGGTCGACTTGATTTCATGATGAAATTGGCCATCGCGTTTGGCCTGCCAGAAGCTACTCAATGGCTGAGATTGGGAAGCTGATCATGATCCTTTCTTGCCGTATTGCTTGTCGTGCTGGAGGAACGGGAGAAAGGTGCGATAAGTCCGTCCGGATCCATGCAAAAGGAGCGACAGCGATTTGCGATAACGCGTGAATTCGAACGGAGCACTGGAAGCAGTGGTTTGCCGGCCTTGGCGAAAGGCAGCTGTTCTGTCCTTGTGGATGTTGTGAGGAGGAAAGAATGGCGAGTCATGGAAGCACTTCTTGGCTTGATATGCAAGCCTTGAAATTTCGATTCGATGTTTCATTGGAAGGCGTCAAAGTGCGTTGACTTACGCTTACCATCGCCCTTTTCTTCTCCTGCCGTTCATCACTTGAATACTCTGTTTCATCCAATTCATCGCGTTAAGAATTCAATTCGATTGTCAGGTGCCGTCCGTATGCCCGGCAGCACGCCGCGAGCTCTCAGTGAAGAAACTTAACGATGGCTCAAGAAGTTCGCGGAAAAGTCATCCTTACGTGCACCTTGCTGTCGCCGTGATGGATTCTGGTTCTCGCGTCGACTTACCCTTTGAGTGACACGCTCAGCGCACTCATCGGCCACCCTAGAGCAGTGGCATGTCCAAAGATTAAGCGACAAATGCTGCACGGTAATCAACTCCACTCGGCCCTCAACCACAGAGTGCCAAGATGAGCTGGTCGGGATTTACGAACTCAAGCGTCGGAGGCATCTTGTATCTGGCCAGCAAGGTGCGAAAAATATCGATTTGACTCAGCTCCTTGACGGATTGCTTCGGAGAATACGGCTTCGTGCTACAGCGCCAGCTTTTAACACGAACAGCTTCGTGGTGCTAAGAACAACTGCCGGAAGTTATGGGAAGAGGGGCCATACCCGCTACGAGCAGAACGTTCGAAAACACCGATCTGAGTCCCGAAACCATTCGGGTGCTGTAGATCCATGAGAAGTGATATGGGAATGCGTTCTCCGCCTGCAAGATATGAGACCTTTACATCCTATGGCCGGAGTTCGGACCACATGTGTCCCATACGCCGGGGCATAGCTCTTCGTGAATGCGTGCCCAAAATGCACGCACAGGGGCAGTATCGAAACCAAGAAGTTGGCAAATCCCACGAATCGATAAGGTAGGCGGGGATGATGCCAAGCATATGTTGACGTTATGCTAGGTGATTGCACAGTCAGTGCTGACCCTCGAATCAACCTGCTGCAGCCACACAGCTGTGTCACCACTATCAATCCTGCTCGCAGCATCGATATAGCATTCTCCCTGTATCTATCCGATCAGCCTCGAAAAGGTGTTGAGCCGCAATACAAGAGTCCATCACGGTGCCTGCGCCAAGTCGGCGGTAATGGACCGAGATCGTCGTGCAAGTGGGAACTTTTCATGCTCTCCCAATGAAAGCTAAGGCTAAGAGAATAACCCACGTCGATACCCACGCAGCCCACGCAGCAGTCCGTCCTTTATCCAGTGATGACTCTCCGGCTACAGTAGCCGATCACGAACGTCACATTACCAGAATGCGCGCAGTTTTTGCTGCTTTAAGTAGGAAGCGGCCCGTCATGGACCAGTCGCACAATTCGCGCAGTGCCAACAATGGGTGTCAACGAAAAGCAGTCACGGGTAGCTGTCGATACCGCTGAGACGCGTTCCGAGAAACGACGCGAACCCTCCTCATGCGAGATCCCGACGACCAATAGTGAGGCGGAAGAACAGTCAATAGCTCCACCCAAGAGTTCGAGATGGCGACGAATTGTGGGAGTGCTATGGGATTCCTTTGACGGATCACCGCAGGAACGACGCTATGTCCGCAAGCTCGATACGTTCCTCTTGTCCTACATGTGCTTGGCATATTTCATCAAGCAGCTCGATCAGACGAACATCTCCAACGCTTTTGTTTCGGGCATGAAAGAGGATCTGGAGCTGTATGGTAATGAACGAAACTGGTTGAACACATGGTTCAATATCGGGATATTGCTGGGCACTATCCCTAGCCAGATGATCCAGCTGCAGCATATCCGGCCGAGTATCTGGATCCCGTCATGCGAGATCTTTTGGAGTATCCTGGTAGTTGCGATGGCGTTTGCGAAGAATGTGGAGACACTTTATGCTCTCCGATTCTTCGTGGGTTTCGCAGAAGCATGTAGCTTCCCGGGCTTCGCGGCGTTGCTTGGTGGATGGTATGGCACAAATCAACTCGTAAGTCTTGCAAAATTTCCTTTCCCTTATTGCTGAGGTTTCGATAGCCTACTGCGACGATGGGATCCATCGCTCACGGGATGCAACAGGCCAAGCGTGCTGCCCTCTTCGAGCAATCCTCCGCCATCGGCAATATGTTTTCTGGATACCTTCAAGCCGCACTTTTCAAGGGCATGAACGGCAAAGCGGGCCTGGCCGGCTGGCAGTGGATGTTTGTCATCGATGGTCTCATCGGTATCCCGGTCGGCATATGGGGCATGTTCGCAGTCCCAGATCTGCCACATAACACCAGAGCCTTCTACTGGACGGCGGAAGACAAGGAGTACACGATCGAACGAACTCGTAAGCTTGGACGACCAGCGACGCCACCATTAACCCTCAAGGCCGTATGGGGCGTCTTCACTAACTGGAGACTGTGGCTTTTCATCTTGCCATACAACATGGTGCGTAGCATCATCATTACCCTTCAGATGTCCAAAGAGTCTTGCTAATGGTGTGGACTAGGTCGGCCAAGCCATCAGTGGAATCAAGTACTTCAACCTCTACCTGAAATGGGATGGCTGGAGTGTCGTGCACACAAACCTTCTACCGACGGGAGGAGATGCTCTCAGTGTTGTTTCTGCTCTGTTCTTTGGCATTATAGCCGACCAGACCGGATACAACGCCACTTTGATCTGTCTGATCCAGGGATTTGTTGTCACCAGCAATGGCATGCTTGCGGCGTGGTGCTCGGGACATTCACTCAATAAAGGTAGTTTGCTTTTTGCTTACTACTTGTCCTATGCTGGGCTTGCGGCGCAGCCGATTGTTATCGTGAGTGTCTTTTCTGTCATTCTCAAGTTCTGAAGCAGTGCTAACATGGATCGATATAGTCCTGGGGCAACCATCTCGCAGCTTCAGATCCCATCTTACGACAAATGCTCGTGGCTTGCGGAAATGTGGCATCGTACACTTTCAACGCTTGGCTTCCTCTTGTCGCATTCCCGACATATGACGCTCCGATATACAAGTATGGATACCAGATTCTGGTCATGTTCAGCGGGCTGGCGGTCATTGGTACGATCGCTATGTATATTTCGAGAGAAAAGTTCGCGCGGAAAAGTGGCAGGGCTGGAACGTGAGAGAAATGCATGCGGAACGTGTAAGGTATGGCATGAGTAGGTTTACGACTTCATGGATAGTGTATATGGTGCTGGGCTGGCATCGAATGTGGCAACGGTGCATGATAGCATACGAGGCCTTGGGACTTTACATATAGAAGAGGGGATATTTATGCCACAAGCACTATTGCTTACTGTGTCTCCCCAATGATTGTGTGAATAGTGCCCGTGCCGTGTATATATCCCCTTCTTTGGGAAACTTGCAGACAGAAATTCCGACCCAAGAACAATTTCCGAGATGAATCAGAACATGCCATTGTCCACTCCACCATACCATGCTCCAGGTCGGAACCGGCCGCTCCCTGGCCCTCCACCAGTCCGTGGTAAACCGACTTGTCCTACGAATTTAGGGGGATTGTGGTTGGCGAGAGGAAGTAATAGCAAGGGTACTCCGCGCTAGAATCGGCAAGGCCGTTCGCTATTCCGAAGAAACGTGTGTCGGATATGAGGGAGGTGGTAGATGAAATTTTGGTGTCCGAGCAGGTGCATGCTGGGAGACCAGTGTGGTAGGTTAAGTGATGCTGATGCCGAATCAACTAAGATCATCCGAGTACTCCTGTCGGGAAGTTGAGGGTGCTTTTGGTGTAACTGCATGCAGTATGAGTCATTTGCGGAGACGTAGTCTGACCTTCTGATGTGCTCAGGACTTTGAATTCTTGTCCTCGTTAATGTCCTCTTCGCGGTAATGCTCGTTGCTGTGGACGCCTCACTGCACCATCTTGCTCGGACTGAGTCGTCTACTCTGCCTAGTCGCTGCTGTCTTCGGCGTCTTCGTCTTCTCAATGCTCATCATCGCTGCGGTGTAGCCGCAAAGGTCTCTGGAGACTTGCCGGTGGATCTTGGAAGATGTCGACGATGGCCTTGGCATCGCTCTTGAGGATTTTCTTAATACCAGCCCTGTTGTCCATGATTTTCATCACACTGGAAATGAGAGGCATAACCGCCGCGAGTTCGCCTTTCGTCTCTTCGTTTGAGTCTTCACTGCGAATCTGAAGTTCTGCAGGTTTGTGGTTGGTCCCCAGATCGATGTCGCCGCATATGAGAGAATTCTCACGATCGTCGGGAGTCCTATCCCACCAGCACTCGACGACGCGGTCATGCTCACATTGCGCAGCATGGCAACCCGCAACGGCGGGCTCTCGAAAATAAAGGCCCAACCCGATGATCTGGCGCACATTACGTGACTGCGCGAGGACAGATAGGCCGCGCCATGGGTTGATGTCCAAGTGGAAGGTACAGAAATTGCAATACACGGGCAAGAATTCGCGTCGTACGAGAGAACATGCTTCGGCAAGACTAGCGGATAAGGCGCATCCAGGGGCTCTTTTCTTGCACCGAAGTCATCCAGATAAAGCTCGTAGATATGCACGCGGAGCTCAACTGGCGGGTTCAAAAAACCATTTAATGTTTCGCCGTCATCAGCTTCGTTCAGCTTGCGAGCGAATCTCGGAGCATGCAGCTTTGCCACATCCTGTGAGCTTGCTAGGCCTCGTTCTGCGCAGAAGTTGGAGTGCATTGGTCGTGATTGAGCAGGCCTCGCTGCCAGCGAATGTGCTTCTGAAGGAGTTCCTCCTTGGTGCCCATGGACTTGACTGGAAAGCTGGCGTCTCGCAGCACGGCTTTGATTTGCGATCGGGTGAGGTGTTCAAGGCGGACCAGCTTCCAGAAATGCTTCTTGCACTCGTGTGTACGCCAGAATGAGCGCGAGCTTCTCAAATCGATCGTTCTGATTTGCACCATGAGAGGCAGTCTGCAGTACGAAGAGGTTTCAGTGCAATCAGGATTCACACGAGTAGTCCAGCCCTTGTCAGGAAGGCTTGTCAGGAAGGCGATTCAGTCGGAGTATGAACAACCAGATTGTTGGCTGACTGAAGAGAAACGCCATAGAGTGTTCCAAAGGTGAGCCGGGTCATGTGCACACAATTGTACGCTCACTTGCCATCATCCAGGTGAAATCTCGTCATTGAACCGAGCTGACGCTCACAGTGTGAACGCGTGCCGACTTTCATGCGAGAAGTTGAGGATTCATGCACGTGCATCTCAATGCGTTACGTCCAAGACGAGCTCGTGAGCAGCCCTTTGGAAGTTCCACGCTGCGAAATATTTCCTAGTGTGCTTGCACGCTGTTCCATATTCTTTTATTGCCCGCCCAGTAGAGCTTTCTTACTTCAAGTTGTTGATCTCTAGCGTCAGTGTCCCGCCAATCTCGCACGATAGTGGGCTCGGATTGCTGCGCGACCTGGCTGGTTGAGGGTGCTCCAAATTACTGCATTTATCGTAATGTCGGAAGGTGCGGAGGATGCATTTCATGCCGGCAATCTCTGACTGCGACTGGTTGTCCTCACTGAGAAGTGCAATAGTCGACTGTGTCAGAAGTCATGGTGGATTGGAACGAAGCTTGCTGAGCCACAGCGAGGTTGGCGTTCTCGTTGAAGCATGATGGTAGTCTTATCTACTGAAGACCCTGCTAGAGAGATGGAATCTGGAAGAGTTTGTCGACCGAAATGTGGCGAATTAATCTGTTGCGAGGACAGCATTGCTTTCGGCGCGCTTCTGTACTTATCTCTTGCATTTTCGGTCAACACGACGTGACGCAAAGACAATACCGTCGCAGTCATCACCATTCAGCTGGACGTCAGGAACGATCGGCACCTCGATCCAATTTCCCCAGACTTCTCTGCACGAACGGCAGCTAGCCGAGCCTAGCGAGACCCCTCTTTTCTGGGTTTCACTGGGAGCATGCAGGTACCTCAGTACCATGTCACGGCAGACGCGTGGGCGCCTTCGCGGCTGAGATGGAGAATGCGATGCAGTTCGCACAATTGATGTCGCGATGAGAGGACAAGTGGCATCATCAGGACGCGCCGGATCGATGCCAATGGAAGAAGCCGGCAATCACGAGACCCTTGCCGTGACCACGCGAGCAGTGACGTCGGCGCTAGGACCGACAATACCGACGACTCATCAGCAGCAGCAAACAGGAACATGCGATGATGGCTTGGGATGAGGGAGGTGGATCCGGGGAAGGAGAAAGGCTCCCGCGCAGGCAATCATGTCGAGTCCGATGAGCAACCCAAGTGCAGCCGGCATCTGGCCCGACGCCTGTTGCCAGGAATCGAGGTACTGTATACTTCCCATGATGAGACACAGCTGGCCGAGTGGGGTGGTCTAGCTCACGCAATGCCATCCCCCTAAGCCAAAACAGCCTCATTCGCGGCCTCGTGACCACCTGTCCAGCATCTTCTGGAAACCGTCCGACAAGGCAGCTGCACGCAACGGCCACAGGAGAGTCAGTATCGCAGGCAGATGCAAGGTACCCGTCCATTGCGTGAATAAAGCAGCCTGTGCTGCCCGCCGGTGTCGAAGCCGTGAGACAAGTCACGCGACATCACCTCACTTGGGTAACGAGCTTACCTTACCTTGCCTGACCTGACATTTCATCACCTCGACCTCACCCCGTCTGCCTCGACTCATCATCCAAACACCAACAACACGCGCAACACCTCAACGCACCAAGACAGACCATCCACACTCCACAAACCCTTCACACAAGCACATCAACCACCCAACAGTAAGTCCTCCACTCAGCATTGGAGCAGTGGTGCTCCTCCATGCCCTGATAGCACTGCCATTGAGTCACAAACCACAGCACAGCATCCGCTTGCACCTCGCCATGCACCTGCTAACACGCTCTTTGCAGTGACCCGCACTCAGAAGGCCAACAACCGCGACCACGTCGGTCTTGCCAATGGCACAGCTGCCCCAGAGGAGCACCTGCCACGCTACTTTGCAAAGCACGGCTATGACGGCGTCAATCCATCCAGCACCAAGAAGCAAGGTCAGGGCCGCGGCAACTGGTACGTCTCCCATCTCGTCCAAAGCTATCCGGTCACTTCCTATGCACTGCACCTTCTTTTGCTTGTCTCTTACGTCACACCCCATCACACCTGCCCGATCCTCTCACTAAAATGCATCGTTCCGTAGGGGCACACCAGGCTACACTGAGCTCGACGACCTTCCATACAACCTCACCAAGCCCAAGCGTCGCAGCAACTCGACCTCCATGGCCGCCGGCCACAACCTCTTCAAGACCAAATTCGAAGCCGACGACGATGTCATTGAGTATGACGAAGACATCCACGGCCCAGACAACGCCGAATTGGAGAAGATGAGCACCACCAGCTCCTCGGACACCATTGAGGAAGAGGAAGTCGCCATCAAGGAGAAGCACGTCGCGTCCAAGTAAGAGACTCGAACAGAGAGGGGGAATAATACGGAAACCACAACGCTGGCTCTGTACTGCACAACCAGCTAATGGGAACTACTGATTGATCGACTTGACCTGACTGTGATCCTCACGACACGAAGGATTGGCGGCTGACACCACTCTGCTGCCTTTCTTTCTGCACTCTGAGGTGATTTAACGAACTACTTTTTTGCGACGCGGAAACTGTGCTACTACTACCACTACTACTGAATTGAGGATCACTCAAATGAGAGACGGCGAATGGGAGCCGAGCTTCTTCGCTGGCGAGGACAATTTTCTCCGAACACCAGGAGGATGAAATGAGATGACAATGAACACAACAAGCACAGAATAACCTGTAAAACCATACTGTAGTAACGACTTTGTTCCAATCACCACTAGCCACCTTTCAGTTGTCATCTTGCGCCTTCGTTCGGGGAAGTGTACTGTTCAATGCTTTACTACCGATGTCGAAAGTTTTCACCTCATTGCGTGCTTACACATGATAAGGATTCCCGAGCGCTGCCATGGACCAAGCACGGCAAGAGGGATCGAGCAAGCACAGTTCACCAAGAGTTCTGCAATTGTATTCGATCTTGAATGATGAATTCGAACTTCATCACCAGCGCTGACTGCTGTTCGATCGGTCTCGTTGATCATGACAACGCCATGACTCATGCTCATCCATGCTCATGCAATCATGCAATCATGCACAC
Organism: Cercospora zeae-maydis; assembly: GCA_023512815.1. Taxonomy (NCBI): domain Eukaryota; kingdom Fungi; phylum Ascomycota; class Dothideomycetes; order Mycosphaerellales; family Mycosphaerellaceae; genus Cercospora; species Cercospora zeae-maydis. The sequence continues at coordinate 3,825,631 of JAKLWY010000001.1, read as the reverse complement.
CACATTCCGTCCGTCGTACCCCTCTCTCATCCTTCTCCAACGAGAGCAACGTCTAGCCATTGACAATGACTCCTCCGTTTGCGTGAATCACCTGCCCGCTCAACTGCTGCGAATCCGTGCTCGCCAGGAAAACCACACAAGTCGCGATCTCGCTCGGCTGGCCTGGTCGTCCCATGGGAGAGGTGAATTGCTTGATTGCGTCGTCGTTCATCGTTGCGGGGATGAGTGGGGTCCAGACGGGACCTGGGGCCACGGCGTTGACTCGGATGCCTTTGCCGACGAACTGGTTGGAGAGGCCGCGTGTGAAGGAAACGATGGCGCCCTTTGTGGACGTGTAGTCGAGGAGGTCGGGACGGCCGACGTAGGCGTTTATGGAGGCGTTGTTGATGATGGTGTCGCCTTCTTGCATGTGGGCGAGGACGTATTTGGAGAGGTAGAAGAAGGCTGTGACGGTCAGTAAGGATGCATATCTTTTTAAAATTTCGATACGGTGTGGGGTTGCACTCACGATGAATATTCGTTTCAAAGGTATACTCCCACTGCTCCTCGCTCAGATCCAGAATGCTGTTGACCATCATCTGGTACGCGTGGTTGTTAAACAGGATGTTGACCGCGCCCATCGTTTCTCTGGCAGTATCCACGACCTTCTTGCATGTATCTTTGCTCCTCAGATCCGCTTGGTATGCATGTGCTTTCCCGCCCTTCTCTTGTACCAGCTTTACTGTTTGGTCGGCATCTTCCTTCTCTTGGTCGGAGAGGTATGTGAAGAAGATCTCAGCTCCCTCCATGGCGAAGAGGACAGCGGTCGATTGGCCGATGCCAGAGTCGCCGCCCGTGATCAAGGCCTTTTGGCCTTGAAGCTTGCCTGAGGGTACGTATTCTCTGGCTCCGCCCTTGCCATTGGGGACCTGAGAGATTGCTGGGGCAGGACCGAGTTTCTGTTGGTTGCCTGGGGCTTCTTGGTGTTGGACTTCGGGCTGGAAGCCTGCGACGAGGAGTTAGCATTGGGCTGTGGTGTCGAAGTGATGGAGCACTCACCAATCTCGAAGACACCTTTGCTGGACGACATTGTGGGCGGTAGTGTGCTGTTGTCCTGGGAAATTGGTAAAGTGAGAGTAGACAAGGAGTTAGAAGAATCGAAGAGAGCAGAAAGATAGGTTCTTTCTTATGCGTTTGTGAGCGCGATACTGCACTCTGGACCTTTAGAACATGTCGTCATGATGAGTTCAAGGAGAGAAAGTGAGAGAACGTCACTCTGCTCCATTATTGACCTCTTTCCTATGCGCGTGCAACTTGGCGTGATCCATCCGCATGTCAACCTTGCTACCGGGCTCGATACCTGAGTGATGCAATGCTGGCTCGCGGCGGAGATGTGAGGAACGTGAAGGGTGAAGGAGGTGAGGGTTCGGCATATTTCGGTCGGCCAGCACTTTCATTAAAGCCCCGTCAATTTGCATCAATCGGCATCACATACCCAGTCGGACTTCACGTCCGTGGCCAACGCCTGATCGCGTTCTCGACATCTTCTCCACCACGCTCTTCTTGGCGATTGTGAATCTGCATCACCGGCGCTCTGTTTCTTTCCCTTACTCGTTCTGCCATGTTCAGTTTTCGCGGTCTTACGAATCTCAAACGGCTCAGAGCTCAGCCTACGGCTTCCGCTGCAAGGCGATCCCTCACTTCCTCCACCAAGCTCTCTGATTCACTTCGCGTTCTATTCTGCGGCTCAGATGAATTCAGCAATTATTCACTTCGAGCTCTGCATGAGTTGAAACAAGAGCACCCTGAAACGATCAGCTCCCTGGAGGTTGTCTGCAGACCTGACAAACGCACCGGACGAGGCCTGAAGCAGATTCATGAAGGTATGTCGCCGTGCTCACATTGTCACCGTGCTCGCATTGTCGCCGTGCTCGCATTGGTGTTGGAGCAATGCTAAGTCGCTCCAGTCCCTATAAAATCCGTTGCGCAATCTCTTGGGCTACAGCTTCACCAGATAGATACGTTCAAAGGCTGGAGCCCGCCGTCTCCGTTCGATCTGATCGTGGCGGTATCTTTTGGCCTTCTTGTGCCCCCTCGGATCCTGAATGGAGCCAAGTACGGCGGGCTTAACGTTCATCCCTCACTCTTGCCAGATCTTCGGGGCCCAGCACCCATTCAGCATGCCTTGCTACAAGGTCGATCTCACACTGGCGTCACATTGCAAACAATGCACCCGACCAAGTTCGATCATGGCAAAATCTTGTCCCAAACGACGTCGCCAGGGATCGCAATCCCAGAGGAAGCCACCTTACAGCAGTTGATTGGCATACTCGGACCTCTCGGTGCTGACATGCTGAAAGAAGGAATCCAGAAAGGGTTGTTCAAGCATCCAGAGATTGCCGACAGTGCAAATGAAGTTAATGAAGCAGATCTGGTGCACGCTCCCAAGATCACCAATGAAGATGCTCATGTGAATTGGGAGACCTGGCCAGCAGGCAAAGTATCTCGCTATGGGCGCGTGTTGGATCTCTGGGATACCACCACATATCGTGCATGCACTGGCAAAGATCCTTTGCGAGTCAAATTCGAGGGACCATGGCGCGTTCTTGATTCTAGCAAGATCTCGAGTGACGATCTGGCATATTCAAGACCGGGATCTCCCTTCGTCTGCCGCGTCCAAGGCGAGAAAGGGCAGCAATTTGCAATCGAGACCCTGAACGGCTACCTGATGAGCCCACAGAGTGCCAGTATCGAATCGAAGGAGCCTGGGAAGGGCTTGCAGGTTTTGATTCAAGGCTTGCAACATGCGAGAAAGAACTCAAGGCTGTGAGTGGAATTGTGCTGGGATGCTCTCTCACCTTCGACATGTCACTGCAAGCAAACATGTCCTGACTGCCAGTACAAAACTATCCGCAACTCAGACCGTAGGCTGTTACTCTACGCGGACATCTTCTGGACTCTGGTAGCAGGATCGACTCCACGCGATCATGAATCTCTCGTCTACAGACGTGCTGTTGCGCGAGGTGGAAATGGCGGATGAGAGATTCACTGACATGTCCATGGCTATCTATCAGGTAAGTGCGTCCGTGCTGGGCTCTCAATTGCTATCTGGTTTTCGTATCTGAGCTCACATAGATTCAGATTAAGATCAGACCTCAAGAAGAAAGGACGAAATACAATGACTACGCCACTAAGGTTCGCACATATCTGAATAGCTTGCACTCCAGCTGTCCGATCTACGTGGTCCGTTCCGGCAGGTGGGTGGTTGGCATCGTCCACGGTGGGACACTGCCCGACTCGAGCATTGCTTGGCACACGGGAACAGTGATATCTAGGCTCAGAGTTGGCAGCCGGACGATAGCATCGACGAATGTGTTCGATGGCGATGATGAATGTGATGACAAAGCAATGGAAGATGCTGATGAGAAGGAATAGGCTATCCCAGAGCTTATCCATCTCCCAAGACATGGCAGCATTTGCTAGATCAGGGTAGCACAAAAAGCCGCGCAACATGCATGAACGTTAGCGAGCAAACAGCGTCAAAGAAGACTCCATAAGCGGTGAGTCGTCATCACCTTTTGCAAACCGTCCTCTTCCTCTCCTTACTCTTCCATATACTGGTTTCATCTAACTCACTACACTCGCATCCAAACGGCTTCTTGGACACTAGTGCTCAGAATCACATCAAGTGAGCCTCGTTACCCTCATGCACAATGTTGCAAGTCACACAAAGAACAATGACTAGAGACCTTCCCTCCACCTCCGAGACTCCCAACTGGTTTCCGAAAGATTTCAACTACGCATCCCTCTCCATGCGAGCCAACATCTGTCTTCCCCAATCCTACCTCGAGGGCCCTCACCTGGCCGGACATCTCGCTCTGGCACTCGCCAACCGACAAGTCCGCGAAGAAGCTCTCGAACACTTCTACAAGCCACACCTACTTCATCTTCCGCACCTTTGAAGACCTCCAGACATTCCTCGACCAAGACCCCTCAAGCGCGTCGCGATCTGGTTCGACACATCTCCCTCATCTTGCATCCGCGCGAGCACCGCATCGGGAGCAACAAATTCTGCGCCAAGGTCACTGCAATATTCAAGGCACCCAAGGGAATGAAGGAGCTGAGAGAGCTGGAGATCCGGATGTGGAAAGATGCTTTTGAGGGAGACGCTTGTGTCCAACCCGTGCTCGGGGCGAGACAAGAAGTGGGATGATTCGATGACGGTCCCCGGGGTGAGCGTGTTGAGGAGCATGCGTGGTCTGAAGAACGTCACGGTGCATGGAGACTGCGATGCTGTTAAGGCAGTTTTGAAGAGAGAGAGAGAGAGAGAGAGAGAGAGAGAGAGAGAGAGAGAGAGAGAGAGAGAGAGAGAGAGAGAGAGAGAGAGAGAGAGAGAGAGAGAGAGAGAGAGAGAGAGAGAGAGAGAGAGAGGGAGAGGGAGAGAGAGAGATGACTCTGGAGAAGCCGGCAAAGAAGCAGGCAAAGAGAAAGCGAGCTGTGGATGATGAGGAAGGCGCTGCAACGCAGGGACCGACGATGAAGACCGCAAAGAGAAGCTGTGTAGAGAAGACTGCATAGAGAAGACTGCATAGAGAAGACTGCATAGAGAAGACTGCATAGAGAAGACTGCATAGAGAAGACTGCATAGAGAAGACTGCATAGAGAAGACTGCATAGAGAAGACTGCATAGAAAAGACTGCATGAAGAGCAACAAATTGGTGGTGGTGATAGACATAGATGGGATAGAAGGCTGGGCCTAAAACAGTAGGCACACTTGTGCTCTCTGCATCGCACAGAGAATAGAATGCAAACTTCATATGAACTTCGTGTTTCACCAAAGCGGCGAGTCGTGAGTGGAGTAATGAATGCGCTGTGAAGATGTATGCTAGGTGAGTATTGTCAGCGAACAACCAGCGCTCGTTGAAACTCGTTCGTGCCTTCCAAGTATATGTTCCGGACCAAAACAGTGGCTTACTCCTTTGAAGTCAGCCTAGCATCGCGAAAAGATGTCGATAATGCAGGCTATGGAAGCCTCGGCGGTGCCCGCTGCGTATGAAGTCTTTTGTCATTGCAGCAGCGGTAGCTTCCTCGCTTTGTAGTTGTATGCCTCTATATTCTGGGATGCATCTCCTGCCATCTTTCGAGTGCTTCCTACATCACATCACTCTCTGTCCTTCACCTCAAAATATCCAGTCAACTCTCCGCTTCCATCTTCTTCTTGCCGTTCCCGTTAGCACTGCCTTTTGCCACACTCCCGCTTCCCGAAGTTGCCTTCGAATTGAACAACCCTGTCAAAGCTGCAATTCCACCCAACACGCCTCCCACAACGAAGAAATTCACCAACATACTCCCACCACCCACATCGTCAAAACTCGCTCCCTGCTTTCTTCTCAATCTCACTCTCGCCCGATTCCTCTGCATTCTTTCCATCTGGATCTGCTCGTGAGTCTTGAAATGCCCTCGCGCATCAAAATGCGGTACATCGTCGTCAAGACCCTGCGCAAAGCCTCCTGGACCCATACCTCCTCCGTGAGGATTTGACGCAGCGCGACCTTGCGCTTCGTGTGTATGCGAAGCTTGCTCGGAAGCCTCTTGTCTTTTTGATCCGAAATCTCCCCAGCCGCCGCTACGATAGAATGATGGGGGCGGGCCCTTGAATTGTGTGCGTCGGCGGCTGAGACCGCTGGGACTGCGGCCGCCGGGGCCGGAAGAGGCCATGTGGGAAGAATGCGATCCTGACGCGTAAGATGGCCCACCAGCTCCGCCAACAGACGGGGCTTGGCTGGGCAGGAAGTCACGATCATAGCGTTGTTTTTTCTCAGGCGAGCCGAGGGTTGCGTAGGCCTCGGAGATTTTGACGAAGCGTTGGGAGGCAGTAGGATCGTTGGGGTGGAGGTCGGGATGATTGGCTTTGGAGAGGGTGTAGAAGGATCTATTGTCATATCATGGTCAATCGACGTGCGCATAGGGCTGAGAAAATGTTTACGCACTTCTTGATGTCCTTTGCAGTAGCATTGGTAGGGACGTTCAGTGTCGCGTAGTGGTCGGCCATTTCAACCTTTGGAGATGCCGAGGGATGGAAATGTCGTTTGGCGGTTGGAGCTCGACATTGCGAGGGAGGATGAGTCCGTCGGACGAGGCATGATCGCGCAATCATGCCCAGGTGCCGACATTGACGACGAGACGCGAGCAGCGAGTGTGACAAACGAGTGCGTGAGAGAATGAAGATGGACGATGGTTTGCCCGATACCAGATGATGTAATTGATGATCAAAACAAATGTCCCTCTTGCTGATAAAGCATACCGTAGTGCACGGCGTGCCTATACTTCCCCAACATCCAGATACTTTGTCACCTTCTATGTTCGCCCAACTCTTCATCTATCGAGCACCGCAGCTTTGAGTCGGCAAGCTTTGCCATGTTTTTTGGCCCGCCCTCTATGAATGCAGTCCTCAACTCCCAGCAATATCTCACTGCGGTACAGAGAACGCTCACCACAATTCTCATCGTGTTTGGCGTCATTGTGAAGCAGGAGTTCGTACTTTTGCGTATCATCTGCATACTCTGGCTTCAGGATGAGAGCCATTGCAAGCCATTGTGCCTGGCAGATACCTTCTCTTGCTGAAGTCCACATTCTTGCGAATCAACACGCACACACACACCACAGGAATGTTGTGACAAATAGGATTGGAAAGTCTGAGATCCAATCTATTGCTCGCAGCACATGAATGCAAGATTAATGGTCATCCAACATCATTCATCTTCCATCATTACTTCGTCCTCTTGAAATCTCTCGATCAATGCTTCACACTCCGCCCAATCGAGGCAAAATACCCACATCTGTCCTGCTGCCTCTCCGACGGACTCTCCATGGCTGTGGCGTTCAAAGCCCTCTCAAATCTCAACCTCCGTCCTCCCTGCCCATTAACCGCTGTTCCAGTCCACTCCTCCCACTGCGGCGTCCCAGCAGCTCTCTTCTCATTCGGATTCAACGTCCGAATAAAACTCGTCCAATACCCCTGCACCACGGCACTCACACCCTCATTCACACCTCCTACACGATAGCTAGCCGGAGCTCCGCCATTCGTGTTAGTCGGGCCAAAGATCGCGTGAACTTCCACCGTATGCTGCACCCCTAAACCCTCTGCCTGCGCCTCAGGGTCCACGACATTCCAGTGATAGTTCCACGATGGGACACCGAATTTGACCAACGAGGCCGAAACGAGAATTCCAGGACACGTATATCTCAAATCCCCGTAAGCGTCCGCAGCCTGTCTCCAATACCTCCCACTTCCGTTGAACGAAGGTGTGTCTTCGACAGGGTACAATTCATTGATCTGGCCCAATTGCTTGATGCTGAGTTCCGGAAAATTATTCTGCAAAAATGTTGAGCTCTGGCCATAAGATGATGTATTCTTCGGAGTGAAAACTGTTCCCTCGTTCGTGTCGTCGCCATAAATTGCCGGGACTCGAACGAATTTACCTCCAAGGTACGCGCGAGTCGGATAGTCGGCGATAAAATCGTAATCTAACGTAGGGCCGTACATGTAAAGTGCTGCCTCCTGCGCTCCAGGGTACGGTGTGTTGTAGTTCACACGTTGCAAATCCGCCGCGGCCACGCTTCGCAAGCAGCTCAGTGTATCGTTCCACGAAGCTGTGCAGTTTGTGCGGATGACCAAGTTATCGTACGCGAATTGGCTATCTTCGATTGATCGTACGGGTGGGAAACTCTGGCTTTCAGCTGCTGTGCCCTGGAATAGTCCGTCGTCTCGTCCGCCGTATGCTGTAACCTGTAGACTCACGCTCTGTGCCCCAGCACTCGCGCCTCCGATCACGACATGTCCTGGGTTTCCGCCGAAGTGGGAAATGTACTTTTGCACCCATTCCATTGCTTTTCGTTGGTCTTTCAGGCCGTTGTTGATTCCCGCGCCTCCTTCGACGATCTCCTCGGATGCGAGGAAGCCATACGGCCCCACGCGGTAGTTGAATAGAACCACGACAGCGTCGTATTCTGCTGCTTGGATGATTCCAGATCCATTATATTTCACGTTCGATAAAGAATTAAACCCTCCCCCGGAGATGAAGAAGTAGACGGGTAGTTTGCTGTCCTCGGTAGCGTTACTTGGAGCGAAGACGTCGAGGAAGAGACAGTCTTCGGAGTAGTTGCCATTTGGCAGCGTAAAGTCATCAATGTCGCCCGTCGGTAAACATATCTTTCCATGTTCGGTCGCCGGGATGGTGCCGTTGGAGGTCTGGTCAATGGGATCTTGTGGTTCTGAGAAGCGGAGGGGTCCTATAGGAGGCGCAGCAAAGCGCATCCCAAGCCATTGAGTGATACCATTTGGAAGTGCAGATCCAGCGTATGTTGCATAGTCGAGGGAAATGGTAGGAGAGAGTGCAGAAGCGACTTGACTACTGCCGATTGCAAGTAGACTCTTCGCAAACGTGGAAGACTTCATCTTGTCCTGCCTTCTCTTTTCTCGTACAAGGCTCCGCTCCACAATGTCTCCCAACACAACTTGCAGAAGAATCAGCAAAAAGGGCAAAAGAGAAAACGGCGAAGGTCTCAAAAAAGAAGTAGTGCCTACAGTTCCTTACTCTAGCACTAGTGCTGCACTTGGTGATGAGCCCGCAAAGGATCGTAATCAATAATGACTTAAGCATCGCACGCGAAACAAGCTCCCTCGGTCGTGAAGCCAAGGGAGTCGTCGGCCGATGGTACATGGCCCAAAGAAGTGCGGCCGTCCATGCGTGTCTACACTTCGCCTGCGGCAGATCTTTGGCGAAGACGTCGCGGTAGTCGATTGCGGGAGAAGTGTGGCATCGATTACCTCTTTCCATGATGCAATGGTTTGGATCCTTCTTCCCATGTCGTCAGCGCATGGCACGCGTGCCGAATGGACGTGGAGCTGCAGGCGGCGTTTGCCGGCATCAGGTCAGTATTGGTGCAGTAGACCGAAAGCAGGCTAAAGAGAGAGGGAGAATGCGGTCAAAGATGGCATTTTTGCGGAGCCTCCACACATCCCGCAATCACTAATAAGAAAGCCTGTGCTATGCCATGGACCCCTGCACGCACGGCATAGCCCCGTGCGCGTACGCAAAAACATTCTGACACATGACCCCAGCCCACATGACTGGACAGTGGAGGGAAAGGGAATGAGCAAAAACATTTGTACAAGTACAGCTTGCCACGGTAGTACAGGTAGCCGGGTATCAAGCGAGGCAGCTAGTTGGCCACTGAAGCAATTGAGCACAGCAAAACTTCCATCCTGGTGAAATGCTTTGAATGCTCGAGATCTGCTCTATTGTCCGCCCTCCCATCATTCGTACAGCGTCTGGTCATACATTTAACCTTCAAAGGTGAGCGAGGTGCCGACCTTGTGGCCAGCTTCGTTGAGGGACTTGGTGTCAAGGGAGAGACCGAGGCCGAGGGTGGTACCAGCGTTGAGCTTGGTGCTGTAGGCAAGAGCGGCGATACCACGGTCGTTGATCTTGGCCTGTCGATAGATTAGTATGCGTGCGTGGCCCGGGACCGAGTTAAGGACATACCTTGGCGAAAGAGAGAGGGTCGAGCTTGTACTTGGAAGCAAGCTCAAGACCGCTGGCCTTTTGTGCCTGCACATCGTAGCCAGCCTTAGCTCCGACCTCGACAGCGGAGTTGACCTTCTGGTAGTAGCTTGCGGCAATGAGTGTCAGGTTCTGAGAGCCGACAATGCTGGCAACGTAGCTTGGGGTCTGGTAGCCGAGTCCGAGGGAGTAGCGGGTGACAGCAGCCTTTTGCACGTCGTAACCAGCCTCACCACCGACGAGGAAACCGTCAGAGCCGGCGACAACATCGACGATGGCATCGATGTTGCCCTTGGCAGTGCCGTAGTTGACGAATGTGCGGGCGTGGACGTTGGGGTTCTTGAAAGCGGCGTTGATCTTTTGAGCGGCAGAACCCTCCTTGGATGGGTTCCAGAGGTTCTGGAGGTCGACCTTGACGCCTGGAGCGACGACATCGGCGAGCTCAACCTTGCTGTCGAGCAGAGATGCGGTCGACCATGCCTGGGTGATGGTGACACCTTGACGTTTGTATGTCAGCCCAAATTCTCCGTCAGCTCCTCCTCCACTGGGCACCCCGTAGGCGAACAAATAAGCGCTGGATTGCAGTGACGAAGGGAGTGGTGTCACGAACGTGACACCGCGCAAAAAGCCTCGCGGATACTGAGACTCCTGCTTTTGTGGCTGTTTTTGCGGTCTAATTTTCTTTTTGATCGTTGCTCGAGGTGGTGGTACTGCTGGAGGTTCTGAGAAAGAAAGAGATGTGGTGTGCGTACCCTGAGGCTTGAGAGTGTGCTTGCCCTCGATCTGTTGCCATCTCGTCAGTACGTTGTACGTTCTGCTGTCCTGGGAACACCTACGGAGCCGGCAGTGACGCCGTCAAAGCCCTGCTTGCCCTTGATGGTAACGTTAGTACCACTGGGTGCCTTGAGCTTCACATCGAGGGTCGCTGCGATCCATCGTCAGTGAGTGTATCCTTTCGGCGGTTCAGAGCTCTTTCCGCGCAGGACGGACCTTGGCTGGTGTGGTAGAAGTCCTTGTTGATGAGCTAATCCTCCTGTCAGCGCACTTTCTCCTCTCCCCTCTGCCTGCTTTCGAAGAGTCTGCCGAGCTCTGCGGGAGGGCGTACGTCGTTGGCGGACTTGCTGAGGTCGCCGAAAGCTGGGATTGGCAGAAGCGGCGCGAGCGCCCGCTCAGCCTTGTTCTCTGCGGAGGAGAGGAAGCTGCTCATGTTGTCGGTGGAGGGCTCGGATGGAGCGAAATGCGAGGTGATCCAAGAACGGGTGGTGGAGGATGGCGTGCGGTTTGTCGACGGAAGATGCGACTGTTTGAGAAGGGTGTCAGGAAGGGAGCTCTGTCAAAACACAAAGATTCCCGAAGCCTGGCCGCAACCAATGGGCCGGCTTCCTCCACGCACGATGAATTTCCGGAAGAACGCAACTCACTTTGATGTCGCCCAGTATTTCGTCCTCGTGGTACAGAAAGGTGCTCATCGCCATGGCGACGTTTGCTCACCGGCGGACATTCGTTACTTGTCAATTTCCGTCGGCGTGCAAAGTTGGCAGCAAACAGCGCACACATCAAAAGACGCACTGGGAGCACTCTGCACGGGGCGTGCCGGCTTGCAACATCCAAGGCAGCACAAAGGAAACCAGCTTTAGCAGCATGCGGGGCGTGGATCGGACTGCTTTGTGGCACCTCACTGTAGAATGCCGCAACGAATGTATGTACATGCATGATTGCGGTGGCAGGTGTGATGTAGGCTGCCGTCGCCAGCACGCAAGTGAGGGTAGGAGGTGAATGTGACGAGTCGTCGAATGCTGGAATATGTATAGCGGATGCCTCTGGTATTAGCCTACAGTAATGTTCAAGATGAGAGTCATCGTAATGACTGGTGTCAAGGTCTCCATCCCTGGCCTTCTCTCCCCCTTTGCACACGAAGAAAAAATGGGAAAGTTTGGTATAGTCCCTCTCCATCGCCCATGCGATTTGCCTGTCGGCAAGCATTCTGGCCTGATAAACTCAAAAGGGAAACTTCTCAAAGAACGCCTTCGCCATGATCTGCCAGTGTGCAAAAGCACAAGGTGGCGGTCAAAATCATCTGTGGCTCCTGTCGGGTGCCGGTCGTGAACAACAGCGCCGTCTCGCCATGCCGTTGCTTCTGCATGCAAGAAGCCGAGCACGTGGGCCGAGCCATCGTCTTCCACTCGTTTCAGAAAACAAACGCAAATTCTGCTTTCGGAAGGTCAACAACAAAACGTCGAATTGCGAGATCAAAAGTTCTGCGCGATGCCAGAGTTGCCTTGCTGGTAGTTGCCTGGCTGTTGTATCCGAGTGTTCCGACGCGCACTAACGTCCTGAACGATCGGCATACCGTCAGGATTGCTGTCGCCTCCATATGTGCCATCACCGTACGGGCCGTGCTGGCTGTAGCCGTACCCGGCAGACGAATTGTATGCATCGTAGTTTTGCGGCGGAGGGTCGCTGGTATCGGAGTGGCCACCTACAGAGTATGTTGAAGATGCGTTTGATGGTCCACGCTTCATGCCTGACGGGTTTGCGCCCGCCGCTGGTGCTTGACCAAGAGCTCCGACCTGATCGCTGCTCATCGTTTCTCGCCGTTGATGCAAGATTGCGTCGCCGCTGTTGCGCTCGCTTCCATCGCCCGTTCCCGGAGACATGTACGCATTGCCGTTGCTACCAGCGTCAGAAAGTTGGCCTTGCGTGTGTCCACTGGTCAATGTGGTCGACATCTTCCTTGAGGCGCCGACGGCAGCTCCCCATCCTCGGTACCCGCCCGTGTCCTCTGCCATTTCCGTGCCATTTTCGGAGGCGACAGTGGGGAGCGTAGGGTCGTTGTTGGGGTTGTAACCATAATCCTCCACCTCCTTACGGCGTGCTTCCTCTGCAGCCTTCTTCGCCTTCCGTTTCCGCCACAGGAAGATGCCGCCCAGTACGAGAAGAGCTACGACGACGACGGGAACAACCACAGCGATGGCAGTAATTCCGCCAGTGCTTAAGCCGCCGCCGCCGCCATTGTCGCCAGATGCGGAGCCGCCGGTATTCAGCGCGGCTTGGGAGGAGCTGGCGGAAGAAGAAATGCCGGTGGTGACGGGAACATTGGACGGCGCATTCGTGCGCGTTATAACCACGGTCACGGGCGTGTTGGACTCTCCCGGCGCGGTAGGGGACTCGGTTATGACGGAAGTAATGACCTGAGTGGTCGCAGGCACGGGAGATTCGGAGATGGTCGAGGTCGAGACCGGTGGTGCAGAAGTGGTGGGCGGCGGCGGCGGCGGCTCTGACGAGGTGGTGGGCTCGACGGTGGAAGAAGAGACCTCGGAGCTCGAGGTGGTGGGAGCAACGGAAGAAGTCTCGACCGAGCTGGTGGTCGCGGGTTCGGACGAGGTGGTAGACATGGTGCTGGTAATGGATTCCGAAGTGATGGGCGCGCCGCTCGAGGTCGTCGGCTCGACGACTATATGTTGCGCCAAGAATCAGAAAGAAGTCGACAAAGAAGAAGAATAGAAGGGACAGTCAGCAGCGGGTCGACGTACTGGAAGTGGTGTTCGACATGGCGAAGCGAGAGGAGTAGAGCAGAGTAGTCGAGGAGAAAGAAGCCTAGTCAGCGCAGAGCTGGCTGGTGCGCTTATTGGCTCGCGTGGCGCGAACGAGCGGCAAACTCAGCTGCTGCTGGAATATGTCACGCTGGCATCTACCTGGATCGGGGTCGGGGCCCGCCGACGTGAGCGAAATGGTGTAGCAATGGGGGCAAAAGAGTGGAGGGAGAGAGAGAGAAATGCGGTGATGATGACTGGCGGAGGTGCAGCGTGCGCAGTGGGAATAATGGAGGAAGCGCAGAGGAGTTCGGTTCAATAATGTCAGCAATGGATGGTGACGCTCGCTGGCCCACTCTCGACGGCTCTTGCTGGCTGGCTGGCTGGCTGGCTGTTGGACGATTCGAAACGCTGATCCGTTTCTGGGGCGCCGAGCGCGTGTACGATATTCGCCATACGAGGGGCTCGTGTGATGGACCGACAGCGCTGCTCCAAACATGCCCTGAAGCTCGTCGTGGGAAGCGCTTGCTCTGCCACCGTCCTCGCCGCCCACTCGTCGCCCGCCCACCGCAGCGTCCCGTGCACTTTACTTGCACCACCGCGCCGACCGACGACGAGGCGTGCGCCCTTTCCAAGCCCTCTCGGACGTTGAGACTGCCTAGATCGCCGTGCTCCAATTTCGCAGCTGGCAGTCTCCCCTTCCCTCCCGGAGCTAACTTGTTAGTGGCCGCCTGCCCAAACCCCATGCGGCACTACTTCATCTTTCCGTTGCAACGCTTGGGCCGTCGTTGCCTGCTGCGGACATGTCGTGCTGTAGTGCCAGGATCCTCCTGCTGCCAGCTGCCCGCCCCATTGCCTTCCTGCTCCTGCGCAAACTGCTCTCCTCCACTTCATACCACCCAACCTCCCACGAAACACATCTTCACTGATCACGACTTTCCATCATCATCCACGTCGTATCGCGGATGCTCGACTGGCCTGCAGCACGCTTGCTGCTGTAGCGTCCGCTGCCCGCCAATCATGACATGAAACCAATACGAACGACCGGCTGAACGCTCCGCGCCTATTCCTATCTGGCCGAGCCCTGCTTGACTCGGTGAGAGGTACAGTACACATGATGTGACGGGATCCCGATGCGACGTGCGACGGGGATACGATGCGATGCAAGCTATGGGCACACCCTCTCCACGTGTCAAAGGTTCGTCAATAATGGAGCAGCCACTGTGCGTGATGAACGCTGCTGCCAAGCATCTGTCGCCGGGGACCCTTTCTTCAGGAACCACCGGGCTGAAGTTCACTCAATATTGCAGCTGAAGAGAACAAGCAACATCCGAGCTCAGCAGCACATCAGTGGCAAGGTCGAGTAAATCTTCTGAACACAAACATACAAGACGACCATTGCGAGGTGCACGGCAGATCTCGGTGTAGCACATACCGCGTTACTCCAGCGACTAGACTCAACCTCGAACGAGATGTGCAGTAGATCTTCACAGGACATGCGTATGCTCACCGCACGCATGGTTCCTCAGTGGGTGGCGCTAGTTTGCGCCTACAGCCTGTTCACTCATCCATGAAACAGCTTGTGTTGGAACGGCCATCTATTCACCCCTGGCACCCGCAACGCAACTGCCTCAAGATCCAGCCCCTATACACTGTGACCACGCAGCGCGATAGGTAGGTGCTGCTGACGATGGGGAAGGCCGCGTGCTTCGCAACGCATGCAATGGTTCAACGCTCGACTTTCGCAAGCAGCACAATCACCAACGTCGACTATGACCACACTGTCCCGATCTCACTTCTGGCCTGCCCGCCACTCCTCTGCAATTTGCCTATACGTCAAGAACTCGACCTCATCGCCGAAACTCTGCACCCACTTCAAAAATCTCTCCACCATGCCAATCACATGTGCCATCCCACTCGTATCCGGATGAATGATGATGCTAAAAATTACCGTATCGTCCCTCCCGTCCGCGATCTCACTCCTCAACCACTCGAACCGATCCTTCCACATATTCTCCACCACTCTCACATCTACATAGCCCGCCGAGTTTGGCACATTCGGAAAAAACTGTAGGGGCGTCATATCTTCTGCATACCAATTCGCCGGGATCTCGACCAAATTGCTTTTCGGCAACGCCGTGAAATCCGGGCTCGGAACCATCCAGTCCACGGCATTGGCATCCGCGCGAAAGTCGATGGTTGGCAACGGCGCCGGATCTCGAGGTAAGAAGTACGGAGTGCTATCGTAATGCGACAGCGAGGAATCCCAGAGAAAGCCGTACTTTTGCAACAAAGCAATCGTTCGCTCCGATAATTGGTACAGTGGTGCACGATACCCGACCGGTTTCTTGCCCGTCAATCCCTCGATCAACGAGATACATTTCTTCAGCACGTCTTCTTCCTGCTCGGCAGTCAATTGCGACGCGGCTTCGTGCGCGTAGCCGTGGATGGCGATCTCCGCTCCGCTGGCTACGATGGCTTGTGTTTGTTGCGGGAAGGTCTCGATGGAGTGGCCTGGGATGCACCAGGTCACTTTGTCCGAAATCTGAAGTTTGGAGAAGAGCTTGAGGAGGCGTGGCACGCCGGTCGTGGCGCTGAAGTAGCCTGAGGAGTAGTCGGAGGTTGTGTTCTTGGAATTCTGGCCTGTGCCCAGCCAGCCTGAGACGGCGTCGAAGTCGATGGACCAGGCGATTTTGATCTTGGGTTTGGTGGGAAAAGAAGACATGTTGACTGGCGGTGGTGCTAATACTGTCACAGGAGCTTCTGAAGCATTGAACGTGGCGGTAAAGTGAAGCTCGGACTGAGGTGTAGCTGCGGTATAGCTTTTCAGTCTATTTACTACGTAATCGTGCCTGGCCGAGAGCTTTTTCCGTGAGACCGCACTAATGCTGTCAGGCAATCTCGCTCGCCTATGGTCACCTCTGTCCAATTGAAGCATACCACAGGACCAGCATCATGACAAGTGAAATAAGTTATCACACCAGTATCGCAATCAGAGTTACGTCCATACTTTGTGAATCTTGTTGATCGAAACTACGGAATCGCAGCATCAGCTTTATTCCCCCAAATCCTACTGTTGCCCTTCACCTCCTCCTCCCTCCACACCACCCTCCCCTCCATGCCCCCGTCGACGCTCAAACACTGCCCACTAATATGCCCGCTCGCGCGATGACTAGCCAGAAACGCCACCGTCCTCGCCACATCTTCCGGCTGCGCGACTTTCCTCAACGCCACCGTTCCCTGTGCTTCGAGATATAATTCCCTCGGATCATCGAGTCGGTCCCCAATCAACTCGGTATTGACCCATCCCGGCGCCACAGCGTTGATCCTCGCTTTGGAATTAATTCGAACGATTTCGTTCTTGACCGTCGGGACCAGACCGTATTGTATGCCGGCTTTGCCTGACGCGTACTCGGCGTGGCCGGCTTGGCCGAATTTGCCGCATTCGGAGCCTGTGACTACGATGGATAGATTGTGCAGTTCTTCTGTTTTTCCGTCGTCGTCGTCTTCGGCAGAGGCGTTTTGGCTTTCGATGGCGGAGAGGAGAAAGTGTTTGATGGTGAGAAAGGTTCCGCGGATGTTGACGCGGTAGACGTTTTCCCAGGTTTCGAGCGGGAGTTCCCAGATGCTGGGGTGCGATTGTTCGTTGGTTATTCCGGCGTTGGCGCAGAGGATGTTGATGGGGCCGAAGTGGGATTTGGCGGTTTGGATGGCTTGCGAGATGAAGGGTTCGGAGGAGATGTCGCCTGTAGTGTAGAAGAGGTTGGGGTCGGAGATGGCGTTGGGTCCTGGGGGGCGAATGTCGTGGGCTGTGACTTTGCAGCCGTTTGCTGTTAGATGTGGTTGTTAGTGAGGTGTAGGTTGTGAGTGTGGAGGAAATTTGCTCGAGGCTTTCTCTCTTTCTCACCGAGTAGCTCTTTGACGATGGCGCTGCCGATGCCGCCGCAGGCGCCCGTGACAAAGGCGTGGAGACCTTCGATTGCTAGGAACGACATACTTTGTAGAAGACGGTTGTGAGTCCTCGCGGTTGCCTGTTGCAAGTCAAGTAGGTATCTATTCCGCGTATTTCTAATCGCAAGAACCAAAGTGCGGACCTGCAGCAGCAGCTTCAGCAGCTTACGTAAATGGCTCGTTGATCAGCTTTGTATGCGAAGGCATGCCACTCGGAGAAGATTAATCATCATGTGGTAGGCATGCCATGACGGCGTCAATCGTTCTAGCAGCGGCGCTTCCCGGGCAGCATGTTGTCTCAGCGATTCCTGCCATGTGTATTGTGCTGCACGGTAGTTGGACCGTTGGCGTTACATTTCTATACTCGTGTCGGCCACGCAGGTGTCTGCACGGAAGCAGTGAAACATGCCCGTTGCAATTCTTGGTGGACATTATTGCACTCGAACCAAACAGAAGGCTACCGCAGGCTGCCATCTGCTCCATGTTACAGTACGTTGGATCAGTCAAAGCCTTCCTCGCCGCGAAACGACGTCTGCTCTCTTCTCTCGAGCTAGTTGGAAATGCTATGTGATATGTCGGATGAGGTTGCTGAGGAGGTCGAATTCAAGTGTTCCATTGTCATCATCGAGGTCAACGCCAGTGGGGCCTCTCGTTCTCAGGTGGCTGTCTTGCCCCCGAGTGCCCAGATCGCACATTCGAGCTCTGGTCAGACAGCCAGCTGTGGTCCGATGCATGTCCACGAGATCACGCAGCACCCAGCACCAATGATTGCTGGTCAACTTCCTCAAATGCGGTTGAGGAATGCGCGACAACAATTCTCGAGGTCCGCCGCCGCCGTCACCAGCCAGCACACGACTTCGACTTGGGCAGCATGTTGAGGCCAGGGATTGGCTTCCTCCTCTCTCGCCATCGGAGGGCAAACCATCCATTTGCCGTGGCTCGGAGTGGAGTGCATCTTCCCAACGCGATGCAGCCACCTGCTCATGCGTCTCTTTGCACCGATCACAACAGGTCTCAGCCTAGCTGCCAATTCCCACGTGTCTCTCCACGAGACCGAGTGGCACTGGCGAGGTCTGTCATGCTGACCATCATGTCGCCACAACTCGACACGGCGCAAGTGCCGGGCCTGTGGGTGAGCGGAAGCACTGTCTGAGGGCTGCGCAGCACCAGCGAGCTACATGTATGTATCGCATAGCGCACGTCGGCTTCAGCATGTGATGCATCTTTTATTATTGCTGTGCGCGAAGAAAGTCCAGCGGCGGGTGAAGTCGATGTGAATTGTATCGAACATGTACATAGCGGGCACGATGTCGCGGCAAGGCGATCCTCATCAGGCATGTGGGCAAGCATCATGGCCGATCGGCTCAGCCTCGATCGCGGAATCAGAGTGACGGCGCAACTGAGCAACTCCACACGACAATTTCGGGCGCGGCGACCAATGCAGGTCCAGGTCCGCGCAACATCGGTAATGATGGGGCCTGCCTGCTTGCACGCCGAAGTGTACAGTACATACACGCAGCACACGCAGCACACGCAGCGCCTACCCTACACGCGATACCTTGCTATGGGTTGCGCCATCCGTCACGGATGTCCCACGCACCGGAAGCCACGCAAGCTGCAGAAGGTGATGCAGAGAACGCCTCTCCACGCAGAGAGTGTCTCACCTCCGTGGCTACTGGTAGTGTACTGTATACATAGTACCTCCAAAGTTTCGTACCTTGCATATGCCATATGTGATTGGCCAGGGCGGCAATGTCCCCGTTCTGCCGCATGAGCCACAGAGCTGACAACCATGCCATTTCGAGCGTCGTGAAACTCGGAAGCAGGAGTGTCCTCGTGAGGCTGCGCGCCGTGTGCCCATTTCAGGAGCAGACGAGGCTGTGCCACGCCACCGCATAGCGCATAGCGCCGAGCAGACTGAGGAGAGCGGAAGAGCAGAGAGTGTGCAATACAGTGAAGAGAACATCAGACTTCTAGATGTCGGAGAATTTCCACTGCAAACTCTTGGAGGTTCGCCAGCAGCGCGGTTGAGCCCTCATCATTTTATTCGTCCACAAGGGTCGCTTGTGCAGAAAACATTTCTACAGTAGCTTTGCATAAGGCGGAGCGGGAGGGGCGACGCGATTGGCGTTTGATTACGGAGAGGCTAATGCACTGGGGATGCCGGTCTCATCAGCTTGTTGTCCCCTTTGGCTGTTGGAGCCTGGACACGAAGGTGCCGCCCTTGACGGGCACCTGCGCCGTCTGCGTCCACTGGGCGGAGGGATGCGCTGTTGCAAGCATGGTCACGACCGGCCTCTGCGCACTGTCCTCCTTATTATACAAGTACATGTAGAACACTTCCGCATTTCTGCTGCCCCCCGCTCTCTTCGTTACGCTTCACGGGTCTGAAGGTCGCGCTTTTCGTCCACACATTCTTTACCCCCACAGTCATTCCTTCCCTAGAGATCTTTGATAGGTCTGCACACTCCCTCCGTCAAGACCTTTCTCGCCAGCGAATCACCGGAATCGCGAAGTTGAAAATCGCAAGTCGATCCTCAAACATTACCGCATACGGCAAAGCCCTGGACTACCAGCATCGCCATGTATACCAACAACCTGCTCGCCGTGACCGGCGCGCTGCTCTCCGTCGTGGCTGCTGTGCCTCACGCCGGTTCTCACCGCCATCATCACCACAAGAAGGACTATGTCTTCGTGGAGCACACCGAAGTCGTCTACGAGACCATTCCAGTCACCAAGACCGTCTGGGTTGAGCCCAGCCAGTCCCTCCCAACTTCCTCCAGTACTCCAACATCGTATCCAACGCCTTCATCTCCAGCGCCATACAAGAACAAGGCTCCTGCGCCCCCGCCAGCGTACTCTCCCCCAGAGCCCCCTGCATACTCTCAGCCAGCGCCTCCTGCATACAAGCCTCAGAGCAGCCCGCCGCAATATGTCCCACCACCGCCACCCCCAGCACCAACCACCAGCTCAGAATACGTTGCGCCGCCAGCTCCTACCTACGCCCCACCGCCGGTTCAGCAAGCTCCACCCCCTCCACCACCACCTCCAGCCCCAGCTCCAGCCCCAGCTCCAGCTCCAGCCCCGGCCCCAGCTCCAGCTCCGGCTCCAGCCCCAGCACCATCGCAGGAATCCTCGGGAAGCACCGGCGGCACGAGCGCCGGTTTGACTGGCATGGCTGCTCCTGGCAAGATGTACTCTGGAGACTTGACTTATTACGAAGTTGGATTGGGTGCTTGTGGCGAGACCAATACTGCAAGTCAGCCGGTCGTTGCCATTTCCCACGCCATGTTTGATGCCTACAGCACTGGCAATCCGAACACGAACCCACTCTGTGGCAAGACAATCTCAATCACTGGCAAAGACGGCAACAAATACAAGGCCACTGTCGTCGATCGCTGCCCAGGCTGCGAGCTGGCCAGTCTCGACTTGTCGCAAGATTTCTTCAACAAGGTCACCAACAATGGTGACGGGCGCGTTCACGATATGGAATGGTGCTTCGACGACTAAACGCATGCCACTTCTCAACTTCATATCATTGGCAGCATTTTTCCGGCTTCTTGTTTGGTCCCCGGAGTTGATCTCTGTGCAGTTGGACAGACAAAAGAACACGAACACACGAGCACCACTTGGGGTGACAATTTATGAATGAGATTTACGACTGGATACCACTTGGGGAAGACACAGCTTCAGACCTGATGAAGAACATCGGCAGGAAAGGTTTACTGGGGCAAGTTTTCAGTTCTTCAGCAAGAGAGCGAGAGAGTCCATGTGCCATAGCCTGGCTCAATGACAGCCATACCCATCATCTTGGCGAGCCCGTCATTATATACAAATCAAACTTCGTGTCCATATTTTTGCGCTTTTCCATCACTACAACAACCTCGAAAAACGCATCTCATAACGCTCGTGCCAGGTAGTCCTTGGCATCAATGGCTAGCCTAGTGCCCCCAACATCCCGCCACGCAAGGCATGTCCAATTCCCGCAGCTCCGTTGCGTCGTTACGGCGGCCCGGCCACCCACAGATTGTTTTGACTTCACTTGCTGTGACGGGATCAATATGCTCGCCGGATCGCTGTCCGGGACTCAGTACCTAGCGAGCTGCCGCGTACGAAATGTCCATCTGGTGCGGTGACACTTCCTCGACCTCGACTCTTCAATAGTTTCATCAGATCAAGACGACACTAGCGTTCCAAACATGAGAGCTTCCAACTTTTTGTGAACAAGCCCAACCGCCAGACTTCTCGCTCCTAATAAACTTCTAATCAAGTCCTTCATAGGGCTGCCCTGCCGCGTCATGACTCGTCCGCCGCTCTCCACGGTAGTATATAGACTGTACTGTATACCGCACAGACTTTGCTGCAGAATTTTAAAGTTGCGCTGGCATTGTAATAATAAACGGACAACGGCTCCACAAACAGCGACGCGTGAAGCGGCCAGGATTGCACCTGTATTTTGGCCTTTATTAGAGGTTACAATACGAAGCTGGGACCCGAGTCGCTCAACCCTATTCTTGTACCTGTCGACAGACCCACCCAGCACATATTGGCGTGTTGATTTATTTAGTTGTGATATCATGCTCAACTCAACCCGCTGACTTTGACCGCCGTCTTGGTGTCGTTTAACAATTAATCATGATGTTTCTATTTTTCTGAGATCATCAGGATCAATGACTCAATCCAGCCAGGACTGCGGGCGCGTGCTTGACTCGCCCACCCCCTAGAAGTCACGAAATGCAGAATCTCTGTAGGAACAGAATGGAAGAGAGTAGACAAGGCTCATAAGCCCGCTGGGCTGAACACTTTTGTGAATAAGAAGTAGGGCGCGATGTCGCAATTCCTCACGGAGCGGAGCTCCGGGTTCAAGTGGGAACAAATGCGAGAGATGGAAAACAACAGAATGTGACGATATCTCGTCGATCACGTTGGACTGCACACGACAGTTGTTGTGCTTGGCGCTGAGGCACATGCAGACTGCTTATTAAATCCAAAGGACCTCGAAACACGAACTGGCCATCTCTTATTCAAGCGATAACAAGAGGATTCCACCATGGTCAAATTTTGCGACTCACATGCAATTCTTCGACTCACAGGACGCAAGCCAAGCCTCTGAGATACCAGCAATAACAGCCCCTTTATTAACACTCGGCATCACATCTTGCTTGGAATTGTCGAACACAATTCGGGTCATACGGTTGCCCTGGACCCCGGCAAACTTTGAAGGCGACAGTATTCTTGCAATACTCTTTGCCTTGACCACCTGGGCAGTTGCTCTGGCGCTGGACAATTCGAGCGGAGTTCTGGCCAGATGATAATGTTTCCAGGTCCGAGACGGGGGCAGCTGTTCCGAGCGAGGTCGCTGCGATAAGCAGAGCAGCCAAGGCGAGCTTCATGGGTTGTTTTGGTTCGATGGTATGATGTCTGACTGAACGCAGAGTCAGTGTTGTTCATGTACCTCAGACGACTGAGGACCTCACTTCTACCAGATTCTCAGTGCTGTGCAGCTCTGCAGTGTCCAAGGCAAAGCTGCGCCGGACCAAGATCTAATCAGATCTTTATACATCCCTCCAGCCATCCTCTTAGGTCGGGCCACGCTGCAGCCACATGGCCTTTCTTCACGCGCTTCTCGTGCTCCGGTTAGCATACATGCAGTCGAGGCGATGTTCTCGCTTGTCTGAGCTTGCTATAGGTGGACTCCGATACCAAGGCTATACCACAGCTGTTAGAGTTTGGAAGATTCGGCACGAATCATCACTGCTCCTTCGTGGTCAGCCAGGGGACAGCTGCCGATGTCGCTTTGATGAAGCAGATCTGAACAGCTACAAGCCGTTGAATCACTTGTGTCCTTGTCCGTAGAGATGAAGATGCTCGCTCGCAACCTGGTCGCGCCTGTAATTTGAGAGGTGCAAAAGCTTCCCTTGGCTGCACAGATATATATGAAGGCTAGTTGTGAGCCATGCTTTCCATCGATGCGAAGGAAGCGGCTCGTATGTTCCATCGTGAGTACGAAATGCCGACTTCTCTATGTTGCGTGTGGATTGAACCACAACAGGCCATTGTTCTTCGTACCTGATGCACATACAATTACCATCCCGAAGACATGTTTACGCTCAATCATCGCTGAAACTGTGTTGGCTACGGTCGGAGACTAACCAGTCTTTCTAATAATTGTGGACTTGAAATGCAGCAACGAATGTGCAAATATATGCACGAATCACATCTTCTGAACCAAGTTCTTCAAGATTCCGTGCCTTCCCAAATTCTGGAACATCGCAGTGCTGGTCCGCGTAAATCTGCAGAGAAGCTGGTGTTCGAAATTGAAATAACAACGGCGTTACCTCCAAATCACTTCTATCCAGAATTTGATCGCCACTGGCAATCTGAGATGGAGACGTGATTCACTAGATATCTAGGAACGATGCTGCAAGCTTTTCACACTTTCGACAGGGATCAGCCATACATATAGGTGAGAAAAGGGGGTTCGTGGACGTATATGGAGAGCGTGCATGGATTCGTACAATGATTTTTCAAAGCAATGCAACAAGTCTTCGGGAGGATGTGCCCGCGGTATGGGGAGCTCAGGAGGTTCATGATGTTGACCCGATCAGGCCAGCCGTACCTCCTGGTCCCGAGGACGACAGTTTCCAGTTTGGACTATGCAATGATGCAAATTTGTTGGTCTTTGGATGGCTCAATGATGTTCGTCGAGTGGAGAGGATAGAAGACTGGGTGTTTCGAAATTGGTCTATGGGAGGGACAGGAGAAGGACACGCCGATCTATATGTCGACGCCTGCTCCGGCAAGGGCATCGTGTGTGCTTCTAGAGGTCTTTCATCGCTCACAGCACAACGAAGGTCTTCGGGTCGCCAGCGAAGCAACTTTTCCTTGGGCGTCTTGGCTTGGGCTCAAAGTCGTCGGCCTGCATAGGTTCCAGTACCCGGAAAGGAATCATCACGAGCTGAGCGACACTTTCATCGACGGATTACCAGGACATTGTCATGATGGAATTGCGCAAGGTCCTGGTGCTTCCCTTGCGAATGCTTATTTGCCGATCAGACGGCACTCTCACGTTTGACTGGTTCTCTTCGCTATGTGACCCGATCTTTGAACATTGGATGGTCGAGGACAGACGTAGGGATCAGCACAAGCATAACGACCACCCGGAGAATTTCGTGGTGTCTACTGAATCCGTGCTTCATGAAAGAGGTTTGAGGCAAATTTTACTTCCCCGAGAATGATTTTGCACACTAGAAAGACCAAAAGAGATCCATAGGCGTCTGTAGGGTAGACTTTTGTGAAAGTACCAGATTTGCTATGTCAGAAAAGCACTGTGCTTGAACCCGCCAGTTGAATTGATTTCCAGGCACGAGTCGTCTTCATCGTGCTGATAGCTATGGTGCCTCATGTCCTCTCGTCTTGAAACGATGTGCTCTAGTGCCAAAGCAGCAGTGAGTGGCGATGTGTCCGTCTCTTGAAGCACGCCGCTGCCGGTATCCGCCATGTGCGACAGCTCTCTCGATCGATCTGGGCAGTAGAGCTGACTCTAGAGAGCCGTAGTGGGCATGGGCCCTATCGGCTTGGCGCCACTGTATATGAGTATCGTACACTCCATTCTATGCACATGCAAGGTCCTCTCATGAGGCGCTCGGCAACGCGGTCTCGCTTTTCCTTTGCCGCTCCTGGGCAATGATCTCTCCAATCTTGGCCATTTGTTCCACAGTCAACTCCTTCTGGTGCGCGGCCTTCTGCTTCTCTCTCAGTGCCGCCAACTGCTGCAGCGGCGTCCTCATCGTCTTTATCAGGCCCTTCCTTGACTCCACCTTTGCATCCTCCATCTCCTTTTTCACCGTGTAATCGTACTCGTGCCGCGTCCTGAATCTCGAGTACTTGTTGCGTAGCTCATCGATCACGGACAGCGGCATTGGAGGGCGTATCAAGAAGGGCCGAAACGTTCTTTCATCGACTGCGGCCTGTAATGTGTCATCCTCGTACACCTCCTGGTCCCCTGGTGTATCATCTTTCTCCGGCCACGGAAGAAAAGTGCTCGAGCCCGGAATCACCCTGGTGCCCTGGATGACCTCCACCTTCTCAATGATGGTATCTCGCGGCATGCCCGTCTCGGGATCAGGCAAAGGAAATACCAGTTGCACATCCTTCCTTCTGATCGGCTGCTCTATCGACGTCACGTCTCGCTTCTCGTTGTACTGCTCCTTCATCCACTGTGGATAGTGGATGTCTATCATGTTCAGACCGTTCACCCTCACAGCATCGGCTTCCTCGTCCACTTCGGTGATAGATCCAATCTTGCCCTGATCGCGACCCCGCGTGATAACCACTCGATCACCTACTCGGAAAGGCCATTTGTCGCGGGGCAGGCGTCGTTCCGGATCCCTCTCAGGCAGGTTCCACTCAAAGAGCGACAAGGAGCCATATGTCTTCGCTTGATCGCCAACGTCTCTGCGTGGAGCCAGCGCTCCGGCTTCCCAGTCAATGACGCGGTTCTTGCGGGCTTCACGCAGTCTGGCTGTGTGCGACTTGGCCATCTGCACTCGTGTCTGGTTGCGCTGCCATGCTTCCGACCGTCGTTGGTGTTCAGCTGCCTTGGCCTTCTTGTTGGACAGTGTGCGCTCCGCCCTCCGGACGCGCTCCACTACGCGTTGCATCGTGGATGAAGGTGAAGCGGAATTGCGGACGACGGACTCTCAATGCTCAGTTCACCTGCACTGCAGACTTCGGGAGTGCTGCGGGTTGTGCTCAATTCGGGCTTAGCGCCAAAACCTTGGGCCGCTCACCACCGACGACTTCTTAAGTTATTCCGCTTTCCACTCTCATTCTCCCACGAGACACACAACTTTCTCGACAGAACCTCTCTGGTCCCTGCATCCAACGAGCTCTCAATCATGTTGTTCACCGCGTCTAGCGTCTCGAGCTGCCCGAAGCGCCGAATCAAGTCATCCTGGTCCATTGCACTACACGTCGGCGCCTATTCCGCCATCCTACTGGCTTGTTCGAGAGCCAAGCTGCGCCTCTACGGCGCAGCAGCGCTGAGAATATCAACACAGATCGTGCCCCCAAGCCTGCGTCGAGAACTTCTCCACTATCGAGGGACATGTCCAATCAACGAACTGTCGCCGTGTTTCGAAATCGCTACACTGCACGTCCTACATGCAGCCCGCCATGGTGCCAATGCCACAGTCATGTAATAAGTTGGGAAGAGCCCATGTATTCCATTGCTTTTATCTCGGTCGCTGCGCCGCATGGAATAGGTCACTGGCTTGCGACCGTTTGTCGTGAATGTCCTCTTTCTCATGCTTTTCACAATGCAGCTGTGCCACTCGCTCACGATACCGTTGTTTGTTATACTACTGACGAGCTCCAGAATGACTGCGGCGCTTAGACGTAAGTCAGCAGTCTTTCTTGCTTGAGATCTCGGCTCGATGCTAACAGACGACATTCGTAGTCTACCCGAATAGCACAACTGTGCAAGCAACCGCAATCACTCCATCCACTACTACGGCGTACGGCGGAGGTGCGCCTGATGGATTCGCGCCTGCATCTGGTACAACGATCGGTGCGGCACACAATACCTCATTCTTCTCTGCATCTCCTACGTCAACATACCCCATCTACCATGTCACGGCGAATACCAGCGGGCCCCGTATCGATACTGCCTTGCAGTGCTGGTCATCCATTGCAACCTGGCGCAACGAAAGTGCATCGTGGTGGAATCACAAAATCGCTGGCCGAACCTGGGTTGTCACTTCCTCCTACTCTTCAACGACAACTGTCACGCATATCACCACTACTTACTATCCCTCAAATCCGAGCACATACAAGCTGTGCGATGGCTCTCCGCGAGTGAACGAGCGACCGAAGACCTCTCACTACAGCGAGCCCACCACGTTATTTGGAAGCTTTACTGAAACACTTATGCCGACGTTCACCCCTCAGCCATGCTCACTGAATCCCATCGACTGTCGTATAATATACCAAGATACGAATGTTGAGGAGACGGATGATCGTGAGCTGCTTCGACAATGTGGAAACCCGGCCCACCTGGGTGAGTCTCCTCAGTGCCTCCTCGGTGGAGGCCCGGTCGAGCTCATCTACTCCCCAGTGGAAAGTAAGGACAACGGATCATTCTGCGCCTCGAACGGTACATCGCCCGTGACAGGCAGACCATTGTTGCCCGGACCCTCTGCTATTACCACCATGGGCAGCACATTCAGCAGAGATTCGGTCTACATCTCCTTCAAGACTCTTTTCGCCAGCTATGACGGATTTTGGGACAAGATAGGACCCACTTTTACGGACTACATAGTCCCTCTGCACTCGACTGATATATCGACTCAGTGCGGAGGGTGGAACCAAGCGTACGGTCCAGGTACACAGCTCGATTATGCGGATCTGAATTGGCCAGTCCCGGCAAGTGCGTACAAATGTCAAGACCGCTGCCGCATGGAAAAGGTGGTGAAACCTACGTTAAATCGTGGCAAGTTGGGCGGTTTGGTGAGCACGACCATACCCGGGCCAGAGTGCGACACGATCTGGAGTGACATCAACCCTATGCTAGCCGTGCCAACAAAGATTCGTGAAGTGGCACCGGAATGGGCGACTTGTAGCTTTTGGAACGACAATATCGCCAATTTCTGGTTCGACCCGCCTATAGCATTGCAGCCTGCTGACGTGGCAGCCACTCCTACCTTGCCCGTTGCGAAAACCACGACTCCGGCCATCCCAGAATTGACACTGGCCAAACCAACAGCTGAACAAACCACAGCGGCATCATCACAGACGCCGAATGTGCCCAGTAGTGGCAGGGATCCTGCTCCTGAGTCGACGATCGGCGACGGTCCAGATGTCGCGCCGACAAGCGCCTCTTCCCCCGTGACGAAGATTGTGTGGTCGACAATGGCCTTTGGCTTTGATCCTCAAACCTCTGCTGACACGCAACACGAAACGCCAGTTGCGGGGTTAGCCAGCTCAAATATGGGCGAACCGCAGACTGAGCTTGGAACTGGTCCCTTTATTATTACAACTCCAGATGTTGACAACACGAGGAGCCCGACGAATGGAGAAGTTTTCGCCAGCGCCACATCACTAATACGAGGTAAAAGTAGCCAAGATTCTGCTTTGACTTTCAGCTACCTTCATTCGTCACAAGCCAAGCCGGCCGACGACGCGCTTACGCACTCGCCTGCGAGCGTGCCGGCGCCAAATGAAAGCCTGGTCGGTACGATGTCCTCCTACACAACGGGCGGAGATCCACAACCTGAGACTGCTGCTGCTTTCTCTATACTTACGGAAGCGCTTGCCACATTCTACAGTGACGCGCCTGACACGTTACACTCGTTGTCTTCTTTGTCTTCCCCTTACGTCAGTTGGAATGCGCAGCCTGGCGCCACCACAACAGATACAAAAGCCACGCACCCGCCCGCATACAACGACCCGGATACTCCATCAATCACTATGAATTCTATCACTGCTGCTGCACCAACCGCTACGCCCATCGATGGCGGCGTCTTACCATATCTGGCTACGATCGGCACAGTCATCGTGCTCACCGGGGAAAGCTACACCTTAACAGCTGCGATTCCATCTACCAACACAGATGCTCTCGCAATCATAGGCGCGACTCTGTCACCTGGCGGCCCGGCCGCATCGCTTGGCGACTATGTCTTCTCGCTTGGCACAGATGGAGTGCAATTTGTTCAAGGCACCGTGACAGACACATTACGAACGAGCACATACGGCAGCGGGCAGACGACGCTGGAGCCATCCGGCAGCTCCACACGCATTCCTCCAGTTGTGACAATGTCCAGTAGCACAACCGAATCAAGCACAAGTACTGAATCGACAGAATCATCGTCGACTTCGAGCGCGCCTGCGACGACCAGCACCGAGGCTTCTGCTGGACAGAAGCAAAAGGTCATGTGGAGTGTTGGAGGACTTGCACTGTTGATGGCGATGATCTATGCCTTATAGAGCGTCTGCGAAGAACAACAAGAATGAACGGCCTTGAAAATGTACAGATATTAGATACCCGATACCAGTGAGGAACATTGTTCATACACAGATTTAAACAACAGATAGCATACGAGAGAGATAACGTGCGTAGTTCTTGCCAGCCAAAATTTCTGGAAAGCCCTTCTGGATCGAAAGATCTTAACAACGATAGCATTACGGCATGGTATGCTTGTGTTGCGACGTGTTGTACTGCGAAGAGCAGCCGTACTCAAGGTGAGTTTCTGCAGCACTTAGGTCTCGGGCGGTACAGTCGTTTTCGCGCTCCACCCATCCGAGCCGAGGCCGCATCCTTGCCCCACGTCAACGATCATTTGCCTCACTTCATGTTTCCTAGTGACACGACACCGTACACACTCAAGAAGCCTTTCAATATTAGAGAATACGAACAAAGCCTCCAAATTCGTCACAATGACTTACTCCATCTGGCTCGTCATGACAAAGGGGAATCCCTTCGAGAAAACCGCTCAAGAACTCATCTCCGAAACAATCCCCAACCTCCTGCTGTCCCCAGACCAAATCCAAGACTTCCGGCCGCATGTCACCCTTACGCCAGGTTTCGATCTCCCAGAAGGAAAAACCGCACAAGAACTGCTCGATAGCTTAGATTTCTCCGAGTACAAATCTCAACACAACGAAGTCGTCCTCGAACTCGACGAGCTCCAAGCCGAAGATCCTTTTTACCGAAAACTCAATATTGCAGTCAAGGATCAATCCAATCTGGCCAAATTTGCTTCTCAGTGTCGCGATGCGGTCGGCAAGCCGGAGCCGGAGGGGGGTTATCGGCCGCACATGAGCTTGATGTACGCGGATTTGCCGACGAAGGATGTGAAGAATAAGCTGGCGTTGATTCAGATGAAAATGGGATTTGCTATCGGAGATCTGTTCGCTTGCTGTGGAGGTGCGTTGTGTATTGGTGGCAGCATGGTAGTGGTCGATACTAGTGGGCCAGTCAAGGGTTGGAAGGACGCGATTGTGGCAGAGAGAAAGACGGACTTTGTGCAATGGAGGATGTCGAGAGATTTGGTCTAGATTGCCCGAGCGGCTGTGTTCAGTGAGTTGTGATGGTTGCTATCGGATTCGAGAGTGTTTCTGCATGTACGTGCGTGACGGCCGTTGAACGAGTTCGCGGAGATGAGCGAAAGAAACAGAATGTGCATGACCAGAGTGCGCAGCAGAAGTATTTTAGTATGGTTGTCTGTCCGATGATCATGAGTCTATAGTCACGATAATCATGATGTGCGTTCGTCTGTAACAGTGCCCTACCAGTATGTCTGTTCATACGAGACGATTGCAATCGAAGAGATAGAGCTCAATGAGGCAAGACACGGAAGCTTGTTCGCTATGCTAATAATTCTGCCTTGACTTATCCACAATAGCTATCCCCAACACAACCAACAGCACTGCCAAAAGCAGAGCCGCCAACTTTGGTGATCTCCAGCAGAGCCGCGATCAAACCACCAATCCCTTCACCTGCAATCAAGCCTGCTGGCACTGCATAGCCATTTCTGGCATATGACTTCCGCCATTTCGACGACCAAACATATGCCACCACAGCACCGGCAGCCATCGCAATTGCATATTGTGTTGTTGGCACCATGAAAGCGAGACCAAAGACCGACAAATTCGGGACAAATTTGTGGAACCGCGGGGAAATGAGCTTATAACGAGCGTAGACGATGAAGATGGAGAGCACACCGAATGCTATTGCAAGGTAGCCGCTTACAGGTGGAATTGGGAGGGAAGAGAGTGTGATGGCTTCAGCCACAGCGACCTAAGAAGACACGTGAGTCAGATTCTGGTATGGTTGAGTCACGGTTGCTCTTACCCAAGCGCCTAATGCAGGCGTGCTGAATGAGCACTCCTCGATCGATGCATCTAGAATGCACGGATATGCTGTCGTGAAGAGGAGAAAGAGTCCTACGCTTAGCCACACTGCCACAAAGCTGCCACACAATTGGCCATAGAATTGTGCACGATGAGATGCTCCAAGTAGATACCCAGTACGGAGATCCGAGACCATGTCAGTACTCTGCGACGCTGCTCCAGTAGCCACTATACCTCCAGCGAGGTTGATGAGCTGTTTGTCGTGGAGCGAGTAACTCCCAGGCGAGGTGACCCCACCAAAGACCAGCTGAGAAGCCTTTCCACAATATGAGGCTGGGGCAATATCTGCTGTTGCAGCAGACTGCGTTGCAATGCAGGAGAACAAAAATCCGAGCACGACTGACAATATCGCCAGCCCAATGTTCATGTCATATTGCACTCCAAGCACAACGCAGGTGAAAATGATGACCAAGAATGTGCCCGTCGACCACATCCACACTGGTACTCTCTCGCTGAGTGGGGCTGGGTCATCGTCGTCATGATCTTCCTGCAGCAGGAATGTGTTCGCCTTGTCCTTGGTAGCAGTCCAACGCTGCGTGTTTGGCAACTTTGAGGCGTATTCGGCGATGATCAGCTTGAGACCTTTATACAGTGCTGGAGAATTCATGGCCACTTCGGTGAAGGTGGCGCACATCAAGATCATCAGGCCAGGCCAGAGCAGGAAATAACGTGCGGAAGGTTTGTTAACAGGGTCATCCAGATCCAGGGATTTGTAGTTGATGATATCTGGGTCGCTTGCCGAAGCTTTCCCAAATGTCAGACCTGTTTGAAGAGTTGCTGGTCCCATGATGCCCCAAGCAAAGATGGCTCCAAGAAGATAGCTTATGCCGACATTGACTCCGGTGAGCATTCCAACACCAAAGAAAGCTGGCGTAAGCTCAATGTACCAGCCCCAATTGCTGGCAGCTATGATGCTCTTCCAAGGCGTTGTCTTGTAAATCCACCAGGCGATATTCCAATCCCAAAGAATGCCAGGGGCGTAAATGCTTGCGACCTTGAACACGCAGGAAGCCGCGAAAGTACCGACCAGAAGCCATGCTTTGCGCATAGCGTCAGAAGCAAGACCTGCTTCATGCAAACTTCGAATCGTGACAGCTGTGGCCGTTGGAGTTGGAAATATCCCGCGCAGCCGGATAATGTAGAATTTGCGGAGCGCGACGCCGAAGAAGCAGCCATAGAAAGCACATGTGGCAGTAAAGGTCGTCAGGCGCCAGAAATCTTCACGCGGCGTAGGCGACATGAGGTTGAGGCGATACAGCGCAGGTACAGCCCCCTCGAATAGAATCGACAGACTTCCGGCACCAGTGGCTATACTCTGCACTGCAACATTCTCACGTGGCCCGAAATAACCCCCCCCGAAGCACTTCGGTAGGAAGCTACTGGCTGGTTTGAGAATGGCAAAGCCCAATATGGCACCAAACAGTGACGCACCAAAAGTCCAGCCTGTTTTCAAGCATAGATACATGTTGCTCGATGATACAACTGCGCCAAGGACACAGCCAACGAGCAATGCTCGCAATGTAAATTGTCTCGGCTCATGAGGTTGGTTCGGAAGGTCGGGAAATGGTCTTGTAATGTCCAACGGCTCATCGTCTCGGGCATGGTAGTCGTCCGGGCTTGGATGAATGTCAGAAACAGCGAATGGGCTTTTGGACTTGTCCTCGTCCAAGTTCCGTTCTGTCTGCATTGTGGCAGAACGTCTGCGAAGAGCCAGCAGAAACGCAACTTACCTGCTGCTGGAAGAACTCAGACGTCTATATGCCATGGTGCGAAGCACGCCATGCAAGACTACAGCGTTGTCGATAAGATTGGTCTCTTCAGCAGCAGTCTCCACACATGGAGGCATAGGCGAAGCATTGCTCATCGATTGTGGATAAACTGTTCGCCGGTTGATTCTCGCGAACTCACGAGGGAGCGCTGATTGTGGTCACGTCTGCCTTGGCGGATTCTCTCGCATGATGGCGTGCTTGTGGGCTTGGTGGCAAGTTGGTGCTGCGAATCGTACATCATATCAAGTTTCAGCGGCCCAACGTGGTATTCGGCAGACAAGCCGAAGTCCGAAGAGAAACACGCAGTCCGTGGAGCTATACTGTATAGGCGTACCATACACAGTTTGGTGCACGGGAAACGTGAATGTCGTGAAGCTCCATTTCAGACCGGATCCTTGTCGCGGCAGATTGTTTCTCCTTCCCGACCAGAGTCGTGCATGTTTCGATTGTGAGAGAGCAGGTGCTGCACAACACTTCTATTCAAAGGTCGGAATAACACCTGTGCGCTCTATAACGTCATCTTCCGTCCCAAAACCAAAAGGATCTGGAGCCTTGTCGCTGCGATGCTACTTCTCATCCCTACATCCTCCTGTCAATTCCTCCCAAATTGACAGCTGCGCTACTTGACTTATCATACCAGTGACAAAACTTCAACCTCACAGCGCTCCGGCCGCGCTTCTTTGTCTCCTTGCCTCGGCATCTATCGCGGCCTTGTTATGCTCAGCAAGAGCCAACACTTTGCCGGTAGCCTTATCCTTCATAACACATTGTATAGCACCTGGAGGGCAAAGTCAGCTGTTCCGAACCCACGCAACAGCAATTGACGTTAGTAGCAAATAGCCAGGATACTCACAAAGCCTCTTGCCGGCACTCCTCACGAAATTTTCACTCCTCACCACAATTCCTCCAGGCACAGGTCTCAGATATGTAACATTCAACGTCCTCGACAACCCGCCAAAATCCCAGAATCCATCTTCTGCCAGCGGGGCAGCAGCCATGCTTGTCGTGTTGTCAGCCATTGTCGCAATCATGCCACCGTGCGCATTTCCCATCGAACTGCACATTCCGGGCACGATTTCGACCTCGAAGACCACATGAGTCTCCATTCCTGTCAAAGTAGCTGGGGACTTGGTGGCGGAGACAACTTTGGTGTGCTGCATGACAATGAGGTCCCATCCCTGTTTATGGGGTCAGAAGAACGATTCAATTATATCGTGCTCAGGTTGGATTTAGTCGAGGACCATGAAGGCCGCAGAAAGACTCCTCACATTGAAATTTGGATTTTTGGCATAGCCATCAATGTACGCTTGTATTCTCTCGACGGGGTCGGCAATCGACGTGTTAAAGAGGCCTATAACGTTGGGTCTCCGTGGAGAGGAAAATGAAGAAGAGGACATCTTGTCCCGCGACTGAACAAGCCCTACTTCTGTGTCAATGCGAGTAACTTGGAAAGCACAGTGCAGTAGTGATCGTACGGCACGATGCCTCTCATCGTCTGCATTGAGCCAGATGGTCAGCCGGGCAGTCGAGAGAGCAGTTGCTAGTTCGCCCGAGGTTGGGCTGACGGCCGTGTCCGGCGCGGGATGTCCGGCCCCTAGTAGTCAGAACCAGATGGGGCGATTCTGCCAGGAACAGCGAACAAATAATCGAGGCTGCGACCTCGAGCGCAAGCGATCACCGTGGACATCTTGCTCTCATGGCAGTAGGGAGGAATTTGGTCCGCGACTCTTTGGCATGGAGAAGCACAATCGATTCTGACCTTCCTGCCGATGACTGCTCAGAAGGATGCACGATGTTCACGTTTGATACAATGATACGCATCGCGAATACTGATACCGATGATTTTCCCACAAACGACCTGATAATCATTCTCGTCCACCGCCCCATCTTTGCCGTGTCACCTTGTCGTATGCACGCCTAAATCTAATGAGCGCCGTTCGTTATATACAGATCGCAGCCGTGTCGTGACCATTCTTCAATCTCCTTGGGCAACAGTAATCTGCGATTGCTCGAGCCCAATCATAAAAAAACGACATGCTGGAGCGTTGCTTTGTTCGGCTTTCCACTGTAATCGTGGTTGGCCCGTACTAGTTTCGACACCGTAGATCCGAGCCAGCGTTCTGCGCATGATTGCTCGCAGCGGCGGTAATGATTGAGGGCATCGAAATGTGCTTCTGAATGAATTGCTACGCGCTGCTGTGGTGCAATCTACTCCTGCCCGAAGCCAACAGTCTCTTCCACGGCCCAGACAAGCTTCTGTTGTAACGCATCGTAGCTCTTATACGGCGGCAGGTCCAATCGGTTGAAGCAAGTGTGTGACTTTGGCAATTGATTCTCCTCACCAGATTTCTCAATCGTGAATCGTCGAGGGCCATCGGAGCCTTGTAGATCCTTGAAACCATTGACAGGAATACGTGAAGTACCAGTGGCGAATTGCAAGAGACGGGACTTCTGTTCTGCGTCCCAATTCCTGACAACCTATTCCCCGTATTAGCTGATATTCAATCGTCAATTGTGCTGGGAGCAAACTTGCCTTCCAGAAGTTCTGGATGACAACATCATTCTCCGTGTATCCTCGGTAATCAGTGTGCTTCTTCCAGTCGTCAACATCGATGTCTGCTATACCTCCGATGAGCAACTCTAGCTCGCGTTCGTCAAACACGTTGACCAGATCTGCAGGGATGAGCTCGTGGAAGCCGGCGACAAAAGCATTGAACTGCTCCTCGACACGCTTCTGAATGCGCCACTCTGTGATCAGCTCGACATACTCCTTCTTGTTCTCATTTGTCACTTCGATGTCGCGGCCGCCGGGCTTCAGGTCGACTGTAACCTTTTCGCCAAATCGTTCGTCTTCAACCGAGAAAGTCGAGTAAATGACATCTGTGATGTCGTTCTCCATGGCCCAGGTCAGTGTTCGATGGAATTCAGCATCAACACCTTCCATGTCTTGCAGGTTCACCTTCTTCTTGAGGATCATCTTGTAGAAGGCGCCGATGAAGAATGCATCCAAGAAGCGTCTGTGGAAGATAGCCAGACCAACGACACGACCAATAAACTTGAAGTAGCCGAGATGCTCCGGGTTGATGCCAGAATGCGGGTTGATCTGAAGAGTGTAGTTGTCGTGAGCACTGTACTCAAATAGACAGTAGAAGGGGTTGAACATCTCGTGAGAAAGAAGGAAGAAGAACTCTCTGCGATGTTGTCAGTAATGGCAGAGCAAGAGACAAGCGAACAGCTGACCTGGAGAGACCGCCATAATCCAACCCATCTTCGCCATCGAATTTGATCATGAGGCGCTTCTTCAGGTCGTTGGGGCTTTGTCGCATTATTTCTGCGTAAGAATCTTCGAAAATATGTGTTCGTCGGACCTTGACGTGGCACTGTCCCGACAAAATTCGAAGTGCAGGCTGCGATCGGAAGTAGATCAATTTCCTTCGGAAATCACGCTTGTATTGTGGAACGTTCTGGTCCAGCGATGACGGCAATCGAGGATCGTCCCAAGTAGTAGTCTTAGTGTTGTGATCCACAAAGTACACACGCGCAGTGTTGGTGAGACGCATCTCCCATCCACTAGGCAACGGCCCGAGCTGAGAGACTGGTTGCTGCTGGATCGTGCTATTGCCGGTGGCATTTTGGCCATACATCCTGATGTATTGCTGTCGTCGGGGATCAACCCACGTCGTGGTGCGTGTGTTGTGATCAACGAAATACGCTCGGCCTTCTGGGGTGTGGCGTTGCTCCCAACCAGCGGGTAGTTCGCCTGTGCCTGCAGTAGTGGCCCCAGTAGCCACCATTTGCGCAGCACTGGCAGCGTTGGCAGCGGTAGTGGAATTGGGAGTGTGGCCAGGGGAATTTTGCCTATCAGACAAGGTAGGGGAATTGGCTCCTGTCCGGTCCTCAGGCAGCGTACGACCTTGATGCCTTTGGCGCTCGATATTCGTCTGCTGCTCTAGCTGTGCCCGTTGCTCGCCCGCATTGTAGTTCGCTGTTGGTCGGATCCATGTTGTCTGTCTGCTGTTATGGTCCACGTAATAGGTCCGGCCGAGATTGTCTTCTCGTCGCTCCCATCCGGGAGGCAGCCTTCCCTGCGCATCTTCAAAGGCACTGAAGCCTGTTCCGTCTGCCCTCCTGTTTGTCGGCCCTCCAGTGCCATTCGCGGCTGCCGGGGACGCCGCGGATCCTGCGCCCCCCGTGTTCTGTCGAGACGCCGCCGGAGGAGCGGTGGCTGTGGATGGAGTCTGAAGCGATGCATTCGATTGTGCACCTACCGGTGTAGAAGGAGTGTGCGCACCATTCGTGGAAGGCCCCGCGGAGCTGCCCATGGGTCGCGCGCTGTTCTGATTGCCATTTGCGATAGGTGCGCGCAGGTTAGTTGACAAGTTCAAGATCAATTTGCCATTCACCACGAGGTTGTCATTTGATTTCCTGAGATCACGAGTAATCATCTCTGTGCGTAGTAAGTATGCGGTTTTCTCACATTGAGCCGACTTGCACGTACCATCACCACCAGCATCGAGGTCAATGACGCTGCCGATGCGCACGTTGACAACGCCGAGGAAGCCCTGGTCCTTCTTCTTGAATTTCTTCTGGTCAAAGATCTGCACCGCAAGTATGCTGTCTTCGTTTACACGCCTGTTGGTGTGGTCAGCATGCCGTGTGCCGCGAGCCAGATTGCTGCCCATAGCTCCACTCACATGTCAAAGCTCTCGTTCCAATATGGGTTCAACGTCTTCTTGATGACCCCAGTGGTCTTGGTCTGTTCGCCATTGATGGTTGCGACCGCGAATGGATCCGGGAATCCTGGGAAGACATCAGCACACCACCACCTGCCATCAGTGCTTCGTTCGCCACGTACGGAAGACATCCCGCTTGTATAGGCCATCTGCAGCGATGACTATGGACTGGTCAGTTCGCATGCCCTCACGCCCCTCGCAGGGCGTCAAACATACTAGTGACCCGCAGATTCGGCTGTTCCGCCATGGTGTCCGACTGTTTCCTGCCTAA
This sequence comes from Cercospora zeae-maydis, assembly GCA_023512815.1. NCBI lineage: Eukaryota > Fungi > Ascomycota > Dothideomycetes > Mycosphaerellales > Mycosphaerellaceae > Cercospora > Cercospora zeae-maydis. The sequence goes on along the minus strand of JAKLWY010000001.1, from coordinate 3,787,918 downwards.
TGCTTGCGCTGGACGTTTGCGGACGATGACCACGTGCTAAAACCAGCACGGGTGTAGAGGACACCAGAATGCTCCCGACGGGACGTGCTGCGGCGGACAATTCGATGGCGAAGATGGCGGCGGCGCTGCGCTGGGGTGGTGGTCGTGGGGCGGTGTTCGTGGCCGGAGCAGATGACGCTGGGGGGATTCGGATGAGGCGCAGCAGGCAAAGCGACACGGCCTGGCGTCGCTTGGGCGGCACTCTCGCTGCCCGTGTAATGCACAAATGATAAAATACACCGCACTCGTCGTCTGCGGTGGTGCGATGCGAGACGGCGGCGTCGATCGAGGAGTGAGCGGCGCTGGTGGGTGAGGGCGTATGTACCTAGTTGGCAGTCGTTGTTACAATACTGGCGAAGCCGTGCCCCACCCTCGCGCACTTCCGAGTCTTGGAAGGAAACATCTGAAGCACCACTTTTCTGCTCTCTCCACCACGCGTTCACCACCGCCAAACGACATGCAATGCGCCACAATGCTACCAGCACCGCTGACAATGCACCGCAGCCCGGGCTTTTCGGCTCGCTCTTGCTGGCCAACTCGGCCGTTGCGCAACGCTCAGCGTGTTCGGCTCAATCAGCCACCATTGCGGGCTACATGTTCTCGACAGCTACCTTACTCCATCAACAGCATTACTGAACGACTAAGTGGTATATCCTGTCCAACTCCGAAACCTCTTGCGCAAAGTTCTTCCGAGGCGAAATTCCTTCTTTCAACGTGGCAAGACTGCGATCCTCGAGCTGAGATCCTGCCGCGGAGCCGTGATGTCTCAAAACGACTCTCAGCCAACCTCATCCAAGACGGGACTCTTGCATCGCTCTTTCTTCTGTCCGTCTCGCTGCATTCCGCGTCACGCTTCTGAATCTCCCGGGAATGGCCTGGCACGGCGGCTGAGATTTCACAACATCATTGTTCCAATCCCAATCTCCATGGCGGGAGAGCTCGATGCGACTGCGTTTGTACTCACAACCTCGCGGAACATCAAAGCCTGGATGGGCCATTGAATCCAATTCTTCCATCCGTCGTTCAAGTTCAACAGCACAGCTTGCAAGACCCTCTCACTCCATCCTTGCGCCCACCAACGTCCGTCCAGCAAATTTAAAATGACACAATGATAGCTGACTATGACCAGAGCCTGTGGAATTCTTCGCCGAACCATGTCCGACAAAGCTGCACTCTCTTGCTTCGGCCAGCACATCAGTGATGCTATGCCACATGCCGAGCTTGACCGGGTTTGTAGACTTTGGTGCAAGCTCCTCAGTTCTTCGATCGCAAGCGCACACGCTGTTCGCTCGTTTGGCAGCATTGCCTCGACACCAAGCATATAGTCAAGGTGGTTCAATCCGAGATCCAGACCTTGCGGTAATAAAGCATACGTCGCAACCGCCTCCTGCCAGCCTCGCGTCACTATCGGAGCAAACGCACCCTGGGATATGAGATACCATCTCTCGTGTGTCGCGCTTCGCACTTCTCCAGCAAGGACCATGAGATCGGCCATTGCGTCCAAGGCATTGAGAGGCAACGAGCCCCCTGGGTCAGAAGCACATTCAGCCGACTGTGTCGCTGCAGCATACGCGAAAAGCAGTGCGAGCCAGCGGTAAACATAGTTTGCACTCGCTGCCTCGACTGTACATGCCTCGTTCACTCCCTGAAGCTGCATGGCGGCCATGTCCATATGCTCAATCGCGCAACTCCGCAGAGAGCTCACTTGTTCGAGCATCACAGTCGCTTTGTGCAATGCAACCAGCCCCAGCAGCGCGTTCAGGACAAACTCGTGGGCGAATGCCGTCTTGGGCAGCTCGTGCTTCCACACGTGGACGATAAAAGCCTGGTCGCTCAGCTCACCCAGTACGCCTTTGGTGTATGACATGTAGTGGTGCATGAGTTGTAAATTCATATGCCAGTGAGTCGAATGAGGGCTCCGAGGCATATGCGCTGTCAGTGTCCCGAAAGCGGATTGGCCGGGCACCGATAGATGCTGTCCTCTGACCGCATATTGAGGTTGTGGAGGGCTAAATGGCGAGATCGAAGACCTCTCAAAAGTGTGCTCAACGGGCAGCGACAGACTCGCCCCAGCAGCCAGTGGAGACCTGCTCGGCAGACTGGTGGCTGCAGTTGTAGCCTCGGAAGACGACGCTATCGACTGTGTCCGGTCCTTCTGCTTCTTCTTACTATCTTCTCTTGGAACACAAGGTCCTCCGGCCAGGCTGCACGGAACTCTGTGTCGGTTACAATTCGAGCAAGGAGCTTCTTCGTTGCACTTGACGTGCCGTCTCTTGCATTGCGCGCAACCCTTGCGGCTCTTCTTGTGCCCGACCCTCGGTGCTCTGCTCAAAAATTCATACATTAGTTCCAAGGTTCTTGTCGGTCGAACTTGTGTGACAAAAGAGCTGATCGACAAAGCAGATAATATAACATCGTGCCAACCAGGCCTCTCGCATTGTGATACACATTGCTAGCCGCGAACAATTCCAGCCGCACAAGATATGAGCAAGAAACGGAAAAAAAATAACGTTCAAAAATGCTTACTTCAGCTCTGCGCCATGCTTCTGTTGTCCTGCCCTCTTGTTGTGCTGGCCAGCATGGATCTTTGCAGTGGCTGTCACCGCCTGAAAGGTGGCAATCGCAGCTGCCGGTGTGGTACTCGTGGCTTGATACTCTTGTGTCGCGGTCGGCATGGCAAGCGTAATCATTGCCATTCTGGCATAGCTCCTGTTGGTTGTCGCATCACCGTCAGGTTAGTCAGGCGAAAATGGCTGAAGTTCAACGGGAAAAGAAAGGCGAGCTGTCGGGTGGTGGCTATGGCCCTCTCAGCTCCCGGATGGCTTGGTTGTATGGGTCAAGGCGGTCTGCGTCTTTCGCAGAGCGGGTATCGTGGGTGGGTAGCCGAAGGTCCACACGCGCTATTGGGGTGCAATATTGGAACGTTAGGGTTCTGTACCTGCGTGACGGAAGTAGCAGTGGCAGTGGCAGAAGTACGGTGTTGTATGGCGTATTTAGGGAAAAGGTGTGCCGGTGATGTTGAACTGCCGTACGCGAGCATGCACGCAACGTTCGGAAGGAATGGCCAGATAACTATAAAAGTGACTGACTGCTTGCCTCGCCTTTCCTGCCTGCTCTCGTTGAGTCCAAGTCATATCGAGTAAGTGACTACCTCAAGGTCCAAGCGTAGCGGGAACTACAATACATTGCGCAAAGCTAGATCACACATGGGCTTGCACGTGCTATGATGATCTTCCGCAGATACACACAGATCGGTCCTGGTTCAGCGGACGTCTCCTCGTATATCATCTCAGGTACAGTGTACTGTGGAGCACGAGGTTAGATAAGCATTGGTGCGGTATTGACGAGGGTCCAGACACGCGAACACGGTATTTCTCATTCAGGCTTAGAACGTGCAGGATAGTGGTCTTGGCGTGTTGATTAGTTTCGGCTGACACATAGCTTCGCAGCCTCCGCCTCCTCGACTGGGGGATGATCTTCATGAGTGTCAAGTATTCTGGTACGTAGAGGCCACCCTCTCCCTTGGGGTTTCTCTGCAGCGGCCAACGATGAGAATTGCGGGAGGATGCCGAACGCCATGGTTGGTATTATTGCTGGAGGGAAATCGATCGCGATGTTTCGACTCGGCACGAATAGAATCGGAAATATGCGACAGAGTGACAAGAGATCTGATTCTTGTGTTCGGTGCCGCATCCTGAAGGGTGAAGCAAACCGCACGGCGATTCTACTCCGCCCATAACCAGGCCTGAGCCACGCATTGACGACTTGAAGCCTTCATCATCTACAGAGGCAGGGCTCGGCACTGCAGGCGTCCGTCGTGCGGAGCTGGGTACGTGCAAGTATGGATGAATGCCCGCCAGTCATCAGCTTGGGCATGGCGTGGGACCGGTGCCGGAATGCGTGATGGTCGAGCGTGCTTCTGCGTGCTTGATCTTTCGTACTTGCAGATATGAGCTTAGCGGATATGCTATATGCACGCTGCGACCCTGCGCCACGTGTCGACGGCGTCCCATGTGCAGCAGTTGCTAATCACTCACTATTGACACCGGGCAGCCCCTCTTGTGCAAGAAGGATCAAAACACTCGAGTCTTGCATGCTGGCTTGCTCACGTCATCGACGCCTCATGCATCGTTTCAAGACCGGTCAATTTCAGCTCTTTGTGCTGCCGAAGGTCTCCAGTTTTGCGTCGCACCGTGATCTCGTGTGAAGGCCACGTACGAGTGGCCTATTGTTCTCGATGAGACATTGCTTCAAGCTGTCGAGGGATGACCTTAAATGATCCGGATGAGGTTAAATAAATGTCGATCAAGATCCACTGCACATAGGGCTAACCTGGTGGCCGGAGACCGTAACCCACGTCGTGCTGATGAAGTGCTGAAGTGCATTCACACTCTACTTGAGCCCGATCGTGCCAGCGCTTCAGCTGCACAAAGGTCGAGCAGACATCGAGCAGGTTCTCGGCAGCCACAGACCAGCAGCCACGTTTCGGGTGATTCAATCGGGTCAACCACACACCAACTGAACTTTGGCCTACTACGGCCGTAACATGCAGTGGAGCAGCTCGTGACCACACATGCCGCTCCAGGTAACGCAGATCGACCCTTTGTCGAATGTGTTCCAGGAAGAGCGTTCCTGCGTGACAGGCTAACGACGGTAGTGAACGTTGCCCTTCATCGTCAATGGCCAGGTGATTGTCGTGCATTTCGCGTGGTAGCGTAATCTGTTCCAGTTGACCGGGTGGACGAATGCTTGAAGATCGCCAAGGCTAGTCTTGGTCGTTTTATGCAAGTTCCACAGGTCGGCCTCTGTCAACGTCGCATTGACGCAAATGCCTTTCTCTTGCTTCCAAACCCTCGTTCATATGCCGAGTTGATGATCTAGGTATTTGTATTCATCTGTTCAAAGTTCAGAAATGGAAAGCTGTAGCGGTCCGGACGCTCCGGGCATACCGTCCGTCTCACTGGCAGGCGCTCTTGTTTTGAACAGTCAGAGCACCTGCTTTGCGCAATAGCGGTGAAGTCGATCATTATGCCAAAGCGCGGCGGATTGCGGCGCATTGAATCCGTCCACTCCTCACAATCTGTCGATTCGAGACAGCGAAACATATGTCACCTCTTCATTCTTGCACCACGTCTTCACCATACGAGCACGGACTCTTGATTCTGGACAACCAACTCTTGAACCTGACGGAAATGCCTTGGACGGCAATGGCTCTTACTCCAACACACTGTAGAGTTTTGTGGCTTCTTTCTGACGCCCAATTCTTCATCTATTATTGCCTCCCCTCGAAGCTGCAGGACAACAGTATCTGGTCCAATCTGCTCTTACACCTCCCTCTTGACTGTCTCCGGACATTGCACCCCGCGATGCAGCACTGCAAAGACATCGGAGTCTCTCATCATCCAATGTAGTCCAGTCTAGGTCAAATGATAGGGGGATCATCGCATTCGAATACTCGCTCAGTATGGATTGTAGCCACGGCCACGGAAACCTCCACGGCCACCGCCGCGGTAGCTGGTGCAGTGTTAGCAAGGAACATTGAGCGTCGGAGGTACTGAGGACTTACCCGCCGCGTCCGCGAAACGGGGCTGGGCCACCATAGCCTCCCATTGGGGGGCCATAGCCACCACCACCACCGCCGTAGCCACCGCGAGGTCCACCGCGGCCCCTGCCACGACCGCCCCTAGTCATGCCTGGCAGATTGGTGCGCTTAGGAACAACCTAGATGTCCAATTAGTCCTCTGCATAAAGAGCCCAACGGGAAAGGAACATACCTTGATGTTGCGATTGCGGAACACACTCTCATTCAACACCAAAGCGCTCGTGACGAGCTGAGGTTCGCTGAACTCAACATATGCGTACCCCTTGGGATGACCAGTGAACTTGTCCAGCAAAATGGTGACTCTGTTGATGCTTCCCACGCTCTGAAAGTGCGCCTGGATCTCCTCCGGACTCGCGCCGTAGTCCACGTTGCCAACGAAGATGCTTCTACCGTCAATGTCCTCTTTGCTTTCGCGCAAGTTGTCCGATTGCGAATCAATCGAAGCCTGCATCTCGCGCAGTTTAGCAGCCTCCGCCTCCATCTCCTCGACGCGCTTCTTCATCGCCGCTATCTCCTCCTCGTCATCGCCCAGGTCCTCGTCGTCGGGCTGACGATCGAGGTCGTCATTGTTGGGCTTGGTCTCCTCGTCGGCCATGGTGTGAGATGAAGCGCTGGATTCGGTCCTAGTGGACTCGTTAGAGCGGCTCGAGGTGGATGGGATGGGCGCGTCTGCCATGTCTCGGAGAAAGGTACAAGATAAATTACCCAGCTCCGGTCGTGCAACGAATCTCTAGCGCAACGTACCAAGGGATTGGATGTTTGCAACAAGTGACAAATACGGCGCAGGCGGTGATGCGACGCGTGTATTTGAGTAAGAGATGCAGAAGCGTGGGCGAAATCGCGATGCTAGTGGAATGTCTGGTATGTGGACTGGACTGGTTCGCGACTTCCTGAAGCTTGAAATGCCGCGCGGGTGCTTCCGAGCAATCCGGCATGTGGAGTCTATGAACGATCGTGAATGCTTCGTCAGTTCACTTCAGACCAAACACATGCATTCATGTGATATATGTAGCTGCATGCAAGGCGCTAGGCTCACGTCGTGGATGAAAGCCAGTATGCAGCATGTCTGTGAGCAGCAATGTGAGGGATCGTTCTCGTTCGAACAAGCAGCGCGGCGATCAGACTTTCTGTCACCAAGTCATCTGCAATCCTTCACAACACACAGTCGCGCTCAGTGACTGGCGGACGCCGACGTCGCCTCGGCCATATTGAGACGAACTGCAGGAAAGCGCGTCGGTGCCACACAAACAGTCGCATTACTGAAAGGGCGCCTGCAGTCGGTGTTACCGGTTCTCCTGCTGCTATCCCGTTGCCTGGTGCGAAGAAGGGCTCGCCCTGTGGCGCCACAGAAGAAAGAATGGCCGCACTGGACACATTACCAGCAGAGCTCGTGGAAAGCATTGTCCTGTCGCTGACATTGCACGAAATTTGTACTTTAAGGCTCGCCAATCGCTCGGTTGCCTCCAAAGCGTCTCAGGATCACTTTCGCTCCTTCTATCGCAGCAAGCGAGTCGATGTTGACGAGCATGGCCTCAAAGACTTTGTCGTCGTGACTGCGAACGGAGGCATGGGCTGCTTGATTGACGACTTCACCCTTACCGGTCTGGTCTACAACTCATTCTATATTCAGCACCAACTGCGCTCCGGTAACGTCAAGGAGGTGTCGGAAGTGTCGGATGGAGGTCACATCACGCAAAACTGGCGTGTCATCACTGACCGAGAAAGAGGCGCTCTTCAGAGACAGCTCAACACCTTTCGTCGAAGAGAGCAAGCTCAGATGCATTTCTTGCAGAGCGAGGACGCCCAGAGACTTTTAGTCAAAGCCTTCCGCAATATCCTGAAAGGGCGGACCCCGACCAAACCACTCTCGCTGACCCTCGACTTGGCCGTTTACAGAGAAGACGCACTCATTCGATCCACGCCTCTTGAGGGCGGAAGCTGGAGGCTAATCTGGCAAAGCGCGGCTGACACGTTTCAGCTCGTTCAAGACGCTCTGGACAGAACAATGTTGCCGGTGCACAACCTTAGCATCTTCCCTGTGTATGGTAAAAGTGGGCAGAAGAGGTCGAGTTTGGCATGCAATGAGATCGGACCAGTCATCAGATATTCAGGCCTGGAGTCTTGCCTCGCTAACCTCAAATCGCTGACGCTGACGTATTCAGATAGAAGCATATTGTCGGACGACCGAGATGCTGAATTGATCGATGCATGGGACAAAGTGGAGATGGCGAGACAGCGCCACGGAAACAGGGGAGTTCTGAGGCAGACGCTGGAAGCTGCAGATCACAGCAACTTCACTGGCCTTCTGAGCTTTGTGCAGGCATGTCATAGCTTGGAAGAGCTCGATCTACACCGATACCGCTTGACCAAGGGCGCCGGCTCTACCGGTCATACGCAAGGCGATAAACTGTCGCATCTGCTGTTCACCCGCCTGACACTTCCCCATCTACGCGACTGTAGGCTTCGAGGCTTTCGCGCAGGCTCTGACAACACTGTCGACTTCCTGCGGCGCCACAGGCTCCATAAGTTGCTGCTGAAGAACTTCGTACTATCCGCTGGCTCTTTCCGGACCATATTCAATCACTGTACAGGTGATGGAGAGAACAAGGCGCCAGAACAACCTGACCTGAACAGAATCGAGTTTGTGGATCTCTTCGAAGAGCGGGGCGACGAGTTCGGTATCGCCAGAAATAGTTTGAACCAACAGCAGCTCGTACTATTTTCCGGGCCTGACCAGGAGCACGGTTCCGACATTGGTGGGCTACGCGACAAGAACGTGCTTCAGCGATGGGCCAGCGGTACGAAGCGACCGATACAGTACACGACCCAGGATTATAGGCATGGCTTCATCCAGGGAAATCTTAGAACATGGAACGAATGGCATAGGGGACTCAACGAGGAGTTCGGCCCGCCAGACTTCTCCAAATCATACTGATGGGAGGGTAGATGTGGTTTAATTTCCGGCTCATCAGAGTTGAGATGTTCAATTTGCGTTTTTGTCTTTCGCCACGTTGCATGTGTTGCCGATGCTGTCCGGCGATGAGCCTGCACATACATATACATGCCGAAGAGGTAAGATAGTCGGCCTCTTGCCAACAAGAGCGAGATCTCTCTTGACGAGCGATGATGCGACGTACGCTGCCAGTTCTTGCTCGACCCCACGGGGGACTCTACAGCGATTCGAAGGGTTCGCATGTTTGATTAGTCTCTCCGCAAAGTACATGCAGCCACCGGCGTAACTGCGGGGAGTTGTGGCGCGCAAGCTTCTCGCTGCAACTCGGATGTGGACGAGCACGCGGTGTTTCCGCACGTGTCCTTGTACATACGTCGCGCAACGTTCTCGCGAGTTGTTATTAAGCTCTTAAATCTTCTTATTTAGCCATTGAGTTAAATCCTCTAGGCTAGGTACGGAATAAGTTTACCCCGCACTATAATTTAACTATAATAAGAGACGCTACTATGCTAGATTTGTAGTTTTATTCGTAACTATATATTAATTAGAACTAATTACCTTACCCTATACGTATAAACTGCCGTAGAAATAGCGGCGGCCGCTTAAACGACTATTATACTAGCGCTATCGCTAGTAGAGGCATTTGCTACTAATTCTCCTACTAAAACTACTATTATCTAGATAGAGGTAGTTTATTAAGCGTAAAGTAAATGCTAGAACGAGCTATAGTTATCTATATAGTAGTAGTTTAGCTAGGCTACTATAATATATAAGCTTACTAGAATACCTATTATTTAATTAACTTTATTTAACTAGTCTTAATATATAGTTTCCGTAATTATCGCTATAATAGAATACTATTAATATTTACGTAGAAGCGTTTAGTCTTATAATAGGCGTTACTATATAGAATACTATTTCTATAGTAGCTATAGCCGCTATAAATATTATAGCTAGTCTAGTAGCTATAACTCTTCTTCTTATATATAGAAGCGTTCTATATAGCTCGTAAAGTTAGTTTTAGTACGCTAGACGCTAGAAGGTTCTTATTTTAATACTTAAAGGCGGAGGGTTTATAGGTATTAGCCTTACGTTTATTAGTAAAGCTAGTATAGCGAGTATTAGTAATTACGTTAGGCTTATATATATATAGTCGATTATTATAAGCTACTATATTAGCGCTACTACCTTATTTAGGTACTAGTAATAATTAAAGTGCTTAAAGAAATCTAATATAGCTAGTTTAGTAGCTAGTAGTATATCTAGTAGTTAATAGTAGTATACGATACTTTTTATCTTTCGAAACTATTTATTATATAGCTTCCGAGCCTTTAATAAGTCCTTAATAAGCTCGTTACGTTCTTATTAAGCTAGTCGTCGTTATTTATATACTATTTATAAGGCCTTCCTATAAATAACTCCTTTAATAGTATTAAAGAATAGCTCGTAGAAGGCTATAAGCGCCTTAACTCGCTCTTAATTAAGAGATACTATAAGCTTCTTATATTTAGTTATCTACTATAGAACTAGCTTATTAAATAAAGTAAGGATATTATAACGCTTACTAGCAAGCTATAGTTTAATAGCGGCGTAAGAGCCTTTAGTATATAAAGTAACTAACTATCTATAGAACGCAAATTTACTTTACTAAAAGTAGTAGACTAAGTATTCTCTATATAGCTAGTACTTACGCTTAATATAAGTATAAAGATACTAAAAGTTAGAGTCGTAATAGTCTCTAATTTTTACGTTATTTATATAAAAGTCGTCTATTATCTTCGCGAAGAAAGTAGTACGCTATAACCTAAGAAACTTCTTATATAGTAGCTAATTACTATAGCTAATTAGCTTATTAGATTTATTATTAAGAACTTTCTACTACGGCTACCTCTTCCGCGCCTATATCTATATATTCTTAAAAATATACTATATATAAATTAGGTAAGAAGTAGTTAGAAAGTACGTATAAAGAGCGTTAATATAGCCTCTATCGCGATTAGTAACCTAAAGGGCTAGTAGTAGTAAGTTATATTAGGTATATAAAGCCTTAAATTACTAGAATATCTAGCTAAATATAGACTCGTCTTCCCTACTAATTATTATATACTCTAGAGGTATTATTTGCTATTACCTATATCTCTAGTAATATTAAAGAGTAGTATATTATTATTACGGTTCTACTTGCTAAAAGGTTAACCGACTAATTAGGATCGGATAGGTATAGTAGCTAAATAGTACACTTATTAGGCAGACGCCGGGCGCTCTACTGCTACCTGCTCTATACTCTATTACGCTCTATAATAGAGAGCAAGAGAGCACTATAGAGTAGATAGCTAAGAACTAGCAAGTCTTATTTATATTTAGCAGCGATAAGTATCGCCTTAATAGATAGTTATCGCGTATAACTTACTATTCTATCTTACTAATTAAAACTAAGTAACTCCTCCTACTTCGTTGCCTTCCTCTAGACTACCTAATAAGCTTAAACCCTAATCGAGCTTAAGCTTCTACTTAGTAAGATCTTAGGTTATTAGCATTCGTTAATTAAACCTAATAGCTTTATACGCTCTTAAGGATATCTACCGTAGGAAGCTCTAAGGGGAATTCTGCTCTTAGCGAAGTAGGATCTAGCCGTAGTAAGCTAGTTTAAGCCTTAAGACCGACTCTATTAGACAACTCTAATAATAAAGATAGTAGACTAAGACTAAGAAGCTTTAAACTAGCGAAGCCTAACTACTACTATAGAGATCGAAACAAGTTTAATAATTAGGTTAACTAGATAGATATATACCTTATATTTAACCTAGTCTAAGTAATGCTTAAGACTATCTTTGCTAGCACGTACCTTAGAGGTAGTACTTAGAACTAGATTAAACCCTACCTTAAGGTCTACCTAGATAGCGAAGGACGCTAAGATCCTACTAGCATATTTAGAGACTATACGACCTTTAAGATTAAACTTAAGGAAATCTTCGGATCCTTTAATAAGGTAACCTAAGCGATTAGAGTTATCTAGTACCTTCGATAATAAACCTCGGTATCCGAATATATAGCTAAGTTCGAGGAATATTCTTAAGTAACTAGATAGGACTAATAGGCGTTAAAAACGATATTTAGATATAGTCTTAAAGACTCGGTTAAGGACTAATTAATAAACTATAGAGGAATACTCGATACCCTAAAGAATTTAACCGAAGCGGCTATTAAAATCGATAACTAGCTCTACGAGAGAGCTCTAGAACGCAAGTATAACTCTAAGGTTAAAGGAACGGCTAGGTTTACCCTAGACTATAGAAGAAACCGCGGATATTATTCTAAGATAAACAACTAGTCTAATAAACTATACTATAAACCCTAACCTATAGAACTTAACGTAACCTAGAAAGGTCGTAAGATTAAAGAAAAAGGCAAGCTATAAGGCAAGCCTAAGAGAAAATAAGGTAGCGATAAGACTTATTATAACTATAGCAAACTAAGCTACTTTACGAGAGATTATTATTCTAAGAATATAGTATAGCGATAATCTATTAATACGATATAACGAAAGGAAGAAGGATAAGAAGGTTATAATAATAATAACTTCCCTTAGGAGGTCCGACTTCTAAGTATAATATAACGAAAATTAGAAAAGATACTAATCCTATAAGAATAGATTAAACGAGAAAAGAATATCGAGCAAGACTATATAAACTTCGATAAACGACTTAAAGAATAGGATTAATTAATCGACCTAGTCCGCGAAAGAAAAGACTTACTTAAATAATAAGGATAATAACGAACCGAGCAAACTTATAAACTTCGCGACTTCTATAACTATATTATAGAAGAAAGAAACAAGGTCGTTTAAGAGATTAATCGATAGATTCGAGTAAGTTAACCTTCTAATAATACTTAAAAAGATATAAGGATATTTAGTATAATTGCCTATAAGCGAGGAAGCGAGGCAACTACTAAAAAAGACAACTAGCTTATACTACTTAATCGACTTAACTAATAAATAAGCGAGATCGAGAACGAAATATACTCTCTTACCTCGAAAACCGAACTATAGTTAAACTAGGAACACTAACTATTTAAGGAACTAATCTAATAGTATAAGAGAATAACTAATAAGCTCGAGGCTCTAAGAGATATAATAGTTAAAGAACCTATAACTAAACGGACTTTTAGGATAATATAACGATAAAGCATCCCGATATAGATCTACTAGAAAGAACGTTACGGATACGGAAGCCTTTATTAGCGATTCTATTATAACGATATATACTAAATATATATCTCTTCTAAGAGGGAGAATAACTTCTTTCTAATCGAACTAATTTAAGAAGAGGATCCTCTAATCCGGCGATATAGTAACGGAAGTAGGCTCTTACCTATTCTAGAGAAGCTATAAGAACTAGTACTATACCTTAGACTTACTAAGAAAGAAACTAATAAACCTTATTATAAAAACTATAAAAATATCCCTTCTAAAATTAACTCTAAGGAGAAAGAATAAGACTTATCTATAGATAAAGAATATAAGAACGCCCTATATAGATACGGATAGGATATACTAGCTCGGCCTATCTTCGGATAGCTACGGTAAGGACGGGCCGAGCCTATCTAGCTTAGTAAGGAGATACTCTTTACTACTACTATCGCACCTAGGATAACGAGGTAGATATTCGTATAGTTATAACCTAGAGCCTATTATTCTCGTGCTAGCCTATAGTATATACCTAATAATCCTAATACGCAAATATCTCTTTAAACTATATAACGGCTTAAGGGATATTAGGTAGAAGGACGCGCTCCGTACTAGATAACGCCGCTATAGACTAGAATAGCGCCGTAGAAGGCACTCCGTTCGAAACGCTATATAGGATAGGTAATAACGCTACTATAAAAGACCTAAAACGTTAATCTAACGACGGAGATAGACGGAGGCGTAAGCCTACTCTAGACGCGCCTATAGAAGACGAGAAGATCGTAGATAAGGAAAGGAGACTATACCTCGCAGAGCTACGATAATAGATACTCTAAGTTAAGGCCGATATTAGGTAACTTAAAGTAGAAGCTACCTAATAGAGGCTTATCTTAGCCGGGCTAGACTAGAATAGGTTAGTTAGTAGCAACTAGCTCCTAAAGGCTAAAGAACCTCCTACGTTTAAAGGGAAGAGCTAGGCTTAGTACGATAACTAAACCTATACTATAGAATAACTATTCTATAGATATTTAGCTTTTAATAGTTATAAGGACCGAAAAACGGATTATGCTATAGATTATATAGGCAAGCTCTAGTAAGACTACTAGAAGCGATATATAGATTAGCTAGCGCTAGGGACTACCCTATTCTAGCCTATAATAAAGGAGGTTATAATTAACTCTATAGGTTTGCCGTTCGAGTAACGCTAAAAAGCCTATAACGCGTTAAAGACGGTTAAATAAAGTAGGCGCACTCCTATAGAGCTTCTAGAAGAGATAAAGGAGCTCTAGAAGAAAGTCTAGAAGAATTAAAAAAGCTATAAGATTCTAGTATTTTACTCCGCCTTATTACTACTACTACGATATCGCGTATAGTTATACCTAGTACTAGCTAAGTTACTAAAGGAAGTAAAAGAGTAAGCGAACTAGGCTTACCGTCTTATTAGCGATATAGCGAATAAGGACGAATAGCGTAAGAATAGGTAGATAGCGTAGAACCGTAAGTATACTAGTATAAAGATAGCTACCTCTCTACTAAAGGGCAAGTACGCAAATAAGTAGCGTTCGCCTAGGCCGTTCTAAGATAGAGATAAGCTAGAATAGCCTAGATCGCCTCCTATATACTATAGTTATAGATAGGTAGGCTATAAGAAAAGAGAATGCCCTAACTCTAACCTCTAAGACTATAACTTAGAAAAAGAGAGAGCCTACTCCTAGAAGCTATAGCGGTTATAGGCTACGTCTAATATAGCGAGGAATAAAGAAGAGTAGTAGAGCTAGGTAGGCCTAGAGGCTACCGCTACTTCGAGCTTATTACTATTATAGCTATAATTATAGAGCTAGACGAACCTAGAGAGGTTACGGGGTTAATCGACTTAGGCGCAGCGGCAAACTTTATAGATACTATACTCGCGAAAGAGATAGAATAGAATACTACCTTTAATAGTAGTACGCGGTTCGTAGTACTTAATAGCTAGAGTCTATAGATTATAGGTAGCATAAAGGGCCTATTATTAGTTCGCAATAGCCTAGGCTAGGTTCGTAAGTATAAGGCTTAGATATAGGTAGGCCGTATCTATAGGTTCTAGATTATCCTAGAAATACTATAGTTAGAGGCGCTAAACTTATCCGTTAACTTCGTAATAAAGATACTAATCTAGAGGCGTAAGCTAAGAGAGAGGCAAACTATAGCGGTTATAGGCGCGATATATTTCTAGCAAAACTATAAGTTATTCTAGAGCGATATAGTTTACGCCTTATCGGTCTAGAAAGTATTAGATAAAAATACGAAGGGATAGAAGGAGGTCCCTATCGCCTTCTAGAAGTATACTACTATATTCTTAGAATAGAGCGCTAGAGAGCTACCTAACTACGGCCCGAACGATATAGCTATCGACCTAGTAGAAGGTAGTTAAGTCCCTTAGAGTCTAGTTTACCTAATATTTAAAGCGGAACTAGTATATACGCGCGACTATATAGAGAGTAACCTAAAGTCGGGCTTTATACGATATTCTACGTCGCCGGCAGGCGTACTAATCCTATTTATATATAAGAAGAACGGTACGCTACGGCTCTACGTAGACTATAAAGAGCTAAACGCTATTATAGTTAAGAACCGCTACCTACTACTACTAATTATCGAATCCTTAGACTAGCTAGTAGGAGCTACTATATTCTCTAAGCTAGATATTAGAAATGCGTACTATAGAATTCGGATCCGTAAGAGAGACAAGTAGAAGATAGTATTTAGAACTAGATACGGCTACTATAAGTATACCGTAATGCTATTTAGGCTATTAAACGCGCCCGATATATTCTAGGGGTATATTAACTAGGCCCTCGCGAGTCTTATCGATATATTCTACGTAGTATACCTCGATAATATTCTAGTCTACTTAAAGAATAAGGCAGAATATAACGGCTACGTCTAGTAGATACTAGTATAACTATAATAATACGGGCTCTACGCTAAATTAAGTAAGTACGAGTTCTATAAGAACTAGGTCGAGTTCCTCGAGTACGTCGTAGAATATAAGAGGGTTTAGATTAACCTAGAAAGGGTTAAAGTAGTATAGAAGTAGCCTATTCCTAACTCGGTTAGAGATATTAGAGTATTCCTAGAATTTGCTAATTACTACTAAAGATTTATAAGAAGGTTCTCTAGGCTTACGGTACTACTAAATTAGTACCTTAAAGAAAAGAAGAGGCTAGCTTAGTAGAAAGAAGAGTCTAGACCCCTATAGCTCGATACTAGCACTCTTATAGCTTTTACTAAACTAAAAGAGGCGTTTATAGCCGCGCCGATTCTACGCTATTTTAATCTAGCCTTACCTATTTAGGTAGAGACTAATATATTTAGGTTAGCTATCTTAGGTATTATAACCTAATAGTATAATTTTAGAAATAAGAAGAAGTAGTAGTTTCTAGTAGCATACTTCTTATAGAAGATAGTAGCTATAGAGAGGAACTATAAGACGGAAGATAGTAAGCTATTAGCTATAGTAGCGTCCTTTAAGTACTTCCGCTACTACCTTAAGGGCGCGCGATACTAGGTCGAACTTCTAATAGATTATACTAACCTCTAGATATTAATAACAATAAAGACGCTCTTAAGGCGTTAAGTATAATAGGCTAAG
Organism: Cercospora zeae-maydis; assembly: GCA_023512815.1. NCBI lineage: Eukaryota > Fungi > Ascomycota > Dothideomycetes > Mycosphaerellales > Mycosphaerellaceae > Cercospora > Cercospora zeae-maydis. The sequence goes on along the minus strand of JAKLWY010000001.1, from coordinate 3,771,501 downwards.
TAGCTATCCGCAATCGATTTTTATATAATTTACTATTCCGGCTCTATAAACGGAGGGGCCGACGCACTAAGCCGTAGACCTAACTATAAAGAAGCTAATTATTTAGGGAAATAGGCTATAGAGGAGGAGGCTAGAGTAAGCTAGTAGTTCCTATACGCGGCATTAATACCGATAGGGTAATCTAGCCTAATCTACCTTATAGCTACGGCGGTTATAGCCGCTACTAGCGCGATCTAGAAGCCGGACTATATAGTAGCAAAGGTAAGAGAGGTACTAACCTATATCGACGTACCTATATAGGCTTAGCGATAGGCAACTAAGGAGGGCAAGCTATATTACGAGAGCAGGATATATATCTAAAAAGGACTAGAACGCTTAAGGTTACTCTAGAAGTACTACGACGATTTTCTAAGTAGATACTTTAGGTTTACTAGGACCTTAGAATTATTATAGCGTAGGTTTTACTACCCTAAGATGCGCTAGTATATTAAGGACTTTATACGCACGTACGAAGCGTATACTAAAGCTAAGCTCTAGCGATACCTACCCTACGGCCTTCTATATATAGAGGAGCTATTATCGGGCCTATAGAAGAATCTAACGATAGATTTTATTACGGACCTTCTACCTAGTTGCTTATAGGACCGGGTATACGACTCGATCCTAGTAGTAGTTAATAGATTTACTAAGATAGCCTATTATATTCTATACTATAAGGATATTACGGTAGAAGGGCTAGGCTAGCTACTATTTAGGGAAATTATACGCCTTTATAGCGTCCCCTACTCTATTACGTCTAATAGAGGACCTATTCTAACCTCGAATTATTAGAGTATACTATACTACTACCTCGGGGTGCGCCGAAAACTTAGTACTACCTTCTATCTATAGATAGATAGATAAACGGAACGCTAGAACTAGACGCTCGAATAGTACCTATATATATACTATAACTTTAAATAGAATAACTAGGCTATACTACTATCTACGGCGGAATTTACTTATAACAATAGCCGTTACGCCTTTATAGAGTATACGCCGTTCTAAGTAAACTACGTTCGCGACTCGTAGCGGCTAAACTAGCTTAGAATATACTAGAAGGCGGGAAAGGCACCTAAGGTAGTTATACTAGCAGACTAGGTCCTTATAGTATAGAAGCAGTTAAGAACGAGGCTAGCTATAATATAAAAACAATAGGCATTAGTATATAACCGATACTATAAGGATATAACGTTTTGCGTAGGTAAACGGGTCTACCTTTCTATAAGGAATATTAAGTTACTACGGCCCTCTAAGAAGCTAGATTATAAGTATATAGGACCCTTCCCGATAGAGAGGGTTATAAATAGCGTAATATACCGCTTAAAGCTTCTATTAAACCTTAAGATATACCTAACCTTCTACGTTTCGCTACTAGAACGGGCTATCTTAGACTAGAATAGCTAGAGATAGGCTCTAATATAGAGGTTCGATATAGATAAAGGCGAGGTATACGAGGTAAAGGCTATTAAGAAATAACGTATAGACGACTTAGGAAACTAGGAATATTTAGTATTCTAGAAGAGGTATAGGTTAGAAGACGGTTTATAGAAGCTAGTAGTATATATTAGCAAATCTATAATAGACGCATATAGGAAAAGAATAGAAAAGAAGGGACCGATATATAGAAGTCGTAGATAACGGCAACCTACTAGGATAACGAGGTCTAACCTAGGCTAAGATCGGCTAGATCGGACTAGAAGACCTAAGAAGAGGTTATCGTAACTAACCCTACGTCTAGGCGACGCAAACGGACCTATAATAGGCTAGTAGAGAATAGACCGAACTTTAGGGAACTAGTACGGAATAATATGCGCTAAAGAGAATATAATAGAATATAACGATTTTTTAATAAGATTCGAAATCTAAAGGTATAAGAAAGAAGAGAAATTAAAAACTATTAAGAATTAGGTAGCTTTAACTTCTACGGACTAAAATATTATATAGGGAGGTAAGGCCTACCTAGCCTAGGATAGCGTAAACTAGCGCCTATAGGGTAGTTAAGTTATAAGAGGGTATATAGCAACGTATAGACCACCTTAGACCTCCGTCCGAAGATAGCGCTAATTCTTGCAGAGTTATTATATGTCGCATGCTTCGCGCATGCGAATACTATGCGCTAAGCAATGCGGCAGCAGCCGCTTGCTAAGCACTAGTAAGGCCTAAGGCCCCTAACTTCTAGCTTTACTTCGCTCTTACAACTGCCTCCCTCCCCCTATCGAGCTGTCCTAGCTCGATAGGCGGGCAGCAGTCTTCTCGCATGCGCGACGTCCCTATTGCGTCCGCGCATCTCTTATTGCTCGTAGGCCTTCTATTAAGTTCTATCGCACGTTACTATTGCGATTCGCGTACGTAACGCAAGTAAGTCGTTGCCGTATATTATAGTTAATAGCAACGCGCGTTATTGTGTTTATTACGGTAATAGCATTATAAATTCTTGCTTGCGCGCCTTTAAACTTCTTCTATAACACTAATACTTAGTTGTTTTAGTTTTCTTTAGACGCGCTCCGCACTCGCTCCGCTATATATATATATACTCCTCGCACTCTCTACGCACGCTCCCCGCATGCACTTAAGAACTACTATAAGATAGGCCCTAAGAAGAACAAGAATCCCCCTAAGGGCAAAGAGGCTGCTATAGCCCCCCTATTAAGCGGCTCGCAGGCGGGCCTAGAGCGCACCGGTAGAAACACTAGTACGCCTAGCAGCCGCGCCTTAAGTTTAGCTAGTAGCTAATCCCCCCCTTTACGTCTAGGCAGCATTATACTAGGTAAGGGCGACTAGACGGGTGGCATGCGCGGCGCGCGCTCGCCTTAGGCGAGCCCTAATGCCCCTAGTAGTAGCCCGCAGCCGAGCCTATCCCTAGCCCCTAACACTGCTAGACGTCTTAGAGGAGACAGCTATAATAGCAACTATATTGGCTCTAGCCTAATAATAAGTAGAGGCCGGGGTAAGCGCGCGCCGGGCGGGTCGCTATCGGCCTAACTCCTGCTCGGCGGCGGTGCGCCTGCGAAGCGCGCTCGCTCCCCGTTCTCGGAGCTAGGCTCCTTGCTAGACCTTATTACTAACAGACCTATAGCCCCTCCTAACCGCACGCTAGCTGCGAAGCGCTAACGCCTCGTAGGCGCCGCTACTATACTACGCACTAGCGCCGTACTTAGCCCGGCTCCCGCTACTCCTTATATTAGTATAGCTAAGACTAAGTACCTTAAGTAGTATAATCGCTATATCCGTAATAACTGCGATCTAGGTAGACGCAACCGTAAGTCCCTTCCTGCTCGCTATCTCGTTGCATTCTGTTCGCATGCTAACCGCGGTGCAGGCTAGGCTAAGTGCTCTAGCAAGCTACCTAAGGATATTAACACTAAGAAGTGCATACGCTATATGCGTAGCAAGCATGCCTGCAAGTGGACCTACCGCGAAGCCGTTAAGTCGGTAGTACGTCGCATATATAACGCACGCAACGCGCTAGTACGTCGCTAGGCCGAGCTCGGCCGCTGCAGGACCGATGCAGCACGAGCTAATAGCTAGCAAGCGGTAGTAGATGCCTAGACCTAGCTAGACGCTGCCTGCGCCGGTAAGTTCTCCTTTTAACGTCGCGCGTAGCGTGCGCGTCGCTTGCGTCTCGCATTTGCTAACTACGCGCATAGAGACTAAGACGGTTATAAAGCGTCTCTAGACTAACGATAGCAAGCTAGCTAGCGGTAAGCCTACTAAGAAGGAGAGCGGCGGCGGCGCCCCGCAGGGGTCCCGCGCGCTTATCTATAAGGCTACCTAGCTTAATAGCACCCTTAGGGGTATAATAGAGCTGCTTACTTAGGTATGTCTAGTAGCTTGTCGCTTTCGTATCGCATACTAACCGCACTCGCAGATCGCTAAGCATAGCGGCGTCCCAGTAGAGCGGGACGCTATTAACGCCGCTATTGGCCTCTATCTATCCTTAGAGGAGGAGGATAAGGCAGAGGAGGCCTCCTTAGAGGAGGAGGCCTCTAAGTATAAGCTAGCTATAGAGGATGTTTAAGCTAGCGCTCCTTACGCTCCTCTATACTTCCGTATATGCGCCGCTTGCGCGCGCCGCGTGCGACACGCTACGATAAATGTTTTAGTTAGCTCCCTATAAATAATGCAAAGCTTGTCTATAGAATAAAAAGCTGTTTATTCTACCTTTTATGCCTGCGTGTTACGTACGGCGCGCCGTCGCGTCGCCTTCGGGCTGCGCTTGTTTATCTTACGCGTCGCCTCGAATTTGTCTAGTGCCTTATATTCTCTAATATGCTCGACTAGTTCCTACGTATTGTATTCTTCCGGCTAGCCTATCTACTTAACTAACTACTAACGTTTCTTATATCTAACTCGCGTGTCTAGGATCTCTTTAACTTGCTACTCGCCTAAGTCTTCTTCTGCGAGCGGCATGCCCTCCGCATCCGCGTCGCCTGCGGCGCCCTTCTAAGGCTCTAGCAAAGACACGTAGAACACGTTATAAACGCGCTATGCGCTTAGTAAGGCCAGGCGGTACGCCTGCTTCCCAATCGCGTTAATTACCTTAAATAGACCTACGAACTTCGGTGCTAACTTCTTTGTAGGCACCTTTAAGCGGAGGTTCTTCGAGGACAATAACACTATATCGCTAACCTTAAACTCTATCGGCTTATGCCTAGCATTAAAGTATCTAGCTTGCGCTTTAGCTACGTATCGCTAGCGTTTCGCAAGGTCCTTATACGTTTCTCGCAGTCGCTTCGCAGCGTCGATTGCTGCTAGTGCCTCTCTCCTAGAGAGCTCGTCCCGAGCGACTCGCGTGCTCGTCGCAATCTCCGCGTTATAGCCGTATACTACCTTAAACGGACTTATTTTAAACGTTAAATGCACCGCGTTGTTATAAGCTAATTCCGCCTAAGGCAGCAACGTTGCCTAGTCGTCCTGCTTATCGTTATAGAAGATACGCAAGTACTATTCTAGCGTCTAGTTAGTACGTTCCGTCTGCCCGTCGGTCTGCGGATAGAAGGCTATAGATAGCTTGCGGTTTATATACGACTCGAAGCAGAAGTCCGACTAGAACTAGCTAGTAAAGATAGTGCCTCTATCGCTTACGATTCTATATAGCATTCCGAATCGGCAAATTACCCTATTAATTAGGATCTATGCGAGGTCTACGCTCGTATATTTCTTAGTAGTTAGCACGAAGAGGTTTATCTTCGAGTACCGGTCGATAATTACTAGGACCGCATCGTATACGCATGCGTCTCGCTTGCTAGGCAGTAGGTCCGTAATAAAGTCTATAGTTAGCTTCTTCTATAGGAGCTCCGGCTGCGGCAATGCTAATAGCTCGCTATATAGTCGATGGCGTCTCGCCTTCGACACTTAACACTCCTAATAGGATTAGACGTACTAGCTAATGTCCGTAGACATGCCCGGCTAGTAATACTTCCGCTATACTAACTCGGTAGTTTTGTCCTTGCTAAAGTAACTAGCAAGTAGATTATCGTAGTGCATGCAAATTACCTGCGTCCGCAGTGCGTAGTCCTTAGGAAGATATAGCTAATCGCTATAATATAGTACTCCTTCCCTAATGCGATACCTATCGCATTCGCCTCTACTGCGCTACGCCTCCTTAAAGAGTTCCTTCGCATTAGGCTCCTATAGCGTTAGCGATTTGGCAAAGTTAAGAACTAAGTCTAAGACATTTAGGTATAGTCCTTCTATAGCAACCGCTACGCATGCGACACGCACGCTGCTCGAGAAGTAGTCTTATACGCACCCTTTTAGGGGCTGCCTTAAGGCTATGCTTGCGAGTTGCTCTTATATCGTAATTGCGATACGCCGGAGGAACGCCTAATTGCCGCACTCGGCTCTTGCACTATATACCTAGAGCTTCTTCTATAATGTTAGCAGCAGGTTCGATATATGCGCCTATTCGCGTGCGTAGTTACTGCGTCTCGACGGCGCATCGGCTAAGTTCGTTTTCCCTAATTAATGCTTAATTACGAAATTAAATAGGGCTAGAAACACGGCCTAACGAGCCTGTCTGCCTATAAGTTGCTTTATTGTTATAAAGGCTTTAAGGTTAGCGTAGTCGACAAGCACGGTAACCGAATGCAAGGCGCCTTCGAGGTACGGCCGCTACGCCTTAAATGCTTCTATAACAGCTAGAAGCTCTTTGTTATAGGTCTTATAGTTGCATTCTGCTAGAATTATCTTCCGTAAGAAGAATGCTACTAGATGCTAGTTCCTATCCTCGAACAACTAGCTTAGAATGCCCGCAATCGCGAAGTCCGACGCATCGGTTTCGACTCGCGTGCGTGCCGCAGGGTTATAGTGCCTTAGTAGTAAAGCAGCTTAGAATGCGTCTTTAATCCTACGGAACGTAAGCTCCTCGCTTTCGCCCTAGCTAATACGCCCTAGCTTCTTGCCTGCTTTAGCCCCTTTCGATAGTGCTATTAAAGCAGCGACAATCCTAGAGTACCTATATATAAATCGCCGGTAGAAATTAGCGAACCTAAGGAACGACTGCACCTTAGTAAGCGTTATAGGCGTTAGCTACGCCGCAATTGCGTCGACCCTGCGAGGATCTATCGTTACGCCTTTAGAGCGTACGATAAACCCGAGGAACTTAACCTCCTTCTTAAAGAAGTAGCATTTTACGCGCTAAGCATATAATCCGAACTTCCGGAGTCGCTCTAGCACGGCACGTACGTCTCGCATATAGGCCTTACGCAAGGCGCTATATATAAGGATGTTATCTAGGTACACTATATAGCATATATCTACGAGGCCTAAGAGGGCTCTGTTAATATACCCCTAAAAGGTAGCTAGTGCGTTAGTTAACCCGAAAGGCATTACCTTATACTAGAAGTGTCCGTACCGCGTGCGAAACGCAGTCTTCTAGCGGTCGGTTAGCCTTATACGGATGCGATAGTACGCATCTGCAAGGTTTAGCGACGTAAACTATGCGGCTCCTATAAGCCTATTAAGCGTCTCGCTAATAAGTAGCAGGGGATAGCGATTCTTTACCGTAATCTTATTTAATCTACGGTAATCTACGCATAACCGCAGGGTACTATTCTTCTTCGGAACGAATAGGATAGGCACACCCGCCTCGCTTTCGCTCCGCTCGATCTAATCGTGCTTTAACGCTTCTTAGAGGTAACGACTTAACTTACTAAGCTCGCGGCTAGACTAATAATATAGTAGCTTAAACGGCGGCTTAGTGCTAGGTAGCAGGTTAATCGTATGCTTAGCGCCTTCGACTAGCATACTCCTTATCTCCTCTATAGGATTAAAGAGGTCTGCAAAGTCCTAGAACTCCGTAGGCAGCGGCTCTTAGCTAGCATCTACCTTCTAGAGTAATACGGCAAAGATATGCGGGGCCTTTTAAAGGTCCTTATAAAACTTATACGCTTCGCGCACTTATACCGCATACGTCTCGCCTCCGGACTTAAAGGTCTACTTATCCGTGCTAGCATCCTCTATTACTCTATAGGCTGCACGCTACGGCCGGCCTAGTAAGATATAAGAAGTTAGCATATTATATGCATAAAAGATGCCCCCGCATATGCGAGTCGCTCCCTTAAAGTCGGTAGCTCGCAGGCGTATATAATGCGCACCGTAGCAGTGCCCTAGCTACCTAGTAAAGGACGTAGCTAGCGGCAAAGCAGCATTCTTCCTTACTAGGAGGTTATGCTATAGAGCGTAGGATCTAGAGACTATATTAATGTCGGCGCCCCTATTAAGCACGCACTTAGCTCGCATATAGCCCGCATCCGTCTTAACCTCGGCTACGATGGGAATCGCTAGCCTGCTCTGTATAGGCAGGTAATCTGTCCCGCTTATTACGGCATCTAGAGCTTGCGGGTCTTCCTAGATGCCTTGCCTTTTAGCGGCCCGCCTATAGCTACCCTACGTATAGCAGGCGGCTCCTATAGGTCTAGCCGGGGGCATTCCGACCGGATATGCCCCTTTTCCTTGCACCTATAGCATTTAGCTTTAAGTTTCTAGTCCGGGTCGTCTTTATCCCTCTTAGATTAACGCTGCCCGCTAGGGCGGGATCTCTCTTTCCCGAATCGCGCCGCAGTGTTATCGCTGCCCTTGCGCTTATAGTTCGCCTGCGTCTCGCGTCCGATATACTTGCCTAGCCCGCTTTTGCTTAACGAACCTCTATAGTTGCCCCGTAAGGATATAGCCTTCTCGGCCTATTCTAAACGCATCGCAAGCGCTACGAGGTCGGCTCTCTTAAACCCCGTCGTATTATGGTTCTTAATAATGTCCCTCTATAAGGGAGCTCTTAACTTCGCGAGTAGCTAGCGAACTAGCTGCGGCTCGCGGTAGTCGCTAAGTTGCGCCTTAAGATAGGCTAACTTGTTCGCGAACTATCGTACGCTCTGCCCTTTACGCTAATAGGCCTTCTCGTACTTAATAGTAGTAAGGAGCGTGCGGTTCGCTTAATCCCCGACTACGTCGTATGCAAACCGCTAGAAGTCTTCCTAGCTATACTTAGCTAAAAGATTTTTAGCGTCGTACTAGTTATACTACGTGTCCTTCGCCTCGCCTGCGAGCTATATAATAGCATATAGCGCCTTCTTGCGAGGGCTATAGTACGTTATCGGATTATTAACGAAGATTATCTTAAGGTAGCGGATAAACTCCCGAGCCTTATCTTCGCTTTTACCCTTAAACGGCTTTAGATTGCGTATCTTCGCGCCCTTCGCTAACGAGCTTCCCGACAGCGCGTCGCGTGCGCTTCGCGTATTAGCCGCACTAGCGTCGCTAGCTTCTTCTTCTTCCTCTTTAGCGTTCCCTTCCGCGCTACTCTGCGTGCGGCGGGCTTCGGATCCGCCGGAAGGAGAGTCGTCGCCTTCTAGTGTCGTAGCGAGCTCGCGCTCGAGACGCTTACGCTCTTCTCGGAGCATACGTACTGCGAGTCGCTTGCGAAGCTCCTCCGTCTCGCGTTTAAGTTGCCTATACTCCGCGTTAACGTTATTATCTACTATTGTCTCCTTAAGGTTTAGCGTCTCTTCGCTTAGTTCCTGCATTAGTGGAGCTCGTAGTATAGAGCCTACGTTCTCGGTGCGACGCGCTCGCGATTCTCGTTCGTCTAATATTAGTGTCTATAGGCCGCTACCCCGTATAGGGTAGAAGAATTAGAACTATAAGAGGGTATGTAGCAACGTATAGACCACCTTAGACCTCCGTCCGAAGATAGCGCTAATTCTTGCAGAGTTATTATATATCGCATGCTTCGCGCATGCGAATACTATACGCTAAGCAATGCGGCAGCAGCCGCTTGCTAAGCACTAGTAAGGCCTAAGGCCCCTAACTTCTAGCTTCACTTCGCTCTTATATAAGTCCTTATCTAGCTCTACCTTACTCTCTAGGTTAGCCTCCGTTAGAGGAGAGAGTATAGCGCCTAAGGCGGCCTTAGTTAGGCGCTTACTAGTACTATTTAGACGCCGCGCGTCTTAGATAGCACTAGCTATAATCTTTAGGCGGGTAGATAGGGCTATATTCTCCTTTTCTAAGGTAGCGTAGAACTTAGTACTAGACTCTAGAAACTTCGTGCGCTTCTTAGGCATAGGGGTATCCTAGATAGGTTAGTAGATACTAGAACGAGCTAAACCGATTTAACTTACTATAGTCTTAAGAAGGGCGGCGGCGGAGCGGTCCCTCTTAGCGATCTTAGAGCCGGACTTATTCTATACGTCTACGCTAAGATGCGCGCTAAGGCTATCTTTACTATAAATGCTACTACTAAGACTACTAAAAGGCAAGTAAGGTTAGTAGGAGCTAAAATAGCATAAGGGGAAATAATATATAGTATAATGCTACTAGCTTAGATCTCGATATAATCTTTAAGGTTCTTTATAGCCGCTCTATTAATAGGGAGGCTAGATGCGTATATACGGTCGATCTCGGCCTTAAACGCGTCTTACTTAGGCTTATATTTAGCCGGGAGCTATAGAATTAGCATATCTAGTACGAACTAGAGTAGTCTAGACCTACCTAGAGGTAGTCGGCGTTTTTATTACCTTAATAGAATAGGCAGTTATAGATAAGGCCTAGAGGGGCCTTCTCGCTAATAATACGGTATAGATTACGGATATCGGAGCATTTAGAGGCCTAGCTAATATAGGCGAAATAGGGATTAGTATTCTTAGGCCTAGTTTAGGCCTTATCTAGGTAGCTCTTACGGAATTTAGTAGTAGCGGACGATATCTTATATAAGCTAGGCTAAGTTAGTATAGTTCTGCCTTATTCTAGCGCTACCTAGCGTAGGAAGAATATACTAAAATCTAGGCGAATATAAATATAAGAATAGCGGAAGAGGTTTAGAATAGAATAGCTAAACCCTAATAGTAGCATCGGCTAAAACGCTCTATAATTAGCTAATAGTTTTTTACGGCCCGTTTCTCCTACTACCTCTAATTAGTTAGAATAACGAACCTCTAGAATTCGCGATATATAGTAACGAAACTCTAATACGCGATAGTGCTATTATACTATAAGAAATACGCGCTATAGATAGCGCTTCTAGAAGGGGGGAGAGGATAATATAAGGACGCCCTATATAGATACGAATAGGATATACTAGCTCGGCCTATCTTCGGATAGCTATAGTAAGGACGGGCCGAGCCTATCCGGCTTAGTAAGGAGATACTCTTCGCTACTACTATCGCACCTAGGATAACGAGGTAGATATTTATATAGTTATAACCTAGAGCCTATTATCCTCGTACTAGCCTATAGTATATACCTAATAACCCTAATAAAGAAGACGTATCTAATAACTTATCCGACGAAGAATTAGACTTAGACGACGAGATTATAATATTTATATATACTTAAGCAGGAATTATACGTAAGGTTATACTATTCCTAGCTATATAATAAGAAGATATATTCTCTAGAATTAGCAGAAAACAATACCTATACCCTACTAAATTCGATTAAGCGCTCTAAGAACTCCGAACTAAGCTCTAGAACTAATTAAAAGTCTCTATATAATACGACTTTAGGTTACTTATATAGGAACTCGTTCCTATCGGGAGCACGATTATACTATTTAGATATATTATACTAAGCAAAGAAATCGTACTAAACTTAGTACGAGAAAGTATACGCCGGATCTCCGAATAATATACTAAGATATAGTAATATTAATTAATATATACCTGCATTAAAACCCTAGAAGAGAAGGCTATATATAAAACAATTAAATATACGTTATATTAGATCGGAGAATAGTATAGAATACCTACTATCGAGATCTAGTTAGGAAAAGGATCGACTCTTAAGGAATAAGCGTCTAAAGAGAGTTCTATAATATAGAAAGCGCTTAAGTATTAATATTAGTCTTCTATCCTAATATTACCGTTAATAGATATAAGGTCTAAGCTATAATTAATTCTAGAGCAAGCGGGAACTTTACCTCTAAATTATTTATAAAGCGATATAGAATAGCTACCTAATCGAAGGACGAAGGATACGAGTTAATTGCAGTCGACGGATTATCGTTACTAAGCGTAAAACGAGAAACTATTCCGTTACTACTTGCTATCTAATAGCACTACGAGGAAATTATCTTAGACATTACTAATATAGCTAGTTATAATATTATATTAGGCATATTTTAGTTAAGAAAGCATAATTTAATTATCGATTAGAGATAAGGAGTACTTAGGTTTAAATAATGCGACTACGTTATTAATATTAACTCTATATAGCGATAGAGTTTACTAATAGATAAGGCTAGGAGATAGATTAACGAAATAATACTCTAGTTACCTAGAGCTACGAAATATTTAAGCCTAACTCGGATAGTTACTTGCAATAGTAAGAAGGATAACTAAGTTATAAGAACGGATAGAAGTAACGTACTATCGAAGGATACGGCCTCGGAAACTACTATCCTTAAGAAGTATTAAAAATAGGCGAAACTCTTTAAAGAGGTAGAAGATATTACTACTTTACCTAAATACTAGATATAGAATTACTAAATTAACCTAAAACCCGGAACGAAGCCCCTATTTATGCTACTATTTAAGAAATCTAAATATACGCTCTAAGAAGAAGATAAGTAGCTATATAAGATGCTAGCTAAGAAATAGATACGCAAGTCTAGGTTTAGTATAGGCGTACCTATCTTTAGCGTTCTAAAGCCTAACGGGAAGATATAAATAGTCGTTAACTATAGAAAACTTAATAATATTACGATTAAGAACTAATATCTATTACCTAATATTAAGGAATCGTAAGATAGACTTACTAAATTAGACTAGTATACGAAGATTAACCTATAAGACATATTCTATACTATCCGTATAGCAGAAGGCGAAGAATAGAAGATAGTATTTCGGATACGCTATAGATTATATAAATTTATAGTTATGCTAATAGGATTAACTAACGCGCTAGCCTCCTATTAGGAGATAGTAAACGATATTCTTAGGGACCTACTCGATATATACGTTATCGTATATATAGACGATATCCTCGTCTATACTAAAGGATCTCTAGAGAAATATAAGCGATAAGTATAAGGTATATTCGAAAGACTCTTCTAAGTAGAATTCTAAACTATACTCGAGAAATATAAATTTTATAAGAAGGAAGTTAAATTCCTTAGCTTTATTATTAATACTAGGGGAATCGTAATCGACCCGGAAAAGATTAAATCTATTAAAATATAGCTAACCCTAAAGATAGTTAAGAACGTATAATTGTTCCTTAGACTAGCTAACTATAATCGGAAGTTTATTAAAGACTACTTAAAGATCGCTATACTACTATTAAACCTTACGAAGAAAGACCTTAAATAGAAATAGGAATAATAATATTAGAAAGCATTTAATAAACTAATATAGATATACTACGAAGTACTAGTACTAATAATATTCGATACGAAGAAACTAGTCTTTATCGAGACTAACGTATTAGATCTAGCTATAGAAGCATACCTTATATAGATATATAACGGGAAAAGATACCTAGTAGCTTACTACTTAAGAAAAATGTTACCTATAGAATAAAACTACGATATCTATAATAAAGAACTACTAGCTATTATTATAGTACTATAATACTAGAACTACTACGCGGAAGAAGCACTAGAACTAACGATCCTTTCTAATTATAAGAATCTAACCTACTTTACTACGACTAAAGTACTAACTTATAGATAGGCCCGCTAGTTAGAACTACTCGGATAGTATAAGTTTAAAATCTGCTATATTTTAGAAAAAGAAAATAGTAGAGTAGACGCTACCTCCGGTTTAGGCGATCTAGGGTCTAAGTTACGTACGTACTATCTTAACTTTAACTTTAGCTTTAGTAGTTACGGCTACGTTATAGTAGTCGCAATACTACTACCTTCTATTAGCGGCAATCGACGGTTCGGGGTATTAGTAGGGGCTTAGTAACTCTCTTATAGATCGCCTAATAATATCTTAGGCCTTTCGTCGGTTCTTATATCTACTAGAATTAGCACTACTAAATACTACTACTACTACCTAAAAGCTACTACTACTAGAATAGCGTTAATCCTGCAACCTACTATATATAATAAAATAGCTAACTTAGAATATTTTTACGCGTAAAGCTTCGAATGTTATAACTCTTAAGATGCTCTAAAAAAAGGTCGATTTTTGTATTCTATAGACTAATAGCTAATAACCCCTTAAAAATAACCTACCTTTAACGCTACTATAATAAACTATCTATATAGAAATAATTAGAATTACCCTCTTAGACTTCTCTAAGTATTACGACATTTATATATTATCGTTAAAGGTTACTTCTAGACCCCTTAAGACAAATCTACCTAAGCCTCTATTAATAGCGACTATTAAGAAGTGCAGTCTAGTTAGTACTTCCTAAGGCACTAAACTAAACTAGCCGGTTTAGTTCTAGAGTTAGGTAATATAGGTTATATAATATTAGGTTATATAACCTACTAGGAAATATATCTTAGGAGAAGATGCAACCTATAACTAACTAATATAATTAACTCGGTTAGTTCCTACCTACTATCTCTACTTCTACTGCGCGTTATACCCTTCTACCGTAACCCTCCTAAGAAGGTCTTTTAATAGGTTATAAGCCCGGGTTTATAGAGAGGCCCTAGGTAGTAAGAGTTAGCCTTCTTATCCTTAAAGTAATACGTTTTACCTCTTGCAGGACCTATAGTATTAACTAGGTAGAGAAGTAGGAAAAGAGCATACGGGAGACTAGAGGCATATCCTATCTGCACTACTAAGAAGCTTTAGATAATCCTAGCTATATACTAGACGTCCCTAAAGGGCAGATAAGATAGAGAAAAGCCTAGTAAGGCATACTTAAGATTAGACGAGTATAAAGAGGAAAGAGTTAGCCTTAGGTTATAGTACCTAAAAGGATAAGACTAGGCCTAAGCACTTAGTACTACTAATACCTTAGAACTAGCCGGCAGTGCTTTTCTAAGAAGGTAGATCTTCTAGAGGTTCTCTACCTAAGAACCTAACTAACTCCCCTAAGAGAGAAGAGTCCTTAGATACCTTAGCTAAGAGAGAAGAGTCTTAGTAATAAAGGAAAGTAGCTATCTAGAAACTGCTATTAGATTAAAAGAGCTTATATTTTCTAGAGTTAAGTTTGTTTATTTAACTTTGCAGAAATAGATTTAGCAAGTAGAATTAGTAAGAGAAGGGCTATACTAGTACTATATAAAGAGAACTAGAGACAATAGTTTAGCCTGCTATAGAACTACCTTAAATTAAAGGATATATTTTAGATTATCTTAGAGACTATACCCGAGTCTTCTATAGAGTTATTACTATTAGTGCTTAGCCTAAGGCACTTAAGAAGTAACCTAGAATAGGTTAAGGCTAACGCTACTACTAGGTATAAGATAATAATCTGCCTATTAGAAGATAATTAGAAGGAGACTATTAAGGAGAGATAAGCCTTAAAGATATAGGAAAAGATAAGAGCTAAGTATAGCAAGGTATATACTATATATGCAATAGTATATATCTAGGAGTTTATAAACTTCTAGATAATAGAGGATATAATAATTAGAAAAGTATAGGTCTAACTAGCTAGCATAGCTAGAAGGATTGCAGAGGTAGACCCTTAGGAGGCATACTATAAGGAGCTAGAGAGGAGACGTAAGTATCTCCTTAATAGCTTACCTAAGGTATACTAAAGTATAAAGGATACTATCCTTACCTAGCAGTCTATATTATATAAGAGTGCACTACAGCTACTAGAATTATATAAAGCTAGACTAAACTAGTCCTAAGAAATAGTAATATTTGCTAAGGGAAAAGGGATCTAAGGCATAAAGCTAAAATATTACCTATATAACTAGGAACATTTTAGAGGTATTACTAAGTATCTATACCTTAATAAAGCTAAGAGAACTATTAACCCGAGATAGAGCTATAGAGTAGAAAAGAGAAGAATACTACCTAGAAAGAGTAGCTTTAGGAGGAAATTCTTACTAGATAAAGAAGCATTAAAGGATATAGTAAAGAAACTTAACCTAAAAGTCTAATTCCTTAAGAAAAGACAAAGCTTAAGGAAGTTTTCTAAGAAGGCCTATGCTACCTAAGAAGATGCAGAACCTTTAGCAATATCTAAGGCATCTTAATCCCTATTAGAGGATAATAATATAGATAAGGTTGCATACTTAACTATAGAAGCAAAAGGCAAGTATATACTATTAAGATAGCTGCTTAACTCTTACGCTTTATTATATATAACTAACTAGGAACTACTTTTTAGAGAATTAAAACCTCTCTAAAGGAAAAAGTAGATTAAGGTCGGTAGTAGCTATTTAATAGCTATATATATAGGAGACGTAGTAATAGATAAAAGAAGAGGAAAATAGATTATACTTAAGAATGTCCTCTTTATACCTAGCTTAGGAGTTAATCTTATTTCTTAGAGCTAATTTAGCTAGCAGTATAGTATTTAACTACTAAAGTTTATACTTGTTTTATTATCTAGGAAACTAGTTGTCTAGACAAAACTATTAGGAGGAGTGCTATTTATTAAGGAGATTAATAAGGCTTTATAGGAGCTTGCAATACTATACCTTAATTAGAATTAAGAGAATAAAGCCTATGCCTTTAAAGCCTAGGAGAAGTCCTAAGAATAGTAGGAGCTTTAGCATAGGAGGCTTGCATACTTTAGAGAGGGTCTTCTTAGAAACCTATATAAAGTCTCTAACTTAAAGGCTTAGATTCCTATTCTAAAGGAATACTAGCTATATAAGGTATATTCCTTAGTAAAGATAAAGAAATATAGAGGGAAAGAAACTAAGAGGAAACCCTAAAGGTTATCTCTAGTTTCTATTAATATCTATAGCCCTTTGCCTATCTTAAGACTAGGATATAAATAGTAGCTTAAGGTTATTAATAACTTCTTAAGAAAGAAATAGGCTTTCCTAATAAGGTCTAGAGAAGATATACTAAGTATCCTTAGAGACTAGAAGGTAAAAGCTAAGCTATAATCCGGAAATCCCCTCTAGATTATAAGGAGTAATAGGGCAAGAGAGCTTCTTGCTATGCTAAGATAGTAAGAGAAGGAATATAGAATTTCCTTCTATACTACTAAAGCATATAACTCTATCTAGAATAGAGTAGTTAAGAGGTTAATCTAAACCTCTAAAGATTATATAAGAGCAATGCTAGAAGATGCTTATATACCTATTAAATTCTAGCTAGAAGCCTTAGTAGCCTATATAGTTATTAGAAATTCTCTTCCTAATAGCTTAGAAATTAATAGATTTAAGGTATTACCTAAGAAAGCCTTTTTAGGCATTTAACCCTCTATATTATACTTTAGAGTTTAGGGTTGCAAAGCAGTAGTCTATATAGATCTAAAGTCCTAGCTAGCTAGGATAAGATTAGATAAACTAATAAATAGGGGCAAAGATGCTATATTTATTAGGTATGTTCCTAATACTACTAAAATATAGCTCTTCTAGGAGCCTAATATAAGGGCTATTAAAGCCTATAGCACTGCTACTTAGTTTAAGCATAAGAAAGGAGGAGATATAGAGCTAAATATTCCTAAGCTTAACTAAGCAAGTAATGCACCTATTAGAAACCTAGTTAGTAGACCTCTAAAGAAGCTAATAGTAGTTGCACTACCTATAACTACTATACCTATAGCTATAGTAACTAAACCTATAGGTTCTAGCTAGATACTCTTTATATAGTTGCTACCTCTACTAAAGAATAAGGAGGAGTACTAGAGGATAGAGGATCTAGAAGAAGAAAACCTTAGGCATATAAATGCTAAGATTAGGGATAAACCGTAGATAGTAACTAAACTATCTAGTTTAGTTCGGCGGTTACGTAATCTAACTAAACTAGCTAGTTTAGTTTGCCTATTACGTAACGTAGGCAGTATACCTATACTCGCTCTAAATATCGTAAAGTAGAACCTAAGGAAGGAAAATAAGGACTAGAAGGGAGACTAGAACTAGACTTATAGCTAAAAGAGAAGGAGATCTATCTTAGATAAAGGACTAGTCCTAAAGCTAAAAACTTATAGTATAGTTATAAGACAAGTGCTTTAGAAGAGATAGAGAGAATATAGATAAGAGAAAGAGCTAAGTACTAAGTATTATAAGGCATTCCTTAGCTAAGTCTAAGGCTAAGAGTAGGAGTAGATCTAGAAGGCCCTATTAGAGGTTTAAAAGTCTATATTCGTAGCAATTGCCCCTTAAGTCTCTATATAGAGATAAAAGGTGCCTATTCTAAAGTCCTATAAAAAGGCAATTTAGGACCCTAAATAAGGATATATATAGGAGGATATAGTCTAGAAAGAGCTAACTATATTAAGAAGCAATAATACCTAGATAGAGGTTATTCCCCTAAAGGGAGCAAACCTTATAATATCTAAATAGGTATTTAATATAAAGAGATTAATTAGTAGAGCTATTAAAAAGTTTAAAGCAAGACTAGTTATAAGAGGTTTCTCTTAGAAATTTAAAGTTAACTTCTAGGAAACCTTTATACTAATAGTTAGGTATAATACCTTAAGGGTATTTATAGCTATAGTTTATAAAAAGGACCTAGAACTTTACTAAGTAGATATAAACAATGCATTTACTAAGAGCAAACTCTAAGAAGAAATCTTTATAATTCTACTACTAGGAGTTAAGATTCTACCTAATATAGTCCTATAAATCCTAAGAAGCTTATATAGACTTAAGTAAGCAGCGAGAGACTAGAACAAACTCTATATCTTAAAGTTAAAACAGATTAGGTTTATATAATTAGAAGTAGACCTATACCTTCTTATCTACTAGGAAAGGAATATTCTAATCCTAACCTATATAGATAATATTTTAATTGCAGCACTAAAGCTAAAAGATATACTTTAGTTTAAGAAATAGCTAGGCAAGGTATTTAAGATTAAAGATCTTAGAGAACTAGAGAAGATCCTTAGAATAAGGTTAATAAGAGATAGATAAGCTAGAACTTTAAAGCTTAATTAGGAATACTTTATCTAGGAGAACCTTATAAAGCTAGGAATAACTAAGGAGATAGCTAACCTAACTCTCTCCCTAATAGATAGTTATAATAGTCTAAAACTAATAGGCTTATATAATAAGAGAGGAAACAAGACAGAGTACTAAAGTTAAACCGGTACCTAGATATAGCCTATAGTTATAATAAGACTAGACATTGCTTTCTCTCTTAGTAGGCTAAGCTTATATGTTTTAGACCTAGCTAGAAGACACTTATAAGCTCTAAAGAAACTAGTAAGATACCTAAGGTTATCCTAAGATTTAGGATTAATATTTAGGAAAGGCAGTAGGAGACTAATAGGATACTTAGACTCTAACTATGCAATAGACAAAGCAGATAGAGTCTCTATCCTTAAAAGCATTTTCTTCCTCTACGGAGCTCTAGTTTCTTAGATAAGCAGAAAGCAAAAGTCTATTGCAATATTAATAATAGAAGCTAAGTATATAGCTATAAATGCATATATAAAGCAATCTTAATTCCTAGCAGCACTCTTAAAAGAGATAGACTATATAGAGCTAGTAGGAGAATGCCTATTTTAGCTAACTATTAAAGCCTATCCTAATATAGTAAGAGAGCTAATACTAGTGCAGATTATAGGGGACAACTAAGTAGCCTTAATACTCGTTAAGGATGCATATACCTATAAGAGATTTAAATATATTAATATTATATATAACTATATTAGGCATCTCTAGTAGTAGGGAAAGATTGCAGTAGAATATATTCTAATAAAGGAGATAGTCGCTAATAGCCTAACTAAACTAAAGAATAGGCTATAGTTTTAGGAGTTTATAAGATAGCTCTAGCTTATATAAGGAAGGGTAGAAAGGTTCTATCCCTATATTATAATAGATTATTAGGTGCTAGAGAAGGACTAAAAAATAAATATAAGGTATAGGCAGAAGACTACCTAGCCTAAGTAGGAGTATTAAGAAGTATAGTCTAGTTAGTACTTCCTAAGGCACTAAACTAAACTAGCCGGTTTAGTTCTAGAGTTAGGTAATATAGGTTATATAATATTAGGTTATATAACCTACCGGGAAATATATCTTAGAAGAAGATGCAACCTATAACTAACTAATATAATTAACTCGGTTAGTTCCTACCTACTATCTCTACTTCTACTACGCGTTATACCCTTCTACCGTAACCCTCCTAAGAAGGTCTTTTAATAGCGATAATAATACTAGAATCCTTCTAAACTACGATCGGATAATCGTCTATAGGTAGATAGTCTAGTAGACTAGTTATTATCGGGTACGATACTATATATTGCTAATATATATATTATATCCCTAGTTAGCCTACTAGAGGAAGAGTTAATATTAATAGCGATACTAAGGCCTAGCTAAACGCGTTTACGTTATTAATAATAATACTAAAGGTAATATGCTAGTAGCAAGGATACTAGTATATAGGTTAATCTAATCTATTATATACTACTAGATACTACCTAACTCGTACGATTCCGTAGTCTTCTAATATACTATAACTATTACTCGCAATTCTCTCGCCTTCGTTTAGTTAATAGAATTAGCTGCTACTATCCTATTTCTATTATCCCTAGCTCTATATATGCGCTATTACTTAGTTTGCTATACCTAGTAGCTAGTCTATTATCGCTACGGGCCTAGTCCGGTATCGAGGTATCTCGTCGTAGTATTACTTAATAGACTCGAATATACTAGGGCCTTCGCCGTAGCTCGCTGCCGTACTAAAATATCGTTATATTGCTATTATATTATACGCGTATATACGTAAGGGATAGAATATACTAGCGCAAGCGGAGAAGTTATAACTTCCGCGTAACTACGCTAAGAACTAGTTATTAGTATAGTCGCTGCCGCACGACTACGCTAATAACTTATATTTAGTATAAACGGCGAGAAGTATTACTTATTAGCGTAGTCGTATATAAGTCGTAACTATTTACTCTTCTAGTAAATAAGCTAAGGGTCTTACGTACTTTGCTACTAGCGTACTAGCTTCTTCTTAGCCTTTCTCTTAGCAAGCTAGCAAATACCCTCGTATAACTAAACTCGAGCGCTAATAAAACGTATCTTTAATACTCGTATTAGACTTATATCGCTATACCGTTTCCCCGTAGACAAATAATATTTAAGCAATATCTAGCCTACTATTATCGAGTCCTAGCCGTTACTATAGCCGACTCGAACGACTACGAAGAAGTGCGACTACGAGGCGGCTCGTTATTAATAGTTCTTCTATTACGTACTATACGTCGCTAGGCAGCTAAGAGTTAGTCGACTCTAGCTAACTAGCTAACGCTATCTAGGGGTTCTATTCTACTAGATAGCGACCTTACTAAGATAGGAGACGACGTAATCGATACGCTACGATAAGATTAGACTAAGCGACTAGAGTAGAGTAAGGAGGAAAAAGAAGACGTAGTAGGAGGATAGTCGGAAGATAAGGAAGATAAGGATACTACTACTACTAACTAAGATAAGAGCCTACTAGAGCTTTCTAATTATAAGTTTAATTAGGTTAAGGACGTCTTTAAGAACTACTATATTTCGAGGACGTAGTAGCTTACTAAGTAGTTAGAGCCTTTCGGTAGAAAGAGATACCGTAATCGAACTAAGGCAGTTATCGATACTATACTACGTATAAGGTATATCTCCGAACGAATACTACGTAGTAAAATTTAAGGCTTAGTTAGTATTACACCCTTCTTTTCTATATACTATCTAGAGAATAGCATAAAGAATTATAATCTAGTAGATATAGATCGAGTTATTCGCGAGAATGCTCCCTAATAGCATAGCCTTCTTACTAGGCTACTACTTAACTAAGCGGTCTTAGAGAAGAAGATAGCCGAAGGATATTAGCTACTAGCCGAGGAAGACAAGCGTAGTCGTATACGTAAGCGTATCGGAGTATTAACCTAGTAGGTAATATACTTAGTTACCTTTAAGAACTCCGTATAGTTTATAAAGTTAATAGGCGTTATGCTTATTAATTCTAGCGTTATTCGTCTAGTAGTAGATATGCTAGCTAACTAGAGCATATCTATAGGCTACCGTATAATTTAGAAAGAGATAGAAAGCAATATAAAGGCCTAGCTTATAAAAGCTAGGTTACTACGAGATAACGGATAGGCTTTTATTTATTAGGATAACCTAGTTAAGCAGGTAGGCAAGAAGGCCTCTGCGACTATTAGTAATAGCAAGAAAATAGTAAATATAACCTCTATTATTATTAGTACTAACCCTAGACTGCTACTAATAGGCCTTAAGTAGTCGATACTAAAACTAGACGAACTATTAAAGATCTATACTATCCTAAATAAGATCGCTAGCGACGATAAGTATATACTAACTAGCCTATACTATATCGACTACGTAATATAGATCTTATTTCTATAACTAGAGGAAAAGTTTAAGGACTTCGACTTCGCTACGTACTCTTTAGTTATTACTAGCCTCGAAATCGATTTCTCTAATACTAGTAGTCGTAACCGATTCCTATAGCTAACTATCGATAATATAGAAGACGTATCGAACTAAGTAGTAGAGGTATACTCCTTCTCTTACTCGATAGCTAATAAGTCTACGATCGACGGCACTCGATAGGTCTATAAAGATATCTAGATCTATAGCTTTAGTCTTAATCCTAATAAGGACTTTAGTAAGCGCCTAGATATCGCTATTAGTAATTAAATATCGATTCTTCGTACGGAATAAGGCTAAGTAGAGAGCGCAGAGAGTAAGAGGGCATAGGACCGTCGCGACTATATTATTAATAACTCCGGATAGTTCTACGTAGAAATAAACCTAGTCTACGGACTTTTAAAGATATACCTTAAGAGAAATAGCAAAGGCGAGCTACTAGCCTATAATATATCGAGGGATGCCGGCTTTTTTAATATAGAAGTATTAGAAAAACTAAAGTTCTAGTAGACTCTCGAACTAGCTAAGCGTATATATCGCTCCTATATCCTAGCCTTAGTAATTTAAGAATTAATCGATAGAAACCTCCTTACGTACGAGGGTAATAAAAGCCGCGCAAATATAGTTATAGTAGCTATCGCTACCCTCGAACTACTATAGTATCTAAATATCGTTATAACTATCTATAGTAAGATACTTACTAAGGAAGCCTAGCGTAATACCGACGACCTAGCGTTTATAACTATATATCGCCTCCTATAGCAGATTAATAGTATACTTATAATTCGCACTATAGTCTATAAGATAGATACTAGCTACCTCGAGCGCATAGTATACTATATAATTACTAGGTTCCTTAGTAATAAATAGTATAACTACGGTATAGTTATGCTATATATAGCCTAGCTGCTAACTACGTCCGATTCTATACTAGCTAGATCGATTATAGCTACTTCTATTACTAACATCTCGGAAGTACTAGGCAAGAGTATCGCTATAGATAAATTAATTAAACTATATAATAAGGAATACTCCTAGGACCTAAAGATTAAGGGCAATTCTACGTATAATATCGCCGCTATAATCTAGAAGATTAGCCTAAACCGTATTATAGGTCGTGTCGCACGTAATATATTTCTTAAAGACTTAGTAGAAGGTACTAGCTATTATACCGAGAAGAATTTATTTGTCGACGTTATAAGCTACGCTAACGTTCTCGTTACCAAAGGTTTATTTAGAAAGGTACTAGAGTAGGATACTTCTTTTAGTAGTAGCTTATCTAATAATATCTAAGCTATTAGTAGCACGCTCTTAATAGCTAAGATTAACGCCCTTAATTCTGCTAATATAGCTAGATATAAACACCGTACGCGTAACTTAGGAAATAACGGAGAAGGCGTAGATAATATCGATAGTGCTAACGCGAGAGCTCGTAAGAATAGCTATAATAAGCCTAGTTAGATAGTAGACGAAGAGGATCGTATATACTTTCTAAGTATCGATAACGGCAACGATAAGGTAGATACTAAGGTAATAAATATAACGAAGGATTAAGTAATCGTCGTAAATAGCAGATAGTAGACGGTAGACGGTAGATAGTAGATAGTTTATAAAAGGTTATTATAATAATCTCGTATAGAAGGCTCGTAATATACTAGGTTATATATCTTTTATAGGCGCGCGAGGGCGTATTACGTATAGTAGTTCTTTATCGCGAATAAAAGTCTTTGCTTTTTGCTTCTAGTATTATAGAAATAAATAGTATATCTAAAGTAGATAAGCAGCTAAAGAATTATAACGTTAGGTATAGCAAAGCTAGTAATGCTACGACTTCTAATACGACTAAGCTAAGAACTAGTTTTTAGCGTAGTCGGCAAGCCTTAACTACGCTAATAATACATATTAAGCGTAGTTATGCCGGAAGTCGTAACGCAACCCCGCAAAGATATAAGTGCCTCGATACTATTCTATATATACTATAATAGTAATAAATATTAATATAGCGTAAGTAGCGCAACGGAACTATAATTAAGCAATTCTTAGACTATTTATATATCTTTTAATACGCGATCGAGCTAGCCTAAGCTAGTTTAACCCTCTAACGCTATTTTATCTATATATAGCTATTCCGACTATACGTAGCTAATTCGATAATCGCCGTAATGTTCTTATTACCTCTAATAAACTCCGCCTTTCTCTCTATTCTTATTAGTCGTAGGATCTACGCCTATCTATTCTTTCCCTTTCGCTTTAGGCGAGAAGTAGTAAATAGACCTATAGATAGAGTACGACTAGCTAGTAAAGAGCTATAATTCCGATTCGGACTACCTACTACGCTGCTACGTTACGTAATAATAGAACCTGCAAGAGAGAGCTTAGAACTAGATAGCAGAATCGGCTTATTACCTTAGGCCTATTTGTCCGTAAGCTCTCTATTCTATTAAGCCTTACGGGTAGTAGCAGACTAGCTACGAGTGCGTAAGCTAGTACGCGTAGCTAGCGTAATACCTTAGAGGACCTAATAAGACTTCTTCTCGATATACTCGTTATTATTATTATTATTAGCTAGCCGAGGATAGGTAGATAGTCCGGCCTCTCTAAGACGGGGCACTAGACCTACTAAACTAGATAATAATAATAGCGCTAGTTATCTATCGCCGATACGCTTCTTAGTCCTCTCTAATCTGCTAGTACTACGAGAACTAGCTTACTTACGCTACTTTAGTATAGTAGCTATCTTAGCCGACTTATTAGTACTAGCAAGCATTTCTACGCGGCTACATTTTGCTTTTAGTAGCCGACCTCGACTATAGCGCGGCTACGAAGTCTTATTAGTAGTAGCTTACTTATCTTCTTTACTTATATCCGTCTCTATTGCCTTATCGCCTTACTAATACTCTTCGCGGGCTTTGCTAACTGCTAGCTTAACCTCGTTTAGAAATACTACTAGCTCGTCGATATTAAAGATAGTTATACGGAGCTTTTTATCGTCGCGCTACTCTATAAAGCTATCTACTAACTTCTTAAATGCGTCTCGCGAAAGGCCTTCGCTATATAATTTAAGGCTAGCGATACGAGAAAGACGCTAAAGCTCCTAGTTATTAATAATAAAGTTATATAGAATGTCGAAAAGGCAGTTATTATATAAATCTACAAAATAGGCACTAGCTTTCTCTAAGATCTATTTCTCTAGGTACTAGAGTAGGAAATATAGCTTCGAGCCTTTATATAGCTTCTATACTATCTTAGGTACTTTTAATAGTTCGCGTATCGCCTAGACGAGCTTTAGCAGAGCTAGGTTATATATTAAGTAGCAGTCCTCGATAGTAATTAAAACTATATTATATATATTAAGCTCTTCTTCGTAGACGGTTAAGCCTGCCTAGTAGATATACTAGTCTCCGGTAGTTAGGTACTAGCTATTTAAGATACGTAGTAATAGACGTAGCGTAAGGTCTCGACGCCTTATATCCTTATCTAACTAATTGCTCTTCGGGTTACTAGCGATATTAAATCTAGATAGACAACTCTTCGGCCCTAGTAGCAATAATAGTAGTCCCGATACTAGTAGCGTAGCTAACGCTAACGCTAGATCTAGAGTGCTATCTAGTACTATAGTTAGCTGCTAGTCGGATCTATCTAGTTAACGATAGTTACTATTAGCACTATTCCTAGGTAGGTCTGCGTTCTTATTAGCTATACTCGCTAGACCTCGCGTATACGATCTATAAGGCTTGTCCTTATTAGGAATAATTAATAGAAGATATCTAGTATATACTATTATGCGCGCTTAAGTCGGCTCTCTTAGAATAATAGAGATATAGTTAGAACCCGCTTTAATACGTCTCTAGTTATTATCGAGATACTATAGAAAGAACTAGATAAAGTATAACCTACTGCCGGCTATGCGACCTATATAGCCTACCTTCTAGTATATATCGTCGATGTCGTTTAAGATAGGAGCCTTCTAAAGGATGCACTACTTAATATTATTAATATTGTAGCTAGTAGCTATTATAGGCGTGCTGCATATAATTTAAATTAAGGAGTCGGGCTTCTTATATTCGTAGTACCGACGGTCCTTATTATACTTAGTAATATAGCTAGTATAAAAGGATACGACCTTAGTAATATCTAGCTATAGGTTATTGCTACCCTATTAGTAGCGCTTAGTCTCGTCTATATATTTACTCGACTCTTCTACTAACTAGCTCTAGATAGTATATATTATATAGTCGATACCCTTTCGCCTATCTTCGAAGATTAGCGTCTTCTTAATATTCTCTAGTATAGTAGCTATAGTTTCCGGATCGAAGGCTTTATTAAGAACGAAGTATAATATATCGTAGTTGCTAAGTATATTATTAAGTATAGGCACGGTAATATAGGTAATATTAGGCCGATCGATAGTAGCCTATACGACTTCTATTGCAAATGCCTAGTCGCTAACTAGACGGAAGCTAGCGTACTTTAGAGTATAGTCCTTAGTAGCCTTAGACGCTATTATAGTAGCACTAAGGCAGATATAGTCGCTATATAAGAAGTTGCGGCCGGTATTAATTATAGCGTAGTTAGGCCTAAACTTCTCGGCCTATTTAGCCGCTAAGTAAGCCTTATTAATTACTATTAAGCCGCATTAGTTACGCTACTTCTTTATAAATTAACGGAAGTCGTCTAAGCAGAACTGCTCTAGTCTAAGAAAGATTAGGCTATACTCGCCTTTGCGGACTCTCTTTATTAACTCTAGATCCTTAGCCTTTATCTCTATAGTAATAAGATAGGTCTTAACTTAATCCTTTATATTAGCAACCTAGGTAGCGCGCTTAATATTACGCATCTATTCCTCTCTAATACGACTAAGCGGGATTAGGTTAATTACGATTAGACCTATAAGGAAGTAAAAGCCGTAGTATATAGCGCTCTTGCTTATACCTATACGAGTAATAGCTAGGATATCCTTCTATATATAGATTAGTAGGTATAGGACGTCGACCTAGAAATTACGCGGGCTATATAACGAGTTTAGATCGAATAGCTATAGCACGTATATTATTACTTAACGAATAATATCCTATTAGATCTTAGTTATTCCCTTTTTGTTATAAACCCCTATATCCTATACTAGTATCTAGATCTACTAGATCGTTATAAGATAAATGCTATAAATGCGGTCTTAGAAGTATTCTATCTATATTATAGCGGATACGGAGTCTTTAGGCAGTTTAATAGCTCGAGCTTCTATCTATAGCGGAGGTGCTCGAGTTAGAGTTAGTCGATTGCTACGTACGAGTTAATCGATAGTTATAGTAGTAGTAGTTTCTACGTTAGCTTTTGCGTTAGCTTCTATAGTAGTTTTAGTAGTATCGATATCGAAGAGCGTATTAGCCTTTCTTCTCTATTTGCGTTTATTAGCGTAGACGCGGTAATAAGTACTACCTTATAGTTCTTCTCGCTAATACCTATTTCTCTAGCTTATAGTAATAGCGACTATAGCTACCGACTATCGATAGTAATAATATACGCCTTCGTTAGTAGTCGAGTTATATTAGATAGAAGGAGAAGGATTCTAAAAGAACCGCACTAAAATAGGGAGAGTGCTAGAGTATTTACTATATAGGTATAGGTATAGATATCGGCACGGCAAGGTATAGTAAATATAACTACGCTAATAAATAGTTATTAGCTTAGTCGAACTAAGCGACTACGCGTAAAACCGGTTATTAGCGTAGTTAGTACGTATATTTACTATCGTAGATATATCCGCGATTTACTATTAATAAGGTTACCTAATACTATATAACTCGAGGCAGTTTACCGATAGAAGGCTACCGTCGAATATTAAATACCGAATATCTAAGTAATAGACGGCAATACCGTTAGTAGAAGAAACGTTAAAGTTATAAATAGTAATACTATCGGTAGGAGAATAGCCTCTTAACTTAACGCATTCCTAAGGCTATAATCGATTAACTAATTATATAATAGGAAAAGGCGCTAACTCTCGTAGGTAATTTAAAGACAACTGCAATCGATAGTACTACCTCTGCCTCTTTCTCTACCTATTCTGCGATATCTTATTAGCTAGTAGCTACTAAGCCGATCTTTTAGCAACTTTACTTTATCTACCTAAGCTATTATCGCTACTATTATTACTACTTACTACCTATTTATAGCACCGTTATACCCTACTATTATCGCCTATATAAACTAACTCTTATATACTATTTAAAATTATAGCGCCTCTGCTAATAGCAAGCTAGCTTAGTATCCGAGAAGCGTCGGTAGAGGGAGACGTCCCTTATAATTAAGCTAGTATACTAGTTCGAACCGCATTACCGTCGTATATTATAACTTCTAGTAGCCTATACGGTATTCGAGTATTAGCTTTTCGGGTATTAGCTTATTATTTAGGTGTCGGCTCTACTTTGTTTATATATAAGTTCTATTTAATATTATATACGGGATACGAAAGTATTTAGTATAATATCTTAGACGCGTTGCAAATGCAAATTTCTCTCTCTTATTCGATCCGGTCCCTAGTTGTCTTCTCTAGTAGCTTATAAGCGCTATAGAATAAGTATATCGGATCTATTAGGCTCTTAATTTAATTATAATAACAACTACTATAATTCGATAGCTTTAGTTAGTTTAGTAGCATTTAACCTTTATTCTAAAGAGTTATTATTCGGACTTAATAAACTAGCTTAGAAGAAGTTATATAGTAGTAATAAGGGGCTTATACTAGTATAATCCTAGGGGGTGCGAATAATATCCTAGCTTTATTCTCTAGAAGCCGTAATAGCTCGTACCTACTCTAAGTAAGTTATAGTAGATATAATCGGGCGTATTTAACTTTTTGCGCTTTGCGCTATTATTATTATTATTACTTATTATTATTGTCCGTATTATCTAACTTCTTTTTATAGGGCTACGTACTATATTATTCGCGTCGCATTATAAGTAAAGGCATTATATACTACTATATTATTTTGTACGTGCTATTACTTAGTAAATGCGTACCTTTATATACGTACTAGGGTAAACGCGCGCTTTCGCATAATACTATAGTTGCTATTTCTACTATTATTAACCTCTACCTTTACCTTAACTTCTACTAAACTACTATATAGATACGCGTATATATCTAATACCTAGTATACCTAGCACTATATCTAAAGACCCGCTATAGATAGACTTAACGAAGAAACTATAGGTTACGTATAGTAGTTATAGTAGTCGCGGTAGTCGCGAGAGTTATAGTAGCTAGCGCGGCGGCATAGCACTATCTTCTACTTGCGGCGACGCTAATCCTTCCTCTAGCTACGGCGGTAATATACTATTCCGTAGCGGCAATCTCTTCTTATTCTTAACCTTAGCTCGTAGCGGTACTAACCTAACTTATAGCGGCGGCGGCGCTAACCTAGCTTATAGCAGCAATACCCTAGCTTATAGAAATAATTATAGCGGAAATACTCTAGCTTATAGTAGTTAAGGTAGCCGCGGCCGTAGCTAACCGATAACTATATAGTAATAAGCAGCCGAATACTCTAGATAAGGTATTAACCTCGAGCCTCTACGCACTACTATTATAGAATATATTCGAACCTACTCTAGTATAATTAAAGAGAGAGAATACCTTAAGCCTAGCTAGCTAACTTCGACTCTACTACCGAGACTACTACTACGTACGTATACCTTTACGCCTAGCTATATACTAGTACTATTTACGCCGTAGCACCTATAAATAGATAACCGCCCTATCTTCTCTATTTAAGCCTAGCGCGATAGTCTAGGATTTAGTATACTATAAGATAGTTAATCGGTTGCGCCGTCGCTAGCTTAGCTACTAGAGCTACGTTCTCGATTTAGCTCTTCTCTAAATAGCTCCCTACTAGATAGCATACCTATTAGACGTACTAATAATCCTCGGTATAATAATACGTATAGCGTAGTAGCTACGCGGTTTAGTATAATACTAGTCCTACCTTTATATTCTACTAGTAATAGACCTATTAGCGGCAGTAATAATAGAGCTAGTACTAGTAGTAGTAGTATTAGTATTAGTATTAGCGGCAGTAGCGGCAGCGATACCTAGATGCGTAGCTCTCTACCTTAAGGCGGCTTTAATACTCTATTATATCGTAATAGCGTATCCGATTATAAAGGTATAGATTAGAACGATAACTACGAATCTCTAGTCTCTCTATCGATTAATCGTCGCTAACCTAGTAGTAGTCTATAAGCCGGCGGTATAGGCAACTCGCTCTTTAGTAGCCTTCGAGATAGCGCGCGTCTATCGAACCTCTTCGATCGCCTACTTAGCAGTTCTTTAAATAACTCCTTTAATTATCTACTTAGTAGTCCTTCGAATAACCTATTTAATCGCCTACCTAGTAGCTCTCCGAACCCTCTTAATTAATCGACCGGCAGCTTTATAAACGACTTCTTCGAACGCCTTCCTACTCGTAGTATATAGACCTTCGGTCGTAGCGGTACTATTCTAGCTATACTAAGCGTCGATAGTCGTTCTTACGTAAGTATAACTAGCGTAGGCACTAGCTATAGCGGGTATAAAGAAGAATACGCAGAAGGATTTAAGTAAGGATATTCGACTTATCTAAGTACTAAGGATACTACTACTAGATAGGCTAAGAATAAAAGGCAGCTAGCCTATAGGTAGCAAAGATAAGACACCTCGAAAGATAGGTATAACGGCACCGAATAAGGGCACTAGTTAATATACTAACGTTATAGCCCCTTTACTAAGTAGTCTAATAAAGTAGGAGTAATAGAATAAGGCATCTCGGAATACTAAGAGTACCTATATTCGAGCCGATTAGACGCACTAATTCTATATACTAGCTAATAGTAAGAAGTGCCTTAACTATATACGATCTAGCAAGGTTTATATATCTAGCGGCAAAGACTAGAGCAACGACCGTATTCTTAATAGTAAATATAGTACTTATATACGTCGTAAGGCCGAGTATATTTAGCGCTAGCCTTGCCTATATACGATTAAGGACTACCGTTTAGGTCTAGGTAGTAGTCGTAGTAGTTATAGTAGAGGTCGTAGTAGAGGTAGAGGTAGAGAAGGTTTTAGTAGAACGGGTGCTACTAGTAGCCTTATCGCTACTACGTAGATAAGATAATAATAGAACGATAGAAATCTAGGTATAGCTTAGCTAATTAAACTCTAGAGAAAGGCATTAGATTATTAATAGAATATAGAGACTACTATAATTAACGAACTAGTACTAGGCGCTTCTAATAGGTATATATAGTCCTACTAAAAGTATACTTATTATATTATTTGTTTTAATAGTTATCTTATCTCGTAGGTATTACCCTTTCTTATTACTACGACTTCCGTACGACCGCTCTTAAAACTAGTTATTAGTATAGTCGGTAACGACGACTATACTTAAAATTAGTTCTTAGCGTAGTTACGCGGAAGTCGTAGCTTCTCTACTTCTCCGCTCTCTATAGCTTTACTATCGCGACTATACTAATAACTAGTTTTAAGAGTAGTTAATAGCTCCGAATACGCTAATAATAAGTACCTAGTATAATCGTACTATACTATAACTACGGAAGATTATAGCTCTACCTAAGGTATACTACCGTACTATAATATAATACGTTTACTACTACTAGCTACTACTACCGGCCTACTATAACTACGATATTATTAAGCGTACGATATTATTTAGTAGAATATAGCGCCGAGATTACCTAAGCTCTAGCTAGCTAATTTCCTTATAGCTAAACTTAGTGCAGTTATTAAATAAAAGTAGCAGACTCTAAATAGAATTAAGCTAGATCTAGAGATATAGAGCTAAGAGTCTTATATCCTATAGAGGTCTTATATAATATTCGGACACTTATTAAAAGTACTAAATTATATCCTATAGAGGTCTTATATAATATTCGGATACTTATTAAAGGCACTAAAGGACACTTAGATACTTATTAGAAGCACTAAATTACTTCGAACCCTAGTACGTAATACTTAGAAAAGGTATAGAATAACCGAAGACCTACTATAGCGAAGCATTCGGCTGCTTAGAAGCTATAAATAGCGCCGATTAAGAAGGATAATAGCCGAGTTCTCTAACCCTACGAGCCGTTAGTAGTAACCTTATCTAACTAGAGAAATTTACTATAGTTAGTACTCTATTTAGACCTATAGACGATTTAGTATAGTTATATATTAACGAAATTAAGTATTATACTGCCGTAGTCTAATAGACTAGCAGATAGTTTCGTATAGTTATATATTAACGAAACCGAGTATTATACTACCGTAGCTCGTAGTTCTATAAATATTAATAACGAGAGTATTAGGAAGCCTATCGCGGCATTCTAGGCTAGAGGTTAGAATAGGTCCTATAAATTAGGTTAGTTCCGGGTTTAGGTCGGTTCTTAGGGGACCTAGACCTAGACTTAAGTAGCCGGGTCTTCGGACCCGACCCGAATCGAGTTAAGTCGGGTCTTATAGTCGCTAGTTCTAGGATAGGTCCTAACTCTAGACCTAACTAAAACCGTTAGGTCTATAGAAAAACAAGTTATAATCGGGAATATTACTAATAGAATCGATAGAGAGTGCAATTCTATATATAGTAAAATATATAAGTATAAAGAATAAGTCGGTACTTGTAAAAGATCTAGATTAAGGATATGTATATAAGGTATTTTAAATGCATATGCCGACTATAGCTGCTAACTACCGTTGCTAACTATACTATATAGAGTATTAAGGCTAGTGCGTACCGCTTAGCTTTCGCAAAAATAACTCCTTTTGCTTACGTGCACTCTTATAAGTATATTTCGGAGCTATAGGTTCCTCGTTATCGCTAATTGCTTCGAACCTCCTCTAACTTAATATTGCCTCGTAATCTGCCTAAACCTAATGCTACTATACGTTAACTTTAGGTACTAAAGGCTAGAACGTACTTAATATTAGCGGCGCCTCCTTTACTAGAGCATCTCGAGCTTGCTGCTGCTTATTACGCTCTTAAGAGCGATAGTATATAATATTACTAAACGTCGAAGGGTCGTATAATCGATTATAGCGGCTCTAGTACTTTACTATACTAAAGTCTCGCTTATAACCTATACTAGCTGCTAGTATATATAGGAAGTCGCGTACTATAAGTATATATACGGGATACTCTAATACGATAAGTTTCTAGAAGCGTAGTAGATGCTCGATAGAATAAGCGTTTAAGTCTTTAAACCTTATATATTAATAGCGCGTAACTTTATCTAGTTTAGTAGAAGATCGAACGATAGAAGACGTTAGCTATAGAGTATTAGTAGAGTTAGAGTCGTTATCGTTAGATATAGAACGCATACCTATAGCGAAGGAGGTAGTAGAGCGGCGTAAGGGCTATTAAGACTTAGCCCTAGTCGTAGCCGCTATAGGTTTATATTACGTATATTTAAGGCGGAATTTAGACTAGTAGTAGTTCTTAAATAACGAGTCTAGCCCTTTATCGGAAAAGGCGTCCTAACTTTAAAAATTACGTTTTATTACTAGATTAAGTAAGATTGCAATGCTATATATATCGCTAAAACGGTTCTAGGTAGTAGTATAGTACTTAACGAGTTTCGTAAACGCAGCCTATAGCGCGGCGTAGATCTCTTACTACTACGGCTTAGTTTTATATTTTAATTTCTCGTCCGCAATATCGAGGATATCGAAGAGAGTATTATAGTACCTAAGGATAAGGTATATAGTTAGGCCTTTAGTAGTGCCGATTATAGTTATAGCTTCCGCGAATAGTAGCGTAAGGTCGATAATATATTTAATTCTTTTCTACTCCGTATAACCTAGGCTTAATTTAGGCTAGCTTTAATTCTCGATAAACTTATTAATAATATCTTATAGTCGTAAGTAGTAGATAAGCATAATCGTAGTAGAGCTCTAGCGGGTCTTTATATCTTATATTAGTCGTAGTAGTCGTATAGCGGGGACTTTCTTCTATCGCTTATACTACTTCGGATATAGTAAAGGATCCTATAATCGATCTCGTTATAACTGCATAAATGCCTCGTAACGTTATATACTAGAGTTAACCTTTATAGTTAGCTTACGGACCTATCTTAAGCGTATAAGCTTTTGCTAACTATATATAACGACTATACTAGGCTATATAACTTTCCGAGCGAAGGATAGTCGAATAGTACCTTTAGAAGAATAGCTAGAATCCTAATATCGCCCTACGTTATTAGGCCTAGTTTAATCCGGTTAAGCGCGCGTATATTAGCCTCCTCTTCCTATCTTTCCTATAGCTTATTCTTAGGGTTAATCTTTAGAGCGGTAAAGAAATCTTTTAACAATAGTTAAATAATATATGCAAAGTATAGAAACCGTTCCGGACGAGAAATCTCTATCTCCTCGGACTCTAGTAGTAGAAGAGGGAGATCGTATATTAATACTAATAGTTTTACGATACGCGTACGTTATTAGAAGTAGATATCGATAG
The DNA here is from genome assembly GCA_023512815.1 of Cercospora zeae-maydis. Lineage (NCBI taxonomy): Eukaryota > Fungi > Ascomycota > Dothideomycetes > Mycosphaerellales > Mycosphaerellaceae > Cercospora > Cercospora zeae-maydis. The sequence goes on along the minus strand of JAKLWY010000001.1, from coordinate 3,737,046 downwards.
CTTATATACTTTAATATATTAGCTAAGTACTTAATACGGGGGGGGGCTTAAGTATATATAGCAGCATAAAGAGTATTATTATTCGTAGTATTATCTATAGTAAGAGCTATAAGTCTTTTATATATATTAAATTAGGTAAGGGTATCGTAGAGTATATTAGCGAGATAATTACCGGTATAGGAGCCTATAATATAAGGGAAGGCTAGTATTGCCTTATACTAGCTCTATCGATTATTAATCTAATAGCATCTAATAGTAAGAAAGAATGCTCGTAAGGTACTAGCGTACTACCCGTTAAGCGCAACTGCTACGCGGAAAGTACTAGTAAGCTATTCTTTAAGCTTCTATTCGGACTAAGCGATAGCGTCCTAAATATACGTCTTTATAGTACCTACGCTCTTAAAATTAATAGTACCGACTTTCTCTACGAGGTACTTATAAGTATATCGGATAGTAGGGCTTTCGAAGAAGTTTAAAGGCAAGCCGAGCTTAGAAACTATTAAGCTATATAACTCCGGGAACTTAGAGCGATAGCAATAATCGGTTCTAGTATAACCTTTCTTCTATTAATCCTATATAAAGGTAGCGTTAGCTTATATAAGTTCCGTATATAGTTCGTAATATTCGCGCTATAAAAAGCGGGTCTATAGTATAGTCGGCATCTATAGTTAGCATCTATAGTCGGCTTACCTAGCTAGTATAGGGTACGTAAATACTTATAGCTCTTACCCTTATAGCACTAATTATCTCTATTATCGTTCCTCTCTTATAAGTAGTTTATTAGCAGTCTATAGAGTATAGATACTTCGCTAATGCCCTAGTCCCGTCTCCTAGTCCTAGATGCTTAAGTACTAAATCGCATCTAATATATACGACTTTCGGCTCTATAGAATTGCAGTTAATACCCTTTTAGAAGAACTTCTAAGACTATAAAGTTCGCTAATTTAAATTCTACTTTATAGGGTTTATTAACGTCCTTCTATACTTCTATTAATGTCTCGCAGTCTCTATCTACTAGCGCTAGTTATAAAAAGCCTCGAAAGCTTTGCTATAGGTTAGTCGCTATATCTATATATTATTAATCTTGTCTTAGGATTTATAACTAGTCGGTAGCTCGGTAAGAGTAGCTAGAGGTAGCGTTCGATCTTTATCGGCTCTAGAACGACTAGAAGAGCTAGTAATCGCCCGGCGTGCTCGTTAACGATTAACGATAGACTTAATAGAGCTAGAGTCTACGAAGGACGACGATTATAATACTAGTAACGACTATTAACGCTCGCAAAGGCGAGCACTAGACCGTCTAGAGGAAGGTAGTATAGTACCTATTGCAGCTCTTAAGGGTATAATCGGCGGTATTATAGATAGTATAGCTTTAAGAATAGTATTAGTATAAAACGGAGGACCGTAAAAATAGAGAGAATAGTATAGTTATGCATAAGATAGGACTAAGCGATAGTAAGGGTAAATTAGCTTTTTATTGCGTATACTAGCTACGGACCCCTAGAAAAAGACCTATAAGCGATTATATTAGCCTTTCTATAGTATAAATTAGGCTTTTAACTTATTCTTCTCGATTTTGCCGGCTGCTATATAATATAGCCTCTCTATCTCCTAAAAGCGGGCAGGAAAGTTATCTACGATATATAGCTTATTCTTACCCTTATATAGCAGCTAGGTAAGAATATCTTAAAAGCTAGCTCCGCTATCGTAGCCTTTATCGATAATAGCATCTAGAACGATGCTGCGGTATTTACTCTTATCTATATTAAACGGCCGAGCATAGACCTCGAAGGCTAGCTTATTTAGCCGCGGCGTAGTATTAGTAATAGGAATATAGAACCTATTACTAAACTAATCGTAGTTAGCTAGAATAAGCTAGTCTAGTCTAGGCATACGAGTTATATTAGGGAGCTTAAACGCCTTATCTTATTTCTTAGTTCTCTAGAATATATAGTTACGAAAGATAGTACGGTAATATTAGAGGAAAATCTCTATAGCTATAGGCGGGCGGCTATCCCTAATAAGCTCCTATTAATAGTTAGCGTATAGTCGGCAGACGTAGTTAGCAACGCCTTATCTATACCTTTCGGGCCGAGACTAAAGTCCGTAGGATTTATATTAGCCTTAAGTATAGCTCCTTAAACTAGCGTATTATATATTTCTCGTTCGACTTAAGCTAGCGGTATATTTTCTACTAAACTTATTAGTTGCTATAAGCGTTTAGTATTAATACGTTAACTTACCTCTACTTCTATATTATCCTATATGTATTTCCGCGTATTGCCTTTTCTATACTAAAGTACTAGATTTACCCTCTACCCGCTAGAACTTAGTCGCTCTTTTAATAACTTAGCTAGGAACTCTATCTAGCTATTATACTTCCCTAGAAGAATAATCGCCTGCACTTTATTCTTAAATTGCCGTATAGCTTTATACTAGAAGCTATAAGTTATATAGCTATCTTATATAGCCTACTTGTTTTAGGTAGCTCTTATTACGCCTACCGCCTTACGGTCGTTACTTTAGGTAGGGAGCTAGTACTACTTAAACTACTTCGAATTTAGTTTAGAGTCTAGAATTAAATGCTACTACTAGTCTTCTAAATCTTTATAATTAGTAGGTAGATTATAGTATAGTACGCGCGCCTCTTTCGAGTCTCTACTATTACCTAGTTCGTAGTAGAAGGACTCTAGATCTTCTTTAGCCGCCTTTTTAGTAGGTACGTTATAGGCTACCTTTAACTCTTTATCCTTACTATAACCTATTAGTATTGCCGACTATAAACGCTAACTACGGGATTATTAACTTACGCTCTCTAATCGTATTTAGCGTAGTACGCCTTTCTTTAAGTCTTAATCTATAGCTTTTATTCCCCGGAAGATAGGCTAGCCTACTAAGTATACTCGCTAATCTGCTTCTTCTTATATCTAGCAAACGCTATATTTCTAGCCTTACGATGCTTATCTACCGCTTTTTCTTCTACTAATATATCCGCGCGTCGGCTGCGCTTATAGAGAGTATTAGGGTTAGTAGAGTAGTTAGCTATATCTTTCTTAGTACTACCTAGACGCGCTATAAGTCCGCTACTAGTAGGCGTATTAATATTATTACTATTAATATAAGCGCGTTTAGAAGTATCGTTAGTTATCTCCTTACTTATCGCGTATTGCTTCTTAGGCGCTATAGTCGTAGATATATCGGAAATATATTGCCTTTAATGCAAATACTATCGTAAGCTATAAATTTAATACGCGTATAATTATTATTAATAGAATAGTAGTAGCGGTAATAGCGGCGTAGGTAGCGCTAAATGCGATAGTCGGTAATATTATAGAAGCTAGCTATAACGAATTCGGGAGTTTACTAGCGTAAAGTCTTAGTACTAGCTTCTGCCGCTCTACTATAACCCCGGATTTCTCTACCTATAATTTCGTAGTTGGCAATAGTAGTCGGCAGTATTAATACTATACTAGATAGAACCTATATATTCCCTCTTATATTATTAACTTCCTAGGCGAGTAGGCCGTTATATAGCTTTCTCTTCTCCTATACTTCCGCTACTTATTATATAACCTACTACTAATAATAATCTCGACTACTATTTACGACCTTTTTACCTTTCTTAACTGCTAACGCTAATACTACGAAGCATCTTAACCCCTAATTTAATAGCGCTAGTACTATTATAATAGCCTCTAGCAGGCTAGAACGCTTAGTAGAAGCGCTACGCTTGCTAAGTTCTAGTAATAGTATGCTTAGAAAGTAGCGTAGAAAGCAAGAATTAGCTATTCTCTACTGCTATATAGCAACTCTACTACTAACTAGCCCTTTAGCGACTCTAAACGCTTATAAGAACTACTACGCTTACTAGATTCTAGTAATAGCATACTCGGAAAGTAGCGTAGAAAGCAAGAATTAGCTATCCTCTACCGCTATATAGCAACTCTACTACTAACTAGCCCTCTAGTAACTCTAAACGCTTATAAGAACTACTACGCCTACTAGATTCCGGCAATAGCATCTCGGAAAGTAGCGTAGAAAGCGAGAAGAATTAGCTATCCTCTACCGCTGCGTAGCAACTCTACTACTAACTAGCCCTCTAGCGACTCTAAACGCTTATAAGAACTGCTATAGCTTATATCTGCTAGACTTCGGTAATAGTATACTTAGAAAGCAGCGTAGAAAGCGAGAAGAATTAGCTATTCTCTACTACTACGTAGCAACTCTACTACTAACTAGCCCTCTAGCGACTCTAAACGCTTATAAGAACCGCTACGCTTACTAAATTCTAGTAATAGTATACTTAGAAAGTAGCGTAGAAAGCGAGAAGAATTAGCTATCCCCGCCGTATAGCAACTCTATGTCACGGGCGGTATAGGGACGGAAGGTAGGTATAGTCGCTAGCGGTTCGGATACAGATGCTACGGACAGAGTACAGTACTCGGTCTACCGTATAGGTAGCCTTAAACGACAGGACGTAGCTCAAAGGAAGGAAGCCTCTCCCTTAAGCGTAGGCAGAAGAAACTCTTCCCCATAGGTCACCTAACCTATAGGGGACACGTAAGCCGTAGGCCCTCGGGGCGGCCCTGCCGTACGGGTCACGTGTCCACTACTACCTAGCAACCCGTTGGGTGCATACGGGCTGGTAGTTACGGGCCTAGCCCGTGACAGTACCCCCCCTTCTAGCGTAAAGTCCTCCGTGACTTCTCCTCGGTATAGGTACGCATAGTAGGGAGGTGCAAAAGGATAAGGCGGAGCGGGGTGCAAAACGACCCGCCCCCTTGTCGGGGGCTTAGCCAGCGCCATTTGTGCGACCCTTAGGTTCGTCCGTACTCGCCGCATAACTGCGTCTTCGGGACTACTTCTGTAGGTATGGCGCTGGGGCATTACACTCATCGTCGTGCCGATACTTAAATTAGCAGTCTCGGATGCGGAGAACCCTGCTCCCTCTACGCGGCGCACCGAAGTGTCCGGTCCGTAGAGGGCCCTCAATACAACAAAGCCTCCAGGTGGACGTGTCTCAGGCCCACCCTTCTCTGGCTCCATTGGTCAGCTGCATGACTCAGCAGGAAATCAGATCTGTTATAACTCCAAAAATTGGGGGGCAGCCTCCTTGGCCCAGTGGTAAGGCGGCTCGGCGTTGGGGCGGGAAGGTCAGCGGTTCGAATCCCACCCGGGGCAGCGGCGAAAATGTCGGTTTGCGGTAGCAGCGACGTCGTAGGCGGAGCGGAGGGTGCCAAGACGCTAGCGGCGGGGTCACGTGATTTTTCCGGGGCCCGTAGGGGCGTACGGCGGTAGCTATACTGGCATTCGAGGGGGGCCGGTTTTAGCGGGTATCTCCGGTGGAAATTGCGGACGAGGTGCGGGACGTCCTCTATTATCGTCTCGGCTGGTTCGGTCGTAGGTACGTCGTAGCCTTTCCACTTAACTACGTAACGGAGGCGCTCCCGGCCTCCGGGGCCCCTACGGTCGGTTTTCGAGTCGATAATATCTTCGACTTCCCACTCGTCGACTCCGTCTACCTCGACTGGTGGCGGCGGTTCTGCGCGTTGATTCGGGTACGGGTCCTCTGCGGCGGGCGTAAGGAGGTCGTTGTTAAATACCGGGTGTAGCTTAACGGTCGGCGGCAGTTCTAAGCGGCAGGTGTACGGCTTTACTTCGAGGACTGTAAACGGGCCTAGGTTCTTCCAGTCGAGCTTCTTAGTTGGGCGGAGCGTCTTAATATTCCGGGCGTCTAGCCAGACTTTCTGGCCGACGGTAAACGTATACGACGGACTGCGGTGCCTGTTTGCAGCGTCTTCGTAGCGGGACTGGGCTAGGCTAGTCTCAGCCTTTAGGAAGTCGGTAATTGCTCTCATATCCTCGACGAAGGACTCTGCATCGCGGCTAGCCGGCGGGTCGGTACTAGACTGCAGAACCTCCGTGCCTAGGAGCGGTTGGTAGCCGTAAGTAGCTAGGAACGGAGAGAGGCCAGTAGTTTCAGAGAACATAGAGTTTGCGGAGAATTCTGCTAGCGGGAGCCACTCTACCCAGTCGTCTTGTAGGTAGGATACGTAGGCGCGGAGGTGCTGTTCTAAAACAGCGTTTATCCGTTCGGTCTGACCGTCGGTTTGCGGGTGGTAGGAGGTCGAAGGGGAGCACTTAATCTTAAGCCTCTGTGTAAGGTGCTTCCAGAAGTCGGACATAAACTTAGCGTCTCGGTCGGATACGATATCTAGCGGTTTACCGTGTAATCGGAATATGTTCCTAACGAATAGGCGGGCGATTTCCTCGGCTCCGTCGGTCGTAAAGCAGGGGACGTAGTGGCGTAGTTTAGTAAGGCGGTCTACGATAACGAAGATAGCGTCGTACCCGTCGGACTTCGGCAGGTGCGTAATAAAGTCCATCGAAATATAGTCCCAAGCGCGGGTCGGGGTCGGCAACGGCTGTAGTAATCCGCGGTGTCTCTGTCTGCTCGGCTTAATCCTACTGCAAGTATAGCAGTTCTGGACCCAACGGCGGACATAGGCGCTAAGGCCCCTCCAGTAATAGCTACGCGAGACTATCTGATAGGTCTTCGCTCTCCCAGGGTGTCCTGCGGCCGGGATCTCGTGACAGAGGCGGAGTACCTGGTTATATATCTCCTCGTCGTTCGGGATATATAGGCGGTTCCGGTAGAAGAGACGGTTATCCCTTATCGTACATTGGGATAGTTGGATTAGCGGGTGGCGGTTCTTGCCTTTACGGAGAGCGTCTAGGATCTCTTGCAGAGTCTCGTCGGTAGGATAAGCGCGGTCTAGAAGGGCGTGCAGTTCTTCGGGGATCTGGACAGCTATCGTTTCTTCGGAAGGTTGCTCTCGCGTTTCTTGTCCTCTTCTACGAATAGGGAATACGTAGAGTTGTTGTTCCTCCTCGGGTAGGAACCGGATAGATATAGTTTCTGAGAACGAGACCTTCTTCTTTAACGGGGTTTTCGGCGGCGGCTGGGGTGCTTCTAAGGCAGGGTCTGGCAGGTTCTCGCGTTTTAAAACTACTTGGCTCTGGTGGCGGAGGCGCTCATCTCCCTCTTTAGGCAGATCACCTGACCTCCTGGTTAGGGAGTCCGGTTTTTGGCCTAGCTTGCCCGGTCGGTATACGATTTTAAAACGGAACCGTGATAGGAACTCGGACCAGCGGGCTTGGCGACGATTAAGCTGCTTCGTCGTCGTAAAGTACTCTAGGTTTTTGTGGTCGGACAGTACTTTAATCGGGTGTTCGGCTCCTTCTAGCTCGGGACGCCATTCCTCGAAACAGCGGATAATTGCTAATAGTTCCTTATCGTATATCTCGTAGTTACACTCAGCGGGGGAGTGTTTCCGGGAGAAGAAGGCAACTGGACGTAATACCCCTTCGTTATCGTACTGGGAGAGTATGCCGGCAGAGACGAAGTCGGAGGCATCGGTTTCAACGACTACTTCTTTAGTCCAGTCGAACGGTGCTAGGATAGGACCATCTACAAACGCGTCCTTAAGGCGGCGGAAGGCGGAGTCGCAGTTAGTAGACCAGGAGAACGGGGTATCCTTACGGGTTAGTTTCGTAAGCGGTTGACAGATTTCAGAGAATCCTCGGATAAAACGGCGGTAGAAGTTCGCGAAGCCTAGGTAGGATTGTACGTCGGTTATATTCTTAGGCGTAGGCCAGTTGCGGATAGCCTGGACCTTATCGGGGTCCATACGGATGCCGTTACGGCCTACGATTATGCCTAAGAATCTCGTCTCCTCTTTAAAGAATTCGCATTTCGAAAGTTTAGCGTAGAGGCCCGCGTCTCTTAGCTTCTTTAGGATAGCTCGGAGGTGGTTCTCATGCTCTTCCCGGGTACGGCTATAGACTAGGATATCGTCGAGGTAAGCCGAACAGAACTGGTCTAGGTATTCGCGTAGTATGTCGTTAATAAACCTCTGGAAGGTTCCCGGGGCTCCGGTAAGTCCAAACGGCATAACTAAGCTCTCGTACAGTCCGAAACGGGTACGGAAGGCAGTAAGGTACTCTTGGCCAGGTTTCATCCTTATATTATTAAAGGCGGAGATAATATCGATCTTGGAGAAGTACCTCATTCCGTTTAAGTTGTTTAGCGTTTCGGTCGTAAGCGGCAGCGGGTAGCGGTCCTTTATAGTAAGCTCGTTAATCGCACGATAGTCTACGCAGAGCCGTAGGCCTCCTCCGGGTTTCTTAACGAATAGGACAGGTGAAGCAACAGGCGAGGAGCTAGGGCGGATAAACCCCTTATTTAGATTCTCTGTAAGCCACTCTTTTAGGGCTTGCAGTTCGTCGCGGGACATGCCGTAGAGGGGTCCGAATGGAGGTTCTTTGCCTTCTTTAAGCTTAATCTCGTGGTCGTACGGACGGTGTGGCGGTAGTTTATCAGCGAGCTTCGGGGAGAAGACGGAACTAAACTCCCTTAGACAGTCTGGCAGTTGGGATTCTAATTTGGCTTTTTCTTCCGCAGAGAAAACAGACAAGAGATCCTCGATAGTCGTATAGCAGAGGCGGTAACCTCGTCTCTGCATAGCTGGCGAGGCGTAGAATGCTGCGGTCCGGAAAGAGATCTGGTAGACTTGAGTTGTTCGGCGGGAGTCTTCCTTTATTCGGGGGAGGCGCTTCGTATACATTTGGACCGGTTCGGATATAGCGGGTACGGAGCAGTTCTTCCGGCAGTAGGTGCTTAAAAACGAAAGTGTAGAGCGGCTAGGACGGAGTTCCGGATCGTGGACCTCTAACCAAGGGTAGCCTAAGATAATAGGGCTCCCTCCTATGTCGGTAAGGCGGAAAACGACTCCTTCTTCTAGGTGGTCGCGGATACGGAGGTCGCAGCAGGTGCCGTAGCGTATAGTAAGCCCTCCGCTATTATCTTCGGCATCGAATGGGAGCATTACTACTTCTTTCTCCAGCAGTAGGATCTCGAGGCCTTGGGCCTTAGCCCATTGTAAATCCATCATTGCGTAGGCCTCCGAACCAGTGTCGACTAACGCGTAGTCGGAAATAACCTTATCTCCTATAGAGATAGTAAACGGGATCTTCGGGGAAGTCGACCGGTCGTATTTATACGGGACCGCGAGTCGGGAGATAGCAGAACGGGAGACACGGGCTACCTTAGGGGCGGGGTCGCGCGTTTCTAACGCCTGACCGCGGCTGTGGACAGGCGTACGCCGTTTTCCGTCGGCAGGGGAGAGAGGGACGTAGGTCTACTCTGCAACGGGGGTGACCGTCCCCTCTTAGGAGAGGGGGACCCCGGGTAGAGGAACGGGTAGCTGAATTTGCCCTACGGCGTTCGGCGTCGCGTTTCTGGACATGCGGGGGGCGGATATCGGGTTTTGGGCAGTCTCGAACAAAGTGTCCTAATTCTCCACATCGGTGACAGGAGAGAGGGTCCCTAGGAGCCCTCTTAGACCTATCGAGGTCCATAGGCTCTCCCTGGGGGGCAGTCTTAGCAGCGGTAGCGTACGACTTATCCTGCCGCGGCGACGGACGGTTCGGGGGTATAGAGGTACGGGGGTTTGGCACTGGGGGTGCTTGGTAGTAGTAACGGCGACGGTTCTCAAGGTCTTGCAGGTGCGCGGCGAGCTTAAGATAGTCCTGGGTCGGTGGAGGGCTGTGAACTAGCATCTGCTTAATTTCGTTCGAGCAGGCCTGTTCTAAGAGGGTAGATAGGGATTCTTCGGTCATCTCTGCTTCTAACCCTAGGCGTTGAAATTCGGCGAAGAAGGCCGCAAAGTCTTTACCCATCTGGCGGTAGCGGAAGAGCTCTGCGCGGGCGTTCTGGACACGATTAGGGTCTCCGTAAGCGTTGTCGAGGATCTGTAGTATATTCTCATAGTCCGGGAGTTGACAGACGCCGTTACGGATATACGGGAGGATCTGAGAGTACGGTACCCCCGAGAGCCGGCTAGTAACGTATGACATACGGGAGGCAGGGGTCGGAAAGCGGTCGCGGTTTACAGTTAGTTTTTCGTAAATCTGAGAGAGGAAGCGGCGAAGGTCCTTTCGATCTCCGGTAAACTCTTTCGGGTCGGGTAGCCTTTCGGATTGTCGAGTAGGCTGGGAAGGCGAGGCGGAGCGAGGCGTAGGCATTCCTAGAGAAGGATCTACGCTAACCTTAGCGGGAGAGTCGGCGGGGATAGATAGAGTAGGCGTCGATATAGTAGGTCCGGCAGGGCGGAGGGCTTTATCGGCTTCCCTCTGGGCCCTTATAGTCTGGTCGCGGTATTCGGCTTCCATCTCCTTATACTGGGCCTTTTGGAAGTCGATAACCGCGCGGAGTTGGCTGTTTTCGGCGCGGAGAGACTGGAGGTTGTCACGAACCTCAGCAGCCTGAATTTTCTCGCGGATAAGCTCGTGCGCCTGTTCCTCCTCTTTTATTCCGTAGCGGTCGATATACTGGTAGGCGCTCTGAAAGTAGGCGTACCAGGCGTCGGGGTGCGTAGTAACATGTTCGGCGAACTCTGCCTCTGTTTCCGGGAGGAGCGGTGGCAGAGGGCGGTCGGTAGCAGCCATACCTAATAGTAGGAGCTACGTAGTGTCACGGGCGGTATAGGGACGGAAGGTAGGTATAGTCGCTAGCGGTTCGGATACAGATGCTACGGACAGAGTACAGTACTCGGTCTACCGTATAGGTAGCCTTAAACGACAGGACGTAGCTCAAAGGAAGGAAGCCTCTCCCTTAAGCGTAGGCAGAAGAAACTCTTCCCCATAGGTCACCTAACCTATAGGGGACACGTAAGCCGTAGGCCCTCGGGGCGGCCCTGCCGTACGGGTCACGTGTCCACTACTACCTAGCAACCCGTTGGGTGCATACGGGCTGGTAGTTACGGGCCTAGCCCGTGACACTCTACTACTAACTAGGCTTCTAGCGACTCTAAACGCTTATAAGAACTGCTACGCCTGCTAGATTTCGGTAATAGTATGCTCGGAAAGCAGCGCAAAAAGTAAGAAGAATTAGCTATTCTCTACTACTACGTAGCAACTCTACTACTAGCTCTAGAGCGTTCTTACGCTATAACTCTATAGAAGCTACTATATCGATACTACTACTGCCGGCTCCTCGACTAGATAGTACCGCCTTAGAAGCTAAGTTTTAGAAGCAAAAGGCTACCTATAATAAAAAATTAAAGGCTAGTACTCTAACGACGGAGGAAGAAATTAAATTTATAAAAATTAGCGTATACCGCGATGCCTATTAGCAAAAGATTAATATAGATAGGCGTACTAACGAAGATTAGTCGCTAGAGCCTAATACTAAAAGTAGGCTCTTCGTCCGTAATACTAACTACTTCATACCGTATAGTATAGAGTCTAGTAATAATAAAGGCGGAGCGTCTTTTCCGTTTACTACCCGAACTAGATTAAGTGCTAAACGCAAAGCTACTATTAACGAGAATAACGACGCTACTATTAATAAGAATAACGACGCTACTTCTGCTATAGCTATAATATAGAATATAGCGAAGCCCTTTAAGTAGCCTACTTGCTAGTCGTTTATAGACGTCGATATTAATACTATCTTAAATAAGGCTAACGAGAGAAGAAAGAATAACGTAAAGAAGAGTAAGGCTATAAGTAAGCCTAGAGGGTACGTAAAGAAGTAAGACCTCTAGGCTTAAGCTAATCTTACTAATATTAAGAGCATATTTAGAATAAATATATTTAAGGATACTAAGAAGAACGCTAATCTTTATAACTAGCCGAACTTTAGCGGGACGAAGCGCAAAGCCGATATATTAAAGCAACTTATCGCCTTCGTACTATAGGAGAATCGCAAGACTGCTACTATAGATAAGCGCTTTCTTAACGAGGCTTATAAGTTATTTAACGGCACTAGCGCTATTAAAGCGAGTCTAGATAGTAATTAGCTTATTAAGGGGATAAGGTTAATATTAAAGTATTACTAAGTTCTTAGTACTACCTTTATATATAATTGCGAGACCGAGCTCTATAAGCGTAGGGGCGGTATTCTTATAGATAAGATAGACCTCGGGAAGACCGTTATAATACTTATAAATATCGTTAGTAGCAAGTTATCGAACCTATAGTAGAAATATACGCAAATTATAGCAATCTTTCTATTATATAATTTATAGAAGGCTGCGCTCTACTATAACTATGCATTTCTCTAGCTATAGTTTTATAGTTAGCGATTATAGTCGGTAGTAATTCTATAGTACTAGAAAGGATACGGTATAAACTATCGCTAGTACTATTACGTACTACGGTATTATAGAATAGTTCTTCTAGCAATATATCCTCGAAGATACGCTAAGGGAGCCTACGAATATACTATAGTAGGCGATTTGTCCTATCTAAGTATAACGGCATATAAGAGTATTATAGCAATAACGATAGCGGGAAAGCTAATATATATCCGAGATAGGCTAGCGTATCGGTAGCTGCGGGAGGCTAGGAGTATAGTATATATACTTAAAAAAGTTCTATAGCTACCCGGGCCGGGTATATCTCTACGTACGGCCTTAATTTCCGATACCCTTCGATGCCCTAATACTCTCGATTCTATCTATCTCCTTTTTTATCTAACCTCTAATAACCCTTATACTATCTCTTTTTCCTTCTATCTACGATACCTTCCTTTCTACTAGACAATTTAGATAGTAATTCCGACGGGCTAGTATTAAACTCTAGCCCGCCTTTAGGTCTTACTAATATATAGATTAGAGATTTATCTAGTCCTAGGGGGCTGCGACTAGGTGCTTTAAAATCGAATCTACGTCGACGTATATAGCTCCTAAAGGCTATAAGAACGGAGTCTTCTATATACCGTAAACTGCTAGCTCCGAGAAAAAGGATAATAGCTATAAAGACTATACTCTAACGGCCCTAATCTAGTATTATAAAAAGGCGGTTTAAGCTAGGAACGATAGCTCTCCGTAAGATTCGAAAGCTTTAGAAAACAACCGCGCTATATATTTAGAAGGTCCCGTTCTAATAACTAGTCCGCGAGATTATAATACGGTTTAGTAATAGCCTTTGCATCTAAGCGTTAGCGCTAGATTATCTCTAAAAGGCAGTAGAAGCTTTTCTTACTACTAAACTTAAGGTTTCTAATCTCCTAGCAATTTATATAAAGCGGGTTACTCTACTAGCGAAAGATATATATCTCTATAGTCGTTTACGACGTCGATTTATAAAGCAAGATAGAGGAGGCAAAACTAGTATAAGTTTATAATATTCTGCTAACTATAAGTGCTAACTACGTTTTCGTAGCCTATATCTCCTCCGGTACTAAAATTATATAGCGTTCTAGCGTTGCGGCTAAAGCTAGTACTAGTAAGCTTAAAGCTAGCGGAAGTTAGCCTATCTACTCTTACTATAATATTAACGCCGCTAGTACTACTACTACCCGTACTACTACTACTACCTTATCGGCGCCTTCGCTACGCCTATTACGTTATTGCCTCGCTTTAAAATACCCTTCTATTAAGTTGCGCAATTTCTATATAAAAGTTATAGTAGCGCGTACTATTTCTAGTCTCTAAGGCATATCGAGCGGTAAGAGAACTAGATACGGCGATCTAGACGCCCCTTAAGATAATAGCGCATACCCGCAACTATAGCTAGGTAGATTTAAGGATAGATACCCTCTCGCTAAATCCCTTAGCTCCGAGCCCTTTTACTAGCTAAGTATAGAGTATTAGATTAACCCTAATCTGCGTAAGTATAACGCTGTTTTTATACTCCTCGATATATACTAATACGTTTTTAGAAAATTTCGGAATAAATAGGTACTTTTAATTTAGCAGATAGGCGCTAGATATCGGCGGATAGGCGCTAGATATTAGCGGAGACTAGAACGATAATAACGATAATACTAAGAGCGAGAACGAGAGCGAGGACGATAAGGGTCTAGATCCTATTTCCGGCGTTAGTGCGACCGAAGAATAATATAGCGTAAAGGCGCTATAGAAGACTATTCCGGGACCGCCGCTAATTAGCGTTAAGACTCTAATAATAACCTAACCTAGCGGCAATAAGAAGAAGAAGAAGAGAGGCATTAATAGATAGAAACTCGCATAATTCTATGCCTATAATAAGAGAGCTAAGGAAGATGCCCGGAAGATACTAGTAGGAAAAGCTCCTAGAAAAGGTTCTATAAAAGGAGAATTAAATCGTATAGCTAAAGAAGGAGTTAAAAAGCCTTACTACTATAAGCTAGGTAGTAAGTTTTATAGTTAGTATCTATAGTCGGCATTACTAACGCTCCCCTTAGCTATCGCTCTCCGCAAAATCCGTAGATACTAGAAGACTACTAAGCTTCTCCTTTCTAAGTCCCCTTTCTACCGTCTAATCCGTAAGATTGCTTTAGGTTATAAGCCTAACTGCCGCTTCTAAGCTAGCGCTCTTAATGCTCTGCAAGAGTATACCGAAGCTACTATAGTATAGCTTTTTAAAAGTAAGTCCCTTAGTATTCGTCTACGTTATCCGTATACTTAAAATTATATTAGGCAGTAATCTAGCTGCCGTTTACGCTAATAGAGTTATAATTTAGAAGAAGGATATACTATTTATAAAGAGAATCCTAAGTAACTTTAGGGTTTATATTTTTAAGCCTAAATAACTTAGCGAGTACGAAGTTATTCTGCAAAATAGGCAGTATTATATCCTATAGTCGGCATATATAGCCGGCATAGATTCTCGATATATAGCGCAAAGTACGAATAAAAGCGTATAAATATTAAAATTGTCGAATTTTCTATCTTATTCTTATTTCTCTTTTTCTTACTATAACTACTTCTATAACTTACGATTAATAGCGACGATAATTTTTAGAGTTCTTAGCTATTTAGAATTCTTAGACCTAGGTATAGACCCGTTTAGAGACCTATTATAGACCCGTTAGAACCTAGACTTTTCTCTCCGGGTCCGGACCTAGGTAGGAACCGGTCTAGACCCGACCTAACTATATAGTTCTTCTAAACTTAGGTCTTAGACCTAACCCGGACCCGACCCGACCTATTCTAACCTCTATTCTAGGCTACTAGAAGCTATGTCTTAACTACTTAAGAAGATTATTAGTTATCTACTACTAGAGTTACTTATTAGCTATAGAGTATACGTTACTTTCCTAACTATAATAAGAATAATAGCAACGTAGGGAGGCCTCGCTAACTATATCTAAGGCTCTGCTATTAGCGATTAGCACTTATTAACTAGCGGCACCGAGTAATAAAACTCTGCTAGTGCCGTTATTAAATGCTTTATTATAGGGTAGTCTAACTAGCAAGTAAGTACCTACTATAAAATGCCTTTAACTCTAAGAACTAGAAAGAGACTAAGGAGCGGAGATGTTTAGTAGCTAATTCGAGCCTTATTAGCGTATTTCCGCTAGTTTAGCTAGCTAGCTAGCTAGGCTCCGCTAAGGGCATTTTCTCGATATAGTTACTAATCGATAACGCTTATAGTTATCGACATGCCGCTTATATTAAACCTATCCGCCTAGTACTACTAGGGTTAACGCCGGGTCGTTTTAGAACATTCGAGTTATCGACCTTACCGTTACTATAGTTAAAGGGGTAATTCTAAAGAATATAGCTATAGTATCGACTCGTGTCTTATATTAAACCTTACTACCTTATCTTTCTAAAGCTCCTCTTTAAGTCTTAAAAGATTCTAAGAAATTTAATGTCGTCGTCGTTACTCGAATCTAAGGCTTAGCAAAAGTAGGCTTTAGAATACGACGAGATTATAATAAGCATACGTCGTATATATATAATTTTTAGTTCTATAAGTTCGCAAATAGCTACTCTATTATACTGCATATCGCTTTATACTATATAGCGTATTATTATTATATTCGTATTCTAATACTATAAAATCTGCTAAAATGCTAGAGTTGTTCTTAGACCGATAGTTATTAGAAGACCCTAAGACCCTAAATTTTAATCCGAATAACGCCAAACCTCCGAATAATTCCAAACGGCTATTATATCTAAAACGGAGACAAAGTAGACGCATTAAGTCGAAGAATCGACTATATAGAAGGAAAGGAACCTATATAATAACGAGTTCTTAAGGCTAATCCGGACGGAAGCCTTAGTACTAATACTTAGGAATTTAATAATATTATACGAATTCTTAACGATACTAAGAAATAGTTTCTAATACTATAAGGAAAATACTAGGTACTAAGGAGCCGAGAAGAAGAATATATACGATAATATTACGACGATCCCTTAAAAGAGCACCTAAAAGCAACTAAGACTATAGAGCTTATCTAAAGAAGTTTTAACTTTCTATAAATGCGATAGAAAGTGCTTAAGTATATTAAGCGCTACGAGCATTATTAGAGAAATAAAGCCGAATAATACGCGAAATATAGATATATATAGTTCTAGACTCTACTACGATAACTATAGGACGAGGTTATAATAGACTTTATTACTAAGCTTCCGCTCTCTAAAGATAAAGTTATAGAAACTATATTCGATATAATTATAGTTATAGTCGATAGACTTACTAAATATGCATACTTTATACCTACTAGCGAGAGATATATAGTAGAACAACTTAGATACCTCGTAATAGATAGGCTTATATAATACTATAGATTCCCGAAAATCTTTATTACTAACCGAGATAAGTTATTTACGTTAAACTACTAGAAAATACTAGTCGGAACTATTAGGATTAGATATAAACTATCTACGGCCTATTATCTAGAGATAGACGGATAAATAGAAAGAACGAACTAAATCCTAGAATAATACCTACGATACTATATTAATTACGTATAAGATAATTAAGTTATACTACTTCCTATAGCATAAATAGTACTTAACAACTATAAATTAGAGACTATATAGGCTACGCTATTTTTTTCGAATTATAAGCGAAATCCGAACCTATTTAGAGACTCGTATAGTTATCCCTAAGCAGAAAGAGCTATAGTTATAGCGTAAGATAATAAAACTATTTATAAGGAACTCGAGAACCGCATCTAAGACTTATAAGTAATAATCGCTAGATCTAAATAAAATAAAAGAAAAATAGCACCTTAACTTAAAAAAAGGGATAAGGTCTACCTTCTTACTAAAAACCTAAAAATAGGAAAGAAGACTAAGAAGCTAGATTACGTTAAGGTCGGACTATTTTTAATTAACGAGGTTAGGGGACTAGTTAACTACTAACTTAAACTACTAAAAGATATAAAGATCTACCTAGTATTCTATATATTACTATTAGAACCTACTAACGCCGAAACTCTATACTAAGAAACATTTTACTTCTAGCTAGAAGAAGAAGAAGATAAGTTTAAAGTCGAAAAGATCCTAGAATAAAAGGGTTAGAAATATCTTATTAAGTAGAAAGGATACCTCGAATTAGATAATACCTAGAAACTAAAGTTAAGCCTTATAAATTGCCGTTAGCTGCTAATAAAGTTCTACTAATAATAGAAGGATCCTAAAGAGAGGGAGGACCCTAAACCTAGAAATCCGAGGAGAAATCGTAGCTCTACTTAAGTATAAGGTCCTATATTAGAAGCGAGAGGTAGAAGTCTTTATTAACGTTCCTAGACCCTATCTTATACGACTTCTTAGCCTTTAAATTACGAATGTTCGCCTCCTCTACCGCTAAGGCCTTATTAGCACGACTATTAATAAGATTTATCTATTTCTATAACTGCTTCTTACGAGCGTACGCGATATTTAAGGCCTTACGGGCCTTATCCTATTTATCCCGAGCCTCTTTAATCTATTTTAGAAGCTTCTTCTTCTAACTAATTAAATAATCGAACTCGGAGCGAGTAACCTTAATATTATACTTAAGATTACGACGATTATACTTATTATACTAACCTAACCGAATATGCACCTTATAGACCCGCTTCTACGACTAATAGTATAAATAAGCTTAAACTATAATCTCTCTAAAGACGTCGATAAAGTCTATATAACGCTTTCTCTAAATTATACTAGTACCTAGAACTATATCTAGAAGAAAGAGAAAGATATATTCTAGGAAATAGAAACTAGGCAGACGAGTTATAAGGTTAGCTCGGGATAAGCTAAGCTAGAAGGGAGATAGTATTATAGTTCTACCTACTAAGGGGTTAACTAACTAATTAGAATCGGATAGGCGTAGTAGCTAAATAGAGCACCTATTAGGCAGACGCTAGGCACTCTGCTGCTACTCGCTCTATACTCTATCGCGCTCTATAATAGAGAGCAAAAGAGTACTATAGAGCAGATAGCTAAGAACTAGTAAGTCTTATTTATATTTAGTAGCGATAAGTATCGCCTCTCTAGATAGTTATCGCGTATAACTTACTATTCTATCTTACTAATTAGAACTAAGTAACTCCTCCTACTTCGTTGCCTTCCTCTAGACTACCCGATAAGCTTAAACTCTAATCGAGCTTAAGCTTCTACTTAGTAAGATCTTAGGTTATTAGCATCCGTTAATTAAACCTAATAATTATATTTATTTATCTTATACGTATTATCGATAATTAGGTACTTAGAGTAGGCCTTATAAAGGGTAGTAAGTTAAAAGTAGATTATTAGCATCTTATTAAGTATATCGTTCGGCTTCTTCTAGATATAGTAGTAGAAGCTATATTTATTTAGTACTTTAATTAGGGCGTCTACGGCCGTTATTAAGCCCTATAAAACGCGCCTAGCGACTATACGTATATTATAGATATCTCTAATTAGTTAGATATTTATAAAACTATATTATTAGCGTTAGTTCTAGAGATATTATAACCTTTAAGAGCCGCCTTAGATTTAGATTAGTAAATTTAAATTCGGGATTACTAGTCTTAGTAGTATTCTAGGAGATTTACTTATTATTACCTACTTAATTAAGCCTTACTAGCGACGATAACGGACTTATATTAACCTAAAGATTATTAATAATTATCTTCTAAATAGCATAAACTTACGCGTAGCGACGGTATATTAAAAACGCCTTTATAAAGGTAATAGAAAGGTAGTTATATTCGCTATAGTATATAGCGACTCTCTATAGTTTAGTCTCTAGCTTACTTTAGCTTACTATATATAGAGTATAGTTTTACTAGTAGTTATTTTTACTTAATAACTAGCGCGGCTACTTACTAGTTACTTAGTATCTTATCTTTTAGACCTTATCTTTGCCTTACTAATAAACAAGTAACTTACTAATTTACTAGCGCTAAGTCTTAGGTTTAGTCGACCTATTACTACTATAAATAACGATATAAAAGCTATAGCTTATAGCCTAGTCTTAAGTTATATCTAGCGCCGCTTATAGCGAGCTATATACCTCTAGAAGTAGATCTAGAATCGCTTTCTTAGCCTCTTCTTTACTATTAGAACCTTCTAGTTTAGTAGCTTTCTTAGTAATCGTAATAATCGCGGCCTTACTAACTTCTATAGTAGTAGCGCTATTAACTCTATCTCTATCCGCTACTTTTTCTATAGTTATAGTAATATTAATTCTACCTTTATCTACTATCTTTTTTATAGTTATAGCAATATTAATTCTACCTTTATCTACTACTTCTTCTATAGTTATAGTAATATTAATTCTATCTCCTTTTGCCGCTTTTACTACCTCGCTAACTAAATTACTAAATACGTTATTAAATAACTTATATTCTAGTACTTACGACTCTAATTTTACCTTCTACGCTACTACTATATCTTCGAATTCTTCTAGAAGATTAGCCTTGTAATTAAATAGCTACTACGAGAGGGTAGTAGAAGCTATAATTAACGATAAGAGGCGCGAGATATATAATAAAGACGCGATAGCCTACAAATACGAAAATACGCGTTCCCGTACGAGCTAGCGAAATATAGTAGATAACGCGGGATTCCGAGCTTAGATACGGGGATTCAACTTAATAGCTAAATAAGAAGATTCAATAGCTAAATAACAACTCGCAACGTTCTCCTGACGAGCCCGATATCACGACCGGGATACGAGATCTTGAACGGAGAAGGCCCCTTGACGGAGCATGGTCTCGGCTTCTGCCTGCGCGGCTCTTCGCGACTGGCGTGATGATGAGGCTCAAGAACAGCTTTCGCGGTGGCTTTGGAACCAGTACCGCAGCACTGCAGCTAGTGGCACCATACTCGGCGTATGCTCGCAGACCGTTTGGCCCGCGCAGTCAGGAGCGAGTTCAAGTGCGGCGTGTGCAGGCAGGGTTTGCACAACGTCTATCGGAAGGTGGAGTAGGGCAGCTTCGCTTCGCAGCCAAGGATTTGGAGACGATCGAAGTATGATGACGCTCGTGCTCCGACTGCTCCCTCCCACAGCTTCCGCCGGAATCGGCACTGGTTACATATACTTTGCCAGACGGAACGACGAGCTGCGAGCGCCCCAAGATGCGGCACACGCCAGCACCACCCAGTCTCCGGTTGGCGTACCAATCCCCGCCCGTTGTTGCCTCCGAACCTCACTACACTACTACCTACCCGCGTGGCACTCGAGACGGCTCCAACTCTGTCGTCGAGGGCCCGACCTTTCGTGTTGGCTCACGTCCGCCCGTGGGCTTGGAACATCCGAGACCTACCACTCTTCTCTTCCTCTTCTCTCCAGTCTCTCGGTGCGCAACATCTTCGAGCCGCTACCCACGTGGTACACGAAATCGCAGAGCTCGGACACTGCAAGCCGACGACCTTCGCGTACCGCAGCACAAGTAGCGCTCGGCCGGTATGAACGATGCGTCAGGTCGATATTGAAAGACCACGAATACGGGAATACGGGCAAATTTCACGTCAAGGAGCCCAGAAAATACACGACCGTCGAAGCATGGGCTTGTGGAGTGAGGGACGGTGACACACAATATGGCGGACAGTCAATTCGATCATGGCACAATATACGGGCGGAGCGAGACAACTCTCGCAGTCGTCATCGCCATGCTGGTCCTCTGCACAATCTTCGTCGCACTTCGGATGATATCCCGGGTGGCGATCGTGAAGGTGATCTTGGACGATTACTTGATGATCCTCGCTTGGGCCATCACTGTCGGACTGTGCGCCTCCATCTGTATAGGAACTGTCAACGGTCTCGGTCGACATGAGGTCGATGTGCCAGATTCGTGGCAACCCGCACTTCGCAAATCGAACTACGCATTCTCCGTGCTCTACCAGCCGGCTTTGATGGCGACGAAAACATCGATCTTGGCCTTTTATTTGACCTTCTCGAGCGCCGAACGGTTGTTCAAATGGTCGTGTTATGCAACACTATTCGGTGTCAACGCCGGTGGTCTGGCTCTGACACTGGTAACGGTCTTCCAATGCAGTCCAGTCTCTGCAGCATTTTACGCGATCACTCCAACGGACGCGAAATGCACCGACATTCTCACGATCTACCTCTCCTCCATACCTCTCAACATCATAACCGATCTGGCGATCTTGTTTCTCCCCATGCCGGTTCTGACAAGCATGCGACTACCCAAGAAGCAAAAGATCATTCTGCTCGTCACCTTCAGCTTCGGAATTTTCGTCACAGTGGTTGATGTCGTTCGAGTACATTACCTGCAATCTGCAGCCGAAATGCGTCTGGCCGAAATCGCGGATGCCCGGGTCAGTGACTCGTCGCGAAACTCGATCGAAACCGACTCGTCCTTCTATCTGGCATTCTCTTTCATGTGGTCAGCGATCGAAGTCACTGTGGGCATCATGTGCGCCTGTGTGCCAGGTCTGAAGCCACTAGTCGCGCGATTTTTCCCCAACATGCTTCGAGATCCCGGAGAGGCCCCTTCCAAATTCGGCTCGTTCTCAACACCTGACCCAGAGTTACAAAGGGTGGCTCCGCCTGTTCTAGGTAGCCCGCCGGATGTTCACTTTCACGACTTCGGCAGAGCATCTGCTGGCCAAGAGGAAGCAGAAGAACCAGGCCAGATGGGCATACTGGAGTTCCTCACCACTCCGGATATGGGCGAATTCCATTCCATGGAGCGCTCACCCACCGCCCTCACAAACACGACACGACATACTGTTCCACAGTCACCTACCTTCTTCGATTTTGTCGATATGAAGCAGAAGAAGAGCCTGGCTTACCTGACCACTCGAGAATCCATCTATCCAGTGGCGCTCGTAACGGTCATGTTCTTCGTCTGGGGCTTCGAATACGGCCTGGTCGATGTTCTCAATGGTCAATTCCAGACTGTTGCAAGCGTTACCATCGCCCAGGCGGTGGGTATTCGCAGTGCCTACTATTGCGGCTACCTAGTCGGACCGCTTACCGTTGGGCACTGGGTGCTCGAACACTGGGGATTCAAAGCGTGCTTTCCCATCGGGCTGAGTATATATGCTTGTGGCTGCCTGATCTTCTGGCCGGCTGCTGTTCTGGCATCCTGGCCAACATTCATCGTGACGAACTTCATTGTCGGTTTTGGCTTGTCCATGTTGGAAGTATCGGCAAATACTTTCATTTCGCTATGTGGCCCGGCTCAGTATGCGGAAGTCCGACTGAACTTGAGTCAAGGCGTGCAAGCCGTCGGCGGTGTAGTCGCCCCACTCATCGCAGACAAAGCTTTCTATCAAAAAACCTCGCACGCGCCATCATTGATCAACACGCAATGGGCGTATCTCGGCATCTCACTTTTCACTGTGGCACTCGCGGTACTGTACTTTTACATACCATTACCAGAAGCCACAGATGCTGAGCTGGAGGACGCTGCGGAAAGAATGGACAGCGCACACAAACAAAGATTCGGGAATGTGCGTGTTATCTGGTTCATCCTCGGACTAGGTGTCTTCGGACAATTCTGTTACGTCGGCGCCCAAGAGGTCGTGGGCAGCACTTTCACATGCTTCCTGAACACCGTCATGCCGCAGCTGGACACTTCCAACTACTCTGCTATTGCGCATACAGCATTCGCCGTCTCACGATTCCTCGCGGCTGGGCTCTGTTTCTGGATCACCCCGCGCGTGCTCCTTCTAGCTTTCTGCTGCGGTGCCATCGTCTTCTCGGCTCTATGCATGCATCTCACGGGTGGCGCAGCAGTCGCAGCCCAGGTCATGATCTTGTTCTGCGAAGGACCTATCTTTGGTCTCATCTTCGCGCAAGCGCTGCGAGGACAAGGCCGACACACCAAACTTGCAAGCGTCATACTTACAGCTTCCATCGGAGGCGGTGCGATCTTCTCCCCTATCTCGACTGCTTTGCGAGCACATGGCAAAAGCGTGCCGTTCAGTCTCGTTGTCGCTGTTGCGGCGTTCGCAGCCACCACAGTCTTCGCCGTGGTCCTGTGTCTCTCCAAACCGATGAGATTGGTAGTGGATCCCATCAAAGATCCTAGCTCTTCGACGCCTGCTTCGAGGGACGAGAGACCTGGGTCGACGAGTAGTCGAGCGAGCCGAGCGCTGAGCTTCTTGAGTTTGGGTCACAGGAAGCAGGATAGAGATTCGGCGGGTGTGGAGTACCGAGAGAGGAAAATTAGTACGCCGATTGATGGATGAAAGATATGAGTGATCGCGTGAAAAGGAAGGAGGCTTTTTGACATTTGTGATATCCCATTTGATGCATTACGAGGAGGTCTGGGGCAATGATGTATATAAGTGTATGTGCAGCTTCGATATGGATGGAGGCGGGGGCTTTGTACAGCCGCTCTCCCTCCTGGCTAGTGGGTATAGTTCTGTAATAATCGATGTCTCTATACATGTCACGCATGACGAATATTTTCTCCGTCTCATTATTCAACTACTTTTCCAGGCAGTTTCCGATGCCTTTTGCTGATTTAACTGCCTGCCTCTGCCATGGTATTGTGCTTTTACCTCATTCCGTACGAACTTGCAGCAGCGGTTCGGAACGTTCGATGCATCGGCTCGAAGTTCGAGCGGCAGTTCGTTGTGATTCTTGCAACACTGTCCGCCACTCCCGATGGCTTGCGTAGATGTGCACCCTTATGTACGGACTTTGGACATCAGTAGCATATACTTCGGAGATGTGTCGCCAGATTTGAGGAAGGAGCGTTCTGCCCATGACCACTTCATCTGTCCCAGATTCGGGGCAGTCAGCGCGGTCGCACTCGTCTCGGTAGATGTATACACAGAGTCGACGGGAAAGCCAATGGTTAGTCTGGCAATCAGTGGGTTGCTCCAGTTCCTCACTCTTGCAACCATTTTCTAACGGGCCACACTGTGACAAGATGCCAGTACAAGTACTATAGCGCTGCCTTCGCTGTAGTCACACACCCACCAATGAGCCGCATTACTGATGGAAGCTTCATTCTTAGTCCTTCTTCTCCCCCAATGTATCGTACGACAGCATCCCAAACGCTACAAAAATCAGACCGCCGCCAATGTATGTCGCCAGACTTGGACTTAAACCCCATACCAACCAGTCCGCCAATGCTACGAAGAACACGCTGAGGACGTTCGCCATACTGCCGAAGACAGGATCAGTCCAGATCACTAACACAACAAGTAATGTGATGCCGATAACTCCCGAAAGGACCGCGATAGCCAACCAGAGCCATTCGTACGCAGTAGGCAAGGCAAATGTCTCGATTTCAAAGATGTGAAAGATGATGAGTGCAAGCCAAAGTACGCCGAAAGTGTAGAATCCGGTAAGCGCGGAGGCCGCCAGCGTGAGTGGAAGAGAAGACTCCTGTGACTCGGGTCTGTTCGAGCAGGCCCACTTCTTGAACAACACCTCGTACAGGCCAAAGGCGACTGCTCCGATGCAAGCGATGATGTTGCCGAGCAATCGACTTCCACCGATAGCAGCATGTTCGGAGTCAGCGTCCGAGGAGTGGTCTGCAGTAGTGTCTCCATAGGCAATGGTAAAGGTCCCGGCGATGCTGAGTGCGACTGCCAGCATGGACACCCAGCCCATTTTCTCCTTCAGAATGGGGACGGAAAATGCGGCAGCAAAGAAGGTGCTGCAATTGTAGATTGCGGTCAGATCCGCTGGGGTGGTGAGGCTGAGTGATGTGAACCAGCTGAAGCCAGAGACAGTGAGGACGACAGTAACGATTGCCATGGAAGTGGCGAGGAAATCTAGAGGGCCACCTGTTCTGCCGGGGCCTTTGATCACCATTTTACTTCCATGTGTCGCAAAGGCATCGATCGTGGCGATGGACTCCCGAAGGCGGTTGTTATATTCTCGAACCCATTGCATGTACGAGACTTTCCGATCACACCAGCGCAGGTAGAGCATGTGAACGATCCAGGGCAAAGCCAGCGAGGAATGGGTCAAGTACATGGTTGCCACGGGTTTCTTATAACCCAATTCGTCCTCGATGTATGCCGTGGCTTCGGTGTTAATGGTGAAGCCTAACACGCATGCCGTCAATGTCAAGGCAATCTTCCAGGCCGGCACTTTCTTCTTCAGCGGAGGGCCATCGAGGGACCGGTTCCGGTAGTGGCTGACAGGTGTCCGTTCGCCAGCAAGGCGATCGTCATCCTGGTAGTCTTGCAGTTCGGACAATTCGATGTCGCTTTCCTGAGAACGTCGTTGCGATTGCAAAAAGGGCTGATCTTGATCTTCGTCTTCTTGGAGCTTTGTCCTCGACGTGGCATTGGGGGCTAAGCGGCTCATTGTCGCGGGTCCAGGCAAGCTACGGGTAAGCAGGGCCGTTGGAGGGAGCGTGTGCAGGCCTGTTATGCCATGTCGGGATGAGCGACTGTGTGCGGGCCAGGATAGACGGTGTTGCGAGGCGGAAGTGGCAGACGGTGCCAGCGGCTTACATGTACAGTATGCCCTGTTGGATCTAGGCTGACAGCGGCGCGATGGTGAGAAAGGAGAGCGTCGGTGCCAAGTGAGTGCTGATCCCTAACGTCAGGCCAGCATTCAGGCAGACACACACGGCGGGTCGGGTGGGTGGTGGCGGAACCTCCTCGGCCAACGACTAGCACGACTCTCTTCTCAAACAAACAACCTGCATCCTCGCCCACCATCCACTCTCAACCCGCCGGCCGGCTTGCTGCCACCGCTCATTCTCCTTTGTCCGCCCAACTGCTCGCCGCGTCTAGCACCTTCACGGCACCACCTCTCCCCGCCGCTTCCGCCGTCCGCCAGCTCCAGGATGAACAGCATCAGCACCCTCCCACCACCTCCTCACCTTCTCGCCAACAACCGCCTGTCGCCGTCGCGGGATCTCACCATGTCTGCCTCCCGGAAGCGCAAAGCCTCCGAGGAGCCCGACCACGACCGCATGTCGACATCACCCACCATTGCAGGCCGCCAACTGCCAGCTCCACGCAGCAAGCGTACCCGCACTGGCGCCGCTCAAGGTCGGCCACTCGCTCTCCCTCGCCTGCTAGAAACCCTTTCCGCCGACCAGATGCGCCAAATTCTGCAAAACATCTGCGACCAGCACCCAGAGCTCCAACAAGAGCTTGTGACCAAGGCCCCCCGCCCTTCAGTCGAGTCTACGCTGCAAGTGCTCAGCAGATACGAAACCACCTTCCAGCAAGCATTCCCTCTGGGCAACAGACCAACCTCAGACTACTCGTACAACCGGGTGCGAACCCATCTCCGAGAGCTCATCGACGCTGTGCGAGAGTACACGCCCCATTTTCTTCCACCACAGGAGACATCGGATAGCATATCATTGCAGTATCTCGACTCCGTCACCAACATGATCCACCGTTTACCAGACTGGGACACCTTCCAACATCAGCGTCACAAGAACGAGGCATACGACGAGATCGCGAAAGCCTGGGCACTCGTGATCAAAGAAGCAGCAAAGCGAGCCGGTGGCTTCCATTTGCAATTTGGAGGCTGGGATCACAAGATTGTGGAGCATAATCAAAAGAGTAGCGGGAAGATGGCCGAAGCAGTGAATGAAGTCAACGTGGCTCTGGGCTTTATGCAGTCTGCTTCCTCCTCATCCTCGCAACATCCTCCTGGCGTCAGCGAAGAGCGAGCGAGTATCCGGCAGCAGCTCTTCTCGGGGACATATGGTGGTCATCATCAACTCGGAATCGGACAGCACGGATGGTAAGGGATACGAAGGAAGAAAGACTGAGGGGATTTTCACTTGTAGATGACCCGCCATTGTGCATTTCTTCGCAGCGCTTTATTTTAGCATCGATTATGGGAACAGGGAGCATTTGCGGGCGCTTGGGCTTTGATCGAAGATGGCGCATGGGGCATGCCCGGAGTCTGTAGCCTGTTGCTTTTTCCCGCGCGCTCTGGGAAATGATGGAGTTGCAAGGCAGGCGGCTGATTCAATGCTATTCTGTTTTCTAGACACGGCCGATACAAGACACACGAGACGACCGCGAAGGAGAAGACATCATGGACGCCGCGGCCACATGATCATATTAGAGCTCAAAGTGGGCTGCGAGAAGACGGCAACAGAAGCGAAGCTGTCTCCCATCATGAGGACGTCGATCAAGAGACGAATGGGAAAAGGAAATCAAAAATACCCAATTACCATCACATATTGTGCTGTCAATTTCTTTGTTTTCCAAACACCGCTATGTTCGACCTTTTTATTCTTCATGGTGATCATCTCTCAACCACTGGAAGTGAACCACTTCCGTGCTGCTCTCGTGCCAACGCATGCCTATCCATCTCTGTAACGCCCAGAGCACAGCCCCAGAGAACACGCTGCTGCTGGCAGACAAACCAAGTTTGTAAGCTTGCATTATGTAACGCGGTGAACGTGACGAACCTCCCGTACCGCATTGGTGCATTGGTGAAACAACTGATCACAAGCTTCCTCAGGCAAACCCGCTGCACTTCGCCCCCCCCCCCCCGCCCCCCAACAACCAATCGAAATGAAATGTAATATGACACGACCTGAATGTTCTCTTTTCTCATCATGCACCACGCTATCAAAAATTACTTCCATCTCGGACTCTATACATTGACAATGCTTCAGTTTGTACAAAAAACGCCTGGGATTCATTTCTCATCATGCAAATAGAAAACAACAACAAGATATCCACGCTGATGCTCTATGCTGCCCGTAACGCTCCTCCTTTCACAAAAGTAGTAAAGTGGACAGAAACGCGCCCGCCATGACAACGAAACTCGTCTCGGCCATCGTAGCCGAAGAGTCTGGTAAGCCACAACATTCTCTGGTATATTGTACGCCGTTGGCTGCGGCAGCGACATGGAAGACGGAACCCTCTTCGGGAGAGCCGCGGTTGTAGTAGTCGACGAGCATGAAGTTCGGGGGCCGGTCCCATTGTGCTAGAGTGGATGAGTTAGTCCAGTTGCATTGTTTCGGGATGCAGATCAAACGAGAAGGAGGGGAAGAACGCACCAGTACAATTCTCATTCATCGCTCCCAAAGCGCCGAACTTGATTTCTCGACTGTTCGTCAAATTCAACTCCGCCGTGTTCGGAATCAGAATTGCTTCTTCGCCTGAGCCGATGCCGATGCTTGACAGGTCGACTGCAACGTTCAGATTGTGGTTGGCCAGATACATGTACTGATCTCGTGCGAGCGTCTGGTTCAAGTCGGGCGGACGCTGCGTATCGCAGGGGAAAGATTGGTTTGTGGGGGAGAAGGGAGTTTCCCAGATGTGAGAGAACTCATCGAGGATGTAAGGGACGCGGGACTGGTCCGCATCGTAGTCCATGAAGATGACGAGACGCTCATTGCGAAGGATCATTTCTCCTAGGGTGGGCCATTGATCGCGATATTGGGGAATGTAGGAGGGCTCATAGACGTAGGGTAGCAGACCGGCGTTGGTAAAGGCGGGAACAAACTTCTCAACGTCGGTAAAGTCGCTGTTGCCGATGAGCATGGTCAGGACGTCGTAGGGGTTTTCTCGGAGCCAGTCGCGGATCAGCTCGAGTTCGGACTGGAAGGTTCCTGCGTTGAGCTGGTCGCAGGAAGTGTGGCAGTTGTGTAGAGTCTCGTTGACCCAGTGAACCTGGCCTTGAAGCATGCGCACGCCATCGTTGAGTTGGGTGAGGATGGGGAGTTCCTGGTTGGAAGCGGCATTGTTGGGGACGACGAATGCGGAGTTGTGAGATGTGATCATGGAGATGTTGGAGTACTTTCGCGTGCAGAACTCGGGCCAGCCATTGCAGGGAACGGTGTTTGTGGGTCGTGCTGCTGAACTGGTGGAGCTAGCGGTGCTGTTGGAAGTTCCATTTGTGGGGGATGCGCTGCCGCCGATCTGCGTGAGTTCTACAGAGCGCGAAGATGCGGTGATCTGAGGGTCTGTCGAAGATGACGTCCCATTGGAAATGCCGGTCTCTGATGCAGTCGCTGTCCTGGTGACGGTGCTTTGGCCCGTGACGAGGAGATATGTATATTGAGAGCCGGTGAAGGTGAAGGTGGGCACTTCACTTCCGGTGAGGGTGATGTAGGAATTGGTGAAGGAGAAATCAGAGGCGGCGCCCGATCGTGTCTGTGATGCGCTGCCAGTCGCGGTGGGGGACGATGCTTCGGTGTTGGATTCCTCCCGTGCTCTTGCCCCTACTGCCGCCAGACATAGCAGCAAGATGGCGTTGGGAAGCATTCTGTCGCTGTGTGAACAACCAACACCCAACTCCGTGCCGTGCGACTTCACCAAGATGAAAGAGAAAGAGACAACATGAAAAGTGGTCCTGGGAGGCAGAAAGTGAAATGCAAGCCACCACACTCAGGATGGTTGCGGCTCCAACGGCCTATCCACCATGGAGCCACCAGCGGCGCCGACAACCGCACGGTTGCGATAAAAGTGTACGCGACGATCTGCAAGTCGTGTTTCTGGCGCAGCGTGGCCTCCACTTCCGTCATATTTCATCCCTCGCCGCGCAATCCCGGCGAGAGATATAGCTTGGCGGGCGATCGTGCTGTGTGGGAAATTTGGCAGCGCCATCGCTCTTGAAGAATTTGAAATCCGGGGGTATTGAGCAGATGAGGGTTGGGCATTGATCGCAGTGGACATGGTTCGTGATGCAGCAGAACAGGCGCGTGCAGTGGAAGATGTTCAGATGATGACGCAACGAGGCTCGCTCGGTTCACGATCCGAAACCGCCCCTGCGGGTTGCACGGTTGAACTCCGGTGGCGCGCAGCGGTCTTGACGTCGTTGCGTGCTGCAAGCCAAACCTCATCAATTCAACTTTCGGGGCGCGAGGACGTGTGTGCGAATGTGTGTGATGAGTGTTTGTGCGCGTAGATTTCCGATGATGTCTTTGTTACCACCCGGTAGGACGATCCCTCTTCCGCTCTTCTCCTGCGCCCTGCTGCTGCTGCTGCTGCTGCTGCAATTCTCCTTGATGTCTACTACATAGCATTGGGTTTTTCTATTGATTCTTTGTAATACTTCGTCGCTGGAGCGTGTGGAGGAGAGCTCTACTGACACCCACCGAGCACCATGTTCGGCCGCAAGAAGGACGACGGCGTGACAGACATGGGCTCCGACTCGGAACGAGCAGAAACCCACGACTACGAGCCCTCCAAGGCGCAGATCAAGAGAGCCACCCGGCAGCGATTCATCTGGGCTCTCCTCTCCTCCTTACTCCTTCTGATTTCGGTGGTCTTCCTCATCTTGGTCGAGATTGGAAACACGAGCATCAGCAGCACCTTGAACAAAATCTGGTTCATCCGACTCGATTTGTCCGACATCATCCCCGTCAGCGTGCCCAATGCCGTGCTCATCAACAGCATAGCACAATCGCTCGGCCTCCACGACTTCTACACGGTGGGACTATGGAACTACTGCGAAGGCTACAATGGCCAGGGCGTGACACACTGCTCTCCTCCCGAGACTCTCTACTGGTTTAACCCCGTAGCAATCGTCCAGAGCCAGTTGCTGGCAGGAGCCACCAGTGAGTGCAGTCTTCCACGGGTACCATCGACAAATCAACAACCAACTAACCTCGTCGCTCTCAGTCGCCCTTCCAGCCGAAGTCAACGACATCCTCGACCTGATCCGCCTCGTCTCAACCTGGATGTTCGGCCTCTTCCTCACAGGTCTCGTCCTCGACTTCGTCGTCATCTTCCTCCTACCCCTCAGCGTCTTCACCCGCTGGCTCTCGCTCCCCCTCAGCATCATCACCTTCATCGCCGCCTTCCTCACCACCGCCGCGGCTATCATCGCGAGCGTCATGTTCATCATCATGCAACAAGCCATCACCTCGGCCACAGACCTGAACATCCGAGCGAGCATCGGAACGCACATGTTTGTCTTCATGTGGATTGCCGCCGTCGCGAGCGTCTTGGCTCTGGCAATCCAGCTGGGCATGTGCTGCTGCTGTGCGAGTCGGAGGGATGTTCGGACAGGGAGGAGGATGGGGAGTAAGAAAGCGTGGACCACGACCACGGTGGATGGCGAGCCGAGTGAGAAGAGGAGGTGGCCGACCTTTGGAAAGAATAAGAGGGAGACATGAATGGGGGTGCGCGGAGAAGTAGATTGTTGAATAAGCATGTGCATTGCAACGAGAAAAGATGACTTGATTGTTGGCATGGCGAGCGATGGCATCCTGCGCGGTTTGAGCATGGTTCGGACTTGACGAGTTTTGCATGATGTAGATGAGGTACACTATACTTACGGTTGACATTTGTCGTATCGCATGATTTCTTATGGTTGTCTTAACGTTATCAAAAGTGGAGGCCAAGTCAAGTCCACGATACAAAGCACACGTACCTTCACCCCCGTCAATGTCATGTAGACTTGCAGGTACACACATTTGCACGACACATACAACGAGCAACCGCTTGAGATAGATGGCGGAGAACAAAATTCAGATCATAAGAAATTCCTTCGTGCTGTATAATATACATCTACTCATACAATGCTCTCTCTCTTCGTCTGACAAATATTGGGGTATCTCACTGTGTCGTTGTATCCGCCTACTGCCCCTGCCTCGACAACGCAGCGACGGCATCTTTGAAACCAGCCTCGTACGCCGCTCCTCGTCCCTCGACAGAGTGGTGCTGCTGGGAAGAGCCATTTCCTCCACCCATCATCCCTGCACCTGCTCCGCCGAGAGAGTGCTGCTGCTGATGCTGCTGTGGCGGCTGCTGGTGCTGTTGTGGACCAAGCCCGTGGCCGTAGCCGGTTTGCTGAGGATATTGACTACCTAAATGCGTATTATCAACACCTTGCGTGATACCGCTAATGCCACCTGAGGAATGGGAGCCATACAAGTTATTGTTGTGGGCATGAGAGCCAGTGACGCCTGGCTGGCCCGCGTAATCGTGGGAGCCGGTGATGCCAGGAGCTCCGCCGCTTTGCTGGGTGTAGTTCGTGCCGGTGACTGGGTCATCTGGATAGTCGGTTCGCTTGCTGCTGAGTTTGTCCTTGGCCTTCTCCATCATGGTGCGGTTGTCGGCTTCGGGGTAGGCACCTGGAACGCTGCTGGAGGTGTTGCCGAGACCGCCTTGGTGCTGCTGGTAGGCGGCCGCTTGGCCGCGAGTGTACTCGTCTTGGTGTGCGCCGCCGTAGCCAGCCCCGGGCACGTTGGAGCCCAGTCCGCTGCCGTGCGTGTTGCCCGTCAGACCGCTGCCAGAGTGGCGGGTAGGGTCGTTGTGGTGGTGAGAAGCACCTGCAAGACCTACTCCACCAGCTGCGCCAGCTGCAAGGCCAGTTCCAGCACCGGGCCCGCTGTGCCGGTCGGTAAAACTGGGGTCATGGCCCAGAGGCTGCGAAGAGGAGTTGAAGTTGGAGCCTGGGTGGCCGTGAGTGCCAGTCAGACCTGAGGATCCGTGAGTGCCGGTCAGACCTGACGAGCCGTGAGTTGAACCCCCAACGCCGGAGTGCGCTCCTCCTGTAAGACCAGCGCTGGTGGTGTGATCGACGTTGATTGGGTTGCCATAAGCATCGTGAGCATTGCCATGCTGGCCAGGAAGAGCATTCTTGAGCTTGTCACCAGTGGTTTGGTGCGCTCCAGTGTGGTGGCTGGAGTGGCCAATGCCTTCTCCGACACCACCGACCTTCTTTCCACCAGCAGTTGGGATGGCCGATGGGTTGTTGGCCGCTGGGTGAGAGCCGGGCACAAAGTCGGCGCTGTTGTGATTGGTCAGGCTGCTACCGTGGGTGCCGTGTGTGCCTTCACGAACAGCGTCAGCTGCAATTCTTTGTCCC
The DNA here is from genome assembly GCA_023512815.1 of Cercospora zeae-maydis. NCBI lineage: Eukaryota > Fungi > Ascomycota > Dothideomycetes > Mycosphaerellales > Mycosphaerellaceae > Cercospora > Cercospora zeae-maydis. Next base: position 3,704,100 of record JAKLWY010000001.1, on the reverse strand, counting down.
TTGGACGAGAAAGGATCGTAAGGCTGGTGAGCAGTTGTCTTCTCTGTCGAAGCACCGCCTGGCCCTGCCGTGTGATGCATACCTGTGCTGTGTGCGCCTGGGACGGAGCCACGCGAGCCAATGTCCCCTGCCTCATGGCGGTGGCTTGCCCCGATGGTATTGCTGCCCGTGGTAGAACCGCCAGTGAGACCGTTGCCGTGCGTGTTGTGTCCAAGGCCTGTTCCGGTGTGGTGCGTGTTGGCGCCAATGCCGCTATCGTGGATACTGCTGTCGTTACCGCTCACGAGAGGGTGCGTGCCTCCTGTGATGCCACTGGTGCCGTGTGTGTTGTTCGAGGTCGACAATGGGTTGTGGGAGCCGGTGGTCGATCCGTGTGTTCCATGGGTGCTTCCAGTGAGGCCCGAGTGTCCGGTAGTGCCATAGGCATCATTAGAGCTCGACAATGGGTTGTGCGAGCCCGTCGTGGTACCATGAGTGCCGTGCGAGGTTCCAGTCACGCCACCAGTAGACGTGCCGTGTCCCAGATGCGATCCCTCTCCAGTCAGCCCTCCGTGAGGCGTAGATGCGGTTCCCGGAGTGCGAGTGCTGTCAATTTCCTGCTGCTCTCGGAGCCTCTGTTCCTCAGTAGTGCTGTGGTTCTTGTTGCCCGAAAGCTTTTCTTCCAATTTGCTGATGAGACCCATGTTCGTTGATGTTCTTGTTCTGCTTCTTCGACTGGATCGGTATTGTGGCTTGTGTAGGAAAAGAAACTGCCACAGCACGCCGTCGCAGACTGATATAGCAGTCGCGAAGCGCACAAAGGACCCGACCTACCTCATCGCACGTCACTGCCTCTGGTGGCATGCCAGTTCCTCTCGCGCAATCAAGAAATCGTGTCTTGCCTGCGCATGCCAATGACACGAGATCCGCAAGCGGACATCGCGTGATGACGAGGCCGCCTGTGTCTGCTTGACCTCTCGCCAATCGTTCTGTGGAGCCGGCGGTATATCAGGCCAGGTTTGGTGTCCGGTGTCGACGACCTGGTCGGAATTGCGCAAGCAGCGCAAGCACGCGTTGCTTTGCCATGTCGTGGCAAGCGTCATTGTTGTGGGCGGTTCTGTTGATAAACAGGCTGGAACATCTTCGGCATGACGCCGAATGATGCGAAGAGGAGAGGTGGCACCCTTGTCGGCCAAGATTTGCAGTGGAGCTGCAGCGGAAGAGGGTGCAAAACCGCATCACATCACACCTCATGATCATGAACCGGTCCCTGTCCTGTCCTGTTGGTAAACAAACCCTACCGTGTGTGTGTGTGATGTGGCTGAAGAAGACGGACGCTGTTCATATACATTGGACATTGGGGACGCCGCCACAAGCCTTGCGACCGGCGGCGTCCATATATCTACTCTCTTCTCTTATTGGATAGTGATCAGTAAAACATGTATGCCGCTCCAGGACTGCAAGCGTCTGACAAGCAGACTCGCCCCTTCAACGCAGCAGTGCCGACGGGCACATGGAAAGCCACATGGGGTATCCCGAGAAACTAGTGCCGCCCATCCGTCGAGGAAGCGCACGCCCGCGCTTCGACTCAAGACCAGAACGCCGAGCTTGTGTAGGAGAGCACCATTCTCTGCTCCCGTTTTCCAGTCCTCAAGACGCCGCGCTCGCTGGTCCCACCCATTTTCTCTACGCTGTGCGTGAGGATCATCAGGTCATAAAAAGTCGTATCGTGCTCTCGTGTTGTAACAAAGAAAAAAGGTTGCAGCTTCGGATCCTTCTAGCAGCAGTAGCGTGATTGACTGCTGAGTGCTCTCGTCACCACCGTCACCGCTGCAGGCCGAAGGCCGATTTGCCCAGCAGGGAAGCTGGGTCGGTGAACATCTTCAGGAAGGAAGATTTCTTGGAGGGTTGTCGGCGGTGTTGGATCTTAGCGTACTGCACCATTGGGCCAACGATGTCAGCTTCTTCCACGACCGGGAACTTGGAGGGCTGCTTAGGATCCTGCAGGGACGGCATCTTCTGTAGCGCCTGCGTCTCGGCCAGCGGCTGCACCACGGGGTCCTCGCCGCTTGCTCGAGCTTGCGCGTTTGCTACATCATAATTTGCGCGCCAAGCAGCATCGATCTCAGCCCACTTCTGTTCGGTGAACTTGTAAATGTGCGAGGTTACCCCGTGGTTGTCGCTTACGCGCGCAGCCTGTCGCATAAATTCGACTCGAGCTGCCTCCCAGTCGTCCCGCAATTGCCGGCAGTTCTGTGCGTCACAAACTTCAGGCAGGTAAGGTTCAGGGTAGATGTGAAAGTTTGCATGCCCCAGCTTGATGGCCCAGCGGTCTGTCTCCGCCGCGATTGCGAGGTGAGGGATCTCTGAAGCCGGTTGTAAGACGTGACTGGACCACTTGTTGATCGATGCTGCCGAGCCTTTGGTTGACAGAGGCGGAGTTGGATAGCCGTGTGTGATGGGTGTTGACACGGGCGTGTTGGCCATGGATGGGACGACACTCGGGGAAGCCACCGACGGAGATGTTAGGGGTGATCGCAAGGCCTCCTGGGAATCACTGAAGTAATTCGTCATCACTGGTGGCAGCAGCGGCGTCGTCGCGAGCTCCTGTCGCTCACACGCATCATCTTCGGGTCCCGGGATGCTGATATCGACGGGCCTGGAGGTTGTTGATGAAAGTGCCCGGGACCGTGGCGGACTAGCTGAGCGATCGTCAAACGACGGGCTCAGGGCCGACCTTGATGGAATGCTCATGTTACGAAGTTCGTGCGCACTTGCTGCGGTGGAGGATCGCGTGGACGGAAGTCGCAAGGAAGAGGAGCGAGAGGTTGGCGCACTTCGGAGGTTGACGGTGGAGACCGAAGCATGGGGTTTGTGTCCGCCGAAGCGCTTCGAGAAGTGATGACTGAGGCGCGAAGTGAAGCTATCAGTCATATGTTCGTTGGATGGGCGACGCTTCACCCCGCTTTCGCCCGGGAAGTAGCCGCCATCGAAGAAGTCGTCACCTGGAATCCACTCCAGGTCTGCTGAGGATGTCGATTCGTGCGGCGAGCATTCGCGTTCCCGATGGTAGCAGAAGGGCGTGTCGCAAATACACAAGGATTCGCGTCTGGATTGGTGCACATCGCCATGTTGATCGTCGCGCTCGGCGGGATCTTCCACGAGATCGTGCAGTGTTGTCTTCTGCGGGTTGGCAGGGGAGTCGGGATTTGTGACGAGTGAAGAAGTAGAGCTGGAATAACGATTGTGGCCGCGCGTGGAAAAAGTCGGGGTGGGAGGGAAGGAAGATTCCGACTCTCCAGAAGAAGCGCGCGAATGAGTCGGTGAAGGCTGCGAGGGCAAGAAAGGCCCCATGGCGTCGTCCGACAGTCGCGAAGTGTTGATCCGGGGAATGGAAAAAGTGCGTGCACGGCGCATGTTGTACTCGCACGTCGCGTTCCTTGGGGCTATAATTCGGAGCCACGAGGCATAGTGATTTTCGAAGTGGAAGGCTTCGTTTGAAACGAGATCCGACGCGCCCGAGACCGTCGAGACGTGTTGTTCGAAAGGTTCGCCGCTGCGCTGCACGACTCGCTTGCGGAAATGGAACTGAGTCTTGCTTGTTCCGGATTGGCCAGGCGCACGTCTCCAGCAGAATGTCAGTGTTGCTGTCGTTGGCAATGTTGCGGCGACGAGCAGGCGGACGCGAGTGGTGTGAGGCACGTCAGAGGTAGAGCGAAGAGGTGTGTAGTGAGAGCGCAAAAGCAGATGGGTGGATGGGCGCTGGCGCAGATGCGGGAATGGGCACACGATGTGATTGGGGAAGGTGAAAGTTTTGTTCCGACGCCAGGTACAGGACATCCGCATCCGCTAGACTAGTTAGTTCTAAAAGCAAGCCGGCAGGTCGGCTTCCAGGAAAGCTCGTCAGCACCTCGCCCGATTTTGCAGCAGCAGACGAGTGACGCATCGCACTGCACTGCACTGCACGGCACTGCGCTGCTGTAGCACCTCGTCGGTATGCGCTGCAGGCCACGGCAGCCAGTGCTGCCGACAGCGCTGCCTCGTTCGTTCACGACTTCCCTGCTGCCGTCTTGGGCTCCGCCGACAGAGACCTGCTTCTCGACCGTTCTGAGCTCCGCTCCAAACCCACTGCGAGATTAGCCCGTGGCCTCCCTCCTCTGGGGAGGGGACACATCACATCGTGTGCACCGAGCACCACCAGCGTCCCAAGCGGCCGCTGGGGGCCCGCACTCGTCGTCACGCCGCCTGTTGTACTGTAGAGTAGCAGACGTGCGTCCACGTTTTGATCATCGCCCACCCACGTCGACCGCGCCGGCGCCAACAAAGCTGCTGGGCGATCGTTGTCAACCTGTGATTCGGCACCTCTACACCTGCTACAACTGTTGTGCCACGCCGCAAACCGCCCACCTGACAGCTTGTGGTGGCCAGAATCGGGTCGTGGGAATTTCGAAGCTCGTTTACAATGTAGGGAAAGCTGCGGTGGAGCGGCATGCCTGCCACTCGCACAATGCGTGTAACCACTCTTCTGCATGTCGGCGGGCATCGCACGGCAGCTGAGCGGAAGGAGTCGCCAGCCGCGTGCCACTGCTGTGCCCGCCGTGCCGTTCGTCTTTTTGCCATCAGCCACAACCCGTCTCCAAACCACCGATGCTGTGCTGTGCTGTGGCCCGACGATTGTGCATTGATGGCGGAGCGCAGTGATGCCACCTCGATATTGATTGCAGACGTTCATCTCGTGATCCCTCCATACGCATGTCAGCCGCAAGGTCCTCAACATCGACAGTGCGGTCCCGACCTCGCCCGTTGGTGGACAGATACGACAGCGCTTGGCATAGCCAAAGCAAGGCATGCGATGCCTGCGGTCTCAGAGAAGGGACGCAACATGCAAGCGAGGAGAAGGTTCACGCTGCGGGGCATTTCCTTTTCACCACACTTTCTTCCCGCCCGTTCCTGGAACGATGCAGGCGGCCCAGACTCGTTCGGATCTCGAATGAGCGCTTTATTGTTGCAAGCAACGCGGCCTATCTCGAAACTTCTGCTCTGAGTCGCTGGCTTCGCACTTCCGACGGAGAGGCTGGGGGGAAAGCGCTGGCTGCGCTGGCAAGTCATGCTACTGCATCAGCGTGCATGCATGCAGGAAGCGGGCGGTCCGCCCTACCACCCGCCAGCTAATCTGCATTCCAATGCTGGCCGCAAGCAGAGGCGTTGTTTGGACGTTGGAGCGTTGCGTTCGCGCAGGTACAACGATAGGGCTGCACCCCGCGTGACAACGAACAGCGATGCTGCGTGCTCCGTTCACAGTCCGTCGCCCGCTAACTCATTGCCGCCAAGTTGGATGTGCAAATCAGCCTGACCCTGCCTCCAGGAAAGCGGTACTGTACAGTACTGCTCAGGAACACACGTCGGCCAAAGATCATCATAACCGGTAGCAGGTGCCGCTCGGCTACTGTGCACGTGAGAATCTGCGAGTGTTGTTGATCAACGTCGCGCGACTTCACGTAGTCATGCGAATCGTCGATGGTCACATTATCGCTGTTGTAAAATGCGCTACGCGCTTCGTGACTGCCGCTCAAAGACTGCCCCTTGTATCCGCCTGCCGCGATCGTGGTGCACTCCCCGTTCGCCGTGCCAGCTACAGTATGCGCACCACCAAAACCTGGTTGCCGACGGAGCACAGCTTTTGGCAATGCTGTCAACTGCCGCCCGGCGCTGTGACCGCATCGCCAGCGATGAGCCGAAGGACTCCCGCGCGCTGTCGTCACACTGGTAGCGATTCGGCTCATGACACATGGCACTTTCCTATGTTTGTCAACGCCTCCCAGCCCGGCGCGCAAACGTGACGGGCCAAGCACGTGTTGAGCGAGCCGCATGCAAATCCGCGAGTGAGGGTTCGCGCTGGGTTTCCCCGAAACCCACAGTTCGCCAACAAAAGCCCCATCAAATTTTCGGCGGGCTTCAGTCACACGGATCCGATTCGATTGATCGCGAGACCATCCTCGGCACTTTTATCACATGCGTCACGATGCCCAATACTTCTGCCAACGCGCCTTCTGCTCTTCTGTGCCTCGGAAAGTGAAGTCGACTTTGGTGATGTCGTCAAAGCCTTCCTCGACCTTAGGTTCGCGGTAGCGACCTTGGAAGCCGGAGAATGCCATGGCCGGCAGGATCGTTCTTTGCTCCGGATTCGTCTAGCAATCGGTCAGCATGTCATCATGTTGTAGCAGATGCAGGTCGACGTACAGCGCCGTCGGACAGCGAGCGCAGTGTGTCGTTGTGCTGGCAGAGCTTCGTAGGGGCTGTGAAGTGAACCAGCCGAATCGGCACATTCAACCTTTTTGCAAGCTGTATCCAGATTGCTCTCGTCTCGACGTCTGCGTTTGTGTTATCCACCACGACCGCTTTTCCTTCCTCGAGAAGCTGTGTCGCCACTTTCACGCACTTATCGCGCGTCTTGAGCGTGTCCTGGTTGACACGTTGGTACCCCAACGTCTCCATATGCTGCCAGTAGAAGGTGGATTTGCCAGCTCCAGGCGAACCGCAAAACAGAACGAGTTCCACATCATTCTTCTTGGTGAATACAATGGGGCTCTGGTCAGTCTGTGAATCCAATCTCGGTTCGAGGTAGGCTGCTGGATCGAAGGATCTCACGAATGGTTTTGGCGCCTCACCTAGGAAGTATTCCTCAGGAGTCTGGAACGGTATGCCTATGTTCGCCGCCCAGTCGCGATCCGAGCACGAATGATCCTTGCGTACCTTTGCAGCCTTGTCCCCTTCGCGACCTGCAGCGTCCCCAACGAAAATGCAATTCGCAAGGTCAACATCAGCGGCATCGTTGAGTCCATAGTCTTGCAGCAGCTGATCCCACATGCCGGTGCGTGGTTTTCTGTAGTTGTCCTTTTGTGTTGCCGCGTAGACCGTTATCGGAAGCTCGAGCACACTCATAATCGCCGTGACTTTGCCTTTGAAGTTGCTCAGACTTTTCATGTCACCTGCTTTCTTGGGGTCGGGCTTCAGCACGATCCGGCTCTGGTTGCTGATGATGACCACAACATAGCCGTCTGCATGGAGTTCCTTGAGCTTCCCTGGCACTGTTGAGTGCCACCACTGCCAGTCGTCCGGGCCCTTCGAGAATTGCAACCCCGACTTCGTAACTATCAATGTGCTGTCCAAATCGAACGCTGCGACCTTTGCTGGCTTGGGCCTTGTGATCGTGGTGGCGCCTTCATACCGCCCGACAAGTAAGCTGCCACGGACATCGTGAAACTTGATTTTTTCTGGTTCTTTCTGCGACGCGGGCTTGAAGAAATTCGAGACCGCTTTACTCGTAGTTCCGGTTACTACTGTCCGCTTACTTGGAGGAGGTGAAATGTCCCGATCTATTGTGGCGCTGCGCTTGAGCGAAGGCATTCGGGCGGTGACGTGAGCGCGCCCAGGACAGAAGCTCTCGACAAGGCGTGCAATCCTTGTTCCGGGTGCAGTGTACATGTGTACGCAACGGAGAGGATCGTGATTATTGACGCGTGCGAAAGAGCGGCTCGAAGTTGACGCGCACGCGCCTGCCAGAAGTCAAGCGTCGGCCTGGATTCCGGACTGACATGGATGCCTTCACGCCAGAACAAGAACAAGAACAACCCGCACGGACGAGCAGAATGAGCAGCGGGCCAGATGCAGCACCGCCAGCAGTGTGGTTCTCGCATGCAGTATACCGCACGCTCTGACCGCGAGTTCGCTCTCCGACAAGCTACATGCAGATCCAGAGCGCTTCGAATCGAGACTTTCCAGCTCTGTCCAATTCATCCTTGAGCGCTGTCAGCTCCCCTTAGACCGACCACATTCATTAGAACAGCGACTCTCGCCATCGACAAGCGAACTTTGTCACACCGTACACTTTCAGTCAATTTGGCCAAACGCAGGGGCGATCACGTCACGCATACACTTTCAACCTGATCACGGAGCAGACCGCCCATATCCTTGCCCTAGGCGGTCTGCACGTCAAACTTCACCAACACATCGCAGCCTTCGCCGGGTCGCCTGATGAACAAGCATACGAATAAGGCAAGGTAAGCTGCAGAAACAACGTTAACTCAACGAAAGCCGCATGCAGTAGACATTGCGATGTCAGGGCCGAGGATGGTGAACGGAGCATGTCAACGTTGTAGAAGTAGATTCTGTATTCTCTCCTCGTTCCTCAAGAGCAGCGGCGTTGTACACTTGCCGCAAGCTAGCTGCCGTGAATTGATGTTACATATCTCACAAGCAAGAGACATTCTCCGTTCTAATCGACGAAAGGTCTCTACTAAACTCCCCTCGCGCCACGCTATGCAACTAGTTTGAATCGTGAAACGAAGCGAAAGCTGCGCAGTCGTTGGAATGACAGTCGGCAAGGCGCCCACTCTGTCTCCCCCGAAGCGATCATTTGCCGCAGATCGAGCTCGAAGTCAAAGAATGCTGGTAACACTCCTTCAGAGTACGAGAAACAGGGCGAGTCAACGACCCCAACTGCCGTCCTTGCCGAATCCATCAAATGTGGCAAGATAAAATTCCAAGGCTCAGATTCTTGAGCTGGGTGTCAATTGCTTCTGAGTCTATGTTGTCTTGCAGATGGTGCACTTTGACCTCCTAGAGCTTGGCTTTCACACCAGCGGGACCATTGGCAGTGGCTGATGCTTCCTTGTTGAGCTCGACTTTGCCATTGCCCTGCGCCTCACCGAAGAAAATGACTTGGACAGTCAAGTCATCGCGGTATCTTCTGCTGTAGGGCGAAGGCAAGGTAAGAAGCGCTGAAAGCGTGTCCTGATCTTTGCCACCGAGCGCGTTACGCACGAGATGTGTCGCTGCGTTCTTGTCCTCGACCACGAATCTCTGCTCACCCGACGGGATGCCCCATTGCTGTTGACGCACAGGTGGGCGCTGACCCGGCCCATCACCTTGATCGTGGTGCTCGATCGGGAGTGAGCTTTTCTGGCTGCTGAACCACGACTGCAGCCATCCGTTGCTTGAGCCCTTCGCTGAGCTCGAAGCTTGCGTCTCGAGCCATTGTCCCACAAGTCCAACGACCTCCTCATTTGTGAGCATTTCCCACAAGCCGTCTGTAGCCATAACCACAAAATCGCCGTTCGCAGGCTCAATCTTCGTTCTTGTGATTACAGGCTCTGCAGTGACATATGGCGGCGTCTTCAAATGCTTGCTAGGCGAACGACCAAAGAATTGTCTCTTCATCTTCTCCTGCGTCTCGGCTGACCATTTGTAAACTGCGTCTCCGAACGCTCGGCTTGGCTCCAGGCCACCCAAGATACGTCCGTTCATGGTCACGTATGGCTCGCCAGGATGCTCTGCCCTCAGGCGAGCATCTTCGGAAGGTGTTCCTCCTGTTTGATCGATAGAGAGCGCTGTCGCGGTCCATTTCCCACTTCCACCACGTCTACCCAGCACAGCTCTCGAGTCGCCCGTGCATGCCACGCGCAGCTCTTTCGACCTCGAGTCATAGAATGAAAGCAGGGCGCACGATCCTGATAAGGCTGGCGCGAGAATCTCAGCTGCGACGACTTTAGACTGTGCCTTGAGCACTTTTTGGACAGACTCGTGTGTGATCTCATTGTCAAGCTTGACGAAACCCTTCTTGATCGCAGCATCAATGGCGTCCGCGGCGGGAAAGTTGATCTTGGGGTCTTGCAAAGCAGACTTGTAGGTCGCATTAAGTTCGCGGGCGACATATGAAACGAGAGTCTGCCGCAACTTGGCGGAAGTCGTCCAACCCGAGTGACCATCAAACACCCCCCAAAACATCCAATCCGAGCTCGTCTTCCCGTCCGGCGCGGCGGCTGTAGCGTTGGGTACTTCTACAATCTTCTCCACATGGTCGTCCTCGATCGGGTCATTGCTGGGAATCTGCACCACATCGTAGCGAACCACTCCCTCTCCGCGCCCAACCAAGTAACTCTCCTCATTCGTCCTGAGCTTTGCTGTGGCCTGTTCGGGAGTGAGCATCTCCAACACTTTCCTCCCTGAGAAATCCGTCTCTTTACTGATCGGCTGGTCGGCGGGAATCTGGGCAGTGAAGAGCTGCCCTTGTTCCACGATCAACGCCTTCCTCACTGCTTCGGGCAAGACTGAGTCCTGAGCGAGTGTGCTCGTTGCCAAATCTGCTGTTGTTTGCGCTGTCGCCGTAGATGAAGTTGAATATGGCCTCCCTTGGCTGCCACTCATAGCACTAGAGACTGGCGAGACATTTGCTGGCTGCGATACGGACTGCAATCTCTGCTCGTAGCCGTAGTACAGGACCGCTGCGCCGATGCCCACGGCGGCGGGGATGGAGTATTTGCGCGAAAGGCGCATCGACGACTGCAGCGGTTGGGGCGTGCGTCCACTGGCTAATGATCGCAGCTGGCTGGCATTTTGGGGACTGATGCGGAGCTTCTTGAGCGCAGAGCGAGGCGTAGGACGGCGGAACGCACGCAGGTTCTGAATCACTGCTCTGCGCATCGCCACATGGGAAGGATGACGGCGGGGAGGAAGGTCGAAATTGGGCGAGATTCGAGCGTGAGAGCAACGACGAGATGATGCATTGCGGCAATAAGCATAAACAATTTTGTGCATGTGACCCGTGCGCGACTTGTGCTCGCTTGTGCCTTGTGCTCACACTAGCGCGAAAGCCAAGCCTTTCCCACACACCCAGACTTTTCGTAAAGAGCGCGGGACCGTGAAAGTTCGAAGGACGTCGACGACCACATCACCCAACGAACACCTCTCGATCCGCCCGTCGCATCTCCTCGCCTCTCGCCATGTCTTCCAAGACCCAGACCAAGAAGCCCGCCGGCAAGGGTGGCCGCTCCGCCATCGAGGATGTCGTCGCGCGCGAATACACCATCCACCTGCACAAGAGAGTACGTTCAGTTTGATGAAGTCCACGGATGGCCTCGAGCTCTGTACACTCTTTGTCGAAAGACGGATGTGCTGGGGGAAGGGCATTGGACGGAAGACTGAGACAAGAGCATACGCGTCTAACATACTTGAATTAAAGGTCCACGGCGTCAGCTTCAAGAAGAGAGCTCCTCGCGCCATCAAGGAGATCCGCGCTTTCGCTGAGCAGGCTATGGTATGTACACTCCATTTCAATACTACTTCCTTCGGTCAATTAAGAATCACCCTGCTAACAATCGCCTTCACAGGGCACCTCCGATGTCCGCCTCGACCCTCAGTTGAACAAGAAGGTCTGGGAATCCGGCATCAAGGGCGTTCCTTTCCGCCTCCGTGTCCGCATCAGCCGTAAGCGTAACGACGAGGAGGGTGCAAAGGAGAAGCTTTACTCCTACGTCCAGGCCGTGAACGTTAAGAACCCGAAGGGCCTCCTGACCGCCGTTGTTGACGACCAGCAATAGATTGCTTGGTAGTCTCCGGCGGAAGCAAGGACAAAAAGATATGATGAGTAGTGGCTTCTTTTTCTCTACATCCAGGGCAAGGCGTTAGTTTCGACGGATGAGGATACCCTCTGCTACCTCGGTCAGCCTGTCCATCGCGAGCGGAAACGCGGTCGCGGTCATGGTCAGTGTGAATGGCTTTGTAGCATTACGAGCGAAAAGTACGTCTTTATGACAACCAATTGAAAGAAGCCTACTGTTCACCACGTCGTGACCAGCCCCCGTCCTCGTCAAATCCGTCCTGCAGCAACATCTAGCATCAACCGTGACCCAACGCTGCCGTCAACAGATTCCCGTCCGACCGTGACCTCCATTCCCGCCAAAGTATATCCTATCGACCAGCCCGAGGCATGCTCCGCAGACCTCATAGCAAGCGACAATATTACTACTCCCAGCATCAAGACTCCGAGTCCAGACATGTCTCAACATTCCTCGACTCGTCGAAAGAAAGCAGCCGTGTGTGTCAAATAGGTGTCAGCCGCACATATACGCGCGTAGTCAGACTAGAGGGGAAGAGAAGCCTCTCTGTCGCAGTCACAGAACAAATATGCTTTTCTGATGAATCAATCAACCACGTTTCACCCCTCTTCCATTCACATTCCAAAATCGCCGAAAGTAGGCATGAGTCGCCTTCTCTAGACGCCAGGAAGTATCATGATTCTTGTACTCAAGAGTCAAAAAGTGCCGCACTCCAGATTTCCGAGACCTTTTGACCTGGAGCTTATTTGCCTATAAGGTATCCGGTATCGCATCGCGAAACCATCTCCATAAAGTCAAAGATACAGACACTCTGCGCAAAGAATGGAATGGAATGGAACGCGGAACGATAATGGTCAAAAAGTAACTTCCTGGAAGGCAGTATTCCGCAAAGTCTTTTCTTTTGGTATCATGTGGAGGATTATTCCCCCAGCGAATGCGTCGCTTCTTGCTTGAGCAGGACACGAAACGCGCCAATGTGTTTCCCACCGATTCCTCGCGGATATTGTCTATCGTCGTATTCCTGAAAGACGAGCCACGCAGGTCATGCAATTTAGCTTCGGCCTCCGACCGACCATGAACGCCACGCTCAAATGACCTCCCCTCTCCACAGTTTGCATGCTCTTCGAAAACATGACTCCGATTCCCACGTCTATTGATCGATTTGGTCCTTGAAACGAAGGACAGCATTATTCAGTAGTAGCCCATCAGCACCTTTCGGAAGGCACAGAATGCTCGGTTGCCGAGTGCGCGCGTGGTCGTTGCTGTAGTCCGACATGAGGACTAGACCAGCTTCCTTTACGCTGGACACTAGTGCAGGCACGAGGTCAAGCAGGCGAGATGTACAGATCAGGCCCATAAAGTTGTTCGATTGTGCGATGCGGACGGATTCCTTGATGCTCATATCTCGCCGGCCGCAATTCGTGACCATGTTCGAGTTTGGTACAGCTTCGCCATTGATCTCAGGTGCCACCCCGAGCTCGTTACAGAGAAGAACGGGATCTGTCAATGTTAGCTTTACTTCCTCGCACGGTTCCATTTGCAACGGATACTCACAATTCGGCTGCTTCCAATTCAATGCTATGCAGACGTCCGGATTGTAACTCGAGAAGACGAAGCTTCTCTGCGGGCTGTCGTTGAGCTCGCGTAAGTGTCGAGCGTGATCAAACACGACCTTGAGCACTCCGTCAACGACCACATTGATGTTCTGGGTGGGAGCAAGACGTAGCGTCTCTTCCTCCGCTCTCGTCGGGTAGCAGACGTGAATTTCCAGGTGGAGATCTGCTGGCAAAATCGCAAGAAGCGATTCCAGAGAGCACCGTGACTGTGCGATGATCTGTTGTGCTGCAGCAAGGTTCTCGCGATCGATGCCAGAACTGACAAGATCTTTGATCACGCCTTTGCCCAGTCCAGCCTGTAGTGCCTGGTCTCGAAACTCTTGATATGTCAACCTGCCGATCAAATCGTTGCGACTGCTCGGCAATGACCAGTCATTGTAGAGCACAGGCACGCCATCGGAGGTGGTTTGCACGAAAAGTCGCAAGAAGTCGCCGGACAAGCTGCTACCTGTGATGAGGTTGCTTGGGTGGTTCTCGAACTGACTGGTGGCTTTCCAGTACGTTGCAAAATGCGTAATCTCCAGCGGAATTCCGTGGAATGGTGTCACGACTTGGAAATGAAAGCTGATCCGGCCAATGGCACGCAGACGTGGGTCGAACAATTCAAGATGCCAGTCTCCCGAACTGCTCGCCTTGCCTGTGAAAACACGACTGGAAGCTGCTGCCCGGGCAATGACTTTGCTTCCAAAGGTGGGAAAGATGTCGAAATCGATGCTGAAATTGTCGAGATCCTCGATCTGGAACGAGAGGTTCTTCAGATCGTCCTGTATAGGCAGGGGGAGATTTCGTGGGATCAAATCAGACGATTTTGACGATATCGTCAAGCGTGCTGCGGGATATTTGCTGTCTCCGTAGAACTCGATTGCATCTCGCTCTTTCTCACCAAATGACAGCTGGATGAAAGTCTTTGTTGTGTCCAAGAAGTTGTGGCCGTACCGTCGGAGCGGTATGATCGGCGGCGGCAGCTCGAGAGAAGGAATGTTCTCAGCATCGGGATGTGCTTGAGTGGGCGTCGCTGCTATCGTCAGTGGCGGAGCCTCTCCTGGCACTGGCTGCAGGTCCATGGGATCCCGCACAGAATGTTGTGCTGCTGCTGCTCCCGCCTTCACCAGGAGTTGCATGCAGTCCAGTTTCCCTTCCCATGCGGCATAGTACATTGCATTAAGGTCTTTCTCGTCAAGCGCGGCAGGGTCGACGTGGAAATCGAGCAATTGTCCCAAGCACTCCAGATGTCCTTCACTCGCAGCATGGAAGATCGGGGTCCATTGATACAGCTTGTCGGGCTGATCCATGTCCACGCCGTAATCTTTGAGCATCTGGAGAATACGCGTGTCCCCGCCAAAGCGAGCCACCAGGTGCTGCGGGTATAGCCCTTCCGCATCAGGGAGAATTTCAGGCCGGAAACGCAAAATCTGTTCGACAATCTGGGCTGACCCGTACTGACAAGCCAGGTTCAGCGGGATATGGCTCGTGCTGCTTGTCTGGTTGACAATGGCACCGACTTGCAGCATTTCCTGGACAGATCGGAGTTGAGAATGCACAATGCCATGGATCAGGGGGGTGAAATGGTCAAGATCTCTGGAGTCCACAGTGTCAGGCGCGGCGGCGACCAAGGCTTTGATCATATCCTCTCGGCCATGCATACAGGCATAGTGGAGTGGTAGACGCCCGTAGACATCGGGCGCTCGAATATTGGCACCATTGGCAAGAGCGGCCCCCAGCACATCGGACTTGCCGCAAACGGCAGCCTCATGTATGCAGTTACGCTCGTTGATGGAATCTGCAAAGTTAAAATCTACCAGACCCGTAGCGTAGAGCACCTCCTGCGCAGCGGGTGCGGCGAGACTGACGGTGGTGAGGAAGATACGACTTATGCGCTCGGCAGCATCCGGACTGGACGCTACACGAGACGACCACTCACGAACGAGTCCAACATTTCCAGCGTTGATGGCTTGAAGGACCTGGTTGTCGACCTCCTCGTCCTGAGCTGACGGCTGTACTCGATTGTAGAGCTCGACAGCTGGTGTGTATGCAATCTTCTCGCCCTCTGCCCACGCTTGCAGTTCGAGCAGGCCTGTGGTGGCTTGATCTGACAAGTCGCTGATCACATCTCGATTGAAACACGGCTGAACGTCAACAGCTCGGGAGAGATAAAGCTCTTTCGTTCGCGACTGCCATCACGTCAGTATATCAACAGGAGCAAGCACGTCAGGTATGATGCACCTTTGAGGTTTTGTCCCACTGCCATAAGTTAGCTCAACCCAAGGCGTAGTGCGTGATAGTAAACACCTTCTTCAGAATCTTCGAGAACGCCGTCTGGTTGACCTCGACGAACTGTTGCAATTTGTCCAGGTCATTGCTGAATAGCCGGAAGCCTTCGTCCAACGTGACATAGCTTGAAGACAGCTTGGATGCTGGGGTGGCTCGATGTTGCACGCCTCGCTTCTTGTCGAGCAAGGTTCGTAACCGAAGTTTCAGCTGCGCGGACGTCAGCAATGTGTGCTGTACGGATCGCTTGAATTGCCCACCTCGGCTTCTTTCTGCAGGTAGAACGTGTTGACCTTCTCCAGCTCGCGTTCGAGTCTGAAGAAGAAAGTGGCCCTGTTCGCTTGCAGTGATGCCTGTGAGTCCTGCAAGGGCTCTCCGTTGGGACCTTGGTGCAGGGCGGCAAGAACAGGCGTTGCGCTCAGCTTTTTGATGAGCTACGGCGAAGCATGAGCGATGTTGCTTGTCCCCAGGCTTGCCGTCCTGCCTACCTTCTTGAGCGACTTGTAGTCCACGAAGCTGGCCGCATACTCGGGTATGTCTAGCTGCCGCTTTTGAATGTGCTTGCCAAACTTCCTAGCAATGGCCCGTCTATCAGCACGTGCGCTCTTGTCTCTCCGCTGCTTCACCGTTGCCACCGAGGGGGACGTACATGGTCGGAAAGGGAACGTGCGGTGTGGTCGCGGCGTGCGGTGCGATTCATGCAGGTGCCCGCGAGGCACGGCGACTACTTGAAGCTGGAGGAGGACTGGGGGAAGTTCGGGTGGTGGTCGGTCGACATGGCGAGGTGAGGGAGGCGCAACTCAGATGGCATTCATGATCGGCAGCACGTCGAGCGCAAGGCAGAGCGCGTGTCGCGGCTGTGGTCGGGTTTTCCTTCTTTCGGTGGGAGAACAAGAGCGGAAGTCGTCGCCAAACCGTGCTCACCACCCAGCCCCACGGCGCTATTCACTCACACGCGCCTCGTGCCGCGAGGCGGCGACGTCAAAGCAATTTGCCGCCGTGCAGCGCGATCGACGTCAATTTTGACCTGGGCGCCGTCAACAAACACACTCGACGAATGGATCGCCCACGTGGACGCAGCACCTCGGGATCGTTCCGCTGCTTAGTTCTAGTTCTACTGCGAGGTCCATCCACCACAGCCTGTTTCCTCGAGGCATCACCGCCACAACCTGCCCGCCCACCCGACAATACCACGAATCTAAGAGACTGCATATGGACCGGACATTTATCTCATGTTACGGTCACCGTGCTACCACTCGCCCTGTAAAAGCCACATCCGCGGCATGAACCCCAAGCTCTCCAAGTACATACATGATGACAACCGCCAGCCTTTTGCTATACCTTGATGAGCCTACATCGATCGTTTGGGGAAGCCAAAGCTCACATTGTGGTACATGAGCCAGAACATCATCCGAGTCTCTCGGTGCTCCAAGTTCGGCGACCCATGAAGACAGACAGCCTGCGCAATGGACCACTATCAATTCTTGCGAAGAGTCAGTGTCCATAAACGCGGCGGCATGCCACTTCGAATGTCGCTCAGCTTGTCACACTCTGCGCTTCCAACCCTTGTCCATTGTACCTCGAAGCACAGCATGGCCATGTCTACGTCTAGGAGCCAAACACCTGTGCCTTGCACACGATTCTCTCGGGGTCTTGCCTGCGAATTGCAGGGACGAGACACGCCATCGTCCTCTCCACAACCCCGTCACCCCCATCATAGCCGCGGAGCTCGTGCATCCATATCTCGAACTTCATTCCACTGTGTGGCCAAAGATATTCGTAATCGGCAGGATCAGCTTCCAGACGACCTCGCAATTTCAGCGCATTCGCGAACAGGAACGTCAACGACTCCAGCAAACTCGCGCGTACCGAGTCTTTAATCCTCAACCTGGGGTTCATATGCCTCAATTGCGGCATGAGGGCCATGAACATCGACTTTGCATGTTCTCTAGCAAGTGGCTGGATCCGCTCTCTGTCGAACTTGCTGTCGTCTTTCAGTCTATCTGCGCTGGCTTGGTAGGTGAAGTATTCCATTGGTGTTTCTGCAAGACATTAGCTTTGAGCACACACGACATACGTCGAACTTACTGTTTCCAGTAGCGAGTTGTAGTTTGTGTACGATCTCCAGGGCGTCAGCCCACTCGGACTCAAAATCTTGAGCTGTCTTCCACGGAACGGGCTGGGACCACACTCGATCATACAGAGCAGCACCGACGAATCCGCAGAGAAGGACTTCGGTAGTATTTTCTCCTTCGCTGAGAAATCGATTCGCGTTATCCCGCCACTGCGCATCATCAGCCGCAAACATGCATTTGAACAAACGCTCTGTGTTTAGATCGGGGTCACACATCAGGCTCGGAGGTGCGTCTGTAAGGCTGCTGCTCTCGTTGAGGATTGATGCTATCGTTCGTATAGTGGACACCATACTGGCCACCCGCAGCTCGATGTCTTCAATGGATCGGAGATTAAAGGGGTAGACTGGTCCCAAGCCGAGTTCAGCTCTCCTCATGATCTCATCTGGAGTGCGTTGTTGCGTTGCAGTCGCAGCTTGAGTTGGCGCAGCTTGTTTTCCATGGGCGGCTCTCAAATCTCCGTTCTCGTCCGCTGGAAATGCATCACCAGCTGCCATCGCAACGCTCTCGGATACAGACTGCGGCTGAGCAGCAATCTCCTGTGCGACTCGGTGGTTTGGATGTTGCTTCTCACCAGGCGCCATGCCCTCTTTGGTCGCCGACTGAACATGACTGTCATCATTTTCGGTCGGCAAGCTGGTCCCACACGACTGTGGCTCGAGATCAAGGCGGGCGGCCTTCTTGTTCGGAACTTGCTTGTCATCATCGTGAGTTGTTTCTGCCTTGCGCTTCGTTTTACGACCGACGAGGCGAAGCTCCCTATCCGTGGCAAGCTTTGTTTGCGTGCCGAGAAGGGTGCGCTTCTTCGCCACCCTCTCTTCCTGCCCATTGAGAGCGGTGTCCGCGGGCCGCTTCGTTACAGACACGAGAGCATTAAAGTCTTCGTCTGCAACAGAGCGCCGCCCATCTCCGACCAGCGCACGTTTCTTGCTGCTACGCTGCGTTTCGACCTCGAGGCAACTTCCCGCTTTGCGCTTCCCACCAGGCTTCGGGAGCTTTGGATCTTTATTTTTTCCTTGCTGTGGCGAGGACCTCTGAGACAGGTCGATAACATCGCGGGGTTTGTTACTGCCACCAGAATCACTTTCATCCGACGAAACATCGTCATTCTGAGAATCGGCAATCTCGCGCGACGCTTCGCAGTCCATCGTGGAGGCAGCCGCGGCTGCTCTGTTCTGAAAGCAATTGTCAGAAAGTGAACCACGAAACGTCCCTGGCGTTGAGCTATGTGCCACACGACTGGTAAGAGCCATTGAAGAACAGGCTGCACTCTCGTTTACATACCGTACTGCCTAGGTATAATCGAATCCTGGTTGGAACCTTCCTCTCGACTCCACCTGGATGTGAAATTCCGGCATCTGAGTCCGAGACGTCAAGGAGGGAATCACTTTGCTCTGTAGCTTTTCCCCCTGATATTTTGTGCCGCATGGCCTGCGGCGATGGTGAGCCTTGGAGCACTGGATCTTTGGCCTTGCGCTCCTTGGGCCTCTTTTCGCATGGGATCTGTGAGTCGGAAGATGCAGTGGTGAAATAATGCTCCTGCTGTTCGGCGGTCAGAACCTGCATGGGCGCCTTGAAGATTTCGACTCCCCCGAATGCGTGGACAATCGTCTTCCTGAGTTGATCCGCTGTCGGAGTGCAGATGTCCTTGCCCAATGGCTTGATCTTCAAGTCGTTCCCTTCGATGGCGCTTGCCAGACTGTCGAGCTGGGACGCCAGATTTCTATATCGCCCGTCACGGCTTTGATGGCTGGCTCTGATGTCCGTAAGAATGGACTGAAAGGCGCGCTGGCGATGAGGGTCATTGTAAGGACCCATGTTGTTTGCGGCTTGCGATGGTGGTCTTTCTCGGCGGGCAAAGGCAACTCGAGGCTGCAGATATGGGGGGAAGGAATCCGCGCAGAAGTTGTGAATGGATTTGAACGGAGCACGACGTTGCATCATCACCGTTCCCGGATCGCCGCTGTTTGCAGCAGAAGGCAGGAACGACAGCCACCATGCACGAAGCTGCAGATCAAGCACGCGTCAACATCGCGTTCAAAGCTTCACACCTCTTTTCAGTGCCTCAACGAGCGCTCCACCTCTCGTACATCTTTGGTCGCCGCTCTGCAATGCGCCAGGAGCCTCGATCAATTCTGTCGGCACGTCCGACACGAGTCGACAGTTCCACGCGTCCTCGGGCGGTATCACAGCAAGCTGATCACAACGCTCTCCCCTCACTTCATCCATTTCGCCGCCTCACGCGCGTTCCCCCCTCGTGCGATTTGACCACTGCTCGAACCAATCTGAGGACACTTTGCAGGCGATGAGTTCGACATCCGCTGGCGGAGCTAAACAGCTCTCCATTGCCTGTGACTATGGCACTTCCAGCATGAGGGTATGTGGTCGAAGGCCTCAACCCCAGCCGTCACTCTCTAACTTGACTGCAGTTTGCGTACCGGTTCCATGAACCTCTCTCGGGACACAGACCGAGCGTATCCGACATTAGAGACGTTCCGTTCAACGGGGAACCCGCATCCCCTCAACTGCTTGCCTTCAAGGATGGTCAAACTCTTTTTGGCCACCAGGTAGAAGAGATGCTGCTGAAGCGAGACGCCGCTGGGACACCATTACTCACCCATGATGACATTGTCTCCTTTCTGAAAGTTGGCATCTATCCTAACTTAGAGGCCGAAGCTCTTTCACAGGAGATCTCTGGACAGCTCGAGCGCCTGCGAGAGGCTTTCGATTTGCCGGAGCACACGGACGCCCATGTCATCAAAGTGCATGTATTAGCCGCTCACCTGCGCGAGGCCTACAAGTACGTCTTGGATCAGATCGCAAGCGATCTCAAGAGTCAGCTTCAGCACGGACACAGCGGAGATCTGGTGCGACTGTTTCCCTTGCAGCGCGACGTACTGGCCAAGCTGACCAAGAGTACAGGACCTTGCGAACACCAACATCAAGTTCTTTTTCAGTGTTCCCGGCATGTGGACACCAGCCACGAATTGGTGTATCACTGCGGCTGCAGAGCTGGCGGGGCTGAACAATGTCACCCTCGTTTCCGAGCCCTACGCTGCAGCAGCATATTTCCTGAATGACATGATCATTCAAAATCGGAAAGTCTTCTCAAAGGGCGCTCGTATTCTCTTCATCGACGCAGGAGGCGGCACATCCGATGTGGTCACTTTCGAGCTTGTGGGTGACTCAACATCAGGGGCCACCACAAAAATGGTGGCTGTTGGAACGGCGGATGGCAGACTTTGCGGATCCGAATTCATCAACTTGCACTTCCTCGTCTGGTTAGACCACAAGATTGAAGCTGATCACGAGGCTTTTCCGGGAGGCAAGGCGGCGCTACTAATTGATATGGGGCTGAGTCCTGCTGAGTTCAAGGACCGGGCCACGAGAAGCTTTGCTTCTCTGAAGCACAAGTACCACACGCGACAACATGAGTCCTACGTCGTCCACGTCGATGGTAAACGTGGTGCCCAGAGAAGAACCATCAGCATAGACATTGAGTGGTAGGTGATTGTCATTGGTTCTACGCTACCCAATGCTGACATATATGCAAAGTGACCAGGCAGCATGCAATCACACAATGTGCGACCAGATGGAGAATTTCTTCAGGCCAGTATTGCAGGAGAATTTCGACATGATCCGCAAGTCTCTGGAAGAAGATGATCAGATCGAGGCAATCATCGCAATGGGAGGTTTCGCCAAATCCCAACACTTCATGAGCCGCCTGAAAGCTGAATTCGGCCAAGTTCAGCGTCTTCGTGGGAGTCGTGCGAAGGACCTTGGAGACTCTAAGGATTTCAGCCCGATACACATTCAAGATGGGAACGAGACAATGGTAGGCTTTAACCATCCTGTCGCCCGAGGAGCCTTATTACGGCATTACGAGTTTGCACATCGAAATCTCCCGACACAAGACTGCTTCATGGTTGCCGAGGACGCACCTTGGGACCCCGTGAAGCATGGGCCACAAAAGCATCACACTATCATCAAGGGCGAGGCCAACCCGCACGAAGACTGGGTCAAGGGACTGTCGAGGACCATCATGCGCGCTGGCAGACGCGATGTCGAAAGTGCTATCTGGCACACACGTCACATTGGCAAAGATGACACGCATCAACGCTTGCAAGTATACTGGGCAGCGCGCGAGGTGCCGGAAGGAACCCCAATGTTCAGAAAGGAAGACGGGAGCGGAGTGAAGGGTCGGACTGTTCCGGGAATCATGCCGTGCGGGATACCCATCAATTACGCTCTACCGAACATGGAGAAACTCGCACAGGCATATCCTAAAGCCCTCAAGCCACGGTATCCGGAGTACATCCTGCAAGAAGAGCGAGCAGAGAGCAACGACATTCAGGATAGTGCAAAAGATGCAGATTTTGCAACGAGCAAGACTTCGAGAAAGCGGACTCCATCTTCCAAAGACCGTTTCGGCGAGCCAATAAGGCGAAGAAAGAGAGGGCAGGTCAGGCGTGCACGATCGCAGAAACCCAGAAGCTGCCAAAATTGCGGCTACGACATGAATGTGACCTCGATATTGTCTTGGGCAGATAACATCTGCGAAGGCTGTGCTTCTCAGGCATTCTACGCCATTATGATCCGGGTCATTGTGCAGTATCTCGGCTCGAAGGTATTGCTCACAGTGGAAATGGCCAAACCGGACCACTTCGTGGACGCGGTCAATGGCTTGCCTATCGGACCGGAGGATGTCATCGAGCTGCACCGGATGTCTTTCATGGATAGTAATTTCAACCCAAATGCGCTGACATAGAGAGCTGTCTCTCTCTCTGGCGGGCCCTCCTGATCAGAGGTGCCGTTTGGGCGCCTTTGCGATCATGAAAAGGTGGATCGACCTGGGAGATCTCAAGACAGAGAAAGTACTTCCGATAGTAGGAAGAAATCGTAGCAAATCCAACTACCCTTCTCAACCTCTTTAATCGTGGGAGGTCGTGCCAGGGGAGTGTTTCAACGAACCTGCGGCGAACGGTCGCCTGGACATGTGCATCCCGTATCAGTGGCCAAAGGGAAGCTCCGTTGTCATTCGAAGTTGCAATGAATACCTGTTCCAACCCAGACTGACATTCAATTGTGCCGGTAGACGGAGAAGAAGGGAATCGAAAAGTACAGATATTTGAACTACACTCTCTCCAGATTCTTTGATTTCGAGTCAGAATCCACGGCTCCCGACTTGGGATCCATAGTATTTATTTATTGTAGAGCGGACGTGACAGAAACCTTCGAGTTGGGCAAGAGAAAAAAAGTATTACTCCTTTCGACAGTCGTCTTCCCCCCCCGCTTCCGATGGCAGCCTTTTCTTTTTTTTCTTTCTTGTTTCTTTTTCTTTTCTTTCTTGAAAGGTGTTGATTCCCCGCAAGACGAAAAAAAAAACGATTCCTTTCTCACACCGCGTGCACATGGGAGCGGAAATTGAGAAACAATTGGCAATTCCTCGGGACTTCGCCGTCACGTCACTGGGAATGCCGTTCGTTGTATGCTTTATGCTTCTTCTTCTTGACCTGTTTTTGTTTTGTTTTGGAAACTTCACTCAAATCGACAACGTTGTAAGCAACTATAATAACGCTTCGCGAATTTTCCAATGCCAACCAACCAACCAACCAGACAAAATAGAAAATAGAAAATAGAAAAACAAAGAAGTTCGGTCCTGAGTCCCAACGAAGGGAAAAGGAGGCGGAGAGTTCCCCGTTTTTTCACCGCTCGTTGGGGGGGGGGAATGTGTCGTTTTTATTTACGAAGCGAGTAACTTAGTACAATAATAAGTAGTATTCTTTCTTCCAAAACGACTGTCCCATCGTGCGGCACATGCGAAGATTCTTCAAGTGGGTCCATCACATCACATAGTTTCTACGGGGGGTAAAGTTCGGGGTTTGAGTTCGGGGTTTGAGTTCAAGAGTGTGTTGTGGGTGGTGGGACTTCTATGAATGCGATGAGGATACATACGATACGATCGAGGCCGAATCTGGGATACGGGACGGCCCAAGTTTGCTCTATTTTATGCCTGCATTCGAGAGATGATGATGTGTATTGGGTACAGTATCAAGGCGGGTGGAAGCGAAGAGTATACTGTATATTTATAAGAAATTTCGCAGCGTCGATTCACACATTGCTGGTATTTCGTATCGTGCGATGAAAAAGCCAGGCTAGGGAATCCCTCCCCGTCCGGGATGCCCTTCGGGCGCTGTGGAGCATGTCCGCATCAGTTCTCGAGCTCGGCTTGGAACTTTGATAGAGAGAGACAGGCTTTCGTTCTGATAGGAATAAGCCAAAGCTATCTGTACACCGGAAAAGAAAGTCAACCCGACCACAGGAATAGTCTTCATCCGATCCGATCGCTGCGCACCACCGAGTACAGCAATGTGTATCGGCGCGGCCCTCGAGCGTGGCTTGGAACCCATCAGACACGTGTGTCATTAGTCATATGTCATGAGAATCGAAATAGAAACTTGATACAACAGTGTCTACCTGCCCAGCCCTTGGCTTTCTTAGCAGTATACTATACAGCACATTGCAAGCAGGGCGGCGAAAGTGAACAATTTTGACCAAGTTCCTTGTGAACGCTGGGCATTAGCATGGCTGAGCAAATACGTCTCTCCTGACGCGGCATAGCCGTCCCGTTCCACCCCTCGAGGGTTCAGGAGGCAGCTGGTGGGGTGTACATTGGTTTCTCCACGACATTTCCGGGAAACTTTGTTTTTTTACGTCCGCTCCTGCGAAGTCGGATGAGGTGTGGTGTGCGAGCCCCGTGCAGTGTACTTGCGCTTTCGGAGCGCGGGGATACAGAGGACGTGATGAGGTCCGAATAATGTGGATGCACGGTCGGCAGAGGTTTGCGCCCGTTGGTGCTGTTGTGCATCGGACACCGAAGCATTCATTACACGTCGCTCTCGGGTTTTGCACAAAACATGCGAGAGCGACGACAGCGATGAATTACGCAGGTATCCGATGGAGCCTCTCACGCATGCAGCCGCTCACTGTGTTGTCATTTGGTATGTGCAAGCAGCCGATCCTCAGATGTCCTGCTTGAACGGATCCGGCCCATCAGCACCCAACAACGAAATCTTCGTCCCATCTTCCATCTCCAAAGTCCAGTCTGTAGTCTCAAACTATCTCAGAGAGTCCCCGTCAGCTCTGGCGTTCAAAACAGCTATCCGACGCGTTGGTAGCAGTGAAATCGAACTCACCAAACCCATCCTCGTCCGCCTCACACTAACAAATCTCATCTTCCCCTTGCCTTTCGTCCCCTTGACCCAAAACGAGATATCAATCCTGCCATGCAACTGATTCATCTCCCCCGCAATCCACGGAATCTTACTCGCGAAGTAGACTTCGTCGCCCAGGACTTCTCGGGCTTTGGAGTTTGTGCGCAGGGCGTATAATGTGCTGTTCACCACGCTACTGCTTTGTTTCTGGTAGTTGAAGATTGCGAGGCAAGAGCCCGCCATGATGACGGCGAAGAGTGGAAGCGTGCGGATCCATTTGGAGGATAAGAGGGAGGTTTGGAGGGGTGGAAGCGCACGATCGGAGCGTCGTTCGAGAAGTGGGCCACTGCCTGGCTTCGGCGCTGCAATATAGGTCCGCCGGGATTGTGCGGCTTTCCTGAGGGGTCGGAATGGTATACGTAGTCGCGGAGGCATCCTGTGTGGTGGTGGTGATGATGGAATGGGAAGGCTGTCTTCGAAGTCAGATGCGCGCCAGCGCGGGAGTGCCAAGAGTGGAGCGCAGATGATATCAGATGGCAACATATTGCCGTGCAGGTCACCACATATTCAATCGCCTCACAAGCAGAAGCGTGATAGTGAGAAGAGTGGTGCGGTTTACAATTATGTCGTTATTGGATATGTATTTACATGTCGAAACCTCAAGCTCATGACGGCGAGGTATCAAAAGTCGCTCGGAACGCTAACAAATGCAATGCCAGTTTCGCTCAAACGCGCAAAGGCAACAGTCGTCCCCTTCTGTCTGACCAACTGTCAGTCGTGGGGACCATACATCTCTAGATATCATGTCATGTCCATCGAGCCAAGTCACATCAGTGTGATGATGCAGACCGGTCAAGGTGCAGTGCCTCGTCCGAAAATGCAGACGCACAAGCGGTCAGGAGTACCGGTGAGTGTGTAGTGCGAGCTTGAGAGATTGCATCCGGGGAAGTTGTGTGCAGCATGCGCAAGACCTCTCGACACTCTTCGGGGTTGCACATGGCTGCAAGGTCACCCGATCATGTCGATCATTTCCTCTCCGTCGATGCAAACCACAGATACATTGCGTTCGGGATCCGAATCCTGGATCATGGCGTTTGTGATGGCCTGGCGTCTTATCGTGTCCTGCACTTCGAGGAGATACTGCGGTGAAGCCGTACACCGGAGTCCCGGGCGGTACAGGAGCGACGCGTAGTCGTACCGCTCATCGCAGAGAACAGGCGCTGACTTCCAGTCGAGGTGCACCTCGTTGAAGATTTGTTGGCGGATGCGTCGTCGGTAGTAGGCATGCCTTGCTTGGGCTCTGGGATCGGGGAGAGCATCGGGCATCAACATGCCTTCATGAAAGCGGCTTCGCGTGGACGATGTGGAACTGCTCGACCGCATGGAAGAGTCGGTAGACGTGGATATATTCCGTGATCGGGTTTGTTCTTCGTGCCGGTGCATGGTCGGTGGAGGCGGTGACTCCGCAAGGCCGAGCGCGGTATCATGTCGCTTTCGGAGATGTTCGAAGCCTGGTGTCGACGACAGTGACATGGGATGTGCCATGGTTGGCGATGGTCGAGTCTGGACGATGTGGAAGCCTGGAGTCGCGGTCTGGGGATGGCGCGAGCATATAATGAAAGAGTCATCAAGCTAACGGCCATCGTCCATGACATGCCAAGTCGCCGTGTGACTCTCCGGTGCTCGGGGCAAGTGGACCCCTGTACAGTAGTTCTAGCATGTGACCGCGCGCGGGGAATCAGCGGGCGTCTGGTCCACGAAAGCGCCAGGCATTGCGCCACGCAGACTCGTGTGTGTCGGCGGACACTCTCAGCATTCACCCAATCATGTCGATGGCATCAACAGAGCGGCGAGGCGGTTGGTGGCTGCTTTCGCAGAAGCTGTTGACCTCACGCATCATGCGTTCGTACTGCGCAGCCTTCTTGGCGGCCATGTCGACGGCGGAGATGGTCATGTCGACTTCGTCGGCGTAAAACACATCAAAGTCTCTCCAGGCGCGCGACTTGCGGATTCGCTTCATGTCGTCGACGATGTCGGAGTAGATTTTGGGATGCGACATGCGCAGACATCGACTCTGCCGGACTTCGGGAGGCACGGGCATCATCATGGCCTCGATGTGCGCATCCGAAGCCTTGCACGGTGGCAGGCGAGCGATGGATTCGTTGCTCGCAGTGCTCGCAGTGCTGCAGCGCGACGCTTGGGAGTTGTTGCTCCCTTGGCGGAAGACGCGGCGGTTTCTGGTGATGGGCGTGCGTGGTGCCTCGGTGGTGTCCAGATCCTGGTCCCAGGACTTGCGCGAGAAGCAGGATATGCGCATGGTGGCCGACTGTCGTTGCAACTGTCGAACGTGTGACGTGTGAAGGTGTGGACGTGGGAGGATATATCGCAGTCTGAGCTGTCCGCGCGTTTGTTGTGACGTTGAAGTCATCCAATACTGTAGTCCCCGCCTCCCGTCGTCGAACGCGATGGGCCAAGAGTGCGCGCCGCAGCAAAGCAGATTGCGTTGCACGTGCGCCGGGGGTGGGCCGGTCTCATTCAGGTGCGCAAGGCTGTGCCGGGCTATGTTTGCTGCTGCGGAGAGGGCGAAAAGATGAGGCCGTACATAGTCCGGTTCCTTCGACGCAGTGATATATCATACACCGTGGAGGCAATGCAACGAACGTCGGGTCAGCTCTGGAGCTGGGCGAGTGAAGGCTTTTGTGAGGCACACAGCGCTGCGGCGAGGGCGAGCTCCCAGGGCCGCGCAGGCTAGTCTAATTCTGCTACTGTAACTAGTCCTGCTCTGCGTTGCCGAAATGCCGCGCAAGCGCTTCGAGTCTCGTCCAATGAGGCCGCCCTGTAATGCTACCACGCTCATGCGCGGGCTGCCCACCCGTCCGATCACGGTCCTTATCGGTCGTTGTGCTTTGTCGCTGCGACCAAGCCTTCTTAACCCGCACTGACTTTCTTGGCTGCCGCGCTCATCAAACGAGACCTCATTCCACCGCGTCGTTCTTGGTCGTTTTCTTGGTGTCTTTCTTGGTGTCTTTCTTTGTGTCTTGGGCTGCCCTCCTCGGCCCCCGTGGATCATGTGAGCCCTTGCAGCACAACATCATCTGTTGCGTCTGGGAGGGTGACGTTTTACATGTATGTCGGGGGCAGCACACAGGCCCGGCCACAGCCGCCGATCACGCCAAAATTGCTCCATTCAGGCAGTGTGCGGCAAGGACGAGCACGATAACCAACAGGAACGGTTCGTGATCCCTACTCGTAACGCCCAACCCGTGTCAAGTACGTACCGCCAAACCCCGCGCCGGCACGTCTGAGGCTTGGGAGGCGCTGCATTGGGGAGCGAGCCGCAGCCAAAAGTGCTTGTCTCTGCTGGCCGCAGGAACTACTCCACACTCTGCTCACTTTGCCTCTCTCAACGTGCTGCAGTGATCTCGCGATCCCATTTTTTTTTTTCGGTCGTTGCTAGTTTGCTACAAGCTATCGATGCTAGCACAAACGCTTCGCAAATCATCGTCTTTGTCCACGGCTCTCACGGCACCGCAACTGACTAGCACCACGTGGACAATGGCTTTTTGATGATGGTATGACGTCCGCAGGAATGGACGTTCGGGGACGCGCGCACGCCGCGAGGATGAACTCTGCAGTACCCGAGTCGTGCCTGTGCTGTCACCATATGGAAAAGCAGCGTGGAGAACGTCATTCGGCCTTTCGCTCACGAATTGCGGCCTCGCGCAATTTCATCATGTCTCTCTGGGTGGTGTCGGGACGCGTGTGTCGTTGCTCCGTCCGTCCATCGGCGGCGTTGGCAACGAGTTCCGTCAGCAGCTAGGATGCTGCTTGGGTCATTCACGTGAATGTGCGAGCTTTCACCGACCAGTCTTCCGGCGGATCGTGCACCTGAACATGTGTCAGTCTGGAGCAGAGACGTCGATGATGACGGGAGGGGCGCACAGGAAAATGTTCTCGCGCGCATAGCTTTGCTGGTCGGGGTCATCTAGCACGTCTTGGACCAGGAATTGTCGCTTCACCGCTTTGAGGAAGTGCATGTCGGCTCTGCGTCTGCGCTTGAAACAGAAGTAGCACACGGTGTTAGGACCGATCAGGTCCTGCAACGTGTGCTGGAGCAGCGGAAAGGCGGGTTCAAAGTATACGCAATCGGCAGCGAGCACGACATCTGGATGCGGTGGGATGCCGTCCGGAGTGGCAGCTCCCCACTCGTACACGGCGGCCGTCACTCGGTCAGCTAGGGCGTTGAGCGCGATATTTTGCTGCATCAGGTCGTGCATGGCATTCATGTCGGTGATGTGGACGACAGCGTCTGGTCGACAGCCGACAGCGACAGCCAACCTATGGCAGTCAATACTGGTGGCGGTGGAGTGGCAGGCAAGGCGTGGATGCTCTCGCTCTTCTTACCCGACGAGTCCGCCGCCTGCGCCTAATTCCACGCTGAAGGTACACAGGTCAGCGAGCCATGCGCGTCTCGAAGTGGTGATGGGAGAATGTGGGATGTGGGCCACCAACATTGACGAAGCGGCGCGCATTTCGCGCTGCTTTTGACGCAAGATGTACTTGGTGAGGATCATGCCCGCGGGCCAGGCCTGGCCACCATTGCCTTTCGCCAGGTCCTCGTGGAGAAGCAGAGGAGGGGTCAGCAGACGGTCGAAGTCGACCAATCTCGTGGCTTTGGCTTTGTGTTCTGGCGAGGTGACCAGGTCTTCGGAGAGCGCGAAGGCTGCCTCGGACAGATGCAGAGACGACATGGCGGTGCGAGACGAGACGAGGTGGTGGTGGTGGTGATGATGATGATGAGGATGGTCCTGCGTCGATGCGCGGTGGACTACGCGTAGAGTTTCTGGCCACGCTCTCGGCACGTGCTTGTCTGGACTTGACTTTCTGCACGTCGCTGCTTTGGACACGGAAAAGGTGTGCAGTGCGGAAGCACAGAAGGGCGGAAGAGAGTAGTCCACGGCACTTGCCATGTTCCCAGCCGAATGCCATGTCAGACGGGCGAAACAGCAGCGAGGTGGCGTGGCCGTCGACCATCCCAGACCGACTCCGCCCTTCCACGCCCTGTTCCCAGCGCTCCACGTCCACGTCCATGTCCACGTCCACGCTTACCTCCTAAGGTTATCATTCATCAAATCTCATCAGAGATTTCGAGTCGAGCGGCAGTCCGTGCGTGCGTGCGTGCGTGCCCACATGCCGACGTCGGAGCCGCGGCAGAAAAATGGCGCATATCTGGGGGCATGAACACGAAACGCGGAACAGAACGCGCCCTCGTCTCGATCGCATGCAGCACGCCGACACACGTGATGAACGAGGCCGGCCGCCACTGACAACATTGTCGCCGCGCTAACTTAGAGCCCGTTCGGTTGCAAAATCCAGTCCGTAATCCAGTGGCGTAGCGCACGGCTATTATCCACTTTCTGAGTTCTATTAGCGTACGCCACGATAACTGGATTGAATAATGGTGTCTGTTCGGTGCCTCTAGCGCCGTAGCGAGGGCGACGATAATATTGCGGTATAGCTAACTCCGAAGAACTCGCTCGGCGTAACCGTATATACTTATATAGAATCTAATGCGCTAGTAACTAAACTATCATATAAACGATCGAGAGAGAGCATTTTATCGGTGGCGTGCCTCCTCAAAAGTCGATATCACGTGGATTCGCGCCTCGCTGGCGTCGGATTGCTGGCCCCTACCTCCATTCTGCGTGCCAGCGTAGCTTACGCCACAAACAGGGGTTTTAATGCTCCCCAGCCCATTTGATTAGCCTTTTATGCTAGTATAACATAGCTGAACTTAATAACTAGATGGTGGCGTTATTCAATATTGAGATTGAGGATTATCAAACGAGCGAACCGAACACGACACGGAATGCTAGTTAATTATTAGATATTGAGATTTCAGAAGTCAATAACGCCACTGGATCACGGCCAACCGAACGGGCTCTTAGAGTACAGTAGCAAGTAGTCTACTGTAGCAGCCGCTTGCCGCCTCGCAGCTGCAGTCACCGAGGCGCACCTGCGCCTGCAGAAATAATGACGTGCCGCTGCTCGCGGGAGCACTCGGTCTTGCACACAACACACATGCATGTCAAGACACTGACCGACATGCGAAAACCTGCCAAGTGTCCAAAGAGGAATAGGTTTGGCATTTCTCCACGGCGCAACCAGCTTGTTTGGACCTCACACGATCCATACTTACTACTGTACTGTACCACAAAGCTGTGGATGCCTGAGGTTGAATACATGCCAGCATGAATCCCTCGACGCCAAGAGTTACACAGAACTGCTCCATACTGCGTCTCGTAAGTTGCATCAAACGGGTCAAGTACACACACATTGGTTGCATGAAATCGACTCGAGCCGCCCAACACAACAGGTGAGCGATGTTGAGGCCTGGATGTCTCCGTCACTGTATGGCGAGCACCCCTTGCTTCGAGGACAAGACATTCTTCTCTCATTCTTTGAACGCCACCACCCAGCAAGGAGACCAGACCACTATGCCCACTTTACGCGCAACACGCGTTTTCTCGCGTACCTGGAAAATGCGCCTCATTTCTGAGCCGGATGAAATCTTTCTTGCTCCCTCCCTGTGAGCAGTCGGATGTCAAACCTGCCCGACTCGTCACCACCCAACTACGGCCGTTCTGCAGCAAACGAGGGAGAGGGCAGTGTTCAGCTGAAACGCGTCGACGCAGGAGACGATGGCACAACTGGTCGCGCGAACACTTGCAGGGGTTTCATGCATCCTGTGTGCCCTTTTCACAACAGCTGCAGCTGTCCCAAACGCAGCCTTTCCCTTCAACTCCCAGGTCCCGACAGTCGCCCGTGTCGGCCAACAATACAGCTTCCAGATATCCGACTCCACTTTCGCGCCGCCCTCCCCGAACTACCTGTACACCATCTCGCAGCACCCAGCATGGCTCACCATCGACAGCGCGACGAGGACCCTGCAAGGCACGCCGGGCACGAGCGATGCTGGCTCCGAGACCTTCGTCTTGACAGCAGCCGGCGAGTCGGGAGCGGCGCAAATGTCATGCACCTTGGTCGTCTCAGCGGATCTCGCGCCACGATTAGTCGGAGACATCAGCGAGCAGCTTTCGGAAACGGCCAACTTGTCCAGTAGCACGCCGCCTGTCGTGACACTACTGCCATCGACTCAGTTCAAATTCGACTTCGAGCAGGACTCCTTCATCGACATTGTGCAACGCCGGCTTTATTATTACGCTACTCTCGCCGATCACACGCCCCTGCCCTCGTGGCTGAGGTTCGATGCTGAGAAACTTACCTTCTCCGGAAATGCGCCGGACCTCAGTGCATTCCCCCAGTCATGGGTGATAAATCTCATCGCTTCGGATGTCGCGGGCTTCTCTGGCAGTACTGCTTCTTTCACAATCGCCATTGGCACGCAGCAACTCGTTTTTGTGCCAGGAGAGCAGGAATGGAACATTACTGCTGGGAAAGCGGTCAACATCACAACATTGCAGAACGAGCTCTATCGAAACAATGCGAAGCTCAGCCCGGGAAGTCTGAGAAGTGCGCTAGCGGACCTACCGTCCTGGCTGGAATTCGACCCATCCACACTTGCGATCACGGGGAATGCCCCAGACGATTTCAAGGCGGAGAACATCACGATCACTGTGACCGATGGGGTAGGAAACACAGCAATGTCGGTGATCAATCTCGTAGCTGGAAACTCGTCGTTGTTCAATGGACAAATTGGTACTCTATCCGCACAGGCGGGCGCCGATTTCTCTTATCACCTGGAGGACTCATTATTCACTCAACGAGATCTCGACATCAGCGTTAACCTTCCGACTTCCGCGACCTGGCTCACGTACGATGCTGAAGGCCGCGAGCTGACCGGAATGGTACCTTCGACCGCTCAAGCGGCAACTTTACGCGCAACTATCACTGCAAAGAGCGGGGATGACGATCAAGGTCAGACGCAAATCTTCACGATCGATGTCGAGGCTGCCACAAGACCCAGCACTACGAGTGCTACCATTGCCCCAACCAGTACCACCCCTCCGACTCCGACCGCAGCTGCGGTAGGTCAAGGAGATGGGCCAATTCTAACTAGCGGGGGCATCGCGGCAATTGTACTCGGATCCATCGTCGGAGCTTCTGTCTTGCTGCTGGTCCTCGTGTGGTGCTGCCGACGCAAGCGAAGACATGAGTCTTATGTGCAGAACTCGCCTCGATCGAAGACCATCTCCAAACCTCTGCAACGGCCACAAGGCGAAGACGGAATCGTCCCAACGATTGATGGTCAAGATCTCGAAAAGGGTGCCAACTTGGATCGGGTTGACTCGCACGCGCCCGTCCCGCCACCCAAGATCCTAGAGCCACCCCCTCGAATACACGTTCAGGGTATTCCGGAAGTCCGTTCGTCGTGGTACAATCGCTTTTCGCGTTTCAGCCATGCTTCGTCGCTGGGCGACGGCGAGGACGCTATCAGAAGAGATCAGAACATACCAGAATGGGGCGTGGATTCCACAGCTTTGCACACGCCACACGACAGCTTCTCCGTGCCGACAGAGATGGCGCGGCAAAGCACGCACCTCGGCGCTACGAGTCCGAGCAAACGAGCTCGCGTATTGCACAGGGTGCGTGCACATGGGAGGAACCGAAGCAGCGTCAGCTTCAATCGGCTCAGCCTGGGACTTGACATCGCTGGTGCTGGCGCTGGAGTGGCGAGACACAGTTCCAGGAATGGCAGACTCAGGCATCGAAACGCCAGAAGTAGTCTGGGTGTACTGACGCCAACTCGAGAAGCAAGCTCTGTGGGCTCCTTCAGGACAATCCGAACAAGCATCCTCTCTGCCACGCCTTCGGACTTCCCCGAGCCTGGCCCATCAAGAGAGTCGTCTTCAGCTTCTGCTCCGGCACTGTCGAGGATCACTGCCAGCGCCGAACTGGATCCGAAGAGGAAGAGTATACGCATGGTCGCACCGAGCGATAGCATACGTGTATCCGATCGCGAGCGCAACGACAACCGGACGATAGCCGACAAGCGTACGAGCTTTCTCGCAAAGCGCCGAGGAAGTGGACATATGCAGAGCATTTTGTTCTCGAGAGGTGCGCGTTCCACTTCAACCAGTCTACGCCGGAACGACTCTCAATCCATCGAGGCCAGCTT
The DNA here is from genome assembly GCA_023512815.1 of Cercospora zeae-maydis. Lineage (NCBI taxonomy): Eukaryota > Fungi > Ascomycota > Dothideomycetes > Mycosphaerellales > Mycosphaerellaceae > Cercospora > Cercospora zeae-maydis. The sequence goes on along the minus strand of JAKLWY010000001.1, from coordinate 3,670,356 downwards.
GGTGGGCAGCGTGCGGCGAGCGCGGAGAGGCACTTCGGGGTTGGGAGGCAAGAGCGTGGTGCCGAGTCAGAATACATTGACCATGTACTCTGAATCTTCTTCTATTGAGCCCCAAGGTCATCTAGATTCTCCGCATCGTGATTCGAGACGATTTAGCCAGAGAGTGAAAAATGTCTTCGTTCCTGGATTTCCTCGTGCCATCACACAGTCGACGCTGGGAAACAACGAAAATGCCGCAGATGCAGTCAGTGGAAAACAAACGCCAGCCGAACGCAAAAGCTATGCAGATCTCGACGACGCAGAGTGGGTTGCAGAGTTGACCAAGCCGCGAAACGAGAGAGATTGGGTTCGTCCTGGCGAGTCCAGTCCATTGACAGCTCCGCCCCCAAGCGTCGCCGCCACGGCTCAAAACAGTCGTGCTGCCACTCCATCTGCAGCACCAGGCGCAAACCCTTCGCGATCGGAACGTTGGCGCGAGGCACAACAGAAGAGCGCTCGAGAACGATCCGCCTCGCCTTTAACTCAGAGCCATGATCTCAACTCTTCACCTTCTGTCATCCGCAAACATGCACGCGAAAATTCAAGAAATAAAAATCGCATGTCCGCTCCCATGAGTCTTGTGTCTGCAGACAGCATGCACAAAGGCCGGCCTCGAATCGCCCATGTCGACGACACGTCGAAGGGGACTACGAGTTCGCTGCGCCGCGCTTCCAAACATGATTTTGCCGCGACTGCAGGTAGCGAGAGGGATGATGTGAACTGGATCACAGATGTGGGGTCTTCTTTATCTAGTAGCGAAGACGAGATCAGAGGGACAGGGCTGATCATTCCACCTCTTGGGGGTAGTCCGAGGAAAGATGGCACCGGGAGGAGCGATTGGACGGGCAAGGTGTTTTTGTGAGTGGTAATCAGATGTGAAGGGTATACTTGTGAGGAATATGAGAGTATGATTTATGATGATTATCTGGCTCCCCTTCTCGCCCTTTCGGACAAATGGAATGGGGGGGGGGCAACGCACTCTTACCAAGGGGCAAAGCTCGTCAGCATGGAAGTGACTTTCTTGCCAGAGAGTGTGTGCGGTGATGTGTATCAACATCACAAAGACGGAGGGTGTCATCGGAAAAGCTTCGTTGATGCAATCTTGCCCCTGTCGGCGGGGCTGCTCGCCGTACGAGCTACTAGGGATCTAGATAGTGCATGCGATGGGACGTCTTGTAGTAGTATACCAACACGCTCCGAGTAAGTTTTCGACGTCAGGCAGGAGCGTCAACATGTGAGAAGGCGTTCAGCGAGAGCGAAGAAGATATGCTATGGAGGCGGTAGTTGAAGCAACAAAGTCTAGCATGAATGCAACAGAGTCCGGCGAGGAGATCACAAACATGCTCCCTCCATGCAGCAGATCAGGCAAACGCCTTATGAACCAGTTCCATGGCAGGAGGACCAAGCATTCCATCCAGTGAGTTCGGTCGTTTCTTGACGGGATTTTGCTCCAGGTTCGTTGACGGCGTAGCAGTGAAAGAGGATGCTCTGGGAATTCTGCGGGAACAGCCGCTAGCGCGCTTCCATCGAGCTCCACTCGAATCCGTCTCATATGCATCTTGCGCTGCATCTAGGTTCTGTTTCATGTGAAAGTGAATCGGTGAATATTTTGTCTATGCTGAAACTCAGGCTGCAAAGCCCCACCCGCATTCTCTTTATCACGCCTCGCACGAATCACATTACACGCCACTCATTTGCCAACATGGCGCCAACAGGTAGCACAAAATCTCGTTATTGTCCCGCTCGCCAAAACCTGACGCATTCCTGCAGATACCAAGCCTCGACCCATTGTCGTTTCCGGCCCTTCAGGCGCTGGGAAGTCCACTTTGATCAAGCGTCTGCGCGCCGAATACCCTGATCGCTTTGCCCTTTCCGTCTCCCACACCACGCGCGACCCACGAGCAGGGGAAGAGCACGGCAAGGACTACTGGTATGTGTCCAAGGACGACTTCAAGAAGAAGATCGAGGAGAATGGCTTCATCGAGCATGCACAGTTCGGCAGCAACTTCTATGGCACAAGTGTACAGGCCGTGAAGGATGTGGCTGACCAAGGGAGGACCTGCATTTTGGACATTGAGATGGAGGTGAGTACATGCGATGACATGATGTGTAGCTGCAGAATGCGGGAAGCGGGCGAGAAGAACTGCGGGAACAGTCTGACAATACTTTACACGCAGGGCGTTCGACAAGTCAAGAAGACAGACTTGAATGCGCGATATCTCTTCCTCCAACCGCCATCAGTCGAGATCTTAGAGCAGCGGTTGCGGGGACGACAGACGGACAAGGAAGAGGCCATCCAGCAACGATTAAAGCAAGCCGAGAAGGAAATCGAATTCTCCAAGACACCTGGTGTGCATGATAAGATCATTGTCAATGACGACTTGGAGAAGGCATGGCAGGAATTCAAAGCTTTCTGCGTCCCAGAGTCAGCTTCATGAGCACTTGGGTCCATTTCCGGCTGGCACTAGAATTGTGAGCATTTACAGGACAGGACGGGGTCAGGACAGGGTTAGAGGTTAGGAGTAGAGAGATGAGTTTGGGCGACGGCCAGGCCACGGCCACAGCCAATGGTCGTGAGCTGCTGTGCATCTACAGACCAAGCCTAGAAACACAATGTCACAACAGCCGTGAGTGAGCTGTGGTATGGCGGACTAATTGCCCAGACTTGGCCTGCAGATGGAACAGGAGCGATAGAGCAATCCATCATCATACCATTCGGCCACTTCTATGGTCCGAAGAAAAGCTTTTCCCAACGTTCGCGCGACGATAGCCACTGAGAAACGGGCGACGTGTGCTCAGGATGTACTTCCATGTCAGATCAGACAACACGCTGTACCTTCCCAGAAAAGCCATGTTTGGCCAAGACCGCCCTTGAGGTGCTTTGAGCATGTTTTGCGGGAGGGAAGCTCGCCATCAAGCTTCGAACCCAAAGAGATGCACTCGTGTACGCCGCTCCCGCGAACCACTCTTGTAAAGAAGCGATATTTCGGCGTGTGGCTGTCGAGCTTTGTCTCGAGTGAGGTCTGGACACGCAGATGCGAAAGCGATTAGACGGCGAATCCCCGACTGGCAGGCCTATATGGAAGCGCTGACTACCTCTCACGTCCTGGTCCTGTGCTGGTGAAACAAATCTGGAGTGACACTTTTACCTCGCAACATGGCTTCAGCATCTGCCCGAGTTGTGTTGAGCGTCCTCATCTTTCTCTGGACCTTATCTGTATCTGCTTCGCAAGCCTCTCAGAGACCACGTGGGTCGGGATTCATTGGTTATGGTGACTATGGTTGCACTGATGACCTACGCACACATCCACTGACATTCGCAAGGCATCACGATGTACAAGCCCACCTGCGCAACAGCTTGTCGTGATTCGGTCAGCAACCCGCTCAACTGCAATGGCACCACGGATCACAACCACATGATGAAGCGAATGGGTGGCATGTCAATGGAGAAACCCAGCCCAGAATGCTATGCCACCAGCGATCGTTTCCTCCAGTCTGTGGCGTACTGTATATCGCAGCATTGCCAGGACATTGAGATCTGGAAAATTGAGCAATGGTGGTCCAGGCGCATTCCAGGCTCAACTCCGGGTCAGCCACAACCAAAGGAGACCTATCAAGAAGCACTGGCAGACGTTATCATCCCGCCGAATGTGACGATACCCACCGGCGAGATGCTGATGGATGAAAATACGCTCGTCCTCTACGATACTTGGCTGGCAAATTACAATGGTGACGGTGTATTCGAGATCAATGAGTCGACACACGTTCGCTACGGGTCAGTCAGTCATTTCGCTACTGCACGCTGTACTGACACCAAACAGTCTAATCCTTCTCACCACGGGCGCTGCCATCCCGATTGCACTGTCGCTACTGCGCTTCCTTCCGTTTCCCAGGACCTTCGTCAGCCGTTTCAACGCTGTCTTCATCGATCCACCACTGATCGGCACAAAGCACAGCGTTCCCTGGCTCAACACTTTCATCGCTCCTACCCGAGGACAGGCTTTCTTCATCGCATACCTCTGGATCATCAACATCACTCTCTGCTCAGTGGGATACCACACCAGACGTCCAAACTCCTGGTTCGAAACGACCACAAGTGAGGTTCTGACTTACATCTCATATCGGACTGGCGTACTCAGCTTTGCTAACATTGCCCTCCTCGTGCTTTACGCCGGCCGCAACAACGTCCTTCTTTGGGTCACGAACTGGTCACATTCCACATTCCTGCTCCTGCATCGCTGGATCGCCTTCATCTGTACTCTACAAGCATGCGTGCACTCCGCTATTCTGCTACAGATCTACGTCAATGGAGCAGGCAACGAGTATACGGCAGAGAGCAAGAAGCCATACTGGGTCTGGGGCATCGTTGCCACACTGGGCTTGGTCGTACTCCTACCAACATCGATCCTTCCTATACGGAGAAAATTCTACGAGTTGTTCCTCGCGTGGCATGTCGTCATTGCCTTTTTCGTCCTCATCGGCGGATACTACCACGTCGTGCTCTGCTTTGGACATCAATGGGGCTACGAAACCTGGCTGCTGATTGGATTCGCTTGCTGGGCTTTCGACCGTACAGTGCGGATACTCCGTATTGCTCGCAATGGAATGAGAACTGGCCAAATCACAATCATCGACGAAGATTACATCCGACTGGATATACCTGGAGTATCTGCTGCTGGACAAGCATATCTATACTTCCCAACTCTGACCTGGCGCATCTGGGAGAATCACCCGTTCACTGTCACCGGAGCAATCGTCGCACGAGAGTCGACGCCGTCTTCTGAAAAAGGTCCACAATTCCGCAGCCACGATCTTGGGAAGCTGCCCTCGCATGAAGTCGAGCCCGTTACTCCGGGAAGTGAGTCAATGACACCACGTTCGTCTCACCAGCTACACGCTCTACAGGTCGGCCTGAGCTTCTTCATCCGCACTCACACTGGCACGACTTCGATGCTTCGATGTCGAAAGACTCTTCCTGTTCTCGTGGAGTCTTCCTACGGCCAGAATGTTTTTGGCGATCATGGTGGCAAAGACCTCTCCTCCTTCCCGAAAATGGTCTGCATTGCTGGTGGCGTTGGCATCACGGCTGTGCTTCCTTTCCTAGCGTACCACGTCGGTCGCAGTAAGCTGTTCTGGGGTGTAAGGACTGGCGGTCTCGTGGAAGCACTGCACGATACACTCGCTGCACCTGCATATGCTGGTACCGACATTCAAATTGCGAAGGGAGAGCGGCTCGATTTGAGAACTATCCTCGAGGAAGAAATCGAAGCAGACGGTGGGGTTGGGACTGCGATCGTGGTGAGCGGGCCACCGAGCATGGCTGATGATGTAAGAACTATTGTAAGTGGGCTTGCACCGAAAGAGAAGAATGCTGTGATCGCTTTTGTGGAGGAGAGCTATAGTTGGTAGAGCAGGCAGCACAAGGCAAGAAGCTTTTCACTCGCGGCCCATAGTGGCCAATTGCAGAAGGAGCACTGGCTGCCAAGTCAACCACTGCACAATACACGTGCAAAATCGTGCCAACACTCGGCTTCAAGCAAAGTGGCGCACTTTGGACCAGCTGAATGAGCAAAGTAGATGGCGCACGAGATCTAGACGTAGGTTGAGTTCTACAGCAATGTGTTATATGCCCGATGGTCCAGCACTTTCACTTTCATCTGATATTTGACGGTCCTAGTGCAAGAAAGCGACAAGATGCGCTGCTTCATTCTCGCCTCCCTCGTCGGCCACGTGGTTTGCACCCCGTACGTCAACAACATCCAGGAACGACAGGCCCTTCCGTTCCGGGCATGCGCGATCGTTCGAAGCCTTGTCACGCGAGGCAAAGTGCAGACCTAAGCTACTGCATATTGTTCGAGCTATCTGAAGATTCAGACGAGTACTGTTATTTCGACCACGATCTCCACATCGTATGTTATCGACGCAATTTGGTCGAAAGTTCTTACTTGACAGGATCTTAGCACTGCTACTGCTCTTTCGACGTCCACTATCGGCACGTCGACATACACTGCTCCTGCTGTAAAGGCCAATGTATACATTCTGCCGCGTGCCAGACTGGCCAGGTGGCGAAGCGCGCTGCAACCAAGCCCCGGGTTCTGGCAGCGTATGCTGGTGCGCAATTATCTCAAGCATGCTCCTGCCTCTCGATCCCGACCCCATGCACGACCTTCAATGTGGTCTCATCGACTGTTTCGACCAAAACTGAGACTTTCAGCGTACGACCCACGATTGAAATACTACCAGAGATTGATGCTGACCGGACACAGGTCATTGCGACGGTGTCGACGACTCCGACGACCACGATCACGATCACAGTGCCAGAGCAGAACGTTGTGCTAGAGACTATAAATGTAATGAACAGCGGGCATATAACTCCGACGGGTGCTCTTGTCTGACAGATTGCCCAGGTCGCTGCGACGGAAACATCGACTCCTACTTTGACAATAACGGTGCACTCCACGGAAAGCAATGTGGCTGTTCGTACTGAGACTGTAAGATGGCATCGAATATGCGGAGAATTTCGCTCATTGGCTAATGCTGCAAAGTCGACACCGCTGTTCACGATAACTCCAACATTTACGCAAACAAACACTGTCACGGTAGACGTCGTTGGTACTACGACGAGTGTAACAACTGTAGGTCCAGCCTTCAAGATCAACAGTGCAAAAGCGGGTGCCCAACTGACTTTGCTCGGAGACAACGATATACCCCATCACGTCCAGCACAGAGATAGTTCCTGGCCCTAGAGTAACGACCTCCAAGTTCCGGATCCTCGGCAACGGGTATCCTGCAACAATGTTCCCGCTCGTCGACGCTGGATGCCATGGTGTCTCCTTCAGCTCTCTTGGGCCAGAGGCATCGCCAGTCACCTGGATCTTGGACTCACAATGTCGCATCACTGAAGCAGTATATGGCCATCCTGTTGCCTTTGACCATGCACAGGTCGCCGTCTGCACTGATGAGACTACCTCATTCGGGGTCTTTGGAAAGTACAATGTTGTGACAAAGGAATTGACTGGTAAGGCAAAAACCGACTCTGCCCCGGATACATGGTATGTCACGCATGGGGCTTCGTGGTGCATGGGGTCTGTGCGGTCTCCGCCGCCCTTGATTGGCATTCCTACTGTGCCAATTCAGCTTTATCTGGAGGGCGTGGCTTGAAAGGAGTACAATAGCAGAGTCGAGGTGAGCGGAGAAAGCGGACGATGTTACAATGAGACCAATGGACCGAAGCGAACAGAACCGTATAGCACGAGCTTGGTTTCCATCCATGAGTAGTAGAACTGGCTGCACTATGTTACACACGGACGTATCACGTCAGCACGTGATCGTACATGGTATCGTGAATTCTGCGAACGGCTCGGCCTCCGACGACCTAATCTGATTCTACCGTAGCCGACGGGACATTCCATTGCAGAGTTCTAGTAGCATGCAACTGCATCCCGACACGAGAAAGACGGTGGGCTTGACGCCTCGAGACGTCCATGCCTATGCTCGACTGAACTTGGATAGACTATGCTGTGATGGGCGCCAACATGGTGTCGGTCGCATGTCAGCCTTGTCAGGCATGCGGGCAGGGTCGATCTTTGTGCCGAGGCCCAAAGTAAGCATGGAATACCACAAATTAGGACTCGTAGCGCGTCTTCGTTTTTCCATTCCTACAGCACTCGAGACAACATCTTCTAGGTGGAGGAAACCGCATACTGCAATGGCACACTCATCCGTCACCGCCAACTTGGCCATCCCCAACCTCTTCGACGTCAGCAACCATGTCGTTCTCGTCACTGGTGGCGCTACCGGACTGGGCGAGATGGGAGCTCAAGCCTTCGTCCAGAACGGAGCGCATGTGATTATTGCGAGCAGGAAGAAGAGCGAACTTGAGAAGACCTCTGCAAGACTCAACAAGCTTGGTCCGGGAAAGTGCGATTACGTCGTGGCGGATTTAAAGGACAAAGCTGGTGTTCAAGCCCTCTGTGCCGAAGTCAAGAAGAAGACTGATAGACTTACCGTGTTGCTCAACAACTCTGGTGCCACATGGGTAGGTCGAGATTCCTCCACTTCTAGAAAGCGACGTGATGCTGATGAACCCCGCAGGGAGCACCGTACGACGACTTCCCCGAATCCGGATGGGACAAACTCATGGCTCTCAACGTGAAATCCATCTTCTACACGACCGTCGGCCTCCATGACCTCTTGGTCAAGGGCGCCACAGCGGATAATCCTTCCCGCGTCATCAACATTGCCTCCATGGCAGGCATCACGACTGTGGACGTCACAACCGGCGACGAAGGCGGCCTCGCAGCACCAGGCTCCGGAACCTTCAGTTACGGGCCGTCCAAGGCGGCGTGTATCCACCTCTCCAAGATGCAAGCGAGTAAGCTCATGCCGCATCATGTTACCGTGAATTGCATCTGTCCTGGTGTTTTCCCGTCGAGGATGACAGCCTTTGGAATGGAATCTGCGATGGAGACGCTGGTTTCTGGTCAGCCGAGCGGGAGAGTGGGAAAGCCGGATGACTTTGGTGGTTTGGTGTTGTTCTTGGCCAGTCGTGGTGCGGCGCACATGACTGGTAATGTGTTGGAGTTGGACGGTGGTGCTACGCAGAGTGGGTTTAGGAGTCGAGGGAAGGGGAAGTCCAAGGAGAAATTGTAGATTTAGAATGCCATGCCGTCACCAGTAAATCATGGACTGTACGCACATGCTGATCTGAATTTCCTGCCAGTGTTGTTGTCGTTTGTGTTTTCGACAGGCTGTTGTTGTTGTTGTTGTTGTTGTTGGAGCATTCCATGTTTGCCCGGAGATCCTTGCCCGGCTGAGCCAGGAACACTCCACTCCACTCCACCCGCCACATCACCAAAAAAAAAAGCACGGCGCATTGATGATTGTCGCCCTGCTTCCTCGCGATAACAAGCCGATATGACCGCATACGCCCCCACGAGGCGCGGGAGCTGTTGTTGTGACACCACGAGAGCATCTGCATCATCGCCGCGGGAATGCTGCAGCCTTCCATTGCATACGCGCCTGGCTGATCATCGCAAGCATCAAGAGCTTTTACCGCCGAGCTCTGCATATCAACCCACCTCCAGCTAGAGCTTCAACGAACAGAGGACAAGATGGAAGAGCAAGTCGCGAGACTGGTCGACAAAGTGTGGAACAAGGTACAGCATGTGCCTGCGAGCAAGAGGTACATGGTTGCGGTGAGCGGTATACCAGGCTCCGGTAAGAACGTCGTGTGGGCCAAGATCAGAGAATATCCTGCTCACAGCACGCAGGCAAAACCACTCTGGCGGCCAAAGTAGCAGACGCCCTCAATGAGCGCTACCGCTCTCAATCCGCCGCCCTCACGCCCAACTCCCTCCTCGCGACTTTCCTCCCCATGGACGGCTACCACCTCACCCGCGCCCAACTCTCCGCTCTCCCCAACCCAGATAATGCACACGCCCGGCGAGGTGCAGCTTTCACATTCGATGCCCCCGCATTCCTCGCCCTCGTGAAGAAACTCCGCGAACCCATCTGTCCCGAAACGGGCACCATCTACGCCCCGAGTTTCGACCATGCGGTGAAAGATCCCGTGCCGGATGATATTCCCATTCGAAAGGAGAGTCGAGTGCTGGTCATGGAGGGAAACTATCTGAGCTTGGGTGAAGGCGAGTGGAAGGAAGCGGCGGAGTTGATGGATGAGCTGTGGTTTGTCGAGGTGGATGAGAAGGTTGCGAGGCAGAGACTGATGAAGAGACACGTGGAGGCGGGCATCGCGAGGGACGAAGAGGAGGCGGGCAGAAGAGCAGATGAGAATGATCTGGTCAATGGGAAGGAGATTATCGAGAAGAGGTTGCCCGTGCACGAGGTGATTGTGAGTAAGGAAGATCGAAGATGGGGACCCGAGGCGCAGGGCCTTTGAAGTACGGTGCAACCTACTGGATTGCATAGGAGCTATGGACATCGAACTGAAAGTCAACTTCAGTTTGGCGTTTGGCAGCATCAGATCGAACCTTGGATACTGCGTCACGCAATGCTTATCTACCCCTTCAGACTTCCATTCATGCGTTTACATTCAATCACGCTCTATTCATCTCATCATTGAGGGTATTCCGGACGCATCGGTCAGGTTAGGAGGCAACAAGCTTAGAAGATACAATTCATCCGCGTCGCTATCATGACGATGTTGTCGCAACCCGAGCAACTGGGGTATTTGTCCCTCTCCTGTGACCTACTGTTCGATGGTAGAGGGAAGCGGGACTACGATAAGACCTTCTTCCAGTCCTTTGTCGCGGAAAAACGTCTTTCTTACCCACCGGCACTCCGGCATATCGTGGAAGTAGTGCTCTATGGTCACGATACTCCGAAGAAAATGCTTTTGAACTTCATTCGCAGCCACAGAGCAACATTGAAAGCCATGGAAGCTTGAGCATATCACCGATGGGGAAACAGGACACCCTAATATCAAATAAGACATAGGCCCTGCTGTCTCAGACATTGCGGGCTTCAAGTTGAAAATGGACAAGGTATATGAGGAGCTGTGGGACCCGTTCGAGAGCCGAAAACGGTCGGAAAGGGAGACGAGTGAACCGTGGAGATGTTCGACAAATTCGTACGCAGCGTAATTATGGACCCGACTGGGCTCACCGTGATCAATTCGATATTGTTATCGACGTCTTCCCATCTCTCAGATGACATGCTCTTGGTCACGATGAGCGGCGTACGTCAGGCTTTGCACGAGCCACCCGTGAAAGGCTCGCGACTGTCAGCGTGACTTCTTCATCGTGGTGGTATCAAGCAACTCGCTGATTCCCTTCTGTTCCGTCCGTGGACCCTGTCCCTGGCCCTCTCTCTTTTGGCCCTCTCACGACCGAGATGGATACCCACGCCTCCCATTCCCCCAGATCTGGCAGGCCTCCGCCGTTCGGAACAGCAACAAGCATAGCCCATTCGATCCGTCTGTTTGCATAAGTCTCCTGCGGACGGTACAACAGCACGCCAGGAATGCGTCTCATCAGTGCCGCTGTCAATAGGTCCATATTGTAGACGACATTGTCGTCGATGAGGAGCAGCTCGATCTTTGAGGAGAGTCAGCACGGGTGTACGTGATGTGATGCATTGTGCGAGCAGACTTACAATGTAGACTGAAAACGCCCAGTCTTGTCCGTAAAGGATCGGGGCGGTCGTGAGCAAGAAACGAGTTAGCCAGTCATCGGATTGCGCGTCAACGATTGCAGTTGGGGGCATGTCGGGTTGTATCTAGTCTTCGGAGGCGTCTTCGCCGTTGGAAGTGCTTCTGCTCTGGCGGGACGCATTGCAGTCGGACTTTTCAATTTGCACATGTGTTTGCTGAGGGTGCCAATTGTGTTCGTTGAGGGTGCGACGGATTGTTCTGGTGGAATTTGAATTGGAAATGTCCACGAGCTTGCAGAGCTGATGAGTTGTTGTTTGTTTGTCGAAGAACGAACCTTCAGGGGCTTTCGCCTTCTGTTCCGTCCGTCGGCTCACTCAAACCAAGTGAGAGATCGTTGTGACGATGGCGGGAATTCATGGCGTTGGATGGTCCTCAATACCACGCCTGAAGCTGTGGCCCCCCGATACAGTGCTTAGCTGTATCTTGCTCCCATGATGGCCAATGGTCTGCGAGCTGGAATAAAACATCTACACGATCTGCGTACGCTCACGAGCTCGTGTTGACGATGTGTAGTAAAATTGCCTTGATCAAGCATCCACTTTGACCAATAGAATATGTGGGGGACCATGTGACGACTCTTTTCCTACAGTCAAGCGTCATCCTGTATCGAGACCAGCATGATAATGCAAAAACTGCATCTGCCATTCTCAACTGCTCCGTGGATTAGGCCATCTCTCCCCTGGTGATATTGCTGCTGGTCGGCGCAGCACTTTAGCTTTTGGCAACACTTTCGCCAGGAGCGCTGCGGTGCGGAATCCGACACGCGTTCGGAGGCTGAAACCCCGTTGTGAGTATAGATATCTTCATACTCTCAGAGTTGACTCGTCTGGAGAGAAAGGAGCTTGCTTGACAATTCATAATCAGTCTCGAGATCCCCGGCGGTACCAACCTTGCTGTTGATAGCCAATGGGTATCGCTGGCCGTTTTAGAGCAGCTTGTGGAGACAGAGCTATTCCTTTCATCGCTTCATGAGTATTATGTCCCACATACATGGAGGAAACGGTGTAGGGCACGAAGCACGCAGAGCGTTCTGTCGCCTTGACGTCGGACCTGCACTGCTAGTTGCTAGTAGCTTGTTGCGGCAAAGTTCAATTCTGCATGCATCAAGTATAGGAGCTCCAAAGCTAGGACGAATGCGAGGTAGCTGGCAGGTCGATGAATCATGTCATGTCATGCCAGGCCCAGAACCTGTCTCGTGCCTAGACGCGCCAGGAGCCGCAGGGCACACGGGGCATGCCATGGCTCGCTCTCAGGTTCTGCTTTCCGTTGACAATTCGCCGCGCCCAAGAATAATGATGAGGTAGGCCCAGAGGTACAAGACCGGTGAAAATCCATACCCTTTGGACCACTACACGTACAGAATTGGTCATCACAATGATGCTGGCAACGCTTCGAGTATACCCGGGCAAGGAATGAGAAAAAGGCTACGCGCCTACCTTCGAAAGCTGCTCAGCCAAATGGATGTCCAGAGAGCATGCTGATATTACCACCGAATCTCCCGCACGTTGAGGCGCAACGCCGCGACCAGACTATTGCGGAGAGAGTTTCTTGTGGCTCGTTTGAAAACTCAGGCCCTGTTTACCTCGCGGCGATTAACGATAATCGATTATCGGATAATCGCTCGGGGCGTCAGAAAGAATTCTCGCCCAAAAATAATCAAACCGGTAGTCAGGCAGTTAGAATCTCCTCTTTCATCTCTTCTAGCGCGTCTATTACGGCTAATTATAGTTCGAGAAATATTTCTCAACTGTGGACGATATATATAGCAAACATGCCTGCGAACGACCAGCGGTCCAAGCCGCGACGCATCAATTATTACATTGCAAGAATTCTCGATCAGGCTTGGCGATGACCCAATTATGATCAAGTTGATTCTTGATTCGAAGTAAACAGCGTGATTCTTCACCTCGATTATCGCCAAGGATCGAGCGATTCGAAGATAATCGACGCGAGGTAAACAGGGCCTCACAAGTTTGCGTAATGATAAATACCGACAATTGAAGATGTGGGATGTGAAATGAGATGGATGATCAACAACGACAAGGTTCTGTCTCCCATCCAGTGTTTTTATTAGCGCACTTCTTTCCCTGTGGAAACAAGAAGTATTTGCAATGCCATTGACCGTGCCGCACGGACATCATCGTTGTAAATGGCATCATAGTGCTTCTACTTTGCGTTGTCTATACAGAATCTCAGAGCATGGCCGCCACGCGAAGCGATTATTAGACAAGACGAGCGGCTATCGCTACCTGCCTATGGCGTTATCGAGTAACACTTGCACGTGGAATGTCCATGCTTGGAAGCTCACAAGATCGGACAATTGCGCACAGTGCGGGAACCTGCAGGCAAAATCAGCTTTCCAAGCCGTTTCGAGCTCGCATTATTGCAGCTCCAGAGCTCTTGTCTGACGGATGGAAGGAGATCCGAGCGTTGCGGAGGTGAGCTGTTCCGTGCTTGGTGGCCCGAAAAAAGGAAGCGCTAGGCCATATGGCAGCAAGATGTTCATCACGCTTACCACATATGGACACCCAACAGCACATGCAAATCTCTCCGTTCGAAGGACACAGTTTAAGCTTAACGGTGGCAGCAGACTCAGTGCAGAGCGTGACGATCGGGCTAGACCAGTCACTTGGCATCATCTTGTGCCGCGGGTCTTGAGCTGGCGCTAACCGTAAGTGAATATGTATGCTCAACCTTATTCCTGTCACCACAGCGGAACCCGCCAACGTGTTTGCAAGAATCGAAATTCGTCGGTGAGAGGAGATCAACCTTCGGTGATGATGGCGTTGATGCAGCCGCGGAGTAGCGCCTCCTGGGAGGGGAGAGAGGTGTATAACAGCTCTTCACTCCCGGGCGATTCAATCTAATCATCATCACAGTCCCATCAGGTTGATTTCACTCTTTTAATCCTCCCTCCCAACCACAAGATGCACGCAGCACTCGCCGCTTCTTTCGCAGCTCTCGCTGCCGCTGCCCCTCTCGTGCAGCGCCAGTTAGCTACCCCGCCAGCGGGCGTTGACGATGCCACGATCCTCAACTATGCCTTGACTCTGGAGCACCTCGAGAACGTCTTCTACAGAGAAGCTATCCAGCGTTTCACCGCCGAAGACTTCAAGGCTGCAGGCGTGCCTGCTGCCGAGGCCTTCTTCAACAACCTTCAGCAAATCGCCTCGGATGAGGAAACCCACGTCACGGCCTTGACCAACGTCTTGAACAGCATTGACGCAACTCCTGTGCAGGAGTGCACGTACAACTTTGGCTACACCGATGTGCAGGGCTTCTTGGCTACTGCCAACGTTTTGGAGGGCGTCGGTGTCAGCGCCTACCTCGGAGCTGCTCAATTCATCGCCGATGCAACATACTTGACCACCGCCGGCGCGATCCTCACCGTCGAGAGCAGGCACTCTTCGTACCTCCGCAACGCGCAGAGCCCACCACAATCACCATTCCCAGCTCCATTCGATATCCCTCTCGACTTCAACAGGGTGGTGTCTTTGGCCGCTCCATTCATCACCGGCTGCCCAGATGCCCCAGAGGGCACCATTGGTCTCGTTGACGGTACTCCATTCACTGCTTTCCCACCGATCGCTGCTTCCCCAGCTGGTATTGCCCGCCCAGGTGATGTTCTCACATTCACCGTCACCTCGGACCGAGATGTTGGTGCCACCAACGCCTTCTTCATCACATTCCCTGGCGGCGCCATCCCAGCCGAGATCACCGGCAGCAACAATGTCTACCAGGTGACTGTGCCCGCCGCAGCTCAACCAGGCCAAGCCTACGCAGTCCTCACCAGCAGCGCCGCCTCGCCAACTGACGACAACATCGTCGCTGGCCCAGCCGTTTTCCAAGTTGCCGACAACGCTGCTGCGTTCCAGGAAGCGAACCCAGGCTACAACTACAACCCAGTCGACTGCAAGGATGACAAGCCAGGACAGTACCCAAGCCACCCAGAGGCCCCTAAATATGAGCACCAGCCTGAGGCGCCCGAGTACGAGGCCCCAAAGGAGCCTGAGCACAAGCCAGGTACGTTGTCTTGAGGGTCATGTCCCGCCAAATCGAATCATGATTTGGCGGCTTTTATCAGCATCCGCTAACTTGATCTGCAGAGCAACCAAAGCACGAGGCACCTAAGTACGAGACCCCAAAGCAGCCAGAGCAGCCAAAGGACGAGCACAAGCCAGGTATGTCATCACATTGTTCATCGATCAGCGACACTGGACTTTAGCCATCGATGACGAAGTTTGGGATGTATGGCCAGTACTGACTAGCAACTAGAGCAACCTAAGTACGAGCACCAGCCAGCGCAACCTTCCTACCCTGT
Organism: Cercospora zeae-maydis; assembly: GCA_023512815.1. Taxonomy (NCBI): domain Eukaryota; kingdom Fungi; phylum Ascomycota; class Dothideomycetes; order Mycosphaerellales; family Mycosphaerellaceae; genus Cercospora; species Cercospora zeae-maydis. The sequence goes on along the minus strand of JAKLWY010000001.1, from coordinate 3,654,823 downwards.
CAAGGAGGGTGGAAAGAAGGAGGACTGCCCAGAGCCAGAGAAGAAGCAGTACTAGACATTGAAAAATGTCCTGGACTCTTTTTGACAGATGGGGTGACGCTTGATGTGGACCGATGACATTAGCGATAACTTCATCTTCTCGTACTTATTTTCTGATAATGTTTACACCCGAAATACACTGTTTTCCGTGGCGAAGTTGAATGATGTTGTCGCCTCCAAAGTCTTTTGTCCCAGTGATGTAGCTTTCGCGATGTCATCTATTCGCCGCAACCACCTACACAGACTATGGAGACGACCTGTCGCATGTCGTGCGTGGGCGCGGGCGTGATAGCCGAGCTATAAGCTCCAAGCACACACGTGGGGTTCACTCCAATGTCAATAGTCAACCCGACATCGAGCCGCCACATTCCACGTCCCAGTCCCTACATCTTCACGGCCAACATCTGTAGCAGAGAGAGGGAGTGTGTGTGTGTGTGTGTGACAAAGGCAGCACCCATGTCTCGCTTACCCAACGAACTCTGGCTCCAAATCCTCCACTTCTGCTCCCCACTCGATCAATGGCAGAACCTGAGACCTCTCGGCCACCAACTCAAGTCCTGCGTGGAACAGCACTTCGAACGAGAGATCCTACCCCAAATCGAAATCGCCATGCCCGTCAGCCTCCCATCTTATGATGCTCGTATCTATGCAAGAGGCAAAGCAACTTTCCAGCCCGTATCGCCTCGTTCAGGTCGAGACCCGGAGAGGATGCATCTGGTCTTGACGAGCACGGATCCGGATTATTATCATGCGCACTTCTTAGCTCGATGGAGCGGCATGCGAGATACGGTGGACGGAACCTTGAGCGAGAATGTCAAGTGGGATGTCGGGCTGGAGGGAAGAGAGAAGAGGATGCGGCTTCGTGGAGCGAGGGCAGAGAACATGATGAACGAAGATGAAGTTGGGCTGAGTTTTGAGTGGAAGGGGACGATGACAGGGTTGTACAGATCATGAGTTGAATAATGTTTGAATATCGTTGATTTAATTCTTGTGACTCTTCGTCTGGAAAAAATTGCGCACGCTCAAGAACTCATCGGTGATTCTGCTGCCGACACTGCGTCCAAAACAGCATCGCGGAAGCACTTCATACCAGCATCAAAGGACTCCTTCGGCGCAGCAGCGAATGTCAATCGAAACCCAAGCTTTTCGGTCTGAGTTGCCGGTTGTACAGCGAACCAGCTCCCTCTGCTCATTTGCAAGCCCCGCGCCACCGCTGAAGCATGTATTGTAGCTTCCACGTTATTAGGCTCCCTTCTCAAACTCTCGGAAGCTTGAGATATATCAACGCCAACCCATACCATCATTCCAGACACGGGTATATTCCAATCGCAGCACGATGGAAGCCATCGCTCACAAGCCTCGATCAGCGCATCTCGTGACTCACGATAACTCGAGGACAGCGTGCGAAGCCAGTCGATGAACCCGAGATGTCCCCAAGTCCGGTCCAGCAGCTTGTACATCATGAGCTGTGATGGTCCGCTGACAGCTGTTGTACAAAATTCTGTATGATAGATGAAGTGGTTGATCAGTTGTTCGCTGCCTGTAACCCAGCCGGCGCGCAGCCCTGCGGAGAGTATTTTTGAAGTTGCGTCCAACCGGAGGACTCGTCCTGAGCGGTCTAGACTCAGATATGATTTGGGGAGTTGCGCGAGATATTCCTCTGCGGTGGAAGGCGGCGCATTGATATGATCGCCGAGGTTGAGGAAAAAGTAGGGATCATCTTCAACGATAATTAAATCGTGCTTCTCAGCGACTTCGTATATCGCTCGACGCCTCTCCAGACTTTGTGTGGCACCTGTCGGGTTCTGGCCACAAGGAATGATGTATAGCACAAACGGCTTGCGTCCAAGTGTGGCATCCCAGCTAGATAATCGCTGATCCAAGACCTCGGGCAAAAGTCCTTCTTCGTCCATGTCGATGCCGAAAAGCTTGATGCCCATTGGTTTGACCATCTCCAGCGTGCCGGGATAAGTATACGCTTCGGTTAGGAGCCAGTCGCCGCGCTCGCAAAGCATACGCAGAATAATGTCGAGAGCACTTGTATTTCCGCAGGACAGCGATGTGGCCCAATTTTCATATTTGGGCTCATGGACCAGTTCAACATGCTCGGTGATGAAGCGAAGAAGCTGCGGCGACCCTGCCGAGTGCCCATAATTGAGAGCATAACCAAGATCCCAATCGTCCTCCCCATCAACACATGACAGTGTGTCACTTGAAGCAAGTCGTTCACCCCGTGCATAGTCCTTGAGCGACATGTTCATCGAGCTCCATGGGATTGTGGAAGCAACAGGTCGAGCAACCCCCAAATTACAGATTGGCGTGACGGACTTTGAGCTTGCAGATGCCTTGAGCGTCGAAGCACCGCGCAGTCGAGATTCACTGCTGAGACGATGACTCCAATCCTTCGATCGAGGCTTGGTCTGAGTTGATTGTGTCTTGTAGTCTTGGGAGAAAACCTTTGGCGCGATGCCCACTGGCAGTGCTTGGCGTTTCTGCTCAAAGGCGGCGAGCTTGTCTGACAACATGCTTGAAGGCGATTGTGGTTTCTGAGAGTGTCAGCGATATGCATGAGTGTACGGTCCAGGCAGTATGAGGCTTGGTCTTTTGTTGTGGGTGCTCGGGGTTTGCTTCGGAGCTCTCGGCGTGTTTCAGATGGTTGCGTGCATCATCGGCCCGGGGGATCAGCATTTTTCAAGTCACTTGCACGATGCCAGATTTGATTGCTAGTGATCCGAGAACAACTGATTACATTCGAATGGGTTACGAGAAACGCATTTTTCCTTCTCATCAAGTGATGTCTTGGAACAAAGCTGGATGCTCGGCTAAATTCGTCCAGAAGTCCAATTCAAAGTCTAGATTGTCATTCCCGAACACCGGAAACCTCATCGTCTCGCCCAAAGCTTGCTCAGCCGGTGTATCGTGTTGCGTATTTAGCATTCCAAGACTGAGCCGGTTGAGAACGCTTTTGATCGTCGCCGTCGCGCGTTGCAGCAATGCATAATTGGGCTGGTCTGGGCGTATGAGGACTCCGGCTTCCATATGTGCCACGAGGACACTCATATCTTGAATCGCCTGCGGAACCGCTGGACTGTTCTGAGCAAGATTAGGAGTGCGGCTTACCAGGGCGAGGCAAATCGCTCCCGCTGCAGGCAAACCATATGAAGCGATCTGAATCAGTCAGCCCGTAGCCTGCACAGGAAGACAATTCAATATACCTTCCAAATGAACCCTGTCCCAGAGTTGGCAAGAGAATCCTTAAGCATCGCGATTTCCGCTGTCAGTTTCAACATCGCGCCTGATACCATTAACAGCTCGGGTGTAGGCGTCGAAGTTCTCGTCATGGAGGGTGAGTAGAGAAGGAACTGAACATGGTGCAAGTTGAGCGCAGCACTCGCAACAAAGTCTCGTTCGGCAGCGCTGCCTTCAAAATTCTTCAGATGATCCCCAAGGCGGTACCGCTCTGGGAGGATATCCATCAAGAGATCGCATTCCGCTAAGATGGCGCTACAAAGGTTAGTTAGTAGGCGCTCGCAAGCGTGTTTTAGTTGTTTACTGCTCAGACAATCAAATCAACTTACCTTGATCCAAGTGCACGAGAATTCGGATCGTCGACTTTTCCCAGATCGAGGGTACGCTCTTTCAGAAGCGCACTGAACATGAAAGGTCAGCGACTGCAAACTAAGGACCAGGCTAGCGTGACGTACCATGCTACAGTCCATCGTGTTTCAAGCGTGTAGTCGAATTGAGCAGATGGCGAAGTTTGAACCGGGTGGAACAGGCTCTCAACGTCATTGCGAGACATTCTCAGCGTACTCTGCGCACTATGCATCCTGTAGGGGCGGTCTAGGAAGACGGAAATGTTTTTGTCGGCTGAATATGAGCGAGCAAACGTCTGGCTCCGAAGACCACCTAGCGTGTCACTTGCAAGAGACGCAAGATCGACTCTATCGTGATGTCCGAGAGCATAGATGGTGCTGATAACGTCCCCTAATCGTCTCCAGGAGTGGTAGCTTTGATCACCATCGATCCTGCAGTTTGCAATCAGCATGAGTAACCACACTTGAAGATAGCAGGCCACGCTACGGCTGCCGATGAGGAACAAGCAGAAGACTTGCGGCGGCTTCCACTCACATGCTATGCGCAATAAAATTCTCGTACTGGAGCAATAATTGTAAGTCGTTCAGACAGTCCAATGACAGACAAATTTCTAAACACTGGTCCGCGCAGCGGAGAGCAGTCCGTTGCAAATGCCTCTGCCCATTTCGAGTGCTGTAGAGCGCGGGATAATATGCAGTGTCCTCTACAGCTCTGCTTACTCCTACCAAGAAGAGGCCGAGCGTGGCCCAACCCGGATCGCCACGACAAAACTTATCACAAAAGGAGGCAATACTCATCGCGCCATCAGCAGTGAGACGTTCACGAGAACTTCGAAAGAGGAGCGTGGCGAGCTCTGCTCCACTCTTGTCTCGGAACAGAGTGCGCATGGCTTCAGTGCAAGGAGCGAGCAGCGGACCCGCTATGGCCAGATTCACGCCGCGATGATTCCACTGAGAAACGAGCTCTGCGCAGCCGCGAAGATCAAGCTTTTTGAGGTCATCGAGGAATTTGGCATGTTGGGCCTTCTCTGCGTCCTCGAGCTCTAGAATGGCATCTTGGAGGACGACTTCGGGCAGCGCGGTGCCGCCACTGGCCTGGACAGTGTCGAAAATGGCTGCATGACTTGATCTTCCTTGGTATCCCGGGTTCGGATACACATGTGGGACGGAAGTGGACGCGGATGGCGAGTCGGTCACAATAGGAACCGGTGGCGTGGTTGTGACTGCAATTGCTGCTGGAGCAGACGATCTGATATGCCTTTAACAAGAATATCAACCAGCGTTTCTTCAGAAACCACGCACCTGATTGTCCGCCTTCGTTTGAAAGGCCGATCACGATACGCGCATCGGTCCGACTCATCATTCCTGCTACATCGGCCGCAGACTGGCTTGGCATGGTCGCAAGAGACCTTGGACGTCCTGCAGGGATCGCACGCGGCCAGACGTGTTGGCATTGCGCCGTACAGTAATAATTTGATGCAAAATTGGGTGGTCGCGCTGGGGGAAGGCGGACGGCGTGTCGGAGTAACTTGGAGGGAAACAGAGTGTCGGCGGAGTGTTGGCTGCCAAGACGCGGATGGAGCTGGCTGCAGCCGGAACGTTCCGTTCCCCGGTGCCGAAGAGCCCCGATGAGTGATGAGACTCTGCGTGACTCAATTATCATTGAGTGCACAGATTGATGAATTTCGATTGTTACCGAGATATTGTCTGTATCAATATTGACGTGAGATTGATGCGCTCCAAGCACAGGCAGAACTCCGGGTCTCCATCACCAATCAATATTTCAACCGACAGTCTATCGAACACTCCGGCTGCGGTTGCACTGTCCTGTAACCAAGCCAGCAGGCATAGCTTGGTCGGCAGATGCATGGCCAAACGGTGTGACTCAGCAACCAGTAACCAATAAGTCTCTCTCTGTTCCTACTGAGATGGCCGGCAGACGCCTTGCCCTCCTCTACGCCGATCACACTCCGACCACCGTGGTGACCTTAGCCGCTCCCCTTAAAGACAGCGCCAGCCAGAGCTCATAGGCCTACGAGTGATATTTTACCAGCCATGTCGACCAATAACATCAAGCTTGCTGAGTACATCTTCGCCCGGCTCAAGCAGCTGGGAGTCGAAACCGTACACGGAGTGCCCGGGTATGGGTCAAAATTGAGCAAAAGTCAAAGCTGACGCTGACCGAGTGCATCAGCGACTACAACTTGGAACTGCTGGACTACGTGGAGCCCTCCGGGCTGCACTGGACCGGCAGCTGTAATGAGCTGAATGGTGGTTACGCCGCAGATGGCTATGCCAGAATCAAAGGCGTCGGTGCTCTCATCACGACCTTCGGTGTCGGAGAGCTCAGTGCGAGTAAGCCAAGGCATACAGAGGAACACAAAGCTTGCAGCCCGACTGACCTCTCGTCCCAGTCAATGCTATCGCCGGAGCTTATGCCGAGCTTGCACCTGTCGTGCACATTGTGGGAACGCCCACCAGAGCACAGCACGAGTCCCGGAGTCTGATCCACCATACCTTGAATGATGGCGAGTACGGCCGCTTCGCTGACATGTACAAACATGTCACGGTCGCCCAGGCCGATTTGTCCGATCCGCGAACAGCTACCAGTCTTTTTGACGCCACTCTATCGCAGTGTCTCCTTCATCACCGCCCAGTATATATTCAAGTCCCGCTCGACATGGTACACGCCGTCGTCAGTAGCGCGAGCTTGGCGACCCCAATCGAAGCTCCTTTGGCCATCTTCTCTGGCAGTGAAGTCCCTGCTGTCGATCTCATCAAGGGGCGAATAAGCACAGCGGTGAAGCCGGTGATTCTTGTTGACGGAGAGAGCCTGGCATATGGGATCCTGGAAGAGCTTCACCAACTGATCGAAACGACCGGCTGGCCAACTTGGACCTCGAACTTTGGCAAAGGATGCGTAGACGAGACTCTACCCAACATAAGAGGCATCTGGAAAGGAAACTGGTCCACGAAGGAAGACCAAGAATATGTGAGATCTGCCGATCTCGTTCTCTGCTTCGGCCCTCATTTCAGTGGAACCAACTCATACTTTTACACTGGTATACCACCATCGAAGACGACAATCTATTTCAAGTCCTCGTCCGTGACGGTCGAAGACCAGGTTTTCAGAGACTTGCCTGTAAAGCAGTTCCTCTCACTACTCTTGAAACACGTCGACGTGACCGACCTGCCATCTCGATCAACGAACCCGGCACCGCAAGTGGCCACAGCACCCGCTAAGCTAGCAGACGACACGAAGTTGGACCAACACAACCTGTACTCGGAGATGCAACCTTATCTACGCACGGGCGACATACTTCTGGGAGAGACTGGCACAGCAGGTTACGGTGTACGCGAACTCAAACTTCCCAAAGCCGCCCGACTGTTCAAACCCACGACATGGCTCTCAATAGGATACATGCTCCCAGCAACCCAAGGAGCAGCTCTCGCGCAGCGCGAAATAGATCAAGCTGGAAAGTGGCAGAGACACAACGACAGACTACCGCGGACAACTTTGCTCATCGGAGATGGCAGTTTTCAGATGACGGCGCAGGAACTGAGCACAATCATCAAGGAGAAGCTCAATGTTACCATCATCCTACTCAACAACGATGGCTATACGATTGAGAGATGCATTCACGGGAAAGACCAAGGGTACAACGATGTCGCGCGATGGAGATATCTGAATGCCCCGGCGTTCTTCGGCGCAGCAGCAGCAGAAGGTAGTGCAGAGGGCGAGTATGTCGCACGCACGACCGTTGCCAGGACCGTAGGAGAGTGGCGGAAAGCGCTCGATGATGCAGACAAGCGGACGGTAGCGGGTCTTGAGATGATCGAGGTGATTCTCGACAGGGAAGACTGCATGTCGCCCTTGTCAGATTTGCTTGCGAAGCAGATGTAGTCAATGTCCGAGATGCCATGTACCAGAAGATATCGAGACCCCTTTGAGAGCAGGAGAGACACCGCTGATGGAGCTTCAGCATACCTACACATACCACCCCCGAGCAAGCGGCGGCCCAACAGTCTGCTTCCCATCAGCGATCATGTACGAGACATCCCTCTTGCCTTCAGCCTCTAGCCTCTGATGCCACAGATCCGGCGTGTCGGTAATGACCCAGTCGAATCCCTGCCGCACAATCCAACCAAAATCACTGCGGTGATCGTGTCCGTCACTGGAAGTGTTCGCAACGAGACTATCAAGGAGGACTGGCGCTCGATCGTCCTGGAAAACGTATACGGAGCCATTGACACGCTCGTCAGCTGGAAGGGAATAATTCGCCGTGTCGTAGGAATTTGTCGAGATGGGTTCGACCAGATCGAGCGTAACTCAATCTCAGAGCTGATGGTATAATTCGTCTTTTGGAAAGCTCTCAGCGAAGCTAGTGTATCCCATTCCCACGTATCGGCTGGCCGGCAGACGGGTAACAGAGTGAGAGAGATGTTGTTTGCGAATGCATCTTGCACCCAAGCCTCCTCCTCGAATTCCCTGGGAGTCTTCCACCACGTGGCTTGGACTTTGTAAATGCACCATTCGTTCGCGGGGACGCCGGCAGCGTTGGCCAAAGATTTGAGTGCGTAGTATGTAGGTGCCACAGCTGCACGGTCTTTGAAGTCCAATTGCAAGACTACATTGGCCCCAGTGTCGTAGCCTGTGTAACGAGCATGATGCTTCACAGGACCTGCCACGTGCTCGGGTGACAGGTGAGGAGTTGCGATTCAACTTGCGAAAGGCAATTGAGACGTCTGGTATGATGCAAAGGTCGTAACTCCCGGCCCTCTAATCTAGCAGACAGCAGTCGGGAGGCGACGTTAAGGTCTACTAAAAGAGTACTTTTGTGGTTATTATTAAGGAGAAGAGAGGTAGAAGAAGTCGCACAGTCTTGGCGTCGGCGGTCGGAGATTCGTGTGCGGGACGAGGCGCGACGACTTCTTGGCAACTTGGTCATACACCCGACTGATTCACACTCATCTTGACACATCAGGAAGCCGGGCGACAGAACCAGAACCAGAACCAGTAGATTGCTACTTAAGCAAGATGCCGCATCACGATCCATCACGACGATTCCCGCGACCCCATCCAAGTCTATCGAGCGTCCCGATCGGGAATGGTGGACCATCTAGCGAACGCTCTCCACCCGATGCCGACTGTGGCTTGTTTCTGGGAGAACATGTCAGTGCGTGCGCGTGTCATTGCCAGAACATGTGCACATACCTCTCGCTCGCCTGAACAGAAGCGGGAGCATCCATCTCATTGGCCATCTCGTGCCCGGGCAGTTCGTATATCTCATTCGACCCAAGCAGCTGCGCAGAATCGCCTCCATACAATTCTGGCCTCTCCAGGCTCTCAGAGACGAACACGTTATCCTTCTCCTTGTATGGTGACGGCATTTCATGTCGATATTCGCCCATCAATTCTGCTTCCAGCTTGTTCGGGCGAGAGTGACCTGGCAGCTCTGCATCGCCCTCATGTTCGCCAATGGGGTCCTTTTTGTCAGACGGATACATGTCCACCGCAGCTTCGACTCTGGCTCGAGCCTCAGCATCAGCAACGTCATCCCTCGCACGCTTTTCTCGCCGCTTCTTCCGTCGATAGAACCAAATACCACCACAGATCGCGGCTATCAGCAGGACTGCGCCCACCGCGATGCCTGCGATGGCCCCAATAGACATCTTGCTCGATGTGCCCTCACGGGTTACGGGTTCGATGGTTACGATATCATTCGACACTCCCGGCCGATGCAAGGATCGACCCAGCGTGAAGTTCTCGCGCTCCCAGTCGACTACAAGATATGCTTCTTGCAAGAATGTGCGCCCGAGCACGAATTGACTCTCATTCGCAGCTCTTCGGATCGGGAAGTATGTGGTGTCCTCGGTGGACCATGGCTGGCCGATCTGCTGGTCGAATGCTGCATAGGGTAGGACGATGTTTGTTGTTGCGTTTGGCGATGACGCTGCTGCTAATGTGAAAGTGAATTCTGGAGCTTGACTAAGAAGACTTTGGTGTACAGAGGAATTGACGAAGTATAGTTCGGTGTTGTTGTCATATTGAAGTCCCAGTGCATCGGAAAGCGTGTCGCAAATCGATCCGGGAAGCCAGATTTGCGCGAACGTCGAGTCTATTGACATATTCAGGCCAGCACTTTCGATAGGAGGCGACAGCGTTCCCTGCAACGTAGACGTGATCACCAAGTTCTTCAGTCGCGCAGTCAAGGACCGAGAGCCGGCGAAAGCGAGTGGAAAGCTGATGTTGCTAGGCTCGAAGGCTGCACGATCATACCCTCCCATTATGATGCTTCCAGGCGCATTTCCTAGTACTGGTCAGATCGCTACCGCAGCACGGCGCCATCACCTGTGGACTTACGATAAGCTGCGCCAGCGCTGAATCCATAAGAGACGCTGGCAGACAGATTCTGCGCCCTCGCTGAGCCCAATACCGTGGCTGCAGTATCGGGCAAGTTCGAGAACCTTACTGGTTGCGCGCCCAGCCCGATGATTCCAAGCCAGAAGTTGAAGCTGGAAATGCCACCGACCACCTGACTGCTCAGCGACGGGGCATTGAGGGCTCCCAGCGATACGTTGTCCAATCCATAAAGCGCAGCGTCACCTGAGTTTGGGAAGAGAGAATCGTCTGCGCCCAAGTCGTAGATGCCGATTTGTTTCCAACTGCTAGATTCATTGCTCTGGAAACCGCTGCTCTGTACCCCATTCACAGCCTCTATGCCCCTTGAGCTTGTGCAATCCGGAATCGAAGAATCGCAACCCTCCGGTACTGGTACCCAGATCTCGCCATCAGATGTCGAGGGAAGGACACTAAACCTCTGCGCAGGTGTGCCGACATCGATTTCGAACGTAGACCATTTTCCGTCGTTTCCACCCCAGCCAGATGACGGTATTAACAAAGGCGATTCTGCATTCGACATGTTGCCCCAGGTTCCGAGTAACAAACGTGCAGGATCCTCAGATTGCCTCGTCGGAAGGGCTGAGCAACCAAGGTATCTAGCTGAAGTGCTCCACCGAGTCACGACGGTCTTGCGCCCGAGGCGTCGAGGCCCTCTACACATGGATGTCGTTCCACGTTTCGGAGCAAACCTCGGAAGTCAAGTCGGTCTGGCTCGCCTGATCACAGTAAGTGCAGATCATCTTGGTCAATACGCTGCCGCCACATGCTGCGCAGTGATCCAATGAGTCGAGCGACCCGTACCAGCTATGCCCCAAAGCTTCGTGCGTACTCAGCATACTGCTTTGATGGTCCAGAAGTTGCGAAGCGCCACCTCTTCACCCCATTGGCCTCACCGAGACGCTATCCCTGAAACAGGAGAAAGCGACCTTGGCGCTCAACTGACTGGGCGGATTTCTGCATGGCTTTGAAGCTTCCAGACTGCTGTCAGGGCTTTTATCTGGACTGCGCTCGTACCGCGCTGGCGAACTCGTCCATGTACATCGCGACGAAAGTTTCGCATTCGCATTCTTGGCCAATCGACATCACCGGTCTCAAACGAGCGTGGCTGGTCCAACATGCTAATGTTGCGCCTCTTCTACAGGTCGGGAACGTCGGGCCCGAGGCTTTGAGTCGAGTCTGGCGCAGCGACATCACAGCCCGTAGCTGCTGTTTTGGGCAGTACTTGCAAGCCAATTTGGTGGCATAGATACCTGATCATTCCTCCCCAGGTCTTGGAGCGACACAAAAGGGACAGCGTTCGCCCGTGGCTGGTTCGCTTCCCTCTAGACCTCCATTTCTTCTGACAATAAACCCACCACCAAACGATTGAAGTGCATCCGTCCATTGATAGTACATTGTTCTTGATCATTGTTCGTACGGTGTTCAGACAAGGCCACCATGGACCAACCAGCGCCTTTGCCAGATTGTTCCAGCTTCGCAAATCCTTGCGAGACATGTTATCTTGGAGCATCAACGACGTTCTTGGATTTCCCTTTCAACGTCACACAGACAGTCGACGTCACAGTTGTCGCATTGGTGACAGGGTTGGCAGATGGCAGCAATAGCACCTATGGCTTTGAGACAATTACAGCAGACTTCGAGACAGAATCTGGCGAGCAGACAGTCCTTGAAGATCAGACGTTGACATGGGTTACGGATGGTGCTACTTTGTGAGAATCCAAACCGAGCTTCGAAAACTACTGGCTAACTCTTCCAAGGACGTTCCCAACAACTTATGCGTCTTTCGTCAGCTTCTATGGAAACGCAGCACCAAGCGCTTCGCCCCCTGCCTGTGCCACTCGAACGGAACTGGAATTGCTCACCTTCCCAGCCACCACAGCACCAGCATCTTTGATCTATACTCCTGTTGCTGGCACCGATGCGTCTACTGAGCTCACTGCTGGTCAATTGCCAACAGCAGTGCTCGCTTATCTTGGTGAGCTGGATACTGTGGTCGAGCAACTCAGCGGGAATGCGCCATCGCAATGCGCCCGAACGACAGCGTCTATCTTCACATCGGACGTGACCTGTGTGTCCATAAGCACATCGACAAGCTGCGTGACGTCCACTGCCGATGGCACGCCAACATCCAGCTGCGCGACTATGACCGAGATCGCCACGGTAACCCTCACCGACGTGCCAACTACAGGACCTACCCCTCCCGCGACCGATAAGGTGGCTGCTGCAGCATTGAGAAGAACAGCCGGACCTGCGAAGTTCACTCCTTACTCACCCCCACCGGGAGCGGACCCTACACCAAGGCCTGCGGACCCTCAGCCACAAGAAGGCGGTACCGCTCCAAACCCCAACGGCAATAATAATGGCGGTAACAATGGTGGGAACAACAACGGCGGTAATAACGGCGGAACCAATGGCGGAACCAATGGCGGCGGAACCAACAGTGGAACCAACGGCGGAATCAACAATGGCGGAACCAATGATGGGAGTAACAACAGCAGCGGTGGCGATAGCGGCGGTAACAACAGCCCGGCACTGCCAGACACACCAAGCCAGCCCTCGACGCCGACTGACGGAACTTCAGGAAGCAGTGGTGAATTTGGCCAAGGAGGTCAACCGAACCCAGCGACTGGTGGTCAGTCTGCGAGTCCACAAGATGGTACGTCCCAGTCAGGAGAGAATTCTGTGTCCGCGCCAGTAGACGGCACATCCCCGTCGTCAGCAGACTCGGCATCTGCGCCTCAAGGTGGCTCGTCCGGTTCGTCTTCGTCTTCGTCTTCTTCAGCAGGTTCCCCCCCGCAGTCGGGGCAGGGGGGCTCATCTGATGCCGCTCCAAATTCAGAAGGTGGATCCACATCGTCCGAAAGTGAGCAGACTCCTCCAGATGAAGAGAGCAGCAGCAACAGCAACAACAGCACGCCACCACCTTCACCAAACAGTGATGACAGCAGCGGCGGCGGGGCCAACAACGACGACACTTCTGGTTCCTCACCCGCCGCTGCTGCCGGAAATAATGATCCCTCCTCGCCGTCTTCCTCGTCCACCTCGAGTGATGATGACCCTTCAGATCCCACACTAACCAACGCTCCTTCTCCAGGTTCTTCTCCTTCCTCCAACGATGGTACTTCCGGCAGCGGGACTACAGGCGCAGGTGATTATATCATGAGTGGACTCGATCCTGGCCCGAGCAGGACTCTGACATCGGTAGGATCTGCCGGCACTTCGGTCACGGTCGAACCGTACACGGGCTCTGCTGGAGGACGTGCAAGCGCTTCGTTAATGGCTTGCAGTTTGGGTTTGATGGTTGGCATGGGATTCGCAGTAGCAGGACTGTAGAGCGACAGGATAGTGATACAAGTATGATAATAATGAAATTGGATAGTACGGCCTATTATGCTTGACGGGTTCTTCTCGCGTGGGCGCTATGTATAAGGAGGAGTAAGATTCGCTAATACGTAGTCATTATATATATGTCATTAGAATATATATTCTAAGTTTATAGGCGTATATATTAGTTAGAGGTTAAACTTAACGTATAGCTTACTATAAAATTTAGATTCTACGTTTAGCTAGAATCCCTAAGCTTAGCCGACGCGCCTAGGGAGCGTAACTCGGATTGCTAGGGAGCGTAACGATATATAATATAACGCGACAATCTAAATAATTCCCCGGATAAGCGAGGCGAGCTTGCGAGCAAAGTAAGTACTCGGAGCTACGAGCCTACGAGCAATGCATAGGCCCCTTAAAAAGATAGCATTATTTCTTTTAGGCAACGAACGAGCGCAAAGCGCCGTAAAGCGCGCGCAAGAGAGGCGGTAGTATCGTTCGGTATAGGAATGCCTTTATTATATACTATCGCAATTACGTAATTAACGCTCCGTTACGCTCCCTAGCAATCCGAGTTACGCTCCCTAGGCGCGTCGAGCTTAGCGAGAGGTAGAGTACTTCTATAGAACCCTAGATAAGTAGTATAATTTAAATAATCTTAGCTAGAGATTACGCTATACGAGTTTATATAAGAGCGAAGTAAAGCTAGAAGTTAGGGGCCTTAGGCCTTACTAGTACTTAGCAAGCGGCTGCTGCCGCATTACTTAGCGTATAGTATTCGTATACGCGAAGTATGCGATATATAATAACTCTATAAGAATTAGCGCTATCTTCGGGCGTGTCACGGGCGGTATAGGGACGGAAGGTAGGTATAGTCGCTAGCGGTTCGGATACAGATGCTACGGACAGAGTACAGTACTCGGTCTACCGTATAGGTAGCCTTAAACGACAGGACGTAGCTCAAAGGAAGGAAGCCTCTCCCTTAAGCGTAGGCAGAAGAAACTCTTCCCCATAGGTCACCTAACCTATAGGGGACACGTAAGCCGTAGGCCCTCGGGGCGGCCCTGCCGTACGGGTCACGTGTCCACTACTACCTAGCAACCCGTTGGGTGCATACGGGCTGGTAGTTACGGGCCTAGCCCGTGACAGTACCCCCCCTTCTAGCGTAAAGTCCTCCGTGACTTCTCCTCGGTATAGGTACGCATAGTAGGGAGGTGCAAAAGGATAAGGCGGAGCGGGGTGCAAAACGACCCGCCCCCTTGTCGGGGGCTTAGCCAGCGCCATTTGTGCGACCCTTAGGTTCGTCCGTACTCGCCGCATAACTGCGTCTTCGGGACTACTTCTGTAGGTATGGCGCTGGGGCATTACACTCATCGTCGTGCCGATACTTAAATTAGCAGTCTCGGATGCGGAGAACCCTGCTCCCTCTACGCGGCGCACCGAAGTGTCCGGTCCGTAGAGGGCCCTCAATACAACAAAGCCTCCAGGTGGACGTGTCTCAGGCCCACCCTTCTCTGGCTCCATTGGTCAGCTGCATGACTCAGCAGGAAATCAGATCTGTTATAACTCCAAAAATTGGGGGGCAGCCTCCTTGGCCCAGTGGTAAGGCGGCTCGGCGTTGGGGCGGGAAGGTCAGCGGTTCGAATCCCACCCGGGGCAGCGGCGAAAATGTCGGTTTGCGGTAGCAGCGACGTCGTAGGCGGAGCGGAGGGTGCCAAGACGCTAGCGGCGGGGTCACGTGATTTTTCCGGGGCCCGTAGGGGCGTACGGCGGTAGCTATACTGGCATTCGAGGGGGGGCCGGTTTTAGCGGGTATCTCCGGTGGAAATTGCGGACGAGGTGCGGGACGTCCTCTATTATCGTCTCGGCTGGTTCGGTCGTAGGTACGTCGTAGCCTTTCCACTTAACTACGTAACGGAGGCGCTCCCGGCCTCCGGGGCCCCTACGGTCGGTTTTCGAGTCGATAATATCTTCGACTTCCCACTCGTCGACTCCGTCTACCTCGACTGGTGGCGGCGGTTCTGCGCGTTGATTCGGGTACGGGTCCTCTGCGGCGGGCGTAAGGAGGTCGTTGTTAAATACCGGGTGTAGCTTAACGGTCGGCGGCAGTTCTAAGCGGCAGGTGTACGGCTTTACTTCGAGGACTGTAAACGGGCCTAGGTTCTTCCAGTCGAGCTTCTTAGTTGGGCGGAGCGTCTTAATATTCCGGGCGTCTAGCCAGACTTTCTGGCCGACGGTAAACGTATACGACGGACTGCGGTGCCTGTTTGCAGCGTCTTCGTAGCGGGACTGGGCTAGGCTAGTCTCAGCCTTTAGGAAGTCGGTAATTGCTCTCATATCCTCGACGAAGGACTCTGCATCGCGGCTAGCCGGCGGGTCGGTACTAGACTGCAGAACCTCCGTGCCTAGGAGCGGTTGGTAGCCGTAAGTAGCTAGGAACGGAGAGAGGCCAGTAGTTTCAGAGAACATAGAGTTTGCGGAGAATTCTGCTAGCGGGAGCCACTCTACCCAGTCGTCTTGTAGGTAGGATACGTAGGCGCGGAGGTGCTGTTCTAAAACAGCGTTTATCCGTTCGGTCTGACCGTCGGTTTGCGGGTGGTAGGAGGTCGAAGGGGAGCACTTAATCTTAAGCCTCTGTGTAAGGTGCTTCCAGAAGTCGGACATAAACTTAGCGTCTCGGTCGGATACGATATCTAGCGGTTTACCGTGTAATCGGAATATGTTCCTAACGAATAGGCGGGCGATTTCCTCGGCTCCGTCGGTCGTAAAGCAGGGGACGTAGTGGCGTAGTTTAGTAAGGCGGTCTACGATAACGAAGATAGCGTCGTACCCGTCGGACTTCGGCAGGTGCGTAATAAAGTCCATCGAAATATAGTCCCAAGCGCGGGTCGGGGTCGGCAACGGCTGTAGTAATCCGCGGTGTCTCTGTCTGCTCGGCTTAATCCTACTGCAAGTATAGCAGTTCTGGACCCAACGGCGGACATAGGCGCTAAGGCCCCTCCAGTAATAGCTACGCGAGACTATCTGATAGGTCTTCGCTCTCCCAGGGTGTCCTGCGGCCGGGATCTCGTGACAGAGGCGGAGTACCTGGTTATATATCTCCTCGTCGTTCGGGATATATAGGCGGTTCCGGTAGAAGAGACGGTTATCCCTTATCGTACATTGGGATAGTTGGATTAGCGGGTGGCGGTTCTTGCCTTTACGGAGAGCGTCTAGGATCTCTTGCAGAGTCTCGTCGGTAGGATAAGCGCGGTCTAGAAGGGCGTGCAGTTCTTCGGGGATCTGGACAGCTATCGTTTCTTCGGAAGGTTGCTCTCGCGTTTCTTGTCCTCTTCTACGAATAGGGAATACGTAGAGTTGTTGTTCCTCCTCGGGTAGGAACCGGATAGATATAGTTTCTGAGAACGAGACCTTCTTCTTTAACGGGGTTTTCGGCGGCGGCTGGGGTGCTTCTAAGGCAGGGTCTGGCAGGTTCTCGCGTTTTAAAACTACTTGGCTCTGGTGGCGGAGGCGCTCATCTCCCTCTTTAGGCAGATCACCTGACCTCCTGGTTAGGGAGTCCGGTTTTTGGCCTAGCTTGCCCGGTCGGTATACGATTTTAAAACGGAACCGTGATAGGAACTCGGACCAGCGGGCTTGGCGACGATTAAGCTGCTTCGTCGTCGTAAAGTACTCTAGGTTTTTGTGGTCGGACAGTACTTTAATCGGGTGTTCGGCTCCTTCTAGCTCGGGACGCCATTCCTCGAAACAGCGGATAATTGCTAATAGTTCCTTATCGTATATCTCGTAGTTACACTCAGCGGGGGAGTGTTTCCGGGAGAAGAAGGCAACTGGACGTAATACCCCTTCGTTATCGTACTGGGAGAGTATGCCGGCAGAGACGAAGTCGGAGGCATCGGTTTCAACGACTACTTCTTTAGTCCAGTCGAACGGTGCTAGGATAGGACCATCTACAAACGCGTCCTTAAGGCGGCGGAAGGCGGAGTCGCAGTTAGTAGACCAGGAGAACGGGGTATCCTTACGGGTTAGTTTCGTAAGCGGTTGACAGATTTCAGAGAATCCTCGGATAAAACGGCGGTAGAAGTTCGCGAAGCCTAGGTAGGATTGTACGTCGGTTATATTCTTAGGCGTAGGCCAGTTGCGGATAGCCTGGACCTTATCGGGGTCCATACGGATGCCGTTACGGCCTACGATTATGCCTAAGAATCTCGTCTCCTCTTTAAAGAATTCGCATTTCGAAAGTTTAGCGTAGAGGCCCGCGTCTCTTAGCTTCTTTAGGATAGCTCGGAGGTGGTTCTCATGCTCTTCCCGGGTACGGCTATAGACTAGGATATCGTCGAGGTAAGCCGAACAGAACTGGTCTAGGTATTCGCGTAGTATGTCGTTAATAAACCTCTGGAAGGTTCCCGGGGCTCCGGTAAGTCCAAACGGCATAACTAAGCTCTCGTACAGTCCGAAACGGGTACGGAAGGCAGTAAGGTACTCTTGGCCAGGTTTCATCCTTATATTATTAAAGGCGGAGATAATATCGATCTTGGAGAAGTACCTCATTCCGTTTAAGTTGTTTAGCGTTTCGGTCGTAAGCGGCAGCGGGTAGCGGTCCTTTATAGTAAGCTCGTTAATCGCACGATAGTCTACGCAGAGCCGTAGGCCTCCTCCGGGTTTCTTAACGAATAGGACAGGTGAAGCAACAGGCGAGGAGCTAGGGCGGATAAACCCCTTATTTAGATTCTCTGTAAGCCACTCTTTTAGGGCTTGCAGTTCGTCGCGGGACATGCCGTAGAGGGGTCCGAATGGAGGTTCTTTGCCTTCTTTAAGCTTAATCTCGTGGTCGTACGGACGGTGTGGCGGTAGTTTATCAGCGAGCTTCGGGGAGAAGACGGAACTAAACTCCCTTAGACAGTCTGGCAGTTGGGATTCTAATTTGGCTTTTTCTTCCGCAGAGAAAACAGACAAGAGATCCTCGATAGTCGTATAGCAGAGGCGGTAACCTCGTCTCTGCATAGCTGGCGAGGCGTAGAATGCTGCGGTCCGGAAAGAGATCTGGTAGACTTGAGTTGTTCGGCGGGAGTCTTCCTTTATTCGGGGGAGGCGCTTCGTATACATTTGGACCGGTTCGGATATAGCGGGTACGGAGCAGTTCTTCCGGCAGTAGGTGCTTAAAAACGAAAGTGTAGAGCGGCTAGGACGGAGTTCCGGATCGTGGACCTCTAACCAAGGGTAGCCTAAGATAATAGGGCTCCCTCCTATGTCGGTAAGGCGGAAAACGACTCCTTCTTCTAGGTGGTCGCGGATACGGAGGTCGCAGCAGGTGCCGTAGCGTATAGTAAGCCCTCCGCTATTATCTTCGGCATCGAATGGGAGCATTACTACTTCTTTCTCCAGCAGTAGGATCTCGAGGCCTTGGGCCTTAGCCCATTGTAAATCCATCATTGCGTAGGCCTCCGAACCAGTGTCGACTAACGCGTAGTCGGAAATAACCTTATCTCCTATAGAGATAGTAAACGGGATCTTCGGGGAAGTCGACCGGTCGTATTTATACGGGACCGCGAGTCGGGAGATAGCAGAACGGGAGACACGGGCTACCTTAGGGGCGGGGTCGCGCGTTTCTAACGCCTGACCGCGGCTGTGGACAGGCGTACGCCGTTTTCCGTCGGCAGGGGAGAGAGGGACGTAGGTCTACTCTGCAACGGGGGTGACCGTCCCCTCTTAGGAGAGGGGGACCCCGGGTAGAGGAACGGGTAGCTGAATTTGCCCTACGGCGTTCGGCGTCGCGTTTCTGGACATGCGGGGGCGGATATCGGGTTTTGGGCAGTCTCGAACAAAGTGTCCTAATTCTCCACATCGGTGACAGGAGAGAGGGTCCCTAGGAGCCCTCTTAGACCTATCGAGGTCCATAGGCTCTCCCTGGGGGGCAGTCTTAGCAGCGGTAGCGTACGACTTATCCTGCCGCGGCGACGGACGGTTCGGGGGTATAGAGGTACGGGGGTTTGGCACTGGGGGTGCTTGGTAGTAGTAACGGCGACGGTTCTCAAGGTCTTGCAGGTGCGCGGCGAGCTTAAGATAGTCCTGGGTCGGTGGAGGGCTGTGAACTAGCATCTGCTTAATTTCGTTCGAGCAGGCCTGTTCTAAGAGGGTAGATAGGGATTCTTCGGTCATCTCTGCTTCTAACCCTAGGCGTTGAAATTCGGCGAAGAAGGCCGCAAAGTCTTTACCCATCTGGCGGTAGCGGAAGAGCTCTGCGCGGGCGTTCTGGACACGATTAGGGTCTCCGTAAGCGTTGTCGAGGATCTGTAGTATATTCTCATAGTCCGGGAGTTGACAGACGCCGTTACGGATATACGGGAGGATCTGAGAGTACGGTACCCCCGAGAGCCGGCTAGTAACGTATGACATACGGGAGGCAGGGGTCGGAAAGCGGTCGCGGTTTACAGTTAGTTTTTCGTAAATCTGAGAGAGGAAGCGGCGAAGGTCCTTTCGATCTCCGGTAAACTCTTTCGGGTCGGGTAGCCTTTCGGATTGTCGAGTAGGCTGGGAAGGCGAGGCGGAGCGAGGCGTAGGCATTCCTAGAGAAGGATCTACGCTAACCTTAGCGGGAGAGTCGGCGGGGATAGATAGAGTAGGCGTCGATATAGTAGGTCCGGCAGGGCGGAGGGCTTTATCGGCTTCCCTCTGGGCCCTTATAGTCTGGTCGCGGTATTCGGCTTCCATCTCCTTATACTGGGCCTTTTGGAAGTCGATAACCGCGCGGAGTTGGCTGTTTTCGGCGCGGAGAGACTGGAGGTTGTCACGAACCTCAGCAGCCTGAATTTTCTCGCGGATAAGCTCGTGCGCCTGTTCCTCCTCTTTTATTCCGTAGCGGTCGATATACTGGTAGGCGCTCTGAAAGTAGGCGTACCAGGCGTCGGGGTGCGTAGTAACATGTTCGGCGAACTCTGCCTCTGTTTCCGGGAGGAGCGGTGGCAGAGGGCGGTCGGTAGCAGCCATACCTAATAGTAGGAGCTACGTAGTGTCACGGGCGGTATAGGGACGGAAGGTAGGTATAGTCGCTAGCGGTTCGGATACAGATGCTACGGACAGAGTACAGTACTCGGTCTACCGTATAGGTAGCCTTAAACGACAGGACGTAGCTCAAAGGAAGGAAGCCTCTCCCTTAAGCGTAGGCAGAAGAAACTCTTCCCCATAGGTCACCTAACCTATAGGGGACACGTAAGCCGTAGGCCCTCGGGGCGGCCCTGCCGTACGGGTCACGTGTCCACTACTACCTAGCAACCCGTTGGGTGCATACGGGCTGGTAGTTACGGGCCTAGCCCGTGACAGGGCGGAGGTCTAAGGTAGTCTATACGTTGCTATATACCCTCTTATAGTTCTAATTCTTCTACTCTATATAGGGTAGCGGCCTATAAATACTAATATTAGATAAACGAGAATCGCGAGCGCGTCGTACTAAGAATATAGGCTCTATACTACGAGCTCTACTAATATAGGAACTAAGCGAAGAGACGCTAAACCTTAAGGAGATAATAGTAAACGATAACGTTAACGCAGAGTATAGGCAACTTAAACGCGAGACGGAGGAGCTTTATAAGCAACTTATAGTATATATACTCTAAGAAGAGCGTAAGCGTCTCGAGCGTAAGCTCGCTATAATACTAAAAGGCAATAACTCTCCTTCCGGTAGATCTAAAGCCTACCGTACGTAAAATAGCGTAAAAGGGAACGCTAGAGAGGAAGAAGAAGAAGCTAGTAACGCTAGTATAGCCGATACGCGAAGCGTACGTAACGCGCTATTAGAAAGCTCGTTAGTAAAGAGCGTAAAGATATATAATCTAAAGCCGTTTAAAGGTAAAAGTAAAGATAAGGCTTAGGAGTTTATCTACTACCTTAAGATAATCTTCGTTAATAATCTAATAACGTACTATAGCCCTTATAAGAAGGCGCTATATACTATTATATAGCTCGTAGGCGAGGCGAAGAATATATAGTATAACTAGTATAACGCTAAAAATCTTCTAGCTAAGTATAGCTAAGAAGACTTCTAGCGGTTTATATACGACGTAGTTAGGAATTAGGCGAACCGTACGCTTCTTATTACTATCGAGTATAAAAAGGCCTATTAGCGTAAAGAGTAGAGTGTATAATAGTTTGCGAATAAGTTAGCCTATTTAAAGGCGTAACTTAGTAACTACTACGAGCCGTAGCTAGTTTACTAGCTACTTACGAAGTTAAGAGCTCCCTTATAAAGAGATATTATTAAGAACTATAATACGACGGAGTTTAAGAGAGCCGACTTCGTAGCGCTTATAATACGTTTAAAATAGGCTAAGAGAGCTATATCCTTATAAAGCAACTATAGAGGTTTATTAAGTAAAAGCGGGCTAGGCAAGTATATTAGATACGAGATATAGGCAAACTATAAGCGTAAGGGTAGCGATAATACTATAGCGCAATTTAAAAAAGAGAGATCCCGCCCTAGTAGGTAGCGTTAATCTAAAAGAAATAAAGACGACCTAGACTAGAAACTTAAAGCTAAATGCTATAGGTATAAGGAAAAGAGGCATATCTAGTTAGAATACCCCTAGCTAGACCTATAGAAGCTACCTACTATACGTAGAGTAGCTATAGGTAGGCTACTAAAAGGCAAGGTATCTAGAAAGACCCGTAAGCTTTAGATACCGTAATAAGTAGGATAGATTACCTACCTATATAGAGTAGGCTAGCAATTTCTATTATAGCCGAGGTTAAGACGAATATAGGCTATATATAAGCTAAGTACGTATTTAATAGGGGCGCCGATATTAATATAGTCTCTAGATCCTACGCTTTATAGTATAACCTTCTAGTAAAGAAGAATACTACTTTGCCGCTAGCTACGTCCTTTACTAGGTAGCTAGGGTACTATTACGGTATATATTATATACGCCTATAAGCTACCGACTCTAAGGGAGCGACTTATATATACGGGGGTATCTTTTATATATATAATATACTAACTTCTTATATCTTACTAGGCCGGCTATAGCGTATAGCTTATAGAGTAATAGAGAATGCTAGTATAGATAAGTAAACCTTTAGGTCCGGAGGTAAGATATATACGGTATAAGTATACGAAGCGTATAAGTTTTATAAGGACCTTTAAAAGGCCCTATATATCTTTACTATATTACTCTAGAAGGTAGATGCTAGCTAAAAGCCGCTACCTACGGAGTTCTAGGACTTTATAGACCTCTTTAATCTTATAGAGGAGATAAGGAGTATACTAGTCGAAGGCGCTAAGTATACGATTAACCTACTACCTAGTACTAAGCCGCTATTTAAGCTACTATACTATTAGTCTAGCCGCGAGCTTAGTAAGTTAAGTCGTTACCTCTAAGAAGCGTTAGAGTATAATTAGATCGAGCGGAGTAAAAGCGAGGCGAATGCGCCTATTCTATTTATTTCGAAGAAGAATAGTACCTTATAGTTATATATAGATTACTAGGAATTAAATAAGATTACGGTAAAGAATTGCTATCCTCTACTACTTATTAGCGAAACGCTTAATAGGCTTATAGAAGCTATATAGTTTATATCGCTAGACCTCGCAAATATATACTATCGCATTTATATAAGGCTAACTAACTGCTAAAAGACTACGTTTTATACGCGATATAGATACTTCTAGTATAAGGTAATGCCTTTTAAGTTAACTAACGTACTAGCTACCTTTTAGAGGTATATTAATAGAGCTCTCTTAGACCTCGTAGATATATACTATATAGTATACCTAGATAATATTCTTATATATAGCGCCTTATATAAGGCTTATATATAAGACGTATATACCGTACTAGAGCAACTCTAGAAGTTCGGATTATATACTTAGCGCGTAAAATGCTACTTCTTTAAGAAGGAGGTTAAGTTTCTTAGATTTATTATATAGCCTAAAGGCGTAACGATAGATCCTTATAGAGTCGACGTAATTACGGCGTAGCTAATATCTATAACGCTTACTAAGATATAGTCGTTCCTTAAGTTCGCTAATTTCTATCGGCAATTTATATATAGGTACTCTAGGATTGTCGCTACTTTAATAGCACTATTAAAAGGAGCTAAAGTAGGTAAGAAGCTAGAGCGTATTAGCTAAGGCGAAAGCGAGAAGCTTATATTTCGTAGGATTAAAGACGTATTCTAAGCTACTCTACTACTAAGATACTATAACCCTACGGCACGTATATAAGTTAAAACTAATACGTCGGACTTTATAATTACGGGTATTCTAAGCTAGCTATTTAAGGACGGGAACTAGTATCTAGTTATATTCTTCTTACGGAAGATAATTCTAGTAGAATATAACTACGAGACCTACGATAAAGAGCTTCTAGCTATTATAGAAGCATTTAAGACATAGTAGCCGTACCTCGAAGGTACCTTATATTTAGTTATCGTACTTATCGACTACGCTAATCTTAAAGCCTTTATAATAATAAAGCAACTTATAGGTAGATAGGCTTATTAGGCCGTATTTCTAGCCCTATTCGATTTTATAATTAAGTATTAACTAGGGAAGACGAACCTAGCTAATACGCTATCGAGACGTAGCGACTACGTATATAAATAGGCGTATATATCGAACCTGCTACTAATACTATAGAAAAAGCTCTAGGTATATAGTATAAGAGCTAAGTGCGGTAATTAGGCGTTTCTCCGGCGTATCGCAATTACGATATAAGAGTAACTCGTAAGTATAGCCTTAGGGTAGCCTCTAGAAAGATGCGTATAAGACTGCTTCTTAAGTAGCGTATATATTATACGCGTAGCAGTTACTATAGAAGAACTATACCTAAATGTCTTAGACTTAGTTCTTAACTTTACTAAATCGCTAACGCTATAGAAGCCTAATACGAAGGAACTCTTCGAGAAGGCGTAGCGTAGTAGAAGTAAATACGATAGGTACCGTATTAAGAAAGGAGTACTATATTATAGCGATTAGCTATATCTTCTTAAGGACTACGTACTACGGACGTAGGTAATCCGTATATACTACGATAATCTACTTACTAGTTACTTTAGTAAGGATAAAACTACCGAGTTAATATAGCGGAAGTATTACTAGCTAGGAATATCTATAGATATTAGCTAGTACGTCTAATCCTATTAGGAGTATTAAGTATCGAAGGCGAGACGCTATCGACTATATAGTAAGCTATTAGTATTGCCGCAGCTAGAGCTTCTATAGAAGAAGCTAACTATAGACTTTATTATAGACCTACCGCCTAGTAAGCGAGATATATACGTATACGATACGGTCCTAGTAATTATCGACCGGTACTCGAAGATAAACCTCTTTATACTAACTACTAAGAAATATATAAGCGTAGACCTTATATAGATTCTAATTAATAGGGTAATTTGCTAATTCGGAATACTATATAGAATCGTAAGCGATAGAGATACTATCTTTACTAGCTAGTTCTAGTCGGACTTCTACTTTAAGTTATATATAAACTATAAGCTATCTATAGCCTTCTATCTATAGACTAATAGATAGACGGAACGTACTAACTAAACGCTAGAATAGTACTTACGTATCTTCTATAACGATAAGTAAAATAACTAGGCGATATTGCTACCTTAGGCGGAATTAGCTTATAATAATACGGTATATCTAATATTTAAGATAAGTCCGTTTAAGATAGTATATAGCTACGACGTAAAGATTACGATAAGCACGTAAGTCGCTTAGAACGAGCTCTCTAGGAGAGAGGTACTAGTAGCAATCGACGCTACGAAATAACTATAAAAAACGTACGAAGACCTTACGAAACGCTAGTAATACGTAGCTAAAGCGTAAGCTAAATACTTTAATACTAGGTATAAGCTAATAGAGTTTAAGGTTAGCAATATAGTATTATTATCCTTAAAGAACCTTCGCTTAAAGGTACCTATAAAGAAGTTAGTACTAAAGTTTATAGGTCTATTTAAGGTAATTAACGCGATTAGAAAGTAGGCGTACTACCTAGCCTTACTAAGCGTATAGCGCGTTTATAACGTATTCTATATATCTTTACTAGAGCCTTAGAAGGGCGCCGTAGGCGATATAAATACGGAGGGTATGCCGCTTATAGAAGAAGACTTAAGTAAGTAGTAAGTTAAAGAGATCCTAGATATATAAGTTAGATATAAGAAACGTTAGTAGCTAGTTAAGTAAATAGGCTAGCTAGAAGAATATAATATATAAGAACTAGTCGAGTATATTAGAGAATATAAGGCACTAGATAAATTCGAGGCGACGCGTAAGGTAAATAAGTATAGCCTAAAGGCAACGTAATAGTATATCGCATATAATATATAGGTATAAAAGGTAGAATAAATAGCTTTTTATTCTATAGACAAGCTTTATATTATTTATAAGGAGCTAACTAAAATATTTATCGTAGCGTATTATACGCGGTACGCGCAAGCGGCATATATATAGAAGTATAGAGAAGCGTAAGGAGCGCTAGCTTAGATATCCTCTATAGCTAGCTTATACTTAGAGGCCCTCTCCTCTAAGGAGGCCTCCTTAGCCTTATCCTCCTTCTCTAAGAATAAATAAAGGCTAATAGTAGCGTTAATAGCGTCCCGCTCTACTAGAACGCTACTATACTTAGCGATCTATAAGTGCGGTTAGTATACGATATAAAAGCGATAAGCTACTAGATATACCTAAGTAAGTAGCTCTATTATACCTCTAAGGGTACTATTAAGCTAGGTAGCTTTATAGATAAGCGCGTAAGACCTTTATAAAGCGCCGCTACCGCTCTCCTTCTTAGTAGGCTTACCGCTAGCTAGCTTACTATCGTTAGTTTAGAGGCGCTTTATAACCGTTTTAGTCTCTATATACGTAGTTAGCAAATGCGAGATATAAGCGACGTATACGCTATACGCGATATTAAAAGAAGAACTTACTAGCGTAGGCAGCGTCTAGCTAGGTCTAGGTATCTACTACCGCTTACTAGCTATTAGCTCGTACTATATCGGTCCTATAGCGGCTAAGCTTAGCCTAGCGACGTACTAGCGCGTTATATACGTTATATATATAATATACTATTAACTTAATAGCTTCGCGGTAGGTTTACTTATAGGCATACTTGCTATATATATAGCGTATATACTTCTTAGTATTAATATCCTTAGGTAGCTTACTAGAGTACTTAGCCTAGCCTATACTACGGTTAGTATATAAATAGAATGCGACGAGATAGTAAGTAGGAAGGGACTTACGGTTACGTCTATCTAGATCGCAGTTATTACGGATATAGCGATTATACTACTTAAGGTACTTAGTCTTAGCTATACTAATACGAGAAGTAGCGGGAGCTAGGCTAAGTATAGTACTAGTACGTAGTATAGTAGCAGCGCCTACGAGGCGTTAGCGCTTTATAGCTAGCGTATAATTAGAAGGGCCTATAGGTCTATTAGTAATAAAGTCTAGTAAGAAGCCTAGCTCTAAGAACGGGGAGCAAGCGCGCTTTATAGACGTACCGCCGCCGAATAAGAGTTAGGCTAATAGTAACCCGCCTAGCGCGCGCTTACCCCGGCCTCTACTTATTATTAGGCTAGAGCTAATATAGTTGCTATTATAGCTATCTCCTCTAAGACGTCTAGTAGTATTAAGAACTAGGAATAGGCTCGGCTATAGGCTACTACCGGGGGTATTAGAGCTCGCTTAAGGTAAGCGCGCGCTACGTATACTACCCGTCTAGTCGCTCTTACCTAGTATAATGCTACCTAGACGTAAAAGGGGGAATTAGCTACTAGCTAAACTTAGAGTACGGCTACTAAGCGTACTAGTATTTCTACTAGTACGCTTTAGGCCTACCTACGAGCCGCTTAATAAGGGGGCTATAGTAGCCTCTTTACTCTTAAGTAGATTCTTATTCTTCTTAGGGCCTATCTTATAGTAGTTCTTAAGTATATGCGTAGAGCGTATATAAAGAGTACGAGAAGTATATATATATATAGCGAGGCGAGGGCAAAGCGCGTCTATAAAAAACTAAAATAACTAAGTATTAGTATTATAAAAGAAGTTTAGAAGCGCGCAAGCAAGAATTTATAATACTATTACCGTAGTAAATATAATAACGCGCGTTACTATTAATAATAGCATATAGTAACGACTTACTTACGTTACGTATACGAATTATAATAGTAACGTATAATAGAACTTAATAAAAGGCCTACGAGTAATAAGAGATACGCGGATATAATAGGGACGCTGCATATACGAAAAGACTACTATCCGCCTATCGAGCTAGAATAGCTCGATAGGGGAAAGGAGGCAGTTATAAGAGCGAAGTAAAGCTAGAAGTTAGGGGCCTTAGGCCTTACTAGTGCTTAGTAAGCGGCTGCTGCCGCATTGCTTAGCGTATAGTATTCGCATACGCAAAGTATGCGATATATAATAACTCTATAAGAATTAGCGCTATCTTTAGGCGGAGGTCTAAGGTAGTCTATACGTTGCTATATACCCTCTTATAGTTTACGACTAATAGTCCCTATACGTTAGTATTATATATAAGAAGGAGAGATTTAAAAGCACGGACGAATTTTTAGCTTTAGTTTATATTATACCTCGAAGGACGTCCCTCTCTTTCTAAAGCTTCCCTTAGGAGGTTAGAAGGGTAATATAGTCGTTACTCTAGGTATTGCACTTTTTCCGATAACTTTATACCTTACTATTATATTAAAACTAGAAGGAACAAATGACATCGAGAGACACAACTATCGCCTGAAACAGTGTGCTAGGCAGAGACAGATAGTGGTTCGGCGAAGTGTCCGATCGACTTTGTTCTACGGAAGTAGCATTAGCAAGGGTGGACCTAGTCTATTCTAATTTAGGATGGCTCGGCTGCTAGCCGAGCCCTCGCTCCCGGGAATAGCCGTAATTATCGTGACTAGAACTGGATATAGGAACTAATCGATAAAACTATTTATCAATCTGGAGGACGAGACGCCGAAATGGACTCAGAAGTTCCATACCGCGCGTCGGTCGGATTTGACAGAGAAGTCAAAGGTTTCGAGAACAATGTAGAATATAGCTACGAGCAAGGGCAAGGTGCAATAATTCAAAGCACCTAGTCCGATTCTGAACGGCCTTGTGCGGTTCGTTGCTGTCTATGCCTTACTTCGACATGGATGGCAGGGTGCTCCTTACTTTCCCACACAGACACGCTAAACGACATTAGCATCACATCAGCAGCGAGAGCTGCTGTGTCTCCTGTCTGGCCGAGGGTGAGGGGAGACTTTTACCATCGCCATCGCCATCACAATTGATTCTCGAAAGCATTCACGCACTCCTTTGAAATTCGCCCTCCTTTCACACTCCTTACACAGACAGTCTTTACCACTTACTTTCTACAAAATGAAGTCCACATTTTTCGCACTCACCGCCCTGGCCACCGTCGCCGCCGCCGCCATGGATGGTGTCATGGTATTCAGCGTTGGCAAGAGGGATGCCCTGTACCAGCCAATCATGGACGGAATGCGACTGCGTCGGGTAAGAAGAAAGACAACCCAACTTGGAAATAAGCCATTGTACTCTGGGGTTTTCTTTTCTCTCTCTTTTGTTGTAGCTGACACGACTTCTCCCTACAGGATGGCATTCCATGCCCGGACCAGAATTACTGCGACACCAATGTCAGCTGCGGAGCCGGCGAGCAGGCCATCTGCGACGCAACGGCGCAAGTCTGCACTTGCAAGGTAAGACTTCTAGAGAAGTTGCACCGTTGCTCTTGTGTAATGACGCGATGGTTCCTGATACGATTCCACAGATAACCAACGGGGCTGCGGCTTGCGCTGCTTCTGGCGCCCAGGCTGTTACATGGTACACGGACAGCAGGGGCGACGTCTGCTGTGCTAGGCCATGCGACCCATCACAGGGTAAAGCAAATTGCCATGAGGCCAACCAAATCCAGAACGAGAAGCCCGACTGCAACTAGGGAAATACTTTTGGGAATCTGTACATCGAGCTGCAGTCACGTTGGATATACAGCTGGCTTGGTTGGTTGAAGATAGTGGAGAAGGGACTTCGCATTGCTCTGGATCGAATCAAGGAAGCGCACTTGTCAAGTGATTGAATTCGTCATGAAAAGCGAATGCGCAAGCACTTGAAATTGTGAAAGTCTGATCGTCCGTGTATTAGTTTCGTCCAATTTCGGAGACTGGTAATATCGAAAATCCAGGCGGACTTTGAGTTCTCTGGTCACTGTGAGCACCTGTACCATCGCTACGAGTGGTTCCGGGTCAAGCGTATTGAGACTGAGCCCTGATATGCAATCATGTTCCGTTGAAATAGAAGCTTGCTTCAGCGGCGCATACTGTCGATCCTGCAACACTAAGATATGGCCAGAATGGTGGGATAACACCAGACTGACCCTTCGCCATCTCAATAATTCGAGAGTCCTAGTGAAGGATAGGCAATTCTGCAAGTGCCAAGATGCAAAGAGAGAGCAAGAAGTTTGCATACATTCACGTACCTTTGGGCTCCTCGGCGGTTTTCACATCGACGGGAGGATGCCGTGGCATGGTGGAAGTACATGTAGTGATGGTGCCGCAAAAGGGCAGGAAAGTGCAGTCTACCGATTGCAGTAGATCCTCGAACCCTCATGTGAACAAGTCGTGTACATGTAGTGCCGGTGGCTTTGTGCCTGAAATGGTGCCTGGCTTTCACCGCCGGAATCCACACGTTAGGCCGGAAGACGGCGTCTACAATCATAGCAATCGCTATCGTGCATGTGCCAAGAGGTGCAGATGCCGAGGCGCGGGGAACTGTGAGCCGCCATCGACCGTGAGAAGGAAGGGGGGTAGGTGTAGAGAGAGAGAGTGTGTGTGTATGTGTGTGGAATTGCATAATGCTGCTCTTCGGTCCCACCATCAGACAGATCATCACGTCGCTAGTCGTTGGATCAAAGTTTTCCACCCACGTCCGCGCACCCCACGACAGCAGCTCTCGCTCTTACTGAACACAAGACTCTGCCAAGGCCTGGAATTCGGCGACACGAGATTGCGCGGGCGCTCTCATCAGCTTCCACCCAGCTTCATCTCTCTCTTCCCTGCCTCTCTCCCTTTGCTCTCGCGACACTGCGCTCGTCATTATTAACCACGCTGCCTGGGGGTGCACTTCATCGGCGCAACGGCCATCGCAGACCAGCCAGACGAAACAGACAGGCTTCCCTCGGATCTGCAGCCTATCAGCTCCGCCTCTGCAGACCTGAGACTTTGGGCTAAGCTCAACGGACCTGCGCGAGACCAAGGTACCTCAGCCGTGCGGGACGTCCAGGAACCTGCGTGCAGACTCGTCGCCAAACGTCGTCTGATCCTGCTTTGTTCTGTTCGGCGCGGCACTCTGGAAGAAAATCGTGCAAGGTCGGATATGGTGGTCGTCGTGGCAAAGACTCCGGTTGAGGTACGCGCTCCCAGCGCTGTCATGTACAGAAGACAACCACTGACGCGCAAAATCAGAAAGCCGACGAATTAGCGCGAGTTCGCAGCAATCAAAGGAGAAGTAGGGCTCGTAAGTATGCCCGCGAGCCGCTAGAAGACCTGATCTGACCAGCAACCAACAGGACGCAAGGAGTACGTCCAAGAACTCGAGGAGCGAGTCCGACGCTGCGAAAGACAAGGCGTACAGGCTACGGCTGAGGTTCAAGCTGCGGCGAGGAAGATCGCCGCGGAGAACGCATATCTGCGGCAGCTTTTGCAGAAGAACGGCATCTGGGACCAAGTTCTAACCAAGCCGGCATGCATTGATCTGATGCCTGTGAACGCCCCGCATTTCGCGATGCAATGCAGCGACCCCGTGGGCGGCACCAGGCCACTCCATGATCAATACCAATGCATCAGCCCTCAGCATTCACCACTGCCGGATCCGGGTCTCTCTGGAAACTACAACGGGATGGTATCGACTCCTCCCGCATCTCTCCCCGATGAGACATGCGGCGCGCATCACACCGACCCTGGATCGGGAAGTCTTGCGGCTATGGGCCATTGGTCCATGGCGCCTAGCATGACGGCGATGGAGGCAGCGGATTTCCAGCTTCCACTGCCAGCACATCAAGCATACGCTGGCGCCGAAGCCACGGGCAAAGTCACGGAGATGCCAGTCACGTCCGTCTCCACCGTCGATGCGACGTACAGCGAGCCCACATTCGCAGGCATGCTGGCAACGGTTTACCATGGCCAGCCGCCAACGGACCTGTGGCCGACTGTGCCAAGCACCGGAGGAGCGAGAGGCAGCATTGCTACCCGTTTCGCACCACCCGACGATCACATGTTTGCAGCATTGCATCCACGTAATCGCACGGACCACGGAGCACCACCTTTCAGCATCAGTCACCCTCAATGACAATGGTGCAAGCGCCAAAACATCCTTGGCGTGGAGCAAGATCATAGGGCGGCTGTCGTTTCCCTTTTCTGCGTTGTCGTTGCGACGGTGTGGAGGGAACGAGAGCAAGGCGAGGCTCCCACCATTAGCGTGGAGCAAGATAGTAGGGCGCCTGTTGTGCAGTGTCTGCCAGCCTGGACAGGTGCTGTGCAACGGGAGGGCGAGGCTACCACTTTCGATAGCATTGGCCTTCATGGTCGCGATGAGTATATATACATGAGAATGCATTGGATTTTCGTGTTTCGTACATGTATCGGCCACTGCTTCCGAGGCGTCATGACAGATGACGAGGCGCAGTGGTCCCGGTGGCACGGTCGGGGGATTGGGATTGGCACGTTCCGCACATGGAGTTCCCGCCGACGGAGCGACGTGCAGATGTCGGACAGAAGGCCGAGGTGCGGTCTTGCGGTTCTTGCGTTTGCGCGCTGGTGCACTTATGCGGGTGGTGGAGATGAAGGTCGGGAGATGTCTCGTGATGCGTGGGCTGATCGGGCGTGCGACCTCTCACGCTGGCACTACGCACGAGGAACGCTCGCTTGCCTTTATTTGAAGTCATGGCGATGGGCTGCATTGTGGATGGCGGGCATGTCCTCTGTCGTCTTCCCCATAACAAATAACAACAACAACAACAACGACGACGACGACGACGACGACGACAACGACAACGACGACGACGACGACGACTGCTGGGAACGTGGAAGATGCGGTTGGTTGCCGGAGGGAAGCATCATCATCATCATCATCATCACCATCATCAACACCGTCCAGCGTCCATTCTGCGCCCACTCTAGACTGCCAAGAACAGCTGTGTCCCTGCGACGTCGCACCAATCGGGAAGCCAACCGGCACAACCCAATGAAGTCATCGCCCAGCACCAGCACCCCAATCACGAGGCCCCCGGGAGATCTGCTGCTCGACAACTGCGATTTCTTGGACGACTGTCACTTTCTCGACGACTGCCACTTTCTCGACGACTTTGCTCTTCTGCACCCTGCCCCGCCCGTCTTCGCCGACTTTGCTTCTTCCACCTCCCTCGCTCCTGCTTTTCTGGAGCCGCCGCTGCACCTGCCAGCCTTCCCGCCGCCTCCACCGCCGACGTCGCCGACGACGACGACAACCGCACACCGCGCGCCATTGGACCTGCTCGGCCCGCACTCGCTCCGCACACACGCAGCAGGCCTAGCACTCCCGACAAAGGAGCTCTCGACCAAGAGAAAGCGCGACCTGCAGGCTCAGGACGCGCAACCCTCCTCTTCTTGCCCCGCCAAGCGTCCTCGCCCCGAACACAACACCCCCGCCACCGGCAGCACGATGGCGTTGAACCCGCACAAGCAGAACAAGGTCGACGTGAGCGTACGTCTTCGTCCATTCTCCTTTGCCGTCCAGCCGAAGCTCGTCCCGGATGTGCTCATACCGCTGTGCGAATCACTGACCCCGTTCTGGCAGTCTCTCACCGAAGAGGAGCAGAAACTCTTCCGTCTGTATGGCAAGCTGCCCAACAAAAAGGATCTGTTCAGCAAGAAGCTGCAGGAGCGCAAGTACTTTGACTCGGGCGACTATGCCATGAGCAAGGCCGGCAAGAGCGATGGCGCGAGCTTGGGTGGGGGATTGGGACGCGAGCATCCGACGTGAGTCTTCCACACTTCACGTCACCCGCACTTCCGCGCCCCGGAAAGGAGTACAGGCAGACGCTGACGGAGTGGACATGCAGCCCGGAGAACATCCCGCATCTCTCTCAACAGCAATCCGCAGGCACACCCACCGGCGAGAATGGTCCGCGAAACTCCATCTCGGGTGGTCCCGCTTTGCATCCCACCACCTCGTCTGGCAATGGACAAATGGCAGGTTCGCCGGTCAAGGAAGCCAGCCACCTGCACCGTGGATCCAGCGTCGATGAGGAGGATTTGCCCGAAGAAGTCAAGGCCGCACAGGCAACAGACAACGGCGACGCTTCTGGGATCCCAATACGGCAGTAGAGCTCGTGGTTGATGTGGTATTGCCAAAACATAACGCGCTACGATTCGCACTCTTGTCGTTGGTATGACAGCGGTTGGTTGAAGAGACAGCAGCGATGTTTGCATTTCAGGGCCCGGGATGGGGGTTTGCCCAAAAGACATGACGGGCCGGACAAAGGCGTTTGTCAGTGAAAGGAGTCCTGCGGCTTCGCTGCGGCCGAGTGACTGAATACGACGGAGCTGAGCAGAACTGGAGGTGGAAGGAATCATGCTCACTATGCGAGTGCGGAGAGCGCACGTGTACGAACGATTATTTTAACGATACCGACGAATTCTGTCTTTTTACATTTCTCTACGTGCCACTGCTGCGATTGATGCTGCTGGTTGGAGACTGTACTCAAACGACAAGAAGAAATTCTGATAAGTCCATGGCGGGACGTTGGTGTGTTGCAATATAGTAAGTACAGATCGAATCAGAATATCCATCTCGCATCCGTTGCAGTCTGACTATTCGTAGTCAAGTCATAGTCACTCTTTCCTCTCTGCTCGACCTCGCCCAAGCACCTGTCACACCCCCAATCATTCTCTTTACATTTCCAACCCTCGATGCTTTATATTCGTGTGGAGCTTGGCCTCAATTGCACTCACTTCATTCGCCCGCTTTCCTCGCTTCACTGCTAGAGATTGCATGCTCCACGTATCCGCCCAAACCCACTGTCATGGTCGAAGCATTGCTCTGCAGCACCTGGTGGACCTTCTTCCGAGCCTGGCTGGTGCTTGAAGCGAGGGAGGAGATGGAAGATGGTTTGCTGTAAGAGGATGATGGGGTCGCAGGTCCCGGGAAGGATGGAGGTTTTATAGGACATGTATTCGCAGAGGTGCCGATCCGGATCGCGTTGGAAGTGATTTTTGGTTTCGCGGAGCGGAGTGGTGAGGGGGAAGGTGTTGGTGGGAGACGGTACTGAGAAGTGTTGTGGAAGAATGTCGATGGAGACATTGATGATGATGATGATGAGCGGCGAGAGTTGTCGTTGTGGAAAAGATGTCGGAATTTGTCCATCTTTCGCTTTGACGTGTTTTCTCCGAGTCCTGCTTTCTGCGCTCTCTTGTCTTCATTCCTCGCATCATCCATTCGCTCGAACATCTCCCGGATCGACCATGCTTTGAGCACGAAACGCTCTGTGACGTGCCCCTCAGTCGACTCTTTAGGAAGTCGGCTGTCATCCTCGTACGCGTTATCCATTTCCCAGATTGTGATGTGGATTTCGATTGGTGGAGGTTGACAGAGATACATCTTCCACAAACTCGACTCGGGTCCGGGGAACACGGTCGAGTTCTTAAGTGAGCAGATCTCGTATCGCGACAGTTCGCGGAGTTGCCACTCGAGGCAGGGGCTGCTAGTGTTACTTAATGATGAGGCAGAGGACAGAGCGGGATTGGAAGAGCGACTAAAGAATGTCTGCGGCCGGTAGTAACGACCTTTCCATGAGAAGACGAGGTTGTGGTCTTCTGGAAAGAGTCGAGTCATGGTGTCGCACACAAGGTTGTCGTGAATGTAGTGCAGTTGCGATACTTTGCTGCTGATGGACGTGAGGAGCGGATTGAGTTTTGCCGCTGGCTGGTGGTGGTTGCTTGGTGCAGGGGCGAGGAACAGTTGCTCTTTCCATTCTCGAGAAAGCGTTATGGCTTGACTCCAGGACTTGCATACGCGTCGGCATGTGAGGAGGTCTTCCAGCGAAAGGTAGTTAAAGAAGCCATCTAGAGCTGTTTCGCTGAGAACTCTCTCGTTGGCATAATCCTTCACGGCCGGACCAAGAAGTGAAGCCGAATCGGCTGAACTCACCTCGGACAGTATCTTGAAATTGTCCATGTCCGTACTGAGAAGTGGTTGACTGACGTTGAACTTGGCAGAGTAGGGAGTAGAAGTATGACTGCTCCCCTGGTCAGAACAAGTCTCTTTGCTGGCCGCTCGTTTTGTTAAGAACACAAAGCGCCTGCGCGTGTGCTGTCCATGCAGACTCGGTCCTGGTGATTGCGCAGCGTGATCAGGATCTCCTATCGGTGTCCGTGACCTCGATTCTATTTGTTTCCGTGAAGCGGTCATGGGCATTGAGTCGTGGCCCATCGCGAGCAGTTGCGCATTGAAGTGCTCCGCGTTCCACTGTTGTGTAATCAGAGTTGATATTGCGCTTCCACTGTGGATTGTAATACGAAAATTGTTATTGTAAGACAGGCAACGATGGTGCGACGCTGCAAGACACGACCGAGGAAGTGAACGATCCATCGCCTACATAATCTCATGTTTCTCAACTAAGAGATGTTATTCACATGCCCCGAGCCTGGGTGTGAATGGGAAAGCGGTTTCTGATCAGCACATGCTATCGAATCAAGCACGAAGCTCATGATAGGGTGGTTTGTTTGTGCTGACCAGTACATGACCCTGATAATGTGACGATGGACATATAGTTTCCAGCGTCGAGGAAGGAGCACCTCACAGCAAGTCGAGAATATCTTTCTCTGCGTCGTTGGCCAGTAACTCTAGCATGCCCTTGGGAATAATGGGCTTGCCGTCAGTGCCTTTGACATATTTGAACGGCATCTCAATAGTCTCATTGGCCTTGACCTTGCCATGTTCGTCCGTGATGGGGATTTCTGGACGATCGATATATTCAATCTCACTCAGTTTCTCTGGCAGCAATAGTTAGTGCATCGTCGAGAGTCGAGCGAACGGACAAAGCTTACTGCGCTCCTGGACGACGATCCGCGTGGTTCGCACAGCAGTATCAGTCGTCATCTGCTCAGGCCCTAGTCGGCGCCCAGGGAAGCCCAGCTTCCGCAAGTCACCAGTGCGGTCTCTTGGAGGGTCATCGCCGAGGATGCCGCCAAAGAGAAAGGCATCGAACAGTGGACCATCCTCAGGACTCAGATCTTTCTCTGCTTTGGGGTCAAGCAAGCAGACTTTCTGCCGTGCCTCCGGAGAGGGATAGATAGACTCCACCGTGCGCTCAGTCCGTTCCGACTTGGGAATCAGGAGCTTCTCGAACTTGTCGAATTCTGGGGTCAAACCTGACAAGAGGAATTTGTTTCTGGAGCTCTGGCTCTCCTCTGAGATGGTGTTGTACTCGAGGGCCTGCCAGTCCTCCAACTCGGGATCGAGATGCTCAACGATGTAAGTAGCCATCTTCACGAGTCACCTTACTGATCTGGCAAGTACGAAGTATGTCGACAATGGGGTATATTGATGTATCCAACTGACGCATGTGAAAGCTCGGCGTGACTTTTTTTGTGGGACCGGACTGCCGCTCACACCAATGAGAGAGGGGGAAATAAGAACTGCGAGGTCGGCATGGGTACACTTATTAATTTACTTGTATACAGGAGCTCTGGGCATTGTGTCTCTGGACTCACGTCGTGCTGTGAGTGCCATTGACAAACAACATGTTGGCCGCACGAAGACCCGCGACTGCGCGATCACCGTTGTTGAGTTTGCCCACGGCAATCCGGCAGCAAGTCCTGTCGCGCACGCTTGCAACCGCCAGCAATGCCTCTAGCACGCCCGCCGCCTCTTCGGTCGAGTCGCGAACGCCGCCCTACTCCAAACTCCTCAAACGCCTGCAGGAGGTGCGCCGCCTGCTGCCCAACCGCCAGCTCACTCTCGCCGAGAAAATCCTCTTCTCCCACCTCGACAATGCCGAGGAATCGCTGCTCCAGGGCACCAACAATGGCACCGACATCCGCAGCAAGGCCACGCTCAAGCTCAAGCCAGATCGCGTCGCCATGCAGGACGCCAGCGCGCAGATGGCCCTGCTGCAGTTCATGAGCTGCGGCATGCCAACCACCGCCGTGCCCGCGAGCATTCACTGCGACCACATGATTGTGGGCGAGAAGGGAGCCGACATCGACGTGCCCAACAGTATCAAGGGCAACAAGGAGGTCTACGACTTCTTGGAAAGCGCCGGAAAACGATATGGAATTGAGTTCTGGCCGCCGGGTGCCGGCATCATCCACCAGACCGTGTTGGAGAACTACTCCGCGCCTGGTCTGATGATGCTGGGAACAGACAGCCACACGCCGAACGCCGGAGGCTTGGGAGCAATTGCCATTGGCGTGGGCGGTGCCGACGCCGTGGACGCGCTGGTCGATGCGCCTTGGGAACTCAAGGCTCCAAAGATCCGCGGTGTTAGACTGGAGGGCAAGCTGAGCGGATGGGCCTCGCCCAAGGATGTCATTCTCGCGCTTGCCGGCAAGCTGACAGTGCGAGGCGGCACAGGATATATCACAGAATACTTTGGCCCGGGCGTGGAGTCGCTCTCATGCACAGGCATGGCTACGATATGTATGTGAGGACGAGTTGCTGTGCGTGGGCCATCTACTGACGTTCGGTAGGCAACATGGGCGCCGAGGTGGGCGCAACCACATCCATCTTCCCGTACACACCGAGCTCGCATGACCCTTACCTGCAAGCAACTCACCGTGGATCGATCGCTGAGCAAGCCAGTGCGATTGCTGCGTCACCCGGCCCTCACAATCTCCTGGCCGCTGATTCAAACTGCGAATACGACGAAGTGGTGACAATCAATTTGTCCGATCTGGAGCCACATATCAACGGTCCCTTCACACCAGACCTCTCGACTCCGCTGTCCAAGTTCAAGGAAGCCGTCAAGGTGAACAAGTGGCCAGACACATTCGGCGCTGGGCTCATTGGTAGCTGCACAAACAGCTCCTACGCAGACATGACTCGGGCAGAATCCCTCGTGCAACAGGCCACAGCCGCGGGACTCAAGCCAAAAGCCGATTTCTTCATCTCCCCAGGAAGTGAGCAAATTCGTGCCACGCTGGAACGAGACGGGACGCTAGACACACTTCAAGAAGGTGGAGGTCTCGTGCTTGCCAACGCCTGTGGTCGTGAGTATTCATGCCTCACTTACAAACGTATTCACCGCTAATCATATACAGCCTGCATCGGTATGTGGTCGCGGACGGACGGCGTCAAGAAAGGCGAAGACAACGCCATCTTTACCTCTTATAATCGCAACTTTCCAGCACGAAACGACGGCAACCGCAAGACGATGAACTTTCTCGCTTCTCCGGATCTCGTCACAGCCATGTCGTATGCTGGCAGGACCGACTTCAACCCAATGACCGACACCCTCACAACACCATCTGGTGAAGCGTTCCGCTTTAAGCCACCCCGGGGCACTGAATTGCCATCGCTTGGTTTTGCCGCAGGAAACCCCCTGTTCCGTCCTACCGAGCCTGTGCCCAATCCTAATGTGACCATTGCAGTCGACCCCAATTCTAGCCGTCTCGAGTTGCTCGAGCCTTTCGAGCCCTTCCCATCGGGCGAATTGTCGGGGCTGAAGGTGCTGGTCAAAGTCAAGGGACAGTGTACGACAGACACAATCTCTGCGGCAGGTCCGTGGTTGAAGTACAAGGGCCATCTCACCAACATCTCAGAGAACACCCTTATTGGCGCAGTCAATGCTGAGACTGGCGAGGTCAACCAAGTCGCTGATGTCGATGGCTCGAAGCACACCATTCCCGAACTGGGCAAGAAATGGAAAGCACAGGGTCAGCCATGGCTCGTTGTTGCCGAGCACAACTATGGCGAAGGCTCTGCCCGTGAACACGCTGCCCTTCAACCTCGTTTCCTCGGCGCTCGCATCATCCTCACCAAGTCTTTTGCACGGATTCATGAAACCAATTTGAAGAAGCAGGGCGTGATTCCCCTCACCTTCGAGAATGAAGCCGATTACGATAAGATGGCGGGATGCGATGAGGTCGCAACGGAAGGACTGTACGATATGCTGAAGGGAGGCGACAACAAGGTCAACTTGATTGTGAAAAAGAAGGACTCGGGCGAGACATTCAAGGTGCCTGTCAAGCACACTTTCTCGCCCGATCAGAAATCATTCATCCTGGCCGGGTCAGCTTTGAACCTGCTCGCAAAGAAGAGCCAGCAAAATTCATGAAGAGGCTTGCTGTTGATTGCATGTGGCTCGCGTTTGTTTGCCTTGTACAGATACCAACAGGCGGCGTTTTACCGAGAGGAGATTCAAGATGAAATGTACACCAAATTTCGCGCTGACAAGATCCGTTGCATCCGGATGCTCACGGGTCAAGACTCACCCATGTAAAGCTTGCCGTGCCTGCTCCAATGAGATGATGCTGCTCCACGACGCAGCAAGCTTGACGACCAGCATTGCAAAGCTCTCCACACACGACTAACCGGCAGAGGAAACTCGAAAGGTTGCAATCTTCGCTATCACGTCATATACCAAATGTCGACGTGTTCTGCTCCACTATTCAACCTCCATGCTACCTCCTACCTGCCTCTTCGGGCTCCGTTACAGCTTCCGTGCCTGGAAATGACGCCGGCACGCTTTGACCGCTCATACATGTAGGCAGGGCGTCACATCCAAACATCCAAACAAACATAAAGCCTGCCGAGTGCTGTACCAGCTCCCAAAAAGTTATCTATCCAGGCCAAGCATTCCGCCCAAGCCTCGCCACCAAGCCATCAAGCCACCATGGCGTTCTCAAGCTTGCTGGTATTGCTTGGCTGCACTGCAGCAGTTGTGGATGCGGGCCTAGCTGCTCGGCAGAGCATGCTAGAGAAGCGGGGTCTGAACCGATTGTCGAAGCGACAGGATCTTCAACAACAACCATCCTTTCCGAACGAGAAGCAGTATTTGAATGATAAGACACAGCCGTTTTGGGTCAACGGGTCGGCTTTGCCCGAGGTGTACTTCGATATTGGAGAGAGTTATTCGGGCTTGCTGCCGATTGACGAGTCGAAAGAGTTGTTCTTTTGGTTTGTGCCGAGCACGAATCCTGCTGCGAAGGATGAAATTACAATTTGGTTGAATGGAGGTGAGAGCAAAGACTTCGACGGTTGGAGAGCTAAGGACACTGATGGTGCACAGGGCCTGGCTGCAGCAGTCTCGATGGCTTCTTTCACGAGAATGGACCTGCGATTTGGCAGCCTGGCACATACCTTCCCGTGCCGAATACTTGGGCTTGGAGCAACTTGACGAATATGGTCTTCATCGAACAGCCTGTCGGTACCGGCTTCACGCAAGGAACTCCGAACGCGACCAATGAGGACGATGTTGCAGCGCAGTTCTTGCCGTTCTGGAAGAACTTTATGGATTTGTTTGAGCTTCACGACCGCAAGATTTACGTCACGGGAGAATCATACGCAGGTTAGTATCGTCACCCGCAAATCCTGCTGACATTGTCGGCTGACGCCTGCTAGGAATGTACTGCCCGTACATTTCCGCCGCCATGATTGAG
Organism: Cercospora zeae-maydis; assembly: GCA_023512815.1. Taxonomy (NCBI): domain Eukaryota; kingdom Fungi; phylum Ascomycota; class Dothideomycetes; order Mycosphaerellales; family Mycosphaerellaceae; genus Cercospora; species Cercospora zeae-maydis. The sequence goes on along the minus strand of JAKLWY010000001.1, from coordinate 3,613,804 downwards.
CAGAATGACACCAAATACTTCGACGTCGCTGGTATGATGATCTACGATCCTAGCATTCAGCCCCAGGTCTCTTCGGAAGTGGCTGCCCTGCCCTTTGTCAAAGCGCACTATCCCGATTTCCCCTTCAACGAGACTTTCACGGAGTTTCTTGAGAATCGCACTCGAGCTTGCGGATACAACGAATACCTCGAAAACGGTCTGCAATTCCCACCGAAGGGCACGTTCGACAACCCACCCGGCGTTAACAACACAGACAATTATACCATCACTGACTGTCAAGTCTTCGATCCCATCTTCGACGAAATCTTCGAAATCAACCCGTGCTTCGACATCTACCAAGTCGGTCAAATCTGCCCTCTGCTCTGGGACGTCCTTGGATTCCCTTACTCGTCGTCGTATTTCCCCGTCGGTTTCACGCAACCTTACTTCAATCGCACCGATGTCAAGAAAGTCATTCACGCGCCCGAAAACGTCAACTGGATGATTTGTACCGACCAGGACGTCTTTGTCGGAGACAATGGAGACACGAGCCCGCCTTCTGGTGTGCAAGGCGGGCCTTTGCAAAAGGTGATTGAAAAGACGAACAATGTCATCGTGGGCCATGGAGATTTGGATATGGTGCTCATCGCGAACGGAACGCTGCTCACGTTGAACAATCTGACGTGGAACGGGCAACAAGGATTCTCGAAGCCGCCGATTGAACCTTTCTATGTTCCGTACGGAGACGATTACGTGAACGGCTCGATCGCGGGCGCCGGAGTCATGGGTGGCTACGTGACGGAGAGAGGGCTGACGTTTGTGGCGGTTGTGCTATCCGGACATGAGGTTCCAGAGTATCAGCCTTCGGCCGCGTATCGTCACTTGGAAGTGCTGTTGGGGAGGGTGGGGAATTTGAGCGAGGTCAGTCCATTTACGACGCAACAGTATGTGAAGCAGCCGAAGCATAAGAAGGGATTGGGGAGAGGGACGTGGTGGCCTAGTGTTGAGGAGAGGTTTACAGTGCAAGGGTAGCAAGAGCTCGTGCGGTAATCCGATGGAGGTGATATTGAGGTTAATAGGACAGACAGGCACTACAAGTCGATGTTCTAGTCTGATGGAAGCGACCTGAATGACGATTGTCGCAGCTGAGTCATGGTTCAGAGTCCAGAAGAATGGAAAGAACTAACACGGGACGAATAGCATTCTTCTTGCAAGGAAGCTCGGCTGCTTAGGCTTCAAGCACAAAGATGGATCACATCATCCTACGAGTCCAACGCCTGCTCTGCCTGCTCAATCAACTCAGCACCAATCAGATATGGCGGAATCGATCCCACAAGTCCAGGAATCTGAAACTGCTCTGGAAACCACCGGGGAATTTCTACGTACGTCTATGTTAGCGTTGTGTCGTCGAAGCGTGCGAGGCGGTTATTGGAAGCGAAGTAGGACATCCGGACCTGTGTTTGACGGAGCCGAAAGCCGGGTCTTGGTTGGTGCGGTAGAGTTCGATGTTGTGGGTGCGCATGTTGATGCGGCCTGTGATGCGTTCGTTTTGTCAGTGGTGTATGTGATAGGTGGGGGAAATGGCTTCTGCCGATGTTGGCGCTGACCGAGGTCTTGGCCGAAGTTGTGATGCACGAGCGCCTGTCGATTCACAGCGTTGGCTAACTGATTATTATTCAAGGCGATGCAAACTGTGCAAAGAGCAACATCCTGATCAAGCGGGATGAGCCGTCGTGGTGGTTGCCATTGCCGGGCAACAGGTCGGCGACTCATCACTCTGCACCGATGGATGCGGCTAATAATGTACATGATTTAAGATGATCTCCCGCGGGGAGATTGAGTTCTGATGCCAGCTGCACCACTTTCCGCCGAGCCAGGGTGCTCCCCGTCCATCATCACCACCACCACCACCACCACGACGCGCGCGCGCTGGGAAACCGGGTTTGTTGTCGCAACGCAAGCGCGCTTGTGCGAGCCGCTCAATCCAATCCACGCGTGCTGCCAGCCAGCGAGCGGGTGTGAGCTCGTCGACTCCGCCGGCGGAGCGCGAACCGACGTGCAGCTTTCAAGAGGAGCGGCTCATCATCAGCCCTCGTCATTGCCTCGCCGCTGCCGCCCAGTGCACTCTGCACTGCACTGCACTGCACTGCACGCCTGCACCACTGTTGACCCGCGCGCGATCCAGTATATCATGAGCGGCGTCCGCCTGTACCACCATCACCACCACCACCACTACCACCACCGCCGCCGCTGCCGCCGCCTCCTCCCCACCGCCTCGCCACCCTCCCGCCCGCCCGTCACCGCCCGCCTTCTCATGTCGCTCCCGTCCGCCGCCTCCTCTGCCCTCCGCCGACGGTAGTGGGCCCCTAACCCACCATGCCCCCACCCCTGTCGCCCAATGGCACACCCTCGCACCCCAGCAGACCGTCGACCTCGCACCGCGTCACCACCTCCGTCGCCCAGGCTCCATCACACGCGACCCCCAAGCAATCGAGCGGCGGTGGGAGCGGAGTGCTGCGCAGTGCCAAGGTCAGAGGCAGTTCGGACAAGGAGAATGGCGACAAGACTGCTCCCACCCGCTCTGCCCGCCGAGGGAGCAGCGCTGCACATGCGCTGGCAATGCGCGACAAGCCGCCCAGCAAGGATGGCACCGCACAACGCACCGCCAAGGAAGTCGAGGGCTTGAAGGACTATGTACGTGGCCCCCGTGTGTTGGTCGAGACAGACGTGAGGTCCAGCACGAGACCGTGTCGCAATCCAGCACGAGACCGTGTCGCCAACTCCTCCCGTCGTGCCTCTCGTTGCACTTCAGCGCTGCATGTACCCGATGGACAATAGCTACTAACGTGTCGCAGCAACTGGGCCAGTGCCTGGGCCGAGGCGCCTTCGGAAGCGTCTACGCCGCCCTCAACTGGTCGACGGGAGAGACGGTCGCCATCAAGCAGGTCCGCCTGTCGGACATGCCCAAGGCCGAACTGAACGTCATCATGCAAGAAATCGATCTGCTCAAAAACCTCCACCATCCCAACATCGTCAAGTACCACGGCTTTGTCAAGTCGACCGACTCGCTCTACATCATTCTGGAATACTGCGAACAGGGCAGCCTGCACAGCATTTGCAAGAACTTTGGCAAATTCCCCGAGAATCTGGTGGCCTTGTACATTTCTCAGGTCCTGCGAGGCCTCCTGTTTTTGCACGAGCAGGGTGTCATCCATCGCGATATCAAAGGCGCCAATATTCTGACCACCAAGGAGGGCTTGATCAAACTGGCCGATTTCGGTGTCGCCACCAAACAATCCGGTCTCGCCGAGGGGAGTGTGGTAGGCACACCCTACTGGATGGCCCCCGAAGTCATTGAGTTGTCCGGCGCCACTACCGCCAGTGACATCTGGAGTCTGGGCTGCACGGTGATTGAGCTGCTCGATGGCAAGCCACCCTACTCCAAATTCGCGCCCATGCCCGCGCTGTTCCGCATTGTCAACGACGACCATCCGCCCCTCCCGGAAGGCGCCAGCCCCATTGTGAGAGACTTTCTCATGCAATGCTTCCAAAAGGACCCCAACCTCCGCGTTTCCGCCAAGAAGCTGCTCAAGCACCCTTGGATTGTATCGGCGAAGAAGGGCAACAAAGCCCAACCCACCGAGTACACGGAAGCGGTCAAGAGTGTGCAGGAATGGAACGAGGCACTGAAAGCCAGTCCTCCTCCTGCCCAATCCAATGGGAGTGCTCGCCGTCCCTCCAGCAAAATGGCGTCCAGGCCGACCTCACGAAGCTCGATCAAACCCGGCCTCGCTGGCACGAAAGCCAAAACGGACCCCAAACCTGCATTTCGGCTCGCTGCACGCAAGTCTCATGGCCCAGAGGCGTTCCAATCATCGTCCGACGAAGCGCACAGCGATAACTGGGAGGATGACTTTGCCTCGTTGACGACAGGAATCGCTGGTCTTCAATTGCCAGCACATCTCAAGCCACAAGACGCCGGCCTGTTTAGCTCGGAAAAGCTGAAACAATACGCACATGCGGAAAGTATGCCAGAAATGGATGGCAAGGTGGACGACTGGGACGGCGAGTTTCAGGGCGTGCTGACGGTCCGCTCGTCACTGCAGCTTGCTGACGGGGGTGCCCTCGACACGGTGCGCCCGTACTATCCATCTCGCGCGACCTCGGAAGACATCAGGAACCAACCGCCGCCGGCCCTGGCTCCGAAGCGAAGTGGAGCCAGCAGCAGGCATGAACGCAAGCCGAGCAAGGACTCGCAACCGAGAACACAGATACTCCAGCCAGCTCCCTCAAGGAACAGTGCGATTGCTAAGCCCCGAGCAACGCCGACGAAACACATGATGAAGCCTCCCCAGCCCGTGTCCGCCAACAAGGATCGCTTCCGAGAAGAAGAGGAAGAGGATTACTCGGATTTAGTGCCCAACGATGAGGACGCGTTTCTCAAGAAGCTTGCAGGATTCTCGCCCAGTCGCAAATATAACCCTCGCGACCTCAACGTGCAGACGAAGCTCGGTGGGAGCATGCGAAGGCGAAGGACCCATACCCCGACGCAGCTGGTCCACGATGCCGCCGCCATGCGACGGAACCGTTCGAGTCTCGAAATCCAAAAATATGCCGAGGATGATGCCGACGAGGACTTTGACATCGATTTGGTCTTCGACGAGGAACCCATCAGCCTTCAGGGCGCCCAGGAGCTGGGCCACATTCGTCGCTCCAGCCCAAAGTCCTCGGACAGTAGCGAAGCCAGCGGCACCCTGAAGCTGACCAATTCTGTGACGTGGGGCGACGACGAGGACGACGAGGACGAGGAAGACCCGTTCAAGGCGTTGGAAGAAGAACTGGACGAAGTCGATCTCGAATCCAACGTGGCCCGTGACAAGCATGCTCGCCTGTGTGCTGTCGTCGAAAGTCTCGTGTCTGACCTGAAAGCTGGTCAGCCCGAAGAAGTGCTCGCGGAGATAGTCGACCAGCTGGTATTGATCCTCGCCGAGAGTCCTGATGTCAAGAACGTGGTTGTCAGCAGCCATGGCATGCTGCCCATCTTGGAGATCCTCTCAGAAACTGCGAGATCATTCATCATTCTTCGCCTGCTCAGGATTGTGAACGTCATTCTCTCCGAGAACATTGAAGTTCAGGAGAACCTGTGCTTCGTGGGCGGAATCCCCATCATTTCGTCCTTCGCCTCCAAGAAGTATGCTACAGAGATTCGGTTAGAGGCTGCCAATTTTGTGCGCATGATGTATCAGAACACGGGCCTCACGCTTCAGATGTTCATCTCGTGCGGCGGGTTGAATGTGCTGGTGGAGTTCTTGGAAGAAGACTACGATAGCGAAGCCGGTCGCGAGCTGGTCCTGGTGGGCGTCAATGGCATCTGGTCTGTCTTCGAGCTTCAAGGCCCGACACCCAAGAACGATTTTTGCCGCATCCTGTCGCGGAGTGCCGTGCTTTACCCTCTGTCCCTGGTCCTCAATCGAGTGCTCGATGAGGATGATCGAGAACTTGCGGAGATCGTCGAATCCCGAGTGGTGAACATCTTTCTGCTCTTCAGCCAAGCCGAAAACCACGTCAAGGAGCTGATTGCGGACCGCATGGTGCTGAAGCGTGTGCTCAAGGACCTGCGACGTCTGCGGCCCAGCAACCAGGTAGTGATGCTCAAATTCATCAAAAATTTGAGCATGCTTTCGACGACTCTGGACGCCTTACAGAACAGCAACGCGATCGAGGTGCTCACCGACCTACTCGGCTCCAGCATGCCTTCCCACAGCAGGTCAGCATCCAATGCTCAACACTTCCGCGACATTTCGAATCAGATCCTTGCGACAATGTACAATTTGTGCCGACTCAGCACCGGAAGACAGGAAGATGCCGCCCTCTCTGGCATTGTTCCTTTGCTGCAGAAGATTGTGAAGACCGAACGCCCCCTCAAGGAGTTTGCGTTGCCCATCATCTGCGACATGGCACATTCCGGCAAGGTGGGCCGCAAAATCCTGTGGCAGAACAAGGGTCTGCAGTTCTATGTCTCATTACTCGCCGACCAATACTGGGCAGTCACGGCACTGGACGCCATATTCATATGGCTGCAAGAGGAGACTGCGAAGGTGGAGGAGCATCTTCTGGAGCCGTCGTTCCGGTTTGACGAGGCGCTCGTGCAATGCTTTAATGAAAGCAAGGCAGATGCCTTTGAAAACCTCCTCGAACCTCTACAGAAGTTACTCCGTCTGAGTCCTGCCATTGCTGCCAGTCTCGCCAATCGAACGTTGTTTGAAAGGGCCGCAGTCAAAATGCACGCAAAGAAGGCGTTGGTCAGACTGAACTTATTGCGTGTCATCCGCAGCATTTGCGACGCCTGTGAAGGCCAGGGCATGATCGAACACGGCACGATGGGCGAAGGTGGCTCTCTCCTGCGGCGATACAACCTGCTTGACTCGGTGAAAGAGCTCGCCCGTCGCGACCCGGCGATTCTAGTACGCGAAATGGCAAATGACCTCGTGAAGAGCAGCGAGCTCGCCGACAGCAGACCCGTGCCAACCCCTGCGAGACCTGGAACGGGCTACGCGATGTCACGTCGCAGTTCCAGTGGCATGAGCATGATGACCCCTCCCACGCCTCTAGTCTCGCAGAGTCCGTCCGGCAGCTTCGCGAATCCACTGAGTGCCGGCTCTTCGCTGGGCAACAGAGGGAGCTATTTCGATCTCATCCCACCAGCACTCGATCGAAGGCAGAGTGCAATCAACGTCACCAGGCCAATGAGCCGAGATAGCAGCACGGGCTCATCTTCTTCGCGAGCCTCGCTCAGTGCAATGGCGGCAATGCCTGTTGGCTCTTCTGCTTCGAGAAACTCTAGTCGAGTCCCACCTCTGCATCGAGAGCGAAGCAACATGGGCAACCATCAACGGCCAGCGAGTCGAAGCAGCCGAATGAGCGTGATGCCCGAGAACGATAGGCTTCTATCACCTGCACCTGGACGAGCAGGGAGTGGAGATCAACATCTCACGCCAACACACCTGCCGCCTAGCGCAGGTACGCGTACTGCTCTTGCCGCGCAGCAGAGATCGGAAAGAAGCAGGGGAATGGGCAATGGGAGCTCCGATCTCGGTCCACGGGGGCGATAGTGGCTGTCTCCACTCCCACCGAGCACCCCCGAAGAAAGTCAAAGCGACTTGGATGCTCTTCAGATGAGCTGGACCACCTGAAGTTACCATGGAGTCGCGAGCGTGCAGTCCTTCCAAATTTTCGTATGTCACATATTGTTTCCACTCAGCGTGGCGTTCTGGACGGCAGGCTTCCTGGAGAACATGCCAGGGCAAGTCGTTTTACTTTACTTACTCAATGGAGAACGCAAAAGATTGCATGAAGATTGCACGCTACAAGGCAACAGAACGGCCGGCCGGATAGATATTGCGCGGGCAGATGGGACCGAAGAATGCATGCATAGCTGAGGCGTTTTGCTCGATGGCCGCAACACGCGCGTTTTCCTTGGAGTCGAATGTTAGTTGAAGATCGATATGCAAGTATACCTTAGTCTTAGTATATGAATATTTCATGGCATGTGAAATTATTGATTGCTGACTGCTTTCCTCTTCCCCTGCGTATGGTAGAACCGGTCATCGCGCAGGTCGCGGTGAAGATGCATGTCCGCCTCTGTGTGCTGCCGCAGCACAATGACATTTTTAACGACAAGAGCTGATGAAGCAGGTCTTTCAAAGGTTGGTAAGAGTCGCCCCCAATCGAGAACATATCCCGGTTGAACATCACGCACAGTTCCTTTGCGCCCCATGCGCATAGTCATTGTTCAAATGGCATGCGCATCTAGCATACTTGACCTGCTCCTCTTGACCGGAAAAAATACTCCCTGCTCGCGCAGCTTCCAACACACCGATACCAGCAGAAAAACCCTTGATACCCAAAGTACAACTAAGACGAGGAGGCACGCAACAGAATCTCTCTCAAACACGTACCCAACCGCAAGATGAGCGGCTATCTTGACATTGTCGGCCAGGCGCCTGACATGAAGCTCGAAGAGCTTTACCATCCAGCGATGGTGAGTATCACGATTGTCGACGAAAACGAGTCTGAAACCTTCCACGTCCCCCGCGAACTAATATGCACACGCTCAGATTATTTCCGGGCCGCCTTCAATGGCCGCTTCATCGAAAGCACGACCCTCACCATCACGCTGGAGGAGACGTCCATCTGGACGTTCAAGACGTTCATCGGGTGGCTATACACCTCCCGCCTCACTCTGCCCCAATCTCCGGCAGGACTACTTGGCGAACAAGGAAGGGCGAACGATCCGACGACCTGGCCGTTCAAGATTCTGTTTGAATTGTATGTTTTCACGGACCGTTTCGACACTCGTCTGCTGCGGAGACTGATTATCGAACAGATGATCTTCAAAGATTTCCTCTGGCGCGGGAGACGCCGAGGTGAACGACATGGTTTGCCTTTACGAGCATCTGCCTCGCTCGTCCCCTCTGATCCAATTCATTTGCTTCGACGCACGCCGCTGAGCGTATCAGTGATGACTCGCGACCGACCCGGAAAGCAATCCGCGCCCAGCTCGGCGATGCACCAGTCGCGTTCTGGTGGATTGATGACATCGGAACGGCGCGTGCAGCCCTGCCGCAGTACTGTTTCGAGTGCCTGCTTCTCAGATATCTCCATTTGCCTCAGCGGGTGTGTGATGGGCATGCTCGGGAGCCCTATGATTACAATGACCCGGCGCAGAGGTGGTGTTTCTGGCATGAGCATCAAAACGAGGATCCTGAGGGTGATGAGAAGCTGGTATGCAAGCACCAAGTGAAAAATTACGAGGCGAGATTGGCGGTTCTAGAGGATGTTGAGTCGGAGCACTCAAGGTTGAAGCTGTGGACGTATGCTTTGGGATAGTGATAGGTTGATTCAGGAATAAAAGGTTTTGCGTTTCCATAAGGCTTCGAATTTTCGTCTTGATGTGCTTATATCTACCGAGATTTCGTATGGAAATGCATTGTCCACCCTATCTGGAAACACGGAAAATGTATCCAAGCAGATGAATACCAGCAAGTTTCTGTGGTTTTATCACGCCTCTACGCATTGGTGGTGTTTAATCTGCGACGGACTTGGTCTATCGGAAGGTCGAAAGCTTCTGGGAAATCGGTAAGGGGCGCACGACCCGAAAGGCATCCATAGTGTACTGTAAGAAGCCTGCCAACACGAGATTGAGTGACGACAGAAGCTGGAACAAGAGCACGGACCTCTAGAGTCCATTCACCATCCCATGTACTTCCACTAGCGCTGAACTATTCCAGACCAATCACAGCGCGTTCCACGAAACTCATTCACCACACATCACGCGACCTTCGCTAGCGTCAAGCTGCCAACAACCAATCGGAAAGCTTATACTTGATTATGCAATGCACGCATGAACTTTTGATTAATCGACTCATGAAATCATTGTCTAACCTCTCAAAAAGTTTGGGTACGTCAATGGCAAGACGACTCATCGTGCGGCTCTCGTTCACTTGACAGACATTCCACGACACATTCACTGTCACCCACAAGCACCACCACGAACTAGCGACCATGTCGACCTTTGGCGAATATTTCCGCGTAACGACGTATGGAGAGTCTCACGGCAAGTCGGTGGGCTGCATTGTCGACGGTGTCCCGCCCGGGCTGGAACTCAGCGAGAAGGACATTCAACCACAAATGACACGTCGAAGACCTGGCCAATCCGCCCTTACTACACCTCGCGATGAGAAAGACTTGGTGGAGATTCAGAGCGGCACAGAATTCGGCGTCACGCTGGGGACACCCATTGGAATGCGAGTAATGAACCAGGACCAGAGGCCCAAAGATTATGGCAAAGACGGCGCGACGTTCAATGGACAAACCGCTGGCGCGAAGCCTTCGAGGCCCATGGATGATTTCCCCAGACCTTCGCATGCGGATTGGACATATCTGGAGAAGTACGGCGTGAAGGCTTCGTCCGGTGGTGGGCGAAGCTCAGCTCGCGAGACCATCGGCCGTGTGGCTGCTGCGGGCGTGGCAGAAAAATACTTGAAAGTTGCACATGGCGTGGAGATTGTTGCTTTCACGAACAGTGTTGGACCAGAGCATCTCTTTCCCTCCACAAGAACACATCCGAGTCCTTCGACGAACCCGGAATTCTTGAAGTTGATCGAGGGCGTCACGAGAGAGCAGGTTGATTCTTTCTTGCCGGTGCGATGTCCGAATGGGGAAGCTGCGAAGCGGATGGAAGATCTCATTGGAGAATACCGCGACAAGCACGATAGTATCGGCGGCACAGTCACATGTGTGATCAGGAATTGTCCTTCGGGTCTGGGTGAGCCGTGCTTTGATAAGTTGGAGGTAAGTTTGCTCTCTTTAAAATCAGCTGTGATCACTTTCTTGTTCAGATTTGATACATTGCGTAATTTAACATCAATATCAGAATTGCTGACGACAATCAGGCCAAATTAGCGCACGCGATGCTGAGCATACCGGCCACAAAGAGCTTTGAAATCGGCTCAGGACTTGGTGGCTGCGAAATGTCGGGCTCGATTCACAACGATCCGTTCGTCAAAGCCCCCGCTGTTCCTCCTTCAGCAAGCGGAGCAGCACAAAATCCCAGCTCGAGACCCAGATTGACTACCAAAACCAACAACTCCGGTGGTGTCCAAGGAGGCATCTCAAACGGCATGCCAATCTTCTTCACAGTGGGCTTCAAGCCCCCCGCTACGATCGGACAAGCACAGCAGACCACCACATACGACGAAGAAGAAGGCGTCCTGGAAGCGAAGGGCAGACACGATCCTTGCGTCATTCCTCGTGCTGTGCCAATTGTGGAGTCGATGGCTGCGCTTGTCATAATGGACGCAATCTTGGCGCAGAGTGCAAGGCAGAGTGCAAGAAGTTTACTTCCTGTCGTGAACAACAAGTTGATTGTGCCGATCTCGGAACAGCAAAATAATTTGACGTCGCCGGCAAATGGGCACGCATAGTAGAATTGGATTAGATCTTGTTAGAAGACTATTACTGCGGCGGAATATTATGGATCTTGTTGCTCGCAGGAATGTTTGATCCACCATGAACTTGTTGCGTTGCACCTCGCACAGCATTGACGCTTGATCATCCGCTTTATATAGCGCGTTCTCTGAATCGGAGAATCGCTTCACATATCTATGATAACAAAACAAGGATCTGGAAATTCTCGAGTACAATGCGAAGGATCGAGTGCGGGACTTAATCAAACGAAGATGGGCTTTCTGTAGTGGGGGCTCCATGTTTACGAGAGGGCACTGCGATTGTGATTGAGCGAGTGGGCCTTTCATTTTTGAGGAAGGATTTAGTGACGGGTTCGCAATACACTTTCGCATGAGGCGGTTACGCAGCCAGGTGAAGTCATGGTCCTGCCGAGATGGCGATTGCCGAGTACGCGACTACTTACACTTCCACCATTGCGGCGCGTCTTCTGTTCGGTCGTTGCTGTCTCATACATTGACAAAGAACATTCCTCCCGCCGACAAGTTGCTGCCGTGAAGAGATGCTGACGCCGTCTCGAAGCTTGATCGTGCATCCCTGCTCTGCTCCGCGTTCTCGACCTCGCCACACGCGATCAGCGACCACCGCATCGACGACGACAACGACACGGCCAGGACCGAGGACATGAGCTCGCCGCCATGGGGCAGCCACGTCGTGCCGGCGCGACTCTCCTTCCTGGCCATCTACAATCCCTCACTCGGCCTCACCGATGATACCTTCAAGGACCAGGCCGTCTTCTACTTCTCGCGCAAGGCCCACGACGCACGGCTTGCCGTGAAGAAGAACGGACGCAGCGACGCTGCCGGCGGCGATGCCCTTCGTGAGGAAGAGAATGAGAAGCTACGGCAGATTGGTCTGGCGCAAGGCATGATCGACTTTGCACGGTACGTGGACACCGACATGCTGCCGCACACGGTGCAGGAGTGACTGAGCGGGCAGACAGGAGCTTTTCGGATCGCGAGGCTGTAGACTCCATCGACACGGAAAAGTCACGCATCGTTCTGCACGAGCTGGAGGCCGGCTGGTGGGTGATCGCAGTAAGTCACCTTTGCAGCACATCTGACGTTTGCTGATACGGACAGTCCATTGATCTCACAAGGTTACCCGGAGTACCTTCGACTGCCCCCGAAGTGGGAAGGAAAGGCTCTGCGAAGGCGGAGCCCAAGGCGACTATCGAATACTCAGGCCGGGAGGTCAGTCCACCGGCTTTACTAATTCAGCAGCTTATCCAAGCCCACCACATCTTCTCCCTACACCATGGCCCATCGCTCACCGAGCTTTTTGTTCGCATGCACCGCGATAAATTCTGCAACGCGCTGGACCGATTCTGGACTCGCTTCTGCCGCACGTGGGATGTCTTGCTTCACGGCAGTCCTGCTACGGACATCTTCACGGGCATCAAGCTCTCCAGCGGAGGCGAGCTCGGAATGGATGTAGGCGAGGAAGATTGGGGAAGTGGCGAGCGAGACGTGCTCGAAGATCTCGTGCGCCAGATGGAGGGATTGGTTGACGTGGTCGCCGCCCGGTTTGGTGAGCCCGCGCCCTCCAAAGAAGCTGCCGTCGTAAACGATTCTGAGGCTTTGCCATGGATGGGTGGTGGCAACTATCCTATCGCATCAGACGGCATCATTTTTGGCGGCGTTGGTGCCATCACGAAACCTTCGCTACGAAACGTGTCTCTGTGGATGCGTCAAATCTATACCTACGGCGATCATGCCTATGGAGTGCGCGATAATCCGCTCCGTGAGCGAAGGAAACGCAGAAAGCGGCAGACTCCTGTTCTCGACTTTGGCTCCGATTTTGTTGACCAGTCAGATCCGAAGCCAAACACAGCAGATATGCCAAATGATACGGCAGCGGAGGATTTTGCGCAACCCAAACAAGTACCCAAATCGCCCCCTGCAGTAGATGGTCTCGAAGATCCATTCGTCGAAGACGATGCACCTGGTGATATCGGGCTGCCAGGCATTCCTCCGCCCATCGTCAGCGCAGCCGGGACTTCGCTCGCGCGGGCCACGAGAGACGCTCAATCCACGACGATTGACCCTTCCTCGAACGATGAGACCACTCTCGGTGTGCCTGATCAGTACATGAAATATCTCACATTCGGCATTAGTACACTGGTCAAATCCAATCAGAAGCGACCTGAACCGCCCAAACGGACGTCGACGTCAAGCTCGAAGACTATGACTGAGCAACGACACGCAGCTTCCAAAGTGTCGAGACAGAAGGAGAATATGGAAACAGGAGACGGCTCCTTGACACAAGTCGAGCCTATACCGGACGGCCAGACGCTTCGGACGAAAATCGATCTGCAAAAGCGGCTTGAGGAGAAAGGGCACTTCGTAATTGGCTTGCGAGGCGATCTCGATGACATTCCGGACGATGCCGATGCGCCTGTTGAGGATGTGGAGGATGAAGAGTCCGGCGGGCTGCGCAACGTCTTACGGTCTGTGCATGTGCAGCTATCACCAGCGGCATTACAAGACGAAGATCAGACTTCACTGCAGCGAAAAATGTCGGATGCTGGTCTGCCTTGTGAGGTAATAGGATGGGATGATTTCAAACGCCATCGGGTCCTGGTCTACGTTCATCGGCCGTTTATGTACTGCTTCTTGTTCCAGCATCGGACGCCTTCGCTTGCTGTTGCCAGCTTCTACAGGGACCTGCATCGAAATTTACTACCTATACACAAACCTCTGCTTTCTTCAACAAGCTACACGAAGGTGGCGCAACGTATAGACAACGCGCAAGCGGCAACTTCCGACACGGCGAGCATCACCAGCGGGCAGTCGAGCAATGGCCAAGCTGCTCAGCCAGCGCCCATCTACGATCTGCTGTATGATCCCGCGCTCCTAACGATACATACGAGCATTCCCAACATTGCTGAGCCTGGCACTCCTGCGGCCGAGGGCATCCTGACTAGCAAGAAAAGAACACCTGCGCCAACATGGACCAGAATCGAAGCATTGAACGTACACAGCCAAGTTCTCAACACTCTCGCCAGTGTCAAGCGCAACACCCAAGAATACGAACGTACCAGCAAGACCAATCGTGGCTGGTGGGTGGTGTGGATGAAGCTTCCTCCATCGACAAAGGGCGTTATTGGCGCAGAGTCAGCCTCAGAGACCCAGTCTGATGCCGGCATACCTTCGCCCAACGCCGCCGAAGGGGCGGATGATTCAACCTTTACTCCGCCAGCACTCCCGAAAGAAGACTCTGGCGGGACTCTGCTCCCTCCATCAACGAAGCAACCATCCACCGTCTCACGCAAGAAACCTCGGCCTATGAATCGCATTGCCTTCCTCGTCCGCAAGGCATCAGACACCACTGCGCCAACGAAATCCTCAACGAGTAGTCGTGCTGCAAGTAGTATGTGGAGCGCGCTAACTCTTCGACCGACTGCCATGTCCGATGACAACACAGGCGGCGCTGGTGCTGGATGGGGTCCTTCCGCTCTTGCTGGCGGAATCGGCTTCGATCCAAGAAAGTATGTCGAGGGTCTGTTGAGTTTGAACAGATGAGCGCTCGTCCATTTCGAGAGATTGCAATTGCACAATCTTGTTGATAGCCGCGGCCCACAGGCATGAGGAAGCTTTCGGCGTGGATCCCGATGCGAATGGATGGCATGCTGGACAATTCATCCTACATACAGTTCGGGTAGCGAAGCACCTAGTTCCAGCGTCACTGGTCGCGCGGCTACTGTCCCGTTGAATGTGCGCTGGACCGTGGGAGAATACAAAGGGTCGAATGGCGTCCAGACCGTGAACCTATCCCTAACCAATGTCTACAAATTCATTGCCGCGTCGCATCCACACGGCAGTATAATTCATTCTATAACGTGAAGCTGCAATCGGATGACGTTTCGTCCGCCGCACGAATTCGTCCGTTCATCTGTCCAAGGCCAAGAGCTCCCCCCTCTTGCAACAAGTCTTGGTAGCCGTGCCACCCTCGGAGACAGATCGTGCTGGGGTGATGACTAATAAGACTTCGTACCGCATGCCACGAGAAACGAATTACGTGTGTCTGGTATTGGAAGGGCTGCACCAGTCATCCAAAATGTTCGGCCAATGAACAAATTCAAGGGTCGTTGGGTATGACTGGAATTCCCCGACATGCAAACAAAGCTCTCAGGATTCTGTGAGTCAAAAGGTTGATGATGAATGGTCACGATGCTCAAATGGAAGACGTCGACTTTGGGACGTCTCAGGAGATGAATCAGTGGCATGGCATGAAGGATTGGGTGGATTCCAAGCTGAGCTTGCTGCCTTCGCTTCGCTTCACCGGAGTCGGAGAGTTCTCAGCATACATACATCGATACATACATATATACATACATCGATGTCGCTACCTACACGCACGAGGCACAGGCAAGCGACTTTTGATTGTTCTACTTTGGAAGAAGAAAAAAAAAGAAGCAAACTCGAGAACATGTCCATCTACGAAAGTAAAGGTTTCGCGGTCCTTTATGCGAGCCTTCCGCCGGCGTTGTTGGCCATTGTGCTACGATTCGTGGATGTCGCAAACCTGGGCTCGCGCGGGAAAGCGATCGTTTTGCTTCCTGTTTTGATTTACTTCTTCGCAGCGTACAAAATTGGCAGAGCCATCTTGGGAAACTTGAAGAATCCACTTCGACGGCTGCTACCGACTCCTCCGGGCGATACGTTCTTGCTCGGCCATGCGAGGTTCACGTGGGAAGAGCCGAGAGGGAACGCTTTTCTCAAATGGACAGATGAAATTCCCAATGATGGACTGATTTACTATAGCGGTTTGTTTCGAGCTACGGGGCACGTCATGGTCACGAGTCCGGATGCGATTCGAGAAGTGCTTGTGACTCGAGCGTACGATTATGTCAAGCCGGAAATTGGGCGCAAGTTTCTGGAGCAGACGACGGGACGCGGATTGATTGTTGTGGAAGGCGATGAGCATAAGCTGCAGAGGAAGAGTGTTGCGCCTGCATTTTCGGGGAAACATGTGAGGAATCTGGTGCCGGTTTTTTGGAAGAAGGCCAAAGAGCTTGCGGATGTGTTGGCGAGTCAGTTGGATGTGGCTTCGGAGGGTGATGATGTGCGCAATTCCGGCGTGGTGGAGTTGAATATGTGGGCTTCGAGGGCGACGATTGATATTATTTGCGCTGCGACGCTAGGGAGGGATTTCGACTCGCTGCGGAATGATGATAACGAGTTGGCGTTGCAGTACAAGAGGGTGTTTGGCGATAAGGCTGGAGCGCAGGTCTGGGTCATCTTTGATATCCTGCGAACTCCTCCACCGCTGCAGCTTGCGAGGTGGATGCCGTTTTTCAAACAGTTTCGAGAGGCGGCCGAGGGAAGATATCAGTTGCGGCCGCTTTGCCGAAAGTTGGTGGAGCAGAAGAGACAAGATATCAAGAGCGGGTCGGATCTGCAGGTTGACATCTTGTCTGTGCTAATGCAGTCTGGCGAATTCACGGATGATGGACTGGTGGATCAGTTATTGACTTTTCTTGCTGCTGGGTGAGTTCTCCTTCTCTCGACTAGCTGCTCGTTCTGACGCTTTCAACCTGTCAACAGACATGAGACTACTTCTTCCGCATTCGCCTTCACTTGTTGGCTTCTTGCCAAACATCCGAAGATCCAAGACCGGCTCCGAGACGAGCTCAAGGCCCATTTTGCTGAAGCCGCAGATATTTCCGTGGATGCAACAGACCTCGATAGTCTGCCTTATCTCGATGCTGTCGTCAGCGAACAACTCCGACTGTACCCATCAGCACCGATTTCGCCACGCTGGTCAGTCCGCGAGACAAGTATTCTAGGCCACCACATCGCAAAGGACCAATTCGTCCTTCTTTGTCCATGGGCGATCAACCGCAGCAAGAAATTATGGGGCGAAGACGCGCAGGAGTTCAAGCCCGAGCGATGGCTGACTAAAGAAAGCACAGAGCATGGCAAAGATACCGACACGATGCGTTTTCTGACCTTCTTCTATGGTCCACGAAGTTGTCCGGGCCAAGTCTTCTCTCGAATGGAGCAGAAATGTCTGGTCGCGGCATTGATCATGCGTTTCCAGATCGAAATGGCAGACGAGAGTGAGGAGATTGCGCCTCGTGGGTTCATCACAGTAAAGCCGATGGGCGAAGAGGGTCTATATGTGAAACTCCGTGAGCTGTCGCAATAGGTTGGCCTTCTGTAGAGCGTCAGTGACTGCTGGTGACGTTGAAATAAAAGCAACGGCAAAGATATTCCACTTCGGGTACCTTTATCCTCCCTCTATTGCAACAACTGACCGAACTGTATCTGTGGTGAGCGCTCTTCATGCCGCAATGCTAACCAGCAACAGTCGACGTCATTTATGGAACGCTGAGCAAACGATCGATCCGCTGTCTTCAGCTATTTACACTGTCCACTCTCTGTGTATGATTTAGTGGATTCATTGATTTCCCTTCTTTTCTCAGCCCTGCGAGCCTTTTTCGAGGGGGTCGCGCCTTCATGCAAATGAAAGTCGGGTGTCACGTAACCACTCCTGCCGGAAGACGGCGAGGCTACATCTGCGGCCAGCTTTGTTGCTTCTGACCTGTGCGCGCTTGCAGGTGGCGTCGAAGGTTGCTCCTCTGGCTTAGCTTGATCGACCTGCTGGTATTTCACAGTCAAGCACGCCAGATTTCCGGCGGATCCCGTTGCTTCTGGCTTGATGCTTGTAAGTGGCGGCGAGTTCCCCTCACCGTGGCTTGCACGGCTTGCCGGGTGGTCTCTCGAAGACGAAGACGCGCGCTTTCCGGTGGGCTCCCTTGCCTCCGAATCGAGGTCGCGTGCAGGTGTTGGCGAGTCTGCCCCAGCATTTCCTGCGGCGCTGGCAGGCTGATCTGCAGTAGGAGTAGGCCCTCTCCTGGGAGTGTCATTGCTGTCGGCCAAATTGATTTCCTCGTTTTCGGAACTTCGACCGTTCACCTCCATTTTTCCCTTCTCGAATATCCTGCTCTGCTCGATACCCCCCTGGAATGTTGGCCACGGTGATTCTTTATTGACTTCCTTTTCAAAGTCTGTGGCATCGATATGCGAGCTTGCTTTGCCTGAAGTCGGCGCAGTAGGCGTAATGGCCGTCAGTGTAGTATCACTCTGTGCATCTGCATCTGCAGCCAAAGTAGGCGATATGTCTGTGACGTCGACGTGTGAGCTGGGATCGTCTGAAAGTGGCGCACTCGACGCATTTGCCGTCTGTGCAGCATCAAAGCGAGCAGCAGTTGCGGCACTGAAGGACGTGGCTGCGGCAGCCTGTCGAGATGCTGGTACTGGTTCACGTATCAGATCAGCCCGCCAACCGACTGGCGCTTTCAAAAGCTTGCGACAATTGTCATCGAGTCGCTTCTTTTCTCCGGCGGTTGCGGCAATGTAGTATCGACAGCCAGATTCAAAACGCCCCCTTTCCCATCGTGACCCACTTAGTCGTAACCCGTTCTCTATTCTCGCTCTAAACCTCTGGCTGTGATTCTACCCACAGCCGTACTTGGGGAAGGTGAGCTGCGGCAATTAGCTACGAAGGTGCTCGGATACCTTCGCAAGCCTTCGTCCTTACCGTCAACAGCCAACAGTGGTGGTAAAATGTCGAGCGTAGCTCTGCCGGGAAGGACTCTGTGCGTGCCGGCAATGCCCATACGGTGTCATGACAGTCGCAATGGACGTTTGAAATGCATGAAATGTCGTCTACAGGCGCGCTTCGACACATGTTCGCTTTCTGCTGTATAGCGATAGACAAGAGCGATATCGTGAATGGAAGGCTCTTGAGGACGCGGAGGTGAGATTGTGTTCAAGAGAGGGATGGAGTGAGAGGGCCTGGCCAGTCACGGAGAGAGAGAGGGAGAGAAAGAGAGAGAGAGAGAGAGAGAGTGGAGTGGGGAAGATGCCAAGTCGATGGGCTGCTTCGTGATTGCCATTCTTTGCACTTCGCGATTTCCATGGTGGCCGATGATGCGGACCAGCACAACTAATGGATGGAAGGCAGGTGCGTTGGCCAGGCCTTGGCGTGGGGTCTGAGGCCTGAGGCAGGATCTTGGCACGAGATGATCCCCCACCAGCAACGTGCTTGATGAACCGCGCATTGCCGTCGCGGGCCGCACACGTGCCCAGCGCTTCTCGCCGCGGTCCGATGGCGCTTCGCTTTTATTAGTCACCAAGTCACTACTGAGGTGTACATTGAGCTGGAGTACAGAGTGGGTCGCTGGCCGATGACTATGTATGGACGAACGACGGCCAAGGAATCGCAGAAGCAACCACTACATATCTACCTCTCTACCTCTCTGCACTACCTCTCTAGTCTCTACGCATCCGATGACCCCTTCCACCTCACCTCCCGCCATCTTTCTGCCCTCCTCCGTCTCCTCCTCCTCCTCCTCCTCCCTTTCCTCCCTTTCCTCTCCTTGCACCTTTTCGTCTGCCAGGACGACGCCATTCACGCTCCCTCGCCACCCCCACCTTCTTCTTTTTCTTCTTCTTCTTCTTCGACGTGCCGCCGTCGTCAGCGTCGTGTGCGACTAGGTACATAGATGCCTGGCCATGAATAATGTGCCACGTGCCAGCGGTGAGGGAGACAAGGTCAGCCTCCTGCCATCCCACAGTCGACAAGATGCCAATGTAGCAAACATGTATCCAGCCAAAGCGGAGCCCCAGCACCTCACGTCTTATGGAGACGGACCCTTCCTTTCACCACCTCCAGCCCGTCCTGTCCGTCCGTTGTCCCCAGATGCCCTGTCCATCTTGTCGACGGAGGACTTGGAGCACATCCGGCTCATCAGACAGCCCAGCAGGACAGACCAAATCGATCATGGCCTGCCCCAAGACGAGAGCCTGCGTGCCAGACTGAGTGCATCATGGTTTCGGAACAAAGGCATCGTCCTCATGGTCTTGGCTCAGTTCTTCGGCGTGTTGATGAATGTCACGACGCGCATCTTGGAAATAGAAGGCAATCAGGGCAACGGTCTTCACCCCTTTCAGATCTTGTTTGCTCGCATGGGCATCACAGCGCTACTCGCTATGGCATACATGCATTCCGCCAAGACGCCTCATTTCCCCTTCGGAGCGCCCGAAGTTCGCTGGTTGCTTGTCGCCAGAGGATTCTTCGGCTTCTTCGGTATGTATCAGGGAGTGACTCGACCTCCACTCACTGCTGACGGTGTGCTAGGGGTTTTTGGGATGTACTACTCGCTTCTCTACCTACCTTTGGCCGATGCCGTCGTGATTACCTTTCTTGCTCCAGGAATCTCGTGTTGGGTGTGCTCCAAGCTCATCAATGAGCCATTCACCAGAGCCGAAATGATCGGAACGTTTGTCTCTTTGATCGGCGTATTATTCATCGCTCACCCCACGTCTCTCTTCAACGCCATTCGAGCCGCGGCCGACGAGCCACCCTCCGGCAGTCCTGGCGACGCATCACCTTCACAGCCGGATGCTGGAGATTACGATAGTGTCACGCCGATTCAGCGCCTGGCCGGTGTGGGCGTTGCACTCTTGGGAGTGTGCGGCACTGTGGGCGCTTTCACCACCATCCGATGGATTGGGAAGAGAGCTCATCCTCTGATCAGCGTCAACTACTTCGCTGTGTGGTGCACCTTCATCAGCATCGTCATGCAGTCTGCGCTGCCTGGGATCGGATTTCTCCTTCCTTCGGGGGTGAAGGAATGGGGGCTTCTGGTATTCCTTGGTGTGTGTGGCTTCATCATGGTAAGCAAGATCCGCCGAAAACAACTCCCAACAACGCGACTTAACGACCGACGTCTAGCAATTCTTACTTGCGGCTGCCTTGTCCTACGAAAAGTCTTCGCGAGTCACGAACATGACCTACACTCAGATGCTCTTCGCCCTCGCCTTCGAAAAGCTGGTGTTTGGTCACACGCCTGGAATCTTGTCCATCATGGGCTCCAGCTTGATCCTGGGATCCGCAATTGTTGTTGCTTTCCAGAAAAACTATGCAGAGGGTAAAGAGCAGACCGAGGGAAGTAGCGGGCAGGACGATGAAGAAGCACAGAGAGGGCTGATGACAGATAATGAGCTCAGCGAAGGCTACGACCGAATGCCGCTGCGTGAGGCCCAAATAAGAACATCGCGATGAAGAAACGAAACAGAATGACCAGGTATAGATATTAGTATGAGTAGCATAGGCCGCATGATAGAGCACAGCATATCCGGATCGCTTCGATGTGGCATCTGCTTTGACGGGTGTAGAGTCTTTGAACAAACTCATCGTCAATTGTCCGAGGTCGAACTAGAATCAATCCAGCTCCGTGGCTTAGGACCATTGTCTTTGTATCCATTCCCGTATGAAAAGTCACCATATCGCAGCCCATTGTTACACCTCTCCACTCTGCATTCTTCACTTAGGTATCCTCGCTTTTCCCACATGGCTCTCGAAAATCATGCCAAAATTCTTCACTCCCAGATATCATTCCCCGCTGCCGCCGCCAAACGCCAAACGCTAGAGCAAAGGCAAGCAAGAAAAGGGAAATTCGGACTCACCTACGACAAGGCGTACTCGCCACGCTCGAACATCTCCGCATCCCAATAACAAGCCTCCACCTTGTTATCGGCAAACTCAGTGCCGTCCATTCCCTGTTCATTTGTGAGCGAATCGGCCTTCTCATTTCGTGTGAACTCGCCTTACCTTCAGACAACGCACAGCACTCAGCGGCGAGGTGAACTTCACGAACACCTCGTCATTGCCTCCGTCCTTCTTGCGCCAGATGAAGAGCCGCTCCACCTTCCCATACTGCTCTCCCATCTCGTCTCCAATCTCTTGCATCAAATTGTTCTCCGCGATCTCGTGGTCGACATCCATATTCTCGAGCATACCGGACAGCTTCACAACTGGAGACATGTCGTCGAGCTCGCTGGCAACACCGGTGGTAGTTTCCTCGCCAGGCTTCGGCTTCGCTTTCTTGCCGCCGATAATCTTACCCATGGCAGTTGGAGTGGCGAAGCCGCCTCCCTGCGCGTCTGGCTTCTTCTTACGCTTTTGGGCTTGCATTTGCAAAGCAGTCGTAATGCCGTCACCGGAAGCACCGAGGCCTTGACCCTTCTCCCAGCCAAGCTTCTTCATCAAACGTTCAGCAAATCCATCTTGACCAGGGCGGTTGGTGCGTTCTTCAGACTCCTGATGGGCCGGTGCTTGCTGATCGGAGGGGATGGTACTCGTCTGTTGCTGTTGCCGAGCGAGATACTCTGCGTTGTAAGTTGGGCCCCCGCTGATTGTTCCAGCAGTGACGGGCTGAGCGGTCACGGAAGGGGGATCCAGCCGAGCAGCATCGTACTTTGGAGTGGGATCCTCTGTTTGTGCAGTGTCGGTCGACGGCGGCGGAGGAGGCGCAGAAGGACCCTGCTGAACAATCGGCGGCACAATAGCGGCAGCAGGCGGCAGAGTTTGCATGGGAATCTCTGTGGCCGGGGTTGCTGCAGTAGCAGACTTACTGAACTTCGCCTTCAACGCCGCGATCTGAGCTGCAACTTTTGCCTTCTTCTCCGCGTCAGGATCTGATGGCGTGGCGCCCGATGCAGGAGGTGACGCAGACGTCGGAGCGAAAGTAGGTGCCGATGAACGTGTTGGCGGTGGCGGGGGTGGTGCTGCAGCCATACCGCTCATGGCCAAGCGGCGAGCGTACGCTTCCTCAGCTGTCTCTTCCATGTTGACATCTACAACTGGCGGCCGTGGCGCGTAGGACGCCGTTGGCTCGCCTGACTCGCGCCCGCCGCTCATGTCGCGGCGAGGAGAGGAAGCGCCGGAATACGGATCATTCGAACGCTGGCGTGAATGCGAGCGAGAATCGAAAGCAGGAGGCGGGGCGAAAGACATTTGACCCGGAGGAGCGAAGTGCATGCCCTTGCGCGGTTCTGCCAACGGTCAGTATTGCAATGCACGGAAAGCGACAAAATAGACCTACGTGGAGCATCTTCCATGTCGACATCGCCAGCTTTCTCGTACTTGCCCTGGCGAACCTTCTCCCGCTTATTGGCTTCATACAGTCTCTGCTTCCACTCCTCTTCGAGATCAAAGTGGAAGTCGGACCGCGCAAATTCGGCAATTGGCGCGGGCACAGTCGGGTCATAGATGTCATCCCACGACCGCACCTTCTCTTCGTATTTACTCTTTTTCTTGTTCTTCTTCTTGGCCTTGCGCTGCTCACGTTCCTGCTGCTGGCGGTCATATACCCAGTCCATCTCCTCGTCGTTGGCAAGCCAATCCTGGTAGCCACGGGTTTGTGTGAGCTTCGGACCGGACTGCGGTGGCGCTGCTGTTGGCGCATCTGAGGAAGGCTCCGTTGGCTGCGCTGCTGAATGGGTGGATGTGCTGGAGGAGAATTTGTGCATGGCCGAGAAGTTGGGTTTCTTGGCCGGCTTCTGCTGGGTCTTCTTGTTGCCGCCAATGTTGGTCGGCTTGAACATGAGTGATGCTTGACAAGGCAAAGTGAGCTGTGGTCAGGAAGCAAGAAGGAAATACAATGGACTCTACCGTCTTTAGCCTTTTTGGCCTGCTGCTGCGCCTGCTTCTCGGCGTCTTTGGCGCGCATTTGGGCGAGCGACTCCTCACTGAGAAGATCCTCATACAGAGTCAGGCGACCCTTCTTTGGTGCTGGTTCTGCCATCTCGACAACGTGTGAGATGGTTGTTGTCACATGCGATTGCGCGGAGGTGAGCTTCGAAGTTCGAGTTTCTGGCGACGCGACGGCGCTAGTGCACTCGCCCAATCGGGTATAGCCGATCAAGAAAGGTGCCTGAGGCATTCAAGCTTTCGTGACTCCATGCCTGTAGCTGTTCGCTGTTCTCACCCGGTTTCCTTTAGGCATACGGAATTATATCACCGACACCTCGTCGAAAAAGACCATTCCGCAGCCTACTAGTGCCTGCTGTCTCACTGAACATCGGACAATCACGAGTTCGACGCAACTGCTGCGTACGCTCACCGATGTCGACATGTAAGCAACCAAAGTACGGGCCGTGCATCTGTCTATGATTCACCCATGATGATTTTGATACCATACGCCGAGCTCTGAAAAGGATGAGCTGTTCTGTAAGCCTTTGGACTTCGTGGCTGGCTGAAGAACGCTGATGGACTGGATTTCCAACGTCTCAGCAAAACATGACACGATTGCCTTGGGTTCCCCTCTTCGACGTACAGACTACATGCTCCATCTGTTCACGGAACTCCAAAGCGGTTGTGCCATTGCCGAGAGATCGGCGAAGGAGTCAGCTCTGCTAAATTGATAGTCACTCTTCACTTGACTGAAAGTCATGGCCACCACTGTTTCTGCCCCTGCGTCTGGTGATGACCTTCTGCTGGAGCAGTGGCCTGGATACTTCTATTTGTCCAGGACCTTGCGTTTAACCGCCCTCCGCGTGTCGGCCTGGCCATGTTGCCCAAGAGGTGTGTGGTGCCCGCCCGTGGTTGGTACCCCATATCCCTTTTCCATGACGTTCTGCTTGCTGAAGCTGGCGACAGACTTTCTTGCCTGTCTGTGTCCACGGCACTAACTCGCCTTACTTACCGCGCCTGGTGATCTAGATGTTCATGAGCAGTATCACGATAACTTGCTATCGGTCCTCAGCGACTTGTCTTCGTGACATGCCCTGACTGTTGTGCCCATATGACTGCTCTCTCCTGGCAGATCACACGTTGTCGACATCTCTATCTATTTGCTCCATGCGCATCGCCGCATGTCAGCCTTTTACTGCTTGACCGAGTGATGATTTTTGGAAGGAAGCAGTCCGCTGGGAGCCCGACTCCCTAGGCGGCATAAGACGAGCAGTCCCGCTTTCTCCAAGTCAAATTCCTTCTCCCGTTAATTCACAACGCAAGTTCCACCACAACAAGCGACGGACTTCCATGTTTCCTGGCACTAACATCTACTCGCTTAAAGCACCGACTTTCTGGACGCCATGCCTCTCTCAAAGCAATTCATAATCACGGCGGTGGTTCTGCTCCTCCTCTTCGCTCGGCTGACTGACGCTCTACTCGGTACAGCCAACTCTCACAATTTTACTTCGTGCTTCTCTATAAATCAAACTCATACCCTGCGTCCACGAATATCCAAACGCGCCCTCCCATCACAGGTTTGGCAGAGCGCCTGGAACGAACTCCAACCAGCTTTCCTTGCAAGATGCGCTGCGCTTGCTGTTGACGGCCGAGACTACTACAACGAAATCATCTTCCGGGATGTGGCTGGTGCGGCCAGTCTGATATCCCAAAGAACCAACGCTGGCCAGCCAGACCCACTTATACAAAGTTGGCAGAGATACCCTCACAATCTCCAGTACATCTCACGAAAATTGAGTCCTCCTGTATGGGCTGAGATGGATATCACCAATCAGGCCCGCGACAGCTTCCGCCCAATTCAAGAACTTGTCGCTGCTCAAAGGGTAGGGACCACCGGAAAGAGATATTGGAGAGCGAGACGCAATGCAAATACTCGGAAGTGGCCTGACGGACCAAACATATGCTTGCGGCAACATCAGAGCGTACAATATTACAAGCTTAGCACGGGAGAGGATACGTCAAAGGAAGGACGAAAGAAATTGAACAAGCCAACCATCTACCCGGTACGTGCTCTCTTTTACTACTATAGCTTATGCACTGACGATGCCATGTACAGCCGACAGGCGCGGCCTACGAAACTTGGTTCAATCTTGTTGACGGTATCATAATTAATCGCCGAGCGATCGGGCCAAAGGCAGCAGCACGAACACAAGCCCAATGGAGAAACACTGTGCCCAGGGACTCACAGTTGCCTTCCATATATCACTGGTCAGAGCTTGTCTTTACAGGCTGGATGCAGTCCCTGAGAAGCGAAATGGTGGCTGAGAGCATACTAAATGGCCCAATCGATTGGATGATAGCCACCAACAACATGGCGAACAACAGAGACATTAGAACTTCGCCCATGAAAACGTTTCTCAACTTCGTCATCATTCAAGCCATCGATGCACCCGCCACTACCTCAAATGTCATCAAAACCTGTCTCATGTCGCAAGATTATGGCGCCAGGATCACATCATGGCCCGATAAAGCACGATTCTCTGTCGGCAGCTGGTGCTTTTATGCTCTCCTTGACCTTCCGGTCAACAAAGGCATAGCGTACCTATTGGCACAGCACAAGAATGACCCGGATCAAAAACTTCACAACGGCATCGGGCACAAAGTGCTGGAATACGTTGAAATATCATCAGGAAAGGTTCCAGAAGATCCAGACTGGTACTCTTTCCCATATGATGACATCACCCTGTACCGGAATAGACACACAAACGAAGTATCTCGTAAAGCGCCGGATGGCTTCGAGGAGCCAGATATGGCGGAATGGAAGTGGGGGTTTTCACCGACGCTGATCTGGAAAGTGGTGGACTATGACGCCAGTATCGTACAGCAGGCTAGGACGAATGAGCAACAGTGGTCAGTCAGACCATTGTATCTCAACGGAATGTGTGGCGACCAGGAGCAGGGTCAGAGTCAGCGTCATGGAGAAGCGCCTGGGTACAGTGGAAAAGGAAAAGGGCGCGCGCACGACATTTAGAGCATTACTTGATGCATCTGGGCATTCGTGCAGGAGGAGTGGAGTTGGCGTGCAACGAGAATCCAAAAGGCATGAAATGAGCACTCGTTGTTTCTTGAAGACATTCTGGCTTCTTATTGATTTGTTTGTCTGAACATTGAGCAGGGTACGAGCTCACTGAGCTTGAGAATGGTACTGTAGGCGGCGATGTCATTTCTGCGGCATGTGTTAGTATATCAATATTCCTCATCAATTTGCACTGTGATCTCGAATCGTGCTCATCTTTGCCCTGTAATAGATTGTGGTTGACGCATCTCAGTAGACGACAGATGACGAACGGAGGGGTAACGCACGAGTGGAAAGCTCGACACATCCACTTCACTGTGTAAGGACACACTTTAGCTGTGGGAACTCGGCATCCACAGCTATGTCTGCGCCTCCACCGCTCGTTCTTTGTGTCCACAGGGCGAGTTGTCATTATTGCCATCCTTTACGATTGAATTCTACGCACCCAAGCGGCTTGATGGCCGCCAATAAACAGCGCCTAGCTGTGTGACCTTGGCGTCCACTTATCCCGTTGCAAAGAGACTTACAGCTACGTGTGCACTGAGCTCAAGCCTCTACCTACTTCGATTTCAGCCATTGGCTCCGCCGCGTCGGAGAATGCAGCTCTATCTCTCTGTGTGCCAGCACGAACTAGCTGCGCGACGTCGATATCCACGGATATCTTCGCTCGTTGACCGCTCTTTCTCCAGCTGCCTCGTAGCTATCATCCGTAAGCTATCGACGAGCTCATTCGCGGAGCTACCAATGCATAAAGTGACGAATCTTGGACCATCTGCGTGAGGTTTGCTGCCGGAAGACATGGAAAGATTGGAGGCAAGAAACTATCGAGAGCTGCAAGTGAGATCGGTTCACGGGGCTCGATCATTTAGTTGATATGTAGGGGAAATATCCCCTTCTGAAAAGTATTCGTATTGACGGTGTATGCATTTCATATCGCCGTCTCTCTAGTTGAAGACTAATTTATCTTTAGCAGATTTGCAGACTCTCACAGCATGTAAATAAAGTCTGGCCGTTTGTCGCCTTGCACGATGATCTGATCTGCCGTCATACCGTCAAGCATATTGTTCCGCTCTCCAGACTTCCTCTTCTTATTCTCTCGAACCAGTTTAGCGCGGGTCAGCGAAGCAACCACAAGCTCGCAAATGATGACATAGGCCAGAATCGTTGCATGGCCTGTCCGGTATCGAGGCTTCTCGGATGCCATGTAGATGTTGCAGGAGACGATCCCGTTAATGTTCCCCATGCCGACGATGATACCGATCACAACACCTCGTTTGTAAGTTCCCTCTGTATTGTTCGCAGCCCAACCAATGTTGTTCGGCAGAGCAGGATAGATCCCCATTGCGCCAAGGAAGGTGGCCGCATATTGCACGTGAGGCTTGCCACTTGCGAGAAGCATGCTGAAGCCGGTGACAGCGAGGCAAGAGATGCCGAGGGTGCAGAGGCCGCGTTGCTTTGTACGATCAGCCAGCCACCCGACAAAGACTGTCACGCAAGCCGCTACAGCATATGGAGGCACGGTCAATAGCTGAGCGTGGGTGCCTTCGTAGCCCATACCTGCGACGATCGTTGGCAAGAATAGACTGAAGCCGTAAAGCGGCATGAAGGTGCCCATGTTCAGAAAGGAATACGCCCACGTCTTCCAGTCCTTGAGAGCAGCATAGATATGACGCTTGTCAAAATGCTCTCCGGATCCGGCTTGATTGTCGGCCGCCAGGCGATAACGAACTCGAAGGCGCTCATCATGGTTCAGAAAGCGAGCGGTGGCGGGCTGCAGATGGACAGTTAGCGACATGGTATGGAGATACGTTCTGCGAAATCCTCACCCAATCGAAGACCATCCACCAGCAGAAAATGCCAGCGACAACAGTTGCCAGACCCTCGAGGATGAAGATCCTACGCTTCGTTAGTTCTGCTGCAGGAGTATGGACCCTCGAATATGCTGACCATGCCCAGCCGGGCTTGCCTCCCACCCCGTGCATCTTCGCTATCGCTGCGGCCAATAAGCCACCGAAGGAGCCCGCAAGAGCTGCCATCGCGAAGAATGTTGCCAGTCTCACGCCGAGTTCAGAGCGTCTGTACCAGCAGGACAGATAGTATTGTACGCCAGCTGCCATGTGTCAGCTTCGGCTCGAGCTCTAAACTCATCATGGAGCATTTTCTCACGGTAGAGTCCAGCTTCTGTGATGCCCAGAAACCATCTGGCCGTAAGTAGGCCATTGTAGCTTGTGACAAATCCTGTACACATCATGCACAATCCCTAGAGGCTGTCAACGAATGAGCACCGCTGTCCTGTGCAAGGTCCTTGCATACCCAGCTGATCACGATCGAAGTGAAGAACACTCGAGGTCCGACTTTCTTCATGAGAACTGCGTTGCTGTTAGACCATTAATGCATGATAAAAATGGTGATAGCCGTGCTCACGATTGGTGAAGGGTTCAGCCCCCGCATACGCGATGAAGAAAATCGTCAATGCGGTGTTGTAATCACGCCCTTTCATGTTGAGATCATCCTCCATGCCGGTGAGCCTGGCGTTGCCTGCGCAATATTAGGCTCTCGTTTGCCGCAAAGACCCACGCTCCATCTGCTGACCAATATTCGTTCTGTCGAGGAAGCAGAGTAGGTACATGAGGCAGAACCACGGCATGATCCACAGATCGACATTCCTCAAGACTTGTTTGTCCTGGAATGCTCTGTTAGTAAGTCAATACAGCACGACGTCGAACTCACCAATGCAGCCCTCTCAGCATCGGATTTGTTGCTGTCCGGGCCATCAAGTGGATTCGGCCCTTGGGGCTTCAGCTGGAAGCTGTTCGCGGAAGGCGTGTTGCCGCTGGAGATCTCATCCTCTTTGATGTACGAAGACTTGTCGTGCAACATGATTACATAGACGTGCAACAGCAGGAGAGATGAGGGCAGTCGGGACGTGTGCTTTATACGCGCCTGGGGGATTTTCGCTTGCAGGATCGTGTGCTCATGGATCAAACCTGAGGCTTGACAGGCCTATATGGATCTTATCGATCCGCCATCGAGCCATGCTCTCTTTTCCGGAAGGCGCACTCAAAATACTCAAACACTGCTGCATGTCCGAGAGTGCAGACGCACCACCCCACTCCTGGCCTTCGCCTCGCAGAGGGCAAGCCTAGTTTTCTGCGAGAAGGTGAATGAATGGCCATAAGCTGGGGCGAGATTCAACGCTCTTGGGTAGGCATGCTGCACAAAGCGTCGGATATCTGCATGACCCGCGTGGAGCACAGGATCTTGTGGAGCGGGCCCAGTGCACGCTTACATCTGGACCGTTGCGAGCATGCTATGCTTTCTTCCACCATTGGTATGAGGCCCCTGTGTCGCACAAAGGATCGAGTGGCTTTCGAGCTGAAGGTCTTGTGCAACTTGGCAGCTTCGCTAAGACGCGCAAAGCTTTACGCTGGGCATGAAGGCGAGGCGAGGAAGGTGTGAAACTGGACGAGGTTGGATCAGGAGGCGAACCAGATCAAGAGCGCCGGACATGACGTCCGGAGACATCGTCCAACCACACTCGGTCTTGGCACTCACTTCCAACCCTCACCTTCACGTTCGCTGTCGAGTTGCGCTTTCTCTGACATCGATCGACACGATGAGTATTTGCCCTCGGTGCCGGTTTGGATACGGAATAATTCCTGCAAAACCAAAGCCCAATATACGCGCTACATCCCCGGAAAGCGACTTTCACAGTAAGCCATACGTGTAAACAGGGTGTGAAGAGCTGCGGCTCGCGACAAAGAGCTGCGTTCCACAGCAGCACACAGATAACAGACGCGAATGATTGGTGGACGGCGCAAGGTCGCACTGCAAGAGTGTCTTTACGATGGAGTTGCAACATTAGAAGACGCCTCGTGATGCAGCCGAGGATCCATACCGTCAGACATCGGCTCCTATCGGACTGGCGTGCTCCTCTTCTGCGTACACACGCAGACGTGGTGGTCACACTATTTTGTCGAAGATCTGATCATCGTGGACAAGCAGCATGATCATGTCGTGAAGCAGAGCTCGGGCGCGGGAGGCCAAGCTCCTCCCAAGTATCTATACAAGCATCGCTCGTCCTCAGCCCACCGAGCCCAGCCTCAAGAACAGGATAAATGCCATGTGCTCCAGCAACTGATGACACCGCGCACATACTTTAATTTTCTTTCCGCGCATCCTGGAACACTCAATAATGACTTGGGGAGAGCACAGGCTGTGGAGCAGCGTGCAGGCCCTGCAGCAGGAGGGCCGCATTCCGAATGGCGACAGCGTCGAGCAGACCATCTCGCAAAGCTACGCCATTTATATCCCATTCCGGGCCCAATGCCCGATGAAGTCCACGAGAAGATGAGCAGCATCCAAGCTAGAGATGGATCGTTACGGACACATGTTTTGGACAAACTGGCCCGAGTTGGGTCGGAGTACTGAGTTTGTGAAAGATACATTGGCGGGATTCAAGTGGTTGTTGGAAGCGCGTGAGTGATGATGGGCCAAATCTCCTCTCACGCAGGATCCCAGAAGACGAACGATGAAGACATATATCTGGAAGTATTGTTCTCCACAGCAACGCTCATAGCACCGATCGCAGTCGCGATCCTGAGTATCACGCTGCACGAGTCTTCGGCACATAGTCGGCGGTGACGCGAGACCATTCATGTAGGTACTGGGAAGGACCACCTTGATGGCACATCAACTCCCACATCAGTCCGGGACGGTGGAGACAGAAACGAAGCATCCACGGAATCAGCACATTTACACTCCCAAACTCTTCTCAAAGCGTCCAACGTCACCAGTGCCTCACCCCAGAATGCCCTCCTCCCGAGCAGACAGCCTGTCCCCCGAAAGGGAGACGCCTACCCTCCCCTTCATCTACGACACCATCATCATCGGCGCCGGCCCCTGTGGCCTCGCAACAGCAGCTCGTCTTCGCGAACATACGCCTTCGGCGATTTTCACCGATGAAGAACATCACCGATATCACTGGATCCGCAAACACGCGGGAAAAGCTTCGATCAAGAATTCCCGGACGGGAAAGGTCCGATCTTTGGGGGGGAAAGGCAATCGATCGAGAAATGGAGGCCCTGATTCGCCGCCGCAGCAGCAGCACCATCCTTCGATGCTCGTTCTGGATAGTTCCGGTGACACGTGGATGGCGAAATGGGAGAGGTTGTTTCGGCTGTTGGAAATCCGTCATCTGAGGAGTCCGATGTTTTTTCATCCGGATCCGAGGGATCGAGATGTAGGGTTCCTTCTCTATCCCAGCCTGTGGATGTTTCTCCGAACGCGAGTGTGAGAGCTGATTGTTGAACATCAGGGCCTGCTCGCTTATGCTCATGCTGCGGGGCGCGAAGACGAATGTATCGAAATTGCAGGCTGTGTGGGGAAGGAACTGAGTAAACACCAGATGAAGAAGCGGAGGATGAATCGAAGACCTGGAGAGCAGTGCGTGATATCCATGTCCTTTTCTCTTTTTTTTTGGCGAGGAATGAAAGCTGATGATGACAATGTCTTTTCCCCCAGAGCACGAGCCAGCATCACGATCGATGAACGAGATCGGAAAGATTATTTCACGCCTCCCGCCGACCTGTTCTCATCTTACTGCAAGTCCATCGCCACGCGATATGACCTTTTATCGGCTGATCTCATTCGGAAAGCTACGGCGACGAACATTCGATATGATCATGTCCAACACATCTCGCCGAATGAGAAGATCTTCACAATCGCAACATCCGATGGTGGCACTTACTATGCTCGGGCCGCAGTACTTGCCGTTGGAGCTGGGAATGCGCCGACGGTCCCCGCACCGTTTTCACAGGGTCCCGATGGGTCATTCCCTCCCCAGACCTGCCACGCGTTTCATCCCAACGGCGACGCAGTTCTGCAATGCCGCCTGCAGCGAGTGAGAAGAACGTGCGAAGAAACCAATGTCCTCGTGATCGGCGGCGGACTGACCAGCGTGCAAATCATCGATCGCATTCTTCGTCACCACCACCGTACTTCGCCGCAGCTCAAAGTTTTCCATCTCACTCGGTCCACGGTGAAGATTAAGCCTTTCGATGTTGATCTCAGCTGGATGGGGAAGTTTCGCAACCACGAGAAAGCAAGCTTCTGGTCTGCGGATACGGATTGCGAGAGAAGTGAGATGGTGAAAGTGGCGAGAGGGGGCGGAAGTGTGACGCCGAGGTTTGCCAAGGTGTTGAAAGGGTGGGTGGAGAAGGGAAGGGTGGAGGTGCATGAGGGGTGTAAGGTTGTGAGGTGTGCGTTTTACGGAACGCGGGAGGAGGAGGAGGAGGAGGAGGGAGAGGAGGAGGAGGAGGAGGAGGAGGAGGAGGAGAGAGAAGGAGGAGGAGGAGGAGGAGAAGAAGAAGGAGGAGGACGAGGAGAAGAAGAAGAAGAAGAAGAAGGAGAAGAAGAAGGAGGAGGACGAGGAGGAGGAGGAAGGAGAAGGGTGGTGGCAGGTGGAGACGGAGCCGAGGATCGAGGGATTGGAGAAGAGAAAGGTGCATTTCGTGTATTTCGCCACCGGGGTGCAGTCGGATTTTGCAAAGATGGGCATGTTACAGGAGCTGTGTGAGGAGTTCCCGGTGGAAGGGTACGATGGACTGCCGGCTTTGACCGACGATTTAATGTGGAAGGAGGGCGTGCCGCTGTTTGTCACGGGCAAGTTTGCGGCGTTGCGGCTGGGGCCGGGCGCGGGCAATCTGGAAGGCGCGAGGCTGGGCGC
Source organism: Cercospora zeae-maydis (assembly GCA_023512815.1). Lineage (NCBI taxonomy): Eukaryota > Fungi > Ascomycota > Dothideomycetes > Mycosphaerellales > Mycosphaerellaceae > Cercospora > Cercospora zeae-maydis. The sequence goes on along the minus strand of JAKLWY010000001.1, from coordinate 3,580,508 downwards.
GGAGAGGATTGCTTGGGGAATGCGGGAAGTCTTGGCAGGCGATGAGGAAGGTATCGGAGGCAGTGAAGGACAGAGTGCTGCGTCGGAATATCGATTTGCCGCGGGAATTGGCAGTCGCTTCGAGAGTTTGGCCGTCGAGGCCTGATGCCATGCATGTCGCGTCTCGCAGTCGGCCGAATGGCATCATGTTTTGGCGATGCTTCGGTCAATTGAGCTGACTAACACGCTGTGCGGGAGAATAATGGTGCTTGGTGGCCGAGGGAGAAAGATGCGGCGAACAGACGTGCGGTACATGTACGATACTGTAATGTCATGCCATATCGGACCCTGCATGGCCGGTGGGTCTCTGCGCATGGAGGGGCAATTGGTGGAGGGGCATTGGAGAGGATCCCCACCTCTGACCAACTAACTGCAGACGACAACAACAACAACAACAACAACGAAACAGTGTCTGTTCTCATCAAACTGCCCGCCAGCCAGAGATGCGGCGGCGCCGGGCCAGAATCGCGTGCTGGAAGAGCCCTGCAGATAAGAGTCGAGGCCCAGGGTGGTTGGTGGTGGAATCGTGTGCATCTCTCTTTCTCCTTCCCCCCCCGGAGCCCGAGACAGGGCCGTCGACATATTTTCCGCATACAGTAATACGACTGCGCGCAATTGCAGGTCGAGGCCAATGTCCCTCGTGTACGCTCACCGACGCGCAAATGACCGTTGGGCGTGCAGGGGGGCGGGAAGTCGCCGAGCGAACACGGCACGGAAAGGCACGATCCCCGATATGTTCGTCGCAGGCGGCAAACGGGCAAAGGACAGCACGACACCAGGAAAGCGAAGGGGGCAAACGGCGGTGCAAGACAAGGTGCGCGACCAGTGTGTTAGTGATGAGTGACAAGATGCGAGCTACAGTAGCCACATGCACACGGCGACCCTGATGATGATATTGTTCTCGCGCTAGACCGCCAAGCGGCCCGCGCTTTTGACGTGCTTGTCCGATGGCGGGGTGCTCTCAACTGAAGCTGAAAAATGCCTCTGACTTTCTTCACCCTCCTTCTCTCCTCTCCCTCTCTCTCTCTCTCTTACTCCCATCCCTCTTTCTCTTCTCTCCCAACCACATATCATCCTCCCCTCTGCCTGCACTGAGCCGGTAGATCTCCCAGACTCCTTCGTTGCTATCACCACCCCACCGGCAACATGGTGCAATCATCGGTACGTCCCCGCCGTGAGACCCTCGCTCCGCACGTCTTCTGACATTGCCTCCCCATCCCTCCAGGTGCTCGGTTTCCCCCGCATGGGACGTCTGCGTGACCTCAAGAAGGCCAACGAGGCCTACTGGGCCGACAAGCTCTCCCGCGATGAGCTCCTCGCTGAGGGAAAGAGACTGAGACTCGAGCACTGGAAGATCCAGAAAGACGCTGGCGTCGACGTCATTCCATCCAATGACTTTGCATACTACGACCATGTGCTCGACCACATCCAGATGTTCGGCGCCGTGCCCGAGCGATACAGCAGCGCCAAGCTGCACAAGCTCGACGAGTACTTCGCCATGGGTCGTGGCCACCAGAAGGACAGCGTCGACGTGCCGTCTCTCGAGATGGTCAAGTGGTTCGACTCCAACTACCACTACGTCAAGCCCACGCTGCAGGACAACCAGACCTTCACCCTCGCCGAGAAGCCCAAGCCCGTGGCCGAGTTCCTCGAGGCCAAGGAGGCCGGCATTCACACTCGTCCCGTTCTGCTCGGTCCCGTCTCCTTCCTCGCTCTCGGAAAGGCCGACCGTGGTTCCTCGGTGGACCCCATCACTCTTCTCGACAAGCTCGTCCCCGTCTACGAGCAGCTCCTCACACAGCTCAAGGAGGCTGGTGCCGAGACCGTGCAGATCGACGAGCCCGTCCTCGTCTTTGACCTCCCCGCCAAGACCAAGCAGGCGTTCAAGCCCGCATACGAGAAGCTCACGGCCCTGCAGGGCAGCAAGGGCCCGCAGATCGTGCTCGCCACCTACTTCGGCGACGTCGTGCACAACTTCGATGTCATCGACTCGGCCCTGACGGGCACCCACGCCTTCCACGTCGATTTGGTCCGCCACCCAGAACAGCTGACGCAAGTCATTGACCACCTCGGCCCGAAGCAGGTCCTCTCTGCCGGTGTCGTCGACGGCCGCAACATCTGGAAGACGAACTTCAAGAAGGCCATTGAGGTCGTCGAGACGGCCATCCAGAAGCTGGGCAAGGAGCGCGTCATTGTTGCCACCTCCAGCTCGCTTCTCCACACCCCACACACGCTCGCCAGCGAGAAGAACCTCGACGAGGAAGTCCGTGCCTGGTTCTCGTTCGCCAGCGAGAAGGCGGTCGAAGTCGCCATCATCGCCAAGGCCGTCACCAGCGGCCCCGACTCGGTCCGCGCGGAGCTCGAGGCCAACGCCAAGGACATGCAATCGCGTGCCACGTCCAAGCGCACCAACAACCCCGAGGTCAAGAAGCGCATGGAGGCGGTCAAGAAGGAGGATTACGAGCGCAAGTCGGGCTTCGACGCCCGCTACGCCGCACAGAAGAAGCTGCTCGACCTCCCCCTCTTCCCCACCACCACCATCGGCTCGTTCCCGCAGACCAAGGACATCCGGATCCAGCGGAACAAATTCACCAAGGGTGAGATCACCGCTGCAGAGTACGAAAAGTTCATCGAGAAGGAGATTCAGGATTGCGTGGAGATCCAAAACGAGCTGGGCCTGGACGTCTTGGTGCACGGCGAGCCCGAGCGCAACGACATGGTGCAATACTTCGGTGAGCGACTCGACGGTTACGTCTTCACCACCCACGCCTGGGTCCAGTCGTACGGTTCCCGCTGCGTCCGCCCCCCGATCCTGGTCGGCGATGTCTCTCGCCCCGCCCCAATGACGGTCAAGGAGAGCAAGTACGCTGCCAGCATCAGCAAGAAGCCCATGAAGGGTATGCTGACGGGGCCCATCACGTGCCTCCGATGGTCCTTCCCGCGTGACGACGTCCACCAGTCGGTCCAGGCTCAGCAGCTCGCCCTCGCCCTCCGCGATGAGGTGGTGGACCTGGAGGCCGCCGGCGTCTTCGTCATCCAGGTCGACGAGCCCGCTCTCCGGGAGGGTCTGCCCCTCCGCTCGGGTGTGGAGCGGGAGAAGTACCTCGACTGGGCCGTGAACAGCTTCAAGCTCTCCACGGCTGGTGTCGAGGACTCCACGCAGATCCACTCTCACTTCTGCTACTCCGAGTTCCAAGACTTCTTCCACGCCATCGCCGCCCTCGACGCCGACGTGCTCTCCATTGAGAACAGCAAGTCGGACGCCAAGCTCCTCAAGGTCTTCATCGACGAGGCCTACCCACGTCACATTGGCCCCGGTGTCTACGACATCCACAGCCCACGTGTGCCCAGCGAGCAGGAGATCAAGGACCGCATCTCGGAGATGCTCCAGTACCTCAAGCCCGAGCAACTCTGGATCAACCCCGACTGTGGCCTCAAGACCCGCCAATGGAAGGAGACCAAGGCCGCTCTGGTCAACATGGTCAATGCTGCCAAGCACTTCCGTGCTCAGCACAGCAAGTAAAACCTGTGCGTGCACCTTGTACTGTCCCGAATGGTGTTCCTGGCGTCAAAAAAAAAGAACGAAAGAAAATTCGTGGGAACGGAAGGGATGGGTTTGTTTGCCGGTCTTAGCGCCGGTGTAGCACTCAACAGCTACGATTCAACAAGTGATACCCAATTTTACTCAACGTCTTTATCAGCGAGGAGTTCAACAGAGAAAAGGGAATGGTTTCGGTTGTCATGATGGAATGAAATCAAGCTACCGCTCGAGGACCTCAACGCTCCTCGGGTATGGTCGCACGATAGGGAGGGCGTCGTGCGACTGGTGTAACGGAAGAAAAAGTACGATCTGCATTGTGACGGTGTTGATAGATCAGGTAGCAGCTACCGAAATTGTACTATTGATGGGGAACCGTTGCTTTCCTCGTTCATGGCCATCGATCCTGCATCGTGACACTGCCGCTGCGGCGCGGGCTCTTCGATTCGATTCACTGATCTCGACCGCCTTCCACAGCCCGTCTCGATGGCGTCGCAGAAGTCGTCATCGCATTCGGTCTACATGTATGTGCCGTCAATGTATGCAGGGTGAGAAGAGTCATTGGCATACCGGGAACGGCCTTGCATTGTCCTCGCGCTAACAGACTGTGTAGAACACCCTCGCCGAATGATGGCGCCGATGATGATGCTCTGCAGGTGCCTGGCAGAAGCCGTCCCTCCGTGTCCACTTCGCGGCGCCCATCGACTTGCGGCCGCTCCCAACGATCTCACAGCACCGCACTCACAATCGGAGATGCGACCAAACTCATGGCCGAAGCGCTCGCGATTCAAGAACAACACGATCTGCCCGCTGGTGGTGCAAGCAGAAAGTCCCGCGTCAGGCCCGACCACTCGGACGAAGACGGCGAACGACGTCGGAGCATTCGTCCAGAAGCTCACTACGCCGTCGCATCGTCCTACAGCCGTTCGAGGAGGTCATTGAGCGTGGTCGCCGAGGACCCCAGCCTCCTTTTCGCCAGGGCCTTGAAAGATCATCAGCAGAGCAAAGATCTGTTTCGGTCGGAAAGCAAGAGCAAGGAAAGTGAGCAGCAGAGAATTGCAGAGGCGAGTTCGGAGGATGTACCGCCGCACCAGCAATCTCACGACGAGATCGCATCCTCTGTCACGTCTACATAGCCCGCAGACGTGATCGCCTCTGCCGCAGACGCTGCGCTCTTGCACCCACGCGAAGACACGACCTCTGCATCACCTCACGTTCACAAACGACGCACAACGATTCACACGGCCCTCCCTTCTTGGACCCGCTACCCATCTCACACTCGCTCCTCTCGCTCCGCCTCTGCGACCGATGCAGGAATTATTATTCGAGACTTCGCCGACCCTGCATGTCGCCGCAATGCTACAGCCAACATCTCCCAATTCCCTCAACAAACCTATCGCGAGACCTTGAAGCACTTTGCGAAAACTTGCACTTCCGTTGCGAAATACTATGCCACGCGTTTGACGAGTCCCGAAGGATATCGAGGCGTGAATCGGAGGACGAGCGTGAGCGTGGCGAAGGGGGGAGTGAGAGAGCCGGAGCTGGAGATGATCGCTTTGAGTCCTGGCGGGGGAAGTAGAGGATCGGATGAGGGTGCTGAGGGCGGAGGTGGAGACGAGATGGAGAGTGCGGCGGTAGCAAGGGAAGAACACCGGCAACTGATTGAGAGAGTGGAGAGGGAGTTGAGTGAAGATGAACCGGAGCAAGGAAAGTCGAGAGAAAAGAGGAAAGAGAAAGGGAAAGGATTGAAATTGGATCTTTCGAGGGCGAGGGCCGGACCGGAATTGATGAGAGCGGATAGTGGGTTTGAGAGTTTGGAGGGTGCAAGGCTGGGGACGCCGTTCGTTGTGGAGAAGATGGGATTCGACTGGGGCAGCAGGTTCGGAGGAGGTGGAGGGGAACGGAAAGAAAAGAGAAGTAGTGGGTTCGAGTTTTCGTTCCAGCAGAGTAGCAGTCGGAGTAAACAGGATGGGATAGGGCCGAAATCTGGGAGTGGAGAGGCTATTGTGGAGGATGAGGAAGAGCTGGCTCCCTGAGGGAGGCTTTGGATTGAGACGACGAACCGATAGAAATTCTGGAGAAAGTCGGTGGAATTGGAAGGACGTCTGTTCATGATGGAAATTTTCATCTACGTAGAGTCGGCGAGGCGAGACAGCCTACGTGAGGCCAGGTCTTCTGTTTGCTTTGACGCCTGATATTTGCCCCTCGTCCTTGCTTGGTTGACAGTACTGTCTCTTCCGACGGACATCGAATGTCATTCACCTCGAGCGACTTCCTTCAGCAGTGCCCTCTTCCGCCGTTGTGGAAATGATCTTCACAGATCGTACGGTAGTTTCGCGAGGATCGTGAGAAGGACATGCTCTGAATCCGTTGTGTCCTGTTCAGGTCGGGTCCTTGTTCAATCGACTCTGCTGGAATTCCTTTGCGCACGTCGCTCGTGCCGCAATATTTCGACGCGGGACGCGGACGATCAAGCAGAAGATGTCCCTCGTTACATCATTGCAGACTTTTGCTGCGGCAAATACATGTATGCAAAACTGTGCGCTCTCCGACGAGCTCTCCTTCGCATGGGGGAAAACGCTTGAGGTAGAGAGATCAACTTTTCAACTGCGTGGGTGACTCGTCCGCGGTGACGATGCTGTCCCTTTCGTCTCCGCCTTGAGTGCCTAGTGTCAGGAATGGAACAAGACACATACTGAGTGCCGAGTAAGCGACCGAGGTCCAGAACACTGCGGTATATGGCTGCGTTTCTTCATCCCAAAAGCCAGACAGCCGGGGGTTGGCTTCCACGGCATTAAACACTGCCGTGGCGATGCCGAATCCGACGACAGCGGTCAGTCGCACTGCGGTTTGGAAAATCCCTCCGGCAACGCTCTGGTGGGATTGGGGGAGACTTGTCATGACGAGCATGTTGCAGACGTTGAACTGCACGTCTGCTGCTGTGACGATGAGAACTTGGGCGGGGAAGGCGAAGGCCCAGTAGCTGCTCGATCGTCGATTCAATGCCAGGAGGAGAAAGGCGGTGGTGTAGCAGGCTGCGCCGATGAACATGAGAAGCTTGTTCGAGACCCGGTGCAGGATGAGGCCGGCGATGGTGTTCGCGATGAGGCCGACGATGAACATGGGCAGGAGGTGGACGGCGACGATGATGGGCGAGAATTGCCAGATGTTTTGTAAGTAGAGGGCGTAGAAGAATGTTCCGGGCGTGAAGGCGAGGAAGCCGAGAGAGAGGATGGAGAGTGCCAGGGTGAAGTCTCGGTCTTTCCAGATGCTCATGGGCACGAGGGCATACTCGTCGTCGAGCCAGATGTCCCAGCAGACGAAGGCGACGAGAAGGAGAGCGCCGAGGATGAGTAGAGCGAGGACGTAGTTGGTTGTCCAGCCGTGGGGTGCTGCAGCGCCGAGACTGAGCGACGCGCTGAACATGCCGATGCCAAAGACCACGCAGAGCACGCCCACGAGGTCAAAGTGCTTCAAGGTGTCCTTGTTCAGTTTCTTCTTCGTCTCGGGATCTTGCGGGATTGTAGCAGCACCGATGACGGTGAACACGAAGAACACTATGGCTATGAGCCAGAACGAGGCTCGCCAATTGAAAATCGTCGCCGCTACGCCGCCGAATATGGCTCCAAAGGCGAAGCCGAGTGGGTTCCCGGCTGCGAAACAAGCAAAGGCATAATTGCGCCGTTTGCTCGAGGTCGGATATGATAGGCTCAGTAAGCCTTGTGCTGCGGGTACTGCGCTCGCGTTGAACAGTCCCAGAACACCGTTCAGGACGTCCAGTGTGATGGCCTCATTCGCGAAGCCAGCACCAAGCGCGAAGATGGAGAAGAGCAAGAGAGACACGACGAAGAGAAGTCGTCGGCCGAAGAGGTCTGCGAGTTTGGCGAACAACAGGAGGAAAGCGCCTGCACTGAGTGCATTTGATGCTGTGATCCAGGTAATTTCCGCCGTGGTCATGTCCAGGTCCGTCCCGATTGCAGCCGAGGTGACTGTCACCGAGCCTTGGAGCAGCGATGACATGGCGATGGCCATGGTCGCGGACAGCACGAAGAAGATCTCTTGCGCGGTGGACTTGAAGCATGCTGGACGCGTACTGTTTCCGCCTTGTTCGCCATGATGGATGGTCTCGGGTATGGATGGGCGAGTGTCTGCTGTGATCACGTCGCTGTCGTTGGAAATCGACTGCACGGATTTCTCTCCATCATGAATCGTCCCCATGGCTTTTGAATGCTTCACGTCATGCGACGCATTGGCAGAAACTGTGCAGTTGCTGGTGCTGCTGGCATTTTCTTGTGTTATTACGGTGACAGGCGACGGTCTCTCGCTCTGTCGAACTTCCCTCCTTCGAGCCAAGGCCGCCCCAATCTCGTAACGTGATGAGATGGGAGCCGCACCGTTTGCCCAGAAATGACGATGCTGTAATGCGGATGATCGCTGCTCTAGTTGTGCATCTTGCGCCTCGGCGTCAATAATGTACTAATAAGTTCAGCCCCGGCAAGCCGTGACTCCGAGGTGGAAAATCTCGTTGCTGTCTTTCGGTAGTCGCGGGTATGGAGAAGGGTGCCAATGTTGCCAATGATGATGTGCGGGCGCACGCCATGCAGATCTTGAAACTACTGCGTTTTTGCTTCAGGAGGCGAAGATCCAGACCCTGGTCTCGTGACATCGCACGTGGTGTTGGGGAAGGGTGAGATCGATCTGCAGACGGTCATGGCACAGACGCTGAAGGGAGATGCTGTCAAACTGTGATCAATTTCTGTAACGTCTGATCAGTATGGATGTGCGTTGTGTCGGAGAGGAAATGAAGGATGGTTGTGGTGACGTGGGAACAAGGTTGGAACATGGCAATCTAGACTAGTTCATTTCTTGGCATGACCGAGTGTTGGGACATTCCAGACAGCGATTCTGTCTCTACGAATTACAATTTTCCATCGGATTCATTGATTTTCTCACCGTCGCTATGTCTCTTCGCGCTCAGTGGGCACTGTTCTGCAGGCGGCGTCGTAGTGGCGCTAACGCGCGTCTTCGCAAGAGCTTTGGAACGCGAATTCAACCCCTGACCGCAGTTCCTTGGATCGGGTATGAGATGTCATGTGCAAATCTGCAACGGCACCCAACACACTACCACGGGATTCTTTCATTCACTTGGCTCGTCTGCACTCCAAAACGCTGGAATCGGTGTCAGGACGTGTCCAGATCTGGACAATGTCCACGCCACAACTTGTGAGGAGCTCCTTCCACTGGCTGAGAGTCCGTTCCATACCGGAATGATACAGCATCATCATAATGTCCAGATGGCTGGTCTTGACATCCGCTCCAGTGTCTGGTAGGACAAATTCCTCAATCAGGAGCCGGCTGTCCGCATCCATGGCCTGGATTGTGTTACCAAGGAATCTGCGTATTGAGTCATCATCCCAATCGTGCAAGATCCAGCGCCAGAAATAAGCCTTGGCACCTTGCACCGGCTGTGGAGTGAAGAAGTCGTAAGGCTGCAATTCGATGCCGTCCATTGCCGACCTGTCCACATTCGCAATGGTCTCCGGGAGGTCTTGGAGCACCAGACGCCCGGCGAGGTCAGGATGAGCCCTGTGAAAGTCCAGGATATCAGCGCCACGATTACCGCCCACGTCGACTAGCAGCACGTCTTCTGGGCTCTCGCACGTAGCCCCGACCTCCTGTGCAAAAGGGAAGATGGTAAACCAAGGCTTGTTTCCGCGTCGGTTTTCTCGCATCAAGGTATCGAAAGAGTTCTTCATCTCCGGAGTGTCCTTGAGGTAGTCCCACATCATTCGGCCGTCAAAGGTGAACTGCGTGGGATCCATCTCGTGTGGGCGATTCGGAAACTGTTTGAACCCATGCTCTCGCATGTAGGGAACTACGCGAGCGGCCACTGAGAAGAGTAACTCGTTGAGGTACTTGATGCCGGCTTGGCCACCTTCGCTGCCTGCGATCTCACTGATAGAGTTTGATTCATACGTGTTGGGTGCTACTTCGTGGCCAATGCCCACAGAAGTGAGCACTCGCATCAACCGGGCTATCCACAGTATTAGCATCTGTGGGAAGCCGTGTCGGAACATACACCACAGCCTTACAGATGAGAAGCTCGTCAGAGCTGACACTCTTGGCAATGCTGGCAGCATTGACAGGGCCGGCATGAGCATTGAGCTTGGGAAGAACGCCAATCTCTTGAGCCATCACCAAGCAAATGCTCTTCAAAGGCTGCCACAATTGATTGCCCCAGTATTCGAACGCACCCATTCCTGCCAGCTGCACGCTCTGTGTTGTTCGGCGGACTCTCTCGATCGCACCCGCTTCCCCTCGAATGCGAGCCTCGACAGCATCGCTGACTTCTGCGGCCATTCGGCGCAGTTCGTCGGCTTGTGCTGCGTTCAAGGCCATCATGATATCGATGTGCTATGGTAGCAATGTGGTGGCACAGGTGGGATTATTCAAGGAGCATAGGCTGGAGTCTCGGCCAGTTTGCCGATCTCGAACGTGCGCTCCAAATAACCGTAACGCGATCAGTGGTTAACTCCCAACGGTCCATGCAGCAGATCGTTAGGTTCCATGCAACATGTGCTGTTTGCGGGCGGAACCTTGTACGTCTACACGGGACAAGGGCGTGATCGGCGAACGCGTGACGGGTTGTCAAAGTTGCAGCAGGAAGTGTTGCAAATTCTAGAACGCTCGTCCGAGGCATCACTCTTATTCGACACCCACTCCGCACGCTGGGCGGCATTTGAGTTGGAGCTCAGAGATCTCGGATTGGAAAGGATCCGACGAAAGCTTATTCAACACTTGTAAATCCCGAATGAAACTGGTCAAGCTTAAGATGCCACGCTGTGATCGACCAGCGTTGTATCATTCCACGTACTTCCATCACGGCACTGCACATCTCTTCACGCATCGAAGATTGCGATCGAATTTGCGACGACAATCGCGGGTATAACTGCATATTTCCTTTTCTTCGCTTTCACGCTTGACTCGAAGAATAGCGCGATGCTCATCGTTACACGCACCTGGGACCGACTTAGTTGAATCTACAATGGGAACAATACCAGTTTTCGCGGGGCTCGGCTCCGATGCACTATTCAGCGATGCAACCAGAGATCAGGCTTTCAGGGACTCTCGAATGCCACATGGCAAAATCCTCATCGAGGCTTGTCATAGAGTGTTCGTTGAAGAAATCACATTGGCTGCGAAAGAGGCCGGACATGGCAACGGCATCGACCTGGACGAACTTCTTTCTCCGAGAGATCTCATTGAGCCATGTCACCGATATCATGGCCACCCGGCTGTCCAGAATGCAACCCTCTGCGTGGTCCAATCTCTGCGCTATCTGGCTCTCCATAATTCCGCAGAGGAGGAAGCATCCCCAAAGCCAGTGGCAGCAGCTGGATTCTGCATGGGATTGCTTACTGCAGCGGCTGTAGCCTCTTCAGGAAACACCTTGCAGTTCATTGCCAATGCAGAGAATTGCTTCCGCGCCGCAGTGTTGATCGGCCTTGCCAGTTGGCGGATGCGACGGGAGGTTACCAAGCTCCCATCAGAGCTTCCATGGAGCTTGATCGCAGCAAATGTAGGACAAGATGAGATGTCCAATATCATCTCGTCCTACGCTCCACAGGTATATATATCCATCCAATGGCTGTTTGGCTTCATCTACTGACTTCTGCAAGAATGGTCGCGCACCTATATTCATCAGCGCAATCAACTCGGCCTCATGCGTCACAATCTCTGGCACTGGTACCGACCTGCAGCGCTTCGTGAAATTGCAACTACCAAGCAAGTGCAGTATAAGGCCAACCAATATTCATTCGCTTTACCATAACGAAAAATATGGCGGGGCTGAAATCACTGCTCTGCTGGGAGAGACGAAACGACGAAGGCTTCGATTCCCCTGTAGTCGCGATCTCTTGATGCCACTAATGAACACCATCGATGGTTCGATCATCGATTGTGACGCCCAAGGCGGCCAGGATGACCTGTACGAGATGATCTTGAGAATGACATTGGCTGCGCCCACGAATTGGGTCGCTGTGCAGGACGCCATCTTATCAATTGCTAACGAGGCGGTTGCTGAGAAGCCGGTCGCAGTCTGGAATTTCGGGCCTGGCTACGGCGCGCTCACTGGCTACGAGTATGTTGATCTGAGCATCGAAGTGCGTGACGTGTCGCACATTTCGAGATCACAGAGCCACAATTCGGAAGATATCGCTATCGTAGGCGTCGGTGTAGATCTGCCAGGCGCTCCAGACCTGGAAGCTCTCTGGCAGAATCTGGTCAACGGCATCAACAGCTGTTCCGAGGTATAGTGTATCTTAACGTGCTTCAAGTTCCTACTGACATTGGCAATAGATCCCGGCAGATCGCTTCCACATCGAAGATTACTACATTGGAAATGGCGCGAAGCCGGTCAACAAACATCGATCGATGGGAACGAAGTACGGGAACTTCCTTGACGACGCATTCGATTTTGACAACGAATTGTTTGGTATATCGCCGCGAGAGGCTTCATCTATCGACCCTCAGCAGCGGCTGATGCTCCAGACGGTGTATAGAGCGCTAGAGAGCGCTGGATATGTGCCTGACTCTTCGCCATCTTTCTCCCGAGAGACCTTTGGGTGCTTTGTCGGAAGTGCAACTCTGGATTACGTGGACAATCTCCGGGACAATATCGATGTCTATTATTCTCCTGGCACACTTCGAGCATTTATCAGCGGCAGAATTTCTTATGCGTTCAAGTGGTCTGGACCTTCAATCACCGTTGACACAGCCTGCAGCAGCTCTCTGACGGCGCTGTACCAGGCATCGCGAGCTTTGGTTGCTGGAGATTGTCGCGCAGCTATTGCGGGAGGCGTCAACGTCATCACAAGTCCCGACATGTATCTGGGCCTTGACAAGGCACACTTTCTCAGCCCGACTGGACAGTGTAAGGCTTTCGACGAATCTGCTGATGGCTATTGCCGAAGCGAGGGGTGTGCTTCCTTTGTTCTCAAGAGGCTTTCCGATGCCGTTGCTGAGAACGATCGAATTTTTGGGGTGATCAAGGGCATCGCAATGAACCAATCCGGATTGACCTCCTCCATCACCCACCCTCATGCTCCGACCCAAGAGAGGCTCTTCGGAAGTCTGTTAGATTCGGCTGACATCAGACCACACGATATATCCGTAGTCGAGGCGCACGGTACTGGCACGCAGGCTGGCGATCCCAACGAGCTCAAGAGCATACGAGGAGTGTTCGCTCAAGGTCGGCAGTCCCATAATAAGCTCCATGTAACGTCGGTGAAGAGCAATATCGGCCACCTGGAAGCTGCCTCAGGAGGCGCGGCTTTGGCCAAGCTAATTCTGATGCTGAAGCATCAAAGTATAACACCTCAAGCTCTACTGCGCAATCTCAATCCGTCGATCGATGAACTTGCTGGAGATGGCACCTACATAACTCCAAAGGCACAGGATTGGCGATCGGACGGGAGACCAAGGACAGCGCTCTTGAATAATTTTGGTGTAGGTTATTCCATCAGTGATACTAGTGCCTCGCACGAGACCGGCTTATCTGACTTTTCACAGGCAGCGGGATCGAATGGTGCTCTGTTATTGCAAGAATATGTCAATGCAACCAGCACAGAGACTGCCACTGCGCCAACGCTGACATACGTCTATGGTTGCTCTGCCAGAAATGAAGAATTGCTTGAGCAAGCCCGTGAGGAAATACTCGCATTTCTGGAAAAGAACGGACGGGAGCTCAAGATCGCCGACATCTGCTACACTAGCACGGCTCGGCGCAAGGCTGGAAGCTATCGTTTGTCGGTGACCGCCGAATCGATATCTGACTTGGTCGCCAACTTGAAGACAGCACGTGTGGCAGAAGCATCCGATATAGAAAGACCGGTCACCTTCCTCTTCAGTGGACAAGGATCTCAGTACGCGGGCATGGGACGAGACCTCCTCCAGATATTGCCCTCCTTCAGGAAGTGTGTAGTGCACTGCAATCAGCGATTACTCGAATGGGGCTTTCCTGGATGTCTGGAAGTGATTGAAGCTGTAGATCGCGAGAGCTTTGACACCGAGAACCTGGAGAATATTCAGTCACTACAGTGTGGCGTGTTTGTGCTGGAGGTAGCACTCGCACGTGCTTTGATCGAGCTGGGCCTGAAGCCATCACTTGTTGCTGGACACAGCCTTGGCGAGCTTGCTGCTCTAGTCATAGCTGGAGTGCTCGAATTGGACAGCGGTCTATGGCTGGTTGCCGAAAGAGCGCGCTTGATCGTCACAAAGTGCGAGATGTTTTCGAGCACCATGGTGGCGGTCAACATGCCTGCAGTCGAAGTTCGACGAAGTCTGCTTGCCATGGATCAATTCGTGGGCTTGACTGTATCCTGCGAGAACTCACCGAGCGACTGTGTCGTAGGTGGCAGCATGGCTGAGGCCAAAGCGCTGGAGCGATACATCTCCGAGGAAACCGACAAGAAGGCGGTACTGCTGGATGTACCTGTGGGATACCACACCTCCGCCCTTGACCCCGTTCTGGAACCATTGGCGACTGCTGCATCCTCACTTACATTTTCCCCTCCATTGATACCAGTTGCCAGCAATGTGCTGGGCAGATTGATCTCAGCCGGTGAAGAGGACGTGTTCGACCACAACTATGTCGCAGCCCATTGCAAAGGACCGGTCGCCTTCAACAGCAGTATGGTGGATGCATTCCAGCACGTTGAGCAGTTGAGAGATGGCTTGTGGCTCGAGATTGGCCCTCATCCGATGCTCCTGCCAATGGTGAGTGATGTGATCCTCAAGAGTTTTGACTTCGTGCTGACCTGTAGCAGATCGCCAAACACGGTGCGTCGCAACGCTTTGCTACCTTGAGGAAGGACAAAGCTGTGGACCAGACACTCGCGGATCTCTTCGCTGCGCTCTACCGAGACAGTGCCGGCACTATCGACTGGCGCAAGTTGTTCGAATCGTTCCCCGTTTGTCCCAGATTGGTCGATCTACCGGTGTCACCCATGAGCAAAAAGCGGTTTCTCGTGCCTTTCAAGCGTGAAGGTGCTCATGATGCAGAGACAGATGGGGCTACAGAGGCCTTGCCATACACCTTCCTCCAGAGACAAGTTGAGACGAACAAACCAGGCGAGGCGGTCTTTGAGACACCCATACGTGTTTTGGCGGGTGCGATAAAAGGACATCTTGTCTGCGGCACCGCGCTTTGTCCCGCTTCAGTCTACACGGAAATGGTTCTGGCTGCCATCACATGCGAAAAGACGCAAGAGTCTGATGAAAGCACGAACAAGCTGTCCGAGGTCAAGTTTCTCAGGCCTCTCTTGTTTCTTGAAGGATCAGAGGATATTATCCGCATAACCATTCGACGCCCGAAGCATGAAGCAGCAAATTCTGAATTCGAGGTTTCAAGCTTCGCAGCGCCGGGATCAGACGCCAAAGTCCACTGCACCGGTATTATCAAGGAGCAGGCTCAATCCAAAGCAGGTTCCAAGATGCAGGCCACCGAGCAAGCACTGTCACGACGAAGAACGACTTTCCAGAACGGCGAACATCAGACATTTTCAACGGCTATCATGTACGATAAGATCTTCAGCAGAGTTGTTGAGTACAGCTCGGCATATCGCTCTGTGAAAAAGATCTATCTGGACGACAAATTAGAAGAGATATTTGCGACTTGCACGCTGCCACCTACGGAGGATCAATACGCTGGCCAGCCCATACTCCTCGATACTATGTTGCACGTCGCGGGCTTTGCAGCCAATCTCAATGTGGACAATGAGACCGTATGCATCTGTCATCGCGTCCACTCCACCACCGTTCTTCGCACCAATATCGCTGCAGGCCATGCATTTGACGTGCATTGTAGCAATTTTATCAGCACGGAAGATCCGGACTGCGTGTTAGCAGATGCACACGCAGTTGACGAGCAAGGCGTCATAGCGGTCATCAAGGGGATGGAGTTCCGGCGATCGAAGCTAGCAAAGTTGCAGGCTGCTTTCGAGTTCGCATCACAAAATCCCTCGAGGAGAAATAGCAAACCAGCATCAGCCCCGAAAAGCCCTGCCAGACGAAATTCGAACGAATTTGACGGGGCGCCAGCCGAAGAGCACGCTTCGCAGACAGAATCAACTCGCGGCACGAGCAGCCCAGGTACCTCAAGGAGCACAGTAACAAGCCAAGACACGGTCATCACGATCCTTTCTGAGGCTACAGGCGTGGACCCACAGAGAATTGACACACGAACAACACTGTCCGCGATGGGAGTGGATTCGATCATGATGTTTGAGCTCGACAGGAAACTGGAAGAAGCGATCGGCCAGAAGCCGAGCGTCTCTGAGCTGTCTGCGTGTAAGACGGTGGGTGATATGGAGAATCTCGTAAGCCGAAGCGTCTCGCGTGGCGCAACTCCGGTTCCTACGCGCTCGCGGAGCAGCCTGGCCTCAGGGAGCCCCAAAGGTGAGCGAGATGCTCAAACGTGATCTAGACAGCGATCACTGACATTGCTGGACCAGGCACACCTAAGATCCAGGATTCGAAGAACTCCTCCGGCAGGAAATCTCCCGTGGAACCCGAGTCTGCCTTGACCAAGGATATGCTCGAGCTTTTGCAACGCCGCCTCGGCCATGTTGAGAGCCCAAATCAAATCCAGTGGGATGAAAGCTCGTCCGAATCACCTCCGATATATCTCATCCACCCTGGCGCCGGTATATGTTTGCACTACAACCGACTAGACCCCCTACACCGCGATGTCTACACAATCCAAGACGGCCGACTTCTTGCCGACGTGAAAGATGACTGGTCATCAATTGAGGAAGTGGCACAGAGCTATGCGACTATGATCGCAAAGCATAGCTCAGACTTTGGTCATCAAAGCGTTATTGTCGCGGGCTGGTCTTTCGGCGGAATCATCGCGTTCGAAGCAGCTCGGAAACTGCAAGGCAACAACAGAAGCACGAACACACTGGGCGTCGTCATGATTGATCCGCCCCAGCCCAAGGATCACAAGCCAATTTCTCGAGAAACGATTGAAGTGGCAATGGACGCTACATTGAAACTTTCCAAACCCAGGTCCAAAGCAGCGGCCGATTTCGAAGCAGCCGTTGGAGCACTCACGATCAGGAATAATCTGCGTCGTGCTGCTTTGCTCAGCAAATATCGCCCTTCGGCAAAAGGGCCGTTGCCTCGACTCATCTTGTTGAGATCTTCGAAGGGCTTGGACTTGGGGGTAGAAGGTCTTCCAGAGAACGAATGGCTTCACGATCGAAGCGACCCTTCCATCTGCACTCGTGCTTGGGAAGACTTGGTGGGCGGGAGTATTGATGTGCTGGACATCCCAGGAGATCATTTCACTCCGTTTGAGAAGGAGAACATTGATGGTACGGCGGATGGCATACGGGAGGCGTGTCGAATGTTGGAGAAGGGGAAGTAGAGGCTGCCTTCAATTTGTTGCGTTGGAGCGACTCAGCGTTCACGCGTTTGTTCAGTACTACAAGAATATAAAATCATCACGAGCCGCGACATTTGAAACTCGCTCGTACACGCTCGACAGTTGCTCTGGATGTTCTGGAACTTTGACACCTGCAGGGAGTATGTGTCCCATGTGTGTGTGTGTGTGTGTGTGTGTGTGTGTATGCTTTGCATGTTGATCACGGCATTTCCGGCAAAACATCCAAATGGATGGTACTTGTGAAAGTCTAAAAGTCACATCATGCAGATCATGACGAGAGTTCGATAGCTGCCGTTTCAGGCAAGTCTTTGAAGATCGGTGGCGCCAGCCGCGTTCGGGGTCGATCACTGACCTGGAACAGCGGGCAAACGCCAGCGGCGAAGTTGGAGAAAGTCGTGCAAAATGGATATTCAGTGTGTTTAGCTGCTCCATTCATGGTAATTGGTAACATCACAACGTCTGATTCTTTCGAAAGCAAAAGACATTTCAGGAATGCCACAACCATCTAAAATCTCTATGGAGAGCTATTGAACACTACAATAACACTAGGACAACAGCTGCTCAACCTAAACACGAACATACAGCCACGCAATGGATCTCCGCGTCCTGCAAGAGGCCACTCTTCCGCAAATCATCGCAGTCGCAATCACAGGCTACATAGTCCTTGGCAGCATCTACAGACTCTACCTTCATCCCCTCAGACACATCCCCGGGCCCAAACTCGCAGCACTGACTTGGTGGTATGAAGTTTACTACGACGTGATCCAGCCCGGCCAATACAACTTCCAGATCCAAAAGCTCCACAAAAAGTATGGCCCGATTCTGCGGGTCAATCCCGAGGAAGTACACATTGGCGATCCGGACTTCTTGGGAGAGATATACAATGCTCGAAAGCGCGATAAACCGCCCGAGCCGAGCTTGGATATTGCAGGATCGGTCGCGGGAACTGATGACTGGGACTTGCATAAGAAGCGCAGACAGGCGATGACGAGTTTCTTCAGCCCGAAGGCTGTGAGGGAGTTGGAGCCGTTGCTTGCCCGGAAGCGGGATAGATTGGCGGAAGTGGTTGAAAAGAAGTCGCAGAAAGATGATGGCGTTCCATTGAATCTTTCGGATTTGTACTTTGCCTACTGTTGGGACCTGATCCAGGAGTACGCTTTCGCATTCGACTCTACCGTTTTGCGAGACGACCTGAGCGAGGCTGCGAAGCTCCGAGCAAATTCTCAGGATCTATTGCTGCAAGTGAACTTTACTCGGCATTTTGGCTGGATTAATTCTCTGGCGGCGTACCTTCCAGCTCGCGTGGGAGAGCAGCTGGTACCACCTGGAGTAATGGACCTCAAGCGCGTGGCCGCACGAGTGGCAAAGACTGTACAGTCGGTAGTGCAGGACAAGACGACGACGAAGGAAGAGATTCAGAACTCGAATCAGCACCGGAGCATCTTCTACACCATCCGAGATGACGAAGGGCTGCCGGATGTCGAGAAGGAACCCCTACGGCTGAGTCGCGAAGGCAACTTCCTCGTCGTGGCAGCCAGTGACTCTCCAGCCCGAGCAATCCACATCACGCACTTCTATCTCATGTATGAACCGCAGTGCATGCAGAAGCTGCGCGACGAATTGCGACCCTTGGGGCCGACTCCCAGCATGGAGCAAGTGACAGAGCTGCCCTACCTCCACGCAGTCTTTCTCGAAGGTACTCGACTCATGTTTGGCCTGGCCAGGAGAATCTTTCGTGTGGCGCCCGACGACGCGATCGTGTATGGCAAATACATCATACCAGCGGGGATCAACGTCGCGACTTCCACGTATTGTGTGCATAGCGATGAGAGCATCTTCCCCGAACCATTCAAATTCCGACCAGAGCGATGGTTGGGAGCGAATGCCAAAGAGCTTCGCAGCAAGTATCACATGACGTTTGGGGCAAAAAGTCCGCGGTCTTGTCTGGGGATCCATCTCGCGGAGGCGGAGATGAAGTTCGCAATAGCGGCGGTCGTGCGATTTGAAATGGAATTGTTTGAGACGGGACTGAAGGACGTGGAATACAGACATGACTTCCAGATGGCTCATGGCGATCTGAACAGTAAAGGCATCAGGGCGATAGTCAAAGATAGTCTATGGTGAGTGCTAGGATTTAGCTAAAGACTGCGCTTGCACCCATTTCGCAAGTTTTTCAGCAAAGACCAGACATCCATATCCTGAGGCTGTGATCCTCGCACATTCAAGGTATTCCGCTCGACGTCCTCTTGTTGGTACCCGAACAGCTCGTGAGAGATGCTCGGACTTGTGCAACGTCGGACTCGCTTGTCACGACTTGCGAAAGATGCTCTCTTCCGAGCTGTGTGCACCGCTAAACGTCGCAGCAGTCGAGTCGGCAGTCAAAGATGCATCGAGCGCCATGGCGAGCATGAGGATCAGAATCGAGGTGTCGTCATTGTCGAGGAATACCGTCAAGCAGTCTTCGAGGTGCAAACGGGAGACGTCGTCCAGGGCCGCGAGTCTTGGCGGTCACGACACGTCTTCTAGGGTCAGAACATCATTTCATTCATTTACACACTGAGTATCAAAATCATCTCTCCGGCGGTAGCTGGGCCGTCGGCATATATGTCACGTACCCACATTCCTTCTCATACGGATCCGGTGTCTTCCTATCGACCAACGTATTATCGCTTAGCGTCTGCTTTCGCACGAGATTGCTCGGAGAAGGTAGCACGTCCGGATATCCGGGAACGTACGATGCACTGTCACGTTCCTTTTCGCTGGCCGACATCATTTCGAACGACAGCACTTGTCGACTATCGCTGGCGGACCACGGTCCTCTGCGCCAGCAGCGTTGGATGAGACCAGCCATGGATGGCATGCAGCAGCAGATCATGCTGCAGTAGACTTCGATCTGAGCACAAGCGTCAGTGAGCTGCTCACGGTGTGGGATCGGCGGGGGTTCGCTTACCAGACTCCACAGTCCTACAGGCACATAGTCCCAGGTCACATTCCTGCCACTATACAATCCATTGAACTGGGTCAAGCGAATGAGACTACACGTTGTGGCAATCAAACCAACGAGAAAGCAGGAGCAGATTCTACGAGCCGTTAGCCAGTGCGCACACAGCAGGATTGATGGTTGACACACCCCACTTTCTGGCGAATGGAAACATTGAGCTGGAGGAGCCTCGGGACGGGCAGAACAATCACGATCAAATCGAATGCGGCGTTCAAGGCGCCATAGGCAATTCCGGCATGCACTCGTTGGGTGCACGTTCCCATGGCGGTGTTGGCGTATGTCCAGGAATTGCGGATGGGATCGCAGGCAAATATGATGGAAAAGATGCATGCCAGTGCTGTGGCTACCAGGCCAGCGGCGATGGTCCAGCAGATGACACGGAAGCGAGACGTGCACCCGGGTTCGGATGGCCAGATGCGGAGGTAGAGAACGACGAGAGAGAGCTTGGTGCAGAAGACTGCAGCCAAGTAGATGGGCAGCGAGGCCCAGAACCACTGCAAAAGTGGTCTCGTCAGCACGGGGCATGGTGTGAACAGTCTGCATGCTGTCGTAGGGCAAAGGATGTGATGACGCGGGGACTCACCTTCGCGCTTGCCAGGACACTGTCCACGGGCAGCATCCACGAGTCTTTGCCACTTCCATACTCCACGGAACGGATGGCGACGAAGGTAATGCCGATGACAGGGACATAGCAAGCCAGTACGATGCCTGCACGTAAAAGGTCAGCCGCACGTCGCTCGCACCGGGTCGAGAACTCCCACTCACCATCGTCCCAGCTCAGGCCGGCACCGGACAAGCGTGGCCAGCGCGACAGAAAGCGCGCTAACAAGAAGAGGGTGGTGATGGTGAACATGGAGATGGCCGTGGCCAAGAGCGTGGTCGCTCTGTTCCGGTGGCGTGGATAGTCACAGCCCAGAGCCTGGAACTTCAGGCCCTCGAGGGACTGTCTCCGCGTGGGACATTCCTCGAGCACGCATGCCGACAGTTCATCGGCGAGAGGACCGTGGGAGGCGCAGTAGCAATCGGTGGGCAGCATGGTGGCTTCGTCGAGCAGGGAACAATTGTAGTGGGGCAGGACGCGCAGGGCGCATGCCGGAACGCAGGGCGGAAGGTCGAGGGCGGCGGTGATGTTCCATGATCGCGCCGCGTCGGTGATGACGGCGGCCCAGGCCAGGAGGAAGAGCAGCAGGGCAGAGACGGATGGCATGGTGATGGTGACCCTGGGGAGGAGTCGATGGAGGCATCGTCTGCCGGCCGTGGGCGCGAGGGTGCGTGAGCAGCGGCAGACGGGCATATAATACATACACATACCACTACGACGACGACGACTTTGCCGGTGCTCCGCATCCAGGATACGGTGGCGTGGCAGCCTAAGGTGCTAAGGCGAGATTTGTGCAGAGCTAGTCATCGCACAGGGCGAGTTGACCTGCGTTAGTGCAACGGATGAGGCGTCGGTACGTCCTCCTCGTTGTGCACGGGAGGGAGATGCGAGCGCTGCCGAGAGACACGGCATACCGGATGCGGGACGGCATGTGCTGCGAGAAGCGTTGCAGGGACTCACCATCGCACGAGTCGCGCGTGTGGAGGGGGACATGCCTTAGAAGTACAGTATACAGCTTGCAGCTCTAACTACTGTATGTAGCGGATGGCTTCACGGCGTTGTTGTTTGGCTTGGCGAAGCGGGACGGGCACGGGCGCGTACGGGCCGACGGGAACAGACGTGGGGAAGCTCACTGTGGGTGGGCCGTGGCGCTCTAACTCATAGCGTCAGGGGCGATCGCGGCGATGTTGAATGGCATTTTTCAAATTATCATCAGAGACCCTCGTCAGTAGTGCGTCACCCTCTCGTCCTCCTCCCATCTCGTCCGGGAAAACGACGGTGTACAGCATTGATGAAGCATTCGGATTGTGCCACTACTATATATTGTTTTTCGTATTCACAAACATGCGGCTAGGAAGCTCTCCGACCGAGGCGAGCTGGTACCGTAGCCAGATCGGGGAGATTACTCCGTAGCGATGGCGGGTTACGGTACCTGACAGCTCAAGTACGGTAGTGCAGTGTAGTGCAGTGCGCTCGCTCATGATCCATGAGGAGTTAAGGTTAGGTTGTCTGCATGTGCTGCCAAAGAGCCGCATCGCGCCGATCCCGTGGAAAAGTGCATCCCCATGGCCACACAACTCATTCATTCTGCCCACTGCTCACTCTGGCAGGCGTAGATATGTATGTACTGTATGTACTGTATGTACTGTATGTACTGTATGTGGGGTCCGCGGATTCCCGAAATCCCCACCGCAGCATCCCGAAAACACCCCCGCTTTTGTTCTCCAATAATCTACAGTAATGCTCGAGCGGGTCCAACCCTCTGGCCTCTGCACAGCTGTCCCATTCGCCTTTTCACTGCCTACTTTCCCACCTCCGATGCGGATAATCTGCGGCCTTTTGGAAAACAGTCCCAAGCACGACATCGGCGCTGTATCGGCAAGCGCGTGGGAGCTTCTGGTGTCGCCAGCAAGGTTGTAGCTCCTGCAATGGAGGGGCTCTGATGAAGGTGACTGCCTTGTCTGTCGCCGTTTGAATTTCCTTCGTCTATATCACCACCTTCCATACTTGCCCACCACTTTCACCTTCCCCACCCTTCATTCTCTCTCGCGCGCGCCCTCCCAAAATGCCCCTTCCAGACCACTTTGTACTCAACACCGGAGCCAAAATCCCAGCGGTCGGCTTTGGAACGTGGCAGGCCGCCCCACATGAGGTCAGATCCGAGCAATGTCATCGTCGGCAACTCAGCTTCTGACACGTCTTCTGCAGGTCGAAAACGCTGTCGAAGAAGCCTTGAAACAGGGCTACCGCCACATCGATGGAGCCGCAATCTATCAGAATGAGAATGAGGTCGGAGCGGGAATCAAAAAGTCGGGAGTGCCGAGAGAGCAAATCTTCTTGACAGGAAAGCTGTGGAACAGCAAACACCGGCCAGAGGACATCGAGGCTGCGTTGGACAAATCCCTCAGCGACTACGGCACTGATTACTTGGACCTGTATCTGATGCACTGGCCAGTGTGAGTAGGGCCAGCATCATCACCTTCGACACCTGCTGACTCGGGACAGTGCTTTCAAGGCCGGCGACAAGTTCTTCCCGATCGACGAGCAAGGTGTCTTCCAGATCGACGAGGAGTACCAAACAGATGACAAGATCGCCGAGACGTACAACGCCATGGTGAAACTGCTCTCCACCGGCAAGGTCAAAGCAGTCGGTGTGTCAAACTTCAACAAGCGCCGTCTCGAGCACCTCCTCGCCAGGACCGATGTGGTCCCTGCAGTCAACCAGATCGAAGCTCATCCTTACATCCAACAACCCGAGCTCTTCGAATATGCCAAGTCAAAGGGCATCATCATCGAAGCCTACTCACCACTGGGCAACAACCAGACGGGAGAGCCACGCACCGTCGACGATCCCAAGGTGCACGACATCGCCAAAGCTCTCGGAATGGATCCTGGCGCGGTGCTCGCCGCCTGGGCCGTGCAAAGAGGGCAAGTGGTGTTGCCCAAGTCCGTGACACCGTCAAGAATCGCCGCCAATTTGAAGATCAAGGAGTTGCCACGAGAACATTTCGAAGCTTTGAATGCTCTGGAGAGGGGCAAGCGCTTCAACTACCCCAAGCATTGGGGTGTGGATATCTTTGAAGAGGGCAAGGGCGAAGACTTTAAAAAGATTGCCTCGGACGCTGGCGAGGCCAACAAGCAGAAATTCAATAACTAGATGGGAGGACTTTTGAGGCACTGCAATACAGGATTGGAATGATTCGCGATGATCTAGTACAGCCACGAACCCATCATAGAGGTAGATGTCAGCTCCGAGTGCATTGGCGCCACTCACAAGCGTTCCAGAGTATCGTCGTGGCAAATGCATTTCTGCAAATTCGAGAGTCGAGACCAATCCATCAGCTCAGAACTCCGCACAGCTCGTTGTCAAGCATGCCTCAATGCCACCACCACTGAGAGCATGCTCAATGCCATGGAGTGCCCCAGTCCCCCATCAATCGTGCCCTTGAAAATTGAAGGAGACTTGGAAGGATCCCGAATTCTGTAGCCAAGCCTTAGCCTAGGCTGGTCGAGCTTGAGCCTCCGCCTCGTTTAGCGTCCAACCCGGGGGCGCAGCCGCGCACCAACAACGCTTTCACACATGCCTGTGGTACGTGGCGTCTGGTACGGATTAAATTGTCCGAGTCCAAGCAGAAAGGCGGTGATGCGGAGAGGAGTGTATAAATGATGAACGAGATGGCGGTTCGCGGGAAAATCTGGTGTTTTCTTCATTTGCGAGCAAGTCAAACTGTCAAACCCTCTTTACTTTTTGTTGTTGATTTCAAGCGAAGTGAAGGAACCAGGGAAAATGCGAGTTCTGGAAATCTGGCATAACTGGTTGGAGATCAGGGATTGTATCGTGTGTCATATGCGGCATGGAAGGTTTAGGCGTAGGAGAGATTCTAAGGTGCAGGAATTGCAGGAAAGCCAGGCATGATGTGGAAGAAACAGATATCAAACTGTTGGTGGCAGATCAATTCGGATCAAGAAAGATTCCAAAACCCCCCAATTACCATTTGCAAGAGCAATCGAATCAAGATGCCAAACGCCGAGAACTTCCATCTATCCATGACGAGGACGCATCGAATGACAGCCCTTCACAAGCTGCCGACACTCCTCAAGTACTCCACGATCTTCTCCACCAAGTCTCGATCGACGACGCCGGCCTCCCTCAATGCTGGTGAAAGGGTTCTCGCATTCTCTGTCGCGTACTCCATCCCAGCCCTCTTCGCATCAGTCTCGTACTTCCCGGCAAAGAAATCAACAAGCTTGATCGGAGGATTCTTCTCCGGATCAGGCTCGCTCCCTCTCAACCTCTTGATCCACTCTCTCTGCCCTACACTTTCGAACTGCACTCCAGCCTCTTTCAACAGCGGCAAGAGATCTTCGGTCCAGTGGAACGTCTTCGGGTTCACGATATTCGTGAAAGAAGCAGAACCTGGAGCCTGCTTTTCAGCTGCCAAACTGATATCAATAAAACCCTGCGCCACAACATCGACAGGCAACCATGCAGGCCTCTCGTCCAGCGCTGGTAACGCACCAACTGTCTTGGCCGTCTGGAAAATTAGCGGTATCGCTTCCGTAGGACTCCAGACCCCCAATTCCGTATCGCCAATGACCTGTCCAACACGTAGCACTCGTGACTTGATGCCGGTAGCCTTCGCTGCTCGATCACAAATGTTCTCCGCCACAAGCTTCGACTGTGCATAGCCCATTCCTTGCGCACACGCAAAAGATTCGGGCAGGGCTTCCGGCACGAACCCACCGGGGGTGCGGACTGTGGCGCTGACAGAGGAGCAATAGTTGAAGGTTGCTGGTTGGGGACGTTGGGACTTGAGGCACAGATTGATGAGGTTCTGTACGCTTGCGAGGCAGTCGGCGTCGAAACTGGAGAGGTTCTTGTTGAAGTTCACGGACCAGGCGAGATGGAGTGTGTGGGTGATGTGGGATGCAATGGAGCTGTACCATTCTTCTGTGAGGCCGAGAGAGGGGAAGCTGAAGTCCGATGGGAGGCAGACGACCTTTGCTTGCCAGGTCTCTGCGGAGATTCTGTGGTGGAGATGGCGGGTCTGGAGGGACTCTTCGACGCGGGTCTCAGCAGCGGAGGACGACGATGCTCGTACGAGACAGTAGATCTTCTTCACGTTTTCCTGCTTTGCGAGACGAGAGACTACGTGGGCGCCAAGGGAACCGGTGGCTCCTGTCACCACAATGTAGTCGCCATCCCATTCGCGTTGTACGGGCTGGTGAGTTCCAAACGAACTGTACTTTTCCACCAAAGCAGCCATTTGATCTTCGATGCTTGTTCGCTTCGTTCGAGTCTCGCCAGATTGTAGTCGAAGAAGCTCATCGGCCATTTGCTGAAGTGTGGGAAAGTCGAAGACGAAATTTCTCCCAAGCTCCGCGTCTCCCAGGTCGAGGGTTTTGACAATGACACTTCGAATCTGGATCGATTGTAGGGAGTCGATGCCCAAGCTAAACAGATCCGTCTCGTTGTCAAAGTCGACTTCAACTCTTAATCTTGAGGAGACTTCATTTCGCAGCAAGGCCAGCAGCTCTTGTGATTCCATTCTCAAGGACCCTCGAGCGCCCTCCACGTACATCTCGTCAATCTGCTTTGCGAAGTCTCGATAGAATGCAGCACGAATCACGGTGCCTTTGTCGGTCTTGCGATACTCCGTGTCCGCCGGGAGAACTCGAATCATGTCTCGGGATAATTGGCCATAAGCTGGAAGAGAGCGGTTTCCCTCCTCGATCGCAGGCACAACAGAGTTGATGATCTCCTCGCCAGAAATTTCGTGATCTGCTTTTGGAATAATGAAAGCTCCGAGCTGCGACTTTCCCGCACCAAAGACAATCGCCTCAGCCACATTGCGGTTATGTCTCAGCACACCTTCGACAAGTAAAGGATTGGCTTTCTCTCCATTCTCGAGCACAATCGTATCATCCAGACGAGCGTAGTATCGCCAGGTGTTCTCCATCGTCGGATGCTTTTCGAAAAGATCCTTGGTTGCATACGATCCATCATCTCGATTGGTTGCCACTTTTGACGGCCAGCCTTGCTTGACGCAAAGTTCCCACAACCCCGGACCCCGTTCTTCCATGATCAAAAATGGTAGCAAGTCCTCTGGAACTCGGAGCCAATCCCATTGCTTGTCATTCTCAAAGTCTCGGAACGAGGTCATCAGCTGTCCGACTTCTGTAGCACCATAGTGTCCCACGAGGTGAACTCCGTTCGCGACCAGACTATCGCCCACAGGTTTGGGACATGCAGACCCGCCGAACATGACGATATCCAGCCGGCTCAGCAAGCGACAGCCCTCTTCTGTTTCGGCAAGAAGTTTCAATGCGTATGGAACTCCATACAAGATCTTGATATCCGGATGCTCGCGCAGGGTAGTGAGAAGATGTCGCGAGGCCAGTGGAAGTCCTGCATTGTACAAGTAGATTTTCTTGCGAGCGTAGACTCCACGGAATGTGCAGGCGATGCCGTGGTTATGGTACAGAGGAAGAGTGATGTGGCCCACAAGCCCAAAGCTCCCAGAGTATGTGTACAGCGAGGCCTTGTGGGTTTGGAAGATGGGCTTCGGCAGACCAGTGGACCCGCTGGAGTGGATGATGAAAGATTTGTTGTGGGTCTCTTGATCAAGGTCGAGAGAAGCTTGTGGTAATCGTGCTGTTCGGCCCTGGAGTGTTCTACCGTCGAGAATGGTGGCGAGCTTGAGAGTCGGAACTTTAGCCTTGATTGATGCTGCCGCCGGAGCGTATGAAGGGTGGATAATGAGCGTCGCCGCTTCGCATACGTTGATGAGATGCTCGCATGCCTCCCCCGTGATTCTCGTCGAGAGCAAAAGTGCTGCGTGGCCGAGCCGGGACACTGCGAGGAATGATATGAGATAGCCAAGGTCGGAGTCGCCGAGGAATGCTATTGTCTGGACAGGGTCGCTGGACTTTAGCCGCTGCTGCACTGTCGTTGCAAGAACGCATGCTGCTTGCTCGATCAGATGATCGATGTCTTTGATCGAGTAGTCGATGTATCGTGTCCCTTCGTAGGGATAGCTGATGATCGGATCGTCGCAGCCTTGTTGAAGGGTTCGAAGTTTGATCAATTCATCCACAGTCCTTGGGGTTGCACTCTCTAGCACTGGAGAGTTCATCTGCTCATTGGATACGGTGACAGTGCTCATGCCAGTGCTCGGGTGATTTTGAGGTTGCTGCAAGACTTGTGCCGCCATGACGTTGGACCGAACGAGCCAAATGCTCGTGTATCGGGTTGGAAAAAGTACGAGGCTGAATAGAGAGTAGTTTTGATGCTCTCCATCTGTAGACGCTATCTGCTTTGGGTTCTATATGACACAGGCAGGGCAGTTATGGCGATATCGGGTTTGCGGATAAATATCCCTTTTCCGTAGACGCTTGCGAATTTCTGAAGAGCTGTTGTGGGTCGTCTATCCTCGTCCGTCTGCATATCCCCCGCATTCTCTGTTGTGCGGTGGATTTCGACGATCATGTGTCGTTGGTGTTGGCACAGTCCCAGTCAATCAAGCACCGTGCATTTTTGTCTAAATACTTCTAACTATTTCCAATTATTTCCAATTACCATCGAACAGCCACCGAGAACCGTAATACATCACGCGCGAATCTTTCCACTTTCAAAAGCACGTGGTCAGACGATCGTGTGACATGATATCGCTATTCATCGAACGCTCGCCCGAAACACAACAAGCATATAGTATGAACCCGAATCACCGGTTAAATCAAATTATCCGCTGTTCACTGTCGCCTCTCCATCTCAAGGTTTCCGTGCGGATCCGAGTCTCTAGGTTGCTGTGATAAGATACCCGTCCAGACTCCTGACAGCTTTTCTATGCACACATCCTGTAACTAGAAGAGCTGGATGATACGTGATCTTGCGGGAATGCTCTCTCCTTGCGATTTGTCGCTCGCGGATCCGCATGGCGTTCAGAGAAAGACCGATATATTCTTTGGCAGCGAAGTCCATGGCGAAATTGACGTCTGGCTGTGCGTGTCTGTCTAAAGGGACCGGCCATTTTGGATCAGAATCTTGCCTCTGGCAGCGCGTCTGGCTGGCGGCGATTGTTTGGGTGTGCTGGCGGCTGCTTGACAGACTGAGCTGCTAGCAGATTCCTCAAACGCGACTTGCTCCTTCCAAACGACCCTTTCACATCACCACATTGCCACCACCGACACTCGTCTTGGGCATCGAGAGTCCCGAATGAAGCCTGCGCCCAGCACGACCTCGACCGCCCTTCGACCGGCGCAATGGCACAATAGTCGTGTTTGAAGTCGATAAAGCTGCAAAAATCTCACGATGCAAGTGTGCTACTTCGACTCAAGTCGGAAGCCTGCCCTGCATGTGGTAGGTCTTCAAGCTAACCCAGGAGTCGGGGAGAGCAGAACGAAGATGGACGTGGGTGCTGGCGATGCACGGAGGCGGTATTGCGATGCTACTGGGCGAGCGCAATACTCGCGCAGACGTTTGACGTTGTCCGGCATGATGGAGCAAAAGATGGCTGATGAGAGACTCAACAAAGTTCATGGCAGCAGAAAGTAAAGTTTGGAATCTTTAGATCGTTCTTTGACCGAAACTTGGAGCTATACGTTGATGAAGCGATGCTGAAGATTCGATTTGCCTCCATTCCCGCTCAGTACTGTAACAAAATCAATCAGCTCCTCATCATTCATGCCACAGCCGCCGTCACCGCTAATGCCACCACGAAGAAACGCCGCTGCGATCCACACATCTCATACCTGACACGAACAAACTTTGCTCAGGAAGCACACTAAGATGTCTGCAATGTGGCTTGCTTGACGCCCTCCGTAACCTCCTTCACAGCATCGTCCGCTGAAGGCTTCTCCGCACCGTCCTTTGCCGAAGCTTCCACACCCTCACCCACACCATCCGCCTGTACCGCCGCCTTTTCTGCCGCCTTTTTGGCCTTCTTTTTATCCTTGTCAGCTTTCCGTGCTGCCTTCTTCTTCGCCTCCTCCTCCTTGGCTTTCCGCAACTCATCGCCACCAAACATCTCCTTCCACACTTGTTCTTGCTCGGGCTTGATATTCTTGAACAAGTGCGCTGCCTTGCCAATCTTATGGCCAGCGGCAATGCTTTCCGCTTGCCAGTTGTCAGGAATGATGAGCAGATCTGCTTGCAGTTGTGAGAGAATGCTCTTCGTTGTACCGGGCATGTAGGGCGCGATGACGGATGCGAGGAGATGAATGTGTTGGACCGCGATGTTGACCACAGCATCGCATCGTGCCCGCTCGTTGCTGAAGAGATTGTTGTCGAGTCGGTTGGATTGAAGAAGAAGATTGCCGAGGGATGAGATCTCACGAGCAGTGATGAGACCGGCTTTGAGATGGACAGCATCCATGTCTGCAATGTACTGTTTCACCTTCGCGTTCGTATCGGCAATGTGTTTCTGCAAACCATTTGATACATCCTCGGGTAAGCTGTCCTTGGGCCAGGCTGGAATGACGCTGTCGTAGTTGGCTGAGTTTACGAATTTCAGAACACGATTTACAAAGTTGCCAAAATTGGCGACGAGCTCGTTGTTGTTGGCTGCAATAAAAGCGTCCCATTCGAATTCGGTGTCAGAAGTCTCGGGGCGTCGAAGAAGCAGGAAATATCGCCATACGTCAGGAGAAACGCCGGTCTCCTTTGCGCTGTTACCAAACACACCAATGTTCCTCGACTTGCTGAATTTGCCGCGTTCATAGTTGAGGTACTCGGTGGTGGAGAGAGTATTCAGCATCGTCCACTTGTCGCCAGTTCCCAGCTGTGATGAGGGGAAAACGACCGTGTGGAATGGCACGTTGTCCTTGCCCATGAATTGATACAGTTGGACATTTTCCGGATTCCGCCACCACTTCTCCCAGTGCTCGGTATAATTTGCTGTGATGGACACGTATCCGATACAGGCATCGAACCACACGTACATGACCTTGTCATCGTAGCCAGGCAGCGGGATGGGAGTTCCCCACTTCAGATCTCGTGTGATGCCTCGAGGCTTGAGACCTTCTCTGATCCAGGCATTTGTAATGTTGATACCGTTGTCGCTCCACACACCCTCGACTTGGCTCTTCGCATTCCACTGTGCCGTCTTCTCCTGCAGCTTGTCCAGTTGCAGGTACATGTGTTTCGTCTCCCGCACTTCCGGTGTTGCGCCATCAAGCTTGCAGCGTGGGTTCTTCAGTTCGAGCGGGTCGAGCAAATGCCCACACTTGTCGCACTGATCTCCTCGCGCATCGTTGTAGCCGCATAGTGGGCACTCTCCTTCCACGAATCGGTCTGCGAGAAAGGAATTATGCTGCGTGCAGTATGGCTGCTGTGTGGTCTTCTCTTCCAAGTAGCCGTTCTTGTGCAGCTTAAGGAAAATATCTTGGGCAATATCGGTCTGCTGCTGGGTGGGTGTTCGTCCAAAGTGATCAAACTCGATCTCGAACCAGTCGTAGACTTCTTTGTGCAGTTTATTGTACTTGTCGCAGAGTTGTTGAGGTGTCACACCCTCTTCAATAGCCTTCGTCTCCGTCGCTGTGCCATACTCGTCCGTGCCGCAGACATACAGAGTGGGCACTCCGCGAGCCTTGCTGTAGCGCGAGAAGACATCCGCTGACAGCACTGATCCGATGATGTTGCCCAAATGCGGCACGTTGTTGACGTACGGCAAGGCAGACGTGATCAAGACATTTCGCTTTCCGTCTTCGGGCAAAATCACCTTTTTGCTGCCATCTGCTGCCGTGCTCATGTCGCGTGCTCGGTCGGTGCTGGTGGTGGGATGGGAGGGCTTGGCGGAGGGTGAGGCGGTGGAGGCAGAGTGAGGGCGGGGCGGAGGCTGTCAAAGTGAGGGCTGTTCGGTGAGCGAATTTGTTAATAGCAGTCGAAGTGGCAGGTCAAAGAAGTGGCCGACGATGTGTGGCAGATTGGAGCTGGTCTCGGCGATCACAGTCATCGCGCCTGCCCCTCCATGCATTGGCCAGATGCAGGGATTGTCGGATCTATCCGCGATACCATTCCTCCTCCCTTGCCCATCCCTTCCTCCAACAACAATTTCACCTTCGCCATCTGATGTTGAATTCAAAGTTTCTCCCTCGACACCGCAAGTGGACCATGGTGTGCCGCGCAAAGCAATACTGCAAGCACTCAGGTGATCACCACAGAACAGCCACGCCAACAACATAGTCGGAATGCTGTGCTGCGGCGTTTCCGAGAACCGACTGCTTCATCATGCTCGCTACTCCAGGCGTACGTGGTCTCTTCAAGTACAAGTCATCTCGACGCCACAACTGTCAAGATGAATGTAGAGGCCAAGGAAATCCACAAGCGAAGGCCTTCAATCATGACAAACAAAGGTCTACAACTGTCCCTCGCGCCCCCGTGGTATCCGCGTGAGCGGACGACAGTCTTGCTCCCACTCAATTGCGTGACGTTGATAAAAGATGAAAGCACTGGCAGGACGCGTCACCATCAAATCGCAATCCGCACGCAAGTAAGCTCTAGCCTCGATGCCTACAATTCTGGCTTGCGCGTCTTAGAGGGAGGGGTGCTCGGTGAGTCGGGCGATGAGAAAAGGTTGATTTTCCATCACATCAGCAACCGCATGTGTCTCGTTGGCTATACGAAAGCGGGCAGAAAGATCGCGAAGACGAGGTACACTGCGAACTGGAGGAGCCACGAGAGCGAGACAGGGCCTGATTCTACGAAGCTGGCCTGGCTTTCCATGACATGAGACCATACGCGATCGAGCGTGTGTGGAGCCGGAATGCAACTATCGTACGACGGTTTTGCGAACGTCAACATTAACATGTCACACCCGGAGCAAATTTCAGGTGCCTTACGCGTTTTGTCTCTAAATGATGACATGAAGACATCAATGAGAGAACGTTCCTGCTCAACAAGCCCCCCGCTGGCTCGGTCTCGGTCGGATTAGCGGGTGAGGAGGCACGCCATTGGAGGCAGAGAGAAAGTCATGAGAGACACTTGGCCTGGCTGCGGGACGAATTTGTGGCAATGTTCATGTGGAGCCGGTGAATGCTGATTCTGTCCGATATGTACTGTCCTCCTCTGCATGGATCCCTCAAGCCCACGAGAAGTGTTCCATATGCAAGTAGACATCCCCTACTCTTGATGGGTGTGCTGCATTGTTTTTCTTCCCGCCTGACAAGATATTGAGCTGTTCCTTCGCAACCGCATTCGCCACATCGCTTTGCATGCTCAGCGGTCCGCAGCAGAAGACGCTCATACTCGACGCATCTTTCTCTGCTTCTCCGGCAATGATCTTGGGGAGATCCGGTCGGGAAGAGAAGTCGGTCGGTGTTAGGAGACTGCCAGTCTTCCCCTTTTCACTTTCCGACTCCGATGAGTTGGAAGTCGCGGAAGCGTGTTGCTGAATCGAGACTTCTGCGTCGACTCCCTTCTCCGACTCCTGTCCTTCTACTCGTTGTGCGTGTGCAGTGCTCTTCTGGCCGCACGAGACTCTGTCTTCCTCCTCACCGGTGTAGTAAATCTCCACTCTCAAACCCGTTGGACAACATCCTAGCAAGCTCTTGTTCAACAGCTCCTCAACCTTCTCCTCAAACCAATTCCTAGTGGCAATATCGCGTGTCGCCAAGACTACTCTCATCTCTGGCCCCTCCGTACCGCAGATGGCTCCCATCTTCCCCTTTTCTGGTTCACACCCCGCAGAAAGGCAATCCCTCCTTCTCAAAAAGGCTTCGATGAGAGGCAACAACCATCCAGCTCCGGATCCACCAGCGAGGGCCAGAGACTTTCGGCACGATGCAAGTTTTGGCATATCAATTCCTCCGTACGGACCATCCAACATGACAGCCATCTTGGCGTTGGGAAATTTCTCCGCATGTTTCGCCAGGCAAGCAGTCAAACCTCCTTGCGCTCGAACGTAGAAGACAAGCTCGCTCTCCGCAGCTTCGTAGTAGTGCGCTTTGGTGGGCAAGGAGCCTGCGCTGAAGGGATGACTGGTTGCGGCCACTCGCAAGCCCATGCCGAAGAATCGAACAAAGTAGTGTTGTCCCACTCGCCACGTCGTCTGTGTTGAAACGGTGATTTTCACAAAACCGTTGGATTCCAACACGACTGTCGCTTGTTTGTATCCATGCTGGAAGTAGATGCGCAATTGAGAATGGAGAAAGGTGAGGGTGAAGATGATGGCGGTGGCGATGAAGTAGTCCCATGACGAGAGACGGAAGTTGCAGTGGAGGAAGAAGAAGACGACGAAGAGGAGCGCTGCCGCGAAGTGGGTGAATTTGAAGAATTCGTACGAATAGTTGCGGAGGGGGGAGAAGGAGGCGAACGTCAGCCAGGCCTAGCTATGAGAGTCAGTAACGGGCACGAGGCCGACGCGGAACAGTGCCACCGACCTGTGCGATCAAAGCGATGATCCCCGTCCAGTAGTAGATGGTGGTTGTTGCTTGGGTGCTCAGGTCGCCTCTCCAGGCGCGATACACAATGAAGGGGAATGTGTGGATCAGGGCAAGGACAAAACAGGCGTAGCTAATCCATCGATGAAAAACCTGCAATTTTTCGTGCGACACGCCCGTCAACGCGGTAATCAGATTGCTCTTGCTCGATGTTGCGATGATGAACGGTAGACACGCGAGCGACATCCAGCCGGACCGCGAAGCGATGGGTGGCGAGTTGCCGAATGACAGCGTTACGGCGCCCGTCTCTGGGTTCTTTCTGTTCGGCCAGTAGTAGGGCTGGGGACCCAAAGTCATGGCGAAGAAGAAGATTGTGCCCACGGCACCGAGGAAGAGGACGCCGACGGGTGCAGAGTTCCAGTTGAGCTTGCGGATGCGGAACGACTTGTAGCTCGCATATCGAGTGAGGGCGAGCAGCTTTCGTGCCGCTCCCGAGCGCGATGGTGCTCCGGGACGAAGGTTGGCGAACAGAAAGGGGATGGAGAAGAGGATGATGGTCGACAGGAAGAGAGCGACAGTCGGCAAGGCGTAGCGGTGGTCGAGCTCATACCAGAATCTCCAGTAGCCGACTTGATACTCGCACTGTTCGGTGAGATTCAGCGAGCACGAGTAGGCTCGCGACGAGTGCAGCATAACGGGTTGGGAGAGCCATGGCTCCATGGACATGCTATGGCTGTGCGAGTGCGCCATGGTGCCGTTTGGGTCAGATCTTGCGGTGCCTGACGCGGGCGATGGATGGAGCGGGAGGTGCGAGTGTCGCTGCAGTCATGAACGATCGTCAAAGTGCAGTACTCCAACGTGCTCATTCACTCGCACGGCACGGGCCATCTTGGCGAGGCTCAGGTGTTCTCATCGACAGGTGCGCTGAGGATGCGGTCGGCACGCGCGGCGTTAGTGAGTGAGTTATGCAGTCGCCGTCCAGGCTTGCGCATTTGCCGTCCAGTAGCAAGGCGCGATGCGAGGAGTGCGCGCTGTTTCGGGCAATGGAGCGACATTGGCAAGGATTTCGGTGCTTGGACTGAGCACGTTTGAGGTGTTTGCGAAGGCCTTATTTGTATCGTTATCGCGATTAAATAAGGCCTTATTCGACACTGCGCTTAGCGTCTACGAATAAGGCGTCATTTATGCTTCGAGCCTTGTTTTTATGCTCGTGTGATTGCCGCTTCCCGGCCGGCAGCTATGTAGCGCGCACTATACGCCGATGCAGGCGACTGCGACTGCAAAGACTCGACTCTATTCTATACATTCCTACCTCGATATCATATAAACCTCAAAGTTCCAGAGAGTTCTATGAATTATGAAGCTAAACTGTATACGACGTCGGCACTTCCGTACATACCTCTATCTTCTTCGGATATTTAGCCGACCTTTGATTCCATTACGTAGGTAGTACAGAGGGAACCTTATTCTACGAAATAGGCCGTGTCTTGTATTAGGCTGTTTTCATGTCCGCTTAAGCCGGCACGATATCAACTAGGCCCTGCTTCGCGAAATAGGCGCTTGCACGAACTGACGATAACAGCGGCCTTTGCCAGGCTCTTCTGCCCGCCGCCACGCCACTTCGTTGCTGCTCGGGAGACTCCATGTCGCGACGAGCGAGCACGACAGAGCACATTTGAGTGCCGCGTGGAGTCTTGTCCTGGGCCCCGTTGGAGCAAATTCGCGCGTTCTCCCAGTTGCAAGCATCGCCAGCGAGCACACTATACAATACCTGCAACACACATGGTCTGCACACCAGACAACACCATCCCGACACTCTCCTGCCGTTGAATACAGAAACCCTCGCGATCAACGACTTCGCCACCGCGATCATGGACCACAGCATGCATGGCTCCATGGACGGCAACAGCACCCATTCCGGCATGGCCATGATGGGCATGGAACACATGCTCATGACCTTCTTCACCAGCACCTCCACCGCTCTGTACTCCACCGCTTGGCAACCCGCGACCTCGGGCCAATACGTCGGAACCTGCATCTTTCTGATCGCCCTCGCCGCCATCTTCCGCGGCATTGTGGCTGTGCGAACCAACTTTCCGACGTTGCTTGCGTTGTGGGCACATCGACGAGACACCAGTATTCTGCGCTCGGAAATCGGCGGCGATGATGGGAAACTGATACTCCACGGCTTCGCTACGAGAAGACCGTGGAACATCAACGAGGCGTTGGCGCGCGCGCTGCTGGACACGGTGCTAGCTGGCGTGAGCTATCTACTGTAAGTCCTCGCTGCTGCTGCGAATTCTTACCCTTCGAACTGACTTGTGCATTCGCAGCATGTTGGCTGTCATGACGATGAACGTGGGCTATTTCTTGTCCATTCTCGGGGGCACCTTTTTGGGGAGTTTCGTGATAGGCGATTGGCAGCCGACCGCCGCCCATTGTGACGGGCATTGAGGTGGAATCGGAGAAGGAGTCCCAGTGCCCTCGTGAAAGGACCAGACCTACGATATACGATGTAATGAAGATGCTTCAACAGACCTGGCCTCGGTTTTGCCTTGCTCTGTGCCCGATAGAACTATGAAAGCCGTCACTCGTGGAGCATTAGTGGCCTCATAGCCTCGCCGTGGATAACCCTTGGCGCAGGATTGCATTGTTGTCTCTCAAGAAAGCTCGCTCGTCATTACTTATACCACTCAACAATCGGGCTTTCAATAACCTCGATATCATGAAGAGTCGACTTTTACACGTCTGTCCTCATCTTATGGCCTGTCTTTCGATCACTGTTGCCTCCACTGAGCACTGCTGACACCTCCTACTACAATGTTGACCGCGGGAGGCGCTTGGAACGCTGCGAGACTTTTCGCTATGGCGTGTACCGTGGAAGCCGTGGCCATGTTGGCGATTCGATTTGACGCAACACCCCGCACGGAGATATCGACTGCAGACCATCGATAGTGCCAGAGCGGTTTCAGACGGTCTCGAGGTCGGCCTTGAAGAGACGCATCGTCTCGATGGCTGTCTGCAATGCCGCTCTTGCCGTTGCGAGCATCAGTCGAGTCTTGATATGAGCTTGGTCTGTTGCATCACGCGGGATAAAGTCTGCGAGGGGTCCGAGTGATGTGAAGTGATGAATGTGATGCAGCATGCAGCATTGTGAGCGTGTCATGCTCGGGCGGGACGCGTGAGTGAGTGCGCCTTCCTCCGGCGCTTCACCTCGCCTCGTGTCGCGCTGCAAGGCTCGGCACGAGCTCCGTAACTTGCCTCGAAACAAACCACAATCGTCATCCACTGCCCCTTCCCGATCCGTGCAAGATGGCGAACATGGCCTCCACCAACCTCGAAAGCCAAGCTCTTCGACAGTTCGATCGCTTACTTGCCAAAGGCGAGCTTTTCTGGCATGAAACCGAACCCCGGCACATACCCTGTGAGCCTTTCGATGTGAGTAAATTCCTCCATCCTTCATTGCCAAAACAGCTTCACACGGGTAACACCACGACGTGATTTCACCATGGTCGGATTATTTATTGTCTCGCAGTTCGAATTTCACATCGCAACAAGTCTGCAAAAGAAGCCCATCGACACTACACAAAAGAAACCCACCAAGAATGCTTTCCCTGAAAGCGAAGGCGACTGGACCCTAGGACCTATTGGCAACAATCACAAACTCATCTTAAACAAATTCTGCGTTGTGCGTCCACAGTTCGTCCTGCCGACGAATGAGTACCAGCCGCAGAGCGATGCGCTGAATGCCAGTGATCTGGATACGGGTTGGGAGGTGTTGACGAGGTTACGATCAGCTGACGACCACGATGACAAGTACATGGTGATATTCAATTGTGGCGTCGAGGCCGGCTCGTCGGTGGGGCACAAGCATTTGCAATGCATACCGCGGCCATTGTGCGCAAAGCATAGGAGAAAAGACTTCTTTCGGCTGCTGAGAAGCGATGGAGATGGGGGTGTTGAAAGGGTAAAGGGCACGCCGTTTGAGCATGCTGCTGTGAGACTTATTACAGACGATGGGAAGATCGCTGGCAGAGAATTGGAGGAGGCTTATGCCAAGTTGAGAGAATTGCTGGGCTTGCGAATCGAAGAGGGAAAAGTGCCGCCTCATAATGTGCTCCTAACGAAGTGGCACTTGCTCGTAATCCCAAGAAGGAAGGCATGGATCAATACTGATGGAGCCGATACTGTGATAGCCGGGAATGCGGCTGGCATGATCGGTTTGGTGTACACATGGAGCGAGGAGCAGTACAAAGCCTGGCAGGACTACGGACCAATGAAGGCATTGGGCGAGCTCGGTGTTGCAAAGGCGTGATGGGACGGAGCTTCTGAAACAGGATCTAAATTATGCGCTGCCCCATAGTCAAGATCCAAGTCGAATTCTGCGGAGTTGTCGAGCGTCACCGCGTGTATCGAGCACAACAGCAGACGAATACTTCTGGACGCATCACAGGGCGCGGCTGCTCCGATGGCTTCAGCCTTCCCGTCTTTGACCCAATGCTCGCGTAGGAACAATGAACTCGGGCTGCGGATCCTGCTTGAGAGATGGAGGCGTCGTGTCCCACGCCTTGAGAGCGAAACATCCAGTGGACCTGGTCAGGCGCTCTTGGTTCTGATTGTGAACTCCGTGCGATTTCGATAAGGCTGCTCGAATTTCTTTCACATCTCGCCAGTCTCAGTGGCTCAGAGTGTGTTCGTTTTGTGGAGTGCAGCCACAATCGAGATCAAGGCGCCCCATTGACCTATTTTTTGAAGCATCTGTCAGTCAAAGGATACATGGATTGCTCGCGTCTTGTCCGAGCAAGCAACGGCTCCATGAACAAGATGTATCTCCGAAGGGTCGGATGAGCACGGGCTGCTGCATCACGATCGGAGAAATTGCCGGACAAGCGCAACTTCGATCTTGTTGTCCTGATCCGTATCGAGTCTCTCGCTGACGCATCGCGCATGTCCGGTATGTGGAAGACTTTGCAGAGCGACTCAACATGAACACGCCAGAGATGACGCAGCCAAGTGCCGTAGTCAGACACGACATAGCTTGTACGCCTTCCTCATCAGACACTAGCTGCATCTCGTCGTCGTCCGTGTTATCCCACAAATTGGGCATATCACGAGTGTATTATTTTAGGCGTGGTTCGTGTCCAGTCGTAGAAGCTTCAGGCATCTAGCGAGGCAGAAGTTTC
Organism: Cercospora zeae-maydis; assembly: GCA_023512815.1. NCBI lineage: Eukaryota > Fungi > Ascomycota > Dothideomycetes > Mycosphaerellales > Mycosphaerellaceae > Cercospora > Cercospora zeae-maydis. The sequence goes on along the minus strand of JAKLWY010000001.1, from coordinate 3,541,322 downwards.
GCGCGGTCAAACATTGATCCGACACGACCAGGGAGGCACGACCAACACAAGTACGCTAACAACAAACATCGAATTCGAGGCGGCGAGCAAGGATGACCAACACCGCATTCAAGAGCCTCGAAGTCTTACGAGATACCATGTGCCAACAGCTGGAATGTATGTACAGGCGGCGGACACGGCGACTGCAATTGGAGCATCTCAAATGAACGGTGATCTCGCCACGCCATCCTCTCCGGCGCATCGTTGAGATCACCGCCATCTCGACCATGTGGTGGCTGACGTTGCTGGCGCATGGTGACCGCCATCCACGCATTTTTTTGTGTTACACAGCATACTTCGCCTGCGGCTAGACGCCCTGGACGCTGAGGTCAACACGAGCAACTCCGTCAGTGGCAAATTCGGCTCGTGCGGCCAGTCTGTCATGCGATGGGTAGCATGCATGACTCCAACGCGTGGGGACACCTGGAAATGACAGCTCAACTTGCTGTGCTCCTCTGTGCCTCAAGGATGATACCACCACTGGACATGATACGGGTCGCGCTGGGCAGCTGTGCAGGACAGATACAGGATCGCTGGACAGCCCTCGTTCAATTGCGGTCAATGTCCACAGTCAGAGTAATCTTAGCACGTTGAGTTGGACGGAAGACTGGTACTCGGACATTTTCACCCAGTGGGACGGATCGTCTCCCGACTGTGCAGAGGGAGGCGTCAAACAGGGGTATGCGTGCGGTACCAGTGTAGTGTCATTTGATGTCAACTTGGTCGCTGGAAATGCCTCCGCCAGGCTGGCTTGGTCAACGACATCACGAGGCGCACTATTTCCGTGCCTGCACATTTGGTAACACGCGTCGAGAGACTGTGAGAATACATGGTGGCGAGCATTTGCATGCTGGACATCGTCACTGCCCCATAGGGCTTGGAGTGCACCTGCGTGGAGCGGATTTGGCCGCGCCCTGCGCATCGGAACTTCGAAGAGGATCGTTTACTGCCCCTATCACGGATCGCAAATGATGATACGAGTTTCGTAAGCTCGGCGACATGCCCCAAGGGCATGCAGTCAGCATGCATATTCAACGAATCGCTCATGATGATGCTCGCCAAGACTCTTCACTCGATTCGATTTTTCAAAAATCAGTCACCAGTATCGCACACAGCTCGTTCACGACTTTCGAACCGGCAAGAAGGTCACAGTGGTCGGCTGCCTTGGGGCTGGGCTCGGCATTGCACAGGGGTTGGGGAGGCCGTGCCGCGAATGTATGGCACCCGCAGAGTCGAACAGTCCGAGTTTGAGATGCTCATATGCGAATCAGCGGTTCCAAGTGATGCCGCAGCATGGGCCGCAGGGTCAAGGCCATCGGAGGAGGCGTTCGAGGCACTCGAGGGCCACTTCCCACCCGCAGCGCGCTATCTCATGGTGGCATGATAGACATCGGGGGAGTGTCGGATCCGTGGTGGCGTCATGCAATCGTGCTTGGTTGTTGTCCATATGCAGGTGTGCCGCAAGGCTTCTGCACTGCATCTTCTACATGGCAGATGGGGCCGTGGGTTTGGAATTCAGTAAATATCCAGGGCTTCGTACACGATCGATCAAGTGGCTTGGTTGGCCGCGCCTCGGCGTGGACAGAGTGCGGCATGCTCTTGTTGACGCAGTGACCCAAAGCAGAAATGCCTCCGCCCCTCTTCCGTCGCTGAAAGCGGGAGACGAGCAGATGTCAAGGCAAGGTGATGGCATTGATGATGAGAATCATCCACTGTCACTGCTCCCTCCCTGGCTAGAGACGTGGCAGGGCGTAGTGTAGTGTCTTTCTCTTCACGTGGATTGCAGCACCAAAGTTTGCATGCCAGCACATGCATTCTCCGGCCATGCAAAATGCGATGCATCTGGTCGTGGTGGTTGACGTGGTCCCGAGTTGTGTACTGTACCACGGGGCCCACGGCGGCCACAGGCTGACCAGCGGGCTTGCTGGTCGATCTCGCCGCAGAAGAAGAAATCAACCAGCAGCAAGCAGTTTGCGGAGGGCCTCGTCACATTGTCGCAGCAAACGACGTGGGTTGTGTGTGAAGGCTACAGGGTTCCGGGCCAGAGGCATAATACAAAGGTACTGTAACTTAACTTAGTGCCTTCGCGTGGAGGTCGGCGGGGATCCACATATGGCCCCGCTGAAGCACTTGGCACCCAGTTAGAGTATTGTAGTGGCTTGCAGCTACTGCACGACATTCTTTGGTCGCATCACCAAAGCTGAGACGGCCTCTCTGTGTGTGTCTGTGTGTCTGGGTGTGTCTGTGTGTGTCTGCCTGTCTGTGTGTGTCTGCCTGTCTGTGTGTGTCTGCCTGTCTTCTGCCCGTGGTCGGTCATATCGTCGGCCCGCGGCCCGCGTGAGTGCACTGGCTCACTCACATTGACAAATACGCCATCATCCATCCTGCAACGCCCCCACCATTTTCTACAGCCCACAGTGTGAGCAGTGAGACTAGCCGCAGACAGACTTGCAATTTGGCCGCTCCATTCTCCATTCTGGTGCAATGATTGTCTCGCTTCGACACAGCTGCACACGCTGGTCAGACGTCTGCCGTCGGTGACAGGTCGTGAAGATACATTGACTTCGTGGATGGCCATGACCATGTCCTTCAAACGTCTGGTCGCTGCAATGGAGTCTAGTCTGCTGCACGTCACCCTTTCTGGATGCTGACAAGACGGACGGCAACAGGAGCAAAATGACCGAGGCGCGCGGGCTCGCCTCAGACGTGGAAATGCCTTCGAAGTTCAGGTATCGACGCCGATCGTAACAACCTCTTCCCACGTAAAGCAGCGCGGCTGGGCTGGTTGCCCTCTCCTCGCCTATCGTCAGAGTGGCCGGCCCCGTGCCGTCGTATGAACCAGGCCGGTGGTCGCGGGATGCAGGTACAGAACTGCTTCACAGGCAACGGTACTGAATGGCGAAGCGGATCCCTTGTGCAGAAGCGAAGCGAAGCGACAGCCATCGACGTCTGCTGCTGAGATCCTGTTATTTTCATTTTGCCGACGGCTCGTCGCAACCGTGGTCCCCCAAAGGTATGCATCAACCTGCTTGCACCCAGGCAAGCCGAAGATGCACCTCCGTTCCGCCCCTCCTGCTGTGACCTGGCACGTCAACCCATTGGCAGATCGAGCTGCGGACGGATCTTGTGCATACCTCGTCCCAGCTTCCTGTCTAGTATCTGAAAGATGCTCAGAGGCTCGTGCATGAATGCTGGACATGTTGCGGTGCAGGGTGCTAAACCGCCACACCTGCATCCGTACATTGCATCTGGGTACTGGCCCATTCCTGGATACAGAGATCCGGGCCCATTGCAGCGAGGCCGGGCATCCCCTTCCAACAGAGCGGGTGCTGTCCTCGAGCACTCCATATAGATATTCAAGCCGTTCCGTCGTTGACTTCCCCTTGGACATCACAACTGTTTCACTTCAAATTTCCCACGACCACGACGCTCTCGGGTTGTTTCGGCTACCTGCACACAGTGAGAGTCTATCACCGAACATCAACACATTGGTCCCGTCGACTCTCCGATCTCGATCGATCTTCATGCCTTCCATTGCCATGATGGAGCAACAGTTCGCCGGTGTGAAGCGCAACTACACACAGATGATGGACCACGTCGATGCCAATCTTGCTTTCGACGGGGTACCGGTTGCATACCATGAGATGTCGCGTGGAGGCTACTACACTCCTCCGCCGCCACCAGGTCCTCAGCATACCCTCTTCAGCAACCCGTTTCCATCGTCATCTCCTGATGTGGGATATGTCGAGGAAGGATACTTGCAAGCGAACCACATGTACAATTTCAACGGCAACCCCAATCGCTCAATGTCAGAAGGCTATATCCACACCGCTGGCGATTCCTTCGGAGGCTCTAGTAGCGTGTCATCGTCGTGCAATACATCACTGGGACCAGGGACGCCTGAAGCGCCAGCTTTTGGCCCCACCACGACAAAGTTTCCTGCTGTTCCCATCACACCCAGCCACGTGCAACCGAGACAAAAGGCCAAGCGGACGGCAACTGTGAGTTTCAACGGCAGCCCTCGCGCTCGCTCTCCACTGACCCGGACAGGCATGCGAGGAGTGCCGGAAACGCAAGCAAAAGTGCGATGGCGAGTCGCCCTGCCAATCATGTAAAGAGCAGAAACTCGAATGCAAATATCGAGAAGTGCAGCCCACCAAGTACGTTCATAGAGCCGCGTGCGTCGCCGTCGCTGTCATACTGACCCACGATCGCAGGAAGGACAACTCGGTAGAAAGACTGGTCAGCTTGGTTGAATCCTGCAGCAGGTCGATAGAAGCTCTCACTCAGCGGGTGGACCTGATGAGCACAACGATACAACAGATTGAAAAGCGTCTCACACGATGCTACCAGTGTTCTGGAACTGCCGACTTGGAGACTGGCAATTGCCAGACTTGCAAGAATAGCGCTCCTTGTAGGGTATGAGTGGTGAGTACCTCGCTCACGTCCGCAACACAGAAGGCTGTGGACTAACATCGCTATGGTGACAGTGTGATACCCTACATTTATTACATTCATACAAGATCAACCTCGTTCGTAAGACCACTCATGGGACTAATTTGGCTTGGAGCCCGGCGGAAAGTCGCACATGATACCACGGGAAGTCATTTTCATCTACACAGGCTCGCTGCTGGAAAAGACCAACGATGTATTTGTACTCGCACTCGAGGCATCCAGACCTCGGTCGTGATTGTTTGATGGCTGCTGGAGTTGGGATTTTGTTCTATGGCTGGTAGCTGTATTCAATGGTCAGCAGGAAACAGACAGGGCTGAATCCATCAAAGAAAGACGTTCAACACCCAAGATCATCCAGCCACATCACCCGAGCGTCCGATTGATCCTTCGAGCAACATGTCCTGCAGAAGTAGCTGCAACCTTCCCTGAAGAGTGTCAGACCAAGTCCCGGATGCCGTCTCCAATACCAGCGAGCGTAATTTTTTTTTGATGCAACGCCGCTTGTTACACTGCAGGATCATGCACAGAAGTACGAGCCTGCCAGTAAGAAGATCAAGAACGGAATTTTTGGTAGCACTGGCGACGCTACAACTTCTTAGCTCTGGCATGAGCGGCAAAACCCTCAGGCTTACAGGATGCCCGAATTGTACATAATAAGCTACACAACGACAAGGACAAGACAATCATATCAGCACTAGCCTATGTTGACATCCATGGGCGATATCGTCGCTATGAGGCCTTTGCTTTGTAATCTACATCTCACGTCGGTTCCAGGAACGTAGATAGGAACGTCGAACTAGGACAAGACCAGTAAGCACACGGAGCCTTCTTCGGCAACCGCGAATGCAAAGGACTAGCGAACGAATGACACGCATCAAAAGCAATGTACCCTTGGGCGATCTGCCGTCCTCTGGCGATGCCCTCATCGATTCGCGGCTCAGGTGCAGACACCCAGCCCCGTGCCGCTCGCTAGCACTCTGCTGCACACTGCGATTGCTATCCATGTACCCAAAGTTGTCAGACATTCTGCCACTGCGCAGTTCTTGGTCACGCAAAAGCTAAAGAATTCTACGCGCCACTGTCAATCAACTACAGTAACAAGGAATGGCGCCTGATCCAGTAGATGATCTTCCGGGTCCACTCTTTTAGGCTACCGCTCCAATTCAGCCCGCATCGACATTGCACCTGCCGGGACAAGCCTGATCGGACCAGTTTAATTGGTGGCCTCAGGCACACCCATTCGGTTCACCATGAGGTCTCTGAAGGCTTAATAAAGTGCCATTTAGAGTACAGAAATTCGAGGTCCCGTTGACCAAACGCCTTAGGATGGTCAGAATCAGAACATCCTCTTTTCTAAGCCCAGACTACGCTTCGATGGCGTTGAGAGCGATTTTAAAGGTCGGTGCCTGAGGCCGAGTGGTACGGTCAGGCTTGTCCCCGTGGGTGATTGTATGTTCCGCTTCATATGCCCTTTACTGTCGTGGTTCGGTCCCGAAGAGCTCATTTACCTGGATTTAGCCTAATGCTTCGAGAGCTGCAACTTTCTTGCTGGCTGCAGCAAGAATCGTACAAGTCGGGCAGGGAGCTGCTGCGTCGGGGGGAATGTGTTGCAATTTCGAAAGGGGAGTATTTCTCCGTGGCAAATGGACACATGAGCATGCTCACCCGATGCTACAACTGGCAGGACTGTTCCGTGTATGGCCCACAGTATGCGTCCGTCGGCGAGATTCGAAGACGTCGAACAGATGGAGAGTGCGAGAGCCCTGGGAAAGGCTGACGAGAGACCCTTTTGACTACTGTAGTGATCAGAATTCGCATGCCATATTTGATAGGACTTTTGATGGAAGATTTGATGGAAGATTTGATGGCGGGACAGCGCCCACCGCACCTTGACCCCCCTGTCACGACCTGCCTCTTCCGCAACAGAACGTCACAAACCATGGCCAAGGCGCTTCTTGTATGGATTCTCCTCCTCTTCGCTTCCTCGTCATTCCTCATCTCCCGCCTGCTCACGATCCTCAATCCCTCTCGCCCAAAGCCTCGTCGCCAGTCTCGCCGCGATGGCCATCAACCGACCCATCTCCTCATCGTGCTAGGTTCAGGTGGGCACACGGCTGAAATGCTAGCAATGCTGGAGCGGAGTCTGCACGAAGACGACTCTGCACCCAGACTGGACCTCGACGATTTCAGGCACAGAACATGGGTTGTTGGCGAAGGAGATGCGCTGTCCGCGGAGCGGGCAAGGGCGTTCGAGGAGAAGCTGGCAAGTCTGCACGAGCAACGAGTGGGTTACAAGGCGAGGTGGGAAGAGGGCGGCCGAGGGACATACGACGTTCAATGCGTTCCCAGAGCACGGCATATTCATCAAAGTCCACTGACGACGCCTCTCTCGTGTCTCCGATGCTTCTGCGCATGTGCAGCCGTTCTGTCCCAATACACGGGGGGCGTCGGACAGTTAGACTTTCCGGATCTCATCTTGGTGAACGGCCCCGCCACTGGAACCATCTTGGTCTTCGCGAGCCTGGTCTTGAGGTTCTTCGAAGTCTGGGGCTGCAACTGGAGAGGGAAGATGAGGACTGTTTACGTGGAAAGCTGGGCGAGGGTGAAGAAGCTGAGTCTATCAGGCCGCTTGCTTGAGCTCGTTGCCGACCGCTTTCTGGTACAATGGCCGCAGCTAGAGCGAGAAGGAGGGAGAGCAGAGTATATGGGCGTGCTTGTATGAACATGATTGTCCCGCCACTTCGCCGTTTGCCCCCCCTCAACTACACCGAATCTGCGCACCATGCTTCTCGCGGGTCCGCAGACGGCTGGCAAATCTCCAGACTTCGCGAAGAGCTTGCGAACTGCCATCATCGCTCCGATGTTCCGCGCACGAAGCGATCTTGCTTTGTCGCGCGTCTGCCTTTACAGCTCAGACTGGACCTCATCGTCCGGTGTTAAATTGTCTAGTAATCCTTCCGATGGAGCTTCTGATCATTCGTCTTCGATACCAGCAGCGCAGGTTGGTATGTCAGAATTTCGCACATCACTGGCCCACGGGACAACTCAAACTTGTCATCGCTGCCACCGGTCCAGGCTGTTGCTAGTCCAGCTGTCCATTCCATCTGCTTCGGTTTTGGCGCGGCAATTATGGTGCTTGCAAGTGTGCGTGCTCGACTGCAAATGTCTCATGCAGTCGAACGTTCACTGAATACCGCTGATGCCATTCTCATATTCGACACAAAAACAAAGCGCGTGGCCCATGCATTCCAAGATGACCATCAGGAAGCACATAGCTCTTTGGAAAGGAGAGGGGAAGAAGGAGAAACAACGACTTCTCAAATCTCGGCGAGCCGAGCCCGGGCGAAACACACATCCGTTTCTGCCGAAACCGGCCAATACTCGAAGGGCCGCGCCTCGGCTAGAGAGCCCAGATCTTTCAATCAAACGCGCTGCATCCAAAGCGCTATCCTATCCGAGCTACCTCCGGCATTGCTTTGCAGTCGAGCCGCAGCTGCTCGTGGGCTCCCTTGATGCTCATGACTAATATGACCCAGTTGCTGCAGCCCCCCGTCCAACATCTCGATTTGACAATCCGATTAAGGATGACCAATTACATTGATGCGATCCATTGATGCAAACGAGTCAGTGAGCGGGCAACAAGAATACCGGATAACCGATCCCAGCATACTGGTAGATTGTGCAGACCTCTCGGACTTGAATTCGGAACGCAAGGCTATATCTGGCAGTCTGCGAGTTCCCAGGTCATCCCACGCGCTCACGTTCTGCAGGCCCATGGGAGCTTTGACCAGGAATTCGTGACGGGCTCGCGTATTCCTGACGACTGGCTGCCACCAACACTCGGTATTACCATTTCTGGTGCAGCAGAGCTGAATTGGCCGACCAAGTATATTAGGCCGCCGATGCTACTCGTTGCGTCCTGGAAGAATAGCTGTGAATCGTTGACTGGAATCGTCGGAAGACATCACCTCAAGAGCTCAGGACTACCACGTGAACACAGTACGCCACTGGCTTCCTGCGGACTACAATTGAGTGACACACAACTGACTTAATCGCAGCATAATGTGCTACCTCAACCTCATCACCTGGTCCGCATGTGGACATTACACTGTAGTCAAGCAAAAGTGCACCGAAGCGCAGCGACAAGAACCCCCGTTCTTTTGTAAACCAGCACACGAGCCTATCTCTACAGATATTCCATCGAACGACGGTGTCTGTCCAGACTCGAATCGGCATTCGCCAGATTGCCAAGATCAGAGGATGCTGGCTTGGGCGCACGATCTGGGCGTTACAAGTACTAGCGAGAGAATTAAGTGTCCGATCTTATCTTTGACATGAGAACCGGGTGGCGGAGTGTGGATTTTGGGCGGGGCAGGCAGGTTGTGGAGCTCGGAGTGGAACCCTAGGGATATCTGGCGTTTCGAGTCTCATGAAGTGTCCTCGGGAGGGTTGGTCATGGACAAGACAAACGACGTGAACTTGTCAGTCTTCTGTCACTGAAGAGCGGAGCCATGGCTAGCCTCGAGCCCTGCCTCTACAGTATCAGCCCCACGCATCTGCACGGCATGGGTCTTCATGCAGGTTTGAATGCACATCATGTTGAAAGAACAGCCTCCTACGCCACTGCTGGGGTCATCATCCGGACTACTGTATTCCTGCACTCAGCATTGAGGAAGGGCATGCCGGGGGGCATGCATATCGCGTGGCGAGCAAACCGATGCACTGCTGGCGTTTTGTCCGTAAGCGACCGCGCTACATCCCGTGCTGAAGACAACCGCAAGTACAGCCGCAGGATTCGATCCAAGGCAGATAACGTGGCAGGCGACGTATTTCGTGGTGTATCCACTTGCCCACGAAAATTGGACAACGATCGATCACGTGGACAGAGGAAGCAAGCTCAATAATATGGACCTCCACAATCAGCACTACCTCCGGCGAGCTCTCATCGTAAATTGCACGCGAATGCCGCAGTACCGCGTCTGTGCTAAGTTGAGCTAGATCTTGCTCAGTCAAAAGAAGCGAATTGCGCCAATCGACAAGGTCGCACCAAAGCACATATCGGCTGCGCAATTCTTGTATGACTTGTTAAAAACATGATTTGTCATCCGAAGATCGATGCTTGTTTCCGCAGTTCCTCTATTGGAAATTCATTCGGTTCCATTCCGTCTGCAACAGCGTACATACCGTGGTGGCGAATTGCCTGCATGAACGCGTTTACCGCTTCTGACTTTCACCGTCTTTCAGTCCATCGACGCCCTTGCCCCATGCTCCCGCTCTCTTCCCCCACTTTCCCAGCCCCCAAGCATGTATCCAGCCGATTTTCCTTGCGGGCTCGAGTTTCGGCTTGAAAGGCCCGCCGTCATATTGTCTGAAGCTTTCCGGTGGTCGCGTGATATCCTCCGTGGAAGCTCCCATGCGGATCTCTGTATTACTGGTGAACCTTTTTGCACCAGCTGCAGGGTCGTATGCTTCGCGCTCCCAGCGGCGAATCTCCTTCGGCGTCGGTCGATGCCAGTCCGGTCCTTCTCTCTGCCACCATCTAGCCGAGCACATTTCCCATAGTCTGCTCTGGGCACGCTTGTATGCGAAGCGTTCATCTTCTCCCGTGAATGCTGATGTCTTCTGGAAATCTGGTCGCGCCGAGTACCGCACCTCATCGGGATCGATCGGCTTCCGCTCGAGCTCAGCATCGGTTTTGCCAAACGACCGACCGAATGGACTAGCTGATGCGCCACCAACTGCACCTCTCGAAATTGGTGTTCCATCTTCGAGAGCATCACTTCTCGCATCTGCTTCAAGAATACCGGCAAGTCGAGCATGCGTGTAATCGACTTCATTCTCCGGCTCGGCGTAGTTCGGAGTCTGCGTCAGTACATTGGGTCTGAATGGCGCGACGGCGTCTTGGTACACCTCGGAGAGCGTTTCCGAATAGACTGAGTCTCCACTGCCACCTTCTTCAGCTCGCTTCTTCTCCTCGGGGAAAAAGATGTCGTCGGGCCCTGCTGCCGCTGAGACGAAGAGCTTACACCGACATTCATACAGTGCGTCTAGCAGTGTGATGAAGCGACGCGCCTCATTCTTCATGAGCCAATTTAGGATTGGTACTTCGGTCAGAATCAGTGTGTGGTAGGCCGAAGCCAACGAGATGTAGTCGGCAGGACCGTATGTGCCTTTGCAAAGCTCATCAAAAGTCCACATAGTGACACCCTCGTGCGCCCGCGGGACCTTCACCTTTCGTCCATATACGATCATTGTGGCTGGAGCCCAAGCAGCTACTGATGTTCCATTCAAAGCCTGACCAATCGCAGCATCCGTGGCTGCTGTTGCGCCTTCTGCTGCAACGTCGAAATGCTTTGGCAATTGAACTGCGGCCGGCTCGACAGCGTCGATCTCGTCAACAAGAGAAGCTGATGAGATGTCCACCGAGCCATATCCAGAGTCCAGGCCATCGTCCCCTAGCAAGTCGATGTGCTTTAGGGGCGCGACACTGCCACTATCCAGTCGTCTAAAGTCTCTCGACCCTTCAACTTCCCAAACTTCGCATCTGGCTTTCAGCACGTCCAAGAACGCTGCGAATTCGTTGTGGCCTCCACGCCTTCCAGACAACTGCCGTCGCCTCCCAAGACCGAACTGCCACCCAAAACTCCCCTGCTGAGCTGGGGGCGCATAGTCGATGCCTGCAGCTTTCGCCAGTTCTTCAGGCATGCGATTACTAGTGGCGACCAAAACTCCTCCAAGCTGGAAAAAAGTGGTCATTAGATTGGTCAGAATTTTGCTTGCCACTCTATCTGGCATCTGAAATTCGTCCAAGAATAAGATGGGAGATTTTTGAATCATTTCCTTGGCAAGGTAGAGCAATGAGTGATCATCTTCGGCAAAGCCGAGCTGGGAGGGCAGACGCGATCTTTCCATTCTCATGCGATCAGAACGTAGTGCTTCTAGCTGGGCAAAGGTGTCTAGCATAAAGGTATTGAAGTGGGCGCGCCGCTTTTTCCGGGTCGGCAGACAGTCTGCAAACAGGTCCACCAGCATGGATTTGCCAGTCCCGACTTCGCCATGGAGCATGAGGCCTTTGGGCGAAGCCATCTGCAGTGCCGACTCATGAGACGTTAGCTTCCGAGTGAGCGCCAGAGAGTCTCTTCTCTCCTTGGCGGCGAAGAAGTCGCGCCAGATGCTTCGTTTCGCCGCGGTATACTCTTCTTGGCTGCACTCCTGCCGACGCTGCGAGTTCACGGCCCGAGATATCTGATCCAGTCGGTAGCTGTATTCCAGCTCCGGCTCGTAGTCTTTGAGTCGATCATACAATTTTGCCAAGTGAATCGCCAGTCGATGCTGGGCCTGGTCTCGCGTTAGTCCACCATTCTGCGGGAATGGCCTGCCGGCGGGTGCATACTGGGTCTGGAGCAATGGCACGAGTTGCGAGCAATGCCCGGTACTTGACCAAGGGATTCGTGATGGCGAGCCCGGTCGCCGTGCTGGCAGCCATTGGACTTCCACCTCATCAGCAACACGGCGCAATTGATATCGAACCCCGGTGATATGCACACACAGCAAGGCACACCGCCGAACCGAAGTTCGTGTTAAGGGAACATGTAGCCTGAGTCCTCGACCGAGACTCTCCAAGGTCATGACATCATTCGGGTTCTCTCGGTTTCCGCAGAGACACCACACACGACGCGACACGACGACGCGACAGTTCCGACCTCTGACCAATTGGTCCCAATGCAATCCTCGAGCGAAGACGGCGCGTGTCGAATGCTGACCAGCGCACCGCCAGTGCTTACTATACACCAAAGACCTCGATACGAGGCGTCATCCGCATCTCGCTGTGTGTGCATTAGTTCTATCCGACCCTCCGTGTCGCACTTCCACCCGTCCATTGAATCATGGGCGCCAGACTCTCTCAACCTCGTGGCCCAGATGGCACGACTGAGGCCTCGGTGCCCGTCAAGCCAGGAGCACCCCCGACTCCGCGGAATCCATTCCCACGACGTATCAATAGCAGGACCATCGTAGCTCCGGCAGCGGCTTTCACAATGGCGTGTCTGCTATTCATTTACGCCAAAACGAGCATCCGAGCAGCGAAAGCCAATGCTCAGCGACATCGAGACGCGGACACCGGTGGGGAAGGTCTGAGCTTGCTGGCAGAGCATCGCAGACGACATGGCAAGGCGGAGAGAGTGGAGGGCACTGGGGGCGGCGTGGTGGCTGAATTGGGCAGAGAAGTGCTAGGTGGGTCGAAGAAGAGCACACCTTCAACGGACAAGCCGAGTGGAGGTAGTGCGACAAGTGAAGAGGAGGAGAAGCTCAAGTCGCTGATGCGAAAAGGAAAGAAGGGCGACAATAGTTGAATGTCGTCTACATTGGACAAGGCGTGCAGCCGAAGCGTGTTGCACACAGCCGCATCATAGAACTCACTGTTTCAGTTGTTGATACCGACTGCCAAGTGAAATACCGGGACCTTGGCTGGCGGTGGTGCGGGGATACAGACAACAGCCACGCCATGGAAGTCCAGCATGCGGACTCGGACTCAGTACGCAGGCGAGCTTTCGCAGAATCGAAGAGAGTCGGAACGATCAGTACCCTGTGGATCGCCACGCATTCGCTATGGAGTGTCCACAGCCTTGTAATGATATCGTGAAGATATTTGGCACTGTTGGTCACGACCACTCACTGGGGCTTCCACATTTTCCAGCGTGACAGTTTTGCTCATCAATTTCAGATTTCAAATTCAGCTATACCGTCTATCCACCTGCCCACAGGAATGGGTAAAACATCTCCTCAAGGCTCGCGTCATCGATCACCCCGACTCTTTGAGGGCTCGCGTTCAACAGCGTCTCCACAAGCTCTTGTCCTGCCGCAACTCTTCTATCAGGGGCGAATTCTTCCTTCAGCACCGACAGTATCTCAATGGTTTCTGTGCTGGTGCACTCGGTCGACGCTGGCGGAAGAGATGACACGTTTTCAACAATCGCCGGTCGCCCTCCAAACAACCACTTCTCGAATGCCCACCCCATCTCCACGAATCCGTCGTCCTCCCACGACATCTCGCCACAAGGTCCTCGTATTGCGGTACAAATGGCGTGCGCGAGCTCATGCAATAGCACAACGGCAAGCATGAACCATCGTCTCAAAAGAGTGTGTGGCATCAATTCAAGGTCATCCAATGCATCGAGCAGGCGCTTGTGCAGTATAATCCGTGCGTGACCTGCACTATGAAGATCATAGTTTTCTATTCCAGTCGAGAGTGTATAAGCGAAAACAGTTGCCGGTTCGAGTTGCCCGAATTCCAGAGCGATGGTTGTGAGCGAGTGCAAGTGAGCTTTGGTCGTATTGTGGTCGGTGAGGGGGAGCTGGCAATGGTTGTGTGGCGGCATGCGACTGAAGACCACATGGCCGGAGTGGAGATCTGTGACTCCTTCGTTGGCGAGTAGTGAATGCCAGAATACCATCGCCCGATCGGACTCGAGCAATTGGGAAGCCAGGACTATGGCCGGGAGTATTCGTACAAAGTCTGTGCGCGCGATGTTGACCCAGCGGGAGAACGCGAGCAGAGGTGAGATGTAGGCGTGGGTGCTGCCGCGGATGAGTCTGCTGATTCCTGGATTTGTGTTTGGGGAGACGAGTTGCCAATGCAGCATTTCCAGATCCGTTCTATCGACCCTGGATTCGCTCGTTCCGGATTGTTCTGGCGTATCGTCTGCAAAGCTAGCAATTGGCGACTTCTTATCGATGCGCAGTAAGCCCAAAAGTTTTTCCACCTCGGAGACATCGACGGAGAGGTCCTCCATCGTATCAGTCCATCTGCTGGTCCTGAGCAATTTCGTGGTTTCGAGAATGTCGCTGGTCTTTTTCTGTGAGCCGAGACTGGAGGCAGCCATTGCAGTGCAGTGTCCTGGAAAGCTGCTGGGCATAATTATAGTACAGATGGAGGTGGCCTCGAGTGGATAGTGGCGCAGAATTTGAGGACGCTCGTTCACCTTTTTGAGTACAAGTATAGATGCCCTGAGGCCGCTCGTCTCGTGGCGAGACTTCCACATGGATAGCCAGCCATTCCGGAGTTCACAATTTCTTCATCCTGGAACAGAAATCGGGACATCGACATGTCTTGAGTATGTCTGCGTCCATGGATGAGTCTGCTGGCTTTCTTGTTGGCCTCGTCATCGGCTCTCGCACGTTCAGACCTTGTAGACTATGGAATATAAGTGAATGGGAGTGACAGTCTCATAGTTGTCGGTAAGAAAGACTACCCGGAGATATAAGGGTTTTCAGTCTTCATCCTTTGTCCTGTAGAAGAGGCCCAGGCCCTTCTTTGTGGACAAGGAACAGAATCAGTTGCTCATGGATACGAGAAAGAGCACCAAGTTTCGGGTGAATGTGTGAAGTGATTAGAAGTTGTAGGCCGAAAGCAAATATTCAGTGATATTGATACACGTCATCTACTTTCCCTCCATACACGTACCGCTGCAATGCTTCTCCTGCGACTCGCATTTGCTGAAGAGAGTGCCCCCCCCCAGAACACGGCTTCCTTTCGCGGAAGACTTCGTTCACGTGTTCGCCGCGCCTGCCTTTGTCGTCGAAAGAAGATCTGCAAATTCCACAGCTCTCGGCCGCGATAACTAAAGGACTCCGGGGACACATAGAGTCTTCACTAAGAGCTCACTTTCTCCCATACCTGACTCATCGTAAGTTGAGCCCCCAGCAAGTTGGTACTGCCCCAAGACTGGCGGTAGAAAGACAGCTGGTCAATGCGCCGAGCTCCCTGGCAAAGCAGCATCCGGCGCCAACTCTCTTCGCGTCCATGTTTGATGTAGCGATCTGGAACTCTAAATCGCGCTGTTGTTCCTGCTTCTGATGGATGGTGGACGGTCAAATGAAGCAATAGAGGATTCCAGCGGATGCTTGTCTTGGAAGGGTCGTAATGGGTCACTCTGGCATTGAAGAACAATTTCTCCTGAAGTGCTGAACAGCGATTGATGACGTGGTTCCAGGTCTTGCTGGTTCGTTGCAGACGGAGTGTCATCGCGTTGTCTGTCTGCAGCAGGATATGCTCAATCAACTCGTATGTGCCGAAGACAACGGTAGCCGCAGTATGATCGGCCTTCGGGGCGTCCACATCGATTGCATTGCCACAACGCTTGGCTTCAGCGGTAATGTTTTTCTGTTCACTGCTTATCTCGGTCGTTTGTCTGGTGGATTGAATCAAAACTAGTTGATTGACAAGAGAACTAGGAAACGTTCATACCGCAAGGCATCGTACTCTGTACCGCACGTGCGACACCATGAAGATCCGTCTTTGGGAAGAAGCCGCCACGATCGCTAAGATCAGGAAACTGATGTTTCTCGGAAGATATGCTTGATGCTATTCCAGGGGAAATCGCGAAACACAAACACAGAATATGAGGAACGCACTCTGGAGCAGCCTGCCGCGTGGACAGAGGTTGTTGATGGTGCAGTGGCATTTCGGTATTGAGATCCAGAGGTGGATCTCCTTGTGTGACTGTTGAAGTCAATAATTTTGTGTCAAAGACTAATGTTTGGCAGATGAATGGGTCAGGCATCCGTTGAGATGTTCTGACATGGTTGCAAATATTCGCTGCAAAGTAAAAGTAGGCCAATTCTCTTCTCCCGTGAGCGGTCATGTGAAAAAAGGGAGCGGAGGTGGGCTTGATGCATGTGCAGATTCAGTCTTCATGTGTAAGCACAGCATCATGCTGCCATCTGAGGCCAGGTCACGGCTGCTGTCCGCCGGACTGTCATATGAGAGGTTCGTTGCCATGTGACATTGATGCCCGTGTGGTAAATGTTCACATGCAAATCCAAGCGAGTTCAAGGACATCCGTAAGGACAAGATTGCTCGCGAATTTGGGTTATGTCCGTCCGCAATGCATCGGAACACAGGTGACTGGCATCTTGAATGCTAGCATGAATTAAGTTGCGTCATTTCAGGCTATGATCATTCCTGGGTCCTCATCAGCTTCGTGTCTATGCAAAACAACCTTTACTCTGTACACTCTGTTCCAAGACTATGCCAGCACGGCCAAGAGAACAACAGCCAAGACAATAGCAAGGATAATCAGCAAACAACACGCCTTTCCCCTTGCGCTCTTCTGATGTCTCGCCGCCGTCCTCAATTGCTGGTCCGCATTTCTCGTGTCATCTCTGGTTTGCGTCACATTCTCCGAGATAATATCCAATTGTCCGCCTTGATCGTGTATCATGGTCGCCACATCTCGGAACAGCTCGTTCAATTCGGAGACGCTGCTTTCAATATTCCTGATTTCCGACTCCCGCTCAATGATCAGACTTTCTTGAAAGTCGACTTCGTTTTGATCCGCCAGCCGCAGTTGTTCCTGCTGTTGCAATTGTTGTTGTCGTCCGTTTAAATGCGTTCCTCCGGGCGACGTAGTGCCTTCCGAGTCCAGGGCGGCTTTGGCTGCGTTTTGTGATGCGCGCTGCTTCTCAAGCGCGCTTCGCTGAAGGCCTTGAAATTCTTCGAGAGACGCGCGGAACTCTGTGGCAAGTTTCCCTGCAGTGTACTTTTGGGTGGGACCTAGGTCGTGCCAGTTTTGGACCTTCTTCAAGCCTTCGCCGACCTCTTTGAAAGCATCTTGTGTTTCGGAGAGCAGGTCTTGCAACCGCTCGCGCACGCGATCGGTCTCTCGTCTTGTGCCGAGGAGTGCGATCTGGCTGCTGAGGCGGGAGATGTTGGATGTCAGGGAGAAGAGCTTGTTAGAGAGCTGGTTGGTGTAGCGCTGGAATTCCGGGTCGTCAGCGTATTGTGGGTCGTCGTTGCGGCGCCATGTCGTCGGCTGGGATTCGAGATTGGACGAGTCGTTGAAGGACATGGCGGCGGCGGTCGGGGAGGAACACGATGTCGCCGTCGCAGGGTGTATATAGCGTCGTACCTCACGTACGGAGATGCCTGGTGGACGGAGAGCGCATGTGACGTGCCTGCCGACTGGGGAAGCTTGTCGATGTTTGAAAGCACGTGCCATCGCGCGGGTTTCGTCTCTCTGCACAGCAACAGCAACCAGCCGGGCCAGCATTCACTCACAAAATCTTGTTCGTTGACAACGACATTGCAGCTGCCTGGCGCGCACGACCTCGCCGTCGCCCCTCATTCCCGCCGCATCCACGATGATCTGAACGCGCTCCTCCTCGCGCCCACACTTCGCAATGGCAATAACACTCACTCTGACCATGGCCGACAAAGGCCGCGGCGACCTCTTCGCTGCACCGCCCGCGCCCATTGTCCAGACTGGACGCGTCAAAGCGTACAAGGACTTCCTCACCCCCGCCTTCCACCGCCGATTCTGTTCCGCCGCCGGGCTGGCGCTTCTTGTCTGCCTCGCCGACTCGTGGTGGCTGTCCAACTCGAGACACTTCTTCTGGTCATGGTTCCCTCTCGGACCCGCTGGCTTTCGCGCCACGCTGCTCTTCATTCCATGCCTGATGGTCTTCATTGTGCGTCTGGCAAACATGCACCTTGGTGCTCGGACCAGCACGAGCTCTGCTGAAGCTGTCTACGCCATGCTGGGCGCAAAGGGCTGGGCCAACACCCTCACCATCGCCTTCTGGCACTGGGCGAGCGCTTTTTTCTTCGGCGAAATCTACATTTGGACGCGGTCGAGTGATGCAGAACTGAACCTGGTGGACGTTGGCCAAGCCCATGAGCGTCCGCAACTGAACGAGAATCCCATTGCGTTGCGCTGTCTTTTTGTTAGTCTGGCCCTTGCCCAGTCCATCCTCCACATATGGCGTGACTACGATCAGGTGCGCATAGGCGACGATACCACGCAGCAACTCTACGACGTTGCTACGTTGAAGGAAGTACTGGGTCCGAACGCGAAGTGGCTACCAGCAGCACTGCTGGAAATGCTCGCCCGAACCAGGACCATAGTGTCGAGATCTTTCAATCTCACTGTTGTCGCCGTATGCATTCTCCCCATTCCACTTTACTACGGCTTGCTACGACGGATTGCCTGGAGCCTCACGTTCAGCTTCGCTCGAATTTTCTATTCGCAACTGCAAGCCGACGACAGACCGACTGGCCTAGTCCACCTTGGACGTTTCACTAGACAGGCCTCCTTCTCCTCCTTTATGCTGGTGTCCCTGTGGGAAGTCTCCAACGCGGCCTTCGATATCTTCACCGCCCAACCACCTCTGAGGAAAGGTCAAGCATTGACTAGTGAAATCAAGGATGCGAGAGGCATTGTGCTTCATAAGAGCAAGGATCCCAATGGCAGTCTGTTGACAGGTCTGAAGAGCAAGAGGGAAACGAACAAGAGTTTTGCATTGTGGGAGCTGTATCTCATCACAACACAATTCGAGAATCGAAGAAAGACTATATACACTGAAGTCGATCGAGTGGGTGGCAGCACTTGGTTGCAAGTTTGCAGCCTCTGTTTGGGCGAGATCACGGCAGTGCAGCAACGTATTGAGGAGGCAAACGCACCAGTGGAATATAAGAAGAAACTGCAGGCGGACACGATCCACGAATTGCAACCACCAGTCATGCCAAGGCTCGAAGTTGACACTGCGATGAAGCGGATTGCAGACCGCCAGGTGATTGAAGATGGCATGCTCGAAACCAGACCGAAGCCGGACTTTTACAACACGGTCGGCAACCTCGCACGTTCCATTGGGCAACAGCCAGGTGCTCAGAATCCCATCCTCCCACGAGCTCAAAGAGCCATCGAATGGAGCCGGGATCAGGTCGTGCCTCAGGAGTATCAAGAGCGCCTTCGACCCCAGCAGCTCGAAAGGCAAGCCAGTGGTAAGCTGGTTGAGCTACTAAAGACACCCGTGGGCATTCCCTTTCGCCAAACGTTCGCCAGAAGGGTCAATGCCCTCATCTTCGGAGCTCCTGTCAGCCAGCAAACAAACATAACGCACGCTGCAAAGTCCTTGAGTCGCCTGGCTGTGCTGTCCTTGAAAGACGACGATTTTGGACTGGCACAAAGAGACATCGCGGCCATTATTCGCACATTCACTTCCGCCATCATATCAATAGAAAAAAGCGTCAAGGAATTGGGACCTCACTGGACAGACGTGGAGTTTCTAGATTCAAGAGATCGGAATGTCAGAGAAGTCGATGACCTCCTCGATGTGCTCAAGATGGGACTGGAGGAAATCCTGCTGGCTTTTGGCGAGTATGCTGATACACTCCAACTCAGCAGGAAAGAGGTGCGTGAGGCGCGGGAGGCGAGTACGCGAGCTTCTAAGCAGCCTATTCCTGAGACGGAGCAAGTGCGAATATCACGAGAGCTCCCGGGACCGCATGAACAACAGCCACCTCGCGAGCAGAGAAGAGCAGAACAGCGACCTGCGATGAGAGAACGGCGGCGACTGCAGCAGCGGTGATTCGTGTCAATCGCTTTGTCTCGCATCTCCGGAGCGCGAAGGTTACGTATGATGATGCCAATGAATGTACTTTTGCGAAATCCATTCTGGCACGAGGAGAATGAAGGTTATACGATACCTGCAGTGGAGATGCTTGTTCTCGACCGACCGATAGACTACATGCGAACGTCACAACCCTGCGATTCTCCTCGAGAGCGATTGGCCCGCAAATTTTCACCCATATCCCAGCACTCTTCTTCCACCTCGCCAATCCCAACAACCCTCCACCAGCTAGCAACGCCGCGCCCGCGAACACCGCCAACGCGGTATACCCCCTCTCAACCAGCCCTCCTGCAACTGGTGGCCCAAAAAGGCCCGTGAAACTCACACTTGCCAACGTCAAGCCCACCGCTGTTCCCCTCAACTCCGCTTTCTCCGTCGTCAATAACGTTGCACATGCCAGTTGTAAACTCAAAATGGCCCCAGAAGTGAACCCATACGCGATTTTCCAGACCACAATTCCCGCAGAACTGGTCGCTGTTGTCCAACAAAAAGTCACCACCGCGGACAAGATTGTAGAGGAGGCCAGCATATTGAAATGTCCGACGTAGTGATCTGCGAGGAACCCCGGGATGACTCGACCGCACATGGAAGCAGCGTTGAGGATGGAGACGAGGTGGAACGCGAAGTTCTCGGGCTTGCCGAGAGAACTGGTGGCGTAGACGGAAATGTAGTATAATGGGGCGAAGAAGCCGAAGTAGGCGATCGCGAGGCCGACGCAGAGAAAGATGAAAGGGCATTGTTTCAGTGGTGTGAGGTCCTTGGCTTTTAGGGTCCTATTGGCTGCGTTCTTCTCCTGCTGAGCGCCAGCCTCGACAAAACCAGAGCTGTGGTGCGATATAGGCTTGCGTACGGTGAGCAGAACTATCGTCAGGAGCGGTAGCATTGTGAAGCCGACGATTCGCATGGACCAGCCGAATGAGATGTGCTCCTTGTTGAGCATTTGGTCCAAGGCGATGGGCCAAATAATACCACCCAAACTGGACCCGGCGATTGATAGTCCTTGTGCAAGACCCTGGTTGCATTCGAAGAACAGTGGCACAACAGTCGATGTAGGGATTGCGATGAAAGACATTCCGATGCCGAGGAGGACAGCTTGTCCGAGAAAGAATTGGTAGTACTCCCGACAGAGCGAGATCATGAAGATAGCCGTGACTTCAAGGGTCGCTCCGAGAAGGATGGGAATCGTCGGTCCGTATCGATCTGCGAGGATGCCTGCGGGAACTGCGCATGCGAACAGCATGAAATTTGCGAATGAACCGATCCATGAGATTTGGAAGTTGGTGTATGTCGAGAGGTAATGAGCTGTGTAGTACTGTTCTACATTAGCTGCGCCTCCGAGGGGCTACTCAAGGGGCAGATAGGTGACGGCCGCTGGAGTAATACGGTGGCGAATAGAGAGCACGCATACCTGCTGGAAGACGCCGTATGCATTTATGAAGCCTACAGTGATGAAATAAGCCAACGCGCTGCCGCACAGCGCAGCGACCGAGCGCCAACTACCATCTCGTTAGCTTGCCCTCACATTGACTCACTGAAGTGATCGCACCTGATTTCTGACTTGCAACCATCTAACAGTACTGCACTGTTGTGCCGAGTTGCGTCGACGCTGTTCGCCATCGTGGTATTCTTGACTGCTAAACTGCTTTGTTCGATGTCCTTGGTGGATATATGGGAGGATCGACATACACGGGCAATCATGAAATATTGTTTGCTGAACAAGACGTTGCATGCTTCATTTAATCAGTAGTGCGGAGATCGCTGTCTTCAATGCTTCGGAGTCTCCATGGAGGGATTCATGACGTGGGCGAGAAGGATTCGTGGTTGCCCAATAGCATGCCGGCAAGATCCACCTTCAACAGAATCGAATGCCAGTGCGACGCCTGCATTCTCATTGTGGGCTTGTGATATGCCCGCCATGACTCATATTGGCTGCATATCGAGGTCCGACAGTATGGCGTCCCAGGTCTGAGCGTCGAGGGTCGGACCAACGTTCATGAAGTCTTGCCACATGCTGTCAAAGTCGATATCACTAGATTCCACGCTTCGACCCGGCGTGCCAGCGTCAATTGCACCACTAGCAACTGGCTCAGTTTCGCTGATACCTTTCCGGTGCTGTGCTGAGGTCGCCAGGACCACGTTGTGCTTCCCGAGTATGTTCAGCAGAGATTCGTGAAACCGTCGACTCATGGTTGAGGACTCTTTCGAGTCTCCCATGACTTGAAGACTTCTGCGCACTTCGGCGACTGTTGCGGCATTCGTTTCGTCCCTGTTGATGCATAGGTCCATGACTAGCACGATAGTTGCAAAGAAAAGGTGCTGGAGATTTTTCAGATATTGCACTTCGCTGCGTCTGTGATGCAAGACATGCCTGTATTAGGCCACCAAGTCGTAGCTAGTACGCAACGAGAGACTGCTCATCCTTGATAGCGTGTCGACGAGCTTCAAATACGTTGCGTGCCGCCTGTAGACCGACAACCCGGGATGATGCAAACCATGGATGCGTTTTCACCCTAACAAGAAACGGCATGTGCAGCTTTGCAGCGTCTCGTATTGAGCACCAAGTTTATCAGGAATCGCTGAGCATCCATTGCCCGAGCAGCTTCTTCTCCGTACATTTCCATAAGCTGCGCCAACGAAGTGTCCATGCGCATGAACAGTGGGAGCTCTCGTGCCTGGGTTTCAAATTTCATGTCGAGAGCAATCACAGTCTGCGGATCGATATTGCCGGGGTCAGTAGACTGAATCGTGACCCACAGGCTGTCCGCAATCTTGCGGCAGGTAGTCGCGAGCCTGATTCTCTGAAGATAGTAAGACATCAATTCGAGCACGGCGACTGCCTATCGCACTTGCATCGAATTTATCAGAAAGCAGAGAGTGGGCGAGGCTGGCGGACGGGGAGTTACTTCAGCTTCTTGATGCGACACAGCTGACATGACACGGGATCTTGCCGTGGCCGATCGTGAGAGTCCGCGTTGGAGGCATTGTCAGATCTCGCCGCAAACGATTCTGGTCCATTGTTGTGTGGTAGTGTTGGCAACCGTGCGGCGTGTTTTGACCCGTGGCACCACTTTTACTCCGGACGTGGGCTTTGGACCTGACAGAGGAAACTGTAACGAAGCCAGTGGGGTTGAAATTGAGAGTGCTGCAGGAGGCTGCAGTTCAGGTCATTGCAACGATCAGTCCCGCTCTAAAGCCATTCATTGCTTGTAGAAGCTGTATGCTGAAGATCTACACTGTATTCGGAAAACAATTCCATTCATTCATAGTGCGATTTCTCTGCTAAACCGCAGGGAGCCCAGAGCTTGTGCAAAAGGTGCTCGAGGAACGGACACACATGGTGTTCGTGCGGATCTGAGAGTACCGGCAGGCGGATCATGTTTATGTGAACCAAAAGCTGCGTTGCCCATCATTGAGACAAACATGGCGTCTTCGGATATAGTATAACAAGGAGTGAGATTTTCGAGCATATTTCATTGACCAGAAGTTCTGATCGGCTCATGAATCTGATTCGAGTGAGACATGGGGCTCGCACGACGCGGCCGTGTTCTGTCTCGCCTGGAGGTTCAAATGCCGTTCCCAGCGGCCGTGTATGCTCCGCCCCTGAGGTGCGCTGTCGAGAGGCGATGAACATGTGTTTGGAGCAAGTCGTGAATGCAGTCTTGGCGACTGCAAGCGTAAGGTTGACAGGTGTTGAAATCGTGGTTCTCGCAGCAGCGGCAGGGAAGGACCTTCTCGAACAGGTGGAGAAGCCCGCGCGTGCAGACAAGAGCTAGCAAGAGGTCGTTGGTGAATATCAGACGGTCATATGTTGTAATTGACTGGACTCCTGCACGGAGTGCGCAAACGCACCAATTTCCATCCGCGCCGAGGTGATCAGACGTGCTCAATTGAGGTGCAGCAAGTCTTCAAGCAGGTCTAACGTTGCGCTCCTTGGTCACATTACCGCCAGCACTCCGGATATCCGACCACGATCAACATGGCCAATGACACCACATGAAGATGCAAAAACACCACGGGGCGGTCGATGTCCCGGCGTGTGTCAATGCCCTCGCGGGCGCTGTGCTCAACAGCTTCTGCACGCTGGAAAAGAAGTCCGCACTCTGAAATGCCCAGCGCCGGTGCAGGGCGCGCAGAACTGCGAGGTAGTGCAAAGAGCAGACCTCAGGCAGCGGAGGCTCTGCGGGATCGGTGTTGCTGCGGGAAGTTTAGTGAGTGACGTTTATAAGCCAGAAAGGCTGCCTGGTCTCTCACTCAGTAACCAGAGCTCCGTTGAGTCGATGGCGACACCCACAACATGAAATGCACAGCGACTGCTTAGGACAAAGTTCTACCGCCATGAAATCCTTGCATGATTGTTATCCCGAGGCGGCATAGACCAGCATACTCGAAGTCCGGGTTGCGCGTGTTACTGTTTTGCTTTTTTGTCGCAAGGTTCGGGGTTCGAATTCGACTGTGGGCGTCGGCAAACATCCGACCAATTTGGATTCCATTTTGCTCCACGTTCGCATCGCACGTCCGCCCGATGTACAACATCAGCTCTGGTCCTCTTTGCGCCAGCGCTGCGATTTGCTTCTTGCAATGATGCATTTTACAAACATGAGCTTCACGAATATCTGTTTGTCCACGGATTTTGGCCATGCAAGTAGTCCAGGAGTACGATCAATCTGAGGCCCCCAAAAGGCTACTAACGGGATAATTAGTAGACTTATGCGCGTCAAGGTAACTCGGTGGTCGACAGAGATCCTCTGCGCCGGTCAGCGACACGAAGGAGTGCGATTGAAGCTCAGCGGGCTCAAAACCTCGATGCAGCGCGGAAATTGAGCGCAACGTGCAGACCTCTTGCGGTTAAAGGCTGCCTCGCCAGTACAGCAGTGTAATCCCACAAATACTCCTGCGTGTAGCATGTTGTGTCGAATGCAGGTACGCCTCAGCAATTCGTGCCAGCCGATTGCGTTCTAATGATCGCTGGCACTTTGTGCCTCCACCTCTTGCACTGGCATCGGAGACCCAGGCCGGCCGATTTTCAGCTTGCGTTCAACATGGGCCGGTAGGACGACCTCGACTTGCTGAGCGCCTTGCAGCTTCTATGGCCAATTTCTGAACAATCTCTTCCTGTTCGTTCGCGTCCACACTATCGACAGCCGATTCTCGGGCTCTCCGATGAGCTCCTCTGCGTGAAGCCCAAGCACAAGGCCAGCTGGCATTGCATGCCCGATAGAGAGATCACAGAATGCTTCTCGGGATGAGCAAGTGCGCATTCGCCTGGATCCAAGCACTTCATCGTGGCAGTCGTGCTCATGGTGAAAATGAAGGTGAAGGCGAATATGAAGTGAAGCGGGCAACGGGTGAAGTGGCTGCATGCGTCGTGCGCTAGCGTCTTGGCGTGACCCTTAGTGGGGCGTGGGATCCAGGATCGCCTTCTGGAATATCCGAGTCTCAAGCATCACTCTCTGCGCTTCACCGTCCTCTCCGCTGCGAACGAAACGTCCAGCGCCATCGAAATGTCGTCTTCAGTCACTACCGCAACCGTATCAAAGTCGCAATTGACATCCCGAAAACGCAGTCGAGCCGAGAAAGAGCGAGCATCCGCCCCATCCGCTCAAGAGGCCCACGATGACTTCTTTTGGACGTATACAGAAGAGCCGCACAGGACTAGGAGGCAGGCAATAATCAAGGCGCACCCGGAGGTGTGTAGAACACAATGCATTTACCAGCACTCACGCTGACGAAGGAAAGGTTCTGAAGCTGTGCGGACCGGAGCCCTTGACCATTCCCCTTGTGCTCGCGGTGGTCAGTCTTCAGATCGCCTGTGCGTACGCGCTCAGAGACAGCCCGGTGCTCTCATGGCCGTTTCTGCTCACCGCGTACGTGATCGGCGCGACGGCCAACCAGAATCTGTTTCTTGCCATTCACGAAATTTCGCACAACCTGGCCTTCAAGTCTCCGCTGGCCAACAGGCTCTTTGCCATTGTTGCGAATTTGCCGATTGGCATCCCGTATTCAGCCTCCTTCAGGCCATACCACCTGACCCACCATAAGTCGCTCGGTGTTGATGGACTGGACACGGACCTGCCTACAGCGCTAGAGGCCTGGTTCCTGGACTCTGTTGCCGGCAAGGCATTCTTTGCGACGTTTCAAATACTCTTTTATGCGCTCCGGCCCATGATGGTGTACAAACTACCACTGACGAGGATACATGCACTGAACATATTCGCGCAGCTGGGGTTCGACTATCTGATCGTGCAGCATTTTGGCGGGAAAGCCTTGGGATACTTCATCATGAGCTCGTTCCTGGCAGGTTCCCTGCATCCGTGTGCAGGACATTTTATTGCGGAGCACTATGTGTTCTCGCAACATCAGAGATCGCAAGAAACAAAGTCTTCGGAGGCCGCAAAGCTGGCGCCGCCTCCAGCAGAGACATATTCGTACTACGGCATCCTGAACTTGGTGACTTACAACGTTGGTCTGCACAACGAACACCATGATTTCCCTGCCATTCCCTGGACACGATTGTGGAAACTCAACGAGATTGCCAACGAGTTTTACTCGGATTTGCCTTGTCACTACAGCTGGTCTGGAGTGATTTGGCAGTTTATCATGGACAAGGAAGTCGGACTGTGGTGCAGAGTGAAGAGGAAAGAGGGTGGTCGCAAGGTCGGTGGCGCAGAGATGCCAGACGAGGGCCACAGACTTCCTGTAGGAATTACACGATAGACGGCATTACACGCGCCGAGCAGGAGTGCGGTACATAATTCCCGACAAACAGACCTGCGCGTTGCACGGGTATGTGAAGCATGGAAACGGCAGCCGCCTGAACGAAGATCAGCTGAGCTGCAGCCCACTTCGGAGCTGCGAGCTCGGTCGGCACTTGACTCAACCTTCACAAATGCTGCTTTTGCACAAAGACAACGCCCGTCCGTATGACTGGCACGATGCGAATAGTGCCCATCACAGCAAATATGCCCGACGCACGCGGCGGTGATGCCGCGTCGGCGGTCCCACAGGCGCCGATAATCATGCTCCGGTCTGACGCGAAGACTCGAGTGGCGCAGGTGTCATCAACACCCTCACGCCTCTTACAACTTCCAGCGGAATTGAGAAACCGGATCTATCGGCTAGTTTTGCACACGGCAGGCGACGAAGATCGCATAATAGTCACTGATTTCGGTCACGACCGGCCCGCGCTGCTGCAGACGTAAGACCTGCCTTCACTACGCACCCATTCATGGAAGCTCGAACATGACGCTGACCGTCTTTCAATAGCTGTCAGAAGATTCGGAATGAAGCGCTCAAGATATACTATTACGAGAATTCCTTTCGCATTGACATGAACTCCTACGACTCCACTCTGTTGGCCAAGTTTACGCAGAAACTTCGAGATTTAGGTTTGGAGACCCATAGCGCCAAGCCAGCAAAAGAATATGTCGAATGCTATCTACGTTACGGCGACCGCGAACCAAACTGGGCCAATCTACTGCAGTGGATGAAGTTTGTCCATGGCGGACTCGTGCCTCCTCGGAAGCTCACGCCTGCTGAAAGATGGGCTTCCGGGCGCCATAGCACAGTGAGGATCGTGATTTCGAGTATGAATAACATGGTAAGGTGCCTTGCCGATCGGCCGTGGGAGGAAGTAAAGAAATTGCTCGAGGACCAGAGAGTTGTGCTCGCTACTACGAATGCGAGGTGGATGGATGGCTGAGTTGGACACTGTAACGTCGGAGCACAAATGGGTCGAGCCGAGAAGCCGCTGCGCTCAAGATACGATTGCATGCGTGAGATAGCTTACGTTTCCATGCTAGCATGGGCATGGGCAGCTCCTTCTCGGGTCATTCGCGAGCCAGTTGAAACGATACGAGGGAGAAGGACAAGACCTGCGCGAATGCTTGAAGGGCAGGCATGGTGAGCATGACGTTGATGGCCAAAGCTATGGCCCGGAAATTGTGGCCTGCACACCATCTTCATACTCTGATTGCCATCCGCTAGCTGCAGCAGTTCTTATTTCTTGAGTTCGACCAGCATATCTGCCGAAGCCTCGTCGCCGGCATTCGCATATTCAAACGCTTGCCAATTGTCTTTCACCACTGCACATGTCGTCCTTCTCAGCTCTTCCAAACAAATGCACTGCTGGTGGAGAATCGTCAAGACATCGAATGACAGACAAGAACGAACAGCCTTGAGAGCTCGTGTGCAGCGGTGATAGCTAGAATGTGACGCCATCTACGCCCACTAGATACTCTGCCATGCCTACAGAGTATACCTGAATCCAGGCACGCCTTCGATCACGACCAAGCCCTTTGCCTGCTGACGATTCTTGTGCCACATGTACACCGTCGTAGTAGCGACGCTCACGATCGTTACACTGGCGCAAGTAAAACACGTATACAAGCCAGGTCTATAAGCCGGGCTGTCTTGCGAGCGAAAAGCGACCGATCCTATCACGCCACCGATGCCTCCCCAGGCCACAATCGTCGCAGAGGTGAATGCTCTTTTCCACTGGCCGACCACGTTGTTCGCCTGATATGTCATGCTCGCTGGGACGTTTGAGTTGGCCCCGGCCGTGATCAGGAACGCGCCAAAATAGCGGACGTATGGCTGCTCGGCGTATCCCAGAACTGCGACGCCGATGATCTCGAGGATGCAGTTGAAGACGATGATATGGCCGCGGATGTTGTACTTGTCCGAAACCCAGCTGCATGCGAAGCCAAGAAGAAATGAGAAGGCATAGCACTGCGTGATCGTCAGTAGAATCTTGACCAAATTTGACGGGGACCATACTGGAGCAGTCAGGCATTGTGACTGAACGACGGTGAATCCCAACGAGTCTCTGAGAATGATGGGCAGGAAGTAGCTGACGGCATAGGTCACAGCTCCAGACATGCCGAAATTAACAGCGAAGAACCAGATCTTCCAGTCTTTGGCTTGTGAGAGGTAGTGCTTGAGGTTGAAAGGCGTGACATGAGCATCTGCTCTGTCGCGTTGAACTCTGTCGATCATGATTTGAATCTCTTCCTTCTCGAGGAACCATTTCGTTTTGTGCGCTTCTTCGGGGAAATCGATGAGAAAGAAGAAGCCGATAAGAGCGATGATTACTGTCATAATGCCCTCCCTATTGGGCAAATCAGAGTGTGGGCTTTGGAGAAGCGGCGATCTTGACTGACCAAATGAAGATCCACTGCCAGCCCGGACGCCCTCCAATTCCATCCTGTGACGAAGTGAGCTAGCTCCTTGCAAGGGAAAAAGACAGGAGACGCAAACCATTTGTTGCAATCCATAGGCCAGCACGCCGCCGAAACCACCGACGCTGTTGCCGACAAGGTAAAAGAAGGCATTGCGCTTCGCAACCTCTCTTCTGGTATACCACATGGCAACGAGAAAGATTGCCGATGGAAAGAAGCAACTTTCAAACATTCCCAGGAGGATACGCAGGCCGATTAGAGGCGTCCAGCTTTCGACCAAGCCAAAGCCTACGACGACCAGACCAAAGGCCAGCGTAATGCCTGCGAGGAACGGTCGAGGACCGAGCTTGCGTGTTAAGACTGTTGCGACGAAGTTGAAAATGACATAGGTGGGGAAGAAGACCAATACTATGACAGAATAGCGGTTGCCGACGAGGTTGAGATCCTCATCCATGCCGGCAATGACGCTGGCGACTTGTTAGTCTTCGTCGCAGCAACTCGAGCAGCATGGACGCACGCATTGGGCAGATTGTTTCGATCGATTTGATTGACGATGTACATCAAGGCCAGGATGACAGACAGTCTGATGTCCACTGTGCGCTTGATTTTGTTCACTCGTGGGTCATCCCATTCGTCACCTGGCTGAGCAGGCCCGTGGCCCTTGGACTGCCTCTCGACATGCAGGTCATCTCGACGCTCTTCCGGGATACCCATGTTGATCAATGAAGAGCAGTTCGGAGCACAGCTCGAGGAGGACGCAGCGGGAGAAGGAGAGCAAGTGTACCTGCTGACGAGGAAGCGTCATGTCAGCGCGACCGAGAGTTTTTGGCGAGAAGCAGCTGCATGCTTGCGTGCGGAGGATGATCTTGTCCAACTCCTGCTTGTTCCGTACCGTCAACGTGGGGAGCACGTTTTGCCTGTCGAATAGCATTTCGCTGCGGCTCTGCTAGTACAAAGTAGACTAGAGCCGGGCAGAGTGAGCAGGAGGCTTGATGCCAAGATAAATGACATGGCCGAGGTTAAGCGAGGGCCTCATGCGTGCGGAGGCTCTGCTGTGCGCAGCTGCTGGTTCTATCTTTCTCCTCACAAGTCGTGTAGCTGACAGTGGGTTGGTCTGCTTCCAAGACATGACGATTTTGCATCGCTCCGTCGTGCCTCTCCACGCCCTTTGCTGGTAGTGGAGCGCTATGACGACGCCATCTGTCGGTCAGCAGTAAGAAGCTGATCGTGGGACGAGCACACGGATGGGAGCTGCAGTCTTCGTTGAGACCTGCGCCGGATCTTCCGTGCTGAAGCCTGTACGACATTGGATGGATTCCCAGTGCCGCCGTGGACAGCGGTTCGCATTGCTGCTTGGGGGCAAGCAACGCCCAGCAATCGACTGCGTCATCCAGGGTGCGCGACGCGCCACAGACGTATTTGCCAGAGCGGCACCACATGCTGTGCTCGAGCAAGGGGGAGATGAGGTTGCAAGTGCACGCCCAGGCATTGTGGTACATATACAGCGGGATGCGCTGTAGAAGGGATGGATGGATGGTGAAGATCTCTTCGGTTGTCGCGGGAGGGCTCGCTCGGTACGGTCCGGTCCGACTGTAGCCGAGCTGGCCACGACTTATGCATTCGTGCGTCCCGGTCCGCGCCACGCATCCCCCGCCCGTGGCATTTTGACAGAGAGCAGAGCAAGAGAGTGCATCATACGTACTGTACAGTACTGTACGTGGGTTGGAAGCGGGCGTCGAGCAGGGCTGAGTCTCTCGTCGGCTGCCACGCGTGTTCTGCACCACCACCACCACCACCACCACCATCATCATCATCATCACCGCGCTCGCTCGCTAGCTGCCGTCTTGTGGTCTGCTCGGCTGCATCGGACCCGGAATTTGAGGCGCCCTCCACTCTTCGTGCGCAAAAGGAGCGAAGCCAGGCACGCGCAGACGACAGTGGTCCATGAAATGCCCCTTCTCCTTCAACAACCCTCCCCACCGCGGATTGGCCTCCCGTTGCGCTGATGATCTACATGTACGCAAAGCTGCGAGAACACCAACACGTGTGGCGCCTCCTCTCGTCCAA
The DNA here is from genome assembly GCA_023512815.1 of Cercospora zeae-maydis. Taxonomy (NCBI): domain Eukaryota; kingdom Fungi; phylum Ascomycota; class Dothideomycetes; order Mycosphaerellales; family Mycosphaerellaceae; genus Cercospora; species Cercospora zeae-maydis. The sequence goes on along the minus strand of JAKLWY010000001.1, from coordinate 3,510,177 downwards.
GGTTGCAAAGGTCGTAGCCACCACCCTCGTTGCGTCTCTGGTCGCCTGGCTCTGGATGCGAGGTTTTCGTCCGAGCGAATTCTACCACAACGCTTTCCCGGACGAGTCATCGCCTCTGGCCGCCCTTGACGACACGACGGTGCAGCCCCCCCAAGTGGATCAACCGGCCCCGATTGGCAGAGGCCGTTTGCACCTCCTCATACCAGCAACCAGTACCAACCCGGAACTCTGCAAACTGCTGCTGTCGGCCCAGATCCTGGGCTACCCGACTCCCGTCCTCATCAATTACGGCGATCACGAGGCCAGTGATGGATATGTCCAGCACCTCGCCAAAGTCGAAGGCATCCTTCGCTATCTGGAGAAGCTGGAAGGCTCGGAAGAATACCAGGAGGATCTCGTTCTCATCATAGATGGCTACGATATCTGGTTCCAACTGCGGCCGGACGTCCTTCTCAAGAGATTCTTCGCCATCAACGCAGCTGCCAATGCGCGAGTGATTGAGCGCTATGGGGCCAGGATCTTTGCCGAACATGACATGTATCAGAGCGTCGTGTTTGGCCCGGACAAATTATGTTGGCCAGTAGACTTCAGCCGTCCTGCCTGCTGGGCTGTGCCAGATAGTACAATGCCCCAGGCCGCATTTGGTCCCGTGTATGAAGGCGAGGACCGCGACAAGAACCCCGCGAAATGGCTCAACAGCGGTACCATTCTGGGCGCCACGAAGGACCTCAAGGACATTTTCAACGCCACCCTGGAGGCCATACACTTCAATCACGTGACCGACTCGGACCAGTTCTACCTTGCAAACATCTTTGGAGATCAAGAGTATCAGCGCTTGAAGCACAGGCCGGACCTGTTGGAGGAAGCGAAAAACAGGGTGTACTACGACCATGAAGACCCCAACGAGAACGCACTGATTCGTACGGAGCCCATGACGTTCGGCAAACGGACCGAGTATCACATCGGCATAGACTACGATTCCACCATGTTCCAGACTCTTGCGTTCTGGAAAGGTCAACTTGCTTGGTCACGACAGACGGACTCTTGGTCCCCTGCCACAGATGCGCACTTCGTTTCCGAGAAGCCGTGGGAAGTCACCATCAGCGACGATATCCTCGCCTCCCGTCCACCATTCGAATCTTTGGACTCCGCCTCTGACCACGCCAATTCCACACCGCGCGGCTGGGAAAGCGTCGAGCTCGCGTACAATGTCTTGACGCATCAGCATCCTGTCTTGCTCCATGTCACCGGGAACCCGGAAGAGAAATTCTATCGCAAATTCTGGTGGCGTAGGATGTGGTTTCAGAAGAAAGCAGCAAAGCTTCGGCTTGCGACCCATCGTCTTGACGAGAGGCTCATCTCGCAAGAGCCCATTGCGAACATGCTCTGGTACAATGCGGAGCCGACAGAAGATGCAGAGGAGATTGTTGATGGAGGCAAAGGCGGTGCTTGGACTGACCGACGCGGCTGGCTGAGCTGGAGGCGGCTTTGCAAGGACTCTGAAGAGATCCTCTTCCAACCAGGCGACGACGAGCCTTATCACCCAACGAAAATCATCGCACACGAGCCACTTATCCCACCTCCACCTGAACCTCCGACCCAGGAGGCTGAGGTCTCCGGGCTTGAGTCTGTGCCCGGACTCGCTCCTCAAGAAGGAACGTTCCCTCCCGATGGACAACCGCAAGAAGCAGCTGAAGGTGTGTCGCCTGCAGGCGCTGCGGAGGGTCTAGCAGGTCAAGAGTTCCAGCAACGCCAGGCTATGCAGCCTGGAGAGCAATGATTTTCGGGAGTACAAAAAAATCGGTGGAAAGTGTACGACCTGGTCCGAACTTTTGTTTTACTTTTGATAGCGTTTATAGCGAACCTTGCACAAAAGCCCAATGTTGATCAGGTACTGCCCACCTCGCCCGCCACCGAACTACAGACCCCACACTCCTGATCCATGCAAGTATGCACAGTTCCGCCACTGCTGAGCTTGTGTCACGACTACGGTCAAGTTGTGAGGGGCATTCGTTATTACGTGTCCTCTTCAAGCAGTCTCGGCGGACGCGACGCCACGGTATGCAGGTCAAGCCCGGGAGACCATCACCGGGTTTTCTTGGCATCGGTGCAGAATGTGGCTCTCGGATCATCATTGGTCGTTGATCCATCGTGTCTTGGTACTTCTCAAATCCTGCTGCTAATCTCGACCCTGACACCCGCGGGGCCAGGCCTTGGGCCAGTAGCAAATGTCCGGGTGATGACTGATGAAGTTTACCTTTATGTGGCTGCTGCACACTCCTTCCGTAAGCTACATACTGTATGCAGATGGACCGATCGCCGGGTTCCACAGCAACAGTCGCATTCTAAACTAAAAAAAAATCATCCAATTTTCTCCCCCCCAAAGCACTGCACCCTTGCGCCATGTGTCGTGCGAGCGTTACTTATTGATTTGTATTCTTATCACACATTTCTTGGCCGGATAAAGTTTGCAGACACCGCACAGCTTCGCAGGCCAGCGACAGGGGTAAGGATGACCATGCGGCAGCGGTCGTGGTCGTCTGCTGCTTCAGAAGGCGCTGCTCAGAAGGCCGAAGAAGCTGCCTCCCTTTTGACGTCCCATGATGGCGATATCTCGAGCGCAGCTGCGAATGAGACCGCGGCTTCGAGGACTGGCGTCCGAGCGATAGTCATGCTGCAAGGCAAGCCATTCTTCTTTTTGAGCTTCACATGGATTCTCTTCATTGTGTACATTTTACATGTCAGTACACAGTTTCTCGCTCACACAAAAGAAACACACTCATACTTTGCAGCCTTCTTCGCCGGGTTTGACGTCGTTGGCGACAGCCGTCCAGGAAGCTACCGATATCTCGGGGTCAAAACAGGACCATACAACGAGCAAAAATCCTCCAGCAAACCTGCACCTCGTGGTGCCGGCTTCCAAACCCGACGTCAACCTTTGCAAGGTCATGGTCAGCGCTGGCATTCTGGGCTATCCTGATCCGGTAATCGTGAATTGGGAAGAGGACTTCGACGATGAGAAGTACGTTGAAGGTGGCTCCCACTTGGCAAAAGTTACTGGGATCGCACAGTATTTCAATCAGCTCGAGGCTGGGAAGGACGACGACCTTGTGTTGATGATAGACGGCTACGATGTTTGGCTTCAACTTCGGCCTCAGACACTTGTCGATCGGTACTTCTCCATCAACAGGCGAGCAGACCAACGCATCGCAAGAGAACTTGGCCCGGCTGCGAAGGCGCACAACATTCACCAGGAAATCATCTTTGGGTGCCAAAAACGCTGCTGGCCATGGACCGAGAATGATCCGCCTTGCTATGCCGTTCCTTTCTCGAGCCTGCCTGACGACATATACGGCCCAGACACCGACACCGACGTGGGAAATGAGGCGAACCCATTCATCAAGTTCCGCCCGCGATTCATCAACTCCGGCGTAGCAATGGGCACCGTCAAGGCAATGCGCAAGATGTTCAACCAGGCTCGAGACCTCCTCCTCAACGACCCCTTCGAGGCGAACATGGGTTCGGACCAGTACATCTTCTCCCACATTCTGGGTGATCAGGAAGTCTGGCGCGAGGCGTTGCGCCAGGACTCGCGCAATAACCTGCAGAAGATGAAGGAAAAGCTCGAAGGCGGATACACGCCTCTGCATCCTTTCGTTCCTGCTCACGTGGATGAAGTGCGAAGGAAGGCTGCGCTTCGTCCCGACAAGCATATGGAGTTTGGCATCGGGCTGGATTATGGAATGGAAATTGGCTTGAACACGGTCTTTTCCGAAGACGATACAGCCTGGTTGCACTGGAATGATACTGCGGAGCTTGAAATGGCACAACAGCGCGAGAACATCCCTCCATCGCACCCCTACGGCGTCGCGAACCAGACGCTGGCCAAAGACATTGCAGATACACAACCGCCCTTCTGGACCTTCAACCACGACCCGAAGTTTCCGCGCTGGCGGAAGTGGACCGAAGTTCCACTGTTCACGAACATTTGGACCGGAATCGTGCCCGCTGTCATCCATCACAATGCGCACAGAGACGGGCGCAAAGCATTGAGAGAGACGTGGTGGAACGAGACGTGGTTTGCGAACCACACAAGATTTCTGTACGATGCGCATATTTGGGAACCCATTGTGCCGATCGCGCACGGGGGGTATGACGAGGATAGCATGAGGGAGTACTGGCCAGATGAGCGGTGGAGAGGTGGTGGAAGGGCTTCCCCCGTCAGCACCCAAGACGGCGACTGGGGCTCGAGGTGGGTCAAGTTTGACGACATCTGCAGGCCGTTCCACGAGGAGGTGTTTAGGGACGGACGCGGTGAATGGATCTTGCCAGATGTACATTGATCTACCTGAGGTGTTGCATACATACCGCAATTCGGTCAGCTGATGGAAATTTTAAATCTATATTGCGAGCCTGTGCAACATGCTGTCGTGATGGTATGTCTCTCTCTCTCTCTCTCTCTCTCTCTCTCTATATTCCTGGTTGTCAAAATCGGTGCCCGTCTACCAGCCTTTCGGCGGGGTTTCTGGGGGATCGACATCCCTGAAAAGCTCGTATTCGAAATTCCGTGGGCATAGTTCTTGGAACGTCAGGTACTCACCCGTGGGGAGAGATGCACCGCCTGCAGATTTTCCCGCAGCTACGATGTTGTTCTCGTCACCCAGTATCGCCTCCAATTGGCGCCGGGCGTAGGGCTGCATCCAGGTCATGGGCCATTGCCACGCACGAGCATTCTTGTCGCCGTTGTGATGGATCATGACAGGGATCGTATTGAAGCAATGATTTGTGAGTAGTGGTAGCTTGCTCCAAGGCTTCTCCACGGTGGAAGGCGGCGTTGCCTTCAGCACGTCCCGTGGCAAATCTCCCGTGACTCGAGAGGGGCAATTGAACAGTCCGTGGGGGCGTGCATGAATCTGTCCAGTGAGATTGTGGCCGAGCACAAGATACTGGGTGTCGTCTTCTGTATTCACGGTCTGCTGCCCGAGGTCGCTGAAGTGGTCCACTCCGATCCCGAACTCGTCGGGTCTTCCCAGTTTGTGTTCCATGGTCTGATGCGTAAAAGGTGGGTTCAGAGGGTCCCGGACCAGTGTGCTCTCGATGGAGTGAGGAGTTGTCTTGCCGCGGCCGAGCAATCGGTCGATCCAGCCTCGATGTCTGCGTCGGAGCACTTCGCGCTGGAATTCTTGCTCGCCCCACACGATGTTGAAAATGGACTGCTCGAGGTCAGTGGAATACTCGTCTGCTCCCGTGACGATGATGCACATACCTGATCCGATCCATGATACCTTTCGATGCCGCAGTCAGTAAAGGGCTATCCACACGATTCTCGACGATAGCGCGACACGTACATCGAGTCCGAGCCACCACTCCCGTTGTCCCAAGGGTCGTGGTCCTGATTGGCTTCGATTTTCTCCCATGCCCTCGTGAACATCAGTCGCATGTCCTTGGCTGGTCCGATGATGTATCTGCACACGTCGGTTAGGCTTGGAAAAGTGCGGGAGAGGCACGGGGAACGGTACCCGGAGTTAAGATATCGCTGCCTGTGGCTCGTGTATTTGTTCTTGCCCATGACTGTATCGGTGTTCGCTCCGTACAGGTCGTCCGGCAGAGGAGAGTCCGGAATGGGGTAGCAGGCGATGGTGTGCATTTGGTTGGGAGCACATCGCTTTCCCGCGCCGAAAACAATGGTCTGTCGAATGTTCTCGGCGTAGTATGCATTCCCCAAACGATCCCGCAGTCGTTTGTTGGCCTTTCTATTGATCATGTGGTAGCGATCGACCAGGACTTCGGGTGGAAGCTGGAACCAGATGTCTGTGGCAAGGTCAGTGCTATCCTTCGGGGGCGACAGGGTGCGCCATGATACCTACCATAAGCATCCATCATGAAGACGAGATCGCTGTCCATGTCGGGAGGCAAGTGACGCAGCCATTCCAAGACGCGTGAGATTTTGGCGACGTGACTCCCGCCGCCAAGAAGAGCCGCACGATCAAATGTCTCGTTCCAGGCGATGAGGGTGGGGGTGGGATAGCCGAGCATGGAGCCGGTCAACAGAGTCTTGCACATATCGACAGCGGCATTGGAAGCGGGCAGGAGGACATGGAGGCGGCTGGTGTAGGGGACGACTTGGGTGCCATCGTTCTGGGGTCGAGGCAGGAACGCTGCGGCTCTGTTCTTCCCCCAGGGCTCACGCTGGCAAATGAAGTGAGTGAGTGATCTTCGTGCTTTCCGCGTGGTGTAAGAAAACAAAAAAACCATGAGACATGATGAGCACTCACCAAGGTCACGGAGAAGAGGATGAAGAGCACGAAGAGCGTGGCGGCGGCGGCAGTCAGCGTGACGGGCCTCGTGGGACGTGTCGGTCGGATCATGGCGACCGCTTTTTGACCATTACAATACAGTTACAATACAGGTAACAGAATGATGCTGTGTGTGCTGTATCAATCCAGTCATGTACATGTATTCCAGTCGGTGGTGGTGAAAGACGGCAAGCATGACCCACCCACCCACCCCCTGGGGCCTGGGCCGCTCTGGCACGCGCGCAGCCGCGAAGAAAAATGCCAATCCATTCCACCGCGCTTGACGGCGAAACGGGTGTGGCGGCCATGGTGCATCCGAAGCCAACATGAAAGGTCGGCGGCGGCGGCGGCGGCGGCGGCGGCGGCGGCGAGTGATTACAGAATACAGTAGTCTAGGGACTCTCGCTCGTGGACACGACTTCTGCCGCCCGATAGATACATGTATGTATGCACCTTGCTCTACATTACAGTACATGGATTCTACTACATGTATTTTAGTTCTAACCTCACCATATATCATCTCTCTATCTCCCCACCTCATCTCGCGTAGTGGTACACTCGTGCAGCAGCTCACTGTACCGCTCCCTCATGAACATGCACTACCATCTCCAGGTTGGCCGGCGGATGACTCAACGCCCATCGGATCCCGTCATGCATCACCTTGTCCCAGTCTGCGCTCAACGCCAGTTTCTCTCCAAACCTCCGAAAGCCGTGCGGCACGCCTTTGAACACGTGCACGTCCGTTGCCACGCCCTGCTCCGCCAAGAACTTTGCGTACAGCAAAGCTTCGTCGCGCAGGGCATCCAATCCCGCAATGCCAAACGTCGTGGGAGGAAGTCCCTGGACTTCCTCGGCCGAAGCTGCGCCAACACTGACTCTGCGGTCGTCCACGCGGGGCGGCTGCGCGAACAAGAGACGGTTCATGAGATTGATTCTGCTCCGCGGGAGAATGGGTGCGAACTCGTTCTCTTTGTACGATGAGACGCTGGGATCTCGCAGCTGCTGGAGTTGATGCTCGTAGGCATCGATGTTGGCGAGGGCAGGTATCATCAACACTTGGCCCTTGATGCTCGCGTATGACGGAGCCTTCTCCCGCTTCTTGGTCAGAGTGAGAGCCGCGGCCAGTTGACCTCCTGCCGATATGCCTCCGACGACAATGCGCTCCGCATCACCCGCGAGCCGCTTTGCATTCGCTGCCACCCACTCGAAAGCATCCTCGGTGTCGTGCCATGCCGTCGGGTATCGCCACTCCGGAGTGTGTCGGTAGTTGACGTTGAAGACGACCACGTCGGAAGCGAGGGCGATGCGAGAGCATGTTGCGTCCTCAGAGTCCAACGTGCCAAATATGAAGCCGCCGCCGTGAAAATGGACATAGATTGGCAATGGGACATCGGGAGGGATGCCTTTGGGTCGATAGCTACGACTTTCAAGCGTCTGACCGTCTCGGGCAGGCACAGAGTGGTCCTGGAGCGCCACTTTCTCCCCGAGAACAGCCATTTCTTTTCGAGATTGCTCTTCACGACCTTGGTTCGTAGCTCTTTTGAGCTCTTCGACACCCACATCGGCCGCGGGCGCGGGCAGCGTCGCCAGCAGATCCAGTAGCTCCTGGCTGGCGCCGCCATACTGCGAGAAGTCGCACATCTTGCTGTTTGTCTGTCAAGGTGGGGATTGTTTTGGTGTACACATAGGCATAAGGGCCCACGACGAGACTGCGCACCCGAAGCTTCCCCGCAATGGCAGCACTAACGGAGGCCTAGCTAGCTAACAAGTTGCCGCTCCGACGGGAGGAGCTGCGAATGGCAGGGAATGGTGACAAGCAAAGTCTCTGTATTACGCCCCTCAAAGAGCAAAAAGCTACGACTATGTACACGGGTCACTGTTCATGGTGTTCATTGTCCTCAGCAGGCCCACCATGCTGCTGAATGGCTCGTCGATCAATGATCACCGAGTAGCTGTCGTGGCGGGGCAGCGGGCCGCCAATTATCTGTGTCGCGCAGTCAAGTCGCTTAGATGTTGATTGGGATGCAAGGAAGGCCAACGTTGATGTCCCCCTGTGGTCATCGGTCAGCAGGTGTTTGGGGCTCCCTGTGTTGGGTCGGACTTACGTTCTGAGTGGTTGGGCAGCAGAAGCTGTTGCCGGCGTTGCAGCTGTTCCCAAGAGCAGCGGCGATGACTGGAATCTGAAGAGAGCAAGAGCCACCGAGGACAATGCTGAGCAGATCGCCTTGGCTAGCAGTGTTGCAGCACGAGACAGCGTTGCCCACGCCGCACTGGCTGGAGATGGCGGTTGCGCTGTCAGCCGGTTCCTCCACAGGCTCGTCTGCGCTGTCAACCGGTCCGTCAAAGACTGGGACATCGTCAAAGGCCTCCTCTCCCTCAGGGTATGCAGGAGTGGCGTCATAAGTAGGCTTGGATGGGGCGTAGTACTGTTGAGAGTGTCAGTAAGTCCGAAGAACGAAGGCAAATTCGCAGGCTTACCTTGGTCAAGGTTGGGTAAGTTGGTTTCTCCACCACGGGGTACGCCTCTTTGGCTGGGTACTCGTCCCTGCGAGTGTCTGCGTTAGCGTTTTGGGTGGAGAGGACCACATGACGAACTTACTTGTGGTCGTCGTAGCTTGGCTGGTGCTCCTCATAGACGGGCTTGTGCTCATCGTAGACGGGCTTCTCGCCACCGTACGCGGCTGGCTTGTTCTCGCTGGCATATCCGTATTGACGCCTGGCGAGACCACCGAGCCCGCCCAGAGGGCTGCCCTTTCCGCTCAAAGCACCAGTACCGGTCTTGAGGAGCGTGCCGGCGACGTTGCCTTGGGGAGCAGCGAGAGCGCCGGATGCCAGAGCGGCAATGAGAGCAGTGCTGAAATGCATATTGATGGTTGATTGTTGTGCGGGCTGCAACGAGTGTGGTGTAAACGAGTGTGAGATGGCGACTGCTGTGGACGATTGAAGCTGATGAGGAAATGGGAAACAGAGGCGCGCAGCTCGTGGTTGATATAGCTACGCTCTCAGGAGGGCGCCGGGGGGGGAGAGGAGTTCACGTTCCCATCGTCGAGCGTCTCATCAAGCAATGCGCGGTCGACGGGTTGCGCATGGAGTGGTAGCCGTCGAACCGACCCATTCGTGGTCGCTGTTGCAATTCCACGCGCAACGGCTTGTGCAGCATGCGGCAGGTCGGCCTGTCGATCGGGCGCTGTCCGTGGTACGACTCCGGATGCGGGTGCCCGTGGCATTTCCACAATGTAACGGATGATGGATGATGTTTGTTGCAGTGCAGTCTTGGCGCATCCCACCGCTTCTCGCAGCGCGCATCGGTCTCCCACTTCCCCCAAACCCTCTCCTTCCCCCCTTCGCGCCGCCTCTGGAACGCGCCCGATGTGGTTAGCCCGCGCCATGTGGCACGATGGTCCTCATGCACGCGACTTTGTTGGCGACGGCGGGTGCCTGCGGACCTGCGACACCGATATGTCGCCCGTACGAACAACGACAAACGACAACACCCTCCACGCGGCTCATCTCGATGCGCATCGGTCGGCAGCATTCCTGAGCTGACGGCACAGCATGGCGGCACACGGAGTGAGGCTGCACCGGGCGCCGCTGCTGGTGGACGAGATGGACAAGGAGGAGGAGGAGGAGGAGGAGGAGGAGGAGGAGGACGAACGGCTGTGGCAGGCCTTGGTGAAGCGCCCCACGACTGACCTGCAGCGTGCGGTGCGACTCTATGCGCTGCTTGGTCTGAATGCCATCCTCTTCCTCTCCTCCTTGGCTCTCTACCTGCGGACGCTGCTGCTGCAGCGGGGGCCCGACGCTGCCGCTCTGCCGCCATGTGTTCATCCGACGGATATGGAAGACGCTCGCTCGGCCATCGAATACGAAGAACAGGAGTACACGGGCGCGCTCGTCTACGACCCGGACACCAAGACCGCTGGCCGCCGGCATGATGCTGCAGTCGAGTACTTTGGCCCGCCGTCCCTCGCTCTCGACCAGAAATGGCGTCAATTGCTGCACGGTATGCGTCTGCGCGTTGCGGCCCATCTCTCCCGACTGACAGCCTGTTCAAGGAGAACTGCCCATCATGACCGACGATGAGGCCGCACCTTACTTGCCCGAGCTCCTGCGCATCCCAAAGACCAATGCATACCACTTTGAGTGCGACCGCCCCAAAGGCAGCAGACGCGGGACATGCTAATGCTAACATTAGGCCCGATATGTTCCACACTCTTCACTGCCTCAATGCAGTGCGCGTGGAAGTGTCCAAATCGCTCTACAATACCACCTCCGCTTCTCATCACCATTCCACACGCGTCAAGCTCCCGGACGGCTGGGATGTATTACATATGGAACACTGCCTCGACCGATTGCGCCAGAGCATTATGTGCCATGGTGACTTGACTCCTTCCCCACTTTACTACTGGCAAGGCTTCGATATTGCCTTGGGAAGAACGGGAAAGAGGACGTGTCGGAAGTGGGAGCCCATCAGGAAGTGGATGGATGAACGTGCCAAGAGAGGAAAGGCTTTAGAGTCATTTTAGAGGCGTAGATACACAGCAAATACATGACACTTGGATCCATGCACGCTGCAATGCGAGCAGGTCCCAGCATAGCTACACGACGGATCGGGAGTGATCGCCCAATGCTCGCATGCCAGTTCCATCTCAAACGTCTCCATGGTCGATGCGCCTGCGAATCCAGCCGTTAGCGAACTCCACTGCCAGTCACACTTCAATACTGCAACACCGGCTTGACGTGTGGCCGCGGTCACTCGCTCGCTCGAGCCGAATACGGATCTTGGCCACTTAGCTCTGCATGGTACCTTGGCATTGCAGCACGCCATGTTGGGTGGGTGCATGCCTTGCTTATGTATAGCTCTTGTCAAGCTCAGCTGGGACACTTGCCACACTGCAACGATGCCGTGTAAGCGAGACACATCAACGAGCAGCGCAGCACAGCACAACACAACACCGCTCGGTAGGCATGCGATGGCCCTAAGCACGAAAGGGTTGCCGGGTCACTGGTTGTGCCAGAATGAATGGTAGAATGGCTTTGGAACACTGGCTTTGAGTTCGTCATCTCAGAGGCGCAGCAAGAACGATATACGAACGTCCATCACGCCAACCTGCTTCTTTCTCCAAAATTTCCGGTGGAAGATACAGCTGAGGTATCTTGGCAAGGAGAGTGAACATTATCATTGCTACAGTATTGCTAGAACGCTGCGCAGTCTATGGACACGCAGGCCTTCACGGGACGTGATCGAGCATCTTGTCTCCCGGCCTTGGACCTTGTAGGAAATCATCTGGGACTTCCATGGGCAACTGCCGCGCCTCGGCCCATTGTCGGATAGCGTCAAAGTTCTTGCAGACATGCTTCGTGTTAAAGTCCACGAACGCCTCTGGTTCTTCCCGGTCCTTTGGTTTCCACCATACTTGTCCAAGAACCCCAATATCGACCTGACACATCAGCTGCTGCCGAATAATATCCAGACAATGTGCTGCGACTACCGTCAGCTCTCAAGTGCAAGCTGGAGGAGTAACATGGAAACTCACAGACGTGCAATTGCACGATAGGCTCTTTGTTGACAAAGGCGCCCTCTCCTTTTGCCCGATAATAATCGATGTTGTAATACAAGGCCTGCCGGACAAGGTTCAAACAATGGAGCTGGTGCAGGCCTTCGACGTTGGCAGGATAGCCGCCACCATACTTTTCGTTGATCTGCACTTGATCTGGCCTTAGCCCAACGGAGGGTGCGATATCCGCCGGAATGCCTACAGCTCGATCTGCGGCGCCTGTTAGGAGTGATGGCGCGGTGTTTCAGAAGACTGCACTCACAGTTAATGCCCAACGCGTGCCAAGCCGCATCAGTCTCGTTGTTGCCCTTCTTGCGATATATATTCTCTTCCATGAAAGTGCCATCGAAACGAGTCTCGTGGAACGTAACGTCCACGTCTCGGGTAATTGGCGAAGGAGCGAAACTTTCCGCGAACGCAGGCCCTCGATCCTGCCAGCTCAACACTACTGCCACTGCTATTCCCGCCGACAGGCCGGTTGTTACTGCTAGGAGCACCGCAAGAAGACAGGCCCATCCGATGTTCTCTTTTCGAAGTAATTGTCTTCTCCGGTGATTTAGCGGTATTTGGCCAGAGTCGCTGTAGCCATCTTCTGAGCCTTGCCCCTCGCTTTTCATGAGAGGTGTTGATGACATGGCAATTGCGTGTACTGGTGTGGTAAGAGAGAGACGATGAGCGCGGGCATGGGACAAGTTTTGCAGCTGTCGGCTGAGCTCCAAGTTGAGATCCTGCATGATGCTTCCTTCGCACTTGAGTTTCCGAACACGAGCTCCATTTTGGGATCTCAGATCTAAGGTTACTCGCACTGGACTGGAGCATCGGCTGAGCTCGATACGGAGGCGTTAGCTAGACCTGCAGGACCGTGCGTTGCTAGCGCGGTTTAGAACGCCTTTTGTTCCGGACTGCCCTTTTCATGGCCTGGGCAAAGCCACGACAAGCGACAAACTTAGACTGAGCATCAACGGTACAGCAACACAGCCAGGTCATTGTCATGGTCATCATGCTGCATCCTGGCGTATAGCGTTACCCCGCGCCATGCGGCGGCTCGGAGGCACCGAGCGACGTAGGCGAGAACGCACAAGGTTTCGATAGTCATGCTGAAGGCCACCAAGAATACGACAGGTATGATGTGCTGATGCGCTGACCTGAGGAGGAGCGCGATTCCCGCGGCGAGGCACTCGGGATAGCGGACAGCCCATAAAAGAGCTGAGGCTCCCACGCTACAATGAGAAGTGTCGCAGTCTCTCAGCATCACAGCAGCATTCCCGGCTCATCAATCATATATCCACTGTCCCGATACATCAGCAATAATTTCTCTGTCCACAATGAAAGCATTCATCATCGCTCTCGCCCTTTCGGCCTCTGTCGCTCTTGCTGCGCCAGTCACCCAGCCAGAAGCTGAAGCCGCCGGTGCTCAGAAATACGAGCGTATGTGGACTGCTCGAATTAGGACAAAGACTTGGACTTGACTAATTCCAGTGAATAGACTACGGCAATGTGAGCTAATGAATTCAACTGTTGGGCCCTCGACAACCTGCCGCTAACAGACAATCGATCTAGTACGGCAAGTATGGCAAATATGGTACCTACGGGTGAGCAACAGCGTTCGATCTCTGTTGGTCCGGGTTGATACTGACATCTAAGCCCAGAAAATACCCGGAACATTACGCATGTAAGAAGCGGTGCTGAGAGTGTGTCGATCAAGTCCTCTAATAACGCCTTAGCATACGGGCACTACAAGCGTGACGCATTGAACGAGGACCTTGATGCCATCTTGGACGCAGTCTTCACCGTCAAGGAGAAGAGAGAGGCTGAAGCCGCACAGTACGCTAGTATGTCTATCACACCCGCAGGAGAGCACTTCTCATCAACCGTCTCGCTAACACTGTTTTTCAGGCTACGGGTATACATGATATGACTCTGGTTGTTGGGTAGAACATCAACTAACAAGATGCATAGCAAGTACAATTACAACAAGTACAACGGGTAAGCTGCTCTGCTAAAAAAACCCTCTGAGCATCCACTGACCATTCCCAGCTACGGCAAATATTCTCGGGCAGCAGAGGCTGCCGCCGAAGCCGAAGCAGAGCCCATTGCAGAGTAAAGGATGAGCAGGTGATGGCACGAGATGCATAAGACACGAGTAAATGTTTGACAGTTGAGCATATATTGGCGCACCACGATCCTTACGAGCTTAACGACGTTGAGAGCAATGACAGTCATTAATTCCTGTTCGAGACCTTCACTCCGTTGATTGCCCTCCACTGCCCCTTGATCCATGCAGCTGAGTGAGCGAGAGTGCAGCAGTGCCGTCCTTCTAGACCGGTATGGACCCTTGGTGGCTGTTCTCATCTATGTAGCGGACGTAGCGGAGGTAGCGGAGGAGGTGAAGTCGAGAGAATGCTTGGCACGCCAGCGTTGCTTACACCATCTTTCCATGCGCCGTTTATTGAACCTTGACAACTTTATCTGCGCCTTGTTGCAGCCGACCAAGCCGAGAATTTACTGATCAACAGCAAATGCACCAGATCGGCCGTTGACGAGGGATGACAGCTACAATCCCGCTCCAAGACGCTTCGTGGCTGGCTGCGCACACCGGAAGATGAGCTGGACAAACCAAGCCACTGGAACCTTACAGGCATTTTTAGCGACTGGACTACGAAAGCGAAAGTCAAAATACGGCATTCGCAGGCGATGATCCTTGGGTACTTGCTTTTCATACTGGACAGGAGCAGTCGATTGAATTGACTGCACTAGACCGCATTCCTGCAAATTTTGTCAGTTCCTGCGTTCGATGGCAGCAGCAGAGAATGACGCTGACAACCTGAATCAAGCCCAGAAGTGTAAGACAAATGGATACACACAACGTGTTTTTCCCTGCCTCGTGGTGGCGCATCTTTGGCTGGCTGAGTACGCTGCTCGTGCTGAATATGCGAATGCACGGCGGAAGTCTCTCGGATGTGATGATGTGGCAGCAGCTGCCCGGCGTGGGATAGCGCCTATAGCTGTCTCTGCAGCTTGCCAGCGCTGCTCCGTCGGAATGGACAGAGGGAAAACTCATGAAAGTAGCGAGTGAAGAGCGTTCTGAATTGAGACAGTGTCGCGGAACGGCGCCCCTAGAGGTGAAGAGGATGCTTGTAACTGACTTTGGACGTCATCCACTGGGACACTATCTCTTTGGACCCCGCTTGACATGCAGATGGTCGCGCTCGCGGGTTGGGGTTCTTGGGACTGAGTATCTGAGTATGCGTATCGGAAGCTTCGCTCTGCCGCTGGCCGTTGTATCGTGCCGTTGATCGCTGGGAACGCCGAGCTGCGGGTCAGCTCATCATCAGTTTCCAAGCGTCTCATGCTGCCTCACTACCACTCAGCCGAAAGTCTGCGATTGCTGGAGGTTGGCCTACGTTCGGACGGCCTGGATCTTGTCTGCGCATCTGATCAACCTACATGCTCGCTTGCCTGCCACACGGCATTGGCGAGTAGTGCTGATCTGTTTGAGTGCACGAGCTGCGGGAAACCACGCGTATGCGAATCCGAAGCGTAACGCGCTGAAGCGCCTTTCAGGATCAAAAAGACGTCTGTGAGCTTTCCCAAGGCGTTTCGATGGCAGCGAGTCAGCGACAGTGAACATGTTGGAAGGAGTCGACTAGGCTGAATTGCCAGGGCACGCTTCCTGCTCCGTCAGTGGTGTCGTGCTGACGCGCTGGCGCTTAGTGCTGGAAGTCTCGCTGAGTGCTGACTGGCTTCCATAGACTGAGGAGCACTCGCCAAATACGTACCGTATTGGGTACACTGCAGATTCCGCATCGACTTGAGATCTGATTCCAACCACCATTGCTGATAGCAAAAGCGTTGGTCAGCCAAGGAACGCTTCGCATCTGGCCTTTTGCCTGATGACTTCGGCTGTGGCGACAAGATCGTGACTCGACTCCTCGTGCTTGGGTGGGCGGGCTTCGCAGACTAGGCGTGTAGTCCTGATAAGGTGTGACGATTTGGACGCGTTGCTGCGCAGAGTGAGCCGGGCTTCTTACTGACCAATTGTTGCTGAATTGAGAGCGGAATAGGAGTGAAACGAGGGCAAATGAAGAACAGGTAAATGTGACTTGCTCGACCCCATGAAAGGGCAGCCTCAACTCACTTCTTTTGAGCAAACAGCTCATTGCCGAACCTTCAACGACAAACAGTGCAGTTCTTCCAGCGTCGGGCGCTCTGCCGCCGATCCTGCGTCTTTTCCAGCGATGACCGCTCTGCGACACATCACTCCGCGACGGACCACATATCTCTGCCAAGGGATCAGCTATCCAGATGTCGAGCACATTCGCGAACTCTGGCCAGTGGTTGCGATTTATCAGTCATCTGAATCGATTTGTGACTATACTGTTCCATTTTTCCATTGCAATCGTTCACGAGCGAACGTGTACGGTTGCATTCAGCGACGAGTTGTAGGGCGTAGCTTGATTGTGGCTATCAAGTGATTGATGCCTGACAGCAAACGTTGGACTTGATTTGCGCCTGGTGGGACGCGCGCCAGATACCAGCCGTGTGTTGGCTCCAGTACAGCAACAACGCAGAGACAGGCGCGCACGATGGAATGTTCAACATAATCATAAGTCTACCTTACACGCGTGAACCATTCTGCCGAACTTCGGCTGCAGGAGAAGGGCCACATTCAAAGAAGCGGCAGCTGCTTGGACTGCACAAAGATGGGCGCATCTCGTGGGCTGGTGCAACGGCAATGCGATAACTCGAAATCAGAACACAGTTGCGCCCATCCTGGCTGGGCATCGTGACTGACCCTGGTCGCGATAAAGGGCTCCACTCGACAGAGAACATGATCGCATATTTACACTCGGTAGCAGATGGATCACCCCGCAATTCCGTGAATGATACCGCTTCTATCGCTCCTGTGAACCAAACTTCTTGGAGGCTCTCCTCCCTAACTTAGACTTGCTGGATTCACCTCGGCCAGAGTCGATCAATGCTGTACTGGAATGCATCTGTCGTTCGACAAGCCCACTTTGGTCTCTTGACGTAGCTACGGCGCATTTCACATGCCATGGGACATTCGTGCGTATCTGCTTCATATTGGAGTGGAGTAGAATGCCGTTCTCCGACTTTGCAGGCCTAGCTTCTCGTGGGATGACACTTTCCTTCGCCGCCGACGTTATGCTGCTACTGGCTTGAGGAGTCTGATGCAAAGTCGACAGACACCCTAAAGCACGGTTGGTGAAAGCGGCGATGTTCACCTCGAATCTCCAGCACTTTGGCACGCCTTCCATCTAGCTTTGCCTCGCTCCACCCTCTATGACACCAACTTGGACCTCGATCTCCAGTGCTGCTTGCTCATCGCACCCGAATGATGCAGACTCGGCTCGTACAAACTGGCAAAAGACCGAGTCTCCAGACGTGCGTTCACTTATCCCTGATCCCCTGTACACAACACGCCATCGTGCTCTGTGCTACCACATTGCAGCAGTAGAAAGGTCTCTACCGGCCATTGTTCGGTGCTGTTGTGCCTCTACCCATAAAATCATGCGCGATCAGATCCGACATTTGCAAGCGAAGAGAATCGCATGGCGCTAGGTTATATTGAAATTGCTATTTCAAGCAAGGCAAGACCCACTGAAATCCCTCGTGGGACCATTCTCGCAGGTAGTGCGAGCATTCCCTGTGCGGCTTGGGGAATCCCTTTACAGTAAAGCGGGCATTGATTCTCGCCCGGCTTGACGGCAGACAGAGGTATAAGTAGTGACAAGTTTGTCGAAAATTTGCAGTTTTGCAAGAACCACCAAGCCTCGCACGTTACCCTAGATGTTGTCCTCGACCGTCTTTTGCAGTCTCTTGGCTATCGTTGCAGCGACCAGCTCAGTCACTGGCCAAGCACTCTCCTTATCGCCCAGCTTCGTTCTTTACCCATACATTACCGCGGGCAACATTGACGGGCCGTATACGAACCAGGCCATCGACAGGTCGCAGCCCCTCGCAACATCTAGTGGTTTCAAGTCCGGTACCTTCACTTCCGATTGCTTCAACCGCTACGTCTTCACTAGCTACGTTGGGACCCATTGCTATGGGCAAGATCAATGCGGCTACCGGAGATGGAGCATCAACGCCACAAACGCCGATTCAGACTGCAATACTGCCATCACTGTCAACGGCGGCTTCTCCAGCATGCTCATTTCAGGGCTCAACGATGTAGATGAGCTTGGCAGGAGGAATGTCGGCTGGAGTCAAGCCGACTGTGATACTGAAGCCGGAACGCCAGGCTTCAGCATCGACGGCTCTGGAGGGCAGGGTATCTTGCACTTGCGTTATGATAATCCAGCGGATCAGGCGGATGACTTCGGCACGTTCTTCACTTGCTGGGTCGATGGCGAGCTTTATGGCCCGAGACTCTTCTACCGCAATGCAGCAGGAACAACCCCAGACGGATGTGCCGAGCTCCTGCTCGTTCCGAGATGGTGAGTGGCAGAATATTGACTCGATACAAGATCTGACACCACTTTTAGTGCTGCTGACACTCCATACGTGAGTGCGCCACTCACCAGCGAATGCTATCAAGGTGGGCTTCCAGCATGACCAGCAAGACTGCGAACCAGGTTCAAAATATGTACACGGAGGTCATGCTGCTGCAAGTCAGAGTTGGATCTTACAACTTCGCCCCCTTGGGCATAAACTTCATTGCCTGCCTCACACCCAAATCTGCCAACACCTCCTCAGCACCACCCAAAATTGCATCAAACTTGTTCGTTCGATTGAACATTTCCACCACACTTCCCATCCCGCCCCTGGTAATTCCTCTGCCACCAAAAATGTTCGTGGCGTCATCCGCAATCTCATGCGCGCAACGCGTGCAATAAAATTTGCAGAGCGCGATAGGACCGCTCAGCTGTTTGGACTGCTCCGCATAAGACATTTTGGTCATTTGATACGTGATGGACTCGATCCAGGACTGGCAGGCTTCGACTTTGGCAATCATGGCCGCGAGCTTGCTGCGGATGACGGGTTGCTGAATGAGAGGTCTGCCGAAGACGACACGCTGGTGAGCCCATTTGAGGCATTCTTCGAGTACCGTGCGGGACCATCGGGAGACCATGGCGCACATCATGAAGCGTTCGTGGTTGCTGCAACTTCTTGTTAGCGCTCAAGTGTGATGGGAAAGGAATGGGCAAAGGGCTCACAAATTGGCCATGATTACTTGGAAACCAGCATGCTCTGGCCCGAGAATGTTTCTCCTCGGGACCTTTACATTGTTGAATTCAATGTAAGTCGTGCCGGCCGCAGTCGAGTACGAAGTTTTGATGAGCTTTGTGTCGACGTTGTCATCCCGCTCAACCAATAGCACCGTGTAACCCTTGTCCGACTTGCAAGCGGTGACGAAGTAGTCGCAGAAGACGCCGTTGGTGATCCACTATCACACAAGGTCAGTGTGCTATGATCTCCTACGATGTCGTGCTGTCGTATAACTCACCTTTTTCGTTCCATTGACGATATAATGCTGTCCATCTTCGCTCAGCTCACACGTAGTCCTCAAACCTGCCACATCACTTCCGGCAAAGGCCTCTGTAACCGCAAGGCAAATCTTCTTCTTCCCAGAAAGCACTTCTTTCGAAACTCTTTGCCGCAGCTCATCATCCTTGCACCACTGATGCACAGCAGTCAGGGAGATTGTCATGCCGGCCATGTTGCCGTCCTGGAACCCTCTCATATTTGTTCTCACAATCTCTTGCGTAACAATCAGATCATGGAAGTAATCAAAATCTTCTCCCTTGACGGCGCCGTCGAACAAGGTCCTGCCAACCAGATGTTTCCCTGGTCCAAGTCGACACGCCAAAAGGTTGTTTTCTGCCATCTTATCGATCAATTCTTGCGATATGGTGGTCCCGTCTTCCTCCTTTTCTCTGGCCTCTGGCTTGATGTGTAGTTCGGTGAACTTTCTCACTTCCTTTTGCAACCTCCTGTGACTTTCATTGTAGTAAGGGCTCTTGAAGACTGGGTTCAGCCACAGAGGTTCCGCGTAGGGAACCTTGCTCAGGTCGCCTGGCTGAGGTGTAATGACCTCTTCCTTTTCGCCCTCCAGGGTTCCGAGGCATAACGATTTGTATTGCGTGAGTACTTCCTGGCGATGGAGATTGTAGAAGGCTTCGGTGGCATCCTGGCCAGCGACTTGACGAAGGACGACTTCGCCTCCCGGGTGGGCTTCGAGGAAATCGGAAACGTCGTAGACTTTGTGGTCGATGATGAGCCAAGTATCTTCTTCGGAAGTGTGCTATGGCCATTGTCAGTAGTGGCAAGAGTGGCAATGAGGCGGGTGTCGCATTACCTTGGCGACTTCCTGGCGCGTCAGTACTGGACCTCCTCCCATAGTGAGTGAGTGTTATGGCTGGGCTCTGTGTTGCTGGGAATGGAATCTTTTGCCACAAAGAAAGGTTGACTGAAATGGAAATGGTCCATGCAACAACATCTTGACGACGGTGTATCTGCAGAAGAATGTCCCTCATCGGCCGAGGTAGACGAAGCAGGCCCGAAAGACTAATCGAAGCACAATCATTGGCTGTTGTCTGGAAAAGTGGGCCTGGGAGTGCCAGATCCATCTTTGACAATAATTACACTGAACAAGGCGCTACCTGTCTCGCCATGGCAACGCATGCGATCTACTAGAGACTCACTCTATAGCTCATTTGTTGCTCACGATTCCCGTCAAATTTCCCGGTCGCAGATCAGCCAGTCTTCTGTCCAGGACATTCGCTCAATGAACAGTCGCCCCACGACGTTGCGAGATCCGGAGCTCACATTCCGAGTTCGCAGTCAGTCTGCTAGTAGCCGGGCTCTGATGGACAACCTTGATGGACAAAGCAAGGGAATTGTATCTAGCTTCATCCACTATCCTGCGTCCTCTGCCTGTTCAACCTTCCAGCATCGAACATTTGATCCTGTATCTACGAAGCATGCTTCTCATTCACCAAGGTAATTCTGTACCTCGCTTTCCCAGCCTCCATATCCACGATCGCCTGGTTGGCATCCTTCATGGGAACTTTGTTGATCCAAGGCTTGATGTTCTTAGCTGCGGCGAGCTGAAGCATTTCTTCGATTTCTGCTGGAGAGCCAATCATGCTGCCGCCCAATTTGACGCCCTTGCCGATGAAAGCAAAGGCACTGCAAGATGCGCTGTCAGTATTCGCACTGCACGATAGAAGAAACGAAATCAGTCGCAATCATACTTCATATCAGGCAACTTGTCCTCGGGAGCTCCAACCTGGATGAATTCGCCCTTGGTGCGGAGTAGTTGCAAGTACTTTGACAGAGGCATCGAAGGAGACGACACGGTGCACACGATCAAATCCAGCGATCGAGCGTGCTTTTTGTTCCAGCTCTCGTCGTCCTCGGTAGCAATGTACTCGTCCGCCCCCATCTTGAGCACATCGTCTTTCTTGTCGGCTCTTCGCGAGATACCAACGACTTTCGAGGCACCCATGGCTTTGGCGAAGAGCACACCAAAATGTCCTAGACCTCCGACCCCGACGATGCCGACCTACACACAGCTATTAGCGCAAGGACCCACATTCGTCCAAGACTCAATCAGTCACCCTCTTGCCAGGTCCACACCCGTTCTGCTTCAATGGACTGTATACTGTGATCCCACCACACAACATCGGCGCTGCATCCGCACTATCCAACGCGTCCGGAATCTTGAAAACAAAACGCGAGTCCGTTCGGTTATAATCCGCATACCCGCCATAACTGATCGAGCCATCAGGATACTTGGAGCCAAAGGTGTTCACGCTGTGCCGGCAATACGGCTCCAGACCACTCGCGCACTCTTCGCAATCTGGTTCAAGGCATGACCGAGCTTGAGCTCCAACACCCACGCGATCGCCAACTTTGATGTTCCTGCTCGCCGGTACTTTCGATCCAACGCGCACTGCTTTGCCCACAATTTCATGGCCAACACAGACTCTGTACAAATCATGTCAGCTGCTGCTTCTTCACGGGCGGGGAAATTTCTCGAGGGAGTGACGTGAGTCACGTGACGCACGGATAGAGAGTTGGACCCCAGCCCGACCGCAAAGTGTGAATGTCACTTCCGCATATCCCACAATGCGAAATTTCGATATCGACATCCGTCTCCTCCCACATCTTCGGGCTCGGGAATTTTTGCCAAACCATCTTGCCCTCAGCGGAGAATTTGTCCAGGCCCATCCAGCCTTCGAAGCTGTAATCTGTGGAGCCCGCCATAATTTTCGAACTGAAGGATCCGTAGTTTTATTTTCCGCAGCTGAGGAGGGAAAACAGGGTAGGTGTAGGAGCGGATTCGGGTCTCTTGTCCCGGACAACCCCTCGAATGTCGGTCAGAGTTCTGGTGGAGCTGGATGATGCAGCGCCGACGATTCCTATCGCTCCAGTCGGAGAAACCAGCAACAGCCCACTTTCCTAATAATGCCAGCCTAATCGCCGCCTATCGCCGGCTTGGACTGCCTCGGCTAGTCGTATCCCAGCAAATGAAGGAACAGCTGCAAAACGTTTCCCGGGAGTAGAAGATGACGTGACGCGATCAATGGCGGCCGCGTGAACGAATCAGCACGCAGGGAAAAGCTCAAGAGGTGTGTGAAGGTCCCGCGTTCTGCATTCAGTGTGGTTACATAGACAGAAGATGATGCCAGACACGGCGAAGGATTGGGCGCCTCGCATGCACACCCATGAACTACGTTCGACACAAGTCGGACCCGAAGTCATCAATATCTGACACCCTACGCCTTGTACGCGCCTCTTATGCAAGAATCTCCACGACTCGTGAGGGCTCGTTGACGCTAGAGATGCCCATACTTGCCATGGCTTTCTCCAACCCTGGAATATCGATCGTGTCGTTGTCCTTGATAGCATTCCTGCAAGTCCCCCATGCGAATCTTTTGTGAAATTCTTCCGCCTTTCTCTTCAAAGCTGCCGTCAATGGCGACTGCTTCTTGACTCGCTCGTCATGGTCAAGCTCCACAGTCTCCATACTGGGGACCTGTTCGAGAATGCCGTGAAGCATGTCCACACAGAACCAGACGTAGGTATCTTCAGTCGCGTTTGCACCTCGGAAGCCATTGAAGATGCTATCAGTAGGGTCGCAGTCGACCCAGATCTTCAGCGTTCGGAGACTGATGCAATCGCGTAGACCGAGCGCCGGGAGCACATTGTGACATCTTGGCGGCTTGTGCCAGCCAGGTCCGAGCAAGAGTTCGATGCTCGTGATGACCTCGCGGTACTTTACGGGCAGCCGCTGAAGCAGTGGCTTCTTCGTGTTGAAGAACTTGCCGTGGTATGGGTGCGGGAAGAGGCGAATCGTCTGGCTGTAGAAAATTTGGTAGGCTTCTTCGTACACGCGGCGTGAAACGAGAAAGAGCGAGAGCCGTGGGTAGACCATGCGCCAATTGAGAGGCTCTGCATTGCGACCAGTTAGTATCCGCTACTGGCGCGGAGACGGTTTCCGCGACTGACCAAGATCCAGTGGCTTTCTGGTGCACAACACCTGCTCATAGATTCGGATTCGCAGCTCGGCCGGGAGGTCGAAGAAGCGGAACTGCTTGATTGGAGGACCGGGCGAAGGAGCCCGCGATGGAGCTGCCGAAGTCATGCGAGACGAGATGGCGGAGGAGATGGCGCTGGACGCCACAGAGGGCACTGCTCGTCGATGCCTGGCCATGCCTTCCCGTTGGATGGTGGAGGGTGAGGCTTCGTTCAGTGGCTCAGTGAGTTGGAGTGTGGCAGCGACGACACAGTCTGCGAGGACGAGTCATCGTGTGGGCGACCCATCCTGATCAAACAGCCATCTTCGCGCGGCGGTGACAAACAAGTCGAGGGCGGTGGTGCAGCAGTGTGACGGGTGAAGCGGAGGTCGGAGGCGAGTGTCGCGTGATGGAAGGCGGGGGCGGGTCGTGCGTCAACTTTCATTAGATACATCAGGCTATACACATGTACCTATTCACCAACAGCCTGCAAGCTCTTCACTGTGTCTGTGATGCTCTTCTCGAAACCGATCTGCTTCCAGCCCTTGAGCACAGTATCTACATTGCTCGTGTCAATCTCGTAAATGCCTTCCTCGGGCATTCCTCCACCCGGCGTCTGCTCCGTCAGCTGGTCCTTGAATTGCGGATAGTTCTTTGCGAGTACTTTTGCAATCGTCTTGTAGCAAAGTGTCCGCTTGTGATGAAGAAGCGTTTATTCGCCGCCTCGGCCTTCTCTGCTGCGAGAACGTGGCTTAGCGCGAGGTCTCTCACGTCCACCCAGATGAAAATGCCCGTCGCGGGGACCTCGTCTTTCCACTTGCCAAGCATGCAATCGCGAATGCGTTGGTTTGAAGTGTTGAGAGCGTCGAGAGAGTTGAGATAATGCACAATCGGGCTGAGGACAAGAGGCGGGCACATGGTCGAGAGCGTGAAGTTGGGGTTCTCTTTCTCGACAAACTCCCAGCCTGCCTTTTCGGCGAATGTTTTGGACGCACGGTAGCCTGCTGCGGGATTCTCAACTGCCTCTTGCTGTGTAATGGGATTCCAGTCCTGCTCCTGTATGTGTGACCTGGCCGCGCGCCCTGCTTGAGGTCCATAATGGAAGCGAAGGAGCTCGTAATGACCACACGCTTGACGCTCGGTGCGCTCTTCTTGATGCTTTTTAGGATTCCCGTCGTGCCAATCACCGCCGGGTTAAGCAGCTCTTTTTGCACGTCCATGATATTGAAGTGAAACGGACTGGCTGTGTGGATGACAGCCTCCAACGGCGGGTCTGATACTACAGCTTTGTCGAAGCTTCCTCTTGCGCAATGTCCTCTTCGAGGGCGAAATCGAGCTTTTCAGTGCCATAGCCGGGATGTGCTTCCTTGATCTTATCCGCCTTTGCTGCGAGCGAACGGTGGTGACGACGGAGTGGCCGCGTTCGAGGAGTTCGTCAAGAACGAGCGCGGCGATGAATCCGCTGCCGCCGGTGAGGAGGACTCGCATGTTGGACGATGTTGTCGCGTGGAAGGCAGAAGCGTATGTGGAGGAAAGTAGCTGAGCTTTTGTGAGCGGTCTTGGAAGATGACGGCGCATTGCAATCGCCAGTGCTTCCTCTTTGCCGTCGGAACTGCGTGCTTCATTATACACTAGGTAATGTTATGGACATATTGGTAAGCCGCTATCTGCTACCTCTATCATGTATCATCAATTGCGGCCGATCCCTCGACTGCAGCACGCCTGATAGTGCCATGCTTCGTGTCCCCACAAATCAATGACTAGAACAAGCAGTAAAGCGATGGCTTGTTGCAACAGGGTAAATGACTAGGTAACCGATAACGGTGCTATAGAACTCTCTATATATACTAGGCATAGTTTCCGCCTCTAGGATTTTATATAAGCTATCGGCTTATAATCTTTAATAGGTTATAAGCCTAGTAAGTACTTCTACTAGTATTAATTACTAAAAAATATATATTAGCTAAATTTTTAATTATAAGCCTATATACTAAATAGATACTAAAATACTAAAATAAAAGCTACGAGCCTAAGAATATAAATAGTTAAGCTACTACTTAAAGCTTCTATACTATAATAAAATAATAGTTAACTAGCTTAAATAGTCTATTAAACCTTAAATTACTTCCTTTTATAAATATAAGGTACTATTATAAAGTAGTTTCGTCTACTTCTACTATTTTATAGAATAATATTTAGTATCTTATTTTTAAAATAGTAGAATACTATTCTAATAAAAAAAGATAACGTATTACTACGCTATAATTATAGACTCTAATAATATAATAAGAGGAATTATCCTTAAAATAGACCTAACCTTAAACTACTATTATATAATATTTATTAAATTTAGAGTTACTTCTCTTAAATAGGAACGTTAAATAGAGTTATAATATAGAGTAGAAGTAGAGGTAATAGGTAGGAACTAACTAAGTTAATTATATTAGTTAGTTATAGGTTATATCTCTCTCCTAAGATAGGCTATTAGCTAAGTTATATAACCTAATATTATTTAACCTATATTACCTAATTCTAATTCCTAAATTATCTCTTAAAATATCTAACTAGACTATACTTTATAATATACTTCTACTTAGATTTAAATACAAGATTATATATAGAAGACTATCTTTTCTAGGCTATATCTAAATTATAATAATTTTTTAGGTACTATAGTTATATAGTTAGAGCTATATAACTAATTTATCTTAGTTTAACTCCTTAGCCTAGTATCTCTTAGGTCGACTTCTTTTTAATAAATTAAAATAAAAGTCTACTTAAGACTTTTTATCTTCTTTTATTTTAGGCTTAGATTCTTTAGCTATATATAATTTTCTTAGATTCTAATTTCTTATTAAGTATAGTAAGCTACTTCTAGACTTAGTATTATATAGTTAAAGACCCCTATATTACGGTTTAGATTCCGCTAGAATACTAAGACTAATTATAGGATCTAAGTAAGAGTCCGTAACTGCCTCTATTTTAATATAGCCGAATAGAATAGAGAATAGAGCCGACTTTATAGAGGACGCTTCTATTAAAATAGAGTTAGAATAGAGGAGCTCTCTTTTTAGTAATAGATCTCCTTTATATTTAGTAGCGATAAGTATTACCTCTCTAGATAGTTATCGCGTATAACTTACTATTTAATCTTACTAAAAGGAATTTACGACTCTTAGCTTAGATATTAATACTCCTACCTTATTCTTCCTTATAAATACTCGATAAGCTTAATCCTAATTAAACTTAGCTTCTACTTAGTAATATTATTAGGCTCGACCCTCTAGTTAAAACTTAATAGCTTTATACGCTCTTAAGAATATTTATTTTAGGAAGTATTAAAGGAGTTCCTACCTTTAGCGAGATAGGATCTAGCTATAGGAAGGTAGTTTAATAACTAAGAGTAATACTACTAGACGACTCTAACGACGAAGATTAAGGCTAACTAGTAATAAAAGGACTTAGACTAGCTAAGCTTAATTCCTACTATAGAGACCGAAATAAGTTTAATAATTAAGTTAACTAAATAGATATATACTTTATATTTAACTATATTAGCTTAGTACTTAAGACTATCTTTACTTATACGTTCCTTCGAGGAAGTATATAAAATTAGATTAAACTCTACCTTAAGGCTTATACTAATTCTTAAGGAACCTAAGACTCTACTAGTATATTTAGAGACTACGCTATATTTAAGATTAAGCTTAAGGAGATCTTTAGATCCTCTAACGAAGTAACTTAAGTAATTAGAGTTATCTAGTATCTAAAGTAATAAACTTCTATATCTAAATATATAGTAAAGTTTAAGAAATACTCTTAAATTACTAAATAAAGCGAAAGAGCGTTAATAATAATATTTAGACGTAGACTTAAAGACTTAGTTAAAGACTAGATAATAATCTATAGTAGATAATAGGATACTCTTAAGTATTTAACTAAAGTAGTAATTAAAGTTAATAACTAGCTTTATAAAAGAGCTCTAGAAAGACGATTCGATTCTAAAATAGAAAGAAATAGTAGAACTTACTTCTAAGTATAGCTAGAACTAAAGCTATATACTTAAGTAAAATAACTATAAATTAAGTAAGCTATACTATAAACTATAACCTATAGAACTTAATACTACCTAGAAAGGTCGTAAATTTAAAAGTAAAAGCTAAAGAAAGCCTAAAGAAAGCCTAGGAAAGAAGTAGGGAGGACTAACTTACTATAAATATAGTAAGATAAGCTATATAAAAAAGGACTACCGTTCTATAAATAAAGTATAGCGATAACTCTTTAATATAATATAACGAAAAGAAGAACGTAAAGGTTATAACGATAAACTCGAACTATAACTTCTAAGTATAATATCTCGAGTCCTAAATTAAATCTACTAGAAAGGACGTCTTAGATATAGAAGCCTTTACTAGCGATTCTATTACGATAATATATACTAAATATACTACTCTTCTAAGAGAGACGTAGGCTTTTAGCTCTCTATTCTATAAAGAAGTATAAGCTCGCCTCTAATCTAACGATCTAAAAATAGAAGTAGGCTACTACCTATTCTAGAGGAGCTATAAGAGTTAGTACTATACCTTAGATTTACTAAGAAAGAAGATATTAATAGATCTTACTATAACGATAATAAGAAAAATAGCTCTTCTAAACTAGACTTATTTAAGAAGAAAAAGTAAAACGAATCTATAGAAGATACTAAAAGTAGTAGTAAAGAAAAGGAATTTAAAAACGAACTAGTTACGTTTATAAGTACCTCTCTAGGACTATAAAGGAAAATTACGCTTTACTTTATATAAAAAATCGAAGAAATCTTTCCCTTTATTAATAGGAAGAGATATATTAATTCTTAGAAATTTAACTATTCCCTTTAACGACTCTAATTATTATTCTAGAGATACTAGAGAATATAATAAGAATCTTACTTCTAAGAACTTATAGTAGAGCGACTACTACTAGGTAGCACTCTTACGCTTTATAGATATATTATACCAAATAATTACGTTATACCTAATAAAATATAATAAGGACTTTACGAGCTATAGAAACGATTTTAAATAGTTTAAGAATACTAATATAAATTCGCCTATATCGAAACCTTATTTAAATAAAAGATTACTAATAAAGTTTAAAAGACGAGAACTAAGATCTACGAGTAGCTAGAATAATAAGCTAGTAATATATAGTTAGGAAAAATATTAACTCTCTAAGAAAAAGCATCTTAAAAGAGGTCTATAATACGCAAAGCGCTTACGTATTAATAGTAGTCTTCTATACAAAAATTAACGTTAATAGTTATACGCTATACGCTATAATCGATTTAGGAGCGAGTAGGAACTTTAGCTCTAAATTATTTATAAAGCGATACGGGATCGTAACTTAGCGTAAGAAGGAAGGATACGAACTAATCGTAGTTAATAGATTAGCCTTACTAAGCGTAGAATAAGAGACGCTTCTACTACGACTTATAATCTAATAGTACTATAAGAATATTTCTTTAGATATTACTAATATAGCTAGTTATAATTACGTTCTAGGCATACCTTAGTTAAGAAAGTATAATCTAGTAATCGACTAGAGAAAAGGAGTCCTTAGGTTTAAATAATATAATTACGTTATTAATATTAAGTCTATATAGTAATAGTATACGGTAATAAATAAAGTTAGGAAAGAACTTAATAGAAAAAGTATTTAACTACTAGGAGTAGTTAACGAAACTAGCCTAACTCGAATAAATACTTATAATAGTAAGAAAGTTAATAAAGTTACGAGGAGTATTAGAAGTAACGTAATAATAAAAGATTTAAAGTTAGATCTTAAAATCTCTAAAGAGTATTAAAAATAGGCGAGACTCTTTAAAGAAGTAGAAGATATTACTACTTTACCTAAATACTAAAAGGAGGATTACTAGATGAACCTTATACTTAGAAAGGAGCCTCTATTTAAGCTACTATTCTAGAAATCTAAGAAGTAGCTTTAAGATAAAGATAAATAGTTACGTAAAATACTTAATAAAGGCTAAATATAGAAATCTAGATCGAGCGTAAGCGTACTTATCTTTAGTATTCTAAAGCCTAACGAGAATATAAAATAAGTCGTTAATTTTAAAGGACTTAACGAAGTTACTATTAAAAACTAATATCTACTACTAAATATCGAAGAACTATAGAATAGACTAATAGGATTAAACTAGTATACAAAGATTGATCTATAAAACGTATTCTATACTATTTATATAGTAGAAGGCGAGGAATAGAAGATAGCGTTCTAAATACGCTATAGACTTTATAAATTTAAGGTTATACTAATAGAATTAACTAACGCGCTAGCCTCCTACTAGGAGATAGTAAACGATATTCTCTAAGACCTACTTAATATATACGTTATCGTATATATAAACGATATCCTTATCTATACTAAAGGATCCTAAGAATAATATATAAGATAAGTCTAAAACGTTTTCTAGAGATTAATAGAAGTAGGATTCCGGACTATA
The DNA here is from genome assembly GCA_023512815.1 of Cercospora zeae-maydis. NCBI lineage: Eukaryota > Fungi > Ascomycota > Dothideomycetes > Mycosphaerellales > Mycosphaerellaceae > Cercospora > Cercospora zeae-maydis. The sequence continues at coordinate 3,480,335 of JAKLWY010000001.1, read as the reverse complement.
CTAAAGAAATATAAATTCTATAAAAAGGAAGTTAAATTCCTTAGATTTATAATTAACCTCGATAGAATTAAGATCGACTTAGAAAAGATCGAATCGATACGTAGTTAGCTAATACTAAAGATAGTTAAGGATATATAATTATTCCTTAAACTAGCTAACTATAACTAGAAGTTTATCTAGAACTACTTAAAGATTACAATACTACTATTAGACCTAATAAAGAAGGACCTTAAATAGAACTAGATAAATAAATACTAGAAGGCCTTTAATATACTTAAACGAATATACTATAAAGTACTAGTCCTACGACTATTTAATAGAAAGCAACTAGTCTAGATTAAGATAGACGTATCGGATATAGCTATAGGAGTATACCTTATATAAGAGTATAATAGGAAACAATACCTAGTAGCCTATTATTTAAGAAAGATATTACCTACGGAATAAAACTACGATATCTATAATAAGGAATTACTTACAATTATCGCTATACTATAGTACTAGAGGATATACGTAGAAGGAGTACTAGGACTTATAATTCTTTCTAATTATAAGAATCTAATCTACTTTACTATAACTAAGGTATTAACTCGACGATAGTACTACTAGTTAGAACTACTCGAGTAATATAAGTTTAAAGTCTACTATACTCTAGGAAGAGATAATAGTAAAGTAGATACTTTAAGTCGACGAATAGACTAAATAGAAGGAAAAGAACCTATACTATAGTAAGTTCTAAAGGCTAATCTAAATAGAAGCCTTAGTACTAACACGAAAGAGTTTAATAATATTATATAAATAAGGATAAATAAGGATAAATAATTCCTAATACTATAAGGGAAATACTAGGTTCTAAAGGACTAAGAAGAAGAATATATACGATAATATTATAACGACCTACTATATAGATATCTAGGAGTAATAAAGATAATAGAACTTATTTAGAGAAGTTTTAGCTTTCTATAAATACGATAGAAAGTACTTAGGTATATAAAGCGCTACGAGAGTTACTAATATAATAAGGCTAAATAATATACTAAATATAGATATATATAATTCTAGACTCTACCTTTATAACTATAGGACGAAGTAATAATAGACTTTATTACGAAGCTCCTAAGCTCTAAGAATTAAGCTATAACTATTAAATATAATATAATACTAGTTATAGTCGATAGACTTATAAAATATATATACTTTATACCTATAAGCGAGACCTATACTATAGAATAACTTAGATACCTTATCCTTAATAGGCTAATATAATACTATAGATTCCCGAAAATATTTATTACTAATAGAGATAAGCTATTTACCTCTAATTACTAGAAAATATTAGTTAGATGCCTTAGAATTAAATATAAGCTATCTATAGCCTATTACCCTTAAATAGATAGATAAACGGAAAGAATAAACTAAACGCTAGAATAATACCTATAATATTACGTTAACTATATATAAGATAATTAGGTATTACTACTACCTATAGTATAGATTATACTTAATAACTAGCGATTAGAAATAACGAGGTCTACGCTATTCTTTACGAATTATAGACGAAATCTAAACCTTTTTAGAGAACTTTAAGAGTACTTATAAGCTAAATAAGCTATAGTTATAAGCGAAGATCTAAAAACGTTATATAGAGAACTCTAAAATAGGATATTAGACTCGTAAGTAGTAATAGCTAAGCTATATAATAAGAAAAGAAAAATAGTACCTTAGCTAAAAAGAGGAGATAAGGTCTATCTTCTTATAAAAAATCTTAAAATAAGAAGAAAAACTAAGAAACTAAATTAAGTTAAAGTCGGACTATTTTTAATTAAAGAGGTTAAAGAACTAGTTAACTACTAACTAAAGTTACTAAAAGACGTAAAGATCTACCTAGTATTCTATATATTATTACTAGAACCTACCGACGCTAATATCTTATACTAGGAAAACTTCTACTTCTAACTTAAAGAAGAAGATAAGTATAAAGTCGGAAAAATACTAGACTATAAGAATTAGTAATACCTCGTTAAATAGAAAGGCTATCTCGAATTAGAAAATACCTAGGAACTAAAACGTAACCTACGAGACTATTAATAAAAGGTCGAAGAATTTAATAAAAAGAAAATAAGCTAGTAAGTAAAAATCTCTATAAGACTTTACTTACTAGAAACGGCTAGTATAGGAGTCGAACCTATAACCTCTAGTACGTAGTCGTAAGAACGGAAGAGTACGAATTAACTACTCTTATAAACTAATAACTAGCTAGAATAATACTACTATACTAACTAGCTATCGATAGAATCTATAAATACTAGAACTAAATATATATCTTATATACTAGGAACTACCTCTTCTAATAGAACTAACGACTAAGGAATTTCTAATCTAGGACTATAGATAGACTCCTACAAGTCTAAAGGTATTTCTAAGATACTAGAAATAAACGGTAGCTTAGGAATCTTAATAAGCGAAGGATTATCTAATATTTTATCCTTACTATTTACTAGAGTATTACTAGCCTCTTATAAAAGGGTATATAGTAACGTATAGACTACTTTAGACCTCTGTCTAAAGATAGCGCTAATTCTTATAGAGTTATTATATATCGTATACTCTACGTATATAGATACTATATGCTAAGTAATACGGCAGTAGCCGATTACTAAGTACTAGTAAGGCCTAAGGCCTCTAACTTCTAGCTTTACTTTACTCTTATAACTACCTTCCTCTTTCTATTAAGCTACCTTAGCTTAATAAAGTAAATAGTAGTCTTCTTGTATATACGACGTTTCTATTACGTTTATATATCTCTTATTATTTGTAGGCCTTCTATTAAGTTCTATTATACGTTACTATTACGATTCGCGTACTTAACGTAAGTAAGTTATTACTATATATTATTATTAATAGTAACTGTCGTATTATGTCTTTAAATAGACTCGTATTATTAGAGGATACGGCGGAAGGGTAGGTATAACGCGCAGTAGAAGTAGAGGCGATAAGCAGGAACTAACCGAGTTAATTATATTAGTTAGTTATAGGTTGCACCTTCTCCTAAGATATATTTCCTAGTAGGTTATATAACCTAATATTATATAACCTATATTATCTAACCCTAGAACTAAACTAGCTAGTTTAGTTCGGTGCCTTAGGAAGTACTAACTAGACTGCACTTCTTAATACTCCTACTTAGGCTAGGTAGTCTTCTGCTTGCACCTCGCATTTGTTTTTTAGTTCTTCCCTAGCACCTAATAATCTATTATAATATAAGGATAGAACCTCTCTGCTCTTCCTTATATAAGCTAGAGCTATCTTATAAACTCCTAAAACTATAGCCTATTCTTTAGTTTAGTTAGGCTATTAGCGACTATCTCTTTTATTAGAATATATTCTACTATAATCTTTCTCTACTACTAAAGATGCCTAATATAGTTATATATAACATTAATATGCTTAAACCTCTTATAGGTATATGCATCTTTAATAAGTATTAAAGCTGCTTAGTTGTCCCCTATAATCTGCACTAGTATTAGCTCTCTTACTATATTAGAATATGCTTTAATAGTTAGCTAAAATAGGCATTCTCCTACTAGCTCTATATAGTCTATCTCTCTTAGAAGTGCTACTAGGAATTAAGATTGCTTTGCATATGCATTTATAGCTATATACTTAGCTTCTATTATTAATATTATAATAGACTTTTGCTTCCTACTTATCTAAGAAACTAGGGCTCTATAGAGGAAGAAGATGCTTCTAAGAATTAAGACTCGATCTGCTTTGTCTATTATATAGTTAGAGTCTAAATACCCTATTAGCTTTCCTCTATTTCTTCTAAATATTAGTCCTAAGTCTTAGGATAACCTTAGGTATCTTACTAGTTTCTTTAGAGCTTATAAGTGTCCCCTAGCTAGGTCTAAAACATATAAGCTTAGCCTGCTAAGAGAGAAAGCAATGTCTAGTCTTATTATAACTATAGGCTATATCTAGGTACTAGTTTAACTTTAGTACTCTGTCTTGTTTCCTCTCTTATTATATAAGCCTATTAATTTTAGACTATTATAACTATCTATTAGAGACAGAGTTAGGTTAGCTATCTCCTTAGTTATTCCTAGCTTTATAAGGTTCTCCTAGATAAAGTATTCCTAATTAAGCTTTAAAGTTCTAGCTTATCTATCTCTTATTAACCTTATTCTAAGGATCTTCTCTAGTTCTCCGAGATCTTTAATCTTAAATACCTTGCTTAGCTATTCCTTAAACTAAAGTATATCTTCTAGCTTTAGTGCTATAATTAGAATATTATCTATATAGGTTAGGATTAGAATGTTTCTTTCCTAGTAGATAAGAAGGCATAGGTCTACTTCTAATTATATAAACCTAATCTATTTTAGCTTTAAGATATAGAGTTTGTTCTAGTCTCTCGCTGCCTACTTTAATCTATATAGGCTTCTTAGGATTTGCAAGACTATATTAGGTAGAATCTTAACTCCTAGTAGTAGAATTATAAAGATTTCTTCTTAGAGTTTACTCTTAGTAAATGCATTATTTATATCTATTTAGTAAAGTTCTAGGTTCTTTCTATAAACTATAGCTATAAATATCCTTAAAGTATTATGCCTAACTATTAGTATAAAGGTTTCCTAGAAGTTAACTCTAAATTTCTAAGAGAAACCTTTTATAACTAGTCTTGCTTTAAACTTTTTAATAGCTCTACTAATTAATCTCTTTATATTAAATATCTATTTAGATATTATAAGGTTTGCTCCTTTTAGAGGAATAACCTCTATTTAGGTATTATTACTTCTTAATATAGTTAGCTCCTTCTAGACTATATCCTCTTATATATGTCCCTATTTAGGGTCCTAAATTACCTCTTTATAGGACTTTAGAATAGGTACCTCTTATTTTTATATAGAGACTTAAGGGGTAAGTACTATAAATATAGACTCTTAGACCTCTAATAGGGCCTCTTAGATCTACTCCTACTTTTAGCCTTAGACTTAGCTAAGGAATGCCTTATAATGCTTAGTACTTAGCTCTTCCTTTTATTTATATTCTCTCTATCTCTTCTAAAGCACTTATCTTATTACTATACTATAAGCTTTTAGCTCTAGGCCTAGTCCTTTATTTAAGATAGATCTCCTTCTCTTTTAGCCGTAAGTCTAGTCCTAGTCTCCCTCCTAGTCCTTATTTTCCCTTAGGTTCTACTCTATAGCATTTAGAGCGAGTATAAGTATGCTACTTACGTTACGTAATAGGTAAACTAAACTAGCTAGTTTAGTTAAATTACGTAACTACCGAACTAAACTAGGTAGTTTAGTTGCTACCTATAGTCTATCTCTAATCTTAGCATTCCTATACCTAAGGTTTTCTTCTTCTAGATTCTTTATCCTCTAGTACTCCTTCTTATCCTTTAGTAGAGGTAGTAACTATATAAAGAGTATCTAGCTAGAACCTACTAGCTTTATTACTATAGCTATAGGTATAGTAGCTATAGGTAGTATAACTGCTATTAGCTTCTTTAGAGATCTACTAACTAGGTTTCTAATAGGTATATTACTTACTTAGTTAAGCTTAGAAACATTTAGCTCTATATCTCCTCCTTTCTTATACTTAAACTAAGTTATAGTGCTATAGGCTTTAATAGCCCTTATATTAGGCTCCTAGAAGAGCTATATTTTAGTAGTATTAGGAACATACCTAATAAATATAGTATCCTTGCCTCTATTTATTAGTTTATCTAACCTTATTCTAGCTATTAGGACTTAGAATTTATATAGACTACTACTTTATAACCCTAAACTCTAAAGTATAATACTAAGGGTTAGATGCCTAAAAAGGCCTCCTTAGGTAAAACTTTAAAACTATTAATTTCTAAGCTATTAAGAAGAGAATTTCTAATAACTATATAGGCTACTAAGGCTTCTAGCTAGACTTTAATAGGTATATAAGCATCTTCTAGTATTACTCTTATCTAATCTTTAGAGGTTTAGATTAATATTAGGTTTATCTAAAGACAGATAACCTAAGATCTTACTAAGTAGGAGCTTAAGCTCGATCGGGGTTTAAGCTTATCGGGTAGTCTAGAGGAAGGCAACGAAGTAGGAAGAGTTACTTAATTCTAATTAGTAAGATAGAATAGTAAGAAATCTAATTAGTAAAATTAGATAGTAAGTTATACGCAATAACTATCTAGAGAGGCGATACTTATCGCTGCTATATATAAAGGAGATTCCTCTATCCTAGCTCCTAGAGCGGAAACTAGAGTATAGAGCGGTCGTATCGCTCTAGAGCGGTCGCGTCGCTCTAGAGCGGTCGCGTCGCTTAAGGTCTTCTACGTCGCTTAGGGGATTTAGAGCGGTCGCTAAGCTCTAGAGGCTAAGCGTCGCTTACCTTTTTATATATAACGGTCCTATAACTTAGACTAGCTAATTATAAACCGTAATACTATCCCCCTCCTAGGCGGAATCGTCCCGATTCCTTAAGTAAGCTTCTTATTCCCTATTTCCTTCGTTACCCTCTTTTTCTATTATATCGCAATAGTAAAATCCTCTAAAGACAAAACTGCTAAGGAACGAAAATAGGAATTGTCTTAAAACATCTCGAAAGACAGTTTTATAATGCTTACTTAGTGCTATTACTACGAGAAGTTAGGGAAGAAGTATAAGGTCGATATTCGGTTAGGTCGATATGCGGAGTACGCTTTATATAGTTAATTATGCAATCTCTAGGTTACTCGGATTAAGTATAAGAAGATTCGTCGAATGCGCTAGAAGATTGCTTAGAATCTAGAGGCTATAAAAGAGAAGAAAGATTTATTAACGCAGAAATTATTAGAATATTACGCAAAGGTGCGTAGGTTACGCAAATAACTTCGAATAAAGGAGATAAAGAAGGTTAAGGCGTAGGAGGCCGAGGTCGCCTCGATTGCCGCTGCGAAGGAAATTAAGTTATTAATAGAGGATCCTTTAGCTCTAATTCCTCTTAATCTCCCTAAGAGTTTGCCTCTACCTATAGACGGTCGTCTCTAGATAAGTCCTTACGCGTAGAGCGTTATTAACGGTATGCCCTAGCAAGTCTCTAGTTAGGAGAGTTCTCCCGGTAGTACTTCTCTAGAAGTAGTTTGCAGTTTATAAGGTGTTTTAGTAGCTTCTAGGTATTATCCGATTCCGGATATCCCTTCTATTTAATAAGGTATTTCTAATCCTTATAGTCTAGGATTTTCTCGACTTCGAATTCGTCTTCTTCTTCTAGCTAGAAGTAAAACGTCTCTTAGTATAGAGTTTTAGCGTCGGCAGGTTCTAGTAACGATATATAGAATACTAGGTAGATCTTTATATCTTTTAGTAACTTAAGTCGGTAGTTAACTAGTCCTCTAACTTCGTTAATTAAAAATAGTCCGACCTTAACGTAATCTAGTTTCTTAGTCTTCTTTCTTATCTTTAGATTTTTAGTAAGAAGATAGACCTTATCCCCCTTTCTAAGCTAAGGTGCTATTTTTCTTTTATCTTATCTAGATTTAGCAATTGCTTTTTATAAGTCTTAAATACGGTTTTTTAGTTCGTCGTAAATGGTTTTTATATCTTATACCGCAACTATAGCTTATTTAGCTTAGAAATAACTATATAGGTCTCCGAATAGGTTCGGATTTCGTCTATAATTCGAGAAGAATAGCGTAGCCTACGTAGTTTCTAATTTATAGTTATTAAGTGCTATTTATACTATAGGGAGCAACGTAACCTAATTGTCTTATACGTAGTTAACGTAGTATTATAGGTACTATTCTAGTATTTAGTTTATTCTTTCCGTTTATCCGTCTGTCTCTAGGTAGTAGGCTATAGATAGCTTATATTTAATCCCGATTGTACCGACTAGTATCTTCTAGTAGTTCGATATAAATAACTTATTCCTATCGGTAATAAAGACTTTCGGGAATCCGTAGTATTATATAAGCCTATCTATTATAAGGTGTCCGAGTTGTTCTACCGTGCATTTTTCGCTTATAGGTATAAAGTATATATATTTAGTAAGTCTATCGACTATAACTATAATTATATCGAATATAGTCTCCGTAACTTTATCCCTAAAGAACGGGAGTTTTATAATAAAGTCTATCGTTACTTCGTCCTATAGTTGTTATAGTAGAGTTCTAAACTATATATATCTATATTTCGTATAACGTTCGGCTTTGTTTCTTTAGCAATGCTTATAGCGCTTAATATACCTAAGCACTTTCTATCGCATCTATAGAAAGCTAAAACTCCTCTAGATAAGCTCTATAGTCTTAGTTGCTCCTAGGTATCCTTTTATAGGGTTATTATAATATTATCGTATGCATTCCTCTTCTCGGTCCTTTAGTACCTAGTATTTGCCTTATAGTATTAGAAACTATTCCTTAGTATCGTTAAGGATTCGCATAATATTATTAAATTCCTAAGTATTAGCACTAAGGCTTCTATTTAGATTAGCTTTAAGAACTCGCTACTATATAGGTTCTTTTCCTTCTATATAGTCGACTCTTTAACTTAAGGCATCTGCTCTGCCGTTCTCTTTTCCTAGAGTATAGCGGATTTCGAACTTATACTATCTAAGTAGTTCCGACTAGCAGGCCTATTTACGAGTTAGTACCTTAGTCGTAGTAAAGTAGGTTAGATTCTTATAATTAGAAAGAATCGTTAGTTCTAGTACTTCTTTCGCGTAGTAGTTCTAGTATTATAACGCTATAATAATAGCTAGCAGTTCCTTATTATATATATTATAGTTTTATTCTACGGGTAATATTTTCCTTAAGTAATAAGCTACTAGGTGTCTTTCCCTATTATATATCTACGTAAGGCATGCTCCTATAGCTAGATCCGATACGTTAGTCTTAATAAAGACTAGCTTCTTCGTATTAAATATTATTAGTACTAGTGCTTCGTAGTATATCTATACTAGCTTATCGAATGCTTTCTAATACTATTGTTCCTATTTCTATTTAAGATCCTTTCTCGTAAGGTCTAATAGTAGTATAGCAATCTTAGAGTAGTCCCTAATAAACTTCCGATTATAGTTAGCTAGTCTAAGGAATAATTATATATTCTTAACTGTTTTCGGAGTTAGCTACGTCTTAATAGATTTAATCTTTTCCGAGTCGATTGCGATTCCTCTAGTATTAATAATAAAGCTAAGGAATTTAACTTCCTTTTTATAGAATTCGCATTTCTCGGGTACGGTCCGGAATTCTACTTAGGAGAGTCTTTTAAATACGCCTTATACCTATCGCTTATATTTCTCTAGAAATCCCTTAGTATAGACAAGAATATCGTCTATATATACGATAACGCATATATCGAGTAGGTCTCTAAGAATGTCGTTTACTATCTCTTAGTACGAGGCTAGTATATTAGTTAATCCTATTAGCATAACCGTAAATTTGTATAATCTATAGCGTATCCGAAATGCTATCTTCTATTCTTTGCCTTCTACTATGCGGATAGCGTAGAACGCATCTTATAGATCGATCTTCGTATACTAGTCTAATCCGGTAAGTCTATTCTATAATTCCTTAATATTAGGTAATAGATATCGGTTCTTAATTATAATATCGTTAAGTTTCCTATAGTTAACGACTATTCGTATCTTCCCGTTAAGCTTTAGAATACCGAAGATAGGTGCGCCTATACTAGACCTAGATTTGCGTATCTAGCCCTTAGCTAGCATCTTACGTAGCTACTTATCTTCTTCTTAGAGCACGTATTCGGATTTCTTAAATAGTAGCACGAATAGGGGCTTCGTTCCGGGTTTTAGGTTAATCTAGTAATCCTATATCTAGTATTTAGGTAAAGTAGTAATATCTTCTACCTCTTTAAAGAGTTTCGCCTATTTTTAATACTTCTTAGGGATAGCGGTTTCTAAGGCCGTATCCTTCGATAGTGCGTTACTTCTATCTATTCTCGTAACTTAATTGTCCTCCTTACTATTATAAGTAACTATCCGAGTTAGGCTCGAATATTTCGTAGCTCTAAGCGACTAAGGTATTATTTCGTTAATCTATCTCCTAGCTTTATCTATTAGTAAACGCTATCGCTGCATAAGGTTAATATTAATAACGCAATCGTATTGTTTAAACCTAAGTACTTCTCGTCTCTAATCGATAATTAGATTATGCTTTCTTAACTAAGGTATACCTAGTACGACGTTATAACTAGCTATATTAGTAATATCTAAGATAATCTCCTCGTAGTACTATTAGATAGCAAGTAGTAACGGAATAGTTTCTCGTTCTACGCTTAGTAACGATAATCCGTCGACTGCGATTAATTTATACCCTTTGTCCTTCGATTAGGTAGCTATTCTATATTGCTTTATAAATAATTTAGAGGCAAAGTTCCCGCTCGCTCTAGAATTAATTATAGCTTAGACCTTATATCTATTAATAGTAATATTAGTGCGGAAGACTAATATTAATGCTTAAGCGCTTTCCGTATCGTAGAACTCTCTTTAGACGCTTATTTCTTAAGAGTCGATCCTTTTTCCGACTAGGTATTGCTAGCCTATTATTATAGCTATACGTAGATCTTAGATTTCGTTTCTCGAACCTCGTTAGTTATCTTTTATTCGAATAGGGTTTCGATATAGGCGAATTTATATTAGCATTCTTAGACTATTTAAAATCGTTTCTATAGCTCGTAGAGTTCTTATCGCATTTTATTAGATATAACGTAGTTATCTAGCGTAATATATTCGTAAGGTATAAAGGTACTACCTAGCAGTAGTTACTCTACTATAAGTTCTTAGAAGTAAGATTCTTATTATATTCTCTAGTATCTCTAGAACGATTATCGTAGTTGCTAAAGGGAGTAGTCGAATTTTCGAGGGTTAATATATCTTTTCCCGTCGATAAGGGGAAAGATTTCTTTAACTTCTCGCGCAAAGTAGAGCGCGATCTTTCTTTATAGTCTTAGGGAGGTACTTACGAATATAATTAGTTTATCTTTAGATTCTTCCTCTTCGCTACTACTTTCGGTATCTTCTACGGATTCGTCTTACTCTTCTTCCTTAGATAAGTCTAGTTTAGAAGGGTTATTTTTCTTATTATTATCGTAGTAAGATTCGTCGATATCTCCTTCCTTAGCGAGTTCGAGGTATAGTGCTAATTCTTATAGCTTCTCTAGAATAGGCAACAGCCTGCTTCTATCCTTATATTATCGGATTAGAGGCAAGCTTATACCTCTCTATAGGGTAGAGGGCTAAAAGCCTACGTTCCTCTTAAAAGAGTAGTATATTTAGCATACGTCGTCGTAACAGAATTGCTAGTAAAGGCTTCCGTATCTAAGACGTCCTTCCTAGTAGATTTAATCTAGTACTTAGGATATTATGCCTAGAAGTCGGACTTCCTTAGAAGCGTTATTATCGTAATAACTTCCTTATCCTTCTTCTCTTCTTTGCATCGTATTAAAAGATTATCGCTGCACTATATTCTTAGAACGGCAATCCTTCGCGAAGTAGCCTAGTTTGCTATAGCTATAATAAGTCTTCTCGCTACCTTATTTTTTCTTAGGCTTTCCTTTGCTCTTAATCCTATAACCTTTCTAGGTAGCGTTAAGTTCTATTAGTTAGGGTCTATAGTATAGCTTATTAGACTAGTTATTTAGCCTAAAGTAATATCCGCGGTTCCTTTTATAGTCTAGGGTAAACCCGGCCGTTCCTCTAACCTTAGAGTCGTACTTGCGTTCTAGAGCTCTCTCGTAGAGCCGGTCGTCGATCTTAATAGCCGCTTCGGTTAAATCCTTTAGAGTATTAAGTATTCCTCCGTAGTTTATTAACTAGTCCTTAACCGAGTCTTTAAGACTATGCCTAAATATCGTTATTAATGCCTATTAGTCCTATCTAGTTACCTAAGAGTATTCCTCGAACTTAGCTATATATTCGGATACTAAGGTTCGTTATTAGAGGTGCTAGATAACCCTAATCGCTTAGGTTACCTCGTTAGAAGATCTAAAGATCTCCTTAAGCTTAACTTTAAAAGTCGTATAGTTCTTAAATATGCCGGTAGGATCCTAAGTTCCCTAGCTATCTAAGAAGACTTTAAGGTAGGGTTTAATCTAGTTCTAAGTACTACCCCTAAGGTACGTACTAGTAAAAATAGTCTTAAGCGTTGCTTAGACTAGGTTAAATATAAGGTATATATCTATCTAATTAACCTAATCGTCGAACTTGTTTCGATCTCTATAGTAGTAGTCGGGCTTCGCCGGTTTAAAGCTTCTTAGTCTTAGTCTACTATCTTCGTTATTAGAGTTATCCGGTAGAGTTAGTCTTAGGGCTTAAACTAGCTTGCCGCGGCTAGATCCTACTTTACTAGGGGCGGGATTCCCTCTAGAGCTTCCTGCGGTAGACATCCTTAAGGGCGTATAAAGCTATTAGGTTTATCTAAAGATAGATAACCTAAGATCTTACTAAGTAGGAGCTTAAGCTCGATCGGGGTTTAAGCTTATCGGGTAGTCTAGAGGAAGGCAACGAAGTAGGAAGAGTTACTTAATTCTAATTAGTAAGATAGAATAGTAAGAAATCTAATTAGTAAAATTAGATAGTAAGTTATACGCAATAACTATCTAGAGAGGCGATACTTATCGCTGCTATATATAAAGGAGATTCCTCTATCCTAGCTCCTAGAGCGGAGACTAGAGTATAGAGCGGTCGTATCGCTCTAGAGCGGTCGCGTTGCTCTAGAGCGGTCGCGTCGCTTAAGGTCTTCTGCGTCGCTTAGGGGATTTAGAGCGGTCGCTAAGCCCTAGAGGCTAAGCGTCGCTTACCTTTTCGCACGTAACGGTCCTATAACTTAGACTAGCTAATTATAAACCGTAACAATTAACCTCTTAACTACTCTATTCTAGATAGAGTTATATACTTTAGTAGTATAGAAGGAAATTCTATATTTCTTCTTCTACTATTTTAGCATAGTAAGAAGCTCTCTTGCTCTATTACTCCTTATAACCTAGAGGGGATTTCCTAATTAGAGCTTAGCTTTTACCTTCTAGTCTCTAAGGATACTTAGTATATCTTCTCTAGACTTTATTAGGAAAGTCTATTTCTTTCTTAAGAAGTTATTAATAATCTTAAGCTACTATTTATATCCTAGTCTTAAGATAGGAGAGGGCTATAGACATTAATAGAAACTAAAGATAACCTTTAGAGTTTCCTCTTAGTTTCTTTCCCTCTATATTTCTTTATCTTTACTAAGGAATATACCTTATATAGCTAGTATTTCTTTAGAATAGGAATCTAAGCCTTTAAGTTAGAGACCTTATATAGATTTCTAAGAAGACCCTCTCTAAAATATATAAGTCTCTTATATTAGAGCTTCTACTATTCCTAGAATTTCTCTTAGGCTTTAAAGATATAGGCTTTATTTTCTTAATTCTAATTAAGGCATAGTATTATAAGTTCCTATAAGGCCTTATTAATCTCCTTAATAAATAGTACTCCTCCTAATAGCTTTGTCTAAATAACTAGTTTTCTAAATAATAAAACAAGTATAAACTTTAGTAGCTAAATACTATACTACTAGCTAAATTAGCTCTAAGAAACAAGATTAACTCCTAAGCTAGGCATAAAAAGAATATCCTTAAGTATAATTTATTTTCCTCTTCTTCTACCTATTACTATATCTCCTATATATATAGCTATTAAATAGCTACTACCGACTTTAATCTACTTTTTCCTTTAAAGAGGTTTTAGTTCTCTAAAAAGTAGTTCCTAGTTAGTTATATATAATAAAGCGTAAGAGTTAAGCAGCTATCTTAATAGTATATACTTGCCTTTTGCTTCTATAGTTAAGTATATAACCTTATCTATATTATTATCCTCTAATAGAGATTAAGATGCCTTAGATATTGCTAAAGGTTCTGCATCTTCTTAGGTAGTATAAACTTTCTTAGAAAACTTCCTTAAGCTTTATCTTTTCTTAAGGAATTAGACTTTTAAGTTAAGTTTCTTTACTATTTCTTTTAATACTTCTTTATCTAGTAAGGATCTCCTTCTAAAGCTACTTTTTTTAGGTAGTATTCTTTTCTTTTCTACTTTATAGCTCTATCTTAGGTTAATAGTTCTCTTAGCCTTATTAAAGTATAAGTATTTAGTAACGCTTCTAAAATACTCCTAATTATAGAGGTAGCATTTTAGTCTCGTGCTTTAGATCCCTTTCCTCTTAGCAAATATTACTATTTCTTAGAACTAGTTTAGTCTAGCTTTATATAATTCTAGTAGCTATAGTGCACTCTTATATAATATAGACTACTAGGTAAGGATATTATCCTTTATGCTTTAGTACGCCTTAGGTAAGCTATTAAGAAGATGCTTAAGTCTCCTCTCTAGCTTCTTATAGTATACCTCCTAAGGGTCTACCTTTGCAATCCTTCTAGCTATACTAGCTAGTTATACCTATGCCTTCCTAATTATTATATCCTCTATTATCTAGATTCTAGAAGTTTATAAACTTTTAGATATATGCTATTATATATATAGTATATACCTTGCTATACTTAGCTCTTATCTTTTCCTATATCTTTAAGGCTTATCTCTCCTTAATAGTCTCCTCTTAATTATCTTCTAATAGGCAGATTATTATCTCGTACCTAGTAGTAGTATTAGCCTTAACCTATTCTAGGTTACTTCTTAAGTACCTTAGGCTAAGCACTAATAGTAATAACTCTATAGAAGACTTAGGTATAGTCTTTAAGATAATCTAAAATATATTCTTTAATTTAAAGTAGTCCTATAGTAGGCTAAACTATTATCTCTAGTTTTCCTTATATAGTACTAGTATAGCCCTTCTCTTGCTAATTCTACTTACTAAATTTATTTCTACAAAATTAAATAAATAAACCTAACTCTAGAAAATATAAACTCTTTTAATCTAATAGTAGTTTATAGATAGCTACTTTCCTTTATTGCTAAGACTCTTCTCTCTTAGCTAAGGTATCTAAGGACTCTTCTCTCTTAGGGGAGTTAGTTAGGTTCTTAAGTAGAGAACCTCTAGAAGATCTACCTTCTTAGAAGGGTACTACTAGCTAGTTCTAAGGTATTAGTAGTACTAAGTACTTAGGCCTAGTCTTATCCTTTTAAGTATAGTAGCCTAAGGCTAACCCTTTCCTCTTTATACTCGTCTAATCTTAAGTATGCCTTACTAGGCTTTTCTCTATCTTATCTACCCTTTAGGGACGTCTAGTATATAGCTAGGATTATCTAAAGCTTCTTAGTAGTATAGATAGGATATGCCTCTAGTCTCCCTTATACTCTTTTCCTACTTCTCTATCTTATTAATACTATAGGTCCTATAAGAGGTAATACGTATTACTTTAAGAATAAGAAGGCTAACTCTTACTACTTAGGGCCTCTCTATAAACCCGGGCTTATAACCTATCGTAATATGTCTTCGAATAGACTCGTATTATTAGAGGATATAGCGGAAGGGTAGGTATAACGCGCAGTAGAAGTAGAGGCGATAAGTAGGAACTAACCGAGTTAATTATATTAGTTAGTTATAGGTTGCACCTTCTTCTAAGATATATTTCCTAGTAGGTTATATAACCTAATATTATATAACCTATATTACCTAACCCTAGAACTAAACTAGCTAGTTTAGTTTAGTGCCGTAGGAAGTACTAACTAGACTGCACTTCTTAATAGTAACGCGCGTTATTATATTTATTATAGTAATAGTATTATAAATTCTTACTCGCGCGCTTTTAAACTTCTTTTATAATACTAATACGTAGTTATTTAGTTTCTTATAGACGCGCTCTATACTTGCTTTCTAGTATATATATATACTTTTTATACTCTCTACGTACGCTCTACGTACGTACTCTAAGAACTACTATAAGATAGGCCCTAAGAAGACTAAGAAGCTATCTAAAGGTAAAGAAGCTACTATAGTATCCCTAATAAGTAGCTCGTAAGCAGGCCTAGAGTATACTAGTAGAAATACTAGTACGCCTAGTAGCTACGCCCTAAGCCTAGCTAGTAGCTAATCTCCTCTCTTACGTCTAAGTAGTATTATAATAGGTAAGGATAGCTAGTTAGGTAGTAGGCGTAACGTAGGCTCGCATTAAATAAGTTCTAATACTCTTAGTAGTAGTCTATAGCCTAGCTTATTCTTAGCTATAAGAGGGTATATAGTAACGTATAGACTACCTTAGACCTCCGTCTAAAGATAGTGCTAATTCTTATAGAGTTATTATATATCGTATGCTCCGCGTATATAAATACTATACGCTAAGCAATATAGTAGAAGCCGATTGCTAAGTACTAGTAAGGCCTAAGGCCCTTAACTTCTAGCTTTACTTCGCTCTTATAACTGCCTCCCTTCCCCTATTAAGCTATTCTAGCTCGATAGGCGGATAGTAGTCTTCTTATATACGCGACGTTCCTATTACGTCCGCGTATCTCTTATTATTTATAGGCCTTCTATTAAGTTCTATAATACGTTACTATTACGATTTGCGTACGTAACGCAAGTAAGTTATTACTATATATTATTATTAATAGAAACGCGCGTTATTATATTTATTATAGTAATAGCATTATAAACTCTTGCTTACGCGCCTCTAAACTTCTTCTCTAATGCTAATACTTTATTATTTAGGTTTTAGTAGACGCGCTCTACCCTTACCTCGCTATATATATATATACTTCTCGCACTCTCTACGTACGCTCCCTATATGCACTTAAAAACTACTATAAGATAGGTTCTAAGAAAGCTAAGAAGCTATCTAAAGGTAAAGAGGCTACTATAGCCTTTCTATTAAGCGACTCGTAGGTAGGCCTAGAGCGCCCTAGTAGAAATACTAGTACGCCTAGCAGCCGCGCCCTAAGTTTCGCTAGTAGCTAATTCCCTCTCTTACGTCTAGGCAGCATTATACTAGGTAAGGATAGCTAGTTAGGTAGTAGGCGTAACGTAGGCTTGCCTTAGATAAGTCCTAATGCCCCTAGTAGTAGTTCGTAGCCTAGTCTATTTCTAGCTCCTAATACTACTAGGCGTCTTAGAGGAGACAGCTATAGTAGCAGCTATATTAGCTCTAGCCTAGTAATAGATAGAGGTTTAGATAAGCCTACGTTAGGTAGGTCGCCTTTAGCCTAGCTCTTACTTAGTAGTAGTTTGCGTGCGAAGCGTACTCGCAGCCTATTATTAGAGCTAGGCTTCTTACTAGACTTTATTACTAATAGAGCTATAGGCCTACCTAGTTACTTACTAGCTACGAAGCGCTTATAGCTCGTAGGCGCTTCTACTATACTACGCCTTAATACTATAGGTAGCTTAGCTCCCGCTATACCTTATATTAGTATAGCTAAGACTAAGTACCTTAAGTAGTATAATCGTTATATCTATAATAACTATAATCTAGGTAGACGTAACTATAAGTTCCCTTTTACTCGCTACTTTATTATATTCTATACGTATACTAACTATAGTATAGGCTAAGCTACTTACTCTAGTAAGCTACCTAAGGATATTAGTACTAAGAAGTATATACGTTATATCTATAGTAAGTATACCTATAAGTAGACCTACTACGAAGCCGTTAAGATAATAGTATATTATATATATAATATACGCGACGAGCTTACTTATTACTAGGCCGTACTTAGCTACTATAGAAACGATATAGTACGAGTTAATAGCTAGTAAGCGGTAGATAATACCTAGCTATAGCTTAATACTATCTCTGCTAGTAAGTTTCCTTTCCTAATATTACGCGTAGCATATATATTACTTACGCCTTATATTTACTAACTACGTATATAGAGACTTAGATAGTTATAAAGCGTCTCTAGACTAACGATAGTAAGCTAGCTAGTAGTAAGCCTACTAAGAAATAGAGCAGCAGCGGCGCCTTATAAAGGTCCTATACGCTTATCTATAAGGCTACCTAGCTTAATAGTACCCTTTGTTAGGAAGTGTAGTCTAGTTAGTACTTCCTAGAGCACCGAACTAAACTAGCTAGTTTAGTTCTAGGGTTAGGTAATATAGGTTATATAATATTAGGTTATATAACCTACCGGGAAATATATTTTAGGAGAAGGTGCAACCTATAACTAACTAATATAATTAACTCGGTTAGTTCCTGCTTATCGCCTCTACTTCTACTATACATTATACCTATCCTTCTACTATATCCTCCGACAATTCGAAGATATATTACGATAGGTTATAAGCCCGGGTTTATAGAGAGGCCCTAAGTAGTAAGAGTTAGCCTTCTTGTCCTTAAAGTAATATATATTACCTCTTATAGGACCTATAGTATTAACTAGATAGAGAAGCAGGAAAAGAGTATAAGGGAGACTAGAAGCATATTCTATCTATACTACTAAGAAGCTTTAGATAATCCTAGCTATATACTAGATATCCCTAAAGGGTAGATAAGATAGAGAAAAGCCTAGTAAGGCATACTTAAGATTAGACGAGTATAAAGAGGAAAGGGTTAGCCTTAGGCTACTATACCTAAAAGGATAAGACTAGGCTTAAGTACTTAGTACTACTAATACCTTAGAACTAGCCGGTAGTACCCTTCTAAGAAGGTAGATCTTCTAGAGGTTCTCTACTTAAGAACCTAACTAACTCCCCTAAGAGAGAAGAGTCCTTAGATACCTTAGCTAAAAGAGAAGAGTCTTAGTAATAAAGGAAAGTAGCTATCTAGAAACTACTATTAGATTAAAAGAGCTTATGTTTTCTAGAGTTAGGTTTGCTTATTTAACTTTATAGAAATAGATTTAGCAAATAAAATTAGCAAGAGAAGGGCTATACTAGTACTATATAAGGAAAACTAGAGATAATAGTTTAGCCTACTATAGGACTACCTTAAATTAAAGAATATATTTTAGATTATCTTAAAGACTATACCCGAGTCTTCTATAGAGTTATTACTATTAGTACTTAGCCTAAGGCACTTAAGAAGTAACTCGGAATAGGTTAAGGCTAATACTACTACTAGGTACGAGATAATAATCTGCCTATTAGAAGATAATTAAGAGGAGACTATTAAGGAGAGACAAGCCTTAAAGATATAGGAAAAAATAAGAGCTAAATATAGCAAGGTATATACTATATACGCAATAGCATATATCTAGGAGTTTATATACTTCTAGATAATAGAGGATATAATAATTAGGAAGGCATAGGTATAACTAGCTAGCATAGCTAGAAGGATTATAGAGGTAGACCCTTAGGAGGTATACTATAAGGAGCTAGAGAGGAGACTTAAGTATCTCCTTAATAGCTTACCTAAGGCGTACTAAAGCATAAAGGATACTATCCTTACCTAGTAGTCTATATTATATAAGAGTGCACTATAGCTACTAGAATTATATAAAGCTAGACTAAACTAGCCCTAAGAAATAGTAATATTTACTAAGGGGAAAGGGATCTAAGGTACGAGACTAAAATGCTACCTTTATAATTAGGAGTATTTTAGAGGCGTTGCTAAATGCCTATACCTTAATAAAGCTAAGAGAACTATTAACTTAAGATAAAGCTATAAAGTAGAAAAGAGAAAAATACTACCTAAAGAGAGTAGCTTTAGAAGGAGATCCTTACTAGATAAAGAAGTATTAAAAGAAATAGTAAAGAAACTTAACCTAAAAGTCTTATTTTTTTAAGAAAAGATAAAGCTTAAGGAAGTTTTCTAAGAAGGCTTATACTACCTAAGAAAATGCAGAACCTTTAGTAATATCTAAGGCATCTTAATTCCTATTAGAGGATAATAATATAGATAAGGTTATATACTTAACTATAGAAGTAAAAGGTAAGTATATACTATTAAGATAGCTACTTAACTCTTGCGCTTTATTATATATAACTAACTAGGAACTACTTTTTAGAGAACTAAAACTTCTTTAGAGGAAAAAGTAGATTAAGGTCGGTAGTAGCTATTTAATAGCTATATATATAGGAGACGTAGTAATAGGTAAGAGAAGAGGAAAATAGATTATACTTAAGGATGTCCTCTTTATAGCTAGCTTAGGAGTTAATCTTGTTTCTTAGAGCTAATTTAGCTAGTAGTATAGTATTTAGCTACTAAAGTTTATACTTGTTTTATTATTTAGAAAACTAGTTATTTAGACAAAGCTATTAGAAGGAGTGCTATTTATTAAGGAGATTAATAAGGCCTTATAGGAACTTGCAATACTATGCCTTAATTAGAATTAAGAGAATAAAGCTTATACCTTTAAAGCCTAAAAGAAATCCTAAGAATAGTAGAAGCTCTAGTATAGGAGACTTATATATTTTAGAGAGGGTCTTCTTAGAAACCTATATAAGGTCTCTAACTTAAAGGCTTAGATTCTTATTCTAAAGGAATACTAGCTATATAAGGTATATTCCTTAGTAAAGATAAAGAAATATAGAAGGAAAGAAACTAAAAGAAAACTCTAAAGGTTATCTTTAGTTTTTATTAATATCTATAGCCCTTTACTTATCTTAAGACTAAGATATAAATAGTAGCTTAAGGTTATTAATAAATTCTTAAAAAAGAAATAGACTTTCCTAATAAGGTCTAGAGAAGATATACTAAGTATCCTTAGAGACTAGAAGGTAAAAGCTAAGCTATAATTAGGAAATCCTCTCTAGGTTATAAGAAGTAATAAAGCAAGAGAGCTTCTTACTATACTAAAATAGTAGGAGAAGGAATATAGAATTTCCTTCTATACTACTAAAGCATATAACTCTATTTAGAATAGAATAGTTAAGAAGTTAATCTAAACCTCTAAAGATTATATAGGAGTAATGCTAGAAGATGCTTATATACTTATTAAATTCTAGCTAAAAGCCTTAGTAGCTTATATAGTTATTAGAAATTCTCTTCCTAATAGCTTAGAAATTAATAGTTTTAAAGTTTTACCTAAGGAGGCCTTTTTAGGTATCTAACCCTTAGTATTATACTTTAGAGTTTAGGGTTGCAAAGTAGTAGTCTATATAGATCCTAAGTCCTACCTAGCTAGGATAAGGTTAGATAAACTAATAAATAGAGGCAAGGATGCTATATATATTAAGTATATTCCTAATACTACTAAAATATAGCTCTTCTAGGAGCCTAATATAAGGGCTATTAAAGCCTATAGTACTATAACTTAGTTTAAGTATAAGAAAGGAGGAGATATAGAGCTAAATATTCCTAAGCTTAACTAAGCTAGTAATGCACCTATTAAAAACCTAGTTAGCAGACCTCTAAAGAAGCTAATAGTAGTTAAACTACCTATAACTACTATACCTATAGCTATAGTAACTAAACCTATAGGTTCTAGCTAGATACTCTTTATATAGTTACTACCTTTACTAAAGGATAAGGAGGAGTACTAAAGAATAGAGGATCTAGAAGAAGAAAACCTTAGGTACGCGAATGCTAAGATTAGGGATAGACTATAGGTAGCAACTAAACTACCTAGTTTAGTTTAGCAGTTATATAATCTAACCGAACTAGCTAGTTTAGTTCGCCTATTACGTAACGTAGGCAGCGTACCTATACTTACCCTAAATACCGTAGAGTAGAACCTAGAAAATAAGGACTAGAAGAGAGACTAGAACTAGACTTATAGCTAAAAGAGAAGGAGATCTATCTTAGATAAAGAACTAGTCCTAGAGCTAAAAGCTTATAGTATAGTTATAAAACAAGTGCTTTAGAAGAGATAGAGAGAATATAGACAAGAGGAAGAGCTAAGTACTAAGCATTATAAGGCATTCCTTAGCTAAGTCTAAAGCTAAGATTAGGAGTAGATCTAGGAAGCCCTATTAGAGGTCTAGGAGTCTATATTTGCAGCACTTGCCCCTTAAGTCTCTATATAGAGATAAGAGGTACCTATTCTAAAGTCCTATAAAGAGGCAATTTAGGACCTTAAATAGGGATATATATAAGAGGATATAGTCTAGCAGGAGCTAACTATATTAAGAAGTAATAATACCTAAATAGAGGTTATTCCTCTAAAAGAAGTAAACCTTATAATATCTAAATAGGTATTTAATATAAAGAAATTAATTAGTAGAGCTATTAAAAAGTTTAAAGCAAGACTAGTTATAAAAGGTTTCTCTTAGAAATTTAGAGTTAACTTCTAGGAAACCTTTATACTAATAGTTAGGTATAATACCTTAAGGGTATTTATAGCTATAGTTTATAAAAAGGACCTAGAACTTTACTAAGTAGATATAAATAATACATTTACTAAGAGCAAACTCTAAGAAGAAATCTTTATAATTCTACTATTAGGAGTTAAGATTCTACCTAATATAGTTCTATAAATCCTAAGAAGCTTATATAAACTAAAGTAGGTAGCGAGAGACTAAAACAAACTCTATATCTTAAAGTTAAAATAGATTAGGTTTATATAATTAGAAGTAGACCTATACCTTCTTATCTACTAGAAAAGAAACATTCTAATCCTAACCTATATAGATAATATTCTAATTATAGCACTAAAACTAGAAGATATACTTTAGTTTAAGGAATAGCTAAGTAAGGTATTTAAGATTAAAGATCTTAGAGAACTAGAGAAGATCCTTAGAATAAGGTTAATAAGAGACAGATAAGCTAGAACTTTAAAGCTTAATTAGAAACACTTTGTCTAGAAGAACCTTATAAAGCTAGGAATAACTAAGGAGATAGCTAACCTAACTCTCTCCCTAATAGATAGTTATAATAGTCTAAAACTAATAGGCTTATATAATAAGAGAGGAAACAAAATAGAGTACTAAAGTTAAACCGGTACCTAGATATAGCCTATAGTTATAATAAGACTAGACATTGCTTTCTCTCTTAGTAGGCTAAGCTTATATGTTTTAGACCTAGCTAGGAGATACTTATAAGCTCTAAAGAAACTAGCAAGATACCTAAGGTTATCCTAAGACCTAGGACTAATATTTAGAAGAAATAGAGGAAAGCTAATAGGGTATTTAGACTCTAACTATATAATAGACAAAGCAGATAGAGTCTTAATTCTTAGAAGCATCTTCTTCCTCTATAAAGCCCTAGTTTCTTAGATAAGTAGGAAGCAAAAGTCTATTATAATATTAATAATAGAAGCTAAGTATATAGCTATAAATGCATATATAAAGCAATCTTAATTCCTAGCAGCACTCTTAAGAGAGATAGACTATATAGAGCTAGTAGGAGAATGCTTATTTTAGCTAATTATTAAAGCCTATCCTAATATAGTAAGAGAGCTAATACTAGTGCAGATTATAGAGGATAACTAAGCAGCCTTAATACTTATTAAGGATGCATATACCTATAAGAGATCTAAGCATATTAATGTCGCATATAACTATATTAGGTATCTCTAGTAGTAGAGAAAAATTATAGTAGAATATATTCTAATAAAAGAGATAGTCGCTAATAGCCTAACTAAACTAAAGAATAGGCTATAGTTTTAGGAGTTTATAAGACAGCTCTAGCTTATATAAGGAAGGGCAGGAAGGTTCTATCCTTATATTATAATAGATTATTAGGTGCTAGGGAAGAACTAAAAAACAAATGCGAGGTATAGGTAGAAGACTACCTAGCCTAAGTAGGAGTATTAAGAAGTGCAGTCTAGTTAGTACTTCCTAAGGCACTAAACTAAACTAGCTAGTTTAGTTCTAGGGTTAGGTAATATAGGTTATATAATATTAGGTTATATAACCTACCGGGAAATATATCTTAGGAGAAGGTGCAACCTATAACTAACTAATATAATTAACTTAGTTAGTTCCTACTTATCGCCTCTACTTCTACTACGTATTATACCTATCCTTCCGCTATATCCTCCGACAATTCGAAGATATATTACGACACCCTTCGAGGTATAATAGAGCTACTTACTTAGGTATATCTAGTAGCTTATCGCTTCTATACTATATACGAACTATACTTATAGATCGCTAAGTATAGCGGCTTCCTAGTAGAGTAGGACGCTATTAACGCTACTATTAGCCTCTATTTATCCTTAGAGGAGGAGAATAAGGCTAAGAAGGACTTCTTAGAGAAGGAAGCCTCTAAGGATAAGCTAGCTAAAGACAACTAAGCTAGCGCTTCTTACGCTTTTTTATACCTTTATATATACGCTACTCGCGCGTACTATATATAATATACTACGATAAATATTTAGTTAGCTCTCTACTATTAATATAAAGCTTATTTATAGAATAAGAAAGCTATTTATTCTACCTCCTATACCTACGTATTATATACGACGCGCCGTTACGTTATCTTTAGGCTACGCTTATTTACCTTATATATTACCTCGAATTTATCTAGTACCTTATATTCTCTAATATACTTAGCTAGTTCCTACGTATTATATTCTTCTAGCTAGCCTATCTACTTAACTAACTACTAGCGTTTCTTATATCTAACTCGCGTATCTAGGATCTCTTTAACTTCCTACTTACTTAAGTTCTTTTCTACGAGTAGTATACTTTCCGTATTCGCGTTACTTATAGCGCCTTCCTAAGGCTTTAGTAACAATGCGTAGAATACGTTATAAACGCGCTATATACTTAGTAAAGCTAGGTAGTACGCCTACTTCCTAATCGCGTTAATTACTTTAAATAAGCCTATAAACTTTAGTACTAACTTCTTCGTAAGTACTTTTAAGTAGAGGTTCTTCGAGGATAATAATACTTTATTACTAACCTTAAACTCTATTAGCTTATATCTAGTATTAAAGTATCTAGCCTATGCCTTAGCTACGTATCGCTAGCGTTTTATAAGGTCCTTATACGTTTCTCGTAGTCGCTTCGTAGCGTTAATTACTACTAGTACCTCTCTCTTAGAAAGCTTACCTCGAGTAACTCGTGTACTTATCGTAATCTCTGCGTTATAGCTATATACTACCTTAAACGGACTTATTTTAAACGTCGGATATACCGCGTTATTATAAGCTAATTCTGCCTTAGGTAGTAGTATCGCCTAGTCGTTTTACTTATCGTTATAGAAGATACGTAAGTACTATTCTAGCGTCTAATTAGTACGTTCTATTTACCTATTAGTCTATAAATAGAAGGCTATAGATAGCTTATAGTTTATATATAACTCGAAGTAGAAGTCTAACTAGAACTAGCTAGTAAAGATAGTATCTCTATTACTTACGATTCTATATAGTATTCTAAATCGATAAATTATTCTATTAATTAGAATCTATACGAGGTCTGCGCTCGTATATCTCTTAGTAGTTAGTATAAAGAAGTTTATCTTTAAGTATAAGTCGATAATTACTAGGACCGCGTTATATACGTATACGTCTTACTTGCTAGGTAGTAGGTCTATAATAAAGTCTATAGTTAGCTCCTTCTATAGAAGCTCTAGCTATAGTAATACTAATAGCTCGCTATATAGTTAATAGCGTCTCGCCTTTAATACTTAGTAATCTAAATAGGATTAGACGTACTAGCTAATATCTATAAATATCCCTAGCTAGTAATACTTATACTATACTAGCTTAGTAGTTTAATCCTTACTAAAGCAACTAGTAAGTAGATTATCGTAGTATATATAGATTACTTACGTTTATAGTACGTAGTTCTTAGAAAGATATAGCTAGTCGCTATAGTATAGTACTCCTTCTCTAATACGATAACTATTATATTCGCCTCTACTATACTACGCCTTCTTAAAGAGTTCCTTCGTATTAGGCTTCTATAGCGTTAGTAATTTAGTAAAGTTAAGAACTAAGTCTAAGATATTTAGATATAGCTCTTCTATAGTAACTACTACGCGTACGATACGTATACTACTTAAGAAGTAGTTTCGTACTTACTCGTCTAGAGGCTAGCCTAAGACTATACTTACGAGTTACTTCTATGTCGTAATTACGATATACTAGAGAAACGCCTAATTATCGTACTCTGCTCTTATACTATATACCTAGAGCTTCTTCTATAATATTAGTAGTAGGTTCGATATATACGCTTATTCGCGTACGTAGTTACTACGTCTTAACGGCGTATTAGCTAGGTTTATCTTCTCTAGACGATACTTAATTACGAAATTAGATAGGGCTAGAAATACGGCCTAACGAGCCTATTTACTAATAAGTTACTTTATTATTATAAAGGCTTTAAGGTTAGTCTAGTCGATAAGTATAGTAACTATATATAAGGCGCCTTCGAAATACGGCTACTATGCCTTAAATGCTTTTATAATAGCTAGAAGCTCTTTATCGTAGGTCTCGTAGTTATATTCTACTAGAATTATCTTCTATAAGAAGAATACTACTAAATATAAGTTTCTATCCTCGAATAGCTAGCTTAGAATACCTATAGTCGTAAAGTCTAATATATTAGTTTTAACTCGTATATATACCTTAGAGTTATAGTACTTTAGTAATAGAGTAGCTTAGAATACGTCTTTAATCCTATAGAATATAAGCTTTTTACCTTTACTCTAACTAATACGCTCTAGCTTATTACTTACTTTAGCCTCTTTTAATAGTACTATTAAAGTAGCAACGATCCTAGAGTACCTATATATAAATCGCTAATAGAAGTTAGTAAACTTAAGGAACGACTATACCTTAGTAAGCGTAGTAGGCGTTAGCTACGCTATAATTACGTCGACTTTACGAGGATTTATTATTACGTCTTTAGGTCGTATAATAAATTTAAGGAACTTAACTTCCTTCTTAAAGAAGTAGTATTTTACGCGCTAAGCGTATAATCTAAACTTCCGGAGTCTTTCTAGTATAGTACGTATATCTTATACGTAGGCCTTACGTAAGGCGCTATATATAAGGATATTATTTAGGTATACTATATAGATAGATAGATAAGTTTAATTGCCGTTCTATCTCCTATAGAGGAGCACGCAGCGTGCACTACTTGTTTATCTAGAAAGGAAAAGCTTAGGGCTAAGGCCCTTAGCTATAAAAACCTCTTACTTTCCTTTTGTCTCTATAGGTTAGTAGCTTTATACTCTAGGGCATGCATTTCTTTTAGACAAATATAGGTACGCTAGAAGTCCTTCCTCTTACTAGGTCCCTACTCCTCCTCCTCCTCCTAGATCCTCTAGAGCTCCTCTTCTTTTATAAGAGAGAATTAGTCTAGCACCCCTTCTTAAATTAGCTACCTAGCTATTACTAGTAGTCCTCTCTTAGTATTTATAAGGTCTTTCTAGTTGCTTAAGCCTACTGCAATAAATAATGCCTACCTATTTCTCTATCTCTCTAGGTAGGAGATATAGATATGTTTTAGGGTTTAATATTCTTAGTTATATATATAGTCTAGGGAGATGCCTAAGACTCTCCTCTTAGCTAGGTAGGCCTTAAACCTAATATATTTAGTCCTAAGGAGTATAGCTATTATACTCTCTAGCCTAGACTATCCTTTATACAGGTATCTGCCTGCATTAGTTTTATCTAAGGTCTAGGCTGCTGCTTAGGCTCGGTTCCTTTAGTTCCTATTTGCTTTAAGCCTATTCTATATATCCTCCTACTTTTTATATATCTACTAGTCTTTCCTAGGTGCCTCTTATAGGGCCTCTTAGTTTATAACTATCTCTTAGATCCTTTCTTATCTTATGCTTTAGGTTAGTTAGGTATTCCCTTATCTATATCCCTTAGTTCTCTATGCTTGCTTTGCAATATCCCTATACCTATCTTAGATATATTAGTATGCTGCCTAGTCCTTATTCTTTTTAGCTGCCTATCTCGCTAGGTCTTATATATATAGGTAGATTAGTAGGATATCTACTTCTCTCTAGAGTACTGCTGCTAGAATACTTTTATATACCTCTATAATATACCTAAGGGCTTAGTTTTGCACTTTCTCTAGTAGTCGGGTAAGCCTTTTCCTATATCCTTTAGTGCCCTCCGGGTCTATCTAGATAGTATACTTAAATATTATTACTAGCCTAACTACTACTATATATAGGTATCTTGCTTTCTAGAAGGATGCACCCTATATAGACTTATATAGCCTCTAGAGTAACTGCATTTAGTTAGTTCCCTTCTCTACTGCCCTCTTAATATAGAGTCCCTACTGCAGCTTAGTATCTACCTATACCCCTAGGAGTCTAAGGAATAGAACTAAGCCCTCCTTAAATCCTTAAATTTAGACTATTGCTCTAAGGTTATATTATCTTCCTCTAGTAAAGTAGATTAGCTAGTATTTTTATAGTATAAAAGCTACTCTATGTTTACTAGCCTAGTCTAGGCACTTTTAGTAAGCTTTTTCTAGCTACCTATAGTTCTCTTCTATACTATTACTATAGGTTAGGATATTAGAGTTATCTATAAATCCTATTGCTCTCGTTCTTTCCTTCTAGAGAGTTAGGAAGAGGGTAGATATAAAGAAAAGGAAGAGGATTAGTAATAGTATAGAGCCTTAAGGGATGCCTATATTTTATAGTCTTAGCCGGTCTATAAAGTCCCCTAGCTTAAAGCAGGTAGTTCTATCTTAGAGGAAGGATTATATAAATCCTATAAGGTAGCTAGGAAACTCTTTTAGTCTAAGGTTATATAGTAGTCTAGTATAGGAGATATTATTAAATGCCTCTAAGATGTCTAGGTAGAGTATAGATGCTACTGCCCTAGGGTTAGTTGCCTAGATAGTCTTAACTTATTTAGTAATAAGATTAAGTGCTAAGGCTATAGACCTTTCTAGCCTAGCTCCTATCTAGGATTCTAGGAGGAGTTTCCTAGTCTCTATCTCCTTAGATATCCTTTTTATAACGATTGCCTCTAGTATCTTAGCTAGTATATTTAGTAGGGCTATAGGTCTATATGCTCCCGGTTTAAAGTAGTCTAGCTTCTAGGGCTTTCTAAGGACTACTATTACCGAGTGTTTAAATAGTTATAGGTAGTATTCTAGCCTAAGGCATGCTATAAATAGCCTAGCAAGGGCTAGTATAATAGTAGCTTTATATTTCTTAAGCATTAGGTTAGGGATTTAGTCGGGCCCTAGGGCTTTATTAGCTAGCAGTTTCCTAAGTACTTGCACTACCTCTACCTCTAAGACCTCTATCTCTATATAGAAAAGATAGGGGTATTATATATTTAGAATGTTACTTAGGTTAGCTAGTTTCTCTACTAGGAAGAAGTAGTTAGCTAAGATCCTTACTTTCCTAGTATTATTATCCTCCTTCTCTTAGTTAGGTCCCTATATCTCCGGGAATTAGGGGTTCCGGTATGCTTAGTTAGCCCCTTCTCTTGCCTATCTAGCTAGTCTCTATATCTTACTTAGGTTGTTTATAACCTCCTGCACTACTTTCCTTTAGGCGAGGTTAGTATTTCTCTAGATTTGCTTGTTTCTTGCTTTGCTTATAGCGATATATGCCTAGTATACTTAGTCTATCTAGGTGTCCTTCTATTATCTTCTTATCTTTCTAGTAAGCTTAATTAGCCTCTAACTCTTAGGAGTCTAGCTTTCTCTAGCAAAGTTTAAGGGCTTAGCTTTAGGGATTACTACTGCAATAGTATCCTAGATTGTCTCTTGCACCTAAGTAGCTATCTTATCTATTTTAGCTTTAGTAGTAAGAGGGACATTCTAGAGTTAGGCTTAGTCTAGCCTTTTTTAGAGGATCTATTGCACCTCTTCCTAGTTAGCCTTCTTCTATTAGGGCCTAAGGTAGCTTTGTTTTAGAAAGAGGGTCGTATTATTAATAGTAGTAATAATAGGAATATAGTCCGATCTATTTATTATCTCTAGTACTGCCTTATAGGTAATTATACTTTATTAGAGTTAGGCAGTTATAAATACTAAGTCTAGTATCTAGCAGCTAGCTCCTTGCTTTTCCTACGTAACTATGCCTAGCTCTAGGATTTATTGCATTCTAGCTTCTGCTATTATTTCTAGTAGCTTATCTACTATCTTATATAGTATATAGGCTAGATTAGCTCCCTATCTTAGGTAGTAGAGGTTAAAGTCTCTAAGTAGTATCTACTAGGTATAGTCTACCTTTCTGCTTTATTCTAGGGCTTTCTTCGCTTCTTAGAGTATCCCTACTTAGGAGTAGCTAGTTAGTCCGCTTAGGTTATAGTAGTTATAAATTATTACTAGCTCTAGGCTAGTTTAGATTTCTATTAAGATAAGGTCTCCCGTCTAGTAGTAGACTAGTTTCTATATAGTACTATCTAGTTAGTTAGTTGGAGACTAGTAAAGCTACTCTTAGGTATCTAGTAGTTAGGAGGATTAGGTAGTATCCTTATAAAATTGTTTTTCTATTCTATAGGTTTGTCTAAAGTTCTTAGAGTATAATAACTTAGGTTGTCTTTAGGTCTGCCTCCTATACTAGGATTCTTTATATAGTTAGGCTATAGTTAATATTATATTAGTAGATCGTTAGGTTATAGCTATTTATTACTAGTTTGCTAGGTAGCTAGCTCTAGCATTATAATATCGTAGTCCTCTTAGGAGCTATTATCTATTTAGAAGCTCTAGGGAAATCTAATCTTGCTCGCCTATCTTTCCCCTACTTTAGCTATAGCTATACTGCCTCTTAGCCTCCCTAGTCTGCTTACTATTCTCTATATCTTAGCTTTACCTAGGGTAGGCTTTAGCTAAGTTCCTTTTCTCTTTTTATTATATACTTAGGTCTACTTGCTTTATATTGCTAAGGCCTTAGCTTTCTCCTACTTTTTAGTAAAGAATTAGGAGAATGCCTAGGCCTTTACCTTAGCTGCCTACTTAACTTTGCACCTTACGAACTAGGTTAAGTAGGTGCCTTTATAGTTACTATACCTATTTTCTATTAATATGCAGTCTATTATTTTATAAGGGCCTATATACTTCCCGTAAATAGCTTTAGTCTCCTTATAGTATAGGGAGATATATCTAAATTAGCAGCATTTAAAGTATTAGATTACCCTTTATTTAGGGTAATATAGCTCTGCTATAAGGACGGTACCTATATATAGAAGGCTCTTCTTAGTAATCTCCTTTGCCTATTTCTCGCTATATACTACTACTATAGCTAAGGAGTATTATTATCCCTTTCTAGCTATTAGGCTCTTAAGCTAGACTACTTATTCGATCCTAAGGTTTAGGATCTATCTTAGGTTCTCTTTCTCTATCTTTCCCTAGCTAGTCTTATCTTCTAGCTACTATCCTGCTCTTACTCTATATACTACTACTCTATATATTAGTTTAGATACTATTGCCTAAGGCTATAGTTCCTTTAGCTAAGCTAAATCTTCCTTTATCTTTGCTTTATTATAGGTCGAGTAGGTTACTACTCTAATATCCCTACTTAGTAGTTTCTATACTATAGCTGCCTTCTAGGTTCTAATCTTCTTTCTAATATCTTCGTTTAATTGCTTCTTTACTACTTCTCTTTCTTCTAGGTTCTCTATTCTAATAGTTACTATCTAGTTAGATGCCTAAGGCTATAGGGGCAGCCTTAGCATTATAGGTTAAATTTAGGCTTTTTAAGCCTATATTATAGTAGTAGAAGCAGCAGCTAGCTGCTGCTTCTAGAGGTTCCTCTAGATAGTAGAGAGAGTATTATCGATAGCCTAGCAATAGGCCTAATAGAGGAGAGCCTACTAGGCTTTCTAGAGGAGAGGGAGAAGAAAGGAGGGAGTTTAGGCCTAGTAGGAGGCTAGGGCTTCTTAGATATCTATAGCGAGCTTAAGTATATTCTTTTAGATAGTTTTACTTACTATCTATTTTACTTAGGTAGTCTGCTAGCCCTAGAGGCTAGTAGGTAGTTGCTAGGGCTTCTAAGAGTGCCCTTAGGTTAGAGGGTGCTAGCCTCTATCCCTCGGGCGCCCTCCGCCCTCGTCGATATTCTGCTGTCGCTAGGAGTAGATAGCAGCGTATTAAGAGGCCTCGAGGCCTCTCCCGTCTAGCAGTTCTCTCGTCGTCGCGCTTATCTTTTCTTTATTAGGTATACTATATAGTATATATCTATAAGGCCTAAGAGGGCTCTATTAATATACCTCTAAAAGGTAGCTAGTATATTAGTTAACCTAAAAGGCAATACTTTATACTAGAAGTATCCGTACTATATACGAAACGTAGTCTTCTAGTAGTTAGTTAGCTTAATATAGATATAATAATACGTATCTACGAGATCTAGCGACGTAAACTATACGGCTTCTATAAGCCTATTAAGTATCTTACTAATAAGTAGTAAGGAATAGTAGTTCTTTACTATAATCTCGTTTAATTTACGCAAGACTAACTCTACTAGACGACTTAGTTCTAAAGGTCCTTATACCGCCGCAGCTCTACCGCTATATTAAACCCCGACCTAAAATAAATACTATGCGACTCGTCGCATCGAAAGCTCTCTTTTAAGCTACCGAACGCCTTGCTAGCCCTAAAACCGTCGAGATATCGCCGTTCCTTTCTACTACTACTCCTAGTATATCGTAATACGCAAATTCTCCTTATAGATAGCCTGCCGGTCTAGCGCGTACCGAACCGTTTCTATAGAGCCTTAAACTTAGCTTAATACTATCTTATCCTACTATAAAACACTCTAACTTTAAACGCTAATTATAATACGAAACGCTAACTAATTCCGACGCTAAGTATACTATTTAAAAGAGCTTGTTCGCCTCTATAAAAGGCGTACTAAAGTTAAAACGGTAGCGCTAACTACGACGTCGCTATTATAGTAGAAAAAGCACAACTTATAAAACTAATAAACCTCTCTCTCTCGTTATATATTCTATACTAAGGTAACCTAGAGTCTACGATAGGGTCGGATTAGAGTAGATTAGCAAAGGAACAAAGGGTTTATAGGTAGTACTTGCACTGCTTTGCTAGGAGGTTGCTCTACTCTTACTTTAAGTAAGGTATTAGTTATAGAGGATTAGCCTACTAGAGAGTAAGGGTTTGTATTTTAATCCTATTTATACTAGGTTACCTACGTTTAGCCCCCTAAACTATTATATAGACGAAACGTCGCTATAGACTAGCGTACTTCTCCTAGAAGTATACCTTCTCTTACTCTAGTAAGTAGAAGAGTATCCTAGTATCGTAAGTAGGCTAGGAACTAAACGCAATTAGAAATAGAGTATATAGGTAGTCCTCTCGGCATAAGACTATTATATAAACCTCCTTTTACCCTCTACTCCGACTAGAAAGCGAAATACTCCCTATACCGAACCTCTACTAAAATAGAAATAGATAGCAGCCTCTAAGGAGGTATAGCACCTACCCTTACGCTCTAGGTAAGGCTAAGAACCCCTATTAAGCGTACCTACGGCTAGGATATATAAAATAATATCGCGAACCTAGAAAACCTAAAAAAGCACCTAAACGAGGCCCCTTCTAAATATAGTACCTAATAGCTTTTCCCTTCCCTAGAGGACTCCCTAAGCTACTAGCTCTAGGAAACGATAGAATTAGATGCCGAAGAAGCTACTAAATACTAGAAGAAAGCCCTCGTTTCTTAAGTCTTACGTAAATAATAACTATCGCTAATAGATAATAAACGTACTACGCTAGGATAGCTAATAAATAATAGGAAACTTCTCCCTCTCTTTATAAAGCAAATCTAACGCAAATAGATTATAGAGAAACTCTAAGAAGCCTATATACTACTCGTCGAAGTAGCAGAACTCGCTATAGACCCCTTAGAAGAAATAGCTCTTCTAGATCTTATAGAGATTTTTTAGGACTATACCGAACGCTTAAAGCTTCTAGTACGACTAGCCGAGGCTATTATAAAGTAAGTTACGTCCCTTAAATAAGCTATAAAGGCTATAGTCTATAATATAGCCCGATAATAATAGACGTCCTAAAACTAAGCGCCTACTCTAATAGGAGCAAAGTAAGAGCACTAGAAGTCCTACGCTATAGTAACGAAAGCAAATACTACCTAAAACCCGATAGTACCTACTAGCGTACCCCTCTAGAATACTACTCCTAGGCTAAATACGATAGAATAGACTATAGTTCCCGAGAAAATAAAAACAACCCTAAAGGTAAACTAAATTTACTGCCTTATCTTCTAGCTAAACGAGGACTTCTAGGCTACTCCTAGACAGATCCGAGATATTATTAATAACTTATTCTAAGCGGAGGGGCACCGGGACTTTCTTATTATCGCCGTAAGCTAGATAGTAAAAGGGAACTTAGTTCTCTACTTCTAGGACTAGAAATTAAAGACGACTATACTTAAAAACTAGGCACTACTATTTCTAAATACTCCGATTCTCGCTCTTATTAAGGATACTAGATAGTATAAAGTAGTAGTCTATAGCATCTCTACTCGCGACTTTAATACTCTATAAGGTTTAGAAGAAGTTAAGAGAGATATCGAAGAGTATAACCTAGGCCTCTATATTTAGAATACGCCTATCTAGCTTATAAAAGCTAAATAGTATAAAGAGGCAACTACTAGCTCTATACTTCTCGTATTTACTACGTAAGAGGAGGTAATAAAAGCAGTCCGGAACTAGCTATTTATAGGAGAAATTAGCTATAAAGTAGAGTACGCGAGAGATAAACTAAAGGCAAACATACCTCTAAAGGAATATTAGAGACACCCCTATATATATTATAAGGCAATATAAACTAAAGCGCTTAAGTATAGGAGTCTCTCCTCGAGGTTAGAATTCGAGAAAGAGCTAATATTATTCTAGTATAGGAATCCTAGATTCTATTACTAGAAGGCTAAGGTACTACTAGGATAATCCTATACTTAAGCTTTACTCCTATACTTCCGATAACTATAGAGGGAAAGCGCCTATAGATATATATCTATACTTGCTATATACTAGAGATAGAGGCTAGCCTAGATCCTCTTAACGACTCCGATATTTAATCGATCTACCTACAAGACTCTAATAGCAACGTAACGCAAGTCCTAAACGTATATAACAAGAGGGATAGCGACGGGAAATAGATAGCAGAACGAAGCTTCTATACGCTATACCTTAGCTACGACGTATTTCTAGCTAGGGATTTTAATATCCGATACCTAAGTTAGGATATAAATAGCTAAGATATAAGCAATAGAGCGCTCTACTTCCTCGAGTAGCTCGAAGAATCCGACCTTCTCCTCCGTAATATAATAGGCGTCCTAACGTTCTATAGGTCTAATCTAAAAGTCCTAAGTACTCTAGATCTTACCTTTATAAAGGGCAGCTTATTCTATGCTAAGATTAGCTAGAATACGATTTAATTTAGCTTAAATTATTCCGCTATACTTACCTACGTACCGGGGAAGGATAGTATAAGCTAATAGACCCTAGACTTCTACCTAGTATACGATACTAAGAACGTAGACTAGGAGGTATTCTAGGACTTCCTTATTGCCTACGTAAGTACCCTATAAGTAGGCGACAACCTAAAGAAGGCCGTAGAAGAGTTTACTAGTCTTATTTATAAGGCGTGCGATAGTATACTATAGAAACGCTACTCTAGCCTAAAGTCGAAACCCTAGTAGAAACCTAAACTCTAAGGCCTCTAATAGACTATATAACGTATATATACCTAGGTATTTAACTACGGCCGAGAGCCTATAGTTAAAGAAAAGGCAGAGTATCTCCTAGCGAAGAATACGTACTTCCTTACTATTAAATAGGCGAAGCGTAAATACTAGAATAAGTTCCTTAAGGGGACTAATTCTAAGATAATCTCTTAAGCTATATCGTATACGAAACCTAGAACATAAGGTCTCGTACTAATAATTTAAGGCGAGACCTTATTTGCTAGTAAATATAAGGTATTCTAAAACGGACTTTTTCTATAGCCTCTCCCTAATAATAGCCTTTAGGCCTACTAGAACTCGATAGAGTTAGGGACTAGAACTAGGTACTAATAACGGACGACGAGCTACGCTTAGCATACTCTACTATAAAAGTAAAAGGCAAGGCTCTAGGACTAGATAGCATTATATAGGAGATTATTAGCTATGCCTACGTAGCTATTCTAAAGGCATTTCTCTCGCTATTTTAAGTACTTATAGGATGCGGCTACTATCCTAAGTACTAGCGGAAGGCAATAGGTATTACTCTAGCGAAACTAAATAAGCTAGACTACTCGATTCTAAAAGTATACTAGATTATCTCTCTACTAAGCTACCTAGGTAAGATTAGCGAGCAGATTCTTATATAAAGACTCGGGAAGTTTACTAAAATAGGCCCGCTTTTATACGACTCTTAGATAGAAGGGCGTAAGAATTAGTCCGTAATAGATACTACGTTACTCCTTATAAACTATATCGAGAAAAACAAAGATAGAGGTCTAAAAACCTTAGTTATTTTCCTCGACGTAAAAGGAGTATTCGACTACGTATCTAAGAGCCGACTTCTTTAGATAATAATTAAGCTACGGCTACCGTACGCTATTATTAAATAGACGAAATCCTTCCTCGAATATAGAATAATCTAGCTCTCCTTTAATAGGTAGATCGAGATAGAGACTAAGATCGATATAGATATACCGCAAGGCAGCCCTATCTTTCTAATACTCTTTCTTATCTATATGCGGGACTTATTTATAGACCTCTAGGACGTATACTCTCTCTTATATATCGATAATATAGGACTCGCTACTATATCGACTAGCCTATAAAAGAATACGAGGATTCTATAACGCGAAGTAGAGAAGATTATAAGAGAAGGAGCGCTTTAAGGAGTCGAATTTAACCTAGCAAAGATAGAGCTCCTTTGCTTTTCGAAAGGCAAAGGCATAGAGGCTACGATTACTCTCCTAAGTAGAGATATAGTCTAGCTAGTAAAGAAAGTAGTCCGATAGCTTAGAATATAGTTTAACGCATACCTATTATTTAAGGAATATATCGCTATTAGGGCAGCAAGTATAGAAGTAGCGTTTAACCGAATGCTACGCCTTATAAATATAGAGAATAGCCTAATAGTATACTCTCTACGATAGCTCTATATAGCGTATATTACTACGATCGTAGACTATAGGTCTCCTATCTAGTAGCGATCTAAGAAGTCTATCTAATCTCTAGAAGTAATCTAGGCACGAGCGGTAAAATAGATCCTAGGTATATTTTAAACGTCTCCTACTATACCGGCCGAACTTAAAGCGAACCTACTTCTAGCGAAGATTAGACTCGAAAGGCAGACGATTCTATATAGCTATAGAGCTAATAACCTCCTATTCGACTCCCTAATAGCAAGAGCGCTCTAAGAGACAAATATCTACCTAGTATAGCGTTAGATACCTACTAGTATAGAGATTATTTAACCGAGCCTTAGTATACGACTCTAGATAATAAAGGCCTTTATATAACGATTCTAAGACTCTAAAAAGATAAGAGTATAGCAGGATATATAGGAATATATCTAAGAACGATATAGATAGATAAATTTAATTGCCGTTCTATCTCCTATAGAGGAGCACGTAGCGTATACTACTTGTTTATCTAGAAAGGAAAAGCTTAGGGCTAAGGCCCTTAGCTATAAAAACCTTTTACTTTCCTTTTGTCTCTATAGGTTAGTAGCTCTATACTCTAGGGTATGCATTTCTTTTAGATAAATATAGGTACTCTAGAAGTCCTTCCTCTTACTAGGTCCCTACTCCTCCTCCTCCTCCTAGATCCTCTAGAGCTCCTCTTCTTTTATAAGAGAGAATTAGTCTAGCACCCCTTCTTAAATTAGCTACCTAGCTATTACTAGTAGTCCTCTCTTAGTATTTATAAGGTCTTTCTAGTTGCTTAAGCCTACTGCAATAAATAATGCCTACCTATTTCTCTATCTCTCTAGGTAGGAGATATAGATATGTTTTAGGGTTTAATATTCTTAGTTATATATATAGTCTAGGGAGATGCCTAAGACTCTCCTCTTAGCTAGGTAGGCCTTAAACCTAATATATTTAGTCCTAAGGAGTATAGCTATTATACTCTCTAGCCTAGACTATCCTTTATATAGGTATCTGCCTATATTAGTTTTGTCTAAGGTCTAGGCTACTACTTAGGCTCGGTTCCTTTAGTTCTTATTTGCTTTAAGCCTATTCTATATAGCTTCCTACTTTTTATATATCTATTAGTTTTTCTTAGGTACCTCTTATAGAGCCTCTTAGTTTATAACTATCTCTTAGATCCTTTCTTATTTTATGCTTAGGGTTAGCTAGGTATTTCCTTATCTATATCTCTTAGTTCTCTATACTTGCTTTATAATATTCTTATACCTATTTTAGATATATTAGTATACTACCTAGTCCTTAGTCTTTTTTGCTACTTATCTTACTTAGTCTTATATATATAAGTAGATTAGTAGGATGTCTACTTCTCTCTAGAGTACTACTACTAAGATACTTTTATACGCTTCTATAATATACTTAAGAGCTTAGTTTTGCACTTTCTCTAGTAGTTAGGTAAGCTCTTTCCTATATTCTTTAGTACCCTTTAGGTCTATCTAGGTAGTATACTTAAATATTATTGCTAGCTTAACTACTACTATATAGAGGTATCTTGCTTTTTAGAAGGATATACCCTATATAAACTTATATATCCTTTAGAGTAACTGCATTTAGTTAGCTTCCCTCTTTACTGCCTTCTTAATATAGGGTTTCTATTATAGCTTAGTATCTACTTATACCCTTAGAAGTCTAAAGGATAGAACTAAGCTCTTCTTAAATTCTTAAATTTAGACTATTGCTCTAAGGTTATATTATCTCCCTTTAGTAAAGTAGATAAGCTAGTATTTTTATAGTATAAAAGCTACTTTATGTTTACTAGCCTAGTCTAGGCACTTTTAGTAAGCTCTTTTTAGCTACTTATAGTTCTCTTTTATACTATTACTATAAGTTAGGATATTAGAGTTATCTATAAATCCTATTGTACTTATTCTTCCCTTTTAGAGAGTTAGAAGAAGAGTAGATATAAAAAAGAGGAAGAGGATTAGTAATAGTATAGAGCCTTAAAGGATACCTATATTTTATAGTCTTAGCTAGTTTATAAAGTTCCTTAGCCTAAAGTAGGTAGTTCTGCCTTAGAGGAAGGATTATATAAATCCTATAAGGTAGCTAAGAAACCCTTTAAGTCTAAAGTTATATAGTAGTCTAGTATAGGAGATATTATTAAATGCTCCTAAGATGTCTAGGTAGAGTATAGATGCTACTACCCTAGAGTTAGTTACCTAGATAGTCTTAACTTATTTAGTAATAAGGTTAAGTGCTAAGGCTATAGACCTTCCTAGCTTAGCTTCTATCTAGGATTCTAGGAGGAGTTTCCTAGCCTTTATTTCCTTAGATATCCTTTTTATAATAATTACCTCTAGTATCTTAGCTAGTATATTTAGTAGAGTTATAGGTCTATATACCCTTAGCTTAAAGTAGTCTAGCTTCTAGGGCTTTCTAAAGACTACTATTACCGAGTATTTAAATAGTTATAAGTAGTATTCTAGCCTAAGGCATACTATAAATAGCCTAGTAAAGGCTAGTACTATAGTAGTTTTGCATTCCTTAAGTATTAGGTTAGGGATTTAGTTAGGCTCTAGGGCTTTATTAGCTAGTAGTTTCCTAAGCACTTATACTACC
Organism: Cercospora zeae-maydis; assembly: GCA_023512815.1. Taxonomy (NCBI): domain Eukaryota; kingdom Fungi; phylum Ascomycota; class Dothideomycetes; order Mycosphaerellales; family Mycosphaerellaceae; genus Cercospora; species Cercospora zeae-maydis. The sequence goes on along the minus strand of JAKLWY010000001.1, from coordinate 3,440,935 downwards.
TCTACCTTTAAGACCTCTATCTCTATATAGAAGAGGTTAGGGTATTATATATTTAGGATATTACTTAGGTCGGCTAGTTTCTCTATTAGGAAGAAGTAGTTAGCTAGGATCCTAGCTTTCCTAGTATTATTATCCTCCTTCTCCTAGTTAGGTTCTTATATTTCTAGGAATTAGGGGTTCTAGTATACTTAGTTAGCTTCCTCTCTTGCCTATTTAGCTAGTCTCTATATCTTATTTAGATTATTTATAACCTCTTTTACTACTTTCCTTTAAGCTAGGTTAGTATCTCTCTAGATTTGCTTATTTCTCGCTCTACTTATAGCAATATATACCTAGTATGCTTAGTCTATCTAGGTATCTTTCTATTATCTTCTTATCTTTCTAGTAAGCTTAATTAGCCTCTAACTTTTAGGAGTCTTAGCTTTCCTTAGCAAAGTTTAAGAGCTTAGCTTTAGGGATTACTACTATAATAGTATCTTAGATTACCTCTTATACCTAAGTAGCTGCCTTATCTATTTCCGCTTTAGTAGTTAGGGGGAGCTTTTAACTTTATAAGTAGCTAGTAAACTAGCTACGGCTCGCAGTAGTTACTAAGTTACGCCTTAAGATAGGCTAACTCGTTCGTAAACTATCGTACGCTCTGCCCTTTATACTAATAAGCTTTCTCGTACTTAATAGTAGTAAGGAGTATATAGTTCGCTTAATCCCTAACTACGTTATATATAAACTACTAGAAGTCTTCCTAGCTATACTTAGTTAGAAGATTTTTAGCGTTATACTAGTTATACTACGTAACCTTCGCCTTACTTATAAGCTATATAATAGTATATAGCGCCTTCTTATAAGAGTTATAGTATATTATCGGGTTATTAACGAAGATTATCTTAAGATAGCAGATAAACTTCTAAGCCTTATCTTCGCTTTTACTCTTAAACGGCTTTAGATTACGTATCTTTATACCCTTTACTAATAAGCTTTCTAATAGCGTATTATATACGCTTTATATATTAGCTATACTTACTTTGCTAGCTTCTTCTTCTTCCTTTCTAGCGTTCTCTTCTATACTACTTTAAATACGATAGGCTTTAGATCTACTAGAAGCAGAGTTATTACCTTCTAGTAATAGGCGGAAACCGCATATCCTTAGTAGCTTAGGTGCCTATAAAAGCGCGAGCTTAGGCTCTCCTTTATAGGAATTAATTATCTACTCTACGTTTCTTATTTATAGTTCTAGTATTATTACGCTTTCTATGCGTACCCGCCCTGCTAGCTAATATAAGAGACGATATAGCTAATACGAGGGTTCGCGAGCTAAATATAGAAGGGTACCTGCGAGCAAAGCTATTAATCGATCTAAACTGTACTACTTACGAGGATTTCTAAGTCTAGCTACCTAGAGACGAGCGACGAGAACTACGCGTTACTACGCTATATGCGACTACTATATACCTAATTCTAGGGCTATTAGGCCTTAGTAATATAGAAATATACGCCTAGTTAGCTATAAGCTAGTTAGAGTAGTATAGGATTTACGCATTAAAATAGAGCTAAAGGTAGGGCTATATAATATCTTCTACGGATAAGAACTACCGGAAATATAAAAAGAAGGAAGAAGTTACTTATAGTCTAATAGCACGAACTACGATACGAGAAGCAAGCGATTAATTACGACAAACTGCTAGAACGTACTTTATTATATATAAGCCTAGGCGGAACTAGATAACTTAGAAGGACTTAAGAGTATTAAGGCTACCTTCTATATAGAGATAGTCTCTAACTCTAAGAAAGTTATAAACTCTAAGTCCTATTACGACTTAGAATTAATAGTGTTTTAAGACGCCGGTAATTAGTTATAGAAGGTTAACGATTTAGCTTATCTATAGCTTTCCGAGGATTCGCTTAGAGTTACTATACCTATATAGAGGGGTCGTTATAGCTAGGATAGCCTAAGAAATACGATATTACGAGCTATATAAAGTTTAGCGAGCTAGAGGAAAAACATAGGATCGTATTACTACTCGCACTCCCTAGTTTCGCTATAAGGCTACGTTTCGCAACTTCGGTTGCCTAGTTTTATAACTTTAGTTACTCTATATTTAGAAGAGTTAATAACTCTTCCTATATTTAGTATAGGCTTAGAATAGCCCCTATACGTCTCTATCGAAGGTTACTAAAAGGCTATAGACGCATAGCATAGAGGGATTAATAATAGGCCGGACGTTTAAAATAATATAGGTCGGGAGTATTACGAGCCGGATAGACTAAGAAACCGACCCCTAGGAAAGTTTATAGGTAACTACTAGGTATTACTAGCTACTCTTACTCGCAATTTATAAAGTTACAAATTTCCTTTTATTATATCGAGATCTAGAGTTTCTATTTCTTTATTTTATTCTTAATTTAGCAAGAACATTTCTTTCGTTATATAATAAGCTAGTACTACTATTACTACTAACTTTACCTAATACTAACTAAACTAGCTAGTTTAGTTCGTTATTACTAACCTTCGGCCGAAAATATACTAAATAATCTAAATAACGATTCCTCTACTAGTACTAATAACCCGGACGCTACTATTAACTCTAGTAGTATCTCGAATAATATTAGTATAGAGGATCGCAATTAAGAGTTCCGTTACTAACCTACCTAGTTTGTTAGACCTAATAGAGGAGTTAAACGACTAGGCAGGAGCTCTCTAGGCTCTACTAACCTTTTAGCTTATCCTAACGAAACGATAGGGATAGGTAATACTTATTCTTGTCGACGAGGAGCTATAGGACTATAACTCCCTATTAATACTACTATTAGCTTAAGCGTCGAGTAGTTTTAAGCCTTAATTTCTACGAGCCGACCTCCTATAGCTTTACCTAGTTCTAAGGAGATAGGATACTTCGAAGAGTTAGACGTTACTAAGTTTATTAAGAGTTTTAAAGACCTATACCGATCTTATAGAGGCGACTAGGACGATAAATCTACTAAAGTCGAGAAGCTAGTTAGCTATATTTATCGATATTAGCATCTTATAGTTAAGAAGCTCGAAGGGTACGAAAGTCGTAACTATAGACTATATAAAAGCAGCCTTCTTAAAGAGTATCGCAAGTTTAATAGCTAGCGTATACTTAGAGATCGGTCGTACCTTTCCTAGCTATTTCTATAGAAGCTAGATAAGCTAAAGGAGATTTCTAAGTATATTTAGAATTTCGAGATCTCTTCTACTATAATTCCTCTAGAAGATCTAGATAACTTTAGCCGTACCTAGATGTTTTTAAAGCCTCTATCTAAGCCTATATAGAAAAAGATTTAGAATAAAGCGAACCTAAATATAGATCGTCTCTATATATTTCGTAACTTTACGAGAGTAATTTTAGCTATAAAAGCCGAGTTACGAAAGGATAAAACTAATAAAGCCTTATATAAGGATAATCGTTCTATTCTAGCAGAAAAGCTAGTTAAAGCAATAAGGAATACTACCCCTCGCCTAAATCTAGTCTTTATAGCGATAAGCGCTATATCTAAGGTAAGCCCTAATATTAAGAAGCTAACTAAATAGTTAGCTGCCCTTACCCTTACTCTTTTAAGGAACTAGAAACCTACGTATAGACTCCTACGTAGTAGCTAAAAGGATAAGGAAGCACTAGAGATCTAAGCTATAGTTATAGCCTATACTACCTTAGAAATTAAAATAGGTATAGCTTACTAGGAGTATAGTTTAGATAGCTACCGTAGCAGAGACTACCTCTACTTTAACTAGCTTCTAGATTACGACTTTCTCTATAAAGATAAGGCTTGCCGAATATGTTCTAGCTAAGCTAGCAAAGAAATAAGACCTCTCGAGTATAGCTAAAATAAGAAGTCTCCTTAATTAAAGGTTATTCTCCTAGCTCTTAAATAAGCTATTAGTCCGATTAACGTTAGTAAATATATTAGCTTTAATACTCTACGAGCCTCGTAGGAGTCTAACTAGCGTAAACGTCCCGTCTTAATTAACGCTAGTATAGCTAGGTTTAGGACTATAGAGTATATAGAGGAATGCGAGCCTATAGGATCTCTCTTTATTCTAGAAGAAGAAGAGGATAAAGAGGATTATAACGCTACTTATATAGCTACTCGGTCCTCTTAGAAGAACGTCTAGAATCCCTCTCGCCTAACTACGTCTCTAATAAAAGCTATAAAGGCAAATATAGAGAAGTAGAAGTAAGCTACTAAAACGGGAACGAGTAACTCTCGTAGAGAGTAGGTACTACTAGAGATAATAGAGTATTATTATAGGGGTAAACTAAGCTTATCTTAAGGAGCGGCTTTATCTTAGATATAGGGAAGATTCTAGACTCTAGTAGTTCCGAATTCCTAGGATATAGAGATATAGGATACCTAATTCGGTCCTATAGTCCCTTCTAAAGGCAAAGCAAAAGGGTCGTAGTAGACTAAGCCGAAAACGTAGAGATTAAATAACCTACTTAAGAAGGCTATTTCTATAGACAAATAGAAAGCGTTCTAGTCTAATAGGCTCCTTAGAGCACCTCTAGTTATAGAACTTAGAGAGCTATAGCTATTTAGGTAGCAAGCTCTTAGTCGGTTCCTATATAGAAGGAAGCCTATAGATCTATCCTATAGCGCTATACTTAAGCGCTACTATATATTAAAACGGAGGCTAGATAGTATAGCTACCTCTATAGTTAACTTCGCTTAGATCTATAATAGGATATAGGAGTATAATTCTATTAGCTATTCTAATAAAGATAGCGAAGCGTCTAGAAAGAAGAAGAGCGAGAAGTATTAAGAAGTATAGTCTAGTTAGTACTTCCTAAGGCACCGAACTAAACTAGCTAGTTTAGTTCTAGGGTTAGGTAATATAGGTTATATAATATTAGGTTATATAACCTACCGGGAAATATATCTTAGGAGAAGGTGCAACCTATAACTAACTAATATAATTAACTCGGTTAGTTCCTGCTTATCGCCTCTACTTCTACTACGCGTTATACTCTTCTACTATAATACCTCTAAACGATCTTCTAATAGGTTATAAGCTTAAGTTAATAAAGAGGCCCTAAGTAGTAAGAGTTAGCCTTCTTATCCTTAAAGTAATACGTATTACCTCTTATAGAACCTATAGTATTAACTAAATAGAGAAGCAGGAAAAGAGCATACGGGAGACTAGAGGCATATCCTATTTATACTACTAAGAAGCTTTAGATAATCCTAGCTATATACTAGATATCCTTAAAGGGTAGATAAGATAGAGAAAAGCCTAGTAAGGCATACTTAAGATTAGACGAGTATAAAGAGGAAAGGGTTAGCCTTAGGCTACTATACCTAAAAGGATAAGACTAGGCTTAAGTACTTAGTACTACTAATACCTTAGAACTAGCCGGTAGTACCCTTCTAAGAAGGTAGATCTTCTAGAGGTTCTCTACTTAAGAACCTAACTAACTCCCCTAAGAGAGAAGAGTCCTTAGATACCTTAGCTAAAAGAGAAGAGTCTTAGTAATAAAGGAAAGTAGCTATCTAGAAACTACTATTAGATTAAAAGAGCTTATGTTTTCTAGAGTTAGGTTTGCTTATTTAACTTTATAGAAATAGATTTAGCAAATAAAATTAGCAAGAGAAGGGCTATACTAGTACTATATAAGGAAAACTAGAGATAATAGTTTAGCCTACTATAGGACTACCTTAAATTAAAGAATATATTTTAGATTATCTTAAAGACTATACCCGAGTCTTCTATAGAGTTATTACTATTAGTACTTAGCCTAAGGCACTTAAGAAGTAACTCGGAATAGGTTAAGGCTAATACTACTACTAGGTACGAGATAATAATCTGCCTATTAGAAGATAATTAGGAGGAGACTATTAAGGAGAGACAAGCCTTAAAGATATAGGAAAAAATAAGAGCTAAATATAGCAAGGTATATACTATATACGCAATAGCATATATCTAGGAGTTTATATACTTCTAGATAATAGAGGATATAATAATTAGGAAGGCATAGGTATAACTAGCTAGCATAGCTAGAAGGATTATAGAGGTAGACCCTTAGGAGGTATACTATAAGGAGCTAGAGAGGAGACTTAAGTATCTCCTTAATAGCTTACCTAAGGCGTACTAAAGCATAAAGGATACTATCCTTACCTAGTAGTCTATATTATATAAGAGTGCACTATAGCTACTAGAATTATATAAAGCTAGACTAAACTAGCCCTAAGAAATAGTAATATTTACTAAGGGGAAAGGGATCTAAGGTACGAGACTAAAATGCTACCTTTATAATTAGGAGTATTTTAGAGGCGTTGCTAAATGCCTATACCTTAATAAAGCTAAGAGAACTATTAACTTAAGATAAAGCTATAAAGTAGAAAAGAGAAGAATACTACCTAAAGAGAGTAGCTTTAGAAGGAGATCCTTACTAGATAAAGAAGTATTAAAAGAAATAGTAAAGAAACTTAACCTAAAAGTCTTATTTTTTTAAGAAAAGATAAAGCTTAAGGAAGTTTTCTAAGAAGGCTTATACTACCTAAGAAGATGCAGAACCTTTAGTAATATCTAAGGCATCTTAATTCCTATTAGAGGATAATAATATAGATAAGGTTATATACTTAACTATAGAAGTAAAAGGTAAGTATATACTATTAAGATAGCTACTTAACTCTTGCGCTTTATTATATATAACTAACTAGGAACTACTTTTTAGAGAACTAAAACTTCTTTAGAGGAAAAAGTAGATTAAGGTCGGTAGTAGCTATTTAATAGCTATATATATAGGAGACGTAGTAATAGGTAAGAGAAGAGGAAAATAGATTATACTTAAGGATGTCCTCTTTATAGCTAGCTTAGGAGTTAATCTTGTTTCTTAGAGCTAATTTAGCTAGTAGTATAGTATTTAGCTACTAAAGTTTATACTTGTTTTATTATTTAGAAAACTAGTTATTTAGACAAAGCTATTAGAAGGAGTGCTATTTATTAAGGAGATTAATAAGGCCTTATAGGAACTTGCAATACTATGCCTTAATTAGAATTAAGAGAATAAAGCTTATACCTTTAAAGCCTAAAAGAAATCCTAAGAATAGTAGAAGCTCTAGTATAGGAGACTTATATATTTTAGAGAGGGTCTTCTTAGAAACCTATATAAGGTCTCTAACTTAAAGGCTTAGATTCTTATTCTAAAGGAATACTAGCTATATAAGGTATATTCCTTAGTAAAGATAAAGAAATATAGAAGGAAAGAAACTAAAAGAAAACTCTAAAGGTTATCTTTAGTTTTTATTAATATCTATAGCCCTTTACTTATCTTAAGACTAAGATATAAATAGTAGCTTAAGGTTATTAATAAATTCTTAAAAAAGAAATAGACTTTCCTAATAAGGTCTAGAGAAGATATACTAAGTATCCTTAGAGACTAGAAGGTAAAAGCTAAGCTATAATTAGGAAATCCTCTCTAGGTTATAAGAAGTAATAAAGCAAGAGAGCTTCTTACTATACTAAAATAGTAGGAGAAGGAATATAGAATTTCCTTCTATACTACTAAAGCATATAACTCTATTTAGAATAGAATAGTTAAGAAGTTAATCTAAACCTCTAAAGATTATATAGGAGTAATGCTAGAAGATGCTTATATACTTATTAAATTCTAGCTAAAAGCCTTAGTAGCTTATATAGTTATTAGAAATTCTCTTCCTAATAGCTTAGAAATTAATAGTTTTAAAGTTTTACCTAAGGAGGCCTTTTTAGGTATCTAACCCTTAGTATTATACTTTAGAGTTTAGGGTTGCAAAGTAGTAGTCTATATAGATCCTAAGTCCTACCTAGCTAGGATAAGGTTAGATAAACTAATAAATAGAGGCAAGGATGCTATATGTATTAAGTATATTCCTAATACTACTAAAATATAGCTCTTCTAGGAGCCTAATATAAGGGCTATTAAAGCCTATAGTACTATAACTTAGTTTAAGTATAAGAAAGGAGGAGATATAGAGCTAAATATTCCTAAGCTTAACTAAGCTAGTAATGCACCTATTAAAAACCTAGTTAGCAGACCTCTAAAGAAGCTAATAGTAGTTAAACTACCTATAACTACTATACCTATAGCTATAGTAACTAAACCTATAGGTTCTAGCTAGATACTCTTTATATAGTTACTACCTTTACTAAAGGATAAGGAGGAGTACTAAAGAATAGAGGATCTAGAAGAAGAAAACCTTAGGTACGCGAATGCTAAGATTAGGGATAGACTATAGGTAGCAACTAAACTACCTAGTTTAGTTTAGCAGTTATATAATCTAACCGAACTAGCTAGTTTAGTTCGCCTATTACGTAACGTAGGCAGCGTACCTATACTTACCCTAAATACCGTAGAGTAGAACCTAGAAAATAAGGACTAGAAGAGAGACTAGAACTAGACTTATAGCTAAAAGAGAAGGAGATCTATCTTAGATAAAGAACTAGTCCTAGAGCTAAAAGCTTATAGTATAGTTATAAAACAAGTGCTTTAGAAGAGATAGAGAGAATATAGACAAGAGGAAGAGCTAAGTACTAAGCATTATAAGGCATTCCTTAGCTAAGTCTAAAGCTAAGATTAGGAGTAGATCTAGGAAGCCCTATTAGAGGTCTAGGAGTCTATATTTGCAGCACTTGCCCCTTAAGTCTCTATATAGAGATAAGAGGTACCTATTCTAAAGTCCTATAAAGAGGCAATTTAGGACCTTAAATAGGGATATATATAAGAGGATATAGTCTAGTAGGAGCTAACTATATTAAGAAGTAATAATACCTAAATAGAGGTTATTCCTCTAAAAGAAGTAAACCTTATAATATCTAAATAGGTATTTAATATAAAGAAATTAATTAGTAGAGCTATTAAAAAGTTTAAAGCAAGACTAGTTATAAAAGGTTTCTCTTAGAAATTTAGAGTTAACTTCTAGGAAACCTTTATACTAATAGTTAGGTATAATACCCTAAGGGTATTTATAGCTATAGTTTATAAAAAGGACCTAGAACTTTACTAAGTAGATATAAATAATGCATTTACTAAGAGTAAACTCTAAGAAGAAATCTTTATAATTCTACTACTAGGAGTTAAGATTCTACCTAATATAGTCTTGCAAATCCTAAGAAGCCTATATAGATTAAAGTAGGCAGCGAGAGACTAGAACAAACTCTATATCTTAAAGCTAAAATAGATTAGGTTTATATAATTAGAAGTAGACCTATGCCTTCTTATCTACTAGGAAAGAAACATTCTAATCCTAACCTATATAGATAATATTCTAATTATAGCACTAAAGCTAGAAGATATACTTTAGTTTAAGGAATAGCTAAGCAAGGTATTTAAGATTAAAGATCTCGGAGAACTAGAGAACATCCTTAGAATAAGGTTAATAAGAGATAGATAAGCTAGAACTTTAAAGCTTAATTAGGAATACTTTATCTAGGAGAACCTTATAAAGCTAGGAATAACTAAGGAGATAGCTAACCTAACTCTGTCTCTAATAGATAGTTATAATAGTCTAAAACTAATAGGCTTATATAATAAGAGAGAAAATAAGATAGAGTACTAAAGTTAAACTAGTACCTAGATATAGCCTATAGTTATAATAAGACTAGATATTGCTTTCTCTCTTAGTAGGCTAAGCTTATATATCTTAGACCTAGCTAGAAGACACTTGCAAGCTCTAAAGAAACTAGTAAGGTACCTAAGATTATTATAAGACTTAGGGTTAATATTTAGGAGAGGAGGGGGAAAGTGTCACGGGCTAGGCCCGTAACTACCAGCCCGTATGCACCCAACGGGTTGCTAGGTAGTAGTGGACACGTGACCCGTACGGCAGGGCCGCCCCGAGGGCCTACGGCTTACGTGTCCCCTATAGGTTAGGTGACCTATGGGGAAGAGTTTCTTCTGCCTACGCTTAAGGGAGAGGCTTCCTTCCTTTGAGCTACGTCCTGTCGTTTAAGGCTACCTATACGGTAGACCGAGTACTGTACTCTGTCCGTAGCATCTGTATCCGAACCGCTAGCGACTATACCTACCTTCCGTCCCTATACCGCCCGTGACACTACGTAGCTCCTACTATTAGGTATGGCTGCTACCGACCGCCCTCTGCCACCGCTCCTCCCGGAAACAGAGGCAGAGTTCGCCGAACATGTTACTACGCACCCCGACGCCTGGTACGCCTACTTTCAGAGCGCCTACCAGTATATCGACCGCTACGGAATAAAAGAGGAGGAACAGGCGCACGAGCTTATCCGCGAGAAAATTCAGGCTGCTGAGGTTCGTGACAACCTCCAGTCTCTCCGCGCCGAAAACAGCCAACTCCGCGCGGTTATCGACTTCCAAAAGGCCCAGTATAAGGAGATGGAAGCCGAATACCGCGACCAGACTATAAGGGCCCAGAGGGAAGCCGATAAAGCCCTCCGCCCTGCCGGACCTACTATATCGACGCCTACTCTATCTATCCCCGCCGACTCTCCCGCTAAGGTTAGCGTAGATCCTTCTCTAGGAATGCCTACGCCTCGCTCCGCCTCGCCTTCCCAGCCTACTCGACAATCCGAAAGGCTACCCGACCCGAAAGAGTTTACCGGAGATCGAAAGGACCTTCGCCGCTTCCTCTCTCAGATTTACGAAAAACTAACTGTAAACCGCGACCGCTTTCCGACCCCTGCCTCCCGTATGTCATACGTTACTAGCCGGCTCTCGGGGGTACCGTACTCTCAGATCCTCCCGTATATCCGTAACGGCGTCTGTCAACTCCCGGACTATGAGAATATACTACAGATCCTCGACAACGCTTACGGAGACCCTAATCGTGTCCAGAACGCCCGCGCAGAGCTCTTCCGCTACCGCCAGATGGGTAAAGACTTTGCGGCCTTCTTCGCCGAATTTCAACGCCTAGGGTTAGAAGCAGAGATGACCGAAGAATCCCTATCTACCCTCTTAGAACAGGCCTGCTCGAACGAAATTAAGCAGATGCTAGTTCACAGCCCTCCACCGACCCAGGACTATCTTAAGCTCGCCGCGCACCTGCAAGACCTTGAGAACCGTCGCCGTTACTACTACCAAGCACCCCCAGTGCCAAACCCCCGTACCTCTATACCCCCGAACCGTCCGTCGCCGCGGCAGGATAAGTCGTACGCTACCGCTGCTAAGACTGCCCCCCAGGGAGAGCCTATGGACCTCGATAGGTCTAAGAGGGCTCCTAGGGACCCTCTCTCCTGTCACCGATGTGGAGAATTAGGACACTTTGTTCGAGACTGCCCAAAACCCGATATCCGCCCCCCGCATGTCCAGAAACGCGACGCCGAACGCCGTAGGGCAAATTCAGCTACCCGTTCCTCTACCCGGGGTCCCCCTCTCCTAAGAGGGGACGGTCACCCCCGTTGCAGAGTAGACCTACGTCCCTCTCTCCCCTGCCGACGGAAAACGGCGTACGCCTGTCCACAGCCGCGGTCAGGCGTTAGAAACGCGCGACCCCGCCCCTAAGGTAGCCCGTGTCTCCCGTTCTGCTATCTCCCGACTCGCGGTCCCGTATAAATACGACCGGTCGACTTCCCCGAAGATCCCGTTTACTATCTCTATAGGAGATAAGGTTATTTCCGACTACGCGTTAGTCGACACTGGTTCGGAGGCCTACGCAATGATGGATTTACAATGGGCTAAGGCCCAAGGCCTCGAGATCCTACTGCTGGAGAAAGAAGTAGTAATGCTCCCATTCGATGCCGAAGATAATAGCGGAGGGCTTACTATACGCTACGGCACCTGCTGCGACCTCCGTATCCGCGACCACCTAGAAGAAGGAGTCGTTTTCCGCCTTACCGACATAGGAGGGAGCCCTATTATCTTAGGCTACCCTTGGTTAGAGGTCCACGATCCGGAACTCCGTCCTAGCCGCTCTACACTTTCGTTTTTAAGCACCTACTGCCGGAAGAACTGCTCCGTACCCGCTATATCCGAACCGGTCCAAATGTATACGAAGCGCCTCCCCCGAATAAAGGAAGACTCCCGCCGAACAACTCAAGTCTACCAGATCTCTTTCCGGACCGCAGCATTCTACGCCTCGCCAGCTATGCAGAGACGAGGTTACCGCCTCTGCTATACGACTATCGAGGATCTCTTGTCTGTTTTCTCTGCGGAAGAAAAAGCCAAATTAGAATCCCAACTGCCAGACTGTCTAAGGGAGTTTAGTTCCGTCTTCTCCCCGAAGCTCGCTGATAAACTACCGCCACACCGTCCGTACGACCACGAGATTAAGCTTAAAGAAGGCAAAGAACCTCCATTCGGACCCCTCTACGGCATGTCCCGCGACGAACTGCAAGCCCTAAAAGAGTGGCTTACAGAGAATCTAAATAAGGGGTTTATCCGCCCTAGCTCCTCGCCTGTTGCTTCACCTGTCCTATTCGTTAAGAAACCCGGAGGAGGCCTACGGCTCTGCGTAGACTATCGTGCGATTAACGAGCTTACTATAAAGGACCGCTACCCGCTGCCGCTTACGACCGAAACGCTAAACAACTTAAACGGAATGAGGTACTTCTCCAAGATCGATATTATCTCCGCCTTTAATAATATAAGGATGAAACCTGGCCAAGAGTACCTTACTGCCTTCCGTACCCGTTTCGGACTGTACGAGAGCTTAGTTATGCCGTTTGGACTTACCGGAGCCCCGGGAACCTTCCAGAGGTTTATTAACGACATACTACGCGAATACCTAGACCAGTTCTGTTCGGCTTACCTCGACGATATCCTAGTCTATAGCCGTACCCGGGAAGAGCATGAGAACCACCTCCGAGCTATCCTAAAGAAGCTAAGAGACGCGGGCCTCTACGCTAAACTTTCGAAATGCGAATTCTTTAAAGAGGAGACGAGATTCTTAGGCATAATCGTAGGCCGTAACGGCATCCGTATGGACCCCGATAAGGTCCAGGCTATCCGCAACTGGCCTACGCCTAAGAATATAACCGACGTACAATCCTACCTAGGCTTCGCGAACTTCTACCGCCGTTTTATCCGAGGATTCTCTGAAATCTGTCAACCGCTTACGAAACTAACCCGTAAGGATACCCCGTTCTCCTGGTCTACTAACTGCGACTCCGCCTTCCGCCGCCTTAAGGACGCGTTTGTAGATGGTCCTATCCTAGCACCGTTCGACTGGACTAAAGAAGTAGTCGTTGAAACCGATGCCTCCGACTTCGTCTCTGCCGGCATACTCTCCCAGTACGATAACGAAGGGGTATTACGTCCAGTTGCCTTCTTCTCCCGGAAACACTCCCCCGCTGAGTGTAACTACGAGATATACGATAAGGAACTATTAGCAATTATCCGCTGTTTCGAGGAATGGCGTCCCGAGCTAGAAGGAGCCGAACACCCGATTAAAGTACTGTCCGACCACAAAAACCTAGAGTACTTTACGACGACGAAGCAGCTTAATCGTCGCCAAGCCCGCTGGTCCGAGTTCCTATCACGGTTCCGTTTTAAAATCGTATACCGACCGGGCAAGCTAGGCCAAAAACCGGACTCCCTAACCAGGAGGTCAGGTGATCTGCCTAAAGAGGGAGATGAGCGCCTCCGCCACCAGAGCCAAGTAGTTTTAAAACGCGAGAACCTGCCAGACCCTGCCTTAGAAGCACCCCAGCCGCCGCCGAAAACCCCGTTAAAGAAGAAGGTCTCGTTCTCAGAAACTATATCTATCCGGTTCCTACCCGAGGAGGAACAACAACTCTACGTATTCCCTATTCGTAGAAGAGGACAAGAAACGCGAGAGCAACCTTCCGAAGAAACGATAGCTGTCCAGATCCCCGAAGAACTGCACGCCCTTCTAGACCGCGCTTATCCTACCGACGAGACTCTGCAAGAGATCCTAGACGCTCTCCGTAAAGGCAAGAACCGCCACCCGCTAATCCAACTATCCCAATGTACGATAAGGGATAACCGTCTCTTCTACCGGAACCGCCTATATATCCCGAACGACGAGGAGATATATAACCAGGTACTCCGCCTCTGTCACGAGATCCCGGCCGCAGGACACCCTGGGAGAGCGAAGACCTATCAGATAGTCTCGCGTAGCTATTACTGGAGGGGCCTTAGCGCCTATGTCCGCCGTTGGGTCCAGAACTGCTATACTTGCAGTAGGATTAAGCCGAGCAGACAGAGACACCGCGGATTACTACAGCCGTTGCCGACCCCGACCCGCGCTTGGGACTATATTTCGATGGACTTTATTACGCACCTGCCGAAGTCCGACGGGTACGACGCTATCTTCGTTATCGTAGACCGCCTTACTAAACTACGCCACTACGTCCCCTGCTTTACGACCGACGGAGCCGAGGAAATCGCCCGCCTATTCGTTAGGAACATATTCCGATTACACGGTAAACCGCTAGATATCGTATCCGACCGAGACGCTAAGTTTATGTCCGACTTCTGGAAGCACCTTACACAGAGGCTTAAGATTAAGTGCTCCCCTTCGACCTCCTACCACCCGCAAACCGACGGTCAGACCGAACGGATAAACGCTGTTTTAGAACAGCACCTCCGCGCCTACGTATCCTACCTACAAGACGACTGGGTAGAGTGGCTCCCGCTAGCAGAATTCTCCGCAAACTCTATGTTCTCTGAAACTACTGGCCTCTCTCCGTTCCTAGCTACTTACGGCTACCAACCGCTCCTAGGCACGGAGGTTCTGCAGTCTAGTACCGACCCGCCGGCTAGCCGCGATGCAGAGTCCTTCGTCGAGGATATGAGAGCAATTACCGACTTCCTAAAGGCTGAGACTAGCCTAGCCCAGTCCCGCTACGAAGACGCTGCAAACAGGCACCGCAGTCCGTCGTATACGTTTACCGTCGGCCAGAAAGTCTGGCTAGACGCCCGGAATATTAAGACGCTCCGCCCAACTAAGAAGCTCGACTGGAAGAACCTAGGCCCGTTTACAGTCCTCGAAGTAAAGCCGTACACCTGCCGCTTAGAACTGCCGCCGACCGTTAAGCTACACCCGGTATTTAACAACGACCTCCTTACGCCCGCCGCAGAGGACCCGTACCCGAATCAACGCGCAGAACCGCCGCCACCAGTCGAGGTAGACGGAGTCGACGAGTGGGAAGTCGAAGATATTATCGACTCGAAAACCGACCGTAGGGGCCCCGGAGGCCGGGAGCGCCTCCGTTACGTAGTTAAGTGGAAAGGCTACGACGTACCTACGACCGAACCAGCCGAGACGATAATAGAGGACGTCCCGCACCTCGTCCGCAATTTCCACCGGAGATACCCGCTAAAACCGGCCCCCCTCGAATGCCAGTATAGCTACCGCCGTACGCCCCTACGGGCCCCGGAAAAATCACGTGACCCCGCCGCTAGCGTCTTGGCACCCTCCGCTCCGCCTACGACGTCGCTGCTACCGCAAACCGACATTTTCGCCGCTGCCCCGGGTGGGATTCGAACCGCTGACCTTCCCGCCCCAACGCCGAGCCGCCTTACCACTGGGCCAAGGAGGCTGCCCCCCAATTTTTGGAGTTATAACAGATCTGATTTCCTGCTGAGTCATGCAGCTGACCAATGGAGCCAGAGAAGGGTGGGCCTGAGACACGTCCACCTGGAGGCTTTGTTGTATTGAGGGCCCTCTACGGACCGGACACTTCGGTGCGCCGCGTAGAGGGAGCAGGGTTCTCCGCATCCGAGACTGCTAATTTAAGTATCGGCACGACGATGAGTGTAATGCCCCAGCGCCATACCTACAGAAGTAGTCCCGAAGACGCAGTTATGCGGCGAGTACGGACGAACCTAAGGGTCGCACAAATGGCGCTGGCTAAGCCCCCGACAAGGGGGCGGGTCGTTTTGCACCCCGCTCCGCCTTATCCTTTTGCACCTCCCTACTATGCGTACCTATACCGAGGAGAAGTCACGGAGGACTTTACGCTAGAAGGGGGGGTACTGTCACGGGCTAGGCCCGTAACTACCAGCCCGTATGCACCCAACGGGTTGCTAGGTAGTAGTGGACACGTGACCCGTACGGCAGGGCCGCCCCGAGGGCCTACGGCTTACGTGTCCCCTATAGGTTAGGTGACCTATGGGGAAGAGTTTCTTCTGCCTACGCTTAAGGGAGAGGCTTCCTTCCTTTGAGCTACGTCCTGTCGTTTAAGGCTACCTATACGGTAGACCGAGTACTGTACTCTGTCCGTAGCATCTGTATCCGAACCGCTAGCGACTATACCTACCTTCCGTCCCTATACCGCCCGTGACAGAAAGTTAATAGGATATTTAGACTCTAACTATATAATAGATAAGGCAGACAGAGTCTTAATTCTTAGAAACATCTTCTTCCTTTATAGAGCCTTAGTTTCTTAGATAAGTAAAAAGCAAAAGTCTATTATAACATTAATAATAGAAGCTAAGTATCTAGCTATAAATGCATATATAAAGCAGTCTTAATTCTTAGTAGCACTCTTAAGAGAGATAGACTATATAAGGTTAGTAGGAGAATGCCTATTCTAGCTAACTATTAAAGCCTATCCTAATATAGTAAAAGAGCTAAGGCTAGTATAAATTATAGGGGACAATTAGGCAGCTTTAACCCTTATTAAGGATATATATACCTATAAGTGATCTAAATATATTAATATTGCATATAACTATATTAGACATCTTTAGTAGTAGAGGAAGGTTATAGTAGAATATATTCTAATAAAAGAGATAGTTGCTAATAGCCTAACTAAACTAAAGAATAGGCTATAGTTTTAGGAGTTTATAAGATAACTCTAACTTATATAAGGAAAGGCAAAAGAATCCTACCCTAACTATAGATTAAACTCTAGGCCTTAGGAGGGCAAAACAAAAGATCTAATCTATATAGGCTAAGTTTTTAACTATATAAATCAGAAAACTAAGCCTAGGAGTTGCACTATAGGAGAAGTAGCTTACTATACTTAATAACTTATTATAATTTAGGGAGGAATTTAAATGCAAGCAGAAGACTATCTAGCCTAAGTAGGAGTATTAAGAAGTGCAGTCTAGTTAGTACTTCCTACGGCACTAAACTAAACTAGCTAGTTTAGTTCTAGGGTTAGGTAATATAGGTTATATAATATTAGGTTATATAACTTACTAGGAAATATATCTTAGGAGAAGGTGCAACCTATAACTAACTAATATAATTAACTCGGTTAGTTCCTACTTATCGCCTTTACTTCTACTACGCGTTATACCCTTCTACCGTAATACCTCTAAACGGTCTTCTAATAAGAAGAATAATAAGGGCGACGTAGGCCTTTATTAGTATAGAGAGCTAGAGATTAATACTTTCCTAATAGATTCTTTTAACTCTTTTAAGTAGCCCGAGGAAAAGTAGGTATCCTTAGTTAGTAACTAGAAGGAGCTAAGTAATAACGAAGTCTAGTTTAATGCGAAGAAGTAGAATAATACCGAAACATAGCTCTTATTTATTTCTCTTAATCCTAATTAGGAGAAAGCGGACGAGGAGATCGTTTATTAAGATATACTAGGGATTACTATTATAATAGTAGTAGATCTCTTAATTTAGCTAGCCTCTAGTATAGAGGCGTTAGCGTATATTTCTACTTCTAAGCTATATACTAACCTAGATAGTGTCCTTTTAGACTTCTATAAGGACTACCTACTTATTCTAAGCATCTATATCTATACGACTCTTAGAGAGGCTCGATAAGTATACGATATCCTAATTAATAAAAGAGCGAAGAGCATAATTATAAGTTACGAGAGGGCTCGTAGCTTAAGGCTTCCTATCTCGACTAATATTACGGCTACTATACGTAGTATTTTAGGCAAGGTTACCTTTATTAGGATATGTCGTAACGTCTATATAGAGGTATATAGAGTTGTCGTCTTTATAACTTTCTTTATTACTAGTAATCCTAAGACACTAACTCTTCTAAGAAGGCCGTAGGCCCGAAGAACTCGCCTTTCCTCTAGGAACTATAATAATAGCTTCTAGAAAGGTATAATTACTAACGACCGTAGAAACCTAGTTTATTTTACTAGTATAGTAGGTAGTAACGGGTATAGAATAGTCGACGATATTCTTTATAGGTTAGGAAAAGATTAGGTACTAAGGTCTACTTTAGCCTAATCTTAAATATAGATATAGATAGAGCTAAAGCGCGCTAAACCGAGCTAAAGACTATCCTTAAGAGAATAGCTATACTAGTACCTAGAGCAAATATAGCGCTAGATTATTAGATGCTTAAGAAACTAGTAGAAAAGCTTACTAAAGAGGAGAAGGACCGGTTCGATAAGTCTATCTACGAGTATCCTCGTAGCAAAACTATCTTCTTTAAGAATAAAGGCAAGTATAACTACCTTAGTTACTAGTACTATTCTTACTTTAGAAATCTAGAATTTAAAGGACTAGTCTTTAACTATATAGCCTAGTATAAGTTTCTCGTAGAGTTATATATAGATCCTAAAGGCTTAAGAGCTTACTATAAGATAAGAGAATTTATTAGGAAATAAGTTCGAAACGTTCTTCTATTATCCCTACTAATTCGTTCTAGCTAGAAGTCTAATAATACCTTTTATTAGGGCCTCTAATATAAGTTTATATAGAACCTAGACCTCTAGGAAAGGCTTTTATCTACTATACTATAAGAGCGAAGTAAAGCTAGAAGTTAGGGGCCTTAGGCCTTACTAGTACTTAGTAAGCGGCTACTGCCGCATTACTTAGCGTATAGTATTCGCATGCGCGAAGCATGCGATATATAATAACTCTATAAGAATTAGCGCTATCTTCGGACGGAGGTCTAAGGTAGTCTATACGTTGCTATATACCCTCTTATAGTTCTAATTCTTTAACCCTATATAGGGTAGCAGCCTATAGATACTAATATTAGACGAACGAGAGTCGTAAGCGCGTCGCACCGAGAACGTAGGCTCTATACTACGGGCTCTACTAATATAGGAACTAAGCGAAGAGACGCTAAACCTTAAGAAGATAATAGTAGATAATAACGTTAATATAGAGTATAGGCAACTTAAACGCGAGACGAAGGAGCTTCGTAAGTAACTTATAGTACGTATACTCTAAGAAGAGTATAAGCGTCTTAAGCGCGAGCTTGCTATAATACTAGAAGGTAATAACTCTCCTTTTAGCGAATCCGAAGCCCGCCGCATATAGAGTAGCGCGAAAGGGAACGCTAAAGAGAAAGAAGAAGAAGCTAGTAACGCTAGTATAGCTAATATATAGAGCGTACGTAACTCGCTATTAGAAAGCTTATTAGCGAAGAGCGCGAAGATACGCAATCTAAAGCTATTTAAGAGTAAAAGCGAAGATAAGGCTCGGGAGTTTATTCGCTACCTTAAGATAATCTTTATTAATAATCCGATAACGTACTATAGCCCTTATAAGAAGGCGCTATATACTATTATATAGCTCGTAGGCGAGGCGAAGGATATATAGCATAACTAGTACGACGCTAAAAATCTTCTAGCTAAGTATAGCTAGGAAGACTTCTAGCGGTTTATATATAATATAGTTAGGGATTAAGTAAACTATACGCTTCTTACTACTATCGAGTACGAAAAGGCCTATTAGCGTAAAGAGCAGAGCGTACGATAGTTTACGAACGAGTTAGCCTATTTTAAGGCGCAACTTAGTAACTACTATAAGCCGTAGCTAGTTTACTAGCTACTTATAAAGTTAAGAGCTCCCTTATAGAGGGATATTATTAAGAACTATAATATAATAGGGTTTAAAAGAGCCGACTTTATAGCGCTTGCAATACGTTTAGAATAGGCCGAGAGAGCTATATTCTTATAAAGCAACTATAGAGGT
Source organism: Cercospora zeae-maydis (assembly GCA_023512815.1). NCBI lineage: Eukaryota > Fungi > Ascomycota > Dothideomycetes > Mycosphaerellales > Mycosphaerellaceae > Cercospora > Cercospora zeae-maydis. The sequence goes on along the minus strand of JAKLWY010000001.1, from coordinate 3,421,150 downwards.
TCGTTAAGCAAAAGTAGGCTAGGTAAGTATATCGGATGCGAAATATAGGCAAACTATAAGCGCAAAGGCAGCGATAATACTATAGCGCAATTTAGAAAAGAAAGATTCTACCCTAGTAGGCAGCATTAATCTAAGAGGGATTAAGACGACCCGGACTAAAAACTTAAAGCTAAATACTATAGATGCAAGTAAAAGGAATATATCTAGTCGGAATATCCCTAGCTAGACCTATAGAAGCCGCCTACTATATATAGAGTAGCTATAGGCAAGCTGCTAAAAGGCAAGGCATCTAAGAAGACCCGTAAGCTCTAGATGCCGTAATAAGTAGGATAGATTACCTGCCTATATAGAGTAGGCTAGCGATTCTTATTATAGCCGAGGTTAAGATAAATATAAGCTATATATAAGCCGAGTACGTACTCGATAGAGGCGCCGATATTAATATAGTCTCTAGATTCTACGCTCTATAGTATAACCTTCTAGTAAGGAAGAATACTACTTTGCCGCTAGCTACGTTCTTTACTAAGTAGCTAGGGTACTACTATAGTGCGTATTATATATACCTATAAGCTACTAACTCTAAGAAAGCGACTTATATATATAAGGGCATCTTTTATATATATAATATACTAACTTCTTACGTCTTGCTAGGCTAGCTATAGCGTATAGCCTATAGAGTAATAAAGAATACTAGTACGGATAAGTAGACCTTTAGGTCCGAAGGCAAGATATATATAGTATAAGTGCGCGAAGCGTATAAGTTTTATAAGGACCTTTAAAAGGCTCTATATATCTTTGCTATATTACTCTAGAAGGTAGATGCTAGCTAAGAGCCGCTACCTATAAAGTTCTAGGACTTTATAGACCTCTTTAATCCTATAGAGGAGATAAGGAGTATACTAGTTAAAGGCGCTAAGCATGCGATTAACCTACTACCTAGCACTAAGCTGCCGTTTAAGCTACTATATTATTAGTCTAGCCGCGAGCTTAGTAAGTTAAGTCGTTACCTCTAAGAAGCGTTAGAGTACGATTAGATCGAGCGGAGCAAAAGCAAGGTAGGTACGCCTATCCTATTCGTTCCGAAGAAGAATAGTACCTTATAGTTATACGTAGATTACTAGAAATTAAATAAGATTACGGTAAAGAATTGCTACTTCCTACTACTTATTAGCGAGACGCTTAATAGGCTTATAGGAGCCGTATAGTTTATATCGCTAGACCTCGTAGATACGTACTATTATATCTATATAAGACTAACTAACTACTAGAAGACTACGTTTTATACGTAGTACGGATACTTCTAGTATAAGGTAATGCCTTTTAGGTTAACTAACGCACTAGCTACCTTTTAGAGGTATATTAATAGAGCTCTCTTAGGCCTCGTAGATATATACTATATAGTATACCTAGATAATATCCTTATATATAGCGCCTTACGTAAGGCCTACGTACGAGACGTACGTGCTATACTAGAGCGACTCCGGAAGTTTAGATTATATACTTAGCGCGTAAAATGCTACTTCTTTAAAAAGGAGGTTAAGTTTCTTAGGTTTATCGTACGCCTTAAAGGCGTAACGATAGATTCTCGTAGAGTTAACGCAATTATAGCGTAGCTAACGCCTATAACGCTTACTAAGGTATAGTTATTCCTTAGGTTCGCTAATTTCTACCGGCAATTTATATATAGGTACTCTAGGATTATCGCTACTTTAATAGTACTATCGAAAGGAGCTAAAGTAGGTAAGAAGCTAGAGCGTATTAGCTAGGGCGAAAGCGAGGAGCTTACGTTCCGTAGGATTAAAGACGTATTCTAAGCTGCTTTACTACTAAGGTACTATAACCCTATAGCACGTATATAAGTCGAAACTAATATATTAGACTTCGCAATTACGGGTATTCTAAGCTAGCTATTTAAGGACGGGAACTAGCACCTAGTAGTATTCTTCTTATAAAAGATAATTCTAGTAGAATATAACTACGAGACCTACGATAAAGAGCTTCTAGCTATTATAGAAGCATTTAAGGTATAGCGGCCGTACCTTAAAAGCGCCTTATATTTAGTTACCGTACTTATCGACTATGCTAACCTTAAAGCCTTTATAATAATAAAGCAACTTATAGGCAGATAGGCTCGTTAGGCCGTATTTCTAGCCCTATTTAATTTCGTAATTAAGTATCGACTAGGGAAAACAAACCTAGCCGATACGCCGTCGAGATATAGTAACTATATACGCGAATAGGCGTACGTATAGAACCTACTACTAATATTATAGAAGAAGCTCTAGGTATATAGTATAAGAGCCGAGTGCAGCGATTAGGCGTTCCTCTAGCATATTGCAATTATAATATAAGAGCAACTTGCAAGTATAGCCTTAGGGCAGCCTCTAGAAGAGTGCGTATAAGACTACTTCTCGAGTAGCGTATATATCGTACGCGTAGCGGTTGCTATAAAAGGACTATACCTAAATGTTTTAGACTTAGTTCTTAACTTTGCTAAATTACTAATACTATAGGAGCCTAATATAAAAGAACTCTTTAAGGAGGCGTAGCGTAGTAGAGGCAAATGCGATAGGTATCGTATTAGGGAAGGAGTACTATATTATAGCAATTAGCTATATCTTCCTAAGGACTATATACTATAGACGTAGGTAATCTATATATACTACGATAATCTACTTACTAGTTACTTTAGTAAAAACAAAACTACTAAGTTAGTATAGTAGAAGTATTACTAGCTAGGGATGTCTACGAATATTAGCTAGTACGTCTAATCTTATTAAGAGTACTAAGTATCGAAGGCGAGATGCTATCGACTATATAGCGAGCTATTAGCATTACTATAGCCGGAGCTCTTATAGAAGAAGCTAACTATAGACTTTATTACGAACCTGCCGCCTAGCAAGCGAGACGTATATATATACGATACGGTTCTAGTAATTATTAATCGGTACTCGAAGATAAACCTCTTCGTACTAACTACTAAGAAATATATAAGCGTAGACCTCGTATAGATCCTAATTAATAGGGTAATTTGCTAATTCGGAATGCTATATAGAATTATAAGTAATAGAGGCACTGTCTTTACTAGCTAGTTCTAGTTAGACTTCTACTTTAAGTTATATATAAACTATAAGCTATCTATAGCCTTCTATCCGTAGACTAATAGGCAGACGGAATATACTAACTAGACGCTAGAATAGTACTTACGTATCTTCTATAATAATAAGTAGAACGACTAGGCAACGTTACTACCTTAGGCGGAATTAGCTTATAATAACGCGGTATATCTAATATTTAAGATAAGTCCGTTTAAGGTAGTATACGGCTATAACGCGGAGATTGCGACGAGTACGCGAGTCGCTCGGGATAAGCTCTCTAGAAGAGAGGTACTAGTAGCAATCGACGCTATAAAGCAACTGCAAAAAACATATAAGAACCTTACGAAATGCTAGTAATACGTAGCTAAAGCGTAAGCTAGATACTTTAATACTAGGTATAAGCTAATAGAGTTTAAGGTTAGCGATATAGTATTATTATCCTTAAAGAACCTCTACTTAAAGGTGCCTATAAAGAAGTTAGTACCGAAGTTTATAGGTCTATTTAAGGTAATTAACGCAATTAGGAAGTAGGCGTACTACCTAGCCTTACTAAGCGTATAGCGCGTTTATAACGTATTCTATATATCTTTACTAGAGCCTTAGAAGGGCGCCGTAGGCAATACGGATATAGAAGGCATACCGCTTGCAAAAGAAGACTTAGGCAAGTAGCAAGTAGAAGAGATCCTAGATACGCGAGTTAGATATAAGAAACGTTAGTAGCTAGTTAAGTAGATAGGCTAGCCGAAAGAATATAATATATAGGAACTAGCTAAGCATATTAGAGAATATAAGGCACTAGATAGATTTAAGGCGACGCGTAAGGTAAATAAGCGTAGCCTAAAGGTAACGTAATAGCGTATCGCACGTAATATATAGGCATAAAAGGTAGAATAAATAGCTTTTTATTCTATAGATAAGCTTTATATCGTTTATAGGAAGCTAACTAAAAAACATTTATTATAGCGTATTATATACGGCGCGCGTAAGTAGCGTATATATAGAAGTATAGAGAAGCGTAAGAAGCGCTAGCTTAGATATCCTCTATAGCTAGCTTATACTTAGAGGCCTCCTTCTCTAAGGAGGCCTCCTCTACCTTATTCTCCTCCTCTAAGAATAGATAGAGGCTAATAGTAGCGTTAATAGCATCCTACTCTACCGGAACGCCGCTATACTTAGCGATCTATAAGTGCGGTTAGTATATAATATAAAAGCGATAAGCTACTAGGTATATCTAAGTAAGCAGTTCTATTATACCTCTAAGGGTACTATTAAGCTAGGTAGCCTTATAGACGAGCGCGCAGGACTCTTACGGGCCGCTACCGCTACTTTTCTTCTTAGTAGGCTTACTACTAGCTAGCTTACTATCGTTAGTCTAGAGGCGCTTTATAACTATCTTAGTCTTTACGCGCGTAGTTAGCAAATACGAGACGTAAGCAACGCATACGCTACGCGCGACGTTAAAAGAAGAACTTACTAGCGTAGGTAGTATTTAGCTAGGTCTAGGCATCTACTACCGCTTGCTAGCTATTAGCTTATACTATATCGGTCTTATAGCGGCCGAGCTCGGCCTAGCAACGCACTAGCGCGTTATATACGTTATATATACAACGTACTACTAACTTAACGGCTTTATAGTAGGTCTACTTATAGGCATACTTGCTACGTATATAGCGTATATACTTCTTAGTATTAATATCCTTAAGTAGCTTACTAGAGTACTTAGCCTAGCCTATACTATAGTTAGTATATAAATAGAATGCAACGAGATAGCGAGTAGGAAGGGACTTATAGTTATATCTACCTAGATTGCAGTTATTACGGATATAGCGATTATACTACTTAAGGTACTTAGTCTTAGCTATACTAATACGAGAAGTAGCGGAAGCTAAGCTAAGTACGGCGCTAGTACGTAGTATAGTAGCGGCGCCTATAAGGTATTAGCGCTTCGTAGCTAGCGTACGATTAGAAGAAGGGCCTATAGATCTATTAGTAATAAGGTCTAGTAGGGAGCCTAGCTCCGATAACGGGGAGCGTATACGCTTCGTACGCTTACCGCCGCTAAGTAGAAGCTAGGCCGATAGCGACCCGCCTAGTATACGCTTACCTCGGCCTCTACTTATTATTAAGCTAGAGCTAATATAGCGGCTATTATAACTATCTCCTCTAAGACGACTAGTAGTATTAAGGGCTAGGGATAGACTTAGCTATAGACTACTACCGGGGGCATTAGAGCTTACCTAAGGCAAGCGCGCGCCGCGTATGCTATCTATCTAGCTATTCTTACCTAGTATAATACTGCCTAGACGTAATAGAGGAGATTAGCTACTAGCTAAACTTTAGGTGCGGCTGCTAGGCGCACTAGTATTTCTACTAGTACGCTCTAGGCCCGCCTACGAGCCGCTTAATAAAAGGGCTATAGCAGCCTCTTTACTCTTAGATAGATTCTTATTCTTCTTAGAGCCTATCTTATAGTAGTTCTTAAGTGCGTACGTAGAGCGTACGTAGAGAGTACGAGGAGTATATATATATATATAGTAAAGCAAGAGCAGAGCGCGTCTAAAAGAAACTAAATAACTAAGTATTAGTATTATAGAAGAAGTTTAGAAGCGCGCAAGTAAGAATTTATAATGCTATTACTATAATAAATATAATAACGCGCGTTGCTATTAATAATAATATATAGCAACGACTTACTTACGTTATATACGCGAATCGCAATAGTAACGTATAATAGAACTTAAGGGAAGGCCTACGAGCAATAAGAGATACGCGGACGTAATAGAGATATTGCGTATACGAGAAGACTACTATCCGCCTATTAAGCTAGAATAGCTCGATAGGGGGAGGGAGGTAGTTATAAGAGCAAAGTAAAGCTAGAAGTTAGAGGCCTTAGGCCTTACTAGTGCTTAGTAAGCGGCTACTACTATATTGCTTAGTATATAGTATTTATATACGCGAAGCATACGATATATAATAACTCTATAAGAATTAGCGCTATCTTCGGACGGAGGTCTAAGATAGTCTATACGTTACTATATACCCTCTTATATATACTATATAAATTAGTATACTCTAAGGCTAAAGACTGCTCTTATAGTATAGATTTCTCTTATAATAAAGCTCTTATAAAGCGTCTAAGCGAATAGAGGCAGAATAAGCTTAGGAAGCATCTTATAGAGCTAAGGGAGTATCTATTTAAGTAGCTAGATCTTGCTAGTAGAAGCTCTAGGCTACTTCTAGGAGCCTCTAAGGCTAGTTCTAGGACTGCTAGGATAGCTTCGAACGCTAGTAGAGGCATTCTTAGGAGCTTTAGAACACCTACGGATACTAGTAGAGAGAGCTTTAGGACAGCTATAAGATAGAGTAGAGAGCTAAGTAGGTAGGTTTAGGCGCTAATAAAGAGCTAGCTAGAAACGATTAGAGATACTAATATTATAGAAAGGACGCTAAGTAAAGTCTTAACTAATCTACGTATAGACTAGTAGAACTTACCGAGTAAACTAGCTAGTTTAGTTTAGTTATTACGTAACGTATATAATAATCTTATATTCTTACTCTTTCTAGAACTAGTCGAGTAGCGTTTAGGAAGCATAGAGCTCTATTTATAGGAGGATCCTCCTAGTAACCTGCTCTTTCCTAACTACTTTAGGAACCTCTTTTCCCTATAGGACTTAGAACTTAAGGTTCTTCTCCTAGATAAGTTTTCTTACGACTCTAAAGATAGATACGAATCTAAGGGTAACTATAAACGAGCTATAGTTGCTAATATTATTTACGAGGAAATCTGCTAGAATTATAGGGTTCGCTATAGTAAACTACTACTAAACTTACTCTTAGACCTAAATACGCAAGCTAAATTCTCTCTAGAAATTAGGGCGTTTATAATATATAAGCGTATCGTAGATAAGGTTAGATCTATTAACGCGGACGTGTCTATAATAGATAGATTAAATCCTAGTAGAGATCTATATTAGAGAAAGAAAGCACTTACTATAGAGGAAGCTATACTACCCGGAACGAGCGTCTTTAATAGGAAATACTTAATTAAGAAGTTTTCTAGTATTCTAAACGGTTTAAGACTTACGCTAGAATAGCTTACTTAAATTAAGCCTACTATTTCGCTATTAGATCGGGAGCTATATCTTCTAACTAAGATGCTATATAATTAGGAAGCTATACTTACTTAGGATTTCGAGTATCTTAGCTATTATTTGTTTGTTATTTGTTTGTTTATTCTATTTACGTCCTTTTAGAGTCGAAGACTATATAGGACGGGAGCTACGGGCAGCTACTAGTCGTATTCTATCTAGGGGGGTCTTATTCGCGCTACGATATATATTATAGGCCGATGCCTAAGAGAGGCTCGTTCGAGTAGAGAGAGAAAGGAAAGGGAGGGTTCCTAGGTTAGTTATCGGAGTTATCTAGTTAGTTGTTTTTCTTTTTTTTTCTAGAATTCTAGAATTTTAGCTTTTACTAAGCTTATACGCCTTAGCACTTGCTTAGTACCTAGCGCTAAGCCTATAAATATTAAAATAGAGGTGTCTATCGTACTAGTAGAAGCAGGCAGTTTCGGTGTTAATAGAGGTATAGAGAGCCTTCCTATCTATCCGTCTTGTTTTCTAGAGAGCCCCGGTACCCTCTAGATAGTATAGTTTCTAGTTAGGGAGAGTCTGCCTTTATTCCTCCCTTCTACGGCTCTTTTTAGTAGTTTAGATAGTTTTTCTCTTTGCCCTAGTAGCTGCCTCTCGTCTCTACCTTCCTACTTGTCTCTATCTATCTTATCTTCTCCTTCTCTTTCTTTATTTATTAGTAGGTTTAGGTTATTAGTCCTATCTTTAGATTCTTAGGTTTTGCAGTTATTCTCGGCTACGTAGCGATAGTAGAAGAGAGTTATCTTGTCTTGTCTTTGCCCTTATACTTTGCTAGTATACTCTAGGAGTACCTATTTCTACCTACGGCCGCGTAGAGGCGTATAATAGGACTTCGTAGGCGAGCATCTTAGCTATATTAAGCCTGCTATTACTCCTTCTTACGTTATTCGTACGATCCTATATAAGCTATAGTAGCATCCTAGTTTCCGACTCTAGAGCTCTCTTAAGAGGGAAGTCGTAAAAATGCTCCGTAAGTATATAGACGTAAGCGCTCTTAAACCGTACTATAGTGCCTATTAGAATCCGTACTTTCTCGTAAAGAAGAAGACTAACCTAGGAGAACTAAAGAAGTATCGCCTAATTAATGCTATATAGAAGTTTAATACTATAACTATTCGCAATACTAACTTTCCTCCTAATATAGATAGTTTTTCTAAAGCTTTTATAGCTTATATAATCTCGTCCTTAGTTAATATTTTCTCTAGCTACGATTAGATTCTACTAGACGTAAGAAGTCGGGACCTTATAGGTTTCGATACTTCTCTTAGCCTACTATACTAGACGATACTACTATAGGGAGCTATAAACTCTATTACTTAATTTATCTAAATTATTATACTTATCCTTACCGCTTAAATACCTTATACTGCTAAACCTTTCCTTAATAATATAGCTATTTGCGGACTAAAAACGAAATATAGTAATAAGAAGGTTAAGCCTAGACTCCGCCGATTTATAGTAGAATATATTAAGAACTTAGACGAGGTGCTTACTAAACTTAAGAGAGTAGGACTAATAGTTTATAGGGAAAAGCTATAGCTATACTATAAATAGATTAAGATAGTAGGTTATATTACTAATAAATATAGTAGATACCTAGATACGGAACGAGTAGTTAAGCTCGTTAAATAGCTAACTCCTATAGATTAGAGAGAAGTCCGTATTCTTATAGAAATGTTCGTATACTATAAGATCTAGCTTAAGGACTTCGCCTAGTTACTAAGGCCGCTCTTCTCTCTCCTAAAGAAGGACGTTAAGTTCGTATAGACGAAAGAATATTAGTAATCTAAGAATGCAATTACGGAACTCCTTATCTCTACGCTAGCGCTAGTAGTACTAGACTATAAACTAGATAGAGGACTAATTATAGTAGGTATAGATTCTAGCCTTTACTTATAGGGATACTATATATCTTAATATAACTAGAAAGATAGCAGGATCCGATACTCTTCTTAATTTAAGTTAGGCCTATTCTCCGCTTCTAAGCAACGCTATAATGCTAGGAAGCGCGAGTATCTTAGTATTCTTAAAGTACTAAAGAAGTATCGTCTATAGTTATTTAGTATCTTCTTCTAACTAGAAGTAGACGCTAATACGCTAGTGCATTAACTTAATAAGGCTACTACGGACCTCCCGAACGTAGCTATTATAAAATAGCTAGCGTAGATTAGGTTATTCGACTTTAATATAGTATATATACTTAGGAAGAAGCATACGGCTACTAACGGATTATCTCGCAAGTCTCTAATAGAGCAGGATACCCGAGAACTAGTAGAGAAGGGCAATATTAATAAGATAATTAATAACTAGTTTTTCGCCTACTCCGCCTACGACCTCGTTGCCTAAGTATTCCTTACTCGAGCAGAATTAGAGAAGAAAGTACTAAATAGTACCTATTCTTAGGACTCGAGGAATATCGCATTCTTCCTTACTTACCTACGTTATCTACTAGGCCTATCCCTAACGAAATATAGGTCTCTACGAAAATATGCACTTAAGTTCTATATAAGTAAGGAGAGTTAGCTTATAAGATAGAATCGTATTAGTAGTATTCCTTAGAGAGTTATCGATAATAATAACTATCGTAATAGGATTATTACTACCTATTACAATTACTATAGACACCTAGGACTAGAACAAATATATAAGATAGTTACTAAACGATAGTAGTAGGGCGGCGTTTATACTATAGTAGTTCGTTTCTATAAGAGTTGCTAGTAATATGCACTTAGGAACGGTTACTAGCGTCCTAGCCTACTCTATACTTTTAAGAAATAGTATCTTAGGGAGCGATAGTACTTAGATATAGTATTTATTAGCACTAGGCTCTATCTTATTATTATAAGAGAGGCTATTTCTCGTTAGCTAGAGGCCTAGTTAATACGGACAACGGACAATTGCAAGATTAATACTAAATACGTTACGAAGTTTATCTATAAGGACTTAATTTGCTACTAGGGGGCTATAGCTAAGATCTATATAGATAGGAGCAGGGAGAATATTTAAGAAGTACTACTTATAAGCTACGGAATTAAGTAGGTTACGATCTCCCCCTACTATCTATAGGCTAATAGGATCGTCGAACGAGAATACTGCCTAATTCTAGCGGCTCTCTCTAAACTAATAGGTAGAGTAGTAAGCGCTATAGCTAAGTATATTCCCTCGATCCTTTAGGTAGAACGTACTACTATAAACTAGATAATAGGACTAACTCTAGCGGAGATAATAATAGGTAGGAATGCTATACTACTAGTAGAGCTTAAATTCTATACTTACCGAGTAGCTAAATAGAAGATAGTCCGTACCTATTCTTCCTTATTAGCGATACGAGCTATAGCTATAGAGTAGATATATACGACGCTTAAGGAAGCTCGTGCTTAATAAAACTAGCTACGGAAGTATAATATTAAGTACTTTAATAAGTAGAAGAACGCTAATTAGTAGGAGCTTCGTCCTAGATAGATAGTAGTTATTTATAGATTAGAACTAAAAATAAGCTTCTTAAATAAGCTACGGTATCGATAGCGTAGTCTATTTCTAGTATATACTATTATTCGTAAAGAGAAGGCGTATAAGATTAAGGAGCTAAGTAGGGAGGTCCTTTACTATACGTTCCCTAGGTTTAACCTAAAGCTAGTGCTATACTAGAGGGATCCGGAGGCTATAGTTCCTTAGAAGGATAACTTTAATCTAGGATAGCTAGGTCCTCTACCTCCTAAGCTATAGCCGCGTAGCTATCTATACCCTTAGATTCGGATTAGTAAGCTATTAGGAATAACTTAAGAAGAGAGGAAGGAGTATATCCGCTAGCTAGACATTTAAATATTAGAGGAATCCTAGTAGGCCCCTAAATTTCGAAAAATTACTTCTATCCCGTCCGTATTAGTATAAGAAATAGAGAGAAACGCGTTACTTATTACTCTTATATAGCTAGTGCTATAAGAAAGGAAGGATTAGTAGTAGAAGTAGAATAGACCTTAGGAAGCTAAATAAAAGAGCTATTACTATAAACGGGAGGATCTACTATTAAGAGAATACTAGCTCCTAACTAGCCTAGGCTCCTAGGAGCAATAAGGGATAAGATTAGGCGACTCTTACTTAATTTTAGCTAATAGCTGCCTAAAAGTAATCGCGAAAACGCATATGCTTCCTTATTTCTAGTAGTAAAAATAAAGCGAACTAGCTAGTTTACTTTAAATAGCGCTAAGAATCTTCTAACGTATAGCTATAAATACCCTTACGTCTAGGTAGCGGGTTTAAGTATAAAACTCCTTTCCTTTTCGCCTCTTCTAGTCTCTTCTTAGTCTTATTAACCTTAATATTTACCTTAAGCATAACGACTCTTAAAGGTTACTATAGTAACTACTTTAGTTCCGCTAAGTATAGGCGGTAGTAGTAATAATAGTTATATAGAGTTTTTAAGCAAATAAACTGCGAAAACTCTACATAATAACTTCTCTAATATGCGCACTAACTATTCTTACTACTACTAGCATAAACTTACCTATTTAGAAGACTTACGTATTTTCCGCTTCGCGTACTTACTTAGGCTCTCGTTTAAGAACTTGCTTATAGAAACGCTTACTCTTAACTAGCTCCCTCCGCTCGTATATAGTATACTCCCTTCTATATAGTCTATTTTTCTCTCTCTCTACCTTACTAGTATAATAACTAACTAGGACATCGCTATAACTAACGCAACTACTAAAGCGCCTACCCCTAAGCCTAAGGTAGTAGTCTGCTACTCTAACCCTAATGCGCTTGCCTATACTACTAACTCTAAACTAGCTAATTTCTATAACTTTATACTTAATATTTCGGAGCTAGGCAGATAGCGCACTTAGGTATAGATGCTAGAAGCTATTACTAAGGTAGGAATAGAAGAAGAGAAGCAAACTATTCTACGCTCCGTTTATAGCGCTATTTAAGGAGACAACGACCGCTACGCTTTTATTATCTTCTAGTTTATTTAAGAACTTAGCTAGCGTGCCTTCTCTCGCGCTTAAGAAGAAGCACTAGAAGGACTAAAGGGCGTAATAGACATCTATAAAAGAAGTAAGCAGTTCGCTAAGAAGCGTAAAGGCCTCCTTAATATATTATAGAACTCTTTTAGCTTAGGTAGGGAGTTCCCTTACTTTAACTTCCTTAATTCTATCTTTAAGATCTATAAGAAGGCTAGCTAGTATCTCCGCTACTTTACGCTATTTAAGAACGTCTCTACTAAAAATCTCTAATTACTAGGCCTAACCTAGTCTAAATAGATACTATACTAAGCTCTCTATAATAGAAAGAAGGATAATCTATTCTAGCTTGCATCTAGCTATATCTCTAGTAAGTTTTAGAAGGCTAGCTTTATTAAGAGCGTAGAGGCTATATTCTAGTTAGATCTATTTAGCCGTAAGAACTTCTAGATTATCGATAAGAATAGCTTCGCTATTATAGACGCCTACTTTATTATCCCTAAAAATAAGGTCTCTAGAGTATCCGACGCTAATAATAAAGCTAGAGGCTTAGCTATAAGTAGGCTACTTAGTAAGCCGTCCGAGTCTAGCTACGACTTCCTTAGCTATCTTAATCTAGCTTCTAACGAGTTTAAGAGCTTCTACGAAGTAGCTAAGCGCTAGGTCTATAAGAAAATAAACCTCGCTAAGAAAGACTAACTACGCTCTAATACGTTCGCGTATTTATACTATAAGATTAGAGACCTCTACTATAAGGACCGCGAGCTTAAAGCACTAAACTACTAGTAGGAAGAAGCTAGCTAAAGCAAGGCCGTAGTAACCTGCTCTTAATCCGTTACTATAGCTCTAGAGCTAGAAATAATTATTTTAGTCCGTCTACGCGAACTAGCTAGTAGGGTAAAAGAATAAGTAACACGTTACGAGACGTATAGCTATAATAAGGACCTATTAGATAATCTAGTTAATAAAGCAATTAAGAAGCCTTATTTAGATCTTAGGGAAGTCTACGTCCGTATTACTATCCTATACGCTAACTACCTTAAAGAGCGCTATAAGGATAGTATATATAGAAAGCTAGATATAATCCCTCTTAATAAGTATAAATCCCTAGATATTAGTCCTCCCTTCTACCGCACCTATATAGTATAAATAGCTAAGGTAGTTAGCCTTCTAGTAGAAGAATCGATAATAACGGCGTCTAATCGGCTTTATAACTTATAGAATATCTCCTACGGACTATACCTACTAGTAAAGAGATTAATTAACGACGTGCCTAATAACTTAAGAAAAGACCTATAGATATAGGAAATAGACGCAATAGACCGATAGGCTAGTAAGAGCTAGCTACGTAATATAGAGAAGGCTAAGGCAAAGGTAGTAGCTAATAAAAAGGCCTAGAAGAAGGCTAAGCATAAAGCTAATACTAATAATAAAGAAGATAGTAGCCCTAAGAAGAAGACTCGCCTATAGCTAGAGATTAAAAATGCTAAGGATTCCGCGCATATACCTCTAGCTTACTCTCTAAAGAAGTCTAAAAAGAGCAAGAAGTCTAAGAAAGCTAAGAGGAAGTAGCGTATAAGCTTAAATAAAGCGAACTAGCTAGTTTAGTTCGACGACGATTATAGCGACGTAGAAGCTACTTAAGAGCCTATTCTAAAAGCTAACGATAATAAGCTTAGGCTTATATAAATTAAGCTAGACTTTACTAACACCTGCCTATCTTACTTAGAATTTAAGACTATTTAGGATATATAGAAAGCTTAGAATAGAAAGCTCTTTAAAGATAGCTTTAACGTATTTAGCAGCCTTCTTAATTAGTAGGCAAAAGACCTAGATATAGTTTCTTAGATATATTAAGAATTCGACCTATACTACTATTATCTCCGCCGCTGCCGTAATATATATAGATAGATACTAAATATATTCTTTTCTCTTACTTAGTAGCTAATGCAATAAGACCTAACTATCTAGTTGCTTAATATACTAGCCTAAGATTCTCTACGCAATAAGGCTATATATAGATTTATCGCGTACCCGATAATAGCTTAGTACTAGTAGAGCGAGCCTACCGGCCGAATCGACCTAACGATCCTAATTATTAAGGGGAACTAGGCTACTAGCGAGAAGTTTATTAAAGGCCCCTTAGCAGTATAGAAAGATAGACGAGAGACCGCCTATACGGTTACTATAGTTTCTCTCGATAGTGCCCTCCCTAGCTATAGACTAGTTATATAGATACCTAACCGCAAGCTATAGGCCGACTTAGATAGCGAGGACGACGAGTAAGAAGATAAGGCTAAATACGCTAAGTTTAATATCGTTAGTAGCACTAGCTACCTAGGTCTAATCTACGATATAGTTAATAAACTTAATAATAATAAGAACGAGAACGAAGCCTTAGACTCTAAGCAGACGCTAGTCTACGTCTTAGACTAAGCAAAGAATAGCCTATAGAACGCTAGCCTACGCCTATAGAACATCTCGACTATGCCTAGTAACTTAGTGCTAATATATTAGATAATTACCTACGGAGAGAATTCTAGCGTCTCCTCGCGATATATAGTCTACCTAACGCTTATTAAGTACCGTAATTAAGAGCTAGTTAGAAAGAATACCCTAGGCCTCCTAGAGGTCCTTATTAGCAATATTACGATGCTACTAATATCTAAGACGTTTATAGGCGCTAATTTCCCTAATAAGCTATAGGAGCGTAGACTCTCCTAGGAGTAATAGCTTAATAGCGTTAGGCTAGTTTTAGACGCGTTAATAGGACGCTATAGCTAGGAAGAACTAGAGGTAAGCTAAGAGGCTCTTATACTTCTATATATAGACTACGCTACCTACGAGAAGGAGTATAAAGAAGTCTAGGTTCCGTAGGTAAAGAAGAGATTCGCGCAGCTATATAAGTGTTTAGTTAAGGCTAAAAAAGATATAGCGAAGGATTAGAGCTTTTTCTTATATATTAAGAAGGCCCTTTCGGGCTAGCTAAAGTACTTTCTATTTAATAGCGCTAACTATACGGACGATAAGGAAGACGAGTTTAAGGAGATTAGCATAGCTATATATATATAGTAAATAGAACTAGCTAGTTCCGTTTAGCAAAGGGAAATAGTAACGTTATAAACGTCTAATACGTTAAAAAGAATAGATAGTACTTAGTTTATTATTTTGCAGAAGTTAGTTCTACTAAACTATCTTTTTAGAATAGTTATCTCGTTTGTTAGAGTATCTATTCGGACATAAAGAAAGGGAGGATTAATAGGCAGAAACCGCATATCCTTAGTAGCTCGGGTGCCTATAAAAGCGCGAGCTTAGGCTCTCCTCTATAGGAATTAATTATCTACTCTACGTTTCTTATTTATAGTTCTAGTATTATTACGCATTCTATACGTACCTACCCTACTAGCTAATACGAGAGACGATATAGCTAATATAAGGGTACGCGAGCTAAATATAGAAGCGTAACTACGAGCGTAGCTGTTAATTAATCTAAACTATAGTGCTTACGAGGATTCCTAAGCCTAGCTACCTAGAGACGAGAGACGAGAACTGCGCGTTACTACGCTACGTGCGACTGCTATATACCTAATTCTAGGGCTATTAGGCCTTAGCGATATAGATATGCACGCCTAGTTAGCTATAAGCTAGTTAGAGTAGTATAGGATTTACGCATTACTAGTATAGTAGTAAGCTCGCGCTTAAGGCGCTTATACTCTTCTTAGAGTACGTCTACTATAAGTCGCTTATAAAGCTCCTTCGTCTTACGTTTAAGTTATCTATACTTTATGTTAACGTTATCGTTTACTATTATCTTCTTAAGGTTTAGCGTCTCTTTACTAAGTTCCTATATTAGTAGAGCTCGTAGTATAGAGCCTACGTTCTTAGTATAACGCGCCCGCGACTCTCGTTTATTTAATATTAGTATCTATAAGCTACTACTCTATATAGGGTAGAAGAATTAGAACTATAAGAGGGTATATAGTAACGTATAGACTACTTTAGACCTCTATCTAAAGATAGTACTAATTCTTATAGAGTTATTATATATCGTATACTTCGCGTATACGAATACTATACGCTAAGTAATATAGTAGCAGCCGATTGCTAAGTACTAGTAAGGCCTAAGGCCCCTAACTTCTAGCTTTACCTCGCTCTTATAGAAGGATAAAAAAGATCTATCTCTATAAATAGCTTCGTTTTACTAAGCGTCGTACTAAGGATAAGACTAGTAAGGCGTTAAATACTCTAGAGGCTAGTAATACTCTAGTAAATAGCGAAGATAAACTATTAGATAATCCTTTGCTTATTAAGATTCCGAAGCTACTATTTATTTATAGTATCTTAGAAATGCCTTTTAACTCGTAGGAGTTTATTTATAGTCCTAAATTAGAAGTCTCTTAGTTGTTAGTCCTATTAGAAGAGGTAGTTCCTAGTATATAAGGTACATATTTAGTTCTAGTATTTATAGATTCTATCGACGGTTAGTTAGTATAGTAGTATTATCCTAGCTAGTTACCGGCTTATAGGAGTAGTTAATTCGTACTCTTCTATTCTTATAACTACGTACTAGAAGTTATAAGTTTAATTCCTATACTAGCTACTTAATATAGGAAAGAGATATACTATATAGGCGTCTCGTTCCCTATTACTTTTATTCTTATTAGAACTCTTTAATCTTTTACTAATAGTTTTTTAAGTTTTTTAAGGTTCCTAGGTATTTTCTAATTCGAGATAGCCTTTTTATTTAATAAGGTATCGCTAATTCTTATAGTTTGGTATTTTTTCGACTTTATACTTATCTTCTTCTTTAAGTTAGAAGTAGAAGTTTTCCTAGTATAAGATATTAGCGTTAGTAGGTTCTAGTAATAATATATAGAATACTAGGTAGATCTTTACGTCTTTTAGTAACTTTAGTTAGTAGTTAACTAGTTCTTTAACCTCTTTAATTAAAAATAGTCCGACTTTAACTTAATTTAGTTTCTTAGTTTTTCTTCTTATTTTAAGATTTTTTATAAGAAGATAGACCTTATCTCCTCTTTTTAGCTAAGGTACTATTTTTCTTTTCTTATTATATAGCTTAGCTATTACTACTTACGAGTCTAATATCCTATTTTAGAGTTCTCTATATAACGTTTTTAGATCTTCGCTTATAACTATAGCTTATTTAGCTTATAAGTACTCTTAAAGTTCTCTAAAAAGGTTTAGATTTCGTCTATAATTCGCAAAGAATAGCATAGACCTTATTATTTCTAATCGCTAGTTATTAAGTATAATCTATACTATAGGTAGTAGTAATACCTAATTATCTTATATATAGTTAACGTAATATTATAGGTATTATTCTAGCGTTTAGTTTATTCTTTCCGTTTATCTATCTATTTAAGGGTAATAGGCTATAGATAGCTTATATTTAATTCCGAGGCATCTAACTAATATTTTCTAGTAATTAGAGGTAAATAGCTTATCTCTATTAGTAATAAATATTTTCGGGAATCTATAGTATTATATAAGCCTATTAAGGATAAGGTATCTAAGTTATTCTATAGTATAGGTCTCGCTTATAGGTATAAAGTATATATATTTTATAAGTCTATCGACTATAACTAGTATTATATTATATTTAATAGTTATAGCTTAATTCTTAGAGCTTAGGAGCTTCGTAATAAAGTCTATTATTACTTCGTCCTATAGTTATAAAGGTAGAGTCTAGAATTATATATATCTATATTTAGTATATTATTTAGCCTTATTATATTAGTAACTCTCGTAGCGCTTTATATACCTAAGTACTTTCTATCGTATTTATAGAAAGCTAAAACCTCTATAAATAAGTTCTATTATCTTTATTACTCCTAGATATCTATATAGTAGGTCGTTATAATATTGTCGTATATATTCTTCCTCTTAGTCCTTTAGAACCTAGTATTTCCCTTATAGTATTAGGAATTATTTATCCTTATTTATCCTTATTTATATAATATTATTAAACTCTTTCGTGTTAGTACTAAGGCTTCTATTTAGATTAGCCTTTAGAACTTACTATAGTATAGGTTCTTTTCCTTCTATTTAGTCTATTCGTCGACTTAAAGTATCTACTTTACTATTATCTCTTCCTAGAGTATAGTAGACTTTAAACTTATATTACTCGAGTAGTTCTAACTAGTAGTACTATCGTCGAGTTAATACCTTAGTTATAGTAAAGTAGATTAGATTCTTATAATTAGAAAGAATTATAAGTCCTAGTACTCCTTCTACGTATATCCTCTAGTACTATAGTATAGCGATAATTGTAAGTAATTCCTTATTATAAATATCGTAGTTTTATTCTATAGGTAATATCTTTCTTAAATAATAGGCTACTAGGTATTGTTTCCTATTATACTCTTATATAAGGTATACTCCTATAGCTATATCCGATACGTCTATCTTAATCTAGACTAGTTGCTTTCTATTAAATAGTCGTAGGACTAGTACTTTATAGTATATTCGTTTAAGTATATTAAAGGCCTTCTAGTACTTATCTATCTAGTTCTATTTAAGGTCCTTCTTTATTAGGTCTAATAGTAGTATCGTAATCTTTAAGTAGTTCTAGATAAACTTCCAGTTATAGTTAGCTAGTTTAAGGAATAATTATATATCCTTAACTATCTTTAGTATTAGCTAACTACGTATCGATTCGATCTTTTCTAAGTCGATCTTAATTCCGTCGAGGTTAATTATAAATCTAAGGAATTTAACTTCCTTTTTATAGAATTTATATTTCTTTAGTATAGTCCGGAATCCTACTTCTATTAATCTCTAGAAAACGTTTTAGACTTATCTTATATATTATTCTTAGGATCCTTTAGTATAGATAAGGATATCGTTTATATATACGATAACGTATATATTAAGTAGGTCTTAGAGAATATCGTTTACTATCTCCTAGTAGGAGGCTAGCGCGTTAGTTAATTCTATTAGTATAACCTTAAATTTATAAAGTCTATAGCGTATTTAGAACGCTATCTTCTATTCCTCGCCTTCTACTATATAAATAGTATAGAATACGTTTTATAGATCGATCTTCGTATACTAGTTTAATCCTATTAGTCTATTCTATAGTTCTTCGATATTTAGTAGTAGATATTAGTTTTTAATAGTAACTTCGTTAAGTCCTTTAAAATTAACGACTTATTTTATATTCTCGTTAGGCTTTAGAATACTAAAGATAAGTACGCTTACGCTCGATCTAGATTTCTATATTTAGCCTTTATTAAGTATTTTACGTAACTATTTATCTTTATCTTAAAGCTACTTCTTAGATTTCTAGAATAGTAGCTTAAATAGAGGCTCCTTTCTAAGTATAAGGTTTATCTAGTAATCCTCCTTTTAGTATTTAGGTAAAGTAGTAATATCTTCTACTTCTTTAAAGAGTCTCGCCTATTTTTAATACTCTTTAGAGATTTTAAGATCTAACTTTAAATCTTTTATTATTACGTTACTTCTAATACTCCTCGTAACTTTATTAACTTTCTTACTATTATAAGTATTTATTCGAGTTAGGCTAGTTTCGTTAACTACTCCTAGTAGTTAAATACTTTTTCTATTAAGTTCTTTCCTAACTTTATTTATTACCGTATACTATTACTATATAGACTTAATATTAATAACGTAATTATATTATTTAAACCTAAGGACTCCTTTTCTCTAGTCGATTACTAGATTATACTTTCTTAACTAAGGTATGCCTAGAACGTAATTATAACTAGCTATATTAGTAATATCTAAAGAAATATTCTTATAGTACTATTAGATTATAAGTCGTAGTAGAAGCGTCTCTTATTCTACGCTTAGTAAGGCTAATCTATTAACTACGATTAGTTCGTATCCTTCCTTCTTACGCTAAGTTACGATCCCGTATCGCTTTATAAATAATTTAGAGCTAAAGTTCCTACTCGCTCCTAAATTGATTATAGCGTATAGCGTATAACTATTAACGTTAATTTTTGTATAGAAGACTACTATTAATACGTAAGCGCTTTGCGTATTATAGACCTCTTTTAAGATGCTTTTTCTTAGAGAGTTAATATTTTTCCTAACTATATATTACTAGCTTATTATTCTAGCTACTCGTAGATCTTAGTTCTCGTCTTTTAAACTTTATTAGTAATCTTTTATTTAAATAAGGTTTCGATATAGGCGAATTTATATTAGTATTCTTAAACTATTTAAAATCGTTTCTATAGCTTATAAAGTCCTTATTATATTTTATTAGGTATAACGTAATTATTTGGTATAATATATCTATAAAGCGTAAGAGTGCTACCTAGTAGTAGTCGCTCTACTATAAGTTCTTAGAAGTAAGATTCTTATTATATTCTCTAGTATCTCTAGAATAATAATTAGAGTCGTTAAAGGGAATAGTTAAATTTCTAAGAATTAATATATCTCTTCCTATTAATAAAGGGAAAGATTTCTTCGATTTTTTATATAAAGTAAAGCGTAATTTTCCTTTATAGTCCTAGGGAGGTACTTATAAACGTAACTAGTTCGTTTTTAAATTCCTTTTCTTTACTACTACTTTTAGTATCTTCTATAGATTCGTTTTACTTTTTCTTCTTAAATAAGTCTAGTTTAGAAGAGCTATTTTTCTTATTATCGTTATAGTAAGATCTATTAATATCTTCTTTCTTAGTAAATCTAAGGTATAGTACTAACTCTTATAGCTCCTCTAGAATAGGTAGTAGCCTACTTCTATTTTTAGATCGTTAGATTAGAAGCGAGCTTATACTTCTTTATAGAATAGAGAGCTAAAAGCCTACGTCTCTCTTAGAAGAGTAGTATATTTAGTATATATTATCGTAATAGAATCGCTAGTAAAGGCTTCTATATCTAAGACGTCCTTTCTAGTAGATTTAATTTAGGACTCGAGATATTATACTTAGAAGTTATAGTTCGAGTTTATCGTTATAACCTTTACGTTCTTCTTTTCGTTATATTATATTAAAGAGTTATCGCTATACTTTATTTATAGAACGGTAGTCCTTTTTTATATAGCTTATCTTACTATATTTATAGTAAGTTAGTCCTCCCTACTTCTTTCCTAGGCTTTCTTTAGGCTTTCTTTAGCTTTTACTTTTAAATTTACGACCTTTCTAGGTAGTATTAAGTTCTATAGGTTATAGTTTATAGTATAGCTTACTTAATTTATAGTTATTTTACTTAAGTATATAGCTTTAGTTCTAGCTATACTTAGAAGTAAGTTCTACTATTACTTTCTATTTTAGAATCGAATCGTCTTTCTAGAGCTCTTTTATAAAGCTAGTTATTAACTTTAATTACTACTTTAGTTAAATACTTAAGAGTATCCTATTATCTACTATAGATTATTATCTAGTCTTTAACTAAGTCTTTAAGTCTACGTCTAAATATTATTATTAACGCTCTTTCGCTTTATTTAGTAATTTAAGAGTATTTCTTAAACTTTACTATATATTTAGATATAGAAGTTTATTACTTTAGATACTAGATAACTCTAATTACTTAAGTTACTTCGTTAGAGGATCTAAAGATCTCCTTAAGCTTAATCTTAAATATAGCGTAGTCTCTAAATATACTAGTAGAGTCTTAGGTTCCTTAAGAATTAGTAAAAGCCTTAAGGTAGAGTTTAATCTAATTTTATATACTTCCTCGAAGGAACGTATAAGTAAAGTATAAGAGGGTATATAGTAACGTATAGACTACCTTAGATCTCCGTCCGAAGATAGCGCTAATTCTTGCAGAGTTATTATATATCGTATGCTTCGCGTATGCGAATACTATGCGCTAAGTAATGCGGTAGCAGCCGCTTGCTAAGTACTAGTAAGGCCTAAGGCCCCTAACTTCTAGCTTTACTTCGCTCTTATAACTGCCTCCCTTCCCCTATCGAGCTATTCTAGCTCGATAGGCGGATAGCAGTCTTCTCGTATACGCGACGTCCCTATTATATCCGCGTATCTCTTATTACTCGTAGTAATGCGTAAATCCTATACTACTCTAACTAGCTTATAGCTAACTAGGCGTATATATCTATATCGCTAAGGCTTAATAGCCTTAGAATTAGGTATATAGTAGTCGTACGTAGCGTAATAACGCGCAGTTCTCGTCTCTTATCCTAGGTAGCTAGGCTTAGGAATTCTCGTAAGTACTGCAGTTTAGATCGAGTAACGGCTACGCTCGCAGTTACGCTTCTACGTTTAGCTTACGAACCCTCGTATTAGCTATATCGTCTCTCGTAATAGCTAGCAGGGCGGGTACGCATAGATCGTATAATAATACTAGAACTATAAATAAGAAACGTAGGGTAGATAATTAATTAATAGCTATAGAGGAGAGCCTAAGCTCGCGCTTTTATAGGTACCCGAGCTGCTAAGGATATACGGTTTCCGCCTATTAATTCTCTCTTTCTTTATGTCCGAATAGATACTCTAATAAATAAGATAACTATTCTAAAAAGATAGTTTAGCAGAACTAGTTTCTGCAAAGTAATAATAAACTAAGTACTATTTATTCTTTTAACGTATTAGACGTTTATAATATTACTATCTTCCTTTACTAAAACGAACTAGCTAGTTCGGTTTACTATATATATGCAGCTATACTAATCTTCTTAAACTTGTCTTCCTTATCGTCCGGGTAGTTAGCGCTATTAAATAGGAAGTACTTTAACTAGCTCTTAAGGGCCTTCTTAATATATAGAAAGAAGCTCTGCTCTTTCGCTATAGCCTTTTTAGCCTTAACTAAGCACTCGTATAACTACGCGAATCTCTTCTTCGCCTATAGAACCTAGACTTATTTATGCTACTTCTTATAGGTAGCCTAGTCTATATATAGAAGCATAAGAGCCTCTTAGCTTACCTCTAGCTCTTCCTAGCTACGGCGTCCTATTAACGCGTCTAAAACTAGCCTAAGGCTATTAAACTATTGCTTCTAGGGAAGTCTACGCTCCTATAGCTTATTAGGGAAATCGGCGCCTATAAATGTCTTAGGTATTAGTAGCATCGTAATATTACTAACGAGGACCTCTAGGAAGGCTAGGGTATTCTTTCTAACTAGCTCTTAATTACGGTACTTAATAAGCGTTAGGTAGACTATACGTCGCGAGGAGACGCTAGGATTCTCTCCGTAGGTAATTATCTAATATATTAGCACTAAGTCGCTAGGTATAGTCGAGACGTTTTATAGGCGTAGGCTAGCGTCCTATAGGCCTTCCTTTCCTTAGTTAGAGACGTAGACTAGCGTCTGCTTAGTATCTAAGTCTTTATCCTCGTTCTCGTTATTATTAAGCTTATTAACTATATCGTAGATTAAACCTAGGTAGCCCGTACTACCGACGATATTAAACTTAGCGTATTTAGCCTCGTCTTCTTCCTTATCGTCGACTTTAATTTGCGGCTTATAGTTAGGTACCTATATAACTAGTTTACGGCTAGGGTAGGCACTATCGAGAGAAACTATAGTAATCGTATAGGCGGTTTCTCGTCTATCTTTCTATACTGCTAGAGGGCCTTTAATAAACTTCTCGCTAGTAGCCTAGTTCCCCTTAATAATTAGGATCGTTAAGTCGATTCGGCCGGTAGGCTCTTCCTACTAGTACTACGCCGTTATTAGGTATGCGATAAATCTATATATAGCCTTATCGCGTAGAGAATCTTAGGCTAGTATATTAAGTAGCTAGATAGTCGGGTCTTATTATATTAGCTACTAGGCAAGAGAGAAGAATATATTTAGCATCTATCTATATATATTATAGCGGTAGCGGAGGTAGTAGCGATATAGGTCGAATTCTTAGTGCATCTAAGAAACTATATCCGGGTCCTTTGCCTACTAATTAAGAAGGCCGCTAAATACGTTAAAGCTATCTTTAAGAAGCTTTCCGTTATAAGCCTTCTATATATCTCGAATAGTCTTAAATTTTAAGTAAGATAGGCGGGTATTAGTAAAGTCTAGCTTAATTTATATAGGCCTAAGCTTATTATCGTTACTCTCTAAAGCAGACTCTTAAGCGGCTTCTACGTCGCTATAGTCGTTATTAAACTAAACTAGCTAGTTCGCTTCGTTTAAGCTAGTACGCTACTTTCCCTTAGCTTTCTTAGACTTCTTGCTCTTCTTAGACTTCTTTAGAGCGTAAGCTAGAGGTATAGACGCGGAACCCTTAGCATCTTAGATCTCTAGCTATAGGCGAGTCTTCTTCTTAGAGCTACCGTCCTCTTTATTATTAGTATTAGCTTTACGCTTAGCCTTCTCCTAGGCCTTCTTATTAGCTACTATCTTCGCCGCAGCCTTCTCTACGTTACGTAGCTAGCTCTTACTAGCCTATCGGTCTATCGCGTCTATCTCCTATATCTATAGGTCTTTCCTTAAGTTATTAGGCATATTATCGATCGATTCCTTTACTAGTAGGCATAGTTTACGGGAGATATTCTATAAGTCGTAGAGGCGATTAGACGCCGTTATTATCGATTCTCCTACTATAAGGCTAACTACCTTAGCTATTTCTACTATATAGGTATAGCAGAAGAGAGGACTAATATCTAGGGACTCGTACTTATTAAGAAGAATTATATCTAGCTTCCTATATATACTATCCTTATAGCGCTCTTCGAGGTAGTTAGCGTAGGAAATAGCAATACGGACGCGGACTTCCCTAAGATCTAAATAAGGCTTCTTAATCGCCTCGTTAATTAGATTATCTAATAAGTTCTTATTATAGCTATACGTCTTGCAGCGTATTACTTATTCTTTAACTCTGCCGGCTAGTTTATATAGACAAACTAAAACAATTATTTCTAGCTCTAGGACTATAGATCGAGAGCGGGTTACCGCGGCCTAGCTCTAGCTAGCTTCTTCTTACTAGCAGCTTAGCGCTTTAAGCTCGCGGTCCTTATAGTAGAGGTCTCTAATCTTATAGTATAGATACGCGAACGTATTAGAGCGCAGTTAGTCTTTATTAGTAAGGTTTATTTTCTCGCGGACTTAGCGCTTAGCTACTTTATAGAAGCTCTTAAACTTATTAGAGGCTAGATTAAGATAGCTAAGAAAGTCGTAGCTAGATTCGGACGGCTTACTAAGTAGCCTACTTGCGGCCGAGCCTCTAGCCTTATTATTAGCGTTAGATACTCTAGAGAGCTTATTCTTAAGAATAATAAAGTAGGCGTCTATAATAGCAAAGCCGTTCTTATCGATAATCTAGAGGTTCTTACGACTAAATAGGTCTAACTAGAATATAGCCTCTATACTCTTAATAAAGCTAGCCTTTTAGAACTTGCTAGAGATATAGCTAAATATAGGCTAGAATAGATTATTCTTCTTTCTATTACGGAGGGCCTAGTATAGCATCTATTTAGACTAGGTTAGGCCTAGTAGTCGGAGATTCTTAGTAGGGACGTTCTTAAATAGTATAAAGCAGCGGAGGTGCTAGCTAGCCTTCTTATAGATCTTAAAGGTAGAGTTAAGGAAGTTAAAATAGAGGAACTTCCTACCCGAGCTAAACGAATTCTATAGTATATTAAGGAGGCCTTTACGCTTCTTAGCGAACTGCTTGCCTCTCTTATAGATGTTTATTACGCCCTTTAGTCCTTCTAGTGCTTCTTCTTAAGTATAAGAGAAGGTACGCTAGCTAAGTTCTTAAATAAACTAGAAGATAATAAAAGCGCGGCAGTTGTCGTCTTCCTAAATAGCGCTATAGACGGAGCGCAGAATACTTTGCTTCTCTTCTTCTATTTCTACGTTAGTAATAGCTTCTAGTATCTATACCTAAGTGCGCTATCTACCTAGTTTAGAAATATTAAGCGTAAAGTTGCGGAAATTAGCTAGCTTAGAGTTAGCGGCATAGATAAGAGAGTCGGAGTTAGAATAGCGGACTACCGCCTTAGGCTTAGAGATAGGCGCTTTAGCGGTCGCGTTAGTTATAGCGATATCTTAGTCGGCTATTATGCTAGTAAGGTAGAGGGAGAGAAAATAGACTATATAGGAGAGAGTATACTATATGCGAGCGAAGAGAATCGGTTAGAGGTAGGCGTTTCTATAAGTAAGTTCTTAAGCGAGAGCCTAAGTAAGTATATAAAGCGGAGAATGCGTAAGTCTTCTAAATAGGTAGGTTTATACTAGCAGCAGTAAGAATAGTTAGTATGCGTATAGAAGAGGTTATTATATAGAGTTTTCGCGGTTTGTTTGCTTAAAAACTCTATATAACTATCGTTACCGCTGCCGCCTATACTTAGCGGAACTAGAGTAGTTACTATAGCAACCTTTAAGGGTCGTTATACTTAAGGTAAATGTTAAGGTTAATAAGACTAAGAAGAGACTAGAAGAGCCGAAAAGAAGAGGAGTTTTATACTTAAACCCGCTACCTAGATATAAGGGTATTCGCGGCTATACGTTAGAGGATTCTTAGCGCTATTCGAAGTAAACTAGCTAGTTCGCTTTATTCTTACTACTAGAAATAAGGAAGTATATGCGTTTTCGCGATTACTTTTAGGCAGCTATTAGCTAAAATTAAGTAAGAGTTGCCTAATCTTATCCCTCGCTACTTCTAGGAGCCTAGGCTAGTTAGGAACTAGTATTCTTCTAATAGTAGATCCTCTTATTTATAGTAATAGTCCTTTGTCTAGCTTCCTAAGGTCTGTTCTACTTCCGCTACTAATCCTCCCTTTCCTATAGTACTAGCTATAGAAGAGTAATAAGTAATACGTTTCTCCCTATTTCTTATACCGATTCGGACGTAATAGAAGCAATTTTTTAAAAGAAATTTAGGGATTTAGGGGCCTACTAGGATTCCTCTAGTATTAGAATGTCTAGCTAGCGGATATACTTCTCCCTCTCTTCTTAAGTTATTCCTAATAGCTTACTAATCCGGACCTAAGGGTATAGGTAGCTACGCGGCCGTAGCTTAGGAGATAGAGGACCCGGCCGTCTTAGATTAAAGTTATCCTCCTAAGGAACTATAGCTTCTAGATCCCTCTAGTACGGAACTAGTTTTAAGTTAAACCTAGGGAACGTATAGTAAAGGACCTCCCCGCTAAGCTCCTTAATCTTATACGCCTTTCCGTTACGAATAATAGTATATATAAGAAACGGACCGCGCTATCGGTACCGTAGCTTATTTAAAAAGCTCGTTTTAAGTTCTAATTAGTAAACGACTACTATCTATATAGAACGAAGCTCCTATTAATTAGCGTTCTTATAGTTATTAAAATACTTAATATTATGCTTCCTTAGCTAGTCCTATCGAGTACGAGCTTCCTTAAGCGTTATATATATTCGTTCTATAGCTATAGCTCGTATTGCTAATAAGAAAGGACGGTTACGGACTATTCCCTACTTAGCTACTCGGTAAGTACGGAATTTAAGCTCTACTAGTAATATAGCGTCTCTGCCTATTATTATCTCTACTAGAGTTAGCTCTATTATCTAGTTAGTCGTTATACGTTCCGCCTAAAGAACCGAGGGAACGTGCTTAGCTATAGCGCTTACTTCTCCGCCTATAAGCTTAAAGAGGGCCGCTAGAATTAGATAGTAGCCCCGTTTAACGATCCTATTAGCCTATAGATAGTAGGGGGAGATTGCGACCTACTTAATTCTATAGCTAGTAAGTAGCGCTTCTTAAACGTTCTCTCCGCCCCCGTCTATATAGATCTCGGCTATAGCTCTCTAGCGGCAAATTAAGTCCTCGTAGATAAACTTCGTAACGTATCTAGCGTTAACCTTGCGATTATCCGTTATCTATATTAATCGGGCCTCTAGCTATTAAGAAATAGCCTCTTTCGCAATAACGAGGTAAAGTCCGGTGCTAATAAATACCGCGTCTAAGTACTATTACTCCTTAAGATACTGCTTCTTAAAAGCGTAAAGTAGGCTAGGACGCTAGTAACCGTTCCTAAGCGTATATTACTAGTAACCCTTATAGAAACGAACTACTACGGTATAAATACCGTTCTACTACTATCGTTTAGTAACTGTCTTATACGTCCGTTCTAGGCCCGGGTATCTATAGTAGTCGTAGCAGGTAGTAATAATCCGTTTATAATAGTTATTATTATTAATAACTCTCTAAGGGATACTACCGACACGATCCTATCTTATAAGCTAACCCTCCTTACTTATATAGAACTTAAGTACTCGTTTCTATAGAGACCTATATTCTATTAGGGATAGGCCTAGCGGATAGCGTAGGTAAGTTAGAAAGAATATAATATTCCTTAAGTCCTAAGAGTAGGTACCGTTTAGCACTTCCTCCTCTAATTCCGCTCGAGTAGGGAATACTTAGGCAACGAGGTCGTAGGCGAAGTAGGCGAAAAACTAGTTATCGATTATCTTATTAATATCGCTCTTCTCTACTAGCTCTCGGGTGTCCCGCTCTATCGGAGGCTTACGAGATAGTCTATCGGCAGCTATATACTTCTTCCTAGGGATATATACTATATTAAAGTTAAATAGCCTAATCTACGCTAGCTATCTTATAATAGCTGCGTTCGGGAGGTCTATAGTAGCCTTATTAAGTTAATGCACTAGCGTATTAGCGTCTACCTCTAGCTAGAAGAAAATACTAAATAACTACGAACGATACTTCTTTAGTACTTTAAGAATACCGAGACACTCGCGCTTCCTAGCGTCGTAGCGTTACTTAGAAGCGGAGAATAATCC
The DNA here is from genome assembly GCA_023512815.1 of Cercospora zeae-maydis. NCBI lineage: Eukaryota > Fungi > Ascomycota > Dothideomycetes > Mycosphaerellales > Mycosphaerellaceae > Cercospora > Cercospora zeae-maydis. The sequence continues at coordinate 3,392,278 of JAKLWY010000001.1, read as the reverse complement.
TAACTTAAATCGAGAAGAGTATCGAACCCTACTATCTTTCCGGTTATATTAAGATATATAGTATTCCTACGAGTAAAGGCTAGAATTAACGCCTACTACGATTAGTCCTCCCTCTAGTTTATAGTCTAGTACTACTAGCGCTAGCGTAGAGATAAGGAGTTCTATAATCGCATCCTTAGACTACTAATATTCTTTCGTCTATACGAACTTAATATCCTTTTTTAGAAGAGAAAAGAGTAGCCTTAGCAACTAGGCGAAGTCCTTAAGCTAGATCTTATAGTATACGAATATTTCTATAAGAATGCGGACTTTTCTCTAATCCGTAGGAGTAAGCTATTTAACGAGCTTAGCTACTCGCTCCGTATCTAGGTATCTACTATATTTATTAGTAATATAACCTACTATCTTAATCTATTTATAGCATAGCTATAGCTTTTCTCCGTAAACTATTAGTCCTACTCTCTTAAGGTTAGCAAGTACCTTATCTAAGTTCCTAATATATTCTACTATAAATCGGCGGAGTCTAGGCTTAACCTCCTTATTGCTATACTTTGTTTTTAGTCCGCAAATAGCTATATCGTCGAGGAAAGGTTTAGTAGCGTAAGGTATCTAAGTAGTAAGGATAAGTATAATAATTTAGATAAATTAAGTAATAGAGTTCGTAGCTCTCTATAGCAGCGTCGTCTAGCGTAGTAGGCTAAGAGGAGTATCGAAACCTATAAGGTCCTAACTTCTTACGTCTAGTAGAATCTAATTATAGCTAGAGAAGATATTAACTAAGAACGAGATTATATAACCTATAAAAGCTTTAGAAAAACTATCCGTATTAGAAGGAAGGTTAGCATCGTATATAGTTATAGTATTAAACTTCTATATAGCATTAATTAGGTAATACTTCTTTAGTTCTTCTAGGTTAGTCTTCTTCTTTACGAGAAAGTATAGATTCCGGTAGGTACTATAGTATAGTTTAAGAGCGCCGGTATCTATACGCTTATAGAGCATTTTTACGACTTTCCCTTTAAGAGAGCTCTAGAGTCGGAAACTAGAATACTACTATAGCTTATATAGGATTATACGAATAACCTAAGAAGAAGCAATAGTAGGCTTAATATAACTAAGATGCTCGAAATTCTAAGTAAGTATAGCTTTCTAATTATATAGTATCTTAGTTAGAAGATATAGCTCCCGATCTAATAGTAAAATAGTAGGCTTAATTTAAGTAAGCCGTTCTAGCGTAAGCCTTAAACCTTTCGGAATGCTAGAAAATTTTTTAATTAAGTATTTCCCGTTAAAGGGGCCTATTCTAGGTAGTATAGCTTCCTTTATAGCAAGTGCTTTCTTTCTCTAATATAGATTACTACTAGGATTCGATCTATTCGTTATAGACACGTCCGCGTTAATAGATCTAACCTTATCTGCAATACGCTTATATATCGTAAACGCCCTAATTTCCGAAGAGAATTTAGCTTACGTATCTAGGTCTAAGAGTACGTTTAGTAGCAGTTTACTATAGCGAACCCTATAATTCCGGCAGATTTCCTCGTAAATAACGTTAGTAACTATAGCTCGTTCGTAGTCGCCCTTAGATTCGTATCTATCTTTAGAGTTATAAGAATACTTATTTAGGAGAAGAACCTTAAGTTCTAAATCCTATAGGGAAAAGAGGTTCTTAAAGTAGTTAGAAAAGAGTAGGTTACTAGAAGGATCCTTCTAGAAATAGAGCTCTAGGCTTCCTAAACGCTGCCCGACTAGTTCCGGAAAGAGTAAGAATATAAGATTATTATATGCGTTACGTAATAATCGAACTAAACTAGCTAGTTTACTTAGTAAGTTCCGCTAGTTATTACGTAATAATCGAACTAAACTAGCTAGTTTACTTAGTAAGAGCCGCTAGTCCGTACGTAGATTAGTTAAGACTTTACTTAGCGCCCTTTCTACGATATTAGCATCCCTAATCGTTCCTAGATAGTTTCCCGTTAGCGCTCGAACCTGCCTACTTAGCTTCCTACTCTATTCTATAGCTGCCCCGAAGCTCTCTTTACTAGTACCCGTAGGTATCCTAAAGCTCCTAAGAATACCCCTACTAGTATCCGAAGCTATCCTAGTAGTCCTAGAACTAGCTCTAGAGGCTCCCGGAAGTAGTCTAGGACTTCTACTAGTAAGATCTAGCTATCTAAATAGATACTCCCTTAGCTCTATAAGGCGCTTCCTAAGCTTATTCCGCCCCTATTCGCTTCGACGCTTTATAGAAGCTTTATTATAAGAGAACCCTATACTATAAGAGCGGTCTTTAGCCTTAGAGTATACTAATTTATATAGTATAGTAGATAAAAGCCTTTCCTAAAGGTCCGGGTTCTATATAAACTTATGCTAGAGGCCCTAGTAGAGAGTATTATCGGACTTCTAGCTAGAACGAATTAGCGGGGATAATAGAGGGACGTTCTAAACTTATTTCCCGATAAGTTCTCTTATCTCGTTATAAGCTCCTAAGCCTTTAGGATCTATATATAACTCTATAAGAAACTTATACTAGGCTATATAGTTAAAAACTAGCTCTTCGAATTTAGAATCTCTAAAGTAGGAACGGTGCTAGTAACTAAGGTAGTTATACTCGCCTTTATTCTTAAAGAAGATAGTTTTGCTATAAGGATGCTCGTAGATAGGCTTATTAAACCGGTCCTCCTCCTCTTTAGTAAGCTTTTCTACTAGTTTCTCGAGCATTTTATAATCTAGCGCCGTATTTACTCTAGATACTAGTTTAGCTATCCTTTTAAGGATACTCTTTAGCTCGGTTTAGCGCGTTTTAGCCCTATCTATATTAATGCTTAAGATTAGGCTAAAGCGGACCTTAGTACCTAATCTTTTTCCGACTTGCGAAGAATATCGTCGACCGTTCTGCACTCGTTATTGCCTACTATCCTAGTAAAATAAACTAGATTTCTACGGTCGTTAGCAATTATACCTTCTTAGAAGCTATTATTATAGTTCCTAGAGGAAAGTCGAGTCCTTTAGGCCTACGGCCTTCTTAGAAGAGTTAGCGTTTTAGAATTGCTAGCAATAAAGAAAGTTATAAAGATAATAACTCTATATACCTTTACGTAGACGTTACGATATATTCCGATAAAGGTAACCTTACTAGAGATATTACGTATAGTAGTAGTAATATTAGTTAAAATAGGAAGCCTTAAGCTACGAGCCCTCTCGTAGCTTATAATTATGCTCTCCGCTCCCTTATTAATTAGGATATCGTATACCTATCGAGCCTCCCTAAGAGTCGTATAGATATAGATGCTTAGAATAAGTAGGTAGTCCTTATAGAAGTCTAGGAGGATACTATCTAGGTTTATATATAGCTTAGAAGTAGGAATATATAGTAACGCCTCTATACTAGAGGCTAGCCGAACCGAGAGATCTACCGCTATTATAATAGTAATTCCTAGCGTATCTTAGCAAACGATCTCCTCGTCCGCTTCCTTCTAATTAGGATTAAGAGAAATAGATAAGGGCTGTGTTTCGGTATTATTCTACTCCTTTATATCGAACTAGACTTCGTTATTACTTAGCTCCTTCTAGTTATTATCTAAGGATACTAACTCTTCCTCGGGCTGCTTAAAAGAGTCGAAAGAATCTATTAGGAAAGTATTAATCTCTAGCTCTCCGTAGTCCGTACCGATAAAGGCCTACGTCGCTCTTATTATTATCCTTACTCTTCTCCTTTCTAGACGCTTCGCTATCTTCGTTAGAATAGCTAGCAGAATTATACTCCTATATCCTATTATAGATCTAAGCGAAGTTAACTACGGAGGTAGCTATGCCGTCTAGCCTCCGTTTTAATATATAATAGCGCTCGAGTATAGCGCTATAGAATAGATCTATAGGCTTCCTTCCGTATAGAAACCGACTAAGAGCTTGCTACCCGAATAGCTATAATTCTCTAAGCTCTATAACTAGAGGTGCTCTAAGGAGCCTATTAGACTATAACGCTTCCTATTCGTCTATAGAAATAGCCTTCTTAAGTAGGTTATCTAACCTCTACGTCTTTAGCTTAGTTCTCTATATCCCTTTTGCCTTGCCTTTAGAAGGGACTATAGGACCGAATTAGATATCCTATATCTCTATATTCTAGGAATTCGGAACCGCTAGAGTCTAGAATCTTCCCTATATCTAAGACGAAGCCGCTTCTTAAGATAAGCTTAGTTTACCTCTACGATAATATTCTATTATCTCTAGTAGTACTTGCTCTCTACGAGAGTTACTTGTTCCCGTTTTAGCGGCTTGCTTCTGCTTCTCTATATTTACCTTTATAGCTTTTATTAGAGATATAGTCGAGCGGAAGGGATTCTAGATAGCTTTCTAAGAGGAACGTATAGCCGCATAGGTAGCGTTATAATCCTCTTTATCCTCTTCTTCTCCTAAAATAAAGAGAGATCCTATAGGCTCGTATTCCTCTATATATTCTATAGTCCTAAATCTAGCTATGCTAGCGTCGATTAAAATAGGACGTTTACGCTAGTTAGATTCCTACGAGGCTCGTAGAGTATTAAAGCTAATATATTTGCTAACGTTAATCGGACTAATAGCTTATTTAAGAGCTAGAAGAATAACCTTTAATTAAGGAGACTTCTTATTCTAGCTATACCTAAGAGGTCTTATTTCTCCGCTAGCTTAGCTAGGATATATTTAGCAAGTCTTATCCTTATAGAGGAAGTCTTAATCTAGAAGCTAGTTAAAGTAGGGATAGTCTCCGCTATAGTAGCCTTCTAAACTATACTTCTAGTAAGCGGTACCTATCTTAATTTCTAAGGCAGTATAGGCTATAACTATAGCTTAGATCTCTAGTACTTCCTTATCCTTTTAGCTACTACGTAGGGGTCTATACGCAGGTTTCTAGTTCTTTAAAAGAGCAAGGGCAAGGGCAGCTAACTATTTAGTTAGCTTCTTAATATTAGGGCTTACTCTAGATATAGCGCTTATCGCTACGGAGACCGGATTTAGGCGAGGGGCAGTATTTCTTATCGCTTTAACTAGCTTTTCTACTAGAATAGAACGATTATCCTTATATAAGGCTTTATTAGTTTTATCCTTTCGCAACTCGGCTTTTATAGCTAAAATTACTCTTATAAAGTTATAAAATATATAGAGGCGATTTATATCTAGGTTCGCTTTATTCTAAATCTTTTTCTATATAGGCTTAGATAGAGGCTTTAAAAACATCTAGGTACGGCTAAAGTTGTCTAGATCTTCTAGAGGAATTATAGTAGAAGAGATCTCGAAGTTCCGAATATACTTAGAAATCTCCTCTAGCTTATCTAGCTTCTATAGGGATAGCTAGGAAAGGTACAACCGATCTCCGAGTATGCGCTAGCTATTAAACTCGCGATACTCTTTAAGAAGGCTATTTTTAAATAGCCTATAGTTACGACTTTCTTACTCTTCGAGCTTCTTAACTATAGGACGCTAATATCGATAAACGTAGCTAACTAGCTTCTCGACTTTAGCAGCTTTATCGCCCTAGTTGCCTCTATAAGTTCGGTATAGGTCTTCGAAACGCTTAACGAACTTAGTAACGTCTAACCCTTCGAAGTATCCTATCTCCTTAGAACTAGGCAAAGGTATAGAAGGTCGGCTTATAGAAATTAAGGCTTAAAACTGCTCGACGCTTAAGCTAATAGTAGTATTAATAGGGAGTTATAGTTCTATAGCTTCTTATTAACAAGAATAAGTATTACCTATCCCTATCGTTCCGTTAGGACGAGCTAAAAGGTTAGCAGAGCCTAGAGAGCTTCTAACCGGTTATTTAACTTCTCTATTAGGTCCGATAAACTAAGTAGGTTAGTAACGGAACTCTTAATTACAATCCTCTATACTAATATTATCTAAGATACTACTAGAGTTAATAGCAGTATCCGGGTTATTAGTGCTAGTAGAGGAATTATTATTCGGATCGTTCGGCATATTTTCGGCCGAAGGTCGGTAATAACGAACTAAACTAGCTAGTTTAGTTAGCATTAGGTAAAGTTAGTAGTAATAGTAGTACTAGTTTGTTATATAACGAAAGGAATGTTCTCGCTAAATTAAAAACAAAATAAGAAATAGAAACTCTAGATTTAGATATAGCAAAAGGAAATTCGTAACTTCGTAAATTGCGAGTAAGAGTAGCTAGTAATACCTAGTAGTTACCTATAAACTTTCCTAGGGGTCGGTTTCTTAGTCTATCTAGCTTATAATACTCCCGACCTATATTATTTTAAACGTCCGGCCTATCGGTAATCCCTCTATACTATATTTTCCTAGAGCCTTTTAGTAATCTCCGATAGGGAAGTATAGGGGCTATTCTAAGCCTATACCTAATATAGGAAGAGTTATTAACTCTTCCGAAACTAGGGGTAGCTAGTAATACCTAGTAGTTACTCGTATTCCTTTCTAGAGGTCGGTTTCTTAGTCTATTCGGCTTATAATACTCCTAACCTATATTATTATAAACGTCCGGCCTATCGTTAATTCCTTAGTGCTATATATTCCTAGAGCCTTTCGGAAACCTTCGATAGGGAAGTATAGGGGCCGTTCTAAGCCTATACCTAATATAGGAAGAGTTATTAAACCCCTTCCGAAAATAGGGCAACTAAAGTTATAAAACGTAGCCTTACGGCGAAACCGGGAAGTGCGAGTAGTAATATAATCCTATATCCTTTCCCTAGCTCGCTAAACTCCGTATAGCTCGTAATATCGTATTCCTTAGGCTATCCTAGCTATAACGACCCCTCTATATAGGCATAGTAACCCTAAGCGAATTCTCGGAAAGCTATAGATAAGCTATACCGTTAGCCTTCTATAACTAATCGTCGGCGTCTTAAAACACCGTCGATTCTAAGTTATAATAGGACTAAGGGTTTATAACTTTCTTAGAGTTAGAGACTATCCCTATATAGAAGGTAGCCTTAATACTCTTAAGTCCTTCCGAGTTTTCTAGTTCCGCCTAGGCTTATATATAATAAAGTGCGTTCTAGCGGCTTATTATAATTAATCGCTTACTTCTCGTATCGTAGTTCGTGCTATTAGACTATAAGTAACTTCTTCCTTCTTTTCGTATTTCCGGTAGTTCTTATTCGTAGAAGATATTATATAGCCCTACCTTCGGCTCTATTTTAATACGTAAATCCTATACTACTCTAACTAGCTTATAGCTAACTAGGCGTGCATATCTATATCGCTAAGGCTTAATAGCCTTAGAATTAGATATATAGCAGTTATACGTAGCGTAATAACGCGCAGTTCTCGTCTCTCGTCCTAGGTAGCTAGGCTTAGAAATCCTCGTAAGCACTATAGTTTAGATCGAGTAATAGCTACGCTTATAGTTACGCTTCTACGTTTAGCTTACGAACCCTCGTATTAGCTATATTGTCTCTCGTAATAGCTAGTAGGGCGGGTACGCATAGATCGTATAATAATACTAGAACTATAAATAAGAAACGTAGGGTAGATAATTAATTAATAGCTATAGAGGAGAGCCTAAGCTCGCGCTTTTATAGGTACCCGAGCTGCTAAGGATATACGGTTTCCGCCTATTAGTAGGCCTTCTATTAAGTTTTATCGCACGTTACTATTACGATTTATATACGTAATGCAAGTAAGTCGTTACTATATACTATTATTAATAGTAACGCGCGTTATTATATTTGCTGCGGTAATAGTATTATAAACCCTTACTTACGCGCTTCTAAACTTCTTCTATAATACTAATACTTAGTTATTTAATTTTTTATAGACGCGCTCTATACTCGCTCCGCTATATATATATATACTTCTCGTACTCTCTACGTACGCTCTACGCACGCACTTAAGAACTACTATAAGATAGGACCTAAGAAGACTAAGAAGCTATCTAAGAGCAAAGAGGCTACTATAGCCTTCCTATTAAGTAGCTCGCAGGCGGGCCTAAAGCGCTCTAGTAGAAATACCGGTACTTCTAGTAGCTGCGCCTTAAGTTTAGCTAGTAGCTAGTTCCTTCTCTTACGTCTAGGTAGCGTTGCCCTAGGTAAGAATAGCTAGTTAGGTAGTATACGTAGCGCGCGCTTGCCTTAGGCGAGCTCTAATACCTCTAGTAGTAGTCCGTAGCTAAGTCTATTTCTAGCCTCTAATACTACTAGTCTCTTTAGAGAAGGTAGCCGCTATCGTAGCTATATTAGCTCTAGCCTAGTAATAAGTAGAGGATAAAGTAAGCCTACGCTAGGCAGGTCGCTATTAGCCTAGCTTCTACTTAGCGGCGGTATATATACGAAACATATACGCAGCCTATTATCTAAGCTAGGCTCCTTACTAGACCTTATTACTAATAGACCTATAGGCCCTTCTAATTGCACGCTAGCTACGAAGCGCCTACGGCTCGTAGGCGCCTCTAATATACTACGCCCTAGCACCGTACTTAGCTCGGCTCCGGCTACTTCTTATATTAGTATAGCTAAGACTAAGTATCTTAAGTAGTATAATCGTTGCATTTATAACGACTATAATCTAGGTAAACGCAACTATAAGTTCCTTTCTACTTACTATCTCGTCGCATTCTATTTATATACTAACTATAGTATAGGCTAGGCTACTTACTCTAGTAAGCTACCTAAGGATATTAATACTAAGAAGTGCATACGCTATATATATAGCAAGTACGCCTATAAGTAGACCTACCGCGAAGTAGTTAAGTTAGTCGTACGCTATATATATAACGTACGCAATACGCTAGTACGTCGCTAGGCTAAGCTTAGCCGCTATAGAAACGATATAGTACGAGCTAATAGCTAGCAAGCGGTAGTAAATACCTAGACCTAGCTAGATGCCGCCTATACTAGTAAGTTCTTCCTTTAACGTCGCGCGTAGCGTACGCGTTGCTTACGTCTTATATTTACTAACTCCGCGTATAGAGACTAAGACGGTTATAAAGCGTCTCTAGACTAATAATAGCAAGCTAGTTAGCGGCGAGCCTACTAAGAAAGAGAGTAGCGGCGGCGCCTTATAGGGGTCTTACGCGCTTATCTATAAGGCCGCCTAGCTTAATAGCACTCTTCGGAGTATAATAGAGCTACTTACTTAGATATATCTAGTAGCTTATCGCTTTCGTATTATATACTAACCGCACTCGTAGATTACTAAGTATAGTAGCATCCTAGTAGAGCGGGACGCTATTAACGCTGCTATTAGCCTCTATCTATCCTTAGAGAAGGAGAATTAGGCCGAGGAGGCCTCCTTAGAGAAGGAGGCTTCCGAGGATAAGCTAGCTAAAGGTAGTGCCTAAGCTAGCGCTTCTTATACTTCTCTATACTTCCGTATATATACTACTTATACGCGCCGCGTACGATACGCTATAATAAATGTTTTAGTTAGCTCTCTATAAATAATATAAAGCTTATCTATAGAATAAAAAGCTATTTATTCTACCTTTTATGCCTACGTATTATATACGACGCGCTATCGCATCGCCTTTAGGCTACGCTTATTTACCTTATACGTCGCCTCGAATCTATCTAGTGCCTTATATTCTCTAATATACTTAGCTAGTTCCTACGTATTATATTCTTCCGGCTAGCCTATCTACTTAACTAACTACTAACGTTTCTTATATCTAACTCGCGTATTTAGAATCTCTTTAACTTACTACTTGCCTAAGTTTTCTTTTACGAGCGGCATACCCTCCGTATTTGCGTCGCTTATAGCGCCCTTCTAAGGCTCTAGTAAAGATACGTAGAATACGTTATAAACACGCTATACGCTTAGTAAGGCTAGGTAGTACGCCTACTTCCTAATCGCGTTAATTACCTTAAATAGACCTACGAACTTTAGTACTAACTTCTTTATAGGCACCTTTAAGCAAAGGTTCTTTAAGGATAATAATACTATATTGCTAACTTTAAACTCTATTAGCTTATACCTAGTATTAAAGTATCTAGCTTACGCTTTAGCTACGTATCGCTAGCGTTTCGTAAGGTCCTTATATATTTCTCGTAGTTGCTTTATAGCATTAATTGCTACTAGTGCCTCTCTCCTAGAGAGCTCGTTCTAAGCGACTCGCGTACTTATCGTAATCTCTACGTCGTAGCTATATACTACCTTAAACGGGCTTATCTTAAACGTTAAATATACCGCGTTATTATAAGCTAATTCTACCTAAGGTAGTAACGTTACCTAGTCGTTCTACTTATTATTATAGAAGATACGTAAGTACTATTCTAGCGTCTAGTTAGTACGTTCTATCTACCTATTAGTCTACGGATAGAAGGCTATAGATAGCTTGCAGTTTATATACGACTTAAAGTAGAAGTCTAACTAGAACTAGCTAGTAAAGATAGTGCCTCTATCGCTTATAATTCTATATAGCATTCTAAATCGGTAAATTACCCTATTAATTAGAATCTATACGAGGTCTACGCTTATATATTTCTTAGTAGTTAGTATAAAGAGGTTTATCTTTAAGTACTAGTCGATAATTACTAGAACCGTATTATATACGTATGCGTCTCGCTTACTAGGTAGTAGGTCCGTAATAAAGTCTATAGTTAGCTTCTTCTATAGAAGCTCCGGCTGCGGTAATGCTAATAGCTCGCTATATAGTCGATAGCGTCTCGCCTTCGATACTTAGTACTTCTAATAGGATTAGACGTACTAGCTAATATCCGTAGACATTCCCGGCTAGTAATACTTTCGCTATACTAACTTAGTAGTTTTATTCTTACTAAAGTAACTAGTAAGTAGATTATTATAGTATATACGGATTACCTACGTTCGTAGTACGTAGTCCTTAGAAAGATATAGCTAATTGCTATAATATAGTACTTCTTCCCTAATACGATACCTATTATATTTGCCTTTACTACGCTACGCCTTCTTAAAGAGTTTCTTCGTATTAGGCTTCTATAGCGTTAGCGATTTAGCGAAGTTAAGGACTAGATCTAAAATATTTAGGTATAGTCCTTCTATAGTAACCGCTGCGTATACGATACGTACGCTACTCGAGAAGTAGTCTTATACGTACTCTTCTAAGAGCTGCCCTAAGACTATACTTATAAGTTACTCTTATATTATAATTGCGATATACCGAAGGAACGCCTAATCGCCGCACTTAGCTCTTATACTATATACCTAGAGCTTCTTCTATAATATTAGTAGCAGGTTCGATATATACGCCTATTCGCGTACGTAGTTACTACGTCTCGACGGCGTATTAGCTAGGTTCGTTTTCCCTAGTTAATGCTTAATTATAAAATCGAATAGAGCTAGAAATACGGCCTAACGAGCCTATCTGCCTATAAGTTGCTTTATTATTATAAAGGCTTTAAGGTTAGCGTAGTTAATAAGTATAGCAACTAAATATAAGGTACCTTCGAGATACGGCCGCTATACCTTAAATACTTTTATAATAGCTAGAAGCTCTTTATTATAGGTCTTATAGTTGCATTCTACTAGAATTATCTTCTATAAGAAGAATGCTACTAAATGCTAGTTCCTATCCTCGAATAACTAGCTTAGAATACCTATAATTGCGAAGTCCGACGTATTAGTTTCGACTCGCGTATATGCCGTAGAGTTATAGTACCTTAGTAGTAGAGCAGCTTAGAATACGTCTTTAATCCTATAAAACGTAAGCTCCTCGCTTTCGCCTTAGCTAATACGCCCTAGCTTCTTACCTACTTTAGCCCCTTTTAATAGTACTATTAAAGCAGCGATAATCCTAGAGTACCTATATATAAATTGCTAATAGAAATTAGCAAACCTAAGAAATAACTGCACCTTAGTAAGCGTTATAGGCGTTAGCTACGCCGCAATTGCGTTAACCCTATAAGGATCTATCGTTATGCCTTTAGAGCGTATAATAAATCCGAGGAACTTAACCTCCTTCTTAAAGAAGTAGCACTTTACGCGCTAAGTATATAATCCGAACTTCCGGAGTCGCTCTAGTATAGTACGTACGTCTCGTACGTAGGCCTTACGTAAGGCGCTATATATAAGGATATTATCTAAGTATACTATATAGTATATATCTACGAGGCCTAAGAGAGCTCTATTAATATACCTCTAAAAGGTAGCTAGTACGTTAGTTAATCCGAAAGGCATTACCTTATACTAGAAATATCTATACTATATACGAAATATAGTCTTCTAGTAGTCGGTTAGCCTTATATAGATATAATAGTATATATCTACGAGGTCTAGCGACGTAAACTATACGGCTTCTATAAGCCTATTAAGTATCTTACTAATAAGTAGTAGGAGATAGCGATTCTTTACTATAATCTTATTTAATCTATAGTAATCTATATATAACCGTAAGGTACTATTCTTCTTCGGAATAAATAGAATAGGCGTATCCGCCTCGCTTTTGCTCTGCTCGATCTAATTATACTCTAACGCTTCTTAGAGGTAACGACTTAACTTACTAAGCTCGCGGCTAGACTAATAATATAGTAGCTTAAACGGCGGCTTAGTACTAGGTAGCAGGTTAATCGTATACTTAGCGCCTTCGACTAGTATACTTCTTATCTCCTCTATAGAATTAAAGAGGTCTATAAAGTTCTAGAACTTCGTAGGTAGCGGCTCTTAGCTAGTATCTACCTTCTAGAGTAATACGGTAAAGATATACGGAGCCTTTTAAAGGTCCTTATAAAACTTATACGCTTCGCGCACTTATACTATATACGTCTTGCCTCTAAACCTAAAGGTCTACTTATCCGTACTAGTATCCTCTATTACTCTATAGGCTATACGCTATAGCCGGCCTAGCAAGACGTAAGGAGTTAGTATATTATATATATAAAAGATACTCTCGTATATATAAGTCGCTCCCTTAGAGTCGGTAGCTTATAGGCGTATATAATACGTACCGTAGTAGTACTTTAGCTGCCTAGTAAAGGACGTAGCTAGCGGCAAAGTAGTATTCTCCCTTACTAGAAGGTTATACTATAGAGCGTAGGATCTAGAGACTATATTAATATCGGCGCCTCTATCGAGTACGTACTTAGCTTATATATAGCCCGTATCTATTTTAACCTTAGCTATAATAAGAATCGCTAGCCTACTCTATATAGGCAGGTAACCTATCCCGCTTATTATAGTATCTAGAGCTTATAGGTCTTTCTAGATGCCTTACCTTTTAGTAGCTTGCCTATAGCTACTCTACGTATAGTAGGCGGCTCTTATAGGTCTAGCTAGGGATATTTTAACTAGATATATTCCTTTTGCTTATAGCTATAGCATTTAGCTTTAAGTTTCTAGTCTAGGTCGTCTTTATTTCTCTTAGATTAACGCTGCCTACTAGAGTAGGATCTCTCTTTCCTAAATCGCGCCGTAGTATTATCGCTACCTTTACGCTTATAGTTTGCCTACGTCTTGCGTTTAATATACTTACCTAGCCCGCTTTTGCTTAATAAACCTCTATAGTTGCCCTATAAGGATATAGCCCTCTCGGCCTATTCTAAACGCATTATAAGCGCTATAAGGTTAGCTCTCTTAAACCCTATTATATTATAGTTCTTAATAATATCTCTCTATAAGGAAGCTCTTAGCTTTATAAGTAGCTAGCGAACTAGCTATAGCTTACGGTAGTTACTAAGTTGCGCCTTAAGATAGACTAACTTATTTGCGAACTATTATACGCTTTGCCCTTTACGCTAATAGGCTTTCTTATACTTAATAGTAGTAAGAAGCGTATAGTTCGCTTAATCCCTAACTACGTTATATATAAACCGCTAGAAGTCTTTCTAGCTATACTTAGCTAGAAGATTTTTAGCGTTATACTAGTTATACTATATATCCTTCGCCTTGCTTATAAGCTATATAATAGTATATAGTGCCTTCTTACGAGAGCTATAGTACGTTATTAGGTTATTAACGAAGATTATCTTAAGGTAGCGGATAAACTTCTAAGCCTCGTCTTCGCTTTTACTCTTAAATAGCTTTAGATTATATATCTTTGCGCCTTTCGCTAACGAGCTTCCTAATAGCGTATTATATACGCTCCGTATATTAGCTATACTAGCGTTGCTAGCTTCTTCTTCTTCCTTTCTAGCGTTTCCCTTTACGCTACTCTATATACGGTAGGCTTCGGATCTGCCGGAAGGAGAGTTATTACCTTCTAGTATCGTAGCAAGCTCGCGCTTAAGACGCTTATACTCTTCTTAAAGCATACGTACTATAAGTTACCTACGGAGCTCCTTTATCTTACGTTTAAGTTGCCTATACTCTATATTAACGTTATTATCTACTATTATCTCCTTAAGGTTTAGCGTCTCCTCGCTTAGTTCCTATATTAGTAGAGCTCGTAGTATAGAGCCTACGTTCTTAGTATAACGCGCTTGCGATTCTCGTTTATCTAATATTAGTATCTATAGGCCGCTACCCTATATAGAGTTAAAGAATTAGAACTATAAGAGGGTATATAGCAACGTATAGACTATCTTAAACCTCCGTTCGAAGATAGCGCTAATTCTTATAGAGTTATTATATATCGTATACTTTGCGTATACGAATACTATACGCTAAGCAATGCGGTAGCAGCCGCTTACTAAGTACTAGTAAGGCCTAAGGCCCCTAACTTCTAGCTTTACTTCGCTCTTATATAAAGATAGTCTTAAGTACTAAGCTAATATAGTTAAATATAAAGTATATATCTATTTAGTTAACTTTATTATTAAACTTATTTCGGTCTCTATAGTAGGAATTAAGCTTAGCTAGTCTAAGTCCTTTTATTACTAGTTAGCCTTAATCTTCGTCGTTAGAGTCGTCTAGTAGTATTACTCTTAGTTATTAAACTACCTTCCTATAGCTAGATCCTATCTCGCTAAAGGTAGGAACTCCTTTAATACTTCCTAAAATAAATATTCTTAAGAGCGTATAAAGCTATTAAGTTTTAACTAGAGGGTCGAGCCTAATAATATTACTAAGTAGAAGCTAAGTTTAATTAGGATTAAGCTTATCGAGTATTTACAAGGAAGAATAAGGTAGGAGTATTAATATCTAAGCTAAGAGTCGTAAATTCCTTTTAGTAAGATTAAATAGTAAGTTATACGCGATAACTATCTAGAGAGGTAATACTTATCGCTACTAAATATAAAGGAGATCTATTACTAAAAAGAGAGCTCCTCTATTCTAACTCTATTTTAATAGAAGCGTCCTCTATAAAGTCGGCTCTATTCTCTATTCTATTCGGCTATATTAAAATAGAGGCAGTTACGTACTCTTACTTAGAGCCCGTAATTAGTCTTAGTATTCTAGTAGAATCTAAATCGTAATACTTAGCTTAGCGTAAAGTCTATATTATTATAGTCGTACTAATACCTACTAGATATAGTCGTCGTATTCTATTTTATCCTTAAAGTAAACTAGGATATCGCCGAGGTATACTACGTAGAGTACGTCGATAAGGCCTATAAGGGCCTAACTAATATACTCTTAGAATATACTTAGTACGTTTAATAGCCTAAATAGTTTTACGATATACTTATAGTAGCCGTATCTAGTCCTAAATGCTATCTTCTACTCCTCTTCCTTACGAATATAGATCCTATAGTATATCTTTCTAATATCTAGCTTAGAGAATATAGTAGCTTCTACTAGCTAGTTTAAGGACTTTATAATTAGTAGTAGTAGATAGTAGTTCTTAACTATAATAGTATCTAGCTCTCTATAGTTTATATAGAGCCGTAGCGTACTATCCTTCTTATATACGAATAGGATTAGTACGCCTACTAGCGACGTAGAATACTATATAAATTTAAACTTTAGGTTACTTTCTATATAGTTACGCGTATATACCTTACTCTAGTTTAGATATTAAATAGACTAGGCTCTAAGGAGCTTAACTACCTTCTACTAGGTTAATAGCTATATTATTTAGTTTATAGTTAGATAGTTCTCTAGCGCTTTATCCTAAGAATATAATAGTATACTCCTAGAAGGCGATATAAAACTTCTTCTATCTCTTTATACTCTCTTCTAGTAGTTCCTAGACTAATAAGATATAGATTATATCGCTTTATAATAATCTATAGTCTTACTAGAAGTATACTACGCCTATAACTACTATAGTTTATCTCTTCCGTAGCTAACGTCTCTAGATAAGTATCTTTATTACGAAGTTAATAGATAGGTTTAGCGTCTCTAGCTATAGTATCCCTAGGATAATCTAGAACTTATAGATATAACCTGCTTATTTCTAGGTCTTATATTTATAGACCTAGCCTATACTATTACGAACTAATAGTAGACTCTTCGTACTACTCGTAACCTATAGATTCTAGCTATTAAGCGCTATAAATTGCGTACTACTATTAAAGGTAGTAGTCTATCTAACTTTCTTCGTAAGTATAGAGTCTATAAAGTTCGCTACTATACTTAAGTTAATTAGTCCTACTATTTCTCTAGAACTGTTTAGCCTAGCGATTATAGCTATAATAGTAATAAGCGTAAAGTAGCGCTAGCCTCTAGGCCTACCTAGCTTTACTATTTTTTTTAATTCTTTACTATATTATATATAGCTTATAACTACTATACCTCTAGGCGTAGGCCTTCTCTTTTTCTAAGTTATAGTTCTAGAGGTTAAGGTTAGAGTATTCTTTCTTCTTATAGCTTACTTATCTAAAACTATAGTATATAGAAGGCGATTTAGGCTATTCTAGCCTATTTTTACTTTAGAATAGCCTAGGCGAACGCTACTTATTTACGTATTTGCCTTTTAGTAGAGAGGTAGCTATTTCTATACTAGTACGCTTATAATTCTACGCTATCTACTTATTCTCGCGCTACTTATTCTTATTAGCTATATTTCTAATAAAATAGTAGGCTTAGTTAGCTCGTTCTTCTACTTCCTTTAGTAACTTAGCTAGTACTAAGTATAACTATATATAGTATTATAGTAGTAGTAATAAAGTAGAGTAGAATACTAGGATCTTATAGCTTTCTTAATTCTTCTAGACTTTCTCTTAAAGTATTTTTATTTCTTTAAGAAGCTCTATAGGGGTACGCTAGCTTTATTTAACTTTCTTTAACGCGTTATAGGCTCTCTAGCGTCGCTTAAATAGTAAACTTATAGAGTTAATTATAACCTCTTTTATTATAAGCTAGAATAGAGTAGTTCCTAGCGCTAGCTATTCTATATATTACTTCTAGTAGTCCTACTAGAGCTTACTTATATAATCTATAGTATAATCCGTTTTTTAGTTCCTATAACTATTAAAACTTAAATACTTATAGGATAATTATTCTATAGTATAGGTCTAGTTATTATACTAAGCCTAGCTCTTTCTTTTAAATATAAAGAGTTTTTTAGCCTTTAGAAGCTAGTTACTACTAACTAGCCTATCTAGGTCTAGTTTAGCTATAGTAACTCTCTATTAAGTAGCTTCTACTTTAAGTCGCCTAATATTAGCTTTAACTTAAAGCGTCTATTATTATAACTTTATAAGGTATAGTCTCTTTTCCTTACTTATAATCTCCTTATTTTCTATAAGTATATCTAGCGTAAATTTACGCCTTTATCTATTTCTATTATTAAACTAACGTTCTTAGTCTTTTATAGTAGCGGCGTCGCTTATTCTATATAGCGTTTTAGATAGAGTGCCTTCTATAGTGCTATTCTAGTTTATAGTAGCGTCGTCTAGCGTAAAGCGCGTCCTTCTACCTAATATCCTTTAAGCCGTTATATAGTTTTAAGAGATATTCATATATTAGAGTTATTAGATAAGTTCTATAGGCTTATATAAGGATAATAAGTTATAGATTAAGACTATATAAATATCTACCTTATAATTATAGGTATAATAGTAATAGTAAAGAGTATCTCCTTACTAAGCTAAGTAGCCTTAGCCTATTATATATAGAGATAGCTAAGGATAAGCTAGGCTAGCCTATTCTATTTATATCTATATAGTTTATTATTATACTTTATCTTATTAGAAACGCCTTAAAAATTTTAGATTTTTAGCTATAGTATAGCTCCTTATACTATTATATAAATAGTTCCTATAAAATTTTATTAGAAGGCTTAGCATTTTTATTAAGATAGCTACTAAAGATATATAATTAGTATCTACTATTATCGTAACGTATATTATTAGTATATTACGTTCTATATATCTTATAAATGTCTCTTTATCTTTCTTATTATATTAAATTAGAAAGAAGTATATAATATTTATTCTAGTAGAATATAAAGTACTAGATTTTACGTTAATACGTAGCTATTAGTTATATATAAGTATTATTACTAGTTAGAATTATTAGAACAATAAGTACTATAAGTAAAATTAGTAATTTATTAATATATACTTAGATTTTAGTTCTATTTATTAGAGTTCTTATATAAATTTAGAGGTTAAAGTTAATAGTCTTTACCTTTATTTAATTAGACTATAGAGATTCCGCGAAATATACGCGGAATAAGCGCGACGACGAGAGAACTACTAGACGGGAGAGGCCTCGAAGCCTCTTAATACGCTATTATCTACTCTTAGCGATAGCAAAATACTAACGAAGGCAGAGGGCGCCCGAGGGATAGAGGCTAGTACCCTCTAACCTAAGGGTACTCTTAGAAGCCCTAGTAACTACCTGCTAGCTCCTAGGACTAGCAGACTACTTAAGAGAAACAGATAGTAAGTAAAACTATCTAAAAGAATATACTTAAGCTCGCTATAGATATCTAAGAAGCCCTAAACTCCTACTAGGCCTAAACTCTCTTTTCCCTTCTCCCTCTTCTCTAGAGAGCCTAGTAGGCTCTCCTCTATTAGGCCTATTGCTAGGCTATCGATAATACCCTCTCTACTATCTAGAGGGACCTCTAGAAGTAGTAGCTAGCTACTACTTCTACTACTATAATATAAGCTTAAAAAGCCTAAATTTAACTTATAATACTAAGGCTACCCCTATAGCCTTAAGCGTCTAACTAGATAGTAACTATTAGAATAGGGAACTTAGAAGAAAGAGAAGTAGTAAAGAAGTAATTAAACGAAGATATTAGAAAGAAGATTAGAACCTAAAAGATAGTAGTAGTATAGAAACTACTAAGTAGGGATATTAGAGTAGTAACCTACTCGACCTATAACAAAGCTAATATAGAGAAAGATTTAGCTTAGCTAAAGGAACTATAGCTTTAGGCAATAGTATCTAAACTAATATATAGAGTAGTAGTATATAGGGTAAGAATAGAATAGTAGCTAGAAGATAAGACTAGCTAAGGAAAGATAGAGGAAGAGAACCTAAGATAGATCCTAAACCTTAGGATCGAGCAAGTAGTCTAGCTTAAGAGCCTAATAGCTAGAAAGGGATAATAATACTCCTTAGCTATTATTATAGTATATAGTAAGGAGCAAGCTAAGAAAATTACTAAGAAAGGCCTCCTATATATAGGTACTATCCTTATAGCAGAACTATACTATCCTAAATAGAAGGTAATCTAATACCTTAAATACTGCTAATTTAGATATATCTCCTTATACTATAAAGAGGATAAGGCTATCTATAAAAAGTATATAGGCTCCTATAAAACAATAAACTATATATTAATAGTAAATAGGTATAATAACTATAGAGATACTTACCTAACCTAGTCTATAAGGTATAAAGTTAAGTAGATAGCTAAGGTAAAAGCTTAGGTATTCTCCTACTTCTTTACTAAGAAGTAGGAGGAATCTAAAGCTTTAGTAATATAGAGCGAGTAAATTTAAGTATATAATAAAAAGAGAAAAGGGACCTAGCTAAAGCCTACCTTAGGTAAAGCTAAGATATAGAGAATAGCAAGTAGACTAGGGAGGCTAAGAGGTAGTATAGCTATAGCTAAAGCTAGGGAAAGATAAGTAAGTAAGCTCCGCTTCCCCCCGAGCTCCTAAATAGATAATAGCTCCTAAGAGGACTATAATATTGCAATGCTAGAGCTAGCTACCTAGCAAACTAGTAATAAATAGCTATAACCTAATAATCTACTAATATAATATTAACTATAGCCTAACTATATAAAGAATTCTAGTATAGGAGGCAGACCTAGAGATAATCTAAGTAATTATACTCTAAGAACTTTAGACAAACTTATAGAATAGGAGAACAATTTTATAAGGATACTACCTAATCCTCCTAACTACTAGATACCTAAGAGTAGCTATACTAGTCTCTAACTAGCTAGATAGTACTATATAGAGACTAATCTACTACTAGACGGGAGACCTAGTCTTAATAGAAATCTAAACTAGCCTAGGGCTAGTAACGATCTATAATTGCTATAACCTAAGTAGACTAACTAGCTACTTCTAAGTAGGAATACTCTAAGAAGCGAAGAAGGCTCTAGAACAAAGTAGGAAAGTAGACTATACCTAATAGATACTACTTAGAGACTTTAACCTTTACTACCTAAGGTAGGGAGCTAATCTAGCCTATATACTATATAAGATAGCAGATAAGCTACTAGAAATAATAGCAGAAGCTAGAATATAATAGATCCTAGAGCTAGGCATAGTTATATAGAAAAAGCAAGGAGCTAGCTACTAAATACTAGACTTAATATTTATAACTGCCTAACTCTAATAAAACATAATTATCTATAAGGCAGTACTAGAGATAACAAATAGATTAGACTATATCCCTATTATTACTACTATTAATAATACGACCCCCTCCTTAAAATAAAGCTACTCTAGGCCCTAATAGAAGAAGATTAACTAAGAAGAAGTATAATAGATCCTCTAAGGTAGGCTAGACTAAACCTAACTCTATAAAGTCCCTCTAACTACTAAAGTGGAAATAGATAAGGCAGCTACTTAGGTATAAGAGGTAATCTAAGATACTATTATAGTAGTAATCCCTAAAGCTAAGCTCTTAAACTTTGCTAAGGAAAGCTAGACTCCTAAAAGTTAGAGGCTAATTAAGCTTACTAGAAAGATAAGAAGATAATAGAAAGATACCTAGATAGACTAAGCATACTAGGTATATATTGCTATAAGTAGAGCGAGAAATAAGCAAATCTAGAGAGATACTAACCTAGCTTAAAGGAAAGTAGTAAAAGAGGTTATAAATAATCTAAATAAGATATAGAGACTAGCTAAATAGGCAAGAGAGGAAGCTAACTAAGTATACTAGAACCCCTAATTCCTAGAAATATAAGAACCTAACTAGAAGAAGGAGGATAATAATACTAGGAAAGCTAGGATCCTAGCTAACTACTTCTTCCTAATAGAGAAACTAGCCGACTTAAGTAATATCCTAAACATATAATACTCTAACCTCTTTTATATAAAAATAGAGGTCTTAGCAATAGAGGTAGTATAAGTACTTAGGAAACTGCTAGCTAATAAAGCCCTAGGGCCCGACTAAATCCCTAACCTAATACTTAAGGAATGCAAAACTACTATAGTACTAGCCTTTACTAGGCTATTTATAGTATGCCTTAGGCTAGAATACTACTTATAACTATTTAAATACTCGGTAATAGTAGTCTTTAGAAAGCCCTAGAAGCTAGACTACTTTAAGCTAAGGGCATATAGACCTATAGCCCTGCTAAATATACTAGCTAAGATACTAGAGGCAATTATTATAAAAAGGATATCTAAGGAAATAGAAGCTAGGAAACTCCTTCTAGAATCCTAGATAGAAGCTAGGCTAGGAAGGTCTATAGCCTTAGTACTTAACCTTATTACTAAATAAGTTAAGACTATCTAGGTAACTAACCTTAGGGTAGTAGCATCTATGCTCTACCTAGATATCTTAGAAGCATTTAATAATATCTCCTATACTAGACTACTATATAACCTTAGACTTAAAAGGTTCCCTAGCTACCTTATAGGATTTATATAATCCTTCCTCTAAGGTAGAACTACCTACCTTAGGCTAGGGAACTTTATAGACTAGCTAAGACTATAAAATATAGGTATCCCTTAAGGCTCTATACTATTACTAATCCTCTTCCTCTTCTTTATATCTACTTTTTTTCTAACTCTCTAGGAAAGAAGAATAAGTATAATAGGATTTATAGATAACTCTAATATCCTAACTTATAGTAATAGTATAGAAGAGAAGTATAAGTAGCTAGAAAGAGCTTACTAAAAGTGCCTAGACTAGACTAGTAAATATAGAGCAGCTTTTATACTATAAAAATACTAGCTTATCTACTTTACTAGAAGGAGATAATATAACCTTAGAGCAATAGTCTAAATTTAAGAATTTAAGAAGAGCTTAGTTCTATCCTTTAGACTTCTAAGGGTATAAGTAGATACTAAGCTATAATAGAAACCCTATATTAAGAAGGCAGTAAAGAGGGAAGCTAACTAAATGCAGTTACTCTAAAGGATATATAAGTTTATATAGGGTATATCCTTCTAAAAAGCAAGATACCTCTATATAGTAGTAGTTAAGCTAGCAATAATATTTAAGTATACTACCTAGATAGACCTAAAGGGTACTAAAGAATATAGGAAAGAGCTTACCTAACTACTAGAGAAAGTGCAAAACTAAGCTCTTAAGTATATTATAGAAGCGTATAAAAGTATCTTAGTAGTAGTACTCTAGAGAGAAGTAGACATCCTACTAATCTACTTATATATATAAGACTAAGTAAGATAAGTAGCAAAAAAGACTAAGGACTAGGTAGTATACTAATATATCTAAAATAGGTATAAGGATATTATAAAGCAAGTATAGAGAACTAAGAGATATAGATAAGGAAATACCTAGCTAACCCTAAGCATAAAATAAGAAAGGATCTAAGAGATAGTTATAAACTAAGAGGCTCTATAAGAGGTACCTAAGAAAAACTAATAGATATATAAAAAGTAGGAAGCTATATAGAATAGGCTTAAAGCAAATAAGAACTAAAGGAACCGAGCCTAAGTAGTAGCCTAGACCTTAGACAAAACTAATATAGGCAGATACCTATATAAAGGATAGTTTAGGCTAGAGAGTATAATAGCTATACTTTTTAGGACTAGATATATTAGGTTTAAGGCTTACCTAGCTAAGAGGAGAGTCTTAGGCATCTCCCTAGACTATATATATAACTAAGGATATTAAACTCTAAAATATATCTATATCTCCTACCTAGAGAGGTAGAGAAATAGGCAAGCATTGTTTATTATAGTAGGCTTAAGTAACTAGAAAGACCTTATAAATACTAAGAGAGGACTACTAGTAATAGCTAGGTAGCTAATCTAAGAAGGGGTGCTAGACTAATTCTCTCTTATAAAAGAAGAGGAGTTCTAAAGGATCTAGGAGAAGGGGGAGGAGTAGGGACCTAGTAAGAGGAAGGACTTCTAAAGTACCTATATTTATCTAAAAGAAATGCATACCCTAGAGTGCAAAGCTACTAACCTATAGAGACAAAAGGAAAGTAAGAGGTTTTTATAGCTAAGGGCCTTAGCCCTAAGCTTTTCCTTTCTAGATAAATAAGTAGTATACGCTGCGTGCTCCTCTATAGGAGATAGAACGGCAATTAAATTTATCTATCTATCTATTTAATTAGACTATTCTTAAAATATAAACTAGTTATTATAGGAGATTTTACGTTTTTTTAATAACTTAAAATGTCGTTAAGTAATTATAATTAGGATCTATAGTCTTATAGTAATAGATAAGATAGTATACTAGTAATTTTAGCTTTAAAGAAGTAATTAAATAATAAAATTATTATAAAAGTCTAGGCTTATAAGTATTAGTTATATAACTAGTAATCTTAATAAGAAATAAGTAAAACTACGTTATTCTAAGTAAGTATCTAGTAATAGTATTTATAGCTTTTACAGCTAAATTTCGCCGATAATAGCGCGAGAGAACCGTAATTACGCTATACTTATTACTTACCGAAAGCACTTCTAAGAACTCTAGTACTAAGTAAACTAACACAAACGCATAGATCTTACGGTACGGACGGACAAGCCCTAAAATCTTAATAGTACGCACGAGCTTAGGGATCCTAGTTACAAACAGTACCCGAGACTAGTAGTTAATTTCTGTTCACTAACGTCGATAACAGCAAACATATTTTCTCTCGTCTCGTCGCATGCTATAGGTAGGCTGCTGCAGTGCAGTTGGAAACATCATCTAGTCTCCAGCGCCCTCCGTAACCTTAGTAAATTGTCTGTATCGCAGGTTGGGGTCTCGTATACGCGGCCCTGTCTTATGCCCTGTCCTTGTATCCTAGCGAACGCTAAGAAATTGCCAGTGCCTGTTTGCACTTGACTAAACAGCTGGGCTGAGCGAGGAAGTTCGAAGTAATCTGAAGCTGTAAACCCAATTTCCTAGGCGCTAACATTGCACGCATCGAAAGGTACAGCCCCTTTTCCCCACTCCATATGTAACGCCGTACAGGAGCTGCACTTCGCTTGTCATCGCCTACTGACACTCGGTCCAACGACAACCTCCAACTCAACAAATTCGCTATACGCAATTCAAGACTCAACCTACCGATATGCGCCTTCTTCTCGCGGCAACCTTGGCTGGTCTGGCCGCGTCCACACCTGTCGACTTGGTCAAGCCTCAAGAAATTCATCAGCGCGATGGGTCTCAGCCCTATTTGTTGATTGGCACGAGCGATGGTCGCACTCTTCACCTGGCCTGTGACGCTACAGCCTCCGACTGCGTTGGTGTAGACGACGGCGAGAGCTTTGTATCCCTCACAATTATGCCGCCAACCGAGAGTGGCATAGAGTGGAGCATCTGCTTGGGAGCCTGGCTCAGCTTCTACAATATCGAGCACAATCGATGCCCAGCAAATTGGAGGTCAGCACGCGTCTTCGGAGGCACATATTGGGCGAATACTACCGACGGGCAACCTATGGCGGACGACGAGAGTGCAGACGCTTTATATGCTTGCAAGAGCGGCCTAACTGAGGATCAGTGCACTTATTGGAACGATTCTTAGTGGTGGATGGAGGGAGCATGTTGCAAGAGCTGGGTGAAGATTCGTAATATTGGACATCGTGAAGGAAGGAGCCGCGAGTTGTGCTTCGTGCATGGACGAACAGAGATTGGGTCTTTCGCGAGGTGGTTATGGTGAAGTTGTAGTTCAAGATGATGACTGTATATATTGCGGGCAGACGAGATCCGAAGACTTCCTTGGTCACTTGGACAACTGTCGCCCATCGCTATCAGCATGCGCTCGCAGCTCATGAAGCACTATCTCCGAACTGCATATTGCAAATTGAGTACACTCTGTAGCCGAGGCAATCTTTAACAGCAGCACCAGCCTATATCGATTTTTGTTAGTAAAGAATGAATTAGAAAAGCTGGAATCTGGAACCAACTAGTGTTCTTTGCACGGGTATACTGGCGTTTGTCCTAAATACGTGCCTACCCTGCGGAAATAGCCGCAGAGCGCGATTCCTAGCTCTAAGTGCATTTTTGTATATAAACTCGGGCTCCTTGCTCTTTATATACGTTCGCGCGGCGTAAATCGTCTATCGCGTGTCTTGTCGTATCTCGTCGCAATTCGAGGTGTTATTATCGCCGCTAATGCCGCCGCTGCTGCCGCCTCCGCCGCCGCTACTAAGGCCTCCGAATAAGCATACTACGTATTTTCCGCTAGACGAACTAGAGGTAATTCGCGAGTTATAGGCGGAAGGTTATAGCGACTACGTAGTATCGAGGAAGACTAGCAAGAGCCGCCGAGCGATTAATAAGCAGAGGTAGTGTTTTAAGGCAACTAAGGAGATATATTTCGAGTAGTTAAAGCGAGGCTAGCGGCTAGTATTATCGCGCGCGGAAGAGGATTTAATACTGCAATATCTTAGTTAGTTTCCGACCTTATTCTATTAGGAGATAGTATAGTAGATTAAGAACAAATTTAGCGTATATATAATAGAGGCATAGGTATTAAGATTCCTTAAAAGGCATAGTTTCTCGCGGAAAAAGGCTAAACGTATCGCGAAGGAATAGAATTAAGAACTACGCAATTAGTTCGCGATTAATTAGTTAAATATGCCGGCGCACTAAGTATATTATATTAACGAGAGTGCCTCGAACGAGCGCACTAGCTAGCGCGTATATAAATATTCGCCTATTAATACGCTATATAAAGAGAAGGGTAGAATTAAGCGCTTAGAGAGATAGTTAGTTCTTCTAGTACTAATATAGAATAGGTACCTAAACTCGCCGCTTATTTATTATAGCTTAATTACGACTAGTATAGTCGAAGACTAGGTTTAATATACTATAATTCCGTAACTAGAACGAGAGATGTTTCTCGTTATAGATAATACCTCTATCTACTACTTATAGCGTATAAAAGATATATACTACGCTATAGAAATCGTACTAGTTTACCTACCCTCTTACTTACCTAACTTTAACTCTATTAAATAGTTATTTAGCTCGTTTAAGGTATAGGTTAGGCGTAATATTAAAGAGTTAGAGGCATTTAAAACATTTAGACACTTCCTTAAATACGCGATAAACGAGTTTTATAGGGTATTATAGGAATACGTAGCTACGTAGTTCTTTAAGTTAGGATACTACTATTAGCAATAGGACTATACGTAGAGACCGAGTTACTAGGAGATAGGATACCTATACTATAAATTAGATAAGAATTCCTATAGTAATATACTCTAGTCTTTAGCTAGAGTCCTCCTAATTCTCGTCTAATATTATATAGTATAGGGCAGAGGTGCTAGTCGGCGCTCCGATTAGCTAGCTCGTATTAGATCGGCGTCTTAGCGCGTTATATTCGCGTTAAGCGAGAAGAAGCTAGCTTCCGAGGCAACGATAGCTTCTCTAGTACCTAAACTTAAAATTCTATACTTTCTAACTATTTATACTATAACTCTATTATCGATTTTGCTCGTTCGAATTGCAGTCGATTACGCATATATTTAACTGCATTTATATATATATTTTACCGCTATTACTAGCGTTTTAATTAGATAGTAGTAGCTTTAGCTAAGGCTATTAAATTCTTAGTATAGCTTTAGGTAGATACTATAGGTATTAAGGCACTCTATTATCTAACTAATATATTCGCTCTTCGCGTATATAGGAATTTAATAGCATTTTATAGTATAAAACGAGCCTATTCGTCCCTTCTATACGAACTACTACTACTTTTAGATAGTCGCTCGCAGAGATACCTTCTCGTATACTCCCTAAATCGGTCCTATTGCCCTTTTCTAAACCCTAGTATATTCTACCTCTCGAGCGTATACTTTAGTACCTTCTATAGCGTATAATCCTTATTAAGAAACACCTCCTTAATATACTTAATATCTCGCTATCTATGCTACTAGAACGATCGTTAGTAGAGCTATATAAAGAACGTCTTAACTTTAACCTTAGATTAGATAATTAACTCTAGCTACGAGCTTCTAAGCTACGGAGGACTAGAACTACTATCTTCGACGTTCTATTTCTAAGTCGTATTAGCGCCGCTAATATAGTTATAGACGTAGACTAGCGCTATACTATAAACAGTGCTATTCTTAGTTCTTAATAAGAAGAAGTATAGATTTAGAGGTAGATAATCGCCTCTAAGTTTAGTTTTATATTACTATAACTTACCTACGATCTTACTACCTAGATTACTTAGTAATAACTCGCTATTACGGTACCCTTAAGCCTATTATAATAATACCTCCTTATTAATAAGAACGTAATTCTTATAGGTATTACTACTCTACTAGAAATAGTGCTAGCCGAACTAGCGATAACTAGTAACTTTATAGCTCTAATAGCGCTAGATTTGCACGTAGAAGTCGCTTAATTCTTTGTCTAATTCCTTATCTACTCTACGATTCGTAGGCCTCGAAGTTAGTATATCTTCTTTAGTATAACGTACTCGTAATACGTCTAATTAAGTATATGTTACGGTAGGCCTAGAACGCTATAACTGCGAGGCACGGCCGTAGCTACTAGGTTTAGGTATAGGTGTCGCTAAAGGCTTAATAGCTATAACTAGACTAACTTTAATACTTAGCTAAAATAACTCTCGTTTACGACTACGCTGCTACTAGTTATCTATTAGATTAATATAACTCTAGAATACCCTTATCTATTATTTCTTAGTAGTATATAACGTAAACTAGTTCTTAACTAGCTAGCCTTCGAAACTATACTAGATAATAGTACGGATCTAATTATACTTATTATATAGTAACGCACTATCGTCGTCGTATCTATTAAACGCCCTTTTACTCTATATCTTAGTATCTATAGCTAGGCGCGATGCTAACTGCTAAATAAGCGATAGACTTATATTTATAGCTAACTCCTTCTTCGTTAAACTAATAACGAGTTGTTCTATTTAGGTAAAGCGATAATCTAGCTTCTTAACCTTCTCTTCTTTCTTATCTGCTACTATAGCTACTATATCCTTATTTATAAGGATGCTCTATATAGATACGGATAGGATATACTAGCTTAGCTTATCTTCGGATAGCTACGGTAAGGACGGGCTAAGCCTATCTAGCTTAGTAAGGAGATACTCTTCGCTACTACCGTCGCACCTAGGATAATAAGGTAGATATTCGTATAGTTATAATCTAGAGCCTATTATCCTCGTGCTAGCCTATAGTATATACCCGATAACCCTAACAATTAGCTAATACTAGAAACTCTACTCTAAACGCGTACTACTTACTAAAAAGCCTAAAGGAGGATAGGGCTACGTTAGAAAAGTATATACTAGTAACTAGGTATATCTTATATTCTAGGCCTTTAAGGTTACTTATAATAAGGTTAAGCTCTTACTATCTAACTTTCTAGTACGAGATAGCTTAACTAAATACCCTATTAATATTAACTCTAAGTCTATTATAGCTACGTAGATTAAAGTTCTATTAAAAGAATTCTAACGCGCCTTTACTACTACTCTTTAGTACTTCCTTTAAATAGCTAACCTCTAATACCTTATACTCTACTATAACTAGCGCTCTATTCTAAAGAATTAGACTCCTACCTTATATAACGCTAGGTAGCTTAATAAGTTTAGCGTTACTAAAGCTACTATTAAGAGTTAGTATAAGACAATTACTAAGAGCTAAGCGATAGGAAGCGCTTTCGCTATCCTTTTACTATTATAGTAAATAGACCTACGTCTAGTTCTCTACTTACTAATCTACGGACGCCTTAGCGCTAGTAACTCTACTATTCTACGTACTTACCTTCTATAGTTACCTTCTATATTTAGTATACTTAGGAACGACGAGGCTACCTAGTTTAATAATAGATAAGACGACGCTACTACTAATATACCTCTACTACTACCTAAGACCTACTATAAATATAAGACTATATCTTATAATACTATTTTCTTAAATAGTAAGAAACTTATTAATAAGCTAAAGACAAAAGCTAATATTAGTAGCGCTATATCTAAATAGAAAATTGCTATAAGCGTAAGTATAGCGCTAACCTAGCCTACTAAGGACGTACTTATAGCTATAGTAGCTAATACTAAGAAGGCTTAGACTCTACCTAACGCTAGGTCTAACTACTAAACGCGACTAATAAGCTAGTATACTATATATCTATATATACCTATATATAGCAACTACCGTACTCTTCTATATATAGTTATATATAGCTATATAATAGAGAGATAATTATCTAGTACGAGATAATAAGTTATTTTATAAGCGAGGACGCTTGTTTTTTTAGAGAAATAAGAGGCTTATATTATAGATAGTAGGCGTATAGATACTACGTACGTAGTATAGATACTCTATAGCTAGACTTAGATAGTACCTACTATAGTTACCTACTACTTCTTATACGTACTACTACTAGTAACTCTAATAAATATAGATAAGTAACCTAAGAATATAAATACTATTACTAAGATAGAAATAGAAATAGAAAGAAAATTAAAGTAAAAAAAAAGAAAAAAGAAAATAAAGAGCTTAGAAGAAGCGAGAACTTCTAGTAACTTAAGAATATTCTATAGAAGCTATAAATAAGAAACGTAGCCTCGTAAGCTATAGAAAAAAAGAGATACTTAAGAGTTATCCTAGATTTCTCTTAGTAGAAAATATATTAGGCGTACTACTTACTCTATAGAAAAGAGGTAGACTAGCGTATAAGAATTATCTATCTATTTAATCTAGCTATCGTAGCGTACGCTAATATAACTTAGAAAGTAGATAATAGCTATACGCTATACTACTAGATTACGGACTAGATTATGCAACCGAATAGGCTCTAAGTATGCTCTTCTCTCTCTTCGTTATACTAATTACTACTACTATAGTAGTAGACAAAATAACCGCCTAATCTACTACGCTAGTACTAATTTAGAAGGATGTTATTTTATTTAATATATCTACTATTTGCGGCCTTTAATACGCTCTCTATCGTATATTATTATATAGAGGCAACTTATTAGCATCTCCTTAATCCTATTACGAACTTAAGTAAGAGTTATAGTAGCCTAGGTAGCCTTAATAGCCTCTTTAAACTAGTTATAGTCTATCTTATATAGTGTCTTACTATACTACTTCTTTAGCTTCTCCTATAGCAGAAGCTATACCCCTTTAATTAGATTTAAGTCTAGAGACTATGCTAGATGTTTAGTAAGAGTTATACCTTCTTATTATCTTAGTTTAGTAGGTAGATTATTATTAGATAAGTAGCTATAGCTAGGGTTACTATCTTCTATTAGAATTAAGCTAATTCCTTAGTCTCTCTATACTATTTTAATTATCTTAATATACTATAGCAAAACCCTCTTAGTATAGTACTTCTAAGTTATTAAATTGCCTAATTTCTTAACCCCTAGAGGCTCTCTTAACTTCTATTCTAAGAGCCTTGCCTTAAAGTTAGGAGAGGTTTCCTTCTTCCTCTTCTTTAGCTTCTAACCCTTCTAGATATTAACTAGATGTTTAAAGGTCTATTTATCGTTATTATAGAAGATTAGAGGGCTAATATAGTACTAAGAAACTAAGGCAGAAATATGCAGAACTAGCTTCTTATATTTAGGCTATTCTATCTATAAACTAACCTCGTTTCTAACCTCTCTAAAGATAAACTTTCTAATAGCTATAGTACGATCTAAATAAGCCTTATCTATATATAATATCCTATTAAAATAGCTAACTATAGGCTAGTATTTGCCTTTATAACTATAGGTAATCCTCTAGTTCTTATTCTTCCTTAAGATCTTAGAAGTTAGCCTTCGTTCTAATCGAATAATCCTTAGATTATATTAAGCTATTCTACGACGGAGAGTCCTAGCACTATAGCTAGCCTTCTTTATATAAAATACGTAGTCTTACTTCCTAAGATTCTTAGGGCTATAGCCTATAATATTAAGTTATTTAGTAACTTTAGGGTCTCTCTTCCTACCTCTAGTTAACTAGCTAGCCTTATCTAACCTCCTAGTAGGGCTCTAAGCACCCTAATTAATTAACTCCTATCTTTATTTAATCTAGTTCCGAGCTATATCGTAGTAAGAACACTATTCTGCATTATAATTAACTCTAACAAAGTTAGCTAGAGAATTACCTTCTAGCCGCTTGTTAAAGAAGTAGAAAAACATAGTCTTGCCTAGAGTCTTATAATAAGGGTTTTTCTAACCTAATTAGGACTTAGAACGAGGCACAACACCTATTGTTTAATAGTATAGACAGAGAAACAGTAATTAGAACGCGTTGTTTTAATAACATCCAAATTAGTGCTAGCGTGGTGGATTGGGCGGTTATTTTGTCCACCACTGTGCTACGGCCCTCGTTGGCGTATCGGCGGTGGTTCATCTGCAAGTCAGAACGTATTCGCCCATCTGTAGAGCCTCACTAAGTCCCAGAGTGCTTGCTCAGCGTCGGCACAGTAGCCTGAGACTCATGTAGACAGCCACTAGAAGACTGGAGGTTGATGGCAAGTCGGACGAGTCCACCATATTCCCGATTCGCGGAAATCGAGATGGATCATCCGGATGGCTGAAGCGAGGCAGGAATAGAGCCGTTTGTGGATACGATTCATGGTCAACGCGGACATGGGCTGGCGTGCCATGACATGCGACGAATGTGGTCGCTCGCTGGAAGAAAGAGCTATCGCCCTGGCGCGGCAGTGTGAAAGGGGGGCGGGACAGCGTGCCGGGTGAGACTGATGCAAAGTCTTGGCACTGGAACATTCCCGAAGGAAGGTGGCGCGTGCAGGCAAGCAAACTTCGTGACGTACAACAGCTGATCTTCCTTCAGTCCTTCTGTCGGCTGCCTCCTGTCAACACGTCTGTCCCTGACACACACCATGGCAACACTCATCGCACGGCGAACGTTCACACTCGCCTCGGCTCTTGCCAAAGAGCTGCCCGTCCCCCGAACCGCATTCCGCTCCTTGCAGACGGCGGCGAAGCCTCAGTACCAGCAACCGCTCACCAAACACTTCTCGCCGCTCCAGCAAAGTGTCATCCGCTCCGCCTTCCAACATTCCTCTCGCCGCACGTACCAGACCTCCGCTCCCGCCAATCCGCTCGCCCAAGGCAATCTCACCCAGCGTCTGATCTACGGCGGCGCCATCTTCGGCGGAACCGTCTTTGCCATCAACCTCGTCTTCAACCGCGAAACCCGTGAAGATGGCGGCATGCCACCGTATGAGCGCGCATACCTCAACGAAACCTTCCTTCACACCGGCTTGGGCATCGGCATCATTGGCGTTGCCGCACGTGCGCTGCACATGAACGGCTGGAGCTATCGCTTGATGAGCGCCAATCCGTGGTTGGTGCTTGGTGTTGGACTCGTGGGATCCATTGGAACCATGATGGGATGCTACGCCACGAGCCCGGACAACTACGTCGTCAAGTACGCACTGTGGGGTGGCTTCAACCTGACTCAAGCCGCACTGCTCTCGCCCATGCTCTTCTTCGCGCCTGGAATTCTCGCCCGCGCTGGTCTCTACACAGTCGGAATGATGGGATCCATTGCCTTTGTCGGAGCGACTGCAAAGCAAGAAAAGTATCTTTACATCGGTGGTCCACTTCTTGCTGGTGTCGCCATTGTCGCCCTCTCAGGTCTAGCTCCGCTAGTCCTCCCAGCTACCGCCACGCGCGCTCTGATGTGGACGGAAAACCTTTGGCTGTACGGCGGTTTGGCTGTATTCGGTGGCTTCACTCTGTACGACACGCAGAAGATCCTAGCGCACGCACGTTTGGCGGAGCAAGGCCGCTTCCGGAAAGATGCCGTGAACGAATCGATCGCACTGGAGCTCGACTTCATCAACATCTTTGTTCGCATGGTACAACTCTTGGCCATGCAGCAGGGAAGGAGGAAGTAGTTGAGCTGATAACGGACACTTTAACTCAAACTGATATCGATCTTAGCGGCATGACATGACGCGGAGTTTCTGGATTACCATCACAAAAAGCCTCGGCGGAGGATGAAATTTTCTTGTTTTCCGTGTACCAGTAACAGCTTCATGTACATCAATTTTGGTTCCGAGCTTCTCGGCTTTAACGTCACAATGCTCATCTTACGTCTATCAGTATCCATCACATCGGTCAAAGAAGAGTGTCATTCGTACGAGGATGGTGTTCCGCGGTGTTCGTGCAGAAAGGTATCGCAATGCCTTCCAATTCCGAAGCGCTACCCGTAGTGCAGGACCACAAGGTAGTGGACCACGGCGGACGAATCTGCTGCAAGCTCGGATGACCATCAAGCTGTACCATTATTGGCTCTCATCGCAGTTTCGTTCCTGCACTCTCGCCGACCTGACCAACCGCCAATTCTCATTCCGACATGCGGGTGAAACTTCAAATCACTTGCTTGCAGCTGCCAGAACGGTGCTAGATATCTCTCATCGTTGTAGAGACGAACATTTGTGCACATGGACGACCACGCCGTACTACCCTAGCGGTTCCTCTTTGGAGCCGTGTTGTACCGCCTAGAGGCATACCACTCAAGTCTCATCAACTTGCCATCAAGTATTGAAACTCTATAATTATTCGCTTCCAAGGCCCGTTGGAAATCTCTTCGTTCGTTAGACGACCGGTGCAACCTGCTACCACTCCAATCTCGCAAGCCCTGGTTGTAACTGGCTCTACGTGCTGCGAGACTAGCTCAAGACCGCGTTATGCGAGACATGCGGTACTCCGTTGCAAGATTATCACTACCATTCCAAAACTCTTAGCAACACATCTGACAAGAAAGATCCCAAGCCATCCGACCCTCACACAGCCATGTCCTTTCAACATGTGGCACCCTACCGGATGTCCACATTCTGTTTCAGGGCCGCGCAGCCACGAACCTCCCTCACCATATGGTTTGAATCACCCACCAACCATTAGGCTAGATCCCGAGACTGACTGGACAGCTTCAATTATGGAACTAATTTATGTCTGCATACAAGCACGCAATATAGCTCACATGCTGCTAATAGCGCTTGCAGCAGCATGACGAGCACGCACGCCTGGCTCCACACATGCACACTTACTGCTGCAGACCTTCGCCGCAGTATTACTAATCTTGAATTGGCAGGAAAGGTCATTGTCTAGAGATTTTGATTATGCAGAATTTGTCTGCAGATGTGCTATTATTGGTCTGCACTCCAACGAGAGTTGGATTAGTGATTGCGTGGCATTGTGTAGTACTGAGACTACGGTACGCCGCTACAACTTGCCGGGGACGAGTACCGAGTTCTTTGGCTTCCCTGCTAATCTAGCACCGGTGAACTGGAGCACCGAATTACGGAATTCCGAGGCCGTTAGGTACAGTTCCTTGCTGGCATTCTTCTCCAAGAAGTGACCTTGGACTCCAGGTTCTGCGATGGATCATTCCTCACAGCATTCTCGCGTTGCTCCTCGTAATGTGCTGTCTATTGCATGGCTGTGGCTTACGCCAGCTTTCATCACCATCCGTAACAGGTTTGTTGACCCTGCATGAAAAGCAGCCATAGCCGATGACATCTGGAAGTGACTGGCTAGCCGGACCCGAGTTCACACCACCTACTAATTTTGCTATCCTGCAGCCCGGAAAGTCTCCGATGTCCGGAGGGTGTACGGTAGCTAGTCGTAGATAGATGAAAAGAGTCTAAGGATCTAGAAAGAAGAATATATGCGATAAGGCCCCGTCTAGTTACGGTGCTAATAAGCAATTCTAGCTTAGTTAAAGAACTAATAGGCTAGTTTTAAGGCTAATTATCCTTTTATCTACCTAGTATTAGCTTAATTTAGCCTAATTTAATTAAGTTAATTTAAGAGCTAGCGAGGTTACCTCGCTATTACTAGTTTATTACTAAATATAGAGATTCGCCTCCGAGTTTAAAATTAGCACCTCTAAAAGTAGATATTTAACTAGTCTATACGTTAACGCATATCTATAATTCTCCTTTACGTATCTAGTTTATACTATATTCTCTACTTTACTCTATATTTATTTAGTAAGATTAATAAGCCTTAAAATTCGGCTAATTTAGCTAAATTAGCCTCTAATAATTACTTAGTTTAAGACTAAGTAGACGTAGCCTAATAGACTCGAGAGTACTATTCTAATATTAGGCTTATCTTACGTCTTCTTTAGTTTTACTCTAGAGCCTATTTAGTTATAGAATCTAGTCTATAATCTAGTAGTATAGCATATAGCTATTATTTACTTTCTAAGTTTTATTAGTATATACTATAAAAACTAGATTAAATAATTATAAGAGCAAAGTAAAGCTAGAAGTTAGAGGCCTTAGTATTATAGTTTAGGCGGTATAGCTACCTAAGACTATATAATAATTAGACGATAGCCTTCGTCTACCGGAAATCTAGTTACCTATAATAGAGTAATTAAATATATATAGTAGACTATAAGGACCTAATAATGCGTAAATTCTATACTACTCTAACTAGCTCTTAGCTAACTAGGCGTGCATATCTATATCGCTAAGGCCTAATAGCCTTAGAATTAGGTATATAGTAGTCGCACGTAGCGTAATAACGCGTAGTTCTCGCCTCTCGTCTCTAGGTAGCTAGGCTTAGGAATCCTCGTAAGCACTATAGTTTAGATTAAGTAACGGCTACGCTTATAGTTACGCTTCTACGTTTAGCTCGCAAACCCTCGTATTAGCTATATTATCTCTCGTATTAGCTAGTAGGGCGGGTACGCATAGAACGTATAATAATACTAGAACTATAAATAAGAAACGTAGGGTAGATAATTAATTCCTATAGAGGAGAGCCTAAGCTCGCGCTTTTATAGGCATCTAAGCTACTAAGAATATGCGGTTCCTACCTATTAATCCTCCCTTTCTTTATATCTAAATAGATACTCTAATAAATAGAATAACTATTCTAAAAAGATAGTTTAGTAGAACTAACTTCTATAAAATAATAAACTAAGTACTATCTATTCTTTTTTAATATATTAGACGTTTATAACGTTACTATTTTCCTTTGCTAAACTAAACTAGCTAGTTCTGTTTACTATATATATATAGCTATGCTAATCTCCTTAAACTCGTCTGTCACGGGCGGTATAGGGACGGAAGGTAGGTATAGTCGCTAGCGGTTCGGATACAGATGCTACGGACAGAGTACAGTACTCGGTCTACCGTATAGGTAGCCTTAAACGACAGGACGTAGCTCAAAGGAAGGAAGCCTCTCCCTTAAGCGTAGGCAGAAGAAACTCTTCCCCATAGGTCACCTAACCTATAGGGGACACGTAAGCCGTAGGCCCTCGGGGCGGCCCTGCCGTACGGGTCACGTGTCCACTACTACCTAGCAACCCGTTGGGTGCATACGGGCTGGTAGTTACGGGCCTAGCCCGTGACAGTACCCCCCCTTCTAGCGTAAAGTCCTCCGTGACTTCTCCTCGGTATAGGTACGCATAGTAGGGAGGTGCAAAAGGATAAGGCGGAGCGGGTTGCAAAACGACCCGCCCCCTTGTCGGGGGCTTAGCCAGCGCCATTTGTGCGACCCTTAGGTTCGTCCGTACTCGCCGCATAACTGCGTCTTCGGGACTACTTCTGTAGGTATGGCGCTGGGGCATTACACTCATCGTCGTGCCGATACTTAAATTAGCAGTCTCGGATGCGGAGAACCCTGCTCCCTCTACGCGGCGCACCGAAGTGTCCGGTCCGTAGAGGGCCCTCAATACAACAAAGCCTCCAGGTGGACGTGTCTCAGGCCCACCCTTCTCTGGCTCCATTGGTCAGCTGCATGACTCAGCAGGAAATCAGATCTGTTATAACTCCAAAAATTGTGGGGCAGCCTCCTTGGCCCAGTGGTAAGGCGGCTCGGCGTTGGGGCGGGAAGGTCAGCGGTTCGAATCCCACCCGGGGCAGCGGCGAAAATGTCGGTTTGCGGTAGCAGCGACGTCGTAGGCGGAGCGGAGGGTGCCAAGACGCTAGCGGCGGGGTCACGTGATTTTTCCGGGGCCCGTAGGGGCGTACGGCGGTAGCTATACTGGCATTCGAGGGG
Organism: Cercospora zeae-maydis; assembly: GCA_023512815.1. NCBI lineage: Eukaryota > Fungi > Ascomycota > Dothideomycetes > Mycosphaerellales > Mycosphaerellaceae > Cercospora > Cercospora zeae-maydis. The sequence continues at coordinate 3,354,948 of JAKLWY010000001.1, read as the reverse complement.
GGGCCGGTTTTAGCGGGTATCTCCGGTGGAAATTGCGGACGAGGTGCGGGACGTCCTCTATTATCGTCTCGGCTGGTTCGGTCGTAGGTACGTCGTAGCCTTTCCACTTAACTACGTAACGGAGGCGCTCCCGGCCTCCGGGGCCCCTACGGTCGGTTTTCGAGTCGATAATATCTTCGACTTCCCACTCGTCGACTCCGTCTACCTCGACTGGTGGCGGCGGTTCTGCGCGTTGATTCGGGTACGGGTCCTCTGCGGCGGGCGTAAGGAGGTCGTTGTTAAATACCGGGTGTAGCTTAACGGTCGGCGGCAGTTCTAAGCGGCAGGTGTACGGCTTTACTTCGAGGACTGTAAACGGGCCTAGGTTCTTCCAGTCGAGCTTCTTAGTTGGGCGGAGCGTCTTAATATTCCGGGCGTCTAGCCAGACTTTCTGGCCGACGGTAAACGTATACGACGGACTGCGGTGCCTGTTTGCAGCGTCTTCGTAGCGGGACTGGGCTAGGCTAGTCTCAGCCTTTAGGAAGTCGGTAATTGCTCTCATATCCTCGACGAAGGACTCTGCATCGCGGCTAGCCGGCGGGTCGGTACTAGACTGCAGAACCTCCGTGCCTAGGAGCGGTTGGTAGCCGTAAGTAGCTAGGAACGGAGAGAGGCCAGTAGTTTCAGAGAACATAGAGTTTGCGGAGAATTCTGCTAGCGGGAGCCACTCTACCCAGTCGTCTTGTAGGTAGGATACGTAGGCGCGGAGGTGCTGTTCTAAAACAGCGTTTATCCGTTCGGTCTGACCGTCGGTTTGCGGGTGGTAGGAGGTCGAAGGGGAGCACTTAATCTTAAGCCTCTGTGTAAGGTGCTTCCAGAAGTCGGACATAAACTTAGCGTCTCGGTCGGATACGATATCTAGCGGTTTACCGTGTAATCGGAATATGTTCCTAACGAATAGGCGGGCGATTTCCTCGGCTCCGTCGGTCGTAAAGCAGGGGACGTAGTGGCGTAGTTTAGTAAGGCGGTCTACGATAACGAAGATAGCGTCGTACCCGTCGGACTTCGGCAGGTGCGTAATAAAGTCCATCGAAATATAGTCCCAAGCGCGGGTCGGGGTCGGCAACGGCTGTAGTAATCCGCGGTGTCTCTGTCTGCTCGGCTTAATCCTACTGCAAGTATAGCAGTTCTGGACCCAACGGCGGACATAGGCGCTAAGGCCCCTCCAGTAATAGCTACGCGAGACTATCTGATAGGTCTTCGCTCTCCCAGGGTGTCCTGCGGCCGGGATCTCGTGACAGAGGCGGAGTACCTGGTTATATATCTCCTCGTCGTTCGGGATATATAGGCGGTTCCGGTAGAAGAGACGGTTATCCCTTATCGTACATTGGGATAGTTGGATTAGCGGGTGGCGGTTCTTGCCTTTACGGAGAGCGTCTAGGATCTCTTGCAGAGTCTCGTCGGTAGGATAAGCGCGGTCTAGAAGGGCGTGCAGTTCTTCGGGGATCTGGACAGCTATCGTTTCTTCGGAAGGTTGCTCTCGCGTTTCTTGTCCTCTTCTACGAATAGGGAATACGTAGAGTTGTTGTTCCTCCTCGGGTAGGAACCGGATAGATATAGTTTCTGAGAACGAGACCTTCTTCTTTAACGGGGTTTTCGGCGGCGGCTGGGGTGCTTCTAAGGCAGGGTCTGGCAGGTTCTCGCGTTTTAAAACTACTTGGCTCTGGTGGCGGAGGCGCTCATCTCCCTCTTTAGGCAGATCACCTGACCTCCTGGTTAGGGAGTCCGGTTTTTGGCCTAGCTTGCCCGGTCGGTATACGATTTTAAAACGGAACCGTGATAGGAACTCGGACCAGCGGGCTTGGCGACGATTAAGCTGCTTCGTCGTCGTAAAGTACTCTAGGTTTTTGTGGTCGGACAGTACTTTAATCGGGTGTTCGGCTCCTTCTAGCTCGGGACGCCATTCCTCGAAACAGCGGATAATTGCTAATAGTTCCTTATCGTATATCTCGTAGTTACACTCAGCGGGGGAGTGTTTCCGGGAGAAGAAGGCAACTGGACGTAATACCCCTTCGTTATCGTACTGGGAGAGTATGCCGGCAGAGACGAAGTCGGAGGCATCGGTTTCAACGACTACTTCTTTAGTCCAGTCGAACGGTGCTAGGATAGGACCATCTACAAACGCGTCCTTAAGGCGGCGGAAGGCGGAGTCGCAGTTAGTAGACCAGGAGAACGGGGTATCCTTACGGGTTAGTTTCGTAAGCGGTTGACAGATTTCAGAGAATCCTCGGATAAAACGGCGGTAGAAGTTCGCGAAGCCTAGGTAGGATTGTACGTCGGTTATATTCTTAGGCGTAGGCCAGTTGCGGATAGCCTGGACCTTATCGGGGTCCATACGGATGCCGTTACGGCCTACGATTATGCCTAAGAATCTCGTCTCCTCTTTAAAGAATTCGCATTTCGAAAGTTTAGCGTAGAGGCCCGCGTCTCTTAGCTTCTTTAGGATAGCTCGGAGGTGGTTCTCATGCTCTTCCCGGGTACGGCTATAGACTAGGATATCGTCGAGGTAAGCCGAACAGAACTGGTCTAGGTATTCGCGTAGTATGTCGTTAATAAACCTCTGGAAGGTTCCCGTGGCTCCGGTAAGTCCAAACGGCATAACTAAGCTCTCGTACAGTCCGAAACGGGTACGGAAGGCAGTAAGGTACTCTTGGCCAGGTTTCATCCTTATATTATTAAAGGCGGAGATAATATCGATCTTGGAGAAGTACCTCATTCCGTTTAAGTTGTTTAGCGTTTCGGTCGTAAGCGGCAGCGGGTAGCGGTCCTTTATAGTAAGCTCGTTAATCGCACGATAGTCTACGCAGAGCCGTAGGCCTCCTCCGGGTTTCTTAACGAATAGGACAGGTGAAGCAACAGGCGAGGAGCTAGGGCGGATAAACCCCTTATTTAGATTCTCTGTAAGCCACTCTTTTAGGGCTTGCAGTTCGTCGCGGGACATGCCGTAGAGGGGTCCGAATGGAGGTTCTTTGCCTTCTTTAAGCTTAATCTCGTGGTCGTACGGACGGTGTGGCGGTAGTTTATCAGCGAGCTTCGGGGAGAAGACGGAACTAAACTCCCTTAGACAGTCTGGCAGTTGGGATTCTAATTTGGCTTTTTCTTCCGCAGAGAAAACAGACAAGAGATCCTCGATAGTCGTATAGCAGAGGCGGTAACCTCGTCTCTGCATAGCTGGCGAGGCGTAGAATGCTGCGGTCCGGAAAGAGATCTGGTAGACTTGAGTTGTTCGGCGGGAGTCTTCCTTTATTCGGGGGAGGCGCTTCGTATACATTTGGACCGGTTCGGATATAGCGGGTACGGAGCAGTTCTTCCGGCAGTAGGTGCTTAAAAACGAAAGTGTAGAGCGGCTAGGACGGAGTTCCGGATCGTGGACCTCTAACCAAGGGTAGCCTAAGATAATAGGGCTCCCTCCTATGTCGGTAAGGCGGAAAACGACTCCTTCTTCTAGGTGGTCGCGGATACGGAGGTCGCAGCAGGTGCCGTAGCGTATAGTAAGCCCTCCGCTATTATCTTCGGCATCGAATGGGAGCATTACTACTTCTTTCTCCAGCAGTAGGATCTCGAGGCCTTGGGCCTTAGCCCATTGTAAATCCATCATTGCGTAGGCCTCCGAACCAGTGTCGACTAACGCGTAGTCGGAAATAACCTTATCTCCTATAGAGATAGTAAACGGGATCTTCGGGGAAGTCGACCGGTCGTATTTATACGGGACCGCGAGTCGGGAGATAGCAGAACGGGAGACACGGGCTACCTTAGGGGCGGGGTCGCGCGTTTCTAACGCCTGACCGCGGCTGTGGACAGGCGTACGCCGTTTTCCGTCGGCAGGGGAGAGAGGGACGTAGGTCTACTCTGCAACGGGGGTGACCGTCCCCTCTTAGGAGAGGGGGACCCCGGGTAGAGGAACGGGTAGCTGAATTTGCCCTACGGCGTTCGGCGTCGCGTTTCTGGACATGCGGGGGGCGGATATCGGGTTTTGGGCAGTCTCGAACAAAGTGTCCTAATTCTCCACATCGGTGACAGGAGAGAGGGTCCCTAGGAGCCCTCTTAGACCTATCGAGGTCCATAGGCTCTCCCTGGGGGGCAGTCTTAGCAGCGGTAGCGTACGACTTATCCTGCCGCGGCGACGGACGGTTCGGGGGTATAGAGGTACGGGGGTTTGGCACTGGGGGTGCTTGGTAGTAGTAACGGCGACGGTTCTCAAGGTCTTGCAGGTGCGCGGCGAGCTTAAGATAGTCCTGGGTCGGTGGAGGGCTGTGAACTAGCATCTGCTTAATTTCGTTCGAGCAGGCCTGTTCTAAGAGGGTAGATAGGGATTCTTCGGTCATCTCTGCTTCTAACCCTAGGCGTTGAAATTCGGCGAAGAAGGCCGCAAAGTCTTTACCCATCTGGCGGTAGCGGAAGAGCTCTGCGCGGGCGTTCTGGACACGATTAGGGTCTCCGTAAGCGTTGTCGAGGATCTGTAGTATATTCTCATAGTCCGGGAGTTGACAGACGCCGTTACGGATATACGGGAGGATCTGAGAGTACGGTACCCCCGAGAGCCGGCTAGTAACGTATGACATACGGGAGGCAGGGGTCGGAAAGCGGTCGCGGTTTACAGTTAGTTTTTCGTAAATCTGAGAGAGGAAGCGGCGAAGGTCCTTTCGATCTCCGGTAAACTCTTTCGGGTCGGGTAGCCTTTCGGATTGTCGAGTAGGCTGGGAAGGCGAGGCGGAGCGAGGCGTAGGCATTCCTAGAGAAGGATCTACGCTAACCTTAGCGGGAGAGTCGGCGGGGATAGATAGAGTAGGCGTCGATATAGTAGGTCCGGCAGGGCGGAGGGCTTTATCGGCTTCCCTCTGGGCCCTTATAGTCTGGTCGCGGTATTCGGCTTCCATCTCCTTATACTGGGCCTTTTGGAAGTCGATAACCGCGCGGAGTTGGCTGTTTTCGGCGCGGAGAGACTGGAGGTTGTCACGAACCTCAGCAGCCTGAATTTTCTCGCGGATAAGCTCGTGCGCCTGTTCCTCCTCTTTTATTCCGTAGCGGTCGATATACTGGTAGGCGCTCTGAAAGTAGGCGTACCAGGCGTCGGGGTGCGTAGTAACATGTTCGGCGAACTCTGCCTCTGTTTCCGGGAGGAGCGGTGGCAGAGGGCGGTCGGTAGCAGCCATACCTAATAGTAGGAGCTACGTAGTGTCACGGGCGGTATAGGGACGGAAGGTAGGTATAGTCGCTAGCGGTTCGGATACAGATGCTACGGACAGAGTACAGTACTCGGTCTACCGTATAGGTAGCCTTAAACGACAGGACGTAGCTCAAAGGAAGGAAGCCTCTCCCTTAAGCGTAGGCAGAAGAAACTCTTCCCCATAGGTCACCTAACCTATAGGGGACACGTAAGCCGTAGGCCCTCGGGGCGGCCCTGCCGTACGGGTCACGTGTCCACTACTACCTAGCAACCCGTTGGGTGCATACGGGCTGGTAGTTACGGGCCTAGCCCGTGACATCGTCTTTCTTATTATCTAGGTAGTTAGCGCTATCGAACGGAAAGTACTTTAGCTAGCCTAAAAGAGCCTTCTTAATATATAAGAAAAAGCTCTAATTCTTCGCTATATTCTTTTTAGCCTTAACTAAGTACTCGTATAGCTACGCGAATCTCTTCTTTACTTATAGAACCTAGACTTGCTCGTGCTACTTCTCGTAGGTAGCGCGGTCTATATATAGAAGCATAAGAGCCTCTTAGCTTACCTCTAGTTCTTCTTAGCTACGTCGTCCTATTAACGCGTCTAAAACTAGCCTAACGCTATTAAGCTATTACTTCTAGGAGAGTCTACTCTCCTATAGCTTATTAGAGAAATTAGCGCCTATAAACGTCTTAGATATTAGTAGTATCGTAATATTACTAATAAGGACCTCTAGGAAGCCTAGGATATTCTTTCTAACTAGCTCTTAATTACGGTACTTAATAAGCGTTAGGTAGACTATACGTCGTAAGGAGACGCTAGGATTCTCTCTATAAGTAATTATCTAATATATTAGTACTAAGTCGCTAGGTATAGTCGAGATATTCTATAGGCATAGGCTAGCATCCTATAGGCTATCCTTTCCTTAGTCTAAGATATAGACTAGCGTCTGCTTAGAGTCTAAGTCTTCGTTCTCGTTCTCGTTATTATTAAGTTTATTAAATATATCGTAGATTAGACCTAGGTAGCTAGTGCTACTAACGATATTAAACTTAGCGTATTCGGCCTCGTCTTCTTACTTATCGTTCTCGCTATTTAAGTCGGCCTATAGCTTACGGTTAGGTACCTATATAACTAGTCTATAGCTAAGAAGGGCACTATCGAGAGAAACTATAGTAATTGTATAGGCAGTCTCTTATCTATCTTTCTATGCCGCTAAAGGGCCTTTAATAAACTTCTCGCTTATAGCCTAGTTCCCCTTAATAATTAGAATCGTTAGGTCGATTCGGCTAGTAGGCTCGCCCTACTAGTACTAAGCTATTATTAAGTACGCGATAAATCTATATATAGCCTTATCGCGTAGAGAATCTTAGGCTAGTATATTAAGCAACTAGATAGTTAGGTCTTATTATATTAGCTAGTAAGTAAGAGAAAAGAATATATTTAGCATCTATCTATATATATTATAGTAGTAGCGGAGGTAGTAGTAGTATAAGTTAAATTCTTAATATATCTAAGAAACTATATCTAGGTCCTTTACCTACTAATTAAGAAGGCTGCTAAATACGTTAAAGCTATCTTTAAGGAGCTTTCTATTCTAAGCTTTCTATATATTCTAAATAGTCTTAAATTCTAAGTAAGATAGTTAGGTATTAGTAAAGTCTAGCTTAATTCGTATAGGTCTAAGCTTATTATTATTAGCTTTTAGAATAGGCTCTTAAGTAGCTTTTACGTTGCTATAATTGTCGTTAAACTAAACTAGCTAGTTCGCTTTATTTAAGCTTATACGCTACTTCCCCTTAGCCTTCTTAGACTTCTTACTCTTCTTAGACTTCTTTAGGGAGTAAGCTAGAGGTATAGGCGTAGAATCCTCGGTATCTTCGACCTCTAGCTATAGGCGAGTCTTTTTCTTAGAGCTGCTATATTCTTTATTATTAGTATTAGCTTTACGCTTAGCCTTCTCCTAGGCCTTCTTATTAGCTACTACCTTTGCCGTAGCCTTCTCTATATTACGTAGCTAGCTCTTACTAGCCTATTAGTCTATCGCGTCTATCTTCTATATCTATAGCTCTTTCCTTAAGTTATTAGGTACGTTATTAATCGATCCCTTCGCTAGTAAGTATAGTTCGTAGGAGATATTCTATAAGTTATAAAGGCGATTAGATGCCGTTATTATCGATTCTTCTACTAGAAGGCTAACTACCTTAGCTATTTCTACTATATAGGTATAGTAGAAGGGAGAACTAATATCTAAGGACTCGTACTTATTAAGAGGGACTATATCTAGCTTTCTATATACGCTATTCTTATAGCAGTCTTCGAGATAGTTAGCGTATAGGATAGCAATACGGATACGGACTTCCCTAAGATCTAAATAAGGCTTCTTAATTGCCTTATTAACTAGATCGTCTAATAGGTCCTTATTATAGCTATACGTCTTATAACGTATTACTTATGCTTTTATCCTACTAGCTAGTTCGCGTAGACGAACTAAGATAATTATTTCTAGCTCTAGAGCTATAGCAACGGATCGAGAGTAGGTTACTACGGCCTTACTTTAGCTAGCTTCTTCCTACTAGTAGTTTAGCGCTTTAAGCTTACGGTCCTCGTAGTAGAGGTCTCTAATCTTATAGTATAGATGCGCGAACGTATTAGAGCGTAGTTAGTCTTTATTAGCGAGGTTTATTTTCTTATAGACTTAGCGCTTAGCTACTTCGCGGAAGCTCTTAAACTTATTAGAAGCTAGATTAAGGTAGCTAAGAAAGTCGTAGCTAGACTCGGACGGCTTACTAAGTAGCCTACTCGCGGCTAAGCCTCTAGCTTTATTATTAGCGTCGAATACTCTAGAGATCTTATTCTTAGGGATAATAAAGTAGGCGTCTATAATAGCGAAGCTATTCTTATCGATAATCTAGAGGTTCTTACGGCTAAATAGGTCTAACTAGAATATAGCCTCTACGCTTTTAATAAAGCTAGCCTTCTAAAACTTGCTAGAGATATAGCTAGATATAGCCTAGAATAGATTATCCTTCTTTCTATTATAGAGAGCCTAGTATAGTATCTATTTAGACTAGGTTAAGCCTAGTAATTAGAGATTCTTAGTAGGGATGTTCTTAAATAGCGTAAAGTAGCGGAGATGCTAGCTAGCCTTCTTATAGATCTTAAAGGTAGAATTAAGAAAGTTAAAGTAGAAGAACTCCCTACTTAAGCTAAAAGAGTTCTATAATATATCGAGAAGGCCTTTATACTTCTTAGCGAACTACTTACCTCTCTTATAGATATCTATTACGCTCTTTAGTCCTTCTAGTACTCCTTCTTAAGCGCGAGAGGAGGCACGCTAGCCGAGTTCTTAAATAAACTAGAAGATAATAAAAGCGCGGCGGTTGTTATCTCCCTAAATAGCGCTATAGATAGAGTGCAGAATAGTCTGCTTCTCTTCTTCTATTTCTGCCTTAGTAATAGCTTCTAGTATCTATATCTAAGTGCGCTATTTACCTAGCTTAGAAATATTAAGCGTAAAGTTATAGAAATTAGCTAGCTTAGAGTTAGTAGCATAGGCGAGCGCGTTAGAGTTAGAGTAGCGGACTACTACCTTAGGCTTAGGGGTAGGCGCTTTAGTAGTTACGTTAGTTATAGCGATATCCCGGTTAGTTATTATACTAGTAAGGTAGAGGGAGAGAAAAATAGACTATATAGAAGGAAGTATACTATATACGAGTAGAGAGAGCTAGTTAGGGATATCTTAAACGAGAGCCTAAGTAAGTATATAAAGTAGAAAATACGTAAGTCTTCTAAATAGGTAGGTTTATACTAGTAGTAGTAAGAATAGTTAGTGCGCGTATAGAAGAAGCTATTATATAGAGTTTTCGCGGTTTATTTACTTAAAAACTCTATATAACTATCGTTACCGCTACTACCTATACTTAGCGGAACTAGAGTAGTTACTATAGTAACCTTTAAGAGTCGTTATATTTAAGGTAAATAATACTAAATATTAAGGTTAATAAGACTAAGAAGAGACTAGAAGAGCCGAAAAGGAGAGGAGTTTTATACTTAAACCTACTGCCTAGACGTAAGGGTATTCGTAGCTATACGTTAGAGGATTCTTATAAGAGCAAAGTAAAGCTAGAAGTTAGGGGCCTTAGGCCTTATTAGTACTTAGTAAGCGGCTGCTGCTGCATTGCTTAGCGTATAGTATCCGTATACGCGAAGTATACGATATATAATAACTCTATAAGAATTAGCGCTATCTTCGAACGGAAGTCTAAGGTAGTCTATACGTTGCTATATACCCTCTTATAGTTCTAATTCTTTAACCCTATACGGGGTAGCGGCCTATAGATACTAATATTAGATAAACGAGAATTGCGAGCGTATTATACTAAGAACGTAGGCTCTATACTACGAGCTCTACTAATATAGGAACTAAGTAAAGAGACGCTAAACCTTAAGGAGATAATAGTAAATAATAACGTTAACGCAGAGTATAGGCAACTTAAAAGTAAGATAGAAGAGCTCCGTAAGTAACTTATAGTATATATACTCTAAGAAGAGCGTAAGTATCTTAAGTATAAGCTCGCTACGATACTAAAAGGCGATAAATCTCCTTCTACCGGATCCGAAGCCTACTATATATAGAGTAGCGCAGAAGGGAACGCTAGAGAAGAAAAAGAAGAAGCTAGCGATACTAGTACGGCTAATACGTAGAGCGTATGCAACGCGCTATTAGGAAGCTTATTAGTAAAGGGCGCGAAGATACGCAATCTAAAGCTATTTAAGAGTAAAAGCGAAGATAAGGCTTAGGAGTTTATCTACTACCTTAAGATAATCTTCGTTAATAATCTAATAATATACTATAGCCCTCGCAAGAAGGCGCTATATACTATTATATAGCTCGTAGGCAAGGCGAAGGATACGTAGTATAACTAGTATAACGCTAAAAATCTTCTAGCTAAGTATAGCTAGGAAGACTTCTAGTAGTTTATATACGACGTAGTTAGAGATTAAGCAAACTATACGCTTCTTACTACTATCGAGTATAAGAAGGCCTATTAGCGTAAAGGGTAGAGCGTACGATAGTTTATAAATAAGTTAGCCTATCTTAAGGCGCAACTTAGCGACTACTACGAGCCGTAGCTAGTTTGCTAGCTACTCGCGAAGTTAAGAGCTTTCTTATAGAGGGATATTATTAAGAACTATAATATAATAGGGTTTAAGAGAGCCGACCTCGTAGCGCTTATAATACGTTTAGAATAGGCCGAGAGAGCTATATCCTTATAAAGCAACTATAGAGGTTTATTAAGCAAAAGTAGGCTAGGCAAGTATATTAGACGCGAGACGTAGGCGAACTATAAGCGTAAGGGTAGCGATAATACTATAGCGCGACTTAGGAAAGAGAGATTCTACCCTAGTAGGCAGTATTAATCTAAGAGGAATAAAGACGACCTAGACTAGAAACTTAAAGCTAAATGCTATAGGTGCAAGTAAAAGGGACATATCTAGTTAGAATGTCCCTGGCTAGACCTATAGAAGCCGCCTACTATACGTAGGGTAGCTATAGGTAGGCTACTAAAAGGCAAGGCATCTAAGAAGGCCTATAAGCTCTAGATGCCGTAATAAGCGGGATAGATTACCTACCTATATAGAGTAGGCTAGCGATTCCTATTATAGCCGAGGTTAAGACGGATATAGGCTATATATAAGCTAAGTATATACTCGATAGAAGTGCCGATATTAATATAGTCTCTAGATCCTACGCTCTATAGCATAACCTTCTAGTAAGGGAGAATACTGCTTTGCCGCTAGCTACGTCCTTTACTAGATAGCTAGGGCACTACTATAGTACGTATTATATACGCCTATAAGCTACTAACTCTAAGGAAGCGACTTATATATACGGGGGCATCTTTTATATATATAATATACTAACTCCTTACGTCTTGCTAGGCCGGCTATAGCGTATAGCCTATAGAGTAATAGAGGATACTAGCACTAATAAGTAGATCTTTAAGTCCGGAGGCAAGATATATATAGTATAAGTGCGCGAAGCGCATAAGTTTTATAAGGATCTTTAAAAGGCCCTATATATCTTTACTATATTACTCTAGAAGGTAGATACTAGCTAAGAGCTGCTACCTATAGAGTTCTAGGACTTTATAGACCTCTTTAATCCTATAGAGGAGATAAGGAGTATACTAGTCGAAGGCGCTAAGCATACGATTAACCTACTACCTAGTACTAAGCTACTATTTAAGCTACTATATTATTAGTCTAGCCGCGAGCTTAGTAAGTTAAGTCGTTACCTCTAAGAAGCATTAAAGTACGATTAGATCGAGCGGAGCGAAAGTAAGGCAGGTGCGCCTATCCTATTTGTTCTAAAGAAGAATAGTACCTTATAGTTATATATAGATTACTATAGATTAAATAAGATTATAGTAAAGAATCGCTATCCTTTACTACTTATTAGTAAGACGCTTAATAGGCTTATAGAAGCCGTATAGTTTACGTCGCTAGACCTCGCAGATATATACTATCGCATCTATATAAGGCTAACTAACTACTAGAAGACTACGTTTTATACGTAATATAGATACTTCTAGTATAAGGTAATGCCTTTTAAGTTAACTAACGTACTAGCTACCTTTTAGGAGTATATTAATAGAGCCCTCTTAGGCCTTATAGATATATACTATATAGTATACCTAGATAATATCCTTATATATAGTACCTTACGTAAGGCCTATATATAAGACGTACGTACTATACTAGAAAGACTCCGGAAGTTCGGATTATATACTTAGCGCGTAAAATGCTACTTCTTTAAAAAGGAGGTTAAGTTCCTTAGGTTTATTATACGCCCCGAAGGCGTAATAATAGATCCTTATAGAGTCGACGCAATTATAGCGTAGCTAACGCCTACTACGCTTACTAAGGTATAGTCGTTTCTTAGATTCGCTAACTTCTATCGGCGATTTATATATAGGTACTCTAGGATTATCGCTACTTTAATAATACTATTAAAGGGGGCTAAAGTAGGCAAGAAGCTAGGGCGTATTAGCTAGGGCGAAAGCAAGGAGCTTACGTTCTATAGAATTAAAGACGCATTCTAAGCTACTCTACTACTACTAAGGTACTATAACTCTACGGCACGTATATAAGTCGAAACTAATACGTTAGACTTTGCGATTATAGGCATCCTAAGCTAGCTATTCGAGGACGGGAACTAGCATCTAGTAGTATTCTTCTTATAGAAGATAATTCCGGTAGAATGCAACTACGAGACCTATAATAAAGAGCTTCTAGCTATTATAGAAGCATTTAAGGCGTAGTAGCTATACCTCGAAGGTGCCTTATATTTAATTACTATGCTTATTAACTACGCTAACCTTAAAGCCTTTATAATAATAAAGCAACTTATAGGCAGATAGGCTTATTAGGCCGTATTTCTAGCCCTATTTAATTTCGTAATTAAGTATTAACTAGGGAAAACGAACCTAGCCGATACGCCGTCGAGACGTAGTAACTACGTATATAAATAGGCGCATATATCGAACCTACTACTAATATTATAGAAGAAGCTCTAGGTATATAGTATAAGAGCCGAGTGCGGTAATTAGGCGTTCCTCCGGCGTATTATAATTACGATATAAGAGCAACTCGTAAGTATAGCCTTAGGGTAGCTTCTAGAAGAGTGCGTATAAGACTGCTTCTTAAGTAGCGTATATATCGTATACGTAGCAGTTACTATAGAAGGACTATACCTAAATGTCTTAGACTTAGTTCTTAACTTTGCTAAATTGCTAACGCTATAAGAGCCTAATATAAAGGAACTCTTTAAGAAGGCGTAGCGTAGTAGAGGCAAATGCGATAGGTATTATATTAGAGAAGAAGTACTATATTATAGCGATTAGCTATATCTTCCTAAAGACTATATACTACGGACGTAAGTAATCCGTATATACTACGATAATCTACTTACTAGTTACTTTAGTAAGAACAAAACTACCGAGTTAGTATAGTAGAAGTATTACTAGCTAGGGATGTCTACGGATATTAGCTAGTATATCTAATTCTATTTAGAGTACTAAGTATCGAAGGCGAGACGCTATCGACTATATAGCGAGCTATTAGCATTGCCGCAGCTAGAGCTCCTATAGAAGGAGCTAACTATAGACTTTATTATAGACCTACCGCCTAGTAAGCGCGATATATATATATACGATACGGTCCTAGTAATTATCGACTAGTACTCGAAGATAAACCTCTTCGTACTAACTACTAAGAAATATATAAGCGTAGACCTCGTATAGATTCTAATTAATAGGGTAATTTGCCGATTTAGAATGCTATATAGAATCGTAAGTAATAGAGGCACTATCTTTACTAGCTAGTTCTAGTCGGACTTCTACTTCGAGTTATATATAAACCGCAAGCTATCTATAGCCTTCTATTCGTAGACTAACGGGCAGACGGAACGTACTAACTAAACGCTAGAATAGTACTTACGTATCTTCTATAATAATAAGTAGAACGGCTAGGCGACGTTGCTACCTTAGGCAGAATTAGCTTATAATAACGCGGTATATTTAATGTTTAAGATAAGTCCGTTTAAGGTAGTATATAGCTACGACGCGGAGATTATAATAAGTACGCAAGTCGCTCGAAACGAGCTCTCTAGAAGAGAGGCACTAGTAGCAATCGACGCTATAAAGCGACTATAAGAAACGTATAAAGACCTTACGAAACGCTAGCGATACGTAGCTAAAGCGTAAGCTAGATACTTTAATACTAGGCATAAGCCGATAGAGTTTAAAGTTAGCGATATAGTATTATTATCCTCGAAGAACCTCTACTTAAAGGTGCCTATAAAGAAGTTAGCACCGAAGTTTATAGGTTTATTTAAGGTAATTAACGCGATTAGGAAGTAGGCGTACTACCTAGCCTTACTAAGCGTATAGCGCGTTTATAATATATTCTATATATCTTTACTAGAGCCTTAGAAAGGCGCCGTAGGCGATACGGATATAAAAGGCATACTACTTATAGAAGAAGACTTAGGCAAGTAGCAAGTTAAAGAGATCCTAGATACGCGAGTTAGATATAAGAAACGTTAGTAGTTAGTTAAGTAGATAGGCTAGCTAGAAGAATATAATATATAGGAACTAGCCGAGTATATTAGAGAATATAAGGTACTAGATAAATTTAAGGCAACGCGCGAGGTAAATAAGCGTAGCCTAAAGGCGACGCGATAGCGCGTCGTATAGAATACGTAGGTATAAAAGGTAGAATAAACAGCTTTTTATTCTATAGACAAGCTTTATATTATTTATAGAGAGCTAACTAAACATTTATTATAGCGTATTATATATAGTGCGCGCAAGCGGCATATATATAGAAGTATAGAGGAGCGTAAGGAGCGCTAGCTTAGGCACTACCTTTAGCTAGCTTATCCTCGGAAGCCTCCTTCTCTAAGGAGGCCTCCTCGGCCTTATTATCCTCCTCTAAGGATAGATAGAGGCTAATAGCGGCGTTAATAGCGTCCTGCTTTACTAGGATACTACTATACTTAGCGATCTATAAGTATAGTTAGTATATAATACGAAAGCGATAAGCTACTAAATATATCTAAGTAAGTAGCTCTATTATACCCCGAAGAGTACTATTAAGTTAGGTAGCCTTATAGACGAGCGCGCGGGACCTCTATAAGGCGCTGCCGCTACTCTTCTTCTTAGTAGGCTTACCGCTAGCTAGCTTACTATTATTAGTTTAAAGGCGCTTTATAACCGTCTTAGTCTCTATATACGTAGTTAGTAAATATAAGATATAAGCGACGCGTATACTACGCGCGACGTTAAAAGGAGAACTTACTAGCGCAAGTAGTATCTAGCTAAGCCTAGGCATCTGCTACCGCTTGCTAGCTATTAGCTCGTGCTATATTAGTTCTATAGTAGCTAAGCTCGGCCTAGCGACGTACTAGCGCGTCGCGTACGTTATATATATAGCGCATAACCGACTTAACTACTTCGTAGTAGGTCTACTTATAAGCGTACTTACTACGTATATAACGTATATACTTCTTAGTATTAATATCCTTAGGTAGCTTACTAGAGCAAGTAGCCTAGCTTATACTACGGTTAGTATATAAATAGAATGCAATAAGATAGCTAGTAGGAAGGAACTTATAGTTACGTCTATCTAGATCGTAGTTATTGCGGATATAACGATTATACTACTTAAGGTACTTAGTCTAAGCTATACTAATATAAGGAGTAGCTAGAGCCGAGCTAAGTGCGGTGCTAGGGCGTAGTATATTAGAGGCGCCTATAAGCCGTAGGCGCTTCGTAGCTAGCGTGCAATTAGGAGGGCCTATAGATCTATTAGTAATAAGGTCTAGCAAGGAGCCTAGCTTAGATAACGGGCTACGCGTACGTTTTATACGCGAGCCGCAGCTAACTAGAAGCTAGGCCGATAGCAACCTACCTAGCGTAGGCTTACCTAGGCCTCTATCTATTACTAGGCTAGAGCTAATATAGCTACTACTATAGCTATCTTCTCTAAGACGACTAGTAGTATTAGAAGCTAAAGATAGACTTAGCTATAGACTACTACCGGGGGCATTAGAGCTTGCCTAAGATAAGCGCGCGCTACGTATACTACCTAGCTAGTTATTCTTACCTAGTATAATACTACCTAAACGTAAAAGGGGGGATTAGCTACTAGCTAAACTTAGGGCGTAGCTACTAGGCGTACTAGTATTTCTACTAGTACGCTCTAGGCCCGCCTATAAGCCGCTTAATAGGGAGGCTATAGTAGCCTCTTTGCCTTTAGATAGCTTCTTAGTCTTCTTAGGACCTATCTTATAGTAGTTCTAGAGTACGTGCGTAGAGCGTGCGTAGAGAGTAGGAGGAGTATATATATATATAGCGGAGCGAGTATAGAGCGCGTCTATAAAAAATTAAATAACTAAGTATTAGTATTATAGAAGAAGTTTAGAAGCGCGCGAGTAAGAGTTTATAATACTATTACCGTAGCAAATATAATAACGCGCGTTGCTATTAATAATAGTATACGGTAACGACTTACTTACGTTATATATATAAATCGTAATAGTAACGTATAATAGAACTTAATAGAAGGCCTATAAGCAATAAGAGATACGCGGACGTAATAGAAACGTCGCGTATACGAGAAGACTACTATCTGCCTATTAAGCTAAGATAGCTCGATAGGAGAAGGGAGGCAGTTATAAGAGCGAAGTAAAGCTAGAAGTTAGGGGCCTTAGGCCTTATTAGTGCTTAGCAAGCAGCTGCTACTATATTACTTAGCGTATAGTATTCGTATGCGCGAAGTATACGATATATAATAACTCTATAAGAATTAGCGCTATCTTCGGATAGAAGTCTAAAGTAGTCTATACGTTGCTATATACCCTCTTATAATTCTTAGCGCTATTCGAAGTAAACTAGCTAGTTTGCTTTATTTTTACTACTAGAAATAAGGAAGCATATGCGTTTTCGCGATTACTTTTAGGTAGCTATTAGCTAAAATTAAGTAAGAGTCGCCTAATCTTATCCCTTATTACTCCTAGGAGCCTAGGCTAGTTAGAAGCTAGTATTTCCCTAACGGTAGATCCTTCTATTTATAGTAATAGCTCCTTTTATCTAGCTTTCTAAGATCTATTCTGCTTCTACTACTAATCTCCCCTTTCTTATAGTACTAGCTATATATAAGTAATAAGTAATACGTTTCTCCCTATTTCTTATACTAATACGGACGTAATAGAAATAATTTTTCGAAATTTAGGGGCCTACTAGGATTCCTCTAGTATAAGAATATCTAGCTAGCGGATATACTCCTCCCTCTCTTCTTAAGTTATTCCTAATAGCTTACTAATCTAGATCTAAGGGTATAGATAGCTACGCGGCTATAGCTTAGGAGGTAGAGGACCTAGCTATCTTAGATTAAAGTTATCCTTCTAAGGAACTATAGCCTCTAGATCCCTCTAGTACGGCACTAGCTTTAAGTTAAACCTAGGGAATATATAGTAAAGGACCTCCCCGCTAAGCTTCTTAATCTTATACGCCTTCTCTTTACGAATAATAGTATATACTAGAAACGGACTATACTATCGATACTATAGCTTATTCGAGAAGCTTGTTTTTAGTTCTAATTAGTAAACAACTACTATCTACCTAGGACGAATCTCCTACTAATTAGCGTTCTTATAGTTATTAAAGTACTTAATATTATATTTCCTTAGCCGGTCCTATTAGGCACGAGCCTCTTTAAGCGTCGTATATATCTATTCTATAGCTATAGCTCGTATCGCTAATAAGGAAGAACGGTTATAGACTATCCCCTATTTAGCTAATAAGCTCTACTAGTAGTATAGCATCCCTACCTATTATTATCTCCGCTAGAGTTAGCTCTATTATCTAGTTTGTCGTAGTACGCTCTACCTAAACAACTAATAGAATATACTTAGCTATAGCGCTTACTCCTCCGCCTATTAGCTTAGAGAGAGCCGCTAGAATTAGGTAGTATCCCTATTCGACAATTCTATTAGCCTATAGATAGTAGGGGGAGATCGTAACCTACTTAATTCCGTAGCTTATAAGTAGCGCTTCTTAAACGTTCTCTCTACCCCCGTCTATATAGATCTTAGCTATAGCCTCCTAGTAGTAAATTAAGTCCTTATAGATAAACTTCGTAATATATCTAGCGTTAACCTTACGATTATCTATTGTCCGTATTAACCGGGTCTCTAGCTAATAAGAAATAGCCTCTCTCGTAATAATAAGATAGAGCCCGGTGCTAATAAACACCGCGTCTAAGTACTAGCGCTCCCTAAGATACTATTTCTCGAAAGCGTAGAGTAGGCTAGGACGCTAGTAACTATTCCTAAGTGTATATTACTAATAACTCTTATAGAAACGAACTACTACGGTATAAACGCTATCCTACTACTATCGCTTAGTAACTATCTTATATATCCGTTCTAGGCCTAGGTGTCTATAGTAGTCGTAGTAGGTAGTAATAATCCTTTCGCGATAGTTATTATCGTCGATAACTCTCTAAGGAATACTACTAATACGATCCTATCTTATAAGCTAGCTCTCCTTACTTATATAGAACTTAAGCGTATATTTTCGTAGAGACCTATATTCTATTAGGGACAGGCCTAGCAGATAACGTAGGTAAGTAAGGAAGAATACGATATTGCTCGAGTCCTAAGAGTAGGTACCGTTTAGTACTTTCTCCTCTAATTCTGCTCGAGTAGGGAATACTTAGGCGACGAGGTCGTAGGTAGAGTAGGCGAAAAACTAGTTATCGATTATCTTATTAATATCGCCCTTCTCTACTAGTTCTTAGTTATCCTGCTCTATCGGAGGCTTACGAGATAATCCGTTAGCAGCCGTATACTTCTTTCTAGGTATATATACTATATTAAAGTCGAATAACCTAATCTATACTAGCTATCTTATAATAGCTACGTTTAGAAGGTCCGTAGTAGCCTTATTAAGTTAATGCACTAGCGTATTAGCGTCTACCTCTAGCTAGAAGAAGATACTAAATAACTATAAATAATACTTCTTTAGTACTTTAAGAATATCGAGACACTCGCGCTTCCTAGCGTCGTAGCGTTACTTAAAAGAGGAGAATAGTCCTAACTTAAATCGAGAAGGGTATCGAATCCTACTATCTTTCTAGTTATATTAAGATATATAGCATCTCTATAAGTAAAGGCTAGAATCTATACCTACTATAATTAGTTCTTCCTCTAGTTTATAGTCTAGTACTACTAGCGCTAGCGTAGAGATAAGGAGTTCCGTAATCGCATTCTTAGATTACTAATGCTCTTTTGTCTAAGTAAACTTAACGTCCTTTTTTAGAAGAGAGAAGAGTAGCCTTAGTAACTAGGCGAAGTCCTTAAGCTAGATCTTATAGTATACGAATATTTCTATAAGAATACGGACTTCTCTCTAGTCCGTAGGAGTTAGCTATTTAACGAGCTTAACTACTCGTTCCGTATCTAGGTATCTACTATATTTATTAGTAACGTAACCTACTATCTTAATCTATTTATAGCATAGCTATAGCTTTTCCTTATAAACCGTTAGTTCTGCTCTTTCTAGGTTAGTAAGTAACTTATCTAAGTTCTTAATATATTCTACTATAAATTAGCGGAGCTTAGGTTTAACCTCCTTATTACTATACTTTGTTTTTAGTCCGCAAATAGCTATATTGTCGAGGAAAGGTTTAGTAGCGTAAGGTATTTAAGTAGCAAGGATAAGTATAATAATTTAGACAAATTAAGTAATAGAGTTAATAGCTCCCTATAGTAGTATTATCTAGCGTAGTAGGCTAAGAGAAGTATCGAAACCTATAAGGTCTCGACTTCTTATATCTAGTAGAATCTAATTATAGCTAGAGAAGATATTAACTAAGAATAAGATTATATAACCTATAAAGGCTTTAGAAAAACTATCCGTATTAGGAGGAAGGTTAGTATCGCGAATAGTTATAGTATTAAACTTCTATATAGTATTAATTAGGCGATACTTCTTTAGTTCTCCTAGGTTAGTCTTCTTCTTTACGAGAAAGTATAGATTCTAGTAGGTACTATAGTATAGTTTAAGAGCGCCTACGTCTATATACTTACGGAGCATTTTTACGACTTCTCCTATAAGAGAGCTCTAGAGTCGGAAACTAGAATACTACTATAGCTTATATAGGATCGTATAAATAACCTAAGGAGGAGTAATAGTAGGCTTAATATAGCTAAGATACTCGAAATCCTAAGTAAGTATAGCTTCCTAATTATATAGCATCTTAGTTAGAAGATATAGCTCCCGATCTAATAGCAAAATAGTAGGCTTAATTTAAGCGAGCCGTTCTAGTATAAGCCTTAAACCTTTCGGAATGCTAGAAAACTTTTTAATTAAGTATCTCCCGTTAAAGGGGCCCGTCCTAGGTAGTATAGCTTCCTCCGTAGCAAGTGCTTTCTTTCTCTAATATAGATCCCTACTAGGATTCGACCTATCTATTATAGATACGTCTGCGTTAACGGATCTAACCTTATCTATAATACGCTTATATATTATAAACGCCCTAATTTCTAGAGAGAATTTAGCTTACGTATCTAGGTCTAGAAGTAAGTTTAGTAGTAGTTTACTATAGCGAACTCTATAGTTCCGGCAAATTTCCTTATAAATAATATTAGTAACTATAGCTCGTTTATAGTCGCTCTTAGATTCGTATCTATCTTTAAAGTCGTAAGAATACTTATCCGGAAGGAGAACCTTAAGTTCTAAGTCCTATAGAAAAAAGAGGTTTCTAAAGTAGTTAGGAAAGAGTAGGTTACTAGAAGAGTCCTCCTAGGAACGGAGCCCTATACTTCCTAAACGCTACCTAACTAGTTCTAGGAAGAGTAAGAATATAAGACTATTATATGCGTTACGTAATAATCGAACTAAACTAGCTAGTTTACTTAGTAAGTTCTACTAGTCTATATATAGATTAGTTAAGACTTTACTTAGCGCCCTTTCTATAATATTAGTATTCCTAATTATTCTTAGCTAGCTCTCCGTTAGCGCCCGAACCTACCTACTTAGCTCCCTACCCTATCCTATAGCTGTCCCGAAGCTACCTCTACTAGTACCCCTAAGTATTCTAAAGCTCCTAAGACTACCCCTACTAGCGTCCGAAGCTATCCTAGTAGTCCTAGAACTAGCTCTAGAAGCTCCCGGAAGTAGCCTAGGGCATCTACTAGTAAGATCTAGCTACCTAAATAGATACTCCCTTAGCTCTATAAGGCGCTTCCTAAGCTTATTCTGCCCCTATTTGCTTTAACGCTTTATAGGAGCTTTATTATAAGAGAACCCTATACTATAAGAGTAGTCTTTAGCCTTAGAGTATACTAATTTATATAGTATAGTAGATAAAAGCCTTTCCTAGAGATCTAGGTTCTACGTAAACTTATACTAGAGGCCCTAATAGAGAGTATTATTAGACTTCTAGCTAGAGCGAATTAGTAGGGATAATAGAGGGACGTTCTAAACTTATTTCCTAATAAATTTCCTTATCTCGTAGTAAGCCTCTAAGCCTTCGAGATTCGTATATAACTCTACGAGAAACTTATACTAGGCTATATAGTTAAAGACTAGTTCTTCGAATTTAGAATCTCTAAAGTAGGAACGATACTAGTAACTAAGGTAGTTATGCTTATCTTTATTCTTAAAGAAGATAGTTTTACTACGAGGATACTCGTAGATAAGCTTATTAAACTAGTCCTCCTCCTCTTTAGTAAGCTTCTCTACTAGTTTCTCGAGCATTCTATAATCTAGCGCTATATTCGCTCTAGGCACTAGTTTAGCTATTCTCTTAAGGATACTTTTTAGCTCGGTTTAGCGCGCTTTAGCTCTACTTATATTTATGCTTAAGATCGGGCTAAAGTAGACCTTAGTACCTAATTTTTTCCTAACCTATAAAGAATATTATCGACCGTTCTATACTCTTTGCTACCTACTATACTAGTAAAATAAACTAGGTTTCTATAGTCGTTAGCGATTATAGCTTCCTAGAAGCTATTATTATAGTTTCTAGAGAAAAGGTAAGTTCTTCGAGCCTATAGCCTTCTTAGAAAAGTTAGCGTCTTAGGATCGCTAGTAATAAAGAAAGTTATAAAGACGATAACTCTATATACCTCTACGCAGACGTTACGACATATCCTAATAAAGGTAACCTTGCCTAAGATACTATATATAGTAGCCGTAATATTAGTCGTAATAGGAAGCCTTAAGCTACGAGCCCTCTTATAACTTATAATTATGCTCTCTACTCCCTTATTAATTAGGACATCGTATACTTATCGAGCCTCTCTAAGAGTCGTATAGATATAGATGCTTAAAATAAGTAGGTAGTTCTTATAGAAGTCTAGAAGGATACTATCCGGGTCCGTATATAGCTTAGAAGTAGGAATATATAGCAACGCCTCTACGCTAGAGGCTAGCCGAACTAAGAGATCTACCGCTATTATAATAGTAATCTCTAGCATATCTTAATAAACGATCTCCCCGTCCGCTTCCTCCTAATTAAGAGAAATAGATAAGGACTATATTTCGGTATTATTCTACTCTTTCGTATCGAACTAGACCTCGTTATTACTTAGCTCCTCCTAGTTATCGACTAAGGATACCTACTCTCCCTCGGGCTACTTAGAAGAGTCGAAAGAATCTATTAGGAAAGTATTAATCTCTAGCTCTTCGTACTAATAAAGGCCTACGTCGCTCTTATTATTATCCTCGCTCTCCTCCTTTCTAGACGCTTTACTATCCTTATTAGAATAGCTAATAGAATTATACTACTATATCCTATTATAGATCTAAGCGAAGTTAACTACGGAGGTAGCCGTGCTATCTAGTCTCCGTTTTAACGTATAATAGCGCTCGAGTATAGCGCTATAGGATAGATCTATAGGCTTCCTCCTATATAGGAACCGACTAAGAGCTTACTACCCGAATAGCTATAGTTCTCTAAGTTCTATAACTAGAGGTGCTCTAAGGAGCCTATTAGACTAGAACGCTTCCTATTCGTCTATAGGAATAGCCTTTTTAAGCAGGTTATCTAATCTCTACGTTTTTAGCTTAGCTCTTTGCGCTCCTTTCGCTTTGCCTCTAGAAGGGACTATAGGACTAAATTAGGCATCCTATATCTCTATATCCTAGGAATTTAGAACTACTAGAGTCTAAAATCTTTCCTATATCTAAGATAAAGCTACTTCTTAAGACGAGCTTAGTTCCCTCCTACGATAATATTCTATTATCTCTAGTAGTACCTACTCTCTACGAGAGTTACTTATTCCCGTTTTAGTAGCTTACTTCTGCTTCTCTATATTTGCCTTTATAGCTTTTATTAGAGACGTAGTTAGGTAAGAGGGATTCTAGACGGCTTTTAAAGAGGACTATATAGCCGTATAGGTAGCGTTATAATCCTTTTTATCCTCTTTCTCTTCTAGGATAAAGAGAGATCCTATAGGCTCGCATTTCTCTATATACTCTATAGTCTTAAACCTAGCTATACTAGCGTTAATCGAGACGGGACGTTTACGCTAGTCGGACTTCTATAAAGCTTATAGAGTATTAAAGCTAATATATTTACTAACGTTAATTAGACTAATAGCTTATTTAAGAGCTAGGAGAATAACCTTTAATCGAGGAGACTTCTTATTCTAGCTATACTCGAGAGGTCTTATTTCTCTACTATCTTAGCTAGGGTATATTTAGCGAGTCTTATTCTTATAGAGAAAGTCTTAATCTAAGAGCTAATTAAAGTAGAGATAATCTCTACTACGGTAGCTCTTTAAACTATACTTCTAGTAAGTAGTACCTATCTTAATTTCTAAGGTAGTATAGGCTATAACTATAGCTTAGATCTCTAGTGCTTTCTTATCCTTTTAGCTACTTCGTAGAAGTCTATACGCAGGTTCCTAGTTCTTTAAAAGAGTAAAGGCAAGGGTAGCTAACTATTTAGTTAGCTTCTTAATATTAGGGCTTATCCTAGATATAGTGCTTATTACTACGGAGACTAGATTTAGGTAAAGGGTAGTATTCCTTATTGCTTTAACTAGCTTTTCTACTAGAATAGAACAATTATCCTTATATAAGGCTTTATCGGTTTTATTCTTTCGTAACTTAGCTTTTATAGCTAAAATTACTCTCGTAAAGTTATCGAACCCCGACTTAAAACATAAACTAAGCGATTCGTCGCTCCTATAGCTCCCTTTTAAGCTACTTTCTGCCTCGCTAGCCCCGAAAACTATCGAGATATCGCCGTTCCCTCTTGCCTTCTATCGTAGCAAAGTGCGATAAACAAATTCTTCCTCTATAGACGGCTAGCCGGCCCGGCCCGTATCGACTATACGCTACTAAACCCTAGGACGACCTAGGCGATACTATACTTTAATACGAAAATACGCTAACCTTAAACGCGCTAAATAACGCGATACGGCTACTAACTAAAGAACCGAATATACTATTTAAAAGAGCACGATCCCCTCTATAAAAGATATCCTAAAGTCGAAACGGTATCGATAACGCCGACGCCGCTACCCTCGTAGGGAAAACATAACTCTAAAAACTAAAAACAACCCTCTCTCTCGTTATATACTCTATACTAGAGTAACCTCGAGTCTACGATATTGTCGGACTAGCGTAGATTAGCAAAGGAATAAAGGGTTTATAGGCGATACTCGTACGACTCTACTAGGTAGCTGCTCTACTCTTACTATAAGTAAGATACTAGTCGTAGAGAACTAGTCTCCTAGAGAGCACGGGCTTATATTTCGATCCTATCTACACTCGGTTACCTGCGTTTAGCCCCCTAAGATATTATATAGACAAAACGTCGCTATAGGCCCGAATACTTCCCTAAAAGTATACCTTCTCTTACTCTAGTAAGTAGAAGAGTGCCCTAGTATCGTAAGTAGGCTAGGACCCGAACGCGATTAGAAATAGAGTATATAGATAGTCCTCTCGGCGCAAGAC
This sequence comes from Cercospora zeae-maydis, assembly GCA_023512815.1. NCBI lineage: Eukaryota > Fungi > Ascomycota > Dothideomycetes > Mycosphaerellales > Mycosphaerellaceae > Cercospora > Cercospora zeae-maydis. The sequence goes on along the minus strand of JAKLWY010000001.1, from coordinate 3,330,203 downwards.
TATTATACGAACTTTTATCCTATCTAGAAATAAGACCGAAAAACATAAAACGCTCTCCTAGAGATATAGAGACGAATAGTAGCCCCCGAGGGGGTATACTACGTCCCCCTATATAATAGGAGAGGCTAAGCACCCCTACTAACCCTAGCTACGGCTAGGGTATACTAGGGGACCTAAGAAATCTACGAAACCCGACTACTCTAGAAAAATAAAATAGTAGGGTCTCCTCTAGCTAGTATACGAAATAATACCCTTTCTCCCCCCTAGAGGACTCTCTAAGCCGCTAACTCTAGGAAACGATAGAGCTAGATACGGAGAAAGCCTCTAAACGATAGGAGAGAGCCCTCTTCCTCTAAATCTTACGTAAATAATAGCTCTCGATAGTAGAGGATAAAGATACTATATAAGGACTTCTAATAGAGTATAGGAAACCCCTTCCCCTTTTTACGAAACAAGTCTAACGTATATAGATCGCTAGTAAGCTCTAGAAAGCTCGTACCCTACTAGTAGAGGTAGTAGGACTTGCTACGGACCCTTTAGAAGAAATAGCACTTCTAGACCTTATAGAGGTCTTCCGGGACTATACTAAACGCTTAAAAACTCTAATAAGGCCGGCAGATAGAATAGCCTAGTAGGTTACCTCCCTCGAATAAGCTACGAAGGTAATAGTCCGAAATATAGCCCGTACGTAATAGACTACTTAAACCTAAGCTTCTACTATAGTAGGAGACGCCTAAGAATAATAGAAGTCCTACGCTAAAGTAGCAAGGTTAAATACCGCCTCGAATACAACTATAGGAAGCCGGATACTATCCCTATAGCCTACCTCTAGGCTAGAAATAGAGAAGTAGACTATAGTCTCTAAAAAGAAAAGGCTAGCTCTAAGAGCAAACTAAGTCTACCGCCTTATCTTCTAGCTAAACGAAGATATCTAAACGACTCTAATATAAATACGAGATACTATTAACGCCTCGTTCCGAGTAGAGGGATACCGGGACTTTTTAATTATCGTAGTAGGCTAGACGGAAAAGGGGAACCTAGTTCTCTACTTCCGGGACGAGAAATTAAAGATAATTGCACTCGAAAATCGAACCCTTATCTTCCCGAATACTCCTATACTCGCCCTTCTTAAGGATACTACCTAGTATAAAGTAGTAGTCTACGGTGTCTCTACCTATAACTTTAATACTCCGTAAGGCCTAGAAAAGGTAAAACGAGATATTAAAGAATATAACCTAGGCCTCTATATTTAGAATATGCCTATATAGCTTATACTAGCTAAACTATAGAAGGAAAAAGCAGCTAGTACTATACTCCTCGCGTTTAAGATAAGGGGAGAAGCTATAAAGGTAGTCCGGAACTACTTATTTATTAGAGGAGTTAGCTATAAAGTAGCATATGCAAGGGATAAACTAAGGCCTACTATACCCCCGAAGGAATGCTAGAGATCCCTCTATGCATTTTATAAGGGAATATAAATTATAGCGCCTAGGCGCTAGAATCCCTTCTCGAGATTAGAATCTAAGAAAAAGCCGATATTATTCTAGTATAAGAACTATAGATTATACTAGAAGAACTAGGGACCGCTAGGCCGATCCTATACCTAAGTTTTACCCCTATCCTCCCGATAACTAAAGAGGGGCAACGCCTACGGACGTATATCTATACTAGACGCAATCTAGAGATAGAGGCTAGCTCGGACCCTCTCGACGACCCCGATATCTAATTACTCTACCTAAGAGACTCCTAGGGCAATAAAATCTAAGTCCTAAATATCTATAACGAAAGGGATAAGAACGGGAACTAGACCGTAGAACGAAGCCTCTACTCGCTTAGCCTAAGTAGAGACGCTATACTAGCCGGAGACTTTAATATCTAATACCTAAGCTAGGATATAAACGGCAACGATACGAGTCCTAAAGCCCTCCGCTTCCTAGACTAGCTAGGGGAATCCGATATGCTCCTTAGAAACTTAATAGGTGTCCTAACGTTCTATAGAACTAATATAAGGATACTAAGTACCCTAGACCTTACCTTTATAAAGGGTAGAATATCCTAGGCCGAGATTACGTAGAATATAATTAATTTCGGCTTAGACTACTCCGCTATACTAATAGGCATACCGGGGAAAGAAAATATACGCTAATATAACCCCGAACCCCGCCTAGTATATTAAACAAAAAACGCGAACTAGAAGGCCTTTTAAAACTTCCTCTAAATAAACGTAAATAGTATACGAATAGGCAACGACCTAGAATAAGCTGCAGAAGAATTCTCTAGCCTTATTTATAGAGCATGCGATAATAAACTTTAAAAGCGCTACCCTAGCTAGAAATCTAAGCCTTAGTAGAAACCTAGACTTAAAACCCTCCGGCGGGAAATGCAATATATATATAATAGGGTTTTTAGGTACGGACGAGAACCTATAACTAAAGAATAAGCGGAGTACTAATACGTAAATCCTATACTACTCTAACTAGCTTATAGCTAACTAGGCGTGCATATCTATATCGCTAAGGCCTAATAGCCCTAGAATTAGGTATATAGCAGTCGCACGTAGCGTAATAACGCGTAGTTCTCGTCTCTCGTCTCTAGGTAGCTAGGCTTAGGAATCCTCGTAAGTACTATAGTTTAGATTAAGTAACGGCCGCGCTCGTAGTTACGCTCTACGTTTAGCTCGCGAACCCTCGTATTAGCTATATCGTCTCTCGTAATAGCTAGTAGGGCGGGTACGCATAGAACGTATATTAATACTAGAACTATAAATAAGAAACGTAGGGTAGATAATTAATTAATAGCTATAGAGGAGAGCCTAAGCTCGCGCTTTTATAGGCACCCGAGCTACTAAGGATATGCGGTTTCCGCCTATTAATCCTCCCTTTCTTTATATCTAAATAGACACTCTAATAAACGACATTTTTATTCTAAAAAGATAGTTTAGTAGAACTAACTTCTATAAAACAATAAACTAAGTACTATTTATTATTTTTAACGCATTAGACGTTTATAACGTTACTATTTTCCTCTACTAAACCGAACTAGCTAGTTTAGTTTACTATATATATATAGCTATGCTAATCTTCTTAAACTCGTCTTTCTCGTTATCTAGGTAGTTAGCGCTATTAAACGGAAAATACTTTAGCTAGCCTAAAAGGGCCTTCTTAATATATAAGGAGAAGCTCTAATTCTTCGCTATGCCCTTTTTAGCCTTAACTAAGCACTTATATAGCTACGCGAATCTCTTCTTCGCCTACGGAACCTAGACTTCTTTATACTACTTCTCGTAGGTAGCGTAGTCTATATATAGAAGTATAAGAGCCTCTTAGCTTACCTCTAGCTCTTCCTAGCTACGGCGTCCTATTAACGCGTCTAAAACTAGCCTAAGGCTATTAAGCTATTGCTCCTAGGGAAGTCTACGCTCCTATAGCTTATTAGGGAAATTAGCGCCTATAAACGTCTTAAATATTAGTAGCATCGTAATATTGCTAATAAGGACCTCTAGGAAGCTTAAGGTATTCTTTCTAACTAGCTCTTAATTACGGTACTTAATAAGCGTTAGGTAGACTATATATCGCGAGGAGACGCTAAGGTTCTCTCTATAGGTAATTGTCTAATATATTAGTACTAAGTCGCTAGGTATAGTCGAGACGTTTTATAGGCGTAGGCTAGCGTCCTATAGGCCTTCCTTTCCTTAGTTAGAGACGTAGACTAGCGTCTACTTAGTGTCTAAGTCCTCGTTCTCGTTATTATTAAGCTTATTAACTATATCGTAGATTAAACCTAGATAGCTAGTGCTACCGACAATATTAAACTTAGCGTATTTAGCCTCGTCTTCTTCCTTATTATCGACTTTAACTTGCAGCTTACGGTTAGGTACCTATATAACTAGTCTACGGCTAGGAAGGGCACTATTAAGAGAAACTATAGTAATTATATAGGCGGTCTCTTATCTATCTTTCTATACCGTTAAAGGGCCTTTAATAAACTTCTCGCCGGTAGCCTAGTTCCCCTTAATAATTAGGATTATTAGGTCGATTCGGCCGGTAGGCTCTCTTTACTAGTACTACGCTATTATTAGGTACGCGATAAATCCGTATATAGTCTTATTATATAGAGAATCTTAGGCGAGTATATTAAGTAACTAGATAGTCGGGTCTTATTATATTAGCTACTAGGTAAGAGAGAAGAATATATTTAGCATCTATCTATAGGTATTATAGTAGCGGCGGAGGTAGTAGCGGTATAGATCGAATTCTTAGTGCATCTAAGAAACTATATCTAGGTCCTTTGCCTACTAATTAAGAAGGCCGCTAAATACGTTAAAGCTATCTTTAAGGAGCTTTCCGTTATAAGCCTTCTATATATCTTAAATAGTCTCGATTTCTAAGTAAGATAGGCGGGTATTAGTAAAGTCTAGCTTAATTCGTATAGGCCTAAGCTTATTATCGTTAGCCTCTAGATTAGGCTCTTAAGCGGCTTCTACGTCGCTAGGATTATTATCGAACTAAACTAGCTAGTTCGCTTCGTTTAAGCTTACTTGCTGCTTTCTCTTAGCCTTCTTAGACTTCTTGCTCTTCTTAGACTTCTTTAGGGCCTAAGCTAGAGATATAGACGCCGAACTCTCGGCATCTTTAATCTCTAGCTATAGGCGAGTCTTCTTCTTAGAGCTGCCGTCTTCTTTATTATTAGTATTAGCTTTACGCTTAGCCTTTTCCTAGGCCTTCTTATTAGCCGCTATCTTTGCTATAGCCTTCTCTATATTACGTAGCTAGCTCTTACTAGCCTATCGGTCTATCGCGTCTATCTCCTATATCTATAGGTCTTTCCTTAAGTTATTAGGCACGTTATTAATTAATCCCTTCGCTAGTAGGTATAGTCTACGGGAGATATCCTATAAGTCGTAGAGGTAATTAGACGCCGTTATTATCGATTCTTTTACTAGAAGGCTAACTACCTTAGCTATTTCTACTATATAGGTGCGGTAGAAGAGAGGACTAATATCTAGGGACTTATACTTATTAATAAGGATTATATCTAGCTTTCCGTATATACTATCCTTATAGCGTTCTTCGAGATAGTTAGCGTATAGAATAGTAATATAAATACGGACTTCCCCGAGATCTAAATAAGGCTTCTTAATCGCCTCGTTAATTAGATCGTCTAATAGGTCCTTATTATAGCTATACGTCTCGTAGCGTATTACTTATTCTTTAACCCTACTAGCTAGTTTATATAGACGGACTAAAACAATTATTTCTAGCTCTAGAGCTACGGATCGAGAGCGGGTTACTACGGCCTAGCTCTAGCTAGCTTCTTCTTACTAGTAGCTTAGCGCTTTAAGCTCGTAGTCCTCGTAGTAGAGGTCTCTAATCTTATAGTATAGATACGCGAACGTATTAGAGCGTAGTTAGTCTTTATTAGCGAGGTTTATCTTCTTACGGACCTATCGCTTAGCTACTTCGCGGAAGCTCTTAAACTTATCGGAAGCTAGATTAAGATAGCTAAGGAAGTCGTAGCTAGACTCGGACGGCTTACTAAGTAGCCTACTTACGGCTAAGCCTCTAGCTTTATTATTAGCGTCGAATACTCTAGAGAGCTTATTCTTAGAGATAATAAAGTAGGCGTCTATAACGGTAAAGCCGTTCTTATTAATAATCTAGAGGTTCTTATAACTAAATAGGTCTAACTAGAATATAGCCTCTATACTCTTAACGAAGCTAGCCTTCTAAAACTTGCTAGAGATATAGCTAGATATAGGCCGGAATAGATTATCTTTCTTTCTATTACGAAGGGCCTAGTATAGTATCTATTTAGACTAAGTTAGGCCTAGTAGTTAGAGATTCTTAGTAGGAACGTTCTTAAATAGTATAAAGCGGCGGAGATACTAGCTAGCCTTCTTATAGATCTTAAACGTAGAGTTAAGGAAGTTAAAGTAGGGGAACTCTCTTTCTAAGCCGAAAGAGTTCTATAGTATATCGAGGAGACCTTTACGCTTTTTAGCAAACTGCTTACCTCTCTTATAGATGTCTATTACGCCCTTTAGTTCTTCTAGTACTCCTTCTTAGGCGCGAGAGGAGGTACGCTAGCCGAGTTCCTAAATAAACTAGAAGATAATAAAAGCGCGACGGTTATTGTCTCCCTAAATAGCGCTATAAACGGAGCGTAGAATAGTCTACTTCTTCTCTTCTATTCTTGCGTTAGTAATAGCTTCTAGCATCTATGCCTAAGTATACTATCCGCCTAGCTTAGAGATATTAAGTATAAAGTTGCGGAAATTAGCTAGCTTAGAGTTAGCGGCATAGGCGAGCGAGTCGGGGTTAGAATAGCGGACTACCGCCTTAGGCTTAAAGGTAGGCGCTTTAGCGGTCGCGTTAGTTATAGCGATATCTCGGTCGGCTATTATGCTAGTAAGGTAGAGGGAGAGAAAAACAGACTATATAGAAGGGAGTATACTATATACGAGCGGAGGGAGCTAGTTAGAGGTAGGCGTTTCTATAAGCGAGTTTTCGAGAGCGCGTAAAGCGGAAAATGCGTAAGTCTTATTAAATAGGTAGGTTTATACTAGTAGCAGTAAGAATAGTTAGTACGTATATAGAAGAGGTTATTATATAGAGTTTTCGCGGTTTATTTGCTTAAAAACTCTATATAACTATTATTACCGCTGCCGCCTATACTTAGTAGAACTAGAGTAGTTACTATAGTAACCTTTAAGGGTTATTATACTTAAGGTAAATAAATATTAAGGTTAATAAGACTAAGAAGAGACTAGAAGTGCCGAAAAGGAGAGGAGCTTTATACTTAAACCCGCTACCTAGACGTAAGGGTATTCGTAGCTATATATTAGAGGATTCTTAGCGTTATTCGAAGTAAACTAGCTAGTTCGCTTTATTTTCACTGCTAGAAACGAGAAAGCATATGCGTTTTCGCAATTACTTTTAGGCAGCTATTAGCTAAAATTAAGTAAGAGTCGCCTAATCTTATCTCTCGTTACTCCTAGGAGCCTAGGCTAGTTAGGAACTAATATTCTCCTAACGGTAAATCCTCTTATTTATAGTAATAGTCCTTTTGTCTAGCTTCCTAAGGTCTATTCTACTTCCGCTACTAATTCTCCCTTTCTTATAGTACTAGCTATATAAGAGTAATAAGTAATACGTTTCTCCCTATTTCTTATACCGATACGGACGTAATAGAAGCAATTTTTTAAAAGAAATTTAGGGGCCTACTAGGATTCCTCTAGTATTAGAATATCTAGCTAGCGGATATACTTCTCTCTCTCTTCTTAAGTTATTCCTAATAGCTTACTAATCCGGACCTAAGAGTATAGGTAGCTACGCGGCCGTAGCTTAGAAGGTAGAGGACCCGGCTATTCCGGATTAAAGTTATCCTCCTAAGGAACTATAGCTTTTAGATCCCTCTAGTACGGCACTAGCTTTAAGTTAAACCTAGGGAACGTATAGTAAAGGACCTCCCTACTAAGCTTCTTAATCTTATACGCCTTTCCCTTATAAATAATAGTATATATAAGAAACGGACCGCGCTATTAGTACTGCAGCTTATTCGAGAAGCTCGTTTTTAGTTCTAATTAGTAAACGACTACTATCTATCTAGGACGAAGCTCCTACTAATTAGCGTTCTTCTAGTTATTAAAATATTTAATATTATACTTCTATAGCTAGTCCTACTAAGTATAAGCTTTCTTAAGCATCGTATATATCCGTTCTATAGCTATAGCTCGCATTACTAATAACGAAGGACGGTTACGGACTATTCCCTACTTAGCTACTTAGTAAGTACGGAATTTAAGCTCTACTAGCAATATAGCATTCCTACCTATTATTATCTCCGCTAGAGTTAGTCCTATTATTTAATTTATAGTAGTACGTTCCGCCTAAAGGACCGAGGGAATATACTTAGTAATAGCGCTTACTCTACTGCCTATTAGCTTAGAGAGAGCCGCTAGAATTAGACGGTATCTCTATTTAACGATTCTATTAGCCTACGGATAGTAAAGGGAGATTGCGACCTACTTAATTCCGTAGCTTATAAGTAGCGCTTCTTAAATATTCTCTCCGCCCCCGTCTATATAGATCTTAGCTATAGCTTCCTAGCGGCAGATTAGGTCCTTATAAATAAACTTCGTAACGTATCTAGCGTTAACCTTGCGATTGTCCGTTATCTATATTAACCGGGCCTCTAGCTAACGAAAAACGGCCTCTCTTATAATAATAAGATAGAGCCTAGTACTAATAAATACTACGTCTAGGTACTATCGCTCCCTAAGATACTATTTCTCGGAAGCGTAGAGTAGGCTAGGACGCTAGTAACTATTTCGGAGTGCATATTGCTAGTAACTCTTATAGAAACAAACTACTATAGTATATATACCGTCCTACTACTATCGTTTAGTAACTATCTTATATATTCGTTCTAGTCCCGGGTGTTTCTAGTAATCGTAATAGGTAGTAATAATCCTTTCGCGATAGTTATTATTATCTATAACTCTCTAAGGGATACTACCGACACGATTCTATCTTATAAGCTAACTCTCCTTACTTATATAGAACTTAAGCGCACGCTTTCGTAGAGACCTATATTTAGTTAGAGATAGGCCTAGCGAATAGCGTAGGTAAGTTAGAAAGAATGCGATATTCCTTAAGTCCTAAGAGTAGGTACCGTTTAGCACTTTCTCCTCCGATTCCGCTCGAGTAGGAAATACTTAGGCAATAAGGTCGTAGGCGAAGTAGGCGAAAAACTAGTTATTAATTATCTTATCGATATCGCCCTCCTCTACTAGTTCCTAGGTATTCCGCTCTATCGAAGGCTTGCGAGATAGTCTATCGGTAGCCGTATACTTCTTCCTAGGTATATATACTATATTAAAGTTAAATAACCTAATCTATACTAGCTATCTTATAACGGCTACGTTCGGGAGGTCCGTAGTAGCCTTATTAAGTTAATATACTAGCGTATTAGCGTCTACCTCTAGCTAGAAGAAGATACTAAATAACTACGAATAACACTTCTTTAGTACTTTAAGAATACCGAGATACTTGCGCTTCCTAGCGTCGTAGTATTACTTAGAAGTAGAGAATAGTCCTAACTTAAATCGAGAAGGGTATCGGATCCTATTATCTTTCCGGTCGTATTAAGATATATAGCATTTCTACGAGTAAAGGCTAGAATCTATACCTACTATAATTAGCCCTCCTTCTAGTTTATAGTCTAGTACTACTAGCGCTAGCGTAGAGATAAGGAGTCCCGTAATCGCATCCTTAGACTGCTAATATTCTTTCGTTTATACGAACTTAATATCCTTCTTTAGAAGAGAGAAGAGTAGCCTTAGCAACTAGGCGAAGTCCTTAAGCTAGATCTTATAGTATACGAACATTCTTATAAGAATATAGACTTCTCTCTAGTCCGTAGGAGTTAGCTATTTAACGAGCTTAACTACTCGTTCTATATCTAGGTATCTGCTATATTTATTAGTAACGTAACCTACTATCTTAATCTATTTATAGTATAATTATAGCTTATCTCTATAAACCGTTAGTCCTACTCTTTCTAGGTTAGAAAGCACCTTATCTAAGTTCTTAATATATTCTACTATAAATCGGCGGAGCCTAGGTTTAACCTCCTTATTGCTATACTTTGTTTTTAGTCCGCAAATAGCTATATTATCGAGGAAAGGTTTAGTAGCGTAAGGTATTTAAGTAGCAAGGATAAGTATAATAATTCGGATAAATTAAGCAAAAGAGTTTATAGCTTCCTATAGTAGTATTGTCTAGCGTAGTAGGCTAAGAGGAGTATTAAAACCTATAAGGTCCCGACTTCTTACGTCTAGTAGAATCTAATCGTAGCTAGAGAAGATATTAACTAAGAACGAGATTATATAACCCGCAAAAGCTTTAGAAAACTTATCTATATTAGAAGGGAGGTTAGCATTGCGAATAGTTATAGTATTAAACTTCTATATAGCATTAATTAGGCAATACTTCTTTAGTTCTTCTAGGTTAGTCTTCTTCTTTACGAGAAAGTACGGATTCTAATAGGTACTATAGTACGGCTTAAGAGAGCCTACGTCTATATGCTTACGAAGCATTTTTACGACTTCCCTCTTAAGAGAGCTCTATAGTCGGAAACTAGGATGCTGCTATAGTTTATATAGAATCGTACGGATAACCTAAGGAGAAGTAATAGTAGGCTTAATATAGCCGAGATACTCGAAATCCTAAGTAAGTGCAGCTTCCTAATTATATAGCATCTTAGTTAGAAGATATAGCTCCCGATCTAATAACGAAATAGTAGGCTTAATTTAAGTAAGCCGTTCTAGCGTAAGCCTTAAACCTTTTAGAATGCTAGAAAACTTTTTAATTAAGTATTTCCCGTTAAAGGAGCCCGTTCCGGGTAGTATAGCTTCCTCTATAGTAAGTGCTTTCTTTCTCTAATATAGATCCCTACTAGGATTCGATTTATTCGTTATAGACACGTCCGCGTTAACGGATCTAACCTTATCTATAACTCGTTTATATATTATAAACGCTCTAATTTCCGGAGAGAATTTAGCTTACGTATCTAGGTCTAAGAGTACGTTTAGTAGTAGTTTACTACGGCAAACTCTATAATTCCGGCAGATTTCCTTATAAATAACGTTAGTAACTATAGCTCGTTCGTAGTCGCCCTTAGATTCGTATCTATCTTTAGAGTCGTAAGAATACTTATCTAGAAGGAGAACCTTAAGTCCTAAGTTCTATAGGGAAAAGAGGTTTCTAAAGTAGTTAGGAAAGAGTAGGTTACTAGGAGGATCCTCCTAGGAATAGAGCTCTATACTTTCTAAACGCTGCCTAACTAGTTCTAGGAAGAGTAAGAATATAAGATTATTATATACGTTATATAATAATCGAACTAAAGTAGCTAGTTTACTCGGCAAGTTTCGCTAGTCCGTACGTAGATTAGTTAAGACTTTACTTAGCGCCCTTTCTATAATATTAGCATCCCTAATCGTTTCTAATTAGTTCCTTCTTAGTACCTAAAGCTGCCTATTTAGCTTCTTACTCCGTTCTACGGCTGTCCCGAAGCTCTCTCTACTAGCATTTATAAGTGCTCTAAAGCTTCTAAGACTACCTCTACTAGCGCCCGAAGCTATCCTAGTAGTCCTAGAACTAGCCTTAAAGGCTCCTAGAAGTAGCCTAGAGCTCTTACTAGCAAGATCTAGCTACCTAAATAGATACTCCCTTAGCTCTATAAGGCGCTTCTTAAGCTTATTCCGTCTTTATTTGCTTCGACGCTTTATAGGAGCTTTAATATAAGAGAACCCTATACTATAAGAGTAGTCTTTAGCCTTAGAGTATACTAATTTATATAGTATAGTAGATAAAAGCTATTCCTAGAGATCCGGGTTCTGCGTAAACTTATACTAGAGGCCCTAATAAAGAGTATTATCGGACTTCTAGCTAGGACGAATTAGCGGAAATAACGGAGGGACGTTATAAACTTGCTTCCTAATAAATTCTCTTATCTCGTTATAAGCTCCTAATTCTTTAGGATCCGTATATAATTCTACGAGAAACTTATACTAGTCTATATAGTTAAAGACTAGTCCTTCGAATTTAGGATCTCTAAAGTAGGAACGGTACTAGTAACTAAGGTAGTTATACTCGCCTTTATTCCTAAAGAAGATAGTTTTGCTACGAGAATGCTCGTAGATAGGCTTATTAAACCGGTCCTTCTCTTCTTTAGTAAGCTTTCCTACTAGTTTCTTAAGTATCCTATAATCTAGCGCTATATTCGCTCTAGGCACTAGTTTAGCTATTCTCTTAAGGATACCCTTTAGCTCGGTTTAGCGCGCTTTAGCCCTATCTATATCTATACTTAAGATTAAGCTAAAGCGGACCTTAGTACCTAATCTTTTCCCGACCTATAAAGAATATCGTCGACCGTTCTATACCTATTATTGCCTACTATGCCGGTAAAATAAACTAGGTTTCTACGGTCGTTAGCAATCGTACCTTCCTAGAAGCTATTATTATAGTTCCTAGAGAAAAGGCAAGTTCTACGGGCCTACGGCCTCTTTAGAAGAGTTAGCGTTTTAGGATCGCTAGCAATAAAGAAGGTTATAAAGACGACAACTCTATGCACCTCTACGTAGACGTTATAATATATTCTAATAAAGGTAACCTTGCCTAAGATACTATATATAGTAGCCGTAATATTAGTCGAAATAGAAAGCCTTAAGCTACGAGCCCTCTTATAACTTATAATTATGCTCTCCGCTCCCTTATTAATTAGGATATCGTATACTTATCGAGCCTCTCCGAGAGTCGTATAGATATAGATACTTAGAACAAGTAGGTAGTCCTTATAGAAGTCTAGGAGAATACTATCTAGGTCCGTATATAGCTTAGAAGTAGGAATATACGGCAACGCCTCTACGCTAGAGGCTAGCCGAACCGAGAGATCTACTGCTATTATAATAGTAATCCCTAGTATATCTTAATAAACAATCTCCCTATCCGCTTCCTCCTAATTAAGAGAAATAGATAAGGACTATATTTCGGTATTATTCTACTCTTTTATATCGAACTAGACCTTATTATTACTTAGCTCCTTCTAGTTATCGACTAAGGATACCTACTCTCCCTCGGGCTACTTAGAAGAGTCGAAAGAATCTATTAGGAAAGTATTAATCTCTAGCTCTTCGTACCGATAAAGGCCTACGTTGCCCTTATTATTATCCTCGCTCTCCTCCTTTCTAGACGCTTTACTATCCTTATTAGAATAGCTAACGGAATTATACTACTATATCCTATTATAGATCTAAGCGAAGTTAACTATAGAGGTAGCCGTACTATCTAGTCTCTATTTTAACGTATAATAGCGCTCGAGTGCAGCGCTATAGGACAGATCTATAGGCTTCCTCCTATATAGGAACCGACTAAGAGCTTGCTACCCGAATAGCTATAGTTCTCTAAGCTCTATAACTAGAGGTGCTCTAAGGAGCCTATTAGACTAGAACGCTTCCTATTTGTCTATAGGAATAGCCTTTTTAAGTAGGTTATCTAATCTCTACGTTTTTAGCTTAGCTCTTTACGCTCCTTTCGCTTTGCCTCTAGGAGGGACTATAGGACTAAATTAGGCATTCTATATCTCTGCATTCTAGGAATTCGAAACTGCTAGAGTCTAGGATCTTCTCTATATTTAAGACAAAGCCGCCCCTTAAGACGAGCTACGTTTACCTCTATAATAATGCTCTATTATCTCTAGTAGTGCCTACTCTCTACGAGAGTTGCTCGTTCCCGTTTTAGTAGCTTGCTTCTACTTCTCTATATTTGCCTTTATAGCTTTTATTAGAGACGTAGTCGGCCGAGAGGGATTCTAAATAGTTTTCTAAGAGGACCGTATAGCCGTATAGGTAGCGTTATAATCCTCTTTATCCTCTTCTTCTCCTAGAATAAAGAGAGATCCTATAGGCTTATATTCCTCTATATACTCTATTGTCCTAAACTTAGCTATACTAGCGTTAATCGAGACGAGACGTTTACGCTAGTTAGATTCCTACGAGGCTCGTAGAGTATTAAAGCTAATATATTTGCTAACGTTAATCGGACCGATAGCTTATTTAAGAGCTAGGAGAATAACCTTTAATCGAGGAGACTTCTTATCCTAGCTATACCTAAGAGGTCTTATTTCTCCGCTAGCTTAGCTAGAATATATTTAGCAAGTCTTATCTTTATAGAGAAAGTCTTAATCTAGAAGCTAATTAAAGTAGGGATAGTCTCCGCTACGGTAGCCTTCTAAACTATACTTCTAGTAAGCTATATCTATTTTAATTTCTAAGGCAGCATAGGCTATAATTATAGCTTAGATCTCTAGTACTTCCTTATCCTTTTAGCTACTACGTAGGGGTCTATACGCAGGTTCCTAATTCTTTAAAAGAGCAAGGGTAAGGGCAGCTAACTATTTAGTTAGCTTCTTAATGTTAGGGCTTACTTTAGATATAGCGCTTATCGCTATAAAGACCGGATTTAGGCAAGGGGTAGTATTCCTTATCGCTTTAACTAGCTTTCCTACTAGAATAGAACGATTATCCTTATATAAGGCTTTATCGGTTTTATCCTTTTATAACTTAGCTTTTATAGCTAAAATTACTCTTATAAAGTTATAAAACATATAGGGGCGATTTATATCTAGGTTCGCTTTATTCTAAATCTTCTTCTATATAGGCTTAAATAGAGGCTTTAAAAACATCTAGGTACGGCTAAAGTTATCTAGATCTTCTAAAGGAATTATAGTAGAAGAGATCTCGAAATTCCGAATATACTCGGAAATCTCCTTTAGCTTATTAAGCTTCTATAGGGATAGCTAGGAAAGGTACGACCGATCTCCGAGTATATGCTAGCTATTAAACTCGCGATACTCTTTAAGAAGGCTGCTTTTAAATAGTCTATAGTTACGACTTTCGTACCCTTCGAGCTTCTTAACTATAGGACGCTAATATTAATAAACGTAGCTAACTAGCTTCTCGACTTTAGTAGATTTATCGTTCTAGTCGCCTTTATAAGATCGGTATAGGTCTTTAAAACGCTTAACGAACTTAGTAACGTCTAACCCTTCGAAGTATCCTATCTTCTTAGAACTAGGCAAAGGTATAGGAGCTCGGCTTATAGAAATTAAGACTTAAAACTACTCGACGCTTAAGCTAATAGTAATGCGTAAATCCTATACTACTCTAACTAGCTTATAGCTAGCTAGGCGTGCATATCTATATCGCTAAGGCCTAATAGCCCTAGAATTAGGTATATAGCGGTCGCACGCAGCGTAATAACGCGTAGTCCTCGCCTCTCGTCTTAGGTAGCTAGGCTTAGGAATCCTCGTAAGCACTATAGTTTAGATCGAGTAACGGCTACGCTCGTAGTTACGCTTCTACGTTTAGCTTACGAACCCTCGTATTAGCTATATCGTCTCTCGTAATAGCTAGTAGGGCGGGTACGCATAGGACGTATAATAATACTAGAACTATAAATAAGAAACGTAGGGTAGATAATTAATTAATTATATAGAGGAGAGCCTAAGCTCGCGCTTTTATAGGCAACCGAGCTACTAAGAATATGCGGTTTCCGCTTATTAATCCTCCCTTTCTTTATATCCGAATAGATACTTTAATAAACGATATTTTTATTCTAAAAAGATAGTTTAGTAGAACTAGCTTCTATAAAACAATAATAAACTAAGTACTATTTATTCTTTTTAACGTATTAGACGTTTATAACGTTACTATCTTCCTTTGCCGAACCGAACTAGCTAGTTTAGTTTACTATATATATATAGCTATGCTAATCTTTTTAAACTTGTCTTCCTTATCGTCTAGGTAGTTAGCGCTATCGAACGGGAAGTACTTTAACTAGCTCTTAAGGGCCTTCTTAATATATAGAAAGAAGCTCTGCTTTTTCGCTATAGCCTTTTTAGCCTTAATTAAGCAGTTAAATAGCTGCGCAAATCTCTTTTTCGCCTATAGAATCTAGGTCTGCTCGTGCTACTTCTTATATATATTACGGTCTATATATAGAAGCGTAAGGGCTTCTTAGCTAACTTCTAGCTCCTCCTAGCTTCGGCGGCCTATTAGCGCATCTAAGACTAGCCTAAGGCTAGTAAGCTATTGCTTCTAGGGGAGTCTACGTTCCTATAGTTTATTAGGGAAATCGGCGCCTATAAACGTCTTAGGCATTAGTAGTATAGTAATGTTGCTAATAAGGACATCCGGGAAGATTAGAGTAGTCTCTCTAACTAGTTCTTAGTTACGATACTTAATAAGCGTTAGGTAGACTATACGGCGTAATAAGATACTAGAGTTCTCTCCGTAGGCAATCGTCTAATATATAAGCACTAAATCTCCTAGAATAACCGAAATATTCTATAGTCGTAGGCTAGAATCCTATAGTCCGTCCTTTTCTCTATCCGGAACGTATACTAGTATCTACTCTATATTAGAGTCCTTATCTTTATTCTCTTTAAGCTTATTAACTATTTCGTAGATTAATTCTAGGTAGCTAGTGCTACTAACGACTTTAAACTTAGCGTATATAGCCTCGTCTTCTTCTTCGTCGTCTTTATTATTATTAGCAGTCTAGGTCTATAGCTTGCGGTTAGGTACCTATATAACCGGTTCGCAGCTAGAGTAGATACTATTAAGAGAAACTATAGTAATCGTATAGGCGGTTTCTCGTCTATCTTTCTATGCTACTAGGGGGCCTTTAATAAACTTCTCGCTAGTAGCCTAGTTCCCCTTAATAATTAGGATCGTTAGGTCGATCCGGCCGGTAGGTTCTCTTTACTAGTACTAGGCCGTTATTAGGTACGCGATAAATCTATATATAGCCTTATCGCGTAGAGAATCCTAGGCTAGTATATTAAGCAGCTAGATCGTTAGGTCTTATTATATAAGCTACTAGGTAAGAGAGAAGAATATATTTAGTATTTATCTATATATATTACGGCGGCGGCGGAGGTAGTAGCGGTATAGGTCGAATTCTTAGTATATCTAAGAAACTATATCCGGGTCCTTTGCCTACTAATTAAGAAGGCCGCTAAATATATTATAGCTATCCTTAAGCAGTCTTCTATTCTAAGTCTTCTATACGTCTTAAATAGTCTTAAACTCTAGTTAAGATAGGCGGGTATAGGTGAAATCTAGCTAAATTCGTATAGGGCTAAGGCTATTATCGTCGGTTCCCGGAGTAGGTTCTTAGGTAGGCTCTTAAGTAGCCTCTACGCTATCGTATTCGTCGCCGAACTAAACTAGCTAGTTCGCTTCCTCTATACCTGCTCTAGCCTTTCCCTTAGCCTTTTTAGACTTCTTATTCCTTATAGGTTTCTTTAAATAGCGAGCTAGAGATATAGGCGCGGGATCCTCGATATCTCCGGTCTCTTACTATAGACGGGTCTTCTTCTTAGGACTACTATCCTGCTCTTTATTCGTATTAGCTTTACGCTTAGCCTTTTCTTAAGTCTTCTTCTCCTCTACTGCTTTCGTAGCGGCCTTATCTATATTACTTAGCTAATTCTTACTAATCTAGCGGTCTAGTATATCTACGTTCTATATCTACGGATCTTTCCTTAAGTTCTTAGCTACGTCGTTAATCGATCCCTTTGCTAATAGGCATAGTCTACGTAAAATTTCCTATAAATTGTATAGGCGCTTAGACGCCGTTATTATCGACTCGCCTACTTATAGGCTAACTACTTTAGCTATTTCTACTATATAGGTGCGGTAGAAAGGAGGGCTAATTTCTAGGAATTCGTATTTATTAAGGGGAATTACGTCCGGCTTTCCGTATATATTAGCCTTATATTAATCTTCGAAATAGCTAGTATATAGAATAGCGATACGGACGCGGGCTTCCCTAAGGTCTATATAAGGCTTCTTAATCGCCTTATTAATTAGATCGTCTAGGGGGTCGTTATAATAGCTATACGTCTTATAACGTATTACTTATTCTTTTAATCTACTAGCTAGCTCGCGTAGTCGGATAGAAATAACTATTTCTAGCTCTAGAGCTACGGATCGAGAGCGGGTTACCGCAGCCTAGCTCTAGCCGGCTTCTTCTTACTAGCAGCTTAGCGCTTTAAGCTCGCGGTCCTCGTAGTATAGGTCTCTAATCTTATAGTATAGATGCGCGAACGCATTAGGGCGTAGTTAGTCTTTATTAGCGAGGTTTATTTTCTTATAGACCTAGCGCTCGGCTACTCCGCGGAAGCCTTTAAACTTATTAGAGGCTAGATTAAGGTAGCTAAGGAAGTCGTAGCTAGATTCGGACGGCTTACTAAGTAGCCTGCTTGCGGCCGAGCCTCTAGCTTTATTATTAGCGTCGGATACTCTAAAGAGCTTATTCTTAGGGATAATAAAGTAGGCGTCTATAATAGCGAAGCCGTTCTTATCGATAATCTTAAGGTTCTTACGGCTAAATAGGTTTAACTAAAATATAGCCTTTATACTCTTAACGAAGCTAGCCTTCTAAAACTTGCTAGAGATATAGCTAGATACGGGCCGGAATAGATTGTCCTTCTTTCTATTACGGAGGGCCTAGTATAGCATCTATTTAGACTAGATTAGGCCTAGTAGTCGGAGATTCTCGGCGGGGACGTTCTTAAATAGTATAAAGCAGGGGAGGTGCTAGCTAGTCTTCTTATAGATCTTAAAGGTAGAATTAAGGAAGTTAAAATAGGGGAACTCCCTACCCGAGCTAAAAGAGTTCTATAATATATCGAGGAGGCCTTTACGCTTCTTAGCGAACTGCTTGCCTCTCTTATAGATGTCTATTATGCCTTTTAGTCCTTCTAGTACTCCTTCTTAAGTACGAGAGAAGGTACGCTAGCCGAGTTCTTAAATAAACTAGAAGATAATAAAAGCGCGGCAGTCGTCGTCCTTCTAAATAGCGCTATAAATAGAGCGTAGAATTGTCTGCTTCTCTTCTTCTATAGCTGCGTTAGTAACCGCATCTAGTATCTATACGCAAGTAAGCTATCTGCCTAGCTTAGAAATATTAAGCGTAAAGTTATAGAAATTAGCTAACTTAGAGTTAGCAGTATAGGCGAGCGAGTTAGGGTTAGAGTAGCGGACTACCGCCTTAGGCTTAGAGATAGGCGCTTTAGTAGCCGCGTTAGTTATAGCGATATCCCGGTCGGCTATTATACTAGTAAGGTAGAGGGAGAGAAAATAGACTATATAGGAGGGAGTATGCTATATATAAGCAGAGAGAATCGGTTAGGAGTAGGCGTTTCTATAAGCGAGTTCTTAAGCAAGAGCCTAAGTAAGTACGTAAAGTAGAGAATATATAAGTCTTCTA
This sequence comes from Cercospora zeae-maydis, assembly GCA_023512815.1. Lineage (NCBI taxonomy): Eukaryota > Fungi > Ascomycota > Dothideomycetes > Mycosphaerellales > Mycosphaerellaceae > Cercospora > Cercospora zeae-maydis. The sequence continues at coordinate 3,311,364 of JAKLWY010000001.1, read as the reverse complement.
AATAGGTAGGTTTATACTAGTAGCAGTAAGAATAATTAGTATGCGTATAGAAGAGGTTATTATATAGAGTTTTTCGCAGTTTATTTGCTTAAAAACTCTATATAACTATCGTTACTGCTGCTGCCTATACTTAGCGGAACTAGAGTAGTTACTATAGCAACCTTTAAGGGTCGTTATGCTTAAGGTAAATAAATATTAAGGTTAATAAGACTAAGAAGAGACTAGAAGTGCCGAAAAGAAGAGGAGTTTTATACTTAAACCTACTACCTAGATATAAGGGTATTCGTAGCTATACGTTAGAGGATCCTTAGCGCTATTCGAAGTAAACTAGCTAGTTCGCTTTATTTTTACTACTAGAAATAAGGAAGCATATGCGTGCTTGCGATTACTTTTAGGCAGCTATTAGCTAAAATTAAGTAAGAGTCGCCTAATCTTATCCCTCGTTGCTTCTAGGAGCCTAGGCTAGTTAGGAACTAGTATTCTCCTAACGGTAGATTCTCTTATTTATAGTAATAGTCCTTTTATTAAGCTTCCTAAGGTCTGTTTTGCTTCCGCTACTAATCCTCCCTTTCTTATAGTACTAGCTATATAAGAGTAATAAGTAATACGTTTCTCCCTATTTCTTATACTAATACGAACGTAATAGAAGCAATTTTTTAAAAGAAATTTAGGGGCCTACTAGGATTCCTTTAGTATTAGAATGTCTAGCTAGCGGATATACTCCTTCCTCTCTTCTTAAGTTATTTCTAATAGCTTACTAATCTAAACCTAAGGGTGTAGATAACTACGCGGCCGTAGCTTAGAAGGTAGAGGACCTAGCTATCTCGGATTAAAGTTATCTTCTTAAGGAACTATAGCCTCCGGATCCCTTTAGTACGGCACTAGCTTTAAGTTAAACCTAGGGAACGTATAGTAAAGGACCTCCCTGCTAAGCTCCTTAATCTTATACGCCTTTCCGTTACGAATAATAGTATATATAAGAAACGGACCGCGCTATTAGTACCGCAGCTTATTCGAGAAGCTCGTTTTTAGCTCTAATCGGTAAACAACTACTATCTATCTAGGACGAAGCTCCTACTAATTAGCATTCTTATAGTTATTAAAATACTTAATATTATGCTTCCGTAGCTAGTTCTATTAGGTACGAGCTTCCTTAAGCGTCGTATACATCTATTTTATAGCTATAGCTTATATTGCTAATAAGGAAGGACGGTTACGAACTATTCCCTACTTAGCTACTCGGTAAGTACGGAATTTAAGTTCTACTAGCAATATAGCGTCCCTGCCTATTATAATCTCCGCTAAAGTTAGCCCGGTTATCTAGTTTATTATAGTACGTTCCGCCTAAAGGACCGAGGGAATATACTTAGCTATAGCGCTTACTCCTCCGCCTATAAGCTTAGAGAGAGCCGCTAGAATTAGATAGTATCCCTATTTAATAATTCCGTTAGCTTATAGATAGTAGGGGGAGATTATAACCTACTTAATTCCGTAGCTTATAAGTAGCGCTTCTTAAATATTCTCTCCGCCCCTATCTATATAGATCTTAGCTATAGCCTCCTAGCGGCAAATTAAGTCCTTATAGATAAACTTCGTAACGTATCTAGCGTTAACCTTATAATTGTCCGTTATCTATATTAATTAGGCCTCTAGCTATCGAGAAATAGCCTCTCTCGCAATAACGAGGTAAAGTCCGGTACTAATAAATACCGCGTCTAGGTACTATCGCTCTCTAAGATATTACTTCTTAGAAGCGTAGAGTAGGCTAGGACGCTAGTAACTATTTCGGAGTATATATTACTAGCAACCCTTATAGAAACGAACTACTGCGGTATAAACGCTATCTTACTACTATTACTTAGTAACTATCTTATACGTTCGTTTTAGCTTCGGGTGTCTATAGTAGTCGTAGCAGGTAGTAATAATCTTTTTATAATAGTTATTATCGTCGATAACTCTCTAAGGAATACTACCGACACGATCCTATCTTATAAGCTAACCCTCCTTACTTATATAGAACTTAAGCGTACGCTTTCGTAGAGACCTATATTCTATTAGAGATAGGCCTAGCGGATAGCGTAGGTAAGTAAGGAAGAATACGATATTTCTCGAGTCCTAAGAGTAGGTACCGTTTAGCACTTCCTCCTCTAATTCCGCTCGAGTAGGGAATACTTAGGCGATAAGGTCGTAGGCGGAGTAGGCGAAAAACTAGTTATTAATTATCTTATCGATATCGCCCTTCTCTACTAGTTCTCGGGTATCCCGTTCTATCGGAGGCTTGCGAGATAGTCTATTAGTAGCAGTATACTTCTTCCTAGGTATATATACTATATTAAAGTTAAATAACCTAATCTATACTAGCTATCTTATAACGGCTACGTTCGGGAGGTCCGTAGTAGCCTTATTAAGTTAATATACTAGCGTATTAGCGTCTACCTCTAGCTAGAAGAAGATACTAAATAACTACGAATAACACTTCTTTAGTACTTTAAGAATACCGAGACACTTGCGCTTCCTAGCGTTATAGCGTTACTTAAAAGCGGAGAATAGTCCTAACTTAAATCGGGAAGGGTATCGGATCCTGCTATCTTTCCGGTTATATTAAGATATATAGTATCCCTACGAGTAAAGGCTAGAGTTAACACCTACTATAATTAGCCCTCCCTCTAGTTTATAGTTTAGCGCTACTAGCGCTAGCGTAGAGATAAGGAGTTCTATAATCGCATTCTTAGATCGCTAGTATTCTTTTATCTAAGCAAACTTAACGTCCTTTTTTAGGAGAGAAAAGAGTAGCCTTAGTAACTAGGCGAAGTCCTTAAGCTAGATCTTATAGTATACGAACATTTCTATAAGAATGCGGACTTCTCTCTAATCCGTAGGAGTAGGCTATTTAACGAGCTTAGCTACTCGTTCCGCATCTAGGTGTCTACTATATTTATTAGTAACGTAACCTACTATCTTAATCTATTTATAGCATAGCTGCAGCTTTTTCCTATAGACCGTTAGTCCTGCTCTTTCTAGGTTAGTAAGTACCTCGTCTAAGTTCTTAATATATTCTACTATAAATCGGCGGAGTCTATACTTAACCTCCTCGTTACTATACTTTATTTTTAGACCGCAAATAGCTATATCGTCTAGGAAAGGCTTAGTAGCGTAAGGTATTTAAGCAGCAAGGATAAGTATAATAATTCGGACAAATTAAGCAATAGAGTTCGTAGCTCTCTATAGTAGCGTCGTCTAGCGTAGTAGGCCGAGAGGAGTATTAAAACCTATAAGGTCCCGACTTCTTACGTCTAGCGGAATCTAGTCGTAGCTAGAGAAGATATTAACTAAGAACGAGATTATATAACCTATAAAGGCTTTAGAAAACTTATCCGTATTAGAAGGAAGATTAGTATCGCAAATAATTATAGTATTAAACTTCTATATAGCATTAATTAGGCGATACTTCTTTAGTTCTCCTAGGTTAGTCTTTTTCTTTATAAGAAAGTACGGATTCCGGTAAGTACTATAGTATAGTTTAAGAGCGCCTGCGTCTATATGCTTACGGAGTATTTTTACGACTTTCCCCTCGAGAGAGCTTTAGAGTCGGAAACTAGGATGCTACTATAGCTTATATAGGATCGTATAGATAACCTAAGGAGAAGCAATAGTAGGCTTAATATAACTAAGATACTTAAAATTCTAAGTAAGTGTAGCTTTCTAATTATATAGTATCTTAGTTAGAAGATATAGCTCCCGATCTATTAGTAAAATAGTAGGCTTAATTTAAGCGAGCTATTCTAGTATAAGCCTTAAACCTTTCGGAATACTAGAAAACTATTTAATTAAGTATTTCCCGTTAAAGGGGCCTATTCTAGGTAGTATAGCTTCCTCCGTAGCAAGTGCTTTCTTTCTCTAATATAGATTACTACTAGGATTCGATCTATCCGTTATAGATACGTCCGCGTTAATAGATCTAACCTTATCTGCGATACGCTTATATATTATAAACGCCCTAATTTCCGAAGAGAATTTAGCTTACGTATCCGGGTCTAGGAGTAAGCTTAGTAGTAGTTTACTATAGCAAACTCTATAATTCCGGCAGATTTCCTCGTAAATAACGTTAGCAACTATAGCTCGTTTATAGTCGCCCTTAGATTCGTATCTATCTTTAGAGTCGTAAGAATACTTATCTAGGAGGAGAACTTTAAGTTCTAAGTTCTATAGGGAAAAGAGGTTCCTAAAGCAGTTAGGAAAAAGTAGGTTACTAGGAGAATCCTCCTAGGAATAGAGCTCTAGGCTTTCTAAATAATGCCCGACTAGTTCCGGGAAGAGTAAGAATATAAGATTATTATATACGTTACGTAATAATTAAACTAAACTAGCTAGTTTACTCGGCAAGTTCCGCTAGTCCTTATATAATAATCGAACTAAACTAGCTAGTTTACTTAGCAAGTCCCGCTAGTCTATACGTAGATTAGTTAAGACTTTACTTAGCGCCCTTTCTATAATATTAGCATTCCTAATCGTTCCCGGCTAGCTCCCTATTAGCGCTCGAAGCTGCCTACTTAGCTCCCTACTTAGTCCCGTAGCTATCCCGAAGCTCCTCCTACTAGTACCTATAGGTATTCTAGAGCTCCTAAGAATGCCCCTACTAGCGTCCGAAGCTGTCCTAGCATTCCTAGAACTAGCTCTAGAGGCTCCTAGAAGTAGCCTAGGACTCCTACTAGTAAGATCTAGCTACCTAAATAGATACTCTCTTAGCTCTATAAGGCGCTTCCTAAGCTTATTCCGCCCCTATTCGCTTCGACGCTTCGTAGAAGCTTTATTATAAGAGAACCCTATACTATAAGAGCAGTCTTTAGCCTTAGAGTATACTAATTTATATAGTATAGTAGATAAAAGCCTTTTCTAGAGGTCCGGGTTCTATATAAACTTATACTAGAGGCCCTAGCAGAGGGTATTATCGGACTTCTAGCTAGGACGAATTAGCGGGGATAACGGAGGGACGTTCCGAACTTATTTCCTAATAAATTCTCTTATCTTATTATAAGCTCCTAAGCCTTCGGAATCCGTATATAACTCTATAAGGAACTTATACTAGGCTATATAGTTAAAGACTAGTCCTTTAAATTTAGGATCTCTAAAGTAGGAACGGTGCTAGTAGCTAAGGTAGTTATGCTCGCCTTTATTCTTAAAGAAGATAGTTTTGCTACGAGGATGCTCGCAGATAGGCTTATTAAACCGGTCCTTCTCTTCTTTAGTAAGCTTTCCCGCTAGTTTCTCGAGCATCCTATAATCTAGCGCCGTATTTACTCTAGGCACTAGTTTAGCTATCCTTTTAAGGATACTCTTTAGCTCGGTTTAGCGCGTTTTAGCCCTACCTATATTAGTGCTTAAGATTAGGCTAAAGCGGACCTTAGCACCTAATCTTTTCCTAACCTATAAAGAATATCGTCGACTGTTCTATACCTATTATTACCTACTATTCTAGTAAAATAAACTAGGTTTCTATAGTCGTTAGTAATCGTACCTTCCTAGAAGCTATTATTATAGTTCCTAGAGGAAAGTCGAGTTCTTCGGGCCTATAGCCTTTCTAGAAGAGTTAGCGTCTTAGGATTGCTAGTAATAAAAAAAGTTATAAAGATAATAACTCCGTATACCTCTACGCGGACGTTACGATATATCCTAATAAAGGTAACCTTACCGGAGATACTACGTATAGTAGTAGTAATATTAGTCGAAATAGGAAGCCTTAAGCTACGAGCTCTTTCGTAACTTATAATTATACTCTCCGCTCCCTTATTAATTAGAATATCGTATACTTATCGAGCCTCTCTAAGAGTCGTATAGATATAGATGCTTAGAATAAGTAGGTAGTTCTTATAGAAGTCTAGGAGGATACTATCTAGGTCCGTATATAGCTTAGAAGTAGGAATATATAGTAACGCCTCTATACTAGAGACTAGCCGAACCGAGAGATCTACCGCTATTATAATAGTAATCCCTAGCGCATCTTAGTAAACAACCTCCTCGTCCGCTTCCTTCTAATTAAGAGAAATAGATAAGAACTATATTTTAGTATTATTCTACTTCTTTATATCGAACTAGACTTTATTATTACTTAGCTCCTCCTAGTTATTAACTAAGGATACCTACTCTTCCTCGGGCTGCTTAGAAGAGTCGAAAGAATCTATTAGGAAAGTATTAATCTCTAGCTCTCCGTACCGATAAAGGCCTACGTCGCCCTCGTTATTATCCTCGCTTTCCTTCTTTCTAGGCGCTTTACTATCTTCGTCGGAATAGCTAGCGGAATTATACTTCTATATCCTATTATAGATCTAAGCGAAGTTAACTACGGAGGTAGCTATACCGTCTAGCCTCCGTTTTAATATATAATAGCGCTCGAGTATAGCGCTATAAGATAGATCTATAGGCTTCCTTCTATATAGAAACTAACTAAGAGCTTGCTACCCGAATAGCTATAGTTCTTCGAGTTCTATAACTAGAGGTACTCTAAGGAGCCTATTAGACTAGAACGCTTCCTATTCGTCTATAGGAATAGCCTTCTTAAGTAGGTTATCTAATCTCTACGTTTTTAGCTTAGCTCTTTACGCTTCTTTCGCCTTACCTCTAGAAGAGACTATAGGACCGAATTAGGTATCCTATATCTCCGTATCCTAAGAATTCGGAACTACTAGAGTCTAGGATCTTCCCTATATCTAAGATAAAGCCGCTCCTTAAGACGAGCTTAGTTTACCTCTACGATAATATTCTATTATCTTTAGTAGTGCTTGCTCTCTATAAGAGTTGCTCGTTCCCGTTTTAGTAGCTTGCTTCTACTTCTTTATATTTACCTTTGCAGCTTTTATTAAAGACGTAGTCGGGCAAGAGGGGTTCTAGACGGCTTTCTAAGAGGACCGCGTAGCTATATAGATAGCGTTATAATTCTCTTCTTCCTCTTCTTCTCCTAGAATAAAGAGAGATCCTATAAGCTCGCATTCCTCTATATACTCTATAGTCCTAAACCTAGCTATACTAGCGTTAATTAAGACGGGACATTTACGCTAGTTAGATTCCTACGAGGCTTATAGAGTATTAAAGCTAATATATTTGCTAACGTTAATCGGACCGATAGCTTATTTAAGAGCTAGGAGAATAACCTTTAATCGAGGAGACTTCTTATCCTAGCTATACCTAAGAGGTCTTATTTCTCCGCTAGCTCGGCTAGGATATATTCGGCGAGTCTTGTCTTTATAGAGGAAGTCTTAATCTAGAAGCTAGTTAAAGTAGGGATAGTCTCCGCTATAGTAGCCTTTTAAACTATACTTCTAGCAAGCGGTACCTATTTTAATTTCCGAGGTAGTATAGGCTATAACTATAGCTTAGATCTCTAGTGCTTCCTTATCCTTTTAGCTACTGCGTAGGGGCCTATACGCAGGTTCCTAGTTCTTTAAAAGAGCAAGGGCAAGGGCAGCTAATTACTTAGTTAGCTTCTTAACGTTAGGGCTTACCTTAGATATAGCGCTTATTGCTATAAAGACCGGATTTAGGTAAGGGGCAGTATTCCTTATCGCTTTAACTAGCTTTTCTGCTAGAATAGAACGATTATTCTTATATAAGGCTTTATCGGTTTTATCCTTTCGCAACTTAGCTTTTATAGCTAAAATTACTCTCGTAAAGTTACGAAACGTATAGAGGCGATCTATATCTAGGTTCGCTTTATTCTAAATCTTCTTCCGTATAGGCTTAGATAGAGGCTTTAAAAACATCTAGGTACGGCTAAAGTTATCTAGATCTTTTAGAGGAATTATAGCAGAAGAGATCTTAAAGTTCTAAATATACTTAGAAATCTCCTCTAGCTTATCTAGCTTCTATAGGGATAGCTAGGAAAGGTACGACCGATCTCTAAGTATGCGCTAGCTATTAAACTCGCGATAGTCTTTAAGAAGGCTACTTTTAAATAGCCTATAGTTACGACTTTCGTACCCTTCGAGCTTCTTAACTATAGGACGCTAATATCGATAAACGTAGCTAACTAGCTTCTCGACTTTAGCAGCTTTATCGCCTAAGTCGCCTCTATAAGTTCGGTATAGGTCTTTAAAACGCTTAACGAACTTAGTAACGTCTAACCCTTCGAAGTATCCTATCTCCTTAGAACTAGGCAAAGGCATAGGAGGTCGGCTTATAGAAATTAAGGCTTAAAACTGCTCGACGCTTAAGCTAATAGTAGTATTAATAGGGAGTTATAGTCCTATAGCTCCTTATCGACGAGAATAAGTATTACCCGTTCCTATCGTTCCGTTAGGATAAGCTAAAAGGTTAGCAGAGCCTAGAGAGCTTCTACCCGGTCGTTTAACTCCTCTATTAGGTCCGATAAACTAGGTAGGTTAGTAACGGAACTCTTAATTGCGATCCTCTATACTAATATTATCCGAGATACTACTAGAGTTAATAGCAGTATCCGGGTTATTAGTACTAGTAGAAGAATCGTTATTCGGATTGTTCGGCATATTTTCGGCTAAAGGTTAGTAATAACGAACTAAACTAGCTAGTTTAGTTAGCGTTAGGTAAAGTTAGTAGTAATAGTAGTACTAGTTTATTATATAACGAAAGGAATATTCTTCGCTAAATTAAGAATAAAATAAGAAACAGAAACTCTAGATCTAGATATAAAAAGGAAATTCGTAACTTCGTAAATTACGAGTAAGGGTAGCTAGTAATACCTAGTAGTTACCTATAAACTTTCCTAGGAGTCGGTTTCTTAGTCTATCCGGCTTATAATACTTCCGACCCGTATTATTTTAAACGTCCGGCCTATTAGTAATCCCTCCGTACTATATCTTCCTAGAGCCTTTAGGCAATCTCCGATAGGGAAGTATAGGGGCCGTTCTAAGCCTATACTAAATATAGAAAGAGCTAATTAAACTCTCCTAAAAATAGGGGTAGCTAGTAATACCTAGTAGTTACCCGTATTTCTTTCTAGAGGTCGGTTTCTTAGTCTATCCGGCTTATAATACTCCCGACCTATATTATTATAAACGTCCGGCCTATCGGTAATCCCTCCGTACTATGTCTTCCTAGAGCCTTTAGGCAATCTCCGATAGGGAAGTATAGGAGCCGTTCTAAGCCTATACTAAATATAGGAAGAGCTAATTAAACTCTTCCGAAACTAGGGGTAGCTAGTAATACCTAGTAGTTACCTATAATCCTTTCCTAGAGGTTAGTTTCTTAGTCTATCTAGCTCGTAATACTCCTAACCTATATTATTATAAACGTCCGGCCTATCGTTAATTCCTTAGTGCTATATATTCCTAGAGCCTTTCGGAAACCTTCGATAGGGAAGTATAGGGGCCGTTCTAAGCCTATACCTAATATAGGAAGTATTATTAAACCCTTCCGAAAATAGGGCAACCGAAGTTGCGAAACGTAGCCTTATAGCGAAACCGGAGAGTGCGAGTAGTAATACGATCCTATATCCTTTCCCTAGCTCGCTAAACTCCGTATAGCTCGTAATATTATATTTCTTAGGCTATTCTAGCTATAACGACCCCTCTGCATAGGTATAGTAACCTTAAGCGAATTCTCGGAAAGCTATAAATAAGCTATACTATTAGCCTTCTATAACTAATCGTCGGCGTCTTAAAACACCGTCGATTCTAAGTCGTAATAGGACTAAGGGTTTATAACTTTCTTAGGGTTAAAGACTATCCCTATATAGAAGGTAGCCTTAATACTCTTAAGTCCTTCCGAGTTTTCTAGTTCCACCTAGGCTTATATATAATAAAGTGCGTTCTAGCGGCTTATCGTAATTAATCGCTTACTTCTCGTATTATAGTTCGTGCTATTAGACTATAAGTAACTTCTTCCTTCTTTTTATATTTTCGGTAGTTTTTATCCGTAGAAGATATTATATAGCCCTACCTTCGGCTCTATTTTAATACGTAAATCCTATACTACTCTAACTAGCTTATAGCTAGCTAGGCGTGTATATTTATATCGCTAAGGCCTAATAGCCCTAGAATTAGGTATATAGCGGTCGCACGTAGCGTAATAACGCGCAGTCCTCGCCTCTCGTCTTAGGTAGCTAGGCTTAGGAATTCTCGTAAGTACTATAGTTTAGATTAAGTAACGGCTACGCTTGCAGTTACGCTTCTACGTTTAGCTTACGAACCCTCGTATTAGCTATATCGTCTCTCGTAATAGCTAGTAGGGCGGGTACGCATAGGACGTATAATAATACTAGAACTATAAATAAGAAACGTAGGGTAGATAATTAATTAATTATATAGAGGAGAGCCTAAGCTCGCGCTTTTATAGGCAACCGAGCTGCTAAGGATATGCGGTTTCCGCCTATTAATAGTAGTATTAATAGGGAGTTATAGTCCTATAGCTCCTCGTCGACGAGAATAAGTATTACCCGTTCCTATCGTTCCGTTAGAACGAGCTAAAAGGTTAGTAGAGCCTAGAGAGCTCCTGCCTAGTCGTTTAACTCCTCTATTAGATCCGACAAACTAGGCAGGTTAGTAATAGAACTCTTAATTACAATCCTCTATACTAATATTATCCGAGACACTACTAGAGTTAATAGTAGTATTCGGGTTATTAGTGCTAGTAGAGGAATTGTTATTTAGTTCGTTTAGTATATTTTCGCCCTAAGGTTAGTAATAATAAACTAAACTAGCTAGTTTAGTTAGCGTTAGGTAAAGTTAGTAGTAATAGTAGTACTAGTTTGTTATATAACGAAAGGAATGTTCTCGCTAAATTAAAAATAAAACAAGAAATAGAAACTCTAGATCTAGATATAGCAAAAGGAAATTCGTAACTTTATAAATTGCAAGTAAGGGTAGCTAGTAATACCTAGTAGTTACCTATAAACTTTCCTAGGGGTCGGTTTCTTAGTCTATCTAGCTTATAATACTCCCGACCTATATTATTTTAAACGTCCGGCCTATCGTTAATCCCTCTATACTATGCGTCTATAGCCCTTTAGCAATCTCTAATAGGGAAGTATAGGGGCCGTTTTAAGCCTATACTAAATATAGGAAGAGCTAATTAAACCCTTCTAAAACTAGGGGTAGCTAGTAATATCTAGTAGTTACCCGTAATACTTTCCTAGAGGTCGGTTTCTTAGTCTATCCGGCTTATAATACTCCCGACCTATATTATTATAAACGTCCGGCCTATCGTTAATTCCTCCGTACTATATGTTCCTAGATCCTTTTAGTAACCTTCGATAGAGAAGTATAGGGGCTATTCTAAGCCTATACTAAATATAGGAAGAGTTATTAATTCTTCCGAAAATAGGGCAACCGAAGTTATAAAACGCGGCCTTACGGCGAAACTAGGAAGTGCGAGTAGTAATACGATTCTATATCCTTTCCCTAGCTCGCTAAACTCCGTATAGCTCGTAATATCGTATTTCTCGGGCTATTCTAGCTATAACGACCCCTTTTTATAGGCATAGTAACCCTAAGCGAATCCTCGGAAAGCTATAGATAAGCTAAATTATTAGCGTTCTACGACTAATCGTCGGCGTCTTAAAATACCGTTAATTCTAAGCCGTAATAGAACTAAGGGTTTATAACTTTTCTTAGGGTTAGAGACTATCCCTACGTAGAAGGTAGCCTTAATACTCTTAAGTCCTTCCGAGTTATCTAGTTCCGCCTAGGCTTATATATAATAGAGTGCGTTCTAGCGGCTTATCGTAATTAATCGCTTACTTCTCGTATCGTAGTTTATACTATTAGACTATAAGTAACTCCTTCCTTCTTTTCGTATTTTCGGTAGCTCTTATCCGTAGAAGATATTATATAGCCCTACCTTCGGCTCTATTTTAATACGTAAATCCTATACTACTCTAACTAGCTTATAGCTAACTAGGCGTATATATCTATATCGCTAAGGCCTAATAGCCCTAGAATTAGGTATATAGTAGTCGTATGCAGCGTAATAACGCGCAGTTCTCGTCTCTCGTCTCTAGGTAGCTAGGCTTAGAAATCCTCGTAAGCACTATAGTTTAGATTAAGTAACGGCCGCGCTCGTAGTTACGCTCTACGTTTAGCTCGCGAACCCTCGTATTAGCTATATCGTCTCTCGTAATAGCTAGTAAGGCGAGTACGTATAGGACGTATATTAATACTAGAACTATAAATAAGAAACGTAGGGTAGATAATTAATTAATAGCTATAGAGGAGAGCCTAAGCTTGCGCTTTTATAGGCACCTAAGCTACTAAGGATATACGGTTTCCGCCTATTAGTACCTCCTTGCAAAAAATATATACTTTCTAGCTATTAAACGGGCAAAATATAACTACTAGAATAAATTTCTAGAAGGGACCGTCTCTAAGACAATTTTTAGAGCTATATCGTATATAAAACCTAGAATATAAGGGCTAGTGCTAGATATCTAAGGCGAATCCTCGTTTAAAGGCAAGTATAAAGCACTCTAAAATAGGCTCTTCCTAAAACCCCCCCTAGATAACGGCCTTAGAACGAGGTAGAATATATACTACGTAGGAGACTAGGACTAGCCTCTAGTAATAGATAAAGAACTACGCCTTGCCTGCTCTACTACGAGAGTTAAAGGGAAATCCCCTAGCCCGGATAGTATAATATAGGAGATAATTAGCTATGCCTACGTAGCGATTTCTAAAACGTTTCTCGAGCTATTTTAAGCACTTATAGAACGAGGCTTCTACCTTAAGTACTAGCGGAAGGCAATAGGTATTACTCTCGCAAAACTAAATAAACTCGACTACTCGATCCTATAAGTATACCGGATTATATTTCTCCTAAGCTACCTAGGTAAGATTAGCGAGCAAATCCTCGTATAGAGGCTTAGCTAGTTTGCCGAAATAGGCCTACTTCTATATAACTCGTAGATAGGAGGGCGGAAGAAACGATCCGTAGTAGATATAGTACTACTCCTTATAAACTACGTTAAAAGGAATAGAAAGAAGGGCCTAAAAACCTTAGTTGTCTTTCTCGACGTAAAAGGGGCCTTTAACTACGTATCTAAAGGCCGACTCCTATAAGTAATAGTTAAACTACGACTCTTCTACGCTATTATCGAATAGATAAAGACCTTCCTCGAATATAGAGTAATTTAGCTCTCTTTCGACGGCTAAATCGAGATAGAAACTAAGATAGAAATAGGAGTACCGCAAGGTAGTTCTATTTCCCTAATACTCTTCCTTATCTATATAAGAGACCTATTTATAGACCTCTAGGATATATACCCCCTCTTATATATAGACGATATAGGATTAGCGACTGCCTCGATAAGCTTATATAAGAATACGAGAACCCTTTAACGAGAAGTTTATAAACTTACGAGGGAAGGAGTACGCTAAGAAGTCGAATTTAACCTAGCTAAAATAGAACTTCTCTACTTCTTAAAATGCAAAGGCATAGAGACTACGATTACTCTTTCTAGCGGAGATATAGTAAAGCCTATAACGAAAGCAGTCCGGTAGCTCGGAATCTAGTTTAATACCTACCTATTATTTAAGGAATATATCGCTATTAGGGCGGCAAGAATAGAGGCAGCGTTTTACTATATGCTACGCCTCGCAAATATAGAAAACGGCCTAATAGCGCGGTTTCTACGATAGCTCTATATAACCTATATTACTATAATAGCCGACTACGGGTCCCTAATCTAGTAGCGATCTAAGAAATCTATATAACTACTAGAAGTAATATAAGCAAGAGTAGTAAAGAGAATCCTAGGCGTTTTTTAGACGTCTTCTACTACCTCTACGAAGTTAGAGGCGAACCTACTCCCGTCGAAGATCCGGCTTAAAAAATAAGCGATTCTATATAGCTATAGGGCCGATAACCTCCCTTATAACTCCCCGATTATAACTATCCTTCGAGAGATAGATACTTGCTAAAGGAGAAGGCTAATATATACTAGAATAGAGATAGCCCGGATAGGTATAAGTATAAGACTTTAGAGAATAAAAGCCTTCGTATAATACTTCCGGAATCCTAAGAAAACTCGGGTATATTAGGCAATATAGAAGTATATAAAAGACCGTTATAAATAGCACTATAAATAGCAGAAGATACGTAAGGTCTAAAGGCAAGGGAGCTACTTTAACCGGTTCTAATAGAATACGAAAACTAAGGTCCTAAAAGGAAAACGGGAGCTAATAAGCGTATACTACTCGTTACGCCTAGGATATAGATACTTCCGTAGCTACCTTACGTATATAGGCAAAGCTACGAACGATAGATGCTAATATAGGTTCTAAGAGACCTTAGAATACCTCCTATTCTCCTATTATTACTACTAAGATAGGCGCCTAAAAGAGCTTACTAGAGCAAGCTCGCTAGAGTAAGTACTAAGAAATAAAAGAATACGAAAGTTAGCGCTAAACTTCCTAGAATAAACGGGAATAGCGATAAGAAAATAGTACTTAAATAAAGGTAAAGACGAACCCGAGGGCTAGCCCTAACTAAAAGAAAAATAATAGAGCTCTAGAGGCGACCCTACTATCTAGAGGCGACTCTACTAATAGGAGGCGACCCTACCGCTTAAGGGCAACCCTACTATTTAGAAGCGACCCTGCCGTTAGGAGGCAACCCTACCGTTAGGGGGCGACCCTACCGTTTAGGGGCGACTCTACCGTTAGGGGGCGACCCTACTATTTAGGGGCGACCCTGCCGTTTAGGGGCGACCCTACCGTTAGGGGGCGACCCTACTATCTAGAGGCGACCCTACTGTTTAGAGGCGACTCTACCGTTAGGAGGCGACCCTACCGTTTAGAGGCGACCCTATCGTTTAGAGGCGACCCTACCGTTAGAGGGCGACCCTACTATTTAGGGGCGACCCTACCGTTTAGAGGCGACCCTACCGTTAGAGGGCGACCCTACTATCTAGAGGCGACCCTACCGTTTAGGGGCGACCCTGCCGTTAGGGGGCGACCCTACCGTTAGGGGGCGACCCTGCCGTTTAAGGGCGACCCTGCCGTTAGGGGGCGACCCTGCCGTTTAGGGGCGATCCTACTATTAGGGGGCGACCCTACCGTTTAGAGGCGACCCTACTATTAGGGGGCGACCCTACCGTTAGTAGGCGACCCTGCCGTCTAGTAGTAACCCGACTACTAAAGGCGAAAGTGCCGGCCTTCTAAGAAATAGCTCCTATATAAGAAACCGAGTATATAGACACTAATATAGTTTACGACTATTAGGTTACTACGGGCTACCGTTACCTAATACCCTAAAGATAATACCTAGGCTACTAGAGAATTAAGTAGCCGACAGCACACCTACTAGCTCGTATAAGCCCTAAGTAATAGCGAGAGTAGCCGAAAACCGGATACGTTACTGCCGCCTAAACGATAACCTAATAGTTCTCGACCGTTAGGTCGATATAGGCTACCGTTACCTAATACCCTAAAAACACTCCCGAACTACCTAAAACTTAGGGTACCGACAGAATATATGCCGTTTAACCTAGGCCTAAAGTTCTAGCAAACTAGGCCTAGAAACGACTATACTATTACGACCTAACGGTTCTCGACCGTTAGGTCGATATAGGCTACCGTTACCTAACACTCTAAAAACACCCCGGACTACCCGAAAATTAGGGAACCGATAGAATATATGCCGTTTAACCTAGGCCTAAAGTTCTAACGAACTAGGCCTAGTAACGCCTATACTATTGCTACCTAAAGGATAACCTAACGGTTCTTAGCCGTTAGGTCGGTATAGGCTACCGTTACTAGATACTACCTAGAACGACGCCTAGTGCGCAATATATACCTCCGGGGGCGACCCTGCCCTCTAAATTTCCTTTATATAATCGGTCTAACCTAATAAAAGATATACGCCCGGGAGTCTTCCCTTTTCTTGCCTTCTTTCTACCTCTATACTCGAGAGAGTACCCGTATAGGTATCGGCCTATAATATATAATTAGACGCGAATAAGACCCCCCTAGATAGAATACGACCGGCAGCTGCCTATAGCTCCCGTCCTATATAGTCTTCGACTCCGAAAGGACGTAAATAGAATAAATAAATAAATAAATAATAAATATACTCTTATAAAGTTACGAAATATATAAAGGCGATCTATATCTAGGTTCGCTTTATTCTAAATCTTTTTCCGCATAGGCTTAGATAGAGGCTTTAAAAACATCTAGGTATAACTAAAGTTATCTAGATCTTCTAGAGAAGTTATAGTAGAAGAGATCTCGAAATTCTAAATATACTTAGAAATCTCCTCTAGCTTATCTAGCTTCTATAGGGATAGCTAGGAAAGGTACGACTAATCTCCGAGTATGCGCTAGCTATTAAACTCGCAATACTCTTTAAGAAGGCTACTTTTAAATAGTCTATAGTTATAACTTTCGTATCCTTTAAGCTTCTTAACTATAGGACGCTAATATTAATAAACGTAGCTAACTAGCTTCTCGACTTTAGCAGATTTATCGCTCTAGTCGCCTCTATAAGATTAGTATAGGTCTATAAAACACTTAACGAACTTAGTAACGTCTAACTCTTCGAAGTATCCTATCTCCTTAAAACTAAGCAAAGGTATAGAAAGTTAGCTTATAGAAATTAAAGCTTAAAACTGCTCGACGCTTAAGCTAATAGTAGTATTAATAGAAAGTTATAGTCCTATAGCTCCTCGTCGACGAGAATAAGTATTACCTATTCCTATCGTTCCGTTAGGATAAGCTAAAAGGTTAGCAGAGCCTAGAGAGCTCCTACCTAGTCGTTTAACTCCTCTATTAGGTCCGATAAACTAGGCAAGTTAGTAACGGAACTCTTAATTACGATCCTCTATACTAATATTATCCGAGATACTACTAGAGTTAATAGTAGCGTCTAGGTTATTAGTGCTAGTAGTAGAATTATTATTTAGATTATTTAGTATATTTTAAGCTAAAGGTTAGTAATAACGAACTAAACTAGCTAGTTTAGTTAGTATTAGGTAAAGCTAGTAGTAATAGTAGCACTAGTTTATTATATAACGAAAGGAATACTCTTACTAAATTAAGAACAAAACAAGAAATAGAAACTCTAGATCTAGATATAATAAAAGGAAATTCGTAACTTCGTAAATTATAAGTAAGGGTAGCTAGTAATACCTAGTAGTCGCCTAAAAGCTTTCCTAGGAGTCGGTTTCTTAGTCTATCTAGCTTATAATACTCCTAACTTATATTATTTTAAACGTCCGGCCTATCGTTAATCCCTCTATACTATATATCTATAGCCTTTTAGTAATTTCCGATAGGGAAGTATAGGGGCTATTCTAAGCCTATACTAAATATAGAAAGAGCTAATTAAACTCTCCCGAAACTAGAGGTAGCTAGTAATACCTAGTAGTTACCCGTAATTCTTTCTAGAGGTCGGTTTCTTAGTCTATCCGGCTTATAATACTCCTAACCTATATTATTTTAAACGTCTAGCCTATCGTTAATCCCTCTATACTATATATTCCTATAGCCTTTTAATAACTTTCGATAGAGAAGTATAGGAGCTATTCTAAGCTTATACTAAATATAGGAAGAGTTATTAAACTCTTCTAAAAATAAGGTAATTAAAGTTACGAAATATAGCCTTATAGCAAAACTAGGGAGTGCGAGTAGTAATACGATTCTATATCCTTTCTCTAGCTTACTAAACTCCGTATAGCTCGTAATATCGTATTTCTTAGGCTATCCTAGCTATAACGACCCCTCTATATAGGCATAGTAACCCTAAGCGAATTCTCGGAAAGCTATAGATAAGCTATACCGTTAGCCTTCTATAACTAATCGTCGGCGTCTTAAAATACCGTTAATTCTAAGTTATAATAGGACTAAGGGTTTATAACTTTCTTAGAGTTAAAGACTATCTATATATAGAAGGTAGCCTTAATGCTCTTAAGTCCTTTCGAGTTATCTAATTCCGCCTAGGCTTATATATAATAAAGTGCGTTCTAGCGGCTTATTATAATTAATCGCTTGCTTCTTATATTATAGTTCGTGCTATTAGACTATAAGTAACTTCTTCCTTTTCGTATTTTTAGTAGTTCTTATCCGTAGAAGATATTATATAGCTCTACCTTCGGCTCTATTTTAATACGTAAATCCTATACTACTCTAACTAGCTTATAGCTAACTAGGCGTATATATCTATATCGCTAAGGCCTAATAGCCCTAGAATTAGGTATATAGCAGTCGCACGTAGCGTAGTAACGCGTAGTTCTCGTCTCTTATCTCTAGGTAGCTAGGCTTAGGAATCCTCGTAAGTACTATAGTTTAGATCGATTAATAGCTACGCTTGCAGTTACGCTTCTACGTTTAGCTCGCGAACTCTTATATTAGCTATATCGTCTCTCGTATAAGCTAGTAGGGCGGCTACGTATAGAACGTATATATATAATAATACTAGAACTATAAATAAGAAACGTAGAGTAGATAATTAATACCTATAGAGGAGAGCCTAAGCTCGCGCTTTTATAGGCACCCGAGCTACTAAGGATATACGGTTTCCGCCTATTAGTATTCCTCGAGTTTTGCTATATATTTAGATACTAAGGTTTATTATCGAAGGTACTAAATAACCTTAATTGCTTAGGTTACCTTATTAGAAGATCTAAAGATCTCCTTAAGCTTAACCTTAAAGGTCGTATAGTCTCTAAATATACTAGTAGAATCCTACGTTTCCTAGCTATTTAAGTAGGTCTTAAGATAGGGTTTAATCTAGTTTTAAGTACTACTCTAAAGGTATATACTAGTAAAGATAGTCTTAAGCGTTACTTAGACTAAGTTAAATATAAGGTATATATCTATCTAGTTAACCTAATCGTCGAACTTAATTTAATCTCTATAGTAGTAGTTAGGCTTCGCTAGTTTAAAGCTTCTTAGTCTTAGGCTACTATCCTCGTCGTTAGAGTCGTCTAGTAGAGTTAGTCTTAGGGCTTAAACTAGCTTACCGTAGCTAGACTCTACTTTACTAAGAGTAGGATTCCCTCTAGAGCTTCCTATAGTAGATATTCTTAAGAGCATATAAAGATATTAGGTTTATTTGCGCTAGGCTAATAACCTAAGATCTTACTAAGTAGAAGCTTAAGCTTAATTAAGGTTTAAGCTTATTAGGTAGTCTAGAGGAAGGTAACGAAGTAGGAAGAGTTACTTAATTCTAATTAGTAAGATAGAATAGTAAGTTATACGCGATAACTATCTATAAGTGCGATACTTATCGCTTCTATATATAAAGGGAACTCCTCTTATAAGAGGAACGCTCTAAGTAATCTAGCTACTCTCTCTTAAAAGCGCTAAGAGCGCTAAGAGCGCATCTTATCGCTTTATAAGAGCGCTATATTCTAAGAGCACTTCTCTTAGCGAGAGCGCTAGGCTATCCTATATAAGTGCTAACGCGCCGTCGTCTCTTAATTAGCTAGGAGGGCGGCGTTGCAGTTTAAACTATAATAAATAAGCTAGCTATATACCTACGTTATAGCCTCTAATACCTCGTAATAATATATACTTATAGTTATTAGTAACTAGTAGAAATCTTTTATAATATTTCTATAATAGTTATCTATAGCTATAGGATTTAGAAATATTAGTAACTTTTATTTATAACTAATAATATATCTAGTCTAGAGATATAGCTATATAAGCGTAAATAACTCTATAAAGGCTAGACGATTAAACTAAGTATAATAGTAAAGTTAGCTATTATTAATTAGATTAAGTAATTCGTATATAAACTAGTTACTACGCTAACGATTACTATAGATAGTTAGAACGCCTCTACTTATAGAGTTTAAATATTCTACTACTAGCGTAGTAGCGAGGGCGACGATAATATTACGGTAACGCTAAGTAAGTTCCTCGGAGTTAGCTATACTTAAATCTAATGCGCTACTACCTAAACTATATATAAAACAATTAAGAGAGAGTAGTTTAATAGTAGCGTACCTTATTAATATACTCTTAGAAGTTGCTTAACTTTAATACTACGTAGATTCGTGCCTTACTAGTAGTAGAATACTAGCCTCTACTTCTAATCTATATACTAATATAGCTTATACTAAAGATAAGGGGTTTAATATCCTCTAACCTCTTTATTTAGCCTTTTATACTAGTTAGTATATTATAGCTAAGCCTAATAAATAGATAGTAGCGGGACTATTAAATAAGTTAACTAAATACGATATAGAATACTATTAAATTTATAGATATTAAGATTTTAGAAGTTAATAACGCTACTAGATTACGGCTAACTAAATAGACTCTTAGTTATAGCATTAACGAATAAGCTATATATATAACACGTAGGTGCGAAGATATAATGCGGCTATAGTAAAGGAACGGCTAGACCCGTCCTTAGCATTGTCGCGATATAGGGAAGCGAGCTAACGAAGACGATTACTCTTCCCTAAACTATATATAGATATACGTAAAGCTAAGATTAATAATACTCTTACGTTAAAAGTAAAGAATTATGCTCGCATATTTAGCTCCTCTGCCCGCCCTTTAATAGATTATAATCGGCATAGCTTATACTTATAGAGAAATTAACGCAGAGCTAAGTCCCTTAACCTCGGCTATATAGGATAGATCCCGTACGGAGCTTAACTAAGGATAGCTCGTTGCTTTCTTATTAGTGCTAGCGACATATTTTCTTGCTAGCATATATTATTACCCGTTAACTTAGCTTGCGAGGTAAAGGACCGCAGATACTACCGCTTCGTTAACTATCGCTATAGAAATTAAAAAGCCCTAGCAAGATATATACGTTCTCGGCGTCGGCTTAACCTAGTTTATTAAGCTAAGGCAGACCCGCTCGTATATCGAAATAGGCTTCGAGGCTAGCGTTAAGGCTATATTAGACGCGCAGATTAATTACGACGACGTCGACCTAGGCGTCGGCTGCTTCTATATCGGCCCTACGTACTTAGCGCAGCGTATGTTTTATTAATTTAGCATAACTAGTATTCCTATTTATAACACTAGCAATGCCTGCGCTACCGGTTCGACTAAACTTTATATAGCAAGAATAATAGTCCGCTCTAGCGCTACAGACTGCGTCTTAGTTATTAGCTTTAAGTAGATGCAGCCTAGCTTAATTAAGCTCGGTTTTAAAGACCGCCCGCAACCGATAGAGCTAAGTACTAGGGTTATAGAGGAGGAGTACGGCGTATACGATAGTCTACGCAACGCATAATACTTTGCTAATGCTAGACGAGAGTATATAAAGCTATAGGTATAGCAAACTTATATTAGTAATAAAGACTTATAGGTAACTAGGTACGGCGCGATAGCTAACGACTTTACTAAAATTAGCCGTATTAGCTATAAGCACTTAGTTAATAATCCGTATGCTTAGTTCTAGTAAGAGTACTTACTAGACGAGATTAAGAAGTCTACTATAATTTACTTCCTACTTACGAAGCTGCAATGCAGCCTAATATCGGATAGCGTAGGCGCTACTATCGTCGTATTAGAACGTTTTATTAAAGAGAAGAGACTATATCTATAGGGTTAAGCTATCTTAATAGCGGGTTAGCAACTTTAAATAGATAACGACACCCTTTTCTCTAGAAGTGCTATAGATCTCGTTAGCTACGGCATAACGAAGAGAGCCTCTAAGATAGCGTACGAGGAAGCAGGTATCGGGCTAGAAGATATTGCAGTCTACAAACTCTATAACTATTTTTCTGCAAATTAAATAGCTCTTATTTAAGAGTTAGGCTTCTGCGAAGAAGGCAAAGCCTACGAAATAGTCCGAAATAAAGATATTATATTTAGCGGTAAAGGTCCCGTTATTAACCTATCTAGTAGCCTTATCTCTAAAGGCTACCCGCTCGGCGCTATAGGTCTTACGCAATACGCGGAGCTCTTATAGCAGCTTCGCGGCTAGGCTAATACCCGATATATTAATGCTAAGGTTGCTCTATAGCATAATCTCGGCTTAGGCGGGTATATCGTTATTAATGTCTATAAGCATGCGGATAGAAAGGCGAATAAGAAGTTAACTAATTAAGAAGCAATTAAGAGCACGGCGTAGACGTATAACCCCGCAACTGCCGCTAAGACTCCTTTAATATAGGAATCGGAGAGGGTAAGAAGTTATAAGGCGTCGGTATAGTATGCTTTAGGGGATACGCCGGAGAAGATTTAGAGTAGGTTATAATACGGGAGGAGAATAGAAGGTTTTTGCCCTCTCTAGAAATGTCCGAGCTTAGTCTAGAATTGTCTTACGCGCCCTCGAGAAACTGCTTATATTAGTTTATATATTATAGGGGAGAAGCTATATAGTATATCCTACGATACTCCCGCTAGGTACGATATAAGTATTGCTATCTTGCTGCCTTATTATAATCCGCCGGCGCGCGCTACCTTACTATCTCTTTGCAACTAAGCTTTATCGCTATATTCTATCGCAATTTAAGACTAGGCAGATTCTGTCGCTATAGAAGTAGCCCTAGCGTGCCGCCCTACCCGCTATACTGCCCTAAATTTAGACTTCTACTAATACCTTAATTATAGAATATCTTAATTATAATATAACGTAGCGTATCTATATAGATATATAGCTTATTAAAGTTATATTTAAGTATAATAATCTTTAATAGTAGTAGTATAGTACTATTAGAGTAAGAAGCTAGCTATTTTAGCTTAGATAGCTTCTTTAGCTTAGTAAATGCTAGGCGTTCTACTAGAGGCTTAAAGGAGATAGTCTTACTATATATAAATCTTACTAAAGCTTATAATTCTTTATTTAGTAGTATATTTATACTATAAGAATATTTTCTATACTCTTACTTAATAGTAGTTTAGTATAGTTTCTCTACCTTTACTCTTTTATTATTTTCTTACTTAATCTTACGCTATTTAGCTATAATACGTCCCTTATTATTCTTTAGAGCTTATTCTTACTTCTTATAAGCCTAATCTTTAACTACCTAGTATTTAGCGTTATTACGAGCCTACTAAACTAATAATATATACTAAGTCTTCTTAGGTAATATAAGAGAGTATATAGCAATATATAGACTACTTTAGACCTTCCGTCCGAAGATAGTACTAATTCTTATAGAGTTATTATATATCGTATACTCTATATATACAAATACTATACGCTAAGTAATATAGTAGCAGCCGATTACTAAGTACTAGTTAGGCCTAAGGCCTCTAACTTCTAGCTTTACTTTGCTTTTATAACTGCCTTCCTCTTTCTATTAAGCTATCTTAGCTTAATAAAGTAGGTAGTAGTTTTCTTATATACGCGACGCTTCTATTACGTTCGCGTATCTCTTATTATTTCTAGGGCCTCTATAGAGTTCTATTATATATTACTATTACGATTTATATATATAACGTAAGTAAGTTATTACCGTATATTATTATTAATAGTAACGCGCGTTATTATATTTATTATAGTAATAGTATTATAAGTTCTCGCTCGCGGGCCTCTAAACTTCTTCTATAATACTAATACTTTATTATTTAGTTTCTTATAAATACGCTCTATATTTGCCTTTTAATATATATATATATATATATACTTCTTATACTTTCTATATACGCTTTACGTACGTACCTAAGAACTACTATAAGATAGGCCCTAAGAAATCTAAGAAGCTATCTAAGGGCAAAGAAGCTACTATACTATCTCTAATAAGTAGCTTATAGGTAGGCCTAAAGTATACTAATAGGCGGAAACTGCATATCCTTAGCAGCTCGGGTGCCTATAAAAGCGCGAGCTTAGGCTCTCCTCTATAGCTATTAATTATCTACCCTACGTTTCTTATTTATAGTTCTAGTATTATTACGCGTTCTATACGTACCCGCCCTACTAGCTAATATAGGAGACGATATAGCTAATACGAGGGTTCGCGAGCTAAACGTAGAAGCGTAACTACGAGCGTAGCTATTACTCGATCTAAACTATAGTACTTACGAGGATTCCTAAGCCTAGCTACCTAAAGACAAGAGACGAGAACTGCACGTTATTACGCTACGTGCGACTACTATATACCTAATTCTAGGGCTATTAGGCCTTAGCGGTATAGATATGCACGCCTAGTTAGCTATAAGCTAGTTAGAGTAGTATAGGATTTACGCATTAAAATAGAGCCGAAGGTAGGGCTATATAATATCTTCTATAGATAAGAACTACTAAAAACACGAAAAGGAAGAAGTTACTTATAGTCTAATAGCACGAACTACGACGCGAGAAGCAAGCGATTAATTATAATAAGCCGCTAGAACGCACTTTATTATATATAAGCCTAGGCGGAACTAGACAAGTCGGAAGGACTTAAGAGCATTAAGGCTACCTTCTATATAGGGACAGTCTTTAACCCTAAGAAAGTCGTAAACTCTTAGTTCTATTACGACTTAGAATCGACGGTATTTTAAGACGCCGACGATTAGTCGTAGAAGGCTAATAATTTAGCTTATCTATAGCTTTCTAAGGATTCGCTTAGAGTTACTATGCCTATATAGAGGGGTCGTTATAACTAGGATAGCCTAAGAAATACGATATTATAAGCTATATAGAGTTTAGCGAGCTAGGGAAAGGATATAGGATCGTATTACTACTTGCACTCCCTAGTTTCGCTATAAGGCTACGTTTCGCAACTTCGGTTACTCTATTTTCGGAAGGGTTTAATAACTCTTCCTATATTAGGTATAGGCTTAGAACGGCCCCTATACTTCCCTATCGAAGGTTTTCGAAAGGCTATATAGACGCATAGCACGGAGGAATTAACGATAGGCTAGACGTTTAAAATAATATAGGTTAGGAGTATTACGAGCCGGATAGACTAAGAAACCGACCTCTAGGAAAGTATTACGGGTAACTACTAGGTATTACTAGCTACCCCTAGTTTCGGGAGAGTTTAATTAGCTCTTCCTATATTTAGTATAGGCTTAGAACAGCCCCTATACTTCCCTATTAGAGGTTGCTAAAGGGCTATAGACGCATAGCACGGAGGGATTAATAATAGGCCGGACGTTTAAAATAATACGGGTCGGAAGTATTATAAGCTAGATAAACTAAGAAACCGACTCCTAGGAAAGTTTATAGGTAACTACTAGGTATTACTAGCTACTCTTACTTGCAATTTACGAAGTTACGAATTTTCTTTTATTATATCTAGATCTAGAGTTTCTATTTCTTATTTTATTCTTAATTTAGCGAGAACGTTCCTTTTATTATATAATAAACTAGTACTACTATTACTACTAACCTTACCTAATACTAACTAAACTAGCTAGTTTAGTTTGTTATTACTAACTTTCGGCTAAAAATATGCCGAACAATCCGAATAATAATTCCTCTACTAGTACTAATAACCCGGACACTACTATTAACTCTAGTAGTATCTCGGATAATATTAGTATAGAGGATCGCAATTAAGAGTTCCGTTACTAACCTACCTAGTTTATCGGACCTAATAGAGGAGTTAAACGACTAGGTAGAAGCTCCCTAGGCTCTACTAACCTTTTAGCTCGTCCTAATAGAATAATAGGAATAGGTAACACTATTCTCGTCGACGAGGAGCTATAGGACTATAACTCCCTATTAATACTACTATTAGCTTAAGCGTCGAGCAGTTTTAAGCCTTAATTTCTACGAGCCGACCTTCTATACCTTTGCCTAGTTCTAAGGAGATAGGATACTTTAAAGAGTTAGACGTTACTAAGTTCGTTAAGCATTTTAAAGACCTATACCGATCTTATAGAGGCAACTAGGGCGATAAATCTACTAAAGTTAAGAAGCTAGTTAGCTACGTTTATCGATATTAGCGTTCTATAGTTAAGAACCTCGAAGGGTATAAAAGTCGTAACTATAGACTATTTAAAAGCAACCTTCTTAAAGAGTATCGCGAGTTTAATAGTTAGCGTATACTTAGAGATCGGTCGTACCTTTCCTAGCTATCTCTATAAAAGCTAGATAAGCTAGAGGAGATTTCCGAGTATATTTAGAACTTCGAGATCTCTTCTACTATAATTCCTCTAGAAGATCTAGATAACTTTAGCCGTACCTAGATGTTTTTAAAGCCTCTATCTAAGCCTATGCGGAAAAAGATTTAGAATAAAGCGAACCTAGATATAGATCGTTCCTATACGTTTTATAACTTTACGAGAGTAATTTTAGCTATAAAAGCTAAGTTGCAAAAGGATAAAACCGATAAAGCCTTATATAAGGATAATCGTTCTATTCTAGCAGAAAAGCTAGTTAAAGCGATAAGAAATACTGCCTCTTACCTAAATCCGGTCTCCGTAGCGATAAGCGCTATATCTAGGGTAAGCTCTAATATTAAGAAGCTAACTAAACAATTAGCTGCCCTTGCCCTTGCTCTTTTAAAGAACTATAAACCTGCGTATAGACCCCTACGTAGTAGCTAAAAAGATAAGGAAGTACTAGAGATCTAAGCTATAGTTATAGCCTATACTGCCTTAGAAATTAAAATAGGTATAGCTTACTAGAAGTATAGTTTAGAAGGCTACTATAGCGGAGACTATCTCTACTTTAACTAGCTCCTAGATTAAGACTTTCTCTATAAGGATAAGACTCGCTAAATATATCCTAGCTAAGCTAGCGGAGAAATAAGACCTCTCGAGTATAGCTAGAATAAGAAGTCTCCTCGATTAAAGGTTATTCTCCTAGCTCTTAAATAAGCTATCGGTCCGATTAACGTTAGCAAATATATTAGCTTTAATACTCTATAAGCCTCGTAGGAATCTAACTAGCGTAAACGTCCTATCTTAATTAATGCTAGTATAGCTAAGTTTAGGACTATAGAGTATATAGAGGAATGCGAGCCTATAGGATCTCTTTTTATTCTAGAAGAAGAAGAGGATAAAGAGAATAATAACGCTATCTATATAGCTATATATTCCTCTTAGAAAGCTATCTAGAATCTCTCCCGCCTAACTACGTCTCTAATAAAAGCTACAAAGGCGAATATAGAGAAGTAGAAGCAAGCTGCTAAAATAGAAACGAGTAACTCTTATAGAGAGCAGGCGCTACTAGAGATAATAGAGCATTATTATAGGGATAAACTAAGCTCGTCCTAAAGAGCAGCTTCGTCTTAGGCATAGGGAAGATCCTAGACTCTAGCAGTTCTAAATTCCTAGAATACGGAGATATAGGATGCCTAATTCGGTCCTATAGTCCCTCCTAGAGGCAAAGCGAAAGGGTCGTAGAGGACTAAGCTAAAAACGTAGAGATTAGATAACCTACTTAAGAAGGCTATTTCTATAGACAAATAGGAAGCGTTCTAGTCTAATAGGCTCCTTAGAGCACCTTTAGTTATAGAACTTAGAGAACTATAGCTATTCGGGTAATAAGCTCTTAGTCGGTTCCTATATAGAAGGAAGCCTATAGATCTATTCTATAGCGCTATACTCGAGCGCTATTATATATTAAAGCGGAGACTAGATAGTACGGCTGCCTCCGTAGTTAACTTCGTTTAGATCTATAATAGGATATAGGAGTATAATTCTATTAACTATTCTAACGAAGATAGCGAAGTGTCTAGAAAGAAGGAGAGCGAGGATAATAATAAGGGCGACGTAAGCCTTTATTAGTACGGAGAGCTAGAGATTAATGTTTTCCTAATAGATTCTTTTAACTCTTTTAAGCAGCCTAAGAAAGAGTAGGTATCCTTAGATAATAGCTAGGAGGAGCTAAGTAATAATAAAGTCTAGTTCGACGCGGAGGAGTAGAATAATACTAAAACACAGCCCTTATCTATTTCTCTTAATCCTAATTAGAAGGAAGCGGACGAGGAGATCGTTAGTAAAGATATACTAGGGATTACTATTATAATAGTAGTAAATCTCTCGGTTCGGCTAACCTCTAGTATTAAGGCGTTACTATATATTCCTGCTTCTAAGCTATATACGGACCCGGATAGTATCCTCCTAGACTTCTATAAGAACTACCTGCTTATTCTAAGCATCTATATTTACGCGACTCTCGGAGAGGCTCGATAAGTATACGATGTCCTAATTAATAAGGGAGTAGAGAGCATAATTATAAGCTACGAGAGGGCTCGTAGCTTAAGGCTTTCTATTTTAACTAATATTACGGCTACTATACGTAGTATCTCCGGTAAGGTTACCTTTATTAGAATATGCCGTAACGTCTACGTAGAGGTATATAGAGTTATCGTCTTTATAACCTTCTTTATTACTAGCAATCCTAAAATACTAACTCTTCTAGGAAGGCTATAGGCCTAAAGAACTCGCCTTTTCTCTAGGAACTATAATAATAGCTTCTAAGAAGGTACGATCGCTAACGACTATAGAAACCTAGTTTATTTTACTAGCATAGTAGGCAGCAACGGGTATAGGACGGTCGACGATATTCTTTATAGAACGGGAAAAGATTAGGTACTAAGGTCTACTTTAGCCTAATCTTAAGTATAGATATAGATAGAGCTAAAGCGCGCTAAACCGAGCTAAAGAGTATCTTTAAGAGGGTAGCTAAACTAGTACCTAGAGCGAATATAGCGCTAGATTATAGAATACTCGAGAAACTAGCAAAAAAGCTTACTAAAGAGGAGAAGGACTAGTTTAATAAGCCTATCTATAAGCATCCTCGTAGCAAAACTATCTTCTTTAAGAATAAAGGCAAGTATAACTACCTTAGTTACTAGTACTATTCCTACTTTAGAGATCTAGAATTTAAAGGACTAGTCTTTAACTATATAGCCTAGTATAAGTTTCTCGTAGAGTTATATATAGATCCCGAAGGCTTAGGGGCTTACTATAAGATAAGAGAATTTATTAGGAAACAAGTTCGGAATGTCCCTCCGTTATCCCTACTAATTTGTCCTAGCTAGAAGTCCGATAATACCCTTTATTAGGGCCTCTAGTATAAGTTTATATAGAACCCGGACCTCTAGAAAAGGCTTTTATCTACTATACTATATAAATTAGTATACTCTAAGGCTAAAGACCGCTCTTATAGTATAGGGTTTCCTTATAATAAAGCTTCTATAAAGCGTCGAAGCAAATAGGAGCGGAATAAGCTTAGGAAGCGCCTTATAGAGCTAAGGGAGTATCTATTTAGGTAGCTAGATCTTACTAGTAGATGCTCTAGGCTACTTCCGGGAGCTTCTAGAGCTAGTTCTAGGACTACTAGGAT
This sequence comes from Cercospora zeae-maydis, assembly GCA_023512815.1. NCBI lineage: Eukaryota > Fungi > Ascomycota > Dothideomycetes > Mycosphaerellales > Mycosphaerellaceae > Cercospora > Cercospora zeae-maydis. Next base: position 3,282,261 of record JAKLWY010000001.1, on the reverse strand, counting down.
AGCTTCGGACGCTAGTAGGGGTAGTCTTAGGAGCTTTAGAACACTTACGGGTACTAGTAAAGGGAGCTTCGGGATAGCTATAGGATAGGGTAGGGAGCTAAGTAGGTAGGTTCGGGCGCTAACGGAGAGCTAGCTAAGAATAATTAGGAATACTAATATTATAGAAAGGGCGCTAAGTAAAGTCTTAACTAATCTATATATAGACTAGTAGAACTTGCTAAGTAAACTAGCTAGTTTAGTTCGATTATTACGTAACGCATATAATAGTCTTATATTCTTACTCTTCCTAGAACTAGTTAGGTAGCGTTTAGGAAGTATAGGGCTCCGTTCCTAGGAGGACTCTCCTAGTAACCTACTCTTTCCTAACTACTTTAGAAACCTCTTTTTCCTATAGGGCTCGGGACTTAAGGTTCTTCTCCTAGATAAGTATTCTTATAACTCTAAAGATAGATATAAATCTAAGGGCGACTATAAACGAGCTATAGTTGCTAACGTTATTTACGAGGAGATCTACTAGAATTATAGGATTCGCTATAGTAAACTACTACTAAGCTTACTTCTAGACCTAGACACGTAAGCTAAATTCTCTCCGGAAATTAGAGCATTTACGATATATAAGCGTATCGTAGATAAGGTTAGATCTATTAACGTAGACGTGTCTATAACGGATAGATTAAATCCTAGTAGGGATCTATATTAGAAAAAGAAAGCACTTACTACGGAGGAAGCTATACTACCTAGAACGGGCCTCTTTAACGGGAAATACTTAATTAAAAAGTTTTCTAGCATTCCGAAAGGTTTAAGGCTTATACTAGAACGGCTCGCTTAAATTAAGCCTACTATTTTACTAATAGATTAGGAGCTATATCTTCTAACTAAGATGCTATATAATTAGAAAGCCGCACTTACTTAGAATTTCGAGCATCTCGGCTATATTAAGCTAGCTATTGCTCCCCCTTAGGTTATTTATACGATCCCGTATAAGCTATAGTAGCATTCTAGTTTCCGACTCTAGAGCTCTCTCGAGAGGGAAGTTATAAAAATGCTCTATAAGCATATAGACGTAGGCGCTCTTAAACCGTATTATAGTACCTACTAGAATCCTTACTTTCTCGTAAAGAAGAAGACTAACCTAAGAGAACCGAAGAAGTATCGCCTAATTAATACTATATAGAAATTTAATACTATAGCTATTCGCAATACTAACCTTCCTTCTAATACGAATAGTTTTTCTAAAGCTTTTATAGGTTATATAATCTCGTCCTTAGTTAATATCTTCTTTAGCTATAATTAGATTCTACTAGACGTAAGAAGTCGGGACCTTATAGGTTTCGATACTTCTCTTAGCCTACTACGCTAGACGATACTACTATAGGGAGCTACGAACTCTATTACTTAATTTGTCCAAATTATTATACTTATCCTTGCTACTTAAATACCTTACGCTACTAAACCTTTCCTCGACGATATAGCTATTTATAGACTAAAAACGAAGTATAGCAACGAGGAGGTTAAACCTAGGCTCCGCCGATTTATAGTAGAATATATTAAGAACTTAGATAAGATGCTTACTAACCTAGAAAGAGTAGAACTAACGGTTTATAGAGAAAAACTGCAGCTATACTATAAATAGATTAAGATAGTAGGTTACGTTACTAACGAATATAGCAGATACCTAGATGCGGAACAAGTAGTTAAGCTTATTAAATAGCTAACTCCTACGGACTAGAGAGAAGTTCATATTCTTATAGAAATATTTATATACTATAAGATCTAGCTTAAGGACTTCGCCTAGTTACTAAGGCTACTCTTCTCTCTCCTAAAAAAGGACGTTAAGTTTATATAGACGAAGGAATATTAGCAGTCTAAGGATGCGATTACGGGACTCCTTATCTCTACGCTAGCGCTAGTAGTACTAGACTATAAACTAGAGGGAGAACTAATTATAGTAGGTATAGATTCTAGCCTAGAGGTTAGAATAGGTCGGGTCGGATCCGGGTTAGGTCTAAGACCTAAGTTTAGAAGAACTATATAGTTAGGTCGGGTCTAGACTAGTTCCTACCTAGGTCCGGACCCGGAGAGAAAAGTCTAGGTCCTAACGGGTCTATAATAGGTCTCTAAATAGGTCTATACCTAAGTCTAAGAATCCTAAATAGCTAAGAACTCTAAAAATAATCGTCGCTATTAATCGTAAGTTATAGAGGTAGTTATAGTAAGAAAAAGAGAGATAAGAATAAGATAGAAAATTCGACAATTTTAATATTTATACGCTTTTATTCGTGCTTTGCGCTATATATCGAGAATCTATACCGGCTATATATACTAACTATAGGATATAATGCTACCTATTTTGCAGAATAACTTTGCACTTGCTAAGTTATTTAGGCTTAAAAATATAAACCCTAAAGTTGCTTAGGATTCTTTTTATAAATACTATATCCTTCTTCTAAATTATAACCCTATTAGCGTAGACGGTAGCTAGATTACTACCTAATATAATTTTAGTATATAGATAACGAAGACAAATACTAAGGGACTTACTTTTAAAAAGCTGCACTATAGCAGCTTCGGTATACTCTTATAGAGCATTAAGGGCACTAGCTTAGAAGCGGCAGTTAGGCTTATAGCCTAAAGCAATCTTACGGATTAGACGGTAGAAAGGGGACTTAGAGAGGAGAAGCTCGGTAGTCTTCTAGTATCTATATATTTCGCGGAGAGCAATAGCTAAGGGAAGCGTTAGCAATACTAACTATAGATGCTAACTATAAAACTTACTACCTAGCTTATAGCGGCGAGGCTTTTTAACTCCTTCTTTAGCTATACGATTTAATTCTCCTTTTATAAGACCTTTTCTAGAAGCTTTTCCTACCTATATCTTCTAGGCATCTTCCCTATCTCTCTTATTATAGGCATAGAATTATGCGAGTTTCTTTCTATTAATGCCTCTCTTCTTCTTCTTCTTATTGCCGCTAGGTTAGGTCGTTATTAGAGTCTTAACGCTAATCGGCGGTAGTCCCGGAACGGTCTTCTATAGCGCCTTTGCGCTATATTATCCCCTAGTTATACTACCGCCGGAAATAGGATCTAGACCCTTATCGTCCTCGCCCTTAGTATTATTATTATTATCGTCCTAGTCTCCGCCGATATCTAGCGCCTATCCGCCGAATTAAAAGTACGTATTTGTTCCGAAATTTTCTAAAAACGTATTAGTATATATCGAGGAGTATAAAAATAGCGTTATACGTACGTAGATTAGAGTTAATCTAATGCTCTATACTTAGCTAGTAGAAGGCTACGAGGCTAGGGAATTTAGCGAGAGGGTATCTATCTTTAAATTTACCTAGCTATAGTTTCGGGTATGCGCTATTATATTAAGGGGCGTCTAAATTGCCGTATCTAGTTTCCTTACTAGTCGATATACCTTAGAGACTAGAAATAGCGCGCGCTACCGCAACTTTTATACGGAAATTGCGCAACTTAATAAGAGGGTATTTTAAGGCAAGGCAATAACGTAATAGGCGTAGCGAAGGCGCCGATAAGGTAGTAGTAGTAGTGCGGGTAGTAGTAGTGCTAGCGGCGTTAATATTATAGTAAGGGTAGATAGGCTAACTTCCGCTAGCTCTAAGCTTACTAGCGCCGGCTTTAGCCGTAACGCCGGAACGCTATATAATTCTAGCACTAAAGGAGATATAGGCTACGAAAACGTAGTTAGCACTTATAGTTAGTAGAATATTATAAACCTATACTAGTTTTGCCTCCTTTATCTTGCCCTATAAATCGACGTTATAAACGACTATAGAGATATATATCTTTTGCTAGTAGAGTAACTCGCTTTGCATAAATCGCTAAAAGATTAAAAACCTCGAGTTTAATAGTAAGAAAAGCTTCTACTGCCTCCTAGAGATAATCTAGCGCTAACGCTTAGATACGAAGGCTATTACTAAACTATATTATAATCTCGCGGACTAGTTATTAGAACGGGACCTTCTAAATATATAGCGCGGTCGTTTTCTAAAGCTTTTGAATCTTACGGAGAGCTATTATTCTTAGCTTAAACTACCTTTTCGTAATACTAGATTAAGGCCGTCGGAGTATAGTCTTTATAGCTATTATCCTTTTTCTTAGAGCTAGTAGTTTACGATATATAGAAGACTCCGTTCTCGTAGCCTTCGGAAGCTATATACGTCGACGTAGATTCGATTTTAAAGCACCTAGTCGCGGCCCTCTAGAACTAGATAAATCTCTAATCTATATATTAGTAAGACCTAAAGGCGGGCTAGAGTTTAATACTAGCCTATCGGAATTACTATCTAAATTATCTAGTAGAAGGGAAGGCATCGTAGATAGAAGGAAAAAGAGATAGTACGAGGGTTATTAGAGGTTAGATAAAAAAGAAGATAGATAGAATCGAGAGTATTAGAGTATCGAGGGGTACCGGGAATTAAGGCTATACGTAGAGGTATACCTAGTCTAAGTAGCTACGGAACTTTTTTAAGTATATATACTATACTCCTAGCCTTTCGTAGCTGCCGATACGCTAGCCTATCTCGGATATATATTAGCTTTCCTGCTATTATTATCGCTATAATACTCTTATATGCCGTTATGCTTAGATAGGACGAATCGCCTAGTATAGTATATTCGTAGGCTCCCTTAGCGTATCTTCGAGGATATATCGCTAGAAGAACTATTCTATAATGCCGTAGTACGTAATAGTGCTAGCGATAGTTTATGCCGTATTCTCTCTAGTACTATAGAATTACTACTAACTATAATCGCCGACTATAAAACTATAGCTAGAGAAATGCATAGTTATAGTAGGGCGTAGCCTTCTATAAATTATATAACGGAAAGATTACTACGATTAGCGTATATTTCTACTATAGGTTCGATAACTTGCTACTAACGATATTTATAACTATTATAACGGTCTTCCCGAGGTCTATCTTATCTATAAGAATGCCGCCTCTACGCTTATAGAGCTCGGTCTCGCGCTTATATATAAAGGCAGTACTAAGAACTTAGTAATACTTTAATATTAACCTTATCCCCTTAATAAGCTAATTACTATCCGGACTCGCTTTAATAGCGCTAGTACCGTTAAAGGACTTATAAGCCTTATTAAGAAAGCGCTTATCTATAGTAGCGGTCTTACGATTCTCCTATAGTATAAAGGCGATAAGTTGCTTTAATGCATTAGCTTTGCGCTTCGTCCCGCTAAAGTTCGGCTAGTTATAAAGATTAGCGTTCTTCTTAGTATCCTTAAATACGTTTGTTTTAAATATGCTCTTAATATTATAAGATTAGCTTAAGCCTAAAGAGCTTGCTTCTTTACGCGCTCTTTAGGCTTACCTATAGCCTTGCCCTTCTTTGCGTTATTCTTTATTCTATCGTCGGCCTTATTTAAGATAGTATTAATATTAACGTCTATAAACGACTAGCGAGTAGGCTGCTTATAGGGTTTCGCTATATTCTATATTATAGTCGTAGCAGAAGTAGTGTCGTTATTCTTATTAATAGTAGCGTTATTATCCTCGTTAATAGTAGCTTTACGTTTAGTACCTAATCTAGTTTAGGTAGCAAACGGAAAAGACGCTTCTATTAAGAAGTATAGTCTAGTTAGTACTGCCTAAGAACCGAACTAAACTACCTAGTTTAGTTCTAGTATTATATAATATAGGTTATATAATACTAGCCGAACTAAACTACCTAGTTTAGTTCTAAGGTAGTATAGGAGAAGAGGAAGCTATACGACGGCCTACTCGCCTAGGAAGTTAACGATATAAGAGGGAATATATAGGTCCTATCTAGCATAGTATTAATACTACCGACTACTATTGCCGACTACGAAATTATAGGTAGAGAAATCTAGAGTTATAGTAGAGCGGTAGAAGCCGGTACTAAGACTTCGCGCTAGTAAACTCCCGAATTCGTTATAGCTAGCTTTTATAATATTACTAACTATCGCATTTAGCGCTACCTACGCCGCTATTACCGCTACTACTATTTTATTAATAATAATTATATGCGCATTAAATTTATAGCTTGCGATAGTATTTGTATTAAAGGCGATATATTTTCGATATATTTGCGACTATAGCGCCTAAGAAGCGACGCGTAATAAGTAAGGAGAAAACTAACGATACTTCTAAACGCGCTTGCATTAATAGCGATAATATTAATACGCCTACTAGTAGCGGACTTATAGCGCGTCTAGCTAGCACTAAGAAAGATATAGCTAACTACTCTACTAACTCTAATACTCTCTATAAGCGCAGCCGACGCGCGGATATATTAGTAGAAGAAAAAGCGGCAGATAAGCATCGTAAGGCTAGAAATATAGCGTTTACTAGATATAAGGAAAAGCAGATTAGCGAGTATACTTAGTAGGCTAGCCTATCTTCTAGGAAGCAAAAGCTATAGATTAAGACCTAGAGAAAGGCGCACTACGCCGAATATAATTAGAGAGCGTAAGTTAATAATCCCGTAGTTAGCGTCTATAGTTAGTAATGCTAATAGGTTACAGTAAGGATAAAGAGTTAAAGGCAGCCTATAACGTGCTTACTAAAAAGGCAGCTAAAGAAGATCCGGAGTCCTTCTACTACGAACTAGGTAATAGTAGAGACTTAAAAGAGGCGCGCGTACTATACTACGATCTACTTACTAATTATAAAGATTTAGAAGACTAGTAGCAGCATTTAATTCCGAACTCTAAACTAAATTCGAAGTAGTTTAAGTAGTACTAGCTCCCTACTTAAAGCAACGACCGCAAGGCAGTAAGCGTAATAAGGGCTACCTAAAACGAGTAGGCTATATAAGATAGCTATATAACTTACGGCTTCTAGTATAAAGCTATATAGCAATTTAAGAATAAAGTGCAGGCGATTATTCTTCTAGGGAAGTATAATAGCTAGATAGAGTTCCTAGCTAAGTTATCGAAAGAGCGACCGAGTTCTAGCGGGTAGAGGGTAAATCTAGTACCCTAGTATAGGAAAGGCAATCTACGGAAATACGTATAGAATAATATAGAAGCAGAGGTAAGTTAACGTATTAATACTAAACGCTTATAGTAACTAACGAGTCCGGTAGAAAATATACTGCTAGCTTAAGTCGAACGAGAAATATATAATACGCCGGTTTAGGGAGCTATACTTAAGGCTAATATAAATCCTACGGACTTTAGTCTTAGCCTAGAAGGTATAGGTAAGGCGTTGCTAACTACGTCTGCCGACTATACGCTAACTATTAATAGGAGCTTATTAGGGATAGCCGCTTGCCTATAGCTATAGAGATTTTCCTCTAATATTACTATACTATCTTTCGCAACTATATATCCTAAAGAACTAAGAAATAAGACAAGGCGTTTAAGCTCCCCGATATAACTCGCATGCCTAGACTAGACTAGCTTATTTTAGCTAACTACGATTAGTTTAGTAACGGGTTCTATATTCCTATTACTAATACTACGCTATAGCTAAATAAGCTAGCCTTTAAGGTCTACGCTCGGCCGTTTAATATAGATAAGAGTAAATACCGCAGCATCGTTCTAGATGCTATTATTAATAAAGGCTACGATAGCGGAGCTAGCTTTCGAGATATTCTTACCTAGCTACTATATAAGGGTAAGAATAAGCTATATATTATAGATAACTTTCCTACCCGCTTTTAGGAGATAGAGAGGCTATATAATATAGCAGCTAGCAAAATCGGGAAGGATAAGTTAAAAGCCTAATTTATACTATAAAAAGGCTAATATAATCGCTTATAGGTCTTTTTCTAGAGGTCCGTAGCTAGTATACGCGATAAAAAGCTAATTTACTCTTACCGTCGCTTAGTTCTATCTTATGCATAGCTATACTATTCTCTCTATTTTTACGGTCCTCCGTTTTATACTAATACTATCCTTAAAGCTATACTATCTATAATACCGCCGATTATACTCTTAAGAGCTATAATAGGTACTATACTACCTTCCTCTAGACGGTCTAGTGCTCGCCTTCGCGAGCGTTAATAGTCGTTGCTAGGGTTATAATTATCGTCCTTCGTAGACTCTAGCCCTATTAAGTCCGTCGTTAATTATTAACGAGCACGCCGGGCGATCGCTAGCTCTTCTAGTCGTTCTAGGGCTAATAAAGATCGAACGCTACCTTTAGCTACCCTTACCGAGCTACCGACTAGTTATAAATCCTAGGACAAGATTAATAATATATAGATATAGCGACTAACCTATAGTAAAGCTTTCGAGGCTTTTTATAACTAGCGCTAGTAGATAGAGACCGCGAGATATCGATAAAAGTATAGAAGGACGTTAATAAACCCTATAAAGTAGAATTTAAATTAGCGAACTTTATAGTCTTAGGAGTTCTTCTAGAAGGGTATTAACTGCGATTCTATAGAGCCGAAAGTCGTATATATTAGATGCGATTTAGTGCTTAAGCATCTAGGACTAGGAGACGGGACTAAGGCATTAGCGAAGTATCTATACTCTATAGACTACTAATAAACTGCTTACGAGAGAGAAACGATAATAGAGATAATTAGTGCCGTAAGAGCGAGAGCTATAAGTATTCGCGTACCCCGTACTAGCTAGGCAAGCCGACTATAGATGCTAACTATAGATGCCGACTATACTATATACCCGCTTTTAATAGCGCGAATATTATAAACTATATACGGAACTTATATAAGCTAACGCTACCTTTATATAGAATTAATAGAAGAAAGGTTATACTAGAACCGATTATTGCTATTGCTCTAAGTTCCTAGAGTTATATAGCTTAATAGTTTCTAAGCTTAGCTTGCCTTTAAACTTCTTCGAAAGCCCTACTATCCGACGTACTTATAAGTACCTTATAGAGGAAGTTAGCACTATCGATTTTAAGAGCGTAGGTACTATAAAGACATATATTTAGGACGCTATCGCTTAGTCTAAATAGAAGCTTAAAGAATAGCTTACTAGTACTTTCCGCGTAGTAGTTGCGCTTAACGGGTAGTACGCTAGCACCTTGCGAGTATCCTTTCTTACTATTAGATGCTATTAAATTAATAATCGATAGAGCTAGTACGAGGCAATGCTAGCCTTCCCTTATATTATAGGCTTTTATACTAGTAATTATCTCGCTAATATACTCTACGATACCCTTACCTAATTTAATATATATAAAAGACTTATAGCTCTTACTATAGATAATGCTATAAACAATAATACTCTTTATACTACTATATATACTTAAGCCTTCCCCTTATATTAAGTACTTAGCTAATATATTAAAGTATGCAAGCTATCGATATCTGCTTCTAATAACGTACGCGTATCGTAAAACCGTTAGTATTAATATATAATCTCCCTTTTCTACTACCGAAGTCTAAGGAGATAGAGATTTCTCGTCCGGAACGGTTTCTATACTTCGTATACGTTATTTAACTATCGTTAAAAGATTTCTTTACTACTCTAAAGATTAACCCTAAGAACAAGCTATAGGAAAGATAAGAAGAGGAGGCTAATATACGCGCGCTTAACCGGATTAAACTAGGCCTAATAACGTAGGGCGATATTAGGATTCTAGCTATTCTTCTAAAGGTACTATTCGACTATCCTTCGCTCGGAAAGTTACGTAGCCTAGTATAGTCGTTATATATAGTCGGCAAAAGCTTATACGCTTAAGATAGGTCCGTAAGCTAGCTATAAAGGTTAACTCTAGTACGCAACGTTACGAGGCATTTATATAGTTATAACGAGATCGATTATAGAATTCTTTGCTATATCTAAAGTAGCATAAGCGATAGAAGAAAGTCCCCGCTATATAACTACTATAACTAATATAAGATATAAAGACCCGCTAGAGCTCTACTACGATTATACTTATCTACTGCTTACGACTACGAGATATTATCGATAAGTTTATCGAGAATTAAAGCTAGCCTAAATTAAGCCTAGGTTATATAGAGTAGAAAAGAATCGAATATATTATCGACCTTACGCTACTATTCGCGGAAGCTACGACTATAATCGGCATTACTAAAGGCCTAACTATATACCTCGTCCTTAGGTACTATAATACCCTCTTTAATATCCTCGATATTGCGGACGAGAAATTAAAATATAAAACCGAGCCGTAGCAGTAAGAGATCTACGCCGCGCTATAGGCTATATTTATAAAACTCGTTAAGTACTATACTACTACCTAGGACCGTTTTAGCAATATATATAGCATTGTAATCTTACTTAATTTAGCGATAAAACGTAATTTTTAGAGTCGGGACGCCTTTTCTAGTAAAGGGCTAGACTCGTTATTTAAGGACTACTACTAGTCTAAATTCCGCCTTAAATATACGCGATATAAACCTATAGCAGCTGCGACTAGAGCTAAGTCTTAATAGCCCTTACGCTACTCTGCTACCTCCTTCGCTATAAGCATACGTTCTATATCTAACGATAACGACTATAACTCTACTAATACCCTACGGCTAACGTCTTCTATCGTTCGATCTTCTACTAAACTAAATAAAGTTACGCGCTATCGATACGTAAGGTTTAAAGACTCGAACGCTTATTCTATCGAGCATCTACTACGCTTCTAAAAACTTATCGTATTAGAGTATCCCGTATATACGCTTATAGCACGCGACTTCCTATATATACTAGTAGCTAGTATAGGTTATAAGCGAGACTTTAGTATAGTAAGGTACTAGAGCCGCTATAATCGATCGTATAACCCTTCGACGTTTAGTAATATTATATGCTATTGCTCTCGAGAGCGTAATAAGCAGCAGCAAGCTCGAGATACCCTAGTAGAGGAGGCGCCGCTAATATTAAGTACGTTCTAGCCTTTAGTACCTAAAGTTAATATATAGTAGTATTAGGTTTAGGTAGATTATAAGGCAATATTAAGTTAGAGGAGGTTCGAAGCGATTAGTAATAATAAGGAACCTATAGCTCTAAAATATACTTATAAGAGTATACGCAAGCGGAAGGAGTTATTTTTACGAAAGCTAAGTAGTACGTACTAGCCTTAATACTCTATATAGTATAGTCGGCAACGGTAGTCGGCAGCTATAGTTAGTATATGCATTTAGAATACCTTATATATATATCCTTAATTTAGATCTTTTGCGAGTACCGACTTATTCTTTATACTTATATATTTTACTATATATAGAATTGCACCCTCTATCGATTCTATTAGTAATATTTTTAATTATAACTTATTTTTCTACGGACCTAACGGTTTTAGTTAAGTCCGGAGTTAGGACCTATCCTAGAACTAGCGACTATAAGACCCGACCTAACTCGATTCGGGTCGGGTCCGAAGACCCGGCTACTTAGGTCTAGGTCTAAGTCCCCTAAGAACCGACCTAAACCCGAAACCGACCTAATTTGCAGGACCTATTCTAACCTCTATTCTAGCCTTTACTTATAGGGATGCTATATATCTTAATGCGACTAGAAAGATAGTAGAATCCGATACCCTTCTCGATTTAAGTTAGGACTGTTCTCCGCTTCTAAGTAACGCTACGACGCTAGAAAGCGCGAGTGTCTCGGTGTTTTTAAAGTACTAAAGAAGTATCGTCCGTAGTTGTTTAGTATCTTCTTCTAGCTAGAGGTAGACGCTAATACGCTAGTTTATTAACTTAATAAGGCTACTATAGACCTCCCGAACGCAGCTATTATAAGATAGCTAGCATAGATTAGGCTATTTAACTTTAATATAGTATATATATCTAGGAAGAAGCATATAGCTGCTAATAGACTATCCCGTAAGCCTCTAATAGAATAGGACACCTAAGAACTAGTAGAGGAGGGCGATATCGATAAGATAATCGATAACTAGTTTTTTGCCTACTCCGCCTACGACCTTATCGCCTAAGTATTCCCTACTCGAGTAGAATTAGAGGAGGAAGTGCTAAACGGTATCTACTTTTAGGACTCGAGGAATATCGTATTCTTCCTTACTTACCTACGTTATCTACTAGGCCTATCCCTAATAGAATATAGGTCTCTACGAAAACATGCGCTTAAGTTCTATATAAGTAAGGAGGGTTAGCTTATAAGATAGGATCGTGTTAGTAGTATCCCTTAGAGAGTTATCGATAATAATAACTATCGCGAAAGGATTATTACTACCTACTACGACTACTATAGATACCTAGGCCCGGAACGGATATATAAGATAGTTACTAAACGATAGTAGTAGGACGGCGTTTATACCGTAGTAGTTCGTTTTTATAAGGGTTGCTAGCTATATATACTCCGAAATAGTTACTAGCGTCCTAGCCTACTTTACGCTTCTAAGAAATAGTATCTTAGGGAGCAATAGTACCTAGACGTAGTATTTATTAGCACCGGACTTTACCTTATTATTACGAGAAATATTAAAGACCTATCGAATAACCTTTTAAGTTATATTCTCGTAGGCACTCGTCGGATAGGTATAACGCGCAGTAGAAGTAGAGGCGATAAGTAGGAACTAACCGAGTTAATTATATTAGTTAGTTATAGGTTGCATCTTCTCCTAAGATATATTTCCTAGTAGGTTATATAACCTAATATTATATAATCTATATTACCTAACCCTAGAACCGAACTAGCTAGTTTAGTTCGGTGCCTTAGGAAGTACTAACTAGACTATACTTCTTAATAAGAAAGGCTATTTCTCGATAGCTAGAGGCCCGGTTAATACGGATAACGGACAATTATAAGGTTAACGCTAGATACGTTACGAAGTTTATCTATAAGGACTTAATTTGCCGCTAGGAGGCTATAGCTAAGATCTATATAGACGGGGGCGGAGAGAACGTTTAAGAAGCGCTACTTATAAGCTACGGAATTAAGTAAGTCGCGATCTCCCTCTACTATCTATAGGCTAATAGGATCGTTAAGTAGGGATATCGTCTAATTCTAGCGGCTCTCTCTAAACTAATAGGTAGAGGAGTAAGCGCTATAGCTAAGCATATTCCCTCGGTCCTTTAGGCGGAATATACTACTATAAACTAGATAATAGGGCTAACTCTAGCGGAGATAATAATAGGCAGGGATACTATGCTACTAGTAGAGCTTAAATTCCGTACTTACTAAGTAGCTAAGTAGGAGATACTCCGTAACCGCTCTTCCTTATTAGCGATACGAGCTATAGCTATAGAATAGATATATACGACGCTTAAGGAAGCTTATACCCGATAGAATCGGCTGCAGAAGTATAATATTAAGTACTTTAATAACTATAAGAATGCTAATTAGTAGGAGCTTCGTCCTAAACAGATAGTAGTTATTTACTAATTAGAACTAAAAACGAGCTTCTCGAATAAGCTGCAGTACCGATAGCGCGGTCCGTTTCTAGTATATACTATTATTTATAAGGGAAAGGCGTATAAGATTAAGGAGCTTAGCGGGGAGGTCCTTTACTATATATTCCCTAGGTTTAACCTAAAGCTAGTACTATACTAGAGGGATCTAGAGGCTATAGTTCCTTAGGAGAATAACTTTAATCCGGGGCAGCTAGGTCCTTTACCTTCTAAGCTACGGCCGCGTAGCTATCTATACCCTTAGATCTAGATTAGTAAGCTATTAGAAATAACTTAAGAAGAGAGGGAGGAGTATATCTGCTAGCTAGACATTCTAATGCTAGAGGAATCCTAGTAGGCCTTTAAATTTCGAAAAGTTATTTCTATTACCTCCGTATTAGTATAAGAAATAGTAAGAAACGTATTACTTATTACTCTTATATAGCTAGTACTATAAGAAAGGGAGAATTAGTAGTAGAAGTAGAATAGACCTTAGGAAGCTAAATAAAAGAGCTATTACTATAAACGAGAGAATCTACCGTTAGAGGAATACTAGCTCCTAACTAGCCTAGGCTCCTAGAAGTAACGAGGGATAAGATTAGGCAACTCTTACTTAATTTTAGCTAATAGCTACCTAAAAGTAATCGCGAAAACGCATATGCTTCCTTATTTCTAGTAGTAAAAATAAAGCGAACTAGCTAGTTTACTTCGAATAGTACTAAGGATTCTCTAACGTATAGCTACGAATACCCTTACGTCTAGGTAGTAGGTTTAAGCATAAAACTCCTCTTCTTTTCGGCACTTCTAGTCTCTTCTTAGTCTTATTAACCTTAATATTTACCTTAAGTATAACGACCTTTAAAGGTTACTATAGTAACTACTCTAGTTCCGCTAAGTATAGATAGTAGTAGTAATAATAGTTATATAGAGTTTTTAAGCAAATAAACTATAAAAACTCTATATAATAACTTCTCCTATACGTATACTAACTATTCTTACCGCTGCTAGTATAAACCTATCTATTTAGAAGACTTACGTATTTTCTACTTTATGCACTTACTTAGGCTCTCGCTTAAGAACTTGCTTACGGAAACGCCTACCTCTAACTAGCTCCCTCTACTCGTATATAGTATACTCTCTTTTATATAGTCTAGTTTTCTCTTCCTCTACCTTACTAGTATAATAACTAACTAGAATATTACTATAACTAACGCGACTACTAAAGCGCCTATCTCTAAGCCTAAGGCAGTAGTCCGCTATTCTAACCCCGACGCGCTTACCTATGCCGCTAACTCTAAGCTAGCTAATTTCCGTAACTTTACGCTTAATATTTCTAAGCTAGGCGGATAGCGCACTCGGGTATAGATACTAGAAGCTATTACTAACGTAGAAATAGAAGAAGAGAAGTAGAATATTCTACGCTCTATCTATAGCGCTATTTAGGGAGACGACAACCGCCGCGCTTTTATTATCTTCTAGTTTATTTAATAACTCGGCTAGCGTACCTTCTCTCGCGCTTAAGAAGGAGTACTAGAAGGGCTAAAGGGCATTATAGACATCTATAAGAGAGGCAAGCAGTTCGCTAAGAAGCGTAAAGGCCTCCTCGATATATTATAGAACTCTTTTAGCTTAGGCAGAGAGTTCCCCTACTTTAACTTTCTTAATTCTATATTTAAGATCTATAAGAAAGCTAGCTAGTATCTCTGCTACTTTACGCTATTTAAGAATATTCCTACTAAGAATCTCCGACTACTAGACCTAACCTAGTCTAAATAGATGCTATACTAGGCTCTTTGTAATAGAAAGAAGAATAATCTATTCCGGCCTATATCTAGCTATATCTCGGGTAAATTCTAGAAGGCTAGCTTTATTAAGAGCGTAGAGGCTATATTTTAGTTAGACCTATTTAGCTATAAGAACCTCTAGATTATCGATAAGAACGGCTTTACTATTATAGACACCTACTTTATTATCCCTAAGAATAAGGTCTCTAGAGTATCCGACGCTAATAATAAAGCTAGAGGCTTAGCCGCAAGTAGGCTACTTAGTAAGCTATCTAAGTCTAGCTACGACTTTCTTAGCTACCTTAATCTAGCTTCCGACGAATTTAAGAGCTTTTACGAAGTAGCTAAGCGCTAGGTCTATAAGAAAATAAACCTCGCTAATAAAGACTAACTACGCTCTAATACGTTTACGTATATATACTATAAGATTAGAGACCTCTACTATAAGAACCGCGAGCTTAAAGCGCTAAACTACTAGCAAGAAGAAGCTAGCTAGAGTAAGGCCGTAGTAACCTACTCTCGATCCGTTACTATAGCCCTAGAGCTAGAAATAATTATCTTAGTTTGTCTACGGGAACTAGCTAGTAGGGTAAAAGAATAAGTAGTACGTTACGAGATATATAGCTATAATAAGGACCTATTAGACGATCTAGTTAATAAGGCAATCGAGAAGCCTTATTTAGATCTTAGGGAAGTCCGCGTCCGCGTTGCTATCCTATATACTAACTACCTCGAAGAGCGCTATAAGAATAGTATATATAGAAAGCTAGATATAATCCCTCTTAATAAGTACGAATCTCTAGATATTAGTCCTCTCTTCTACCGCATCTATATAGTAGAAATAGCTAAGGTAGTTAGCCTTCTAGTAGAAGAATCGATAATAATAGCATCTAATCGCCTTTACGACTTATAGGATATCTCCCGCGGACTATACCTACTAGTAAAGGGATTAATTAACGAGGTACCTAATAACTTAAGGAAAGACCTATAGATATAGGAAATAGACGTAATAGACCGATAGGCTAGTAAGAGCTAGCTACGTAATATAGAGAAGGCTATAGCAAAGGTAGTAGCTAATAAGAAGGCCTAGGAGAAGGCTAAGCGTAAAGCTAATACTAATAAAAAAGAAGATAGTAGCCCTAAGAAAAAGACTCGCCTATAGCTAGAGATCGAAAATGCTAAGGATTCTGCTCCTATACCTCTAGCTTAATCTCTAAAGAAGTCTAAGAAGAGTAAGAAGTCTAAGAAGGCTAAGGGGAAGTAGCGTATAAACGAAGCGAACTAGCTAGTTTAGTTCGAAGATAATTATAGCGACGTAGAAGCTACCTAAGAGCCTATTCTAGAGGCTAATAATAATAAGCTTAGGCCTATACGAATTAAGCTAGACTTTACTAATACCCGCCTATCTTACTTAGAATTTAAAACTATTCGAGATATATAGAAAGCTTAGAACGGAAAGCTCCTTAAAGATAGCTTTAACGTATTTAGCGGCCTTCTTAATTAGTAGGCAAAGGACCCGGATATAGTTTCTTAGATATATTAAGAATTCGACCTATACTACTACTACCTCTACTACCGTCGTAATATTTATAGATAGATGCTAAATATATTCTTCTCCCTTACCTAGTAGCTAATATAATAAGACCCGACTATTTAGTTACTTAATATACTAGCTTAAGATTCTCTACGCGATAAGGCTATATATAGATTTATCGCGTACCTAATAATAGCTTAGTACTAGTAGGGCGAGCCTACCGGCTAAATCGACCTAATAATCCTAATTATTAAGGGAAACTAGGCTACTAGCGAGAAGTTTATTAAAGGCCCTTTAGCGGCATAGAAAGATAGATAAGAGACCGCCTATACGATTACTATAGTTTCTCTTAATAGTACCCTTTCTAGCTATAAACTAGTTATATAGGTATCTAACTATAAGCTATAGGCCGATTCTAATAGCGAGGACGACGAGTAAGAAGACGAGGCCGAATACGCTAAGTTTAATATCGTCGGTAGCACTAGCTGCCTAGGTCTAATATATAATATAGTTAACGAGCTTAATAATAACGAGAACGAGGACTTAGATACTAAGCAGATACTAGTCTACGTCTCTAACTAAGGAAAGGAAAGCCTATAGGACGCTAGCCTACGCCTATAAAACGTCTCGACTATGCCTAGCGACTTAGTACTAATATATTAGATAATTGCCTACGGAGGAAATCCTAGCGTCTTCTCGCGACCTATAGTCTACCTAACGCTTATTAAGTATCGTAATTAAAAGCTCGTTAGAAAGAATACCCTAGGCTTCCTAGAGGTCCTTATTAGTAATATTACGATGCTACTAATATCTAAGACGTTTATAGGCGCCGATTTCCCTAATAAGCCGTAGGAGCGTAGGCTCCCCTAGGAGCAATAGCTTAATAGCGTTAGGCTAGTTTTAGACGCGTTAATAGGACGCTATAGCTAGGAAGAACTAGAGGTAAGCTAAGAGGCTCTTATACTTCTATATATAGACCGTACTACCTACGAGAAGTAGTATAAATAAGTCTAGGTTCTATAGGTAAAGAAGAGATTTGCGTAGCTATACGAGTGCTTAGTTAAGGCTAAAAAGAGTATAGCGAAGAATTAGAGTTTTTTCTTATATATTAAGAAAGCTCTTTTAGGCTAGTTAAAGTACTTTTCGTTCGATAGCGCTAACTACCTAGACGATAAGGAAGACAAGTTTAAGAAGATTAGCATAGCTATATATATATAGTAAATAGAACTAGCTAGTTCGGTTTAGCAAAGGAAAATAGTAACGTTATAAACGTCTAATACGTTAAAAAGAATAAATAGTACTTAGTTTATTATTTTGCAGAAGTTAGTCCTACTAAACTATCTTTTTAGAATAGTTATCTCGTTTGTTAGAGTATCTATTCGGACATAAAGAAAGGGAGGATTAATAGGCAGAAACCGCATATCCTTAGCAGCTCGGGTGCCTATAAAAGCGCGAGCTTAGGCTCTCCTCTATAGGAATTAATTATCTACTCTACGTTTCTTATTTATAGTTCTAGTATTATTACGCATTCTATACGTACCTACCCTACTAGCTAATATAAGAGACGATATAGCTAATATAAGGGTACGCGAGCTAAATATAGAAGCGTAACTACGAGCGTAGCTGTTAATTAATCTAAACTATAGTGCTTACGAGGATTCCTAAGCCTAGCTACCTAGAGACGAGAGACGAGAACTGCGCGTTACTACGCTACGTACGACTACTATATACCTAATTCTAGGGCTATTAGGCCTTAGCGATATAGATATATACGCCTAGTTAGCTATAAGCTAGTTAGAGTAGTATAGGATTTACGTATTAATATCTCGAATAGTCTTAAATTCTAAGTAGGATAGGCAGGTATTAGTAAAGTCTAGGTTAATTCGTATAGGCCTAAGCTTATTATCGTTAGCCTCTAGAATAGGCTCTTAAGTAGCTTCTATATTAGTATAATTATCGTCGAACTAAACTAGCTAGTTCGCTTCGTTTAAGCTTGCTCGCTACTTCCTCTTAGCCTTCTTAGACTTCTTGCTCTTCTTAGACTTCTTTAGGAAGTAAGCTAGAGGTATAGGCGCGGAATCCTCGGCATCTTTAACCTCTAGCTATAGGCGAGTCTTCTTCTTAGAGCTACCGTCTTCTTTATTATTAGTATTAGCTTTATGCTTAGCCTTCTTTTAGGCCTTTTTATTAACTACTACCTTTGCTATAGCCTTGTTTATATTACGTAGCTAGCTGTTACTAGCCTATTAGTCTATTGCGTCTATCCCCTATATCTATAAGTCTTTTCTTAAGTTATTAGATACGTCGTTAATCGATCTCTTAGCTAGTAGGTATAGTCCGTAGGAGATATCCTACGAGTCGTAAAGGTAATTAGACGCTATTATTATTAATTCTTTTACTAAAAGGCTAACTACCTTAGCTATTTCTACTATATAGATATAGTAGAAGGAAGGACCTATATCTAGGAATTCGTACTTATTAAGAGGGACTATATCTAGCTTTCTATATACGCTATTCTTATAGCGTTCTTCGAGATAGTTAGCGTATAGAATAGTAATATAGACGCGGACTTCTCTAAGATCTAAATAAGGCTTCTCGATCGCCTCGTTAACTAGATCGTCTAATAGGTTCTTATTATAGCTATATATCTCGTTTATTAGAGTGTCTATTTAGATATAAAGAAAGGGAGGATTAATAGGCGGAAACTATATATTCTTAGCAGCTCGGGTGCCTATAAAAGCGCGAGCTTAGGCTCTCCTCTATAGCGATTAATTAATTATCTAGCCTACGTTTCTTATTTATAGTTCTAGTATTATTATACGTCCTATGCGTACCCGCTCTACTAGCTAATACGAGAGACGATATAGCTAATACGAGGGTTCGCGAGCTAAACGTAGAGGCGTAACTGCGAGCGTAGCCGTTACTCGATCTAAACTATAGTACTTACGAGGATTCCTAAGCCTAGCTACCTAGAGACAAGAGACGAGAACTGCGCGTTATTACGCTGCGTACGACTACTATATACCTAATTCTAGGGCTATTAGGCTTTAGCGATATAGATATGCACGCCTAGTTAGGTATAAGCTAGTTAGAGTAGTATAGGATTTACGCATTAATACTAATATCCTCCGAGATACTACTAGAGTTAATAGTAGTATCTAGGTTATTAGTACTAGTAGAGGAGTTATTATTTAGATTATTCGGTATATTTTCGGCTAAAGGTCAGTAATAATAAACTAAACTAGCTAGTTTAGTTAATATTAGGTAAAGTTAGTAGTAATAGTAGTACTAGTTTATCGTATAATAAAAAGAATATTCTTACTAAATTAAGAATAAAAATAAAGAATAGAAGCTCTAAATCTAGATATAATATAAGGAGATTTGTAAATCGTAAGTTTTAAGTAAAAGTAGCTAGTAATACCTAGTAGTTACTTATAAACTTTCCTAGAGGTCGGTTTCTTAGTCTATCCGGCTTATAATACTTCCGACCTATATTATTATAAACGTTAGGCCTATTATTAATTCCTCTACGCTATACGTCTATAGCCTTTTAGTAATCTCTAATAGGGAAGTATAGGAGCCGTTCTAAGCTTATACTAAATATAGAAAGAGTTAATTAAACTCTTCTAAAACTAAGTAATACTATATTACGAAATAGAGTAACTAGAGTTATAAAATATAGTAACTCGAAGGTTATAATTTATAGCTATTATAGCAAAACTAGAGAGTACAAGTAGTAATATAATCTTATATCCTTTCTCTAGCTTACTAAACTTTATATAGCTCGTAATACTATATTCTTAGGCTATCCTAGCTATAACGACTCCTCTATATAGATATAGTAACTCTTAGCGAATCGTTAGAAGGTTATAAAAAAGCTAAATCGTCGACCTTATATAACTAAGCGTTAGTATCTTAAAATACTATCGATTCTAAGTCGTAATAGGACTAAGGGTTTATAACTTTCTTAGAGTTAGAGACTATCTCTATATAGAAGGTAGCTTTAATACTCTTAAGTGCTTCCGAGTTATCTAGTTCCGCCTAGGCTTATATATAATAAAGTACGTTCTAGTAGTTTATCGTAATTAATTCCTTACTTCTTGTATTATAGTTCGTACTATTAGACTATAAGTAACTTCTTCTCTTCTCGTGTTTTTAGTAGTTCTTATCCGTAGAAGATATTATATAGCCCTACCTTCGCCTCTATTTTAATACGGAAATCCTATACTATTTTAACTAGCTTATAGCTAACTAGGCGTATATATTTATATCGCTAAGGCCTAGTAGCTCTAGAATTAGGTATATAGTAGTCGTATATAGCGTAATAACGCGTAGTTCTCGTCTCTCGTCTCTAGGTAGCTAGACTTAGGAATTCTCGTAAGTACTATAGTTTAGATTAATTAACGGCTACGCTTATAGTTATTGTTCTACGTTTAGCTCGCGAACTCTTATATTAGCTATATCGTCTCTTATATTAGCTAGTAAGGTAGGTACGTATAGAACGTATAATAATACTAGAACTATAAATAAGAAACGTAGGGTATATAATTAATTTCTATAGAGGAGAGCCTAAGCTCGCGCTTTTATAGGCACCTAAGCTAATAAGGATATACGGTTTCTGCCTATTAATATCTTTTCTAAACTTTATAAAGAAAGCTTATTTGTTTTATAAGAATTTATTAATAATCTTAAGCTACTATTTATACCTTAATTTAAGATAAGTAAAGGACTAATAGGACTATAGATATTAATAGAAATAAGAAATAACTTCTAGGGTTTCCTTTTAGTCTCTTTCTCTTTATATTTCTTAATTTTTACTAAGGAATATATTCTATAGAGTAGGTATTCCTTTAGAATAGGAATCTAAGCCTTTAAGTTCGATACTTTATATAGGTTTCTAAGAAGACTCTCTTTAAAGTATATAAGTCTCTTATACTAAAGCTTCTACTATTCTTAGGACTTCTTTTAGGCTTTAAAGGTATAGGCTTTATTCTCTTAATTCTAATTAAAGTATAATATTATAAGCTCCTATAATATATTATTAATCTCCTTAATAAATAGTACTCCTCCTAATAGTTTTATCTAGATAACTAGTTTTCTAGATAATAAAATAAGTATAAATTTTAGTAGTTAAATACTATACTACTAGCTAAATTAGCTCTAAGAAATAAGATTTACTCCTAAGCTAGGTATAAAGAGAATATCCTTAAGTATAATTTATTTTCCTCTTCTCCTACCTATTACTATATCTTCTATATATATAGCTATTAAATAGCTACTACTAACCTTAATTTACTTTTTCCTTTAGAGAGGTTTTAATTCTTTAAAAAGTAGTTCTTAGTTAGTTATATATAATAAAGCGTAAGAGTTAAGTAGCTATTTTAATAGTATATACTTACCTTTTGCTTTTATAGTTAAGTATATAACTTTATTAATATTATTATCCTTTAATAGAGATTAAGATATTTTAGATATTACTAAAGGCTCTATATCTTCTTAAGTAGTATAGGCCTTCTTAGAGAACTTCCTTAAGCTTTATCTTTTCTTAAAAGATTAGACTTTTAAGTTAAGTTTCTTTACTATTTCTTTTAGTATTTCTCTATTTAGTAAGGATCTCCTTCTAAAGCTAGTCTCTCTAAGTAGTATTCTTCTTTTCTCTACTCTATAGCTCTATCCTAGGTTAATAGTTCTCTTAGCTTTATTAAGGTATAAATACTTAGTAATACCTTTAAAATACTCTTAATTATAAAGGTAGTATTTTAGTCTTATGCCTTAGATCCCTCTCCTCTTAGTAAATATTACTATTTCTTAGAACTAGTTTAGTCTTGCTTTATATAATTCTAGTAGCTATAGTATACTCTTATATAATATAGACTACTAGGTAAGGATAGTATCCTTTATACTTTAGTATACCTTAGGTAAGCTATTAAGGAGATACTTAAGTCTCCTCTCTAGCTCTTTATAGTATACTTTCTAAAAGTCTACTTTTATAATCCTTCTAGCTATACTAGCTAGTTATACTTATGCCTTTCTAATTATTATATCCTCTATTATTTAGAAGTTTATAAACTCCTAAATATATACTATTATATATATAGTATATACTTTACTATATTTAGCTCTTATCTTTTCCTATATCTTTAAAGCTTATTTCTCCTTAATAATCTCCTCTTAGTTATCTTCTAATAAGTAGATTATTATCTTATACCTAGTAGTAGTATTAGCTTTAACTTATTCTAGGTTACTTCTTAAGTACTTTAGGCTAAGTACTAATAGTAATAACTCTATAGATAACTCGAGTATAGTTTCTAAGATAATCTAAAATATATACTTTAATTTAAGGTAGTCCTATAGTAGGCTAAACTATTATCTCTAATTCTCCTTATATAGTACTAATATAGCTCTTTTTTACTAATTCTACTTACTAAATCTATTTCGTAAAATTAAATTAATAAACCTAACTCTAGAAAATATAAGTTCTTTTAATATAATAGTAGTTTCTAGATAGCTACTTTCCTTAGTTACTAAAACTCTTCTTTCTTAGCTAAAGTATCTAAGGACTCTTCTCTCTTAAAAGAGTTCGTTAAGTTCTTAAGTAGAGAACCTCTAGAAGATCTAATTTCTTAAAAGAGTACTACTAGCTAGTTCTAAGGTATTAGTAGTACTTAGTACTTAGGCTTAGTCTTATTCTTTTAAGTACTATAGCCTAAGGCTAATCCTTTCCTTTTTATACTCGTTTAGTCTTAAGTATATTTTACTAGGCTTTTCTTTATCTTATTTACTCTTAAGGGACGTCTAGTTTATAACTAGAGTTATCTAAAGCTTCTTAGTAGTATTAATAGGATATACTTCTAGTCTCCTATATACTTTTTTCCTACTTCTTTACCTAGTAAATACTCTAGGTCCTATAAGAGGGAATACGTATTACTTTAAGGATAAGAATAGAGGTTAGAATAGGTCGGGTCGGGTCCGAGTTAGGTCTAAGACCTAAGTTTAGAAGAACTATATAGTTAGGTCGGGTCTAGACTAGTTCCTACCTAGGTCCGGACCTAGAGAGAAAAGTCTAGGTCCTAACGAGTCTATAATAGGTCTCTAAACGGGTCTATACCTAGGTCTAAGAATTCTAAATAGCTAAGAACTCTAAAAATAATCGTCGCTATTAATCGTAAGTTATAGAAGTAGTTATAGTAAGAAAAAGAGAGATAAGAATAAGATAGAAAACTCGACAATTTTAATATTTATACGCTTTTATTCGTGCTTTGCGCTACGTATCGAGAATCTATACTAGCTATATATGCTAACTATAGGATATAATGCTACCTATTTTATAGAATAACTTCGCACTCGCTAAGTTATTTAGGCTTAAAAATATAAACCCTAAAGTTGCTTAGGATTCTCTTTATAAATAGTATATCCTTCTTCTAAATTATAACCCTATTAGCGTAGATAGTAGCTAGATTACTACCTAATATAATTTTTAGTATATAGACTATATAGACAAATACTAAGGGACTTACTTTTAAAAAGCTATACTATAGCAGCTTCGGTATACTCTTATAGAGCATTAAGGGCGCTAGCTTAGAAGTAGTAGTTAGGCTTATAGCCTAAAGCGATCTTATAGATTAGATAGTAGAAAGAGGACTTAGGGAGGAGAAGCTCGGTAGTCTTCTAGTATCTACAAATTTCGCGGAGAGTAATAGCTAAGGAGAGCGTTAGTAATACTAACTATAGATGCTAACTATAAAACTTACTACCTAGCTTATAGTAGTAAGGCTTTTTAACTCCTCCTTTAGCTATATAATTTAATTCTTCTTTTCTAGGACCTTTTCTAGAAGCTTTTTCTACTAGTATCTTCCGGGCATCTACCCTAGCTCTCTTATTATAGGCATAGAATTATTCGAGTTTCTATCTATTAATGCCTCTCTTCTTCTTCTTATTACTACTAGGTTAGGTAGTTATTAGAGTCTTAACGCTAATTAGTAGTAGTCCTAGAATAGTCTTTTATAGCGCCTTTACGCTATATTATCCCCTAGTCGCACTACCGCTAGAAATAGGACCTAAACCCTTATTATCCTCGCTCTCGTCCTCGCTCTCGTCCTCGCTCTTATCCTCGCTCTTAGTATTATCGTTGTTATTATCCTAGTCTCTACTAATGTCTAGCGCCTATCCGCTAAATTAAAAGTGCCTATTTATTCCGAAATTTTCTAAAAATATATTAGTATACATCGAGGAGTATAAAAATAGCATTATACTTACGTAGATTTAAGTTAATCTAATGCTCTATACTTAGCTTATAGAAGGATAAAGAGCTAGGGGATTTAGCGAGAGGATATCTATCTATAAGTCTACCTAGCTATAGTTGCGGGTATGCGCTATTATCTTAAGAGGCGTCTAGATCGCCGTATCTAGTTCCCTTATTAGTCGATATGCCTTAGAAACTAGAAATAGCGCGCGCTACTATAACTTTTATATAGAAATTATATAACTTAATAGAAGGGTATTTTAAGGCAAGGCAATAACGTAATAGGCGTAGCGAAGGCGCCGATAAGGTAGTAGTAGTAGTATAGGTAGTAGTAGTACTAGCAGCGTTAATATTGTAGTAAGAGTAGATAGACTAACTTCTACTAGCTCTAAGCTTACTAGCGCTAGCTTTAGCCGTAATACTAGAACGCTATATAATTCTAGTACTAGAGGAGATATAAGCTACGAAAACGTAGTCGGCACTTATAGTTAGTAGAATATTATAAACCTATACTAGTTTTGCCTCCTCTATCTTACCTTATAAATCGACGTTATAAACGACTATAGAGATATATATCTTTCGCTAGTAGAATAACCTACTTTATATAAATAGCTAGGAGATTAGAAACCTCGAGTTTAGTAGTAAGAAAAGCTTCTACTACCTCCTAGAGACAATCTAGCGCTAACGCTTAGATGCGAAGGCTATTACTAAACTATATTATAATCTCGCGGACTAGTTATTAGAACGGGACCTTCTAAATATATAGCGCGGTCGTCTTCTAAAGCTTTCGAATCTTACGGAGAGCTATCGTTTCTAGCTTAAACTGCCTTTTCGTAATACTAGATTAGAGCCGTCGGAGTATAGTCTTCGTAGCTATTATCCTTTTTCTCGAAGCTAGTAGTTTATAGTATATAGAAGACTTCGTTCTCGCAGCCTTTAGGAGCTATATATATCGACGTAGATTCGATTTTAAAGCACCTAGTCGCGGCCCTCTAGAACTAGATAAATCTCTAATCTATATATTAGTAAGACCTAAAGGCAGGCTAGAGTTTAATACTAGCCCGTCGGAATTACTATCTAAATCGTCTAGTAGAAGAAAAGGCATTATAGATAGAAGGAAAAAGAGATAGTACGAGAGTTATTAGAGGTTAGATAAAAAAGAAGATAGATAGAATTAAGAGTATTAGGGCATTAAGAAGTACCGGAAATTAAGGCTATACGTAGGGATATGCCTATCCTAGGTAGCTACGGAACTTTTTTAAGTATATATACTATACTCCTAGCCTCCTATAGCTGCCGATACGCTAGCCTATCTCGGATATATATTAGCTTTCCTACTATTATTATCGCTATAATACTCTTATATGCCGTTATACTTAGATAGGACGAATCGCCTACTATAGTATATTCGTAAGCTCCCTTAGCGTATCTTCGAGGATATATTACTAGAAGAACTATTCTATAATGCTATAGTACGTAATAGTGCTAGCGATAGTTTATGCCGTATCCTCTCTAGTACTATAGAATTACTACTAACTATAATCGCTAACTATAAAACTATAGCTAGAGAAATGCGTAGTTATACTAGGGCGTAGCCTCCTATAAATTATATAACGGAAAGATTGCTATAATTAGCGTATATTTCTACTATAGATTCGATAACTTGCTACTAACGATATTTATAAGTATTATAACGATCTTCCCGAGGTCTATCTTATCTATAAGAATGCTACTTCTACGCTTATAGAGCTCGGTCTCGCGCTTATATATAAAGGCAGTACTAAGGACTTAGTAATGCTTTAATATTAACCTTATTCTCTTAATAAGCTAATTACTATCTAGACTCGCTTTAATAGCGCTAGTACGATTAAAGGACTTATAAGCCTCGTTAAGAAAGCGCTTATCTATAGTAGCAATCTTGCAATTCTCTTATAGTATAGAGGCGATAAGTTGCTTTAATATATCGGCTTTACGCTTCGTACTACTATAAGAGGGTATATAGCAACGTATAGACTACCTTAGACCTCCGTCCGAAGATAGCGCTAATTCTTATAGAGTTATTATATATCGCATGCTTCGCGCATGCGAATACTATGCGCTAAGCAATGCGGCAGCAGCCGCTTGCTAAGCACTAGTAAGGCCTAAGGCCCCTAACTTCTAGCTTTACTTCGCTCTTATAACTACTAAAGTTTAGCTAGTTATAAAGATTAGCGTTCTTCTCGGTATTCTTAAATATATTTATTCTAAATATGCTCTTAATATTAGTAAAGTTAGCTTAAGCCTAGAGGGCTTACTTCTTTACGCGCTCTCTAGGTATATCTATAGCCGTGCCCTTTTTTCTTCTCTCGGCGGCCTTATTTAATATAGTATTAATATCGACGTCTATAAAAGACTAGCAAGTAGGCTACTTATAGGGCTTTGCTATATTCTATATTATAGCCGTAGCAAAAGTAGTATTATTATTCTCGTTAATAGTAGCTTTACGTTTAGTACCTAATCTAGTTTAGGTAGCAAACGGAAAAGATGCTCTGCCTTTATTATTACTAGACTCTATACTATACGGTACGAAGTAGTTAGTAGTATTATAAATAAATAGCCTACTTTTAGTACTAGGCTCTAGTAACTAATCTTCGTTAGCACGCCTATCTATATCGATCTTTCGCTAATAGGCATCGCGGTACGCGCTAATCTTTATAAAACCGATTTCTTCCTCTATCGTAAGAGTACTAGACTTTAATTTTTTATTATAGGTAGCCTTTTACTTCTAAAACTCTACTTCTAAGGCAGTATTATCTAGTCGAGGAGGTAGTAGTAGCATCGATACGGCAGCTTCTATAGAGTTATAGCATAAGAATACTAGCTCTAAATCTAAGCTAGTTAGTAGTAGAGTTACTACGCGGCAGTATAGAATAGCTAATTCTTCCTACTTTCTACGCTGCTTTCCGAGATGCTATTACTAGAATCTAGTAAGCGTAGCGGTTCTTATAAGCGTTTAGAGTCGCTAGAGGGCTAGTTAGTAGTAGAGTTGCTATACGGCGGTAGAGAATAGCTAATTCTTGCTTTCTACGCTACTTTCTAAGTATACTATTACTAGAATTAAGTAGGCGTAGCAGTTCTTATAAGCGTTTAGAGTTGCTAGAGAGCTAGTTAGTAGGAGAGTTACTACGTAGTAGGGATAGCTAATTCTTCTCGCTTTCTATGCTGCTTTCTAAGTATACTATTGCTAGAATTTAGTAGGCGTAGCGCTTCTACTAAGCGTTCTAGCCTACTAGAGGCTATTATAATAGTACTAGCGCTATTAAATTAGGAGTTAAGATGCTTTATAGTATTAGCGTTAGCAGTTAAGGAAGGTAAAAAGGTCGTAAATAGTAGTTAAGATTATTATTAGTAGTAGGTTATATAATAAGTAGCAGAAGTATAGGAGAAGAGAAAGCTATATAATAGCCTACTTACCTAGGAAGTTAACGATATAAGAGGGAATATATAGGTCCTATCTAGTATAGTATTAATACTACTAACTATAATCGCCGACTACGAAATTATAGGTAGAGAAATCTAGGGTTATAGTAGGGCGGCAGAAGCCGGTACTAAGACTTTGCGCTAGTAAACTCCCGAATTCGTTATAGCTAGCTTCTATAATATTACTAACTGTCGCATTTAGCGCCACCTACGCTGCTATTACCGCTACTACTATTCTATTAATAATAATTATACGCGCATTAAATTTATAGCTCGTAATAGTATTTATATTAAAGGCGATATATTTCTAATATATCTGCGACTATAGCGTCTAAGAAGCGATACGCGATAAGTAAGAAGATAACTAATAATACTTCTAAATACGCTCGCATTAATAGCAATAACATTAATACGCCTACTAGTAGCGGACTTATAGCGCATCTAGGCAGTACTAAGAAAGATATAGCTAACTACTCTACTAACCCTAATACTCTCTATAAGCGCAGCTAACGCGCAGATATATTAGTAGAAGAAAAAGCAGCAGATAAGTATCGTAAGGCTAGAAATATAGCGTTTGCTAGATATAAGGAGAAGCAGATTAGCGAGTATACTTAGTAGGCTAGCCTATCTTCTAGAGAGCAAAAGCTATAAATTAAGACCTAGAGAAAGGCGTAATACGCTAAATATAATTAGAGAGCGTAAGTTAATAACCCCGTAGTTAGCGTCTATAGTCGGCAATACTAATAGGTTATAGTAAGAATAAAGAGTTAAAGGTAGCCTACGATATACCTACTCTAGATAGCTAAAGAAGATCTAGAGTCCTTCTACTATAAACTAGGTAATAGTAGAGACTTTAAAGAGGCGCGCGTACTATACTATAATCTACCTACTAATTATAGAGATTTAGAAGACTAGTAGTAGTATTTAATTCCGGACTTTAAACTAAATTCGAAGTAGTTTAAGTAGTACTAGCTCCCTACCTAAAGTAATAACTGCAAGGCAGTAGGTATAATAAGAGCTACCTAAAACGAGCAGGCTATATAAGATAGCTATATAACTTACGGCTTCTAGTATAAAGCTATATAATAATTTAAGAACAAAGTATAGCCGATTATTCTTCTAGGGAAGTATAATAGCTAGATAGAGTTCCTAGCTAAGTTATTAAAAGAGCGACCGAGTTCTAGTAGGCAAAGAGTAAATCTAGTACCCTAGTATAGAAAAGGTAATACGCGGAAATACGTATAGAATAATATAGAAGTAGAGGTAAGTTAACGTATTAATACTATATGCTTATAGCAACTAATAAGTCCGGTAGAAAATATACTACTAGCTTAGGTCGTACGAGAAATATATAATATACTAGTTTAGGGAGTTATACTTAAGACTAATATAAATCCTACGGACTTTAGTCTCGGCCTAGAAGGCATAGGTAAGGCGTTGCCGACTACGTCTGCCGACTATACGCTAACTATTAATAGGAGCTTATTAGGGATAGCCGCCTGCCTATAGCTATAGAGATTTTCCTCTAATATTACTATACTATCTTTCGCAACTATATATCCTAGAGAACTAAGAAATAAGATAAGGCGTTTAAGCTCCCTAATATAACTCGCATGCCTAGACTAGACTAGCTTATTCTAGCTAACTATAATTAGTTTAGTAACGAGTTCTATATTCTTATTACTAATACTACGCTATAGCTAAATAAGCTAGCCTTCGAGGTCTGCGCTTAGCTATTTAATATAGAGAAGAGTAAATACCGTAGTATTGTTCTAGATGCTATTATTAATAAAGGCTACGATAGTAGAGCTAACTTTCGAGATATTCTTACCTAGCTACTATATAAAAGTAAGAATAAGCTATATATCGCAGATAACTTTCCTACCTACTTTTAGGAGATAGAGAGGCTATATTATATAGCAGCTAGCAAAATTAGGAAGAACAAGTTAAAAGCCTAATTTATACTATAGAAAGGCTAATATAATCGCTTATAGGTCTTTTTCTAGGGGTCCGTAGCTAGTATATATAATAAAAAGCTAATTTACCCTTACCGTTACTTAGTTCTATCTTATGCATAACTATACTATTCTCTCTATTTTTACGGTCCTCCGTTTTATACTAATACTATTCTTAAAGGTATACTATCTACGATACTACCGATTATATTCTTAAGAGCTATAATAGGTACTATACTACCTTCCTCTAGATGGTCTAGTGCTCGCCTTCGCAAGCGTTAATAGTCGTTACTAGCGTTATAATCGTCGTCCTTCGTAGACTCTAGCCCTATTAAGTCTATTATTAATTGTTAACGAGTACGCTAGGCGATCGCTAGCTCTTCTAGTCGTTCTAGGGCCGATAAAGATCGAACGCTACCTCTAGCTACTCTTACTAAGCTACCGACTAGTTATAAATCCTAGGATAAGATTAATAATATATAGATATAGCGACTAACCTATAGCAAAGCTTTCGAGGCTTTTTATAACTAGCGCTAGTAAATAGAGACCGCGAGACATTAATAGAAGTATAGAAGGACGTTAATAAATCCTATAAAGTAGAATTTAAATTAGCGAACTTTATAGTCTTAGGAGTTCTTCTAGGAGGGTATTAACTATAATTCTATAGAGCCGAAAGTCGTATATATTAGATGCGATTCGGTGCTTAAGCATCTAGAACTAGGAGACGGGACTAGGGCATTAGCAAAGCATCTATACTCTATAGACTACTAATAAACTACTTACGAGAGAGGAACGATAATAGAGATAATTAGTGCTATAAGAGCGAGAGCTATAAGTATTCGCGTACCCTATACTAGCTAGGTAAGCTAACTATAGATGCTAACTATACTATATACCCGCTTTTAATAGCGCGAATATTACGAACTATATACGGAACTTATATAAGCTAACGCTACCTTTATATAGAATTAATAGAAGAAAGGTTATACTAGAACTAATTATTGCTATCGCTCTAAGTTCCCGGAGTTATATAGCTTAATAGTTTCTAAGCTCGGCTTGTCTTTAAACTTCTTTAAAAGCCCTACTATCTAACGTACTTATAAGTGCCTTATAGAGGAAGTCGGCACTATTAATTTTAAAAGCGTAGGTACTCTAAAAATATATATTTAGGACGCTATCGCTTAGTACGAATAGAAGCTTAAAGAATAGCTTACTAGTACTTTCTACGTAGCAGTTACGCTTAATAGGTAGTATACTAGCACCTTATAAGCATTCTTTCTTACTATTAGATGCTATTAGATTAACGATCGATAGAGCTAGTATAAGGCAATACTAGCCTTCCCTTATATTATAGGCTCCTATACTAGTAATTATCTTACTAATATACTCTATAACACCCTTATCTAATTTAATATATATAAAAGACTTATAGCTTTTACTATAGACAATGCTATAAATAATAATACTCTTTATGCTGCTATATATGCTTAAGCCTCCCCTCTATATTAAGTACTTAGCTAATATATTAAAGTATATAAGCTATTAATATCTGCTCCTAATAATATACGCGTGTCGTAAAACCGTTAGTATTAATATATAATCTCTCTCTTCTACTACCGAAGTCTAAGGAGATAGAGATTTCTCGTCCGGAACGGTTTCTATGCTTTATATACGTTATTTAACTATCGTTAAAAGATTTCTTTACCGCTCTAAAAATTAACTCTAAGAACGAGCTATAGGAAAGATAGGATAAGAAGGCTAATATACGCGCGCTTAACTAGATTAAACTAGGCCTAATAACGTAGGGCGATATTAGGATTCTAGCTATTCTTCTAAAGGTACTATTTAACTATCCTTCGCTTAGAAAGTTACGTAGCCTAGTATAGTCGTTATATATAGTTAGTAAAAGCTTATACGCTTAAGATAGGTCCGTAAGCTAGCTATAAAGATTAACTCTAGTACGCAACGTTACGAGGCATTTATATAGTTATAACGAGATTAATTATAGGATTCTTTACTATATTCGAAGTAGCATAAGCGATAGAAGAAAGTCCCCGCTATATAACTACTATAACTAATATAAGATATAAAAACCTGCTAGAGCTCTACTACGATTATGCTTATCTGCTACTTATAACTATAAGATATTATTAATAAGTTTATCGAGAATTAAAGCTAGCCTAAATTAAGCCTAGGTTATATAGAGTAGAAAAGAATTAAATATATTATTAACCTTACGCTATTATTTATAGAAGCTATAACTATAATTAGCACTACTAAAGGCCTAACTATATACCTTATCCTTAGGTATTATAATACCCTCTTTAATATCCTCGATATTACGGACGAGAAATTAAAATATAAAACCGAGCCGTAGTAGTAAGAGATCTACGCTGCGCTATAGGCTACGTTTATAAAACTCGTTAAGTACTATACTACTACCTAGGACCGTTTTAGCGATATATATAGTATTATAATCTTACTTAATCTAGCGATAAAACATAATTTTTAGAGTTAGGATGCCTTTTCTAGTAAAGGGCTAGACTCGTTATTTAAGGACTACTACTAGTCTAAATTCTACCTTAAATATGCGCGATATAAACCTATAGCGGCTGCGACTAGGGCTAAGTCTTAATAGCCCTTACGCCGCTCTGCTACCTTCTTCGCTATAGGTATGCGTTCTATATCTAAAGATAATAACTCTAACTCTACTAATATCCTACGGCTAATGTCTTCTATTATTCGATCTTTTACTAAACTAGATAAAGTTACGCGCTATTAATACGCAAGGTTTAAAGACTCGAACGCTTATTCTATTAAGTATCTACTACGCTTCTAGAAACTTATCGTATTAGAGTATCCTATATATACGCTTATAGCACGCGACTTCCTATATATACTAGTAGCTAGTATAGGTTATAAGCGAGACTTTAGTATAGCAAGGCACTAGAGCCGCTATAATCGATCGTACGACCCTTCGATATTTAGCAATATTATATACTATTGCTCTCGAGAGCGTAATAAGTAGCAGTAAGCTCGAGATGCCCTAGTAGAGGAGGCGCTACTAATATTAAGTACGTTCTAGCCTTTAGTACCTAAAGTTAACGTATAGTAGCATTAGGTTTAGGCAGATTATAAGGCAATATTAAGTTAGAGGAGGTTCGAAGCGATTAGTAATAACGAGGAACCTATAGCTTTAAAATATACTCGTAAGAGTATATATAAGCGGAAGGAGTTATTTTCGCGAAAGCTAAGCAGTACGTACTAGCCTTAATACTCTATATAGTATAGTCGGCAATAGTAGTTAGTAGCTATAGTCGGCATATGCATTTAGAATACCTTATATATATATCTTTAATCTAGATCTTTTATAAGTACCGACTTATTCTTTATACTTATATATTTTACTATATGCAGAATTGCACCCTCTATCGATTCTATTAGTAATATTCCCAATTATAACTTGTTTTTCTATAGACCTAACGGTTTTATTTAGGTCCGGAGTTAGGACCTATTCTAGAACTAGCGACTATAAGACCCGACCTAACTCGATTTAGGTCGGGTCTAAAGACCCGGCTACTTAGGTCTAGGTCTAGGTCCCCTAAGAACCGCCCTAAACCCGGAACCGACCTAATTTGCAGGACCTATTCTAACCTCTAGATAAGAAAGCTAACTCTTACTACCTAAGGCCTCTCTATAAACCTAGGCTTATAACCTATTAAAATAACCTCTTAGGATATTATCTCTATATAAGGGTAGGTATAAAACGTAGTAGAAGTAGAGGCGATAGGTAGGAACTAACCGAGTTAATTATATTAGGATGTTATAGGTTATATCTTACTTCTAAGATAGGCTATTAGCTAAGTTATATAACCTATAATTATATAACCTATATTATATAACCTATATTATATAATATTCTAAAGTATCTCTTAGAATAATTAACTAGACTATACTTTCTAATAAATTATAACTAAGAGTTTCGTTACTAACCTACTTAGTTTACTACCTTATATAGAAGAATTAAACGACGTAGTAGGAGCTCTCTAGGCTCTACTAACATTTTAACTTATCCTAATAGTATAATAGGAACTAGTAACGTTAACTCTTATTAATAAGAAGCTAAAATCCTATAACTTCCTACTAATACTACTATTACCTTAAGTATTAAATAGCTCTAAGCGTTAATCTTTATAAGTTAACCTTCTATACCTTTATCTAGTTCTAAGAAAATAGAATACTTTAAAGAGTTAGATATTACTAAGTTCGTTAAGCGTTTTAAAGATCTATACTAATCTTATAGAGGTAATAAGGACGATAAATCTACTAAATTCGAGAAGCTAGTTAGCTATTCTAGCTATTCTTCTAAAGGTACTATTTAACTATTCTTTACTTAGAAAGTTACGTAGCCTAGTATAGTTATTATATATAGTTAGTAAAAGCTTATATACTTAAAATAGGTCTATAAGCTTTATATAAAAAGTAGAAAAAAATTAAATATATTATTAACTTTATACTACTATTTATAGAAGCTACGACTATAATTAGTACTACTAAAGGCCTAACTATATACCTTATTCTTAGGTACTATAATGCTCTCTTTAATAGTCTTAATATTTTAGACGAGAAATTAAAATATAAAACTAACTTATAGTAGTAAGAGATCTCCGCTATACTATAGGCTACGTTTATAAAACTTATTAAGTACTATACTACTACCTAGGACCGTTTTAGAGATATCTATAGTATTATAATCTTACTTAATCTAGTAACAAAACGTAATTTCTAGAGCTATAACGCCTTTTATAGTAAAGGGCTAGACTTATTATTTAAGGACTACTACTAGTCTAAATTCTATCTTAAATATACGTAGTATAAACCTATAGTACCTACTACTAGAGCTAAGTCCTAATAGTCCTTACGCTACTCTACTACTTGCTTTTCTATAGGTATATAATCTATATTCAAAGATAACGACTCTAACTCTACTAATATCCTACGACTAACGTCTCCTATTATTTAATCTTCTACTAAATTCAATACTATTATATTATCTTCTACTAAACTAAATAAAGTTACGCGCTATTAATACGTAAGGTTTAAAGACTTAAACGCTTATTCTATTAAGTATCTACTACGCTTCTAGAAACTTATTATATTAGAGTATCTTATATATATACTTATAGTACGCGACTTCCTTTATATACTAGCAGCTAGTATAGATTATAAGCAAGACTTTAGTATAGTAAGGTACTAGAGCTACTATAATCGATTATACGACCCTTTAATATTTAGCAATATTATATACTATTACTCTTAAGAGCGTAATAAGTAGTAGTAAGCTCGAGATACTCTAGTAGAGGAGGCGCTACTAATATTAAGTATATTCTAGCCTTTAGTACCTAAAGTTAACGTATAGTAGTATTAGGTTTAGGTAGATTACGAGGCAATATAAAGTTAGAGGAGGTTTGAAGTAATTAGCGATAATAAGGAATAGCCTTAATACTCCTTATTTTATAGTCGGTAATAGTAGTTAGTAGCTATAGTTAGTATATACATTTAGAATACCTTATATATATATCTATAATCTTAATCTAAATCTTCTACTAGTACTAATCTATTTATTATACTTATATATATAGCTATATATAGTACTAGACGCTATATTAATTCTAT
The DNA here is from genome assembly GCA_023512815.1 of Cercospora zeae-maydis. Taxonomy (NCBI): domain Eukaryota; kingdom Fungi; phylum Ascomycota; class Dothideomycetes; order Mycosphaerellales; family Mycosphaerellaceae; genus Cercospora; species Cercospora zeae-maydis. Next base: position 3,246,330 of record JAKLWY010000001.1, on the reverse strand, counting down.
TAGTAATATTCCTAATTGTAACTTATTTTTCTATAGACCTAATATTTTTATTTAAGTCTAGAGTTAGGACTTATTCTAGAACTAGTAACTATAAACCTAACCTAATTTAATTAGAGTTAGGTTAGTAACCTAGCCTTTTAGGTCTAGGTCTAGGTTCTCTAAGAGCTAACTTAAACCTAGAACTAACTAAATTTATAGAACCTATTCTAACCTCTAGTTACGTTCTAGAGTAAAGGCTATATTATATAGCTAAAGGTAACCTTTTAATATATAATATTAATATTTGTAATTAAGTATAAATATAAAATAGAATAAAAGTTTAGCCTTCTTATTAGCTTAGACGAGCCGCTTTTAGTTATTAATATTATAAGGTACTTATAACTCTATTAGCCCCTTAATATAATTACCTATAAATCTAACCGCTTATTACCTAACTATAGTTAATTATTAGAGATATATTCTTCTCTTAGCTAGCTCTAACTACGGCGATTCTAGAAGATTTAATAGACCTATACTAGAGGAGTATACTTCTTATAAGGAGTAGTTTATATATAATATTTAGACTATACTACTAGCGTTTAAGTATACGTAAGTTAGTTTATCTTAATTATTAAATAGTATTAAGATATATTATCTCTATTTAGAGGTTACGTATTTAATATAGTAGAAGTAGAGACGATAGGTAGAAACTACCTAAGTTAATTATATTAGTTAGTTATAGATTATACCTTCTCCTAAGATAAATCTCTTAGTAGATTATATAACTATAAGAGCAAAGTAAAGCTAGAAAGTTAGCGGCCTTAGGCCTTACTAGTACTTAGCAATCGGCTGCTACTGCATTACTTAGCGTATAGTATTCGTATACGCGGAGCATGCGATATATAATAACTCTATAAGAATTAGCGCTATCTTCGGACGGAGGTCTAAGGTAGTCTATACGTTGCTATATACCCTCTTATAATAACGTAATATTATATAACCTATATTACCTAACCCTAGAACTAAACTAGGTAGTTTAGTCCGGTCTTTTAGATAGTACTAACTAGACTATACTTCTTAATAAATAGTACTATTAAGCTATAGCTATTCCGGTTTTTTAGAAATAGAAGTTAGTATTTAGCGCTAAATCTAGCTACTTTTCCTAATCTTCTAGGTATTACGCCTATAGCTGCAATACTATAGTAGCGTAATAGATAGTTAAATTACGAGGGCTAATTAGAACGCATAAAATACCTCTTTATTGTTAAATATAGTATATTTAGACGATTTTGCTATCTATATAGACACTTATTAGTCGTTAGTTTAATAATAGTAATAATTTATTCTTCTATATTTAAATACCTCTAATCTACCTATTAATATTATTATCGCTAGGTAGGGTAGTTATAACGTTATTATTGTTCTAGTTATTAACGTTCTAGTTAATATTATTATTGCTATTTATTATATCTAGCGTCTTAATTAACTATAAGCGTAGTATAGTAAAGTGTCTCTATATATAATAAGCTAGTATAGTTAGTATTACTAAACTAGGTAGACTATTAAACTAAGGTTCTTAAATTAGTAACGAGTTCGCAAACTAGCCTATTAGCTCTATAATATAGCGTAGTCTAAATAATAGCTATTTAAGTAGAGTACTAGGTATTATTTAAGGTATTATAGGCTATATTATTAGCGTTTAAGGTAAAGCTAGAGGCTCGTCGCTCTATTACCTAATAGTATCGCCTATAAAGTAAATAGTCTCGTCTATATTTATATTCGTAATAGATATTACTAAGTCTTTATATAATATCCTTATATTTCTATAGATATATAAAGTAAGGAGTTATTTACGCTATCTAGCGTCTAGAATAGCTCTATTATTATTAATCTTCTAGTACTTCTCGCTTATAGCTTTAGTATCTTCTTTAAAGTAAATACGAACATTATATAGTATAGGCTCTTAAGTTATAATCTAGTCGTTAAACTCTTCTAACTTAAGTTATTAGCTATTATATTTATACTAGTACTATTATACTCCCTTACTATTAAGCCTAGCGTAGTTAAGGACCTAGGTTTGCTACTAGATAGCTATAATTTTATTATAGTAAAATAAGTTCTCTCTTAGTATATAGTAGTTTGTTTGTTATTTATTTGTTTGTTTATTCCATTTACGTCCTTTAGGAGTCGAAGACTATATAGGACGGGAGCTATTGCTACCTTCGGTTACTAAGAGAAAAGCCTCCTCTAGGCTAAAAAACTCTCGTCTTAGGGTGTCCTTTTTCGCGTTATATTATATATTATAGGCCGATGCCCGTTTTAGAATTTCTATAGCTTATGCCTTATACTAAGCAATTGCTAAGCTCTTAGCGCTAAGCCCCTATATATATTAAAAATTAGAATCTAAATCGCTAGCAGGTCGTAGTAGGGTAGCAGGTATTAGGCTAGCGTTATAGGCCTTTATACCTATTTATCGTAACACCTAGGACCGGGTCTCCTAGGAGCCGGGTCTCCTAGGAGCCGGGCCTTCTTCTAGGCGGTAGGTAATTCTAGTCTAGAAGGGCCTGCCTTTCTCCTTCCTTCTATAGCTCCGTATAGCGGGTTAAATAGTTTTTCTCTAGCCTAGTAGGTAACACTGCCTCTCCTATCTCTTTCTATGTCTCTGCTATCTCCTCTTTTTCCTTTTCTCTCTAGCTCTAGGTTTGTGTTGTTCTAGTCGTAAATGCAGTTAGGGGGAGCCGCTACGGAGGGTTGTCTTTTGCCTTATACTCTGCTAGCATACTCGAGAGTGTCTGTTTCTACCTGCGGCCGCGTAGAGGCGTGTAATAGGACTTCGCAGGCAGTATATAGTAGTATAGTAGGTAGTATTAGACCTAGAAGAGGTAGTTATAATAAGAAGGCGTAACCCTATTATATTTATACTAATACTTAGTATAGAGGCGTATTCTATCTTATTTATAGCGAACTACTATCCTAATTTAAAGTTAAATAGCGTATTTTTAAATAGATATAAGGCCTTTAAGGTATAGTAACTCCTTTAACCTCTAGTACTACGTATACTTACTAACGTAGTAGTATTATTATACCGCCTTAATCTATTATATATTATTAAATCTAGTAAGCTTAAAGAGAGTTTTATATATAGTAAAGTATTTAAGCTTAGTCTTTAGTAGGTACTTAATAGTAGCATAGTACTTCTTTTAGTAGTAAAGGAGTACGAGTTTATATTAAGATAAGTATTAGAAGGCGCTTATAAGTAGCGTAATATATAGAAGTATCGCCGTTTTAGTTATTTTTAACGTAGAGTATAAGCTCTTTATTATTAGGCGTACTCTATCCTATATAATATTAATAATTACTATAGTTCTATTATTAACTTTTAACGTATTATAAGCATAGTATATTATATAGTCGAAGATCTAGATAACCTTAGGCTATTTATATAATAGAAACTTCTAGTAGAACGTATCTTTAGTATAGTTATATATAAATAATAGGTTAATAGCTTATTATTTAGCTATAGAGCTATTAGTTATTATAAGAGTTAGGTACTAGTCGTAATACTAGTCTTTTAGAGTTTAGAGGCTAAAGTTAACTAGTAGCGCCTTCTATAATTCTAGTAGTAAATAACCTACTAAAAGCTAGCTAGCGTCGTAATTCTATAATAGATAGTAAATAGAAACTAATTAAGGTTAGTTATCTTATATATTACGTTAAGAAGGAATAACTATAATATTATAAGAGGTAATTATTTAAAAGTTATTATAAATTGCGTTAGTCGTACCTTAGATACTAAGGTTAAAAACTAACTTCTAACTAGCTATAACTATTAGGTTTAGTTACGTATACTTAACTTACTAGTAGCCTCGCTATTAAATAATAGTCGCTACTACTAACTTTAATAAATAATACTACGCTTAATAGTACCTTAAATATTATTACTAATACCGGTTTATAATAGTAGCGTCTACGTTATATTATCTACTAGTCCTTTAAGGTTATATTTAAGGTTTTAGAGCTAGAAATAAATATTCTAACGCTCTACTACGGCTACTTTATAATTATCTCTTAATAACTTTAACTAAGTAGTAGCATCTAACTTTATCTATTTGCTACTAATAGTACTAAATACGTAAGATAAGAGCTTAGTTTAAACTCGCTTAAGTACCTCTAAGCGTTCTTATAGTTATAATCTATAAGTCCTTAGATAACTACTTTTATTAAGGTATTAGTTAATTAAATATAGACTAAGGGAGTAGTAGTACTATATACCTTATTCTACGTATTTGTCTACGCTATAATAAATTATAATAACCTCTATAGGTTTAGTTACCTTACTATTACAAAATACCTTCTTAATATATACTAAGATATTACACTTTATATTATTAAATTCTATCTTCTAAATACCTTAAGGTAATATATACTTTTAGAATCTATTATAATAGTAATAATAGCAATAATAAGTATTCTATATATAAGGCTATTCTTAACGTAGTTCTTTAGAGTCTATTTATAAATATTATTTACTATTAACTAAGCGCAATTTAATACCTTATAGTTAGTAAATTTTACTCTATTCTTTAGAGTATAAAATAGCTACTATTATACTAGGATAGTATATCTAGTATCTTACTATATTAAGAATAGTTTAGGGTATTAATAATAACTATAACTACGTTAATTAATAGATTTAGAACGACTAATAATACTATATTATTTTAATACTAACGCGAGTCTTAATTAATAGTAGTAATATAATATAACCCTTAAGTAATTTTAAAGTCTTAAATTTAATACTAGGGTTAGGTTTAGAGTTTACTAATGAAAATTACTACTAATCTATAGTAGCGGCGCCATTCCGGAACCCAAGTCGAGGCCCTGCATGCCGAGAAAGTAGCACGCTATATGTGTCCGACAATTAACAGACAGTCGCAAATTAGTCTTTCGCGCCAATTGTAATTACTCGCCAAGTCCCCTATGCACAGACGAGGTTCCTGCCAATACCACCGCTTAGACGACTACGGCCACGACACTGCAACCGAATAATGATCACCCAATTTCCCAAGAACTGAAACAAAGTGCATACATCCACTAACGCCCGTCCTCTAGCTCTCTCGATCAAAGCCCCGGCATTCGCTGCAAAATGTTGACTTTTTTCGCATGATTCATTGTTCGATCCATCGGCGGCAACGCGACTTGCGGCGCACGCGAGAGTAAACGATCGGCGAGCCACGAGATTTTTGACGGTCGGAGGGCTCCGCGATGAGTGTGTATAATTGAAACAAGCGCAGTGCGTGGCTGAACGCGGCTGCATGCACGTGTGGCCAGCCGTTAGCGTTCCAGCAAGACTAAGCGAGTAAGATGCTGGGAGGACCTTAACATTTGCTGTTTGAGGTCGAGGAAACTGTTGCGTCTGGCTGGTCGAGAAGGCAGGGTAGCAAATTTGAGACGCATGATGGGGCATGAAATGCAGAGTGCAACTCATGGTCTGGTCTGGCACATTGTCTTCGCTTTGTCTTCTGACCAGGTGCTTTCTACTTACCCAGGGGAGCAGCCATGGCTGCAGTCCGATCGTAGCAGGTGACGGCAGGATTCATTCATAGAGAGCCTTCCCAAGCCGTCCGAAACATTCTGCGGCCTTCCGCTAGAGTTCCAGTGTCGTAGACAACCGTGAGCCAGGAGAAAAACAGCTGGATAGGATGGCAAACGGCGCCAACCACTGGAGGTGTTCTGCAGAGGAATAATCGGACAGCCGGTTCGTGATAAACTTACTAGACAAGGACCGGATTATTAGCGTCCGAGAAGCGGTTTGTAGCCGACCTTAAACGACTCCGTAGTTCGAGTAGAACATTCTATAGACATTTATTAGAAAAAATATATAAATTGATCTTATAGGGCTAATGTCTTATATAAGAGCCTGTTTAATTAGCCGTAATCTAGTAGCTTTATTAACTTCTTAAATCTTAAAATAAAATAATTAACGTACCGTACTCGTTTTACTCGCTTAGTAACTCTTAATCTTATTATTAACTAACGCTACTATTTACTATCTAAGTTAAAGTATAATATACTAGTATAGAAGGCTAATTTAAGAGGTTAGAGAGTATTAAAACTCTTATTTATAGTATAAGCTACGCTAGTATATAGAATAGAGATAGGAGCTAGTAATCTACTACTAGTAAGGCCTAAATCTATATAATATTAAAGGTTTATATAACTCTACGAGGAAAAGATAAGTATAATAACGAGAAAGGGTAAGCATAATAATAAGAGAACTACTAGATAAGAGAGGCCTCGAGGCCTCTTAATACGCTACTATCTACCTCTAGCAATAGTAAAATATTAACGAGGTTAGAAGGCGCCTAAGGGAAGGAGGCTAGTACTCTCTAATCTAAGAGTACTCTTAGAAGCCCTAGTAACTACTAGCTAGCTCCTAAGGCTAGTAAACTACCTAAGAGAAAAAGATTATAAGTAATACTATCTAAAAGAATATACTTTAGCTCGCTATAGACCTCTAAGAAGCCCTAGACTTCTACTAGGCCTAAACTCCTTTATCTTTTCTTCTTTATTTTTAAAGAGCTTAATAGGCTCTCCTCTATTAGACCTACTACTAGGTTATTAAAAACACCCTCTCTACTATCTAGAGAGACCTCTAGAAGTAGTAGCTAGATACTACTTTAACTACTATAATATAGGCCTAAAGTGCCTAAATTTAACCTATAATACTAAGGCTCCTCCTATAGCCTTAGGTATCTAACTAAATAGTTACTATTAGAGTAGAGAATCTAGAAGAAAGAGAAGTAGTTAAGAAATAATTAAATTAAGGTATTAGGAAGAAGATTAGAGCCTAAAAGGTAGTAGTAGTATAGAAACTATCTAGTAGAAATATTAGAGTAGTAAATCTATAATTTTACGAGAGATTATTTATAGTACCTATAAACTCTCTACGTAGACGCGTACTATTATATCTAATATAGTACGTTTTAGCACGTATTAGTATTATATATTATATAAGTTAATACCTCCTATTTTATACTATTAGATATTAATAGTTCTATAAATAGATAAATAATATTTCTCCTAGCCTTAACTACGCGTTAGATTAAATAGTATAAAGAAGACGCTAAGAAGTTAATAATTACCTATAGTAACCTACTTAGAGTATAATAAAGTAAAGATAGAAAAAGACTTAGCTTAGTTAAAGAAATTAAAGCTTTAGGCAATAGTATTTAAACTAATATATAGAGTAGTAGTATATAGAGTAAGAGTAGGATAGAAGCTAGAGAATAAAGCTAGCTAGAAAAAAATAAAGAAGAAGAGCCTAGAATAAATCTTAAACCTTAGAATTAAATAAGTAGTCTAGCTAAAGAGCCTAATAGCTAGGAAGAGGTAATAATACTCCTTAGCTATAGTAGTAGTATATAGCAAGAAATAGGCAAAGGAGATTACTAAAAAGGGCCTTCTATATATAGGTACTATCCTTATAGTAGAACTATACTACCTTAAGTAGAGAGTAATCTAATACCTAAAGTACTACTAGTTTAGATATATCTCCTTATACTATAAAGAGGATAAGGCTATCTATAGTAAGTATATAGGCTCCTATAAGATAATAGACTATATATTAATAATAAATAAGTTTAGTAACTATAAGGGGTTCTTACTAACCTAGTCTATAAGATATAAAGTTAAATAAGTAGCTAAGGTAAAGGCCTAGGCATTCTCCTATTTCTTTACTAAGAAATAGAAGAAGGTAAAGGCCTTAGCTATATAGAGTAAATAGACCTAAGTATATAATAAGAGGAGGAAAGGAATATAGCTTAAACTAACTCTAGAAGAAGCTAAGGCATAGAAAAAAATAAGTAGACTAGAAGGTTAAGAGGTAGTATAGTAATAGTAAGAGTAGGTAAGAGATAAGTAAGTAAGATTAGATTCCCTTAGAGCTCCTAAATAGATACTAGCTCCTAAGAGGACTATAAAATTAGAATACTAGAGCTAACTACCTAGTAGAATAGTAATAAATAGTTATAACCTAACTCTCTACTAATATAATATTAACTATAGCCTAACTATATAAAGGATCCTAGTATAAAAAGTAGACCTAAAGATAACCTAAATTATTATAATCTAGAAGCCTTAGATAAACTTCTAAAATAGGAGTATAATCTTATAAGCATACTACCTAATTCTCCTTACTACTAGATACCGAAGAGTAGCTATTCTAGTCTCTAACTAACTAAATACTACTACGTAGAAACTAATGTACTACTAAATAGGAGACCTTATCTTAGTAGAGATCTAAACTAGTCTTAGAGTAGTAATAATTTATAACTACTATAACCTAAGTAGACTAACCTACTACTTCTAAGAAGAGATACTCTAGGAAGTAGAGAATACTCTAGAGTAAAATAGGAGCTTAGACTATACCTAATAAATCCTATAAGAAGACGTTTACCTATACTACCTAAGATAAGGAGCTAACTTAGCCTATATACTATATAGAATAGTAGATAAGCTACTAGAGATAATAGTAGAAGCTAGGATATACTAAGTCCTAGAGCTAGGTATAGTAATATAGGAAAAGTAGAGAGCTAGCTACTAGATACTAGATCTAGTATTTATAACTACTTAACTTTAGCAAAATATACTTATCTATAAAGTAGTACTAGAGATATTAAATAGATTAGACTATATGTCTAATATTATTACTATTAATAATATAACTCCTACTCTAAAGTAAAGCTACTCTAAGCTCTAATAGAAGAAAATTAACTAGAAAGAGCTATAATAAATCCTCTAAGGAAGGCTAGACTAAGCCTAACTCTATACTATCCCTCTAACTACTAAAGCTAATATAAATAAAGTAGCTAGTTATATATAAGAGGTAATCTAAGGCACTATTATAGTAGTAATTCCTAAAGCTAAGCCCTTAAACTATACTAGAGAAAGCTAGATACCTAAAGGTTAGAGGCTAATTAAGCTTACTAGAAAAATAAGAAGGAAGTAAAAGGATACTTAAATAGACTTAGTATACTAGTTATATATTACTATAAGTAAAGCTAGAAATAAGCAAATCTAGAAGGATACTAACCTAGCCTAGAGGAAAGTAGTTAGGGAGGTTACTAATAACCTAAGTAAGATATAGAGACTAGCTAAATAAGTAAGAAAGGGAGCTAACTAGCTATACTAGAACTCCTAGTTCCTAAGATATTAGAACCTAACTAAGAGAAAGAGGATACTAATACTAGGTATTAGAGCAAAGTAAAGCTTAAGGCTAGAGGCATTAGGCCTAGCTAATACTTAGTAGCTAGCTACTACTATATTACTTAGTATATAGTATTTATATATATATAGAGTATATAATATATAAAGACTCTATAAGAATTAGCGCTCTATTTAGACTTAAAGTCTAAACTAGTCTATTTGTTACTATATACCCTCTTATAGTTTTAATTCTTTATTTCTATATAGAGTAGTAGCTTATAAATACTAATATTAGATAAATAAGAGTTATAGGCGTATTATACTAAATACGTAGGCTCTATACTATAGGCTCTACTAGTATAGAAAATAAGCGAAGAGACGCTAAACCTTAAGGAGATAATAGTAGATAATAATATTAATATAGAGTATAAGTAGCTTAAACGTAATATAGAAGAGCCTTATAAGCGACTTATAGTACGCGTACTATAAGAAGAGTATAAGCGCTTTAAGCGCTAACTTACTATAATACTAGAAGGTAATTATTAGAAAATAGTAGGCGTATAAGTACTACGTATATAGTATAGCTACTCTATAGCTAGACTTAGATAGTGCTTATAATAGTTACCTACTACTTCTTATACCTACTACTACTAGTAACTCTAATAAGTAGTAGCTTAGATTAGTTTAATTAAGCCTTTACTCTAGAGACCTTAAACTAGATAGATAAACGCTTTATAACGCCTATACTATTAGCTTAACTCGCCTACGAAGTCCTATTATACGGCTCTACGCGGCCGCAGGTAGAAACAGGTACTCCTAGAGTACGCTAGTAAAGTATAAGGGCAAAGATAAGATAAGACAACTCTCCTCCGCTATCGCTACGCAGCCGAGCATAACCGCAAAACCTAAGAATCCGAAGATAGGACCGACTAAAACTAACCGATAAACAAAGGAAGAGAAGGAGAAGACGAGATAGATAGAGACAAGTAGGAAGGCAGAGAAGAGAGGCAGCTGCTAGGGCAAAGAGAAATACTATCTAAACTACTAAAAAGGGCCGCAGAAGGGAGGGATAAAGGCAGACTCTCCTCGACTAGAAACTATGCTATCTAGAGGGTACCGGGGCTCTCTAGAAAACAAGACGGATAGGTAGGAAGGCTCTCTATACCTCTATCGACACCGAAACTACCTGCTTCTGCTAGTACGATAGACACCTCTATTTTAACATTTATAGGCTTAGCGCTAGATGCTAAGCAAGTGCTAAGGCGCATAAGCTTAGCAAAAGCTAAAATTCTAGAATTCTAGAAAAAAAAAAAAAGAAAAACAACCGACTAGACTCCGATAACTAACCTAGGAACCCTCCCTTTCCTTTCTCTCTCTCTACTCGAACGAGCCTCTCTTAGGCATCGGCCTATAATATATATCGTAGCGCGAACAAGACACCTCTAGATAGAATCCGACCGGCAGCTGCCTATAGCTCCCGTCCTATATAGTCTTCGACTCCTAAAGGACGTAAATAGAATAAACAAACAAACAAACAAACAAACAAACAAACAAACAAACATATTAGCTTAACTCTATTATAGACCTACTTAAACTACGCTTTTATACGTATTAAACTAATTAGAATACGAGAAGTTTACTATATAACGACGAGACGTATCTTAATACTATGCGTAGCGTTTATACGCTTAGTATACGCCTACCTACGTACCTAAAGGCCGTTAGCCTTTAGCCTTCTCTACTAGTATATAATAGTACTAGCGCCTACTACTAAGTAGCGCGTTAGTATACTCCTTATATAGAAGGAACTCTTAGAGCGCGATAATAGCGACTACCTTTATATAGCTAGTAGGAACTCTTAGTAGTCCCTATATACGCTATAATTTTAGAAATAATAGCGGACGCTAACTAGGCTTCTACTAATTTACGGAGTCTTTTACTAGATACTAAAAGGTCTCTAAGAAGATATTAAAGAAACCTTAATAGAAGAGTATACCTATAATATAGAACCTAATAATAATAAGTAATAAATTATATTTCTATATAAATCGCCTACTCTAGTAGCTCTCTCTAATATTAACGCCTATACTCTTATACTTATATATAGCTTCTTATAATTCCTATAAGACTACTCTACGTACCCGATACTTAGATAGGGCCTAGAACTATAGCCTTTAGTTATACGTATTATAGTATAATACCTAGTCTTAAAAGAATACTAACTTATACTCTAAATACCTCGAGGTACGGCTACCTTTAGTTTTCTTTAAAACTAGACTATTAATTAATTAGACGTTACCTATTCTATACGAGAGGTTCTCGCTCTTACTAACTACTTCCTAGATAATACTTCTATAGTAGTACTAGCTCTAGACTATACTATCTTTACTAATATTCTAGTCGTAGTACTACGTCTATAGCCTATCTATATATAGAACGCTACTTATAGAGCGCAATCTAACTAACGATACTATATATATAAAGAGTAGGTACCTATACTATTCTTAGTACTTATACTAGTACTATTATCTAGATAGGTAACGCTAGCTTAGAACGTACTCGTAGAACCGGCCTACTTATAGATACTATAAGCTATTAGCTTACCGCTAACTTTATTTACGCTCTCGCTAATACGTAACGAGGTAGTAGCCTTTTAGCTAGAAGCTCTATAAGATAAACTTAAGTCTATCTTAAACTTATTACTATATCCTCTAATAGTTATTTTAAACGCTCTAGTAGCCCTACTATTTTCTTTATTAAACGCGACTATTATAGTACCTTCTCTACTATCGTTAATAGTACCTAATATACTAAATAATCTACGTAGGATACTATTAGTAAGGAAATAGCTTAGTTAGTAGAAGATACGCCGCTAACGCATCTAAGATACTAACTCTACTCTATATTCTATATAGAGACGGCACTCTATATAAGGACGCGCGTATACTACTAGTACTAACGACTAGGTACGGCCGAGTATCCTACTATACCTAGAGGTAGGCAAATAGAACCTATATAATACCGACTCTATCTCTAAATACTTACCTCTATATAAGCTAGGACTAAATAATCCTATAGTACTAGACTATTTATAAGAGTTAGTATATATAATTACGGAGACTACTACTTAATATAAGATAGTAATTACCGTAGTCTAAGCTAGCCTCTACGCTATATAGGACTAGGTATAATAACTTTTCTAAAGACCTACTTCTACTACTATTCTAATTATTATACCGGATCTAATATCTATTCTAGTACTAGCCTACGTACTCTTGCCTATACGTAGTAATTACTACTACCTAGATAAAGAGTGCTTAAACGACTTATATAAGCCGGACTAGTAGAATAAAAGCCTAAATATACTTATAACCTACGCTAGTTCTATAAATATAGAAGTGCTAGTCGTTACGCTAACTCGTCTTATAATAATCGCGCCTCTTTACGCTAGTAGGTACCGTTCTAACTATTAGACTTATTTAGCTCTAATTTAGAGTTCCCCTTACGTTCTAAATAACGCGATTTTAACCGTAACTATATAGCGCGCCGCTACTATTAGAAGTAGGACCTAGATAACGACGATAGTAGCTCTAGTTCTACTATTATAGCGCGCTTATATTATTTACGCTGCTAGCGTATAGACCTATACTATAATAGTACTTAGAGACCGACGTATAAGCTAAACTACGACTATAAACGCCTAGTAGCCTTCTATAAGGACTACTACTTCTACTAAGCTAATATTAGGTTTTTCTACTCTAACGTTCCGGACTTTAAGTATAGGCTTAGGAAGCTAGTAGATAAAGGAAATAAGTTATTCTTCTATTTAGTATACTTATTTCTTAAGGCTACCTAGGACTATACTAATACTAATAGCACCGACGCACTTACCGCCGTAGCTCTATAGCTATATTAAACCCCGACCTAATATATATACTAAGCGACTCGTCGTATCTATAGCTTTCTTTTAAGCTACTAAACGCCTTACTAGCTTCTAAAACTATCGAGATATCGCCGTTTCTTTCTACTCTCTCTCGTAGTATAGAGTAACGCGCAAATTTTCCCTCTATAGACGGTTTACTAGCCTAGCTTATATCGACCCGATACTACTAAGCCCTAGGCTAAGCTTAGTACTACCTTACTATACTATAAAATATAGTAACTTTAAAAGCTAATAATAATATAAAGCGTTTACTAATTAAGGAACTAAATATACTATTTAAAAGAGCTTATTCTCCTTTATAAAAGATATACTAAAGCTAAAACGGTAGCGTTAACGCTAAAACTATTACTTAAATAAAAAAAGCACGACTCTTTTAAACTAATAAACCTCTCTCTCTCGTAATATACTCTATACTAGAGTAACCTAGAGTCTATAATAGGATTAGATTAGTATAAATTAGTAAAGGAATAAAGAGTTTATAGATAGTACTTATACTACTCTACTAGGTAGCTACTCTACTCTTACTTTAAGTAAAATATTAGTTATAAAGAACTAGCCTTCTAGAGAATAAGAGCTTATACTTTAATCCTATATATACTAGGTTACCTACGTTTAGCTCTATAAACTATTATATAAATAAAACGTTACCGTAGACCTAAATACTTTACCTAAAAGTATACCTTCTCTTACTTTAGTAAGTAGAAGAGCGTCTTAGTATTATAAGTAAGCTAGGACCTAAACGTAATAGGAAATAGAGTATATAGGTAGTCCTCTTAGCGTAAGACTATTATATAAACCTCTTATTCTACTCTATCTTCTACGGAATATAGAATATTCTTAATACTAAACTCTTACTAATATAGAGATAGATAGTAGCTCTCTAAAAGGTACGCTACCTATCTCTACGTTATAGGAAAGACTAAGTACCTCTACTAACTCTAGCTATAGCTAGAGTACGTAGAGAAGTATAAGAAACTTAAAAAACCTAAAAAACTTAGGAAAATAAAACGGTAAGGTCCTCTCTAAATAGAGTACGAAATAGCCTTTTCCTTCTCTAAAGAACTCTTTAAGCTACTAGCTTTAGGAAATAATAAAGTTAGACGTAAAAGAAGCTACTAAGTAATAGAAGAGAGCTTTCTTTCTTTTAATATTACGTAAATAATAGCTATTACTAATAAAAGATAAATATACTATACTAGAACTACTAGTAGTTAATAGGAAACCTTTTACTTTCTTTTTAAAATAAATTTAACGTATATAGATTATAAAGAAACTCTAAGAAGTACGTCCTCTACTAGTAGAGGCTATAGGACTCGCTATAGACTTCTTAGAAGAAATAGCGCTTCTAGATTTTATAAAGATATTCTAGAACTATACTAAACGCTCGAAACTTCTAATAAGGCTAATTAACTTAATAGTTAAGTAAGTTATATCTTTTAAATAAGCTATAAAGGTAATAGTTTATAATATAGCTTATATATAATAGACTCTCTAAATCTAAATATCTACTAAAGTAAGAGATATATAAGGATAATAGAAGTCCTACGCTATAGTAGTAAAAATAAATACTACCTCTAACTTAATAGTACTAAATAATATACTCTCCTACTAAGCTACTACTAGACTAGAAATAAAAAGAATAAACTATAGTCTAAGAGAAGAAAAAGGCTACTTTAAAAGTAAACTAAATCTACTACCTAATCTTCTAGCTAAACGAGGACCTCTAAATAACTCTAATATAAATACGTAATACTATTAATACTTTATTCTACGTAGAAGGATATTAGGACTTCCTAATTATTACTATAAGTTAAATAGTAAAAAGGAACTTAGTTCTCTACTTCTAGGACGAGAAATTAAAGATAACTATACTTTAAAACTAAGTATTACTCTTTCTAAATACTCTAATCCTCGCCTTTATTAAGAATACTACCTACTTTAAAGTAGTAGTCTATAGCGTCTTTACTAGCGACTTCGATACTTTATAAAGTCTAAAAGAAGTAAAGAAAAATATTAAAGACTATAACCTAGGCCTCTATATCTAGAATACGCCTATTTAGCCTATAAAAGCTAAACGGCGTAAGGAAGTACTACCGGCTCTATACTCTTTACGTTTAGTATATAAAAAGAACTAGAAAAAGTAGTCTAGAACTAGCTATTTATTAGAGGAATTAGCTATAAAGTAGAGTACGTAAGGAATAAACTAAAGCTTACTATATCTCCGAAAGAATATTAAAGACTCCTCTACGTATTCTATAAGAGAATATAAACTATAGTACCTAAGCGCTAGAATCTCTTTAAAGATTAGAATCTAAGAGAAAGCCGATATTATTCTAGTAAAGGAACTCTAGATTATCCTACTAGAAGGCCTAGGAAATATAAGGATAATTCTATACTTAAGCTTTACTCTTATACTTCTAATAACTAAAAAGAAATAGCGCCTATAGACGTATATCTATACTAGACGTACTTTAAAGATAGAAGCTAGCCTAGACTCTCTTAATAACCTTAATATTTACTTAATCTACTTAAAAGACTCTTCCTATAATAAAATATAAGTTCTTAATATATATAACAAGAGGAATAATAATAGGAACTAGACTACTAAACGAAGCTTCTATACGCTAAGCCTTAGCTAAGACGTATTACTAGCTAGGGATTCTAATATCTAATACTTAAGCTAGAATATAAATAATAAGGATATAAGTACTAGAGCCCTCTACTTTCTTAACTAGCTCGGAGAATCTAACCTACTACTTTAGTATAATAAGCGTCCTAACGTTCTATAGATCTAATCTAAGAACTCTAAGTACTTTAGATCTTACTTTTATAAAGAGGGAATATCTCGGGCTAAGACTCGTTAGAATATAATTAAGCTTAGCTTAGATTACTCTACTATACTAATATACGTACTAAGGAAAGAAAATATACGCTAATAGACCCCTAACTCTTGCCTAGCTTATAATACTAAAAACGCGAACTAAAAGGCTTATTAGAACTTCCTTAGAATATACGTAGGTAATATATAAGTAGGCGACGACCTAGAATAAGCTACGGAAGAGTTTTACTAGCTTTATTTATAAAGTATACGATAGTATACTCTAGAAGCGCCGCTCTAGCCTAAGGTCTAAACTCTAGTAGGAACTTATATTTAGAGGCCTCTAATAGATAATATAATATATATATACTTAGGGTTTTAGCTATAGCTAAGAACTTATAGCTAAGGAATAAGTAAAATATCTCTTAGTAAAGAATACGTACTTTCTAGTAATTAAATAAGTAAAACGTAAATACTAGAATAAATTCCTAGAATAGACTAACTCTAGGATAATTTTTAAGGCTATATTATATATAAAACCTAGAACGTAAGGCCTAGTACTAATAATCTAAGGTAAAACCTTATTTATAGGTAAGTATAAAGTATTTTATAACGGACTCTTTCTATAGCCTTTCTCTAATAACGGCCTTAGAGCTAGGTAGAGTTTTTACTAAGTAAGAGACTAGGACTAGGAACTAGTAATAGATAAAGAACTATACTTAGTATACTCTACTACGAGAGTTAAAGGTAAGCCTCTAGGCCTAGATAGTATTACGTAGGAAATTTTTAGCTACGCTTACGTAGCTATTCTAAAGATATTTCTCGCGATATTCTAAGTACTTATAGAACGTAGCTTCTACTCTAAGTACTAGTAGAAAGTAATAAGCGTTACTCTTATAAAGCTAAATAAGCTAGACTACTTAATTTAAAAGTATATTAAATTATATCTCTTCGTATAGGTACCGTTCTAGAGATATAGTAGATTATTATTAGAGATTAGAAGGTTTAGTTTAAATAACTAGTCTAGTACGCGAACGTAGAGTTTCGCCTTTCTAGAACTCTTTATTTAGTACGAATAGGCGTTATTACTAGTATAATACTTAGAGTTAACGCCGTATAAACTAACTAGAATAGAGAGATAATACTTAATTAATCTAGAGTTTGCTTTCTAATTTAGAAGAAAGATTAGTTCTAGTAGCTATTCTAGGTTAATAAGATAGAAGTTTAGATTATAAAAGTTATTAATACTATAGTATATCTTTCTACTACGACTACCTAGGAAGCTATAAATTATCTTCTAAAACTTAGATTACGTTAAGCTCTTTTAGATAAGTAAAATAATTCCTATAAGAAAGCTAAGTAATTCTATCTAAGTTTAGAATCTAATAGTTATTAAGTAGAACTACCTACTCTAGTAGAAGTTTAAAAGGAGCTAAAATTAGCTTTTAGAGTATACTAACATATAAGCGCCCTAGTTTAGTTTCTTAGGAGGTTTACTACTACTACTACTACCTCTAGAGCCTAAACTAAAGTTTAGACTAGATATTCTACTACTAGAAGATAAGCTAGTACGCTTAGAGTAGCGTAGAATAGCGCTTATCTTAGCTAAAGGTCTAGAACGGTTATTAGCTAACTTAAGTTAAAAAGAACTATATAGTCTAAAGTTACTTAAAGAAAGTATAAGTATCGAGTACGCCTTCTAAAGCCTTTTAAAGAAGTTAAGGTTAAGTCTAAGAAAGTCTAGAAGTTAGAAGAGTTATTATAGTTATTAGTTAAGAGTTAGTATTAAGTATTTAAGAAAAAGGAGTAGACGGAGCGCCGCTTTTATAGTAAGAGCGCTAGTATATATAATCCTTTCTAATTATTACGAGCTCTTTTCTAGGATAAGCAAATAAGTAATAAGTTCTAATAGTTTAGATCTAAAATTACTAACGTTCTAACTAGCAATTAGCTTAAGTAGTAGCCTCTCTAATTATTTTATAATAACTATAGCTTACTAGAAGTAAATAGAATTAAGTTAAGTAAATAAATAAAAGGTAAAATAGTTCTAATAGTTTCTAAACTAGTTTCTAGAACGTACTATAGGCTTATACGAGGATAATAGGTTATAGATTAAGACGATATAAATATCTACCTTATTATTCTAAATATAATAATAGTAGTAAAGAGTATCTCCTTACTAAGCTAGGTAGGCTTAGCTCGTTCTATAAGAAGATAGCTAAAGATATACTAGACTAGCCTATCCTACTAGTATCTATATAGTATATTCTTATACGCCTTAGTTATTAGTATAGTACTAGATTTTAAAAGCGTAATAGATAGTACTTAGCTATAACTAAGGATAGACTCTAGAGATAGTAATATAGGCCTAAATAGAGAGGTTTAAGGCCCTTAGAGGTCGTTTAAGAAGTATATAACTTTTAGCTATAGTAGTATATTTAAATATAGTAGAAGGTATATAGATAGTAGTATAGATTTATTTAATAGTAGCGACGCCTTTATTTAGCTAGATTAGGCTTATTTCCTATATTAGCTTATTATTAATTAGTTTTATCGCTATTTGCTAATAAATTAGTAGTAATATACAATATAGAATACTATATAGAAAGACGTATTATATATATAAAGAATATAAAAGGTTAAATACCTTAGTTATTTACTTTAGACTATACCTCTCCTAGTACTACTATACTACTATTTATCTTAGTAGTATCTATAGTTAATTTATCTACTTAGAGGTATTTAACTAATACTATAGTAGTTATTATTTAGTATAGCTAAGATAGTCTACTATAGATCAAAATCTCTATAGGGGAGAGGGAGAGTCGTTCGAGTAATACTATAACTTAGCTTAGGAGCAGGATCGATGTCTCTTACGAGGCAGCCCGAACAACCCGGAGTCGGAGAAATTCACCTCGGCACTAAACCGTATCGTGGTTAGCCAGCCCGGCCCAGGCCTCGACCCGCTTCGCCGGTAAACACGGCTCATTTTCTGCCACATCTCAGGACTGAAGTGGCGCTGCCTGATCGCGGCAAGCCATTCGATCACCAAGGTCCAGAGGCCTGGTCATCAGAAGCGGACGAAGAACGAAGGGTCACCTCGACGCTAGCTCGTCAAAGAATCCCGACGGACAGACAGGTAAGCCAGCAATTCCGCACATCCTGGACGGGGCAGATTATACACCAGAAGGAAAAAGCAACGAGGTCCGCATGTACAGCATCATGCAGCGCGCCGTCGTGACGAGCGCCAGCGCACAGGTAACCGGGTCCTGCCTCGCGAGAACGCCGCAAATTTCACCCCGAAGGCGCACCTGAAGTCACATTTGAGTGCGGCGCTTGCAGAGTTCCCTGGTCACTCTCGTCTCTCCCGTCACGGCAACGAAGGTCATTTGTTACCTTCCCTTGTCCCAAATGCGGTCTTTAACAAGCGTCACGCCTCGGTCTTGCGAATGAAATGCCTCACTGAGTCAATGTCGTTGCTTTGATGCGAGCGATCTTCTGGGAATGCTTGCGCTTAGCGCGGGAGGTATATGTGCCGGCCGTGGCCTTCATATCTACTTCGCCACCAGAATTCTGTGTTGCTGCGACAACCCGCTGGCTTTGAGAGAAGACGGGCGAATGCGAGCAGCTGTCTCCAGACCGTGTTGCATTCTCCCTACAAGCATCTCGTCCTTTCCACCTTCCTTTCCTGACACCTGGATCGATCTGTTTAGAACACTGAGCAATTCAGCGACGCGGCAAGTCCTATTACGAACGCGTAGAAGCCAAATTATGGGCGATGTGGGCTACATTTGTTGATCATCCGAAATCGGCTCCTTGAAGATTGGGCGCAAGACGAGGAAGTCTTCTGTCTTGCTTAGACATCGATCAGCCGATTTACCGTTTCGCAATGACAATGCTTGCGCTTCCGCTCATTTCGCTCTTTCTAATGACCTTTTTTATGCACGTCGGCAGACTTCGTCACTTGTAAGACATCCTTAACAAGATGTCGCTATCTCGGATGGCCAGGCGCCAGCAATCGCGCCTTGACTTCTTACAAGCCCTCATATGACCGCAATGGCGGATCCACCCCTCCGCGTGCAGCAAGAATGCTTACCCGGCCGACAGGCAGTCGACGACTCATGATCTCTCCCTGCCACATCGAAACTGCGCCAGCAGGTATGCGAGCAAAATTCTGACAGTTCCGTCGCAGGCAAGAACAGTCCAAATCGAAGCTGACCAGCGTGCAGATTACTGTTCCAGAGGAGGGTCAATCGTAGCCAGGCTTCTACCAGCATCACTTTCGCAGGGAGCGTTGACACGGACCTGGCCCGACTTTGGTTCTGCAATGTATCGATTGTGTATTCCACGGCTTCCGATCTTTCAGTATGATGTCAGTGAACTGTTAGGAAATTGCGGTGACGTGATATTCGCCGCTCTAGTCGGCCATTGATGCTGGACATTGTCCCGAGAGCTGCCCTATCATGCGAAGCGTCCCAAGCTTAAGTGGTCCTTTCTGTTCCTTCCCATGGTG
Organism: Cercospora zeae-maydis; assembly: GCA_023512815.1. Lineage (NCBI taxonomy): Eukaryota > Fungi > Ascomycota > Dothideomycetes > Mycosphaerellales > Mycosphaerellaceae > Cercospora > Cercospora zeae-maydis. The sequence goes on along the minus strand of JAKLWY010000001.1, from coordinate 3,225,870 downwards.
ATCTTGAGTTTGATAACTCAATGAGCTTTTAACTCTCTCAACACAGATATCATTCCCAAGGGATGCAGGTTCAAGGAACATGTCTTCGAGTTGCTCGCAGCAACTGGATGCCTTTCTGCTGACCACTCCAAGCCTTCAAGACCGTGTCTGCCGGACGCAAAACCATTGCATGCTCTCGGCACCGCGTTGTGGCGTGTACCAGACCGTCGGTGTTCCCGCCGTGCTGGCCGGACCCCGGGGGACGCTTTGCTCTATCGTCAAGTGCTCCCTATTCTGCGGATCCTGCTCGGCAGTTCAAAGCACCTCAATGCCATCCAGGCATCTGACGCCCCGGCTTTGTTATGCCGAGCTGGTCCCACTATTCCCACTAGGCCATCATCTCCGGTTCGGCTCGATATGGCTATCACCGCCTGGGGCACCGCACGTCTAGACCGATGTGTATCTGATTGTGAAGATCTAAGCGACACGGACCAGCGGGCCGCGTGCATTCGAGCAATACGAAGCTTGGATCGGACGCAGATCGAATGTTATCTGGTAGCTTCCGATCCTACCAGTGCCAGGCAGCCTGCGCCATCGTAGCTGTATGCCCGGGTGCATCTGGTTGTATTGCTCGTGTCGTATGTTTACTACATTCTTTCGCATGATAGCATTCGGGGTAATTTCTTTCTGCAGAGCTGTGAGGTCGGCCGGCTCCGGGCAGACAGTTGCAAGACTTGATCTGTAAAAGCTGGTGCACTGCTACCAGAATACCGAGCGCAAGGCGAGAACGCGTGCCACCTCTCACCCGACTACAGACGGTCGAGAAGATTGCAGTAGTAGCCCGCTAGTGATCGCTCTGTTGAACCTTGCGGGCTCCACTCAGTCAATCAGCATGCTGAGGGATTTGCCCTGCATCCACAACTCTGCACCAGAGCAGCGAAAACACTCGACGTAGCTCGTGCAATGGGAAACTAGGCCAATTCGGCGTCCGAGGTAGCATGCGGAGAGCGCTGAACTGGCCGGGCGGTTGGAAGGCGCTCTCGGAGTTTGTGCAATTGGGAAAACCAGACTAATCACTGACTCGAAAGTATTGGCCGGAGTTTTCTCCAGCTCAGCGCAAGAACTGCCGTATGTGTGTGTGCTATGGCTGTATAAGACGTGCGTCGAGTCCCCCCGACATCCAGAGCAGCGAGCGTATGTGCTCAAACGACTTTGCCAATCGTCTCGGCACATGGTAGGCGCAGCACACGCCGCGAGAGAAGTCGGCCATTTCGCATTGTTTAGCCCCCGGGCGGAGCATGCAAGCACTCAATCGACCTCACACAGCCGCGCTGAGCCAGATACTGGAGAGTATGACGCCACCCGAGGGATCAAACCAAGCTCGAGCTTTGCCTGAGGATGGCTTCTTTGGACTCGTGGGCTTGGACGCAAGTAGTGCAGACGACTTGGAATTGTACAATCGTATGAAGGTAGGGAACTGTATTGTTGGTTTATTTGTGGAGCTGACATCGGATAGGGTGAAGCTGCAGAAGGTCTGCGGCGCTTGTCTCGAGCAGTCGATAACGAAGACCCCAGTGAAGAGGCCTTTCGAGAGGAGATCCTCTCGATCTACCAGGCTGCGAGTGCTCAGACTAAGGTGGCCTACGAGCGTGGGGCGTTGCGAATTGAAGGTACTATGACGGACAACTGGGTAATCCGTTGGCTCTTGTGGCAGGCTATGCATCAGCCCAACGGGAGATAGCCCAGAAAGTGGGAGAAGCTCGCAGCTTGCATGTGACCAGGCAGGCGTCCTGAGGCGGTTTCGAACGTGGATGCGAGTGCCCTGCCGAGAAGGATATCGGCCAGTATGATAATCATAATGAATGATCGTGTCCCCGGCCAGACGAGAGTTCGCCGTCACTTGTGCCTTCACGTCTGTTCTTGTTGATTTCTGTACTACGCGTTTCCAGGCCCAGTGGTCTTGATAATTCCGAGACTCGCTTTCCAGATATTACTCGTTATATCACCGGGCATTGGCGGGTGCTTGTTCTCATCCGGGCAGAGTCCATCCTGAGCGGCGACATCGGTTGCGACGGGCTCATGTGCGGCACGGCAGAATGTGGGAGGGCGAGTGTCCATTATGGATTTTGAATCCTGAATATTCAAATCAACTCGGCTATAATTATATTTAAATTAGGAACTGAATTAAATATTTAGATTCAAATTAGTGTATTTAGCTTATATATTAATCGCGCATAACGTATTATCTCCTATACTAAATACAGTCGTCCTTTACTAATATATCGTCGCTATTAAGCACTATATCGCTATCTACCTTAATATTAGCGATTCTAACTAACTGCTAGTTCTTCGATAATTCCGTGCACCTAATAGTGTTACTATTAAGCTACGAACGTAACTAGTTAATTGTCCGTCTTACTATACTAAAGGTACGTTCTAATTTAGCGCTTATTGCAAAGGCAGATAACACGTCTATAGCGAGCTATAATAACGCTAGATAAGCCTAGCGTTATAGTAGTAAACACTACTATTAAAGGGCTATTATTTTACGCTTAGTTAAGCCCTTATTATCGTCTACGACTTCTAGTAATAGTAGGCATATTAGCATAGCGTTAATAAAGATATTAAAATTATTAGAATTAGCTACTACCTCTAACTCTATTATCTAGCGATTATACGCGAACAGTTTAGCAACCTCGTAATCTATATAATCGTAACTCGTAGTCGTAATATTATAAGCGTTTTAGAGTTGTTATAACTATCTAACTAAGGTAGTAGTAGCTGCCTACCTCTTAGGCGTTACCTAATTTAATATAAGCTATTTAAGGCGGCGTTTAGGGTAGAGTAACACTGCAGTTACGTAGGCGGCCGTATCGTTAATCTTCTTAAGATACTTATAGAATAGTTTCTTAGCTAGCTTTATAGGCGCTAGCAATATTGCGTAACTAGCGTATTTCGCGATTTAGCTTAGAAAGTACTATATCGCGAGAAACTCTATAGCCGGCTAGAATGCATTAAGCGTATAGTCGTAGCCTTCTAGTTGTTTTATAATATAGCGGAAAGGCTTTAAGAAGTTACGAATATACTTAAGGAATGTCTAGTTAGAGGCAGTTAAAGCTACGCTTGCTAACTCCGGATTCTAAGTAAATAAATCGTTTAGAATTAGCTCTATATTAATCGCCTATTTAGTTATCGTTAGCTAGCTATTCTACCTTATTTTACTAGGTACCTTTAGCATTATAGTTAGATAGTTAGGGTATAAGTTAGCAAGACGTTTAAAGGCTTAGAACTGCCTCTCTAAGCGTAAACGAACTGCGAGTAACTTTAGCTTATCTATAACCTTATTATTAGCTAAACTGCTAGTCTTAGACTCTATGCTTATAAAGCTAGCGTTATCGTTATTAGAGTTAGCTAACTGCGTTAGTTCGGCTCGCTTATACGCTTTCTTAGCAGTAGCTGCGTTTATACGGAAGATAAAGGCTTATATTACTAGGTTTATAATATATCTAATATAGCGTAACCTCCGTAACTTCTTAGTCTAGAAGATAAAGCCTTTAGACCTTATATAGCGCTTAATAGCACGTATTATAGCGTTGTTAGTTATAACGTTATTAGAGGTTATCTAGCTAAGGCGGTATTAAATATTATAGGCCTTAATCGTCTTAATTATTAGAGTCGAGAGGTATTCGCTTATCTTATATACCTCGCCGTTTACCTTAATAAGATTAAGAAGTACCTATTTAAGCTCGCTAGTAGTATTAATAAACTGCGTATTAACGGCTTAGAACGACTTCTATACGTAAGAGGCTTTCTAGGTGTCTATGCTAATATAGTAGGCTAATAACGCGGTAGCAAGATACGCCGTAACCTCGTCTTATTAGAGTTTAAAGTTACGCTTAATTCGAGGCTAAATTAAACTAGTTAACTTAATTAAGCAGTAAGCCGTTATAGGGTTAACTAATAAGATAATATCGTAGAATGCCTCTAAAGTAACTATTTTATATAATAGACTATATTCTATAATAAAGCGTACGTAGGCGTTACGGAATCGTTTCTTATCTATAGAGTTCTTTAAAGTTATTGCTATCGTGCTATCTAGCTTATCTTAATGCCTCTAACGCTAAATAGCGAGTTTAGTAGTAAGACTATCGGCCTATACTTAAACTAAAGATATAATAGTATACCTACCGACGAATATATCGTATATTTATAGGTAGTTAGTAGTATTAGATAATATGCCGGAATAGTAATAGTTTATAAAACTATAGTAAAATAGCTTATAGCTATAATTATCCTTCTTAGCTTCTAGTAGTCGCTGCGGCCGCGTATACTACTATATCTCTAGGTTCTTCTGCCCTTTCCCTTTATAAGAATTAAGCTTCCGCTTCTTTACTAGGAATGTTATAGTATTATTAGGTATAGGTGTCGGTATTATAGGTAGTAGCGAAACGAATAAAGAACTTAAGGAGGCTTAATCTAGCATAGGGTTAGGGACTATTTAGAAGCTTTAGGACTCGGAGGTATCGTTTAGCGCTAGCGTATCGTTAATACGCGGTCTCTTGCTATTAGTCTTTTTCCTATAGTATTCGTTAGGCTTAGTTGCCTTAATCCGCTTATAGGTACGTAGATCGAATGTTATATATAGTTATTTTCTAGTAGTTAGCGCTATAGACGATTCCTATTAAAGGTTTAAGATAGAATTTAGAGTTTATATATTAGGGCTCGGCAGCGGGTTCCGAGCTAATAAATAAGCTTAGATAAGCCGTATTTAGACCCTAAGATATATTAAGGTTACTAGATTATTACGACTATCTAGTACCTCTTCTAACTTAATTACAAATAACAATACCTTCTACCCCTTCTAGCGCCTTAATAATACGCGAAAACTATAAGCAAATACCTTCTAAATTACCGCTAGGTTCGCAGCGCGCGATATATAGCTAGTAGCGACACCGCGAGCTCTAATCGTCGCCGAACTAGCGCTAGTGCTGCCGCTACTACTAGCGATACCTCCTCGAACGCGACGTGTTATACTTAAGGTATAATAGTTCTAGAAGGTTTAGAAGCTTAATTTAGTGCCTCTTATTAATTAGATTTATTTAAGACAACTACTGCCTTAAACGAGCTAGTTTAAGCTCTTATTATCGCTACTAATCTGCTATACCCTAAGCCTTCTTAAAGGTATACGCTACCTCCGCCTCTAAATAACTACCTAAACTAGCGACAACGTCGTTAAGCTAGTTATTATCCGCTACTAGCAGGCTGTTATTATCCGCCGTAACGCTATTATTAGCTCTTAATCGATCGATAAAGGTATAGGTTATAACTAGTAAACTCTAATACTATACTACCTTCTCTTCTATATCTAGAGGCTCCGTAAACGATAGTAAGGATTCCGATAGCTTAGAAACTAAGTCTTGCGAATAGGGTACCTACCGTATAGTTAGTAATCGAGCTAGAATCGCCTTAGTTTAGTAGCTATATACCTCTACTCTAATACCCTTAGCTATCTCTCCGTTAAAAGCCTAATTTATATATAGATTACTACTAAATTAGATACTCTAAAGAGTCTGCACTATGCTAATCTCGGCGAAGGACTATCCTCGGCCGTATTACTAATTAAATTAATTTTAAATTTAAATATTTAAAAAAACCGGATTTATATTTATATTAACTCTAATTTTAATTTGAATTTAAATAACTAAATTAGTATTTAAAATCTATAGTATCTATAGCTGCTAGATATTCCTCGTACTATATCGCAAAATGCCTATATTTATGCTATATTATTAGATTAACAATATACGTGTTATAAGTTCCGCCGCTAAGTCTTATACTATTTAAAGCATAGTATATTTGCATATATAGATAATATAGCGCAATATAAAAATTCTAGGTAGGGAATAACGTCTTAGGCTCTATTCTCCTAGGACACCTAGTGCTTAGTATATTTCGTTATTCTTACGGATATGCTATATATTAGTGCTTCCGTAACTACTATATATTATACTTGCCTATAGATATAAGGATAAGGAGAAGATTATTATAAATCCGATAAAGTATACTAGCGGCTCTAATCCTACCCGTTAGTAATCGATCGCCCTAAACGTTAAGGCTAGTAATATTATATCCGTAATATAACCCTAGAGGTTTAATTAATATATAAAAGGTCGTATAAATTTAGGCAATAATTAGACGCTTTAGCAAGTATAGCGTATAGGTAGCGCTTATTAGATAGTCTTCGCAAAGCTAGAAAGTAGGACGCAAAGCTTAAGCTCTATCCGGGGTTCTATAATAGCACGCTACCCCTCGTTCTAAGGGGTCTATAGCTAAACGTAAAATCTAAATTTCGTAGTAAGCTATACGTAAGACTCGATCTCTAACTTGCATATACGCCTATATACTCGGAATATATATTCCTATAAGAGTATATATAGTTACTACGTATTAAGCTATATTATAGCTAGGTTATTTCAATTAAAATCGCACTAAAAATAGCTATTATTGTCCTAATACTACTATACTACCCTACCTACTACGTACCCTATATACTATAGCTTTTAATTTCTTAATATAGATAGTAGATCTTAAGTTTCTTCTATAATTATCTTGTATTTAGTTAGCTACTATTTATCTAGTATAGCTATATAACTAGTATAGCAGAGTCATTTAAGTAGAAGTTTATAAAAGGCACGCCTCTACTATTCGTTATTACTACGATTCCGAGGGTAAATAAACTACGGCTAAACTATTAAATAATAGTATTTATTAAGAAGTACTTCTTATTATTCTAGCTAGTCTAGTCGTTTGTTAGAGTCTTAACTAAATAGGCCGTTTAATCGTCGTCGCTATAGCTTAATTTAATTAATTAATAGCGTATTTAATCTACTAGTATAGTAGCTCTAGTAAACGCTTAGCTTAAATTTATAGCTATACTTAATTGTTACTTAAATAGTAAAAAAAACTAGTAAATAAAGTAGTAGTTATTATAGTTATAAACTCGTATTAGTAGTAGCTTAATTAAGGTTAGTAACTTTAAATAATTAACGTACGTATAGTTATTAGTTATTATTATAGTATAACGAGAATTAGTTACCTCGAAGGCGTAAGGATTACTTTATCTCTTAGCGCTATCTTTATATAATAACTCCGTAGCTAATAGCCTTAAATAAAATACCTTCCGCGGAGGTTAATAAAGCCTTTATAAGGTTATAGAGGTAGCCTTAACCTTGCCAATGTTATTAAAGATAATATAGAAGGATTTATAATACTTTAAATAATAAACCTTACCTTAATTTACTATAGCTTTAGCCTTAATAAGTGTCTTATTCTATATATAATTATTAGCTTCTTAATTATACTATACTACCTACAAACGTAGTTAATTCGCCTTAATTATACTAGTATAGAATATTTAGTTTAGCTTTTCTTTAGCTCTCCTTATAGCTCGTTATACCGCGTTAATTTATATAAACTTTTACTTATATTTCTTACTCTTATAAATAGTACTATTTATTAGCGTTTTATAAACACTCTAACTATAGCGAGTTAGTAATAAGCTAAATAAGTCCGTAGAAGCTAGCTTTAGATAGTAGCGGCGCTATTACCTATATAATTTAAGCGTAGTACGCTATTAATTAATTATTTAAGAGCTTATTATTTCTTATAAAAGATAGTTTAGTAGAGGTAGCGTAGATATACGGAGTAGCGAGAGTACCCTAGTAGTAATAAGAGTCTTAATATCTAAGTATCGTCTTAAATTAGCTATATTCTACCTTTTAGAATCGATTAATACCGGATTAGTAGACCGTCTACGCTTAATAAATTTAAGGTATTCTTCTACTACCTTAGCTACTTACTATAGGTTACGCTTAAATTCCTTATTTGCCTACTATAGAGAGATATTCTATACTAAACCTTTAGTACTAGCGCTATAGAAATTATAGATAAAGCAATAAGGTACCTCTCTATTAAAAGGATATATACTAGTCTACTTAAACGCCTTACGTATATTACTAGAGATAAAGGCCTTACTATATATACTATCTAGTACTACTATAGACTTAGCGACTCTAAACTTACTAATACTATAGTAAGTAGCTTCTAATCTATATCTTAGCTTATAGAGTTAGAATAGAATAATATCTAGAGGCTATATAAAGTAACTAGTATATAGTTAAAGGCCCTATAGCTAGGCCCTATAGGGTTTAGTATATATAGTAAACTTCTTAAATTAGTAAAATTAGTAAGAGCCGCAGTTATTATAGAGTAATACCCTCTATTCTAATAGATTTATAGGTCTTATTATAAGCTTAAACTACTTAATATAGTCTATTATAGTACTATCTATTATATAACCTAAATCGTTAATAGTAATTAGGAAGTTTAAGCTAACCTTTAGTATCTAGTATTATAAAACTATTACTTCCTTAATAATATGCTAATACTCTATAGCCTCTCTAGTAGCGTTTACTATCTTAATAATAGTTATATAAGTTCGGTTACTATTATAGGTAGTATTAGCTCTTTATTTAGTATCTATTATAATAATATATTAGTTACCTCTAATACTAACTCTAAAGCTAGTCTCGTCTATATTCTATAGATTCTAGCGCTTAATATTCCGCTACTTAATTATCGTTCTAAACCTTTTAAACTAAGCTCTAATAACCTCTAGTTAGTAAGCCTCCTTTTGCTATTTCTTAATTAGTTTTAAATTTACCTTTAATAGGTTATAGTGCCTTAGAAAGCGTTTAGCCTATTTCTTACTAAGTTATACTAGAATCGGAGCTCTCTTTAATAATAAACTCTTAATTATATCTATAGCTACTACCGTTAAAATAGCTAATAGAACGAATATATTTATCTTATTACGCTTAAGGTAGTAAACTACTTACGCTAGCTCTTAAGCCTATAATAGGCGTAGGTTATTTAGCTATTAATCTATAAAGTTAGTATAGCTATTAAGTTAGTACTAGATACGCGCGTAGTACTAACTAGCTTAATATAGGCGATAAAGTAACGTTAAATTTACCTTCTTATTCTAACTATATGCCTCCGCTACTACTACTACTACTACTACTACTACTACTACTACTACTACTACTACTACTACTACTACTACTACTACTACTACTACTACTACTACTACTACTACTACTACTACTACTACTACTACTACTACTACTACTACTACTACTACTACTACTACTACTACTACTACTACTACTACTACTACTACTACTACTACTACTACTACTACTACTACTACTACTACTACTACTACTACTACTACTACTACTACTACTACTACTACTACTACTACTACTACTACTACTACTACTACTACTACTACTACTACTACTACTACTACTACTACTACTACTACTACTACTACTACTACTACCTCCTTTTTAATAAGCCTTTAACTCTTTCTATCTTAGTTACCTTCTAAGCTTTAATACGCGCCTTCTTATCTATAGTAGTACTAGCTAAGTACTAGTCTTTAGCGAACGTATTTAACTACGTTTAATATATACTCCGGTAGTAGTAGCGAGGTAGATTAGTAGCAATAGTAATAGTAGTACGTACGCTATATACTCCTATAATAATATAAAGAATATTTAGGTAATTTAATAATAATATATAAGTAAGAGATTAAATTTTATATATAGCTTACTATAAAATTTAGATTCTACGTTTAGCTAGATTTCCTAAGTTTAGTAAGAGGTAGTATATCTCTATAGAATCTTAAATAGCTTCTTCTAACTAGAAAGGTACGATTCTAAACTTAAACATAAGCTATAAGTAGAGTACCTTATCCTCTAGTATCTATAGGATCTAGCTATATTTACTTTATAAGTAGGTATAATATGATAATAAGTATTCTATTTTAAGAGACGTTATAGGGGCTAAAAAAGTAGCTTTCGTAATATCCTACTTCTTCTTAATATAGTTTAAGTAGAGTATAATAAAACTAGTATACTTATAAGTTTAGTATAATAGATATAAAATTATTAGATTATTTCTTATCTAGACTACCTTAGTATAGAAGAGATAAGATTTCTATAGCTAATCTATACTACGAAAATAGTAGAATTTTTTTCCTAATTATACTATTTACGTAGTATAGATTAGCTATAGCTTTATTTATAGAGTATACGATAGTATACTCTAGAAGCGCCGCTCTAGCCTAAGGTCTAAACTCTAGTAGGAACTAAAACTTAGAGGCCTCTAATAGATAATATAATATATATATACTTAGAGTTTTAGCTATAGCTAAGAACCTATAGATAGGGAATAAGTAGAATATCTCTTAGTAAAGGATACGTACTTTCTAGCTATTAAATAAGCAAAACGCGAATACTAAAATAAATTCCTAGAAGGGACTAACTATAAGATAATCTTAAAGGCTATATCGTATATAAAACCTAGAATATAAGGCCTAGTACTAATAATCTAAGGCAAAACCTTATTTATAGATAAGTATAAAGTATTTCGTAATAAACTCTTCCTAGATAGAGTTTATACTAAGTAGAGGACTAGAACTAGAAACTAGTAATAGGCAAAGAACTACGCTTAGTATACTCTACTACGTATATTAAAGGCAAGACTCTAGGCCTAGACGGCATAATATAGGAAATTATTAGCTAAGCTTACGTAGCTATTCTAAAGATATTTCTCGTATTGTTCTAAGTACTTATAGGACGCGGCTTCTACTCTAAGTACTAGTAGAAAGTAGTAAGCGTTACTTTTATAAAGCTAAATAAGCTAGTCTACTCGATTCGAAAGGCATATTAAATTATCTCTCTTCTAAGCTACTTAAGTAAAATTAGCAAATAGATTCTTATATAAAGACTAAGGAAATTTACTAAAATAAGCCTACTTCTATATAACTTTTAGATAAAAGAGTAGAAGAAACGGTTCGTAATAGATATAGTACTACTCCTAATAAACTACGTTAAAAAGAATAAAAATAGAGGCTTTAAAACCTCTATTATCTTTCTTAATATTAAAGGAGCTTTCGACTATATATATAAGGGCGAAGTAAAGCTAGAAGTTAGAGGCCTTAGGCCTAACTAGTACTTAGTAAGCGGCTGCTACTATATTACTTAGCGTATAGTATTTATATACGTAGAGCATACGATATATAATAACTCTATAAGAATTAGCGCTATCTTTAGACGGAGGTCTAAGGTAGTCTATACGCTACTATATACCGTCTTATAGTTCTAATTCTTCTACTCTATATAGGGTAGCGGCTTATAGATACTAATATTAGATAAATAAGAGTCGCGAGCGCGTTATACTAAGAACGTAGGCTCTATACTATAAGCTCTACTAATATAGGAAATAAGCTAAGAGACGCTAAACCTTAAGGGGATAATAGTAAACGATAATATTAACGTAGAGTATAAGTAACTTAAATGCGAGATAGAAGAGCTTTATAAGCGACTTATAGTATACGTACTATAAGAAGAGTATAAGCGCCTTAAGCGTAAGCTTACTATAATATAAAAAGGTAATAACTCTCCTTTTAGTAGATCTAAAGCCTACTATATATAAAGTAGCGCGAAAGGGAACACTAAAAAGGAAGAAGAAGAAGCTAGTAAAGCTAGTATAGCTAATATATAGAGCTTATACGATATATAGTTAGGAAGCTCGTTAGTAAAGAGCGCGAAAATATATAATCTAAAGCTATTTAAAAGTAAAAGCAAAGATAAGGCTTAGAAGTTTATTAACTACCTTAAGATAATTTTTATTAATAACCTAATAATATACGATAGCCCTTATAAGAAGGCGCTATATACTATTATATAGCTCGTAGGTAAGGTAAAGGATATATAGTATAACTAGTACGATGCTAAGAACCTTTTAGCTAAGTATAGCTAAGAAGACTTCTAGTAGTTTATATATAATATAGTTAGGGATTAAGCGAACTATATACTTCTTACTACTATCGAGTACGAGAAGGCCTATTAGCGTAAAGAGTAAAGCGTACGATAGTTTATAAACGAATTAGCTTATCTTAAAGCGTAACTTAGTAACTACTACGAGCTATAGCTAGTTCGCTAGCTACTAACGAAATTAAAAGCTCTTTTATAAAGTAATACTATTAAGAACTATAATATAACGAGGTTTAAGAGAGCCGACCTCGTAGCGCTTATAATATATTTAAAATAGGCCGAGAGAGCTATAACCTTATAAAGTAACTATAGGAGTTTATTAAGTAAAAGTAGGCTAGGTAAGTATATCGGATATAAGACGTAGGTAAACTATAAGCGTAAAAGTAGCGATAATACTATAGCGTAACTTAGAAAAAAGAGATTCTACCCTAGTAGGTAGCGTTAATCTAAGAGAGATAAAGATAACCTAGACTAGAAACTTAAAGCTAAATGCTATAAGTATAAGTAGAAGGGGAATATTAAGACTAACTATAATAGGTAAGACCTATAGAAGCTACTTACTATATATAGAGGAGTAGTACGTAGGTAGCTAAAAGGTAAGGTATTAAAGAAGACCTATAAGCTCTAGATATTATAATAAGTAGGACTAATTACCTACCTATATAAAGTAGGCTAGCGATTCCTATCGTAGCTAAAGTTAAGATAGATATAAGCTATATATAAGCTAAGTACGTACTTAATAGAGGCGCCGATATTAATATAGTCTCTAGATCCTTTACTCTATACTATAACCTTTTAGTATAGAAGAATATTACTTTGCTACTAGCTACGTCCTTTACTAGGTAGCTAGGGTACTACTATAGTATATATTATATATACCTACGAGCTACTAACTCTAGAGATATAACTCGTATATACGGAGGCATCTTCTATATATATAATATACCTACTTCTTACGTCTTACTAGGCTAGCTATAGTATATAGCTTATAGAGAGAAGGATACTAGTACTAATAAATAGACCTTTAGGTCCGGAGGTAAGACATATATAGTATAAGTACGCGAAGCGTACGAGTTCTATAAGGACCTTTAAAAAGCCCCGTATATCTTTACTATATTACTCTAAAAGGTAGATGCTAGCTAAGAGCTACTACTTATAGAGTTTTAGGACTTTATAGACCTCTTTAACCTAATAGAGAAGATAAGAAGTATACTAGTCGAAGGTACTAAGTATATAATTAACCTACTATTTAGTACTAAGCTACCGTTTAAGCTACTATATTATTAGTCTAGCTACGAGCTTAGTAAGTTAAGTCGTTACCTTTAAGAAGCGTTAGAGTATAATTAAATCGAGCGAAGCAAAAGTAAGGCAAGTACGCCTATTCTATTTATTCTAAAAAAGAATAGTACCTTATAGTTATATATAGATTATTATAGATTAAACGAGATTATAGTAAAGAACCGCTATTCTCTACTACTTATTAGCAAGACGCTTAATAGGCTTATAGAAGCTATATAGTTTACGTCGCTAGACCTCGTAGATACGTATTATCGCATTTATATTAAGCAAACTAACTACTAGAAGACTACGTTTTATACGTAGTACGGATACTTCTAGTATAAGGTAATGCCTTTTAAGTTAACTAACGTACTAGTTACCTTAAAGGAGTATATTAATAGAGCCCTCTTAGGCTTCGTAGATATATACTATATAGTATACCTAGATAATATTCTTATATATAGCGCCTTACGTAAGGCCTATATATAATACGTACGTACTATACTAAAAAGGCTCTAGAAGTTTAGATTATACGCTTAGCGCGTAAAATACTACTTCTTTAAGAAGGAGGTTAAGTTCCTTAGGTTTATTATATAATCTAAAGGCGTAATAATAGATCCTTATAGAGTTAACGTAATTATAGTATAGCTAACGCCTATAACGCTTATAAAGTATAGTCGTTTCTTAGATTTGCTAACTTCTATTAGTAGTTTATATATAGGTACTCTAGAATTATCGCTACCTTAATAGTACTATTAAAAGAAGCTAAAGCTAGTAAGAAGCTAGAGCGTATTAGTTAGAGCAAAAGCGAGGAGCTTACGTTTTATAGGATTAAGAACGCATTTTAAGCTACTCTATTACTAAGGTACTATAACTCTAAGGCACGTACGTAAGTTAAAACTAATATATTAGACTTTATAATTATAGGCATTCTAAGCTAGTTATTTAAGAATAGGAACTAGTATCTACTAGTATTCTTCCTATAGAAGATAATTCTAGTAGAATATAACTACGAGACCTATAATAAAAAGCTTCTAGCTATTATAGAAGTTCTTAAGGCATAGCGGCTATATCTTAAAGGCACCTCGTATATAGTTATCGTACTTATCGATTATACTAACCTTAAAGCCTTTATAATAATAAAGTAACTTATAGGCCGATAGGCTCGTTAGGCTATATTCCTAGCTCTATTCGATTTCGTAGTTAAGTATTATTTAAAGAAGACGAACCTAGCTAATATACTATTAAGGCGTAGTAACTACGTACGCAAATAGGCGTATATATTAAACCTACTACTAACGTTATAAAAGAAGCTCTAGATATATAGTATAAGAACTAAGTACGATAATTAAGCGTTTCTCTAGCGTATTATAATTACGATATAAGAGCAACTTATAAGTATAGTCTTAAAGCAGCTTCTAAAAGAGTACGTATAAGACTACTTCTTAAGTAGCGTACGTATCGTACGCGTAGTAGTTACTATAGAAGGACTATATCTAAATATCTTAGACTTAGTTCTTAACTTTACTAAATCGCTAACGCTATAGAAGTCTAGAATAAAGGAACTCTTTAAGGAGCCGTAGCGTAGTAGAGGCGAATATAATAGTTACTATATAAAGGAAGGGGTACTATACTATAGTAAGTAGCTATATCTTCTAAGAACTATATACTATAGATATAGGTAATTTATATATACTATAATAATCTACTTACTAGTTACTTTAGTAAGAATAAAACTACTAAGTTAGTATAGCGGAAGTATTACTAGCTAGGAATATCTACGGATATTAGCTAGGACGTCTAATCCTATTTAGATTACTAAGTATTAAAAGCGAGACGCTATTAACTATATAGCAAACTATTAGTATTACCGTAGCTAGAGCTCTTATAGAAGAAGTTAACTATAGACTTTATTATAGACCTACTACCTAGTAAGCGAGACGTATACGTATATAATACGGTTATAGTAGTTATTAACTAGTACTTAAATATAAACCTCTTCGTACTAACTACTAAGAAATATATAAGCGTAGACCTCGTATAGATCCTAATTAATAGAGTAATTTGCCGTTTTAGAATACTATATAGAATTATAAGTAATAGAGATACTATCTTTGCTAGCTAGTTCTATTTAGACTTCTACTTCGAGTTATATATAAACTATAGGCTATTTATAGCCTTCGATCTATAGACTAATAAGTAGATAGAACGTATTAACTAGATACTAGAATAGTACTTACGTATCTTTTATAATAATAAGTAGAATAACTAGGTAACGCTACTACTTTTAGCGGAATTAGCTTATAATAACGTAGTATATCTAATATTTAGAATAAGTCCGTTTAAGGTAGTATATAGCTACGATATAGAGATTATAATAAGTATATAAGTCGCTTAGAGCGAGCTCTTTAGAAGAGAGGTACTAGTAGTAATTAACGCTACGAAGCGGCTACGAGAAATATATAAGAACCTTATAAACTAATAGTAATACGTAGCTAAGGCGTAAGCTAGATACTTTAATACTAGGTATAAGCTAATAGAGTTTAAAGTTAGTAATATAGTATTATTATCCTTAAAGAACCTTTACTTAAAGGTACTTATAAAGAAGTTAGTACTAAAGTTTATAAGTCTATTTAAGGTAATTAACGCAATAAGAAAGTAGGCGTACTACCTAGCCCTACTAAGCGTATAGCGCGTCTATAATATATTCTACGTATTTTTACTAAAGCCTTAGAAAGGCGCCGTAGGTAACGCGAATATAGAAAGTATACTACTTATAGAAGGGAACTTAAGTAAGTAAGAAGTTAAAGAGATCCTAGATACGCGAGTTAGATATAAGAAACGCTAGTAGTTAGTTAAGTAAATAGGCTTGCTAGAAGAATATAATATATAGAAGCTAGTCGAGTATATTAGAGAATATAAGGCACTAGATAAATTTAAGGTAACGCGTAAAGTAAATAAGCGTAGCCTAAAGGTAACGTAACGGCGCGTTATATATAATATATAGGTATAAGAGATAGAATAAATAGCTTTTCTTATTCTATAAATAAGCTTTATATTAATAGTAGAAAGCTAACTAAATATTTATTATAGCGTATCGTATATAGTACGCGTAAGTAGCATATATATAGAAGTATAAAGAAGCCTAAGAAGCGCTAGCCTAGATATTATTTTTAGCTAGCTTATTCCTAGAGGCCTTCTTTTCTAAGGAGACTTTCTTAGCCTTATTCTCCTTCTCTAAGGATAGATAAAGGCTAATAGCGGCGTTAATAGCGTCTCGCTCTACTAGAACGCTACTATATTTAGCAACCTATAAGTATAGTTAGTATATAATATAGAAGCGATAAGCTACTAGAGATACCTAAGAAAGTAGCTCTATTATACTCTAAAGGGTACTATTAAGCTAGGTAGCCTAATAGATAAGCGTACGAGACCTCTATAAAGCCCTACTACTACTCTCCTCCTTAGTAGGCTTACTACTAGCTAGCTTACTATTATTAGTCTAAAGGCGCTTTATAACCGTCTTAGTCTCTATATATATAGTTAGCAAATATAAGGCGTAAGCGATACGTACGCTACGCGCGATACTAAAGAGAGAACTTACTAGTATAAGTAGTATCTAGCTAGGTCTAGGTATCTACTACCGCTTAGTAGCTATTAGCTTAGGCTATATCGTTTCTATAGCGGCCGAGTACGACCTAGCGACCTATAAGCTTATTACGTATATTATATATATAACGTACTACTATCTTAATAGCTTTACGGTAGGTCTACTTATAGATATACTTGCTATAGATATAACGTATATACTTCTTAGTATTAATATCCTTAGATAGCTTACTAGAGTAAGTAGCCTAGCCTATACTACGATTAGTATATATATAGAATACGATAAGGTAGTAATTAGAAGGAGACTTATAGTTACGTCTACCTAGATTATAGTTATTATAGATATAATAATTATACTACTTATAGTACTTAGTCTTAGCTATACTAATACGAGGTATAGTAGTAGCCGAGCTAAATATAGTACTAGTATATAGTATAGTAGAGGTACCTATAAGGCGCTAGCGCTTTATAGCTAGTCTATAGTTAGGTAGGCCTATAAGTCTATTAGTAATAAGGTCTAGTAAGGAGCCTAGCTCTAAGAATAGGCTACGTAGGCGCTTTTTAAGCAGCTTACGACCGACTAGAAGTTAGGCCGATAGTAAGCTGCTTAGTATAGGGTTACCTAGGCCTCTACTTATTAATAGGCTAGAGCTAATATAGTTACTACTATAGCTATCTCCTCTAGAACGGCTAATAGTATTAGGAGCTAGAGATAGGCTAAGCTACGGACTACTACTAGAAGTATTAGAGCTCGCCTAGGGCAAGCCTACGCTACGTATACTATCTAACTAACTATTCTTACCTAGTATAATACTACTAAGACGTAAGAGAGGGGATTAGCTATTAGTAATACTTAGGGCGCGGCTACTAGGTATACTAGTATTTCTATTAGTACGCTCTAGGCCTACCTATAAGCTACTTATTAGAGATAGTAGGGCAGCCTCCTTACCTTTAGATAGCTTCTTAGTCTTCTTAGAGCCTATCTTATAGTAGTTCTTAAGTTGCGTACGTAGAGTATATATAGAAAGTATAAGAAGTATACGTATATATATAAAGGCAAGAGTAGAGCGCGTCTATTAAAACTTAAATAACGGAGTATTAGTATTATAGAAGAAGTTTAGAAGCGCGTAAGTAAGAATTTATAATACTATTGCCGTAATAAATATAATAACGCGCGTTGCTATTAATAATAATATATAGTAATAACTTACTTACGTTATATATATAAATTATAATAGTAACGTATAATAGAACTTAATAGAAGGCCTACGAATAATAAGAGATACGCGAACGTAATAGGAGCGTTACGTATACGAGAAGACTATTATTTGCCTTATTAAGCTAAAATAGCTTAATAGAGAGAGGAATATAGTTATAAGAGCAAAGTAAAGCTAGAAGTTAGAGGCCTTAGGCCTAACTAGTACTTAGTAAGCGGCTACTACTATATTACTTAGCGTATAGTATTCGTATATATAGAGCATACGATATATAATAACTCTATAAGAATTAGTACTATCTTTAGACGGAGGTCTAAGGTAGTCTATACGCTACTATATACCCTCTTATAGTATATCTAGAGCCGACTTCTATAGACGATAATTAAACTATAACTACTATACGCTATTATTAAATAGATAAAAACCTTCCTTAAATATAGAATAATTTAACTATTCTTTAATAGCTAGATTAAAATAAAAACTAAAATAGAAATAGAAGTACTATAAAGTAGCTCTATCTTCCTAATGCTCTTTCTTATTTATATAAGAGATCTATTTATAGACCTCTAGAATATATACTCTCTTTTGTATATTAATAATATAAGACTTACTACTACTTTAATAAGCCTACGAAAGAACGTAAAAACCCTATAACGCAAACTTAAGAAACTTATAAGAGAAGAGATACTTTAAGAAATTAAATTTAACCTAGCTAAAATAGAACTCCTCTACTTTTTAAAAGCTTAGGACGTAGAGGCTATAATAACTCTCCTAAGTAGAGATATAGTATAGCTTATAAAGAAGGCGGTCTAATAGGTTAGGATCTAGTTCGACGCCTACTTTTTATTTAAGGAATATATTACTATTTAAGTAGTAAGTACGGAAGTAGCGTTTAACTAAATACTACGCCTTACTAATATAGAGAATAGTCTAATAGTACGCTTTTTATAATAGCTCTATATAGCTTATATTACTAATATAGTAGACTACGAGTCTCCTATCTAGTAGTAATTTAAGAAGTCTATCTAGCTCTTAGAAGTAATATAAGTAAGAGTAGTAAAGTATATCCTAGGTATTTTCTAAACGTCTTTTACTATACTAGCTAAGCTTAAGGCAAACCTACTTCTATTAAAGATACGGCTTAAAAGGTAGACGATTCTATATAGCTATAAAGCTAATAACTTCCCTTCTAACTCCTTAATAATAAACGTACTTATAGAGATAAATACCCGCCTAAGAGGGCGATAGATACCTACTAAAATAGAGATAACTTAAATAAGTAAAGGTATAAGACTTTAAAGAATAAAGGCCTTTATATAATACTTCTAAGACTTTAAGAAAGACTAGGTATAATAAGCTATACGAGAATATATTAAAGAATAGTATAAATAATACTATAAGTAGTAAAAGGTATAAAAGGCCTAATAATAAAGAAGCTACTTTAAGTAATTCTAGTAGAATATAAAGAACGAGGTCCTAAGAGGAAAACGGGAATTAATAAGCGTATACTACTCGCTACGCCTAGAATATAGTTACTTCTATAGCTACCTTATATATATAGGTAAAGCTATAAATAATTAATACTAGTACGGATCCTAGAGAACTCTAGAATACCTCCTATTCTCCTATTAGTTCTACTAGAATTAGCGTCTAAGAGAGCTAGTAAAAGTATAATTACTAGAAGGATTACTAAGAAATAAAAAGCTATTAGGAATAGTACTAGCCTTCCTAGAGAATATATAAATAGAAACGAGGAAATAGTACCTACGAAAAGGTAAAGACGAGCCTAAGAGCCCTAACTATAATATAGTACTAGAGGTAACTCTATTATTAGAGGGCGACTCTACTATCTAGAGGCGACTCTACTATCTAGAGGCGACTCTACTATCTAGAGGCGACCCTACCGTCTAGAAGTAACTCTACCGTCTAGAGGCGACTCTACTATATAGAAGCGACCCTACTATTTAAGGGCGAATATGCCGTCTCTTTAAAAAAAACTACTACTTTCTAAGAACCTAGCCTAAATAGACGCCTAAATAGTTCCTAACTATTAGGTTAATATAGGCCGCCTTTACCTAATACCTATAAGAAGACGTATAATTAATACGAAACCTAAGGACCTAGTAGTACGTATACTACTTAATAAAGAATCTAAATCCTAGCGAAATTAGCCGATAACTAACCTCGCTACTACTATCTAAAGGATAACCTAATAGTTATCGACCGTTAGGTTACTATAGGCCGCCGCTAGCTAACGCTTTTAAAATAATACTCGATTAATACGAAACTTAAGGACCTAACTAAACGCCTATTATTTAGTATAGGATCTAAGCCTTAGTAAGACTAGTTAAAAACTAACTTTAATACTACTCTCTAACGAGGTATAAGAGTATAACTTAATGCTATAAGGGCGACCCTACTATTTAAATTTCCTATCTACTATTAGACTACTTCGATAAACGCTATATACTTAAAAGCCCTCTCTTTTCTTACTTCTTTTCTCTTTACTTCAATAAGTACTCTTATAGGTATCGGCCTATAATATATATCTAGACGCGAATAAGATAACTCTAGATAGAATACGACTAGTAGCTACCTATAGCTCCTATCCTATATAGTCTTTAACTCTAAAAGGTCGTAAATAGAATAAAGAAATAAATAAATATAAATAAATAAATAAATAAATAAATAAAGAAATAAATAAATAAGTAAATAAGTAAATAAATAAATAAATAAATAAATAAATAAATAAATAAATAAATAAATAAATAAATAAATAAATAAATAAATAAATAAATAAATAAATAAATAAATAAATAAATAAATAAATAAATAAATAAATAAATAAATAAATAAATAAATAAATAAATAAATAAATAAATAAATAAATAAACTTCTTAATAAGTAAAGTAGTTTTATATTATCTAGTTCTTTCTAATTATTTAGTAGTAGTTTCTATTATTCTTTTTTAATATAGAGTATTATTATAAAGTTCGTATTAGTAAAACTAATTTCTTTATTATTACCTTTAGGTACGCTATCTAAGTTAGTTAAATCTTACTATTTAATTATATAATTCTAACTCTAAGAAAGAAGTTATACTATCCTATATTCTTTATTTTAAAGCATTTAGAGAGCTTCTATTTTATTTCTAAAATAAAGTCTAGATTAAAGCTTATAATTAGTAAGTTATTAACGTAAATTAGGTTAAAGATATCGTTCTATTAAAATACGGCGGAGTCGTAATAAGTATAAAGAGAAACTAAAGTTCTTTACTATAGCTACGAATATTTTATACTAGATCCTTAGTACTTACTTTAGGCTATAAAAGCGCCTTTTTTTTAGTTTATATACCTTACTATAAACTTAAAATCTAGGAGAGAGATCTATATTAATACTAGTATCTATATCTCTATATCTCTTTATTTAGAGTATTATTCTATTCTATATAGCGAAAAAATATTATATATCGTTTAGTATTTCTATTAATACGTAAACGCCGTACTTTTTAACTAACTCTACTAGATTAGAATAAGAGGTAGTATATACTAGTATAAGGCATAAATACCTTATCTTTCTTCTTCTTTAGTATTTCCTTTTATACTATTTTATATATAGTAGGCTTTAGACTTACTAGAAGAAGAGTTATTACCTTCTAGTATTATAGTAAGCTTATACTTAAGGCGCTTATACTCTTCTTATAGTATATATACTACGAGTTACTTATAAAGCTCTTCTATATTACGTTTAAGTTACTTATATTCTATATTAACGTTATTATCTACTATTATCTTCTTAAGGTTTAGTATTTCTTTACTTATTTCCTTTACTGGTAGAGCTCGTAGTATAGAGCCTATATACTTAATACGACGCGCTTATAACTCTCGTTTGTCTAATATTAGTATTAATAAGCTACTACCTTATATAGAGTTAAAGAATTAGAACTATAAAAGGATATATAGTAATATATAGACTACCTTAGACTTCCTATCTAACAAAAGCGCTAATTATTATAGAGTTATTATGCGTCGTATACTCTATATATATAAATACTATATACTTAGTAATATAGTAGTAGCTAGTTACTAAGCGCTATCTAGGTCTAAGGCTCCTAGCCTTAAGCTTTACTTCGCTCTTATAACTACCTCTCTTTCTCTATTAAGCTATCTTAGCTTAATAAAGTAGATAGTAGTCTACTCGCCTACGTAATACTCCTATTATATTCGTATACCTCTTATTACTCGTAGGCCTTCTATAGAGTTCTATTATATATTACTATTACGATTCGTATATATAATGTAAGTAAGTAGTTACTATATATTATTATTAATAGTAACGCGCCTTATTATATTTATTATAGTAATAGTATTATTACTTCTCGCTTACGTACTTCTAAACTTCTTCTATACTAATATTATACTACTTAGCTTATATTAGACGCGCTTTATACTTATCTTATAATATATCTGCCTTTTCTTTATACTCTTACTATATACTTTCTATACGTACTTTAAGAACTATAATAAAATAAGCTCTAAGAAGAATAAGAAGATACTTAAGAGTAAAGAGGCTATACTACTACCTCTAAGTAGGCTATAGGCGCTTCTAGTATATACTAGTAAGGATACTAGCTTACCTAGTACTCGCGCTCTAAGTATTACTAGTAGCTAGTTCCTAGTCCTACGCCTAAGTAGTATTACACTACGTAAGAGTAGCTAAATAAATAGTATACGTACTATAGGCTTGCCTTAAGTAATATCTAATACTTCTACTAGTAGCTTATAGCCTAGCTTATTTCTAGCTCTTAATACCCTATTTACTACTAGCTACTATAGAGGAAGTAGCTATAGTAGCAACTTTATTAGCTCTAGCTCTAGCTCTATAATAGATAAAGACCTAGGTAAGCGTATACTAGGCAGTTTGCCCTTAGCCTAGCTTCTAGTTATATAAAAGCTACTTATAAAGCGCTACTATAGCTTAGTTTTAGAGCTAGACTCCCTACCTAACTTTATTTATAATAGAGCTATAGGTACTTCTAATAGTTAACTAGCTACGAATTACGAGCGCTTTATAAGTAGTTTCTATATACTATACGCTAGTACTATAGAAGGCTTAGCTTCTACTATACCTCGTATTAGTATAGCTAAGACTAAGTACTTTAAGTAGTATAATTATTATATTCGTAATAACTAGGATTTAGATAAACGTAACTATAAGTTCTTTTCTAATTACTACCTCGTTATATCTAATCTATATATTAATTATAGTATAGGCTAGGCTCCTTACTCTAGTAAGCTACTTAAGAATATTAATACTATAAAGTATACCTATTATATCTATAGTAAGTATACCTATAAGTAGACCTATTGCAAAGCTATTAAGACAGTCGTACTTTATATATATAACGTATATAACGAGCTTACGTACTACTAAGCTACCTTTAGCTACTAAAGAAATAATTTAGCCTAAGCTAATAGCTAGTAAGTAGTAGATAATACCTAGACCTAGCTTAATACTATCTACGCTAGTAAGTTTCTCCCTTTAATATTATATAAAGTATACGAGTTACTTACGTTCTATATTTACTAACTATATATATAGAGACTAAGATAGTTATAAAGCGCCTTTAAACTAATAGTAGTAAGATAGCTAGTAGTAAGCCTACTAAGAAGAAAAGTAGTAGTAGGGCTAGATAGGGGTCTTACGCGCTTATTTATAAGGCTACCTAGCTTAATAGTACCCTTTAAAGTATAATAGAGCTAATTACCTAGGTATATCTAGTAGCTTATCGCCTCTATATTATATACTAACTATACTTATAAATTACTAAGTATAAAGGCGTACTAGTAGAGCGTAACGATATTAATACTACTATTAGCCTTTATTTATTCTTAAAGAAGAAGGATAAGGCTAAGAAGGTCTTCTTAAAGAAGAAGGCCTTTAAGAATAAGCTAGTTAGGGATAATATCTAAGCTAGCGCTCCTTACGCTCCTTTATATTTCTATATCTATTACTCTTATATATACTATATACGATACGCTATAATAGACGCCTAGTTAGCTCTCTACTATTAACTTAGAGCTTATCTATAGAATAAAAAAGCTATTTATTCTATCTCTTATACCTATATATAATATATAACGCGCCGTTACGTTACTTTTAAGCTATACTTATCTCCTTTATACGTCGCTTTAAATTTATTTAGTACTTTATATTCTCTAATATACTAAACTAGTTCTTACGTATTATATTCTTTTAGCTAGCTTATATATTTAACTAACTACTAACTCTTCTTATATCTAACTTACGTATTTAGAATCTCTTTAACTTACTACTTACCTAAGTTCTCTTTTATAAGTAGTATACTTTCTATATTTACGTTACTTATAGTACCTTTATAAGGCTTTAGTAAGAATACGTAAAAGATATTATAGACGCGCTATATAATTAGTAAGGCTAGGTAGCTTACCTAGTTCTTAATTACGTTAATTACCTTAAATAGACCTATAAAATTTAGTACTAAATACTTCGTAGGTACCTTTAAGTAGAGGTTCTTTAAGAATAATAATACTATATTACTAACCTTAAACTTTATTAGCTTATATCTAGTATTAAAGCATTTAGCTTACGACTATCCTATATGCTATAGGCTCTCTTATATACTCTACTATTACGTACTAGAAGGTTCTATATACGTATAATAATATATAAGTACTAGGTAACTCTAGGACTAGTAGATTACCTCTTAGATATAGATAGAATATCGATTATAAATCGATATTCTACGTAGGTTTTCTAGGTTTCTAGACTTATATTCTAGAACTATACTCTAGCTAGGAGCTTACGCGGCTAGTTTAGAGGTTTCTAGAATAGTCTAGAAGTTTCTAGATAACTCTAGAAAGTACTAGGATAGGTTACGTAGTAAGGTTACGTAACTTAGTAGTTATATAACTACGTAGGTTACGTAAATAGCTAGGTTATATAACTAGGTTACGTAACTATTAGGTTATATAAACGGTAGGGTTGCCCCTATAGTAGACTCCCGTTAGTTACTTTCCTAATTAGGAAGGTATATCTCTAGGTAAGCTAAGCTTACGTATTCTAAGACACCCTCCTAAGGTTAGCTTATCTAGAACCTCTTATTCTTTAATATCCTTTTTATAGCTATATTTATCTCCTATTAATACCTATTATTATTCGTAGCTATATATAACCTATATTAGGTTATATATTAAGGCTATAGGAGTTTCTAGAGTAGTATTACGGTTTAAACCGCAACGCCGCCCTCCTAGCTAATTAAGAGACAATAGCGCGTTAACGCTTATATAGGACGGCCTAGCGCTCTCGTAAAGCGATAAGGTGCGCTCTTAGCGCTCTTAGCGCTCCTAGGAGAGAGCGACGAGATTACTAAGAGCGCTTCTCTTATAAGAGGAGTTTCCTTTATATATAGAAGCGATAAGTATTATACCTATAGATAGTTATTGCGTATAACTTACTATCTAATTCTACTAATTAGATTTCTTACTATTCTATCTTGCTAATTAGAATTAAGTAACTCCTTCTACTTTG
The DNA here is from genome assembly GCA_023512815.1 of Cercospora zeae-maydis. Taxonomy (NCBI): domain Eukaryota; kingdom Fungi; phylum Ascomycota; class Dothideomycetes; order Mycosphaerellales; family Mycosphaerellaceae; genus Cercospora; species Cercospora zeae-maydis. The sequence continues at coordinate 3,200,312 of JAKLWY010000001.1, read as the reverse complement.
TTGCTTTCCTCTAGACTACCTAATAAGCTTAAACTCTAATCGAGCTTAAGCTTCTACTTAGTAAGATCTTAGGTTATTAGCATCTAGAGATAAACCTAATAGCTTTATACGCCTTTAAGGATATCTACCGTAGGAAGCGCTAGAGGGAATCCTGCCCTTAGCAAAGTAGGATCTAGCCGCAGCAAGCTAGTTTAAGCCCTAAGACCGACTCTACTAGACGACTCCGATAATAAGGAAAGTAGCCTAAGACTAAGACGCTTTAAACTAATAAAGCCTAACTACTACTATAGAGATTAAAATAAGTTTGTCGACTAGGTTAACTAGATAAATATACCTTATATTTAACCTAGTCTAAGCGACGCTTAAGACTATTTTTGCTAGTATATACCTTTAGAGTAGTACTTAAAACTAGATTAAACCCTATCTTAAGACCTACTTAGATAGCTAAGGAACTTAAGATCCTACTAGTATATTTAGGGACTATATAACCTTTAAGGTTAAGCTTAAGGAGATCTTTAGATCTTCTAATAAGGTAACCTAAGCGATTAGGGTTATCTAGTACCTTCGATAACGAACCTTAGTATCTAAATATATAGCAAAATTTAAGGAATACTCCTAGGTAACTAGGTAGGACTAATAGGCGTTAATAACAATATTTAGACGTAGTCTTAAAGACTCGATTAAGGACTAGTTAATAAACTATAAAGGAATACTTAATACCCTAAAGGATTTAACTAAAGTAGCTATCGAGATTAATAACTAGCTCTACGAGAGAGCCCTAGAACGCAAGTACGACTCTAAAGTTAGAGAAGCAGCTAGATTCGCCCTAAACTATAGGAGGAACTACGGATACTATTCTAAGGTAAATAACTAGCCTAACAAACTATACTACGAGCCCTAACCTATAGAACTCGATATAACCTAGAAAGGTTATAAGATTAAAGGAAAAGGTAAGCTAAAGAGTAAGCTAAGTAAGAAATAGAGTAGCGAGAAGACTTATTATAGCTATAGTAAACTAAGCTACTTTACGAGGGATTATTATTCTAAGAATATAGTATAGCGATAATCCTTTAATACGATATAACGAAAGGAAGAAGGATAAGGAGGTTATTATAATAATAACGCTCCTAACGAAGTCCGACTTCTAGGTATAATATCCTAAGTACTAGACTAAATTAACTCGAAAGGACGTCCTAGATATAGAAGCCTTTACTAGCGATTCTATTATAATAATATATGCTAAATATACTACTCTTCTAAGGAGGACGTAGGCTTCTAGCCCTCTACTCTATAGAGAGGTATAAGCTCGCCTTTAATCTAATAATATAAGGACGGAAGTAAGCTATTACCTATTCTAGAAGAACTTTAAGATAAAGTACTATACCTTAGACTCGCTAAGAAAGAAGAAACCGACGAATCTTACTACGACAAAAATAAGGAAAATAACCTTCCTAAACTAGATATATCTAAGGAGGAAGAGTAAGATAAGTCTATAGAAGATATAGAAAGTATTAGTAAAGGAGAGAGATCTAAAGACGAACTAGTTACGTTTATAAGCACCTCCTCTAGACTATAAAGGAAAATTGCGCTCTACTTTGCGCGAGAAATTAAGGATATCTTTCTTCTTATTAATAGGAATAGGTACCTTAACTCTTAGAAATTCGACTATTTCCTTTAACGACTACGATAATCGTTCTTAAATTACTAAAGGATTTATTAGGAATCTTATTTCTAAGAAATTATAGTAGAACGACTACTACTAAGTAGCATCTTTATATTTCCTTTAACAACTACGATAATCGTTCTTAAATTACTAAAGGATTTATTAGGAATCTTATTTCTAAGAAATTATAGTAGAACAACTACTACTAAGTAGCATCTTTATACTATATAGATATATTACGCTAGATAACTACGTTATACCTAACAAAATACGATAAGGACTCTATCTTAGAATACGTAAGCTTAGCTTGCCTAGAGACATACCTTCCTAATTAGGAAAGTAACTAAGGGGGTCTACTATAGGGGTAACCCTGCCGTTTATATAACCTAACAGTTACGTAACCTAGTTACGTAACCTAGCTATTTACGTAACCCCCGTAGTTATATAACTAAGTTACGTAACCTAGTTACGTAACTTACCCTAGCACTTTCTAGAGTTGTCTAGAAACTTCTAGACTATTCTAGGAACCTCTAGACTAGCTACGCAAGCCCCTAGCTAGGGTATAGTTCTAGAACATAAGTCTAGAAACCTAGAGAACCTACGTAGAATATTAATTTATAATTAATATTCTATCTAGTTCTAAGAGGTTCTCTACTAGTCCTAAAGTTACCTAGTGCTTATATACGATTACGCGTATATAGAACCTTCTAGTACGCGATAGCAGAGTATATAAGAAGGCCTATAGCGTATAGGATAGTCGACTAAGCAAGCAAGAAAGCTTTCTACTCTTTACTCTACTTTACTCTCTATACTCTACCCTCTACCCTCCTATATTATCTACGCTTCTAGCGCTATACTTCCGCGATATTATAAATCTAAAAGGTTATAAGCCCGGCCTAGCGAAAGGCCTAGAAGATTCTAGAGACAATACGACTCTCTCTCTCTAGAAAACAAGACACCCCGACTAAAAACGACGATATCTCGACGATTACTTAACGGATTTCTATAATTTTTACGTCTATAAGATGCTAAATACGCGATCTATCTATCTAGACCTCGGTTACTAATCTAGAGAGCCCGTAGCCTGCAAAGTCCCTACTGCCTCTTACCTAGGAAACTAGGATTAATAAGAGTACTAGGAGTTATAAAAACCGTTATACTAGTCGGACCTCCTAGCAAGCGGCATAACTAAAGGGTATAGATAGCGAACGCTAAAATTAAGGGGCGACTAAGAAAGTAAGCTACTAGCCGCGCTTCTCTCTCTAGATAAAAGACGACCTTTTATCTATCTATCTATCTAGAGATATAAGGATGTCTCTAAGCGATAAATCCTTTACTTTTGCGCGTCTTAAAGGATAAGAAAACTACGAGATCTAGTCCTTAAGAATGCGTTCCTACCTAACTAAAAAGGGCTATATAGAGGCTCTAGATAACGACGATCTAGAACCCTCTATTATAGCTAAAGCCCTTATAGCTATTAGGCTAGGAGTAGAGGACGGCCCGTTACTTTAAATCTCTAATAGAGTAACGGCTAAGGAGGCTTAGAATATGCTCGCAGAATTATATTCCCCTAAGGGTTTTAATTCTAAATTTCTACTTTATAAAGAGCTATTTTAAACTACCTTAGAATCCTCGGGTTCTATAGAGTTATATATTAACTCTATATGTCGCCTTTACGGTTAATTAAAGGCGAAGGGTATAGAGTTACCTAAGCAATTAATTATTGCTTAGACTCTAAATAATCTAAACGACGATTACAACTTGTTTATTACTTCTATTATATAAAGTCTTAGAAGTAACGAGGATGCTTTTACGCTAGAGAATCTTTTCTCTAATATTCTAGACGAATCTAGAAGGTATAATACTAAAGAAATAGCATTATACTCTAGATTCTTAAAGAATAATAGTAGTAGTAAGGCTACTAATAAGCATAAATCTAAGGGTCCTAAACGACTAAATAAAAGGACCCCTAGAGACTCTTCTAAATACTGCTCCTACTGCAAAAAGGAAGGATATATAGAAGAGAAATGCTATAATAAGCACCCTAATTTACGACCGCAGTAGTAGCGTAATAGAGATTCTAGCCCTAACTCTAGTAATAAGGAACCTATTCTTATTACTAATATAGAGGGAGAGGAAGTCGACGTACTTTGCGCTATAGAAGAAGAGGGAAATAACCTCTATTTCCCTATTAAAAAAGGCGCTATAGTCGACTATCCTCTAGAAGAAGATACTTCTCTAGAAAATTAAAGAGATAACCTAGAAACACTAGAATAAGAGGCAGATATCCTCTATTCTAGCGAATCTAGTAATCTCTATTCTAATTCTAGTACTCTATATTCTAGAAACTCTAGAAATTCTACTCTAGAAACAGCCGAGACTCCTCTAGAAAATCAAAAAGAAGATCTAGAAACACTAGAGTTAGAATTAAATATTCTATACTCTAGAAATTCTAGAAACTCTACTCTAGAGGAATCCTAGGCTACCCTAGACTAAAATTAAGAATAGGTACTAGATTTAGGTGCTAGCCGATATATTATTAGTAATAAGTTGTATTTTACGACTTTTACTAATAAAACTACTACTATTAGATAGGGAAACGCCGGAAAAGTACTATCCTACGGGGTAGGAGACGTTAGAATTTAGTTTAGCGATACAAAAAGAGTCGCTATTCTAACTAACTATCTCTATATACCCGAGTTTAGACTAAATCTAGTCTCGTTATCGCAACTAGATAACCGTAGGGTTTACGCTCGACTTAATAACGGTGTTATAGAGTTATTTAACTCTAGAAACGACTTATTAACTAAAGCACTACTTAATAAGTCTCTCTATAAGTTAAATATTTCTATTCCCTATACTATAGAGGAAGTAAAGGAAGAGGCACTAGTAATAGAGTCTAAAAGCGACGCCGATATTTGGCATAAAAGACTAGGGCATATAGGCGATAATACCCTTAAGAAACTAGAGGGTATCGCCGATAAATTAATTAATATAAGCCCTATATGCGAGGTATGTATTTCTAGTAAACATACTCGTAAAATAAGTCGCGCTATAATAGAGAAAGCTAAGGGTTTTCTAGATAAAATAAGCTGCGATATCTGCGGTCCTATAGAACCTCCTACTAATAAAGGGTATCGTTACTTTATTAGTTTTATCGATAACTATTCTCGATATATAGAGGCGAGTCTTATTTCTAGAAAATCTGAAGCTTTCTCCTATTTTAGAGACTTTAAATTATATGCTGAAAATTCCGACTCGAATTCTAGTAATAAACGTCCTAGAATAAAGGTTTTAAAAAGCGATAATGCTAAGGAACTTATTAGTTCTAAGCTAGAAATGCTACTTAGAAATAGTAGAATAAAACACGAACTAAGTAGCCCCTATAACCCCGAACAAAATAGGCTTATAGAACGACCTAATAGGACGCTATTAGCTAAAGTACGTGCTTTATTACTAGAGTCGGGACTTCCTAAAACGTTCTAGGGCGAGGCCTTAGAAGCGGCTATTTATCTATATAATAGAACGCTATATTCGTCTCTAAACTATAAATCCCCTTTTAAACTAAGATATAACAAACCTCCTAATCTTAGTAATATAAGAATCTTTAGTTCCTTAGCCTATTATACTAGAGTAAAAGCTAAGAAACTAGATAATAGAGCTAAGAAAGCGATTCTTATAGGATATAGCGACTCTAATATCTATAAACTATATAATTTAGAGTCTAGAAAAGTAGTTTAGGTACGTAACGTTACTATACTAGAAGGACAGTTCTATAAATCTCCTAGAGATAATAATATAACTCTAGAATTATCTCTAGAATTAACTATCTCTCTTAAAAATTCTAGAGAAAGCTCGGACCTTTCTAGAGAAAGCATAGACCCTTCTAGAACTTCTAGAGATAGGTGTTAAAACGACCTAGAATCTAGCGATAATTTACTAGATACTAGCGTAGACACTAATAAAGATAATAACTCTAGAAATTCTAGAATTACTCTAGAAGAGGATAAGCTAGCAGACGATTTAGAACCGATTTCTAGAGCGCCTAAAACTACTATAGGGGATGTTACCTCTTCTCGTCCTACTAGGACTCTAGTAGACGATAGTTTAGAGAACGAATTAAGCCTCTATGCCCTATTAGCTAGTAATAATAGCGACGACCCTACTAGTTATTCCGAGGCTATTAATAGCCCTAATAAGGACGAATAGCATGCGTCTATGCTCTCGGAAATTAACGACTTAAATAAGCTTAATACTTAGGAATTAGTCGAGCTTCCTAAGGGCCGTACTGCCGTTAAAGGCAGGTAGGTTTATAAAACTAAAAGAGACCCTTATAGCAAGCTTATTAAGTTTAAAAGTAGGTGGGTAGCTAAAGGTTTTAAACAGGTACTAGGCCTAGATTACGACGATACGTTTAGTAATACGTGTCGGCCGGAAACCTAGCGATCTCTATTCTATATAGCGGCGTATAAGGACTAGGAAATCGAGCAAATAGACGTAAAACTCGCTTTTCCTAATAGTCCTATAGATAAAGAAATATACGTCGAATAGCCTACTAGTTTTATAGTAAAAGGGCAGGAACATAAAGTCTGTCGACTAAATACTGCCCTTTACGGCCTAAAACAAGCTAGTAGGCAATAGTACCTGCATTTAAAATCTATACTAGCTAAATATAACTTCTATCCTTTACTTAAGGATAGCGCTGCTTTCCTTAATAGAATACCGGCGTATATATAATATGTTACGTAGATGACATATTAATATTCAGCCCTACTCTTAATCTAGCTAAAGAGTTTAAGAGTAATCTCTCTAAGAATCTAGAAATTAGCGATTTAGGCCCTATCCGACACTATCTAGGTATAGAAGTATCTAGAGATAGGCCTAATAAAGTAATAACCCTAAGTTAAAAGGGTTACTTACTTAAGATTCTAGAGAAATATAATAAAAAGGGACTAAACCCTATCTCTACACCTGCAGAACAAGGTATACGGCTAGAAAAGGCTAAAATATAAGCTAATCTAGACGATATAAAGACCTTCTAACAATAAGTAGGAGCCCTTATATATCTAGCTACTAAAACTAGGCTAGATATAGCCTATGCTATCGGCTAGGTAGCTAAATATATATCTAACCCCGACCCTACGCATTTTCTTAGAATACGTAAGCTTAGCTTGCCTAGAGACATACCTTCCTAATTAGGAAAGTGACTAGGGGGGTCTACTATAGGGTTGACCCTGCCGTTTGTGTGACCCAACAGTCACGTGACCTAGTCACGTGACCTAGCTATTCACGTGACCCCCAAAGTCACATGACCAAGTCACGTGACCCGGTCACGTGACCTACCCTAGCACTTTCTAGAGTTGTCTAGAAACTTCTAGACTATTCCAGGAACCTCTAGACTAACCCCTAGCTAGGGTATGGTTCTAGAACATAAGTCTAGAAACCTAGAGAACCTACGTAGAATATTGATTTGTAATCAATATTCTATCTAGTTCTAAGAGGTTCTCTACTAGTCCTAGAGTTACCTAGTGCTTATATACGATTACGCGTATATAGAACCTTCTAGTACGCGATGGCAGAGTATATAAGAAGGCCTATAGCGCATAGGATAGTCGACTAAGCAAGCAAGAAAGCTTTCTACTCTTTACTACTCTTTACTCTACTTTACTCTCTATACTCTACCCTCTACCCTCCTATATTATCTACGCTTCTAGCGCTATACTTCCGCGATATTATAAATCTAAAAGGTTATGAGCCCGGCCTAGCGAAAGGCCTAGAAGATACTAGAGACAATACGACTCTCTCTCTCTCTAGAAAACAAGACACCCCGACTAAAAACGACGATATCTCGACGATTACTCGACGGATTTCTACGATTTTTACGTCTATAAGACGCTAAATACGCGATCTATCTATCTGGAACTCGGTTACTAATCTAGAGAGCCCGTGGCCCGCAAAGTCCCTGCTGCCTCTTACCTAGGAAACTAGGATTAATAAGAGTACTAGGAGTTATAAAAACCGTTATACTAGTCGGACCTCCTAGCAAGCGGCATAACTAAAGGGTGTAGACGGCGAACGCTGAAATCAAGGGGCGACTAAGAAAGTAAGCTACTAGCCGCGCTTCTCTCTCTAGATAAAAGACGACCTTTTATCTATTTTTCTAGAGATATAAGGATGTCTCTAAGCGATAAATCCTTTACTTTTGCGCGTCTTAAAGGACAAGAAAACTACGAGATCTGGTCCTTAAGAATGCGTTCCTACCTAACTAAAAAGGGCTATATAGAGGCTCTAGATAACGACGATCTAGAACCCTCTATTATAGCTAAAGCCCTTGCAGCTATTAGGCTAGGAGTAGAGGACGGCCCGTTACTTCAAATCTCTAATAAAGTAACGGCTAAGGAGGCTTGGAATATGCTCGCGGAATTATATTCCCCTAAAGGATTTAATTCTAAATTCCTACTTTGCAAAGAGCTATTTCAAACTACCTTAGAATCCTCGGGTTCTATAGAGTTATATATTAACTCTATACGTCGCCTTTACGACCAATTAAAGGCGAAGGGTATAGAGTTACCTAAGCAACTAATTATTGCTTGGACTCTAAATAACCTAAACGACGATTACGACTCGTTTATTACTTCTATTACACAAAGTCTTAGAAGTAACGAGGATGCTTTTACGCTAGAGAATCTATTCTCTAATATTCTAGACGAATCTAGAAGGTATAATACTAAAGAAATGGCATTATACTCTAGATTCTTAAAGAATAATAGTAGTAAGGCTACTAATAAGCATAAATCTAAGGGTCCTAAACGACTAAATAAAAGGACCCCTAGAGACTCTTCTAAATACTGCTCCTATTGCAAAAAGGAAGGACATATAGAAGAGAAATGCTATAATAAGCACCCTAATTTACGACCGCAGTGGTGGCGTAATAGAGATTCTAGCCCTAACTCTAGTAATAAGGAACCTATTCTTATTACTAACACAGAGGGAGAGGAAGTCGACGTACTTTGCGCTATAGAAGAAGAGGGAAATAACCTCTATTTCCATATTAAAAAAGGCGCTATAGTCGACTATCTTCTAGAAGAAGATACTTCTCTAGAAAATCAAAGAGATAACCTAGAAACACTAGAACAAGAGACAGATATCCTCTATTCTAGCGAATCTAGTAATCTCTATTCTAATTCTAGTACTCTATATTCTAGAAACTCTAGAAATTCTACTCTAGAAACAGCCGAGAATCCTCTAGAAAATCAAAAAGAAGATCCAGAAACACTAGAGTTAGAATCAAATATTCTATACTCTAGAAATTCTAGAAACTCTAGAAACTCTACTCTAGAGGAATCCCAGGCTACCCTAGACCAAAATCAAGAATGGGTACTAGATTCAGGTGCTAGCCGACATATTATTAGTAATAAGTTGTATTTTACGACTTTTACTAATAAAACTACTACTATTAGATGGGGAAACGCCGGAAAAGTACTATCCTACGGGGTAGGAGACGTTAGAATTCAGTTTAGCGATACAAAAAGAGTCGCTATTCTAACTAACTGTCTCTATATACCCGAGTTTAGACTAAATCTAGTCTCGTTATCGCAACTAGATAACCGTAGGGTTTACGCTCGACTTAATAACGGTGTTATAGAGTTATTTAACTCTAGAAACGACTTATTAACTAAAGCACTACTTAATAAGTCTCTCTATAAGTTAAATATTTCTATTCCCTATACTACAGAGGAAGTAAAGGAAGAGGCACTAGTAATAGAGTCTAAAAGCGACGCCGATATTTGGCATAAAAGACTAGGGCATATAGGCGATAATACCCTTAAGAAACTAGAGGGTATCGCCGATAAATCAATTAATATAAGCCCTATATGCGAGGTATGTATTTCTAGTAAACATACTCGTAAAATAAGTCGCGCTATAACAGAGAAAGCTAAGGGTTTTCTAGATAAAATAAGCTGCGATATCTGCGGTCCTATAGAACCTCCTACTAATAAAGGGTATCGTTACTTTATTAGTTTTATCGATAACTATTCTCGATATATAGAGGCGAATCTTATTTCTAGAAAATCTGAAGCTTTCTCCTGTTTTAGAGACTTTAAATTACGTGCTGAAAATTCCGACTCGAATTCTAGTAATAAACGTCCTAGAATAAAGGTTTTAAAAAGCGATAATGCTAAGGAACTTATTAGTTCTAAGCTAGAAACGCTACTTAAAAATAGTGGAATAAAACACGAACTAAGTAGCCCCTATAACCCCGAACAAAATGGGCTTATAGAACGACCTAATAGGACGCTATTAGCTAAAGTACGTGCTTTATTACTAGAATCGGGACTTCCTAAAACGTTCTGGGGCGAGGCCTTAGAAGCGGCTATTTATCTATATAATAGAACGCCGCATTCGTCTCTAAACTATAAATCCCCTTTTGAACTAAGATATAACAAACCTCCTAATCTTAGTAATATAAGAATCTTTGGTTCCTTAGCCTATTATACTAGAGTAAAAGCTAAGAAACTAGATAATAGAGCTAAGAAAGCGATTCTTATAGGATATAGCGACTCTAATATCTATAAACTATATGATTTAGAGTCTAGAAAAGTAGTTTGGGCACGAGACGTTACTATACTAGAAGGACAGTTCTATAAATCTCCTAGAGATAACAATATAACTCTAGAATTACCTCTAGAATCAACTATCTCTCTTGAAAATTCTAGAGAAAGCTCGGACCTTTCTAGAAAAAGCATAGACCTTTCTAGAACTTCTAGAGATAGGTGTGAAAACGACCTAGAATCTAGCGATAATTTACTAGATACTAGCGTTAACACTAATAAAGATAATAACTCTAGAAATTCTAGAATTACTCTAGAAGAGGATGAGCTAGCAGACGATTTAGAACCGATTTCTAGAGTGCCTAAAACTACTATAGGGGATGTTACTACTTCTCGTCCTACTAGGACTTTAGTAGACGATGGTTTAGAAGACGAATTAAGCCTCTATGCCCTATTAGCTAGTAATAATAGCGACGACCCTACTAGTTATTCCGAGGCTATTAACAGCCCTAATAAGGACGAATGGCATGCGTCTATGCTCTCGGAAATTAACGACTTAAATAAGCTAAATACTTGGGAATTAGTCGAGCTTCCTAAGGGCCGTACTGCCGTTAAAGGCAGGTGGGTTTATAAAACTAAAAGAGACCCTTATGGCAAGCTTATTAAGTTTAAAAGTAGGTGGGTAGCTAAGGGTTTTAAGCAGGTACTAGGCCTAGATTACGACGATACATTTAGTAATACATGTCGGCCGGAAACCTGGCGATCTCTATTCTATATAGCGGCGTATAAGGACTGGGAAATCGAGCAAATAGACGTAAAACTCGCTTTTCCTAATAGTCCTATAGATAAAGAAATATACGTCGAACAGCCTACTGGTTTTATAGTAAAAGGGCAGGAACATAAAGTCTGTCGACTAAATACTGCCCTTTACGGCCTAAAACAAGCTAGTAGGCAATGGTACCTGCATTTAAAATCCATACTAGCTAAATATAACTTCTATCCTTTACTTAAGGATAGCGCTGCTTTCCTTAATAAGGATACCGGCGTATATATAACATGTCACGTAGATGACATGTTAATCTTTAGTCCTACTCTTAATCTAGCTAAAGAGTTTAAGAGTAATCTCTCTAAGAATCTAGAAATTAGCGATTTAGGCCCTGTCCGACACTATCTAGGTATAGAAGTATCTAGAGATAGGCCTAATAAAGTAATAACCCTAAGTCAAAAGGGTTACTTACTTAAGATTCTAGAGAAATATAATAAAAAGGGACTAAACCCTGTCTCTACACCTGCAGAACAGGGTATACGACTAGAAAAGGCTAAAACACAAGCTAATCTAGACGATATAAAGACTTTCCAACAACAAGTAGGAGCCCTTATATATCTAGCTACTAAAACTAGGCCAGATATAGCCTACGCTGTCGGCCAGGTAGCTAAATATATGTCTAACCCCGACCCTACGCATTTTAAAGCCCTAGATAGGATCTGGAAATATCTAAACGATCCTAACTATCTAGATAAAGCGCTAGTATATACAGCGCAATCTGCACCCCTATTAATAGGCTATAGCGATGCAGATTGGGGGGGTGACTATACTACGCGTAAATCTACGACAGGTTACGTGTTTTTATTAAACAAAAGGGCACCTATTAGTTGGCGTTCTATATTACAAAAATCCGTAGCTCTCTCTAGCTGTGAAGCTGAATATATGGCCTTAAAAGAGGCTACTAAAGAGGCTATATTCCTTAAAGAATTACTTAAGGAACTAAAGCTAGAAGATAGGGCAATTACGGTCTATACCGATAGTAATTCGGCTATAGAACTAGCTAATAACCCCGAGCACCACGCTAAAACGAAGCATATAGATATACAATATCACTTCGTACGCGATATAATATATAAAGGGCTTATAGAGCTAGTTTGGATCTCTACTAAAAATCAAGTAGCAGATATCCTTACTAAAGCCCTAGAACGAGGTCTCTATAATAATTTAAGAGACTATTTACTATAAGGTGCATAAATCGGGAGATATATTAGCATATAGGCTTAATAGAGCCTTAAAATATATCAAAAATCAAAGAAAACGAAAATTCTAGAAGTTAGAGTTAACTCTAGAAAAGACTCTTAAGAATATCTAAGAGTTCCTACTCTGCTCGCGATTACTAGATAAGAAGTTACTTGAATTTAGCACTAGATACGGCTGAAAATATAAGAGTAATAGCTATATATGCATTAATTACTCTCTAGTCTATAGCTTATCGCCTATCGCTATTTTTAGCGTTATAGGGACGCCTATATACGCATTAAAAATAGTATTAATAGGACATTAAGTATTAATAGACTATATATAAATTATCTAGAGGAAGCCTAGCTACTCTAGAAATTCCTATAGCCTTAATATATAACCTAATATAGGTTATACGCGGCCGCGAATAATAATAGGTATTAATAGGAGATAAATATAGCCGTAAAAAGGACATTAAAGAATAAGAGGTTCTAGACAAGCTAACCTTAGGAGGGCGTCTTAGAATACGTAAGCTTAGCTTGCCTAGAGACATACCTTCCTAATTAGGAAAGTGACTAGGGGGGTCCACTATAGGGGTGACCCTGCCGTTTGTGTGACCCAACAGTCACGTGACCTAGTCACGTGACCTAGCTATTCACGTGACCCCCAAAGTCACATGACCAAGTCACGTGACCGGGTCACGTGACCTACCCTAGCACCTTCTAGAGTTGTCTAGAAACTTCTAGACTATTCCAGGAACCTCTAGACTAACCCCTAGCTAGGGTATAGTTCTAGAACATAAGTCTAGAAACCTAGAGAACCTACGTAGAATATTGATTTGTAATCAATATTCTATCTAGTTCTAAGAGGTTCTCTACTAGTCCTAGAGTTACCTAGTGCTTATATACGATTACGCGTATATAGAACCTTCTAGTACGCGATAGCAGAGTATATAAGAAGGCCTATAGCGCATAGGATAGTCGACTAAGTAAGCAAGAAAGCTTTCTACTCTTTACTACTCTTTACTCTACTTTACTCTCTATACTCTACCCTCTACCCTCCTATATTATCTACGCTTCTAGCGCTATACTTCCGCGATATTATAAATCTAAAAATAGGAGATAAATATAGCCGTAAAAAGGACATTAAAGAATAAGAGGTTCTAGACAAGCTAACCTTAGGAGGGCGTCTTAGAATACGTAAGCTTAGCTTGCCTAGAGACATACCTTCCTAATTAGGAAAGTGACTAGGGGGGTCCACTATAGGGGTGACCCTGCCGTTTGTGTGACCCAACAGTCACGTGACCTAGTCACGTGACCTAGCTATTCACGTGACCTACCCTAGCACCTTCTAGAGTTGTCTAGAAACTTCTAGACTATTCCAGGAACCTCTAGACTAACCCCTAGCTAGGGTATAGTTCTAGAACATAAGTCTAGAAACCTAGAGAACCTACGTAGAATATTGATTTGTAATCAATATTCTATCTAGTTCTAAGAGGTTCTCTACTAGTCCTAGAGTTACCTAGTGCTTATATACGATTACGCGTATATAGAACCTTCTAGTACGCGATAGCAGAGTATATAAGAAGGCCTATAGCGCATAGGATAGTCGACTAAGCAAGCAAGAAAGCTTTCTACTCTTTACTACTCTTTACTCTACTTTACTCTCTATACTCTACCCTCTACCCTCCTATATTATCTACGCTTCTAGCGCTATACTTCCGCGATATTATAAATCTAAAATTATTAAGTCGAGCATAAACCCTACGGTTATCTAGTTGCGATAATAAGACTAGATTAAGTCTAAACTTAGGTATATAGAGATAGTTAGTTAGAATAGCGACTCTTTTTATATCGCTAAACTAAATTCTAACGTCTCCTACCCCGTAGGATAGTACTTTTCCGGCGTTTCCCTATCTAATAGTAGTAGTTTTATTAGTAAAAGTCGTAAAATACGACTTATTACTAATAATATATCGGCTAGCACCTAAATCTAGTACCTATTCTTAATTTTAGTCTAGGGTAGCCTAAGCTTCTTCTAGAGTAGAGTTTCTAGAATTTCTAGAGTATAGAATATTTAATTCTAACTCTAGTGTTTCTGTTTAGCTTTCTAGAGGAGTCTCGGCTGTTTCTAGAGTAGAATTTCTAGAATTTCTAGAATATAGGGTACTAGAATTAGAATAGAGATTACTAGATTCGCTAGAATAGAGGATATCTATCTCTTATTCTAGTGTTTCTAGGTTATCTCTTTAATTTTCTAGAGAAGTATCTTCTTCTAGAGGAAAGTCGATTATAGCGCCTTTTTTAATAGGGAAATAGAGGTTATTTCCCTCTTCTTCTATAGCGCAAAGTACGTCGACTTCCTCTCCCTCTATATTAGTAATAAGAATAGGTTCCTTATTACTAGAATTAGGGCTAGAATCTCTATTACGCTACTACTGCGGTCGTAAATTAGGGTGCTTATTATAGCATTTCTCTTCTATATATCCTTTCTTTTTATAGTAGGAATAGTATTTAGAAGAGTCTCTAGGGGTCCTTTTATTTAGTCGTTTAGGACCCTTAGATTTATGCTTATTAGTAGCCTTACTACTACTATTATTCTTTAAGAATCTAGAGTATAATGCTATTTCTTTAGTATTATACCTTCTAGATTCGTCTAGGATATTAGAGAAAAGATTCTCTAGTATAAAAGCATCCTCGTTACTTCTAAGACTTTATATAATAGAAGTAATAAATAAGTTATAATCGTCGTTTAGATTATTTAGAGTCTAAGCAATAATTAGTTGCTTAGGCAACTCTATACCCTTCGCCTTTAATTAATCGTAAAGGCGACGTATAGAGTTAATATATAACTCTATAGAACCCGAGGATTCTAAAGTAGTTTAAAATAGCTCTTTGCAAAGTAGAAATTTAGAATTAAAACCCTTAGGGGAATATAATTCTGCAAGCATATTCTAAGCCTCCTTAGCCGTTACTCTATTAGAGATTTAAAGTAACGGGCCGTCCTCTACTCCTAGCCTAATAGCTGCAAGGGCTTTAGCTATAATAAAGGGTTCTAGATTGTCGTTATCTAGAGCCTCTATATAGCCCTTTTTAGTTAGGTAGGAACGCATTCTTAAGGACTAGATCTCGTAGTTTTCTTATCCTTTAAGACGCGCAAAAGTAAAGGATTTGTCGCTTAGAGACATCCTTATATCTCTAGATAGATAGATAGATAAAAGGTCGTCTTTTATCTAGAGAGAGAAGCGCGGCTAGTAGCTTACTTTCTTAGTCGCCCCTTAATTTTAGCGTTCGCCGTCTATACCCTTTAGTTATGCCGCCTGCTAGGAGGTCCGACTAGTATAACGGTTTTTATAACTCCTAGTACTCTTATTAATTCTAGTTTCCTAGGTAAGAGGCAGTAGGGACTTTGCAGGCTACGGGCTCTCTAGATTAGTAACCGAGTTCTAGGTAGATAGATTGCATATTTAGCGTCTTATAGATATAAAAATCGTAGAAATCCGTTAAGTAATCGTCGAGATATCGTCGTTTTTAGTCGGGGTGTCTTATTTTCTAGAGAGAGAGAGTCGTATTATCTCTAGAATCTTCTAGGCCTTTCGCTAGGCCGGGCTTATAACCTATTAGATTTATAATATCGCGGAAGTATAGCGCTAGAAGCGTAGATAATATAGGAGGGTAGAGGGTAGAGTATAGAGAGTAAAGTAGAGTAAAGAGTAGTAAAGAGTAGAAAGCTTTCTTGCTTGCTTAGTCGACTATCCTATGCGCTATAGGCCTTCTTATATACTCTGCTATCGCGTACTAGAAGGTTCTATATACGCGTAATCGTATATAAGCACTAGGTAACTCTAGGACTAGTAGAGAACCTCTTAGAACTAGATAGAATATTAATTATAAATTAATATTCTATATAGGTTCTCTAGGTTTCTAGACTTATATTCTAGAACTATACCCTAGCTAGGAGCTTGCGTAGCTAGTCTAGAGGTTCCTAGAATAGTCTAGAAGTTTCTAGATAACTCTAGAAAGTGCTAGGGTAGGTTACGTAGCTAGGTTATATAACTTAGTTATATAACTTTGGGGGTTACGTAGATAGCTAGGTTATATAACTAGGTTACGTAACTATTAGGTTATATAAACGGCAGGGTTACCCCTATAGTAGACCCCCCTAGTTACTTTCCTAATTAGGAAGGTATGTCTCTAGGCAAGCTAAGCTTACGTATTCTAAGACGCCCTCCTAAGGTTAGCTTATCTAGAACCTCTTATTCTTTAATATCCTTTTTACGGCTATATTTATCTCCTACTAATGCCTATTATTATTCGCGGCTGCATATAACCTATATTAGGTTATATATTAAGGCTATAGGAGTTTCTAGAGTAGCTAGGCTTCCTCTAGATAATATATATAGTCTATTAATACTTAATGTCCTATTAATACTATTTTTAATGCGTATATAGGCGTCCTTATAACGCTAAAAATAGCGATAGGCGATAAGCTATAGACTAGAGAGTAATTAATATTTATATAGCTATTACTCTTATATATTTTTAGCGGTATCTAGTACTAAATTTAAGTACCTTCTTATCTAGTAATCGCGAGTAGAGTAGGAACTCTTAGATATTCTTAAGAGTCTTTTCTAGAGTTAACTCTAACTTCTAGAATTTTCGTTTTCTTTAATTTTTAATATATTTTAAGGCTCTATTAAGCCTATATGCTAATATATCTCCCGATTTATGCACCTTATAGTAAATAGTCTCTTAGATTATTATAGAGACCTCGTTCTAGGGCTTTAGTAAGGATATCTGCTACTTGCTTTTTAGTAGAGATCTAAACTAGCTCTATAAGCCCTTTATATATTATATCGCGTACGAAGTAATATTATATATCTATATGCTTCGTTTTAGTATAGTACTCGGAGTTATTAGCTAGTTCTATAGCCGAATTACTATCGGTATAGACCGTAATTGCCCTATCTTCTAGCTTTAGTTCCTTAAGTAATTCTTTAAGGAATATAGCCTCTTTAGTAGCCTCTTTTAAGGCTATATATTTTAGATTTATAATATCGCGGAAGTATAGCGCTAGAAGCGTAGATAATATAAGAGGGTAGAGGGTAGAGTATAGAGAGTAAAGTAGAGTAAAGAGTAGTAAAGAGTAGAAAGCTTTCTTGCTTGCTTAGTCGACTATCCTATGCGCTATAGGCCTTCTTATATACTCTACTATCGCGTACTAGAAGGTTCTATATACGCGTAATCGTATATAAGCACTAGGTAACTCTAGGACTAGTAGAGAACCTCTTAGAACTAGATAGAATAGTAATTACAAATTAATATTCTACGTAGGTTCTCTAGGTTTCTAGACTTATGTTCTAGAACTATACCCTAGCTAGGGGTTTGCGTAGCTAGTTTAGAGGTTCCTAGAATAGTCTAGAAGTTTCTAGACAACTCTAGAAAGTGCTAGGGTAGGTTACGTAACCCGGTTACGTAACTTAGTTATATAACTACGTGGGTTACGTAAATAGCTAGGTTACGTAACTAGGTTACGTAACTACTAGGTTATATAAACGGCAGGGTTACCCCTATAGTAGACCCCCCTAGTTACTTTCCTAATTAGGAAGGTATGTCTCTAGGCAAGCTAAGCTTACGTATTCTAAGAGTTATGCCGCTTGCTAGGAGGTCCGACTAGTATAACGGTTTTTATAACTCCTAGTACTCTTATTAATCCTAGATTCCTAGGTAAGAGGCAGTAGGGACTTTGCGGGCTATAGGCTCTCTAGATTAGTAACCGAGTTCTAGGTAGATAGATCGCGTATTTAGCGTCTTATAGACGTAAAAATCGTAGAAATCCGTCGAGTAATCGTCGAGATATCGTCGTTTTTAGTCGGGGTGTCTTATTTTCTAGAGAGAGAGAGTCGTATTGTCTCTAGAATCTTCTAGGCCTTTCGCTAGGCCGGGCTTATAACCTATTAGATTTATAATATCGCGGAAGTATAGCGCTAGAAGCGTAGATAATATAGGAGGGTAAAGGGTAGAGTATAGAGAGTAAAGTAGAGTAAAGAGTAGTAAAGAGTAGAAAGCTTTCTTGCTTGCTTAGTCGACTATCCTATGCGCTATAGGCCTTCTTATATACTCTGCTATCGCGTACTAGAAGGTTCTATATATACGTAATCGTATATAAGCACTAGGTAACTCTAGGACTAGTAGAGAACCTCTTAGAACTAGATAGAATAGTAATTACAAATTAATATTCTACGTAGGTTCTCTAGGTTTCTAGACTTATGTTCTAGAACTATACCCTAGCTAGGGGTTTGCGTAGCTAGTTTAGAGGTTCCTAGAATAGTCTAGAAGTTTCTAGACAACTCTAGAAAGTGCTAGGGTAGGTTACGTAACCGGGTTACGTAACTTAGTTATATAACTACGTAGGTTACGTAAATAGCTAGGTTACGTAACTAGGTTACGTAACTACTAGGTTATATAAACGGCAGGGTTACCCCTATAGTAGACCCCCCTAGTTACTTTCCTAATTAGGAAGGTATGTCTCTAGGCAAGCTAAGCTTACGTATTCTAAGATTAGGAAGTACTAACTAGACTGCACTTCTTAATACTATCTAGGTTCTCTATAGTTCTAGATATATGTTCTAGAACTATATCCTAGCTAGGAGCTTACGTAGCTAGTCTAGAAGTTCCTAGAATAGTCTAGAAGTTTCTAGATAACTCTAGAAAGTGCTAGAGTAGGTTATATAGCTAGGTTACGTAACTTAGTTATATAACTATAGGGGTTACGTAGATAGCTAGGTTACGTAACTAGGTTACGTAACTATTAGGTTATATAAACGGTAAGGTTACCTATATAGTAGACTACCCTAGTTACTTTCCTAATTAGGAAGGTATATCTCTAGGTAAGCTAAGCTTACGTATTCTAAGAAATATAAAGTCTATTAACTAAATACTGCACTTTACGGCTTAAAATAAGCTAGTAGGTAATAGTACCTGCATTTAAAATCTATACTAGCTAAATATAACTTCTATCCTTTACTTAAGGATAGCGCTGCTTTCCTTAATAAGGATACTAGCGTATATATAATATATTACGCAGATAATATATTAATATTTAGTCCTACTCTTAATCTAGCTAAAGAGTTTAAGAGTAATCTCTCTAAGAATCTAGAAATTAGCAATTTAGGCCCTATTCGATACTATCTAGGTATAGAAGTATCTAGAGATAGGCCTAATAAAGTAATAACCCTAAGTTAAAAGGGTTACTTACTTAAGATCTTAGAGAAATATAATAAAAAGGGACTAAACCCTATCTCTATACCTATAGAATAGGGTATACGACTAGAAAAGGCTAAAATATAAGCTAATCTAGACGATATAAAGACCTTCTAATAATAAGTAGGAGCCCTTATATATCTAGCTACTAAAACTAGGCTAGATATAGCCTACGCTATCGGCTAGGTAGCTAAATATATATCTAACCCCGACTCTATGCATTTAAAAGCCCTAGATAGGATCTAGAAATATTTAAACGATCCTAACTATCTAGATAAAGCGCTAGTATATATAGCGCAATCTATACCCCTATTAATAGGCTATAGCGATATAGATTAGGGGGGTAACTATACTATACGTAAATCTACGATAGGTTATATATTTTTATTAAATAAAAGAGCACCTATTAGTTAGCGTTCTATATTACAAAAATCTATAGCTCTCTCTAGCTATAAAGCTAAATATATTCTTAGAATACGTAAGCTTAGCTTACCTAGAGACATACCTTCCTAATTAGGAAAGTAACTATAGGGGTCTACTATAGGGGTAACCCTGCCGTTTGTGTAACCCAACAGTCACGTGACCTAGTCACGTGACCTAGCAATTCACGTGACCTACGTAGTTATATAACCAAGTCACATAACCCGGTTACGTAACCTACCCTAGCACTTTCTAGAGTTGTCTAGAAACTTCTAGACTATTCTAGGAACCTCTAGACTAGCTACGCAAACCCCTAGCTAGGGTATAGTTCTAGAACATAAGTCTAGAAACCTAGAGAACCTACGTAGAATATTGATTTGTAATTAATATTCTATCTAGTTCTAAGAGGTTCTCTACTAGTCCTAGAGTTACCTAGTGCTTATATACGATTACGCGTATATAGAACCTTCTAGTACGCGATGGCAGAGTATATAAGAAGGCCTATAGCGCATAGGATAGTCGACTAAGAAAGCAAGAAAAGCTTTCTACTCTTTACTACTCTTTACTCTACTTTACTCTCTATACTCTACCCTCCTATATTATCTACGCTTCTAGCGCTATACTTCCGCGATATTATAAATCTAAAATATATAGCCTTAAAAGAGGCTACTAAAGAGGCTATATTCCTTAAAGAATTACTTAAGGAACTAAAGCTAGAAGATAGGGCAATTACGGTCTATACCGATAGTAATTCGGCTATAGAACTAGCTAATAACTCCGAGTACTATGCTAAAACGAAGCATATAGATATATAATATTACTTCGTACGCGATATAATATATAAAGGGCTTATAGAGCTAGTTTAGATCTCTACTAAAAAGCAAGTAGCAGATATCCTTACTAAAGCCCTAGAACGAGGTCTCTATAATAATCTAAGAGACTATTTACTATAAGGTGCATAAATTAGGAGATATATTAGCATATAGGCTTAATAGAGCCTTAAAATATATTAAAAATTAAAGAAAACGAAAATTCTAGAAGTTAGAGTTAACTCTAGAAAAGACTCTTAAGAATATCTAAGAGTTCCTACTCTGCTCGCGATTACTAGATAAGAAGGTACTTAAATTTAGCACTAGATACCGCTAAAAATATATAAGAGTAATAGCTATATAAATATTAATTACTCTCTAGTCTATAGCTTATCGCCTATCGCTATTTTTAGCGTTATAGGGACGCCTATATATACATTAAAAATAGTATTAATAGGACATTAAGTATTAATAGACTATATACATTATCTAGAGGAAGCCTAGCTACTCTAGAAACTCCTATAGCCTTAATATATAACCTAATATAGGTTATACGCGGCCGCGAATAATAATAGGCATTAGTAGGAGATAAATATAGCCGTAAAAAGGACATTAAAGAATAAGAGGTTCTAGATAAGCTAACCTTAGGAGGGCGTCTTAGAATACGTAAGCTTAGCTTGCCTAGAGACATACCTTCCTAATTAGGAAAGTAACTAAGGGGGTCTACTATAGGGGTAACCCTGCCGTTTATATAACCTAATAGTTACGTAACCTAGTTACGTAACCTAGCTATCTACGTAACCCCCGAAGTTATATAACTAAGTTACGTAACCTAGCTACGTAACCTACCCTAGCACTTTCTAGAGTTATCTAGAAACTTCTAGACTATTCTAGGAACCTCTAGACTAGCTACGCAAGCTCCTAGCTAGGGTATAGTTCTAGAATATAAGTCTAGAAACCTAGAGAACCTATATAGAATATTAATTTATAATTAATATTCTATCTAGTTCTAAGAGGTTCTCTACTAGTCCTAGAGTTACCTAGTGCTTATATACGATTACGCGTATATAGAACCTTCTAGTACGCGATAGCAGAGTATATAAGAAGGCCTATAGCGCATAGGATAGTCGACTAAGCAAGCAAGAAAGCTTTCTACTCTTTACTACTCTTTACTCTACTTTACTCTCTATACTCTACCCTCTACCCTCCTATATTATCTACGCTTCTAGCGCTATACTTCCGCGATATTACAAATCTAAAACAACCTAGCAATTACGGGGCGTGTTGTGCTAGGATATATCTTCGGCGAACAACAACTTCTCGTGCTCGAGAGGGGACAAGTGCGTGCACTCACTACGCCGGCGGAGATTCTGGCATCGAAAACCAAAGGAAATGATGCTCGACCTTTGCAAGTGATATTAGGTCGATTGCTACCGAATTTGCGGAACCAGAATGCGAAGTCTCCGAGCGGCTGTAAAGCATAGCACGAACGCAGTACATTTCAGGCCATAATAAGGCAGAATTCGCGTCCTACCGACACAAACACCGGCCTGGCACATTTTCCAGCCTGCTCTTACTGCGAAATCAGTCGATCTTCCGTATCCAACGCAGACGCACAACGATGGCTCCACTAGTGGCACGGCAGCTTCGGGGAAGTTGCTGGACGCGCAAGGGCGGCAGGCACAACATACTACTCCGGAGCACGATCGCCTCCGAACAGACGCATAACACAAACGGAGGGCACTTTGCCGGAAATTATGCAAGTACGAGAATTATATCTCATGATGATTGCTGAAGCCTCTACTAGTGTGTCATCTGCATACGTGCAACTTAGGATTGTATGGAAGCCCAGAACTGTAGAGAGAGCACTTTTGAACTGATTCCGCTTATTACTATCGATTTAATTGACAAGCTGTATGGCTGCTCGGGTCTCTCTTGCCAATTAGAGACTAGCTACAGAGGCGATGTCGCTCGACCTGCTGCTGCTTAGGTCGCAATGCCCAGTGATGGATACATAATCACAGATAGAGAGGTCTGCTAGGGCCTGCCAAGGACGCTGGCCTCGATCGCCCCGAGCCAAATGGTAGAGTTTTGCTGCGCGTTATACGAATCGCATAAAAGTCCGTCTGCTCGGCCGAGCTGTCACGAACGATCAATGTTGTCGAGACGAGCTTTCACATCTCTGCTGAAGCACTCGTCCAAGTGCGACAGCATGTAAAGACCAGACGACGGCGGTACGGAGCATTCCTCGCATAGCCAGCATGTTGCGCCGTACTGACATAGAGAGGACACTTGAAGGATCAATTTTCATCAAACAAGTGGTGGAGAAGCACGCCGTTGCGCTTACCCCAGGACCCTAAAATCGAAGTGCCGGTGCTTTGCACAACCCTGTCACTAGCCAGCTTCCCCGAGGACCCCAACTGCCGGTCAGAGCTTAGAAGACGCCAGTGAGACAACCGTTATTCCGCGGCCTAAAATCTGCAGCCGTGGAACAGAAGTCAGCGTATGTATGGCTTCTTCCAAGCACACGTTAATACTACAGAAAAAGTCTTCGTTGTATTCTAACTTGTATAACTGGTCCAAGGGAGTATACAGAGGTGGACGATTGGGTCGATATGGGATGATGACAACTCGCAATTGCCTGTTCTAGGGGGCGAGCTGAATGTCCACACTCTGGAAGGAGGGCCCTGTCTTCCTTCCCACGGCTACAGCATGCGGACTGTGCGATCACGAACAGAACCCTGACGCTCCCCTCGAAGTCACTCATGAAGTGCGGAGACGCAGAAACCTGTGGGGTACTAATGCACATTCACGTAGACCACGATCGCTATACGAGACTAGTGTCGGATGGTCATGCACGGATCCAACTCCCGCACAAATCTTGGCATCTTCAAGATGTAATCCATCCGCGGACCACTCTATTGTCCACTGCCTAATGAATTGTGCGCGTCTAACAGATATGCCTGTGTGCGTATAACCTCGCCCGTTCGCGCGCTCAAAAGATACTGACCAACGGTCCCAACTGGCTTCTCGACTCGTGCACAGTCAAGCGTTGACTTCACTTGGGAACTCGCCAACAACCCAGGCCGATCAGACATGGTCAGTCTGCAGCTGCGCGTACGGAAATCGGCCTTTAGATGTCCTCGTGCTCTGCAAGGGCTCCTTGCCGATTCTTCTCGGGGCGCTGCATTTTCCCTTATATCTCACCCGCACACTCCACTGTCCCGTACTATCTGGAGTTCAATGCTGAGCAATTCATTTTCCGCACTCAAGCTTAACACCTTGCGCTAATCATGTCGATCGAAAAGGACGCACGAGACTTTGGGGTCAATGGAGATGGGACAGGCTCTGGACCGCAAATCGAAATGGCATCCCTCCGTCACGTACAAACTCAGGGTTCGATCATCCTTAGTCCAGAAATGTTCGAACGTCTATATCTCTCCCCTCCCACCCGTGCCAAAGGAGAGCTCCGCCAAATGATTGGCAACCCGACACCTTTCGCTCTAGCTGGATTCATCATTGCCTTCTCGCCGCTGATCTTCTCGTTCCTGGGATGGAGGCACTTTAAAGGCGGCGCCAGTGCAACAGTTGGTGCCTTCTACTTCTCAGGCGGGCTGCTGCCCATTCTTGGAGCGGTCTTCGAGCTCATCCTCGGCAACACTTTCAGCGCCTGCTACTTCGCCGTGTATGGCGCATGGTTCCTCGGATTCGGAGCCAACTTCTCCCCAGACTTTGGCGCCTATCTCGCATACTCGCCGGATCCGAACAACCCCAGACTGGGTGCACTGCAGCCGGGATACTTGTCAGGCCAAGGTGAGTAGTCGTCTTGATAGAGTGAGTTCAGAAAGTGAGCTAAGCTTCAACCACAAGCCTACTGGGCACTCTTGATGGCCATCTTCTCCTTCTACATCACCATCTGCTGCTTCCGCACGAACATCTGTCTCGTCGTTAATTTCTTCTGCCTCTTCTTGATCTTTACATTTGCTGCCGCAAGCTTCTGGCTGTCCATAGATGGAAAGACGGCGACTACGTAAGATACGAAACTTGTTTGGGCAACGTTGACGTCCTAATTCATTTCCAGACATCGTATGCAACTGGCCGCCGGTTATATCGGATTCGTTGCACTCATAGTTGACCTTTATGCGCTGCTGAGTCTGCTGTTCTTGACTGTTGACTTTCCTGTGCAGCTCCCTGTCGGAGATCTCAGCAACGTTTTTCCGACCTGGTCAGGTCTTCGAAAGAGCAAGCAGGCAGTCGATCTCGAGAAAGCCGAGTAACAAGAATCAGCAGCATATGAGAGGGATATGAATCAAACGGAGAGTGGCTCCACAGAAAGCGTGCGGAACATTCTGAGTCACTGATAATACAATAACATCGATGACCAAAATGCGTTCACAAAGTTTTAATGTCCTAGGCAAGAATCAATACTCCGTAGCTCCTACTCTACTCGGGCAATCATGCTGTGTGACCTTGAAAGATATTCACTACTCACACCTAGCTGTGCTTTGGGAAGAGGCAATAAGAGCCAAGAGGTGAGCTGGACTCATGACAAGCTTCGAACGCACAATTCCCCCAGCTATGCAAGTGGGACGTCGTTGTTCAATCATTGCAGAGTTTATGTGCTTCATTCCCGCACTCGCTGGAAAAGATTGCGGGCCACGGCTCAGGCATACACCATGGTGGCCGTGCGGGGGTATTCTGGCCATGGCAAAGTGCAAGATGTGAGTGATTCATCAGCTGCAAACCAAGGGCAAGCCGTATGTTGCCCGCATCAAAGTCCTCGTGCACGAGCACTTTTGACTCTGCAGCGAGGATGCCGAATTCATTGGGTTTGCTCGCAACAGCAGTGTCCATTTCGGGCAACCTCAGCGTTTGCGTTCCAGACTGGGCATAGATTTGGGTGCCTTTTGCTCACCATCGAAGAAGTCCTCGATATCTTCCACATCGGTGTGATCATAATTGTGTAGTAGCAGATCCTCTTGCACGCCATGCAGTGGTGTGTCTTTCGCATCGTCTGGGCACACAGAGAAGTAGGTACAGTAACAAGCGCTAGGTCTTGGCACTATTCCTGGATTTCGAGCGTGGACGCGGCTAAGAGTGAGGGCAAGGGAGCGGGAGCCCAGCCGCAAGAAGAGCATAGAAATGGTTTTGGGAGGAGTTGCGTTGGTGAGTACACCTGGTGAGTAACCCGACATGTGCCGTCGAGCTTCATTGACACGCTATGTACAAGCTTGTGGTAAGTACACGACGAAGTCGCTTCTATAAATCGCTTTGGACGCTGCTCAGGTACATGCGAGACTCAATCGGCAAGCCATTCGGAGGACGACGGCAATGAAACAGCGGCATAGAGTGAGGGCCGATTGCGGCGGCCATGAATGAATTTAGACTGACTCGTCGCCGTCTACGCGCAAAGAATTTGGGCTGTCAGCTATGCTTTTACATGTTCAACCGCGATGTTTGTTAAAGGAAAGAAGAAAGCTTGCACGTGTTTAAAGGCTACCTTCCTGCAAGGACATCGTCAGAGCTCGGCGACTGCCCTGCACAATGCTTGCTCGAGTGCTTCACCGAGTCATGCAAAGTTCTTTCTAATGCATCGTCATGCGCCTGCGGGAGGGTCGGCTGCACAAGGAAGAAGTAAGCACTGGCCGGCTTAGGTAGCTTGCCCACTCTTCACAGCTCTATGACCAGAACAGCAACCATCGGCGTCCTCATCCTCATCTTCATCTGAGCTCTCCTGCTTTCCCACCTTCTCGTCACCGGAAGTATTGTCCATTTCGCGCCACAGGACCTTGACTTGTTTTTGCAAAATACGCATGAGAGTATTATCTTGCAGATGGTCGGGGATGGAAACTTCTGCCAACTGGCGCGAAGGCTTCTTGTGCTCCTTTGCCGGATCTTTGCCCTGCCCAGACAACTCCGCTCCATCACTATGAGTCTCCCTCGTATCGACATTTGCGGTGACATCCTCACACACATCGTCCTCGTCATCAGCGTCCGCGCGGCCTCCAACAATCGTCAAGAGGGTTTGCACGAACAATTCTTTCAGGTAAGCGAAGCTGAAACCGTCAGTCAGCTGCGCAAAGATGGCAGCAATGTCGTCGTGGAATTCGATGTCGCTGGTTTTCTCCAGCTTGTTGCGCCAGTAATTGCAGTACGCCATCCTCTCATTCTCTGCTGGAAGTTTGTAATGGTACTTCCGGTCGAAACGACTTGGTCTCTTTGAGATACCAGGGTCAAGTCTCGCAAGGTGGTTCGTGCTTCCAATCATGAGGATGCCATCGTTTCTCTCCATTCCATCGACCTCGTTGAGGAAATAGCTTCGGATTCTGTCGTTGACCAGGGAGTCCAAATCCTCGAAAATGAGCATGCACGGTGCCATTTTGCGAGCCTTTTCGAAAATTGTTCGGATGGAATACTCCTCGCCCTGGCAGTTTTTCAGCGTCTTGACGTAGAGACTGACCACGTCTCTCCCCTGAAGGGAATTCATGAGAGCCTTGATGCTGATGGTCTTGCCGCAGCCAGGAGTGCCGTGCAAGATGAGCCCCCGTTTCCACGGTACGTTGTACTGTTCGTAGATGGAGCGGCTGTCGAAGAAACCCTCGACATCTTTGATGATGTTGGCCTTCATCGCCGGGTCCAGTATGACATCGTCCCACGAGGATGCCTGCACGGCAGCCCACAGAGATTTGTCCTTGGCCCAGTAGCTTTGATCGAAAACGTACACTTCATCGTGGAGCTGGGCGGTCCACCTGCCAGCTGCGGTAATCAATGCATCTACTTGCGCGCAGTGCGACTGCTCATCAATGCTTTCTCTTGGCGACAAGATGAAGTGTATTTTCTCACGACGACTGTAAGCATAATCAATGTACCACTGGGCGCGGACAACGTCTAGGATCACGCCATGATGCTCGTACTTGTACAGGCCGAAGCGGATCTTGTCGCTTAGCTTGCCGTCGCCGCCCTCGAGGCGCAAAGCAGGCGCAGTGTAGTCTCGCAAGGCTAGAAAATCGCTTGCGTCTTGAACGAGGCTGGCAGTGGCATGACCAGCGTTGGCGTAGGCGAACAGCTTCGCGTCATTATCGGAGACTGCGGTGATGTGTTTGCCAGGATAGAGCGCGCGGACGGCGTCGTGTGCAAGAAGCTCGCCGTACTCGTGCGGGCAAGTGAAGCGGGCCTTGAACGCCTCGTAGAGAGAGCTCTGGCCGGGAGAGTCGTCCTTGGACATGCCAGGATCGCCCATATCTGCGGGGTGAGGAGCGAAGGAGTGGGAGACGTTGGTGAAGATGGACTCGGAACCGTGGACGCATTACCGGCATATATATACACGTGTAGCAGGGGAAGCCATTGTGCCGCGAGCTGCAACCCGGATGCCCAATCAGGCGCCCCACAGGCGCGACCGTCACATGCGCATGCGCTTGACAGAGTGACCGACAGGCGAGTGAAGCTCCCCGACGACGCGGTGGATGCATGAGGAAGGCAGGAAACTGAGGCTGAAGCCGTTTGCTGGAGCCTGGTGGGCACCAGACCGGCACGGGGCGCGCGGCTTGGCGGTGATCGCTGAACAGCGCGGACCCCTGCGATATGGCTCGCGTGTCCAGAACGGAGGCATTGCGTCGTGCTTTTGCAGCTTCGCCCACCCACACCACTGCCGCCGCCATGAGGTCGATATTCTGCTCGCTCGCTCTCCTCCTGAACTGCGCTGACGCGCTGTACTTCTACATTGACGGTCCGACTCAGAAATGCTTCTTCGAAGAACTGCCCAAGGACACCTTGGTCGTTGGTGAGTGGGACAATGCAAAGGGGATCCGACGATGGCACTGACAGATACCCCCCAGGCCACTTCAAGGCGACGCAGTATGACCACAACACGCGATCGTATCAGCCCAATCCCGACATGGTGCCACAGTCTTCATTCCGCAGCAATGCCAACGAACGCTGACCTCTTCCAGGGCGTCTATATCAGCGTCGACGAACTCTTTGACAACGACCACCGTGTTGTATCACAACGCGGCCGCGCCGACGGCAGGTTCACTTTCACCGCCGCCGACTCCGGCGAACACCGACTCTGCTTCACCCCCACCAATGTCCCCGCAACCTCGGGCTTCCTCTTCAGCGGCAGCCAGGTCGGGGGCATCAAATTCGAGCTCGACATGGCCATTGGCGAGACATCGCAAATCGAAAGCAGCGATAAGGAAAAACTGAGCGAAGTGGCGCAAAAAGTCAAAGATCTGAACGCCCGGCTGCAAGATGTACGACGAGAACAGATCTTCCAGCGGGAGAGAGAAGCAGAATTCCGCGATCAGTCCGAAAGCGTGAACTCGAGGGTCGTCAGGTGGACATTGATTCAGATCGTCGTATTGGGTTTGACGTGCGCATGGCAACTGAGCTATTTGCGCAACTTTTTCATCAAGCAGAAGCTGACGTAGAGAATGAGAAGACGTGTGTATGCATAGCGGCCAATGGAATTGAATCAGGAGGGAGAGCACTAGACGCAGGCAGTCTGAATCTCGCATTCACGATATACTGATAGACGATGAACGTTCATGTGCTGATTCTATCCACTGCACACCAGTCTCTGAGGGCCTCAGGACGATTGCGGCAACGACAATATTTGTCCACATGCTTTCTCTCGAGGTTGCGCCGACGATGTTGGAGAGGGAGCGAATGCTACGTATGGCCCTCGTCACCGAGAGCCACATGATTGGAGACAAGCCGCACGAGTCTCACCTTACTAGAGTGTTTCACATTCGTCTACTATTTTCGCCTTACCCTCTTACCAACTTTCTAGACTGATCTGGCATCACTCTATTTCCACGTACCTGGGTCGCGTCGGACAACAATGAAAAATTTGGCCAGGACGGAGCGCTGTTCACCACGGCGCTACCTGCTCATCGATGCCCTGCTTCAACTCGAACCCGACGTATAATTCGTATCTGCTAACTTCAGGGGCGTGATTTCTGTGGTTCGTGTCGCAGCGCAGAGATGACTGACCGGACACCAGCTTACTTGTGTCGCGTACAGGAAGGCTCACACGCCAACACGAAAGCTGCTTGGAGCTCTTCTCTCGGAAGTCCCGGGAGAGAGCATATCGAGCTCCTTCTTGGTGCGGCACTTCGCGAAATGCAGCCAACGAGCAAATATAGAAATGCGGTTTAGACACGAGCTCGGGGGAATGTAAAGGGACAGCTGGCCAGCTTTTGCTGCGTGAGGCTCGACAGGAGTACGAACGAGATCGATATTGTCCTTCGGACCGGACGGAGTCGCGAACGGGGTTGCACGACGCTTTCCCGTCCATTGGTCTCCCGATCACGGAAAACGCAGGAATGGGTATGATGAGCAAGGCCTAGATGGCAGATAGTGGCAGAAGAGGGCATCATAGCCGAGTGTGGAAGCAGTGGAAATTGTCGGCATTCCAACGGAGGATGCCTATATTGGAGCTGATGGATCCAGGTTGCGGAATTCTCTTTCACGTATATTCATGCAGTCCCATCTCCGCGTCTACAAAGTAGATGCCATTGCAGTAGCGTGCTAGGGAAGCCCACATGTCATGATGAGACCTTTGCCCCCAAATCAATGTCTTCTACCCGATAGTGATCCGCCACTATTCTGTAGAGGAAGCTCGGTGCATGCCCTCCCAAATTGGTGATATACAAGTCGACCAGATCCGCATCGACATGATCGAAAATGGGATTCACGACATCGACCCGATCCATGAACTCTCCATCCTGGTATGGAACAACACGGCTCGGATCGCCGTACTCGATGAGCTCTTCCGTGTCGAATGGGTACACGGGAGACAGCTTGTAGACTCCGGAGAGTACAACCACCGGGACGCGATGGACTCTAGCTGCCTGCGCGACGATGCTAGCTCCGGAGGCGGCGATGAGCGATCCGTTGGCCAACACAGCATGGGGAGCCATGATGACTTTGTTGATGCGCGACATGAGGGCGAAGACTGCGGTGTCGGGGATCACGATGACTTTGATTCCGAGTTGGGTAAGGGGCTTCCACCGGTCCTGGGGCGAGTCTTCGTCGTCGACGAGGTCTTGTTTCGCCCCGCCGTTGACGATGGTAGAGTGAGTGACTTCGTGATCATTGGGATAAGCTTCAGCGTGCACTACGGTGAACTTGCGCTTTTTGGCGGCCGTGGCGAGGAAGCGCTGCACGGTTTGGCTGGAGGTGTGAGTGAGGATTATTTCGTTGCTGTGGATGTGGTCCAGGGCGGATTCGGCGATTTGGGTGTCGACAATGTCGAGTTCCTCGAGCAGGTCGTCAATTCCCGAGCAGACTTCCGCGCGAAGGTCAATTTTCGGCTTGTCGTCTTGTTTGGGGATTCTATGAGTGGGAGTCACCGTTCCTGAGCCGGTGGGCGGCGTGGCCATGGGGGACGGGCCCGTGGGTTGCTGGAAGAGGCCGAAGAGTGATCCCGCATGTGGCGCCTGGCCTGCATACGAAGCAGCGGAGGAGGGCATGTGAGGTCTTTGTGGCGGAAGTTCTTGGCTTTCGTCGAGAGATGGGGACGCTGGACTGCTGATGCCGGGCATGGTCTGCTGGGGAAATGCGGCGCCGTGATGCAGAGGGCTGAAGCTCGACAGATGCGTAGGCAGAGCAGGACGCTGCGAGGGGCCGCCGAGGGCAGGACTCGCCATGCCGTCGTTCGATGCACTCTCGTCCGTGTCATCTTCGGCCACCTCGCGGACCACGCCAAGCACGCGGCGGACGATATTGCCCACGGCCATCTCACGCGGCTGCGCGCAGACCAGCTTCCTGCCGACCTCACGGATGCGGCGGATCAACGCCTGCGAGTCTTTCCATCGCGAGCTGCCGACGACGCGGAGGAGGAGATGTGCAGTGGCGATGGCGCACGGGCGGGAGTTGTGGATTTGGCGTCGCTTCAGCAGCGAGACCAGCAGTTCGATGGACGTGTCGACGTCCGGTGATTTTGGGGACTTGAGAAACGTCGTGAGCGATGGCGCTTGAGCCAGCACCGCAGCGGGCATGGTCGGATGTGAGCGAGCTGATGTTGGTGATGGGGACTGCGAGTGACTCAGTTCTGCGCGAATTCAATTGTCGCAAGCAGGCTGCGTGCCGCGGGAACGATACGGAGAAGAGTCCTGTGTATAACGCGAGCGCTGCAATGGGTCGGGAGGGGCAGTGTCTCGCAGTCGGTCGCCAATGGTCGAGGGCGCCGTGGTTTACGATGTCGGTGCCCTCGCTCTCGCTTTTTTGGCACCTGCATGCATATACATGTAGTCTACATACCTTAACTCACTCCTGCAGACAGCGGAACCACAGCGCGCGCGGCTCGGATGACAGCTCCACCCAACCACCAGCACAACAACGGCAACGCTGCGCTCGCCGTCCGCTCCCTCTCCCTCCCCTTTCCACTGTCCGCCCCTCCAGCGGTACGCTCCACGCTTGGCCTGCATCCCTCTCCGCTCCGCCCGCGCCTCCGAGCTCTCAGGCATCGGCGCATGCGATCCGACCATCTCGCCGCATCCGGGCCCAGCAGCAGCGGCGGCAGCAGCCTCGTCTCCAAACACATCTGCCTCCACCCACCGGCTGCACACTCGCCTCGCAGCTCAATGGAACGCCGATAGAAATGAACAGCCTCAGCTCTCTTGCGAGGCTCACCACGCCCAATGCCTCTCCCACTCGATCGCGTCAAAGCTCCTCGGCGCAAGTGGAAACGCTGCGCTCGCTGAATGGCGCGTCCGACCTCGACTTGAGCTCACTTTCGGAGAAGCTGGGTAACGGGCGCGAGTACGAGGTCGCCAAAGCCGGCGACGACGATGCGCGCCACACGGAACAATGGACGACGGAGAAGACGCCTTTGTTGGACGGCGGCGATGTCAGCGCATCGGGCGCTGAAGGACAAGCATCCCTCTGGTCGCTCCCGCATCGCATCGGCGCTGCCATTCTCTACAGCGTCGAGCTTGTCGTCTCCGCCATCACTGCGCCCGGCCGGTACGTGAGTGCCTGCTTCTACGACGAGGATGGTCAATTCGCTACCCTCCTCCCTTTGACGCGCTTCAAGAACATGATGACCCGGCAAAAGCGCCGGACATCTGCTCGACAGGTGGGCCTGCGGAGCGCGGACGAGGAGGACGAGAAGATGCATTTGAGGAGCAAAGGACCGGGCAGGCGATCGCCTTCGGTAGACAGCAGCGCATCGACCATGTCGTACGGCACCTCAGACGGCGAAGGGGAGGACAGCCCTGCACATCACACTCGGTCCAAGTCAGGCACCTCGCCACAGAGCAGCGATGGTCTCCCAAAGAAGAGCATTCGCATCAAGGAGAACAGCTTGCGGAAACGCAAAGACACCAGATTGCGCGCCAAAGCTGCAAGTCCAGACGATGCCGCGGCTGTGGCTCCCATGCTGAAGTCCCCAAACTCGCCCACTGTCTCCAAGTTGAAGTATCCTCGATCTCCTGCAACGCCGCGGCCTCTGGTCCCGCGGAGGCAGCCCAGCTACATCTTGTCGTACTCATCGAACACGCCAAAGAAGACATTGATCATCGACCTTGACGAAACGTTGATTCATAGCATGGCGAAGAGTAATAGGATGTCGACCGGGCACATGGTGGAAGTGCGATTGAGTGGGCAAGTCAGCTCCTCCGGCGTTCAGATCGGCCCAGGCGTGCCCATCCTGTACTATGTGCACGAACGACCCGGATGCCATGAATTCTTGAGAAAGGTTTCCAAGTGGTACAACTTGATCGCATTCACAGCCAGCGTGCAAGAGTATGCGGATCCCGTCATTGACTGGCTTGAGAGAGAACGAAAGTACTTTAGCGGGCGATACTATCGACAACACTGCACGTATCGCAATGGCGCATACATCAAGGATCTCGCTCAGGTGGAGCCGGATCTGAGCAAAGTCATGATTTTAGACAACTCGCCTATGAGTTACATCTTTCACGAAGGTAAGTGCGTGATGACGTGCTGTGCGCGCTTGATTCGGTGCTCACGTGTGGTTTCTCAGACAACGCGATACCCATCGAAGGCTGGATTAGCGATCCTACAGATCACGAGCTGTTGCATATCATCCCGCTTCTCGAAGGTCTACAATACTGCACTGATGTCCGCGCGCTTCTGGCTCTACGGCATGGTCAAGCACAGCAAGCGTAATGAGATATTCAGTTCCAGTGCCGAACCACTACCCCTTATTTGTTCCATTTGACAGAACTCATTGCATTCAACACACTTGGCCAATGTTGTCGCTATCTCGGTTGGCGCGCCTTCTCGACAGTCTTTCCCAGATCTAAAATATTCACGATACCAGAAGCAGAGAATGGGAAGAATGAGAAGAAGAGGAAGAAACTCACAAGCAACGACAGCTGTTGACGGGCGGTTGTGTGTTCTCAAGCATAGCGACGGCGCGGATCTAATTTGACGTTAAGTAGGGCAAGGCGCCGCTCGTGGCGTGCACTCATTATAGATGGGAAAGGCAGAGAGACGAGTGTTGCAACGATATCTGTACTTTACGTCTATGGCGTGTACGAATGAAGTGGGGTGCTTGTGACAATGCATTCTTCAGTGACTCGCTCTTCCACGAGCGTAACGAGACTTAGGACTGTATGGTTTCACCCGTAAATCGTTCATCATGACGTTTTATTCACAGATTGTGCTCGACCATTAGCCGCGTGAAGTCGAGTCCCCAGCGGGGATTGTTCCACTGGGCCGCATGAATTCTTACCTGCCCTCCTACAGCCTCTTCTCATTGATATGCGCCGCAATACTAGACGCGTATAAATTTTCTATTCATCGAGGACGAAGACAACACTGACAAGATGTTTGATGCAGCCTCTCCGACAATGGACGACCTCTCCGCCCTCTTGACGACACATCTGTCCCAGCTGCCTCACGCTCTTGTCCGGCGTCCTTCCAAAATTCCTCTCCTTCTACAAGTGCCGCACACACACGCCGCTCCGACACGGCCTGGCTCGAATGTCTACGGACTCTTCAAACTTGTCAAGTCTCCCAATCGGTTCCCGGAAGCAATCCTCTCCAAAGGACACATGGGGTCGACAGGACCACACGCCAACATCTCGGAAGGCTAAGCCGAGCGTTGCAGCATCTCGTTTTTTGCTGGCCTCCGCAATTTCGACTCCCCTTCACTCTCTAAAGGCTACTGGATCATCTGATTTTTGCGGCAGCTAGCAGGCCGTTCCAACACAGCACTGCGTCTTCTTTTCCGTATTCCTATAGATCCCATCGTTGGCCTGGACCTTGTTGGCACTTTTCCATTCAATCATGGTGGCTGGCGAAAGAAGAACAAAGCTGTACTTGCGGACAGTGGAAGAACAGCGTTTGACGGACAACATCTCTGGCACCCTGCGTCTGACTGAAAATCTCTTATATTAACGTGTTTAATAAGCACCCTAATCAGACAGGCATTCTGATCAACTTTATAACGTATCTACCTCTACTACTATAACGCGTCTATTATTCTACTGTTTTACGTAATAGGTACCTTAAATAAAGAAGCTATTTAGTATGCTATCTATAACTACCTATTAGGTCGTTTTCTAAGCATGCGACGCGCTATAGACGCGTATTAAGTGCCTTATTCTACCTTTAAAACAAGACTAAATAGCACGCTACTAAAGACTAGTATGCCTCTAGGTCGTCTACTAAATAGAGCCCTTACTATAATTAAAGAGGAGGTTATTTATTAGAAGATTCTAGACCTTAATTTACGTAGCTACTTGCTAATATAGACTATAATTAGAAGCTAGGCCTCCTTAATAACTAAGGTATAGAGTAGATAAGAGGTTAGCTAAAGATAGACTTATAACTTTATTAAGCGTTACTTAGGCTTAGAGATACGGCTATTACGGAGACTCTTAAATTAGAGAGCTAAGAATAAGGATCTAAAGGTTATTATAGAGTAGTTTAACCTCGTTTATAATATAATTTATACCTATAGAGTTATACTATATAATATTTATAACTTTAATAAGAGTAGATTTAGGCTTAGATACTATTAGAATACTATAGTTATTACTACTATAGAGCGTAGGTAACAACTAAAGGCCTTAGTTTCTAATTTAATATAGTAGTAGACTATTATTACCTATATTAATATAGAAGGCTAGTTAGTACCTTTATATATTATCTTCTCTAGTAAGTAAATAAATAAGGCCTAGTTCTACTACCTACTACTAATATAGAAACTTAGAGTTAGTCTAAAAGGCTAGACCTTATTTAATTATAGAGTAGCTTAGATTAAGTACTTTAATAAATATACTAAGTATAGGACTATTAGTTAGAAGAGGCTCTTTATTCTAGATAGCTATAATAGCTATATAATACTAGAGTTTAAGTTATTCTATAAATAGGAGGTATAAGGGATACTATAGAACCCCTATAGAACCTACTACTCTAGTAGCTATCGGCCCGGTAGCCTAGTAAGTAGGGCCGGAAAGGGGTAGGAGCATTATATTACTCCCTCCTCGCGCTATCTCCTCTT
The DNA here is from genome assembly GCA_023512815.1 of Cercospora zeae-maydis. Lineage (NCBI taxonomy): Eukaryota > Fungi > Ascomycota > Dothideomycetes > Mycosphaerellales > Mycosphaerellaceae > Cercospora > Cercospora zeae-maydis. The sequence goes on along the minus strand of JAKLWY010000001.1, from coordinate 3,164,123 downwards.
CTCTCTTTAAGCAATTTAAGTAGTATTACCGAGTACTTTACCTACGTACTAATATAAAAAAAGAAGATACTTTTTATAGGAGGGTATTATTACCCTCTATATACCTACCTATTTATTTTATCTTTTATAGCCTCTAGATATTAGCTATTTTAGCCCTTTAAAGAAGTTATATTTAGCTAGAATATAAACGCTTAGTATATTTAAATATTACTACCTAATTAAGGAAGACTTCTTACCTAAGTTTAAGCCTACCTATAAGGCTATATTTCCTTCTTAGAACATTAAGGTAGCCTTTAGAGGCTTAGGCTTAGTACTATTAGATCTATAGGCTATATTATCTAAGCTAATACTACGTTATAAAACACTAACTCTACTACTACCTTATTTATTAGATATATAGAATACCTCTTAGAATTTAAGGTAGGTTAAGAGGTAAACTAGTTAGATTTAGGCTAGAGTTCTAAACTACTAAAATAGCTTACTAACCTTTATTATTAACGTAGTAAATAGGTTACTAAAAGGGTTAATAAGATTATAAGCTACTATTAAGAAGTGCAGTCTAGTTAGTACTGCCTAAGAACTAAACTAAACTACCTAGTTTAGTTCTAGTATTATATAATATAGGTTATATAACACTAGCCGAACTAAACTACCTAGTTTAGTTCTAGGGTTAGGTAATATAGGTTATATAATATTAGGTTATATAACCTACTAAGGAATATATCTTAAGAGAAGATGCAACCTATAACTAACTAATATAATTAACTCGGTTAGTTCCTACCTATCGCCTCTACTTCTACTGCGCGTTATACCTATCTTATCCTTTTATAATTCGATAGCTACTATAATATTACTAGAGGCTAAATATAATAATATAAAGACTATTATTTAGGAATTATAGTCTTATAGAGCCCTAAGGAAGAAGATTAAGCTTATACTTAGTCTTAATACTAATAAAATAGCACTTAGAGACAATTAATAAGCATAGGCTTAATAGGTAATAGAATTAGTTAGGTAGGGTATTATATATAAGGAGGAGAGATTTAAGGACCCTATAGGGAACAGAATTAGCTGCTAAGATCTACACTTACTAAATTTATATATAAGACTATTAGCTATTATATACCTCTTCCTACCCTTCCTTAATACTACCTACTACGCTATACCTCGCCGCCGTCGCCGCTAATTCGCGTAATTCTATAGTTTGTCTATTATATTATCGTCTATAATTAATAGCAATTGTCCGCCTTTTAATTCGTCTAGAATTACGTCTACTATTATAATTTAAGGTAGTTGTCGCCGCTACTACTACCGCTACTACTATAGACGAGTTCTTCGATTTTAACGCTATAACTAGGTATAAGAACGAGGTAAACGCTATCGCGGAGTTAATTAAGAGCGGCGAATTCGATAATCTATTTAGTAAGGTGCCTATCGCGCTATTAAATATTAATATAGACGCGCTAGAAGAGAATAACGAATTAAAATTAGCGCTCGCTAAGATGCGCGTTTGCGAGGTAATTAATAGTAGTAAAGGCGCCGCCGTAGCAGAGTTACTATTTATTAACAATAATAAGGCCGCAGCCGCTAAGGCGCGTATTATTAATAATAGTAAAGGCGCCGCAGCCGCTAAGGCGCGTATTATTAATAGTAGTAAAGGCGCCGCCGCCGCTACTACCGCTAGCTCTAAGAGTAGTAATAGTAACGCGCTAGCGAAGTTGTCGCTCGGCTATAATAAATTTGCTATTAAATAGAGCAGCGCGAGATTTAGTAACTAAGGTACGTTATTAATATACGAGCTGCCTAACCTTTATCGCCTAGCGTTAGTAGTTCTTTAATACGTAGTTAGAGCTATATACCTTATCGCTAGAAGAGAAGGATCTTTACTAGCTATAGTGCGATAACATTTAGTATAGTAATAGCGCTACGAAGATATCGAAGAAGAAGTTAACGCGTATTTATACGTTTAAGTATCGGTATAGTCGCAAATAGCGTAATTCTTAGGCTAACCTAGTAAAGAAGAGTAATAATAAGATGCTAATTAATACTTGCGGCGATAGTAACCTCTATAGCGCGCGCCTAAAGTATATTATAAGGTACGAACTCTGCGACGACGAATCTAGTAGCGTATTAGTTATAAATAGCGAGAACGAGATAGTTTATATTAAGGCTAAAGAGCATATCTTTATAGCGCCTAAGAGTCGCGATAGTATATAAGGCGGTTAGGCTTATAATTATAATATAGAGGTATCTAATCGTCGTAAAGTAAGTACTACTATTAGGTAGCATATTAGTTATAAACGTAAGAAGGGCTATACTACCTCTTAGGTAAAGGATAATATATTAAGTAAGAATTCGACTACCTAGTACTAGCGTCTCCTTAAGATTAGAGGTGCGGGCTTTAATTATATATACGTATATAACGCTACTAGGGGATTTAGGAAGGCCTTCCTAGATTACTAATATAAGGGAGGCAATAATAGCCTTAACCTCTAAATCGCTAAGCTTACTATATAGTATCGAGAAAGTAAGTTTGTTTTAAAGTTCGAAAAAAATCCTATACGCTAATTAGCTCGCTTTCGCTAGAGCGAGCTACTTACGAAATTCCGACGCTAAGAATTCTCGTCGCATATGCTTTTAATATATCGAAATACGATACTAACGCGTTCTAATTAGCTTAGAACTAGCCGCGCTTCCGATTTTAAACTTTACTATATAAACTAACCTCTAATATAGAAGAGCTATTTTACGAATATATTTAAATAACGACCTCTAAAGATAGGCATAATACTAATAGCTTCGTATTTACTCCTCGTAATAACTTAGAACTCCTCGCTAAATTTAGTATGCTCGTTTTAATAGATTCTACGTATAATATAAATACTATAAACTAGAAGCTTTTTACTCTAATAGTACGCGATACTATAGGCTACTAGCAGCTAGCTAGCTACTTCCTTATATAATTTAAAGATAGCGATATTATTCGCAACTGCCTAAAGGTTCTTAAGAAATAGTATCGCTAACTTAAATTAAACTAGTAGCTATAGTACTTTATTACTAATAATAGTAGCGCTAAATAGCGCGCTATTAAGAAGGCCTTCCGCAGCCTTTTTAATAGCAAATAAGAAGTTACTTACTTCCTTTACTATAAGTATATTAACGCTACCTTCCGTAAGTAGTTTAATAGCAATAGACTATACTAAACCCTTAAATACCTTCTAAAGATACTAAAGTTTCGCAAAACTAAGCCTAGCTATAATAACTTAATTAAATCTACTATTTGCGCCTTGCCTTACGTACCGAACGTATATAGCAAATTAAAGCTAGATAAGGCTAAGTTCGACTATATTAATAAGGAACTTATTCTATTAAAGTAGTAGTAGGCTAACTTCGCTTATAAATACTTACCTAGCTGCCTTTAAAACAAAATAATAAACGCCTTAGAAGGGCTTTATTCTAACCTTAAGAAGGGTAACTATAAACGCGCTATATATAGCTTCTTACTTAAAAGTATCGCTTACTATATAATATACGTTAGTGCTAGCTACTACTACTGCGCTAAGTAGGCCGAATATATCTTCCGCGCGCGCTCGTACCCTATTACTACGACGCTACTATAGACGAAGACCTTACTATATCTAGTATAGGCACTAATTATATACGAATTTATAGAGAGGTAGGTCGATTATAATAATAGCGATATACGCGAGTTAGACGACGTTGCTAGCTACTAGTATTTATTCTACTATAAATATATTCTTCTATGCTACTATATATTTACTAATAACCTAATCTATAACTGCCTTATATAGGCGAACTTCGATAAGTAGACGCATAGCTAGGCGGAATCTAGATTTAAGCTTTATTATACGCGCGATTATATTATAGTTAATTAAGGCGCGGAGTTATTAGAGGCAGCGCTGCGAACGTATTAGTTAAATGCTATTAAGAAATAGTATTTTACCCTTAAGGATCGCTTCTATAACCTCTAAGAATAACTTACTATAGTAGCTACGGATCTAGAGGCGTATAAGAAGGCTATAATATACTAGCTTAACGTTGTCGCTAAATTACTTAAATTAGCGCTATCTATATAGGTAAATAATTTAATAGCGTACGCGAAGGCGCGAGGTATTAAGCTACCTAAATAATAACGCTAGTTATCGCTATCGTACGTATCTTTACCCTCCGGCACGCTAATAAGCTCGTTCTATGCACTATAATAATAAGAAGCCGCGAATCTACTACTAATAATAGCTTAGCTTAACGATATTAGAACCGGCCGTATATTGCAATAATAACTAGTTAAGGTGTCGCTAGCTTAGAATATAGAAATACCGAGTTTATAGGATAAGAAGGCAACTAAGCAATAGTAGCGCAATACTACGGTAGCGACGGCGAGCTAATTATAGAGCTAATAATTACTATTAATTATTAGCGATAATTTAGTAGAATAGGGCGGAATCGTCGAATTAGCGGCGGCGGCAGCGAGGTAGGTAGTAGCAGCGAGGTTATAGAAGAGATACTAGGTAGAGTAGCAACGCAGACCGTCTTATATATAAATTTAGTAGGGATCTATCGGAAGCCGTATAGCCGAGATTACTAATTCGTATTAGGGTTTATCGAATCTCTTCTCCTTATATATAACACCTTAGTTAGAAAAAAAATAGCTAAGAGCTAAACTAACCTATAGGAAGTATAGTAATTAAGGTTATAACTTAAGAGGTTATCTATTAGATAAAGTAACTTCTAAGCATTTAATTAATCTAAGTTTAGTGTAATTCTAACTCTTATAGCCTAAGAAATCAAGTGTCAAAGTTAATCTACCTAATAATTTAATTAGAATGCCTGTCTAATTAGGTTGCTTATTAAACACGTTACTGCCGTCTACACTTCTAAGGACAGCTGTACCGTCGTCGCTGGTCAGTTGACGAGTCCTGGATTAGATGTTGGTTCACGGGCCTGCCCCTGTTTGGAGAGAGAGAAGCTTTGTCCCAAGCAGAGGTTGAATCCTTGGAGGACAACCCTCTTTTCGAAGATATCGAACCTCGGAATGTCATCATCGATGTCAAGTAGGGTAGCGTTTCCGACGATGCCGCGCGAAAAGTGAGCGAAGGGCTTCCAGGGTGTGGTTTAGATACACAGAATAGGTCGTCCAACAGTCAACAGAATTCTTAGGGCTGGAGAGTGACCTTTAGGGCTTATTAGACTCCAGACCGACTCCACCCCCATGGACCACGCGCAAACTCAACGAATGCATATCGTACACGAAGGTGATTGAGTCAAAGGGTACATAATCACTTTTAATCTGATATGTACCGAAGCGGCGAAGCATCTTCACCGTCAGTAGCGAGAGTCTAGAGATGGGATAGTTCCGCTGTCCCCCGAGTTGGTCGATCAAACATGATCTTCATGTTCGCAGGAAGTTCCTTTTCTCGAACCCAAGTTTTCAGCCCAGACCGCAAAATTGGATGTGCAATACTGACCTGTATAGCGATCCAGAGTCGCCTACCCACAAATCCCAAAACAACACTGAAAGTTGCCTTGCACGTCCACACACTTTCCTCCTTTTGTAACTTTGCCACCCTGTTCCTCACACCACGTAAGCCTCTTCTGCGCGGATGCTACGCTACGATCCGAGCAACTTGTAGAGCCGCCGCCGACAAGCAGTATGGGTCTTCGGGGGCGGGACTTACACATAGAGCCATGCAATCATCATTCGCGCTCAGTGAATAGATTTTGCACGAGTCCAGCTTACAGTTTGCTTGGTCGTCGAGCAAAGACTTGATGATACTAATCGTGTTGGGACAATCGGAGCTGCCGGAGTTGGCAGTAGGGGCTTGCGGGATGGCGGTAACGATGGTAAGCATGGAGAGCAGAAGAGTGCTGGAGAGGAACTGCATTGTGAATGTCGGCTTGTCGATGATAGCTGCAGGGCGGACAGTGCGGAGATAGTTGCCACGGGCGGTTGAGTTGTACTATCGAGGTGCGAGGAAGTGCGAGAACGTCGAGGACCACCCGGTGCTAGAGCGTCGATGCTCTTAAGTAGACTTCGGCGGTCAGGTGATGACTTCTCGGGACAGAATTCCGTGCCCCATGAGTTTCGTGGAATCCACGGACCCGATCTTCTCTGAGTCCTAAAACAGCAGGAGTCTAAAATTAGAGGATGCTTTGAGGACGCCACGCCTGGTTGGTGGAAGTGTGAAGTCTGATGAGCGATCCTGGCTTGGAGTCAGTCGTCAGCGCAGGAATATCCGGTATCTTCTGGTGTCTGTGATAGGCATTGTCCCAGGTAATGATTCAGCTGCGAAGCGTGCTGACAGGTGTGGCAGTACTGGCCAGCGCTGGGCACTCAAGTTATGACCTGCGAAGAAGGTCAAATAATGAGAAAGACGTCGTCGAATCCGACATGTTCTCGAAGCCCCGCTTTGCTGGCAAGCTGTTTGCACGACCGCCCGTCTCGGATTCTTCGACACCTTCATGGTATCCTTGAGCACACGAGCGAAAGAGCAAGGCACAACAGTGGGATTCAAGGAACGTGCGGCCGCTGATCCGCATGCAGTCGGATGGCCGGAATCCCAAGGCATAGAGAGCCAAGTTCAATGGTGGTCGATGACGTGCCGATGAGGATAGCACAGAGCGAGGGTGTAGTTTGACGTTGGGCTCGTGCGTCGCGGGAGGGATTGAACCTTGCTGGCAGGGGTTCTGCAGGGTGAGACTTCTTGTCGATGCTCAAGTCATGGGGCCAACATAGAACAACATGCTCATCAACCACGTAGCATCCATACTTTCCGATGATGGTCAGCGGAACCCGATGTCGGGCGAACGATCGGCAGACTCGGGCTCGTTGGCATTGGAGTAAAATGTAGGGTAGGTGGCTTACTCGTGAACCTCATGCGACATCAATCTTCGTCTACATTGTCATCCGAGAGTCTCCACTCTCAGACGAGGAGTGTGCAATTGTATCGCCGTCTATGCCAGCCTGTGTCCCATTTGCATGCGCCAAGCGCCTCGCTGATCCCTCAATCGTTGCCATTGGCACAACGTTACAATTGCACAACATTGTTCAGCAACCGCACCTCCTCGCCAGGCTTGAATGCGGGCAAACCAATATAGGGGCAGCCATCGCAGCGGAAGGCATCTCCGAGGGCACAATTGCCACACGAGCCAACTTTGCCCTGAACAGTGAAATCGACCTCGGTCAAATCGTCGGCTGCAAGCGTAGGTGCGGCCATGTTCAACTTCTGCAAGTTTTTGTCTGCCTCAGCGCGTTTTGCCTTGTCCTCTGCAGCTATACGTTCAGCGAGACCGCACGTGCAGTCTTTGCATGCTCGCCTTCTCTTCGTTCCATTCGGCTTGCAAGCCTCAGCTGTGAAAGTGTTAATCTTGGGAGCTCGCTTGAAGTGATTGATGTGCACCACCTACGAATAGTCAGCGGCTTTTGCCTGTCCTCCTCTGTCAACAAGGTCTCTGGATCAATTTTGCCAGCCCTCTCCAACTCGTCATCATCTGGAAATTCATCCTCCGCACTGTCCCAATCGGCTTCGTTTTCAATGAAGCCCACGCCTGCGGGCGTAGACTTCAACCCGGGCGCAGAGGCATGACCGTCGGCGTGCTGCACCTCTACACCGCCCATCTTCCTCTTGCCCGTGTTGGCGGCCTCCACTTCATTCGCAGGCACGGCCGCTGCGTCCGCTTTCTTCTTCTTGCCAAAGCTCAGCTTGACTGTCTGAGTCGAGGCTGTGCTCTCTGACTTCATCATCCCATCACCATTGGCGTCCATCAAGCCTGCCAAAATGGCCTCGGTCTTCTCTGGACTCTGCACGGCGCTCAACTGGCCATCTTGGCTCTTCAAGCGCCCACCGGGCTTCAAGCTGTCCACTATCCGCTGCATAACAGCGCGGTCCAGTAATTGAGAGCGTTCGTGGGACGAGCCAACGTTTGCAAGGAGGAGGACGACATCGTATGTGGTGGCGGGAAGGGACACTAAGCCGAGTGCCAGTCGATCGAGCATTTGAATGTCAGTCTGCGAACGATCATAGGCCTCGGCGACGTCGGCCAGAGCGGAGGGATGCGAAGCCACGGAAGGTGGAGCGAGAAGGAGTGTCCGGGCGGAGGCATTGGTCTGCTTGACGGGGGCGACAAAGTCATCCGTCATGTCCAGATCGGGCGTGTTGTCGATGAGGACGGAGGGCGCCATGACGGGCGGCGGCAACAAGGCGTGTCGACGTAGTTGGTGCACAGGAAGGAGAGATGGACGGCGGTATTTGAGTCGAGTCGGAATCTGAGGCGGCTCGACTGTCTGCTTCGAGTACGCAACTCCCGCGCGAAAGTGCAAGTGCTGACCAAGCGACGTCGGAGTGGCGTGGAAGGTGGGGTGGAGGGTTGGGCTTGGCGCTGCGCTCTCTCCACCACGTGCACATGCACTCCACCACCTGTGCTCGAGCCCATACCTCCTCCATAGGCAACCACCCGATGGTGCAGCTTCTCCTTCTGCACACGACGTGACGAGCAATGGAAGTTGCTGCCGAGGGGAGAGTCTCTCCCTCTCTCTCTCTCTTGCTTGCTGGTGCTGGTGGCAGAGCATGTCTCCCGCCTTCACCTGGACGCAGCACCGCTCGCCCACCGCCAGCACTAACACCACCATCCGCCAAACGTGGCCACCATGAGCGGATCGCCTCGAAGAGCCGCCGGCGTTGCCGCTGCGCATCGCGCCTTCATGGATCGAATGGAGCTGATGTATGAGTTCCTCATCGGCGACGGCTACGTGCATCAGCTCGAAATCCAAGTCCCGCCGCATGGCTTGCCCAAGGATCCCGTCGATGTGCGTTGAGGAAGACCTTTTCCCGCCGCGACCGATGTTTCTGACCAGACGCGCCCAGGTCATCTACCTGCGAAATGCCGGCCTCGAGCCCGACACCATCGAGCTGATTGGCATCCTGCCGTGCTTTGCCAATTGCACCAATGCCGAGCAGCGCGTGGCTTCCCGCACGACTGATGCCGTTCCCATTGCTCCGGGATGTGCAGCCATGTCGTATCTGGTCGGATCTTCCATCCCCGCCGACTTCAGGCACGTCTCCGGCGATGAGATGTTGCCCCCGACAACATTCAAGATTGCCAGAGCGACCGGCCCGCATGGCTGGAATATTGCCTACGACATGGAGAAGAGTTAGTCTGCCATGCATCTCTTTCCCTCTCCTGCACCCACCACGCCGGAGACATTGCCTCTTATCCAGTCGCTGAAGATTCAGGATACTTCAATAGAACTGACATGGCACCAGAGATGATCACGAAGTGGCCAGTCAATGATTGGGCCAACCGGCACGATGTGTCGGTCGAGCACTTCTTCTCCGACTGGGCTCAGCGCGTCAGGTCCGGCGAATGGGTATTTCGCAAAACTCCACAATACTTCCTTCGGACTGCAGAAGTTCGTTCCAACACTGGCGCGAATGGCGGCGCCAATGGCAGAGCGCACTGATGCAATCGATCCGACCACGCCTGGCAATCCGTCCGCTCGAGTTCGAGATCAGCATTTATGAGCACAATGCTCTGCAGGCATCTTTCTTGAGGCATCGAAGGGATGGCAGTCATCGTACCCCGAACGCGTGAGGCTTGATGCATGGTATCATCTACCATGCTAGTGAAAGTCTTGTCATATATGGAATATCAGATTACACAACAAGCAACGCTGCCTACAGTAGACAGTTCCCGCTGGGTATCGGATTACGAACAACAACTGAACCGAATGCACCCAATGCTTCGATGCATCATCATGGTTTGCCTCCTTCTTATGCCACCTGCTTCTCACCTTTCTATGACCCGTGCGGCCCCGAATACGACATTCCTCTCACCCCGCTCATGCTCGTTGCATCAGCGCCAGCACCAGACTACTCATGGATTCCTGCCCGGTCCGTTGCGCGCGGCAGTTACAGATCCTCCTTTTTTTCTTCGCCTTCCATTCCTGCTGCATCCGCTTTCTTGATACCTCTCGCTCCAGGTTCGAGATACAGTGCATCCGCCGTCACCGAGTCCTCTCGGCGGCGCGGCTGCCATTGCGAACGCTTGCGCGGCGAGACATGCGTAATGTACATGGTGTCGATCTCTTCAAGCGCACGGCCTTGGTGCTCTTCGAGGAAGAAGTAGACGATAAGAATGGAGATGAAGCAGCATGAAGCGAAGATGTAGCCATACTGGAAGTCGATGGCGGAGGTGACGAAGGGGCTGAAAAAGGAGATGAGGAAATTCCAGGCCCCGTGTTCACGAAAGGAAGCAATTAGCTTCGGAGCACAGTAGTGTTGGGCTGGAAAGAGAACATGAGACGTACCAATTACTCGAGCTAGCGATTCCCATGCACGTGGTTCGGTAGCGCGTGGGATACAGTTCTCCGACTACGACCCAGGTTACAGGGCTATACCTGTGGGTCGGATATAACTTACAAAGTTGGCTCCTGTGAGTTGTTGCAGCGCCTGCATCGTCACACCGAGGAGAGTACGATAGGCCATGCGCGGCCCCGTGAAGATTTCATACCATTTTGGTCCACCACCTCCCGCGAACTCGGCATCGTGCTTCTCTTTGATGTCACGCATCTCACATTGGACTTCCCAGTGGTTGATGGTCACTCCATAGGACCGGGCGATGGTTTTCCGTGCTCGTTCAATGTTATTGTTGCGGTAGTCCCAGCGTGGGGACTCTGGAAGGAACAAGATGCCGATGATCATGAGGGCGGGGGGGATGAATCCAACGCCCATGGGGATACGCCACGCAGATGCGTCGGGGTTCTTTTCGGTACCGAAGTTGATGCAGTATGCGACGAAGATACCGAGCGTGATGAACAACTGGCAGCAGCCGACCATTGCTCCTCGAATTTATCGGGGCGCCGTCTCAGATTGATACATGGGAGTGAGGACAGAGAGGCCTTCCACCCCCAAACCAGCGACCCACCTGGCCAGTGCGACTTGGTACCATTTGTATTCGGCCGTCATTTGGACGATCACTCCTACACAGAACATGATGTTCCAGAAGATGATGCAAACTTTACGGCCGAACTTGTCTGCTACAGGCGCGGAGCACAAGGCGCCGAACGTCGTTCCGATGGAGAGTAGACCAACGATTGTCCCGGAGACTGCGTCAGTGAAGGCATAGGTACTGGGTGAATCGCCGACGTTGCCAAATCTTCGCAAGAAGTTGGGCATTTCGAGGAAGCCATTGATCTGACCTGGTTTGACTTTGTCAGCGCTTCACTTCGGTGCTGAGCTTCTGTTCGTCTGACCCGTGTCGTAGCCAAAAGTGAAAATACCAATGCTTACAATCGCTGCCAGAGCGAAGGTATATGGTCGCAATAATCTGATCGTTTCTCGATCGGCGACCACTCCGCCCTTCTCCAAGTCGCCATGATGCGCCTTATCCGTCGACGTCTTCTCGGTCCCGATGAGCGATGCAGCGCCATCCCGTTGCGGAGTGGTCGCTCTACTGTGCGCGTGCTTCTGCCAGTCGAACATCTTGAGCCGATGCTGACGATAGAGAGATGGGAAACAAGCGCAGACTCTCCGACGGAACAGTGTTGCCACAATCGTGCAACGCTACACAGTCTCCACGGGGCACTTATATGAGGAAGGCTACAGTGGAGACCGGCAATCCCAAGGGCACTTGCATGATGAAGCGGATGAGATAGAGGCAGATTTATCCGCCAACGTCGTCATCGCCATGTGCACGCTGATGTGTTCCGCCATGGCCAGCCGATTTGATAGCGGTGGAGCCGCTCTGGAGGTAACCTTGTGCTCTGGCGGTAAGGCGGGATCCATGATGTCGACATCAGAAGGTGAATCCCGACTGCATGACCTTTTGTGGTCGAGCTTGGCGGCGCAAGATCTGCTTAACTAGAAGGCTTGTGATCGTGCTTGGTAATGACAGCACGTTCTCGTGGCCGTGATGCAAGCATGTGTCAGATTTCCGCTTTCCATTGCCGAATACTCCTCTGTCTGGTTTGGTCGCAGAAGTGACGATGGCTTCTTTGCGATTTTACATGTTCAAGTTCTTCTTGGCGACGAAGACTGGAGGCGCCGGAGTGCCCGACACCCTACGATTGCCTCGCACATGCCGAACATGGAACCGCAGAGCCGCAGACGACTAACATCGTTGCATCTTCGCGGACGAATGATGAACACGCGTTCGCTACTTGCCGTGCATTGGCCTTTTGTCGAATATTCATTGTATTCACAGCGCAGCGGCATACTTGGTCGGCGCGTGGAGCTCTCGGCTTCGATACCGCGTGAAGGAGTCACTCTGAGGACCTCGGAATACCTGGAGCTTTAAGGCAACAGGGAGTCGAGATTCAGCTGCACAGAGCATGGCCAAAAGAGCGTAGGGACTAGTGTTGCTGACCTGCGATGGAAGCTGATATGGTAATTGTGCTGTCTGTCGGCTTGTGCCCTGCCCGGAAGCCTCCCCAATCCCAATTCAATTCACCTTGGTATCTCCCCACAAACGCCCATAGCCTGCGTGAAACGGAAGCGTTGTGCATGCTGGCCGCTGCGACTGATCTGCTCTCACATCCAAAGAAGGCCAGTGACACCGATTGCCAGCAATGATCCGAGTATGATCACATCTGCTGAACCAGACGTCGAATGCGATCCGGCGCCGTTTACCTTGGCAAGACATGCACCCCCACTCGCAGTGTGCTTCACCCCGGCCGTAATTGCAACGCCGTATACATAGTAGGCGGTGCCGGTGAGATTGTAGCTGATGGTCTTGGACAAAGGAGTCGGGCCATAATTATCGTCGACCACGGTCACAATACAAGAAGCACTGGCCTTGGCGGGGTCCAGGGCGCACGATTCGTGCATGGTGGCGCTAGTTTCGGAGTAGATGGCCGCGCTGGTGACTTGGAAGAAGTCCTTGCCTTCTGTGATGGTTGCAACCTGAATCCACGTGAGCTTTGAAATGCCACTTCCCTCGGGGCAGTGGCCCTACTGACCTGTCCCGCATTGCCGAACGGCGCGGAGGTCATGGAGACCACATAGGTCGTACTGCCATTGCACGCATTCTGGATAGACGCAGCCCACTGCGCGTTGGGATTCATGTTGTCGATGAAGAGCGGCACGGACTCTGCGTCTGCCCCGGCCGCGGCGACATGGCCCGCAAGCGCCGCAGCCACGAGGAGCAGTGCACCCAGCATCGTCTCGCAATCGTAGCGCTGCAGCGTACCGAGGACAGTGGGAATGGCGGGCAGGCAGGCTCGGTCGCAAAGAAGGAAATGTCGGTGTAGTCTGCGGAGCGGTGCTCGAGCAGACGACACGGTGGGCGAGGGGCGACATGTAGCCGCACGAACGTGGAGCGAGGGCCTCCTACTAACGCGCAAAACTTCCTCGCCGTCTTGCAAGCGAGGCACGCTATGGAAGCCATCCGGTCCACTTCGAATTGCCGCGCGATCGCTGGAAGCAATGCAAGGCAGAGAGAGAACATGCTTCCGTCGTTGGTCGTGCCTGTGGCGCCTCTCACGCGTCGACACACGTGTGTTTGAAGCGCCGCTCGGCGTTTTGGACGCAACTCGTGCACGCAGGTTGTGCAATCCCTTTGTGGGTTTTGAAATTCGGCCTCCAGCAGAAGGTTAAGCCCTAGTGGAGTTAGTCCATATAGGGTAATCGTCGTCAAGGGTGCTAGTTGTCACCTAATATTAGGTTCTAACTTCACTCCGCTTATTCCGTCTATTACGTTTAATTCTATGTCGTAACTAGTGCCTCCGCTATAGCGTCGTTTTATAATAAGGACGGTTTAGCGATGTATACCTTTACCGCCTATACGGACGAGATAGTGCTAGATGCCCCTACGGACTCGGATATTAAGGATAAGGCGACTATATAGGCTATATACTCGAAGTACCGCTCTCGCGTCGAGGATTATATAGAAGATTCGCTAGAAGACAAGACGGAAGGTGCCCCTAAGGAATACGTTTAAGTTAGCGCGGATACGCTACCTAGCGTATAGGCGTTCGAGCTAATACCTTAAGGTAGTAGCTTTCTAAGTAGTATGCAATAACGCTAATTCTATATACCTAATATTAACGGCCCTTATAAATACGAGATGTTATAGCCTTCTAATTATGCGAATAGTTATATTACTAGCGGCGGAGTAGAATGCGAAGATTGCGTATAAAGGCGTACTAAGTTTAGTAAATCGTAGGACCTACTATAGCGTATTTAGCAGCTATTTTAGTTAGCGGACGTCTTATTAATTATCGTAAAGAATACGAACGCGTACGCGCTATTGCCTTGCCGCCCTTATAATAGTAAGAAGGTACGCTACTATATTAATAAGTAGAGGCTAGTTAAGGAGCCTAAACTATAGATTTAGCTTAGCTAATTAATTTACCTTAGAGTAAATAGTAATAAGAATCTAGAGGATTGCTAGGACTTTACTAGCCTTAAGGGCGTATATAAGGCTATAAAGTTCCTAATATAGAGGCAGTTTAAGGAGATAAAGAGGAACCTATACCTTTTAGACCTAGATTCTTAACTACTTACGCTAAAGGATTAGTAGAAGAAGGTCGAGCTAGTAGGCAGTTTGCTAAAGGCGTCTTTCTAAAGGCACTATACGCCTCGCGGCTAAGTATTAATTAACGAGATAATTGTCCGGTTTACTAGAAGGTCGCCGTATACGCGAATAATTCGAAATAAGCTAACTTCTAAAGGCCTCGAGTTGCTAGCAATATACGACGCTAGCTATATCTTCGACTAGATATATAGTAGTAATATCTATAGGTTCGCTAGCAATATATCGCGCCTATCGGAGGCGTAGAAGGCTCGTATTATCGCTAGTTATTATAGTTAAGAAGAGGTAAAGTTAGCCGGTAGTTACCTTTAGAAGCTTAGTATAACGTTATATACTACCTTAAGGTTAGTACTATCGCTACCTCCGAATAAATACTATATTTATATAGATAATCGCTTTACTAACGTACTACTTCTAGCTTGTCTACGGTAGGCTAGTATCGCCGCAGTTAGTACCTATAAACTAAATAGCGCTAGATATCTAAAGGAACTTAAATAGGCGCTTAGTCGCGGCCGGAAGGCGACGCGATTTCCGCTAAATATAGTCGCCGCGGTAAAGGTAGATAGAGGCGTACTTTGCCTAGTTTAGCAAGATAGCAATACGGTGCTTATAGAGATAATAGCTTATACCTGCTAACCGGAAGACTAGCGCCTAGTATACTAGAAGTGTCTACGGCTAGTTAAACCTAATCCTTAGAAGCGAGAATAGCTTAAAACAATATTCGATACTAACGATAGCAGCGGCGAACTCTTAACTAATAAGGAGGTACTTTAGCTAAACGTAGCTATTAACTATAACCTCTTTATAGGCGGCGTAGATATCTATAATTAATTACGCTCTTACTATCTAACTTAATTAATTGCCTGCCGGAACTAGCTACTAATATTCTTCTAGTTACTAGACGCTTTAGTAATTAACGCCTACCTCCTATATAAGCATAAATACGGCCTTCTAATTACGCGGCTAACCTCTAATAAGCGCAGCTACTATAACGTCTATAGACTCTTCCGCTATAGGCTCGTATAGAACCTAATTCTAGGCGGTATACGAGAACTTTATAGACTATATAATATAGCAATAAAGATAACGTTTAAGGCCTTTACGGCAGCTAAGAGGCAGGCAGCGAGGTTAAGTAATAAACGCGGATAATATATTAAGGATTTAATACTACTACTACCTAAGGTTTGTTTTAATACTATATACGAGCTAGAGGTTATTAATAATAAATTACGCTGCTAGTTCTATCGCTAGTTAATTAAGAACTTTAAGATACCTCTTAACTGCTATAAAATACGCTATAAGTGTTTAGATTGCGGCGTACTACTATGCCGGTACTGCTATAACTTATTCTACTACTTAACGCCTCGGTATATCCTATAGACCTTCCCTAGTAGAGGTAGCAATAATGCTCTACCTACCCGCAAGATTCTATAGACTCCGGAGCGTAAACCTCTATCTAATTAGGACGAGTTTACTAACCTTATAGAGGTGTTATTTGCAGGCTATTCTTAATTAAATACGCCCTTAGAAGCTATTTAAGCGATTCTAACTTATGCTTAAAACGAGCTATTTTACTATTAAAGGCAGCTAATTTCCTTAAGATATCTATAGTATAAATCTCGTCGTCTATTAGCTCGCTTAATAACTCTAGCTATAATAGAGGCAGTAGAAATAGACTAGAATACGGCGCTAGCGAAGGTAACGCTCGGTTTTAAGGCTCTTAGCGTAGTATATTTACTAATACGGTAGTAGCGGTACGCGGAGTTAGAGTAAATTTAAAGGGCGTATAATCTCGCGTCGGTTTAGTTAGTATAGTAGCAGCTATTTCTAAGACCTCCGTTTCGCTCTATATGCTATATTACCCGCTAATTAATACTATAGTTGTTATTTACTTACGTCTAGTACCTCCTTAACGAGCGCAGCTATAGTTATTATAGTACTAGTTAAAAGGCGGTAAAGTTAATTCTAAGTAATTACGTGCTTATTGCGACTTAACTTACACCTCCTAGTAAATACTAATTATTAGAGTTTAATAAGGGCTTAACCGTCGAAGGGATGCGACGTAGTAGCGTAAAGTTCTAGATTATCGCGGGCGAAAACGGCGCCTACGTAGGGCTTAGCGACGGCAGTTACGCCCGAACTAACTAGGGTATTATAGAGTAGGGATGCTATCTATAAGAAATTAGATATCCTATACGTAAATATATACCTACTTATAGCGAGTCGACCGACTAATTAAAGCTAATTCGGCATAATAGCTAAATAGAGTACTTATTAGGTAGATATTAGGCGCCTATAAGAGTAAAGTAAAGCTTAGGGCTAGGGGCCTTAGGCCTAACTAGTGCTTAGTAATTAGCTGCTGCCGCATAACTTAGCGCATAGTATTCGCATATATAGAGCATACGATATATAATAACTCTATAAGAATTAGTACTATTTTTAAATAGGAGGTCTAAGGTAGTCTATACGTTACTATATACCCTCTTATAGTTCTAATTCTTCTACTCTATATAGGGTAGTAGCTTATAAATACTAATATTAGATAAATAAGAGTCGTAGGTATATTATACTAAGTACGTAGGTTTTATACTATAAGCTTTACTAGTATAGGAAATAAGTAAAGAGACGCTAAACCTTAAGGAGATAATAGTAAATAATAATATTAATATAGAGTATAGGTAACTAAAACGTAATATAAAAGAGCTTTATAAGTAACTTATAGTATATATACTATAAGAAGAGTATAAGCGCCTTAAGTATAAGCTTACTATAATACTATAAGGCGATAACTCTTCTTTTAGTAAATCTAAAGCCTACTATACGTAAAGTAGTATAAAAGGGAATACTAAAGAAGAAGAAGAAAAAGTTAGTAAAGCTAGTATAGTAGATATATAGGGTATACGTAATACTTAGTTAGAAAGCTTATTAGTAAAAGGCGCTAAAATATATAATCTTAAGCCGTTTAAAGATAAAAGCGAAAATAAGGCGCGAGAGTTTATTTACTATCTTAAGATA
The DNA here is from genome assembly GCA_023512815.1 of Cercospora zeae-maydis. NCBI lineage: Eukaryota > Fungi > Ascomycota > Dothideomycetes > Mycosphaerellales > Mycosphaerellaceae > Cercospora > Cercospora zeae-maydis. The sequence goes on along the minus strand of JAKLWY010000001.1, from coordinate 3,146,561 downwards.
ATCTTTATTAATAACTATATAATATACTATAGCTTTTACAAGAAGGTATTAAATAGTTATTCTATTATATCGTAGTTAATAGCAGAAGGGTAGGTATAATACGTAGTAGAAGTAGAGACGATAGGTAGGAACTAACCGAGTTAATTATATTAGTTAGTTATAAGTTATACCTTCTCCTAAGATATATCTCTTAGTAGGTTATATAACCTAATATTATATAACCTATATTATCTAATTCTAGAACTAAACTAGGTAGTTTAGTTTAGTCCCTTAGGTAGTACTAACTAGACTATACTTCTTAATACTTCTACTTAGGCTAGATAGTCTTCTACTTATACCTTATATTTAAGTCCTACTCTAGTACCTAATAATTTATTATAATATAGAGATAGAACCTCCTACCTTTCCTTATATAAGCTAGAGCTATATTATAAACTCCTAAAACTATAGCCTATTCTTTAGTTTAGTTAGGCTATTAGTAACTATCTCTTTTATTAGAATATATTCTACTATAATCTTTCTCTACTACTAGAGATGTCTAATATAATTATATATAATATTAATATATTTTAATCTCTTATAGGTATATATATCTTTAATAAGTATTAAAGCTACTTAGTTATCCCCTATAATCTATACTAGTATTAGCTCTTTTACTATATTAGGATAGGCTTTAATAGTTAGCTAAAATAGGTATTCTCCTACTAGCTCTATATAGTCTATCTCTCTTAAGAGTACTACTAAGAATTAAGATTGCTTTATATATATATTTATAGCTATATACTTAGCTTCTATTATTAATATTATAATAGACTTTTGCTTCCTACTTATCTAAGAAACTAGGGCTCTATAGAGGAAGAAGATGCTTCTAAGGATTAAGACTCTATCTACTTTATCTATTATATAGTTAGAGTCTAAATATCCTATTAGTCTTCTACTACCTCTCCTAAATATTAACTCTAAGTCTTAGGATAACCTTAGGTATCTTACTAGTTTCTTTAGAGCTTATATATATCTCTTAGCTAAGTCTAAGATATATAAGCTTAGCTTTCTAAGAAAGAAAGTAATATCTAGTCTTATTATAACTATAAGCTATATCTAGGTACTAGTTTAGCTCTAGTACTTAGTCTTATTTCCTCTCTTATTATATAAGCCTATTAGTCTTAGATTATTATAACTATCTATTAGTAAGAGAGTTAGATTAGCTATCTCCTTAGTTATTCTTAGCTTTATAAGGTTCTCTTAAATAAAGTATTCCTAATTAAGCTTTAAAGTTCTAGCTTATTTGTCTCTTATTAACCTTATCCTAAGGATTTTCTCTAGTTCTCTAAGATCTTTAATCTTAAATACCTTACCTAGCTATTCCTTAAACTAAAGTATATCTTCTAGCTTTAGTACTACGATTAGAATATTATCTATATAAGTTAGGATTAGAATATTCCTTTCCTAGTAGATAAGAAGGCATAGGTCTACCTTTAATTATATAAACCTAATCTATTTTAACTTTAAGATATAGAGTTTATTCTAGTCTCTTACTACTTACTTTAGTCTATATAAGCTTCTTAGGATTTATAAGACTATATTAGGTAGAATCTTAACTCCTAGTAGTAGAATTATAAAGATTTCTTCTTAGAGTTTACTCTTAGTAAATATATTATTTATATCTACTTAGTAAAGTTCTAGGTCTTTTTTATAAACTATAGCTATAAATACTCTTAGAGTATTATACCTAACTATTAGTATAAAGGTCTTCTAGAAGTTAACTCTAAATTTTTAAGAGAAACTTCTTATAACTAGTCTTACTTTAAACTTTTTAATAGCTCTACTAATTAATCTCTTTATATTAAATACTTATTTAGATATAATAAGGTTTGCTCCTTTTAGAGGAATAACCTCTATCTAGGTATTATTACTTCTTAATATAGTTAGCTCTTTCTAGACTATATCCTTCTATATATATCTCTACTTAGAGTCCTAAATTACCTCTTTATAGGACTTTAGAATAGGTACTTCTTATTTCTATATAGAGACTTAAGAGGTAATTACTATAAATATAGACTCTTAGACCTCTAATAGGGCTTCCTAAATCTACTCTTACTCTTAGCCTTAGACTTAGCTAAGGAATGCCCTATAATAATTAGTACTTAGCTCTTCCCTCTATTTATATTCTCTCTATCTTTTCTAAAGTACTTATCTTATTACTTTACTATAAGATTTAAGCTCTAGGTCTAGTCCTTTATCTAAGATAGATCTCCTTCTCTTTTAGCCGTAGGTCTAGTTCTAGTTTCCCTTCTAGTCTTTATTTCCCCCTAGGTTCTACTTTATAATAATTAGGGAAAGTATAGATATACTATATACGTTACGTAATAGATAAACTAAACTAGCTAGTCTAGTTAAGTTACGTAATAGTCGAACTAAACTAGGTAGTTTAGTTACTATCTACGCTCTATTTCTAATCTTAGTATTCGTATTCCTAGGATTTTTATAAGTAGGTATATAGTAACGTATAGACTACCTTAGACCTCTCGTTTAAAGATAGTACTAATTCTTACTAAGTTATTATATATCGTATACTCTACGTATACGAATACTATACGCTAAGTAATACGATAGTAGCCGATTACTAAGTACTAGTTAGGCCTAAGGCCCCTAACTTCTAGCTTTACTTTGCTCTTATTAATGCGTAAATCCTATACTACTCTAACTAGCTTATAGCTAGCTAGGCGTGCATATCTATATCGCTAAGGCCTAATAGCCCTAGAATTAGGTATATAGTAGTCGTACGTAGCATAATAACGCGTAGTTCTCGTCTCTCGTCTCTAGGTAGCTAGGCTTAGGAATCCTCGTAAGTACTATAGTTTAGATCGATTAACGGCTACGCTCGTAGTTACGTTTCTACGTTTAGCTCGCGAACCCTCGTATTAGCTATATCGTCTCTCGTATTAGCTAGTAGGGCGGGTACGTATAGAACGTATAATAATACTAGAACTATAAATAAGAAACGTAGGGTAGATAATTAATTCCTATAGAGGAGAGCCTAAGCTCGCGCTTTTTATAGGCACCTAAGCTACTAAGGATATGCAGTTTCCGCCTATTATTATAACTACCTCCCTTCTCCTATTAAGCTATCTTAGCTCGATAAGGTAGATATTAGTCTTCTTATATACGTAACGTTCCTATCGCGTTCGCGTATCTCTTATTAGTTAGTAGGCCTTCTATTAAGTTCTATTATACGTTACTATTACGATTCGCGTACGTAATATAAGTAGGTTATTACTATATATTATTATTAATAGTAACGCGCGTTATTATATTTATTATAGTAATAGTATTATAAATTCTTACTCGCGCGCTTCTAAACTTCTTTTATAATACTAATACTTTGTTATTTAGGTTTTTAGTAGACGCGCTTCGTACTCGCCTCTTAATATATATATATACTTCTTATACCCTCTATATACGCTTTACGTACGTAACTTAAGAACTACTATAAGATAGGTTCTAAGAAAACTAAGAAGCTATCTAAGGGCAAAGAGGCTGCCCTAGTATCTCTAATAAGTAGCTCGTAGGCGGGCCTAAAGTATACTAGTAGAAATACTAGTACGCCTAGTAGCCGCGCCCTAAGCCTTACTAGTAGTTAATCCCTCCTTTTACGTTTAAGTAGTATTATACTAGGTAGGGATAGATAGTTAGGTAGTATACGTAACGTAGGCTCGCCCTAGGCAAGTCCTAATACTCTTAGCGGCGGTCTATAGCTTAGCCTATCTTTAGCTTCTAATACTACTAGCCGTTCTAGAGATAATAGCTATAGTAGCGACTATATTAGCTCTAGCCTATTAATAGGTAGAGGCCTAGGTAAGCCTACGCTAGGCGGCTTACTCTTAGCCTAACTTCTAGTTAGGCGCGAGCCGCTTATAAAGCGCCTACGTAGCTTATTCTTAGAGCTAGACTCCTTACTAGACCTTATTACTAATAGACCTATAGGCCTACCTAACTATAGACTAGCTACGAAGCGCTAACGCCTTATAGGCGCCTCTACTATACTACGCGCTAGTACTATAAGTAGCTCGGCTTCTATTATACCTTATATTTATATAGCTAAGACTAAGTACCTTAAGTAGTATAACTATTATATTCGTAATAACTACGATTTAGATATACGTAACCGTAAGTCTCCTTCTACTTACTACCTTATCGTATTCTATACGTATACTAACTATAGTATAGGCTAGGCTACTTACTCTAGTAAGCTACCTAAGGATATTAATACTAAGAAGTATATAAGTTAGATCTATAGTAAGTATACTTATAAGTAGGCCTACCGTAAAGCTATTAAAATAGTAGTATATTATATATATAACGTATACGACGAGCTTACTTATTACTAGGCTACCCTCGGCCGCTATAGAAATAATATAGCCTAAGCTAATAGCTAGTAAGTAGTAGTAGATACCTAGGCCTAGCTAGATACTACTTATACTAGTAAGTTCCCCCTTTAACGTCGCGCGTAGCGTATACGTCGCTTACGTCTCGTATTTACTAACTACGCGTATAGAGACTAAGACGGTTATAAAGCGTCTTTAAACTAATAATAGTAAGCTAGCTAGTAGTAAGCCTACTAAGAAGAAGAGTAGTAGTAAGGCCTTATAGAGGTCTCGCGCGCTTGTTTATAAGGCTATTTAGCTTAATAGTACCCTTCGAGGTATAATAGAGCTACTTACTTAAGTATATCTAGTAGCTTATTACTTCTATATTATATACTAACTATACTCGTAGATTGCTAAATATAGCGGCGTCCTAGTAGAGTAGGACGCTATTAACGCTACTATTAGCCTTTATCTATTCTTAGAGGAGGAGAATAAGGCTAAGAAGGTCTCCTTAAAAGAAGAGGCCTCTAAGAATAAGTTAGCTAAAGACGACGTCTAAGCTACCGCTTTCTACGCTTCTCTATACTTCTATACGTACGCTACTTACGCGCGTCGTATATAATACGCTATAATAAATATTTTAGTTAGCTCTCTACTATTAACGTAAAGCGTATCTATAAAATAAAAAAAAGCTATTTATTCTACCTCTTATACCTATATATTACGTGCGACGCGCTATTATATCGCCTTTAGGCTACGCTTATTTACCTTATACGTCGCCTCGAATCTATTTAGTACCTTATATTCTCTAATATACTCGGCTAGTTCCTATATATTATATTCTTCTAGCTAGCTTATTTCCTTAACTAACTACTAGCGTTTCTTATATCTAACTTACGTATTTAGGATCTCTTTAACTTCCTACTTACTTAAGTTCTTTTCTATAAGCGGTATACCTTCCGTATTTATATTACTTATAGCGCCTTTCTAAGGCTCTAGTAAGAATACGTAGAATTCGTTATAGACGCGATATATACTTAGTAGAGCTAGGTACTACGCCTACTTCCTAATCGCGTTAATTACCTTAAATAGACCTATAAACTTTAGTACTAACTTCTTAGTAGGTACTTTTAAGTAAAGGTTCTTTAAGGATAATAATACTATATTACTAACTTTAAACTCTATTAGTTTATACCTAGTATTAATACGTAAATCCTATACTACTCTAACTAGCTTATAGCTAGCTAGGCGTATATATCTATATCGCTAAGGCCTAATAGCCCTAGAATTAGGTATATAGCAGTCGCACGTAGCGTATAAGAGCGAAGTAAAGCTAGAAGTTAGGGGCCTTAGGCCTTACTAGTGCTTAGCAAGCGGCTGCTGCCGCATTACTTAGCGTATAGTATTCGTATACGCGAAGCATGCGATATATAATAACTCTGCAAGAATTAGCGCTATCTTCGGGCGGAGGTCTAAGGTAGTCTATATATTACTATATACCCTCTTATAGTTCTAATTCTTCTACCCTATACGGGGTAGCGGCCTATAGATACTAATATTAGATAAACGAGAATTGCGAGCGCGTCGTACTAAGAACGTAGGCTCTATACTACGAGCTCTACTAATATAGAAACTAAGCGAAGAGACGCTAAACCTTAAGGAGATAATAGTAGACGATAACGTTAACGCGAAGTATAGGCAACTCGAACGTAAGACGGAGGAGCTTTATAAGCAACTTATAGTATATATACTTTAAGAAGAGCGTAAGCGTCTTAAGCGTAAGCTCGCTACGATACTAGAAGGCAATAACTCTCCTTCTAGCGGATCCGAAGCCTACCGTACGTAAAGTAGCGTAAAAGAGAACGCTAAAGAGGAAGAAGAAGAAGCTAGTAACGCTAGTGCGGCCGATATACGAAGCGTATACGATACGCTATCGGAAAGCTCGTTAGCGAAGGGCGCGAAGATACGTAATCTAAAGCCGTTTAAGGGTAAAAGTAAAGATAAGGCTCGGGAGTTTATCCGCTACCTTAAGATAATCTTTATTAATAATCCGATAATATACTATAGCCCTCGCAAGAAGGCGCTATATACTATTATATAGCTCGTAGGCAAGGCGAAGAATATATAGTATAACTAGTACGACGCTAAAAATCTTCTAGCTAAGTATAGCTAGGAAGACTTCTAGCGGTTTATATATAACGTAGTTAGGAATTAGGCAAACTATACGCTTCTTACTACTATCGAGTATAAGAAGGCCTATTAATATAAAGGGCAGAGCGTACGATAGTTCGTAAATAAGTTAGCCTATTTAGAGGCGTAACTCGGCAACTACCGCGAGCCGTAGCTAGTTCGCTAGCTACTTGCAAAGTTAAGAGCTCCCTTATAGAGGGATATTATTAAGAACTATAATATAACGGGGTTTAAGAAAGCCGACCTCGTAGCGCTTACGATACGTTTAGAATAGGCTAAGAGGGCTATATTCTTACGAAGTAACTATAGAGGTTCGTTAAGTAAAAGCGGGCTAGGTAAGTATATCGGACGCGAGATATAAGCAAACTATAAGCGTAAAGGCAGCAATAATACTATAGCGTAATTTAGAAAAGAAAGATCCCGCCCTAGCGGGTAGCGTTAATCTAAGAGGAATAAAGATAACCCGGACTAGAAACTTAAAGCTAAATGCTATAGGTATAAGGAAAAGGGGCATATCCGGTTAGAATACCCCTAGCTAGACCTATAGAAGCCGCCTACTATACGTAGAGTAGCTATAGGCGGGCTACTAAAAGGTAAGGCATCTAGAAAGACCCGCAAGCTCTAGATACTATAATAAGCGGAATAGATTACCTACCTATATAGAGTAGGCTAGCAATTCCTATCGTAGCTAAGGTTAAGATAGATGCGGGCTATATATAAGCCGAGTACGTACTTAATAGAGGTGCCGATATTAATATAGTCTCTAGATCCTACGCTCTATAGTATAACCTTCTAGTAAGGAAGAATGCTGCTTTGCCGCTAGCTACGTCCTTTACTAGGTAGCTAGGGTACTATTACGGTACGTATTATATACGCCTATAAGCTACCGACTTTAAAGGAGCAACTCGTATATATAAGGGCATCTTTTATATATATAATATACTAACTCCTTACGTCTTACTAGGCCGGCTATAGCGTGCAGCCTATAGAGTAATAGAGGATACTAGTACGGATAAGTAGACCTTTAGGTCCGGAGGCGAGACGTATATAGTATAAGTGCGCAAAGCGTATAAGTTTTATAAGGACCTTTAAAAGGCTCCGCATATCTTTGCTATATTACTCTAGAAGGTAGATGCTAGCTAAGAGCCGCTACCTACGAAGTTCTAGGACTTTATAGACCTCTTTAATTCTATAGAGAAGATAAGGAGCATACTAGTCGAAGGCGCTAAGCATACGATTAACCTACTACCTAGTACTAAGCTGCTATTTAAGCTACTATACTATTAGTTTAGCCGCGAGCTTAGTAAGTTAAGTTGTTACCTCTAAGAAGCGTTAGAGTATAATTAGATTAAGCGGAGCGAAAGCGAGGCGGGTGCGCCTATTCTATTTATTCCGAAGAAGAATAGTACCTTACGGTTATATATAGATTACCGGGAATTAAATAAGATTATAGTAAAGAATTGCTATCCCCTACTACTTATTGCTTAATAGGCTTATAGGAGCTATATAGTTTACGTCGCTAGACCTCGCGGATATATACTATCGCATCTATATAAGGCTAACTAACTGCTAGAAGACTACGTTTCGTATATAGTACGGATACTTTTAGTATAAGGTAATACCTTTTAGGTTAACTAACGTACTAGCTACCTTTTAGAGGTATATTAATAAAGCCCTCTTAGGCCTCGTAGATATATACTATATAGTATACCTAGATAATATCCTTATATATAGCGCCTTATATAAGGCCTACGTACGAGACGTACGTGCTATACTAGAGCGACTCCGGAAGTTCGGATTATATACTTAGTGCGTAAAATGCTACTTCTTTAAGAAGGAGGTTAAGTTCCTTAGATTTATTATACGGCCCGAGAGCGTAACGATAGATCCTTATAGAGTCGACGCAATTGCGGCGTAGCTAACGCCTATAACGCTTACTAAAGTATAGTCGTTCCTTAGGTTCGCTAATTTCTATTAGCAATTTATATATAGGTACTCTAGAATTGTCGCTACTTTAATAGTACTATTAAAAGGGGCTAAAGCAGGTAAGAAGCTAGGGCGTATTAGCTAGGGCGAAAGCGAGGAGCTTACGTTCTATAGGATTAAAGACGTATTCTAAGCTGCTCTACTACTAAGATACTATAACCCTACGGTACGTACGCGAGTCGAAACCGATATGTCGGACTTTATAATTACGGGTATTCTAAGCTAGCTATTCGAGGACGGGAACTAGCATCTAGTTATATTCTTCTTATAGAAGATAATTCTAGTAGAATATAACTACGAGACCTACGATAAAGAGCTTCTAGCTATTATAGAAGCATTTAAGGTATAGCGGCCGTACCTTAAAGGCGCCTCGCATTCGGTTACTATGCTTATCGACTATACTAACCTTAAAGCCTTTATAATAATAAAGTAACTTATAGGCAGATAGGCTCGTTAGGCCGTATTTCTAGCCCTATTCGATTTTGTAATTAAGTATTAACTAAGGAAGACAAACTTAGCCGATGCGCTATTAAGACGTAGCGACTACGTACGCAAATAGGCGTATATATTAAACCTGCTGCTAATACTATAGAAGAAGCTTTAGGTATATAGTATAAGAGCTAAGTGCAGCGATTAAGCGTTCCTCCGGTATATCGCAATTATAATATAAGAGCAACTCGTAAGTATAGCCTTAGGGCAGCCTTTAGAAGAGTACGTATAAGACTACTTCTTAAGTAGTATACGTATCGTATACGTAGCGGTTGCTATAGAAGGACTATACCTAAATATCTTAAACTTAGTTCTTAACTTTACTAAATTGCTAACGCTATAAAAGCCTAATATAAAGAAACTCTTCGAGGAGGCGTAGCGTAGTAGAGGCAAATACGATAGGTATCGTATTAGGGAAGAAGTACTATATTATAGCGATTAGCTATATCTTCCTAAGGACTATATACTACGGACGTAGGTAATTCGCATATACTACGATAATCTACTCGCTAGTTACTTTAGTAAGAACAAAACTACCGAGTTAGTATAGCGGAAGTATTACTAGCTAGGAATATCTACGGATATTAGCTAGTACGTCTAATCCTATTAGGAGTATTAAGTATTAAAGGCGAGACGCTATCGACTATATAGCGAGCTATTAGCATTGCCGTAGCTAGAGCTTCTATAAAAGGAGCTAACTATAGACTTTATTACGGACCTACTACCTAGTAAGCGAGACGCATACGTATATAATATAGTCTTAGTAATTATCGACCGGTACTTAAAGATAAACCTCTTCGTACTAACTACTAAGAAATATATAAGCGTAGACCTCGTATAGATCCTAATTAATAGGGTAATTTGCCGATTTAGAATGCTATATAGAATTATAAGTAATAGAGGCACTATCTTTACTAGTTAGTTCTAGTCGGACTTCTACTTCGAGTTATATATAAACTATAAGCTATTTATAGCCTTCTATCCGTAGACTAACGAATAGACGGAACGTACTAACTAAACGCTAGAATAGTACTTACGTATCTTCTATAATAATAAGTAGGACGACTAGGCGACGTTACTACCTTAGGCGGAATTAGCTTATAATAACGCGGTATATCTAACGTTTAAGATAAGTTCGTTTAAGGTAGTATACGGCTACGACGTAAAGATTGCAACGAGTACGCGAGTTGCTCGGAATAAGCTCTCTAGAAGAGAGGTACTAGCAGCAATCGACGCTACGAAACGACTACGAGAAATATATAAGAACCTTACGAAACGCTAGCAATACGTAGCTAAAGCGTAAGCTAGATACTTTAATACTAGGCATAAGCCGATAGAGTTTAAGGTTAGCAATATAGTATTATTATTCTCGAAGAACCTCCGCTTAAAGGTGCCTATAAAGAAGTTAGTACCGAAGTTTATAGGTCTATTTAAGGTAATTAACGCAATTAGGAAGTAGGCGTACTGCCTAGCCTTACTAAGCGTATAGCGCGTTTATAACGTATTCTACGTATCTTTACTAGAGCCTTAGAAGGGCGCTATAGGCAATACGGATATAGAGGGTATACCGCTTATAGAAGAAGACTTAGGCAAGTAGTAAGTTAAAGAAATCCTAGATACGCGAGTTAGATATAAGAAATATTAGTAGCTAGTTAAGTAGATAGGCTAGCTAAAAGAACATAATATATAGGAACTAGTCGAGTATATTAGAGAATATAAGGCACTAAACAAATTCGAGGTAACGCGTAAGGTAAATAAGCGTAGCCTAAAGGTAACGCAACGGCGCGTCGCACGTAATACGTAGGCATAAAAGGTAGAATAAACAGCTTTTTATTCTATAAATAAGCTTTGCATTATTTATAGGGAGCTAACTAAAACATTTATTATAGCGTATTATACGCGGTACGTATAAGCGGCGTATATACGGAAGTATAGAGGAGCGTAAGGAGCGCTAGCTTAGATATCTTCTATAGCTAGCTTATACTTAGAGGCCCCCTTCTCTAAGGAGGCCTCCTTAGCCTTATCCTTCTCCTCTAAGAATAGATAGAGGCTAATAGTAGCGTTAATAGCGTTCCGCTCTACCGGGACGCCGCTATACTTAGTAATCTATAAGTGCAGTTAGTATATAATATAAAAGCAATAAGCTACTAGATATACCTAGATAAGCAGCTCTATTATACCCCTAAAGGTGCTATTAAGCTAGGTAGCCTTATAGATAAGCGCGCGGAACCTCTACGGGGCGCTACTACTACTCTTTTTCTTAGTAGGCTTACCGCTAGCTAGCTTACTATCGTTAGTTTAGAAGCGCTTTATAACCGTCTTAGTCTCTATACGCGTAGTTAGCAAATATAAGACGCAAGCGACGTATACGCTACGCGTAACGTTAAAAGAAGAACTTACTAGCGTAGGTAGCGTCTAGCTAGGTCTAGGCATCTACTACCGCTTACTAGCTATTAGCTCGTACTATATCGGTCCTATAGCAGCCGAGCTTAGCCTAGCGACGTACTAGCGCGTTATATACGTTATATATACGATGCACTACCGACTTAACGGCTTTGCGATAGGTCTACTTATAGGCATACTTGCTACGCATATAGCGTATATACTTCTTAGTATTAATATCCTTAGGTAGCTTGCTAGAGTACTTAGCCTAGCCTATACTACGGTTAGTATATAAATAGAATATAACGAGATAGCGAGTAGGAAGAAACTTACGGTTACGTCTACCTAGATCGCAGTTATTATAGATATAGCGATTATACTACTTAAGGTACTTAGTCTTAGCTATACTAATATAAGAAGTAGCGGGAGCTAGGCTAAGTATAGCGCTAGTATATAGTATAGTAGCGGCGCCTACGAGGCGTTAGCGCTTCGTAGCTAGCGTGCGATTAGGAGGGCCTATAGGTCTATTAGTAATAAGGTCTAGTAAGAAGCCTAGCTCCGAGAACGGGAAGTAAGCGCGCTTCGTAGGCGTACTGCTACTAAGTAGAAGTTAGGCTAATAGCGACCCGCTTAGCGCGCGCTTACTCCGGCCTCTACTTATTATTAGGCTAGAGCTAATATAGTTGCTATTATAGCTATCTCCTCTAAGACGTCTAGTAGTATTAGAGGCTAGGAATAGGCTTAGCTGCGGGCTACTACCGGGGGTATTAGGGCTCGCCTAAGGCAAGTACGCGCTATATATACTACCTATCTAGTCGCCCTTACCTAGTATAATGCTACTTAGACGTAAAAGGGGGGATTAGCTACTAGCTAAACTTAGGGCGCAGCTACTAGGCGTACTAGTATTTCTACTAGTACGCTCTAGGCCTACCTATAAGCTACTTAATAAGGAGGCTATAGTAGCCTCTTTACCCTTAGGTAGATTCTTATTCTTCTTAGGGCCTATCTTATAGTAGTTCTTAAGTACGTACGTAGAGCGTATATAGAGAGTGCGAGGAGTATATATATATATAGCGAGGCAAGGGCAGAGCGTATCTATAAAAAACTAAAATAACTAAGTATTAGTATTATAGAAGAAGTTTAGAAGCGCGCGAGCAAGAATTTATAATGCTATTACTATAGCAAATATAATAACGCGCGTTGCTATTAATAATAGTATACGGCAACGACTTACTTACGTTACGTACGCAAATTGTAATAGTAACGTACGATAGAACTTAATAGAAGGCCTACGAGTAATAAGAGATACGCGGACGTAATAGAGACGCCGCGCATACGAGAAGACTGCTATCTGCCTATTAAGCTAGAATAGCTCGATAGGGGGAGGGAGGCAGTTATAAGAGCGAAGTAAAGCTAGAAGTTAGGGGCCTTAGGCCTTACTAGTACTTAGCAAGCGGCTGCTGCCGCATTGCTTAGCGTATAGTATTTATATACGCGAAGCATACGATATATAATAACTCTATAAGAATTAGCGCTATCTTCGGGCGGAGGTCTAAGATAGTCTATACGTTGCTATATACCCTCTTATATAGCGTAATAACGCGCAGTTCTCGTCTCTCGTCTCTAGGTAGCTAGGCTTAGGAATCCTCGTAAGCACTATAGTTTAGATTAATTAACGGCTACGCTCGTAGTTACGCTTCTACGTTTAGCTCGCGAACCCTCGTATTAGCTATATCGTCTCTCGTATTAGCTAGTAGGGCGGGTACGTATAGAACGTATAATAATACTAGAACTATAAATAAGAAACATAGGGTAGATAATTAATTCCTATAGAGGAGAGCCTAAGCTCGCGCTTTTTATAGGCACCTAAGCTACTAAGAATATACGGTTTCCGCCTATTAATCCTCCCTTTCTTTATATCCGAATAGATACTCTAATAAACGAGATAACTATTCTAAAAAGATAGTTTAGTAGAACTAACTTCTATAAGACAATAAACTAAGTACTATCTATTCTTTTTAACGTATTAGACGTTTATAACGTTACTATTTTCCTTTGCTAAACTAAACTAGCTAGTTCTATTTACTATATATATATAGCTATACTAACCTTCTTAAACTCGTCTTCCTTATTATCTAGGTAGTTAGCGCTATTAAATAGGAAGTACTTTAACTAGCTCTAAAGGGCCTTCTTAATATATAAGAAAAAACTCTAATTCTTCGCTATAGCCTTTTTAGCCTTAACTAAGCACTCGTATAGCTACGTAAATCTCTTCTTCGCCTACGGAACCTAGACCTATTCGTGCTACTTCTTATAGGTATTACGGTCTATATATAGTAGTATAAGAGCCTCTTAGCTTACTTCTAGTTCTTCCTAGCTACGGCGTTCTATTAACGCGTCCGAAACTAGCCTAACGCTATTAAGCTATTACTCCTAGAGGAGTCTACGCTTCTACGACTTATTAGGGAAATCGGCGCTTATAAACGTCTTAGATATTAGTAGCATCGTAATATTACTAATAAGGACCTCTAGGAAGCCTAGAGTATTCTTTCTAACTAGCTCTTAATTACGGTACTTAATAAGCGTTAGGTAGACTATACGTTACGAGAAGATGCTAGGATTCTCTCTATAGGTAATCGTCTAATATATTAGTACTAAGTCGCTAGGTATAGTCGAGATATTCTATAGGCGTAGGCTAGCGTCCTATAGGCTATCCTTTTCTTTATCTAAAACGTAGACTAGCGTCTACTTAATATCCGAGTCCTTATTCTCGTTCTCGTTATTATTAAGTTTATTAACTATATCGTAGACTAGGCCTAGGTAGCTAGTGCTACTAACGATATTAAACTTAGTATATTCGGCCTCGTCTTCCTTCTTATTATCGAAGTTAACCTACGGCTTACGGTTAGGCACCTATATAACTAGTTTATATCTAGGAAGGGCACTATCGAGAGAAACTATAGTAATTATATAAGCGGTCTCTCGTCTATCTTTCTATACTACTAGAGGGCCTTTAATAAACTTCTCGCTAGTAGCCTAGTTCCCCTTAATAATTAGAATCGTTAGGTCGATCCTACCGGTAGGCTCTCCTTACTAGTACTAAGCTATTATAGGGTACGCGATAAATCTATATATAGCCTTATCGTATAGAGAATCTTATACTAGGACATTAAGTAACTAGATAGTCGGGTCTTATTATATTAGCTACTAGGTAAGGGAGAAGAATATATTTAGTATCTATCTATATATATTACGGCGGCGGTAGAGGTAGTAGTAGTATAGGTCGAATTCTTAATATATCTAAGAAACTATATCCGCGTTCTTTACCTACTAATTAAGAAGGCTACTAAATACGTTAAAGCTATCCTTAAGAAGCTTTCCGTTCTAAGCTTTCTATATATCTCGAATAGTCTTAAATTCTAAGTAAGATAGGCAGGTATTAGTAAAGTCTAGCTTAATTCGTATAGGCCTAAGCTTATTATTATTAGCCTCTAGAATAGGCTCTTAAGTAGCTTCTTCTACGTCGCTATAATTATCGCCGAACTAAACTAGGTAGTTCGCTTCGTTTAAACTCGTACGCTACTTCCCCTTAGCCTTCTTAGACTTCTTTAGGGAGTAAGCTAGAGGTATAGGCGCGGAATCCTCGGCATCTTTAATCTATAGCTATAGGCGAGTCTTTTTCTTAGGGCTACCGTCCTCTTTATTATTAGTATTAGCCTTACGCTTAGCCTTCTCCTAAGCCTTCTTATTAGCTACTACCTTTGCTATAGCCTTCTCTATATTACGTAGCTAGTTCTTGCTAGCCTATTAGTCTATCGCGTCTATTTCCTATATTTATAGGTCTTTCCTTAAGTTATTAGGCACGTCGTTAATCGATCCCTTTGCTAGTAGATATAGTCTATAGGAAATATCCTATAAGTCGTAAAGTCGATTAGACGCCGTTATTATCGATTCTTCTACTAGAAGGCTAACTACCTTAGCTATTTCTACTATATAGGTATAGTAGAAGGGAGGACTAATATCTAGGGATTCGTACTTATAAAGGGGGACTATATCTAGCTTTCTATATATACTATCCTTATAGCGCTCTTCGAGGTAGTTAGCATATAGGATAGTAATATAGACGCGGACTTCCCTAAGATCTAAATAAGGCTTCTCGATCGCCTCGTTAACTAGATCGTCTAATAGGTCCTTATTATAGCTATACGTCTCGTAACGTATTACTTATTCTTTTACCCTACTAGCTAGTTCGCGTAGACGGACTAAAATAATTATTTCTAGCTCTAGAGCTATAGTAACGGATCTAGAATAGGTTACCGTAGCCTTGCTTTTACTAGCCTCTTCTTGCTAGTAGTTTAGTACCTTAAGCTCGCAGTCCTCGTAGTAGAGGTCTCTAATCTTATAGTATAGATACGCAAACGCATTAGGGCATAGTTAGTCTTTATTAGCGAGGTTTATTTTCTTATAGACCTAGCGCTCGGCTACTTCGCGGAAGCTCTTAAACTCGTCGGAAGCTAGATTAAGGTAGCTAAGAAAGTCGTAGCTAGACTCGGAGGGCTTACTAAGTAGCCTACTTATAGCTAAGCCTCCGGCTTTATTATTAGCGTCGGATACTCTAAAGACCTTATTCTTAAGGATAATAAAGTAGGCGTCTATAATAGCGAAGCTATTCTTATTAATAATCTAGAGGTTCTTACGGCTAAATAGGTCTAGCTAGAATATAGCCTCTACGCTCTTAACGAAACTAGCCTTCTAAAATTTACTAGAGATATAGCTAAATATAGAGCGGAATAGATTCTCTTTCTTTCTATTACGGAGAGCCTAGTATAGTATCTATTTAGACTAGGTTAGGCCTAGTAATTAGAGATTCTCGTTAGGGACGTTCTTAAATAGCATAAAGTAGTAGAGATGCTAGCTAGCTTTCTTATAGATCTTAAACGTAGAATTAAGGAAGTTAAAGTAGGGGAACTCTCTGCCCGAACTAAAAGAGTTCTATAATATATCGAGGAGACCCTCCTACTTCTTAGCGAACTACTTACCTCTCTTATAGATGTCTATTACGCCTTTTAGTCCTTTAAGTACTTCTTCTTAAGCGCGAGAGGAGGCATACTAGCTAAGTTCTTAAATAAACTAGAAGATAATAAAAGCACGGCGGTCGTTATCTCCCTAAATAGCGCTATAAATAGAGCGTAGAATAGTCTGCTTCTCTTCTTCTATTCCTACGTTAGTAATAGCTTCTAGTATTTATATACGAGTGCGCTATCTACCTAGCTTAGAAATGTTAAGCGTAAAGTTATAGAAATTAGCTAGCTTAGAGTTAGCGGTATAGGCGAGCGCGTCGGGGTTAGAGTAGCAGACTACCGCCTTAGGCTTAGGAGTAGGCGCCTTAGTAGTCGCGTTAGTTATAGCGGTGTCCTAGTCGGTTATTATGCTAGTAAGGTAGAGGAAGATAAAAACAGACTATATAGAAGGGAGTATACTATATATAAGTAGAGGGAGCTAGTTAGGAGTAGGCGTTCCTATAAGCGAACTTTTAAGCGAGAGCCTAAGAGAGCGTATAAAGCAAAGAACGTACGGGCCTTCTAAATAGATAAGTTTATGCTAGTAGTAGTAAGAATAGTTAGTATATATATAGAAGAGGTTATTATATAGAGTTTCCTTAGTTTGTTTGCTTAGAAACTTTATATAACTATCGTTATCGCTACCGCCTATACTTAGTAGAACTAGAGTAGTTACTATAGCAACCTTTAAGAGTCGTTATACTTAAAGTAAATATTAAGGTTAATAAGACTAAGAAGAGACTAGAAGAGCCGAAAAGGAGAGGAGTTTTATACTTAAACCTAATACCTAGACGTAAGGGTATTCGTAGCTATACGTTAGAGGATCCTTAGCGCTATTCGAAGTAAACTAGCTAGTTCGCTTTATTTTTTACTACTAGAAATAAGGAAGTATATGCGTTTTTGCGATTACTTTTAGGTAGCTATTAGCTAAAATTAAGTAAGAGTCGTCTAATCTTATCCCTCGTTACTCCTAGAAGCCTAGGCTAGTTAGGAACTAGTATTCTCCTAATAGTAGATCCTCCCGTTTATAGTAATAGCTCTTTTATTTAGCTTCCTAAGGTCTATTCTGCTTCTACTACTAATCCTCCCTTTCTTATAGTACTAGCTATATAAGAGTAATAAGTAATACGTTTCTCCCTATTTCTTATACTAATACGGACGTAATAGAAACAATTTTTCGAAATTTAGGAGCCTACTAGGATTCCTCTAGTATTAGAATATCTAGCTAGTAGATATACTCCTCCTGCTCTTCTTAAGTTATTCCTAATAGCTTACTAATCCGGATCTAAGGGTATAGATAGCTACGTAGCCGTAGCTTAGAAGGTAGAGGAACTAGCTATTCCGGATTAAAGTTATCTTCTTAAGGGACTCTAGCCTCTAGACCCCTCTAGTACGGCACTAGCTTTAAGTTAAACCTAGGGAACGTATAGTAAAGGACCTCCCCGCTAAGCTCCTTAATCTTATACGCCTTCCCTTTACGAATAATAGTATATACTAGAAACGGACTACGCTATCGGTACTATAGCTTATTTAAGAAGCTCGTTTTTAGTTTCGATTAGTAAACGACTACTATCTACCTAGGACGAAGCTCCTACTAATTAGCGTTCTTATAGTTATTAAAGTACTTAATATTATGCTTCCTTAGCCGGTTCTATTAGGCACGAGCTTCCTTAAGCGTCGTATATATCTACTCTATAGCTATAGCTCGTATTACTAATAAGGAAGGACGGTTACGAACTATCCCCTACTTAGCTACTTAGTAAGTATAGAATTTAAGCTCTACTAGAAGCATAGCATCCCTGCCTATTATTATCTCTGCTAGAGTTAGCCCTATTATCTCGTTTATAGTAGTACGTTCCGCCTAAAGAACTAAGGGAATATGCTTAGCTATAGCGCTTACTCCTCCGCCTATAAGCTTAGAGAGGGCTACTAGAATTAGATAGTGTCCCGTTTAATAATCCTATTAGCTTATAGATAGTAGGGGGAGATTATAACCTGCTTAATTCCGTAGCTCGTAAGTAGCGCTTCTTAAATATTCTCTCTACCCCTATCTATATAGATCTTAGCTATAGCCCCCTAGTAGCAAATTAAGTCCTCGTAGATAAACTTCGTAACGTGTCTAGCGTTAACCTTATAATTGTCTATTATCCGTATTAACTAGGCCTCTAGCTATCGAGAAATAGCCTCTCTTATAATAATAAGATAGAGCCTAGTACTAATAAATACCGCGTCTAGGTACTATCGCTCCTTAAGATACTATTTCTTAGAAGTATAGAGTAGGCTAGAACGCTAGTAACTGTTTCTAAGTATATATTGCTAGTAACCCTTATAGAAACGAACTACTACGGCATAAACGCCGTCCTACTACTATCGCTTAGTAACTATCTTATATATTCGTTCTAGTCCTAGGTGTCTATAGTAATCGTAATAGGTAGTAATAATCCTATTACGATAGTTATTATCGTCGATAACTCGCTAAGGAATACTACTAATATAATCCTATCTTATAAGCTAACTCTCCTTACTTATATAGAACTTAAGCGTACGTTTTCGTAGAGACCTATATTCTATTAGGGACAGGCCTAGCAGATAACGTAGGTAAGTAAGGAAGAATACGATATTCCTCGAGTCCTAAGAGTAGGTACTATTTAGCATTTCCTTCTCTAATTCTACTCGAGTAGGGAATACTTAGGCGACGAGGTCGTAGGCAGAGTAGGCGAAGAACTAGTTATTAATTATCTTATCGACATCGGCCTTCTATACTAGTTCCTAGGTATCCCTCTCTATTAGAGGCTTACGAGATAATCCGTTAGTAGCCGTATACTTCTTCCTAGGTATATATACTATTAATTTATATTGTCGTAGACGCTTGTAGGTAGATATAACGCGTAGTAGAAGTAGAGGCGATAAGTAGGAACTAACCGAGTTAATTATATTAGTTAGTTATAGGTTATATCTTACTCCTAAGATAGGTATTAGCTAAGTTATATAACCTAGTGTTATATAACCTATATTACCTAATTATAATCCCTAAAGTATCTCTTAGAATGTCTAACTAGGCTATACTTCCTAATACTCCTACTTAGGCTAGATAGTCTTCTGCTTATATTTAAAACTATTTCCTAATTATGCTTAGTTATCTAAGAAACAGGCTAATAGGTGTAGTTAGCAGAATAAGCTAAAACTATCTTAATTCTACTATCTCTAACTAAAAGGCAAAAATGCCTTTTATAAGATTAGACTAAGACCTATATTAGGTAATTATTCCTCCTTTCTAAGATATAAGTTCCCCTTCTCCTTTATTATAGTATATACTAACTTGTCTTTAGCAAACCTAAGTCCTTAGGGCATAGCTTATTCTATTCTAGAATAGGGCTAATATCCCTTATCTATAGTTAAATAATATATGTTTAAATGTAGTTGCTCTCCTCTGTTCTCTAGTAGAGGTAACTAAGTACCTCCTAGCTATAGAGATAGACTATGCTATTAAAGAAGTCTATAATATAATAAAGTTTCTTTAGTAAGGAGGAAACAATAGTATAGTAGTTTAGTAGGTAGATTTAGAGGAAATTAGTAGTATAGAGAGAGCTAAGATTATAGCTCTGCTTAGGGAGTATATTAACTCTTAGTAATATATAATCCTTAATTTAACCTTCTCTTTTTGCTCTTCTTATTCTTCTTTTAGTAGTCTGTTATTAGAATCCTCTTTTAAATAGGATATAGTTCTCTTATCCCTCCCTAAATTTTAATAAGTTATTAGGTGCTATAGTTATATAGTTAGAGCTATATACCTAATCTATCTTAGTTTAACTCCTTAGCTTAGTATTATAGGTAAATAGGCCGATTACTTAGTCTTATTTGCTTATTTTGCTTTGCCTAAAGCTTAGAGTTTAATCTATAGTTAGGGTAGGAATCTTTTGCCTTTCCTTATATAAGTTAGAGTTATCTAATAAACTCCTAAAACTATAGCCTATTCTTTAGTTTAGTTAGGCTATTAGCAACTATCTCTTTTATTAGAATATATTCTACTATAACCTTCCTTTGCTACTAAAGATGTCTAATATAGTTATATATAATATTAATGTGTTTAGATCTCTTATAAGTATATGCATCCTTAATAAGGGTTAAAGCTACTTAATTATCTCCTATAATTTGCACTAGCCTTAACTCTTTTACTATATTAGGATAGGCTTTAATAGTTAGCTAGAATAGGTATTCTCCTACTAACCTTATATAGTCTATCTCTTTTAAGAGTGCTACTAAGAATTAAGACTACTTTGCATATGCATTTATAGCTATATACTTAGCTTCTATTATTAATATTATAATAGACTTTTGCTTTCTGCTTGTCTAGGAAACTAGGGCTTTATAAAGGAAGAAGATGCTTCTAAGAATTAAGACTCTATCTGCCTTGTCTATTATATAGTTAGAGTCTAAATATCTTATTAGCTTCCCCCTACCTCTTCTAAATATTAACCCTAAGTCTTAGGATAATCTTAGGTACCTTGCTAGTTTCTTTAGAGCTTGCAAGTGTCTCCTAGCTAGGTCTAAAACATATAAGCTTAGCCTACTAAGAGAGAAAGCAATGTCTAGTCTTATTATAATTATAGGCTATATCTAGGTACTAGTTTAACTTTAGTACTCTGTCTTATTTCCTCTCTTATTATATAAGCCTATTAGTTTTAGACTATTATAACTATCTATTAGAGAGAGAGTTAGGTTAGCTATCTCCTTAGTTATTCCTAGCTTTATAAGGTTCTCCTAGATAAAGTGTTCCTAATTAAGCTTTAAAGTTCTAGCTTATTTGTCTCTTATTAACCTTATTCTAAGGATCTTCTCTAGTTCTCTAAGATCTTTAATCTTAAACACCTTGCCTAGCTATTCCTTAAACTAAAGCATATCTTCTAGCTTTAGTGCTATAATTAGAATATTATCTATATAGGTTAGGATTAGAATGTTCCTTTCCTAGTAGATAAGAAGGTATAGGTCTACTTCTAATTATATAAACCTAATCTATTTTAACTTTAAGATATAGAGTTTGTTCTAGTCTCTTACTACTTACTTTAGTCTATATAAGCTTCTTAGGATTTATAGGACTATATTAGGTAGAATCTTAACTCCTAGTAGTAGAATTATAAAGATTTCTTCTTAAAGCTTGCTCTTAGTAAATATATTGTTTATATCTACTTAGTAAAGTTCTAGATCCTTCTTATAAACTATAGCTATAAATACCCTTATAGTATTATACCTAACTATTAGTGCAAATGTCTCTTAGAAGTTAATTCTAGACTTCTAAGAGAAACCTCTTATAACTAGTCTTACCTTAAACTTCTTAATAGCTCTACTAATTAATCTCTTTATATTAAATACCTACTTAGATATAATAAGGTTTGCTCCTTTAGGTAGAATAACCTCTATCTAGGTATTGTTGCTTCCTAATATAGTTAGTTGCTTTTAGACTATATCTTCTTATATATGTCTCTATTTAGGATCCTAAATTGCCTCCTTATAGGACTTTAGAATAGGCACCTCTTATCTTAGTATAGAGACTTAAGGAGCAATTGCTATAAATGCAGACTCTTAAACCTTTAATAGGGCTTCCTAAATCTACTCCTATTCTTAGCCTTAGACTTAGCTAAGGAATGCCCTATAATGCTTAGTACTAGGCTCTTCCTCCTATCTATATTCCCTCTATCTCTTCTAAAGCACTTGTCTTATTACTATGCTATAAGCTTTTAGCTCTAGGCCTAGTCCTTTATCTAAGATAGATCTCCTTCTCTTTTAGCTATAGGTCTAATCTTAGTTCCCCTTCTAATCCCTTAACTTAGGTAGTTTAGTAGCTCTACTTTTCTCCTACTAGGGTTATAGTTCCCTAGAGTTTTCTTCTTCTAGATCCCTTATCCTCTAGTACTCCTCCTTATCCTTTAGTAGAGGTAGTAACTATATAAAGAGTATTTAGCTAGGACCTATAGGTTTAGTTGCTATAGCTATAGGTATAGTAGCTATAGAGGGTGCAACTGCTATTAGCTTCTTTAGAGGTCTGCTAACTAGGTTTCTAATAGGTGCATTAGTTGCTTAGTTAAGCTTAGGAACATTTAGCTCTATATCTCCTCCTTTCTTATACTTAAACTAAGTTATAGTACTATAGGCTTTAATAGCCCTTATATTAGGCTCCTAGAAGAGCTATATTTTAGTAGTATTAGGGATATACCTAATAAATATAGTATCTTTGCCTCTATTTATTAGTTTATCTAATCTTATCCTAGCTAGCTAGGACTTAGGATCTATATAGACTACTGCTTTGCAACCCTAAACTCTAAAGTATAATATAGAGGGTTAAATGCCTAAAAAGGCCTCCTTAGGTAATATCTTAAATCTATCGATTTCTAGGCTATTAGAAAGAGAATTCCTAATAATTATATAGGCTGCTAAGGCTTCTAGCTAGAATTTAATAGGTATATAAGCATCTTCTAGTATTGCTCTTATATAATCTTTAGAGGTTTAGATTAACCTCTTAACTACTCTATTCTAAATAGAGTTATATGCTTTAGTTATATAGAAGGAAATTCTATATTCCTTCTCCTACTGCTTTAGCATAGCAAGAAGCTCTCTTGCTCTATTACTCCTTATAATCTAGAGGGGATTTCCTAATTATAGCTTAGCTTTTAACTTCTAGTCTCTAAGGATACTTAGTACATCTTCCCTAGACTTTATTAGGAAAGTCTATTTCTTCCTTAAGAAGTTGTTAATAATCTTAAGCTACTATTTATATCCTAGTCTTAAAATAGGCAAAGGAC
This sequence comes from Cercospora zeae-maydis, assembly GCA_023512815.1. Classification (NCBI taxonomy): domain Eukaryota; kingdom Fungi; phylum Ascomycota; class Dothideomycetes; order Mycosphaerellales; family Mycosphaerellaceae; genus Cercospora; species Cercospora zeae-maydis. The sequence continues at coordinate 3,123,290 of JAKLWY010000001.1, read as the reverse complement.
TATAGATATTAATAGAAATAAGAGATAACTTTTAAGGTTTCCTCTTAGTTTCCTTCCCTCTATACTTTTTTATCTTTGCTAAGGAATATACCCTATAGGGTTAGTGTTCCTTTAGAATAAGAATCTAAGCCTTTAAGTTAGATACTTTATATAAGTTTCTAAGAAGACTCTCTCTAAAATATATAAGTCTCCTATACTAAAGCTCCTACTATTCTTAGGACTTCTCTTAAGCTTTAAAGGCATAAGCTTTATTCCCTTAATCTTAATTAAAACATAATATAGCAAGCTCTTGCAATATATTATTAATCTCTTTAATAAATAGCACTCTTCCTAATAATTTAGTCTAGATAACTAGTTTCCTAGACAATAAGATAAGTATAAATTTTAGTAGTTAAATACTATACTGCTAGCTAAATTAGCTCTAAGAAACAAGATTTACTCCTAAGCTAGGTATAAAGAGAACATTCTTAAGTATAATCTATTTTCCTCTTCTTCTACCTATTACTATATCCCCTATATATATAGCTATTAGATAGCTACCCCTAACCTTAATCTACTTTTTCCTCTAAAGAGGTTTTAGTTCCCTAAAAAGTAATTCTTAGTTAGTTATATATAATAAAGCATAGGAGTTAAGCAGCTATCTTAATAGTATAAACTTGCCTTTTGCTTCTATAGTTAAGTATGCAACCTTATTAATATTATTATCCTCTAATAGGGATTAAGATGCTTTAGATGCTATAGAAGGCTCTATATCCTCTTAGGTAGTATATGCCTTCTTAGAAAATTTCCTTAAGCTTTGTCTCTTCTTAAGGGATTAGACTTTTAGGTTAAGTTTTATTACTATTTTCTTTAGTGCTTCTCTATTAAGTAAAGACCTCCTCCTAAAGGTGCTCTCTCTAGGTAGTAATTTTCTCTTTTCTACTCTAATAGCCTGCCTTAGCTTAATAGATCTCTTAGCTTTATTAAGGTATAGATACTTAGTAATACCTCCGAAATGCTCCTAGTTATATAGGTAACATTTTAGCTTAGTACCTTAGATCCCTCTTCCCTTAGCAAACATTACTATTTCTTAGGACTAGTTTAGTCTAGCCTTATAGGATTCTAGTAGCTATAGTGCACTTTTATATATTATAGACTGCTAGGCAAGGATTATATCCTTTATACTTTAGTATACCTTAGGTAAGCTATTAAGGAGATGCTTAAGTCTCCTCTCTAGCTCCTTATAGTATGCTTCCTAAGGGTCTACCTCTATAATCCTTCTAGCTATGCTAGCTAGCTATACCTATGCTTTTCTAATTATTATGTCTTTAGTTATCTAAAAGTTTATAAACTCCTAGATATATGCTATTATATATATAGTATATACCTTACTATACTTAGCTCTTATCTTCTCTTATATCTCTAAGGCTTATCTCTCCTTAAGGACCTCTTCCTAATTATCTTCTAATAGGTAGATTGTTATCTTATACCTAGTAGTTATATTAGCCTTAACCTATATTAGGTTGTTTTTTAAATGCTTTAGGCTAAGGATAGATAGTAATAACTTAATAGATAAGTTAGGTGTGAATTCTAAGATAATCTAGAATATATTCTTTAATTTAAAGTAGTCCTATAGCAGGCTAAACTATTATCTCTAATTCTCCTTATATAGTACTAGTGCAGCTCTTTTCTTGCTAACTCTACTTGCTAAATCTATTTCTATAAAATTAAATAAACAAATCTAACCCTAGAAAACATACGCTCTTTTAGTCTAATTAGTAGCTTCTAGATTTCTACCTTCCCTAGTTACTAAGACTCTTCTCTCTTAGCTAAGGTGTCTAAGGACTCTTCTCTCTTAGGGGAGTTAGTTAGGTTCTTAGGTAGAGAACCTTTAGAAGATCTACCTTCTTAGAAGGGCACTACTAGCTAGTTCTAAGGTATTAGTAGTACTAAGTGCTTAGGCCTAGTCTTATCCTTTTAGGTACTATAGCCTAAGGCTAACCCTTTCCTCTATATACTCGTCTAATCTTAAGTGTGCCTTTACTAGGCTTTTTTCTATCTTATCTGCCCTTTAGGGACGTCTCGTATATAGCTAGGATTATCTAAAGCTTCTTAGTAGTATAGATAGGATATGCCTCTAGTCTCCCGTATACTTATTTCCTGCTTCTCTACCTAGTTAATACTATAGGTCCTATAAGAGGTAAAACGTATTACTTTAAGGATAAGAAGGCTAACTCTTACTACCTAGGGCCTCTCTGCAAATCCGGGCTTATAACCTATTAATTTATATTATTGCAGACGCTCGTAGGTAGATATAACGCGTAGTAGAAGTAGAGGCGATAAGTAGGAACTAACCGAGTTAATTATGTTAGTTAGTTATAGGTTGCATCTTACTCCTAAGATAGGCATTAGCTAAGTTATATAACGTAGTGTTATATAACCTATATTACCTAATTATAATCCCTAAAGTGTCTCTTAGAATATCTAACTAGGCTATACTTCCTAATATATACTATATTAAAGTCGAATAACCTAATCTAAGCTAGCTATCTTATAATAGCTACGTTTAGTAGATCTATAGTAGCCTTATTAAGTTAATATACTAGCGTATTAGCGTCTACCTCTAGCTAGAAGAAAATACTAAATAACTACGGACGATATTTCTTTAGTGCTTTAAGAACACCGAGACACTCGCGTTTCCTAGCGTCGTAGCGTTGCTTAGAAGTAGAGAATAGTCCTAACTTAAATCGAGAAGGGTATCGAATCCTACTATCCTTCTAGTTATATTAAGATATATAGCATCCCTACGAGTAGAGACTAGAATCTACGCCTACTATAATTAGTCCTCCCTCTAGTTTATAGTCTAGTGCTACTAGTACTAGCGTAGAGATAAGGAGTTCCGTAATCGTATCCTTAGATTACTAGTATTTATCTATCTAAGTAAACTTAACGTCCTTTTTTATAAGAGAGAAGAGTAGTCTTAGTAACTAGGCGAAGTCCTTAAGCTAGATCTTATAGTATACGAATATCCCTATAAGAATATAGACTTCTCTCTAGTCTATAAGAGTCGGCTATTTAATAAGCTTAACTACTCGTTCCGTATCTAGGTGTCTACTATATTTATTAGTAACGTAACCTACTATCTTAATCTATTTATAGCATAACTATAGCTTTTCTCCGTAAACCGTTAGTCCTACTCTTTCTAGGTTAGTAAGTACCTTATCTAAGTTCTTAATATATTCTACTATAAATCGGTAGAGTCTAGGTTTAACCTCCTTATTACTATACTTCGTTTTTAGCCTATAAATAGCTATATCGTCGAGGAAAGGTTTAGTAGCGTAAGGTATTTAAGTAGTAAGGATAAGCATAATAATTTAGACAAATTAAGCGATAGAGTTCGTAGCTCCCTATAGTAGTATCGTCTAGTATAGTAGGCTAAGAGGAGTATCGAAACCTATAAGGTTCTAACTTATTACGTCTAGTAGAATCTAATCGTAGCTAGAGAAGATATTAACTAAGGACGAGATTATATAACTCGTAAAAGCTTTAGAAAAACTATTCGTATTAGGAGGAAGGTTAGTATCGCGAATAGTTATAGTATTAAACTTCTATATAGTATTAATTAGGCGATACTTCTTTAGTTCTCCTAGGTTAGTTTTCTTCTTTACGAGAAAGTACGGATTCTAGTAGGCACTATAGTATAGTTTAAGAGCGCTTGCGTCTATACGCTTATAGAGCATTTTTACGACCTCCTCCTTTATAGAGCTCTATAGTTAGAAAGTAGGATACTACTATAGCTTATATAGAATCGTACGGATAACCTAAGAAGGAGTAATAGTAGGCTTAATATAGCCGAGATACTCGAAATCCTAAGTAAGTATAGCTTTCTAATTATATAGTATTTTAGTTAGAAGATATAGCTCCCGATCTAATAGTAAAATAATAGGCTTAACTTAAGCGAGCCGCTCTAGCGTAAGCCTTAAACCTTTCGGAATACTAGAAAATTTCCTAAGTAAGTATTTCCCGTTAAAGGAGCCCGTTTTAGGTAGTATAGCTTCCTCCGTAGCAAGTGCTTTCTTTCTCTAATATAGATCCCTACTAGGATTTAATCTATCCGTTATAGATACGTCCGCGTTAACGAAACTAACCTTATCTGCTACTCGCTTATATATTATAAACGCCCTAATTTCTAGAGAGAATTTAGCTTATATATCTAGGTCTAGGAGTAAGTTTAGTAGTAGCTTACTATAGCGAACCCTATAATTCTAGTAGATTTCCTCGTAGATAACATTAGTAACCGTAGCTCGTTCGTAGTCGCCCTTAGATTCGGATTTATCTTTAGAGTCGTAAGAATACTTATCTAGGAGGAGAACCTTAAATTCTAAGTTCTATAAGGAAAAGAGGTTCCTAAAGTAGTTAGAAAAGAGTAGGTTACTAAGAGGATCCTCCTAGGAATAGAGCTTTATACTTCCTAAACGCTACTTAACTAGTTTTAGGAAGAGTAAGAATAGAAGATTATTATATGCGTTACGTAATAATCGAACTAAACTAGCTAGTTTACTTAGTACGTTCTACTAGTCCGTACGTAGATTAGTTAAGACTTTACTTAGCGCCCTTCCTATAATATTAGTATCCCTAATCGTTCCTAACTAGTTCCTTCTTAGTACCTAAAGCTACCTACTTAGCTCCCTACTAATAGGCGGAAACCGCATATCCTTAGTAGCTCGGGTGCCTACTTAAGCACGAGCTTAGGCTCTTCTCTATAGTAATTAATTAATTAATTAATTAATTAATTAATTAATTATCTACCCGACGTTTCTTATTTATAGTTCTAGTATTGTTATACGTTCTATGCGTACCCGCCCTACTAGCTATTACGAGAGACGATATAGCTAATACGAGGGTTCGTAAGCTAAACGTAGAAGCGTAACTGCAAGCGTAGCTATTACTCGATCTAAACTGCAGTACTTACGAGGATTCCTAAGCCTAGCTACCTAGAGACGAGAGACGAGAACTGCGCGTTATTACGCTGCGTACGACTGCTATATATCTAATTCTAGGGCTATTAGGCCTTAGCGATATAGATATACACGCCTAGTTAGCTATAAGCTAGTTAAAGTAGTATAGGATTTACGTATTAAAATAGAGCTAAAGGTAGGGCTATATAATATCTTCTACGGATAAGAACTACCGAAAATACGAAAAGAAAGAAGAAGTTACCTATAGTCTAATAGTATAAACTACGATACGAGAAGTAAGCGATTAATTACGATAAGCCGCTAGAACGCACTTTATTATATATAAGCCTAGGCGGAACTAGATAACTTAGAAGGACTTAAGAGCATTAAGGCTACCTTCTATATAGGGACAGTCTTTAACCCTAAGAAAGTTATAAACCCTTAGTCCTATTACGACTTAGAATCGACGGTGTTTTAAGACGCCGACGATTAGTTATAGAAGGCTAATAGTATAGCTTATCTATAGCTTTCCGAGAATTCGCTTAGAGTTACTATACCTATATAGAGGGGTCGTTATAGCTAGGATAGCCGAGAAATACGATATTACGAGCTGCACGGAGTTTAGCGAGCTAGAGAAAGGATATAGAATCGTATTACTACTCGCACTTCCTAGTTTTACTACAAGGCTATATTTTGTAACTTCGGTTGCCCTATTTTCGGAAGGGTTTAATAACTCTTCCTATATTTAGTATAGGCTTAGAACGGCCCCTATACTTCCCTATCGAAGGTTTCCGAAAGGCTCTAGGAATATATAGTACTAAGGAATTAACGATAGGCCGGACGTTTATAATAATATAGGTTAGGAGTATTACGAGCTAAATAGACTAAGAAACTAACCTCTAGGAAAGTATTATAGGTAACTACTAGGTATTACTAGCTACCCCTAGTTTCGGGAGAGTTTAATTAGCTCTTCCTATATTTAGTATAGGCTTAGAACGGCCCCTATACTTCCCTATCGGAGATTGCCCGAAGGCTTTAGGAAAATATAGTATAGAGGGATTACCGATAGGCCGGACGTTTAAAATAATATAGGTTAGGAGTATTACGAGCTAGATAGACTAAGAAACCGACCCCTAAGAAAGTTTATAGGTAACTACTAGGTATTACTAGCTACCCTTACTCGCAATTTATAAAGCTACGAATTTCCTTTTACTATATCTAGATCTAGAGTTTCTATTTCTTATTTTATTTTTAATTTAGCGAGAACATTTCTTTCGTTATGCAATAAACTAGTACTACTATTACTATTAACTTTACCTAATACTAACTAAACTAGCTAGTTTAGTTCGTTATTACCGACCTTTAGCCGAAAATATACTAAACGATCCGACTAACGATTCCTCTACCGGCACTAATAACCCGGATACTACTATTAACTCTAGTAGTATCTCGGATAATATTAGTGCAGAGAATCGCAATTAAGAGTTCCGTTACTAACCTGCCTAGTTTGTCGGACCTAATAGAGAAGTTAAACGACTAGTTAGGAGCTCTCTAGGCTCTACTAACCTTTTAGCTTATTCTAACGGAACAATAGAAATAGATAATACTTATTCTCGTCGACGAGGAGCTATAGGACTACAACTCCCTATTAATACTACTATTAGCTTAAGCGTCGAGCAGTTTTAAGCATTAATTTCTATAAGCCGACCTCCTATGCCTTTGCCTAGTTCTAAGGAGATAGGATACTTTAAAGAGTTAGATATTACTAAGTTCGTCGAGTGTTTTAAAGACCTATACCGATCTTATAGAGGCGACTAGGACGATAAATCTACTAAAGTCGAGAAGCTAGTTAGCTACGTTTATCGATATTAGCGTTCTATAGTTAAGAAGCTTAAAGGGTACGAAAGCCGTAACTATAGACTATTTAAAAGCAACCTTCTTAAAGAGTATCGCAAGTTTAATAGTTAGCATATACTCGGAGATTAGTCGTACCTTTCCTAGCTATCCCTATAGAAGCTAAATAAGCTAGAGGAGATTTCCGAGTATATTTAGAATTTCGAGATCTCTTCTACTATAATTCCTCTAAAAGATCTAGATAACTTTAGCCGTACCTAGATATTTTTAAAGCCTCTATCTAAGCCTATATAGAAGAATATTTAGAATAAAGCGAACCTAGATATAGATTGCCCCTATATATTTCGTAACTTTATAAGAGTAATTTTAGCTATAAAAGCTAAGTTACGAAAGGATAAAACCGATAAAGCCTTATATAAGGATAATCGTTCTATTCTAGCAGAAAAGCTAGTTAAAGCGATAAGGAATACTACCCCTTGCCTAAATCTAGTCTCCGTAGCAATAAGCGCTATATCTAGAGTAAGCCCTAACGTTAAGAAGCTAACTAAATAGTTAGCTGCCCTTGCCCTTACTCTTTTAAAGAATTAGGAACCTGCGTATAAACCCCTACGTAGCAGCTAAAAGGATAAGGAAGTACTAGAGATCTAAGCTATAGTTATAGCCTATACTGCCTTAGAAATTAAGATAGGTACCGCTTGCTAGAAGTATAGTTTAGAGGGACACCGTAGTAGAGACTATCCCTACTTTAATTAGCTCCTAGATTAAGACTTTCTCTATAAGGATAAGACTCGCCGAATATATCCTAGCCGAGCTAGTAAAGAGATAAGACCTCTTAGGTATAGCTAGGATAAGAAGTCTCCTTAATTAAAGGTTATTCTTCTAGTTCTTAAATAAGCTATCGGTCCGATTAACGTTAGCAAATATATTAGCTTTAATACTCTACGAGCCTTATAGGAATCTAACCGGCGTAAACGCCCTATCTCGATTAACGCTAGTATAGCTAGGTTTAGGACTATAGAGTATATAGAGGAATGCGAGCCTATAGAATCTCTCTTTATTCTAGGAGAAGAAGAGGATAAAGAGGATTATAACGCTACCTATACGGCTATATAGTCCTCTTAGAAAACTATCTAGAATTCCTCTCGCCTAACTACGTCTCTAATAAAAGCTATAAAGGCGAATATAGAGAAGTAGAAGCAAGCTACTAAAACGGGAACGAGCAACTCTTATAGAGAGTAGGTACTACTAGAGATAATAGAATATTATCGTAAGGGGGAACTAAGCTTATTTTAAGGGGCGGCTTCGTCTTAGATATAGAGAAGATCCTAGACTCTAGCAGTTTCGAATTCCTAGGATACGGAGATATAGAATACCTAATTCGGTCCTATAGTCCCTTCTAGAGGCAAAGTAAAAGAAGCGTAAAGAGCTAAGCTAAAAACGTAGAGATTAGATAACCTACTTAAGAAGGCTATTCCTATAGACGAATAGGAAGCGTTCTAGTCTAATAGGCTTCTTAGAGCACCTCTAGTTATAGAGCTCGGAGAATTATAGCTATTCGGGTAGCAAGCTCTTAGTTAGTTCCTATATAGAAGGAAACCTGCAGATCTATTCTATAACGCTATACTCGAGCGCTATTATACGTTAAAACGGAGGCTAGACGGCATAGCTACCTCCGCAGTTAACTTCGCTTAGATCTATAATAGGATATAGAAGTATAATTCCGCTAGCTATTCCGACGAAGATAGCGAAGTATCTAGAAAGGAGAAGAGCGAGGATAATAATAAGGGCAACGTAGGCCTTTATTAGTATAAAGAGCTAGAGATTAATGCTTTCCTAATAGATTCTTTCGACTCTTTTAAGTAGCCTAAGAAAGAGTAGGTATCCTTAGTTAATAACTAGAAGGGGCTAAGTAATAATAAAGTCTAGTTCGATGCGAAGGAGTAGAATAATACTAAAATATAGCCCTTATCTATTTCTCTTAATTAGAAGAAAGCGGACGAGGAGGTCGTTTATTAAGATATACTAGGGATTACTATTATAATAGCGGTAGATCTCTCGGTTCGGCTAGTCTCTAGTATAGAGGCGTTGCCGTATATTTCTACTTCTAAGCTATATACGGACCCGGATAGTATCCTCCTAGACTTCTATAAGAACTACCTACTTATTCTAAGCATCTATATCTATGCAACTCTCGGAGAGGCTCGATAAGTATACGATATCCTAATTAATAAGGGAGCGGAGAGTATAATTATAAGTTACGAGAGGGCTTAGAGCTTAAGGCTTTCTATTTTAACTAATATTATAGCTACTATATATAGTATCTCCGGTAAGGTTACCTTTATTAGAATATATCGTAACGTCCGCGTAGAGGTATACGAAGTTATCGTCTTTATAACTTTCTTTATTACTAGCGATCTTAAGAAGCTAACTCTTCTAGAAAGGCCGTAGGTCCGAAGAACTCGCCTTTCCTTTAGAAACTATAATAATAGCTTCTAGAAAGGTACGATTGCTAACGACTATAGAAACCTAGTTTATTTTACTAGGATAGTAGGTAATAACGGGTATAGAACGGTTAACGATATTCTTTATAGATCGGGAAAAGATTAGGTACTAAGGTCCGCTTTAGTCCGATCTTAAGCATAGATATAGATAGGGCTAAAGCGCGCTAAACCGAGCTAAAGAGTATCCTTAAGAGAATAGCTAAACTAGTACCTAGAGTAAATATAGCGCTAGACTATAGGATACTTAAGAAACTAGCGGGAAAGCTTACTAAAGAGGAGGAGAACTAGTTTAATAAGCCTATCTACGAGCATCCTTATAGCAAAACTATCTTCTTTAAGAATAAAGGCGAGTATAACTACCTTAGCTACTAGTACCGTTCCTACTTTAGAGATCCTAAATTTAAAGAACTAGTCTTTAACTATATAGCCTAGTATAAGTTCCTTATAGAGTTATATACGGATCCCGAAGGCTTAGGGGCTTATAACGAGATAAGAGAACTTATTAGGAAATAAGTTCGGAACGTCCCTTCGTTATCCCTACTAATTCGTCCTAGCTAGAAGTCCGATAATACTCTCTACTAGGGCCTTTAGTATAAGTTTACGCAGAACCCGGACCGCTAGGAAAGGCTTTTATCTACTATACTATATAAATTAGTATACTCTAAGGCTAAAGACTGCTCTTATAGTATAGGGTTCTCTTATAATAAAGCTCCTATAAAGCGTTAAAGCGAATAGAAGCGGAATAAGCTTAGGAAGCGCCTTATAGAGCTAAGAGAGTATCTATTTAGATAGCTAGATCTTGCTAGTAGGAGCCCTAGGCTACTTCTAGGAGCCTTTAGAGCTAGTTCTAGGACTGCTAGGATAGCTTCGAGCGCTAGTAGGGGTAGTCTTAGAAGCTTCGGGGCACTTATAAATACTAGTAGAGGGAGCTTTAGGGCAGCTATAGGACGGAGTAGGGAGCTAAGTAGGCAGGTTTAGGCGGTAACGGAGAGCTAGCTAGAAACAATTAGGGATGCTAATATTATAGAAAGGGCGCTAAGTAAAGTCTTAACTAATCTACGTATAGACTAGCGGGTCTTACTAAGTAAACTAGCTAGTTTAGTTTAATTATTATATAACGCCTAGCGGAACTTACTAAGTAAACTAGCTAGTTTAGTTCGATTATTACGTAACGTATATAATAATCTTATATTCTTACTCTTCTCGGAGATAGTCGGGCATCGTTTAGGAAGCCTAGAGCTCTATTCCTAGGAGGATCCTTCTAGTAACCTACTCTTTTCTAACTACTTTAGGAACCTCTTTTCCCTATAGAACTTAGAACTTAAGGTTCTCCTTCTAGATAAGTATTCTTACGACTTTAAAGATAGATACGAATCTAAGGGCAACTACGAACGAGCTATAGTTACTAACGTTATTTATAAGGAAATCTACTAGAATTATAGGGTTCGCCGTAGTAAACTACTACTAAACTTACTCCTAGACCTAGATACGTAAGCTAAATTCTCTCTAGAAGTTAGGGCGTTTACGATATATAAGCGTATTACCGATAAGGTTAGATCCGTTAACGCGGACGTATCTATAATAGATAAATCGAATCCTAGTAGAGATCTATATTAGAGAAAGAAAGCACTTGCTACGGAGGAGGCTATACTACCCGAAAGAGGCCTCTTTAACGGGAAATACTTAATTAAGAAGTTTTCTAATATCCTAAAAGGTTTAAGGCTTACGCTAGAACGGCTCGCTTAAATTAAGCCTACTATTTCGCTATTAGATCGGGAGCTATACCTTCTAACTAAGATGCTATATAATTAGGAAGCTGCACTTGCTTAGGATTTTAAGCATCTCGGCTATATTAAGCCTAGTATTACTCCTTCTTAGGTTATTTATATAATCCTATATAAGCTATAGTAGTATTCTAATTTCTAACTTTAGAGCTCTCTTAAGAGGGAAGTCGTAAAAATGCTCCGTAAGCGTATAGATATAGGCGCTCTTAAACTATACTATAGTGCCTATTAGAATCCGTACTTCCTCGTAAAGAAGAAGACTAACCTAGAAGAGCTAAAGAAGTATCGCCTAATTAATGCTATATAGAAGTTTAATACTATAACTATTTGCAATGCTAACCTTCCTTCTAATACGGATAGTTTTTCTAAAGCTTTTATAGGTTATATAATCTCGTTCTTAGTTAATATCTTCTCTAGCTACGATTAGATTCTACTAGACGTAAGAAGTCGGGACCTTATAGGTTTCGATACTCCTCTTAGCCTACTACGCTAGACGATACTACTATAGAGAGCTACGAACTCTATTACTTAATTTATCTAAATTATTATGCTCGTCCTTGCTACTTAAATACCTTACGCTACTAAACCTTTCCTTAACGATATAGCTATTTACGGACTAAAAACGAAGTATAGTAATAAGGAGGTTAAACCTAGACTCCGCTAATTTATAGTAGAATATATTAAGAACTTAGACGAGGTGCTTGCTAACCTTAAGAGGGCAGGACTAACGGTTTATAGAGAAAAGCTATAGTTATACTATAAGCAGATTAAGATAGTAGGTTACGTTACGGATAAATATAGCAGACACCTAGATATAGAACAAGTAGCTAAGCTCGTTAAATAGCTAACTCCTATAGACTAGAGAGAAGTCTATATTCTTATAGAAATATTCGTATACTATAAGATCTAGTTTAAGGACTTTGCCTAGTTATTAAGGCTACTCTTCTCTCTCCTAAAGAAGGACGTTAAGTTCGTATAGATAAAAGAATACTAGCAATCTAAGGATGCGATTACGGAACTCCTTATCTCTACGCTAGTGCTAGTAGCACTAGACTATAAACTAGAGGGAGGACTAATTATAGTAGGCGTTAATTCTAGTCTTTACTTATAGGGATACTATATATCTTAATATAACCGGAAAGATAGCTAGATCCGATACCCTTCTCGATTTAAGTTAGGATTATTCTCCGCTTCTAAGCAACGCTACGACGCTAGGAAGCGTAAGTGTCTCGGTATTCTTAAAGCACTAAAGAAGTATCGTCCGTAGTTGTTTAGTATCTTCTTCTAGCTAGAGGTAGACGCTAACACGCTAGTTTATTAACTTAATAAGGCCGCTACGGACCTCTCGAACGCAGCTATTATAAGATAGCTAGCGTAGATTAGGCTATTTAACTTTAATATAGTATATATACCTAGGAAGAAGTATACGGCTGCTAATAGATTATCTTGCAAGCCTCTAATAGAGCAGGACACCTAAGAGCTAGTAGAGGAAGGCGATATCGATAAGATAATCGATAACTAGTTTTTCGCCTACTTCGCCTACGACCTCGTTACCTAAGTATTCTCTACTCGAGTAGAATTAGAGGAGGAAGTACTAAACGGTACCTACTCTTAGGACTCGAGAAATATCGTATTCTTTTTTACTTACTTACGTTATCTACTAAGCCTATTCCTAATAGAATATAGGTCTCTACGAAAACGTATACTTAAGTTCTATATAAGTAAGGAGGGTTAGCTTATAAGATAGGATCGTGTCGGTAGTATCCCTTAGAGAGTTATCGACGGTAATAACTATTACGAAAGGATTATTACTACCTGCTACGACTACTATAGATACCTAGGCCCGGAACGGACGTATAAGACAATTACTAAATAATAGTAGTAGGATAGTATATATACTATAGTAGTTTGTTTCTATAAGAGTTGCTAGTAATATACGCTTAGGAACGGTTACTAGCGTTCTAGCCTACTCTACGCTTCCGAGAAATAGTATCTTAGAGAGTAATAGTATTTAGACGCAGTATTTATTAGTACCGGACTTTACCTTATTATTACGAGAGAGGCTATTTCTCGATAGCTAGAGGCCCGATTAATACGGATAACGGACAATCGTAAGGTTAACGCTAGACACGTTACGAAGTTTATCTACGAGAACTTAATTTGCCGCTAGGGGGCTATAGCTAAGATCTATATAGACGGGAGCGGAGAGAACGTTTAAGAAGCGCTACTTACGAGCTATAGGATTAAGTAGGTTACGATCTCCCCCTACTATCTATAGGCTAATAGGATCGTTAAACGGGGCTACCGTCTAATTCTAGCGGCTCTCTCTAAGCTTATAGGCAAAGAAGTAAGCGCTATAGCTAAGTATATTCCCTCGGTCCTTTAGGCGGAACGTACTACTATAAACTAGATAATCGGGCTAACTCTAGCGGAGATAATAATAGGTAGGGATACTATACTACTAGTAGAGCTTAAATTCCGTACTTACCGAGTAGCTAAGTAGGAGATAGTCCGTAACTATCCTTTCTTATTAGCGATGCGAGCTATAGCTATAGAACGGATATATACGACGCTTAAGGAAGCTCGTACTCGATAGAACTAGCTAAGAAAGCATAATATTAAGTATTTTAATAACTATAAGAACGCTAATTAGTAGGAGCTTCGTCCTAGATAGATAGTAGTTATTTACCGATTAGAACTAAAAACGAGCTTCTCGAATAAGCTATAGTACCGATAGCGCGGTCCGTCTCTTATATATACTATTATTCGTAACGGGAAGGTATATAAGATTAAGGAGCTTAGCGGGGAGGTTCTTTACTATACGTTCCCTAGGTTTAACCTAAAGCTAGTACTATACTAGAGAGATCCGGAAGCTATAGTTCCTTAGGAGGATAACTTTAATCCGAGATAGCTAGGTCCTCTATCTCCTAAGCTATAGCCGCGTAGCTACCTATACTCTTAGATCTAGATTAGTAAGCTATTAGGAATAACTTAAGAAGAGAGGGAGGAGTATATCCGCTAGCTAGACATTCTAATATTAGAGGAATCCTAGTAGGCCCCTAAATTTCTTTTAAAAAATTGCTTCTATTACGTCCGAATCGGTATAAGAAATAAGGAGAAATGTATTACTTATTACTCTCCTATAGCTAGTGCTATAAGAAAGGGAGAATTAGTAGCGGAAGCAGAATAGACCTTAGGAAGCTAGATAAAGGACTATTACTATAAATAAGAAGATCTATTATTAGAAGAATACTAGTTCCTAACTAGCCTAGGCTCCTAGAAGTAACGAGGGATAAGATTAGGCAACTCTTACTTAATTTTAGCTAATAGCTGCCTAAAAGTAATTGCGAAAACGCATATGCTTCCTTATTTCTAGTAGTAAAAATAAAGCGAACTAGCTAGTTTACTTCGAATAACGCTAAGGATCCTCTAACGTATAGCTACGAATACCCTTACGTCTAGGTAGTAGGTTTAAGTATAAAACTCCTCTCCTTTTCGGCTCTTCTAGTCTCTTCTTAGTCTTATTAACCTTAATATTTACCTTAAGCATAACGACTCTTAAAGGTTGCTATAGTAACTACTCTAGTTCCGCTAAGTATAGGCGGTAGCGGTAACGATAGTTATATAAAGTTTTTAAGTAAACAAACCGCAAAAACTCTATATAATAATAACTTCTCCTATACGCGTACTAACTATTCTTACCGCTACTAGCATAAACTTACCTATTTAATAAGACTTACGTATTTTCTGCTTTACGCGCTCTCGAAAACTTGCTTACGGAAACGCCTACCTCTAACTAGCTCTCTCTACTTATATATAGCATACTCCCTTCTATATAGTTTATTTTTCTCTCCCTCTACCTTACTAGTATAATAGCCGACTAAGATATCGCTATAACTAATGCAACTGCTAAAGCGCCTACCTCTAAGCCTAAGGCGGTAGTTCGCTATTCTAACTCCGACTCGCTCGCCTATGCCGCTAACTCTAAGCTAGCTAATTTCCGTAACTTTACGCTTAATATCTCTAAGCTAGGCAGGCAGCGCACTTATATATAGATACTAGAAGCTATTACTAACGCAGGAATAGAAGAAGAGAAGTAGGCTATTCTACGCTCCGTTTATAGCGCTATTTAGAGAGATAACGACCGCCGCGCTTTTATTATCTTCTAGTTTATTTAAGAACTTAGCTAGCGTACCTCCTCTTATACTTAAGAAGGAGCATTAGAAGGACTAAAAAGAGTAATAGATATTTATAAGAGAGGCAAGTAGTTTACTAAAAAGCGCGAAGGCCTCCTTAATATACTATAGAACTCGTTTAGCTCGGGTAGGGAGTTCCTCTATTTTAACTTCCTTAACTCTATCTTTAAGATCTATAAGAAGGCTAGCTAGTACCTCCGCCGCTTTATACTATTTAAGAACGTCCCTGCCGAGAATCTCCGACTATTAGGCCTAACCTAGTCTAAATAGATACTATACTAGGCTCTCCGCAATAGAAAGAAGGATAATCTATTCCGGCCTATATCTAGCTATATCTCTAGCAAGTTTTAGAAGGCTAGCTTCGTTAAGAGCATAGAGGCTATATTCTAGTTAGATCTATTTAGTCGTAAGAACCTCTAGATTATTTATAAGAACGGCTTCGCTATTATAGACGCCTACTTTATTATCCCTAAGAATAAGCTCTCTAGAGTATCCGACGCTAATAATAAAGCTAGAGGCTCGGCCGCAAGTAGGCTACTTAGTAAGCTGTCCGAATCTAGCTACGACTTCCTTAGCTACCTTAATCTAGCCTCTAATAAGTTTAAGAGCTTCCGCGAAGTAGCTAAGTAATAGGTCCGTAAGAAGATAAACCTCGCTAATAAAGACTAACTACGCCCTAATACGTTCGCGCATCTATACTATAAGATTAGAGACCTCTACTACGAGAACCGCGAGCTTAAAGTGCTAAGCTGCTAGTAAGAGAAAGCCGGCTAGGGCTAGGCCGTAGTAACCTGCTCTCGATCTATAGCCCTAGAACTAGAAATAGTTGTTTCGGTTCGCCTACGCGAACTAGCTAGTAGGGTAAAAGAATAAGTAATACGTTGCGAGACGTATAGCTATAATAAGGACCTATTAGATAATCTAGTTAATAAGGCAATTAAGAAGCCTTATTTAAATCTCGGGGAAGTTTATATTCGCATTACTATTCTATACGCTAACTATCTCGAAAAGCGCTATAAGGATAGTATATATAGAAAGCTAGATATAATCCCCCTTAATAAGTACGAGTTCCTAGATATTAGCCCTCTCTTCTACTATACCTATATAGTAGAAATAGCTAAGGTAGTTAGCCTTCTAGTAGAAGAATCGATAATAACGGCGTCTAATCGCCTCTATAACTCGTAGGATCTCTTCTATAGACTATACCTACTAGCGAAGGGATCGATTAATAACGTGCCTAATAACTTAAGAAAAGACCTATAGATATAGGAGATAGACGCGATAGACTAATAGGCTAGCAAGAGCTAGCTACGTAATATAGAGAAGGCTATAGCAAAGTTAGCAGCTAATAAGAAGGCCTAGGAGAAGGCTAAGCGTAAAGCTAATACTAATAATAAAGAAGACGGCAGCCCTAAGAAGAAGACTCGCCTATAGCTAGAGATCGAAGATACCGAGAGTTCCGCGTCTGCACCTCTAGCTTATACTCTAAAGAAGTCTAAGAATAGTAAGAAGTCTAAGAAGGCTAAGAGAAAGCAACGTGCAAGCTTAAATAAAGCGAACTAGCTAGTTTAGTTCGATAACGATTATAGCAACGTAGAAGCTACTTAAGAGCCTACTCTAGAGTCTAACGATAATAAGCTTAGGCCTATACGAATTAAGCTAGACTTTACTAATACCCGCCTATCTTACTTAGAATTCGAGACTATTCGAGATATATAGAAGGCTTATAACGGAAAACTCCTTAAAGATAGCTTTAACGTATTTAGCAGCCTTCTTAATTAGTAGGCAAAGGACCCGGATATAGTTTCTTAGATATACTAAGAATTCGACCTATACTATTACTACCTCCGCCGCCGCCGCAATATATATAAATAGATGCTAAATATATTCTTCTCTCTTACCTAGTAGCTAATGCAATAAGACCCGACTATCTAGCTACTTAATATGCTAGCTTAAGATTCTCTACGCGATAAGGCTATATATAGATTTATCGCGTACCCGATAATAGCGTAGTACTAGTAAAAAGAGCCTACCGGCCGAATCGACCTAACGATCCTAATTATTAAGGGGAACTAGGCTACCGGCGAGAAGTTTATTAAAGGCTCCCTAGCAGCATAGAAAGATAGACGAGAAACCGCCTATACGATTACTATAGTTTCTCTCGATAGTACCTACTCTAGCCGTAGACTAGTTATATAGGTACCTAACTATAAGCCGCAAGTTAAAGTTAACGATAAGGAAGAAGACGAGGCTAAATACGCTAAGTTTAATATCGTTAGTAGCACCGGCTACCTAGGTTTAATCTACGATATAGTTAATAAGCTTAATAATAACGAGAACGAGGATAAAGACTCGGACATTAAGCAGACGCTAGTCTACGTCTCGGACTAAGGAAAGAATAGCCTATAGGACGCTAGCCTACGCCTATAAAACGTCTCGACTATACCTAGCGACTTAGTGCTAATATATTAGACAATTACTTATAGAGAGAACCCTAGCGTTACCTCGCGACATATAGTCTACCTAACGCTTATTAAGTACCGTAATTAAGAGCTAGTTAGAAAGAATACCCTAAGCTTCCTAAAGGTCCTTATTAGTAATATTACGATACTACTAATATCTAAGATATTTATAGGCGCTAATTTCCCTAATAAGCCGTAGAAGCGTAGACTTTCCTAGAAGTAATAGCTTAATAGCCTTAGGCTAGTTTTAGACGCGTTACTAGGACGCCGTAGCTAGGAAGAACTAAAGGTAAGCTAAGAGGCTCTTATACTTCTATATATAGACCGGGCTACCTACGAAAAGTAGTATAAATAAGTCTAGGTTCCGTAGGTAAAGAAGAGATTCGCGCAGCTATATAAGTGCTTAGTTAAGGCTAAAAAGGCTATAGCGAAAAAGTAGAGCTTCTTTCTATATATTAAGAAGGCCCTTAAGAGCTAGTTAAAGTACTTCCCGTTTAAAAGCGCTAACTACCTAGACGACGAGGAAGACGAGTTTAAGAAGATTAGCATAGCTATATATGCATAGTAAACTAAACTAGCTAGTTCGGTTCGGTAAAGGGAAATAGTAACGTTATAAACGTCTAATACGTTAAAAAGAATAAATAGTACTTAGTTTGTTATTATTTTATAGAAGCTAGTTCTGCTAAACTATCTTTTTAGAATAAAAATGTTATTTATTAGAGTGTCTATTCGGATATAAAGAAAGGGAGGATTAATAGGCGGAAACCGCATATTCTTATTAGCTCGGGTGCCTATAAAAGCGCGAGCTTAGGCTCTCCTCTATAGAAATTAATTATCTACCCTACGTTTCTTATTTATAGTTCTAGTATTATTATACGTTCTATGCGTACCCGCCCTACTAGCTATTACGAGAGACGATATAGCTAACTCGAGGGTTCGCGAGCTAAACGTAGAGCGTAACTGCGAGCGTAGCCGTTACTCGATCTAAACTATAGTGCTTACGAGGATTCCTAAGCCTAGCTACTTAGGACGAGAGGCGAGAACTACGCGTTATTACGCTACGTGCGACTACTATATACCTAATTCTAGGGCTATTAGGCCTTAGCGATATAGATATGCACGCCTAGCTAGCTATAAGCTAGTTAGAGTAGTATAGGATTTACGTATTAGTAGGAAGGAAGATAAGGAAAATAATAGTACTAATCTAAACTAGATAGGAAAAAATCCTTAAACTAGTATAAAGCTAAGAGATATAAAAGCAAATATAACTAGGTAGCAAGGTATAGTAGGCTAAATACTAGTAGAATAAGAAGTAGGAAAGGAAAAAAGATAAGAGAAGAGCTAGAGTAGAAGGAGAACAACTACCTATATAGATAACTACCCCTTTTTTAACTATAGAAATAGCCCTATATAAGGAACTAACTAGACTAGAGAGCATAATAGTTATACTCCTAAGGATAAGGCATATTAGAATAAGGCAATACCTTATAAAAAGGAGAGTCCTAGAGTATATACCTAACTATAACTATAGATAGGGATATAAAACACTAAAGTATATATATATATTCTGCCCTAAAAGGATAGAGATAAGACATACCTTACTCTAAGAAGTAGGAGCTTTAAACTAGAAGGAGCTAGCTAATATAAAGAGAGGTCTATATACTATAGCTAAGTAGCTTATTTAAAAAGGCATCCTAGAGCAATTTTTACTAGTAAGAGAAGAGGCATAAAAGGATAGGAGAATAGAGTAGGGGAGAGATAGAGCTTAGTAAGAAGAGGACTTATTAGATGCCTAGTATAGTCTAAAGGAAGAATAGGAACGAAGGAAGTAGCTACGTAGGCTATAAAACGAAGGGATATATAAGGGTTTTTCGATAGCTTTTCCCTTAACCGAAACCTATAGAGCGTGCTACTTACTCTAGTTTAAAGAGGTAGAATAGCGTATAAGATTTATCTATCTATCTATAACTTTTATACCCTTCGAGCTTCTTAACTATAGAACGCTAATATCGATAAACGTAGCTAACTAGCTTCTCGACTTTAGTAGATTTATCGTCCTAGTCGCCTCTATAAGATCGGTATAGGTCTTTAAAACACTCGACGAACTTAGTAATATCTAACTCTTCGAAGTATCCTATCTCCTTAGAACTAGGCAAAGGCATAGAAGGTCGGCTCGTAGAAATTAAGGCTTAAAACTACTCGACGCTTAAGCTAATAGTAGTATTAATAGGGAGTTATAGTCCTATAGCTCCTCGTCGACGAGAATAAGTATTACTTGTTCCTATCGTTCCGTTAGGACGAGCTAAAAGGTTAGTAGAGCCTAGAGAGCTCCTACCTAGTTATTTAACTCCTCTATTAGGTCTAATAAACTAGGCAGGTTAGTAATAGAACTCTTAATTGCGATCCTCTATACTAATATTATCCGAGATACTACTAGAGTTAATAGTAGCGTCCGGGTTATTAGTACTAGTAGAGGAATTGTTATTCGGATCGTTTAGTATATTTTCGGCCGAAGGTCGGTAATAATAAACTAAACTAGCTAGTTTAGTTAGTATTAGGTAAAGTTAGTAGTAATAGTAATACTAGTTTAGTATATAACGAAAGGAATGTTCTTGCTAAATTAAGAATAAAATAAGAAATAGAAACTCTAGATCTAGATATAATAAAGGGAAATTCGTAACTTTATAAATTACGAGTAAGGGTAGCTAGTAATACCTAGTAGTTACCTATAAACTTTTCTAGAGGTCGGTTTCTTAGTCTATCCGGCTTATAATACTCCTAACCTATATTATTTTAAACGTCTAGCCTATTGTTAATTCCTCCGTGCTATGCGTCTATAGCCTTTTAGTAATCTCTAATAGGGAAGTATAGGGGCCGTTCTAAGCCTATACTAAATATAGGAAGAGCTAATTAAACTCTCCTAAAAATAGGGTAACTAAAGTTACGAAACGTAGCCTTACGGCAAAACTAGGAAGTGCGAGTAGTAATACGATTCTATATCCTTTCTCTAGCTCGCTAAACTCCGTATAGCTTATAATATCGTATTCTTAGGCTATCCTAGCTATAACGACCTCTCTATATAGGCATAGTAACTCTAAGCAAATCCTTAGAAAGCTATAGATAAGCTAAATCGTTAACCTTCTATAACTAATTGTCGGCGTCTTAAAACACCGTCGATTCTAAGTCGTAATAGAACTAAGGGTTTATAACTTTCTTAGGGTTAAAGACTATCTCTATATAGAAGGTAGCCTTAATACTCTTAAGTCCTTCCGAGTTATCTAGTTCCGCCTAGGCTTATATATAATAAAGTGCGTTCTAGTAGCTTATTATAATTAATTGCTAGCTTCTCGTATCGTAGTTCGTACTATTAGACTATAAGTAACTTCTTCCTTTTTATATTTTCGGTAGTTCTTATCTATAAAAGATATTATATAGCCCTACCTTCGGCTCTATTTTAATACGTAAATCCTATACTACTCTAACTAGCTTATAGCTAACTAGGCGTATATATCTATATCGCTAAGGCCTAATAGCCCTAGAATTAGGTATATAGTAGTCGTACGTAGCGTAATAACGCGTAGTCCTCGTCTCTCGGCTCTAGGTAGCTAGGCTTAGGAATCCTTATAAGTACTATTAATAGGCGGAAACCGCATATTCTTAGCAGCTCGGGTGCCTATAAAAGCGCGAGCTTAGGCTCTCCTCTATATTAATTAATTATCTACTCTACGTTTCTTGTTTATAGTTCTAGTATTATTATACGTTCTATGCGTACCCGCCCTACTAGCTATTACGAGAGACGATATAGCTAATATAAGGGTTCGTAAGCTAAACGTAGAAGCGTAACTACGAGCGTAGCCGTTACTCGATCTAAACTATAGTACTTACGAGGATTCCTAAGCCTAGCTACCTAGAGACGAGAGACAAGAACTGCGCGTTATTACGCTACGTACGACTGCTATATACCTAATTCTAGGGCTATTAGGCCTTAGCGATATAGATATGCACGCCTAGTTAGCTATAAGCTAGTTAGAGTAGTATAGGATTTACGCATTAAAATAGAGCCGAAGGTAAGGCTATATAATATCTTCTACGGATAAGAACTACCGAAAATACGAAAAGAAGGAAGAAGTTACCTATAGTCTAATAGTATAAACTACGATACGAGAAGTAAGCGATTAATTACGATAAGCCGCTAGAACGCACTTTATTATATATAAGCCTAGGCGGAACTAGATAACTTAGAAGGACTTAAGAGCATTAAGGCCACCTTCTATATAGGGATAGTCTTTAACCCTAAGAAAGTTATAAACCCTTAGTCCTATTACGACTTAGAATCGACGGTGTTTTAAGACGCCGACGATTAGTTATAGAAGGCTAATAGTATAGCTTATCTATAGCTTTCCGAGAATTCGCTTAGAGTTACTATACCTATATAGAGGGGTCGTTATAGCTAGGATAGCCGAGAAATACGATATTACGAGCTGCACGGAGTTTAGCGAGCTAGAGAAAGGATATAGAATCGTATTACTACTCGCACTTCCTAGTTTTACTGCAAGGCTATATTTTATAACTTCGGTTGCCCTATTTTCGGAAGGGTTTAATAACTCTTCCTATATTTAGTATAGGCTTAGAACGGCCCCTATACTTCCCTATCGAAGGTTTCCGAAAGGCTCTAGGAATATATAGTACTAAGGAATTAACGATAGGCCGGACGTTTATAATAATATAGGTTAGGAGTATTACGAGCTAAATAGACTAAGAAACTAACCTCTAGGAAAGTATTATAGGTAACTACTAGGTATTACTAGCTACCCCTAGTTTCGGGAGAGTTTAATTAGCTCTTCCTATATTTAGTATAGGCTTAGAACGGCCCCTATACTTCCCTATCGGAGATTGCCCGAAGGCTTTAGGAAAATATAGTATAGAGAGATTACCGATAGGCCGGACGTTTAAAATAATATAGGTTAGGAGTATTACGAGCTAGATAGACTAAGAAACCGACCCCTAAGAAAGTTTATAGGTAACTACTAGGTATTACTAGCTACCCTTACTCGCAATTTATAAAGCTACGAATTTCCTTTTACTATATCTAGATCTAGAGTTTCTATTTCTTATTTTATTTTTAATTTAGCGAGAACATTTCTTTCGTTATGCAATAAACTAGTACTACTATTACTATTAACTTTACCTAATACTAACTAAACTAGCTAGTTTAGTTCGTTATTACCGACCTTTAGCCGAAAATATACTAAACGACTAAAATAACGATTCCTCTGCCGGTACTAATAACCTAGATACTGCTATTAACTCTAGTAGTATCTCGGATAATATTAGTATAGAGGATCGTAATTAAGAGTTCCGTTACTAACCTACCTAGTTTGTCGGACCTAATAGAGAAGTTAAACAACCGGTTAGGAGCTCTCTAGGCTCTACTAACCTTTTAGCTCGTCTTAACGGAACGATTAGGACGGGTAATACTTATTCTCGTCGATAAGGAGCTATAGGACTATAACTCCCTATTAATACTACTATTAGCTTAAGCGTCGAGTAGTTTTAAGCCTTAATTTCTGTAAGCCGACCTTCTATACCTTTGCCTAGTTCTAAGGAGATAGGATACTTCGAAGAGTTAGACGTTACTAAATTCGTTAAGTGTTTTAAAGACCTATACCGAACTTATAGAGGCAACTAGGGCGATAAAGCTGCTAAAGTTAAGAAGCTAGTTAGCTACGTTTATCGATATTAGCGTCCTATAGTTAAGAAGCTCGAAGGGTATAAAAGTCGTAACTATAGGCTATTTAAAAGCAGCCTTCTTAAAGAGTATCGCGAGTTTAATAGCTAGCGTATACTCGGAGATTAGTCGTACCTTTCCTAGCTATCCCTATAGAAGCTAGATAAGCTAGAGGAGATTTCTAAGTATATTCGAAACTTCGAGATCTCTTCTACTATAATTCCTCTAGAAGATCTAGACAACTTTAGCCGTACCTAGATGTTTTTAAAGCCTCTATCTAAGCCTATGCGGAAGAAGATTTAGAATAAAGCGAATCTAGATATAGATTGCCCCTATACGTTTCGTAACTTTACGAAAGTAATTTTAGCTATAAAAGCCGAGTTGCAAAAGGATAAAACCGATAAAGCCTTATATAAGGATAATCGTTCTATTCTAGCAGAAAAGCTAGTTAAAGTAATAAGGAATACTACCCCTTGCCTAAATCCGGTCTCTATAGCAATAAGCGCTATATCTAGAGTAAGCCCTAACGTTAAGAAGCTAACTAAGCAATTAGCTACCCTTGCCCTTACTCTTTTAAAGAACTAGGAACCTGCGTATAGACTCCTACGCAGTAGCTAAAAGGAGGAGGAAGCACTAGAGATTTAGGCTATAGTTATAGTCTATACTACCTTAGAAATTAAAATAGGGATAGCTTACTAGGAGTATAGTTTAAAAGGCTACCGTAGTAGAGATTGTCCCTACTTTAATTAGCTCCTAGATTAAGAATTTCTCTATAAGGATAAGACTTACCGAATGTATCCTAGCCGAGCTAGCGGAGAAATAAGACCTCTTAGGTATAGCTAGGATAAGAAGTCTCCTCGATTAAAGGTTATTCTTCTAGCTCTTAAATAAGCTATCGGTCCGATTAACGTTAGCAAATATATTAGCTTTAATACTCTACGAGCCTTATAGAAATCTAACTAGCGTAAACGTCCCGTCTCGATTAACGCTAGCATAGCTAGGTTTAGGACTATAGAATATATAGAGGAATGCGAGCCTATAGGATCTCTCTTTATTCTAGGAGAAGAAGAGAATAAAGAGGATTATAACGCTGCCTATATAGCTATACGGTCCTTTTAGAAAGCCGTCTAGAATCCCTCTTACTCGACTGCGTCTCTAATAAAAGCTATAAAGGCGAATATAGAGAAGTAGAAGCAAGCTACTAAAACGGGAACAAGTAACTCTTATAGAGAGCAAGTACTACTAGAGATAATAGAATATTATCGTAGGGGTAAACTAAGCTCGTCTTAAGGAGCGGCTTTATCTTAGATATAGAGAAGATCCTAGACTCTAGCAGTTCCGAATTCCTAGGATACGGAAATGCAGAATGCCTAATTCGGTCCTATAGTCCCTTCTAGAGGCAAGGCGAAAGGGGCGTAGAGGGCTAAGCCGAAGATATAGAGATTAGACAACCTACTTAAGAAGGCTATTTCTATAGACGAATAGGAAGCGTTCTAGTCTAATAGGCTCCTTAAAGTACCTCTAGTTATAGAGCTCGGAGAATTATAGCTATTTAGATAGCAAGCTCTTAGTCGGTTCCTATACGGAAGGAAGCCTATAGATCTATCTTATAGCGCTATACTTAAGCGCTATTATATACTAAAATAGAGGCTAGACGGCACGGCTACCTCCGTAGTTAACTTCGCTTAGATCTATAATAGGATATAGAAGTATAATTCCGCTAGCTATTCTAACGAAGATAGCGAAGTATCTAGAAAGGAGGAGAGCGAGGATAATAATAAGGGCGACTTAGGCCTTTATCGGTACGGAGAGCTAGAGATTAATGCTTTCTTAATAGATTCTTTTAACTCTTCTAAATAGCCTAAGAAAGAGTAGGTATCCTTAGTCGATAACTAGGAGGAGTTAAGTAATAACGAAGTCTAGTTCGATGCGAAGGAGTAAAATAATACTAAAATATAGCTCTTGTCTATTTCTCTTAATTAGGAGGAAGCGGATAAGGAGGTCGTTTATTAAGATATGCTAGGGATTACTATTATAATAGCGGTAGATCTCTCGGTTTAGCTAGTCTCTAGTATAGAGGCGTTGCCGTATATTCCTACTTCTAAGCTATATACGGACCTAGATAGTATCCTCCTAGACTTCTATAAGGACTACCTACTTATTCTAAGCATCTATATCTATGCGACTCTTAGGGAGGCTCGATAGGTATACGATATTCTAATTAATAAGGGAGCGAAGAGCATAATTATAAGCTACGAGAGGGCTCGTAGCTTAAGGCTTCCTATTTTAACTAATATTACGGCTACTATGCGTAGTATCTCTAGTAAGGTTACCTTTATTAGAATATATCGCAACGTCCGTAAAGAGGTATATAGAGTTATCGTCTTTATAACCTTTTTTATTGCTAGCGATCCTAAGACGCTAACTTTTCTAGAAAGGCCGTAGGCCTAAAGGACTCGACTTTCCTCTAGGAACTATAATAATAGCTTCTAGGAAGGTACGATCGCTAACGACTATAGAAACCTAGTTTATTTTACCGGGATAGTAGGCAATAATAGGTGCAGAATAGTCGACGATATTCTTTATAGGTTAGGAAAAGATTAGGTACTAAGGTCCGCTTTAGCCCGATCTTAAGTACTAATATAGGTAGGGCTAAAACGCGCTAAACCGAGCTAAAGAGTATTCTTAAAAGGATAGCTAAACTAGTGCCTAGAGTAAATACGGCGCTAGATTATAGGATACTCGAGAAACTAGTAGGAAAGCTTACTAAAGAGGAGAAGGACCGGTTTAATAAGCCTATCTATAAGTATCCTCGTAGCAAAACTATCTTCTTTAGAAATAAAGGCAAGTATAACTACCTTAGTTACTAGTACTATTCCTACTTTAGAGATCCTAAATTCGAAGGACTAGTTTTTAACTATATAGCCTAGTATAAGTTCCTCGTAGAATTATATATAGATCCTAAAGGCTTAGGGGCTTATAACGAGATAAGAGAACTTATTAGGAAACAAGTTCGAAACGTCCCTCCGTTATCCCTACTAATTCGTCCTAGCTAGAAATCCGATAATACTCTTTGCCGGGGCCTCTAGTATAAGTTTACGTAGAACCCGGACCTTTAGGAAAGGCTTTTATCTACTATACTATATAAATTAGTATACTCTAAGGCTAAAGACCGCTCTTATAGTATAGGGTTCTCTTATAATAAAGCTCCTACGAAGCGTTAAAGCGAATAGGGGCGGAATAAGCTTAGGAAGCGCCTTATAGAGCTAAGAGAGTATCTATTTAGGTAGCTAGATCTTGCTAGTAGAAGTCCTAGGCTACTTCCGGGAGCCTCTAGAGCTAGTTCTAGGACTACTAGAATAGCTTTAGGCGCTAGTAGAGGTAGTCTTAGGAGCTCTAGAACACCTATAGGTACTAGTAGAGAAAGCTTCGGAATAGCTACGGGACGGAGTAGGGAGCTAAATAGGTAGCTTTAGGTACTAAGAGAGAGCTAGCTAAGAACGATTAGGAATACTAGTATCGTAGAAAGGGCGCTAAGTAAAGTCTTAACTAATCTACGTACGGACTAGCGGCTCTTACTAAGTAAACTAGCTAGTTTAGTTTAATTATTATATAAGGATTAGCGGAACTTGCCGAGTAAACTAGCTAGTTTAGTTCGATTATTACGTAACGCATATAATAATCTTATATTCTTACTCTTCTCGGAGATAGTCGGGCATCGTTTAGGAAGCCTAGAGCTCTATTCCTAGGAGGATCCTTCTAGTAACCTACTCTTTTCTAACTACTTTAGGAACCTCTTTTCCCTATAGGACTTAGAACTTAAGGTTCTCCTTCTAGATAAGTATTCTTACGACTTTAAAGATAGATACGAATCTAAGGGCAACTACGAACGAGCTATAGTTACTAACGTTATTTATAAGGAAATCTACTAGAATTATAGGGTTCGCCGTAGTAAACTACTACTAAACTTACTCCTAGACCTAGATACGTAAGCTAAATTCTCTCTAGAAGTTAGGGCGTTTACGATATATAAGCGTATTACCGATAAGGTTAGATCCGTTAACGCGGACGTATCTATAATAGATAAATCGAATCCTAGTAGAGATCTATATTAGAGAAAGAAAGCACTTGCTACGGAGGAAGCTATACTATCTAGAACGGGCCCCTTTAACGGGAAATACTTAATTAAAAAGTTTTCTAGCATTCTAAAAGGTTTAAGGCTTATACTAGAACGGCTCGCTTAAATTAAGCCTACTATTTTACTATTAGATCGGGAGCTATATCTTCTAACTAAGATACTATATAATCGGGAAGCTGCACTTACTTAGAATTTTAAGTATCTTAGTTATATTAAGCCTACTATTGCTTCTTCTTAGGTTATTTATACGATCCCGTATAAGCTATAGTAGCATTCTAGTTTCCGACTCTAGAGCTCTCTCGAGGGGGAAGTCGTAAAAATGCTCCGTAAGCGTATAGACGTAGGCGCTCTTAAACTATACTATAGTACCTACTAAAATCCGTACTTTCTCGTAAAGAAAAAGACTAACCTAGGAGAACTAAAGAAATATTGCCTAATTAATACTATATAGAAGTTTAATACTATAACTATATATAATGCTAACCTTTCTTCTAATACAAATAGGTTTTCTAAAGCTTTTATAGGTTATATAATCTCGTTCTTAGTTAATATCTTCTCTAGCTATAATTAGATTCTACTAGACGTAAGAAGTCGGGATCTTATAGGTTTCGATACTTCTCTTAGCCTACTACGCTAGACGACGCTGCTATAGGGAGCTACGAACTCTATTACTTAATTTATCCGAATTATTATGCTTATTCTTACTGCTTAAATACCTTACGCTACTAAGCCTTTCCTCGATAATATAGCTATTCGCGGACTAAAAACAAAGTATAGTAATAAGAAGGTTAAGCCTAGACTCCGCCGATTTATAGTAGAATATATTAGGAACTTAGACGAGGTACTTGCTAACCTTAAGAGGGCAGGACTAACGGTCTATAGGGAAAAGCTATAGCTATACTGCAAATAGATTAAGATAGTAGGTTACGTTACTAATAAATATAGCAGATACCTAAATACGGAACGAGTAGCTAAGCTCGTTAAATGGCCTACTCCTACGAATTAGAGAGAAGTCCGAATTCTTATAGAAATGTTTATATACTATAAGATCTAGCTTAAGGACTTCGCCTAGTTACTAAGGCCGCTCTTTTCTCTCCTAAAAAAGGATATTAAGTTCGTATAGACGAAAGAATATTAGTAGTCTAAGGATGCGATTACGGAACTCCTTATCTCTACGCTAGCGCTAGTAGCACTAGACTATAAACTAGAGAAAGGACTAATCGTAGTAGGCGTTAATTCTAGCCTTTACTCGTAGGGATACTATATATCTTAATATAACCGGAAAGATAGCAGGATTCGACACCCTTCTCGATTTAAGTTAGGGTTGTTCTCTACTTCTAAGCAACGCTATAACGCTAGGAAGCGCGAGTATCTTAGTATTCTTAAAGTACTAAAGAAGTATCGTCCGTAGTTAATTAGTATTTTCTTCTAGCTAAAGGTAGACGCTAATACGCTAGTATATTAACTTAATAAGGCTGCTACGGACCTCCCGAACGCAGCTATTATAAGATAGCTAGTATAGATTAGGTTATTCGACTTTAATATAGTATATATACCTAGGAAGAAGTATACGGCTGCTAATAGACTATCCCGCAAGCCTCCGATAGAGCGGGACAACCGAGAACTAGTAGAGGAGGGCGATATTAATAAGATAATCGATAACTAGTTTTTCGCCTACTTTGCCTATAACCTTATCGCCTAAGTATTCCCTACTTAAGCGGAATTAGAGGAGGAAGTACTAAATAGTACCTACTCTTAGGACTCGAGGAATATCGTATTCTTCCTTACTTACCTACGTTATCTACTAGGCCTATCCCTAATAGAATATAGATCTCTACGGAAGCGAGCGCTTAAGTTCTATATAAGTAAGGAGGGTTAGTTTATAAGATAGAATCGTGTCGGTAGTATCCCTTAGAGAGTTATCGACGATAATAACTATCGCGAAAGGATTATTACTGCCTACTATAACTACTATAGACACCTAGGCCCGGAATAGACGTATAAGATAGTTACTAAACGATAGTAGTAGGACGGTATTTATACTATAGTAGTTCGTTTCTATAAGAGTTGCTAGTAATATGCGCTTAGGAACGGTTACTAGCGTCCTAGCCTACTCTACGCTTCTAAGAAATAGTATCTTAGGGAGCGATAGTACTTAGACGCAGTATTTATTAGCACCGGACTTTACCTCGTTATTGCGAGAGAGGCTATTTCTCGATAGCTAGAGGCCTAATTAATATAGATAACGGATAATTGCAAGGTTAACGCTAGATACGTTACGAAGTTTATCTATAAGGACTTAATTTGCCGCTAGGGAGCTATAGCCGAGATCTATATAGATAGAGGCGGAGAGAACGTTTAAGAAGCGCTACTTACTAGCTACGGAATTAAGTAGGTTATAATCTCCCCCTACTATCTATAGGCTAACGGAATTATTAAATAGGGATACCGTCTAATTCTAGCGGCTCTCTCTAAGCTTATAGACGGAGGAGTAAGCGCTATAGCTAAGCATATTCCCTTAGTCCTTTAGGCGGAACGTACTATAACTAACTAGATAATAGGGCTAACTCTAGTAGAGATAATAATAGGTAGGGACGCTATATTGCTAGTAGAGCTTAAATTCCGTACTTACTAAGTAGCTAAGTAGGGAACAGTCCGTAACCGTTCTTTCTTATTAGCGATACGAGCTGCGGCTATAGAACGGATATATACGACGCTTAAGGAAGCTCGTACTCGATAGGACTAGCTAAGGAAGCATAATATTAAGTATTTTAATAACTATAAGAACGCTAATTAATAGGAGCTTCGTTCTAGATAGATAGTAGTCGTTTACTAGTCGGAACTAAAAATAAGCTTCTCGAATAAGCTATAGTACCGATAGCGAGGTCCGTTTCTTATATATACTATTATTCGCGAAGAAAAGGCGTATAAGATTAAGGAGCTTAGTAGGGAGGTCCTTTACTATACGTTCCCTAGGTTTAACTTAAAGCTAGTACTATACTAGAGGGATCCGGAGGCTATAGTTCCTTAGGAGGATAACTTTAATCCGGGATAGCTAGTTCCTCCGCCTCCTAAGCTACGGCCGCGTAGCTACCTATACCCTTAGGTCCGGATTAGTAAGCTATTAGGAATAACTTAAGAAGAGAGGGAGGAGTATATCTGCTAGCCGGATATTCTAATACTAGAGGAATCCTAGTAGGCCCCTAATTTTTAAAGAAATTGTTTCTACTACGTCCGAATCGGCATAAGAAATAGGGAGAAACATATTACTTATTACTCTCCTATAGCTAGTACTATAAGAAAGGGGGGATTAGTAGCGGAAGCAAAATAGACCTTAGGAAGCTAGATAAAGGACTATTACTATAAATAAGAGGATCTACTATTAGAAGAATACTAGTTCCTAACTAGCCTAGGCTTCTAGAAGCAATAAGGGATAAGATTAGGCGACTCTTACTTAATTTTAGCTAATAGCTGCCTAAAAGTAATTGCGAGCACGCATATGCTTCCTTATTTCTAGCAGTAAAAATAAAGCGAACTAGCTAGTTTACTTCGAATAACGCTAAGGATCCTCTAACGTATAGCTACGAGTACCCTTACGTCTAGGTAGCAGGTTTAAGCATAAAACTCCTCTCCTTTTCGGCTCTTCTAGTCTCTTCTTAGTCTTATTAACCTTAATATTTACCTTAAGCATAACGACTCTTAAAAGTTGCTATAGTAACTACTCTAGTTCCGCTAAGTATAGGCGGCAGCGGTAACGATAGTTATATAGAGTTTTTAAGCAAACAAACCGCGAAAACTCTATATAATAACCTCTTCTATACGTATACTAACTATTCTTACCGCTACTAGTATAAACTTACCTATTTAAAAGACTTATATATTCTCTGCTTTACGCACTTGCTTAGGCTCTCGCTTAAGAACTCGCTTATAGAAACGCCTACCCCTAACCGATTCTCTTCGCTTATATATAGTATACTTCCTTCTATATAGTCTATTTTCTCTCCCTCTACCTTACTAGTATAATAGCTAACCGAGATATCGCTATAACTAACGCAACCGCTAAAGCGCCTATCCCTAAGCCTAAGGCGGTAGTCCGCTATTCTAACCCCGACTTGCTCGCCTATGCCGCTAACTCTAAGCTAGCTAATTTCCGCAACTTTACGCTTAATACTTCTAAGCTAGGCAGCTAGCGTACTCGGGCATAGATGCTAGAAGCTATTACTAACGCAGGAATAGAAGAAGAGAAGTAGGCTATTCTACGCTCTATTTATAGCGCTATTTAGGGAGACGACGACCGCCGCGCTTTTATTATTTTCTAGTTTATTTAAGAACTCGGCTAGCGTACCTCCTCTCGCGCTTAAGTAGAAGTATTAGAAGGACTAAAAGGCATAATAGACATTTATAAAAGAGGCAAGCAGTTTGCTAAAAAGCGCAAAGGCCTCCTCGATATACTATAGAACTCGTTTAGCTTAGGTAGAGAGTTCCCCTACTTCGACTTCCTTAACTCTACGTTTAAGATCTATAAGAAGGCTAGCTAGTACCTCCGCCGCTTTACGCTATTTAAGAACGTCCCCGTAGAGAACCTTTAGCTATTAGGCCTAACCTAGTTAAAATAGATACTCTACTAGGCCCTCTATAATAGAAAGAAAGAGAACTTATTTTGCCCGGCGTCTAGCTATATATCTAGCAAATTCTAGAAGGCTAGCTTTATTAAGGATATAGAGGCCGTATTCTAGATAGATCTATTTAGCCGTAAACACCTCTAGCTTATTAATAAGAACGGCTTTGCTATTATAGACGCCTATTTTATCGTCCCTAAGAATAAGATGTCTAGAGTAATAGATATTAATAATAAAGAAGGAGCTAAAGGCTCGGCCGTAAATAGGCTACTTAGCGAGGCCTCTAAGTCTAGCTATAACTTTCTAGGCTATATTAATCTAGGCTTAGATAAATTTAAGAATTTCCGCAAAGAGGCTAAGCGCTAGGTCCGCGGAAAGATAAACCTCGCCGATAAAGACTAACTGCGCCCTAATACGTTCGCGCATCTATACTATAAGATTAGGGACCTCTACTATAAGGACCGCAAGCTTAAAGCGCTAAGCTACTAGTAAGAAGAAGCCGGCTAGGGCTAGGCCGTAGTAACCCGCTCCTAATCCGTAGCCCTAAAGCTAGAAATAATTGTTTTAGTCCGTCTACGCGAACTAGCCGGTAGGGTTAAAGAATAAGTAATACGTTGCGAGACATATAGCTATAATAAGGACCTATTAGACGATCTAATTAACGAGGCGATCGAGAAGCCTTATTTAGATCTTAGAGAAGCCTACGTCCGTATCGCTATTCTATACGCTAGCTATTTTAAAGATTAATGCAAGGCTAATATATACGGAAAGCCGGACGTAATTTCCCTTAATAAATATAAATCCCTAGAAATTAGCCCTCCTTTCTACTGCACCTATATAGTAGAAATAGCTAAAGTAGTTAGCCTATAAGTAGGTAAGTCGATAATAACGGCGTCTAAGCGCCTATACGATTCGTAGGAAATTTTACGTAGACTATGCCTATTAGTAAAGAGATCGATTAACGACGTAGCTAAGAACTTAAGGAAAGATCTATAGATATAGAACGCAGATATACTAGACCGCTAGGTTAGTAAGAATTAGCTAAGTAATATAGATAAGGCCGCTATAAAAGCAGCAGAGGAGAAGAAGACTTAAGAAAAAGCTAAGCGTAAAGCTAATACGAATAAAGAGCAAGATAGCAGCTCTAAGAAGAAGACTCGCCTATAACTAGAGATCGAAAATGCCGAGGGTTCCGCGTCTATACCTTTAGCTTACGCTCTAAAGAAGTCTAAGAAGAGCAAGAAGTCTAAGAAGGCTAAGGGGAAGCAGCGTGCTAGCTTAAATAAAGCGAACTAGCTAGTTTAGTTTAATAACGACTATAGCGACGTAGAAGCCGCTTAAGAGCCTGCCCTAGAGTCTAACGATAATAAGCTTAGGCCTATACGAATTAAGCTAGACTTTACTAACACCTGCCTATCTTACTTAGAATTTAAGACTATTCGAGATATATAAAAGGCTTATAACGGGAAACTCCTTAAAGATAGCTTTAACGTATTTAGCGGCCTTCTTAATTAGTAGGCAAAGGACCTAGATATA
Source organism: Cercospora zeae-maydis (assembly GCA_023512815.1). Classification (NCBI taxonomy): domain Eukaryota; kingdom Fungi; phylum Ascomycota; class Dothideomycetes; order Mycosphaerellales; family Mycosphaerellaceae; genus Cercospora; species Cercospora zeae-maydis. Next base: position 3,089,535 of record JAKLWY010000001.1, on the reverse strand, counting down.
GTTTCTTAGATGTACTAAGAATTCGACCTATACTGCTACTACCTCCGCTGCTACCGCAATATATATAAATAGATGCTAAATATATTCTTCTTCCTTACCTAGTAGCTAATATAATAAGACCCGACTATCTAGCTACTTAATATACTAGCCTAAGATTCTCTATACGATAAGGCTATATATAGATTTATCGCATACTCGATAATAGCGTAGTACTAGTAGGAAGAGCCTACCGGCCGGATCGACCTAACGATTCTAATTATTAAGAGGAACTAGGCTACTAGCGAAAAGTTTGTTAAAGGCCTCCTAGTACTATAGAGAGATAGATAAGAGACCGCCTATATAATTACTATAGTTTCTCTTAATAGTGCCTACCCTAGCTACGAACTAGTTATATAGGTACCTAACTATAAGCTATAGAACTAGACTACTAACGATAACGAAGACGACGAAGAAGAAGACGAGGCTATATACGCTAAGTCTAAAGTCGTCGGTAGCACTAGCTACCTAGAATTAATCTACGATATAGTTAATAAGCTTAATAATAACAAGAATAAGGACGAAGACTCGGACATTAAGCAGACGCTAGTCTACGTCTCTAACTAAGGAAAGGAAGGCCTATAGAACGCTAGCCTACGCCTGCAAAACGTCTCGACTATGCCTAGCGACTTAGTACTAATATATTAGACGATCGCCTATAAAGAGAACCCTAGCGTCTCCTCGCGACGTATAGTCTACCTAACGCTTATTAAGTACCGTAATTAAGAGCTAGTTAGAAAGAATACCCTAGGCTTCGTAGAGGTTCTCGTTAGCAATATTATAATGCTGCTAATATCTAAGACGTTTATAGGCGCTAATTTCCCTAATAAGCTATAGGAGCGTAGACTTCCCTAGGAGTAATAGCTTAATAGCCTTAGGCTAGTTTTAGACGCGTTAATAGGACGCCGCAGCTAGGAAGAACTAGAGGTAAGCTAAGAGGCTCTTATACTTCTATATATAGACCGCGCTACCTACGAGAAGTAGTATAAAGAAGTCTAGGTTCCGTAGGCAAAGAAGAGATTTGCCTAGCTATACGAGTGCCTAGTTAAGGCTAAAAAGGCTATAGCGAAGGAGTAGAGCTTCTTTCTATATATTAAGAAGGCCCTTAGAAGCTAGTTAAAGTACTTCCCGTTTAATAGCACTAACTACCTAGACGATAAGGAAGACAAGTTTAAGAAGATTAGCATAGCTGCATATATATAGTAAACTAAACTAGCTAGTTCGGTTCGGCGAAGGAAAATAGTAACGTTATAAACGTCTAATACGTTAAAAAAGAATAAATAGTACTTAGTTTGTTATTATTTTATAGAAGCTAGTTCTGCTAGACTATCTTTTTAGAATAAAAATGTCGTTTATTAGAGTGTCTATTTAGATATAAAGAAAGGGAGGATTAATAGGCGGAAACCGTATATCCTTAGTAGCTTAGGTGCCTATAAAAGCGCGAGCTTAGGCTCTCCTCTATATTAATTAATTATCTACCCTACGTTTCTTATTTATAGTTCTAGTATTATTATACGTTCTATGCGTACCCGCCCTACTAGCTATTACGAGAGACGATATAGCTAATACGAGGGTTCGTAAGCTAAACGTAGAAGCGTAACTGCGAGCGTAGCCGTTACTCGATCTAAACTATAGTACTTACGAGGATTTCTAAGCCTAGCTACCTAGAGACGAGAGACGAGAACTGCGCGTTATTACGCTACGTGCGACTACTATACACCTAATTCTAGGGCTATTAGGCCTTAGCGATATAGATATGCACGCCTAGTTAGCTATAAGCTAGTTAGAGTAGTATAGGATTTACGTATTACTATAGTTTAGATCAATTAACGGCTACGCTCGTAGTTACGCTTCTACGTTTAGCTCGCGAACCCTCGTATTAGCTATATCGTCTCTCGTATTAGCTAGTAGGGCGGGTACGTATAGAACGTATACGTATAATAATACTAGAACTATAAATAAGAAACGTAAGGTAGATAATTAATTCCTATAGAGAAGAGCCTAAGCTCGCGCTTTTTATAGGCACCCGAGCTGCTATTAATATGCGGTTTCCGCCTATTAGTATTAAAGTATCTAGCTTACGCTTTAGCTACGTGTTACTATCCTTTTCTAAGGTTCTTATACGTTTCTCGTAGTCGCCTCGTAGCGTTAATTACTACTAGTACCTCTCTTCTAAAGAGCTCGCCTTAAGTAACTTGCATACTCGTTATAATTTCTACGTTATAGCTATATACTACCTTAAATAGAGTTATCTTAAATATCGAATATACTACGTTATTATAAGCTAATTATGCCTAAGGTAGTAGCGTTACCTAGTCGTCCTACTTATCGTTATAGAAGATACGTAACTACTATTCTAGCGTCTAGTTAGTACGTTCCGTCTACTTATTAGTCTATAGATAGAAGGCTATAAATAGCTTATAGTTAATATACGACTTAAGAGTAGAAGTCTAACTAGAACTAGCTAGTAAAGATAGTGCCTCTATTACTTACGATTCTATATAGTATTCTAAATTAATAAATTACCCTATTAATTAGAATCTATATAAGGTCTACGCTTATATATTTCTTAGTATTTAGTATAAAGAGGTTTATCTTTAAGTACTAGTAATAGGCGGAAACTGCATATCCTTAGTAGCTCGGATGCCTATAAAAGCGCGAGCTTAGGCTCTCCTCTATAGTAATTAATTATCTACCCTACGTTTCTTATTTATAGTTCTAGTATTATTATACGTTCTATGCGTACCCGCCCTACTAGCTAATATAAGAGACGATATAGCTAATACGAGAGTTCGCGAGCTAAACGTAGGAACGTAACTATAAGCGTAGCCGTTACTCGATCTAAACTATAGTGCTTACGAGGATTCCTAAGCCTAGCTACCTAGAGACGAGAGGCGAGAACTGCGCATTATTACGCTACGTACGACTACTATATACCTAATTCTAGGGCTATTAGGCCTTACCGATATAGATATGCACGCCTAGCTAGCTATAAGCTAGTTAGAGTAGTATAGGATTTACGCATTAAAATAGAGCCGAAGGTAGGGCTATATAATATCTTCTATAGATAAGAACTACCGAAAACACGAAAAGGAAGAAGTTACTTATAGTCTAATAGTATAAACTACGATACGAGAAGCTAGCGATTAATTACGATAAGCTACTAGAACGCACTTTATTATATATAAGCCTAGGCGGAACTAGATAACTTAGAAGGACTTAAGAGTATTAAGGCTACCTTCTATATAGAGATAGTCTTTAACCCTAAGAAAGTTATAAACCCTTAGTCCTATTACGACTTAGAATCGACGGTATTTTAAGACGCCGACAATTAGTTATAGAAGGTTAACGATTTAGCTTATCTATAGCTTTCCGAGGATTCGCTTAGAGTTACTATACCTATATAGAGGGGTCGTTATAGCTAGGATAGCCTAAGAATATAATATTACGAGCTATATAGAGTTTAGCGAGCTAGAGAAAGGATATAGGATCGTATTACTACTCGCACTCCCTAGTTTTGCTATAAGGCTATATTTCGTAACTTCGGTTACCTAGTTTCGCAACTTCGATTACCCTATTTTTAGAAGAGTTTAATACCTCCTTCTATATTTAGTATAGGCTTAGAACGGCCTCTATACTTCTCTATCGAAGGTTACTAAAAGGCTATAGGAATATATAGTATAGAGAGATTAACGATAGGCTAGACGTTTAAAATAATATAGGTCGGGAGTATTATAAGTCGGATAGACTAAGAAACCGACCTCTAGAGAGGATTATAGGTAACTACTAGGCATTACTAGCTACCCCTAGTTTTAGGAGAGTTTAATTAGCTCTTCCTATATTTAGTATAGGCTTAGAACGGCCTCTATACTTCCCTATTAGAGATTGCTAAAAGGCTATAGATATATAGTACGGAGGGATTAACGATAGGCCGGACGTTTAAAATAATATAGGTTTAGGATTATTACGAGCCGGATAGACTAAGAACCCGACCCCTAGGAAAGTTTATAGGTAACTACTAGGTATTACTAGCTACTCTTACTCGTAATTTACGAAGTTACGAATTTCCTTTTATTATATCTAGATCTAGAGTTTCTATTTCTTTGTTTTATTCTTAGTTTAGTAAGAACATTCCTTTCGTAGTATAATAAACTAGTACTACTATTACTACTAACTTTACCTAATACTAACTAAACTAGCTAGTTTAGTTCGTTATTACCGACCTTTAGCCGAAAATATACCGAATAATCCGAATAACGATTCCTCTACTAGCACTAATAACCCGGATACTACTATTAACTCTAGTAGTATCTCGGATAATATTAGTATAGAGGATCGCAAGTAAGAGTTCCGTTACTAACCTACCTAGTTTGTCGGACCTAATAGAGAGGTTAAACGACTAGGCAGAAGCTCTCTAGGCTCTACTAACCTTTTAGCTCGTCCTAATAGAACGATAGGAATAGGTAATACTTATTCTCGTCGACGAGGAGCTATAGAACTATAACTCTCTATTAATACTACTATTAGCTTAAGCGTCGAGTAGTTTTAAGCCTTAATTTCTACGAGCTAACCTCCTATACCTTTACCTAGTTCTAAGGAGATAGAATACTTCGAAGGGTTAGACGTTACTAAGTTCGTTAAGCGTTTAAAAGACCTATACCGATCTTATAGAGGTAACTAGGACGATAAATCTACTAAAGTCGAGAAGCTAGTTAGCTACGTTTATCGATATTAGCGTCCTATAGTTAAGAAGCTTAAAGGGTACGAAAGTCGTAACTATAGGCTATTTAAAAGTAGCCTTCTTAAAGAGTATCGCGAGTTTAATAGCTAGCGCATACTCGGAGATCGATCGTACCTTTCTTAGCTATCCCTATAGAAGCTAGATAAGCTAGAGGAGATTTCTAAGTATATTTAGAACTTCGAGATCTCTTCTACTATAATTCCTCTAGAAGATCTAGACAACTTTAGCTATCCCTAGATGTTTTTAAAGCCTCTATCTAAGCCTATATAGAAGAAGATTTAGAATAAAGCGAACCTAGATATAGATCGCCTCTAGATATTTCGTAACTTTATAAGAGTAATTTTAGCTATAAAAGCTAAGTTGCGAAGGGATAAAACGAATAAAGCCTTATATAAGGATAATTATTCTATTCTAGTAGAAAAGCTAGTTAAAGCTATAAGAAATACTGCCCCTCGCCTAAATCCGGTCTCTATAGTAATAAGCGCTATATCTAGGATAAGCCCTAATATTAAGAAGCTAACTAAATAGTTAGCTGCTCTTGCCCTTACTCTTTTAAAGAACTAGGAACCTATATATAGACCCCTACGTAGTAGCTAAAAGGATAAGGAAGCACTAGAGATCTAAGCTATAGTTATAGCTTATACTACCTTAGAAATTAAGATAGGTATAGCTTACTAGGAGTATAGTTTAGAAGGCTACCGTAGCGGAGACTATCCCTACTTTAACTAGCTTCTAGATTAAGAATTTCTCTATAAGAATAAGACTCGCCGAATATATCCTAGCCGAGCTAGTAGAGAAATAAGACCTCTTAGGTATAGCTAAGATAAGAAGTCTCCTCGATTAAAGGTTATTTTCCTAGCTCTTAAATAAGCTATTAGTTCGATTAACGTTAGCAAATGTATTCGCTTTAACACTCTACGAGCCTCGTAGAAGTCTAACTAGCGTAAACGTCCCGTCTTAATTAATACTAGTATAGCTAGGTTTAGGACTATAGAGTATATAGAGGAATACGAGCCTATAGGATCTCGCTTTATTCTAGGAGAAGAAGAGGATAAAGAGGATTATAACGCTACCTATATAGCTACCTAGTCCTCTTATAAAGCTATCTAGAATCCCTCTTGCCTAACTACGTCTCTAATAAAAGCTATAAAGACGAATATAGAGAAGTAGAAGTAAGCTACTAAGATAGGAACGAGTAACTCTCGTAGAGAGTAGGTACTACTAGAGATAATAGAGCATTATCGTAGGAGTAAACTAATCTTATCTTAAGGAGCAGCTTCCTATTAGATATAGGGAAGATCCTAGACTCTAGTAGTTCCGAATTCCTAGGATATAAAGATATAAGATGCTTAATTTAGTCCTATAGTCCCTTCTAGAGGCAAAGCGAAAGAGTCGTAGAGAACTAAGCCGAAAACGTAGAGATTAGATAACCTGCTTAAGAAGGCTATTCCTATAGACAAATAGGAAGCGTTCTAGTCTAATAGGCTCCTTAGAGCACCTCTAGTTATAGAACTTAGAGAACTATAGCTATTCGGGTAGTAAGCTCTTAGTTAGTTTCTATATAGAAGGAAGCCTATAGATCTATCCTATAGCGCTATACTTAAGCGCTATTATATATTAAAACGGAGACTAGATAGCATAGCCGCCTCTATAGTTAACTTTGCTTAGATCTATAATAGGATATAAGAGTATAATTCCGTTAGCTATTCTAATAAAGATAGCGAAGCGTCTAGAAGGGAGGAGAGTAAGGATAATAATAAGAGCGACGTAGGCCTTTATTAGTATAAAGAGCTAGAGATTAATGCTTTCCTAATAGATTCTTTCGACTCTTTTAAGTAGCCTAAGAAAGAGTAGGTATCCTTAGTTAATAACTAGAAGGGGCTAAGTAATAATAAAGTCTAGTTCGATGCGAAGGAGTAGAATAATACTAAAATATAGCCCTTATCTATTTCTCTTAATCCTAATTAGGAGGAAGCGGACGAGGAGATCGTTTATTAAGATATGCTAGGGATTACTATTATAATAGCGGTAAATCTCTTAGTTCGGCAAGCTTCTAGTATTAAGGCGTTGCCGTATATTTCTACTTCTAAGCTATATACGGACCCGGATAGTATCCTTCTAGACTTCTATAAGGACTACCTACTTATTCTAAGCATCTATATCTATGCGACTCTTAGGGAGGCTTAATAAGTATATAATGTCCTAATTAATAGGGGAGCGAAGAGTATAATTTAAGTTATAAGAGGGCTCGGAGCTTAAGGCTTTCTATTTCGACTAATATTACGGCTACTATACGTAGTATCTCTAGTAAGGTTACTTTTATTAGGATATGCCGTAACGTCTACGTAGAGGTATACGGAGTTATCGTCTTTATAACCTTCTTTATTACTAGTAATCCTAAGATACTAACTCTTCTAGAAAGGCTATAGACTCGTAGAACTTACCTTTCCTCTAGGAACTATAATAATAGCTCCTAGGAAGGTATAATCGCTAACGACTATAGAAACCTAGTTTATTTTACTAGCATAGTAGGTAGTAACGGGTATAGAACGGTCGACGATATTTTTTATAGGTTAGGAAAAGATTAGGTACTAAGGTCTGCTTTAGCCTAATCTTAAGTATAGATATAGGAAGAGCTAAAGCGCGCTAAACTAAGCTAAAGAGTATCCTTAAGAGGATAGCTAAACTAGTACCTAGAGCGAATACGGCGCTAGATTATAGCATACTTAGGAAACTAGTAGGAAAGCTTACTAAAGAGGAGGAGGACCGATTTAATAAGCCTACCTACGAGCGTCCTCGTAGTAAAACTATCTTCTTTAGGAATAAAGGCGAGTATAACTTCCTTAGTTACTAGTACTATTCCTACTTTAGAGATTCTAAATTCGAAGGACTAGTCTTTAACTATATAGCCTAGTATAAGTTTCTCGTAGAATTATATATAGATCCTAAAGAATTAGGAGCTTATAACGAGATAAGAGAATTTATTAGGAAATAAGTTCGGAACGTCTCTTTATTATCCCTACTAATTTGTCCTAGCTAGAAATCCGATAATATCCTTTATTAGAGCCTCTAGTATAAGTTTACGCAGAACCTAGATCTCTATAAAAGGCTTTTATCTACTATACTATATAAATTAGTATACTCTAAGGCTAAAGACTACTCTTATAGTATAGGGTTCTCTTATAATAAAGCTCCTATAAAGTATCGAAGCGAATAGAGGCGGAATAAGCTTAGGAAGCGCCTTATAGGGCTAAGGGAGTATCTATTTAGGTAGCTAGATCTTGCTAGTAGGAGCCCTAGTCTACTTCTAGGAGCCTTTAAGGCTAGTTCTAGAACTACTAGAATAGCTTCGGACGCTAGTAGGAGTAGTCTTAAGAGCTTTAGAATACTTATAGATACTAGTAAAGAGAGCTTTAGGATAGCTATAGGACGGAGTAGGGAGCTAAGTAGATAGCTTTAGGTACTAAGAGGGAACTAGTTAGAAACAATTAGAAATACTAATATTATAGGAAGGGCGCTAAGTAAAGTCTTAACTAATCTACGTACGGACTAGTAGAACTTACTAAGTAAACTAGCTAGTTTAGTTTAATTATTACGTAACGTATATAATAATCTTATATTCTTACTTTTCCTAGAACTAGTTAGGTAGCGTTTAGGAAGTATAGAGTTCTATTCCTAGGAGGATCCTTTTAGTAACCTACTCTTTCCTAACTATTTTAGGAACCTCTTTTCCCTATAGGGCCTAGAATTTAAGGTTCTCCTCCTAGATAAGTATTCTTATAACTCTAAAGATAGATACGAATCTAAGGGCGACTACGAACGAGCTACGGTTGCTAATACTATCTATAAGGAAATCTACTAGAATTATAGGATTCGCCGTAGTAAACTACTACTAGACTTACTCCTAGACCCGGATACGTAAGCTAAATTCTCTCTAGAAATTAGGGCGTTTACGATATATAAGCGTATCGTAGATAAGGTTAGATCTATTAACGTAGATATGTCTATAATAGATAGATCGAATCCTAGTAAGGATCTATATTAAAGAAAGAAAGCACTTACTATAGAGAAAGCTATTCTACCCGGAATAGGCCCCTTTAACGGGAAATACTTAATTAAAAAGTTTTCTAGTATTCTAAAAGGTTTAAGGCTTACGCTAGAACGGCTCGCTTAAGTTACACCTACTATTTTACTATTAGATCGGGAGCTATATCTTCTAACTAAGATACTATATAATTAGGAAGCTATACTTACTTAGGATTTTAAGCATCTCGGCTATATTAAGCCTACTATTACTTCCTCTTAGGTTATCCGTACGATTCTATATAAGCTATAGTAGTATCCTAGTTTCCGATTATAAAGCTCTCTTAAATTAGAAGTTACGAAGATACTCCGTAAACGGATTAACGTAGGCGCTCTCGAACTATATTATAGTACCTACTAGAATCCGTACTTTCTCGTAAAGAAAAAGACTAACCTAGGAGAGCTAAAGAAGTATCGCCTAATTAATACTATATAGAAGTTAAATGCTATAACTATTCGTAATACTAACCTTCCTCCTAATATAGATAGTTTTTCTAAAGCCTTTATAGGTTATATAATCTCGTTCTTAGTTAATATCTTCTCTAGCTATAATTAGATTCTACTAGACGTAAGAAGTCGGGACCTTATAGGTTTTAATACTCCTCTTAGCCTACTACGCTAGACGATACTACTATAGGGAGCTACGAACTCTATCGCTTAATTTATCCGAATAATTATACTTATCCTTACTACTTAACTACCTTACGCTACTAAACCTTTCCTCGACGATATATATAAGAGCGAAGTAAAGCTAGAAGTTAGGGGCCTTAGGCCTTACTAGTACTTAGCAATCGGCTGCTACTATATTACTTAGTATATAGTATTCGTATACTCGGAGCATGCGATATATAATAACTCTATAAGAATTAGCGCTATCTTCGAATAGAGGTCTAAGGTAGTCTATACGTTGCTATATACTCTCTTATAGTTCTAATTCTTTAACCCTATATAGGGTAGTAGCCTATAAATACTAATATTAGACGAACGAGAATCGCAAGCGTATTATACCGAGAACGTAGGCTCTATACTATAAGCTCTACTAATATAGAAACTAAGCAAAGAGACGCTAGACCTTAAGGAGATAATAGTAGACGATAACGTTAACGTAGAGTATAGGTAACTCGAACGCAAGACGGAAGAGCTTTATAAGCGACTCGTAGTATATATACTCTAAGAAGAGTATAAGCGCCTTAAGCGCGAGCTTACTATAACGCTAGAAGGCGATAACTCTCCTTCTAGCGGATCTAAAGCCTACTATATATAGAGTAGCGTAGAAGGGAACGCTAGAGAGGAAGAAGAAGAAGCTAGCGACGCTAGTATAGCTAATATATAGAGCGTACGCGACGCGCTATTAGGAAGCTCGTTAGTAGAAGGCGCGAAGATACGCGATCTAAAGCTATTTTAGGGTAAAAGCGAAGATAAGGCTCGGAAGTTTATTTGCTACCTTAAGATAATCTTTATTAATAACCTAATAATATACTATAGCCCTCGTAAGAAGGCGCTATATACTATTATATAGCTCGTAGGCGAGGCGAAGGACATATAGTATACGATAGTTCGCGAACGAGTTAGCCTATCTTAAGGCGTAACTTAGTAACTACTATAAGCCGTAGCTAGTTTACTAGCTACTCGCGAAGTTAAGAGCTCCCTTATAGAGGGATATTATTAAGAACTATAATATAATAGAGTTTAAGAGAGCTAACCTTATAGCGCTTATAATACGTTTAGAATAGGCCGAGAAGGCTATATCCTTATAAAGTAACTATAGAGGTTCGTTAAGCAAAAGTAAGCTAAGTAAGTATATTAGACGCGAGATATAGGCGAACTATAAGCGCAAAGGTAGCAATAATACTATAGCGCGATTTAGAGAAGAGAGATCCTACCTTAGTAAGTAGCGTTAATCTAAGAGGGATAAAGACGACCTAGACTAGAAACTTAAAGCTAAATGCTATAGGTATAAGGGAAAGGAGTATATCTAGTTAGAATGTCCTTAGCTAGACCTATAGGAGCCGCTTACTATATATAGGGTAGCTATAGGCAAGCTACTAAAAGGCAAGGTATTAGGAAAGGCCTATAAGCTCTAGATACTATAATAAGCAGGATAGATTACCTACCTATATAGAGTAGGCTAGCAATTCCTATCGTAGCCGAGGTTAAGACGGATATAGGCTATATATAAGCCGAGTACGTGCTCGATAGGGGCGCTAATATTAATATATTCTCTAGATTATATACTCTATAGCATAACCTTCTAGTAAGGGAGAATGCTACTTTGCTACTAGCTACGTCCTTTACTAGGTAGCTAGGGCACTACTACGGTGCGTATTATATACGCTTACGGGCTACTAACTCTAAGGGAGCGACTTATATATACGGAGGTATCTTCTATATATATAATATGCTAACTTCTTACGTCTTGCTAGGCTAGCTATAGCATATAGCCTATAGAGTAAAGGAAGATACTAGTACTAATAAATAGACCTTTAGGTCTAGAGGCGAGATATATATAGTATAAGTGCGCGAAGCGTATAAGTTTTATAAGGACCTTTAAAAGGCCCTATATATCTTTACTATATTACTCTAGAAGGTAGATGCTAGCTAAAAGCTACTACCTATAGAGTTCTAGGACTTTATAGACCTCTTTAACCCTATAAAGAAGATAAGGAGTATACTAGTTAAAGGCGCTAAGTATGCGATTAACCTACTACCTAGTACTAAGCCGCCGTTTAAGCTACTATATTATTAGTCTAGCCGCGAGCTTAGTAAGTTAAGTCGTTACCTCTAAGAAGCGTTAGAGTATAATTAGATCGAGTAGAGTAAAAGCGAGGCAGGTACGCCTATTCTATTTGTTCTAAAGAAGAATAGTATCTTATAGTAATAGGCGGAAACTATATATTCTTAGCAGCTCGGGTGCCTATAAAAGCGCGAGCTTAGGCTCTCCTCTATAGGAATTAATTATCTACCCTACGTTTCTTATTTATAGTTCTAGTATTATTATACGTTCTATGCGTACCCGCCCTACTAGCTAATACGAGAGACGATATAGCTAGTACGAGAGTTCGCGAGCTAAACGTAGGAACGTAACTACGAGCGTAGCTATTACTTAATCTAAACTATAGTGCTTACGAGGATTCCTAAGCCTAGCTACCTAGAGATAAGAGGCGAGAGCTACGCGTTATTATACTACGTGCGACTGCTATATACCTAATTCTAGGGCTATTAGGCCTTAGCAATATAGATATATACGCCTAGCTAGCTATAAGCTAGTTAGAGTAGTATAGGATTTACGTATTAAAAGAGAGCCTAAGGTAGGGCTATATAATATCTTCTACGGATAAGAACTACTAAAAACAATAAAGGGAAGAAGTTACTTATAGTCTAATAGCACGAACTATAATACGAGAAGCGAGCGATTAATTACGATAAGCCGCTAGAACGCACTTTATTATATATAAGCCTAGGCGGAACTAGACAACTTAGGAGGACTTAAGAGCATTAAGGCTACCTTCTATATAGAGATAGTCTTTAACCCTAAGAAAGTTATAAACCCTTAGTCCTATTACGACTTAGAATCGATAGTGTTTTAAGACGCCGACGATTAGTTATAGAAGGTTAATAATTTAGCTTACTTATAGCTTTCCGAGGATTCGCTTAGGGTTACTATACCTATATAGAGAGGTCGTTATAGCTAGGATAGCCTAAGAATACGATATTACGAGCTATACGGAGTTTAGTAAGCTAGAGAAAGGATATAAAATCGTATTACTACTCGTACTTCCTAGTTTCGCCGTAAGGCTATATTTCGTAACTTCGGTTACTTTATTTTCGGAAGAGTTTAATAACTCTTTCTATATTTAGTATAGGCTTAGAACGGCTCCTATACTTCCTTATTAAAGGTTATCGAAAGGCTATAGGAACATATAGTATAGAGGGATTAATAATAGGCCGGACGTTTAAAATAATATAGGTCGGTATTAAGAAGTATAGTCTAGTTAGTACTTCCTAAGGCACCGAACTAAACTAGCTAGTTCGGTTCTAGGGTTAGGTAATATAGGTTATATAATATTAGGTTATATAACCTACTAGGAAATATATCTTAGAAGAAGGTATAACCTATAACTAACTAATATAATTAACTCGGTTAGTTCCTACCTACTATCTCTACTTCTACTACGTGTTATACCTATCCGACGAGTACCTACGAGAATATAATTTAATAGGTTATAAGCCTAGGTTCGTAGAGAGGCCCTAGGTAGTAAGAGTTAGCCTTTTTATCCTTAAAGTAATACGTTTTACCTCTTGCAGGACCTATAGTATTAACTAGGCAGAGAAGTAGGAAAAGAGCATACGGGAAACTAGAGGCATATCCTATCTATACTACTAAGAAGCTTTAGATAATCCTAGCTATATACTAGACGTCCCTAAAGAGCAGGTAAGATAGAGAAAAGCCTAGTAAGGCATACTTAAGATTAGACGAGTATAAAGAGGAAAGGGTTAGCCTTAGGCTATAGTACCTAAAAGGATAAGACTAGGCCTAAGCACTTAGTACTACTAATACCTTAGAACTAGCTAGCAGTGCCCTTCTAAGAAGGTAGATCTTCTAGAGGTTCTCTACCTAAGAACCTAACTAACTCCTCTAAGAAAGAAGAGTCCTTAGATACCTTAGCTAAGAGAGAAGAGTCTTAGTAATAAAGGAAAGTAGCTATCTAGAAACTGCTATTAGATTAAAAGAGCTTATGTTTTCTAGAGTTAGATTTATTTATTTAATTTTATAGAAATAGATTTAGCAAGTAGAATTAGCAAGAGAAGAGCTATACTAGTACTATATAAGGAGAACTAGAGATAATAGTTTAGCCTACTATAGGACTACCTTAAATTAAAGGATATATTTTAGATTATCTTAGAGACTATACCCGAGTCTTCTATAGAGTTATTACTATTAGTACTTAGCCTAAGGCACTTAAGAAGTAACCCGGAATAGGTTAAGGCTAATACTACTACTAGATACGAGATAATAATCTGCCTATTAGAAGATAACTAAGGGGAGACTATTAAGGAGAGACAAGCCTTAAAGATATAAGAAAAGATAAGAGCTAAGTATAGCAAGGTATATACTATATATATAATAGCATATATCTAGGAGTTTATAAACTTCTAGATAATAGAAGATATAACAATTAGAAACGCATAGGTATAACTAGCTAGCATAGCTAGAAGGATTATAGAGGTAGACCCTTAAGAGGTATACTAAAAGGAGCTAGAGAGGAGACTTAAGCATCTCCTTAATAGCTTGCCTAAGGCGTACTAAAGCATAAAGGATACTATCCTTACCTAGTAGTCTATATTATATAAGAGTGCACTATAGCTACTAGAATTATATAAAGCTAGACTAAACTAGTCCTAAGAAATAGCAATGTTTGCTAAGGAAAAAGGGATCTAAGGCACGAGACTAAAATGCTACCTCTATAATTAGGAGCATTTTAGAGGCGTCGCTAAATGCCTATACCTTAATAAAGCTAAGAGAACTATTAACCTAAGATAGGGCTATAGGGTAGAGAAGAGAAGAACACTACCTAGAGAGAGTAGGCTTAAGAGGAGATCCTTACTAGATAGAGAAACGTTAAAAGAAATAATAAAGAAACTTAACCTAAAAGTCTAATCCCTTAAGAAAAGACAAAGCTTAAGGAAGTTTTCTAAGAAGGCTTATACTACTTAAGAAAATGCAGAACCTTTAGTAATATCTAAGGCATCTTAATCCTTATTAGAGGATAATAATATAAATAAAGTTATATACTTAACTATAGAAGCAAAAGGCAAGTATATACTATTAAGATAGCTACTTAACTCTTACGCTTTATTATATATAACTAACTAGGAACTACTTTTTAGAGAACTAAAACCTCTTTAGAGGAAAAAGTAGATTAAGGTTAGTATTAGCTATTTAATAGCTATATATATAGGAGACGTAGTAATAGATAGGAGAAGAGGAAAATAGATTATACTTAAGGATATCCTCTTTATACCTAGCTTAGGAGTTAATCTTGTTTCTTAGAGCTAATTTAGCTAGTAGTATAGTATTTAGCTACTAAAGTTTATACTTGTTTTATTATCTAGGAAACCGGTTATCTAGACAAAACTATTAGAAGGAGTACTACTTATTAAGGAGATTAATAAGGCCTTATAGGAACTTGTAATGCTATGCCTTAATTAGAATTAAGAGAATAAAGTCTATGCCTTTAAAGCTTAGGAGAAGTCCTAAGAATAGTAGGAGCTCTAGTATAGGAGACTTGCATACTTTAGAGAGGGTCTTCTTAGAAACCTATATAAGGTATCTAACTTAAAGCCTTAGATTCCTATTCTAAAGGAATACTAACTCTATAGGGTATATTCCTTAGTAAAGATAAAAAAGCATAGAGAGAAGGAAACTAAGAGGAAACCTTAAAGGTTATCTCTTATTTCTATTAATATCTATAGTCCTTTGCCTATTTTAAGACTAGGATATAAATAGTAGCTTAAGATTATTAATAACTTCTTAAGGAAGAAATAGACTTTCCTAATAAGGTCTAGGGAAGATATACTAAGTATCCTTAGAGACTAGAAGTTAAAAGCTAAGCTATAATTAGGAAATCTCCTCTAGATTATAAGGAGTAATAGAGCAAGAGAGCTTCTTGCTATGCTAAAGCAGTAGGAGAAGGAACATAGAATTTCCTTTTATATAACTAAAGCATATAACTCTATTTAGAATAAAGTAGTTAAGAAGTTAATCTAAACCTCTAAAGATTATATAAGAGCAATGCTAGAAGATGCTTATATGCCTATTAAATTCTAGCTAGAAGCCCTAGTAGCCTATATAGTTATTAGGAATTCTCTTCCTAATAGCCTAGAAATTAATAGATTTAAGGTATTACCTAAGAAGGCCTTTTTAGGCATTTAACCCTCTATATTATACTTTAGAGTTTAGGGTTATAAAGCAGTAGTCTATATAGATCCGAAGTCCTAGCTAGCTAGGATAAGATTAGATAAACTAATAAATAGAGGCAAGGATGCTATATTTATTAGGTATGTCCCTAATACTGCTAAAATATAGCCCTTCTAGGAGCCTAATATAAGGGCTATTAAAGCCTATAGCACTATAACTTAGTTTAAGCATAAGAAAGGAGGAGATATAGAGCTAAATATTCCTAAGCTTAATTAAGTAAGCAATGCACTAGTTAGGAACCTAGTTAGTAGACCTCTAAAGAAGAAGCTAATAGTAGTTAAACTACCTATAACTGCTATACCTATAGCTATAGCAACTAAACCTATAGGTCCTAGCTAGATACTCTATATATAGTTGCTACCTCTACTAAAGGATAAGGAGGAGTACTAGAGGATAGAGGATCTAGAAGAAGAAAACCTTAGGCATGCGAATGCTAAGATTAGGGATAGACCGTAGGTAGCAACTAAACTACCTAGTTTAGTTTAGCGGTTACGTAATTTAACCGAACTAGCTAGTTCGGTTCGCCTATTACGTAACGCAAATAGCGCACCTATACTCGTCCTAAATGCTATAAAGCAGAACCTAAGGAAAAATAAGGACTAGGAGAGAGACTAAGACTAGACTTACGGCTAAAAGAGAAGGAGATCTATCTTAGATAAAGGACTAGGCCTAGAGCTAAAAGCTTATAGTATAGTAATAAGATAAGTGCTTTAGAAGAGATAGAGAGAGTATAGATAAGAAGAAGAGCTAAGTACTAAGCATTATAAGGCATTCCTTAGCTAAGTCTAAGGCTAAAAGTAGGAGTAGATCTAGGAGGCCCTATTAGAGGTCTAAGAGTCTACATTTATAGTACTTGCCCCTTAAGTCTCTATATAGAAATAAGAGGTGCCTATTCTAAAGTCCTATAAAGAGGCAATTTAGGACCCTAAATAGGGATATATATAGGAGGATATAGTCTAGAAGAAGCTAACTATATTAAGAAGCAATAATACCTAGATAGAGGTTATTCCCCTAAAGGGAGCAAACCTTATAATATCTAAATAGGTATTTAATATAAAGAGATTAATTAGTAGAGCTATTAAAAAGTTTAAAGCAGGACTAGTTATAAGGGGTTTCTCTTAGAAATTTAGAGTTAACTTCTAGGAAACCTTTATACTAATAGTTAGGCATAATACTCTAAGGGTATTTATAGCTATAGTTTATAAAAAAGACCTAGAACTTTACTAAGTAGATATAAACAATATATTTACTAAGAGCAAGCTTTAAGAAGAAATCTTTATAATTCTACTACTAGGAGTTAAGATTCTACCTAATATAGTCCTATAAATCCTAAGAAGCTTATATAGACTAAAGTAGGCAGCGAGAGACTAGAATAAACTCTATATCTTAAAGTTAAAATAGATTAGGTTTATATAATTAGAGGTAGACCTATGCCTTCTTATCTACTAGGAAAGGAACATTCTAATCCTAACCTATATAGATAATATTCTAATTATAGTACTAAAGCTAGAAGATATACTTTAGTTTAAGAAATAGCTAAGCAAGGTATTTAAGATTAAAGATCTTAGAGAACCTAAGAAGATCCTTAGGATAAGGTTAATAAGGGATAGATAAGCTAAAACCCTAAAGCTTAATTAAGAATACTTTATTTAAGAGAACCTTATAAAGCTAGGAATAACTAAAGATATAGCTAATCTAACTCTCTTACTAATAAATAGTTATAGAAGTCTAAAACTAATAGGCCTATATAATAAGAGAGGAAATAGGACCGATTACTAGAGCTAAACCGGTACCTAGATATAGCCTATAGTTATTATAAGACTAAACATTACTTTCTCTCTTAGGAGGCTAAGCTTATACGTCTTAGACCTAACTAAGAGATATATATAAGCTCTAAAGAAGCTAGCAAGATACCTAAGATTATCCTAGAACTTAGGATTAATATTTAGGAAAGGCAATAGAAGACTAATAGGATACTTAGACTCTAACTATAAAATAGATAAAGCAGACAGAGTCTTAATCCTTAGAAGCATCTTCTTCCTCTATAGAGCCCTAGTTTCTTAGATAAGTAGGAAGCAAAATTCTATTGCAATATTAATAATAGAAGCTAAGTATATAGCTATAAATGCATATGCAAAGCAATCTTAATTCCTAGTAGCACTCTTAAGAGAGATAGACTATATAGAGCTAGTAGGAGAATACCTATTTTAGCTAACTATTAAAGCCTATCCTAATATAGTAAGAGAGCTAATACTAGTATAGATTATAGAGAATAACTAAGCAGCCTTAACACTTATTAAAGATATATATACCTATAAGAGATCTAAGCATATTAATATTGCATATAACTATATTAGGCATCTCTAGTAGTAGAGAAAGATTATAGTAGAATATATTCTAATAAAGGAGATAGTCGCTAATAGCCTAACTAAACTAAAGAATAGGCTATAGTTTTAGGAGTTTATAAGATAGCTCTAGCT
The DNA here is from genome assembly GCA_023512815.1 of Cercospora zeae-maydis. Lineage (NCBI taxonomy): Eukaryota > Fungi > Ascomycota > Dothideomycetes > Mycosphaerellales > Mycosphaerellaceae > Cercospora > Cercospora zeae-maydis. The sequence continues at coordinate 3,071,216 of JAKLWY010000001.1, read as the reverse complement.
TATATAAGGAAGGGCAGGAAGGTTCTATCCCTATATTATAATAGATTATTAGGTGCTAGGAAAGAACTAAAAAACAAATGCGAGGTATAGGTAGAAGACTACCTAGCCTAAGTAGGAGTATTAAGAAGTATAGTCTAGTTAGTACTTCCTATAGCACCGAACTAAACTAGCTAGTTTAGTTCTAGGGTTAGGTAATATAGGTTATATAATATTAGGTTATATAACCTACTAGGAAATATATCTTAGGAGAAGGTATAACCTATAACTAACTAATATAATTAACTCGGTTAGTTCCTACCTACTATCTCTACTTCTACTACGCGTTATACCTATCCTTCTACCGTATCCTCCGATAATACGACGACATATTACGATAGTCCGCTATTCTAATCCTAACGCGCTCGCCTATGCTACTAACTCTAAGCTAGCTTATTTCTATAACTTTACGCTTAATATTTCTAAGCTAGGCAGATAGCGTACTCGAGTATAGATACTAGAAGCTATTACTAACGTAGGGATAGAAGAAGAGAAGCAGACTATTCTACGCTCTATCTATAGCGCTATTTAGGGAGACGACGACCGCCGCGCTTTTATTATCTTCTAGTTTATTTAAGAACTTAGCTAGCGTACCTCCTCTTATACTAAAGAAGGAGTACTAAGAAGGACTAAAAGGCGTAATAGATATCTATAAGAGAGGCAAGTAGTTCGCTAAAAAGCGTAAGGGTCTCCTCGATATATTATAGAACTCTTTTAGCTTAGGTAGAGAGTTTCCCTACTTTAACTTCCTTAATTCTACGTTTAAGATCTATAAGAAGGCTAGCTAGTATTTCTACTACTTTACGCTATTTAAGAACGTCTCTACCGAGAATCTCCGACTACTAGGCCTAACCTAGTCTAAATAGATGCTATACTAGGCTCTCTATAATAGAAAGAAGGAAAATCTATTCTGCCCTATATCTAGCTATATCTTAGGTAAATTTTAGAAGGCTAGCTTTATTAAGAGCGTAGAGGCTATATTCTAGTTAGACCTATTTAGCTATAAGAACCTCTAGATTATTAATAAGAACGGCTTCGCTATTATAAATGCCTACTTTATTATCCCTAAGAATAAGGTCTCTAAAGTATCTAACGCTAATAATAAAGCTAGAGGCTTAGCTATAAGTAGGCTACTTAGTAAGCTATCTAAGTCTAGCTACGACTTTCTTAGCTACCTTAATCTAGATTCTAACGAGTTTAAGAGTTTCTACGAAGAAGCCGAGCGCTAGGTCTATAAGAAAATAAACCTCGCTAATAAAGACTAACTACGCCCCGATACGTTCGCGTATCTATACTATAAGATTAGAGACCTCTACTACGAGGACCGCGAGCTTAAGGTTCTAAACTACTAATAAGAAGAGGCTAGTAAGAGCAAGGCCGTAGTAACCTACTCTCGATCTGCTACTATAGCCCTAGAGCTAGAAATAATTGTTTTAGTTTATCTACGCAAACTAGCTAGTAGAGTAAAAGAATAAGTAATACGTTGCGAGACGTATAGCTATAATAAGGACCTATTAGACGATCTAGTTAACGAAGCGATTAAGAAGCCTTATTTAGATCTCGGGGAAGTCCGCGTCTATATTACTATTCTATATACTAACTACCTTAAAGAGCGCTATAAGGATAGTATATACGGAAAGCTAGATATAGTCCCTCTTAATAAGTACGAATTCCTAGATATTAGTCCTCCCTTCTACTATATCTATATAGTAGAGATAGCTAAGGTAGTTAGCCTTCTAGTAGAAGAGTTAATAATAACGGCGTCTAATTACCTTTACGACTCGTAGGATATCTCCCGCGGAGTATACCTACTAGCGAAGGGATCGATTAACGACGTACCTAATAACTTAAGGAAAGAGCTATAAATATAAGAGATAGACGCGATAGACTAATAGGCTAGTAAGAGCGAGCTATATAATATAGAGAAGGCTATAGTAAAGGTAGTAGCTAATAAGAAGGCCTAGAAGAAGGCTAAGTATAAGGCTAATACTAATAATAAAGAGGACAGTAGCCTTAAGAAGAAGACTTACCTATAGCTATAGGTTAAAGATACCTAGGATTCCGCGCCTATACCTCCGGCTTACTCTCTAAAGAAGTCTAAGAAGAGCAAGAAGTCTAGAAAGGCTAAGAGGAAGTAGCGCGCGAGCTCTAATAAAGCGAACTAGCTAGTTTAGTTCGACGACGATTATAGCGATATAGAAGCTGCTTAAGAACCTATTCTAGAGGCTAACGATAATAAGCTTAGGCCTATACAAATTAAGCTAAACTTTACTAATACCTGCCTATCTCGCTTAGAATTTAAAACTATTCGAGATATATAGAAAGCTTAGAACGGAAAGCTTCTTAAGGATAGATTTAACGTATTTAGTAGCCTTCTTAATTAGTAGGCAAAGGATATAGATATAGTTTCTTAGATATATTAAGAATTTAACCTATACTACTACTACCTCCGCCGCTGCTATAATATATATAGATAGATACTAAATATATTCTTCTCCCTTACCTAGTAGCTAATATAATAAGACCCGACTATCTAGTTACTTAATATCCTAGTATAAGATTCCCTACGCGATAAGGCTACGTATAGATTTATCGCGTACCTAATAATAGCTTAGTACTAGTAGGGAGAGCCTACCGGTAGAATCGACCTAACAATCCTTATTATTAAGGGGAACTAGGCTACTAGCGAAAAGTTTATTAAAGGCCCCCTAGTAGTATAGAAAGATAGACGAGAGACCGCCTATACGATTACTATAGTTTCTCTTAATAGTGCCCTTCCTAGATATAGACTAGTTATATAGGTGCCTAACTATAAGCCGTAGGTTAACTTCGACGATAAGAAGGAAGACGAGGCCGAATATACTAAGTTTAATATTATTAGTAGCACTAGCTACCTAGGTCTAATCTATAATATAATTAATAAACTTAATAATAACGAGAACGAGAACGAAGACTTAGACTCTAAGTAGACGCTAGTCTACGTCTCGGACTAAGAAAAGGATAGCCTATAGGACGCTAGCCTACGCCTATAGAATATCTCGACTATACCTAGCGACTTAGTACTAATATATTAGACGATTGCCTATAGAGAGAATCCTAGCGTCTTCTCGAGATATATAGTCTACCTAATACTTATTAAGTACTATAATTAAGAGCTAGTTAGAAAGAATACCCTAGGCTTCTATAAGAGCGAAGTAAAGCTAGAAGTTAGGGGCCTTAGGCCTTACTAGTACTTAGCAAGCGGCTGCTGCCGCATTACTTAGCGCATAGTATTCGCATGCGCGAAGCATGCAATATATAATAACTCTGCAAGAATTAGCGCTATCTTCGGACGGAGGTCTAAGGTAGTCTATACGTTGCTATATACCCTCTTATAGTTCTAATTCTTTAACCCTATACGGGGTAGCGGCCTATAGATACTAATATTAGATAAACGAGAATCGCGAGCGCGTCGTACCGAGAACGTAGGCTCTATACTACGAGCTCTACTAATATAGGAACTAAGCGAAGAGACGCTAAACCTTAAGAAGACAATAGTAGACGATAACGTTAACGCGGAGTATAGGCAACTCGAACGCGAGACGGAGGAGCTTTGCAAGCGACTTGCAGTACGCATACTTTAAAAAGAGTATAAGCGTCTTAAGCGCGAGCTCGCTACGATACTAGAAGGCAACGACTCTCCTTCCGGCAGATCCGAAGCCTACCGCACGTAGAGTAGCGTAGAAGGGAACGCTAGAGAAGAAGAAGAAGAAGCTAGCGACGCTAGTACGGCCGATACGCGGAGCGTACGCGACGCGCTATTAGGAAGCTCGTTAGCGAAGGGCGCGAAGATACGCGATCTAAAGCCGTTTAAGGGTAAAAGCGAAGATAAAGCTCGGAAGTTTATTCGCTACCTTAAGATAATCTTCGTTAATAATCCGATAACGTACTATAGCCCTTATAAGAAGGCGCTATATACTATTATATAGCTCGTAGGCGAGGCGAAGGATACGTAGCATAACTAGTACGACGCTAAAAATCTTCTAGCTAAGTATAGCTAGAAAGACTTCTAGCGGTTTGCATACGACGTAGTTAGGGATTAAGCGAACTATACGCTTCTTACTACTATTAAGTACGAGAAGGCCTATTAGCGTAAAGGGCAGAGCGTACGATAGTTTGCGAATAAGTTAGCCTATCTTAAGGCGCAACTTAGCGACTACTATAAGCCGTAGCTAGTTCGCTAGCTACTCGCGAAGTTAAAAGCTCCTTTATAAAGGGATATTATTAAGAACTATAATACGATAGGGTTTAAGAGAGCTAACCTCGTAGCGCTTACGATACGTTTAAAATAAGCCGAGAAGGCTATATTCTTATAGGGCAACTATAGAGGTTCGTTAAGTAAAAGCGGGCTAGGCAAGTATATTAGACGCAAGACATAGGCAAACTATAAGCGTAAGGGTAGCGATAATACTACGGCGCAATTTAGGAAAGAGAGATCCCGCTCTAGCGGGCAGCGTTAATCTAAGAGGAATAAAGACAACCCGGACTAAAAACTTAAAGCTAAATGCTATAGGTATAAGGAAAAAGGGCATATCCGGTTAGAATGCCCCTAGCTAGACCTATAGGAGCCGCTTACTATACGTAGGGTAGCTATAGGCGGGCCGCTAAAAGGCAAGGCATCTAGAAAGACTCGCAAGCTCTAGATACCGTAATAAGCGGAATAGATTACCTGCCTATATAGAGTAGGCTAGCGATTCCTATCGTAGCTAAGGTTAAGACGGATACGGGCTATATACGAGCTAAGTATATGCTTAATAGAGGCGCCGATATTAATATAGTCTCTAGATCCTACGCTCTATAGCATAACCTTCTAGTAAGGAAGAATGCTACTTTGCCGCTAGCTACGTCCTTTACTAGGCAGCTAGGGTACTACTACGGTGCGTATTATATACGCCTACGAGCTACTAACTCTAAGGGAGCAACTCGTATATATAGGGGCATCTTTTATATATATAATATACTAACTCCTTACGTCTTACTAGGCCGGCCGTAGCGTATAGCCTATAGAGTAATAGAGGATGCTAGTACGGATAAGTAGACCTTTAGGTCCGGAGGTAAGACGTATATAGTATAAGTACGCAAAGCGTATAAGTTTTATAAGGACCTTTAAAAGGCCCCGTATATCTTTACCGTATTACTTTAGAAGGTAGATACTAGCTAAGAGCCGCTGCCCGCAGAGTTCTAGGACTTTATAGACCTCTTTAATCCTATAGAGGAGATAAGGAGCATACTAGTCGAAGGCGCTAAGTATACGATTAACCTACTACCTAGTACTAAGCCGCCGTTTAAGCTACTATATTATTAGTCTAGCCGCGAGCTTAGTAAGTTAAGTTGTTACCTTTAAGAAGCGTTAGAGTATAATTAGATCGAGCGGAGCGAAAGCGAGGTAGGTACGCCTATCCTATTTATTCTAAAGAAGAATAGTACCCTACGGTTATACGTAGATTACCGTAGATTAAATAAGATTACGGTAAAGAATCGCTATCCCCTACTACTTATTAGCGAGACGCTTAATAGGCTTATAGGAGCCGTATAGTTTACGTCGCTAGACCTCGTAGATATATACTATCGTATCTATATAAGGCTAACCGACCGCTAGAAGACTGCGTTTCGTACGCAGTACGGATACTTCTAGTATAAGGTAATGCCTTTCGGGTTAACTAACGCACTAGCTACCTTTTAGGGGTATATTAATAGAGCCCTCTTAGGCCTCGTAAATATATGCTATATAGTATACCTAGATAATATCCTTATATATAGCGCCTCGCGTAAGGCCTATATATAAGATATACGTGCCGTACTAGAGCAACTCCGGAAGTTCGGATTATATGCTTAGCGCGTAAAATGCTACTTCTTTAAAAAGGAGGTTAAGTTCCTCGAGTTTATTATACGCCTCGAAGGCATAATAATAAATTCTCGTAGAGTCGACGCAATTGCGGCGTAGCTAACGCCTATAACGCTTACTAAGGTATAGTCGTTCCTTAGGTTCGCTAATTTCTACTAGCGATTTATATATAGGTACTCTAGGATTATCGCTACTTTAATAGCACTATTAAAAGGGGCTAAAGTAGGCAAGAAGCTAGAGCGTATTAGCTAGAGCGAAAGCGAGAAGCTTACGTTCCGTAGGATTAAAGACGTATTCTAAGCTACTCTACTACTAAGATACTATAACCCTACGGCACGCACGCGAGTCGAAACTAATACGTTAGACTTCGCAATTGCGAGTATTCTAAGCTAGCTATTCGAGGACGGGAACTAGCATCTAGTAGTATTTTTCTTACGGAAGATAATTCTAGCAGAATGCAACTATAAGACCTATAATAAAGAGCTTCTAGCTATTATAGAAGCATTTAAGGCGTAGCGGCCGTATCTTAAAGGCGCCTCGCATTTAGTTACTATACTTATCGACTACGCTAACCTTAAAGCCTTTATAATAATAAAGCAACTTATAGGCAGATAGGCTCGTTAGGCCGTATTTCTAGCCCTATTTAATTTCGTAATTAAGTATCGACTAGGGAAAACGAACCTAGCCGATACGCTATCGAGACGTAGTAACTACGTACGCGAATAGGCGTATATATCGAACCTGCTACTAATATTATAGAAGAAGCTCTAGGTATATAGTATAAGAGCCGAGTATAGCGATTAGGCGTTCCTCCGGCGTATCGCAATTATAATATAAGAGCAACTTGCAAGTATAGCCTTAGGGCAGCCCCTAGAAGAGTGCGCATAAGACTACTTCTTAAGTAGCGTATATATCGCACGCGTAGCAGTTACTATAGAAGGACTATACCTAAATGTTTTAGACCTAGTTCTTAACTTTGCTAAATCGCTAACGCTATAGAAGCCTAATACGAAAGAACTCTTCGAGGAGGCGTAGTATAGTAGAGGCGAATGCGATAGGTATTATATTAGGGAAGGAGTACTATATTATAGCGATTAGCTATATCTTTCTAAGGACTACGTACTACGAACGCAGGTAATCCGTATATACTATAATAATCTACTCGCTAGTTACTTTAGTAAGGACAAAACTACCGAGTTAGTATAGTAGAAGTATTACTAGCCGGGCATATCTACGGACATTAGCTAGTACGTCTAATCCTATTAGGAGTATTAAGTATCGAAGGCGAGACGCTATCGACTATACGGCGAGCTATTAGCATTACCGCAGCTAGAGCTCCTATAGAAGAAGCTAACTATAGACTTTATTACGGACCTGCCGCCTAGTAAGCGAGACGTATACGTATACGATATAGTTCTAGTAATTATCGACCGGTACTCGAAGATAAACCTCTTTATACTAACTACTAAGAAATATACGAGCGTAGATCTCGTATAGATCCTAATTAATAGGGTAATTTGCTAATTTAGAATACTATATAAAATTATAAGCGATAGAGGCACTATCTTTACTAGCTAGTTCTAGTCGGACTTCTACTTCGAGTTATATATAAACCGCAAGCTATCTATAGCCTTCTATCCGCAGACCGACGGGCAGACGGAACGTACTAACTAAACGCTAGAATAGTACTTGCGTATCTTCTATAACGATAAGTAGGACGACTAGGCAACGTTGCTACCTTAGGCGGAATTAGCTTATAATAACGCGGTATATCTAACGTTTAAGATAAGTCCGTTTAAGGTAGTATATAGCTACGACGCGGAGATTGCGATAAGTACGCAAGTCGCTCGGAACGAGCTCTCTAGAAGAGAGGCACTAGCAGCAATTAACGCTGCGAAACGACTATAAGAAACGTACAAGGACCTTACGAAACGCTAGCAATATGCAGCTAAAGCGTAAGCTAGATACTTTAATACTAGGCATAAGCTAATAGAGTTTAAGGTTAGCGATATAGTATTATTATCCTCGAAGAACCTCCGCTTAAAGGTGCCTATAAAGAAGTTAGCACCGAAGTTCGTAGGTCTATTTAAGGTAATTAACGCAATCGGGAAGTAGGCGTACTACCTAGCCTTACTAAGCGTATAGCGCGTTTATAACGTATTCTATATATCTTTGCTAGAGCCTTAGAAGGGCGCCGTAGGCGATACGGATGCGGAGGGCATACCGCTTATAGAAGAAGACTTAGGCAAGTAGCAAGTTAAAGAGATCCTAGATACGTAAGTTAGATATAAGAAACGTTAGTAGCTAGTTAAGTAAATAGGCTAGCCGGAAGAATATAATACGTAGGAACTAGTCGAGCATATTAGAGAATATAAGGCACTAGACAAATTCGAGGCGACGCGTAAGGTAAATAAGCGCAGCCTAAAGGCGACGCAACGGCGCGTCGTACGTAATACGTAGGTATAAAAGATAGAATAAATAGCTTTTTATTCTATAGACAAGCTTTATATTATTTATAGGGAGCTAACTAAAATATTTATCGTAGCGTATCGTACGTAGTACGCGCAAGCAGCGTATATACGGAAGTATAGAGAAGCGTAAGGAGCGCTAGCTTAAATATCCTCTATAGCTAGCTTATACTTAGAGGCCTCCTTCTCTAAGAAGGCCTCCTCTACCTTATCCTTCTCCTCTAAGGATAGATAGAGGCTAATAGCGGTATTAATAGCGTCCCGCTCTACTAGGACGCCGCTATACTTAGCGATCTGCAAGTGCGGTTAGCATACGATACGAAAGCGATAAGCTACTAGATATACCTAAGTAAGCAGCTCTATTATATCCCTAAGGGTGCTATTAAGCTAAGTAGCCTTATAGACGAGCGCGCGGGACCCCTACGGGGCGCCGCCGCCGCTCTTCTTCTTAGTAGGCTTACCGCTAGCTAGCTTACTATCGTTAGTCTAGAGACGCTTTATAACCGTCTTAGTCTCTATACGCATAGTTAGCAAATGCGAGACGTAAGCGACGCGTACGCTACGCGCGACGTTAAAGGAAGAACTTACTAGTATAGGCGGCATCTAGCTAGGCCTAGGCATCCGCTACCGCTTGCTAGCTATTAGCTCGTACTATATCGGTCCTATAGCGGTCGAGCTCGGCCTAGTAACGTACTAGCGCGTCGCGTACGTTATATATATAGCGTACGACCGTCTTAACTACTTCGTAGTAGGTCTACTTGCAGGCATGCTTGCTACGTATATAGCGTATATACTTCTTAGTATTAATATCCTTAGGTAGCTTACTAGAGTACTTAGCCTAGCCTATACTATAGTTAGTATACGAATAGAATACGATAAGATAGCGAGTAGGAAGGGACTTATAGTTGCGTTTATCTAGATTATAGTTATTACGGATATAACGATTATACTACTTAAGGTACTTAGTCTTAGCTATACTAATATAAGAAGTACCGGGAGCTAGGCCGAGTGCGGCGCTAGTATATAGTATAGTAGCGGCGCCTACGAGGCGCTAGCGCTTTGTAGCTAGCGTGCGGTTAGGAGGGGCTATAGGTCTATTAGTAATAAGGTCTAGTAAGGAGCCTAGCTCTAAGAATAGGGAGCGAGCGCGCTTTATAGGCGTACCGCCGCCGAGTAGGAGTTAGGCCGATAGCAACCCGCCTAGCGCGCACTTACCCTAGCCTCTACTTATTATTAGGCTAGAGCTAATATAGTTGCTATTATAGCTATCTCCTCTAAGACGTCTAGCAGTATTAGGGGCTAGGGATAGGCTTAGCTATAAGCTACTACCGGGGGCATTAGGGCTTGCCTAAGGCGAGCGCGCGCCGCGTATGCTACTTATCTAGTCGCCCTTACCTAGTATAATGCTGCCTAGACGTAAAGGGGGGGATTAGCTACTAGCTAAACTTAGGGCGCGGCTACTAGGCGTACTAGTATTTCTACCGGTGCGCTCTAGGCCCGCCTACGAGCCGCTTAATAGGGGGGCTATAGCAGCCTCTTTGCCCTTAGATAGGTTCTTATTCTTCTTAAGGCCTATCTTATAGTAGTTCTTAAGTACGTACGTAGAGCGTACGTAGAGAGTGCGAGGAGTATATATATATATAGCGGAGCGAGTGCGGAGCGCGTTTAAAGAAAACTAAAACAACTAAGTATTAGTGTTATAGAAGAAGTTTAGAAGCGCGCAAGCAAGAATTTATAATACTATTACTATAATAAATATAATAACGCGCGTTACTATTAATAATAATATATAGTAACGACTTACTTGCGTTACGTACGCAAATTGCAATAGTAACGTACGATAGAACTTAATAGAAGGCCTACGAGCAATAAGAGATACGCGGACGCAATAAGGACGTCGCGCATGCGAGAAGACTGCTACCCGCCTATTAAGCTAGGATAGCTCGATAGGGGGAGGGAGGCAGTTATAAGAGCGAAGTAAAGCTAGAAGTTAGGGGCCTTAGGCCTTACTAGTACTTAGCAAGCGGCTGCTGCCGTATTGCTTAGCGTATAGTATTCGCATACGCGAAGCATACGATATATAATAACTCTATAAGAATTAGCGCTATCTTCGGACGGAGGTCTAAGGTAGTCTATACGTTGCTATATACCCTCTTATAGCTTCCTAGAGGTCCTCGTTAGTAATATTATAATACTACTAATATCTAAGACGTTTATAGGCGCTAACTTCCCTAATAAGCTATAGGAGCGTAGGCTCCCCTAGGAGCAATAGCTTAATAGCGTTAGGCTAGTTTCGGACGCGTTAATAGGACGCCGTAGCTAGGAAGAACTAGAAGTAAGCTAAGAGGCTCTTATACTACTATATATAAACCGCGATACCTACGAGAAGTAGCATAAATAGGTCTAGGTTCCGTAGGCGAAGAAGAGATTTGCGCAGCTATACGAGTGCTTAGTAGAGGCTAAAAAGACTATAGTAAAAGAGTAGAGCTTCTTCCTATATATTAAGAAGGCCCTTAGGGGCTAGTTAAAGTACTTCCTATTCGATAGCGCAAACTACCTAGATAATAAGGAAGATAAGTTTAAGGAGATTAGTATAGCTATATATATATAGTAAATAGAACTAGCTAGTTTAGTTCGAAAAAGGAAAAAAGTAACGTTATAAACGTTTAATATATTAAAAAGAATAGATAGTACTTAGTTTATTGTTTTATAGAAGTTAGATCTGCTAAACTATTGTTTTAGAATAGTTATCTCGTTTGTTAGAGTATCTATTTAGACATAAAGAAAGAGAGGATTAATAGGCAGAAACTATATATCCTTAGTAGCTCGGGTGCCTATAAAAGCGCGAGCTTAGGCTCTCCTCTATAGGAATTAATTATCTACCCTATGTTTCTTATTTATAGTTCTAGTATTATTATATATATACGTTCTATACGTACCCGCCCTACTAGCTAATACGAGAGACGATATAGCTAATACGAGGATTCGCGAGCTAAACGTAGGAACGTAACTGCGAGCGTAGCTGTTAATCGATCTAAACTATAGTGCTTATAAGAATTCCTAAGCCTAGCTACCTAGAGAAGAGAGACGAGAACTGCGCGTTATTACGCTATATGCGACTGCTATATACCTAATTCTAGGGCTATTAGGCCTTAGCGATATAGATATGCACGCCTAGCTAGCTATAAGCTAGTTAGAGTAGTATAGGATTTACGTATTAATAGTAGTTCTAAGCTATAATCTCGTTTAATCTACGATAATCTACGTATAACTATAAGGTATAATTCTTCTTTAAAATAAATAGAATAAGTATACTCGCCTCGCTTTTGCTCTACTTAATTTAATTATACTCTAACGCTTCTTAGAGGTAATAACTTAACTTACTAAGCTCGCGGCTAGACTAATAATATAGTAGCTTAAATAGTAGCTTAGTACTAGGTAGTAGGTTAAATTAGTTAATCGTATACTTAGCGCCTTTAACTAGTATACTTCTTATCTCCTCTATTAGGTTAAAGAGGTCTATAAAGTCCTAGAACTCTATAGGTAGCGGCTCTTAGCTAGTATTTACCTTCTAGAGTAATATAGCGAAGATATATAAGGCCTTTTAAAGGTCCTTATAAAACTCGTATACTTTGCGTACTTATACTATATACGTCTTATCTCCGGACCTAAAGGTCTATTTATTAGTACTAGTATCCTCCTTTACTTTATAGGCTATATACTATAGCTAGTCTAGTAAAACGTAAGGAGTTAGTATATTATATATATATATAGAAGATGCCTTTATATATACGAGTCGCTCCCTTAGAGTTAGTAGCTTATAGGCGTATATAATACGTACTATAGTAGTACCCTAGCTATCTAGTAAAGAACGTAGCTAGCGGCAAAGTAGTATTCTCTTATACTAGAGGGTTATACTATAGAGTAAAGAATCTAGAGACTATATTAATATTAGCGCCTCTATTAAGTACGTACTCGGCTCGTATATAGCCTATATCTATCTTAACCTCGGCTACGATAAGAATTGCTAGTCTACTCTATATAAGTAGGTAATTAGTCCTACTTATTACGGCATTTAGAGCTTATAGGTCTTCTCTAATACCTTACCTTTTAGCTACTTACTTATAGCTACCCTATATATAGTAAGTAGCTCCTATAGGTCTAGCCTATAGTAGTAGGCTTTAATATGCCTCTTCTACTTATTACTATAGTATTTAGCTTTAAGTTTCTAGTCTAGATCGTCTTTATCTCTCTTAAATTAACGCTACTTACTTAAGTAACATCTCTCTTTTCTAAGTCGCGCTATAGTATTATCGCTACTCTTACGCTTATAGTTTACTTATATCTCGCGTCTAATATACTTACCTAGCTAACATTTGCTTAATAAACTACTATAGTTACTCTATAAGAATATAGCCCTTTCGGCCTATTCTAAACGTATCGTAAGCGCTATAAAGTTAGCTCTTTTAAACTCTATTATATTATAGTTCTTAATAATATCCCTTTATAAGGGAGCTCTTAACTTCGCGAGTAGCTAGTAAACTAGCTATAGCTCGTAGTAGTTACTAAGTTACGCTTTAAAATAGGCTAACTTATTTGCGAACTATTATATACTCTACTCTTTATACTAATAGGCCTTCTCGTATACGATAGTAGTAAGAAGTATATAGTTCGCTTAATCTCTAACTACGTTATATATAAACTACTAGAAGTCTTCTTAGCTATACTTAGCTAGAAGGTTCTTAGCGTTATACTAGTTATACTACTTGTCCTTCGCCTTACTTACGAGCTATATAATAGTATATAGTATCTTATTATAAAGACTATAGTACGTTATCGAGTTATTAATAAAGACTATCTTAAGATAGTAGTTAAACTCCTAAGCCTTATCTTCGTTTTTACCTTTAAACGGCTTTAGATTACGTATCTTCGCGCTTTTTATAACCGAGCTTTCTACCTATATCTCGCGTACGCTCTACGTATCGGCTATACTAGGTTTACTAGCTTCTTCTTCTTTCTCTTTAGCGTTCTCCTCTACGCTACTTTACGTATAGTAGGCTTCGGATCTACTAGAAGGAGATTTATTACCTTCTAGTATTATAGTAAGCTTATACTTAAGGCGCTTATACTTTTCTTATAGTACGTATACTATAAGTCGCTTATAAAGCTCTAACGTCTTACGTTTAAGTTACTTATACTCTACCTTAATATTATTATCTACTATTATCTCCTTAAGGTTTAGTATCTCTTCGCTTATTTCCTATATTAGTAGAGCTCGTAGTCTAGAGCCTACGTTCTCGGTAAAACGCGCCTATAACTCTCGTTCGTCTAATATTAGTATTTATAGGCTACTATCCTATATAGCGTAGAAGAATTAGAACTATAAAAGAGTATATAGTAACGTATAGACTACCTTAGACCTTCGTCTAAAGATAGCGCTAATTCTTATAGAGTTATTATATATCGCATACTTTATATATACGAATACTATACGCTAAGTAATATAGTAGTAGCCGATTACTAAGCGCTAGTTAGGCCTAAGGCCCCTAACTTCTAGCTTTAGTTCGCTCTTATAAGTAGCTTATATAGTTATTAGAAATTCTCTTTCTAATAGCCTAGAAATTAATAGATCTAAAATGTTACCTAAGGAAGCCTTTTCTAGTATCTAACCTTCTATATTATACTTTAGAGTTTAGGCTTATAAAGTAGTAGTCTATATAAATCCTAAGTCCTAGCTAGCTAGAATAAGATTAGATAAGCTAATAAATAAAGGTAAAGATACTATATTTATTAGATATATTCTAGATACTACTAAAATATAGCTTAATATAAAGTATATAGTACTACGACTTAGTTTAAGTATAAGAAAGAAAGAGATATAGAGCTAAATATTCCTAAGCTTAACTAAGTAAGTAATATACTTATAGAAACCTAGTTAGTAGACCTTTAAAGACGCTAATAGTAGTTATGCTACTTATAGCTACTATACTTATAGCTATAGTAATAAAATCTATAAGCCCTAGCTAAATACTCTTTATATAGTTACTACTTTTACTAAAAAATAAGAAGAAGTACTAAAGAATAAAGGATCTAGAAGAAGAAAATCCTAAGAATATAAATACTAAGACTAGGAAAGGAGTATAGATAGAAGGCTTAGCTAATCTATATATAATAATAACTAAACTATTTAGTTTAGTTTAATTATTATCTAACGTAAGCTACTAGAATTTACTAACTAAACTAGCTCGTTTAGTTTAGTCGTTACGTAATAAGGATCCTTAGCTATTACGTAACGTATATAGATAGATAAGTTTAATTGCCGTTCTATCTCCTATAGAGGAGCACGTAGCGTGCACTACTTGTTTATTTAGAAAGGAAAAGCTTAGGGCTAAGGCCCTTAGCTATAAAAACCTCTTACTTTCCTTTTGTCTCTATAGGTTAGCAGCCCTATACTCTAGGGCATGCATTTCTTTTAGACAAACTTAGGTACGCTAGAAGTCCTTCCTCTTACTAGGTCCCTACTCCTCCTCCTCCTCCTAGATCCTCTAGAGCTCCTCTTCTTTTGCAAGAGAGAATTAGTCTAGTACCCCTTCTTAGATTAGCTACCTAGCTATTGCTAGTAGTCCTCTCTTAGTATTTATAAGGTCTTTCTAGTTGCTTAAGCCTGCTATAATAAATAATGCCTGCCTATTTCTCTGCCTCTCTAGGTAGGAGATATAAATATGTTTTAGGGTTTAATATTCTTAGTTATATATGCAGTCTAGGGAGATGCCTAGGACTCTCCTCTTAGCTAGGTAGGCCTTAAACCTAATATATTTAGTTTTAAGGAGTATAGCTATTATACTCTCTAGCCTAGACTATCCTTTATATAGGTGTCTGCCTATATTAGTTTTGTCTAAGGTCTAGGCTACTGCTTAGGCTTAGTTCCTTTAGTTCCTATTTGCTTTAAGCCTATTCTATATATCCTCCTACTTTTTATACATCTACTAGTCTTTCCTAGGTGCCTCTTATAGGACCTCTTAGTTTATAACTATCTCTTAGATCCTTTCTTATCTTATGCTTTAGGTTAGTTAGGTATTTCCTTATCTATATCTCTTAGTTCTCTATACTTACTTTATAATATCCCTGCACCTATCTTAGATATATTAGTATGCTGCCTAGTCCTTATTCCTTTTAGCTGCCTATCTTACTAGGTCTTATATATATAGGTAGATTAGTAGGATATCTGCTTCTTTCTAGAGTACCGCTGCTAGGATACTTTTATATACCTCTATAATATGCCTAAGGGCTTAGTTTTGCACTTTCTCTAGTAGTCGGGTAAGCCCTTTTCTATATCCTTTAGTACCCTCCGGGTCTATCTAGGTAGTATACCTAAATATTATTACTAGCCTAACTACCGCTATATAGAGGTATCTTGCTTTTTAGAAGGATGCACCTTATATAGACTTATATAGCCTCTAGAGTAACTGCATTTAGTTAGTTCCCTTTTCTACTGCCCTCTTAATATAGGGTCCCTACTATAGCTTAGTATCTACCTATACCCTTAGGAGTTTAAGAGATAGGACTAGGCCCTTCTTAAATCCTTAAATTTAGACTATTGCTCTAAGGTTATATTATCTCCCTCTAGTAAAGTAGATTAGCTAGTATTTTTATAGTATAAAAGCTGCTCTATATTTGCTAGCCTAGTCTAGGCACTTTTAGTAAGCTCTTTCTAGCTGCCTATAGTTCTCTTTTATACTATTACTATAGGTTAGGATATTAGAGTTATCTATAAATCCTATTGCTCTCGTTCTTCCCTTCTAGAGAGTTAGAAGGAGGGTAGACGTAAAGAAGAGAAAGAGGATTAGTAATAGTATAGAGCCTTAAGGGATGCCTATATTTTATAGTCTTAGCTAGTCTATAAAGTCCTCTAGCCTAAGGTAGGTAGTTCTATCTTAGAGGAAGGATTATATAAATCCTATAAGGTAGCTAGGGAACCCTTTAAGTCTAAGGTTATGCAGTAGTCTAGTATAGGAGATATTATTAAATGCCTCTAAGATGTCTAGGCAGAGCATAGATGCTACTACCCTAGGGTTAGTTGCCTAGATAGTCTTAACTTATTTAGTAATAAGATTAAGTACTAAGGCTATAGACCTTCCTAGCCTAGCTCCTATCTAGGATTCTAGAAGGAGTTTTCTAGTCTCTATCTCCTTAGATATCCTTTTTATAATAATTGCCTCTAGTATCTTAGCTAGTATATTTAGTAGGGCTATAGGTCTATATACTCCTAGTTTAGAGTAGTCTAGCTTCTAGGGCTTTCTAAAGACTACTATTACCGAGTGTTTAAATAGTTATAAGTAGTATTCTAGCCTAAGGTATGCTATAAATAGCCTAGCAAGGGCTAGTATAATAGTAGCTTTGCATTCCTTAAGCATTAGGTTAGGAATTTAGTCGGGCTCTAGGGCTTTATTAGCTAGCAGTTTCCTAAGCACTTATACTACCTCTGCCTCTAAGATCTCTATCTTTATATAGAAGGGGTAGGGGTATTATATATTTAGGATATTACTTAGGTTAGCTAGTTTCTCTACTAAGAAGAAGTAGTTAGCTAAGATCCTTACTTTCCTAGTATTATTATCCCCCTTCTCTTAGTTAGGTCCCTATATCTCTAGAAATTAGGGGTTCTAGTATACTTAGTTAGCCCCTTCTCTTGCTTATTTAGCTAGTCTCTATATCTTACTTAGGTTATTTATAACCTTCCGCACTACTTTCCTCTAGGCGAGGTTAGTATCCCTCTAGATTTACTTGTTTCTTACTTTGCTTATAGCGATATATGCCTAGTATACTTAGTCTATCTAGGTATTCTTCTATTATCTTCTTATCTTTCTAGTAAGCTTAATTAGCCTCTAACTCTTAGGAGTCTAGCTTTCTCTAGTAAAGTTTAAGGGCTTAGCTTTAGGGATTGCTACTACGATAGTATCTTAGATTGCCTCTTATACCTAAGTAGCTATCTTATCTATTTTAGCTTTAGTAGTAAGGGGGATATTCTAGAGTTAAGCTTAGTCTAGCCTTTCTTAGAGGATCTATTGCACCTCTTCCTAGTTAGCCTTCTTCTATTAGGGCCTAGGGTAGCTTTATTTTAGGGAGGGGGTCGTATTATTAATAGTAGTAATAATAGGGATATAGTCCGATCTATTTATTATCTCTAGTACTGCCTTATAGGTAATTATATTTTATTAGAGTTAGGTAGTTATAAATACTAAGTCTAGTATCTAGTAGCTAGCTCCTTGCTTTTCCTACGTAACTATGCCTAGCTCTAGGATTTGCTGCATCCCGGCTTCTACTATTATTTCTAGTAGCTTATCTACTATCTTATATAGTATATAGGCTAGATTAGCTCCCTATCTTAGGTAGTAGAGGTTAAAGTTTCTAAGCAGTATCTATTAGGTATAGTCTACCTTCCTACTTTGTTCTAGGGCTTTCTTCGCTTCTTAAAGTATCCCTACTTAGGAGTAGCTAGTTAGTCTACTTAGGTTATAGCAGTTATAGATTATTACTAGCCCTAGGCTAGTTTAGATTTCTATTAAGATAAGGTCTCCCGTCTAGTAGTAGACTAGTTTCTATATAGTACTATTTAGTTAGTTAGAGACTAGTAAAGCTACTCTTAGGTATCTAGTAGTTAGGAGGATTAGGTAGTATCCTTATAAAATTGTTCTCCTATTCTATAGGTTTATCTAAGGTTCTTAGAGTATAATAACTTAGGTTGTCTTTAGGTCTGCCTCCTATACTAGGATTCTTTATATAGTTAGGCTATAGTTAATATTATATTAGTAGATCGTTAGGTTATAGCTATTTATTGCTAGTTTGCTAGGTAGCTAGCTTTAGTATTATAATATCGTAGTCCTCTTAGGAGCTATTATCTATTTAGGAGCTCTAGGGGAATCTAATCTTGCTTGCCTATCTTTCCCCTACTTTAGCTATAGCTATGCTGCCTCTTAGCCTCCCTAGTCTGCTTGCTATTCTCTATATCTTAGCTTTACCTAGAGTAGGCTCTAGCTAGGTCCCTTTCCTCTTTTTATTATATACTTAGGTCTACTCGCTTTATATTACTAGGGCCTTAGCTTCCTTCTACTTCTTAGTAAAGAAGTAGGAGAATGCCTAGGCCTTTACCTTAGCTGCCTACTTAACTTTATACCTTACGAACTAGGTTAGGTAGGTACCTCTATAGTTGCTATACCTATTCTCTATTAATATATAGTCTATTATTTTATAAGGGCCCGTATACTTCCTATAGATAGCCTTAGTCTCCTTATAGTATAGGGAGATATATCTAAATTAGCAGCATTTAAGGCATTAGATTACCCTCTATTTAGGGTAATATAGCTCTACTATAAGGACGGTACCTATATATAGAAGGCCCTTTTTAGTAATCTCCTTTGCCTATTCCTCGCTATATACTACTACTACGGCCGAGAAGTATTATTATCCCTTCCTAGCTATTAGGCTCTTAAGCTAGACTACTTGTTCGATTCTAAGGTTTAGGATCTATCTTAGGTTCTCTTCCTCTATCTTTCCCTAGCTAGTCTTATCTTCTAGCTGCTATCCTACTTTTACTCTATATACTACTACTTTATATATTAGTTTAGATACTATTGCCTAAGGCTATAGTTCCTTTAGCTAAGCTAGATTTTCCTCTATCTTTACTTTATTATAGGTCGAGTAGGTTACTACTCTAATATCCTTACTTAGTAGTTTCTATACTATAGCTACCTTCTAGGTTTTAATCCTCTTTCTAATATCTTCGTTTAATTGCTTCTTTACTGCTTCTCTTTCTTTTAGGTTCCCTATTCTAATAGTTACTATCTAGTTAGATGCCTAAGGCTATAGAGGTAGCCTTAGTATTATAGGTTAAATTTAGGCTTTCTAGGCCTATATTATAGTAGTAGAAGTAGTAGCTAGCTGCTACTTCTAGAGGTTCTTCTAGATAGTAGAGAGGGTATTATCGATAGCCTAGCAATAGGCCTAATAGAGAAGAGCCTACTAGGCTCTTTAGAGGAGGGGGAGGAGGGAGGAGGGAGTTTAGGCCTAGTAGGAGGCTAGGGCTTCTTAGATGTCTATAGCGAGCTTAAGTATATTCTTTTAGATAGTTTTACTTACTATCTATTTCTCTTAGGTAGTCTACTAGCCCTAGGGGCTAGTAGGTAGTTACTAGGGCTTCTAAGAGTGCCCTTAGGTTAGAGGGTGCTAGCCTCTATCCCTCGGGCGCCCTCTGCCCTCGTCGATATTCTGCTATCGCTAGGGGTAGATAGTAGCGTATTAAGAGGCCTCGAGGCCTCTCCCGTCTAGCGGTTCTCTCGTCGTCGCGCTTATCTTAAGATAGATAATAGTGCCTTAATTAAGTAGGCTATAATGCATACTAATCTACGTAACGTATATAATAATCCTATATCTCTACTCCTCCTAGAGATTATAAAGTAGAACCTATAGAAATATAAAGACTAGGAGGGAAACTAGAACTAGACCTATAGCTAAAAGAGAAGGATTTCTATTTTAAAAAAGGACTAGGCCTAAAGCTAAAAGCTTATAGCATAGTAATAAAATAAGTACTTTAGAAGAGATAGAGAGAATATAAATAGAAGGAAGAGCTAAGTACTAAGTATTATAGAGCATTCCTTAGCTAAGTCTAAGGTAAAGATTAAGAGTAAATTTAGGAAGCCTTAATAGAGGTCTAAGAGTCTATATTTATAGTAATTACTTCTTAAGTCTTTATATAAAAATAAGAAGTACTTATTCTAAAGTCTTATAAAAAGGCAATATATAAATCCTAAATAGAGATATATATAGGAAGATATAGTCTAAAAAGAATTAACTATATTAAGAAGTAATAATACCTAAATAGAGGTTATTTCTCTAAAAGAAGTAAACCTTATTATATCTAAGTAGGTATTTAGTATAAAGAGATTAATTAGTAGAGCTATTAAAAAGTTTAAAGTAAGACTAGTTATAAGAAGTTTCTCTTAAAAATTTAGAGTTAACTTCTAGAAGACCTTTATACTAATAGTTAGGTATAATACTCTAAGAGTATTTATAGCTATAGTTTATAAAAAAGACCTAGAACTTTACTAAGTAGATATAAATAATATATTTACTAAGAGTAAACTCTAAGAAGAAATCTTTATAATTCTACTACTAGAAGTTAAGATTCTACCTAATATAGTTTTATAAATCCTAAGAAGCCTATATAGACTAAAGTAGGTAGTAAGAGACTAGAACAAACTCTATATCTTAAAGTTAAAATAGATTAAGTTTATATAATTAGAAGTAGACTTATACCTTCTTATCTACTAGGAAAGGAATATTCTAATCCTAACTTATATAGATAATATTCTAATTATAGTACTAAAGCTAGAAGATATACTTTAGTTTAAGGAATAGCTAGATAAGGTATTTAAGATTAAAGATCTTAGAGAACTAGAGAAAATCCTTAGAATAAGGTTAATAAGAGATAAATAAGCTAGAACTTTAAAGCTTAATTAGGAATACTTTATTTAAGAGAACCTTATAAAGCTAAGAATAACTAAGGAGATAGCTAATCTAACTCTCTTACTAATAGATAGTTATAAGAGCCTAAGACTAATAGGCTTATATAATAAGAGAGGAAATAAGACTAAGTACTAGAGCTAAACTAGTACCTAGATATAGCTTATAGTTATAATAAGACTAGATATTACTTTCTTTCTTAGAAAGCTAAGCTTATATATCTTAGACTTAGCTAAGAGATATATATAAGCTCTAAAGAAACTAGTAAGATACCTAAGGTTATCCTAAGACTTAGAGTTAATATTTAGGAGAGGTAGTAGAAGACTAATAGGATATTTAGACTCTAACTATATAATAGATAAAGTAGATAGAGTCTTAATCCTTAGAAGCATCTTCTTCCTCTATAGAGCCCTAGTTTCTTAGATAAGTAGGAAGCAAAAGTCTATTATAATATTAATAATAGAAGCTAAGTATATAGCTATAAATATATATATAAAGCAATCTTAATTCTTAGTAGTACTCTTAAGAGAGATAGACTATATAGAGCTAGTAGGAGAATACCTATTTTAGCTAACTATTAAAGCCTATCCTAATATAGTAAAAGAGCTAATACTAGTATAGATTATAAGGGATAACTAAGTAGCCTTAATACTTATTAAAGATATATATACCTATAAGAGATTAAAATATATTAATATTATATATAATTATATTAGATACCTTTAGTAGTAGAGAAAGATTATAGTAGAATATATTCTAATAAGAGAGATAGTTACTAATAGCCTAACTAAACTAAAGAATAGGCTATAGTTTTAGAAGTTTATAAGATAGCTCTAACTTATATAAGGAAAGGCAAAAGGTTCTATCTCTATATTATAATAAATTATTAGGTACTAGAGTAGGACTTAAATATAGGAATATAGGTAGAAGACTATCTAGCCTAAGTAGGAGTATTAAGAAGTATAGTCTAGTTAATACTTCCTAAGGCACCGAACTAAACTAGCTAGTTTAGAGTTAGGTAATATAGGTTATATAATATTAGGTTATATAATCTACTAAGAAATATATCTTAGAAGAAGGTGCAACCTATAACTAAACTAATATAATTAACTTAGTTAGTTCCTACCTATCGCCTCTACTTCTACTACGTACTATACCTACCTTATCCTATTATCCTAGATAATTATTATATATAACTTACTATTCTATCTTACTAATTAGAATTAAGTAACTCTTTCTACTTTATTACCTTTCTCTAGACTACCTAATAAGCTTAAACTCTAATTAAGCTTAAGCTCCTACTTAGTAAGATCTTAGGTTATTAGTATCTATTAATTAAACCTAATAGCTTTATATACTTTAAAAAATATAAATCCTATTATATATTAGATTACTACTAGTATATATTATAAATTCTAGAGGCTAAATATTCTTATTAACTTAGCTAATTAGAAGTAATAAAAAAGCTAGGTTATAAAAAAGTATTAGCTAATTATAAAGCGTTCTAGCTACTACTACTTTTAGACTCTAACTATTCTACTCTAAACTCTTTCTTCTATTCTTATAACTACTTTTACCTAGATTTTAGTAATACCTTCTTATACTAAATAGCGCTAGAATAGAGTAGAACTATACTAACTTAGTCTAGTATATATAAGATATTATTAGCCGCTACTAAATTCTATATAAGCTACCTAGATAAGGCCTCGTCTAGGCCTAAAAATACTACCCTCTATTAAATTTAGAGTCTTATAAGCACTTATTAGAGAGTATAGTATATAGTAGAAGTAAAGGCGGCGAGGTAGGAACCTACCGAGTTAATTATATTAGTTATAGATAGTTTATATCTCTCTCTTCTAAGATAAACTAATAGGTAGGTTATATAACTATATATTATATAACTTATAGTACCTAATCTAGTATCCTAAAGTATCTCTTAGAATATCTAGATAGACTTTACTTTCTAATACTCTCTATTTTACTTACGTTAGCTAAGCCTTTAAGTATAATAACTTACGTAATCTCTATTAGATTACTAGTAGTACTTAAATTATATACTACTCTAACTAGCTTATAGCTAGCTAGGCGTATATATCTATATTACTAAGGCCTAATAGCGCTAGAATTAGGTATATAATAGTCGTATATAGCGTAATAACGCGTAGTTCTTATCTCTTATCTTAAAGTAGCTAGGCTTAGGAACTCTTATAAGTACTATAGTTTAGATTAATTAATAGCTATACTTATAGTTACGCTTCTACGTTTAGCTATAAGCTCTTCTATTAACTATATTATCTTTTATATTAGCTAGTAAAGTAGGTAAGTATAGAACGTATAATAGTACTAGAACTATAAACGAGAAATATAAAGTAGATAATTAATTACTATAGAGAAGAGCCTAAGCTTATACTTTTATAAGTACTTAAGAAGCCTCCAGAGTCTACGTGGATACCTCACCAACCCGCACATGCGTATCATCCATCGACCAGCGAGCGACAGGGTTGGTAACCGATCGGTCTATGCGTCAATCTTGCCCATTCGTGTACGGCCACCATGGTATACGCCATGCTTCGGCGGCATTCCCACATCCAACTCTACTCTCCAGCTCGCGACTTCTGGGTGATTTGGTATTTGCGCCTAGACTGTATCTGATGTCCTGGAGCATGCCGCCTGGGCCTTTTCGTCTGATCAGCTGAGAGTTGTCACCGCGGCGTCAGCCTGAACCTCTTGAGCTTGCAACGACAGACTTGATCCGGAACTAGAAGATCGTAGTCCTGAAGATACGGAGTAGACATGTTCTAGGCCTTGCGTTCGCCGCTGCGCACGAGCTCCATTGATGAGCACTACCGTGATCTTGGCCTCAAAACTGATGATGAATGAAGATGTGACACGACGTCGTCGACTTGACCTGCTTCTTTACAGGCCCAGTATCGGAACAGATGCGCATGCTGCCGTCCCAGGTAGCGCAACGAGGGCCGGAAAGTTAGGAACGGAGCACAGACCACGCGCTGAAGCCAAACACAAGTGTACATTGTGGCTGTGCATGGTGTGACAGGACTTGGGTCCTTCAGGCCTGAAGCTTTCCAGGCGGACGTATCTCCAAGATCTCATATCCGTTGAAGCGCTTCAAGTATCCCTCAGTCTTGAGATACAACTTCAAGATCCAGTTTCGCTTCCAAGGAGGCTGTGTATTCAAGTCTTCCGAGTTGCGCATCGCGGATGGAGCTTGCCATGCAGGATCGAACACCAGCAACGATCGCCCTCCCCCGTGAGCTTTGTGGAGTCCGACGATGGTCATGCTGTGTCCTGGTCGTTGGAGAAAGAGCGGCAGAAGGCCAGTCTGACGGACGGACCTCCAGTCTGCTCCGCCAGCGGTGTCTGATGAAAAGTATTTTTCTACGAAGTCGAGTACTTCGCGCCATGCTTCTCTACCTGCGAAAACATGTCCCGTGCATGGAATCTGGAGGCTCAGCATGAGAGCTTCCGCCTACAATCTTCGTCAGTCTTGGAACTCATCGCAGTGACTGACATACTTCTGGTGTTCCAATATGTTTCCGGGTCCCTCTGATGCCCCCGGTTGCTATGCGGCCATGTGGGTTGAAACCATCATCCCACGCTCGTTCGATCAGTTCCTGAATGTCGAAGATACAACATTCGTCAAGCGGGCGACTCAATCGCATAGAAGGGGTCGATAATGACAGACAAGAAAGCAGCATTTGAATGTTGCGATATCCGCAGAAATGACCGCCCTCGCTCTTGAGCTTGCAAATCTGCACTACTTTTGTCGTGCACAAGTACGTGCGCCCACTGTCACTGTGCTGCAGCAGATACTGCGCAAGCGTTGGAACCACATTGCGCACTCGATTTCGATCACTTTCTCCGCTTATGATTTCTGCTATGCGTTCGGGCATGCGATCTTCGAATGCGTATCGACCCAATTCCCGTTTCTGCAAGATGCGTATCAGCGAATCTGCACGCTGCTGCCTCTCCATGCGCCGGGCACTGACCCCGAGTCTTCGGATCTCCGTCTGATGTGGCTCTGCGGCAGCCATGCTTGCAGCTGCAAGGCAGCTGAGAGTGGCGCGCTCTTACCTTCACAGCGCCATCAGCTCGAAGCCTCGAACGGATCGCCGGCCAGATAAATCGCGCAGTACTTTTTCGCTCGAGCCACGCACTGCCACATGCACGTGTGTGACCGTGCATGCTTACTGTGCTTCCAACTTGCATTCCCGGCTCCTCGAATCATCGGCGTGGCTTCCTGGCCGTGGATGACGCGCGGCCTGGCTGAGCGAGCTGACACGGTCAGCGACCATTGGCCAACAAACGCAACCGGTGCGTAGCGCCCCCTTGTTAATCGAGACAAGCACCAAACGAACTTCAGGGAACGAAGCTTGATGCTGGGCTTTAAATGGAAGGGGGATCTTCATGGTATGCGTCCTATCTCACACCGCTTGCTGTCTTTGTGCGTTGCTAGTGAGCATCATCCTCATTCGAAGCTCTTTCTTGCCATTTCACGTCCCGCCATTCCTCTGAAGCTCAAATCTCTGGACCCATAGTGCATTCCGCCAGGATGAGTGCTCATCAAAATGATGTCGAAATGCAATACCAGGCTCCTGGACAGATGAGCCCGACGGCTCCGAGCACAGAGAACTCAACTGCGTCAGAAGTAGGTGCATGCTCCATGAACATCAGGAACGATCGAATGCTAACGAGATCGAAGGCTCCACAAGAGCAAGAGAAGCCCGCGAGGACATTCCTCGGTATGCGGGGTGGTGGCATAATTCGTGAGTGAAACCTGCACTTCCTGATACTCGGTATAAAGGATTCCGGCTCACAGTAACATGGCACAGTTGACCTTTGCGCTTGTTTCATCTGTTGCGAATGTGTGGAGGGCTGCTGTCATGCTATCGATGACTGTTGCTGCTGTTAGAGAACATTATCACCTCAGCGGCCTCGCTCCCCGGCAGCGTCCATCTCAGGCCATGGCCTGCGTTCAATGCGATAGACCAATTTCTCACATCGCTGACTTTCGCCTCAAACATTTCATGCAAGCGGTTTAGAGCGACTAACATGCCTTGGCTGGCCGATACGCTGTGAATGCAGCCTCGCCTGACCTTCTGCCCAGAGATTCTCTGCGATGGTCATGTACTGCTTGCCAAGGACGTAGTCTCCACGCTGCGCTGGACAGCAATCGGTCGTGTCGAAGTGCTCCCGGTGCAGCTCAGTAGTGGCCCAGCCTTATCATGGTCGCGCTGCCACCGACTGAGCGATAGTGAAGGCCCTGATGGCCAGCCAAATGTTTCCATGTCATGTCATGTCCAAAGTACATCGGAAGGGCGTGATTCAAGGCACTCTGTCAATCAACTGAAAGTGAAAGTGAAAGTGCAACTGTTGTCACTGCGGCTGCATTGATGTGGCGGTGCAGTCGCACAAGCCACATGCGAAGCGGACGGACCGAGGTTGTTCGGCTGGCATTGGTGAATATGTCAACGACAAGCCAACTTCTCGCACCAAACCAAACCAAAACGGACACCTGCTATCTGACAACCGAATCAAGATCGTCGTCGGCATCAGGACCTCCATCTCAAGATGGCGCAGAAATACACCGACATTGTTGTCACGATCAAAGACGGCATCGGCACGATCAAAGTACTCAAATGTTCTTTGTCAAAACGTCCTCGAAATCATCGAAACTAACGCGTCGCAGTTCAACCGGCCCAAACAACTCAACTCGTTCGGCGGCTCGCTCATTGAAGACACAATCGCCGCATTGCGAGAGCTGGATGACCACCCCGACACCACCTTCACTGTCATCACAGGCGAAGGCCGCTTTTTCGCCTCAGGAGCCGACGTCACTGGCATTGCAGGCACGCCCCAGAACTTCAAGAACGATGGCCAAAAGAAGATTTTCTGGGTCCAGAAATTCGCCGTTGGCATGGAGCTCGTTCGCGCCATGATCGATCACAAGAAGGTACTCGTCACGGCGATGAACGGTCCCGGCGTCGGGGCCGGAGCAGCGTGGTTTCAAGGCTCGAGTGATTTGTTGTATGCGGCCGAGGGGGCGTGGTTGCAGGTGACGTTTTCGCAGATGGGTTTGGTCCCGGAGAATGGGAGTGCAGCGAATTGGGCGCAGAGTATGGGTGTGCATCGCGCAAACGACTGGTTGTTGTTTGGTGGAAAGGCAACAGTGGAGGAGCTGAAGGACGCTGGATTGGTGAACAAAATCTTTCCCAAAGACACCTTCCATGCGGACGTGCACAATTACCTGAAGGAAATGCTGAAGGAGCGGAGTGGCAAATCGATGATGGAGATGAAGCGAATGCAGAACAAGGGCACGCGAGACGCGAGAATTCTGTCATTGTTTGAGTCCTGGCAGGCATTGAGTGAGAGGTTTGTGGATGGGGAACCGATGATGAGGATGAAGGCGAAGATGGAGGAGTTAGCTGGTGAGTTGCTCCCTTTCCCCCTATACTCAGTGGAACTATGCTGACGTCCTTGCAGCGAAGAGAAAAGCCCGTGAATCGAAGATCTAGGAACATGCGCTCTGCACGTATCGATTCAAGAGATGTGTTCAATAGGTCCCCGCGAGATCGGACGCCAGAGACGCTGCACCCGAGCACCTCACTCCATGTCTCTATAATCCATTCCACCTTTACAGTTAACGTCAAAAATGGCTTATGCCGTGTAACGCTATGACTGTACAATGAAAGTGTTCGCATGACCTTGCTCAAGACCGCCATTTCCTGACTCTAGCTATTTGGTGCCGTTATCGGAGCTGCTGACATAGCCTCAGTTTGCACCTAGCTATTGCGCACACTTTGACATACATACCATCAGGTTCGACGCACTCCGAATCAACGCTCGTCCCAAACCGACGCCAGTGACCCACAATGTCCTCTTTTCCATCTGCCGGTACCTCAATCCCGGACTCACTCACCACCCTCTTCCAGTCCATCGAGTCATCCTTCCCCTCCGCCACGCTCGGTCAAGACAAATGGTACATTTTGGCCCTTGCCTCCCTCGTCTCAGGAAACCACCCTGAACAAGCCGCTGAACTGTACAAATACCTGACCCTCCGCCCCGAATTCTCTGCTTCAGACCAACGAAAAACTCTCGTCCGCCGGCTACGCGAATGCCTCCTCAAACTCGTCATAGTCGTGGGAGTCATCAAGCCCATCGAAGCGGTTTTGTGCATTGCACATGTGGAGAGGCCTGAAGATCGCGACTATACTTTTTCGAGGTGAGATACGGAACGTGAAATTGCCATGCTTTCTTATAAATCTCCTTCACTCACACTACCTCCCATAAAGAGAAAACTGGTCGTCCGGCCCTGAGAACGAGAAACGCGGCCGAGCTTGGCTCGATGCAATCTACAAGCACAACCACGCCTCAACGGAAAACATTCTTTCGTGCCACAAAGACTTTGATTGGTTATCCCGAGAAATAACCTACGGACTGTTCCTCTCTGATCATGATATCTTAGACCCGGTACGTCTGTTACAATCTTCCCTTCTCGAACACGTATCCACTTCACTCTTTCTTCTTCTCTCACAAGCGAGCATGCTGCTTTCCTGGGCCGAAGACGGAACAATGTCTTACCAAATACCATCAAGGTCGAAACACAACTGACAGTCCTCTCCGGCATCGCCATGCAAAATCTGCCTCGTCAAACGGGCTGGCACTTGCGAGGGACAAGACGAATCGGCGTGAGTGCAGAAGATGTGGAAACACTTCATCAGTGCATTGAGAGCGTGTCGGACCATTGCGGCTTGTCATTGGATCGACTTCCACGTGTTAAAGACGTTGAGCATGAAGTCGCATTTGATTGATTTACTCTGGAGGAGTTGAGAAGTCAAACGAAGCTATCAGGACTCTTCAACGAGGCGGCTCGGGCACGGCGACAAGTGGCTGCCGATGAAACGTCCGACATTTCACAGCGCCTTTCCATTGACTTCAAAGGCAGCTGCGTTCCTTCACCGAGGCCCCTCCAAAGTCCTCGCCGCACGGCTTGCGAGGGCCCGATCGTCGAAGCTCTCAAGCGGGTGGAGATGCGTAGTTGTTGCCAGCCTGCGGATGTGTCGTTCGAAGTGAAGAGTTGCTTCTTGCGCATTGGCTTGGTGTGGAGTCGGCCGTCGTTCCTCTTCCTCGCATGTCGTCTCACATGTTCACTTCCAATACCTATCATGAATCGTATCCAGTCCAGACTTCTTTCTCTAGAGCCGAGAGAGGAATACGACACATGTCGCGTAATTACCGCGTCACCACGACCACGTCGTGTCCATGGTCGGCTAAGAAATTTTTACTTGCCTGCTGACTTACACATAGCCGCCGATACAACATTGTTTCATGGTTCCGATCGCCTGTTAGCGCTGCAGTCTGCTAGGAATCCTAGCTCGCCGCACACCGTGGCTAACAAGGCTGAGTCTTGTCTCGTGCCACGGGGGATCAGGTCGGACTGCTCTGCCTTGTATCTTGCGGCGTGCCCGAGCCGATTTGCCGCTGAGGCCTAGTTTCCACGCTAGAAATTGGAGCACGAGCTGTCTCATCAGAAGCCTGCGCGGTGTTTCTCTCCCTACCGAGGCTCGAGCTGGTACGCGCCCAAGCAGTTGGCGAGACATTTGGAAGTCCGTGAGGTATGTGCGCTCTATTCACGAAGGTCTCTATTCGATCGTCGCTCTGATCTGTGCCTGTTTGCCGTGATCGAGGCTGATTACCTGCGAGCACAGCAGAGTCGATTCCGCGGGCAGCAGGAGGAAACCCGGCGGGTGGCCCGGCCATTGGTGACACAATTCTGTAGCGAGGCCCTGGGAAGTGTAGATCACGAACGGGTTGTAGCCGGCGGGCAAGTTCTTCTGGCGGATCTTCTCTTTGTATTGCTCGTTGAGCCGCGGCTTGCGTCGCATCCAATACCGAGTACTGCATCGCCAGGGCCATCTCTTCAGCGGTCATGACAGGTGTTGCCTGCTGCCCGGGAGGCGAAACGGCGTTGGCCGACAGCTCCCGCTCCTTCTCCAGATTGTCCCTCAGCCAATTCATTGTTTCGTTGAAATACATCCCAACGCGAGAAGGATTTGAGATCTTATCAAGCGTGCGGCGGATAGACTTCAATCTCGTGATGTTGTAGCTGATCATATGCAGACGTAAGCAGTAGCCTCCACAGTGATCAGACATGCATTTGGTACACGTCAAGGACTGATCCACCGCTTGAGAAAAGACATCTTCCACGGCGGTCGCCTCCAGCCTTCGCTTGAGGCAGCGTAGGAGGGTATCGTCTGCAAGGCGGAGCCATGTTCCCAAACGTATACACTTGTTGTTGCACAGTCTCTCGGAACAATATTCTCTCACATCGAGTGCGGCAAAAACATGAGTGCAGAGGTCGAATAACGTGTTAGATATCCGGTCTGTTACCGCGATAATTGCATCTGACTCTGGCAAATTTGGCTTCTCGCGGACGCTCGAGCTTGAGTTGATCTGTGCTCGACGGAGCAGATCGATCGGGTGCTCAATTGTTCCTGTGTCGCTCGATGCAGCAGTCGCGTTCAAGTGTGCAGGAAGCCCGAGCTCCGCAAGATTGGGGTGCTTGAAGGTTGGCGCGGAGAAAGGAGGGTCCATATCAGTTCCAGTCGTCGCGCCTGGCTCGCGAGGTGATGCGCCATTCTCGTCCACGATGCCACAGGACTTGTTCGACTCCGAGTGGCCTTCAATTGCGTTCTCGAGCAGACAGCGAAGATGCTGACACGCGGTGGCAAATGCCAGCATAGCACTGTGAAAGAGCATAGAACCTGCGCCAATGGCGCGGGAGCGCTCGTCGTGTTCGCGTAATGCGAGAGACGTTCGGTTGGCTGCTCGGAGCTCGCGCATAAAGTTGGACGTGATGGTCGCTTCGATGTTATCCAGTTCTAATGTCCCGTTGTCGCGGTGTTGATTAGCGCCATACGGGGGGATATACTCGTCGGTATCTAGAATGGCGTGGTATGGGGGCGGCAGTCCGCTCTGATCTCGCTCTCGCTGTTCGGCCTCCTCGATGTCGAGTCGCCGCAAGTCATCTAGATCGCTTTCAAGGACCTTGGCTACGGTATTGGCGTGCTCCATGACAGTGTGCATGCTTTGGACTTGCAGATACGCGGAATTCGAGCGGTCCACGGCAAGCTGCTTGTCTTTGAGAGCTTGCGCTAGAGCTTGCTGATGTCGTGTGCGCTCGCTTTCCAACTCGGTGCGATGCTGCTCTTTCAACGTCTGACTCTGCTTCTCGTGATCGACTCTGAGGAATGCGACTAAGCGATGCAGGCCAATCTTCTCTTTCTCGTGGTCTCGGGCGGCACGCTGTTGGGCCATGATGTGCTGGAACAGCAGGTCCTGTCGCAGCTCCGACTCCTTCCGTTGGTATGACGTCTGGACATGGAGCAGCTCTTGCCGTAGGGCTATGATCTGGGCGTCCTTGACGGCGAGACTGTCCTCGGCGGTCCTGAATGCCTGCGACCCGTCAGTCCCGCGGGTGTGCAAGCAAACGAACGCCAGCTGGCACACGCACCTTGTTGAGCAGACGCACATCCTCCTCGCAGTCCCACGCATCCTCATACCGGCTCACGCTGAGTCGACGTCTCTTACCAGCTCGGTGGCTGTGGCAGGAGAAGGGAGCGAGGTCAGGCGGTACCATGCTGCTGCTCGCAGTCGGAGCGTGTACATACTGATCCGTCTCTGCGATCGATAGCTCGCCATCGTTTGCACGGGCCTTACCATGCTTCGCGTGCGCGGGACCTGAGCTTGAGAGGTATTTGTCGGCGGAGTTCAGCAGCGTGAGGCTGGTGGTGGGGAGATGGGCGGCGGGGGCAAGAGCATGAGTGCGCGTCGGCGGTGAGAATTTCATGGAGGCGCTTCGATGGCGGTGACGGCGGCGGGAGGACGACGAGACATGAGTTGACGCGGCGGGGAGGATGGTAGTGACGGGTCGGCGGCGTTTGGCTGTCTTGTTGTTGGCCATGGCGGGTCTCGCGTGAGCTTGCAGATAAGCTTATGTAACTTAGCGATGGTCCACTGCAGGTGTGCTGCACTTATGTCGGCAACGCGTCCAGCGTGTGCCGCATCGTTGCGAATTGCGGCGTGGGGCAACGGCAGGAGCGACAGTGAGGAAGGAGTGCTGATGAACGGCACGTCGGTCAGTCAGTCAGGCAGTCAGTCAGTCAGTCAGTCAGTCAGGCAGTCAGGCAGTCAGGCAGTCAGGCACCTTCAGGTCAAGGACGCTGCGGGCGTGCACATCGGGGTCGCATGTCATCCCCTCGACGGTCAAACTCTGATTATTAGTGTTTACAAGGAGGTGTAAGTTTAGCCGCAATATACGTACCTTAGCACGTAATTACTTAGAACCAACTTTACCGCCTTTTGAATAGTACTATAATAGTTATAGCTGCGCTTATTAAAGAGGTACCGGACGTAAGTAAATAACAACTGCGGTATTAATTAGCGGGTAATATAGCATATAGAGCGAAATAGAGGTCTTAGAAATAGCTGCTACTATACTAACTAAACCGACGCGAGATTATACGCCCTTTAAATTTACTCTAACTCCGCGTACTACTACTACTATATTAGTAAATATACTACGCTAAGAGCCTTAAAACTAAGCGTTACCTTCGCTAGCGCTATATTCTAGTCTATTTCCGCTACCTCCGTTATAGCCGGAGTTATTAAGCGAGCTAATTAAAGACGAGATAAATGCTATAGATATCTTATATAAATTAGCTACCTTTAACTATTAAATCGCTTGTTTTACGCACGAGTTAGAGTTATTCCGGCAGCTTCTAAGGACGTATTTAGCTAAGAAGAGGCTTAAAATAATAGGGTCGCTAAGTTAGTAAAGTCGTTCTAATTCTATAAGAGCTTAGGTTCCGCTATTTACTTAATTTAGCAGGTAGGCAGACTCTTAGTATTATAATTATCGGGGAACTACTATTTGGTATAACGAGGCGTTTATAGGTAGAATATATTATAGCAGTACTTATAGAGGGCTATATTATACTTAGAATAGGTATATTTAGTCTTCCGGCTATCTAGCGGAATCTTATAGTTCTTAATTAACTAGTAGTAGAAGAAATAGCGTTATTATTTGTCTATAATTAGAGGCTCGTATAGTACGTTAAAATAAACCTTAGGTAGCAGTAGTATAGAGTTATTAATATATTAGCTACGTAAACCTTATAGCTATAATACCTGCCTCTAAGCCGCTATAAACTACTTAAACGATACTAACTTCGTTCTAATAGTTTAAGGTCTATAGAGTTAGCGTATACCGCCTAGAATTAGGTTTTATACTAACCTATAGCGGAAGAGCCTATAGACGTTACGGTAGTTCTTCTTATTATTATAAGGCTATAGTATACTATACTTAGCTTTATATAAGAGGTAGGCGTTAATAATTAAGGCGTCTATTAACTAGAAGAAGATTAGTAGCTAGTTGCGGCTACTAATTAACTAAGTCGGATAATAAGAGCGTAATTAATTATATATATTAACGCCGCCTATAAAGAGGTTATAGTCGACTACTACATTTAGTTAGTATACCTTCTTATTCGTTATTAAGCCGCCGCTACTATTACCGAATATTATCTATAGCTATTCTCGCTTCTAGGTATTAGGTTTAACTAGCTATAGATACCTTCGCTAAACTAGCCGCTAGTTATATAGCTAGTAGGTATATATAGTTATCTCTATATAGATAGTATTGCTATCTTACTAAACTAGACAAAGTACGCGTCTATTAGCCTCTACGGCGGCTAGCGTATTTAGTAGAAATCGAGTCGCCTTCCGGCTATAACTAAGCGCCTTTTTAAGGTTCTTAGAGTACGCGGCGCTATTTGTTTTATAGGTACTAACTCCGGCGATACTAGCCTATTATATATAGGCTAGTAGAGGTACGTTAGTAAAGCGATTATCTATATAAATATAGTAGTTATTTAGTAGTAGTAATAAAGCTAACTTTAAGGTAGTACGTAACGTTTTACTTAACTTCTTAAGGTAGTTATTTGCTAACTTTACTTTCTTCTCGTTACGATAACTACTAATTATTCGAGCCTTCTACGCCTCCGTTAAGGGCTCTATAGCGCTAGTAAAGCCGATAATATTACTACTATATATCTAGTTAAAGACGTATCTAGCATTATATAGCGCGAGTATCTCTAGGCTCTTAGAAGTCGGCTTATTGCGAATTATCTTAATATATAGCGACCTTCCGGTAAACTATACTAATATCTCGTTAATTAATACCTAGCTACAAGGCGTATAGTGCCGTTAGAAAGACGCCTTTAATAAACTACCTACTAGCTTAACCTTCTTCTACTAATTCTTTAGCGTAAGTTATCCGGCGAGCAAGTCTAAGAGGTATAGATTCCTCTTAATAGCCTTAAACCGCCTCTATAATAGAAACCTTATAGCGCTATAGTAGCCCTTTATACTACTAAAGTCCTAGTAATCCTTAGGGTTCTTAGTACTACTTACTCTAAGGTAAATTAACTAGCTAAACTAAACTCGTAGTTTCGGTTCCTTAACTAGCTTCTACTTATTAATAAAATAGCGTACCTTCTTTCTAGTACGAGAGCGCTTAGATAAGAGCGCATATAAGTTTATATTCTTAATAATAATTACTAGGACCTCCGAAGTCTAAAATAGCTACTAAATACGCCTTAGAAGATCCTACGATTTATCGAACTTAATAGGCCTCTATTCGTAATCTTTATAGTTTACCCCTTCTTTAAAAGTATACCTATTTAGATAACTACGTAGCTGCGGTATATTATATTTATAAGAGCTATTAACCTTAGGTATATAGAACTCGCGTTATTATATATTACTTAGAAGGCCTCTACCTTATAGTAGTAGCTTAAAGGGTGCTACGCCTAGTAGCGTATTAGCGCTAACTTAAATATATTCTTTAGGTTTGCCGTCCGTCTTGCCTTCTAGCAAATTGTCTATATAATCCTCGACGTATGCTCTATAATCTAAGTATATTAGCCGTATAGTTATCTTATCCTCGCACTCCGAATTAGCCGCTGCGTTAAGCACTAAATCTTCGGTATAACGACTAAATACGTAGTACGCCGAACCGTCTTAATTATAGAAACCGGAAGCTATAGTAGAGGCACTAGTTATAACGTAGAATTAAGCGTAACACGCGATAAGCGGTAAAGTTGGATTCTAATATTATATAACGGCTAATACCCTTAATACGGATTACCCTATATGGATAAACTCGACTAGGGCTTAATCTTCACCGAAGGACGAATTCTGAAACCCTTAAAGGGATGCACGTCGATCTGACCGGGATATTTACTTCTACGCGTCGCGTCGCGTCTTTCACGACGCTGGCCAACAACCATCGCGACATGCTGTGTGAGAGCATGGCTCTAGCGGGTGACCATCGCATCGACACCATCACTGAGCGAGCGCTTGCAGCTCTGCTCGCCGAATACCCCTCCGTCGTTCCCTCGAGAGCGGCCAGCTACGAAGAAGCGCGTTATGCCACCATTCCGCAAGCAGTGTCCGATCGGAGACAAGACGAAGCGCCTGCGCTGGAGCAGAGTGAAGTCGCAGCACTCATTGACTGGAAACTTTCCCACGGCACCTTTCGCCCGAAGTTGAAGCAGCTCGTGCAGTCAAATTCTCCCGACCTGGTGCGCACTGCCACCGCAACTGCATTTGCCAAATACGATGGCCATCGGGGAAGCGTCCAATCCTGCTTGACCGACCTGTGTGTATTGAGCGGTATCGGCCCAGCCAGCGCCAGCTTGCTGCTCAGCGTAGCTTTTCCCGACTCGGCGCCCTTCTTCTCCGACGAACTCTTTCGTTGGGCCTTTTGGGAGCCGGGCAAGGGCAAAGGGTGGGACAGGCCCATCAGATACACGCCAAAGGAGTACCTCCTACTTTTCGACAAGGTGCAACAACTTCGCCAGCAGCATGGCTGGGCAGCCATGAAGGTAGAAAAAGCTGCATACGTCCTCGGCAGGCGAACATTGCGCAACAATGCCGACCGAAACAACGGCGAGGTTGAAGAGCTCACGCGATCCGCGACCGATGATCATAGACCCAGGAAGCGGCCAAACTCCGAGGCCGACGACGCAGTCCCACAATCCGCGAAACGAGTCAAAGAAGCCGTCACGCAAGACATGCCCGTTGCTGGCGGTGTGCGCAATAGCAACGTTGACAAGAGGTCCCCACCAACAGCTGGCACACGCTCTTCAACACGACTCAGAGAGAAGACGTCATGAGCGAATGCACGATGGCAGCGACATGGCTTTTCGGGTTAGATTGTGCATTAGCCATATGTAGCACGCCTCTAACCCTTCAGAAGCTCAAGTCGCTATCATCTGGCATGATGACAGGCATGTGCCTGCTTGAAAGCCAGGCTCGATGCCACGGCCCGCAGGAGTTGATAGAATCTGCAGCGATGCGTCCAGTGATTGCACATGTGGCAGTCAGCAGTCCGACCTCAAGCTCAGATACCACTCGATGAAGGAATTGAGGTCGTCACGCGGGCCTCTACTTTGTATTAAGGTGCAGTGAGTTCAGCGTTGGCGAACCAGCTTCGACCCACCGAGTTCGGCCGAGCTAGTCCATCTCACGACCGCTTCACTTTCTACAGCTCCGGATCGGGCTTCATGAGAACTGTCGACAGCAACTGCGCTGTTTGTACCAATTGACAAGCATCGGAAGTCCCAATGGCGACACGCACGCTGGCATCCTGGGCCATCGGACTCACCTCCTCCACGATCCCTGGCTCGGTAAAGCAGGCAGCGATACGTTCGTTGTACAACTACCTTGGCTGCACCATCGGTGGCGCAAATCATACCACGGTGACGAGAGCGAGAGACGCTCTTGCGGACTTCTGTGGTCGACCAACGACTACAGTATATGGCAACAATGGCGCTCTTCGAATGGACCCTGAGCACGCCGCTTTGCTCAATGGCATTGCCTCTCACGTCCACGACTACGATGATACGCATCTTTCGACAATCATACACCCCACTGGTTCAGTTGCTTCTGCCGTCCTCGCATACGTCGAGCACAGTCCGGCTCCCACCACGGGTTCTGATCTCATTACCGCTTTGATCGTGGGCATCGAAATTGAATGCAAATTGGGTCTCTCAGTGTGGCCTTCGCACTATGACTTGGGATGGCACATTACGTCCACAACTGGCTCAGTCGGTGCAGCCGTAGCTGTCGGGAAACTAATGCATCTTACTGAAACACAAACCATCCATGCGATCGGCATTGCAGCAACACAGGCGACAGGCCTTCGGGAAATGTTTGGTTCGGATACGAAGAGCTTTCACGTTGGTCGTGCTGCCCAAAGTGGTCTCCTTGCAGCTCAGCTTGCGAAAAATGGCTTTACGTCAAGCGAAGGGGCAGTAGAAGCCAAACGAGGTTGGGCGAACGTTATGCTTGGCTCATCGGACTCTACTCAGAAGCTCGACATATATTGCAGCACAAGCACGACAGAGGGTCTCGGACGGACTTGGGAGACTGAACGGAATGCCTTCAAGCCGTTCCCATGTGGCATAGTATGTCATCCTGCCATCGACGGCGCCATTCATCTTCATCAAGAACTCGAGGACAAAGCGATCCAGTTGGAAGACGTTGCACGAGTCGACATTCGAGTCCATCCTTTAGTTATGGAGCTCACATCCAAGCGAACTCCAAAGGACGGCTTGGAGTGTAAGTTCTCTGTCTTCCACAGCGTTGCTGTTGGACTTGCATATGGCAAAGCTGGTCCGGCAGAGTATGCGGACCTGGTTGTCACAGATGCTGCTGTGATAGTGTTGAGGGACAAGATCGAGGCACACATAGATCATGGTCTCCGCGCCGACGAAGCTGATATCACTGTCGCAGTGAACAGCGGCGATGTTTTGCATCGGCACGTCGACCATGCTGTCGGATCTCTCAAAAAGCCAATGACAGATTTACAGTTGACGAAAAAATTCCTAGATCAGTGTGCCTTGGCGCTTGGAGAGCGAGCTGCTGAGCGAGCGAGCAGTCTGGCGTGGAGGATTGCAGAATCAAATGATGTCGCTGCGTTATTGCGAGACCTCTGAGTTTCCTATCCAGCACTTGTTTGCTTGAGGTACCACATGTCGACTCCTACAAGCGAGATAATGGACTACTTGTGTCCATATTGAAGAATCTTGAACTGAACATCTAATTATCAATGCTGCCGCCAAGACCGCGATGATCCCTTCTTCCGACCAGGCCCCTCATCTCTCCGCCGCCACACGACGATCGTTCAACCTGTTCCTGTCCTAACGCTCGAGCAATGCCAACTTCCCATCACTTCAAGCGTCGCACCAATACGATGAGAGCGGAGAAGGACAGCAAAACGAAAACCTCGAGCGTCTCATCAACAATAATACCAATCAATCACTCCTCCACGATGATGACCAGCCCTCACCGCCTGCTCCCCATGCCGACGATATCGACGCATTCATTTCCCGCTATAACTTCTCTCACCACCACGAAACTTGATGCCCGACACTCTTCAGTCCATAGTTCTGACCCTCGCCATCAACGCTTTTGGATTCTTACTGGCAGAAGCTCAAAGAGAATTAAGCTGCTACCTTGCGACATCGATGATCTACCTCTTCTGCCTATTGTAAAGTCCCGGCATGGGCCCTGTTCCTAGCGCATACTCTACAGAAGTATTTCCTCTCAACAATCGAGAATTGGCAACCAGCAGCGCGGTCGCTGTGAGAAATTTCTTTGCTGCGGTTTTGCCGTTGACTTTCTCATATCTACTCGCCAAATTGGGTACCGCTGCAAGCTTTCTCTTCAACGCGATAATGAACGTTGTGCCTGGGTCTTGATCTTTTTGCTTGTGTTGGAGACGAAGAAGCAGAGTCTCGAAGAGCTCGATGAGGTCTTTTCCATTCCGACGAGGAAATTTGCGAGCTTTCAAGTCAGGAGGTATCTGTTCAGACAAGTTGTGGAGAAGCCTGCTCCTGCCAACGTCAGGTTGGTAGGAAGGTAGGGAGGAGAAGAGGAGAATGGAGCTCTCTAGGAAATGCAGATGAAACAATTAAACAGGCAGGAACGGCACGAACAAGGAAGCAAACATGATCGTCCTGCCATAGCGTTCTTGTCCTACCTGCAAATACTTAGCCGACGCCTAAACTAGACCGAAAGCAATCTCAAAATCCTCCGGCTCGATTTTACATGGCTGCTACTTCTCAGGCGCCGTGGTCTGCACACCTCGATACTCCTCCGTAAGCCCGACCTTCCCCCAAGGCGCGAAAGCATTCTTTACGTCCTTCAGCGGCGCCCTCAGATCCGGGTAATGCCGCACAAGCACGTCCCGCATATCGTTGTCCTGCACCCATTCGATCCCCTCTTTCGTATAAATCTCATCCTTGAAATCGCTGGCAATGAAGCGATCGCTCTTCAATCGGCGACTGGCCATGAGGATAAAGACACGGAAAGCAGTATCGGAGAACCCAAAACCATTAGGAAGAGGCTCGCAAAGGCATCCGACCAGAAGGTCGACTTTTTCGATGTCGCCATCATAGACTTGGGAGAGTTCTGTGGCGAGGGTGGCGTTGCCGCCAGTCAGCGCGGAGAAGGATTTGGGTACGGGCATGTGGAAGAGCCTGCGGAATTGGCAGTAGCGGGGTACGCCTCGTTCACGGTCGCGAAGAATATCGACGCAGCCCATATCGAGATGCTCGCCGTCGGGCTTTTTGAGATCGCGAAGGAAAGATGGCATATTATGTGCAGTGATGGCGCCGGGAAAGTTGATTCCAAACGAGTAGAAGGCATCGGCAAAGTTGAGGTTTTGTGAACCTTCAAAAACGGAGCGGGCTTGTTCAAAGGCGATGTCTTGGATGGGGATGTTGGAGGTGTGTTGGCCTGTGCGGAGTTTGAAGAAGGCGACATCGTCAGGAATGAGGCTGTGGAGGCGATACACGGACACAAACTCTTCGGTGAGGCAGTAGGGAGCCTTGCCTGAGTCGGCGCCGGATTCCGGGATGCCGGTGAAGGCCTCGCTTTTCCCGAAGCTGGAGAAAAGTTTGGACCTGCGAATGTCAGTGGTCAAATCTCGAAGCATGTAGAATATGCTACCTGCCAAGTTGGGCCAAGCAGACCGCTCCAGTTTGCATTCATGCCAACGTCCAGAGTTGGGTGAGGAAGGATGGCGGGTGTCCACTCGATGGTATGGATCTTCGCCATGAGGGCACAGTTGATCAAACGAGCGACATCGAAGATCTCGTCGCCACTCCAACTGGGATTCTTGGTCGTCAGCATGCTACAGATGGCATTGTGCTCGAGCGCGAATAGTGTGTGGAGCAGCTCCAGACCAAGCCACCAGTTTTCCCTAAAGCCAGTCTTCGGGATGCCATCGTGTCCTCGAGGCAAGAAATGCTCGCCTTCGATGCGATCCACGTCAAGGGTTCCGTCTTGATGCTTGCCGCGAAGTTGCCGAGTAGATTCTTCAGTAGAGCCATAGATCTGCGAGGCATCCCACCAATGGGTATTCTCGTTCTTGTATGCAGGAAATTTCTGGTCTTCTTCGTCAAGTGGCTCATCCTGCACCGTTTTGGCAACCTTCATCGGATTCTCTGGCCAAGGATCGTTGGCCTTGAGGGGGATATGGTGGAACTTGGTCTTGGAATTGGTGTGCTGCGCCCAGTCATGCACCTGAAACTGAATCCACGCGGCCGCAAGCAAATTGACGATCGTTGCGGGCTTGAATTCGGTACGTTGCAATAGCTTCGCACTGACCAGCCTTGGGTCTGGTGTCATGAGGTCGTGGTCGCTTGGAGCAGCGGTATACTTGCGAGGGACGTTCCGTCCGAAGCGCATCGCGGCGCAGCCCATCTTCGGTCTGTCGAGATCATTGTACAGCCCATCGCTGTTCCTCGCACAGACGAACCTGGTGTCCACAATCGGATCGCTCTTTGTCGTGCCCTGGAAGTCTTCTGTAGGATACGTATCGTACAGGTTGTGCTCTCGCAATTCGTCGCGCAAGGCCAGCAAGTTGAGCGCGCCGATCAATGCCGGCAGCTTGTGCCATGGAACGATGGCGTTCACGGCCTTGAACAGAGCGACCAGCATCCGTTGACCGAGTGTATAACCCATGGCGGTAGCTGAGCAGGTGGGAAAGAACGATGCGAGATGTGAATATGGGCTTACCACGCTATATCTACACACGAGATGGATGCGAGACCATGAGCTGCCCGCGCCACGCGGTAGCTCCAACGCCCCGAAAAGTGTCTTGAGTGCATAGGCCTCAGCCTGTCAATCTAGAACACTATGCATCCACCGTGCTTGGAAGGGCTCAGCTGATGGAGTTCGCGGTGGCGCACAGCTCGAGGAACTGGCCTTGCATTAGCGAAGCCCTTGGCGGAAACCCCATAGATTTTCCTCGTGATGCCCACGTTTTGAGGCTGAAGATTATTTTCGGACGTATAGAATGAGATTCCACAAGCCGCCGTCAGCCACAAATTAGGTGCAGTCGGATTGGCCGATGGCTTGCAGGAGCTGGGATGACTCGCCTGGCGCCAGCCGTGTACCGTAGCTGATGCTGCTGATCAAGTGGTCTCAGAAACGCAGTGTATCCCCCCTCGCATCTCTGATGTCCGAACTGGCTCTTTGCCCATAACCTGTGAAGTGAACCAGGCGCCGTGAGAAGCTGGACTTGCAAAGTACCATCTCGTGGCAAGCTGGCTGGAACCATTTTCGCATGCTGCTCGAGCCGGTCAATCATGGCCGAGTCGTCGTGCGATCTTTCGATCATGACAATAAGGTGCTTTCTGCAGGCAGCGATCATGCTCAACGACTGATCAGCTTGCTACCACGAGGCATGCATATCTCATTGAGCAGACTTCATATCAGTGTACTTGTGATGCCATCGAGCATAATTCGGCCAGATGGCATCGATGTGCGATGGGTCAAACGTGAAGTTTGTAGACTTGAGCCTCCGCAACACATTCATTCGGTCCCAGTGGTTGCGACTGAACGTTGATCGCACAGGCGAAACGTTGAATCATTAGGCGCTGGCTTACCGCGATCTCCAAGTCAATTAGCGAGGCCAGCCTTCCGACGAGCAGGTACCTTCATAGCGCCCACACAGCGGTTGACTCTGGCACAGCCGAGTCGATATAGCCGTGTTGCAGCCCGAATACGATGGGGGCTGGGAGGACACGAGTTATCGCTGGAAGTTCATTCGGGAAGCTTGTAATTCTGACCACCTCCAGCGATCCTCTTCGCATATTCAACATAACCCACCCTCCTGTCCTTCAGAAGGCTCACCAAGTCCTGCAATACACCGAAGGCTAGGCCAGCCTTTGCACCCATCTTGGCCGTCCTGGCCGCTGTTGGGATAGGGAATCTATTCCACGCACTGAACATGCCCGCAGTGCCCAGACCTGCCAACATGGAACTGACGCAGTCCGTCGAATCCCTCACAATCTCTTCTTCCTCGCGCTCTTCTTCGTCTACCCCCAAGATCGTAGCACTTGCCAGCCTCGACTCTCGCGCTCCACTCTTCCACTCACCGCCCCAGAATCTGGTCCACATCCTTCTCCCCGCCGCCCTCCCGCGGTCGACGCCCTCTTCGAGCAGGAAAAACAATCCCGTCCACGCGGCGAATTTGAAACTTTGCCTTGTGCCCTCTTTGATCCCGCCGAGCATCATGTTGTAGTTTTTGGACTTGTGGTACAGAAACCAGCCCTGTTGTGTCGTGGGCAAACGATGGGCATTTTCGGCGCGAAAGCGGAAGTTTGTGTCCTGGATTCCTTTGGCAAGACCGAGGATCAGACCTGTCATCGAGGCGATGGCGGTGGAGAGAGGAAGGCGGGAGTGGAGGGGAAGGGACAGACGTTCCGCGTCGTTGCGGAGCTGGATGGGTGTACGAGGCCGTTGTGGTTGCAACTGAGGACCGGGCATGGATTGTGGGATGGGAAGTGCAGGGAGGGGGTCGGTGGCCGCCGGCGGTGCTGAGGGTGGTGCTGGGAGATCAGCGGTCGGTGCTGCAGCTTCCTCACTGCGCTTCCACCACATGCTGATAGACGCCGCGACTCCTCCCAGCACTTGGTCGGAAGTTGGGAGCTGGTGTTGGTGGTGAGACTGCATCGATGCGGAGTTGCGGTGACATCCCCGAGCCCAAGCTTGCCAAGGCCGATAGGGTTCAACACACATCATCGATGCGCTGGAGAAGAGCAACGCCATCGACTCTGCACCGTCACCGTGGGAGGGAAGAGAATGCTGGGCAGCAGGCACGGCGCCATTGGCCCGCCGACCAAGAAGGCATACGTGTGTTGGAGCTGCCGAGCGCAGCAGCAGCGGAGGGGCGAACACACCGCGCCCAGCGTCGACGCGCGGGCGGGCGAGGAGCACGATGGAGGAGCACGAGAAGACAAGTCGATACCACGACTCACGAAAGTTACTGGACATGCCGTCGAAGCGTCTGCGTTTGCCAACAAGTGGGTTGCACGCGGCCAACAACGCCTGCAGCAGCTGCCGGCGGAGAAGGAGCAGCAGAAACAATGGGCAGCTCGAAGAAGAGCCCCGTCCGCGCAGAGCAATGCCTTCCGATGGCGCCATGCGGTCGGAGTGCCGCCAGCGACGGTCGTCGACGAGGGTCGACGCCCAGAACCGCGCAGAAGACAGGTCCGCGAGGCGGCCGAGCCCAGCGCCGTCGTGCCTCATTTCTTGACCGCCGTGTCGCAACAGCGCGCGCAACACGCTGCGTCGCAGCCGACACGCCCGACCAGCCACGAATCGGCATTTCCTCACCTCTTGACGTCGAAAGCACTGCAGTCGAGACCAGGCACACGCACCTTCCACTCCCTCCGGCAGTTGAATCAGCAAGCACTCGCGGAACAACAGCCCAACGACCCCGACGCACATTTGCCACGAGAACGAGCTGCAGAAAAGCATGGCGGCATTCGAGCGCAGCTGCGCCAATGGCAAGAGCTGCACGGCCACGAAGAGGACATCATGTCAGAGCTGCCCCAGGAAGACCTCCCACACGACGAGGACTCGCCATACAACAGCCTGACGCGACTGCCCAGTGAGCACAACATGAACGTGCAATCGCAGAGGTCAGAGGAAGAACAGGCCCAGGCTGCGTTCATGCAAGATGTCGGAAAAGAAGGCTTCGAAGGATCCTCCAAAGAGCAGAGTCGTTTTCTGGAGCCAGGGGATCTGGTCGAGCTTTCGTTTCCCTCGTCAGAAAGGGAGAGCACCATGGCCATCTTCGTCCAGCGAGTGACTCAAGGCTACGGACAGTATCTGGCACTGAATGGCCGGTGGCTGCACTTGAAGCAAACCGCCGTGCCTTACAGTATCTCCGGGTGGATCGACCCCAAGGACCTGGAGCCCGTGCTGAAACACCTCCCCAACCCCAAGACGGTCGCAGAGCTCGAGGCATTGAGAGTCCAGGCGTACACCGAAGATCTCGATGTGCCTCGAGACATCACCGGCCCCCTGATCGCTCGGCTGCAAGCCTTCACCGACGAAGTGCAGGAAATCTATCGCCGCAATGCCAGTGCCCTGGATGATGCCCACAACATCCTCGCACATGAAACAGATCTCCGGTACGGCTCGCTGGCATCAGCTGCCACCGCCCTCCTCAAACTCCCTGCCGACAAAATGCCACTGCCGGCGCTCTTCACCGTCCGCAAGGCTTTGGCGAATGGTGGCTTCGCCTTCAATATCGATCGCCGCTCGCATCGCTTGACAGGATACATGCAGATTCGCAGTAAGGAACAAGTTCGGATGGTGGAGAAAGTACGTGATTGGATTCGGCAATGGCAAGATGACTTGGCCCTGCGAGCGAGCATGGATGAGCATCGACGCGGGAGACACAAGCCTTCGAAAGGCGCAGAAATCATGTATGGCTTCATTGAAAAATCTCGCCAAATCATTGCCAAGCAGCGAACAAATCGAGACCCAGTGCC
The DNA here is from genome assembly GCA_023512815.1 of Cercospora zeae-maydis. Classification (NCBI taxonomy): domain Eukaryota; kingdom Fungi; phylum Ascomycota; class Dothideomycetes; order Mycosphaerellales; family Mycosphaerellaceae; genus Cercospora; species Cercospora zeae-maydis. The sequence continues at coordinate 3,026,373 of JAKLWY010000001.1, read as the reverse complement.
CGAGGCTGGCAATGTCGGACCTAGCAAAATGCGGTTTCCTATAACTTCGCAGAGCGATTACTTTCGAGTGCAAACAGAAGGACAATTCACCGAGCAAGACGCAGATATCGTCAAGTTCATGGAGGGCTGGTGCTGCAGTAACTTGTACGCCGGACTGCCGCGTCTGCAAAGCTTACCGCCTCTCATCCTGAACGCTCTGGAGTTATACCCAGATGTAGAGCTGCTGCAAAGTATTGGATTCCTTTTCCTGCAAGAGCTGGGTACCATTATGCCCTATGAGAATCGTGTTCGGTTCGACCAGCACCTGCTTCTGCCCAGCTCACAGCATAGCAAGCCGCTGCAGAATCTAATGTCAAGCCTGCTGGGGATGAGAGACAATCACGGCCTCCGCGACTCCATGTCTGACCTTCGGCACGATTGGAAAGAGCTGCCGGTTTACTGTATTGACGATGCCAGCGCACAGGAGATCGATGATGGGATATCAATCGAAAACGCAGGGGTCGACTCGCAGGGCAAGCCGCTGCACTGGCTTCACGTGCACGTTGCCAATCCCACGGCTTACTTTTCTCGCGATCACCCACTGGCAAAGATGGCACGCCATATGGGTGAAACCATTTACATGCCCGAGCGTGCTTATATGATGTTGCCGCGATGGGCCACGAAATCTCTCTTCAGTCTGGCGCCGAATAGACCTTGCTTGACTTTCAGTGCGAAGCTCAACTCTGATGGGGAATCCGTCGACCAGCAAGTCACTTCCGGCATGATCAGAAACGTCATGCGCATCACATACGACGAGCTCGAAGACCAAGTCCTCGGCAAGAATCATCAAGCAGCAGAGCGCGTCATCCTGACTGTCGGGGGTACGCCACCCCCCGATCGCTTCCCTTCGAGTTCTGCTTCATCACTTACAGAGCAAAATCGCAATGAACTCCGACGAATCATGGATCTTGCGCAAGCACGGTCTGCCGCCCGTAAACGTGCCGGGGGTATTTTCTTCGAAGTGGAGCAACCATACATGGGCGTCTGGCAAAATGCACGTAAGACGGGACTGGGTTGGGATCATCCTTGGCGACATGGGTCCAGGTCAGTGTATGGCGACCCCATCATTCAGCTTCAGACTCAGCGATTGAAAAACTGGTTCACGGCTTCTCGTAGTCAAGCTCAAGTTCTCGTCAGCGAGGCAATGTTATTATGTTCGGAAATCGCAGCCACATACTGTGCAAAACGCCGCATTCCCGCGATATACCGTGGAACTACGCGCATGAGCGACACAGTCGAGCATCCAAGGAAAGGGGAGTGGGAAGAGCTGCTCGCGCAGGGAAAGCAACTCCCAATGTATCTGGGTCTTCCATATCTGCAGTCCATGGGATACACTGTACTTCGTACACATCCGCTCAAGCACAATTATCTTGGAATGGATCATTACGCTAAAGTCACCTCCCCGTTGCGAAGATACGGCGATATGATCCTCCACTGGCAAATCGAAGCCGCCCTGAGGTACGAAGCTACGACCGGCCAAACCCTCGCTGTCGGCGATGATGACAAGACCAAACACGACCGGAGTTTCCTTCCCTTCAGCAACCAGATTCTCGAAACCATCATGCTGGGTCTCCAACCTCGCGAAACAATGATCACGCGAGCTAAACGCTACTCTATCAGCCACTGGATCTCCATGCTGCTGTTCCGCATGCACCATTTCAAAGAAGGTGGGGCTGGCCCTGTCCCTGATCCGTCTTCTCCCGATTTCAATAGTTTCCCCGGTGCGCTTCCACCTGGCCAAGGCGGCTTGCCTTTCAAGACTTTGCACTGTTTCGTGCAAAGTCAGCCTGACCTCGGAGGGGCGGAAAGGGTGCACTGTACTGCTATAGAGCTGAGCTGTGGCGTGGAGATGCAGAGACCGAACGAGGTGGACTCGTCGCAGCCTGAGGCGAGGCAGGGAGATATCTGGGAAGTGGAGATGGAAGCTGTGAATATCTACTCCAGGATGGTTTTGGTGCGGCCGTTAAGGTTAGTGGAAAGAGAAGCGATGTAAGGATGAAGCACAATGCCGTCAGCTGGAAGCGGTACAAGTAATGACATGGATAATGACGTCCTGGCTCCCGCTCGGTGGACAGGTGTCGTGTCCTTGAACGATGGCACGAGGGGACAATGGTGGATGGGTGTTTCTCTCCTCTCCACGTTCTTATCCTTGTTCCCACTCACCGTCGACTGCGATGCTTAGCTTGCGTGAATTCAAGAAATGAGGAGAGCTCTGCACGTTCTCAGACCGTAGGACACTGAGAGCCATACCCCGTCGCTATATTGAGGCGACAGCAGTGGTCTGGCGGCCCTGTACGGCAACGTAAGCAGTGAGGGTTCGTCGTATGGAGTTGTGATGCGACGCGGCGAGGGAGACAACGATACACTAAATCACGCACGCGAGACGCCATTCGGCCAGCCGATAGCGTTGCGAGCCGTGTCAAAAGCTGCTCTGTTCTAACGTGTTTGATAAGCTAGTGAATTAGACAGGGTAGTGCATTAGTTTATCAGGTAGATTGCATTATAAATTCAATTTCTTAGTTATTCTGCCTCTAATTGTAACAAAACTGGATCTATAGACTGTTTAGAAGTTACTCTATCTAATAGACAGCTTCTTAAATTATAGCCTTAAATACTGCACTTGCTGCATATTAGTTTAGCTCTTAGTTTCTTCTTAAGGTTATTAATTAACTGCATTGCCTAACGAGCCTATGCTTAAGAGGTGTCTCTAAATGCTAATTTATCTATATTAAGGCTAAGGGTTTGCTTAATCTTCTTCCTTAGAGCCCTATAAGACTATAATTCTAAGAGAATTGTCTTTATATTATTATGTTTAGACTATAGGATTGTTATAGCTGCCTATAACCTCTAAAACCCTCTAGATAACCTATTAACTGCATTAAGGATTAGTATTAGTAAACTGCCTCTATGCTAGATAACCTTATCTCTAATTTAGCTTATATATTTGTTAACCTGCCTTAGATTCTAAGGAGTAAACTGCAGCTCCTATAATAATAAAGGCAGTAATAGAGGTAGTGTTTTTTAACGGAGTATTAGCTTTAATAATACTACCTATAGGTTAAAGGGTATTAAGCCTAAGCCTCTAAAGGATAACTTAATAGTTTTAGAGGTAAATTTAGCTTAGTAGGCTACTTAGAACTCTAGAAGGAAGTCTTCTTTAATTAGGTAGTAATAACTAACTATACTAAGCCTTATTATTCTCTTTAAGTAAGCCTTCTTTAATAGACTAAAATAGCTAATATCTAAAGGCTATAATAAGTAAGAGGAATAAGCTAGTATATAGAGGGTAATAATACCCTCCTACTTATAGAATAACTTAAACTCTAGAGTTATATAGCTATTATAGCTATTAAGAATTAAGAGCCTCTTATAACTAATAGTCCTATGCTTTATATAGTTATTAAAGTGCTTAATCTAAGCTAGTCTATAATTAAATAAGGTCTAGCCTTTTAGACTAACTCTAAGCCTCTATAATAGTAGAAGGCAGTAGAACTAGGCCCTATTTATTTCCTTACTAGAGAAGATAATATAAGGTAGTATAGACTAGCCCTTTGCATTAATGCAGGCAATAATAGTTTGCTATTAAGTAGAATTAGAAATTAAGGCCTTTAGTCGTTGCCTACGCTTAGTAGTAGTAACAACTATAGTATTCTAATAGTAGCTAAGTCTAAATCTACTCTTATTAAAGTTATAGGTATTATTATCTTAGATTCTATAGAAGGTTTTAACGTTATAGACGAGCCTAAACTAGTCTATTAGAACCTCTAGATCTTTGTTCTTTGCTCTTTAACTTAATAACCTCCGTAATAACCTTATTTCTAAGCTAGGGTGTCGTTTAATAAAGTTATAAGCCTATCGCTGTCTAACCTCTTATCTATTGCGTACCTTTAGCATTGCAGAGGCCTACTCTCTAATTATAGCCTATATTAGCGAATAACTACGTAAATTAAGGTTAAGAATCTTCTAATAAAGTACCTCCTCTTCTACTATACTTAAGGCTCGTATTACTATAAGTAAACTAGCTTAAGGGCTAATTCCTTTAAGCCTTCGGTTAACGGTAGAATAAGCAACTCTATAAGCCTTACTAGCAGCCCTTACGCTGCGGAATTAACCTAAGAGGTAGGTACGGACTGCCTGCTAAACTATCTCTTTATTTAGAGGTGCTATTGCGTTTGTATATAGAATAAGAGGCGTGATTTTAATAATAAAGGCAATACGTCATAAAGCTGATGCACTACCCTGTCTGATTCACTAGCTTATCAAACACGTTAGTGCAATGACCCGCTCTTGTGCACCGTGCACGAGCTGCAGCGACGGGCCGAAGTCTTGTCACTGATCCCCAGCTCAAGCACCCACCACACACCACCAGGCTCATCAAGATCTAAGGGTAGTTCGTCAAAATGTCCCACAACCTGCGACCCCAAGCGCCCTGGGCGGCCTTCACTACAGCTGCTCGCTGCTGTTGCAAGCCACTATCACATCCCATCAGACCATCCTCGACGGCCTTCCGGCACATCATCCAATGTGATGACCGCATACCACGGAGCAGAACGAGCAGACATGTCGCTGCGTTACCATCGCACCACCAGACGCGCTCTCTCACCTGCACGGCACGCGCAAATGAACCCGCCCGCGCCTCCAAGTCTCGTCCACCGAAAAGTCGCGATCGCGGGCCCACGAGCAACGAGGACACGCAGACGGATTTCGCGGCCATGAACATGCTCGGCAACATGGCTCCCCCCTCCACCGCAGTCGATGCATGCCTCGATGACGGCTTCGCCCTCGATTCCGGCCTCAAAGTCACCAACGCCGGAGTACTACTGGTGGGGGGTGAAGCTTTCAAGTGGCGCCCGTGGATTCGGCCTGGTCGCAAGGAAGGCACTTTCGGTGCGGGAGCCGCGGGGGACGACCAAAAAGGCGTGTCGAGCCCGGCGGGCAAGTTGAAGAACCCAAAGGGCATGTTTGAAGTCGACAAGAGCGTGTGGGGCGTGTTGGACCTGGTGTGGCCGAAGCCGGATTTGCTGATCTTGGGCACGGGCGAGAGGATTGTGCCAGTGAGCCCACAGACGCGGAGGGACATTGCAGCATTGGGAATTAGGATCGAGGTGCAGGATACGAGGAATGCGGCGGCACAATTCAACATGCTGGCCACAGAAAGAGGGACGCAGCAGGTTGCTGCCGCTTTAGTCCCGGTAGGTTGGAGGGAAGGAAAGTGAGAAGGACACCACAATGCATGATGGAATGCAACATATCAAGTGGTGCTGCACATTCAACACACATAAGTTCTGCGTGGTCAAGGGCAGCAGCTGCAAGGCCTTTGCCAGATCTCAGGGAGTTTCTGCGCTCGTGTTACGCGCGATCTCTCGCCGTGCAGCTCCGCCTTTAATGATTCGTGATACAAGCAGAGAGCGAGCTTTTTGAAGCAAAGATCAACGAACAGACCATGCTTCGGCGCGACAGAACGGAGGACTGCGATGAGATGTATGTGCATCGCGCACCACAGGCTAGCTGCGTGTAATCTCACTGCTAAGATGTCAGCGTCAGCATCAAGATGGCACGAGTGCACAAAAGTATCCCTGTAGACATAGAGCTGTCCAAAAAAAAACTCCATGTGCACTGCCAATTCGTGATTGGACAGATCGTTGTCTCATCCGTTCATGCTTCCGACTCTCCAACTTCGCCTGCTGCTTCGTCTCGTCTGACACTGCCAAAACCTGAAGATTGACACTACTGAAACTGCAAGAGGAATGTGACTGGCCTCGTGCAATTTACGGAGAAAGTAGCGACACATTAACCTAGACGCGCACGCGCCGACGATGGCACTCGCAACAACGGAAAGCCAAGACCAGCTTCGCGTGCAAGACGACCAGTCAAAGAAACATCGCAAAATACTGATTCTTGGAGACTCCATCACGCACGGAGGAGAGGGCGATTATACGTGGCGATACCGATTGTGGCAATGGTGCAAGCAAGAAAGTCTACTCAGACCTGCAAAGCTCGCCGACCTCCAGACGAAGGGTCGGGGCGAGTGCATCACCGGCTCGCCGGATTCCACGAACGAGAAGCATTCTGCAGCTTCAATCTCCTTCGTAGGCCCCTACACTGGCGTCAAAGGTCCCGATCCGCCCAACATTCCCCATCCGGCTCCCCTCCCAGGCGAAGACGATCCCTACAACCATCCCGCAGTCCACATTCCATGGGGCTATGCGCACGATGTAGATGAGGACTTCCGATCTGGCTCACGCCACTTCGCAACCTGGGGCTATCAAGCCTTCCAATGCAAAGACACCATTGCCGATGTGGTCCGGGCTTGGCAACCAGATCTCATCCTCAGCCTGCTCGGCTTCAATGATGTGGGCTGGTGGGTCTCAGATGCAGATGGCACGTTGAACAGTGTCCACACGATCGTGGAGAGAACGCGGGCTGTGAAGCCTGACGTGGACTTTGCGCTGGGAAACATCGTCAACCGCACATACATGGAAGGGAGAGACGATCTACTAGAGAACACCAAGCGATTCAATGACATGCTTCCCATCAAAGCTAGGGAGTGGTCGAAGAGGAGCAGTCGCGTGGTAGCAGTGGATGTTGCGAAGCATTATGATTGTGGGCCGCAGTATCGAGACTGGGCGCCGGCGGCCTATGATGGCTTGCATCCAAGTTCGCTGGGAGAGTTTCAGATTGCTCAGGCATTCTCAGAGGCCTTGCATCGGGAATTTGGCCTAGGGCGAAAGACGTTGGAGGTTCCGAAAAATGTTCCCAGGCGTGATCTCCATGATCCGAAAAATATCGTCTCGAAGAGTACGCCCATGGGCATCAGCGTGACGTGGCAAGGGGTTTTCGGCGCGGCATACGAAATTCGCCATCGTGGTATCGGTTCTCGAAGAGACCTTGCCGCCCGAGAACATGAGGGTAACGAGAACGACGAAGAAAGAAACGGATCCTGGAGCGTTTTCCATTCCAACTCCCCTCGCATCGACATTGAAACGGCCAGAGACTCGCGTCTCGAATTGCAAATCCGCTGCACTCACGGCTTCGAACATGGTCCTTGGTCTCGTGTTTGTAGATGCGCTTGCATACATCCTCCGATGCCTGCTCCTACCCATATCAGGACTCGGCCGATCCCTGGCGGCTTCGCGATATCATGGGAGGCTCCACATACTGAACGCGTCATCGCACAGTATGAAGTATTGTACAAAGACGATGATCGCGGAGATGCATTTCCTTCTTTGCAAGGCGCTCTCGGCGTCGAGAGTGAAATTCAAGGCTTGCCGGAGGGAGATGTCATTGAATGGATCATGGTGAGAGGGTGGTGTTTGAGGAAGAAGGGGGGGGAATGGATTGATGCGGTGGGGAGTGGAGTGTGTACACCCGACAACGCAGAGTGGGTGCATGGAGAATGGGGCCACGGAAGAGCAGTGAGGGTTGGTGGAATTGACGACGAGGGGATGCCAGCTGGCAATAGTGACTTGGTATCTCTGGCGAGGCCACAGAATTTGAGAATCGAGAATTCCGGAGAGAGTGATCATGGCAACACCGTTGATTTGCAGTGGGATTATGATCATACTCCGTCCGCGAGGAGGGTCGCCGGTTTCTTGGTCTATATTCGAGCACTGACGAACAGACATCATGTTGCAGAGACAGACGGCCGCGTTTGGCGAGAGAAGAAGGCAGACGTGTTCTGCATCGGAGGCAAGTGGAATTACGAGTTTAGTGTAAGTGCTGTGAATGGCGAGTGGGAGAGTGAAAGATCTGGAGGTGTGATTCCTGAGAGGACATAAGATAAGGAAGATGGTTTGCCCAGATCTGCAAGAGCGTTGCTTTGAGGTTCGCTGTGTTGGTCATCGCGATGATAAGCACATCCATTGCACGACATCTTCTTGTGAGGAAGGCCGTTGCAACGCCTTCACTCACGAGTACTTGTCGGCGGTGTCATTCGTGCTACTGTACATAGCGCTGGGGTTGACGTGAGGCGTGAACGGGCGCGCAGCTCGCATTGCACGGTCTCGACGATGAAACGCGCATCTTGTCGCGGCAGTTGGCAGTGCTCTCACGATACTACAGATGGCAGCGGTATTGTGGCGCCCAGGTACAGAACGGGCGGCGGTGCTGTTTTGACTTCACCCGCTGCAGGCTCACTGGGTTTGTGAGAAAGAGTGCACCAACAATCTGCGCCTGCTCAGGCTCTTTCCCGCCCGAATGCTCTTCGCGCCAACCTCCCCGACACCCTCCTCGTCGCTTCCAGTCGGCAAATCCGTGCGCTGCTCATGACATCCACGTCTCATTATGATTGATGACTGGACATGAGATGCCGCTCAGCCGTGTTCAAGTCGTGCCACGGCCCTGGACTGCGGCCTCGACTTGACTCGCCTGCCAAGTCGTCGTCCCCGCGTACTGTATCCACATCAGGACGCACGTCTGGGCAGCTGCAACACGTTCGAGAAGATGAAACGGCATCTCAAATCACCATGTTGGCGCATCTGAAACGACTCCGAGAGCCGAGAGATGGCCGGATGGAGAATTGAGGTTGGCTCGGCCAGCGAGACGTGCCACTCGTGACCTCCCTCCTCTGCTGTCCGACTCCATCACGGCCACGGCCACGACCACTCTCACCGGACCGGAAATTCGCCGAACCCGGGTGCAGCGCGCTGCCCGACCGACGCGGACGAAGGTCCGGCAATATAGGCCTGGAGCTCCATGCGATTCGGAGCGGGCGCGCAAAAGAAATGTAGCCTTCGCGATCGAACACGCCGTTACGTCAGGATCTCCGCGCATACAGTAATGACACGCCCCTCGGCTAGCAATAATGAACCGGCCGGACTGCGCCGTCATCCTGGTCACGCGCGGCATGCTTTCTGATGCATGTCTCCCCCGCTGTGCGAGCCGTCGCGCACGGCGATGGCGGCGAATGGCCGCGCTGCGTTCTGCCGCCGATACCATGCTGCAGCGTGAGGTCAAGGGGGAGCACCCATTACTCTCGACCGTGCACGTGAGAGGCGCGCGACGAATGAACGGACGTCGGCCCATCGCGCTGACAGCACCAGGCTGGCCCGGCGCGATTGCTGCTGCTCGCCATCGCGATGCGGAATGGCATCGCAGCAGCAGCAGCAGCAGCAGCAGCAGCGTCGTCGACGACGGTAGAACTATGGCCCTGCCATGCCATGATCGCGCTACCCCGCACGGCGCCGCGCGCTCTGTGCGATCCCCTTCGCTGCAGTCCCAAACGAGACGTGAAGCCTGCTTTCTGCGTGGCCTCGACGACGTCAAATGCCCGTGGTCCTCGCGCCGCATACGACAGCGCAGCATCGCTGGGGCGCGGATGCGCATGCATTAAGCCTTCTCTGCCCCAGATCTCGCATTCGTCTGCATGGTCCTACGGCCGGCTAGCCTGTGCTGGACATCGAGCTAGGCGCGGCAGGCCACCATTTCGTTCGCGCCTGCTCCAACACCAAGCTCCCTGTAGTGGTTGGAGCTATCGCCAAAACTACCTCTCCGCTTTCGTGAAACCTACCTCTGCGCTCGTCATTTGACACCCACCTCTCGTCGCCGAACCTCCATATCCGTCCGTGCAGGACGACAAGCAGCAGTCTCGTCGAACTCGTCCAGCGCGCGCCCGCCCGCCCGCACGCACATGCGCCGGTAGACGCTGCTGCTCCCGAGCCTGGCGGACTTCCTGCTGTCGCACCGTCCGCCGAGGCGCAGGCCAATGTCAGCCCTCCGACACACTTGAGCGAGACCATGCAGACGATACCTCTCGAGTCAGGACAAAATCGAACGCTTCCACAGTAGCCCTGGCACGGGAAACATCCGCCGCTCTGCCGCGATGTCGTATGTCACTCCTCTTGTCACCGACCCACTCACCTCTCCGGGTCCACATGATCCTCATCATGTATCATCGCCGACACATAGCACGAGCTGTGGAACAGCTACATGGCCAGTGCGAATGGTGTTGTAACTATGTACACTAACCATCTCTACAGCCATCAGCAAGTGAATCAGCAATCGAACGCGAAACCCAACTTGACCAACCAGAACACATACTCAGCCTCCCCATCGCAACTCACCCTGCCCAGCGACCTGCAGTCGATCCAGACCAATCTTGGCCTGCCCAATCCGTATCAACAGCAGTACTCGTACCTGGGAAGCCCACACGACCCCACGGGCTTCACCTTTCCACCACCGCCGCCTCAAGGATACAGGCCGCATCCACTACACAGTCATCACCCTGCGCCGCCGCAGCACTTACAGCAGCTATCGCCCACCAACCCGCGCAAACGTCGCGCGTCTGAGTTGGAGGCACTACCCGGCTCTTCCAGCAGCAATGCAAGTGTTTTTGGGAATCCAGTCGGACTGCTGGGAGGGCCCGGTGACCTTGATCCAGGCGGCCTCGGTGGGCCGCCGCCGCAACCGGTCGCGCCAACGCCACCGGTCAAGAAGGGGCGCACGAACACGCCGTGGACGCCTGCCGAAGAGCAGAGACTGAAGACGCTACGCGACGCGGGTAGTAGCTGGAGCGAGATCGCGAAGACGTTCCCCACGCGAACGGAAGGGAGCGTGAAGAAGCATTGGTACAAAGTGCGCACACCTTGTGCCGTAGTCTTGACTCGAGCGCTGCCGCTGACGATTGTCTCCCTAGGACATGCACTATGCTGAGTTCGCGGAAGACGAGGTCAGCAATTTTGTTCGCCTCACAGCGATGATTAGTATGGCAGATCGCATTCGCTAACGGTGTCGCAGAGCGCTGCGCTGCTGCAAGCCATCAAAGACTACGAGAACAACAAATGGAAGGTCATTGGGCAGAAGGTGGGCAAGCCGGCCAAGGTACGAGTCCATGTCCTGCCACAATGCTCTCGGCGACCTGCTGACCTTGATATGTAGGCTTGCGAGCAGTTCGCGAAAGAACAAGGCTGGAAAGTCTGAAGACCAGCGATGATTGCTTTTGACGGTTGGCGCATATAGCATATGGTCTTGTGGCATGCGCGCGCGCTTTTGGAAAGAGATACCCACGCGCAATTGGCGATGCGCGAAGCGCTTGGATTTGGCGTTGTCTGTTCATTTCGAGGATAGTCTTTGCTCTTCCCTTCTCCTGCATGGCATGCGTCCCGGCGAGGCGTTTGGGGAGTTCGTAGCGGGTTGTGAACGCTCGGAAGTGCGAGGCCCCGTGCGGGATGGATACTGTACGGATACCAGGCGAGGGGGCCAAAAGAAGGCATGAGGGACTGGGTGTTGGGAAGCCGATGGGATTGGAATGAGTTGGAGAACAGCATCTTTTTGCCACTGATGAGCAGGTTCGACGACGGCTTTGCGATAGCAGACAGTGGTACAGCAGTCGTAGTAGCATTGTGCGGCGAGGAATTGGAATTTTACAGTGATGGAATGACCTGACGTTCTCGCTCCAAACCGCCAGACCCACAGTAGTCGACGAGCAGATGCTCCGTGCGCGCGCACACAACACACACACAGACACACACAGAGACGCACACCCGGTGCACACGCCGCCACTACTGAGGCCCGAGGCACCGCAGAGCAGCGGCCAGGCGTTTCATCGCGGCTGGCGCTGCTCACATGGCCATGCGAAACAATCGCCCTGAAACGAGCTGGGCAGCACCTGAAACGTAGCGTCGTGCGGCACGCCACGAATGCCGTGACGATGGTCTGCCGCTTGTCACAATCGTCTGTCAATCATCGCCTTTCTCCGCGCCGCGTGAGAGGTGGCAAAACCACAGCACCAGCAACTCGGCCGACCGGCTGACCGTCTTTCCGGGTTATCGGCGCGGCTGTCCCGTCGCACGTCGCACAAACCAGTCAGCCAGGCCAGCCAGCCTGCCGACCTCACCTCACCTCACCTCACCTCACCTCACCTCTTCCCTTCCCCTCGTCGTCGTCGTCGTCGTCGTAACAGCGCAACCCAATGCATTCCAACTGCCGGCGGTGCAGCGCGCATACGTCAACGGCCGCCGGAGCACCGCCGTTTGAGCAGCGGCACTCTCTGCAACCCTGCCTATAACAGGCTATATGGGGTAATCATCGACACTGACTCGCAAGAGCCCTCACACATCTAGCTCGTTGCCGTCGAAGGGTCCAGAACCGGGCTAGCGCGTGCGCCCATTGCCAGCGTGGCGACTGCACACTGTCATCGCCGAGCTGGATGCGGGAGACTGCGCGGGCAGTTGTGTCCGTCCGGTGCTCGCGGCGCAGAAGCGAATTGCTATCTTGAGGCGTGCGCATCCAAAGCAATCATCAGAGCACCGCCTGGCTGACGTCCACGGAATTGCACCCTTCCGCCGGGGACTCCTGCTCACCATCCAACCTGCGTGCAGCGTACACCACGCCTGGGCCAAGCTGGCATGAGGCCTCGAGAGAGCCGTCGTGAAACTGCGAACTCCCGTGGTGGAGCGTGGAGCGGCAGAGCTTTCCACGAGGCATTATCTAGCCACAATGAGGCTCTGCGGCATCCTGGTATCGTGGACCCTTCCCGCCGTCGAGGTGGGTCCTGCTAAGCAGTACCTGCATGCGCACCGACGAATGCTCTGTCGAGCCCGCGACCCCAAGGCTGATCCTCTGCATGTTGCGGTGTTTCAGATTTGCCGCACTCGTCTGTCGACTCTCCCGGGCCGAGCCAATCTGGTACCTCAAACGACCAGGTCCGCTGCTTGGGTGTTGATGCAGCGGAATGCAGGTGTGGCGATCAACTCATCATGGCGTTCACTGCCCAAGTGCTTATATGCCATGCCAGCCCTGCCCATGTTCTACACGGCAGATCACCTTTTCCTTATTATGTTTGCGTGGCTTATGACTTTACTCCCTTCACATTAATGCTGCCCTCCCGACTATCGTTGTAATAGCTCGACGCGAACGCCTGTACTAACATTGCGCATTGGAGCGCGCACATCAAGCTCTTTCCGATCACTTCACGACGACGGCCACTACCATCGCGTCATCACCCGTCGTTAACGACATTCTCCAACCCGCGCCACTCGAGGCACGCTGCCTGAGCGGAGAGCTCTGGCAGCCTCCATGTTCAGTAGCAGCTGTGGCGCGACCATTCCATGACTTCTCCTTCGACTTCAGCGGGCATGGACAGGAGCAGAATCATACCGAAGTCCCGCCGGTGACACAGGCCGAATATCAACAGTTGCTGCAAGGCTTTGATCATACGTATTTGCAGCCACAGCAGCAACAGCCAACCGGACAGGATTACGCCCCATATGGTTCGCCAGGAGTCCTTCTGCCTCAGGACCAGCACTACGGGCTCAATCCAGTGCAGCAGCAGCCGCAGCAGCAGCAGATGCTTGCGCAACAGAAGCCTCGACAGTTCTCGCAAGTATCCGCAGCATATTCGTCGCATCAAGGCACGCCGTATCAGAGCCCGCCGAGCATCGCGCACCAACCAAAGGGTATCGCAACTGCACAGCCTTCCAGGAAGAGGAGTTACCATGAGGAGTACACCTACGAGTATCCAGCACTGCAGCAGCTCCAGGCTCATGCTTCCAGTGGAGCTCAGATCCCAGTCGAACTTACGCCTCAAGGGCAGCACGCCCAAGTTCAAACCGGCGCCGTCTCATACCAGTATCAGCCACCACAACGGTCCTCCTCTGCGCAGTCTCACTCGCATTCGAGCACCCCACAGCAAACGTACGCAGCGTACCAGCAACAGCAGACTGCACACCATCATCACCGACTGCCAAATCAGCAGCCTCCGAACAAGATTCAGCGCACCTTTGGCCGTGAGACTCCAGAAGATGACGAACATGGCCCTCCAAGCGTTGTTGGGCAGCCAGGCATGCCCGAGCCCGCGCCTCGACCCAAAGGCCCCAAACTCAAGTTCACTCCGGAAGATGATGCTTTGCTTGTCGAACTCAAAGAGACCAAAAACCTTACCTGGAAACAAATTGCCGACTTCTTTCCCGGTCGAAGTTCCGGCACGCTGCAGGTTCGATACTGCACCAAACTCAAAGCCAAAACGACCATATGGACAGATGATATGGTAAGTCTTTGCATTTCATTTGGTCAAGGTCATTGTCGACCGATGATATGCCCTGCACATGTAGCCACGAACAGCATGACTGACTGATCGTCACGACAGGTTCAACGTCTACAAGCTGCGATGCAGGAGTATGAAGCCGACCGATGGCGCATTATTTCCGGCAAAGTCGGCAACGGCTTCTCGGCCACGGCGTGCAAGGAGAAGGCCATGGAGCTCGAAGCGCCCGACATGGAAGATTCCGAATTTGTACGACCTACTCCACAACAGCAGCAACAACATTTGCGATATCGTCCACAACATCATGAGGGTATCACGACTGCGACGAATCTCCTACACCACGACTCGACAGCTTCGAACAATACTGCGACGAGTGGTACGACAGCACCCATCCTACCTTCGTAGCACCCTCATCAGTAAGATGTGGGACGGAACTCATCACACGGTACCTCTCGCCATCTTCTCGAGAAGGAAGATTCACCTGGAGTTGAGAGGATGAGATATTTACGCGCTTCGACAGCGTCTGCTATGGCGAGGCGTTTGGAGAACCAGCGACAAGTGTGCGCACACACATCGTCGAGCATTTACAACGGGAAAGTCCTTTGACTTGTTGAGCTGATTGGGCAGCTCTCACCTTGCGTATTTGTTTCTGCTTCTGCGGTTCTGATTTCATACGACATGCTGGACATGTCGGCTAATGACGGCTTGACACATACCCCAAGTCCTAATGACGACCTTGTACTACTAGCAACGAAAGAAAACGATCAAAGGGTGTTTGTACTATTAGCTTCTCATCACGATACATGAGAAGGAGACTCTAGAAAGTGTTGCGAGGCGAGAAATATAGTGGGCAACCACTCTCTCGATGATGTTGCCTCACATTAGTACGCAGCAATGCAATTTTAAAGCTCAATATATCGCAGATGCGACAATATCGCATGGAAAACTAATTTTTGCTTCCATCACGTCCTACTTGCGGCATCTCTCGAGCGGATGAGGACGAAATCACCGACTATTAGGCGGTCAACAACGTGTATCGATCAGACTGATGATCACAGAAGACGACTAGTGGAGATTGTCTCAGTGCCCAACTTGGCCCCTCGTCTCGTGCAGGACATTGCTCGTGAACTGGCTGACTACTGCACCTTGTCTCTGTGCAAATGCACGTGTGTACGCGGGGAGGGGTTTGCTGGGAATGTGGCGCGATCTCAAGTTCCAGTGCTTGGGCACAAAGTTGGGCAGTGATGGGTCCGAGGTCGTGGGCGAAAACATGCAGCTGCATTCTGTGAAAGGAGTTTACGTGATCAGGTCAGGTGTTGGCCCCGTGTGGTGGCTTTGGAATCTAGAGTGAATTATCTGCGGGTGTCGGAGCTTTTTCATTTTGCTATGCGGCGAGAAATGCGCGGCGCGATACGTGAAGACTCTCGCTTTTGCTTCTGCTTGACCATGCACAGATACAATACCTTCAATCGCTGCTAGTGTCGTGGTAGGCCACCGT
This sequence comes from Cercospora zeae-maydis, assembly GCA_023512815.1. Classification (NCBI taxonomy): domain Eukaryota; kingdom Fungi; phylum Ascomycota; class Dothideomycetes; order Mycosphaerellales; family Mycosphaerellaceae; genus Cercospora; species Cercospora zeae-maydis. Next base: position 3,010,855 of record JAKLWY010000001.1, on the reverse strand, counting down.
TTACATATCTTGTCGTTCTCACTTTTGAATCACATGGCTCATCCTTGCGCAGCGAATCTTTTCAATACTGACGAGTACTTGGTCTTTGGCAACAGGCACTTTTCCTTCGGCAACCACTTTTGTCGCTCCTGTCAAACTCATTATCGTTGGATTGCCACTGTGTTACAGCTAACAATAGCAAACTGAAGATCGCAGGATGCAAAGAGTAAGCGAAACTGAAAGTCACGGATGATCATGACTGCCGATCCTATGCATGATCGCCTGAGCATTGTCAATCAATTGAAATAACCATCTGGCAGCTCAGGGTCTCCCGGTGAAATCTCCTCCTGGCATATGAGACACAGCGGGTGCAATTGCAGGGCGGCTGATGAAGGCTGAAGTTGAGGACAAGATGGTTTTATTGGTTGACTGTCCGGCGGTTGACTGTCCGGCAGTCAACCACGGAGCACAGTTGTTCTGTCTTGGCGCCTGTGCTCGTGCCCTTCCTTCGGGTTCGGCATCCTCCGAGTATCTACACGGTTGATGCTTTGGGAACCACTTCACCACCCCGTTCTTCGCTCCATCTTCAGCAACGACCGGTTCCACTGACTCCGATGCTAGAAATGCGACAACAGCTTCACTCTCGCAGTCGTCGAGATATCATGGTGAAAGGCACGAAGTGGCCTCACGCTCTATGCGTTGACAAGGGAAGCGTCGCGAAAAGCTACCAGGTGGTCAGCAACAATGTGAATCAAGTTGTTCTGTGGAATAGGCGATTAGAGATGAAATGAACCATTCGATCTGTGGGTTCGACCACGCCTGTCGTTACTCTTTCCCATGATTTTCTGGTCTGTCCTCAGAACTCTCGAGCGGCCTCTACTCTTCGAAAGAATATGAACCTACAATGTTCACATGCAAATCCTTCTCTCCTCGCAGACCTCTCTCGACGCCATCAGAATCCTTGAAGAGCTCTTCCTGGACGTCCGAATCATTATAAGCCCATTCGCGACTGCAACTCTCAACACCATGTCCGGCACCGCACCAGAACTATCAAGCACCTCCGCTGCGTTCGCTACGGTCCAGCCACAGAAAACCAAGCCCAAGAGACCGGTTTCCTCGCCATGGAAAGACGCCGATATCGAAACGCTGATGTCAATGCGTGCTAAGCTTGCGAGTTACGATGATATCAGGCACAAGCTCCGCCCCGTGCGCTCGAATTTAGCCTGCCGTTTGATGGTGATGCAGTGCATTAGCCCGAAGGCGCGGGCTTACAAGAGATTCTGGAGAGTCATCGACCCGTACTTTGACGCTGTGAAGAAAATCAGCGAAAAGACATCCGACAGCAAAACAGCCGGCAAGCAGAAGCAGAAGCAGGAACCCAACTGCGCTCAGAACCTGACCACCGACACCAATACCAACGCCAACACCGACACAAACATCAACACCAACACTCATATGAACGGCACGATCCCCGAGTACCGCACTGTCACTCAGCCAGGATTCTCACCCCGTGCAGCTGCAATTCCTCTGTCCGAGCCTTTAGAAGAGGACAAAACCGAAGAAGACATCCAGACGGAGGACGAAAGTGATGACGAGGGATTGGAGCCAGCGTCGCCAGTCGAGCCGCATCGGAGCCTGACTGAAGTCATTGCGGATATCCAGCAATGGCAGAGAGACTTCACCTACCAAGGTCACGTGCCCGGCCTCTCCATTTTTCTGCAGAGAGAGTTCGCAGGCAAAGGCAAAACATATCAGCAGTGCGTCAACGAGTACATGAATCACATTGCCCGCGTCGAAACTACCCGCCCGCTCACCAGCCAGGAGAGATGGGGATTATACGCCGGGAGAGTGGCGTTGCAGGCAGCGGATGTTCACGCCACGGCGATGCAAGAGGATGCATGATGATGAGAATGGCATGGCAATGACAACGATGGAGCTTGGACAAGTCCACGAGACTTCCAACCCCCACCACACTGGAGACGTATTCGCAGAACAAGGAAAGACCGAAAGTACCAAAAAAGCAGATACAAATGGAATCAGACAAAAAAGAAAAACCCCCCACAAGTTGGCATGAAGCAACAAATTGGTAGTAATACATAACACATCGTGCGCAGGCAGCCAGTCGAACCTCCTCTACATAGCTAGCACACGAAAACGAAAATGGAAGACCGTTGCAGAAAAATCCATCCTTGTCGCACAATTCGTGAAATCGTTTCCAAAAGTACAACGCAATAAACAAGTACTCATCACTCATCATCAATCAAATCTTCCATCGTTGCTTGGTCGTCATAAGCTTGGCCGGTCCTCATGGCTCAAAGATCTATCGTCACTCGTGTTTTCAGTGTGGCCACATCGCATTGCGGTCGCCCAATCCCGGTACGCCCTCGCGTCTCCGTTCCCTCCGCTGTCAAAATTCCCTCATGACCTCGTCCCACCTTCATGATAGACCCTCGGTCCAATACTTTCTCTCACCCTAGTCCTTCTCTCCTCCGCCTGCCGTTCCGCCAGCTTTCTCTTCTTTGCTGCCAATTTCTTCCCAAGAACCGAAATGCCCACGTACTCGATTCTCCTGCCCCCACTGAAAGGGACTTTGAAAATGACCCTTCTCTGCTGCTGCGGTCCCGAGACCGAGAGTCGTCGAAGAAGCTCTTCCGAGCGTCGGACTCGGAGGCTGGGCATGGACGATGTCGACGAAGGTTGTCGATGTTGCTGATGGGCGCTGAGATCCGGCCGGAGGATCAAGCTTGGATGGGAAGCATTGGCTCTTCGCTCAACGTAATGTCTTCTATTATTCGAGCCGTGCCGGTCGATGCCCAGACTGTTCCCCATCAGGAAACCACCCGATCCACGGAAGCCCGGAAGGCGTTTCGACATGGCGCGGGGGAGGAAAAAGGCTGCATTTTTCCTCCTTGGTTGCTGCTCGTCGCCGACATCACTCGTATCGCCTCCAGGCGGCAAAGGCTCGAACTCCTCGTCATCTTCGACATCGCTGTCATCGCTGTAGCCCTCCCAAAAGTCCCTAGGCTGCCAAAAAGAACTCAAATACATAGGTCTCTGCTGCACTTCAGCCTGCGGGATGCGGCGCGGAGGAGCAGACCTACGATATGAGTTTTGGCGACCGAACGGAACGGGATGGTTCAGGACATCACTAAAGCGGCGAATGCGGTCTTTCAAGCTGAGAGAGCGTTGGAGGTTGGATCGGGGATTTTCCTTTTTGTGCGTGTCATCACTACCAAGTTCTCGGTCGAGCTCATCAGCAGGCGTCGGAGGAATGAACTTGATGACCGGAGGCTCGGGCGCGGTCCGTGGATTCGTGAGTGGGCTGTCAACGCTATGCAGCGGCTTGCCAATCTCGTCGGCGGGCGTGACGAATGCTTTGAAATGCGGACGCTTTATGCCAGGGATTGGGTTTCCATCAATGTCAGAATCGTCCTCGTCAACCGGAGGATGGTCTGGTATGCTGACATGTCGCGCGGTCTGGACCAGGAGAAGGCTTTTGTTATTGTGAGGAAAGAAGGTCACGCCCTTGGCCTCGCAGAGTTCAGCCTCGGACATGGCTGTGCCCGAAACTTGGCTCATGGGAGTAATGGTCGGGTGTAGTGAACGATAGTCCATGCTTTTCCGTCGCGGAGATTGTGTTGTATTGAAGCTGACTTCAGACGATTCAGGCCGATCCCGCCTCGTCATTCTCTCTGAAGCGCCCAAATGAGGGCTTTGATGAGTCTCTTCCCTTGCCACATCCTTCCTTGACTCCTCTGTTACGACCGGCTGCGCAAGCTCTGCTGGAGCAACGTTCACCTCGGGCACATGGCCGAGACTCGTTCGTCGCACTTCGCTGTTACGGTGCAGTCGATTCTCAGCAGACGATCTTCGCAGCCGTGGTGAAGGAGCAGCTGGTTCCGCCGCAGCCACAACTGCAGTAGTATTGACGCTCAAAGGCCGAGCGGAGTCGCTGACGGATCGAGGTGTATGGTCGAGGCTGCTGTGTTGAAGTGATCGTCTCAACGTGTGCGGGTTGCCTAGAACGCTGGCAGGCGCGACCTTTGGAGAACCATCTCGCATAGCACTGTAGGAAAATATTTTCTCGCCAGTCGATCTGCTCACGCGTGGGACGGAAGGGGCACTTTTGCCTTCTGTACCTCTTGTTGACGGGCGACCGTTCGAGAAGACAATCTCCTTCGCACTAGCTACATCCTCGCCGTGTCCTAGACTACCCATCGCTCTTTTATGACGAAGACGATGACTGTCTGAACTACTGATCAGACTGACATCACCTCGGAGAGAGTCTCGCTTCTGCGTATGTCTCAGCTGTCGTTTATTCTCCGCCGGCGCAACAACTTTCGCTGGGACGCTGCCATCAGAGAGGGCGCTGTGGCGCTTGGCATTCTCCTCTTGAATCATCTTGTACACGACATTGTTCTCCTCCAGGCTCTTCTCCTTCTGGGCCGTAGAGGGAGGCGTGGGAATGGTTTTGGCGGGAGCACTGGGCGTGAATTCCTTGAGCGGCTTGACTTCCTCCTCGCGTGGTGTCAAGATTTGTCGCTCCTCAGCTGGAATGGGCGGCAGCGCAGTTAATGGGGCAAGGTCTGCGCTGTCTCCTCTGATAACATCTTCAAGACGCTGAAGAATGTCTTTTCCCGATTCTGGGGCCTCCGGTGCGGCGGGCTGGAACACGGGCTCTGCATTCCTGAGGAATTCCGAGTCCTGTTCCCGGGGCGGCGGCGTCTTGGACATGGGCTCGGGCTTCTTCCACTTCCTGATTGAGCCGGTAGATGCGTAGAGGAGGAAGTCATCGGGTCGTTTGATCTCGTCGCCAGGTTGGAAAGGCCGGCGCAGTCGAGGGACAGCCGTCACTGCAAGCTTTTGGCTGATGCTTCGGGTGACAGGAGGCGACTTGGGGTTGAAATCGGATGTGCTGCGCTCGTCGCTGGCATCGTACGTCACCGTCTTGTTGTCCTTCTCGCCCTCGCTGCCATCCGATTCAAGGTGGTAGTTCTTGACGCGCGCAGCTTTATCGCTGTCTGCGTCGTTCTGTGCACGCTCTTCGTCCTGCATTGCCAACACCTGGTTCGACAACCCCATTGCCCTAGCCATGTCCAACCAACTCTGCTTGGGGGTGCTCTCGAAGTCCGCGGGTAGCACACTCCCATGCGCATTACTCGCCTGCGATGTACGGCCTTCGGTAGCGGTCTGAAAGGACTCGGCGTAAGAGCTTTCATACTTGGCCATTGGTGGCCGCGGGATCATCAAGCTCTCCCCTACTCGAGTCGGAGGTGAAGGATCCGGCGTTGGCGGGCTGTTGCTTAGATTGACGGGCGTGCTGAGGCCCGACTTGTGTCTTTCCAGCTCATTCCTGACGCGATCTGCGAAGACGGGCGACGGACTCAGTCTCCTCGGGGCGGAGATGGGATCAGCAAGCTCGCTGCTGGTCATGGTGGGTGGAGTGGGGGGGAAGTCGGAGTTGTTTCTGCTCAGCGGCTTCGGAGGAGTGGTGGCCATGCTGTCGTTGGCTTGATCGCTTTTGGCAGAGTCGTCCGAGGGTATATCCATGAAACTACCAGGCATTGGACGCCGCTCTCCCCGAGTCGTATCCTGTAGCACACCTTCATCTGCGCTGCGTCGCCCTTCCACAGTCGCGCGGGCACCGTCTGGGGGTGGTGGGTCCATAATGGGAGGTCGCTATCGAAGACGGTGGGACATGTATGGGGTAGGAGGTTTTCGAGGAAAAAGAATTACAGTTAGCGTTTGCGGAGAGTTTGGCGGTGGGACGTCTGGTTGTTCGGCGTCGAGAGCACAGTCTGCGCGGCTTCGGAGGAAGGTTCGTGGGTCGTTACAAGCTGAGTCGTGGGCAGTCGTGTCTGGGTCTGTACAGGTGTGCGTGGATATCGTTACATATGGATCGGCCGGTGTCCGTGGTCGAGTCGAGGGGCGGATGGCGGATGGCGGATGGCGGACAGAGGTGCGAAACGTAGGCGGGGATCTGGGATGTTGTCGCTGGTGGTCGTCCGTGCAGGCCGGGCGAGGAATGGTAGTCGTGTGCAAAGAGTGTCGCTGTCGAATCGTCGCCGCGCGCGCCGGCCGCTGGAAGGGGGTGGAACGGCGTGGCCGTGCTGCGCTGGTGGTGAGTGTGTGCAAGGTGGGTGCGCTGAGACCACGGCGCCGACCTCTCTGACGCGCAAACGATGGAGGCTCGACCGTCGACGTCACGGTCACGTGGCAAGCCAGCGTACATGTATCTTCATTTCCCTTCCCATCCCTCAACTTTTCCTCCCATTCCGTACGGCATGGCAGATAGGAATGAACGAGGCGGCGGGAGGCAGCGAAAATTCTGCAGTCTCTGGCAAAGCATCGGCAACGAAGGACGACGATGGCGACGACGACGACAACGGTGCCACGCTCCCCGAGTGAGTGTATTACTGCAGACTGCAGCACGCGTCGGGGCACCCTTGGCCGCCCAATCAACATGCCCAGATTGGAAGAAAGTGCTGTTCACTGCAGGATGGCTGGCTGCATTGTTTCATGCAAAATGCATGCACTTCTGCCTGCTTTCTCGCTCCGGACCAAAGGCCAGCGGAGCCGGTCCTCCTTCGAGTAGTCTTCCAGAAGCACCACTACACTCTCTCCGTACCCAGTACTATGTGAATGGTTCTGTGTTCAATGCTGTGCGAACTACTCCTGCATGATCTATCTGCCGTCTGCAATGGTCGCACACCGCTCTGTTGGTACAGTACCCTCATCGTCCTCTGGCGCAGAGGACATTTGACGCACGTTCACAACACCATTGTGCGCGCCATCGGCCCGCTTTGCTTCACTACATACGTTGAGGAATGGGGATTTGCATGGATGAGTGAAGGACACTTCAGCAGATGTGGGGACGGTACACGTGAGCCATGTGTTCATCAAAAGCTCTTGGCAGACCATCGTATGTATACATTTTTGGCCGTGTAAACTTCGACATTAGTTCGGCAGGATGATCATCCCGGATAAGTTGGTTTCGGAACGGATCTTTGTGAGATGACCAGAGCTCTCAGCGCCTGCACAAGAAAATGACCCTCTTTGGCAAGTGCTGTTGGACCATTGTAATTGCTCGGTCAGACATTTGAGCAACTTGTATTGCTTGGCGCGCCGGAGTGTTAGCCTTACACCTGCAATCGCCTCTCCCTTTTCCAATCCTTCCAGCCATGTCGATGCGCCACACAAACGCCCTACGCTGATGCAGCCCGGAAACCTTCATGTACTCTCATCGCTCTTCGTTTGAGCGCTCCCCTCGTACTCAATTCCCACCTCCCTCTCCAAACCTTTGCCTACGCCAAATTATCGCTCCGGTCAACCCAGACATCCTCCAATTCGGCAAAATTCTGGAAATGAATCGGCCGATGCACATCGTCGTAGAACCGTCGCGGAATGCCGACCTGCACAAACACACGTCCCTTTTCACGATCACCAAAACCAGACCCCAGGAAAGACCAATTCCACCTCTCGTCTTCTGGCACCAAGAAATACCCTCGGATCTTGTCAGACAGCAGAAGTTGGGACTTCTCTCCAAAAGCAGTCGAGAATCCGGCCGGCTGATCGGATGAGAGGTCCTTGTTCTCTGCGCCCCACTGATAGCCTTGAGGCGTTAGACTCCAGGCAGAAAGGGACACTGAGCCCGGTGTGAAGTTGACAGTCATGGTCACGGTCTTGCGATCCCATGACGGATGCGCGGCCATGAGTCTGGCGTGCTGAGTGACGTCGTGTGCCGTCATGTAGTTGGTCTCGTTGCCTGCAGAGGTGTGGATGACACCCAGAGGTTCAAGACCTTGGAGCATCTCATTCTCTGGCAGATTGCGTGGAAGCTGGATGTCTCGCGTTGAGCCAACTTGAGGGACCATCACGATCGTCTTGATTTCCTTGACTTGCTTGTTGTCCGGTGGAGAGACCCCGTAAAGATAGCCGGCCACCTGCACACGAAGATCCGCAACGGCAATGAAGCGCTTCAGGATATTCTTTGGCATGACGTACGTGAAGTGGTGTTCATCGTCGCGAATGTCTTCAGAAGAAATGTAGATATTGTTGGCGCGTGTCCGCAGGTTAGATGTGGCAATGGCGCGTGTGCGCCACTCGGTCTTGGATGCAAAGGATTGCTGCTCGTATGCCGATGTTGTGGTGACGATCATCTCTTCGCCAGCCACGTTCTGCGTCTTCGTCGTAACGGCAGTGAGTTGCGCTTGGTCCTGTTGCTGCTTCTCGATCTCCGCAGCCTGTTGACGTTGCATACTGGGTGCTGAAATTTCCATACCCAGGATGATGTCTCGGATTTCACTGTTGGTGAGCGAAGAGGTATTGACATTGTTCTTCTTGCCATAATCGTTCAAGATCAGATCACGCAGCTGCACTTCGACCTTGACCCAATCGTCGTCCGACAGCGTAGGCCAGATATGGTGTTCCTGTGTGATGACAGTCTTGTCAGGTCGCAGCAGCAGCTTTGTTTTATCTTGATTCACGTGCAGGGCACGTAGAATCAGAACCAGGCGCGAGAAAGCAGTGTAAGAAGAGATACTCTTTAACCACTCGTCGTACAAGTTGAACAGCACCATCTGCGGCTCGGTGGCACGCAGGATCATGTCTCCCAACTTCTCGACCTTCATAGCAGCCTGGAAAGGCAGTTGCAGCTCTGATGCACGAATACTGATGTTCGGAAAATCGAGCAGATGCACTTCGAGAGGGTCAAGCAGACCCTTTCGAGTGACAATGAGCTGCTTGGGCTGTTCTTCGACCGGCAAGGATCGGATAAGCGCGGCCACTTCTTCAGCCGTCTTCCACTTTGCAAGCTGTCCGAGACGCTTCTGACCAGCCCAGACGCTGGTGTGGATGATCTTCAAGAACAGCTGGCCGGTTCGAGGATTGAAGATGAAGATAGCGCCATTGATCGGCTTCGTCGTCAAGTTGCCTTCGAACGTCTTGTGAATCGTAACACGGTAGACGTTCGTGTCGTCGATGAAGAGCTGAATCTGGTTGCTGAACAGTTCTGAGTAGTTCTGCGAGTTGAGGAACTCTTGGTTGCTCTCAGAAGCATACAGCTGCAGGCCCTTGCGAATACGCTCGCGCAGTACGTACAGCGCAGGGTTGGCCTTCATGATTTTGGCCATGGCCTGTTGCACCAGCTGCTTAAGACCAGGGAAGTACTGTCCATAAGCAGAGTACAAGTTGTACGCCAGATCAATACCGATCATCAGGCCCGTAGCTGATGGGTAGATCGACATACTGTCGGTCGTATAGTCCAGATACTTGGCACGAACATATCTCTCGATGTCGTGGGAATCGTAGTCTCCATATCTGAGCTGCACATCGATCCAAAATTTATTCGTAGTGGTCAGACCCATGTTGTCCTTGGTGTCGTAAAGCAAGCTGGGCTGGCTGACACTCCACTTGTGAGAAGCAAAGAGGAGAATGTCAGCACACGAAGAGTTCATCTTGTAGGACTTTCGGGGATGGATGGTCTCCTTCTGCACAGTCTCGATTCCCAAAGCCTCAAGTTCCTGGTCAAAGACCTGACACAGATCCATGACCACCGACTCATGGATCTTCTGCCACAAGTGAGCACGGAAGATTTGAATGAGCGAGATCTTGAGAGTCGGGATCTTCCCGTGCAAGAAGATACCCGTGAGATCCAACTGTACTTGGAAACCGACGTAGACGTTGGCACGGTTGATGGTGGGCGACCACCAGAGCGTGAAGCGACGATTAGGAATCTGATTGAGACCGGATCGTTGGGCGTTTGTGAGCTTCTTGTATTTCATTGACTCTTCGAAACCGGATGCTTTCTCCTGCGGAATTGTTAACATGGAACCAATGAAGATGCAAAGAGCGTGAACAATCGTGCGAGATCTGCCTGGAGCAGAGGATAGAAGGGGGTTTACGTTCGAGATCGTCGAGGACCACAGGATGCATGACGAAAGGTTCTTCTTTGAACCAGCAAGCGATGGGAGTTCCGCGATGATGAGGACAGAGATGGGCATATGAAACTCCGACGAAGCAGACTAGGAGGGAAAGTGGATGGAAGGGAAGGGGACGTTGCAAATGTTTTCGACGGCGAGAATGAAGAGGGGAACAAGAAGGATGAAGAGGGGACAAGAGAATTGCAACGAACCCAAAATAGTCCCTCCCAGCTCGGGAAATTCGTGGCTTTGAACAACTATGTGAACACTCGTTAGCGTGCAAACCAGAAATGTTTCAGGGTAAAGACATACCGTGTGCTCCAGTATAGTCTCAACACCTCCCAGCGCTTGAATGACATCTGTCCGGTATGCATTAAGATTCCATAGCTTGCCGTCGTGTCTCTGACTCGTCCACCAGAAAGGATTGCTCTTCATATGCTGGTAGATCTTGAACTCTGTCCGCGCTCGGAAACCCTTGTCAAATGACAACGTGCTGCGATCTTTCTGGAAAAGCGTGTTAATTCGAGGCAAACCACGGTCCCATGAATCTTCTAGATCCTCCAGGGTGAGGCGGCGATTCTGTTGGTTAGCTTCCAGTCTCTTCTGAGAGTATTCGGTCCACACACGCTGGGAGTCGATGAACTCGGCTTCCCAGGGGATGATGTACCGGAAGATGTTAGGAATGAGAGTTTCTTCGTCGTGACTCATGCCTGCGCGAAAGTGGCTGACACCACTTTCGGTTTGCTTAGACCACCGCTTGTCTGAGGCTGGGATGAGGATATGCGAGCCAGAGATCATACCGAGGCCACCCAGTTCTTTCGGCGTGTAGAAAACGGCAGGCGGGAATCGCGAAGGCATTTTGGAGTTGAGACCAATCTTGACACGAGTCTGAATCTTGGTTTCACACTTGACGATGGTATCCAGCAGCTCGACAGTGCTGACCGCAGCTTCACGGTAGTATGTGAAAAGTGCGATGAGAGTCGTGTTCCACTTGTTGGCAATCTTGGTGAAGGTCGTGCTGCCAGAGCTCATCAGGATCTGTCGAATTCTGTTGTTGAACTTGGCGATATCCTCAGCAGTAACCTGGAGGAAGGCATGGGCAGTGCGCTCCTTAGTAGCGTTGTCGACGAGCGCCCAGACAGAGTCTTTGGTCGGGAACTCATCGTTCTGGTTGCGAATTTTTGGCAGAATACGGACCTCGAACCCGTTCATGGCGAACAGCAGATTCGGGTTGTCCCTACTGTACACACTGGCGAATGTGTCATCCCACTCGATGGTGGTGATGGAACGTGGCAAGCGGTTCTTCATGTCCCAGAAGACAGCACGTCCCAGATTGACATCGTGTCGCATCAAGCGCATGCGTGAGTCACGAGGCCAACACTTTTTGTTTTTATACCCAATCACATTTTCAAAGTTGGGATCTGGTTGTTCAGTGAGGAAGCGCTGGATCAGATCACGGGACTCGTCAGCAGTGAACCTGAAGAAGATCCAGATTTTGTCGATGTAACGCGTGTAAAGTCGAATAGGGTGACGACTCTCTGTAGCCCTGTCCCGAAACTGCAGGAAGTCGTTCGGCGCATTCGGTGGGCCAGCCATCTCCGACGCACGCTGCAGGCCCAGCAACAGGAGATCGATAATCAAGCCATAGTATTGGAAGACGAAGGCGCTGAACTGGAGGCCTCGGATCATGCCATAGCTGTTGGTGTGATTCATATCCTTGTAGTTCAGCTGGACGTTGTTCTTCGAGGAGATGTAGTCAGCCAGGTTGTGGTCCATGATCAGTCGCAGCAGCCTATTGAGAAGTGTAATGTCGATCTTCTCGTACACCTTGTCCAGTCTCGTTTCGAGCATGACATTGCATTCACCCTCGTCCACACTCCATACGTTCGACAAGTTGTTGATGCCCTGCGCCCACTTGTAAGTAAGGAGAGGCGGTACTTCGGAATCAGAAGGCTTGATCCACGCCGGAAACAGGCGCCGCTGATCTGCTTGGTACCATAGGTACTGGTCAAGGTATGCGTCTGTAATCTTCTCGATGGGCTCAATGTCGTAGACTGGGTTGATTGAGCTGTAATTATCGTTCATGTCGATGCCGACTTCCTTGAAAGAGCGCTGTGTTAGCAGGAAGCGCTTGATGCGCGCCAGTGTCGTGCCAGGGCTGTCGTATGCTTGCTCGATGAGTGCAAGTTCCTCACGCTGGCTCTGATTCAGTCTGCCCTTGACAGAGTAGGCTTCTCGCAGACGCTCAAGTGCCAGAATCAGGATCTTGGTATCGTGCTTATAACTGACCGACGGGAATGGAATGGGCTGGAATTTCCTGCTCTCTAGCCAATGTACAGCAGTCGTGAAGATGGCCACACCTTCTTCGGTGCTGACATACGGCCCGTCCTTGAGGTAGTTGTGCTGACGTTCCTGCTCAGCCTTCAACCATAGACGAGTGAGACGACCAAGATTCTTCTTGGCCACTGTCTTGTCCACAGTGGCTCCACGTCGGATACGTTCGCGGTTGTAGTGTGCAACAGACACCCACCAGTCTGCCTTTGACTTGACATATCGCAGGATAACGTCTTCGATCGGCTTGGGTAAACCAGGCACCTTCCAAGGAATGTTCGACTTCCAGCATCTCCATGCTTCTGACAAGTGCTGCAAAACCGTATTGACCTTACTCTGCTTGATACCCTCGGGCATCATGTCCATGAGGTCGGCCATGACAGACGCACGGAGTTCAAGATCGAAATGCGATTCGACGCGCTGTTTGGTGACCGTCTTTGCAACACCCTTCGAGTGACGACCCTCAAATTGTCGGCTAAGCAAGTTGCCGAGCCATCGTTCCAGGAGAGGGATGATGCCGCGCAAGAAAAATAGCCAGACTCTCCAGGCAGGGGCCCAAAAACCACAACCAGGTCCTTTGCCGACCGGCCCACTGTTGAATCGGTAGTAGATCAAGTGCTTCAAGTCCTTGCATGATCGAATCTGATGCATGAGCTTGTACTTGTATCGATACATACCAGTCAGTTGACCCACGTGGTTGAATGCATACAGTATGCCATCTGCCAGCTGGAAAGCATCGATATTGCCGAGACGGTACTGCACTTGAGCATCGACAATGAGCTTTGTTAACCGGAGGATTTCACGCATCAAGTGGAAAGCATTTCCGAAACGCGATTTCTTTCGCTCTTTCGTCGTCAACGTCTTGATGGGCTTCAAGTTGAAGTTGTAGTCCAGGTGAAGATAGGTCAAGTTCTTGCGATGGATGAGCAAGTTCAACATATTGAACCCTTGTCGGCAGACCTGGAGACCGGCCTCAACCCAGTCGATCGTGGTCTGCTGGAAGAACTTGGTCCTCTTCAAGTTGCGCCCAAGAAGCTGCTTGTTCTGCGCTTTGGGTGGCTTCTTATGCAGCTCGTTCAAGACATATGTCTTCAGCAATTTCTGATATGACACTCTGACCTTGACGGGCTGACCAGCTGGAACGTGCTCCAAATACCACTGCTTGACCAGTGGCACATCTTGAGCTCGTACCATTTTGCCTGACCGCCTGTCGAATGGATAAGGCGCCCACCACAACGCGATAGCTGCTGCAGTATCATCATTGTACAGATCCTGATCCTCAAGGAATGGTTCAACACCCTCTGGCATAACGAAGCCGCCATCCTCTCCGGCCGGCTCTTCGTTGTTTCCGTGTCCAAAGATCTCGTCCTCATGACTGATTTTCAGGTTTTTCGGCATCACTTGTCTCGAAGAAATCGGATTGATTACTGGGTCGAAGTAGAAAGGCGGCAGGTTTGGGTCCTCAGTCTTGACATAGACGGTCTGTGGGTAACTGTAGACCCCGAGCTTGACAGATCTAGGCAAGCTGTTGTACAGATATGGGAAAGCGACGCGATATTCGGTTCGGATGGGAGCACGGAAGATGATTCGATCGATCGCGTTGAATTCACCAAAGTCTTCGTCGTTCGGGTCAATGTCCTTGTACAGAGGCTCGAATCGTGGTCCTCCGGGAATCGCCACATTCAGTGCCTTTGCAGTTGCAAATGCTGGCATGTCGAAAAGATGGAAGTAATTCTTATCGTTGATGTCCGACAACAGCGGATCGCTCAATCGATGCAGCGTGGCCATCTGTGGTAACGACAGATTCCACTCTTTGTAATTTGGTCCATTAACGTGACTGGTGTCGGAGAGTGGGCGATGATCGTAGAACCACTCAAACACAGGCTCATCCTCGTTCTCGTCCAGCTCCATCTGGATTGGCTCCAAAGGCTCGACATCCTCGATGTTCTCGCTCCAAGAAAGCGGCGGCTCCTCGTCATCAAAGGGCGGAAATCGCATACGCTTGAAGTGTCTTCGATCACTCTTCTCTCGCCGCATAACAACCCACATTGTCGCCCACTGCGCGTGAAAAACGGGCTCGATGACCCTCGGAATCTCGTTGACCAGTGTCAGGCAGCCATTGACGTGGTATAGAACCTTCACATCTCGACTACTCTCCCAAGGCATAGGCATGTTTTCCAGCAGCTTCAAAACAGCATGTGGCATGAACTTCAACGCTCCAAGATAACTCCTCTTGTCTGCACTGAACTTCTTTTGCGACACATCTCCGATATCCTTGACTATCTTTCGCAAGTGCTCTGGAGGCATGTCCGCCTTTTGTGTTTCCACAAAGCCACCCCTTCGCTTTTCCGCAAAGCGCTGTCTCTGCTGGCGCAGCCATTTCTGCCTCTTCTGCTGTAGCTTCTCCGCGTGAGGGTCCTTGGGTGGTGCAAATCCTGGTGGCGGAGGAGGTATCCCGTTCGCGGATAGCCCAGGCGGTGCTCCAGGAGGAGGAGCAGGTGCCCATCCCGGCGGTGGTGGAATGCCTGCCATATCGATAGAATTCGCGTGATGTCGTGCAAAGATGGTCGTTGCTACGGCTTCTGGCGCCGAGCTCGCCTTGTACCTGTGCTGTCCTGTCAAGCCACGACGCAGGTTCTCCCGTTCCACCCGATCCTTGAGAATTACAAGGGAATGGTATAGCAGATGCGCTGTGGCCTGCGCGGATGTGATGGTGGACAGTAAGGTGGCGCTCGCGTCGTTCACGTCGCGCCGCAGTTTTTTGAGACGCAGTGCACGAGTCATGCGCCGGCAAGCTCCAGATGGTGTGATTGGTCAACATCATCCTGGGCCTCCACCTCGCGATTCCGTCTTGGCACCCTTCGAAATCTTGCGCACAAGTCCTCCGCCCATGAAGCGCACCCGTAAGTCGACAACACTCCGCCGAACACCCTTCCACCCAGCGACTCCCGGACTTCGACAACCAAAATGGGCTCCAACAGACTCACCTTCGTACGTGCGATTCGAATACCGACGGCGTTGCGGCATGGCAGGAATGACGAGGGATGATGTTTGGGCTAATTGGATATCTTCAACAGCGCCGCCGGGTGTCGTACAACACCAAGAGCAACAAAGTTCGCATCATCAGAACTCCTGGTGGCGAGCTCCGCTATCTGCACATCAAGAAGCGAGGAACCGCGCCCAAGTGCGGTGACTGCGGCATCAAGCTCGCAGGTGTACGTCTTTCCCGGGCCACCCATCTCTCTTGAACTATCAGCACGGAATGGGGGAGGATGACAAAAGCGCGAGAACATACACAAGAAAGAGCAATGAAAATGGAAGACTGACATGGAGATGGTATACAGATCCCAGCGCTCCGCCCACGCGAATACTCCCAGATCTCCCACCCAAAGAAGACCGTCCAGCGCGCATACGGCGGCTCGCGTTGCGCAAACTGCGTCAAGGACCGTGTCACCCGCGCTTTCTTGATCGAGGAGCAAAAGATTGTCAAGAAGGTCATGAAGGAGGCGGAGAAGAAGCAGACCCGCCGATAGACGTCTCAGCTGTGATGCTCGGTAGGGAAGGAGGTGTACGGCGCATGAGGCAGGAATGGATGCATTGACACGACCACATCGCATGCATGGCCAGCTTACATTTGGAGCAGCTGAGCCGTCGAAATGGATGGGAGCACATGACGCGACGCTGCCCGGGCTGATACGCCCACTTGCGTTTATGGTGCGCTTTACTTGAGCTGCTGAATGAAATCCGTTCGGTCAAGATAATATGCCCTCATCGTCAGTCATTGCTCACTGTTATTACCTCAGTCGCGGTTGCCCATTTCCACGCAGATCCCTGATATTTGGAGTCCAAATTTCGAGCCAGATCGCTATAGCACGACAATTGACCAGCAGACCCTCCCCAGCAATCCTGTCTTCAATTCTGCTGTCCACTAATTCCCCAGGCCGCGGGCACGATGACTACAGTCCAATTGCCGACACTGGACAGTGCACCAACATGCACTTTCCAGCGCGGCTGCTCCCTATCGACCGGCTGCACTCGTTACTGCAGATGGATTACAATCGGAGACACACAATGGCAAGCACGTACCATATTATGTCAACGATACACTTCTCGCCTTCACCACTCTTCTCTTCCGCATGATGCTACCCAGTTTCATCCATCATCACAATAGTGACAGCCAATCGTTTACGGGTTACGCGTAGCTTATATCCACGACTGGCTCATTCTCGGCCTCAGAATTATTGTACCGCCACCTCTACGGCCTGCATGCTCGCCCAAGTGACGCGTAAATTGTTCAACTGCCACTGCGGTTCTTGCCCGCAGATTCAAGTCACCCTGAAGCTCAAGGTGGGTGTGCTGGGCTGAACTGTTAACGGATCGGACTGATAAAGTTTCAGCGTAATATTTTCGCCGAGGCATCATGGGTCAAGGGAAATGCAAAAGGGCACGACGTCTGCGAGAGAAATCTCCACGGAAAAATCGCCGCCAGGAAAGACGCCATCGGCAGCAACGCCCCCGTGAGAAGAAGGTACGCAAAGACCAACGAAAGCGATGGCCGTGATAGTCCAGTCCAGACAAAGAAAACGAGACGTATCTCTACGACTTGCACTTGTTGGAGGAGCCGGAAGACTGGATATTACCCGGCGGCCGGTGCAACAGCGAGAGTGAGTTATCCTTCTGCTAAACATGTACGGAGAGACTCTCGAATTGGCTGACACAAGTTCCGATGCTCAGCACCACCTCGCCGGTGGCCAACGGTCGAAGCCATTGCGACTCCGAGCTGAGGACCGGTATTCGATACCAACAGCTTTGATGACCAGTGCAAGAGTCGATGTAGACCTTTACGAAGCTGCGAAAGGGTGCGATCGGGGCGTGCTGAATTCGAGGATTGGCACATGCAAACACACGCGGCGACTGATACAGGGGAGCAGGCTACTCTTCGATGTGGTGAAGGATCCTGCCTGCAACACATGGAGTAGTGCAGCATGGTAAATACCGAGAAGCAGATGGCGGAGTTAGCTGAAGACTGAGGAGTGCGTGGAGCCAAATATCTTGTCTACAGTCACTATCGGCCTCACGTCAGGACGTACTGTATCTCACACCGTTAAGGCCAGTCAAAAGCCTTGCGCCAATTCGGCCTCACATCTTCTCAGTGGAAACACGTCTCCTCTTCTCACAGTGATCTCAGATCCCCAATTTCTCGCTCGCCGACTTCGCTGTTTCCAACTTTCCGGAACCCAATTCTTTCGCAACCATCAGGCTCATTGACAGACCTGGGCTTCTGATCAATTAATGGCGGAAGGCCACAATCGCCAGTAAGTTGGTCTTATTGGGAGTAAGGTTCACGGACGAGCTTGATTCCTCTTGTGCCCTCTAATCGGCTCCTAGATCTCTCAGCCTCAAATAGCATTCACTGTTTTGGGCGGAACCATGCCTGAAGTATCGTTCCATCCTGCGTGGAGCAGTAAAGACCTGGTCAAGATCGAGCACTTTTGGAGATCAGACGTCGTTCTGCCGGGCCGAACTCAACTTCAGTACTATATCCACGAGACGTCGAAATTGATCTTTCTTTCCTTGGCACCATTTGGACTCAACTTTCGTTCCTCCAGTCTTTCGCGGGGTCTTGTTTTGACTGCATTACATTCTCTGCTTTGGAATGCGACGCACGGAAGAGGTACAGCATTGATACATCTGCTTCAACGTGCTACGTGAACAAGGAACGACACCTCTGGATCACTTCCAGCCTGGACAATGCAACAGGGCCTCGACTGCTGGCAAACGATTCGTATCGAAGCCAAGTTTCATCGCACTAATTCGTGGGCATATGGACTATTCTTTGTTGCCAAGATAGACAGCCAGTCGACGCCATGGACGAGTGGAATCCGCGATGATTTACTTGCTACTGTCATCGATGCTGCTTGAAAACGAAATTCCACCGATCCAACTTGACCGGCTTCACTCATCACTGATTCATTGACATGCATCGTTCGCTTTGTGGCGTATCATGCAAATCCAAGTCTTGCCCACGCCGTCTTTCAATCTCCCAGTCCTTGTTGTGGCGATTGCACTGGATTCTGATCGAAATGTGCCACGCTGGGAAGGTCTACCAATGGCCATTCCCGTATTTGTGACCGCGGCGGTCGCTGTAGCGGTAGTGGTGCTGTGATCGTGCACTTGCTGGATAGTTCGGAGGTCCGTAATAGCCTCCGTACATTCTTCTTCCGCCGAAGTAAGGTCTGGCGTAGCCGCCGCAGTGTGGTCTGTAATAAGTTCGTCGATAGAATGGAAGGCACATTGTTGTGCTGCTTGCTGGTGTTGGGTTCATATTCGTGGAAATGGAGCGTCGATCGGGTTTCCAAGCACTTCGTCAGGAGCACGGTACTGGGGACTTCTACTGCGCTCAGAGGTGGCTTGGAGGGCGAGAGAAGAAGCTGGGAACTTTCATGTGTTCGCGACCTTCCGTTGACAGTCAGGCTGCGCCTCGCAATGGACGAGCATGTGACTCCAGCCTACATCCCCGGCTTCCAGGCAGCCGAGAAGTTGTGCGAAGCATCT
Organism: Cercospora zeae-maydis; assembly: GCA_023512815.1. Taxonomy (NCBI): domain Eukaryota; kingdom Fungi; phylum Ascomycota; class Dothideomycetes; order Mycosphaerellales; family Mycosphaerellaceae; genus Cercospora; species Cercospora zeae-maydis. Next base: position 2,992,070 of record JAKLWY010000001.1, on the reverse strand, counting down.
GCACACGGCCACAGACACGGACCATGGGCAGTCAAGGATATTCTAGGTGCAGCCATCCACATGCAGCGATTTGCACAATTTTCTGGGAATCAAAGACAATGGGGAGCTTCCTTTCAGCGGATAGTTTCGACAGTTGCGCTCATATCCATGTGCGAAAAGGCTCAATGGCAGGGTGGCAAGATGAGAAACTTGCTGTGAACCATACCGCGGAGATCATTGGACTGCGTATTGAAGGCAATTCGGCTTCGAATATCCAAGACATACCCCGGCCTGATGGTCAGTGACGCATGAAAAACCAGATCTATCGCTCGCACGCATCGGCAAAGTTCAGTGAGCTGAATTGGATCGCACATTCTGCTTGCCATGGATTCGCTCGCTATCGTACAAGTACGTTCCATCATGATCGCGTAAATTATAATCGCTCCATCGCTATGTCCAGAAGATACCACCCACGCGCCAGCGAGCTCTCATGACCATGCCCGAGTCTGGACACAAGATCTGAAAGTTTTAGAGGTAACATTCCTCAATGGGGCGAGACTTCGGACTCGGAAATTATCGCCGAGTAGTATCGTCTAGCAGCGACGACCGCCACCGAATCGTGATCGTGGTGGGTTTGCTGCACGACCTCGCCCCCCGCCAAAGCCCCTCATCATTCCTCTTCCCCCTCCCATCATTCCTCTACCCCCTCCCATCATTCCTCCGCCCCCCAGCATCCCTCCGCCTCCCACGCGAGGGCTGCCATAGTGTGGCTTCTCCACAATAACTGTTTGGGTGCGTCGACGGCGGAATGGGAGGCACATGATCTCGCTTCTGTTGCGGTGCAATTGCTGGTGGCAGTGTGTTGGAGCGCCATTTGGTGGTGATGAAAAGCGCTTGAAGCCGAGCTCGTTGTGACCTGGAAGATGATTCGCTCTGCGGTTGATGGCGTGGAGGATTTGCGCTACGTACGGTTCGTGTATTATATACCTACTCGTTCACTACATCCCACTCCTGCCTATGTCATTTGCCACGATCGAATTCGACAATATTCTTGGATTTCTTGATGGCGAGCCTGGACCGATGTCATTTGCTTGCACGGAGGCAAAGGCTTGTCGCCATCTGACGGGCTCAGAGTGGCCAGCTCAGCGCCGCCAAGCGCAGCGCTGCAAGCATGCGCGAGGAAAAGCTTTCGTGTGCTGAGTATCAAACTTGTGTAGACTCCGCGGAGAGGCGAAATAAGGGACTCGGACTTGGATCCAACACCCACAGCACTTTTCTGCCGACGTCATGGTGGCAAGTGGCATTTCAGTTTCAGCCCCCCATTTTCCCCCAGAGCTCGGCTGAAGTCAATCCTTGGTATAGGTCCACTAGTGCGAGCACGAATTGGGCTCGCTACCGACCATTCCAGAGAATTTCACGCTGCCGTGTCGTCATTAGGCGGTCCGGTGAATCATGGACAAACGAGTCGAGACGTACACAACAACTACGGCTTGTCACTGCCATGAGCGTTTTCCCACACGCTCTGTGCCTCGCGAATATCCCACGCTCCAGTATTCTTGATATACTTGACCTGCCTCGTGCCTGTATCAAGGCCCCAATTCCGTTGCTGGCCCTCTGAAACCAACCGATCCTTCACCAACGATGCCTTTCGACCCTGCGATCGCGGGCATTTGCGCGACGGGCGTCACCAAGCTGGTCGACACGGCAATCGGCGAGAAATGCATCCACCATGCACACCGAATCGCAGATCCGCGAGAGAAAAGCCGGTCGCCGCGAAGCCGGTCTGGAGACAGTGCCGGCAGTGCTGGCAAGGGCGGCGAGAGCGATGAACAATGGTCGCGGAAGTCATATCTGCGGAGCGGGCGGCACCAGCAGAAGGCGGCGCCGCAATCCCGACAGTGGTATGAGGAGGAAGCGCGGGACGACTGGTCGAGGAAGACGTACTTTCGGCGGAAGCAGAAGCAGCAAGACCAGCCAGCACGGCGTCGCACCGCGCAGGAGAAATGCGAGCCGCCTGCTCCGCCATCGTCGCCGGAGGAGCGCCGGGCTGCGCAGGCGTGGGAGCAGAGATGCGACACGTTCCGCGATGCAAAGCACCGCTACGTGCCGCCGTCGTCGTCCAGCGCTGCAGCAGACATGTCGTGGGATGAGCAGCGCGTCTACTCGGACGTCGGCCGCGCCGTCAGAGAAGCGACCAGGAAAGCATCCACGGGTCAAACTCGACCGCGCTGATCTATGTCTGTACAGTAATCAATCACCCACTGCCGCTTGCATACCGCCGCAGTACTTTGCAGCACGTTCGCATCAAGCTTTTCTCGCCTCCAGCTTGGCGCCGTCGACACTCTCCTGCTCTCACTTCAATGTTCCACCTCTCTCTCACATTTCTGCCGCCCTCGCCAGCGACAGACCCGACGTGCAATGTGGTCCTCATCCCATCCACCTTCAATGCTGACCCGGCCCGCTGGCCCAATCTCGCAGCCGAGGCTCCTGCACGTCGATCCTGTCCTATCGTGGGTGGTGGAATGGTGACGTTGCGTGCGTCACAACGTGTTTTCCGAGCAAAGGATTGGGCGGTCAATGCATATCACGTATTCCCTCTGTTTCCAGCGTTCTGGGCTTTTAGTAAAGAATGGGCAGAGCCAAGCTCTATCGATGCGTCTCGACTCGAGAAATTTCACGATATGTTGCTGTCACGTGTTGGAGCTGATGAGCCCTCACGACGATGTGGGTCGCGCGACGCCTCTTGAAATGAAGGTTGCAAACTCCAGATACGGGTCCGCGATAGCCTCGTTCCATCCAGTACCACCACTTGTTGAACTCGAATCCCAAAGTACTTTTGTTCGCATCAGCACGAAGAGCAGCGAGCTCCGAACTAGTTAGGCTAGACACGCTAGTTCTACCCAGGCACACGAAGTACGAAGAAACTTTCTAACAACCAATTGAGATGTCATCCGATATCCCCGTTGCCCTTCATCAGGAACACGGGCCTGGCTGACAAGGGTTGTCAGGTCATCATTGCGAGCGGCCCATTCTCCCAGCCGCACCATCAGATCTGGCTTGTGACCAGAAGCCGCAGGATTGGCTGTATTGTGGATGGACGCTACTGAATGTATGCAGATGCGTTCCCCATACTCGGTCGAGGGCTGCCGAGGGAACGTGGCACCCATGTCCGACTATGACATGTATATCTTCACCCAGCCTCGCGGGTCGACGGAATCACGACGGTAGTGGATGACACGGGAAGCATTCCTTGTGGTGGTGTGTTTGGGGCCGCCGGCGGTTGTCTGCAGAAATAGTCTCCACTGTTGGCAGAGGGCACCGCACTTCCGACCTTGAAAATAGGGTAACTGTGCTTCATTGCCAATGTGGTGTTCCGTACCTTTCGACAATACAGAGTGTCACCTGCGTAGACTCGGCAGAGCGTTTGAGCCTGTTCGCTACATGTTCGCGGATGCATTCGACAGTCTCTATTGAACCGCGGCCTCGGTGCCTCATGAACGTCACAGAGGGCAGTGAAGGATTCGGAGATTACCGTGTTCCTTTCGTTCGTTGGATGTCAAAAGACGCACGCCAGCGGATGTCTGCATCGAATGTCCCCACAATCTGATGAGGGCTCACGGGGCAGAAGTACACAGTATGTGCACAGGCACCGCCAGTTCTTTCGGACGCAACTTGGGCACTGTGCCAGTGTATCTGATGCATTCAGATGTGATTCTACTGGCTGGTCAGACGCATGAGCTAGGGACTTGCCGTTGTTTCGGACGGCACAGCTCACGCAGGTCTGCTGTGCTGCAAACAAGGGTCGAAGTCTGCTCGAGCGTGGATTAGCAACTAGTCTACAGCTGAGATCGAAGCGTTTTGATGAGGGTTAGTCTAGACTACTCCAACGTCTGCTCTTGCAAGACATTGCCGCTTGGGACAAGAGTATTCCGCTCATCCGAACTTTTGATTTCCATCATCATCACTCATTCAATTGCGAATTTAAGCTAAGTCTCTATTTGAGTCTTCTGATGTTTTGATCCTTTGCGTATCCCTCGTGCCATATTTTAATGCCCACTTTTCTTCCCAATAGCCCAGCCATCATACCATATAAAGCTCGACTCGGGCATATCTGCCCATCTCAGAATGTCTCTTCTGAACTGTTTCAGCCACGCTTCGTGCTCTTCAGACACTATTGATAGCCCATACGTCACAGCAAAGCTGGGCAGAATTGCTTTCGCGAACAGCATCTTCTCTCGGGGCTCCACCAAGAGACTTGCGACGTCGCCTGAAGAAACGTGTTCCCATTCGAATCCGGCTTCGTGCATCCAGAGGGAATTGATGAGTCCAGCTTCTGGGTGTGCGCCGCGTCGACGCGAGAGGGTGTGGTAGAGCTCCCAGTTGCGTTGTATGGCCGAGGTGGTGGGTCGAGTGCATTGGGAGTGCATGTCTCTCGTCGCCACGATGCCGCCTGGTCGGATGACACGAGACATGGACTTCAGGGCATCGATGGGTCTGTCCAGGTGGACAAGGAGTTGATGACAGTGAGAAATATCGAATGAGTTGGACGGAATGAGTGATGGAAGGGAATAGACATCGGCTTGCATGAATTCCACGTTGGTCAGTCCAGATGCAGCAGCTCGAGCTCTGGCGGCTGCAATGGAACCTGTGAAATAACATGTGTGAGTTGAGAGGCCGAAGCCAACGGCGGTGAAGTCACGAACTGGCAGAGTAGTCTATCCCCAGGACGTGTCCATTGGGAACCCGGCGCGCGAGATCGAGTGTGATCGATCCAATACCGCATCCCACATCGATGATCCGAGAGTCGTTCTTGATGTATGGAATAATATGTGTAGCATTCGCCGCAACATTTCTTAGGTTGAAGAAACCGTCGAGTTCGCGGAAATCAGGCGTGAAGTCTGTGCTGCTATCGTCCGCCATCCTGAGAAGCTCTGGAGGACGCGAGAAAGATGCCCAGGAGCTTTTCATCCGACAGCTCACTTGTATCGCTTTGATCATCCGTGTCAATGTAGACTAGATAACCGCACACAACAGCCTATATCCTTGCCAGACTGGGGTCCCAACCTTGCGCTCGGAGTCCGGAGGCTGTATTCATACTAAGCTTCCAGACAAACACTTTTCGAGTTTGCGTCACGATGCGTTGCCTTGCCTTGCACACTCCAGTCAGCGAAGCATGGGATGAAGAGCCGCGTAGAGAAATGCTCTCGCCTCTGCCGTCATGAAAGCCTGTGCATGTACGCGCAGGCTGATCGACTGTGCGGAATCATTTCGAACCCATTCCCAGTCACGACTCGTGATCTAGCAGGCGGCACTGCGCGGGGGTACAAGCACCGTGACAATCGCGCTGCAAAGGCGGCACGGAGAAACTTCGATGGAAATGGATGACTCTCTTGCCCCGGCATGAGACCCGCGACATGGCATTTCGCCTCTTGATGGAACATCTCAGAAACTGGCCATGGCCACTGCCTTGTGCACGCTCGGCCTTTGTCCACACTGAGGGTGTGTGCACGGATCTGGGATGGTAGATCGAGCTGTGCGTGGTTCACTGATGTGTCACTTGGTATTCGCTCTGCCGGGTCTCGTGCTGAGGAGCATGTTGGGGTACGGACGGCTGGTAGGATGTAACCGAGCCTTATCCTTTCATTTAGGGTTGGGAGTGCGAGGGTTGCGTGAGTGGATTCGTTGACTCAAGACACCTTTCCCAGGAGGACGACTTGCATGAGCTGGCACGACTGCGCGGCTCCAAGACGAATTAATAGAACGACCGCGGAACCCAAAGTCTTGAATCGCCCAATACTGGAGTTTTCTGTTTGGCTGATGAGCTCTGGGCCTGGTCAATATTGGCACAGTCAGGCTGGTCAGCTAGAGAACTTGGGCCGAATGACCCACCGTCAGCAATGTGTAGCATGAGGCAGTCGCGGTTGAACAAATGCTCGTTCAAGCCATGGTGGCCAACTCTAACAACGTAACGAGTAGAGCAACGCCACCACCTTGGGTCTCCACCGTTCGGCCTCGTCCGCGATCATTCCAGTCGCCTTCATTTTTGTGAACGTCATTTCCAGAATGACGTTCACTGGTGCTACGATCCTTGCGGGGTGCTATCGGGAGTTGGTCTGTAACCGCCAGAGGACCTAAATGTTGTTGGCCGCCTGTTGAAGACGCCCAGGGAAAGTGAAGAAGCTCCGAAGCGTTATTGCGATAGTCCACTGCACTTGAGGGAAGGGCAGCGGGGTGGTAAGTCCCGTGGGAGGCACCCCACCATCCGCCGAACAGTCCTTTCGAGTTGCGCGTTTCGAGGGCAGCGCGAGCATTATGCGCAATCCATGGAGCATAGGCTTGACAGCTTGCGCGGTGAAGCGCGGCAAGCTCCTTGTCAGCAGCAAACGTTTTCCCCGGATATAGCGGCTCTCTTGGCAAAGGTTCACAAAACTGTCCGAGGTGGTGGACATAGATACCCTTGAAGGCCTGGGCATCCTGAGAACAATCGCCCTCGGCATCACAGAAGTCTTCGAGGATACCGGCTCGACCCAGGCCGGCCCATTCGTGAGTCTCGGACGGAGCCAGGCGCGGATGGACGAGCCACCCGGTCGCCTTGACGACGTTTCGCACAAGGTCGTGTCCGTCTTGCAAGTAGGTCGTGTTGCCAGTACCTTCCCACCGTCCGCGCAGAGCACTGAGAATGACGCCCTGGTTGTAAGAATAGACCATCTCGTTGCGCGAGTTGCACTGGGTCCGGTTCCGCCCGCGCCCCGAGATGTGGAAGCCATCTACATACAGGCCCTGCGTGTTAGTCATGTTGCTGTGCTTCAGCCAGCGGTAGCCCTGCACTGCTGCCGCAAGGAAGTGGACGTCATGCGGCTTGGCATGTTGGAGGTCACTGGCCTCGAGGCTCTCGCTCATGAAGGGAGAAGAATTGTCGTCGCCTAGACGTGGTAAGCACTCAGTCAAGGACAGGGAGGTGGTGCTGTAGTGGAGACGGTACCGGGAAAGTGCAAATACATGCCTACAGACGCGGCGATCCACAACTGGTTGGTGATGGCATTCTTGTATGGCTCCAGAGTGGGATTCCAGATCATGCCGCCGCCGCACAGGGTGTCGTCCCAGCCGCGACTGGCCAGGTCGTAGAAGATGTGCGCGCGATGGGCGAAGGCGGCTGTGAACTGCACGCCGTGCCACGGCTGGAAGTGGTAATGCAAGCGAGAGTGGGTTTGCATGAAGCGCAGGTGCTGCAGCCACGCCAGAACCACCCACAGCATGTCGTCAAAGGCTTGTTGCCTGACGGCGAAAGAGTCCTCGCCGAAGTAGAAGGCGGTGGCCTGGCCAAAGTAGCGGTTGAGCTCGTTGTCGACCTGGGCAGCATCGCTGGCGTCAGCGGTACCTGCGTCGAGCGCCCTGCTTAGCGCGGTCAACGCCGATGCAACATGCGTGTTCAGCACTGCCGCCGTCCAGTCGATGGCGGCGGGCCACACACCGCGCCAGATTTCAAAATACGACGACTGCATGGCCTGCACCGCGCTGCGCAGGTCCCGCAGCGGATCGACGTGCAGATGGGGCCCCGGTCGCCACACCGCCGCCGCCGCTGCCGCCACCGCTGCCGCCACCGCCGCCGCCGCCGCCGCCGGGCCACATGGCGCTGATGTCGACGGCGCTGGGAGCAAGAGCAAGAGCAACAGCAACAGCAACAGCAACAGCAACAGCAACAGCAGCGTCGCACGCGCCGCCCGCAGCAGTGGTCGCAGTCGCGGCGTCATGCGTGGATCGCTGCAGCGTCGATCGGGAAATCGGATGTCGTCTCACAGTCTGGGGGGATGGGGGACGCGCAGGCACGGCAGGGCAAGCGAGACCGAGACGGAGAGGGTGTGGTCGCACGAGCACATGAGTCGAAAAGAGGCATCATGGGATGGATGATGGGAGCACGGCGCGCCGCCAATGCCTGGCCTCGTGATGAGCAGAGGGTGTCGAGGTGTCGCGCTTCGGACGACGGCAAGGAACAGCTTTCCGATCGCTCACCACCGCGGCAGCGAATGGGAGCGAGCGCCACCATCCCGCACGGGTCTAGTTCGCAATCGATTTGCTGCATCCAGCACGCTTGCTGCGCTGCTGCATGCATGCCTCTGTTCGTGCTCGACCGTCCGCCCTGCCTGCTCACCTCATTATTATTGCCGCCGCTGCTCTCCAACGACCATGCCGGCGTGTGCCACCACCGCCCTCTCTCTTGGCCCGCCCGATTGACCTGTCGCTCGACTCCCCACCACTGTCGCTACCCATCCCCCCCTCCCCCGACCTGACCCTCTCCCCAAGCCCGACGGTGAGCAGCATTACGGCGGTGGCGCGGGGCGGAACCGGCTGCTCTCTCTCTCTCTCTCCCTCCGCCGACCACCTCACATCGCCCTCCAGCGCCTCGTGAGGCCCCCCTCCCCCCTCAAGCTCCCGACTACCCAGCATGGCGGACGCTTCGCGGCCGTGGGTGTCGAACCCCACCGCCCTGGCCATCATGGACTACCTGCAGATCGCATATCCCATTGTCCTGCTGGTGCTCTATCTGTCCACCTTCACCGTCCGCAGCATCGTCACCGCCCGCGGCGACAGCGAGGAGCAACTCCCCCAGCACCCCGAGCAACTGGGCCCCGGGGGCAAGCCGCTGCCCAGGAAGAAGAACAATGCCCTCCAGAAAGAGTCGGACCGCACGCGGGACCTCGATTTTGCCCGTCCCCGCAAATTGCTGTTCGAATGGCTGTCGGTGGGCGTCATCTTCTCGCTGAGCGCCAACATCCTCGTGGTCATCGTCCACGCCATATCCGCACGCGATGAGGGCTGGTGGTGCGGCCAGCCGCCCACGGTATGTTGTGAGAAAAAGCGATACACATGCACGCCAGCACATGCTGACAGGACAGATTTATCTGGTGGCGTCTTTCATGGTCTACATTCTGCTCGTCATCCACATGATTGACTCCAAACCGTCGCCCACCATGGCTCACTTCGTGACATGGACCGCCGCCCTGCTGATGGAGCTCGTCTTGCTGGGAGCCTCCTTCGCCGCCTACACCTCCGAACGCCGCGAGCCGAAGCCCGGGCACCGCCACGGGGGCGAAGTACGGAGAGGCATGTCGGAATGGGAAGTCACCGAGGTGACCATCGACATTGTCCGCGTCTTCATCCTCCTGGCGCTCGTGGCCTTCTACACACTCTTCGTCTTCTTGCACGATCTGTGGAAGCGGAAGCCGCATCCCGAACACGTGCTGAACATCGAAGAGACCACCTCCCTTCTGTCCAATGGCCACGCGGAGCACGGCGCGGCCAATGGTACCGCACACGCGTACGGTTCCACCAACGGCAAGGCGCACGGGCCGCCAGGCTACGGTCACGGACGCGGTCGTCACCACGAGGAAGCACCGGCGGGCTGGGAGAAGCCAAAGCAGACGCCAACACGCAGCTGGTGGGAGTACCTGCGAGCATATGCAGTGTTCTTACCGTACATCTGGCCAGCCAAGGATCGGGCTCTACAGCTCAACTTTGTCCTCTGCTTCGTAATTGTGTTCCTCCAGCGTGGCGTTCAAATCCTCGTCCCCATCCAGCTGGGGAACATTACGACCATCCTGGCGGGAGACCACATCTACATGCCATGGCTCGCAATTGGTCTGTACGTCATTTACCGCTTGTTTCAAGGCTCCAACGGGCTGTTGGGTGCTGCGAGACAAGTCTTGTGGATTCCCATCGAGCAGTACTCGTACCGTGAGCTCTCCGTGGCAGCGTTTGAGCATGTCCATCAGCTGAGCTTGGACTTCCACCTGGGCAAGAAAACCGGCGAAGTGCTCTCGGCGTTGGGCAAAGGCGCGTCGCTGAACACATTCCTCGAGTCCGTGACATTCAATGTGCTCCCAATGCTCATCGATCTGGCCGCGGCGTTTGTGGTGTTCCTCGTCAAGTTCGATGCGTACTACGCATTGGTGATTGTCGTGGTCACGTTCTGGTACATCTACATCACCATTCGCATGGCCGCGTGGCGAGCGGAGATTCGCCGTCAAGCCACGAATGCCAGTCGGGAAGAAGACGCTGTCAAGAACGACTCGATGATGTCGTACGAGACCGTCAAGTATTTCAACGCGGAAGCGTATGAGTTCGACCGCTATCGCGACGCCGTGAAGAAGTACCAAAAGGCTGAGTATCAAGTCACTTTCTCGCTTGCGCTTATGAATACGATCCAAAACTTGGTCTTCATGTTTGGACTGATCGTGGCTAGCTTCATCGCAGCGTACCAAGTCACCACGGGGGTCCTGAAAGTGGGCAAATTCGTGCTGCTGGTCACGTACATGACGCAGCTGCAAGGGCCGTTGAACTTCTTTGGCACATTCTACCGCATGATTCAGAACAACATGATCAACTCAGAGCGCATGCTGGAGCTGTTCAAGGAACAGCCGACCGTCGTGGACAGCCCCCACGCCGAGACGATGGCTTCTTGTGAGGGCGAGATCCGGTACAACGACGTACACTTTAGCTACGATCAACGGAAACCTGCCCTGCAAGGACTCAGCTTTACTTGCAAGCCAGGCACCACGACTGCATTGGTGGGCGAGTCTGGAGGCGGGAAGTCGACCGTGTTCCGACTGTTGTTCCGCTTCTACAACACGCAAGAAGGAACCATCCAGGTCGACGGCCGGGACGTGCAGGGCGTCACTATTGACAGCTTGCGGAAACACATTGGCGTGGTGCCGCAAGACACGGTGCTCTTCAACGAGACGCTCATGTATAACCTCAAGTACGCCAGGCAGGACGCCACGGATGAAGAAGTCTACGAAGCGTGCCGAGCGGCAAGTATACACGACAAGATCATGGGGTTCCCGGATCAATACGAAACGAAAGTTGGTGAGCGTGGACTACGGTTATCGGGTGGCGAGAAGCAGCGAGTGGCGATTGCTCGAACCATCATCAAGAATCCCCGCATCATCCTGCTGGACGAGGCCACTGCCGCGCTGGACACGGAGACAGAGGAGCATATACAAGAAGCTCTCAATACCCTGGCACAAGGACGAACCATGTTGGTCATTGCTCACCGACTGAGTACGATCACCATGTGTGACCAGATTCTGGTTCTGCATCAAGGCAAGGTGGCAGAGCGAGGTACGCATCATGAACTGCTGGCGCAGAGGGGACGGTATGCGAGCATGTGGAGGAAACAGGTCCGTGCGCAGCGCGCCGCAGAAGAGGCCAAGGTTCTCAAGGAGAAGGCTGACAGGCTCCGGCGGGAGAGCATGGACAGCAGTGCGGCCCGTCTGCGGACTGGCCAGGATGAGGACACACCGCCCAGCAGTGACGAAGAGGAGCACGCACGCAACAAGCAAGTGGCGTCGGAAAGCGACTTTCAGAATGCGCTGTCGCTATCGCCGCGGTCGGCCGTTCCCCTTGCGCAAATATCCACGGTGCTCGGAGGAGCAAAAGACCCCGGTACCGATGTCAAGCCACAGCTCGAGGCGTTGCGAAGTGGCACGGTGCGGTCGCCGTCGCCGGTGGTGGAAGAAGATCAACAACATCACCATGCCGGGAAGCCAGCACGTCACCCGTAGAGGAAGAAGGTGCAGTTCATGTGTGGCACAGTGCTTGAGCGATGAGTCCAGATGTTGGAAAGTCAGTAATGCGAGGAGGAATTTTTGGGCCGCTCGGACCAGGAAAAATTGTGGTGCTTGTAATGCGACGGATCGCGCAAGCATGATAGATGAATGGCATTGGAACGCAGTGCGCCAACGTTCCAGCCTTGGCGTTCACTACTACATGGCGAGAAGGCGGCTTCAACGGGCGACGAGGGACGAAAAGTATGATGATTACACCCTAATCGTATTGTCGAAATACCTACCCACCTCCCCGTGTTCTCATCTCTTTCTTCCCGTCTGTGCGGGTAGGTGCGTGCCGTTTGTGAGGTACTTGTACGTACCACTTGTGCGGCCAGACTCGATCCACAGCAGACACGACATGCTTTTTCGGCTCGATGCTTACCCATCATGTCGGTGTCACGTCCACAGCGCTACAGTGTCACCGATGCATTCAGCCGTATGCGAAGGAGTAGCGGTGAAGGGCGTGCATCACGAGCGGGCGGATGGGAGCTGGATAAGGAGGGTAAAAGTCGAGGGAAATGGACGTGGGAAATCGGAGGAGGGCGTGCGTTGCATGGCACTGCACTGCACTGCATTGCATTGGGATCCGTCTCACTCTGTTCCCATCGGATGTCACATGGGTCATCAGAGTGCCGGAGGTGTGACAATGCGGCCAGCCCATGTCTCACTCACCGCAGGCGTGATGCAGTATGTAGTCCGTGGTGCGGGTGTTCGTCTTGGCGCAATCAATCGGAGGGAGGTCGGGGACAGTAAGTAGTATGTACAGTACAGTAGTATAGTAGTATACATACATAGTACATGTCCAGTAGTACTCCGCGGACCCGAGGCTGCTTCTAGCTGCATATCAACGGTTACTGTACAGTATTGCTCTCGCTTCTGCACCAGCGGAAGGTGTGATGAGACGACATGCTGCAGGCTGCAGGTGCTTGGCGGCAAGCGGCGGGCACTCGCTCCTTCCATCCTTGCGCGTGTGACAGGCCCAAGTTCATCGTTCGTCACTTCTCCCTCGTACCGGGGACAAGCGCCCAGCCTCCCGCCTTTCTGGGCCACTGCTCAAATGCTTGAATGCCCTCTTCACTACACAGTAACTGTACTACTGCACAACATCCTCGAAGCGTACCGTTCCCTCGGGTCCACCGTCTCCCACTCTCGACACCTTCCCCTCCTCCTCCTCCTGTGCCTCGACTTCGCCCACGCGTTGCTTCGGTGCACATGGCGCTCTCCGACCAAATTCCCATCGTGAGGCCATGCGCAGCCATGTCGCAAGGGATCTCGACGCTGAGACTGCACAAAGGATGACCATTACTCGACCTATTCGGGCGACCACTATGGCCGCGAGAATGACAGCTACACCTCGTAAACGTCGTCTCCAATCCGCCCGCCGCCGAGCGCCACCGCGGTCGAAGTGCTGACGCAGCATCGTGTCAGTGCGAGGACGTTGGCGACGACGACGACCATGTATCGACATGAGAACGGCAGGACCTACCACGCATATCGTGCGCCCCACCCCTCTGCATCGCTCGGAACCGTGCTGACCGCGCGAAGGGGACGGAGAGTATTGGCAGCCGTAAGGGAGGTCCCCATCTCGGAAACTTCGGCATGTGTACTGAATCGCCCCCCGCCCCAGGAACGATGAGAAGCAAAACAACCACGAAGCAATAGTGTACGATAGCCACGACGACGTGCTGACCGCCGCTGCCATCGAAGCCTGACGACTCTCAGACACCATCTGTGCCTCATGACCCTGCGAGACAAGCTCTTCCTCGCACCCGTCACCAATCCCAAACGCATCCTCGATATCGGCACCGGAACAGGCATCTGGGCCACGGACGTTGCAGACAAATTCTTTGACGCCGAGGTCATTGGCACGGATCTCTCGCCCGTCCAACCCGGCATGCAACCCGACAACTGCCGCTTCGAGATCGATGATTGCATGTCGGAATGGGTGTACCCCGAGAACCATTTCGATTTCATCCACATTCGCGGACTGTTCGGCAGCATCAGCGATTGGCCACAGCTGTACCAACGATGTTATGAGCACATGGAGCCTGGAGGCTGGCTCGAACAAGTCGAATGGAGTATACAGAACCGAAGTGCGGACGGTTCGCTGAGTCCCGATGCCACATTGGCGAGATGGTACGCTGTTGCGATCTCACATTCCAAGCACGACGGAATACTGCTGACCATCGATTCGGTGGCAGGTCTCGCTACGGCATCGAGTGTGGCCGACGCATCAACAAGACCTTCCAAATTGCAGAAACTATGGCCGGGCTGATCAAAGAGGCTGGCTTCGTCGACATCGTAGAGAAGCGTTTCAAATGGCCGATCGGACCTTGGAGTTCAGACCCCAGACTCAAGGAGATTGGGAGGTGGAATCTGCTGAACTGGGAAGAAGGAATGGAGGGCTGGGTGATCGCGCCGTACACACGAGTTCTAGGGGTAAGACCCCTGACCTGCATGCATCGGAACACCGCGGCTGACCATTGCTGTAGTGGTCTGTCAACGATGTCCAAGACTGGCTGCAGGAAATTCGACGAGCTTTACGAGATCGCAAGAAGCATGTCTACCACGAGGTGTAAGTCATTTTGCTGGAGCTAATGCGTGTTGATATCTGCTCACATCTGTCCTCAGACGATTGGTTTATGCACGCAAGCCTTTTGATCATGGAGTCTGCACTCCAGCAGAATCGAACGAAGAGCAGGAACAAGGTAATGGCAGCTTATCGACAGCGGAATCCAATCAATAGCCTAGAACCTGGAATGTGATCTCGCAGTGCATCTATTCCAACAATCCATGACGGCGTACCAGCAAGCACTAGCATCACATGTGACTCGGCCTGCACCGGGCCACATCCCACGGCATGTCCCGTTACAGGATGCGCGGTGCTGTGTTGGACCTGGAGCATGTAGAGCACATGACCGAGATGAGTCGCGCACTGGCGATTGCTTTCGACAGTCCAGTCTGTGGCTTGAGCAGGTTTGCGCACAACGGCCTAACCCATGTTTGCATGAAGGTGAAGCCGACCGAAATGAAGCAAAGAGCCATCACTCCAAAAGCACTGCGAATAACGAACGACGTCTGACATCCTAGCAGCTGACTCGCGCGAAAAGGATCAAACGCGCTGATACCATACAGAATTCCACGTGGCGTTGTGGAGATGTTGGTTGGTGGCGTTCCGAATAAGCATCTAGAGCATAGTAAGCGGGACATGGTGACGAAGGCTGCAAAGGGGTATTTGGCCGGGAGGTTCGCGCAGAAGTTTGCATGAAGGAAGATGTGGTGAATACCATGGAACGCCCCTGTTTTGGGAAGGAAGGAATAAGCAGGATGTTGATTTCATGTTCTATATATGTAAATTGATTATGTTCCAATCTGGATGCCTTCAAAAGTGTGCGATGCCTTGTTATTGATGAATGAGATGATCCTCGTCTATCCTCTGACTTGTGGGTACACTCTCTCGGGACCCAGAACGCCGACGCTAATACTCACAGGTATGTTGTTGTTGTCATGCAGTCTTTGCCGACGAAGCTCCCGCCGAATCCCCTCAGGTCCCTAACCAAGGAGTAGTATTCAAACATCACCAAGACTCCCCGACTCTCCAACAAAATCCCAAACAGCGTGACCAATAACGCCTACGATGTGCTTCGCCCTTTCCTAAATGCTCTCATGAGCATGAGCACCACCACCGCACCCGCAACCCTGGCCATCTGCTGCATGATCATCGGCCCTCCTTCTCGCGACCCTCGTCCGATGATCACCATGGTAACCCTCCAAGTGCGTCTGCCCATCAAGCCTCTCCCCGTCCTCTGGCACGCTGCCCAGGAACTCGACGTGTTTGCCTTCTCTCTCGTGCGCAAACTGCTTCAAGATCTTCGTGACCCTCTCCACTTCCTCTCCCGCACCCAAGTAGCTGGTCAAGAACTGACCCACGTCGGTATTTTCGTGGTTTCCGACCAAGGCTCTCGCGGCGACAGGGTCCGAAGTGTAGATGTTCACATCCGCGCCCGAATGTCCGTGGGTCGACCAGCCCGTTTGCGAGCGCCGAGAGATCATGTCGGCGAAAATGTACGATGCGGGAGCGGAGGCGGAGAGAAGAGATTCAATCTCGACGGACGAGTAGTCATAGATGCCGAGATTCTGTTCGATGAGGGAGTTGAGGAATTCACGCTCACCTCTATCGTGCGAGTCATTCTCCTTGAGATTCTTCTTGTCGAGCTTCGTCGTTCCACGATGCACAAAGTCGTACCACTGCTTCGCCGTATAACTCGCAGAATGCGATGCATTGGCTAGGACGCTAGGGTACCAGAGATAATCTGGGTACGTCTCATGCAATTGTCTCGCCGACGCCAAACCACCCGTTTCGTGGTCCGAAGTGGAGACCATCAACGTTGGAGTGTCCGATGTGTCGATGAATTCGAGCACGGCCTGCATGGCGCGGTCGTACGCAAGCACCTCGTGCACCTGCGCAGCGGGATCGTTCCCGTGACCCGCGTGGTCGATCCTGGAGCCTTCGATCATGACGAAAAAGCCCTTGTCGCGATGTTTGGACGCAGCAGAGAGGAGTTGTAGTGCTTTACGGGTTGTTTCTTCCAAGCTCGGATACACGTCGTCTTCCTGCCTGCGATCAATCTCGTACGGGATGTCGGTCGGCGCGAAGAGTGCCAATAGCGGAAGTTCTGCCGTATCCCCCTCAAGTGCGTCAAAGTCCTTTCGCGTCCCCAGGTATTTCCAGCCCTTTTCCTGGGCGACCTGCAGGGCATCCACATCGTCGGCACGACACCCTCCTTCAGTAGTGTTGGGTAGGAAATGGCATCTTCCGCCTCCCATCATCAAATCGACCACTCTTCCCAAAGGATGCGTTTCCCCCAGCATCTGCAGCGCAATCTCATCTTCCATCTCCCTCCTCCTCACATGGCTCGCGAAGACGGCAGGTGTGGCATCCGTGATGCGTGTGGTCACGACGAGTCCTGTGGTATATCCCATCCGCTTCGCCGCCTCCATGACAGAACCACAAGGCTCGAAATCTGGCAAGACAGAGATGGCTCCATTGTAACTCTTCGCACCGCATGAGAAAGCGGTCGCCCCAGCGGCAGAATCGGTGACGAGCGAACTCGAGCTGCGGGTACGACTTTGTCCGACCAAATGTTGATCGATGCCGAGTGTTTCGCCCCAGGGCAAGTCTTCGGTATATTGCCTCCAGGCTCGCGTCAGAGCGAGAGAAGTCGGTCCCATGCCGTCGGAGACCATGAAGATGAGATTCTTTTTCCCGCTGTTGCCGCCCTTGCCACCTCCACTGCCCCCGTGTTGCCGCCCGTCATGGTCTGTTGGGGAGGTATGTTGCCAGATTACTGCTAAGACTACCACGGCGGCGGTTGCGATCACGGCCCAGATGAAGAGTCCTATCTCCCGCCATCGATTGCGCGCGAGGAGCTTGGTGGTGTCGAGGCGATCGGACTTGCCAGTTCGCTGGCCAGTCAGGAGGGCATCTTCCTCTTCGATGCCGCGTTCGGAGGAGTTGGTCGATGGCGGGCGGTGGATGACGGGCTCGGCCATTGCGTTTGCTGAGGGTGGTGCTATGGCTGCTGCTATGGCCGCTGCTGTAGGCCCCAGGCGCGTAACGAGGGGGTCCTGGTGCCGAGGGTGGTGTAACGATCGGGTAGGTCACACGCGCCTCAGCATGGAGCACAGCAGATGGTTGAGAAGGATTCGGTTCGCGTGATGGATGTCGCCTCAGGTGAAGTAAGTCAATGCGCAGGAGTACTCGCGAGATTGGAGACAAATATATGACGGGATTGACAGGCGGTTGATATCGATTCCGGAGAGGCATACACGTTTTAGGTGTCAAGCTGTCTCCGGTTCAGCCCATGTCGCGACTGCTGCGTAGACGTGGACGTGAGGTCGAGAATTGAGTTGTCGCTCCGGGATCTGATGAAGGCCCCAGGGGCTTTTGGTCATTTCTGCATCTACGATAAACTCACCTCTATGCTTATATCCAACAACACACAGGCGCGCCGTCACAGCAGGTGATATTCTACAAGTCCCTAGAACCAACCTCTCGACTAGTTCATGTCGCGTGTAGGCCGATTTAACCCCCCATATGCTCGGGTTTCATTCGCGACCTTCTACGTAAGGTATCGCGCGCTGCAAGATTACATGTAGATGTTTCCTGCTGTGTCTCGGCGGCTAGGATCTAGAGCCACTTTTTCCAGTCACTTGATATCTGTCTGTATCATAGGTGTTTTGATAATGGAGACACCAGGTGTCGCTAATTACTGGTTGTACTGTAGTAACTAGCAGTGGAGGACTGCAGAAATGGGCGAGATGAGGATTTCGATGGAGGCGGGTGTCAAGGTCACCTCTCAGCAGGCGAGCCACGCACGGACTGAATTCAGAGCGAGCGAACGAGCGTAGCGCTACCATCACATCTGTGGGAGCGGCAGGAGCATCGAAAGACGGAGATTTGGATTGGGTGGTCTGATTATCGCAGTGTATAGTTCTCACATCCAAGTCTACCTCGAACGAGAATGCGCCTCGTCAACAGAACGCTATGCCAAGCTGTTCTCTGATACCCGTGCCCGCTGTCGTGTCGTAGAGGAGTAAAGAAGAGAGTCATCACATCATGTCCAGTCCGTGCCATGCCATCTCATGATGGCATGCAGTCCCCTCCCACCCCATCGTAACACCAGAAAATTCGTACCATTAGTGAGCCGGTGGGTGGAAAGCAGTTACCGTCCCTGGCTTCTGCTCCTGCCCTCATACCGCATACCTTCCTCTTCTCTCTTCTTCTCTCCTCGATACTCACTCCACTTGTTCTCTCCCGCATTGGCCAACAATCCGCCCACGACAGCGCCAATGATGATATCACGTTGACGGTTTTGCTTGCCAAACTGTCTTCCCGCCAAGCCTCCCGCGACAGCACCGGCCAATCCGACTCCGAGACCTCTGCTAGAAGTGTCAAAGGTTTGCGCGATCTTGTCCTGGAAGTTGTTGGGGTTGTTGTTGGCTCCGCCGGACCTGCTGCGTGACCGGCTCCGAGAGCGCGAGCGAGAGTAGGATCTCTCGCGGCCACGGGAGACTGCGGTGCGGCGACTGACCTGCGAGCGGTCGAGATTGGGATCGGAGCGACGCGCTACGGTGCCTCCGCCGGCGTAGGGCGCATCGCGCGCGTAGCTGTCTCGGCGGTCGACGGTCTAAAAGGCTGGTCAGTCGGGTTTGCTGCGCGTATGTTGCACCACGCCGGTGACGAACAACAAGTGGTCCTGCACCTACAGGTCCTCGATATCTCTCCGTCGTCTCGACATAGCGGTCGTAATCGCGATCATCGTACCGGTCGCGATCGCTATACCCTTTCCCGCCGCCGCCTTCGTACCTGCGACCGGTGCGCTCGTCGTAGTCGCTGTCGTCGTCATCGTAGTAGCGACTCCGCGGCGGGGGTTGGGCAGAGCGGGCGCGCGTGTCGGCCTGGTATTGGGTGTTGCCCCGGTAATCGTCGTTGTATCCCGACGCCATGCCGCTGTCTCTCCTAGAAGCAGCGGTGGTGGTTGCGACGAGCTGCTTGTTCGGGCGGTCGTACTTTTCCAGCGTCCACAGGTCCCTTTCGGGGAGGACGGAGGCGGGGTTGCGTGCCGGATCGTCTGTTTCGGCTTCGTACTCCTGCAAGACGCGGTCGTTGCGTTCGTTCAGGGTCCGGATGAGAAGTGAGGTGTCCGAGTCGTCGGCGAAACGAGACTTGGCAGCAGGTTCCAACAGACTTGCTTGCTGGCGTCGCGACGCGGGCAGGGTGACGAGTTGAGGGTGGTTGTCGCGGTCGCGGTCGCGGTCGTGGGGCGGGTCAGTGTCGAGAGGACGGGGTGGGCGAGTTGAGGCCGAGTGTGATGACCTCAGGCGCGAATGGTGGTGGCCTTGCGATGCTGAGCGGAGGCGTGTGCGGTTCGCGCCACCAGAGCCGCTGCTGGACGACGAAGAGGCCGCCGCTGGACGACTTCTGGCCGGGGCGTCGGGTGTGATGAGCTGCTGACGATGACGACGGTCGTCGGGTGGTGGCAGTGATGAGCGCGGCGGTCGCACCGGGCGGTACACGTCCTCGACCTTCTTGCCGTTGATATACTTGCGCGCGCGGTCCCAGCCCGAGTCAAAGTGGTTGTTGACGGCCCAGCTCACCAACTCACCCGTGTCCTCCACCACGCCTTCCATCTCCACGGCCGGCCGGCGTGCTGCTGGCGGCTGCCTACTGCAGCGTACAGATCGAGGCGGATGGTGGCGGGGCAGGCCAGGAATGACGTGGTGGTGCAGGAGACAATCTGACTGCGCCCGACCCAAGGAGCAGGATGGCCCGGCTTCTGCAGGCCACGTGATGCAGCTGCAGGAGGGCGAAGGGCGTGGTATGTAGAAGTATGGCGGGGGATGCTGGCCTTGCCCGGATGCTCACAATCTCTTTTTTTTTTTTCCTGCACCGTGCAGCAGCAGATGAGAGGGTGGACGCTGGACGCTGGACGCTGGATGCTGGAGCGCGCGCGCCCGCGCCCTTTCGAAGCGAGTGCTGCTGGTGTTGTTGGCGGCGATGTCGTACAATGAGGATGATGATGGTGATGATGAATGTGCAGAATGCCTCTGCACGCGAGCGCACGACTCGGACTCCGAGGGTTAGGTGATGGAAGCGTCGAAGTCGCCTGTTGCTGATTGGGGTTGTGGAAGAGCGACGACGACAACAGGGGCGCGGCCTCGTTCTCATCAATGGACCTTCGTTGGTCGGCAGGCGGCGGCGGCGGCGGCGGCGGCGAGCTGGGCGAAGAAGACGGTCGGGTCAGACTTTGTATTTCTGCATGACACGCAACAGGAGGCGACGGGAGTCGCAGACCGTGGCGGACGGTTTGCGTTGCGACGACTGCACTCACTTCATCATCATTATTCACTCGCTCCCTTTCACCCCGCTGGCTCCCATGGCGCCTCGATCTCAATTCGCTGCCGCCAATGTGTTCGTTACTCCGTTGCCACGCCCTCGTACATGCACTGCACTGCTCTGCTCTGCTCTGCTCTGCTCTGCTCTGCTCTGCTCTGCTCTGCTCTGCTCTGCTCTGCTCTGCTCTGCTGGCACCACTCCGTCCACCATGACGTGGGCGCGCAGCTGCACGTCTTCCTCATCGATTGGATTTGCCATGCTGCCGCTTCTACCGCATGGCATGGGGGCGCGCGGCTCCCGCTTGTTGGGGGTGATGAACGTGAACGGAATCGGGGCCAAGGCTCCCTGGCGGCCTCCAAGAACAGCGGCGGCTGTGGCGGTGTGCAACGTGCTTGACGTTCCGGAACCTCCGTGCTCTAACTACTGTGGCCATTCACCTCCGTTTTGTCCTCACGCCGTCACGTGTGTCCTTCACGTTCCACCATGTTGCCCATCCGCAAAGAATCGGGGGCAAGTGGCAACGGGCTACAATATCCTCCCACATCATCATTCCCGCAAAGCGTGGGAGCCCGTCCATCATCAGGCAGCAAGCCCAGCGCCCATTATTATGACAAACTTAGCCGCGAACCAAATGGCACGCCACTTGCTTCAGCCGTGTAATGTTTCGATCATCATCAAGGACACACTTCCTCTCGCAACGCGGCAACCCGACGCCCGCCAAAAAGTCAAACGTTCCCGCCTGGAGCCTTACTGGTTGCTTGGTGCAGGAACGCCCGCGCTGCAATACAGGACAGGGAATACTTGCTCGGCATCCTCTGTTCGCCGAGTCATCACGACACTCGGGCCGCTTGGTGAGCGGGTTGCAGAGTGGATGGATGAAAGAGGTTCCGATGGAGGCTTTGATCGATGCGGCTGTAATGCTGCACCATCTCATGTACTCCAAGCAGATCGTGCTTGACGATGACGGGTGAGATGTTCTAATGGCGACCCAGTCGGCATGCTCGTTCCTTGTCACCCGCCTATCTTGCCTACGGATCGCTCGGCAGCCCTGCTTTCCTTCTTCCGGGGGCGCCGGCCGTCGCCATCAGCGAGGCTGCTGATAGATCTACCACTTGCTTCACCTTCCCTCCTGGAATCTCACCGGTCCATCGCATTCGTTGCGTCGTTTTCATGATGCGTCCCATACTGCATGTGGAATGCCTACATAATCCCCAACTCGCCAAAACTCTTCACGACCTCCTTATCGACATTCACTAACCACAACTCTTGAAACTGTTCGTGCCCTCCACAAGCCTCGATTGCTTTCTGCAAATGGTGCCTGATGAACTGCGGCAAGTTGACCGTGTGCACCTCGTCGCCCATGGTAATGGCCCTTCTCCTTGCATCTTCCGGTGTCTCGGGACCGTACGCTTCATTCGCGGCATTGTCTTTCCAGACGAGGCTGTCGCCTCCAATATCCGCTTCATCCTCTCTCAATTCGAGCAAAATACTCGTCCAAATCGTCATGAGCGATTGCAGGTTCTCGAGCACGACGGGAAGATTAGTCTCGAGCAGTTTGGTGAGTGCCAAACACATGAGCTTTTTGCGCGAGGGGTCGCCGATGTTTTCGAAGTGCGATGTCCACTCTTCTAGCAACCATTTCAATGTTGCGGAGAGGTCGGGTTGGTTGCGACTGCTCGATGCGACTGCATGAATGGTAGGAATGAAGCCTTCGAGAGAGCCGAGAACGGCTCGAGCGAAGATGGCGAAGTAGTCGGTCTCGACGATGCCGTCCACGGGAGCTTCGTGGGCGTTTGGTCCTGTGCTACAGTGTGCGGTCCAACTTCCGTAAAGGCCTTGGAGGAGCTTGGAAAGGAAGCCCAAGTTGCCGTTCTCGGGGTCGGTGGCGAACGCGAGTGTGTATGTGACAAGATATGAAGCATTAGTGAATTGCCCGAGAGGGAGTGAGGACGCTACGTCTTGTCTTTGAACGAGCCGCAGGCTAGTCTCGATCACGTTGCAGACTCTCCCGTTTGCGTCGGCCTTGAGACCGCCGAGTAGAGTCGCGAGCGCGCGGAACATATTCGAGCGGACAGGATCTGACAGCATATGCTGTGGTGCCGCAAGCACGTAGGATTCGGCGATCTCCAGTGCCTTCCGAAGATTCTCAGACCCAAGCTCGAACATCTGGTAGAGGTATTGTACAAGATCGAGCAGCTCTGGTGAAGCAGATCCGTCGGGCGTCTGCGTGAGGACGGCGTGCCAGAGTTCGAGCGCATCTTCAAGAAGATATACTTGCGTCTCGGATCCGGGCTCTACTGCCCCTCTGATGATTGGGACGACCATAGCGTGCAGGGGCAATGACTCCGCTCTCATAGCATTGACTAGGCGGGCGAGGATTGTCAGAATTGCTTGCTTCATCAGATGCTCCTCGCCAGATTGTTCCCACAATGGAGGCAGCAAGGTCACGATGCGATCTGCATATGGAACGACGTGCACGTCCAGTCGTTCAGCAATGACGCTAATCGTGTTGAGAAGTGCCATCTTGGTCTCGGTCAGCTCTACCTCTCCAATTAACGTCATGAGCTGTGTCAGTATTGTTTGCGCATACGGCAAGAACGCCTCCGCGTTGAATTCCCAGTCGTTGGCAATGTTGGCCAACTGTCTGCCCGCAGTCACCCGCACAACTTCATCATTCAGGTGATCTTCATGATTCAACACATGCTGGAAAATCTGATACACAAGCGGCCGGCTTGAATCGGACACTTTTACTGAGATCCATTGTCCTAGGAGGATTGCTGCTCTTCGCCGGAGGATGTTGTAGCCAGCAGCTTGTTTCTGCACTTCCTGAACAAGCACATCTCTGATGAAGGCATCAAAGTCCAGCTCCTGGTGTACCACGGACGCAGCAAGTCCGATCGCAGTATAGACTGAGTCCTTGAACAAGACGTTGTCGTTGCCGGGATCGGCCACCGAGTAGAACACATTCAGGAGTGGTGCGACAATGATCTCCTTGTAATTGATGGCAAGGTCCAGGAAGAGTTTCTCTGCACAGGAACGGACTGAAAACTCCCAATCCTCGCCATCGCCTTCCTCACGCTTTTGCCACTCCTCGGGCTCTTCCAGCCATTCCCGAAGATCGCTTTCTCTGAAAACGAAGAACTTGAAAACCAGAATCTCCATTGCTTCTCGCACAAAGTCCTCCGTGAGTAGAGTATTCTTGATGACATCTGTGGCCCGACTCTTCTCCTCCTTGTCCTCTGGTGCTCGATACTTGAACGTCAAGGCAGGACTGTGCACCATTTTTGAGCAGGCGCGGATGATGAGCAGACCTTTGAGGGCGATCTTCTCCATGAATGGCTTGTCGTTTGCAGCATCGCCATCGAAGCCAATCTTTGAAGATAAGGCGGACGCAATGGCCTCCTTAGAGCCGAAGACGTTGCCCAACTCCTTGATCAAGCCCCAGTAGTGTTGCGTCAGCTGCAGCGAGTTTGGCAACAAGATGAAAGCCGCTGGGTGGCTATTGGCCATCTCGTGATGCAGTTTGGCAAGCTGAACGGCGTGACGACCTACCAAACGCAAAGCATCTCCTGATATTGAAGGATTGGCTGAAATGATGATGGGCAGGAAATTGCCGAGCTGCTCGAGCGACAGGTTCCAAAATGCAACAACGTCCGAGTCTCGATTTGGGTGTTCATAACCTGACACGAGCAGCCGGCGCAACAGTTTGATGGCAAGCAGACTTTGCTGCATTTCATCGAGATTCATCGTACTTTGCCATGACTGCACCAGGCGGGCGTAGACATTACCCACGACTGACACAATCTCTGGCGTGGCTGCTTGGAGATACTGTCTGGTGCGTTGCAACCGTCCGGTAGACAATTCCTTAACAATGTGAAGCAACGTGAGAAGTGATCGGGCGCGTTGCATTGGAGATGCATCTGCCTGGCGTATTGCGGAGACGAAGATGGATATGGCGTCTGGCCAGTCACTGGGGTATTCATACCTGGCGATCTTGGCAACCACTAACGCAGCCTGCAGTGCAAGGCGACTGTCTTGTTGGGTAAGAACCGACTCGGGCAGTCTAGAACGGATGACTTGTTTGTCGTCTTTGGACACTGCGTTGGTCGCCGTTCTCCGCCAATACTTGTCGATTCCATTTTTGAGTTGAATAATGGCCAAGTAACGACTTTCGACCGGTAGCTCCGGACTCAAGTAGGCGCTTTGAAGGTGCCTGTAAAAGCCCGCTTCCTTTTCCCATCGTGCGAGCTGTTTGGTGCCAGTCTGAATTTGCGTGGGATCCGAAGATGCCGCCGACTGCAACGTGTTGATCAGAACGCCTTCAAAAAGCGGCGCCGCCTCACCAGGCACTTCAATGGCGAAAGACGGCATTTTAGGCGAGATCGAGTTGAACTTCAGGTCGCGGCTTGCGCGTGGTCGGTCGTGTTCTTCTAAAGTGCCGCGCATGGACCCGGCGCGGCCCGACACGGCCCGTGGCTCTTGGCAGTCGGAAGCCCACCTCCGGTATATAATACAGACTTTTCCGCACTTAACCGTTTCCTTCTACAAAGTTGAAATTTGACACCCAGTTGCAGATATAGGCAGCGCGTCGTTGACACACTCGATGGACGTACTGCTGAACAAACACTGGAAGAGAAAAAACGGCGGTACAAGAAGCAGTGTGAAAGCCTCGTGGCCATGATCTCTGATCTCCCGTTTATCGCCAACACACACATTCCCGGGCCGTTTAGGTGGGTGTCTGTGGCTACTGGGGTGGTGAGAGGAACAACGTTCTCAAGAATGCCCGCCAAGTCAGACCTCAGCTCCGTCTATTGTGGACAGCAAGACCCGTGCCGTCCGATGCTGACTCCGCTGCCACAAGCGCCTTTTTCACGCGAGCCACGAGGTCTGCTGGATCCTCGATGCCTACGCTAATTCTCACCAAGTACTCAACAACACCATACTTTGCCGCCCACTCGAGCTCTCTGGCATGCGCAAGCAGCGTATAGGCGCACGACAGCGTGAAGTTCGTCCCCAGAGAAGGCCCCTTGGCAACGTCTAGCTCATCGTAAAACGCCATCGCAGATGCAGGACTGTCGAAGACGATCGAGAGCAGAAACCCATAGCCGGCCCCGCGCCTCCTGAAACAGTCGTAATATGACTGAGAAGGGCTTCCTTTGGGGTAATACACCTGTTCCACGTGCGTGTGCTGCTTCAACAACTTGACAACTAACTCAGAATTGGCGTTGGCCTTTTGGACTCTTTCGGAAAAGTCCAGACTGTTTTGCTCCATGATCACCGCATCCGGCGGAAAATATGTGTCAAGGTATACCGTATTCATTTTGGCTTTGAATCGCAAGTAGTACTTGGACATTGGGTTCAGGGCAAGGCTCCCACCCATTGCATTGCAGGCACCACTGAACATCTTCGTCAAGCTGGTACAGATGATGTCCGTATGAGCGATCAGGTCAAGATTGACTGCAGTACCAACAGTGTCATCGAGCACGATCGCAAAGCCATATTCGCGGGAAAGCTTCCAGATCCTGGTCAGATCGGGTGATGCCAGTAAAGGATTGCCGGGGAATTCGAGATACAGTGCTTCATACCGCCTTGGGTCTGCCTTGAGATCTGCTTCGAGTTGCTCCAGATCAGCATCCGACGCGTTGTACAGCGTGCATGCAAAACCATGGATATGGGACAACACTTTGAATGTGTCAACGTACAAGAAACTGGAGCCTGACTTAGTTCACTCTGCATACACGTCAAGGACCGCGCAACTCACCCAAATATTGCCATGCCAGGCTTTGCCTTTTGGCCTCCCGACACAAGGTGTGCGGAACAAGCAATGGCTGACATACCAGTATGGAGGAGCCAGACGTCCTCATCAGAGACTGTGTGCGTCTCGGAACAGAGCAGGCCGGCTATACGGTCGCGAAGCTTCTCCTTTGCTTTGACCGACGAGATTGTCGGTGGCATATCGACGTCAGGATGGTGATCGACCTCTATCCATGTTGCAGTCGAGAGCCAATATGAAGCGCATCTGCTGGAGATCCCGTAACCTGTGTGTTGCCAAAGCGCCTTGGGCTCTCCATTTGAGGATGATCCCTTGAAAATCACAGCAAACAGCTCAGAAGTGCCGTCGCCCCCTTCCCCGACATGAGTTTCCAGCGATTTCGCGTCCCCAGAATGATCAATGACGAAGGCACCAAAGTAATCATCGCCAGACGCGAGTCGAAGATGGTCCTGACACGTAATCGCCATGGCCTTCCCAGGAACCAGCAAAGCATCCAGCTCATCCCGTTTCTCGACATTCGCCGTGCAAATCATATCTTCATGTTTAAAGATATGTCTCACGACTTGCTGTGCCAGTACACGGACTATTCGTGGGACAAAGAATCTCGGATAGCCGGTGTTCAGCTTTTGCAAGACTTTTTCGTCGCGGTAGGCCCATCCCACCGTATCCTGCCATAGTGGTAGCGATACACTGACACCCTACAAGTCTCGGGCTCAGCAGCGATTCGTACGGGAAGCTGATGTACTTACGTGTGGGTCTCCGGGAGGGAGAGAACCCCCTAGCTGTACTTGCATGATTCTATTCTTCCCGTAAGCTCTTAGGTTCTTCCCTAGAAAGGACGGAAACAATAATCAAGGAGGGATGCTCCAAGCTGAACTC
The DNA here is from genome assembly GCA_023512815.1 of Cercospora zeae-maydis. NCBI lineage: Eukaryota > Fungi > Ascomycota > Dothideomycetes > Mycosphaerellales > Mycosphaerellaceae > Cercospora > Cercospora zeae-maydis. The sequence continues at coordinate 2,964,934 of JAKLWY010000001.1, read as the reverse complement.
TTCACGAGATCCTCACGATGTGGAGAAGACTGCGACACGACTGACATCGGGAAATTACTTTCCGCACGACTTGATCGGATTTGCGAGTGACTGATTCTAAGTGCAGCTTTGCGCAGTCGGATGACGTGGAAGGCACATCGCGGGACCATCAACAATGGTGCTACTGCAGGTTCGAGAACCATTTTCTTGCAAGCTTTCATCTGGCAAGGTCCATGCCATTCTGGTCAGAGTCGATGCCAACCCTAGAGCGTGTTCAACGAGAATCTGATGCATTGGAGCCCTAGCTTGGCCCTCCTCCACTCAACCACGTACTGCACCCGCCATGTGAGCCAGGTTGTATCGTGGTGATGAACTCGCACAACTCTTGGCAGTCGGAACCGTTGGCAAATGTAACCTCCAAGCTAATGCAGCACACGGAGCCGGGAGGAGGGAAAGGCTCCCGGAGCCACCAAATAAGCAATTGGGGATCACCTTTTGTGTTTACCCAATTTGGTGTGGCTTGGGCAGCATATTCCTGATGTGCCTTCTAGCCACTTGGTTGTGATGCATATCATGCATTCGAATATTGAACTGCGGTAACGTTGCTTCCTGTGCATGCCGTCTCGGACAGTGGCAGCCATAAACGATGATCTCTACTCGATGCCTCTCGAGATTTCAGGGAGGGTTTGTGTTTGGAACCACAAGCTGGAGCCGACGTTACTCAAGCCTGTGGGGGTTGCCGAAGTTTTGATTTCTGAGACGTTGACGATGAGGGAGGGTATTGAGTAATCATAGCCTCGCGCAAAGGAGCAAGTGAATCGCTGTGCTGTGCTTCATACGTAAGTGGATCACAATTACAGCCAATCTATTAAGACTTCTCCACTCGAGCAACAGTGATATCAGCTCCCTTCTGCGAAGAGATCGAGTTGATACGTTGACCCTCTTGAGACTCTTCATCGATAACCTTCCCAACATCGACCTTGCCGAAAAGCTCGTCCATCTTCTCCAACGAGACACCCTTGGTCTCTGGGATGAGGAACCAGGTGAAGACAAACATGGTGAAGCAGAATGATCCGTAGATAAAGTATGCGCCGTACCCACCCCTACCTACCGTGGCAATCATGTTCGGTGTGGCTCTTGCAACGACGAAGTTGAAAAGCCATTGCGTCGCGGCGGCAATAGAGACATTGAGAGCTCGTAGCCTGGCGGTGGGGATCTCAGAGACGTAAATCCAGCACACAGGACCCCAGCCGAATTGGAAGAAGACAGCGAAAAGGTAAATTGCCACAATGGCCGCGTAGCCTGCTGGAGGAACTGGAACGCCCTTTTGCGGAGGCTCAACGCGCACGTAGATGCCGATGTAGTACATGCAAAGTCCTTGAGCGATAGAAGTCCACAGCAGACTCTTGCGGCGACCAAGAGAGTCGGCAGCCAGAAGGAGGAACAGAGCGCATCCGACCATCTTCAGCACACCGTAGATCCCTGTCGCGAAGAGAGAAGACTCGGTACCAGTCAGGCCCAGGTTTGAGAAGATTTGAGGAGCGTAGTAGTTGATGGCGTTGGTTCCTAGCCGGTTATTAGCGGGCTACTCCGTTGCATGTGGCACGTGCGACTTGACTTACCAGTCATCTGCTGGCAGATCATGAGACCGATGCTGATGAGTGTTCTCTTTCTGTTGCCTGGGATGGTGACCATTTCCTTTAACAAGTCCATGGCACCGGAACCAGCGATAAGCCGCCTTTCGTACGACAGTTGGTCGGACATCTCTTGCAGCTCTTCCTGGACGTATGGGTGGGTTGATGGGAGGTTGCGCACACGAGAGAGAACTTTTGTGGCCTCATCCCAGCGATCCTTGCGAGCAAGCCATCGCGGTGTCTCGGAGCTGATGAACATGCCGAAGAACAGGATAACGGCAGGCAACGCCTGGAGAGCAAGCGGCACAACGTATTGAGCAGTGCCAGAAGAGTGTAGCAGGCTCGAGTAATTTATCCAGAAGGCAATGCAGACTAGCAGTGTCAGTACGTCTCCAGTCATATGTGTAGATTGAACACTCACCTCCAGTAACAATGAAGAACTGGTACATGCCCGTGAGAGCACCTCTGATCGCTCGCGGTGCGTTCTCGGATGTGTACAGTGGTGTAATCATACTGGCAGCTCCGACACCAACTCCCGCAACGAATCGTCCAATGTAGAGGACCGGGAAGTGTCCCTCGGCGGCAGCTTGCATGACCGATCCGACAGTAGCAAGGAGGGCAGCAATCATCATGGCGATACGTCGACCGAGCCGATCAGCCGCCCATCCTGCGACTAAAGCGCCCGCAAAGCAACCGGCTTGCAGCGTAGAAACAATGTTGGCCTCGAGATTGGCAGATAGAGTAGGGTTCTCAGACGCTTTCGGGAGGCCGTATCGCTCTCGAAACGGGTCAAGCTTCAACACACCACCTGCACAACAGGCGTCAGTACATGCGTGAGGGCCTTTAGAAACATGTGTCGGGACATACCGATGATACCAGTGTCCATTCCAAACAAGAAACCACCAAAGCATGCCTGTCAAAACGTCAGGCTGCACACTTTCACCCTTCTTGATCGTAGACGAGTAAACCCACACTTGCGCACACCACAAACACCCGCCAATTGTAAATCTCTTTGGGGTCATTTTTCATTGACTCATTGCGACTATAGTGCCCGTCAGCTCAGACACCACACAGCCTTGCTGGAGAATTATCCTCACATAATCTTTTCCAACAAACCCATAATGGCGGTAGTCGCTCGGTATTAGAGTCAGTGTGTCCGATACTTTCAGACCCTCGGTTGGAGCGCGCACTTGTGAAGTCCTCAAAGACAAAGAGACGAGAGCTGGAACCCCCAGGATGGAGCAGCTGAGCAGCAACTTCTTCATTATCCACAAAGAGCTCTCTTTTCCATAAAGCCGGAAGATATCCCTGCTCTTGGCAGCGCTGGCCGGTGCAGTGAAGTCCGAATAGCCACAGAGGCAGCGGATGAGGGGCGATGGGAACGCTAGTCTGCCTGTTCCTTGCTCGCGTGGTCGGCAGAAGAGCGTCTAGACAGGGTAATACATGGGGGCGAGAAGCTTGTCTTGTATGCGAGCCAGTGTAAACCAAATTGTCGTGCCGAAGTTCAACATGTCGTAGCTGGAAGACTTTGGCGATTCAACGCGGAGTAACGCCGTCCGCACTGCATCAGGATTGGAGAAAGAAGCGGAGGGGTGGCGTCTTGGGGGTCTCATTGTCCAACCAGCCCCAGCGCGTGCCCCGGCGCTATAGGACTCTTCCCCGCAATATTTTCTTTGGCGTGTGTAGGCGTGTGGAGGTGATGACTGGGGTACGGCCGAAGGATGCAATCATGTGCGGTTTGCCAAGAGAGATTTTCCATCAATGAAACGCTGCGCAGATCGGTCCACGAGACATGTTCGAACATTGACCCCCATCCTCTGTCGCGTGGCGGGCACGAGGTCAAAATGCCCAGATTTAGATGCAGGTGGCTGGCAGACGGCGTCTATCTATCGCATTTGTTGGGGTAGTCATACAGTGTGTATTGGCATACCTGATCGTACTTCATGGCTTGCGGGGTGTTAGTTGCACCATGAGCTGCGGCTTTTGCCACAGAATAAATGTCTTTTGATCAGCCCATCGCTTGCTCTCTTCGCACAGAGACATGTCGAAGTTGTAGAGCACCTTGGTCAGTATCAGTCGCATCTCATGGTATCTGCTCGACCAGTCAGACATGCTTTCCCTCGTTTACGCAGATGGAATAGCCGGGCTTACGCCAAGTTCTTTCCCAAGCAGTTCCGAGGACCAACAGAGAACGGCTGAAGCGCATGTTTCTTGTCTTGAAAGTATCTTGCGCCTTCTGCACTACCCGATAGCCATCTCTCTGGCACGAACATTTCGGGGTCGCGGAAATTGTCCCGGTTATTGAACACTGCCAGATTCGTCACACGGACTGCGCTCTGTACCTCGTCAGCTCAATCTCGACTCGCGCATGCATTGGTCACACGTACTCCAGCTGGAATCTCATGGCCTTCCACAATGACCGGCGCGCCGGGCAAGGTGACGCGCGGTAGACCCTGTGGAACAGGAGGATACATGCGCAGACCCTCCTCTAGACAGGCATGAAGGTACTCCAGCGCCTGCAGTCTCTCCACTGTGATACCATCCTCTTCTGCAAAAGCGCCCCGAATCTCCTGGACCAGTTTTTGCATTTTCAACGGATTTGTTAGAAGATGGAAAGTGACACCACTCAGAAGCGTTGCCGTAGTTTCTGTCCCAGCAATCATGAACAATTTCGCATTCACAACCATTTCGTCCTTGGACAAGCCGCGACCTTCCTCCTTGCCGAGAACAAGTCCCCAGATATCTGTTCTGGCGTCTTCCTTTTCGAGTCGCCGCTCGACGCGAAGACGTGAAAAGTCTGCATGCACTTGCATCTGGTTCTTGATAGATTGCGGCACGCAGTACTTCAGGAGAAATCCTTCCAAAGGTGGGGCGAGCTTTCTCATTGAGTGCAAGTATACACCGAAACGCATACCTCCGAACATGGCAGCTACCCAGGGATGATAATCAGAGTTGTCCAGCATGCCCAGCGGCTCTCCAAATGTCAAGTCACCCATGATATCGAAAGTGGTAAAGTTGTACATCTTCACCATGTCATACTTTTGGCTGGGGTTTCCACGTATCTTGTCGATCATCTTGTCCGTATGAGTAATGAAAAGAGGCTCCTGGAGTTTCAGCGCGCGATCGGAAAAGGCGTGGCTGAAGATCTTTCTCATCCTCCCATGGTTGACATCGTCGGCCGTGATGATATCGGGTGTCTCCGCAGTCGGGCTCTTGTAAAATTCGGGATGTTTCTGGAGTGTTCCGTGGCCGGCCTTCTTGAATCCGTACATGTCTTTGTATGCGCCTGCGCCAGAGAAGGACAGCTCGTTCGGGGCCAAGCGGACAACTTCGCCATATTCATCGTGAAGCTTGACAATCCAGTTGTTCAGATGGCCTCTGAGGTTTTGACGCACGTATGGTATCGCACTGGCCCTGCAAGCTACCGGACCCGGGAACTTTGCGAGTGGATGGAAGAAGAGGTTGTAGATGTAAGTTAGAGCCTGGTATGTGATCAGTAGTATGGATGCAGCGAACACAATGCCGCTCATGCTGGTGGGCACCAGCTGGAACGTATGGCTGTCCGTCATGATCTGGGGGAACATGCACGTCTTGCACAGCAAGAGATGGCACTTTTATAATGCGAGCGTTCTGCAGCAGATCTAGGCTTGGCTTGGCTGAATGATAGGCTCACCCTGGAAGGCACAGCAAATAAGGTAGAAATCGACCAGTGCCATCGGCATTGGGAGCTTCCGGCATTTCCAGCGACGCGGGAACAAGCGGCAGCACAAGTGACCATGCACAAAATTCACTTCCAGGACGTTCGCCGAGGAGAATTATACATGTGCTTCTCCTCAAAGCACCAGACATGACGATGTGGTGCAGTAACTCAGGATGGATCTGTTTCAGCTTCATTGGTCGATCGCTTCGGAACGTCCCGTTGTCGGACCGTCCCGCTCTCAATCAGCAGGCATCAACGCTCTTGATATCAATACATCTCCTCACAGTGAATAGCTTGATGCGATCTGACTCTCTTACCCGTGTATATTTTGCAATGCTTCTTATCGCTCTGCTCCCCAGAGCACCGCAGAGCAGAGGGCCCAGAGCACTTTGCTTGGCTAAACTCTATTCGTGTGATTGGCCGATTCGTCCTGCGGCTAACCGAGTCGCGACAGTACTGTATTAAGCAATCGTCAACGAAGTCATTGTGGCGAGTCTACGGACAGCGACTGATACCGCAAAGTGTTCTCTTTCACACTAGCCATTGGCCGCAAGACATGTCGAGACCATATCGAGCTACTGCGCAGAGGCGAAGGAACGCGTGGAGATGACTTTGTTTTATGCCAAGCCTGTATCTCTTACCCCGTTTCGCGTGCATAACCACAGAGACAACGACTATGAATTCATTCCACGATCATGCGACTCACATGTCCAGTGTAGATCATCTAGAAGAGAAGTGTCGATTACTCGGGCAATTTCGTGGGCAGCTTCTCTCTGAGACTAGGCCACTAAGTCGGAAGTTAGAGACGGCGTGATTAGGATTTCCCTCCCACCGCTCAACTCTCGCGTTCGACGAAGAGAAATATACAATGCTCGGAGGAAAGGACTTTGATGGTCAATGTTTTCGAGAAGTGTCATAGCAGTATAGGCACGTGGGATTCATCTTGTCAAATGGGGCATAGATGTGACTATTGTTGGTACTGCTACTGAGGTACGTTCATACAGCGTAGTATAAATGAGTCGTCATGGCCAGAACATTTGATTTGGACGTGGTTGGAATATAATCCTTCCTCCCTGCTCGGCGAGAAGTCTTATACTTGAGTCTGAACAGCTTGACGGCGAAGACTCATGGCACTCTGCTCATTCCGGAAGCGCAGGCCGCTAAACTATCATGTATCCTCGTGGTGCCATGTGTTTCACACGCTCGAGTTGATGCCTTCAGATCCCCACTAGCCCGTCCAGCGCTCTCTTTCCCACACCCAGTGATGCAGTCCGGCGCCGGCTACTAGCAACTGCCGGGTACGCCATTGGACAGGGCGTTGCTGCAATGACCATTGAAGCAAGAAGTAGGATCACCGCCGCTCTTGATACAAGGACAGTATCCACCATCACAGCCCAGACCTGTGGAAGTTCAAAAGCTTGTCAGTACTCGCGTCTCGTTAAAACCCATGCGCAGCGGTGAATCGGAAGAAAGATAGGAGGAGGGGAAACAGACCTGCAACGCCAACGGCTAAGAGGCCAAGCAAGGAGGTGAGGTAGCTTGTGACTTGCATTTTGCTGATATCGATGCGCGAATGATTCGGGTAGGTTGCGAATCTTTGAAGAGCGATGTATACTCAGATGGATTGAACAGCTTCTGCAGCCAGTGCGAGGAGAACTGAATCTAATAAATAGGGTGACTGCGAGCGAATCTCGCCATGCACTAGCCCATTCGTCCGCCTCTGTTTGCTTCTAGGGTTGTGTCTATCCACTAAAACGCAGCCGAGAGACTGTGACTAGGGCCTCAGAGTCAACATTCACCCTAGCTGTGGTTTCATGGCTGCAGTATCAAGCCTATCCCTCCGCAGTTGTAAGAGCCGGAAGTCAGCGGCTCAGGGGCAGCTTTGGCGTGCCGACCTGTGCCGCGCACGCTTGGCGCAGGACAAAAGCATGCGGAACACACACAACGGAGAAGGCAAGTATTAGTCTTGACATCTCTGGCCGGATGGCCAGGGTCGCTTGATACATTGCTACATACCCACTCTTATCCGGGGTTCTGTCGGTGGGACGCCACCCCTCGCCTAAGCTTACGCCATCCCTCGCCTAAAAGCTCGGGGATGTACCCTCGGCGAAACTGAGGAAACCCCGATGCCAAGGCTCGGTTAGTCGGCAACCTCGGTGCACTATATAAAAAGCTTAGTGCACCTTCGACTAATTCTAACCTACTTACTACCTAATATCTATATAATAACTAGTCTACTACTAGTTCTATACTATTCTTTATACTAGTAGCTACCTCTACTATATTACTACTAGTACTAGACTATAAGACTAACTAACTACTACTTATTATTAGGTTTATATTACGGTTCTAACTACTATAATTCCTCTCGTCTAATTATTACCTAAGAGTATATAGCTATAGCTAGTTATAAGATAAAGAGAATCTCTTTAACTTTAAGAGACCTCTTTATATATAAAGGAACGGATCTCTCGCTCTCTTAATAGAGTAATAGATTAGGTCTCTTATATATAATAGACTCTAAGAAATATATAGGATTCTCCTTTATATATATTAAGTAATAAGTATCGCCTCTCTATATAGTTATTATATATAACTTACTATTCTATCTTACTAATTAGAATACTAAGTATTATAGTCCTACTTACTAAAGAGTCGACTAACTAATTAGAGTTAGGTAGGCGTAGTAGCTAAATAGAGTACTTATTAGGTAGATACTAGGCGCTCTTCTACTATCTACTTTATACTCTATATTACGGGCTAGGCCCGTAACTACCGGCCCGTATATACCTAACGGGTTGCTAGATAGTAGTAAATACGTAACCCGTACGGTAGGGCCGCCTTAAAGGCCTATAGCTTACGTATCCCCTATAGATTAGGTAACCTATAGGAAAGAGTTTCTTCTATTAACGCTTAAGGGAGAGGCTTCCTTCCTTTAAGCTATATCCTATTATTAAGGCTACCTATACGGTAGACCGAGTACTATACTCTATTCGTAGTATCTATATCCGAACTATTAGCGACTATACCTACCTTTTGTTTCTATACCGCCCGTAATACTACGTAGCTCCTACTATTAGGTATAGCTACTACCGACCGCCCTCTACTATTGCTCCTCCTAGAAATAGAGGTAGAGTTCGCTAAATATATTACTATATACCCTAACGCCTAGTACGCCTACTTTTAGAGCGCCTACTAGTATATCGACTACTATAGAATAAAAGAGGAGAAATAGGCGTATAAGCTTATTCGCGAGAAAATTTAGGCCGCTAAGGTTCGTAATAACCTCTAGTCTCTTTGCGCTAAAAATAGCTAACTCCGCGCGGTTATCGACTTCTAAAAGGCTTAGTATAAGGAGATAGAAGCTAAATACCGCGACTAGACTATAAGGGCCTAGAGGGAAGCTAATAAAGCCCTTCGCCTTACTAAACCTACTATATCGACGCCTACTCTATCTATCTTTGCCGACTCTCTCGCTAAGGTTAGCGTAGATCCTTTTCTAGAAATGCCTATACCTCGCTCTACCTCGCCTTCCTAGTCTACTCGACTATTCGAAAGGCTACTCGACCTAAAAGAGGTTACTAGAGATCGAAAGGACCTTCGCCGCTTCCTCTCTTAGATTTACGAAAAACTAACTATAAACTATAACTACTTTCTAACCCCTACCTTCTATATATTATATATTACTAGCTAGCTCTCGGGGGTACTATACTCTTAGATCCTCCTATATATCCGTAACGGCGTCTATTAACTTCTAGACTATAAGAATATACTACGGATCCTTAATAACGCTTATAGAGACCCTAATTATATCTAGAACGCCCGCGTAGAGCTCTTTTGCTACTACTAAATAGGTAAAGACTTTATAGCCTTCTTCGCCGAATTTTAACGCCTAGGGTTAGAAGTAGAGATAACTAAAGAATCTCTATCTACCCTCTTAGAATAGGCCTACTCGAACGAAATTAAGTAGATGCTAGTTTATAGCTCTTTACCGACCTAAGACTATCTTAAGCTTGCCGCGTACCTATAAGACCTTAAGAACCGTCGCCGTTACTACTATTAAGCACCTCTAGTACTAAACTCCTATACCTCTATACCCCCGAACTATCCGTCGCCGCGGCAGAATAAGTTATACGCTACTACTACTAAGACTACCCTCTAAAGAGAGCCTATAGACCTCAATAGGTCTAAGAGGGCTCCTAGGGACCCTCTCTCCTATTACTAATATAGAGAATTAGAATACTTTATTCGAGACTACCTAAAACCTAATACCCGCCCTCTATATATCTAGAAATATAACGCCGAACGCTATAGAGCAAATTTAGCTACCTATTCCTCTACCTAGGGGTCCCCCTCTTCTAAGAGAGGACGGTTACTCCCGTTGCGGAGTAGACCTATATCTCTCTCTCTCCTACTAATAGAAAACGGCGTACGCCTATCTATAGCTACGGTTAGATATTAGAAACGCGCGACCCTACTTCTAAGGTAGCCTATATCTCCTATTCTACTATTCCCTAACTTACGGTCCCGTATAAATACGACTAGTCGACTTCCCCGAAGATCCTATTTACTATCTCTATAGAAGATAAGGTTATTTCTAACTACGTATTAGTCGATACTAGTTTAGAGGCCTACGTAATAATAGATTTATAATAGGCTAAGGCCTAAGGCTTCGAGATCCTACTACTAGAGAAAGAAGTAGTAATGCTCCTATTTAATACTAAAGATAATAGCAAAGGGCTTACTATACGCTATAGCACCTGCTACGACCTTTATATCTGCAACTACCTAGAAGAAGAAGTTGTTTTCCGCCTTACCGATATAGAAGGGAGCCCTATTATCTTAGGCTACCCTTAGTTAGAGGCCTACGATCCGGAACTCCGTCCTAGCTGCTCTATACTTTCGTTTTTAAGTACCTACTACTAGAAGAACTACTTTATACCCGCTATATCCGAACCGGTTTAAATATATATAAAACGCCTCCCCCGAATAAAGGAAGACTTCTGCTAAATAACTTAAGTCTACTAGATCTCTTTCCGAACCGTAGTATTCTACGCTTTGCTAGCTATATAGAGATAAGGTTACTATCTCTACTATATAACTATCGAGGATCTCTTATCTATTTTCTCTATAGAAGAGAAAGCTAAATTAGAATCCTAACTACTAGACTATCTAAGGGAGTTTAGTTCCGTCTTCTCTCTAAAGCTCGCTAATAAACTACTACTATACCGTCCGTATAACTACGAGATTAAGCTTAAAGAAGGTAAGAAACCTCTATTTAGACCCCTCTACGGCATATCCCGCGACGAACTATAAGCCCTAAAGAAGTAGCTTATAGAGAACCTTAATAAGAGGTTTATCCGCCCTAGCTCCTCGCCTATTGCTTTACTTATCCTATTTATTAAGAAACTTAGAGAAGGCCTACGGCTCTACGTAGACTATCGCGCAATTAACGAGCTTACTATAAAAGACCGCTACCTACTACTACTTATAACCGAAACGCTAAATAACTTAAACGGAATAAAGTACTTCTCTAAGATCGATATTATCTCCGCCTTTAATAACGTAAGAATAAAACCTAGCTAAGAGTATCTTACTACCTTCCGTATCTATTTTAGACTATACGAGAGCTTAGTTATACCGTTTAGACTTACCGGAGCTCTAGGAACCTTCTAGAGGTTTATTAACGATATACTACGCGAATACCTAGACTAGTTCTATTTAGCTTACCTCGATAATATTCTAGTCTATAGCCGTATTCGGAAAGAGTATAAGAACTACCTCCGAGCTATTCTAAAGAAGCTAAGAGATATAGGCCTCTATGCTAAACTTTCGAAATACAAATTCTTTAAAGAGGAGACGAGATTCTTAGGTATAATTATAGGCTATAACGGCATCTGCATAAACCCTAATAAGGTCTAGGCTATTCGCAACTAGCCTATATCTAAGAATATAACCGATATATAATCCTACTTAGGCTTTACGAACTTCTACTACCGCTTTATTCGAGGATTCTCTAAAATCTATTAACCGCTTATAAAACTAACCCGTAAGGATACCCTATTCTCCTAGTTTACTAACTATAACTCTGCCTTCCGCCGCCTTAAGGACGCGTTTATAGATAGTTCTATCCTAGTACTATTTAACTAGACTAAAGAAGTAGTTATCGAAACTAATACCTCTAACTTCGTCTCTACCGGCATACTCTTATAGTACGATAATAAGAGGGTATTACGCTTAGTTGCCTTCTTCTCTTAGAAATACTCTCCTACTAAGTATAACTACGAGATATACGATAAGGAACTATTAGCAATTATTCGCTATTTCGAGAAATAGCGTCCTAAGCTAGAAGGAGCTAAATACCTAATTAAAGTACTATCTAACTATAAAAACCTAGAGTACTTTATAATAACGAAGTAGCTTAATCGTTGCTAAGCTCGCTAGTTCGAGTTCCTATTATAGTTCCGTTTTAAAATTATATACCGACTAGATAAGCTAGGCTAAAAACCGGACTCTCTAATTAGGAGGTTAGGTAATCTGCCTAAAGAGGGAGATAAGCGCCTCCGCTACTAGAGCTAAGTAGTTTTAAAACGCAAGAACCTACTAGACCCTGCCTTAGAAGCACCCTAGCTACCGCCGAAAACCCCGTTAAAGAAGAAGGTCTTATTCTTAGAAACTATATCTATCCGATTCCTACCCGAGGAGAAATAATAACTCTACGTATTCCCTATTTATAGAAGAGGATAAGAAACGCGAGAGTAACCTTCCGAAGAAACGATAGCTATCTAGATTTCCGAAGAACTACACGCTCTTCTAGACCGCGCTTATACTACCGACGAGACTCTATAAGAGATCCTAGACGCTCTTCGTAAAGGTAAGAACTGCTACCTGCTAATCTAACTATTCTAATATACGATAAGGGATAACCGTCTCTTCTACCGAAACCGCCTATATATTCTAAATAATAAGGAGATATATAACTAGGTACTCTGCCTCTATTATAAGATCCCGGCCGTAGAATACTCTAAAAGAGCAAAGACCTATTAAATAGTCTCGCGTAGCTATTACTAAAGAGGTCTTAGCGCCTATATCCGCCGTTAGGTCTAGAACTGCTATACTTATAGTAGGATTAAGCTAAGTAGATAGAGATACTACGGATTACTATAGCTATTGCCGACTCCGACCCGCGCTTAAGACTATATTTCGATAGACTTTATTACGCACCTACCGAAGTCTAACGGGTATAACGCTATCTTCGTTATTATAAACTGCCTTACTAAACTACGCTACTATATTCCCTACCTTACGACTAACGAAGCTAAGGAAATCGCCCGTCTATTTATTAGGAATATATTCCGATTATATAGTAAACTACTAGATATCGTATCTAACCGAGACGCTAAGTTTATATTTAACTTTTAGAAGCACCTTATATAGAGGCTTAAGATTAAGTGCTCTTCTTCGACCTTCTACTATCTATAAACCGATAGTTAGACCGAACGGATAAACGCTATTTTAGAATAGCACCTCCGCGCCTATATATCCTACCTATAAGACGACTAGGTAAAGTAGCTTCTATTAGTAGAATTCTCCGTAAACTCTATATTCTCTAAAACTACTAGCCTCTCTCCGTTCCTAGCTACTTATAGCTACTAACTACTTCTAGGTACGGAGGTTCTATAGTCTAGTACTAATCCGCTAGCTAGCTGCGATATAGAGTCCTTCGTCGAGAATATAAGAGCAATTACCGACTTCCTAAAGGCTAAGACTAGCCTAGTCTAGTCCTGCTACGAAGACGCTATAAATAGGTACTATAGTCCGTTATATATATTTACTATTAGCTAGAAAGTCTAGCTAAACGCCCGGAATATTAAGACGCTCTGCCTAACTAAGAAGCTCGACTAGAAGAACTTAGGCCTATTTATAGTCCTCGAAGTAAAGCCGTATACCTGCCGCTTAGAACTGCCGCCGACCGTTAAGCTATACCTAGTATTTAATAATAACCTTCTTACGCCTACTATAGAAGACTTATATCTAAATTAACGCGTAAAACCGCTACTACTAGTTAAGGTAGACGGAGTCGATAAGTAGGAAGTCGAAGATATTATTAACTTAAAAACCGACCGTAGGGGCTCCGAAGGCTAGAAGCGCCTCTATTATATAGTTAAGTAAAAGGGCTATAACGTACCTACGACTAAACTAGCTAAGACGATAATAGAAGACGTCTTATATCTTATTTGCAATTTCTACTAAAGATACCTACTAAAACCGGCCTCTTATTAAATGCTAGTATAGCTACTACTATACGCCCCTACGGGCTCTAAAAAAATTACGTAACTTCGCCGCTAGCGTTTTAGTACTCTTCGCTCCGCCTATAACGTCGCTACTACCGTAAACTAATACTTTTGCTACTACCTTAGATAGGATTCGAACTGCTAACCTTCCCGCTCTAGCGCCGAGCTGCCTTACTATTAGGCTAAGGAGGCTGCCCCCTAATTTTTAAAGTTATAATAGATCTAATTTCCTACTAAGTTATATAGCTAACTAATAGAGCTAGAGAAGGGTAGGCCTAAGATATGTCTACCTAGAGGCTTTATTATATTAAGGGCTCTCTATAGTCCGAATACTTCGATACGCCGTATAGAGGAAGTAGAGTTCTCCGCATCTAAGACTACTAATTTAAGTATCGGTACGACGATAAGTATAATGCTCTAGCGCTATACCTATAGAAGTAGTTTCGAAGATATAGTTATACGGCAAGTATAAACGAACCTAAGGGTCGTATAAATAGCGCTAGCTAAGCCCCCGATAAGGGGGCGGGTCGTTTTGCACCCCGCTCCGCCTTATTCTTTTATACCTCCCTACTATACGTACTCGCCGCCGCGCCTACTATCTATATTCGTACTACTACTAGTACTACTATACTAAGGAGAAGTTACGGAGGACTTTACGCTAGAAGGGGGGGTACTATTACGGGCTAGGCCCGTAACTACTAGCTTATATATATCTAACGGGTTACTAGGTAGTAGTAGATATATAACCCATACGGTAGGGCCGCTTCGAAGGCCTACGGCTTACGTATCTCCTATAGGTTAGGTAACCTATAGAGAAGAGTTTCTTCTATTAACGCTTAAGGGAGAGGCTTCCTTCCTTTAAGCTACGTCCTATCGTTAAGGCTACCTATATAGTAGACTAAGTACTATACTCTATCCGTAGCATCTATATCTAAACCGTTAGCGACTATACCTACCTTCCGTCCCTATACCGCCCGTAATACTCTATTACGCTTTATAGTAAAGACTTCTTATAGCTCGTAAGTCTACTACTTCGATTCTAGTATCCTTACTATAACTAGAGATTCTAGATAATACTATAGAGTAGAAACTATCTACTAGTACTATCTTCTATAGTATAGTTAACTAGCGATAGAAATATAAAGGGCTTTTAAGTAAGTATAGCTACTTATTTAAGGATAAGAAAACTACCGTTAAGGTTCCGGAATCTAATTATATACTAGTTACTTTACTACCTAGAAGCAAGGCGTATTATATGCCTATAATTACTTACTTACTATCTAGTTCTAACTATATAGTTATAGATAAGGCCTTTAACGCTCTCTATAACTAGAGTAAGATATCCTATATAACCTAGCTTATACTCTTTAGCTTTCTAGTATTTATAGTTTAGAGAACTATAGAGATTAATAGCTAAGTAGTTTATAAGAGCCGCGTAGTAGTAAATATTCGTAGCCTTAATAAGCTAGTTATTAAGAACTTATACCTACTACCTAGATAGAAAGATATCGTCGCGGCCCTAAAAGGCAGCTAATTTATTACGACTATAGATACTATTTCCTTCTTTTACTAGTAGTAGGTAGCTAATACTAATTATTATAAGTTTTCTATTAATAGCTATAAAGGCTAAGAGCAATTAGGCGTAGCTATTATAGGCTTTACTAATAGTATATAATATATTTAGAGATAGCTTAATAGAATCCTAAAGAAGTTTAACTACTACTTCTACGCCTATATTAATAATATTATTATTTTCTCTAAGACTTTTAATAACTATATTCTTAATCTAGATAGAGTCTTTTATATCTTAAATAAAGTAGATATTAGTATATCGCCGGCTAAGAGATTTATTAGCTTTCTATCGACTAGGCTACTTAGCTAGCGTATTAGCAAGCTAGAATATATAATATATAAAGAAAAGGTTAAGGCTATCTTAGATCTACTATTCTCCTAGATACTAAAGAACTTAGAGTTCTACGTAGGAATTATAGGTTAGTAAAAGCACTATATACTATATTTTTCCTAGCTAGTAGCTCTATTTAAAGCCTATAAGAAATACCTTCTATACTATAAGAGCAAAGTAAAGCTAGAAGTTAGGGGCCTTAGGCCTTACTAGTACTTAGCAATCGGCTGCTACCGCATTTCTTAGCATATAGTATTCGTATACGCAGAGCATATAATATATAATAACTCGGCAAGAATTAGTACTATCTTTAGACGGAGGTCTAAGATAGTCTATACGTTACTATATACCCTCTTATAGTTCTAATTCTTTAACCCTATATAGGGTAGTAGCTTATAGATACTAATATTAAACGAACGAGAATCGCGAGCGCGTTATACTAAGAACGTAGGCTCTATACTATAAGCTCTACTAATATAGGAACTAAGCGAAGAGACGCTAAACCTTAAGGAGATAATAGTAGATAATAATATTAACGTAGAGTATAGGCAACTTAAACGCGAGACGGAAGAGCTTCGTAAGTAACTTATAGTATATATACTCTAAGAAGAGTATAAGCGCCTTAAGCGCGAGCTCGCTATAACGCTAGAAAGTAACGACTCTCCTTCTAGCAGATCTAAAGCCTACTATATATAGAGTAGCGTAGAAGGGAACGCTAGAAAGGAAGAAGAAGAAGCTAGCAACGCTAGTACGGCCGATATATAGAGTATATATAACGCGCTATTAAGAAGCTCGTTAGTAAAGGGCGTAAAGATACGCAATCTAAAGCTATTTAAGAGTAAAAGCGAAGATAAGACTTAGAAGTTTATCTGCTACCTTAAGATAATCTTCGTTAATAACCTAATAATATACTATAGCCCTTATAAGAAGGCGCTATATACTATTATATAGCTCGTAGGCGAGGCAAAGGATATATAGTATAACTAGTATAACGCTAAAAATCTTCTAGCTAAGTATAGCTAGGAAGACTTCTAGTAGTTTATATATAATATAGTTAGGGATTAAGCGAACTATACGCTCCTTACTACTATTAAGTACGAGAAGGCCTATTAGTATAAAGGGCAGAGTATATAATAGTTTGCGAATAAGTTAGCCTATCTTAAGGTATAACTTAGCGACTACCGTAAGCCGTAGCTAGTTTGCTAGCTACTCGCGAAGTTAAGAGCTTCCTTATAAAGGGATATTATTAAGAACTATAATATAATAGGGTTTAAGAGAGCCGACCTTATAGCGGTTATAATACGTTTAGAATAGGCCGA
Organism: Cercospora zeae-maydis; assembly: GCA_023512815.1. Classification (NCBI taxonomy): domain Eukaryota; kingdom Fungi; phylum Ascomycota; class Dothideomycetes; order Mycosphaerellales; family Mycosphaerellaceae; genus Cercospora; species Cercospora zeae-maydis. The sequence goes on along the minus strand of JAKLWY010000001.1, from coordinate 2,948,105 downwards.
GAGGGCTATATTCTTATAAAGTAACTATAGAGGTTTATTAAGTAGAAGTAGGCTAGGTAAGTATATTAGATACGAGACGTAGGCGAACTATAAGCGCAAAGGTAGCGATAATACTATAGTATAATTTAGAAAAAAGAGATCCTACCCTAGTAGGTAGTATTAATCTAAAAGGGATAAAGACGACCTAGACTAGAAACTTAAAGCTAAATACTATAGGTATAAAGAAAAGAGGCATATCCGGTTAGAATACCCCTAGCTAGACCTATAGAAGCCGCCTACTATACGTAGGGTAGTTATAGGTAGGCTACTAAAAGGCAAGGTATCTAGAAAGACCTATAAGCTCTAGATACTATAATAAGTAGGATAGATTACCTACTTATATAAAGTAGGCTAGCGATTTCTATTATAGCCGAGGTTAAGATAGATATAGGCTATATACGAGCTAAGTGCGTACTTAATAGAAGCGCTAATATTAATATAGTCTCTAGATCCTACGCTCTATAGCATAACCTTCTAGTAAGGGAGAATGCTACTTTGCTACTAGCTACGTTCTTTACTAGGTAGCTAGGGCACTACTACGATACGCATTATATACGCCTATAAGCTACTAACTCTAAGGGAGCGACTCGTATATATAGAGGTATCTTCTATATATATAATATACTAACTCCTTACGTCTTACTAGGCCGGCTATAGTATATAGCCTATAGAGTAATAGAGGATGCTAGTACTAATAAATAGACCTTTAAGTCCGGAGGTAGGATATATATAGTATAAGTACATAAAGCATATAAGTTTTATAAGGACCTTTAAAAGGCCCCGCATATCTTTACTATATTACTCTAGAAGGTAGATACTAGCTAAGAGCCGCTGCCTATAGAGTTCTAGGACTTTATAGACCTCTTTAATTCTATAAAGGAGATAAGAAGCATACTAGTTAAAGGCGCTAAGTATGCGATTAACCTACTATCTAGTACTAAGTCGCTATTTAAGCTACTATATTATTAGTCTAGCCGCGAGCTTAGTAAGTTAAGTCGTTATCTCTAAGAAGCGTTAGAGTATAATTAGATCGAGTAGAGCAAAAGCGAGGTAGGTACGCCTATTCTATTTATTTTAAAGAAGAATAGTATCTTATAGTTATATATAGATTACTATAGATTAAATAAGATTATAGTAAAGAATCGCTATTTCCTACTACTTATTAGCGAGACGCTTAATAGGCTTCTAGAAGCTATATAGTTTACGTTACTAGACCTTATAGATACGTACTATCGCATCTATATAAAGCTAACTAACTACTAGAAGACTACGTTCCGTATATAGTATAGACACTTCTAGTAAAAAGTAATGCCTTTTAGGTTAACTAACGTACTAGCTACCTTTTAGAGGTATATTAATAGAGCTCTCTTAGGCCTTATAGATATATGCTATATAGTATACCTAGATAATATCCTTATATATAGCGCCTTACGTAAGGCCTACGCACGAGACGTATATACTATACTAGAGAGACTCCGGAAGTTCGGATTATATACTTAGCGTATAAAATGCTACTAATAGGCGGAAACCGTATATCCTTAGTAGCTCGAGTGCCTATAAAAGCGCGAGCTTAGGCTCTCCTCTATATTAATTAATTATCTACCCTACGTTTCTTATTTATAGTCCTAGTATTATTACGCGTTCTATATATACCCGCCCTAATAGCTAATACGAGAGACGATATAGCTAACGCGAGGATTCGCGAGCTAAACGTAGAAGCATAACTGCGAGTATAGCTATTACTCGATCTAAACTATAGTACTTATAAGGATTCCTAGGCCTAGCTACCTAGAGACGAGGGACGAGAACTGCGCGTTATTACGCTACGTGCGACTACTATATACCTAATTCTAGAGCTATTAGGCCTTAGCGATATAGGTATATACGCCTAGTTAGCTATAAGCTAGTTAGGGTAGTATAGGATTTACGCATTACTACTTCTTTAAAAAGAAGGTTAAGTTCTTTAGGTTTATTATACGCTTCGAAGGTATAATAATAGATCCCTATAAGATTAACGTAATTATAGCGTAGCTAACGCCTACTACGCTTACTAAGGTATAGTTATTCCTTAGATTTGCTAACTTCTATTAGCAGTTTATATATAGATACTCTAGGATCGTCGCTACCTTAATAGTACTATTAAAAGGGGCTAAAGTAGGCAAGAAGCTAGGGCGTATTAGTTAAGGTAAAAGCGAGAAGCTTATATTCTATAGGATTAAAGACGTATTCTAAGCTACTCTATTACTAAGGCACTATAACCCTATAGCACGTATACGAGTTAAAACCGATATATTAGACTTCGTAATTATAGGCATTCTAAGCTAGCTATTTAAGAATAGAAACTAGCATCTAGTAGCATTTTTCTTATAGAAGATAATTCTAGTAGAATGCAACTACGAGACCTATAATAAAGAGCTTCTAGCTATTATAGAAGCATTTAAGGCATAGTAGCTATACCTTAAAGGTATCTTATATTTAGTTACCGTGCTTATTAACTATGCTAACCTTAAAGCCTTTATAATAATAAAGCAACTTATAAGTAGATAGGCTCGTTAGGCTATATTTCTAGCCCTATTTAATTTCGTAATTAAGTATTAACTAGGGAAAACGAACCTAGCCGATACGCTATTAAGGCGTAGTAACTACGTATGCGAATAGGCGTATATATTAAACCTACTACTAATATTATAGAATAAGCTCTAGATATATAGTATAAGAGCCGAGTATAGCGATTAGGCGTTCCTCTAGCGTATCGCAATTATAATATAAGAGCAACTCGCAAGTATAGTCTTAGGGCAGCCTCTAGAAGGATACGTATAAGACTACTTCTTAAGTAGCGTATATATCGCATACGTAGCAGTTACTATAGAAGGACTATATCTAAATATCTTAGACTTAGTTTTTAACTTTGCTAAATTACTAACGCTATAGGAGCCTAATATAAAGGAACTCTTTAAGGAGGCGTAGCGTAGTAGAGGCAAATACGATAGATATTATATTAGAAAAGAAGTACTATATTATAGCGATTAGCTATATCTTCCTAAAAACTATATACTACGGACGTAGGTAATTCGTATATACTACGATAATCTACTTGCTAGTTACTTTAGTAAGGATAAAACTACTAAGTTAGTATAGTAGAAGTATTACTAGCTAGGGATGTTTACGGATATTAGCTAGTATATCTAATTCTATTCGGAGTACTAAGTATCGAAGGCGAGACGCTATTAACTATATAGCGAGCTATTAGCATTGCCGTAGCTAGAGCTTCTATAGAAGAAGCTAACTATAGACTTTATTACGAACCTGCTACCTAGTAAGCGAGATATATATATATACGATATAGTCCTAGTAATTATTAACTAGTACTTAAAGATAAACCTCTTCGTACTAACTACTAAGAAATATACGAGCGTAGACCACGTATAGATTCTAATTAATAAGTTAATTTACTAATTCGGAATGCTATATAGAATTATAAGCAATAGAGGCACTATCTTTACTAGCTAGTTCTAGTCGGACTTCTATTTTAAGTCGTATATAAAATATAAGCTATTTATAGCCTTTTATCTATAGACTAATAGACAGATAGAACGTACTAACTAGACGCTAGAATAGTATTTATATATCTTCTATAACGATAAGTAGGATAACTAGGCGACGTTACTACCTTAGGCGGAATTAGCTTATAATAACGTAGTATATCTAATATTTAAGATAAGTCCGTTTAAGGTAGTATATAGCTACGACGCGGAGATTATAATAAGCACGCGAGTCGCTTAGAACGAGCTCTCTAGAAGAGAGGCACTAGTAGTAATCGACGCTACGAAGCGACTATAAGAAATATATAAGAACCTTATAAAACGCTAGTAATACGTAGCTAAAGCGTAAGCTAGATACTTTAATACTAGGCATAAGCTAATAGAGTTTAAAGTTAGCGATATAGTATTATTATTCTCGAAGAACCTCTACTTAAAGGTATCTATAAAGAAGTTAGCACTAAAGTTTATAGGTCTATTTAAGGTAATTAACGCGATTAGGAAGTAGGCGTACTACCTAGCCTTACTAAGTATATAGCGCGTTTATAACGTATTCTACGTATCTTTACTAGAGCCTTAGAAAAGCGCTATAAGCGATACGAATACGGAAGGCATACTACTTATAGAAGAAAACTTAGGCAAGTAGCAAGTTAAAGAGATCCTAGATATACGAGTTAGATATAAGAAGTATTAGTAGTTAGTTAAGTAGATAGGCTAGCTAGAAGAATATAATATATAGGAACTAGCTAAGCATATTAGAGAATATAAGGCACTAGATAAATTCGAAGTAATATATAAGGTAAATAAGTATAGCCCGAAGGCGACGTAATAGCGCGTCGCACGTAATATATAGGCATAAAGGGTAGAATAAATAGCTTTTTATTCTATAGATAAGCTTTATATTATTTATAGAGAGCTAACTAAAACATTTATTATAGTATACTATATATAAAGCGCGTAAGTAGCATATATACGGAAGTATAGAGGAGCGTAAGGAGCGCTAGCTTAGGCACTACCTTTAGCTAGCTTATTCTTAGAAGCCTTCTTCTTTAAAGAGGCCTCCCTAGCCTTATTCTCCTTCTCTAAGAATAGATAGAGGCTAATAGTAGTATTAATAGCGTTCTGCTCTACTAGAACGCTACTATACTAAGTAATCTATAAGTGCGGTTAGTATACGATACGAAAGCGATAAGCTACTAAGCATATCTAAGTAAGTAGCTCTATTATACTCTAAAGAGTGCTATTAAGCTAGGTAGCCTTATAGACGAGTATACGAGACCCCTACGGGCCTCTACTACCGCTCTTCTTTTTAATAGGCTTACTACTAGCTAGCTTACTATTATTAGTCTAAAGGCGCTTTATAACTATCTTAGTCTCTATATACGTAGTTAGTAAATGCAAGACGTAAGCGATGCGTATACTACGCGCGATATTAAAAGAAGAACTTACTAGTATAGGTAGTATCTAGCTAGGTCTAGGCATCTACTACTACTTACTAGCTATTAGCTCGTACTATATCGTTTCTATAGCAGCCGAGCTCGGCCTAGCGACGTATAAGCGCGTCGTATACGTTATATATATAATATACGACTAACTTAATAGCTTTATAGTAGGTTTACTTATAGGTATGCTTACTACGTATATAGTATATATACTTCTTAGTATTAATATCCTTAAGTAGCTTACTAAAGTAGGTAGCTTAGCCTATACTATAGTTAGTATATAAATAGAATGCGATAAGATAGTAAGTAGGAAGGGACTTACGGTTATATCTACCTAGATCGTAGTTATTATAGATATAACGATTATACTACTTAAGGTACTTAGTCTTAGCTATACTAATATAAGAGGTAGCGAGAGCCGAGCTAAGTATAGTACTAGTAATAGGCGGAAACCGCATATTCTTAGTAGCTCGGGTGCCTATAAAAGCGCGAGCTTAGGCTCTCCTCTATAGAAATTAATTATCTACCCTACGTTTCTTATTTATAGTTCTAGTATTATTATACGTTCTATGCGTACCCGCCCTACTAGCTATTACGAGAGACGATATAGCTAATACGAGGGTTTATAAGCTAAACGTAGAAGCGTAACTACGAGCGTAGCCGTTACTCGATCTAAACTGCAGTGCTTACGAGAATTTCTAAGCCTAGCTACCTAGAGACGAGAGACGAGAACTGCGCGTTATTACGCTACGTATAACTGCTATATACCTAATTCTAGAGTTGTTAGGCCTTAGCGATATAGATATATACGCCTAGTTAGCTATAAGCTAGTTAGAGTAGTATAGGATTTACGCATTAAAATAGAGCCGAAGGTAGGGCTATATAATATCTTCTATAGATAAGAACTACCGAAAATACGAAAAGGAAGAAGTTACTTATAGTCTAATAGCACGAACTACGATATAAGAAGCAAGCGATTAATTATAATAAGCCGCTAGAACGCACTTTATTATATATAAGCCTAGGCGGAACTAGACAACTCGGAAGGACTTAAGAGCATTAAGGCTACCTTCTATATAGGGATAGTCTCTAACCCTAAGAAAGTTATAAACCCTTAGTCCTATTATAACTTAGAATCGACGGCGTTTTAAGACGCCGACGATTAGTTATAGAAGGCTAACGGTATAGCTTATCTATAGCTTTCTAAGGATTCGCTTAGGGTTACTATATCTATATAGAGGGGTCGTTATAGCTAGGATAGCCTAAGGAATATAATATTACGAGCTATACGGAGTTTAGTAAGCTAGAGAAAGGATATAGGATCGTATTACTACTCGTACTTCCCGGTTTTGCCGTAAGGCTACGTTTTGCAACTTCGGTTGCCCTATTTTCGGAAGAGTTTAATTAGTAATAGGCGGAAACCGCATATCCTTAGCAGCTCGAGTGCCTATAAAAGCGCGAGCTTAGGCTCTCCTCTATAAAAATTAATTATCTACCCTACGTTTCTTATTTATAGTTCTAGTATTATTATACGTTCTATACGTACCCGCCCTACTAGCTATTACGAGAGACGATATAGTTAATACGAGGGTTCGTAAGCTAAACGTAGAAGCGCGACTGCGAGCGTAGCCGTTACTCGATCTAAACTATAGTGCTTACGAGGATTCCTAAGCCTAGCTACCTAGAGACGAGAGACGAGAACTGCGCGTTATTACGCTACGTACGACTACTATATACCTAATTCTAGGGCTATTAGGCCTTAGCGATATAGATACGCACGCCTAGCTAGCTATAAGCTAGTTAAAGTAGTATAGGATTTACGCATTAAAATAGAGCCGAAGGTAGGGCTATATAATATCTTCTACGGATAAGAACTACCGAAAATACGAAAAGGAAGAAGTTACTTATAGTCTAATAGCACGAACTACGATACGAGAAGCAAGCGATTAATTATAATAAGCCGCTAGAACGCACTTTATTATATATAAGCCTAGGCGGAACTAGATAACTTAGAAGAACTTAAGAGCATTAAGGCTACCTTCTATATAGGGATAGTCTCTAACCCTAAGAAAGTTATAAACCCTTAGTCCTATTATAACTTAGAATCGACGGCGTTTTAAGACGCCGACGATTAGTTATAGAAGGCTAACGGTATAGCTTATCTATAGCTTTCCGAGGATTCGCTTAGGGTTACTATATCTATATAGAGGGGTCGTTATAGCTAGGATAGCCTAAGGAATATAATATTACGAGCTATACGGAGTTTAGTAAGCTAGAGAAAGGATATAGGATCGTATTACTACTCGTACTTCCCGGTTTTGCCGTAAGGCTACGTTTTGCAACTTCGGTTGCCCTATTTTCGGAAGAGTTTAATTAGTAATAGGCGGAAACCGCATATCCTTAGCAGCTCGAGTGCCTATAAAAGCGCGAGCTTAGGCTCTCCTCTATAAAAATTAATTATCTACCCTACGTTTCTTATTTATAGTTCTAGTATTATTATACGTTCTATACGTACCCGCCCTACTAGCTATTACGAGAGACGATATAGTTAATACGAGGGTTCGTAAGCTAAACGTAGAAGCGCGACTGCGAGCGTAGCCGTTACTCGATCTAAACTATAGTGCTTACGAGGATTCCTAAGCCTAGCTACCTAGAGACGAGAGACGAGAACTGCGCGTTATTACGCTACGTACGACTACTATATACCTAATTCTAGGGCTATTAGGCCTTAGCGATATAGATACGCACGCCTAGCTAGCTATAAGCTAGTTAAAGTAGTATAGGATTTACGCATTAAAATAGAGCCGAAGGTAGGGCTATATAATATCTTCTACGGATAAGAACTACCGAAAATACGAAAAGGAAGAAGTTACTTATAGTCTAATAGCACGAACTACGATACGAGAAGCAAGCGATTAATTATAATAAGCCGCTAGAACGCACTTTATTATATATAAGCCTAGGCGGAACTAGATAACTTAGAAGAACTTAAGAGCATTAAGGCTACCTTCTATATAGGGACAGTCTCTAACTCTAAGAAAGTTATAAACCCTTAGTTCTATTACGACTTAGAATCGACGGCGTTTTAAGACGCCGACGATTAGTTATAAAAGGCTAACGGTATAGCTTATCTATAGCTTTCCGAGGATTCGCTTAGGGTTACTATGCTTATATAGAGGGGTCGTTATAGCTAGGATAGCCTAAGGAATACGATATTACGAGCTATACGGAGTTTAGCGAGCTAGGGAAAGGATATAGGATCGTATTACTACTTATACTCCCCGGTTTCGCCGTAAGGCTACGTTTCGCAACTTCGGTTGCCCTATTTTTAGAAGGGTTTAATTAGCTCTTCCTATATTAGGTATAGGCTCGGAACGGCCCCTATACTTCCCTATCGAAGATTTCCGAAAGGCTCTAAGAATATATAGTACGGAGGGATTAACGATAGGCCGGACGTTTAAAATAATATAGGTTAGGAGTATTATAAGCCGGATAGACTAAGAAACCGACCTCTAGGAAAGTATTACGGGTAACTACTAGGTATTACTAGCCGCCCCTAGTTTCGGGAGAGTTTAATTAGCTCTTCCTATATTTAGTATAGGCTTAGAACGGCCTCTATACTTCCCTATCGGAGATTGCTAAAAGGCTATAGATATATAGTACGGAGGGATTAACGATAGGCTAGACGTTTAAAATAATACGGGTCGGGAGTATTACGAGCTAGATAGACTAAGAAACCGACCCCTAGGAAAGTTTATAGGTAACTACTAAGTATTACTAGCTACTCTTACTCGCAATTTACGAGGTTACGAATTTCCTTTTATTATATCTAAATCTAGAGTTTCTATTTCTTGTTTTGTTCTTAATTTAGCGAGAACATTCCTTTCGTTATATAATAAACTAGCACTACTATTACTACTAACTTTACCTAATGCTAACTAAACTAGCTAGTTTAGTTCGTTATTACCGACCTTCGGCCGAAAATATGCCGAATAATCTAAATAACGATTCCTCTGCCGGTACTAATAACCCGGATACTGCTATTAACTCTAGTAGTATCTCGGATAATATTAGTATAGAGGATCGCAATTAAGAGTTCCGTTACTAACCTGCCTAGTTTGTCGGACCTAATAGAGGAGTTAAACGACCGGTTAGAAGCTCTTTAGGCTCTGCTAACCTTTTAGCTTATCCTAACGGAACGATAGGAATAGGTAATACTTATTCTCGTCGACGAGGAGCTATAGGACTATAACTCCCTATTAATACTACTATTAGCTTAAGCGTCGAGCAGTTTTAAGCCTTAATTTCTATAAGCCGACCTCCTATACCTTTGCCTAGTTCTAAGAAGATAGAATACTTCGAAGGGTTAGACGTTACTAAGTTCGTTAAGCGTTTTAAAGACCTATACTAATCTTATAAAGGCGACTAGGGCGATAAATCTACTAAAGTCGAGAAGCTAGTTAGCTATATTTATCGATATTAGCGTCCTATAGTTAAGAAGCTTAAAGAGTACGAAAGTCGTAACTATAGGCTATTTAAAAGTAGCCTTCTTAAAGAGTATCGCGAGTTTAATAGCTAGCGTATACTCGGAGATCGGTCGTACCTTTCCTAGCTATCCCTATAGAAGCTAGATAAGCTAGAAGAGATTTCCGAGTATATTTAAAACTTCGAGATCTCTTCTGCTATAATTCCTCTAAAAGATCTAGATAACTTTAGCCGTACCTAGATGTTTTTAAAGCCTCTATCTAAGCCTATATAGAAAAAGATTTAAAATAAAGCGAACCTAGATATAGATTGCCCTTATACGTTTTATAACTTTGCGAAAGTAATTTTAGCTATAAAAGCCGAGTTATAAAAGGATAAAACTAATAAAGCCTTATATAAGGATAATCGTTCTATTCTAGCAGAAAAGCTAGTTAAAGCGATAAAGAATACTGCCCCTTGCCTAAATCCGGTCTCCGTAGCGATAAGCGCTATATCTAAGGTAAGCCCTAACGTTAAGAAGCTAACTAAATAGTTAGCTGCCCTTGCCCTTGCTCTTTTAAAGAACTAGGAACCTGCGTATAGACCCCTACGTAGTAGCTAAAAGAATAAGGAAGCACTAGAGATCTAAGCTATAGTTATAGCCTATACTGCCTTAGAAATTAAAATAGGTATAGCTTACTAGGAGTATAGTTTAAAGAGATACCGTAGCGGAGACTATCTCTACTTTAATTAGCTTCTAGATTAAGACTTCCTCTATAAAGATAAGACTCGCCGAATATATCCTAGCCGAGCTAGCGGAGAAACGAGACCTCTCGGGTATAGCTAGGATAAGAAGTCTCCTCGGTTAAAGGTTATTCTCTTAGCTCTTAAATAAGCTATCGGTCCGATTAACGTTAGCAAATATATTAGCTTTAATACTCTGCAAGCCTTATAGGAATCTAACTAGCGTAAACGTCCCGTCTCGATTAACGCTAGTATAGCTAAATTTAGGACTATAGAGTATATAGAGGAATATAAGCCTATAGGATCTCTCTTTATTCTAGAGGAAGAAGAGGATAAAGAGGATTATAACGCTACCTATATAGCTACGCGGTTCTCTTAGAAAACTGTCTAGAATCCCTCTCGGCCGACTGCGTCTCTAATAAAAGCTATAAAGGCGAATATAGAGAAGTAGAAGTAAGCTACTAAAATAGGAACGAGCAACTCTCGTAGAGAGCAGGCACTACTAGAAATAATAAAGCATTATTATAGAGGTAAACTAAGCTCGTCTTAAGGAGCGGCTTCGTCTTAGATATAGAGAAGATCCTAGACTCTAGTAGTTCCGAATTCCTAGGATACGGAGATGCAGAATGCCTAATTTAGTCCTATAGTCCCTTTTAGAGGCAAAGCGAAAGGAGCGTAAAGAGCTAAGCTAAAAACGTAGAGATTAGACAACCTGCTTAAGAAGGCTATTCCTATAGACGAATAGGAAGCGTTCTAGTCTAATAGGCTCCTTAGAGCACCTCTAGTTATAGAACTTAAAGAACTATAGCTATTTAGGTAGCAAGCTCTTAGTTAGTTCCTATACGGGAGGAAGCCTATAGATCTATTTTATAGCGCTGCACTCGAGCGCTATTATGCGTTAAAACGAAGACTAGATAGTACGGCTGCCTCTATAGTTAACTTCGCTTAGATCTATAATAGAATATAGAAGTATAATTCTATTAGCTATTCCGACGAAGATAGCGAAGTATCTAGAAAGGAGAAGAGCGAGAATAATAATAAGGGCGACGTAGGCCTTTATTAGTATAGAGAGCTAGAGATTAATGCTTTCCTAATAAATTCTTTCGACTCTTCTAAGCAGCCTAAGGAAGAGTAGGTATCCTTAGTCGATAACTAGGAGGAGTTAAGTAATAACGAAGTCTAGTTTAATACGAAGGAGTAAAGTAATACCGAAATATAGCTCTTATCTATTTCTCTTAATCCTAATTAAGAGGAAGCGGACGAGAAGATCGTTTATTAAGATACGCTAGGGATTACTATTATAATAGTAGTAGATCTCTCGGTTTAGCTAGTCTCTAGTATAGAGGCGTTGCCGTATATTCCTGCTTCTAAGCTATACGCGGATCTAGATAGTATTCTCCTAGACTTCTATAAGGACTACCTACTTATTCTAAGCATCTATATCTATACGACTCTCGGAGAGGCTCGATAAGTATACGATATCCTAATTAATAAGGGGGCGGAGAGTATAATTATAAGTTATAAGAGAGCTTATAGCTTAAGGCTTCCTATTTTAACTAATATTACGGCTACTATACGTAGTATCTCCGGCAAGGTTACCTTTATTAGGATATATCGTAACGTCCGCGTAGAGGTATACGGAGTTATCGTCTTTATAACCTTCTTTATTGCTAGCAATCCTAAGACGCTAACTCTTCTAAGAAGGCCGTAGGCCCGAAGAACTCGCCTTTCCTCTAGAAACTATAATAATAGCTCTTAGGAAGGTATAATCGCTAACGATCGTAGAAACCTAGTTTATTTTACCGGGATAGTAGGCAATAACGGGTATAGAATAGTTAACGATATTCTTTATAGGTCGGGAAAAGATTAGGTACTAAGGTCCGCTTTAGCCCGATCTTAAGTATAGATATAGGTAGGGCTAAAGCGCGCTAAACCGAGCTAAAGAGTATCCTTAAAAGGATAGGCAAACTAGTACCTAGAGCGAATACGGCGCTAGATTATAGGATGCTCGAGAAACTAGCGGGAAAGCTTACTAAAGAAGAGAAGGACTAGTTTAATAAGCTTATCTACGAGCATCCTCGTAGCAAAACTATCTTCTTTAAAAATAAAGGCAAGTATAACTACCTTAGTTACTAGTACCGTTCCTACTTTAGAGATTCTAAATTCGAAGAACTAGTCTTTAACTATATAGCCTAGTATAAGTTTCTTATAGAGTTATATACGGATCCTAAAGGCTTAAGGGCTTATAATAAGATAAGAGAATTTATTAGGAAATAAGTTCGGAACGTCCCTCCGTTATCCCCGCTAATTTGTCCTAGCTAGAAGTCCGATAATACCCTCTACCGGGGCCTCTAGTATAAGTTTATATAGAACCCGGACCTCTAGAAAAGGCTTTTATCTACTATACTATATAAATTAGTATACTCTAAGGCTAAAGACCGCTCTTATAGTATAGGGTTCTCTTATAATAAAGCTCCTATAAAGCGTCGAAGCGAATAGAGGCGGAATAAGCTTAGAAAGCGCCTTATAGAGCTAAGAGAGTATCTATTTAGGTAGCTAGATCTTACTAGTAGGAGTTCTAAGCTACTTCTAGGAGCCTCTAGGGCTAGTTCTAAGACTGCTAGGATAGCTTCGGACGCTAGTAGAGGTAGTCTTAGGAGCTCTAGGATACCTACGAGTACTAGTAAGGGGAGCTTTAGGGCAGCTATAGAACTAAGTAGGGAGATAAGTAGGTAGGTTCGGGCGCTAACGGGGAACTATCTAGGAACGATTAAAGATGCTAATATCGTAAAAAGGGCGCTAAGTAAAGTCTTAACTAATCTACGTACGGACTAGTAGCTTTTACTAAGTAAACTAGCTAGTTTAGTTCGATTATTACGTAAGGACTAGCGGAACTTGCTAAGTAAACTAGCTAGTTTAGTTCGATTATTACGTAACGTATATAATAATCTTATATTCTTACTCTTTCCGGAACTAGTCGGGTAGCATTTAGGAAGCTTAGAGCTCTATTCCTAGGAGGATCCTTCTAGTAACCTACTCTTTTCTAACTACTTTAGGAACCTCTTTTCTATACGGGACTTAGAGCTTAAGGTTCTCCTCCCGGATAAGTATTCTTACGACTTTAAAGATAGATATAAATCTAAGAGCGACTATAAACGAGCTATAGTTACTAACGTTATTTATAAGGAAATCTACCGGAATTATAGGATTCGCTATAGTAAACTGCTACTAAGCTTACTCCTAGACCTAGATACGTAAGCTAAATTCTCTTCGGAAATTAAGGCGTTTATAATATATAAGCGTATTGCAGATAAGGTTAGATCCGTTAACGCAGATATATCTATAACGGATAGATCGAATCCTAGTAGGGATCTATATTAAAGAAAGAAAGCACTTGCTATAGAGGAAGCTATACTACCCGGAATAGGCCCCTTTAACGGGAAATACCTAATTAAAAAGTTTTCTAGTATTCTAAAAGGTTTAAGGCTTATACTAGAACGGCTTGCTTAAATTAAGCCTACTATTTCGTTATTAGATTAGGAGCTATATCTTCTAACTAAGATACTATATAATTAGAAAGCTATACTTACTTAGGATTTCGAGTATCTCGGCTATATTAAGTCTGCTATTGCTTCTTCTTAGGTTATTCGTACGATCCCGTATAAGCTATAGTAGTATCCTAGTTTCTAACTCTAGAGCTCTCTTAAGGAAGAAGTTATAAAAATACTCCGTAAGCGTATAGATATAGGCGCTCTTAAACCGTGCTATAGTACCTATCGAAACCTATACTTTCTCGTAAAGAAAAAGACTAACCTAGGAGAGCTAAAGAAGTATCGCCTAATTAATGCTATATAGAAGTTTAATGCTATAACTATTTGTAATACTAACCTCCCTCCGGATACGGATAGGTTTTCTAAAGCTTTTACGGGTTATATAATCTCGTCCTTAGTTAATATCTTCTCTAGCTACGATTAGATTCTACTAGACGTAAGGAGTTAGGACCTTATAGGTTTCGATACTTCTCTTAGCCTACTACGCTAGACGATACTACTATAGGGAGCTACAAACTCTATCGCTTAATTTATTAGAATTATTATACTTATCCTTGCTACTTAAATACCTTACGCTACTAAACCTTTCCTCGATAATATAGCTATTTGCGGACCGAAAACGAAGTATAGCAACGAGGAGGTTAAACCTAGACTCCGCCGATTTATAGTAGAATATATTAAGAACTTAGACGAGGTGCTTGCTAACCTTAAGAGAGTAGAACTAACGGTTTACGGGGAAAAGCTGCAGTTATACTATAAATAGATTAAGATAGTAGGCTACGTTACTAATAAATATAGCAGATACTTAGATACGGAACGAGTAGTTAGGCTCGTTAAATAGCTAACTCCTACGGACTAGAGAGAAGTTCGTATTCTTATAAGAATATTCGTATACTATAAGATCTAGCTTAAGGACTTCGCCTAGTTACTAAGGCCGCTCTTCTCTCTTCTAAAAAAGGACGTTAAGTTCGTATAGACGAGAAAGTATTAGCAATCTAAGAATGCAATTACGGAACTTCTTATCTCTACGCTAGCGCTAGTAGCACTAGACTATAGACTAGAGGGAGGACTAATTATAGTAGGCGTAGATTCTAGTCTTTACTCGTAGGGGTGCTATATATCTTAATATAACCGGAAGGATAGTAGAATTCGATACCCTTCTCGATTTAAGTTAGGCCTATTCTCCGCTTCTAAGCAACGCTATAACGCTAGGAAGCGCGAGTATCTCGGTATTCTTAAAGTACTAAAGAAGTATTGTCTATAGTTATTTAGTATCTTCTTCTAGCTAGAGGTAGACGCTAATACGCTAGTTTATTAACTTAATAAGGCCGCTACGGACCTCCCGAACGTAGCTATTATAAGATAGCTAGTATAGATTAGGCTATTTAACTTTAACGTAGTATATATACCTAGGAAGAAGTATATAGCTGCTAATAGACTTTCTCGCAAGCCTCTAATAGAGCGGGACGCCCGAGAACTAGTAGAGAAGGGCGATATCGATAAGATAATTAACAACTAGTTTTTCGCCTACTCCGCCGGCGACCTCGTCGCCTAAGTATTCCCTACTCGAGCGGAATTAGAGGAGAAAGTGCTAAACGGTACCTACTCTTAGGACTCGAGGAATATCGCATTCTTCCTTACTTACCTACGTTATCTACTAGGCCTATTCCTAACGGAATATAGGTCTTTATAAAAACGTTCGCTTAAGTTCTATATAAGTAAGAAGGGTTAGCTTATAAGATAGGACTATATTAGTAGTATCTCTTAGAGAGTTATCGACGATAATAACTATCGCGAAAGGATTATTACTACCTATTATAATTACTATAGACACCCGGAACTAGAACGAACATATAAGATAGTTACTAAACGCTAGTAGTAAGACGGTATATATACCGTAGTAGTTCGTTTCTATAAGAGTTACTAGTAATATATACTCTAAAATAGTTACTAGCGTTCTAGCTTACTCTACGCTTCCGAGAAGTAATATCTTAGGGAGCAATAGTACCTAGACGCGGTATTTATTAGTACCGGACTTTACCTCGTTATTGCAAGAGAGGCTATTTCTCGATAGCTAGAGGCCCGATTAGTACGGATAACGGATAATCGTAAGGTTAACGCTAGATACGTTATAAAGTTTATCTACGAAAACTTAATTTGCCGCTAGGAGGCTATAGCCGAGATCTATATAAATAGAGGTAGAGAGAACGTTTAAGAAGCGCTGCTTACTAGCTACGGAATTAAGTAGGTCGCGATCTCTTCCTACTATCCGTAGGCTAATAGAATCGTTAAACGGAGCTACCGTCTAATTCTAGCGGCCCTCTCTAAGCTTATAGGCGGAGAAGTAGGCGCTATAGCTAAGTATATTCCCTCGGTCCTTTAGGCGGAACGTACTACTACTAACTAGATAATAGGGCTAACTCTAGTAGAGATAATAATAGGCAGGGACGCTATATTACTAGTAGAGCTTAAATTCCGTACTTACTAAGTAGCTAAGTAGAAGATAGTCCGTAACCGTCCTTCCTTATTAGCAATATAAGCTACGGCTATAGAACGGATATATACGACGCTTAAGGAAGCTCGTACTTAATAGAACCGGCTATAGAAGTATAATATTAAGTACTTTAATAACTATAAGAATACTAATTAGTAGGAGCTTCGTCCTAGGCAGATAGTAGTCGTTTACCGGTCGGAACTAAAAATAAGCTTCTCGAATAAGCTACGGTACCGATAGCGTAGTCCGTTTCTAGTATATACTATTATTCGTAAGGGAAAGGCGTATAAGATTAAGGAGCTTAGCGGGGAGGTTCTTTACTATACCTTCCCTAGGTTTAACCTAAAGCTAGTACCGTACTAGAGGGATCCGGAGGCTATAGTTCCTTAGAAGGATAGCTTTAATCCGGGCTAGCTAAGTCCTCTACCTCCTAAGCTACGGCTACGTAGCTATCTATACTCTTAGATCCGGATTAGTAAGCTATTAGGAATAACTTAAGAAGAGAGAGAGGAGTATATCCGCTAGCTAGATATTCTAATGCTAGAGGAATCTTAGTAGGCCCCTAAATTTTAAAAAATTGCTAAAATTGCTTCTATCCCGTCCGTATCGGCATAAGATATAGAAAGAAGCGTATTACTTATTACTCTTATATAGCTAGTGCTGCAAGAAAGGGAGAATTAGTAGCGGAAGCAGAATAGACCTTAGGAAGCTAGACAAAAGAACTATTACTATAAATAAGAGGATCTACCGTTAGAAGAATACTAGTTCCTAATTAGCCTAGGCTTCTAGAAGCAACGAGGGATAAGATTAGGCGACTCTTACTTAATTTTAGCTAATAGCTATCTAAAAGTAATCGCGAAAACGTATATGCTTCCTTATTTCTAGTAGTAAAAATAAAGCGAACTAGCTAGTTTACTTTAAATAGCGCTAAGGACCCTCTAATATATAATTATAAATACTCTTACGTCTAGGTAGCGGGTCTAAGTATAAAACTCCTCTCCTTTTCGGCTCTTCTAGTCTCTTCTTAGTCTTATTAACCTTAACATTTACTTTAAGTATAACGACCCTTAAAGGTTGCTATAGTAACTACTTTAGTTCTACTAAGTATAGGCGGCAGCGGTAATAATAGTTATATAGAGTTTTTAAGCAAATAAACCGCGAAAACTCTATATAATAACCTCTTCTATATATATACTAACTGTTCTTACTACTACTAGTATAAACCTACCTATTTAGAAGACTTACGTATTCTCCGCTTTACGCACTTACTTAGGCTCTTATTCGAAGAATGCGTTTATAGAAACGACTACCCCTAACTAGCTTCCTCCGCTCGCATATAGTATACTCTCTTCTATATAGTCTATTTTTCTCTCCCTCTACCTTACTAGTATAATAACTAACTAGGATATCGCTATAACTAACGCAACTACTAAAGCGCCTACCCCTAAGCCTAAGGCAGTAGTCTGCTACTCTAACCCCGACTCGCTCGTCTATGCCGCCGACTCTAAGTTAGCTAATTTCTATAACTTTACGCTTAATATTTCTAAGCTAGGCAGGTAGCGCACTCGTATATAGATGCTAGAAGCTATTACTAACGTAGGGATAGAAAAAGAGAAGCAGACTATTCTACGCTCCGTTTATAGCGCTATTTAGAAAGATAACGACCGCTGCGCTTTTATTATTTTCTAGTTTATTTAAGAACTCGGCTAGCGGGCCTCCTCTTATACTTAAGAAGAAGTATTAGAAGGACTAAAAGGCATAATAGACATTTATAAGAGAGGCAAGCAGTTCGCTAAAAAGCGCGAAGGCCTCCTCGATATACTATAGAACTCGTTTAGCTCGGGTAGAGAGTTCCCCTATTTTAACTTTCTTAATTCTATCTTTAAGATCTATAAGAAGGCTAGCTAGTACCTCCGCCGCTTTACGCTATTTAAGAACGTCCCTACCGAGAATCTCTAACTACTAGGCCTAACCTAGTCTAAATAGATGCTATACTAGGCTCTCTATAATAGAAAGAAGGATAATCTATTCCGGCCTACGTCTAGCTATATCTTAGGCAAATTTTAGAAGGCTAGCTTCGTCGAGAGCGTAGAGGCTATATTCTAGTTAGACCTATTTAGCTATAAGAACCTCTAGATTATCGACGAGAATAGCTTCGCCGTTATAGACGCCTACTTTATTATCTCTAAGAATAAGCTCTCTAGAGTATCCGACGCTAATAATAAAGCTAGGGGCTTAGCCGCGAGTAGGCTACTTAGTAAGCCGTCCGAATCTAGCTACGACTTCCTTAGCTACCTTAATCTAGCCTCTAATAAGTTTAAGAGCTTCCGCGGAGTAGCTAAGCGCTAGGTCTATAAGAAGATAAACCTTGCTAATAAAGACTAACTACGCCCTAATACGTTCGCGTATCTATACTATAAGATTAGAGACCTCTACTACGAGGATCGCGAGCTTAAAGCGCTAAGCCGCTAATAAGAAGAAGCTAGCTAGAGCTAGGCCGTAGTAACCCGCTCTCGATCCGTAGCTCTAGAACTAGAAATAGTTATTTTAGTTCGCCTACGCGAACTAGCCGGCGGGGTTAAAGAATAAGTAATACGTTACGAGACGTATAGCTATAATAAGGACCTATTAGATAATCTAGTTAACGAGGCAATCGAGAAGCCTTATTTAGATCTCGGAGAAGTTTGTATTTGCATTACTATTCTATACGCTAACTATCTCGAAGAGCGCTATAAGAATAGCATATATAGAAAGCTAAATATAATCCCCCTTAATAAGTATAAGTCCCTAGATATTAGTCCTCCCTTCTGCCGCACCTATATAGTAGAAATAGCTAAGGTAGTTAGCCTTATAGTAGAAGAATCGATAATAACGGCATCTAATTGCCTTTACGACTTATAGGATATCTTCCGCGGACTATACCTACTAGCAAAGGAATCGATTAACGACGTGCCTAATAACTTAAGAAAAGACTTATAGATATAGGAAATAGACGCGATAGACCGATAGGCTAGTAAGAACTAGCTATATAATATAGAGTAGGCTATAGCAAAGGTAGTAGCTAATAAGAAGGCCTAGAAGAAGGCTAAGCGTAAAGCTAACGTTAATAAAGAAGAAGACGGCAGCTCTAAGAAGAAGACTCGCCTATAGCTAGAGATTAAAGATGCTAAGGGTTCCGCGTCTATACCTCTAGCTTACGCCCTAAAGAAGACTAAGAAGAGTAAGAAGTCTAAGAAAGCTAAGGGGAAGTAGCGAGTAAGCTTAAACGAAGCGAACTAGCTAGTTTAGTTCGATAACAATCCTAGCAACGTAGAAGCTACTTAAGAGCCTAATCTAAAGGCTAACGATAATAAGCTTAGGCCTATACGAATTAAGCTAGACTTTACTAATACCCGCCTATCTTACTTAGAATTTAAGACTATTCGAGATATATAGAAGGCTTATAACGGAAAGCTCCTTAAGGATAGCTTTAACGTATTTAGCGGCCTTCTTAATTAGTAGGCAAAGGACCCGGATATAGTTTCTTAGATATACTAAGAATTCGACCTATACTACTACTACCTCCGCTGCCGCCGTAATACCTATAGATAAATACTAAATATATTCTTCTCCCTTACTTAGTAGCTAATATAATAAGACCTAACTATCTAGTTGCTTAATATACTCGCCTAAGATTCTCTATACGATAAGGCTATATACGGATTTATCGCGTATCCGATAATAGCTTAGTACTAATAGGGAGAGCCTACCGGCCGAATCGACCTAACGATCCTAATTATTAAGGGGAACTAGGCTACTAGCGAGAAGTTTATTAAAGGCCCTTTAACAGCATAGAAAGATAGATAAGAGACCGCCTATACGATTACTATAGTTTCTCTTAATAATGCCCTCTCTAGCTATAGACTAGTTATATAGGTACCTAACCGCAAGCTATAGGCTAACCTTAATAACAACGACGATAAGGAGGAAGACGAAGCTAAATACGCTAAGTTCGATATCGTCGGTAGTACTAGCTACCTAGGTTTAATCTACGATATAGTTAATAAGCTTAATAATAATAAGAACGAGGACGAAGACTCGGATATTAAGTAGACGCTAGTCTACGTCTCGGACTAAGGAAAGGATAGCCTATAGAGAGAACCCTAGCGTCTTCTCGCGACGTATAGTCTACCTAACGCTTATTAAGTACCGTAATTAAGAGCTAGTTAGAAAGAATACCCTAGGCTTCGTAGAGGTCCTCGTTAGCAATATTATAATACTACTAATATCTAAGATATTTATAGGCGCTAATTTCCCTAATAAGCCGTAGGAGCGTAGACTTCCCTAGGAGTAATAGCTTAATAGCCTTAGGCTAGTTTTAGACGCGTTAATAGGACGCCGCAGCTAGGAAGAACTAGAGGTAAGCTAAGAGGCTCTTATACTTCTATATATAGACTACGCTACCTACGAGAAGTAGTACGAAGAAGTCTAGGTTCCGTAGGCAAAGAAGAGATTCGCGCAGCTATACGAGTGCTTAGTTAAGGCTAAAAAGGCTATAGCAAAAGAGTAGAGCTTCTTTCTATATATTAAGAAGGCCCTTAAGAGCTAGTTAAAGTACTTCCCGTTCGATAGCGCTAACTACCTAGACGATAAGGAAGACAAGTTTAAGAAGATTAGTATAGCTGCATATATATAGTAAACTAAACTAGCTAGTTCGGTTCGGCAAAGGAAGATAGTAACGTTATAAACGTCTAATACGTTAAAAAGAATAAATAGTACTTAGTTTATTATTGTTTTATAGAAGCTAGTTCTACTAAACTATCTTTTTAGAATAAAAATATCGTTTATTAGAATATCTATTTAGATATAAAGAAAGGGAGGATTAATAGGCGGAAACTGCATATCCTTAGCAGCTCGGGTGCCTATAAAAGCGCGAGCTTAGGCTCTCCTCTATAGAAATTAATTATCTACTCTACGTTTCTTATTTATAGTTCTAGTATTATTATACGTTCTATACGTACCCGCCCTACTAGCTATTACGAGAGACGATATAGCTAATATAAGGGTTCGTAAGCTAAACGTAGAAGCGTAACTACGAGCGTAGCCGTTACTCGATCTAAACTATAGTACTTACGAGAATTCCTAAGCCTAGCTACCTAGAGACGAGAGACGAGAACTACGCGTTATTACGCTACGTGCAACTGCTATATACCTAATTCTAGGGTTATTAGGCCTTAGCGATATAGATATGCACGCCTAGTTAGCTATAAGCTAGTTAGAGTAGTATAGGATTTACGTATTACTAGGGCGTAGTATATTAGAGGCGCCTATAAGGCGTAGGCGCTTTATAGCTAGTATATAGTTAGAAGAGCCTATAGCTCTATTAGTAATAAGATCTAGTAAGGAGCCTAGCTCTAATAATAGGCTACGTATACGCTTTATATACGAGCCGCTACTAAGTAGAAGCTAGGCTAATAGCGACCTGCCTAGCGTAGGCTTACCTAGGCCTCTACTTATTACTAGGCTAGAGCTAATATAGCTGCTACTATAGCTATCCTCTCTAGGGCGGCTAGTAGTATTAAAGGCTAGGGATAGGCTTAGCTACGGACTACTACTAGGGGCATCTAGGCTCGCCTAAGGCAAGCGCGCGCTATATATACTACCTAACTAGCTATCCTTACCTAGTATAATACTACCTAAACGTAAGAGGGGAGATTAGCTACTAGCTAAACTTAGGGCGTAGCTACTAGGCGTACTAGTATTTCTACTAGTACGCTCTAGGCCTGCCTACGAGCTGCTTAATAGAAAGGCTATAGCCGCCTCTTTACCTTTAAATAGCTTTTTAGTCTTCTTAGGGCCTATCTTATAGTAGTTCTTAAGTGCGTGCGTAGAGCGTATATAGAGTATATAAGGAGTATATATATATATAGCGAGGTAAGGGCAGAGCGCGTCTACTAAAAACCTAAATAACAAAGTATTAGTATTATAGAAGAAGTTTAAAGGCGCGTAAGCAAGAATTTATAATACTATTACTATAATAAATATAATAACGCGCGTTGCTATTAATAATAATATATAGTAATAACTTACTTACGTTACGTACGCAAATCGTAATAGTAATATATAATAGAACTCGATAGAAGGCCTATAGATAATAAGAGATACGCGGACGTAATAGAGACGTCGCGTATACGAAAAGACTACTATCCGCCTATTAAGCTAGGATAGCTTAATAGGGAGAGGAAGGCAGTTATAAGAGCGAAGTAAAGCTAGAAGTTAGGAGCCTTAGGCCTTACTAGTACTTAGCAATCGGCTGCTGCTATATTACTTAGCGCATAGTATTTATATACGCGGAGTATGCGATATATAATAACTTAGCAAGAATTAGCGCTATCTTTAGATAGAGGTCTAAGGTAGTCTATACGTTACTATATACCCTCTTATATATACCTAGTACTAGTAAATAAGAGTAACTCGTAGAGGTAATATATAGCTAAGACCCTAGTATAGAATAAGGATAAGAATCTTATAGATATCTACTACTCTTATAACTTACTCTAAGAGATTTATCGCTAGGCTACTTTTCTATACTATACTAATTATTAAGAAGTATAGTCTAGTTAGCACTTTCTAAGGCACCGAACTAAACTAACTAGTTTAGTTCTAGAGTTAGGTAATATAGGTTATATAATATTAGGTTATATAACCTACTAGGAAATATATCTTAGAAGAAGGTATAACCTATAACTAACTAATATAATTAACTCGGTTAGTTCCTACCTACTATCTCTACTTCTACTACGTATTATACCTACCCTTCTACTATATTCTTCGATAATACGAATAACCTTTATAATAGGTTATAAGCTAGGAGATACTATATAATAGGTTATAAGCCCGGGTTTATAGAGAGGCTCTAGGTAGTAAGAGTTAGCCTTCTTATCCTTAAAGTAATATATTTTACCTCTTATAGGATCTATAGTATTAAATAGATAAAGAAGCAGGAAAAGAGTATAAGAGAGACTAGAGGCATATCCTATCTATACTACTAAGAAGCTTTAGATAATCCTAGCTATATACTAGACGTCTCTAAAAGGCAGATAAGATAGAGAAAAGCCTAGTAAGGCATACTTAAGATTAGACGAGTATAAAGAGGAAAGAGTTAGCCTTAGGCTATAGTATCTAAAGGGATAAGACTAGGCCTAAGCACTTAGTACTACTAATACCTTAGAACTAGCTAGTAGTACCCTTCTAAGAAGGTAGATCTTCTAGAGGTTCTCTACCTAAGAACCTAACTAACTCCTCTAAGAGAGAAGAGTCCTTAGATACCTTAGCTAAGAGAGAAGAGTCTTAGTAATAAAGGCAAGTAGCTATCTAGAAACTACTATTAGATTAAAAGAGCTTATATTTTCTAGAGTTAGATTTGTTTATTTAACTTTATAGAAATAGATTTAGCAAGAAGAATTAGTAAGAGAAGGGCTATACTAGTACTATATAAGGAAAACTAAAGATAATAGTTTAGCTTACTATAGGACTACCTTAAATTAAAGGATATATTTTAGATTATCTTAGAGATTATACCCGAGTCTTCTATAAAGTTATTACTATTATTGCTTAGCCTAAGGCACTTAAGAAGTAACTTAAAATAGGTTAAGGCTAATACTACTACTAGGTACGAGATAATAATCTACCTATTAGAAGATAACTAAAAGGAGACTATTAAGGAGAGATAAGCCTTAAAGATATAGGACAAGATAAGAGCTAAGTATAGCAAGGTATATACTATATATATAATAGTATATATCTAGGAGTTTATAAACTTCTAGATAATAGAGGATATAATAATTAGAAAGGCATAGGTATAGCTAGCTAGTATAGCTAGAAGGATTATAGAGGTAGACCCTTAGGAGATATACTATAAGGAGCTAGAGAGGAGACTTAAGTATCTCCTTAATAGCTTACCTAAGGCGTACTAAAGTATAAAGGATACTATCCTTGCCTAGTAGTCTATATTATATAAGAGTGCACTATAGCTATTAGAATTATATAAAGCTAGACTAAACTAGTCCTAAGAAATAGTAATATTTGCTAAGGGAAAAGGGATCTAAGAGACGAGACTAAAATGCTACCTTTATAATTAGGAGCATTTTAAAAGCGTCGCTAAATACCTATACCTTAATAAAGCTAAGAAGACTATTAACCCGAGATAGAGCTAAGAGGTAGAAAAGAGAAGAATACTACCTAGAGAGAGTAGCTTTAGAAAGAGATCCTTACTAGATAAGGAAATATTAAAAGAAATAGTAAAGAAACTTAACCTAAAAGTCTAATCTCTTAAGAAAAGACAAAGCTTAAGGAAGTTTTCTAAAAAGGCTTATACTACCTAAGAAGATATAGAACCTTTAGCAATATCTAAAGCATCTTAACCCCTATTAGAGGATAATAATATAGATAAAGTTATATACTTAACTATAGAAGCAAAAAGCAAGTATATACTATTAAGATAGCTACTTAACTCTTGCGCTTTATTATATATAACTAACTAGGAACTACTTTTTAGAGAACTAAAACCTCTTTAGAGAAAAAAGTAGATTAAAGTTAGTAGTAGCTATTTAATAGCTATATATATAGAAGATATAGTAATAGGTAAAAGAAGAGGAAAATAGATTATACTTAAGGATATCCTCTTTATACCTAGCTTAGGAGTTAATCTTGTTTCTTAGAGCTAATTTAGCTAGTAGTATAGTATTTAGCTACTAAAGTTTATACTTATTTTATTATCTAGGAGACCGGTTATCTAGATAAAACTATTAGAAGGAGTACTATTTATTAAGGAGATTAATAAGGCCTTATAAGAGCTTGCAATACTATGCATTAATTAGAATTAAGAGAATAAAGCCTATGCCTTTAAAGCCTAAGAGAAGTCCTAAGAATAGTAGGAGCTTTAGTATAGGAGGCTTATATACTTTAGAGGGGGTCTTCTTAGAAACCTATATAAGGTCTCTAACTTAAAGGCTAGATTCCTATTCTAAAGGAACACTAGCTATATAGGGTATATTCCTTAGCAAAGATAAAGAAATATAGAGGGAAAGAAACTAAGAGGAAACCCTAAAGGTTATCTCTAGTTTCTATTAATATCTATATGTCACGGGCTAGGCCCGTAACTACCAGCCCGTATGCACCCAACGGGTTGCTAGGTAGTAGTGGACACGTGACCCGTACGGCAGGGCCGCCCCGAGGGCCTACGGCTTACGTGTCCCCTATAGGTCAGGTGACCTATGGGGAAGAGTTTCTTCTGCCTACGCTTAAGGGAGAGGCTTCCTTCCTTTAAGCTACGTCCTGTCGTTTAAGGCTACCTATACGGTAGACCGAGTACT
The DNA here is from genome assembly GCA_023512815.1 of Cercospora zeae-maydis. Taxonomy (NCBI): domain Eukaryota; kingdom Fungi; phylum Ascomycota; class Dothideomycetes; order Mycosphaerellales; family Mycosphaerellaceae; genus Cercospora; species Cercospora zeae-maydis. Next base: position 2,922,479 of record JAKLWY010000001.1, on the reverse strand, counting down.
GTACTCTGTCCGTAGCATCTGTATCCGAACCGCTAGCGACTATACCTACCTTCCGTCCCTATACCGCCCGTGACACTACGTAGCTTCTACTATTAGGTATGGCTGCTACCGACCGCCCTCTGCCACCGCTCCTCCCGGAAACAGAGGCAGAGTTCGCCGAACATGTTACTACGCACCCCGACGCCTGGTACGCCTACTTTCAGAGCGCCTACCAGTATATCGACCGCCACGGAATAAAAGAGGAGGAACAGGCGCACGAGCTTATCCGCGAGAAAATTCAGGCTGCTGAGGTTCGTGACAACCTCCAGTCTCTCCGCGCCGAAAACAGCCAACTCCGCGCGGTTATCGACTTCCAAAAGGCCCAGTATAAGGAGATGGAAGCCGAATACCGCGACCAGACTATAAGGGCCCAGAGGGAAGCCGATAAAGCCCTCCGCCCTGCCGGACCTACTATATCGACGCCTACTCTGTCTATCCCCGCCGACTCTCCCGCTAAGGTTAGCGTAGATCCTTCTCTAGGAATGCCTACGCCTCGCTCCGCCTCGCCTTCCCAGCCTACTCGACAATCCGAAAGGCTACCCGACCCGAAAGAGTTTACCGGAGATCGAAAGGACCTTCGCCGCTTCCTCTCTCAGATTTACGAAAAACTAACTGTAAACCGCGACCGCTTTCCGACCCCTGCCTCCCGTATGTCATACGTTACTAGCCGGCTCTCGGGGGTACCGTACTCTCAGATCCTCCCGTATATCCGTAACGGCGTCTGTCAACTCCCGGACTATGAGAATATACTACAGATCCTCGACAACGCTTACGGAGACCCTAATCGTGTCCAGAACGCCCGCGCAGAGCTCTTCCGCTACCGCCAGATGGGTAAAGACTTTGCGGCCTTCTTCGCCGAATTTCAACGCCTAGGGTTAGAAGCAGAGATGACCGAAGAATCCCTATCTACCCTCTTAGAACAGGCCTGCTCGAACGAAATTAAGCAGATGCTAGTTCACAGCCCTCCACCGACCCAGGACTATCTTAAGCTCGCCGCGCACCTGCAAGACCTTGAGAACCGTCGCCGTTACTACCACCAAGCACCCCCAGTGCCAAACCCCCGTACCTCTATACCCCCGAACCGTCCGTCGCCGCGGCAGGATAAGTCGTACGCTACCGCTGCTAAGACTGCCCCCCAGGGAGAGCCTATGGACCTCGATAGGTCTAAGAGGGCTCCTAGGGACCCTCTCTCCTGTCACCGATGTGGAGAATTAGGACACTTTGTTCGAGACTGCCCAAAACCCGATATCCGCCCCCGCATGTCCAGAAACGCGACGCCGAACGCCGTAGGGCAAATTCAGCTACCCGTTCCTCTACCAGGGGGTCCCCCTCTCCTAAGAGGGGACGGTCACCCCCGTTGCAGAGTAGACCTACGTCCCTCTCTCCCCTGCCGACGGAAAACGGCGTACGCCTGTCCACAGCCGCGGTCAGGCGTTAGAAACGCGCGACCCCGCCCCTAAGGTAGCCCGTGTCTCCCGTTCTGCTATCTCCCGACTCGCGGTCCCGTATAAATACGACCGGTCGACTTCCCCGAAGATCCCGTTTACTATCTCTATAGGAGATAAGGTTATTTCCGACTACGCGTTAGTCGACACTGGTTCGGAGGCCTACGCAATGATGGATTTACAATGGGCTAAGGCCCAAGGCCTCGAGATCCTACTGCTGGAGAAAGAAGTAGTAATGCTCCCATTCGATGCCGAAGATAATAGCGGAGGGCTTACTATACGCTACGGCACCTGCTGCGACCTCCGTATCCGCGACCACCTAGAAGAAGGAGTCGTTTTCCGCCTTACCGACATAGGAGGGAGCCCTATTATCTTAGGCTACCCTTGGTTAGAGGTCCACGATCCGGAACTCCGTCCTAGCCGCTCTACACTTTCGTTTTTAAGCACCTACTGCCGGAAGAACTGCTCCGTACCCGCTATATCCGAACCGGTCCAAATGTATACGAAGCGCCTCCCCCGAATAAAGGAAGACTCCCGCCGAACAACTCAAGTCTACCAGATCTCTTTCCGGACCGCAGCATTCTACGCCTCGCCAGCTATGCAGAGACGAGGTTACCGCCTCTGCTATACGACTATCGAGGATCTCTTGTCTGTTTTCTCTGCGGAAGAAAAAGCCAAATTAGAATCCCAACTGCCAGACTGTCTAAGGGAGTTTAGTTCCGTCTTCTCCCCGAAGCTCGCTGATAAACTACCGCCACACCGTCCGTACGACCACGAGATTAAGCTTAAAGAAGGCAAAGAACCTCTATTCGGACCCCTCTACGGCATGTCCCGCGACGAACTGCAAGCCCTAAAAGAGTGGCTTACAGAGAATCTAAATAAGGGGTTTATCCGCCCTAGCTCCTCGCCTGTTGCTTCACCTGTCCTATTCGTTAAGAAACCCGGAGGAGGCCTACGGCTCTGCGTAGACTATCGTGCGATTAACGAGCTTACTATAAAGGACCGCTACCCGCTGCCGCTTACGACCGAAACGCTAAACAACTTAAACGGAATGAGGTACTTCTCCAAGATCGATATTATCTCCGCCTTTAATAATATAAGGATGAAACCTGGCCAAGAGTACCTTACTGCCTTCCGTACCCGTTTCGGACTGTACGAGAGCTTAGTTATGCCGTTTGGACTTACCGGAGCCCCGGGAACCTTCCAGAGGTTTATTAACGACATACTACGCGAATACCTAGACCAGTTCTGTTCGGCTTACCTCGACGATATCCTAGTCTATAGCCGTACCCGGGAAGAGCATGAGAACCACCTCCGAGCTATCCTAAAGAAGCTAAGAGACGCGGGCCTCTACGCTAAACTTTCGAAATGCGAATTCTTTAAAGAGGAGACGAGATTCTTAGGCATAATCGTAGGCCGTAACGGCATCCGTATGGACCCCGATAAGGTCCAGGCTATCCGCAACTGGCCTACGCCTAAGAATATAACCGACGTACAATCCTACCTAGGCTTCGCGAACTTCTACCGCCGTTTTATCCGAGGATTCTCTGAAATCTGTCAACCGCTTACGAAACTAACCCGTAAGGATACCCCGTTCTCCTGGTCTACTAACTGCGACTCCGCCTTCCGCCGCCTTAAGGACGCGTTTGTAGATGGTCCTATCCTAGCACCGTTCGACTGGACTAAAGAAGTAGTCGTTGAAACCGATGCCTCCGACTTCGTCTCTGCCGGCATACTCTCCCAGTACGATAACGAAGGGGTATTACGCCCAGTTGCCTTCTTCTCCCGGAAACACTCCCCCGCTGAGTGTAACTACGAGATATACGATAAGGAACTATTAGCAATTATCCGCTGTTTCGAGGAATGGCGTCCCGAGCTAGAAGGAGCCGAACACCCGATTAAAGTACTGTCCGACCACAAAAACCTAGAGTACTTTACGACGACGAAGCAGCTTAATCGTCGCCAAGCCCGCTGGTCCGAGTTCCTATCACGGTTCCGTTTTAAAATCGTATACCGACCGGGCAAGCTAGGCCAAAAACCGGACTCCCTAACCAGGAGGTCAGGTGATCTGCCTAAAGAGGGAGATGAGCGCCTCCGCCACCAGAGCCAAGTAGTTTTAAAACGCGAGAACCTGCCAGACCCTGCCTTAGAAGCACCCCCGCCGCCGCCGAAAACCCCGTTAAAGAAGAAGGTCTCGTTCTCAGAAACTATATCTATCCGGTTCCTACCCGAGGAGGAACAACAACTCTACGTATTCCCTATTCGTAGAAGAGGACAAGAAACGCGAGAGCAACCTTCCGAAGAAACGATAGCTGTCTAGATCCCCGAAGAACTGCACGCCCTTCTAGACCGCGCTTATCCTACCGACGAGACTCTGCAAGAGATCCTAGACGCTCTCCGTAAAGGCAAGAACCGCCACCCGCTAATCCAACTATCCCAATGTACGATAAGGGATAACCGTCTCTTCTACCGGAACCGCCTATATATCCCGAACGACGAGGAGATATATAACCAGGTACTCCGCCTCTGTCACGAGATCCCGGCCGCAGGACACCCTGGGAGAGCGAAGACCTATCAGATAGTCTCGCGTAGCTATTACTGGAGGGGCCTTAGCGCCTATGTCCGCCGTTGGGTCCAGAACTGCTATACTTGCAGTAGGATTAAGCCGAGCAGACAGAGACACCGCGGATTACTACAGCCGTTGCCGACCCCGACCCGCGCTTGGGACTATATTTCGATGGACTTTATTACGCACCTGCCGAAGTCCGACGGGTACGACGCTATCTTCGTTATCGTAGACCGCCTTACTAAACTACGCCACTACGTCCCCTGCTTTACGACCGACGGAGCCGAGGAAATCGCCCGCCTATTCGTTAGGAACATATTCCGATTACACGGTAAACCGCTAGATATCGTATCCGACCGAGACGCTAAGTTTATGTCCGACTTCTAGAAGCACCTTACACAGAGGCTTAAGATTAAGTGCTCCCCTTCGACCTCCTACCACCCGCAAACCGACGGTCAGACCGAACGGATAAACGCTGTTTTAGAACAGCACCTCCGCGCCTACGTATCCTACCTACAAGACGACTGGGTAGAGTGGCTCCCGCTAGCAGAATTCTCCGCAAACTCTATGTTCTCTGAAACTACTGGCCTCTCTCCGTTCCTAGCTACTTACGGCTACCAACCGCTCCTAGGCACGGAGGTTCTGCAGTCTAGTACCGACCCGCCGGCTAGCCGCGATGCAGAGTCCTTCGTCGAGGATATGAGAGCAATTACCGACTTCCTAAAGGCTGAGACTAGCCTAGCCCAGTCCCGCTACGAAGACGCTGCAAACAGGCACCGCAGTCCGTCGTATACGTTTACCGTCGGCCAGAAAGTCTGGCTAGACGCCCTGAATATTAAGACGCTCCGCCCAACTAAGAAGCTCGACTGGAAGAACCTAGGCCCGTTTACAGTCCTCGAAGTAAAGCCGTACACCTGCCGCTTAGAACTGCCGCCGACCGTTAAGCTACACCCGGTATTTAACAACGACCTCCTTACGCCCGCCGCAGAGGACCCGTACCCGAATCAACGCGCAGAACCGCCGCCACCAGTCGAGGTAGACGGAGTCGACGAGTGGGAAGTCGAAGATATTATCGACTCGAAAACCGACCGTAGGGGCCCCGGAGGCCGGGAGCGCCTCCGTTACGTAGTTAAGTGGAAAGGCTACGACGTACCTACGACCGAACCAGCCGAGACGATAATAGAGGACGTCCCGCACCTCGTCCGCAATTTCCACCGGAGATACCCGCTAAAACCGGCCCCCCCTCGAATGCCAGTATAGCTACCGCCGTACGCCCCTACGGGCCCCGGAAAAATCACGTGACCCCGCCGCTAGCGTCTTGGCACCCTCCGCTCCGCCTACGACGTCGCTGCTGCCGCAAACCGACATTTTCGCCGCTGCCCCGGGTGGGATTCGAACCGCTGACCTTCCCGCCCCAACGCCGAGCCGCCTTACCACTGGGCCAAGGAGGCTGCCCCCCAATTTTTGGAGTTATAACAGATCTGATTTCCTGCTGAGTCATGCAGCTGACCAATGGAGCCAGAGAAGGGTGGGCCTGAGACACGTCCACCTGGAGGCTTTGTTGTATTGAGGGCCCTCTACGGACCGGACACTTCGGTGCGCCGCGTAGAGGGAGCAGGGTTCTCCGCATCCGAGACTGCTGATTTAAGTATCGGCACGACGATGAGTGTAATGCCCCAGCGCCATACCTACAGAAGTAGTCCCGAAGACGCAGTTATGCGGCGAGTACGGACGAACCTAAGGGTCGCACAAATGGCGCTGGCTAAGCCCCCGACAAGGGGGCGGGTCGTTTTGCACCCCGCTCCGCCTTATCCTTTTGCACCTCCCTACTATGCGTACCTATACCGAGGAGAAGTCACGGAGGACTTTACGCTAGAAGGGGGGGTACTGTCACGGGCTAGGCCCGTAACTACCAGCCCGTATGCACCCAACGGGTTGCTAGGTAGTAGTGGACACGTGACCCGTACGGCAGGGCCGCCCCGAGGGCCTACGGCTTACGTGTCCCCTATAGGTCAGGTGACCTATGGGGAAGAGTTTCTTCTGCCTACGCTTAAGGGAGAGGCTTCCTTCCTTTAAGCTACGTCCTGTCGTTTAAGGCTACCTATACGGTAGACCGAGTACTGTACTCTGTCCGTAGCATCTGTATCCGAACCGCTAGCGACTATACCTACCTTCCGTCCCTATACCGCCCGTGACACTATAGCCCTTTGCCTATCTTAAGACTAGGATATAAATAGTAGCTTAAGATTATTAATAACTTCTTAAGAAAGAAATAGACTTTCCTAATAAAGTCTAGAGAAGATATACTAAGTATCCTTAGAGACTAGAAGGTAAAAGCTAAACTATAATTAGGAAATCCCCTCTAGGTTATAAAGAGTAATAGAGCAAGAGAGCTTCTTACTATACTAAAATAGTAGGAGAAGAAATATAGAATTTCCTACTATACTACTAAAGCATATAACTCTATCTAGAATAGAGTAGTTAAGAGGTTAATCTAAACCTCTAAAGATTATATAAGAGCAATACTAGAAGATACTTACATACCTATTAAATTCTAGCTAGAAGCCTTAGTAGCCTATATTATTATTAGAAATTCTCTTCCTAACGGCCTAGAAATTAATAGTTTTAAGGTTTTACCTAAGGAGGCCTTTTTAGGCATCTAACTCTTAGTATTATACTTTAGAGTTTAGCGTTATAAAGCAGTAGTCTATATAGATCCTAAGTCCTACCTAGCTAGGATAAGGTTAGATAAACTAATAAATAGAGGCAAGGATGCTATATTTATTAGATATATTCCTAATACTACTAAAATATAGCTCTTCTAAGAGCCTAATATAAGGGCTATTAAAGCCTATAGCACTATAAATTAGTTTAAGTATAAGAAAGGAGGAGATATAGAGCTAAATATTCCTAAGCTTAACTAAGCAAGTAATATACCTATTAGAAACCTAGTTAGTAGACCTCTAAAGAAGCTAATAGTAGTTGCACCCCCTATAGCTACTATACCTATAGCTATAGCAACTAAACCTATAGGTCCTAGCTAGATACTCTTTATATAGTTACTACCTCTACTAAAGAATAAGGAGAAGTACTAGAGAATAGAGGATCTAGAAGAAGAAAATCTTAGGTATATAAATGCTAAGATTAGGGATAGACTATAGGTAGTAACTAAACTACCTAGTTTAGTTCGGCAGTTACGTAATCTAACTAAACTAGCTAGTTTAGTTCGCCTATTACGTAACGTAGGTAGCGTACCTATACTTGCCCTAAATACTATAGAGTAGAGCCTAAGGGAAAATAAAGACTAGAAAGGAGACTAGGACTAGACTTATAGCTAAAAGAGGAGAAGATCTATCTAAAATAAAGAACTAGGCCTAGAGCTAAAAGCTTATAGCATAGTAATAAGATAAGTGCTTTAGAAGAAATAAAGAAAATATAGGCAAGAGAAAGAGCTAAGTACTAAGCATTATAAGGCATTCCTTAGCTAAGTTTAAGGCTAAAAGTAGGAGTAGATCTAGGAGGCTTTATTAGAGGTCTAAGAGTCTATATTTGTAGCACTTGCCCCTTAAGTCTCTATATAGAGATAAGAGGTGCCTATTCTAAAGTCCTATAAAGAGGCAATTTAGGGCCCTAAATAGGGATATATATAGGAGGATATAGTCTAGAAGGAGCTAACTATATTAAGAAGCAATAATACCTAGATAGAGGTTATTCCCCTAAAGGAAGCAAACCTTATAATATTTAAATAGGTATTTAATATAAAAAGATTAATTAGTAGAGCTATTAAAAAGTTTAAAGCAAGACTAGTTATAAGAGGTTTCTCTTAGAAATTTAGAGTTAACTTCTAGGAAACCTATATACTAATAGTTAGGTATAATACCCTAAGGGTATTTATAGCTATAGTCTATAAAAAGAACCTAGAACTTTACTAAGTAGATATAAATAATGCATTTACTAAGAGCAAACTCTAAGAAGAAATCTTTATAATTCTACTGCTAGAAGTTAAGATTCTACTTAATATAGTCCTATAAATCCTAAGAAGCCTATATAGACTAAAGTAGGTAGCGAGAGACTAGAACAAACTCTATATCTTAAAGTTAAAATAGATTAGGTTTATATAATTAGAGGTAGACCTATGCCTTCTTATCTACTAGGAAAGGAACATTCTAATCCTAATATATATAGATAATATTCTAATTATAGTACTAAAGCTAGAAGATATACTTTAGTTTAAGGAATAGCTAAGCAAGGTATTTAAGATTAAAGATCTTAAAGAACTAGAGAAGATCCTTAGAATAAGGTTAATAAGAGATAGATAAGCTAGAACTTTAAAGCTTAATTAGGAACACTTTATTTAAGAGAACCTTATAAAGCTAGGAATAACTAAAGATATAGCTAATCTAACTCTCTTACTAATAGATAGTTATAAAAGCCTAAAACTAATAGGCCTATATAATAAGAGAGGAAATAGAACCGATTACTAGAGCTAAACTAGTACCTAGATATAGCCTATAGTTATAATAAGACTAGATATTGCTTTCTCTCTTAGAAGGCTAAGCTTATACGTCTTAGACCTAACTAAGAGATATATATAAGCTCTAAAGAAGCTAGTAAGATACCTAAGATTATCCTAGAACTTAGAATTAATATTTAGGAAAGATAGTAGAAGACTAATAGAATACTTAGACTCTAACTATATAATAGACAAAGTAGATAGAGTCTTAATCCTTAGAAGCATCTTCTTGCTCTATAGAGCCCTAGTTTCTTAGATAAGTAGGAAGCAAAAGTCTATTATAATATTAATAATAGAAGCTAAGTATATTGCTATAAATATATATGCAAAGCAATCTTAATTCCTAGTAGCACTCTTAAAAGAGATAGACTATGCAGAGCTAGTAGGAGAATGCCTATTTTAGCTAACTATTAAAGCCTATCCTAATATAGTAAGAGAGCTAATACTAGTATAGATTATAGGGGACAACTAAGTAGCCTTAATACTTATTAAAGATATATATACCTATAAGAGATCTAAGCATATTAATATCGTATATAACTTTATTAGGCATCTCTAGTAGTAGAGAAAGATTATAGTAGAATATATTCTAATAAAAGAGATAGTCGCTAATAGCCTAACTAAACTAAAAAATAGGCTATAGTTTTAAGAGTTTATAAGATAGCTCTAGCTTATATAAGGAAGGGCAGGAAAGGTTCTATTCCTATATTATAATAGATTATTAGGTGCTAGGGAAGAACTAAAAAACAAATGCAAGATATAGGTAGAAGACTACCTAGCCTAAGTAGGAGTATTAAGAAGTGCAGTCTAGTTAGTACTTCCTAAGATACTAAACTAAACTAACTAGTTTAGTTCTAGGGTTAGGTAATATAGGTTATATAATATTAGGTTATATAACCTACTAGGAAATATATCTTAGGAGAAGGTATAACCTATAACTAACTAATATAATTAACTTAATTAGTTCCTACCTACTATCTCTACTTCTACTACGCGTTATACCTACCCTTTCGCTATATCCTCCGATAATACGAACAACCTTTATAATAGGTTATAAGCTAGGAGACACTATACGACACTAATCTTAATTAGCTACTCTATATCGACCTTAATTCTAGGTAATACGACTATATAGCGGTAATATATATAGTAGTAAACAATCCTATACTAGATCTTATTAAGCCTTTAAGATTTACGGCTATAGCTATATAGCTAGTACTATTCCTAAGTAAGGCTTTATCTAATATTAAATCTTAGTACTTAGCTACGGAATTAGAAGTTTCTAGCCTACTTTAGATAGTATATAAGGCTAGGTATATCCTTTAGGTATATTACTAACCTATCTATATCTTTACGGATTATACTATAGCTCTAGAAATAGCTATAGCTAGTTTCCTAACGATAACTACTTCTTTTAATAAGCTTAACCTTAGATTAGTCTAGATAGGATAGTATTTATCCTAGTTCTATAGATTACGTATAGTCTACTACCTAGGACGGTTATATACGGTTTCTAATACTCTTAGCCGTTTCGTCTCTAACTTAATAGCCCTCGAGGTAACTAGTAATAACTTAAACCTACTAGCCTACGATAATCCTAACCTAGTATAAGATACTATCTAAGTTCTTAATAATCTTATATACTTTATAGTAGGGCGCTATATAGATACCTATTACTTCTATACTACGATACTAGACGAGAGGACTAGCCGTCCTTTTACGTTACCTAAAGCCCTAATTTTCTACTCTATACTAGTAGAGATATCTAATAAATTTAAGGCCGACCTTAGATAGGGCTATAAGATAGATCCCTAATAGGCTTATAGACTAGAGTAGCTACGATAGGCTAAATGTTATAGAGTAGACGTAATTAAAGTACTACTAGCTAGTAGCTAAGAAGATAATAAGGCTAATTTATAGTAAATAGATCCTAATAAGAAGAAGTAGAAGGCTACTTTATTAAGACTTTAATTCTCCCTTTATAATAACTTAACCTACTTTAAGAACGATATAGACGGCCGAGAATAACTCTATATTCTATAGCCGCTTTATATAAAGATCTTTAAGATAGCTTACGACGATTACTACTACTTTAGATTCTATTATTCTTATACTTATATATACGCCTCCTTCTATATTTACTACTTAGCTAAAGAACTATATAAGTATATTAAGTACTACCTAGCCTATCTCCTTAATTAGACCTATAGATATAGGCTATATAGCGAGTTATAGCTAATTTAGGTAGTAGCTATACCTAATTATACTATAATAGCTAACTAGATATTTAGCCTACCTACTAATAAGGAAGGCATCGATAGTTTCCTTACTAAGACCTATAAATTTACTAAGAGAGTAATTCTTCTAAAGGCTAAGTCTATATAAACTATAGCTAAGTATAGAGCTGCTTAGATATATAGCTATATAGCTAATAAACGTTTCTTACTATCTATTATAAATAGAGACCGTAATCTAATCTAGATATCCGAGTTTAAATAAGCTACTTTCTGTAAGCTAGGTATATAGTTTCTAGCTATAATAGCGTACTATCTTTAGGCCGATAGCTAAAGTAAGAGAACTAATTAGATAGTAGAAATAGCCTTACGTTTCTTTATTATATTCTTTCTAGATACGCCTTAGGTAGAAGCTCTACTCTATATCTAGGCCGAGCTAAATAATAGCTATAACGCTTCTACGAGAGAAATACCTAATATTCTAATCTAAGATTTTAAAAATAAGCTTAATACTCTTCTACTCTTAGCTAAACTCTCTACTCTTAATTATATAGCCTTATAGTAGAAAGTACGTAATAAGGCTACCGATTCTATAGCTTAGGCTATAGCCGCTATAAAGAAACGTTACGACGCTATCTATAGGCTAATTATTTTTAGATCTAGCTAACGCATACTATTATAGCTATACCGAGGATACTACTAACTAGAGGTAGCAAACTATAAGTTCTCTTACTAGCAAGTTAGGCTATTTAAGGTAGATAGGGTAGTAGGTCGATTAGTATACTAATTAATTATTCCGCTAGTATAGCGCATTTACCTAGTAGTATTAGTAGCCTAGCTCGAGCTATACCTAGCTAGTAATAATCTATATAAGTAGAATCCTTTAGAACCTAGCCTAGTCGAAAGCTAGGACGATAATAAGGCCCTATACTACGAGATCGAAAGGCTACTAAGATAACGTACTATTCGTAGCCGCTACTAGTACTTAGTAAAATAAGCTAGATACGGCTATAGCTATAACGTATAGTATAATATAGACGACCTTTACGACGCTATAGACTTATTATAAGACTATAATCGCACTTATTCGGAAGAGGACCGTCTATAGCGCTATAAGCGTACTTAAGCTTAGCTAGAGTTACTATAATAGAGCTAGGACCGACTATCTTTAGGCTAGCGTACTAGCTCGCTTAGAAATAAAAGGAGCGCTACTACTACTCGTAATAGGTAGGCAGCTAGGTATTATTACTAACTACCTAGCCTCTATTTATATTAGCAACCTTATAATATATTATCTCTTATCTAACTATTAGGATGCTATAGCGTACGGACCCTCTTAGTTAACTAGAATCTTAGTTAACGGTACTTTTTTAATTAACTATAATCTTAGTTAATTATAATCTTAGCTATTTGCTTATAACTACCCTCTTCTTCTAAACCTCTAGAACTTCTACTTTTAATACTACTATAATATCGCGTACTATTACTAACGCGATATTAATATTATATATTATCGAGGTTTTATCTTTATTACGCTCTATATTATTAACTATAGTACTAGAAAAGTAGCTACCTACCTAAGCGCTACTATAAGGCGCTCTATTACTGCTCTCTTTAATATACTTACGCTACTTATGCGCGCTAATAATACCTACTCTAATTATACTATTACGTAAACTTCTACTACTAAGTAATTACTAGCCTATACGAACTCTTCTTACGCTACCTTACCTAATATAGCTACTAACGACCTCTACCTTTAAGCTAAAGAGGACGATATTACTAGTTAATATACTATTTAGACCTAGCTAATAACTAAGTATAATAAGACTAATCTTCTCTACCTAGAGCTAAACGAAGCTATGCTTTAGTCTATAGTATAGGGTATAATAGATATTCTTGTTAAGAAGTGCAGTCCAGTTAGTACTGCCTGAGAACCGATCCGAACCACCTGGTTTAGCTCTAGGGTTATGTAACATAGGTCATATGACACTAGCCGAACTAAACCACCTAGTTTAGTTCCAGGGTTAGGTAATATAGGTTATGTGACATTAGGTCACATAACCTACCGAGGAATATATCTTAGGAGAAGGTGCAACCTGTAACTAACTAACACAATCAACTCGGTTGGTTCCTACCTACTGTCTCTACTTCTACTGCGCGTTATACCCTCTCGCCCCCCTTTTGTCTTTCGACAGGTTATAAGCCCGGGTTTGCAGAGAGGCCCTAGGTAGTAAGAGTTAGCCTTCTCCTCCTTAAAGTAACACTGGTTACCGCTTGCAGGACCTGCAGTATCGATTCGGCTAAGAAGCAGGAAAAGAGCATACGGGAGACTAGAGGCATATCCTATCTGCACTGCCGAGAAGCTCTAGAAGATCCTAGTTGCGAACTAGAAGTTCCTAGAGGGCAGGTAAGACAGAGAAAAGCCTAGTAAGGCACACACCTAAAAGGTGTGTAAAGAGGAACGGGTTAGCCTTAGATCGCAGCACCTAAAGGGATAAGACTAGGCCCAAGCACCTAGTACTGCCAATACCTTAGAACTAGTCGGCAGTGCCCTTCTAAGAAGGTGGATCTTTTAGAGGTTCTCTACCTAAGAACCTAACCAACTCCCCTAAGAGAGAAGAGTCCTTAGATACCTTAGCTAAGAGAGAAGAGTCTTAGCAACAAGGGAAAGCAGCCATCTAGAAACTGCTATTAGATTAAAAGAGCTTGTGTTTTCTAAAGTTAGGTTGTTTGTTTAATTTTGCGAAATAGATTTAGCAAGTAGAATTAGCAAGAGAAGGGCTGCACTAGTACTGTGCAAGGAAAACTAGAGACAATGGTTTAGCCTGCTGCAGGACTACCTTAAATTAAAGGATATATTTTGGATTATCTTAGAGACCTTGCCCGAGTCTTCTATAGAATCATTACCATTAGTGCTTAGCCTAAGGCACTTAAGAAGTAACCTAGAATAGGTTAAGGCCAATGCTACTGCTAGGTACGAGATGACAATCTGCCTATTAGAAGATAATTAGGAGGAGACTATTAAGGAGAGACAAGCCTCAAAGATATAGGAGAAGATAAGAGCTAAGTACAGCAAGGTGTACACTGCACATGCAATAGCATATATCTAGGAGTTCGTAAACTTCTAGATAATAGAGGACATAACAATTAGAAAGGCATGGGTACAACTAGCTAGCATAGCTAGAAGGATTGCAGAGGTAGACCCTTAGGAGGCATACTATAAGGAGCTAGAGAGGAGACTCAAGCATCTCCTTAATAGCTTGCCTAAGGCATACCAAAGCACAAAGGACACTATCCTTACCTAGCAGTCTATGTTATATAAGAGTGCACTGCAGCTGCTAGAATTATATAAAGCCAGACTAAACTAGTCCTAAGAAACAGCAATGTTTGCTAAGGGGAAAGGGATCTAAGGCACGAAACTGAAATGTTACCTATATAACTAGGAACATTTTAGAGGTGTTGCCAAGTGTCTATACCTTAACAAAGCTAAGAGAACTGTCAACCCGAGACAGAGCTATAGGGTAGAAAAGAGAAGAACACTACCTAGAGAGAGCAGCTTTAGGAGGAGATCCTTACTAGATAAAGAAGCATTAAAAGACATAGTAAAGAAACTCAACCTAAAAGTCCAATCCCTTAAGAAAAGACAAAGCTTAAGGAAGTTTTCTAAGAAGGCTTATGCTGCCTAAGAAGATGCAGAACCTTTAGCAACATCTAAAGCATCTTAATCCCTATTAGAGGATAATAATGTAGATAAGGTTGCACACTTAACTATAGAGGCAAAAGGCAAGTATATGCTATCGAGATAGCTGCTTAACTCTTGCGCCTCATCACACATAACTAACTAAGAATCACTTTTTAGAGAGCTAAAACCTCTTTAGAGGAAAAAGTAGATTAAGGTTAGGGGTAGCTATCTAATAGCTATATATGTAGGGAATGCAGTAATAGGTAGAAAGAGAGGAAAGCAGATTATGCTAAAGAATGTTCTCTTTATGCCTAGCTTAGGAGTTAATCTTATTTCTTAGAGTCAATTTAGCTAGCAGTATAGTGTTTAACCACCAAAATTTACACTTGTTTTATTGTCTAGGAAACCGGTTGTCTAGACAAAACTGTTAGGAGGAGTGCCATTTATTAAGGAGATTAATAATGCATTGCAGGAGCTTGCAATGTCATGCTTTAATTAGAATCAAGAGAATAAAGCCTATGCCTTTAAAGCCTAGGAGAAACCCCAAGAATAGTAGGAGCTTTAGCATAGGAGACTTGCACACTTTAGAGAGGGTCTTCTTAGAAACCTGCATAAGGTATCTAACTTAAAGGCCTAGATTCCCATTCTAAAGGAACACTAGCCCTGCAGGGTATGTTCCTTAGCAAAGATAAAGAAACACAGAGGGAAAGAAACTAAGAGAAAACCCTAAAGGTTATCTCTAGTTTCTATTAATGTCTGTGGCCCTTTGCCTGTCTTAAGACTAGGATATAAATAGTGGCTTAAGATTGTTAACAACTTCTTAAGAAAGAAATAGACCTACCCTATAAAGTCTAGGGAAGATGCACTAAGTATCCTTAGAGACTAGAAGGTGAAGGCTAAGCTGCAATTAGGAAATCCCCTCCAGATTGTAAGGAGTGATAGAGCAAGAGAGCTTCTTACTATGCTAAAGCAGTAGGAGAAGGAATATAGAATTTCCTTCTACACGACTAAGGCATACAACTCTATCCAGAATAGAGTAGTTAAGAGGTCAATCCAAACCTCTAAAGATTATGTAAGAGCAATGCTAGAAGATGCTTACATGCCTATTGAATTCTGGCTAGAAGCCTTGGCAGCCTATATAGTTGTTAGAAATTCTCTTCCTAATAGCCCAGAAATTAATAGATTTAAGGTGTTACCTAAGGAAGCCTTTTTAGGCATTTAACCCTCTGTGTTACACTTTAGAGTTTAGGGTTGCAAAGCAGTAGTCTATATGGATCCAAAGTCCTAGCTAGCTAGGATGAGATCAGACAAGCTAATAAACAGAGGCAAAGATGCTATGTTTATTAGGTATGTTCCTAATACTGCCAAAATGTAGCTCTTCTAGGAACCTAATATAAGGGCTATTAAAGCCTATAGCACTGCTACTTAGTTTAAGCATAAGAAAGGAGGAGATATAGAGCTAAATGTTCCTAAGCTTAACTAAGCAAGCAACGCACCTATTAGAAACCTAGTTAGCAGACCTCTAAAGAAGCTAATAGCAGTTGCACTACCTGCAACTGCTGCACCTGCAGCAATAGCAACCAAACCTGCAGGTCCTAGCTAGACACTCTTTGTACAGTTGCCACCTCTACTAAAGGACAAGGAGGAGTACTAGAGGATAGAGGATCTAGAAGAAGAAAACCTTAGGCATGCGAATGCTAAGATTAGGGATAGACTGCAGGCAGCAACTAAACTACCTAGTTCAGTTCGGCGGTTACGTAATCTAACCGAACTAGCTAGTTTAGTTCGCCTATTACGTAACGCAGGCAGCGCACCTGCACTCGCCCCGAGTGCCGCAGAGCAGAACCTAAGGGAGGAAAATAAGGACTAGGAGGGAGACTAGGACTAGACTTACGGCCAAAAGAGAAGGAGATCTATCTTAGATAAAGGACCAGTCCTAGAGCTAAAAGCTTATAGTATAGTTACAAGATAAGTGCTTTAGAAGAGACAGAGAGAACATAGACAAGAGGAAGAGCTAAGTGCTAAGCATTACAAGGCATTCCTTAGTTAAGTCTAAGGCTAAGGTTGGGAGTAGATCTAGGAAGCCCTATTAGAGGTCCAAGAGTCTGCATTTGCAGCACTTGCCCCTTAAGTCTCTGCATAGAGACAAGAGGTGCCTATTCCAAAGTCCTATAAAGAGGCAATTTAGGACCCTAAATAGGGACACATATAGGAGGATGCAGTCTAGAAAGAGCTAACTGCATTAAGAAGCAACAACACCTAGATAGAGGTTGTTCCCCTAAAGGGAGCAAACCTTGTAATATCTAAATAAGTGTTTAATGTAAAGAGATCAATTAGTAGAGCTATTAAAAAGTTCAAAGCAAGACTAGTTGCAAGAGGTTTCTCTTAGAAATTTGGAGTTAACTTCTAGGAGACCTTTGCACCAACAGTTAGGCATAATACCCTAAGGGTATTTATAGCTGTAGTTTGTAAAAAGGACCTAGAACTTTACTAAGTAGATGTGAACAATGCATTCACTAAGAGCAAACTCTAAGAAGAAATCTTTATGATTCCACCACTAGGAGTTAAGATTCTACCTAACATAGTCCTGCAAATCCTAAGAAGCTTGTATGGACTAAAGCAAGCAGCAAGAGACTAGAACAAACTCTGTGTCTTAAAGTTGAAACAGATTAGGTTTACATAATTAGAAGTAGACCTATGCCTTCTTATCCACTAGGAAAGGAACATTCTAATCCTAACCTATATAGATAATATTCCAATTGCAGCACTAAAGCTAGAAGATATGCTTTAGTTCAAGGAATAGCTAAGCAAGGTGTTCAAGATTAAAGATCTTAGAGAACTAGAGAAGATCCTTAGAATAAGGTTAACAAGAGACAGACAAGCTAGAACTTTGAAGCTTAATTAGGAACACTTTATCTAGGAGAACCTTGCAAAGCTGGGAATAACTAAGGAGATAGCTAATCTAACTCTCTTACTAATAGACAGTTATAAAAGCCTAAAACCAACAGGCCTATATAATGAGAGAGGAAACAGGACCGAGTACCAGAGCTAAACCGGTACCTAGATGTAGCCCATAGTTATGACAAGACTAGACATTGCTTTCTCTCTTAGGAGGCTAAGCTCATACGTCTCAGACCTAACTAAGAGACACATGCAAGCTCTAAAGAAACTGGCAAGATACCTAAGGTCATCCTAAGACCTGGGATTGATGTTTAGGAAAGGCAGTAGGAGATTAATAGGATACTTAGACTCTAACTACGCAATGGACAAAGCAGACAGAGTCTCAATCCTTAGAAGCATCTTCTTCCTCTGCGGAGCCCTAGTTTCTTAGATGAGCAGGAAGCAAAAGTCTATTGCAACATCAACAATGGAAGCTAAGTATATAGCTATAAATGCATGTGCAAAGCAATCTTAATTCCTAGCAGCTCTCTTAAGAGAGATGGACTGTGCAGAGCTAGTAGGAGAATGCCCATTTTAGCCAACTATTAAAGCCCATCCTAATACAGTGAGAGAGCTAATGCTAGTGCAGATTATAGGGGATAACTAAGCAGCCTTAACACTCGTTAAAGATGCGCACACCTATAAGAGATCTAAGCATATTAATGTTGCATACAACTATGTTAGGCATCTCTAGTAGCAGAGAAAGATTGCAGTGGAATATGTTCTAACAAAGGAGATGGTCGCTAATAGCCTAACCAAACCAAAGAATGGGCCACAGTTTCAGGAGTTTGTAAGACAGCTCCAGCTTGCATAAGGAAGGGGCAGGAAGGTTCTATCCCTACATTATAATGGATCATCAGGTGCTAGGGAAGAACTGGAAAACAAATGCGAGGTGCAGGCAGAAGACCACCTGGCCTAAGTGGGAGTGTTAAGAAGTGCAGTCCAGTTAGTACTGCCTAAGAACCGATCCGAACCACCTAGTTTAGCTCCAGGGTCATGTGACATAGGTCATATAACACTAGCCGAACTAAACCACCTGGTTCAGTTCCAGGGTTAGGTGATATAGGTTATGTAACATTAGGTCACATAACCTACCGAGGAATATATCTTAGGAGAAGGTGCAACCTATAACTAACTAACACAATCAACTCGGTTGGTTCCTACCTACTGTCTCTACTTCTACTGCGCGTTATACCCTCTCGCCCCCCTTTTGTCTGTTAACAATTCTTAAATATATAGGCTCTTTACTAGCTAGTATTACTTACGTCGATATAGCCGTAGTAGTTACTATTATCCTAATACGTATAGAGAAATACTAGATAGAAATATAGGAAATTTACTTTAGCTAGTTATATAAAGTAGTCTAGGCTAACTTTTACCTAGCTTACGCTATAGTACTAGCCTACTACTAGTAATGCGTAAATCCTATACTACTCTAACTAGCTTATAGCTAACTAGGCGTGCATATCTATATTGCTAAGGCCTAAGAGCCCTAGAATTAGGTATATAGCAGTCGTACGTAGCGTAATAACGCGCAGTTCTCGTCTCTCGTCTCTAGGTAGCTAGGCTTAGAAATCCTTATAAGCACTATAGTTTAAATCGAGTAACGGCTACGCTCGTAGTTACGCTTCTACGTTTAGCTCGCGAACCCTCGTATTAGCTATATCGTCTCTCGCATTAGCTAGTAGGGCGGGTATATATAGAACGTATACGTGTAATAATACTAGAACTATAAATAAGAAACGTAGGGTAGATAATTAATTAATATAGAGGAGAGCCTAAGCTCGCGCTTAAGTAGGAACCCGAGCTACTAAGGATATATAGTTTCCGCCTATTAATCCTCCCTTTCTTTATATCCGAATAGTTACTCTAATAAACGGGATAACTATTCTAAAAAGACAGTTTAGTAGAACTAAATTCTATAAAATAATAAACTAAGTACTATCTATTCTTTTTAACGTATTAGACGTTTATAACGTTACTATTTTCCTTTGCCGAACCGAACTAGCTAGTTCTATTTACTATATATATAGCTATGCTAATCTTCTTAAACTCGTCTTCCTTATTATCTAGATAGTTAGCGCTATCGAACGGGAAGTACTTTAACTAGCCCGAAAGGGCCTTCTTAACGTATAAGAAAAAGCTCTAATCCTTCGCTATATCCTTCTTAGCCTTAACTAAGCACTTATATAGCTGCGCGAATCTCTTCTTTGCCTATAGAACCTAGACTTCTTCGTGCTACTTCTCGTAGGTAGTATAGTCTATATATAGAAGTATAAGAGCCTCTTAGCTTACCTCTAGTTCTTCCTAGCTACGCCGTCCTATTAACGCGTCTAAAACTAGCCTAACGCTATTAAGCTATTACTCCTAGGGAAGTCTACGCTCCTACGGCTTATTAGGGAAATTAGCGCCTATAAACGTCTTAGGCATTAGTAGTATCGTAATATTACTAACGAGGACCTCTAGGAAGCCTAGGGTATTCTTTCTAACTAGCTCTTAATTACGGTACTTAATAAGCGTTAGGTAAACTATACGTTGCGAGGAGACGCTAGAGTTCTCTCTATAGGTAATCGTCTAATATATTAGTACTAAGTCGCTAGGTATAGTCGAGACGTTTTATAGGCGTAGGCTATCGTCCTATAGGCTATCCTTCCCTTAGTCCGAGACGTAGACTAGCGTCTGCTTAATGTCTAAGTCCTCGTTCTCGTTATTATTAAGCTTATTAACTATATCGTAGATTAGACCTAGATAGTTAGTGCTACTAACGATATTAAACTTAGCGTATTCGGCCTCGTCCTCTTCCTTATCGTCGACTTTAACTTACGGCTTATAGTTAGGTACCTATATAACTAGTCTATAGCTAGGGAGGGTACTATTAAGAGAAACTATAGTAATCGTATAGGCGGTCTCTTATCTATCTTTCTATGCTATTAAAGGGCCTTTAATAAACTTCTCGCTAGTAGCCTAGTTCCCCTTAATAATTAGGATCGTTAGGTCGATTTAGCTAGTAGGTTCTCCCTACTAGTACTAAGCTATTATTAGGTACGCGATAAATCTATATATAGCCCTATCGCGTAGAGAATCTTAGGCTAGTATATTAAGTAGCTAGATAGTCGGGTCTTATTATATTAGCTATTAGGTAAGGGAGAAGAATATATTTAGCATCTATTTATATATATTACGATAGCGGCGGAGGTAGTAGCGGTATAGGTCAAATTCTTAGTATATCTAAGAAACTATATCTAGGTCCTTTGCCTACTAATTAAGAAGGCTACTAAATACGTTAAAGCTATCTTTAAGGAGCTTTCCGTTCTAAGCTTTCTATATATCTTAAATAGTCTTAAATTCTAAGTAAGATAGGTAGGTATTAGTAAAGTCTAGCTTAATTTATATAGGCCTAAGCTTATCCTCGTTAGTTTCTAGATTAGGCTCTTAAGTAGCTTCTATATCGCTAGGATCGTTATTAAACTAAACTAGCTAGTTCGCTTTATTTAAGCTTACTTGCTATTTCCTCTTAGCCTTCTCGAACTTCTTACTCTTCTTAGACTTCTTTAGCGCGTAAGCTAGAGGTATAGACGTAGAACTCTTAGCATCTTTAACCTCTAGTTATAGGCGAGTCTTCTTCTTAGAGCTGCCGTCTTCTTTATTATTAGTATTAGCTTTACGCTTAGTCTTCTCCTAGGCCTTCTTATTAGCTACTGTCTTTGCTATAGCCTTCTCTATATTACGTAGCTAGCTCTTACTAGCCTATCGGTCTATCGCGTCTATTTCCTATATTTATAGGTCTTTTCTTAAGTTATTAGGTACGTCGTCGATTAATCTCTTTGCTAGTAGGTATAGTCCGTAGGAGATATCCTACGAGTTATAGAGGCGATTAGACGCTATTATTATCGATTCTTCTACTAGAAGGCTAACTACCTTAGCTATTTCTACTATATAGGTATAATAGAAGGGAGGGCTAATATCTAGGGACTCGTACTTATTAAGAGGGATTATATCTAGCTTTCTATATATACTATCCTTATAGCGTTCTTTAAGATAGTTAGCGTATAGAATAGTAATACGAATACGAACTTCTCCGAGATCTAAATAAGGCTTCTTAATTGCCTTATTAACTAGGTCGTCTAATAGGTCCTTATTATAGCTATACGTCTCGTAACGTATTACTTATTCTTTTACCCTACTAGCTAGTTCGCGTAGGCGAACTAAAACAACTATTTCTAGCTCTAGAGCTACGGATCGAGAGCGGGTTACTGCGGCCTAGCTCTAGCCGGCTTCTTCTTACTAGTAGCTTAGCGCTTTAAGCTCGCGGTTCTTATAGTAGAGGTCTCTAATCTTATAGTATAAATGCGCGAACGTATTAAGGCGTAGTTAGTCCTTATTAGCGAGGTTTATCTTTTTACGGACCTAACGCTCGGCTACTTTGCGGAAGCTCTTAAACTCGTCGGAGGCTAAATTAAGGTAGCTAAGAAAGTCGTAGCTAGACTCGGACGGCTTACTAAGTAGCCTGCTTGCGGCTAAGCCTCTAGCTTTATTATTAGCGTCGGATACTCTAGAGAGCTCGTTCTTAGGGATAATAAAGTAGGCGTCTATAACGGCGAAGCTGTTCTTATCGATAATCTAGAGGTTCTTATAGCTAAATAGGTCTAACTAGAATATAGCCTTTACGCTCTTAACGAAGCTAGCCTTCTAAAACTTACTAGAGATATAGCTAGATATAGGCCGGAATAGATTATCCTTCTTTCTATTATAAAGAGCCTAGTATAGTATTTATTTAAACTAGGTTAGGCCTAGTAGTTAGAGATTCTTAGTAGGGACGTTCTTAAATAGTATAAAGTAGTAGAGATACTAGCTAGCCTTCTTATAGATCTTAAATATAGAATTAAGGAAGTTAAAGTAGAGGAACTCCCTACTTAAGCTAAAAGAGTTCTATAATACGTCGAGAAGGCCTTTACGCTTTTTAGCAAACTATTTGCCTCTCTTATAGATGTCTATTACGCTCTTTAATCCTTCTAGTACTTCTTCTTAAGCGCGAGAGAAGGCACGCTAGCCGAGTTCTTAAATAAACTAGAAGATAGTAAAAGCGCGGCGGTCGTCGTCTTTCTAAATAGTACTATAGATAGAGCGCAGAATAGTCTACTTCTCTTCTTCTATTCCTATATTAGTAATAGCTTCTAGTATCTATACCTAAGTGCGCTATCTGCCTAGCTTAGAAATATTAAGCGTAAAGTTACGGAAATTAGCTAGCTTAGAGTTAGTAGCATAGGCGAGCGCGTCGGGGTTAGAGTAGCAGACTATCGCCTTAGGCTTAGGAGTAGGCGCTTTAGTAGGCGCGTTAGTTATAGCGATATCCTAGTCGGCTATTATGCTAGTAAGGTAGAGAGAGAGGAAAATAGGCTATATAGAAGGGAGTATACTATATGCGAGCGGAGAGAATTAGTTAGAGGTAGGCGTTTCCGTAAGTAAGTTCTTAAATAAGAGCCTAAGCGAGTACGTAAAGTAGAGGATATATAAGTCTTCTAAATAGGTAAGTTTATACTAGTAGCAGTAAGAATAGTTAGTATACGCGTATAGGAGAAGTTATTATATAGAGTTTTTATAGTTTATTTACTTAAAAACTCTATATAACTATCGTTACCGCTACCGCCTATACTTAGCGGAACTAGAGTAGTTACTATAGTAACCTTTAAGGGTCGTTATGCTTAAGGTAAATATTAAGGTTAATAAGATTAAGAAGAGACTAGAAGTGCTAAGAAGAAGAGGAGTTTTATACTTAAACCTACTACCTAGATATAAGGGTATTCGTAGCTATACGTTAGAGGATCCTTAGTGCTATTCGAAGCAAACTAGCTAGTTCGCTTTATTTTTACTATTAGAAATAAGAAAGCATATGCGTTTTCGCGATTACTTTTAGGTAGCTATTAGCTAAAATTAAGTAAGAGTCGCCTAATCTTATCCCTTATTACTCCTAGAAGCCTAGGCTAGTTAGGAACTAGTACTTCTCTAATAGTAGATCGTCTTATTTATAGTAATAGCTCTTTTGTCTAGCTTCCTAAGGTCTATTCTACTTTCGCTACTAATCGTCCCTTTCTTATAGTACTAGCTATATAAGAGTACTAAGTAATACGTTTCTCCCTATATCTTATGCTAATATAGACGTAATAGAAGCAATTTTTCGAAATTTAGGAGCCTACTAGGATTCCTCTAATATTAGAATATCTAGCTAGTAGATATACTCCTCCCTCTCTTTTTAAGTTATTCCTAATAGCTTACTAATCTAGATCTAAGGGTGCAGATAGCTACGCGGCCGTAGCTTAGGAGGTAGAGGATCTAGCTATCCCGGATTAAAGTTATCTTCCTAAGGAACTATAGCCTCTAGATCCCTCTAGTACGGTACTAGTTTTAAGTTAAACCTAGGGAACGTATAGTAAAGGACCTCTCTACTAAGCTCCTTAATCTTATACGCCTTCCCTTTACGAATAATAGTATATACTAGAAACGGACCGCGCTATTAGTACTATAGCTTATTCGAGAAGCTCGTTTTTAGTTTAGATTAGTAAATAACTACTATTTGTCTAGGACGAAGCTCCTACTAATTAGCGTTCTTATAGTTATTAAAGTACTTATTAAGAAGTGTAGTCTAGTTAGTACTTCCTAAGGCACCGAACTAAACTAGCTAGTTTAGTTCGAGGGTTAGGTAATATAGGTTATATAATATTAGGTTATATAACCTACCGGGAAATATATCTTAGAAGAAGATGCAACCTATAACTAACTAATACAATTAACTCGGTTAGTTCCTACCTACTATCTCTACTTCTACTACGCGTTATACCTATCTTGTCCCTTTACCTTTTTAATAGGTTATAAGCCCGGGTTTATAGAGAGGCCCTAGGTAGTAAGAGTTAGCCTTCTTATCCTTAAAGTAATACGTTTTACCTCTTATAGGACCTGCAGTATTAACTAGGCAGAGAAGCAGGAAAAGAGTATACGGGAGACTAGAGGCATATCCTATCTATACTACTAAGAAGCTTTAGATAATCCTAGCTATATACTAGACGTCCCTAAAGGGCAGATAAGATAGAGAAAAGCCTAGTAAGGCATACTTAAGATTAGACGAGTATAAAGAGGAAAGGGTTAGCCTTAGGTTATAGCACCTAAAAGGATAAGACTAGGCCTAAGCACTTAGTACTACTAATACCTTAGAACTAGCCGGCAGTACCCTTCTAAGAAGGTAGATCTTCTAAAGGTTCTCTACCTAAGAACCTAACTAACTCCTCTAAGAGAGAAGAGTCTTTAGATACCTTAGCTAAAAGAGAAGAGTCTTAGCAATAAAGGAAAGCAGCTATCTAGAAACTACTATTAGACTAAAAGAGCTTATATTTTCTAGAGTTACGTTTATTTGTTTAATTTTGCAGAAATAGATTTAGTAAGTAGAATTAGTAAGAGAAGAGCTATACTAGTACTATATAAAGAGAACTAGAGATAATAGTTTAGCCTGCTATAGGACTATCTTAAATTAAAGGATATATTTTAGATTATCTTAGAGACTATACTAGAGTCTTCTATAGAGTTATTACTATTAGTGCTTAGCCTAAGGCACTTAAGAAGTAACCTAGAATAGGTTAAGGCTAATACTACTACTAGGTACGAGATAATAATCTACCTATTAGAAGATAACTAAGAGGAGACTATTAAGGAGAGACAAGCCTTAAAGATATAGGAAAAGATAAGAGCTAAGTATAGCAAGGTATATACTATATATATAATAGTATATATCTAGGAGTTTATAAACTTTTAGATAATAGAGGATATAACAATTAGAAAGGCATAGGTATAACTAGCAAGCATAGCTAGAAGGATTGCAGAGGTAGACCCTTAGGAGGCATACTATAAGGAGCTAGAGAGGAGACTTAAGCATCTCCTTAATAGCTTACCTAAGGCGTACTAAAGCATAAAGGATACTATCCTTGCCTAGCAGTCTATATTATATAAGAGTGCACTATAGCTGCTAGAATTATATAAAGCTAGACTAAACTAGTCCTAAGAAATAGTAATGTTTGCTAAGGGGAAAGGGATCTAAGGCACGAGACTAAAATATTACCTTTATAACTAGGAATATTTTAGAGGTATTACTAAGTGCCCGTACCTTAATAAAGCTAAGAGAATTATTAACCCGAGATAGAGCTATAGGGTAGAAAAAAGAAGAACACTACCTAGAGAGAGTAGCTTTAGAAGGAGATCCTTACTAGATAAAGAAGCATTAAAAGAAATAGTAAAGAAACTTAACCTAAAAGTCTAATTCCTTAAGAAAAGATAAAGCTTAAGGAAGTTTTCTAAGAAGGCTTATACTACCTAAGAAGATGCAGAACCTTTAGCAATATTAGAGGTATCTTAATCCTTATTAGAGGATAATAATATAGATAAGGTTATATACTTAACTATAGAAGCAAAAGGCAAGTATATACTATTAAAATAGCTACTTAACTCTTGCGCTTTATTATATATAACTAACTAGGAACTACTTTTTAAAGAACTAAAACCTCTTTAGAGGAAAAAGTAGATTAAGGTCGGTAGTAGCTATTTAATAGCTATATATATAGAAGACGTAGTAATAGGTAGGAGAAGAGGAAAACAGATTATGCTTAAGGATGTCCTCTTTATGCCTAGCTTAGGAGTTAATCTTATTTCTTAGAGCTAATTTAGCTAGTAGTATAGTATTTAACTACTAAAGTTTATACTTGTTTTATTATCTAGGAAACCGGTTATCTAGACAAAACTATTAGGAGGAGTACTATTTATTAAGGAGATTAATAAGGCCTTGCAAGAGCTTATAATGCCGTGCCTTAATTAGAATTAAGAGAATAAAGCTTATGCCTTTAAAGCCTAGGAGAATTCCTAAGAATAGTAGGAGCTTTAGTATAGGAGACTTATATACTTTAGAGAGGGTCTTCTTAGAAACCTATATAAGGTATCTAACTTAAAGGCTTAGATTCCTATTCTAAAGGAATACTAGCTATATAGGGTATATTCCTTAGTAAAGATAAAGAAATATAGAGGGAAGGAAACTAAGAGGAAACCCTAAAGGTTGTCTCTAGTTTCTATTAATGTCTATAGCCCTTTGCCTATCTTAAGACTAGGATATAAATAGTAGCTTAAGATTGTTAATAACTTCTTAAGAAAGAAATAGACTTTCCTAATAAAGTCTAGAGAAGATATACTAAGTATCTTTAAAGACTAGAAGGTAAAAGCTAAGCTATAATTAGGAAATCCCCTCTAGATTATAAGGAGTAATAAAGCAAGAGAGCTTCTTGCTATGCTAAAGTAGTAGGAGAAGGAATATAGAATTTCCTTCTATACTACTAAAGCATATAACTCTATCTAGAATAAAGTAGTTAAGAGGTTAATCTAAACCTCTAAAGATTATATAAAAGCAATGCTAGAAGATGCTTATATACCTATTAAATTCTAGCTAGAAGCTTTAGTAGCCTATATAGTTATTAGAAATTCTCTTCTTAATAGCCTAGAAATTAATAGATTTAAGGTATTACCTAAGGAAGCCTTTTTAGGCATTTAACCCTCTATATTATACTTTAGAGTTTAGAGTTATAAAGCAGTAGTCTATATAGATCTAAAGTCCTAGCTAGCTAGGATAAGATTAGACAAACTAATAAATAAGGGCAAAGATGCTATGTTTATTAGGTATGTTCCTAATAATACTAAAATATAGCTCTTCTAGGAGCCTAATATAAGGGCTATTAAAGCCTATAGCACTATAACTTAGTTTAAGTATAAGAAAGGAGGAGATATAGAGCTAAATGTTCCTAAGCTTAACTAAGCAAGTAATGCACCTATTAGAAACCTAGTTAGTAGACCTCTAAAGAAGCTAATAGTAGTTATACCCCCTATAACTACTATACTTGCAGCTATAGCAATAAAGCTAGCAGGTCCTAGCTAGACACTCTTTATATAGTTACTACCTCTACTAAAGGATAAGGAGGAGTACTAGAGGATAGAGGATCTAGAAGAAGAAAACCTTAGGCATACGAATACTAAGATTAGGAATAAACCGTAGGTAGCAACTAAACTACCTAGTCTAGTTTAGCGGTTACGTAATCTAACCGAACTAGCTAGTTTAGTTCGCCTATTATATAACGTAGGTAGCTTACCTATACTCGCCCTAAGTGCCGTAAAGTAGAACCTAAGGGAGGAAAATAAGGACTAGGAGGGAGACTAGGACTAGACTTACGGCTAAAAGAGAAGGAGATCTATCTTAGATAAAGGACTAGTCCTAGAACTAAAAGCTTATAGTATAGTTATAAGATAAGTACTTTAGAAGAGATAGAGAGAATATAGATAAGAGGAAGAGCTAAGTGCTAAGCATTATAAGGCATTCCTTAGCTAAGTCTAAGGCTAAGAGTAGAAGTAGATCTAGGAAGCCCTATTAGAGGTCTAAGAGTCTATATTTGCAGCACTTGCTCCTTAAGTCTCTATATAAAGATAAGAGGTGCCTATTTTAAAGTCCTATAAAGAGGCGATTTAGGACCCTAAATAGGGATATATATAGGAGGATGCAGTCTAGAAGGAGCTAACTACATTAAGAAGTAATAATACTAAGATAGAGGTTATTTCCTAAAAGGGAGCAAACCTTATAATATCTAAATAGGTATTTAATATAAAGAGATTAATTAGTAGAGCTATTAAAAAGTTTAAAGCAAGACTAGTTATAAGAGGTTTCTCTTAGAAATTTAGAGTTAACTTCTAGGAAACCTTTATACTAATAGTTAGGTATAATATCCTAAGGGTATTTATAGCTATAGTTTATAAAAAGGACCTAGAACTTTACTAAGTAGATATAAACAATACATTTACTAAGAGCAAACTCTAAGAAGAAATCTTTATAATTCTACTACTAGGAGTTAAGATTCTACCTAATATAGTCTTATAAATCCT
Source organism: Cercospora zeae-maydis (assembly GCA_023512815.1). NCBI lineage: Eukaryota > Fungi > Ascomycota > Dothideomycetes > Mycosphaerellales > Mycosphaerellaceae > Cercospora > Cercospora zeae-maydis. Next base: position 2,894,104 of record JAKLWY010000001.1, on the reverse strand, counting down.
AAGAAGCTTATATAGACTTAAGTAAGCAGCGAGAGACTAGAATAAACTCTATATCTTAAAGTTAAAACAGATTAGGTTTATATAATTAGAAGTAGACCTATGCCTTCTTATCTACTAGGAAAGGAATATTCTAATCCTAACCTATATAGATAATATTCTAATTATAGCACTAAAGCTAGAAGATATACTTTAGTTTAAGGAACAGCTAAGCAAGGTATTTAAGATTAAAGATCTTAGAGAACTAGAGAAGATCCTTAGAATAAGGTTAATAAGAGATAGATAAGCTAGAACTTTAAAGCTTAATTAGGAACACTTTATCTAGGAGAACCTTATAAAGCTAGGAATAACTAAGGAGATAGCTAACCTAACTCTCTCCCTAATAGATAGTTATAATAGTCTAAAACTAATAAGCTTATATAATAAGAAAGGAAACAAGATAGAGTACTAAAGTTAAACTAGTACCTAGATATAGCCTATAGTTATAATAAGACTAGACATTGCTTTCTCTCTTAGTAGGCTAAGCTTATATATTTTAGACCTAGCTAGGAGATACTTGCAAGCTCTAAAGAAACTAGCAAGGTACCTAAGATTATCCTAAGACTTAGGGTTAATATTTAGGAGAAGAGGGGGAAAGCTAATAGGATATTTAGACTCTAACTATATAATAGATAAGGCAGACAGAGTCTTAATCCTTAGAAGCATCTTCTTCCTTTATAGAGCCCTAGTTTCTTAGATAAGTAGGAAGCAAAAGTCTATTGCAATATTAATAATAGAAGCTAAGTATATAGCTATAAATGTATATGCAAAGCAATCTTAATTCCTAGCAGCACTCTTAAGAGAGATAGACTATATAGAGCTAGTAGGAGAATACCTATTTTAGCTAACTATTAAAGCCTATCCTAATATAATAAGAGAGCTAAGGCTAGTATAGATTATAGAGGACAACTAAGCAGCCTTAATACTCGTTAAGGATATATATACCTATAAGAGATCTAAGCATATTAATATCGTATATAACTATATTAGGCATCTCTAGTAGTAGAGAAAGATTATAGTAGAATATATTCTAATAAAGGAGATAGTCGCTAATAGCCTAACTAAACTAAAGAATAGGCTATAGTTTTAGGAGTTTATAAGATAGCTCTAGCTTATATAAGGAAGGGTAGGAAGGTTCTATCCCTATATTATAATAGATTATTAAGTGCTAGGGAAGAACTAAAAAACAAATGCGAGGTATAGGCAGAAGACTACCTAGCCTAAGTAGGAGTATTAAGAAGTGCAGTCTAGTTAGTACTTCCTAAGGCACCGAACTAAACTAGCTAGTTTAGTTCGAGGGTTAGGTAATATAGGTTATATAATATTAGGTTATATAACCTACTAGGAAATATATCTTAGGAGAAGGTGCAACCTATAACTAACTAATACAATTAACTCGGTTAGTTCCTACCTACTATCTCTACTTCTACTGCGCGTTATACCTATCTTATCCCTTTACCTTTTTAATAGTACTTAATATTATGCTTTCGTAGCTAGTCTTATCGAGCACGAGCTTCCTTAAGCGTCGTATATATCCGTTCTATAGCTATAGCTCGTATTACTAATAAGGAAAAATAGTTACGGACTATCCTCTATTTAGCTACTTAGTAAGTACGGAATTTAAGCTCTACTAGTAGTATAGCATCCCTGCCTATTATTATCTCCGCTAGAGTTAGCTCTATTATCTAGTTTATAGTAGTACGTTCCGCCTAAAGAACCGAGGGAATATACTTCGCTATAGCGCTTACTCCTCCGCCTATAAGCTTAGAGAGGGCTACTAGAATTAGATAGTATCCCCGTTTAACGATTCTATTAGCCTATAGATAGTAGGGGGAGATCGTAACCTGCTTAATTCCGTAGCTCGTAAGTAGCGCTTCTTAAACGTTCTCTCCGCCCCTATCTATATAGATCTTAGCTATAGCCTCCTAGCGGCAAATTAAGTCTTCGTAGATAAACTTCGTAACGTATCTAGTATTAACTTTGCAATTATCCGTTATCCGTATTAACTAGGCCTCTAGCTAACGAGAAATAGCCTCTCTCGTAATAATAAGGTAAAGTCTAGTACTAATAAATACTACGTCTAGGTACTATCGCTCTCTAAGATACTATTTCTCGGACGCGTAAAGTAGGCTAGGACGCTAGTAACTATTTTAGAGTGCATATAGCTAGCAACCCTTATAAAAACAAACTACTACGGTATAAACGCCGTTCTACTAATAGGCGGAAACCGCATATCCTTAGCAGCTCGGGTGCCTATAAAAGCGCGAGCTTAGGCTCTCCTCTATATTAATTAATTATCTACCCTACGTTTCTTATTTATAGTTCTAGTATTATTATACGTTCTATACGTACCCGCCCTACTAGCTATTACGAGAAACGATATAGCTAATACGAGGGTTCGTAAGCTAAACGTAGAAGCGTAACTACGAGCGTAGCCGTTACTCGATCTAAACTATAGTACTTACGAGGATTCCTAAGTCTAGCTACCTAGAGACGAGAGACGAGAACTACGCGTTATTACGCTACGTACGACTGCTATATACCTAATTCTAGGGCTATTAGGCCTTAGCGATATAGATATGCACGCCTAGTTAGCTATAAGCTAGTTAGAGTAGTATAGGATTTACGTATTAAAATAGAGCCGAAGGTAGGGCTATATAACATCTTCTACGGATAAGAACTACCGGAAATACGAAAAGAAGGAAGAAGTTACTTATAGTCTAATAGTACGAACTACGATATAAGAAGTAAGCGGTTAATTACGATAAGCCGCTAGAACGCACTTTATTATATATAAGCCCGGGCGGAACTAGATAACTCGGAAGGACTTAAGAGTATTAAGGCTACCTTCTATATAGGAATAGTCTCTAACTCTAAGAAAGTTATAAACCCTTAGTCCTATTACGACTTAGAATTAACGGCGTTTTAAGACGCCGACGATTAGTTATAGAAGGCTAACGGTATAGCTTATCTATAGCCTTCCGAGAATTTGCTTAGGGTTACTATGCCTATATAAAGGGGTCGTTATAGCTAGGATAGCCTAAGGAATACGATATTACGAGCTATACGGAGTTTAGCGAATAGGGAAAGAATATAGGATTATATTACTACTCGTACTCTCCGGTTTTACCGTAAGGCTATGTTTTGCAACTTCGGTTACCTCGTTTTTAAAAGGGTTTAATTAGCTCTTCCTATATTAGGTATAGGCTCGGAACGGCCCCTATACTTCCCTATTAGAGATTGCTAAAAGGCTATAGACGCATAGTATAGAGGGATTAACGATAGGCCGGACGTTTATAATAATATAGGTCGGGAGTATTACGAGCTAGATAGACTAAGAAACCGACCTCTAGAAAGTAATACGGGTAACTACTAGGTATTACTAGCTACCTCTAGTTTCGGAAGGGTTTAATAACTCTTTCTATAATTAGTATAGGCTTAGAACTGCCCCTATACTTCCCTATTAGAGATTTCCGAAAGGCTCTAAGAAAACATAGTACGGAGGGATTAACGATAGGCCGGACGTTTAAAATAATATAGGTTAGGAGTATTATAAGCCGGATAGACTAAGAAACCGACCTCTAGGAAAGTAATATAAGTAACTACTAGGTATTATTAGCTACCTCTAGTTTCGGAAGAGTTTAATTAGCTCTTCCTATATTTAGTATAGGCTTAGAACGGCCCCTATACTTCCCTATCGGAGATTGCTAAAAGGCTATAGACGTATAGTACGGAGGGATTAATAATAGGCCGGACGTTTAAAATAATACGGGTCGGGAGTATTACGAGCTAGATAGACTAAGAAACCGACCCCTAGGAAAGTTTATAAGTAACTACTAGGTATTACTAGCTACCCTTACTTGCAAATTACGAAGTTACGAATTTCCTTTTACTATATCTAGATCTAGAGTTTCTATTTCTTATTTTGTTTTTAATTTAGTAAGAATATTCCTTTCGTTATATAATAAACTAGTACTACTATTACTACTAACTTTACCTAATACTAACTAAACTAGCTAGTTTAGTTTATTATTACCGACCTTCGGCCGAAAATATGCTAAACGATCTAACTAACGATTCCTCTACTAGTACTAATAACCTAGATACTACTATTAACTTTAGCAGTATCTTAGATAATATTAGTATAGAGGATCGCAATTAAGAGTTCCGTTACTAACCTGCCTAGTTTATCGGACCTAATAGAGAAGTTAAACGACCGGTTAGGAGCTCTCTAGGCTCTACTAACCTTTTAGCTTATTCTAACGGAGCAATAGGGATAGGTAATACTTATTCTCGTCGATAAGGAGCTATAGGACTATAACTCCCTATTAATACTACTATTAGCTTAAGCGTCGAGCAGTTTTAAGCCTTAATTTCTGCAAGCCGACCTTCTATACCTTTACCTAGTTCTAAGAAGATAGGATACTTTAAAGGGTTAGATATTACTAAGTTCGTTAAGCGTTTTAAAGACCTATACCGATCTTATAGAGGCAACTAGGGCGATAAATCTGCTAAAGTCGAGAAGCTAGTTAGCTACGTTTATTAATATTAGCGTCCTATAGTTAAGAAGCTCGAAGGGTACGAAAGCCGTAACTATAGACTATTTAAAAGCAGCCTTCTTAAAGAGTATCGCAAGTTTAATAGTTAGCGTATACTCGGAGATCGGTCGTACCTTTCCTAGCTATCCCTATAGAAGCTAGATAAGCTAGAGGAGATTTCCGAGTATATTTAGAACTTCGAGATCTCTTCTACTATAATTCCTCTAGAAGATCTAGATAACTTTAGCCGTACCTAGATGTTTTTAAAGCCTCTATCTAAGCCTATGCGGAAAAAGATTTAGAATAAAGCGAACCTAAATATAGATCGCCTCTATACGTTTCGTAACTTTATAAGAGTAATTTTAGCTATAAAAGCCGAGTTACGAAAGGATAAAACCGATAAAGCCTTATATAAGGATAATCGTTCTATTCTAGTAGAAAAGCTAGTTAAAGCAATAAGGAATACTGCCCCTCGCCTAAATCTAGTCTCCGTAGCGATAAGCGCTATATCTAGAGTAAGCTCTAACGTTAAGAAGCTAACTAAATAGTTAGCTGCCCTTGCCCTTATTCTTTTAAAGAATTAGGAACCTACGTATAGACTCCTATATAGTAGCTAAAAGGATAAGGAAGTACTAGAGATCTAAGCTATAGTTATAGCCTATACTACCTTAGAAATTAAGATAGGTACCGCTTACTAGAAGTATAGTTTAGAGAGACACTATAGCGGAGACTATCCCTACTTTAATTAGCTTCTAGATTAAGACTTTCTCTATAAAGATAAGACTCGCCGAATATATCCTAGCCGAGCTAGTAGAGAAATAAGACCTCTCGGGTATAGCTAGGATAAGAAGTCTCCTCGATTAAAGGTTGTTCTCCTAGCTCTTAAATAAGCTATCGGTCCGATTAACGTTAGCAAATATATTAGCTTTAATACTCTACGAGCCTCGTAGGAATCTAACCGGCGTAAATGTCTCGTCTCGATTAACGCTAGTATAGCTAGGTTTAAGACTATAGAGTATATAGAGGAATACGAGCCTATAGGATCTCTCTTTATTCTAGGGGAAGAAGAGGATAAAGAGGATTATAACGCTACCTATATAGCTACGTAGTCCTCTTAGAAAACTGTCTAGAATCCCTCTTAGCCGACTACGTCTCTAATAAAAGCTATAAAGGCGAATATAGAGAAGTAGAAGTAAGCTACTAAAATAGGAACGAGCAACTCTCGTAGAGAGTAGGTACTACTAGAGATAATAGAGCATTATCGTAGGGGTAAACTAAGCTCGTCTTAAGGAGCGGGTTCGTCTTAGATATAGGGAAGATTCTAGACTCTAGCGGTTCTAAATTCCTAGGATGCGAAGATATAGGATACCTAATTCGGTTCTATAGTCCCTTCTAGAGGCAAAGCGAAAGGGTCGTAGAAGACTAAGCTAAAAACGTAGAGATTAAATAACCTACTTAAGAAGGCTATTCCTATAGACGAATAGGAAGCGTTCTAGTCTAATAGGCTCCTTAGAGCACCTCTAGTTATAGAACTTAGAGAACTATAGCTATTCGGGCAGCAAGCTCTTAGTTAGTTTCTATATAGAAGGAAGCCTATAGATCTATCCTATAGCGCTATACTCGAGCGCTATTATACGTTAAAACGGAGACTAGATAGTACGGCCGCCTCTATAGTTAACTTCGCTTAGATCTATAATAGGATATAGGAGTATAATTCCGCTAGCTATTCTAAGGAGGATAGCGAAGCGTCTAGAAAGGAGAAGAGCGAGGATAATAATAAGGGCGACGTAGGCCTTTATCGGTACGAAGAGCTAGAGATTAATACTTTCCTAATAGATTCTTTCGACTCTTCTAAGTAGCCTAAGGAAGAGTAGGTATCCTTAGTTAATAACTAGGAGGAGTTAAGTAATAACGAAGTCTAGTTTAATGCGAAGGAGTAGAGTAATACCGAAATATAGCCCTTATCTATTTCTCTTAATCCTAATTAGAAGGAAGCGGACAAGGAGATCGTTTATTAAGATGCGCTAGGGATTACTATTATAATAGCGGTAGATCTCTCGGTTCGGCTAGTCTCTAGTATAGAGGCGTTGCCGTATATTCCTACTTCTAAGCTATACGCGGATCCGGATAGTATCCTCCTAGACTTCTATAAGAACTACCTACTTGTTCTAAGTATCTATATCTATACGACTCTTAGGGAGGCTCGATAAGTATACGATGTCCTAATTAATAAGGGAGCGGAGAGTATAATTATAAGTTACGAGAGGGCTCGTAGCTTAAGGCTTCCTATTTCGACTAATATTACGGCTATTATACGTAGTATCTCTAGTAAGGTTACCTTTATTAGGATATATCGTAACGTCCGCGTAAAGGTATACGGAGTTATTATCTTTATAACTTTCTTTATTACTAGCGATTCTAAGATGCTAACTCTTTTAGAAAGGCCGTAGGCCTAAAGAACCCGCCTTTCCTCTAGGAACTATAATAATAGCTCCTAAGAAGGTATAATTGCTAATAACTATAGAAACCTAGTTTATTTTACTAGGATAGTAGGCAATAACGGGTATAGAACAGTCGATAATATTCTTTATAGGTTAGGAAAAGATTAGATACTAAGGTCCGCTTTAGCCTAATCTTAAGCACTAATATAGGTAGGGCTAAAACGCACTAAACCGAGCTAAAGAGTATCCTTAAGAGAATAGCTAATCTAGTGCCTAGAGTAAACATAGCGCTAGATTATAGGATACTCGAGAAACTAGTAGGAAAGCTTACTAAAGAGGAGGAGAACTAGTTTAATAAGCCTATCTGCGAGTAACCTCGTAGCAAAACTATCTTCTTTAAGAATAAAGGCGAGCATAACTACCTTAGCTACTAGCACCGTTCCTACTTTAGAGATCCTAAGTTCGAAGGACTAGTCTTTAACTATATAGCCTAGTATAAGTTTCTTATAGAGTTATATACGGATCCCGAAGGCTTAGGGGCTTATACTAAGATAAGAGAACTTATTAGGAAATAAGTTCGAAACGTCCCTCCGTTATCCCTACTAATTCGTCCTAGCTAGAAGTCCGATAATACCCTCTACTAGGGCCTCTAGTATAAGTTTACGTAGAACCCGGACCTCTAGGAAAGGCTTTTATCTACTATACTATATAAATTAGTATACTCTAAGGCTAAAGACTGCTCTTATAGTATAGGGTTCTCTTATAATAAAGCTCCTATAAAGCGTCGAAGCGAATAGGGGCAGAATAAGCTTAGGAAGCGCCTTATAGAGCTAAGAGAGTATCTATTTAGGTAGCTAGATCTTACTAGTAGAAGTCCTAGGCTACTTCCGGGAGCCTCTAGAGCTAGTTCTAGAACTACTAGGATAGCTTCGGGCGCTAGTAGGGGTAGTCTTAGGAGCTTTAGAATACCTATAGGTACTAGTAGGGGGAGCTTTAAGATAGCTACGGGACGGAGTAGGAAGCTAAGTAGGCAGGTTCGGGCGCTAATAGGGAGCTAGCTAGGAACGATTAGGGATACTAATAGCATAGAAAGGGCGCTAAGTAAAGTCTTAACTAATCTGCGTACGGACTAGCGGCTCTTACTAAGTAAACTAGCTAGTTTAGTTCGATTATTACGTAAGAACTAGTAGAACTTACCGAGTAAACTAGCTAGTTTAGTTCGACTATTACGTAACGTATATAATAATCTTATATTCTTACTCTTTCTAGAACTAGTCGGGTAGCGTTTAGGAAGCCTAGAGCTCTATTCCTAGGAGGATCCTCCTAGTAACCTGCTCTTTCCTAACTACTTTAGGAACCTCTTTTCCCTACGGGACTTAGAGCTTAAGGTTCTCCTTTTAAATAAGTATTCTTATAACTTTAAAGATAGATACGAATCTAAGGGCGACTACGAACGAGCTATAGTTACTAACGTTATTTATAAGGAAATCTACCGGAATTATAGGATTCGCTATAGTAAACTACTACTAAACTTACTTCTAGACCCGGATATATAAGCTAAATTCTCTCTAGAAATTAGAGCGTTTATAATATATAAACGAGTTATAGATAAGGTTAGATCCGTTAACGCGGACGTATCTATAACGGATAGATCGAATCCTAGTAGAGATCTATATTAAAAGAGAAAGCACTTGCTTCGGAGGAAGCTATACTACCTAGAATAGGCCCCTTTAATAGGAAATACCTAATTAAAAAGTTTTCTAGCATTCCGAAAGGTTTAAGGCTTACGCTAGAACGGCTTACTTAAATTAAGCCTACTATTTTGTTATTAGATCGGGAGCTATATCTTCTAACTAAGATGCTATATAATTAGGAAGCTATACTTACTTAGGATTTTAAGTATCTCGGCTATATTAAGCCTGCTATTACTCCTTCTTAGGTTATTTATACGATCCTATATAAGCTATAGTAGCATCCTAGTTTCTAACTCTAGAGCTCTCTTAAGAGGGAAGTCGTAAAAATGCTCCGTAAGCGTATAGATATAGGCGCTCTTAAACCGTACTATAGTACCTATTAGAATCCGTACTTTCTTATAAAGAAGAAGACTAACCTAGAAGAGCTAAAGAAGTATCGCCTAATTAATACTATATAGAAGTTTAATACTATAACTATTCGCGATGCTAACCTTCCTTCTAATACGGATAGGTTTTCTAAAGCTTTTGCGGGTTATATAATCTCGTCCTTAGTTAATATCTTCTCTAGCTACGATTAGATTCTACTAGACGTAAGGAGTTAGGACCTTATAGGTTTCGATACTCCTCTTAGCCTACTACGCTAGACGATACTACTATAGGAAGCTATAAACTCTATCGCTTAATTTGTCTAAATTATTATGCTTATCCTTACTACTTAAATACCTTACGCTACTAAGCCTTTTCTCGACGATATAGCTATTCGCGGACTAAAAACGAAGTATAGCAACGAGGAGGTTAAACTAGGACTCCGCCGATTTATAGTAGAATATATTAAGAACTTAGACGAGGTACTTGCTAATCTTAAGAGAGTAGGACTAACGGTTTATAGGGAAAAGCTATAGTTATACTATAAATAGATTAAGATAGTAGGCTACGTTACTAATAAATATAGCAGATACCTAGATGCGGAACGAGTAGTTAAGGTCGTTAAATAGCTAACTCCTACGGACTAGAGAGAAGTCCGTATTCTTATAGGAATATTCGTATACTATAAGATCTAGCTTAAGGACTTCGCCTAGTTACTAAGGCCGCTCTTTTCTCTCCTAAAAAAGGACGTTAAGTTCGTATAGACGAAAGAATACTAGTAATCTAAGGATGCGATTACGGAACTTCTTATCTCTACGCTAGCGCTAGTAGTACTAGACTATAAACTAAAGGAAGGACTAATTATAGTAGGCGTTAATTCTAGCCTTTACTCGTAGGGATGCTATATATCTTAATATAACCGGAAAGATAGCAGGATTCGATACCCCTCTCGATTTAAGTTAGGACTATTCTCCGCTTCTAAGCAACGCTACGACGCTAGGAAGCGTAAGTGTCTCGGTATTCTTAAAGCACTAAAGAAGTATCGTTCGTAGTTGTTTAGTATTTTCTTCTAGCTAGAGGTAGACGCTAATACGCTAGTATATTAACTTAATAAGGCTGCTACGGACCTCCTAAACGCAGCTATTATAAGATAGCTAGCTTAGATTAGGTTATTTAACTTTAATATAGTATATATACCTAGGAAGAAGCATACGGCTACTAATAGATTATCTCGTAAGCCTCCGATAGAGCGGGACACCTAAGAACTAGTAGAGGAGGGCGATATCGATAAGATAATCGATAACTAGTTTTTCGCCTACTTTGCCGGCAACCTCGTCGCCTAAGTATTTCCTACTTAAGCGGAATTAGAGGAGGAAGTGCTAAACGGTATCTACTTTTAGGACTCGAGGAATATCGTATTCTTCCTTACTTACCTACGTTATCTACTAGGCCTATCCCTAACTAAATATAGGTCTCTATAAAAACGTATACTTAAGTTCTATATAAGTAAGGAGAGTTAGCTTATAAGATAGGATTATGCTAGCAGTATTCCTTAGAGAGTTATCGACGATAATAACTATCGTACTAGGATTATTACTATCTGCTACGACTACTATAAATACCTAGGCCCGGAACGGACGTATAAGACAGTTACTAAACGATAGTAGTAGGACGGTATTTATATCGCAGTAGTTCGTTTTTATAAAGGCTGCTAGTAATATATACTCCGAAATAGTTACTAGCGTCCTAGCCTACTCTACGCTTCCGAAAAGCAATATCTTAAAAAGTAATAGTACCTAGACGCGGTATTTATTAGTACCGGACTTTACCTTATCGTTGCGAGAGAGGCTATTTCTCGATAGCTAGAGGCCCGATTAATACGGATAACGGATAATCGTAAGGTTAACGCTAGATACGTTATAAAGTTTATCTATAAGGACTTAATTTGCTACTAGGGGGCTATAGCCGAGATCTATATAGACGGAGGCGGAGAGAACGTTTAAGAAGCGCTGCTTACTAGCTATAGAATTAAGTAGGTCGCGATCTCCCCCTACTATCCGTAGGCTAATAGAATTATTAAACGGGGCTACCGTCTAATTCTAGCGGCTCTTTCTAAGCTAATAGGCGGAGGAGTAAGCGCTATAGCTAAGTATATTCCCTCGGTCCTTTAGGTAGAACGTACTACTATAAACTAGATAATAGGACTTACTCTAGCGGAGATAATAATAGGCAGGGACGCTATATTGCTAGTAGAGCTTAAATTCCGTACTTACCGAGTAGCTAAGTAGGAAATAGTCCGTAACTATCCTTTCTTATTAGCGATACGAGCTATAGCTATAGAACGGATATATACGACGCTTAAGGAAGCTCGTGCCTAATAGGACCGGCTACGGAAGTATAATATTAAGTACTTTAATAACTATAAGAATGCTAATTAGTAGAGGCTTCGTCCTAGGCAGATAGTAGTCGTTTACCGGTTAGAACTAAAAACAAGCTTCTTAAATAAGCTGCGGTACTAATAGCGCGGTCCGTTTCTTATATATACTATTATTCGTAAGGGAAAGGCGTATAAGATTAAGGAGCTTAGCAGAGAGGTCCTTTACTATACGTTCCCTAGGTTTAACTTAAAGCTAGTACCGTACTAGAGGAATCTAGAGGCTATAGTTCCTTAGAAGGATAACTTTAATCTAGGATAGCTAGGTCCTCTACCTCCTAAGCTACGGCCGCGTAGCTACCTATACCCTTAGGTCCAAATTAGTAAGCTATTAGGAATAACTTAAGAAGAGAGGGAGAAGTATATCCGCTAGCTAGATATTCTAATACTAGAAGAATCCTAGTAGGCCCCTAAATTTCTTTTAAAAAATTGCTTCTATTACGTCCGTATTAGTATAAGAAATAGAGAGAAACGTATTACTTATTACTTTTATATAGCTAGTGCTATAAGAAAGGGAGGATTAGTAGCGGAAGCAGAATAGACGTTAGGAAGCTAGATAAAAGGACTATTACTATAAATAAGAGGATCTACCGTTAGGAGAATACTAGTTCCTAACTAGCCTAGGCTTCTAGGAGCAACGAGGGATAAGATTAGGCGACTCTTACTTAATTTTAGCTAATAGCTGCCTAAAAGTAATCGCGAGTACGTATATACTTTCTTATTTCTAGCGGTAAAAATAAAGCGAACTAGCTAGTTTACTTCGAATAGCGCTAAGGACCCTCTAACGTATAGTTACGAATACTCTTACGTCTAGGTAATAGGTTTAAGTATAAAACTCCTCTTCTTTTCGGCTCTTCTAGTCTCTTCTTAGTCTTATTAATCTTAATATTTACCTTAAGCATAACGACCCTTAAAGGTTGCTATAGTAACTACTTTAGTTTTGCTAAGTATAGATAGTAGTAGTAACGATAGTTATATAGAGTTTTTAAGCAAATAAACCGCGAAAACTCTATATAATAACCTCTTCTATATATATACTAACTATTCTTACCGCTACTAGCATAAACCTACCTATTTAATAAGACTTATATATTTTCTACTTTACGCGCTCTTAAAAACTTACTTACGGACATCTAGGCAGTTAGCGCACCTATCAATAGACAACACCGCCGCAGCACTACCGCCGCATCGAATCCCGACTTAAAACACGAACCAAGCGATTCGTCGCTCCTATAGCTCCCTTTTGAGCTACTTTCTGCCTCGCCGGCCCCAAAAACCATCGAGATATCGCCGTTCCCTCCTGCCCCCTACTGCAGCAGAGTGCGACGAACAAATTCTCCCTCCGCGGACGGCCAGCCGGCCCGTCCCGCGCCGACTATACGCTACCGAACCCTAGGACAACCTAGGCAACACCATACTTTGATACGAAAACACGCCGACTTCAAACGCGCCAAACAACGCGATAAGGCTATCAACCAAAAAACCGAATACACCATTTGAAAGAGCACGATCCCCTCTACAAAAGATATCCCAAAGTCGAAACGGTATCGATAACGCCGACGCCGCTACCCTCGCAGGGAAAACACGACTCCAAAAACTAAAAACAACCCTCTCTCTCGTTATATACTCTATACTAGAGTGACCTCGAGTCTACGATATTGTCGGACTAGCGTAGATTAGCAAAGGAACAAAGGGTTTATAGGCGATACTCGCACGACTCTACTAGGCAGCTACTCTACTCTTACTATAAGTAAGACACTAGTCGTAGAGAACTAGTCTCCTAGAGAGCACGGGCCCGTATTTCGACCCTATCTACACTCGGTTACCTGCGTTCAGCCCCCTGAGATATTATATAGACAAAACGTCGCTGCAGGCCCGAATACTTCCCTAAAAGTATACCTTCTCTTACCCTAGTAAGTAGAAGAGTGCCCTAGTGTCGCAAGTAGGCTAGGACCCGAACGCGATTGGAAATAGAGTATATAGATAGTCCTCTCGGCGCAAGACTATTATACGAACTTTTCTCCTACCCGGAAATACGACCGAAAAACACAAAACGCTCTCCTAGAGATATGGAGACGAATAGTGGCCCCCGAGGGGGTCCACTACGTCCCTATATACGACAGGAGAGGCCAAGCACCCCTACTAACCCTAGCTACGGCCAGGGTATACTAGGGGACCCAAGAAACCCACGAAACCCGACTACCCCAGAAAAACAAAACGGCAGGGTCTCCCCTAGCTACTATACGAAACAACACCCTTCCTCCCCTCTAGAGGATTCTCCAAGCCGCCAACTCTAGGAAACGATAGAGCTAGATGCGGAGGAAGCCTCTAAACGACAGGAGAGAGCCCTCTTCCCTTAAATCTCGCGCAAACGACAGCTCTCGATAGTAGAGGACGAAGATACTACGCAAGGACTCCCGACAGAGCATAGGAAACCCCTCCCCCCCTTTACGAAACAAGTCCAACGCATGCAGATCGCTAGTAAGCTCCAGGAAGCACGTACCCTACTAGTAGAGGCAGCAGGACTCGCTACGGACCCTTCGGAAGAAACAGCACTCCTAGACCTTATAGAGGTCTTCCGGGACTATACCGAACGCTCAAAAACCCCGATAAGGCCGGCAGACAGAATAGCCCAGCAGGTTACCTCCCTCGAACAAGCTACGAAGACAATAACCCGAAATATAGCCCGTACACAACAGACTACTTAAACCCAAGCCCCTACTATAGTAGGAGACACCCAAGAACGACAGAAGTCCTACGCCGAAGCCGCTAGGACTAATACCGCCTCGAATACGACTATAGGAAATAAGACACCATCCCTACAGCCTACCCCTAGGCTAGAAACAGAGGAATGGACTATAGTCCCCGAAAAGAAAAAGCTAGCTCCAAGAGCAAGCCAAGTCCACCGCCTTATCTTTAGGCTAAACGAAGACATCCAAACGTCCCTAATGCAGATACGGGATACTATTAACGCCTCATTTCGAGCAGAGGGACACCGGGACTTCCTAATCGTCGCAGCAGGCCGGACGGAAAAGGGGAACCTAGTTCTTAGCTTCCGGGACGAAAAATCAAAGAATATCGCACTCGAAAATCGAACCCTTATCTTCCCGAACACCCCTATACTCGCCCTCCTAGAGGATACTACCTGGCATAAAGTAGTAGTCTACGGCGTCTCTACCCGCGACTTTGATACTCCGCAGGGCCTAGAAGAGGTAAAACGAGACATTAAAGAATATAACCCAGGCCTCTATATCCAGAATACGCCTATATGGCTTACACCAGCTGAAATACGGAAAGAAAAAGCTGCCGGTACTATACTCCTCGCGTTTAAGACAAGGGGAGAGGCTACTAAAGCAGTTCGGAACCACCTATTCGTTGGAGGAGTTAGCTGCAAAGCAGCACACGCAAAGAATAAACCAAGGCCTACTATACCCCCGAAGGAATGCTAGAGATCCCCCTACGCATTTTACAAGGGAACACAAATCGTAGCGCCCAGGCACTAGAATCCCTTCTCGAGATCGGAATCCAAGAAAAAGCCGATATTATCCTAGTACAAGAACTATGGATTATACTAGAAGAACTAGGGACCGCTAGGCCGATCCTACACCTAAGTTTTACCCCTATCCTCCCGATAACTAAAGAGGGGCAACGCCCACGGACGTGCATCTATACTAGACGCAATCTAGAGATAGAGGCTAGCCCGGACCCCCTCGACGACCCCGATATCCAATCGCTCCACCTTAGAGACTCCTAGGGCAACAAAATCCAAGTCCTAAATGTCTATAACGAAAGAGACAAGAACGGGAACTGGACCGCCGAAAGAAGCCTCTACTCGCTTAGCCTAAGCAGGGACGCTATACTAGCCGGGGATTTTAATATCCGACACCCAAGCTGGGACATAAACGGCAACGATACGAGTCCTAGAGCCCTCCGCTTCCTAGACTGGCTAGGGGAATCCGATATGCTCCTTAGGAACTCGATAGGTGTCCCAACGTTCTATAGAACTAATCTAAGGACACCGAGCACCCTAGACCTTACCTTTACGAAGGGGAGAATATCCTAGGCCGAGATTACGTGGAATGTAATTAATTTCGGCTCAGACCACTCCGCTATACTAATAGGCATACCGGGGAAAGCAAATGCACGCCAATATAACCCCGAACCCCGCCTAGCTTACGAAACGAAAAACGCGAACTGGACGGCCTTTCAAGAATTCCTCCAAACAAACGTAAATAGTATACAGATAGGAAACGACCTAGAACAAGCCGCGGAAGAATTCTCTAGCCTTATTCGTAGAGCATGCGATAATATACTCCAAAAGCGCCGCCCTAGCCAGAAATCTAAGCCCTGGTGGAAACCAGGACTTAAAACCCTCCGACGGGAAATGCAACATATATATAATAGGGTTTTTAGGTACGGTCGAGAACCTACAGCCGAAGAAAAAGCGGAGTACCTCCTAGCAAAGAATACATACTTCCTAGCTATTAAAAGGGCAAAACGTGACCACTGGAATAAGTTTCTAGAAGGGACCGACTCTAAGACAATTTTTAGAGCTATGTCGTATACAAAACCTAGAGCACAAGGGCTAGTGCCAGATATCCTAGGCGAATCCTCGTTTAAAGGCAAATGCAAAGCACTCCGAAACGGACTCTTCCCAAAACCCCCCCTAGATAACGGCCTTAGGACGAGGTGGAATACGTACCGCGTAGGAGACTGGGACTGGCCTCTAGTAACGGACGAAGAACTACGCCTTGCCTGCTCTACTACGAGAGTTAAAGGGAAATCCCCTAGCCCGGACGGCATAACACAGGAGATAATTAGCTATGCCTACGCAGCGATCCCTAAAACGTTCCTCGAGCTATTTTAAGCACTTATAGGACGAGGCTTCCACCCTAAGTGCTGGCGAAAGGCAATAGGTATTACTCTCGCAAAACCAAACAAACTCGACTACTCGATCCCAAAAGCATACCGGATAATATCTCTCCTAAGCTGCCTAGGCAAGATTAGCGAGCGAATCCTCGCACAGAGACTTAGCCAATTTGCCGAAACAGGCCCACTCCTACACGACTCGCAAATGGGAGGGCGGAAAAAACGATCCGCAGTAGATACGGCACTACTCCTTACAAACTATGTGGAAAGGAATAGAAAGAAGGGCCTAAAAACCTCAGTTGTCTTCCTCGACGTAAAAGGGGCCTTTGACCACGTATCTAAAGGCCGACTCCTACAAGTAATGGTCAAACTACGACTCCCCTACGCTATTATCGAATGGACAAAGACCTTCCTCGAACATAGAGTAATTCAGCTCTCTTTCGACGGCCAAATCGAAACAGAAACCGAGATAGGAACGGGAGTACCGCAAGGCAGTCCTATTTCCCCAATACTCTTCCTTATCTATATAAGAGACCTGTTTACAGACCTCCGGGATGTATACCCCCTCTCGTATATAGACGATATAGGATTAGCGACCGCATCGACAAGCCTATATAAGAACACGAGAACTCTTCAACGAGAAGTTCATAAACTTACGATAGAAGGAGCACGCCAAGAAGTCGAATTCGACCTAGCTAAAACAGAGCTCCTCCACTTCTCTAAAGGCAAAGGCGCAGAGAATTCGATTACTCTTCCTAGCGGAGATATAGTAAAGCCGGCAACGAAAGCGGTCCGATGGCTCGGAATCTGGTTCGATATATATCTATCGTTTAAGGAACATATCGCTATTAGGGCGGCAAGAACAGAGGCAGCGTTTCACCGTATGCTACGCCTCGCAAATATAGAAAACGGCCTAACAGCGCGGTCCCTACGACAGCTCTATATAACTTGTGTTACTACAATAGCTGATTACGGGTCCCCAATCTGGTGGCGAGCTAAGAGATCTATACGACCACTAGAAGCAATACAAGCAAGAGCAGCAAAGAGAATCCTAGGCGTGTTTCGGACGTCCCCTACCGCCCCTGCCGAATTAGAGGCGAACCTACTTCCGTCGAAGATACGGCTCGAAAGACAAGCAATTCTATATAGCTATAGGGCCGACAACCTCCCTTATAACTCCCCGATTGCAACCGCCCTTCGAGAGACAGATACCCGACGAAGGGGAAGGCCAATATATACCGGAATAGAGATAGCCCGGACAGGCACAAGCACAAGACTTCAGAGAATAAAAGCCTTCGCACAATACTTTAGGGATCCCGAAAAAACTCGGGCATATCAGGCGATACGGGAGTATATAGAAGACCGACACAAATAGCACTACGAACAGCAGAAGGCACGTAAGGTCCAAAGGCAAGGGAGCTACTATAACCGGTTCCAATGGAATACGAAAACCGAGGTCCTAAAAGGAAAACGGGAGCTAACAAGCGCATACTACTCGTTACGCCTAGGACACGGTTACTTTCGTAGCTGCCTTGCGTATATAGGCAAAGCCACGAACGATAGATGCCAATGCGGGTCCCGAGAGACTCCGGAACACCTCCTATTCTCCTGTCGTTACTACTAAGATAGACGCCCAAAAGAGCTTACTAGGGCTAGATCGCTAGAGCAGGCACTAGGGGATAAAAGAATACAAATGCTAGCGCTACACTTCCTAGAACAAACAGGAATAGCGACAAGAAGATGGCACCTAAATAAAGGTGAAGACGAACCCGAGGACGAGCCCTAACTATAAGAAAACAACAGAGCCCTAGAGGCGACCTAGCCGTCTAGGGGCGACCCTGCCGTCTGGGGGCGACCCTGCCGTCTGGGGGCGACCCTGCCGTCTGGGGGCGACCCTGCCGTCCGGGGGCGACCCTGCCGTCCGGGGACGACCCGGCCGTCTAGTAGCAACCCGACTACTAAAGGCGGAAGGGCCGGCCCTCTAAGAAACAGCTCCCGCATAAGCAACCGAGTATACGGACAAGTATACAGTTTACGACCGTTGGGTCACTACGGGCCACCGTCACCTAACACCCCAAAGACGATACCTAGGCTACTAGAGAATCGAGTAGCCGACAGCACACCTACTAGCTCGTACAAACCCAAAGCAACAGCGAGAGTAGCCGAGAACCGGACACGTTACTGCCGCCTAAACGACGACCCAACGGTTCTCGACCGTTGGGTCGATATAGGCCACCGTCACCCAACACCCCAAAGACGATACCTAGGCTACTAGAGAATCGAGTAGCCGACAGCACACCTACTAGCTCGTATAAACCCAAAGCAACAGCGAGAGTAGCCGAGAACCGGACACGTTACTGCCGCCTAAACGACGACCCAACGGTTCTCGACCGTTGGGTCGATATAGGCCACCGTCACCCAACACCCCAAAACACTCCCGAATTGCCCGAAACTAAGGGCACCGAAAGAACACATGCCGTCTAACCTAGGCCTAAAGTTCTAGCAAACTAGACCTAGCAACGACTATACTACTACGACCTAAAGGTTCTCGACCGTTGGGTCGATATGGGCCACCGTTACCCAACACCCCAAAGACACTCCCGAACTACCCGAAACTAGGGGCGACCCTGCCGTCTAGGGGCGACCCTGCCGTCTAGGGGCGACCCTGCCGTCTGGAAAACAATCCCGAACTACCCGAAACTAGGGGCGACCCTGCCGTCTGGGGGCGACCCTGCCTTCTGGGGGCGACCCTGCCGTCTGAAAAACAATCCCGAACTACCCGAAACTAGGGGCGACCCTGCCGTCTGGGGGCGACCTAGCCGTCTAGGGGCGACCCTGCCGTCTGGGGGCGACCCTGCCGTCTGGGGGCGACCCTGCCGTCCGGGGGCGACCCTGCCGTCCGGGGGCGACCCTGCCGTCCGGGGGCGACCCTGCCGTCCGGGGGCGACCCTGCCGTCTGGGGGCGACCCTGCCGTCCGGGGGCGACCCTGCCGTCCGGGGGCGACCCTGCCGTCCGGGGGCGACCCTGCCGTCCGGGGGCGACCCTGCCGTCCGGGGGCGACCCTGCCGTCCGGGGGCGACCCTGCCGTCTGGGGGTGACCCTGCCGTCCGGGGGGACCCTGCCGTCTGGGGGCGACCCTGCCCTCCAAATTTCCTTTATATAATCGGTCTAACCCGATAAAGATATACACCCGGGAGCCTTCCCTTTCCTTACCTTCTTTCTACCCGTACTCGAAAGGGTACCAGCATAGGCATCGGCCTACAATGTATAATTAGACACGAATAAGACCCCCCTAGACAGAATCCGACCGGCAGCTGCCTGCAGCTCCCGTCCTACATAGTCTTCGACTCCGAAAGGACGTAAATGGAATAAACAAACAACAAACAAACAAACAACTTACTTACGGAAACGCCTACCTCTAACTAGCTCCCTCCGCTCGCATATAGTATACTCCCTTCTATATAGTCTGTTTTTCTCTCTCTCTACCTTACTAGTATAATAGCCGACCGAGATATCGCTATAACTAACGCGACCGCTAAAGCGCCTACCCCTAAGCCTAAGGCGGTAGTCCGCTATTCTAACTCCGACTCGCTCGCCTATGCCGCTAACTCTAAGCTAGCTAATTTCCGTAACTTTACGCTTAATATTTCTAAGCTAGGTAAATAGTATACTTGGGTATAGATGCTAGAAGCTATTACTAACGTAGGAATAGAAAAAGAGAAGCAGACTATTCTACGCTCTGTTTATAGCGCTATTTAGGGAGACGACGACCGCCGCGCTTTTATTATCTTCTAGTTTATTTAAGAACTTAGCTAGCGTACCTCCTCTCGCGCTTAAGAAGAAGTATTAGAAGAACTAAAGGGAGTAATAGATATTTATAAGAGAGGCAAGTAGTTCGCTAAAAAGCGCGAAGGCCTCCTCGATATACTATAGAACTCGTTTAGCTCGGGTAGGGAGTTCCCCTATTTTAACTTCCTTAATTCTATATTTAAGATCTATAAGAAGGCTAGCTAGTACCTCCGCTGCTTTATACTATTTAAGAACGTCCCTGCCGAGAACCTCTAACTACTAGGCCTAACCTAGTCTAAATAGATACTATACTAGGCTCTCTATAATAGAAAGAAAGATAATCTATTCCGGCCTATATCTAGCTATATCTCTAGCAAGTTTTAGAAGGCTAGCTTCGTCGAGAGCGTAGAGGCTATATTCTAGTTAGACCTATTTAGCTATAAGAACCTCTAGATTATCGATAAGAACGGCTTCGCCGTTATAGACGCCTACTTTATTATCCCTAAGAATAAGCTCTCTAGAGTATTCGACGCTAATAATAAAGCTAGAGGCTCGGCTGCAAATAAGCTACTTAGTAAGCCGTCCGAGTCTAGCTACGACTTTCTTAGCTACCTTAATTTAGCCTCCGACGAGTTTAAGAGCTTCTGCGAAGTAGCCGAGCGTTAGGTCCGTAAAAAGATAAACCTCGCTAATAAGGACTAACTACGCCTTAATACGTTCGCGCATTTATACTATAAGATTAGAGACCTCTACTATAAGAACCGCGAGCTTAAAGCGCTAAGCTACTAGTAAGAAGAAGCCGGCTAGAGCTAGGCCGTAGTAACCCGCTCTCGATCCGTAGCTCTAGAGCTAGAAATAGTTGTTTTAGTTCGCCTACGCGAACTAGCTAGTAGGGTAAAAGAATAAGTAATACGTTACGAGACGTATAGCTATAATAAGGACCTATTAGACGATCTAGTTAACGAGGCAATCGAGAAGTCTTATTTAGATCTTAGAGAAGTTTATATTCGCATTGCTATTCCCTATACTAACTACCTCGAAGAGCGCTATAAGAATAGCGTATATAGAAAGCTAGATATAATCCCCCTTAATAAGTACGAGTCCCTAGATATTAGTCCTCCCTTCTGCCGTACCTATATAGTAGAAATAGCTAAGGTAGTTAGCCTTATAGTAAAAGAATCGATAATAACGGCATCTAATCGCCTCTATAACTTATAGAATATCTTCCGTAGACTATACCTACTAGCGAAGAGATCGATTAACGACGTACCTAATAACTTAAGGAAAGACCTATAGATATAGGAAATAGACGCGATAGACTAATAGGCTAGTAAGAACTAGCTACGTAATATAGAGTAGGCTATAGCAAAGGCAGTAGCTAATAAAAAGGCCTAGGAGAAGGCTAAGCGTAAAGCTAACGTTAATAAAGAAGAAGACGGCAGCCCTAAGAAGAAGACTCGCCTATAGCTAGAGATTAAAGATACTAAGAGTTCCGCGTCTATACCTCTAGCTTACGCCCTAAAGAAGAGCAAGAAGTCTAAGAAGGCTAAGAAGTCCGAGAAGGCTAAGAGGAAGCAACGTATAAGCTTAAACGAAGCAAACTAGCTAGTTTAGTTCGACGACGATTATAGCGACGTAGAAGCTGCTTAAGAGCCTGCCCTAGAGTCTAACGATAATAAGCTTAGGCCTATACGAATTAAGCTAGACTTTACTAATACCTGCCTATCTTACTTAGAATTTAAGACTATTTAAGATATATAGAAGGCTTATAACGGAAAGCTCCTTAAAGATAGCTTTAACGTATTTAGCGGCCTTCTTAATTAGTAGGCAAAGGACCCGGATATAGTTTCTTAGATATACTAAGAATTCGACCTATACCGCTACTACCTCCGCTACTACCGTAATATATATAGATAGATGCTAAATATATTCTTTTCCCTTACTTAGCAGCTAATATAATAAGACTTAACTATCTAGCTACTTAATATGCTAGCCTAGGACTCTCTACGCAATAAGGCTATATATAGATTTATCGCGTATCCGATAATAGCCTAGTACTAGTAGGAAGAGCCTACCGGCCGGATCGACCTAACGATCCTAATTATTAAAGGGAACTAGGCTACTAGCGAAAAGTTTATTAAAGGCCCCCTAGTAGTATAGAAAGATAGACGAGAAACCGCCTGCACGATTATTATAGTTTCTCTTAATAATGCCCTCCTTAGCTATAGACTAGTTATATAGGTACCTAACCGTAAGCTATAGGCCGACCTTAGTAACGACGACGATAAGGAAAAAGACGAGGCCGAATACGCTAAGTTCGATATCGTTAGTAGCACCGGCTACCTAGGACTAATCTACGATATAGTTAATAAGCTTAATAAGAACGAGGACGACGACTCGGACATTAAGCAGACGCTAGTCTACGTCTCTAACTAAGGAAAGGAAGGCCTATAGGACGCTAGCCTACGCCTATAAAACGTCTCGACTATACCTAGCGACTTAGTACTAATATATTAGACGATTGCCTATAGAGAGAACCCTAGCGTCTTCTCGCGACGTATAGTCTACCTAACGCTTATTAAGTACCGTAATTAAGAGCTAGTTAGAAAGAATACTCTAGGCTTTATAGAGGTCCTCGTTAGCAATATTACGATGCTGCTAATATTTAAAACGTTTATAGGCGCTAATTTCCCTAATAAGCCGTAGGAGCGTAGACTTCCCTAGGAGCAATAGCTTAATAGCCTTAGGCTAGTTTTAGACGCGTTAATAGGACGCCGTAGCTAGGAAGAACTAGAGGTAAGCTAAGAGGCTCTTATGCTTCTATATATAGACTATACTACCTACGAGAAGTAGTATAAAGAAGTCTAGGTTCCGTAGGCAAAGAAGAGATTTGCCTAGCTCTACGAGTGCTTAGTTAAGGCCGAGAAGGATATAGCAAAGGGTTAGAGCTTTTTCTTATACGTTAAGAAGGCCCTTTTAGGCTAGTTAAAATACTTTCTATTTAATAGCGCTAACTACCTAGACGAGGAGGAAGACGAGTTTAAGAAGATTAGCATAGCTATATATGCATAGTAAATAGAACTAGCTAGTTCGGTTTAGAAAAAAGGTAACGTTATAAACGTCTAATACGTTAAAAAAGAATAAATAGTACTTAGTTTATTATTATTTTGCAGAAGCTAGTTCTGCTAAGCTATCTTTTTAGAATAAAAAAATGTCGTTTATTAGAGTGTCTATTCGGATATAAAGAAAGGGAGGATTAATAGGCGGAAACCGTATATCCTTAGCAGCTCGGGTGCCTACTTAAGCGCGAGCTTAGGCTCTCCTCTATATTAATTAATTATCTACCCTACGTTTCTTGTTTATAGTTCTAGTATTATTATACGTTCTATGCGTACCCGCCCTACTAGCTATTACGAGAAACGATATAGCTAATATAAGGGTTCGTAAGCTAAACGTAGAAGCGTAACTACGAGCGTAGCCGTTACTCGATTTAAACTATAGTGCTTATAAGGATTCCTAAGCCTAGCTACCTAGAGACGAGAGACGAGAACTGCGCGTTATTACGCTGCGTGCGACTGCTATATATCTAATTCTAGGGCTATTAGGCCTTAGCGATATAGATATGCACGCCTAGTTAGCTATAAGCTAGTTAGAGTAGTATAGGATTTACGCATTACTACTACTATCGTTTAGTAACTATCTTATACGTCCGTTCTAGGCCTAGGTATCTATAGTAGTCGTAGTAGGTAGTAATAATTCTTTCGCGATAGTTATTATTATCGATAACTCTCTAAGGGATACTACTAACACGATCCTATCTTATAAGCTAGCCCTCCTTACTTATATAGAATTTAAGCGCACGTTTTCGTAGAAACCTATATTCCGTTAGGAATAGGCCTAGTAGATAACGTAGGTAAGTAAGGAAGAATACGATATTCCTCGAGTTCTAAGAGAAGGTACCGTTTAGCACTTCCTTCTCTAATTCTGCTCGAGTAGGGAATACTTAGGCGACGAGGTCGTAGGTAGAGTAGGCGAAAATCTAGTTATCGATTATCCTATTAATATCGCCCTCCTCTACTAGTTCTCGGGTATCCTACTCTATTAGAGGCTTACGAGATAGCCTATCGGTAGCCGTATACTTCTTCCTAGGTATATATACTATATCGAAGTCGAATAATCTAATCTAAGCTAGCTATCTTATAATAGCTACGTTTAGGAGGTCCGTAGTAGCCTTATTAAGTTAATATACTAGCGTATTAGTATCTACCTCTAGCTAGAAGAAGATACTAAATAACTATAGACGATACTTCTTTAGTGCTTTAAGAATACTAAGATACTCGCGCTTCCTAGCGTCGTAGCGTTACTTAGAAGCAGAGAATAGTCCTAACTTAAATCGAGAAGAGTATTAGATCCTACTATCTTTCCGGTTATATTAAGATATATAGCATTCCTACGAGTAAAGGCTAGAATTAATACCTACTATAATTAGTCCTCCCTTTAGTTTATAATCTAGTACTACTAGCGCTAGCGTAGAGATAAGGAGTTCTATAATCGAATCCTTAGACTACTAATATTCTTTCGTCTATACGAACTTAACGTCCTTCTTTAGGAGAGAGAAGAGTAGCCTTAGTAACTAGGCGAAGTCCTTAAGCTAGATCTTATAGTATACGAACATTCCTATAAGAATACGGACTTCTCTCTAATCTATAGGAGTTAGCTATTTAACGAGCTTAACTACTCGTTCCGTATCTAGGTGTCTGTTATATTTATTAGTAACGTAACCTACTATCTTAATCTATTTATAGCATAGCTATAGCTTTTCCTTATAAACTATTAGTCCTACTCTCTTAAGGTTAGTAAGTACCTCGTCTAGGTTCTTAATATATGCTACTATAAATCGGCGGAGTCTAGGCTTAACCTCCTCGTTACTATGCTTCGTTTTTAGTCCGCGAATAGCTATATTATCGAGGAAAGGTTTAGTAGTATAAGGTATTTAAGCAGCAAGGATAAGTATAATAATTCGAACAAATTAAGCAATAGAGTTTATAGCTCCCTATAGTAGTATTATCTAGCGTAGTAGGCTAAGAGAAGTATCGAAACTTATAAGGTTCTAACTTCTTACGTCTAGTAGAATCTAATTATAGCTAGAGAAGATATTAACTAAGGACGAGATTATATAACCCGTAAAGGCTTTAGAAAAACTATTTATATTAGAAGGAAGGTTAGTATTACGAATAGTTATAGTATTAAACTTCTATATAGTATTAATTAGGCGATACTTCTTTAGTTCTCCTAGGTTAGTCTTTTTCTTTACGAGAAAGTACGGATTCTAATAGGTACTATAGTATAGTTTAAGAGCGCCTACGTCTATACGCTTATAGAGTATTTTTACGACTTTCCTCTCGAGAGAGCTCTAGAGTTAGAAACTAGAATGCTACTATAGCTTATACGAGATCGTATAGATAACCTAAGGAGGAGTAATAGTAGGCTTAATATAGCCGAGATGCTCGAAATCCTAAGTAAGTATAGCTTCCTAACTATATAGCATCTTAGTTAGAAGATATAGCTCCCGATTTAATAGCAAAATAGTAGGCTTAATTTAAGCGAGCCGTTCTAGTATAAGCCTTAAACCTTTTAGAATGCTAGAAAACTTTTTAATTAAGTATTTCCCGTTAAAGGAGCCCGTTCCGAGTAGTATAGCTTCCTTCGTAGCAAGTGCTTTCTTTCTCTAATATAGATCCCTACTAGGATTCGATCTATCTATTATAGACACTTCTATATTAACGGATCTAACCTTATCCGCAATACGCTTATATATCGTAAACGCCCTAATTTCTAGAGAGAATTTAGCTTACGTATCTAGGTCTAAGAGTATACTTAGTAGTAGTTTACTACGGCGAACTCTATAATTCTAGTAGATTTCCTCGTAAATAACGTTAGTAACTATAGCTCGTTTATAGTCGCCCTTAGATTTGTATCTATCGTTAGAGTTATAAGAATACTTATCTAGGAGGAGAACCTTAAGTTCTAAGTTCTATAGGGAAAAGAGGTTTCTAAAGTAGTTAGAAAAGAGTAGGTTACTAGGAGGATCCTCCTAGGACTAGAGCTCTATGCTTCCTAAACGCTACCTAACTAGTTCTAGGAAGAGTAAGAATATAAGACTATTATATACGTTACGTAATAATTAAACTAAACTAGCTAGTTTACTTAGTAAGTTCCGCTAGTTCGTACGTAGATTAGTTAAGACTTTACTTAGCGCCCTTTCTATAATATTAGTATCCCTAATCGTTCCTAGCTAGCTCTTTATTAGCGCCCGAACCTACCTACTTAGCTTCCTACTCCTTTCTATAGCTATTTCGAAGCTTTTTCTACTAGTACCCGTAGGTGTTCTAGAGCTCCTAAGACTACCTCTACTAGCGTCCGAAGCTATTCTAGTAGTCCTAGAACTAGCTCTAGAGGCTTCCGAAGTAGCCTAGAGCTTCTACTAGTAAGATCTAGCTACTTAAAGAGATACTCCCTTAGCTCTATAAGGCGCTTCCTAAGCTTATTTCGCCCCTATTCGCTTCGACGCTTTATAGAAGCTTCGTTATAAGAGAACCCTATACTATAAGAGCAGTCTTTAGCCTTAGAGTATACTAATTTATATAGTATAGTAGATAAAAGCCTTTCCTAGAGGTCTAGGTTCTACGTAAACTTATACTAGAGGCCCTAATAAAGGGTATTATTAGACTTCTAGCTAGGACGAATTAGTAGAGATAACGGAGGGACGTTCTAAACTTATTTCCTAATAAATTCTCTTATCTCGTAGTAAGCCCCTAAGCCTTTAGAATCTATATATAACTCTATAAGAAACTTATACTAGGCTATATAGTTAAAGACTAGTCCTTCGAATTTAGGATCTTTAAAATAGGAACGGTACTAGTAACTAAGGTAGTTATACTCGCCTTTATTCCTAAAGAAGATAGTTTTGCTACGAGGATACTTATAGATAGGCTTATTAAACTAGTCCTTCTCTTCTTTAGTAAGCTTTTCTATTAGTTTCTCGAGCATCTTATAATCTAGCGCCGTATTCGCTCTAGGTACTAGTTTAGCTATCCTCTTAAGGATACTCTTTAGCTCGCTTTAGCGCGCTTTAGCTCTACCTATATCCGTACTTAAGGTTAGGCTAAAGCGGACCTTAGTACCTAATCTTTTCCTAACCTATAAAGAATATCGTCGACTATTCTATACCCGTTACTACCTACTATACTAGTAAAATAAACTAGGTTTCTATAGTCGTTAGTAATCGTACCTTTCTAGGAGCTATTATTATAGTTCCTAGAGGAAAGGCAAGTTCTTCGGGCCTATAGCCTTCCTAAAAGAGTTAGTATCTTAGGATCGCTAGTAATAAAGAAGGTTATAAAGACGATAACTCTATATACCTCTACGTAGACGTTACGACATATTCTAATAAAAGTAACCTTGCTAGAGATACTACGTATAGTAGCTATAATATTAGTCGAAATAGGAAGCCTTAAGCTACGAGCCCTCTCGTAACTTATAATTATACTCTCCGCTCTCTTATTAATTAGAATATTATATACTTATCGAGCCTCTTTAAGAGTTATATAGATATAGATACTTAGAATAAGTAGGTAGTCCTTATAGAAGTCTAGGAGGACGCTATCTAGGTCCGTATATAGCTTAGAAGTAGGAATATACGGCAACGCCTCTATACTAGAGGCTAGCTAAACCGAGAGATCTACTGCTATTATAATAGTAACTCCTAGTATATCTTAATAAACGATCTCCTCGTCCGCTTCCTTCTAATTAGGATTAAGAGAAATAGATAAGAGCTATATTTCGGTATTATTCTACTTCTTTATATTAAACTAGACTTCGTTATTACTTAGCTCCTTCTAGTTATCGACTAAGGATACCTACTCTTCCTCGGGCTACTTAAAAGAGTTAAAAGAATCTATTAGGAAAGTACTAATCTCTAGCTCTCCGTGCCGATAAAGGCCTACGTTGCCCTTATTATTATCCTCGCTCTCCTCCTTTCTAGAAGCTTTACTATCTTTATTAGAATAGCTAACGGAATTATACTCCTATATTCTATTATAGATCTAAGCGAAGTTAACTACGGAGGCGGCCGTACTATCTAGTCTCTATTTTAACGTATAATAGCGCTTAAGTATAGCGCTATAGGATAGATCTATAGGCTTCCTACTATATAGGAACCGACTAAGAGCTTACTACTCGAATAGCTATAGTTCCCTAAGTTCTATAACTAGAGGTACTCTAAGAAGCCTATTAGACTAGAACGCTTCCTATTCGTCTATAGGAATAGCCTTCTTAAGTAGGTTATCTAATCTCTATATTTTTAGCTTAGTTCGCTACGACTCTTTTACTTTACCTCTAGAAGGGACTATAGGACTAAATTAGGCATTCTATATCTCTATATTCTAGGAATTCGGAACTACTAGAGTCTAGGATCTCCTCTATATCTAAGACGAAGCCGCTCCTTAAGACGAGCTTAGTTTACCTCTATAATAATACTCTATTATCTCTAGTAGCGCCTACTCTCTACGAGAGTTACTCGTTCCCGTTTTAGTAGCTTGCTTCTACTTCTCTATATTCGCCTTTATAGCTTTTATTAGAGACGTAGTCGGGCGGGAGGGATTCTAGACGGCTTTCTAAGAGGAACGTATAGCTATATAGGTAGCGTTATAATTTTCTTTATCCTCTTCTTCTTCTAGAATAAAGAGAGATCCTATAGGCTCGCATTCCTCTATATACTTTATAGTCCTAAACCTAGCTATACTAGCGTTAATTAAGATAGGACGTTTACGCTAGTCGGACTTCTATAAGGCTCGTAAAGTATTAAAGCTAATATATTTGCTAACGTTAATCGGACCGATAGCTTATTTAAGAGCTAGGAGAATAACCTTTAACTAAGGAGACTTCTTATTCTAACTATACTCGAGAGGTCTTATTTCTCTACTAGCTTAGCTAGGATATATTTAGCGAGTCTTATCCTTATAGAGAAAGTCTTAATCTAGAAGCTAATTAAAGTAGGAACAGTCTCTACTATAGTAGCCTTCTAAACTATACTCTTAGTAAGCTATACCTATTTTAATTTCTAAGGTAGTATAGGCTATAACTATAGCTTAGATCTCTAGTGCTTCCTTATCCTTTTAGCTACTACGTAGGGGTCTATACGTAGGTTCCTAGTTCCTTAAAAGAGTAAGGGTAAGGGTAGCTAACTATTTAGTTAGCTTCTTAACGTTAGGGCTTACTCTAGATATAGTACTCGTTACTATAGAGACTAGATTTAGGTAAGAGGTAGTATTCCTTATCGCTTTAACTAGCTTTTCTACTAGAATAGAACGATTATCCTTATATAAGGCTTTATTAGTTTTATCCTTTCGCAACTTAGCTTTTATAGCTAAAATTACTCTTATAAAGTTACGAAACATATAGGGATAATCTATATCTAGGTTCGCTTTATTCTAAATCTTTTTCTATATAGGCTTAGATAGAGGCTTTAAAAACATCTAGGTACGGCTAAAGTTATCTAAATCTTCTAGAGGAATTATAGTAGAAGAGATCTTAAAGTTCCGAATATACTTAAAAACCTCCTCTAGCTTATCTAGCCTCTATAGGGATAGCTAAAAAAAGTACGACCGATCTCTAAGTATACGCTAGCTATTAAACTTGCGATACTCTTTAAGAAGGCTACTTTTAAATAGTCTATAGTTACGACTTTCGTACCCTTCGAGCTTCTTAACTATAGGACGCTAATATCGATAAACGTAGCTAACTAGCTTCTCGACTTTAGCAGATTTATCGCCCTAATCGCCTCTATAAGATCGGTATAGGTCTTTAAAACGCTTAACGAACTTAGTAACGTCTAACCCTTCGAAGTATCCTATCTCCTTAGAACTAGGCAAAGGTATAGGAGGTTAGCTTATAGAAATTAAGGCCTAAAACTACTCGACGCTTAAGCTAATAGTAGTATTAATAGGGAGTTATAGCCCTATAGCTCCCCGTCGACGAGAATAAGTATTACCTGTCCCTATCGTTCTATTAGGACGGGCTAAAAGGTTAGTAGAGCCTAGAGAGCTCCTACCTAGTCGTTTAACTCCTCTATTAGGTCCGATAAACTAGGTAGGTTAGTAACGGAACTCTTAATTACGATCCTCTATACTAATATTATCCGAGATACTACTAGAGTTAATAGTAGTATCCGGGTTATTAGTACTAGTAGAGGAATCGTTATTCGGATCGTTTAGCATATTTTCGGCCGAAGGTCGGTAATAATAAACTAAACTAGCTAGTTTAGTTAGTATTAGGTAAAGTTAGTAGTAATAGTAGCACTAGTTTGTTATATAACAAAAGGAATGTTCTCGCTAAATTAAGAATAAAATAAGAAATAGAAACTCTAGATCTAGATATAATAAAAGGAAATTCGTAACTTTATAAATTACGAGTAAGAGTAGCTAGTAATACCTAGTAGTTACCTATAAACTTTCCTAGGGGTCGGTTTCTTAGTTTATCTAGCTTATAATACTTCCGACCTATATTATTTTAAACGTCCGGCCTATTATTAATCCCTCCGTGCTATGCGTCTATAGCCTTTTAGTAATCTCCGATAGGGAAGTATAGGGGCCGTCCTAAGCTTATACTAAATATAGGAAGAGCTAATTAAACTCTCTCGAAACTAGGGGTAGCTAGTAATACCTAGTAGTTACCTATAATACTTTCCTAGAGGTTAGTTTCTTAGTCTATCTAGCTCGTAATACTCCCGACCTATATTATTTTAAACGTCTAGCCTATCGTTAATCCCTCCGTACTATATATCTATAGCCTTTCGGAAACCTTCGATAGGGAAGTATAAGGGCCGTTCTAAGCCTATACTAAATATAGGAAGAGTTATTAACTCTTCCGAAAATAGAGTAACTAAAGTTACGAAACGTAGCCTTATAGCAAAACCGGGGAGTGCGAGTAGTAATACGATTCTATATTCTTTCTCTAGCTCGCTAAACTCTATATAGCTCGTAATATCGTATTTCTTAGGCTATTCTAGCTATAACGACCCCTCTATATAGGTATAGTAATTCTAAGCGAATCCTTAGAAAGCTATAGATAAGCCGAATCGTTAGCCTTCTATAACTAATCGTCGGCGTCTTAAAACACCGTCGATTCTAAGTCGTAATAGGACTAAGGGTTTATAACTTTCTTAGAGTTAAAGACTATCCCTATATAGAAGGTAGCCTTAATACTCTTAAGTCCTTCCGAGTTGTCTAGTTCTGCCTAGGCTTATATATAATAAAGTGCGTTCTAGTAGTTTGTCGTAATTAATCGCTTACTTCTCGTATCGTAGTTTATGCTATTAGACTATAAGTAACTTCTTCCTTTTTATGTTTTTAGTAGTTCTTATCTATAGAAGATATTATATAGCCCTACCTTCGGCTCTATTTTAATGCGTAAATCTTATACTACTCTAACTAGCTTATAGCTAACTAGGCGTGCATATCTATATCGCTAAGGCCTAAAAGCCCTAGAATTAGGTATATAGTAGTCGCACGTAGCGTAATAACGCGTAGTTCTCGTCTCTCGTCTCTAGGTAGCTAGGCTTAGGAATCCTTATAAGCACTATAGTTTAGATCGAGTAACGGCTACGCTCGTAGTTACGCTTCTACGTTTAGCTCGCGAACCCTTATATTAGCTATATCGTCTCTCGTATTAGCTAGTAGGGCGGGTACGCATAGAACGTATACGTATAATAATACTAGAACTATAAATAAGAAACGTAGGGTAGATAATTAATTAATATAGAGGAGAGCCTAAGCTCGCGCTTAAGTAGGAACCTAAGCTGCTAAGGATATGCGGTTTCCGCCTATTACTAGTATAACCTAGACGAGTATTAAGCCGTTCTAAAGTACTAAGAGGCTAGTATAGAGTAGTAGATAAAGATTAGCGATACTATATTTAACTAGAATAGCTACTAGATAGTCTATATAGTAACTAGTAAAGACTATAAGGACCTTCTAGAGACTTAGTAGTTCGAGAAGGATACTTATACTAAAATAGGTAAGTAGATAGCTACCTATTACTAAAAGGCACTAGATTTTAACTACTATAATATACTTATAGAGGACTTTATTCTCTTATCCTCTATAACTCTAACTACTCTAGTATAGGTCTAGCTTTAAATATAGGCCTATATATAAGAGTTATATATATCTACTATATAAACTACTATAGCTACGTACTAAATAGCTAACTCTACTACCTAGAAGTACCTCCTCGACTTAGACGTAGCTTATAAGATAGAAGTAGCCTAGCTAGCTATTATAGCTAATACTAACTCTATAGCTAGGGCTATAAGAGTTACGCTAGGCCGTTTCTAGGTAATAGGCTATAAAAGCTATTTATAGAAACTCTATATTAAGTACTTAATAGAGTATGCTATAGGCTAATTAATAACCTACCCTACTACTACTATTTAGCTAAAGGGTCTAGCTAACTTACTAGCCTATATACGCTACTATAATACTAGTCTACTTATTATTAAATTATATCCTCGTAGGCACTCGTCGGATAGGTATAACACGTAGTAGAAGTAGAGATAATAAGTAGGAACTAACTGTGTTAATTATATTAGTTAGTTATAGGTTGCATCTTACTTCTAAGATAGGTATTAGCTAAGTTATATAACCTAGTATTATATAACCTATATTACCTAATCCTAATCCCTAAAGTGTCTCTTAGAATATCTAACTAGACTATACTTCCTAATACTCCTACTTAGGCTAGATAGTCTTCGGCTTATATTTAAAACTAATTCCTAGATTCTAATTACTTATTAAGTATAGTAAGCTACTTCTCCTATAGTATAACTCCTAGGCTTAGTATAATCTAGACCTCCTGCTTTTTATATAAAGTAGTAAGGTATAGATTTTCTTTAATCTCTCTAAGGTCTAGAGTTTAATCTATAGTTAGGGTAGGAATCTTTTGCCCTTCCTTATATAAGTTAGAGTTGTCTTATAAACTCCTAAAACTATAGCCTATTCTTTAGTTTAGTTAGGCTATTAGTAACTATCTCTTTTATTAGAATATATTCTACTATAACCTTCCTTTGCTACTAGAGATGTCTAATATAGTTATATATAATATTAATATATTTAGATCTCTTATAGGTATATATATCCTTAATAAGGGTTAAAGCTGCCTAATTGTCCCCTATAATTTTTACTAGCCTTAGCTCTTTTACTATATTAGGATAGGCTTTAATAGTTAGCTAAAATAGGCATTCTCCTACTAACCTTATATAGTCTATCTCTCTTATAAGTACTACTAAGAATTAAGACTACTTTGCATATATATTTATAGCTATATACTTAGCTTCTATTATTAATATTATAATAGACTTTTGCTTTCTACTTATCTAAGAAACTAGAGCTCTATAAAGGAAGAAGATGCTTCTAAGGATTAAGACTCTATCTGCCTTATCTATTATATAGTTAGAGTCTAAATATCCTATTAGCTTTCCCCCTCCTCTCCTAAATATTAACCCTAAGTCTTAGGATAATCTTAGGTACCTTGCTAGTTTCTTTAGAGCTTATAAGTGTCTCCTAGCTAGGTCTAAAACATATAAGCTTAGCCTACTAAGAGAGAAAGTAATATCTAGTCTTATTATAACTATAGGCTATATCTAGGTACTAGTTTAACTTTAGTACTCTATCTTGTTTCCTCTCTTATTATATAAGCCTATTAGTTTTAGACTATTATAACTATCTATTAGGAAGAGAGTTAGGTTAGCTATCTCCTTAGTTATTTATAGCTTTATAAGGTTCTTCTAGATAAAGTATTCCTAATTAAGCTTTAAAGTTCTAGCTTATCTATCTCTTATTAACCTTATTCTAAGGATCTTCTCTAGTTCTCTAAGATCTTTAATCTTAAATACCTTGCCTAGCTATTGCGCCTACCTAGGCCTAGCTACTATGCTAGTGCGCCTGCCTAGTAGTACGCCTACCTTAGCCTAGCTACTAGCCGTATACTTTAGCGAGAGATAGTAGAGAAGATAGATATACCCGAGACTACTTTATTAATTCCTAGCCTAGCTATAATAACGTAGTAGCTCGGAAAGGGTCTAACGATCTAGCTAGCTTAGAAGAACCTACTTTTTTCGACGAATAGCTCCTACGCCCTCTATATAGCGCTAGCGTCTAGTAGGGCACCTAGCGCGACTAGGACTAACTAAAGCTAAAACTAAATTCGAATTCTAGCCTAGCTACGGCCCGCGAATATAAGTATATACTACTTCTACTTGCTATCGGCTATACTATCGCTAGCCTCTAGCTACTATACTATACCGTACCGCTCCGCTAAGCTACTAGCCTTTATTTATATTAGGTTTAGGAAGTCGCTAGTAAACGTATAGTAACGAGTACTCTTAGTTATTAGTTCTTTCTCTCCGATTATAGGAAGGTGCTCTCGATTACGTATTATACTCGCTTCTTACTACCCTTTTTATAATAACTATAATAACTATAATAACTATAATAACTATAGTAACTATAATAACTATAATAACTACGATAACTATCTTTTAGTTCTAATTCTAGCTGCCCCTTATAGCTTACTATAGCCTTATAGCGCTTTCGGCGTTATATACGCTTTTTTAGCGTGCCTCTAAGACTACGGCGCTTATTATATACTAAACTAGCTTCTTCTATACTTCCTAACGTAGACGCTTATACCCTTACTCTTGCCTTTTCCTTTAGCGTCTTCTTTAACTACGACGGACTCTCTAGAAGGATTAAAAAGTAGAAGCTAGTACTCTAGGCTCTAGTTTAGTTCTTAGTCTAGAACTACTAGTAGCCTTAAGAGTATTCTCCTCCTAGATAGATAGTACGAGAGTAGGCAGCTCTAGGATACTCGTAGAAGTAGGCGGTAAACCTATTAGTAGTAATATAAGTAGCTAAATAAGTCCTTTACCTCCGAGTAGAGATTAGACCTCTCCT
Source organism: Cercospora zeae-maydis (assembly GCA_023512815.1). NCBI lineage: Eukaryota > Fungi > Ascomycota > Dothideomycetes > Mycosphaerellales > Mycosphaerellaceae > Cercospora > Cercospora zeae-maydis. Next base: position 2,858,925 of record JAKLWY010000001.1, on the reverse strand, counting down.
TCGGCTCTTAGTAGCTAAGTAAGAATAGCTATAGTAAGAATAGCTATAGTAAGAATAGCTATAGTAAGAACGGCTATAGTAAGAACGGCTATAGTAAGAACGGCTATAGTAAGAACGGCTATAGTAAGAACGGCTATAGTAAGAGCATCTATAGTAAAAGTATCTATAATAAGAACGAGAGTAGAGCCCGTAGTAGAACTAGCTCTAAGAAGGACCGTAATAGGACTAGTCTCGATAAGAACCTTCTAAAGAAGTATAGTAATAGGTAGTAGCCTACTACCGGCTAATTAAGTCCTTTAATACTACCCGTCGCTAAATAGCTACTTAGTAGCTACTACGTACTCGAAGGCTATAGACGACGTCCCCTATACGATCTCTAAGGACTTCTTTACTACGGCTCTTTATCTAGCTAGAAGGACTTTGTCTATAGCTAGATACGAGTTCTAATAGTTCCTAAAGATACTCTTTACTACTCTCGCTAGTAAACTCTATTTATTCCGAACTACTAAGCCTTCGTCCCTACTAGATAGAAGAGTAGGAAGCAAGTATAGATAATAGTAGTAGCTTAGCCTAGCGCTATAACTACTCCCTTAGCCTCCTAGTATATAATAGAGCGAACTAGAAGACGGCTAACCTAGCGCTAGCGAATATATATAATGCGCGAGTAGATATAGCCTCTAACGAAGACCGCTCCTCGAGCTCTACTAGCTCTTTCTATATCTACCTACTAGGACTACTAGGCTAGGGACTATTCGCCTCTAGCGCGCTACCTACGCTCTAGATAGGACTTTAAGTTAGGACGTCTCGTAGCCTAGCTTAGGCTAGGATATAATAACTACGAGGCTATTTGCCTATACTACTAGGATAGGCTATAAATGCCTAACCTAGTAGAGGAACTAAACCTCTAGTAGCCGGGCTTTTGCCTAACGAGTTTATAACGTAGATTCGCGACCTTTTAGCTATATAAGCTATAGCTTAAATCGACTAAATCGGCCTACTAAGGGACTAATAGAATAATAGAGTAGCCTAGCTAGAGCAGGGCATTATAGCCCGCCTATAGGCTCTAGAATAGCGGCTAGTAGCTAGCGCTATACTAGCTCCCTATCGGGAACTAGTAGTTATTAACCTAGAGGATAAGGAGCTATAGGGAGGCCGTATTAATAGAGACGCTAACGACCGCCTACGCCGTAGCCGAATTAACCGTCTCTAGAAAGCTAGCCTATAGGTTTAGTAGTAGCGATTATATATAGATAGCGCTTAACCTCGTCGTTAGCGCTAGCCTAATAGTAGCCCTTTGCTACCTAATAACGGTAGTAACGCCTTATAGCTAAGAAATAATAGCCGTCGCGATAGGAACCGTAATAACTACGGACGTAGACGCCGCTACTACTCTAGCTATCGACGCTCGCTCTTAGGGTTAGACTCTTACTCCTTAGATAATAAATTAGACCTCTATTATAACGGTTATTAGCGGCCTTTCTATTCTCTACGCCGTAGCCTACCTAGGAACGCTTAGTTTAAGCTAGAGAAGATCGGTTTCTTCTATCTAGACGCCTCTTTCGACGACCTTCTAGATAGAGATATCGTAGACTATAGTAGTAAGACGTTTTACCGTTCGGTCTACCTCTTCTTAGACGTAGCTAAGGATTACGCTATAATTAACGGTAGCTAGTTTACCTAGACCTACCTTTCTAAGTACTTCTATAGCACGGCCCTCTAGTAGCTAGTTAGAGAGTTAAACGAGCATAATAGGCAGATTCTTTATAGAGGCTATAGTATTAAACGCTAGGAGAAGGCTCTCTATAATAAGTTCTAGCTACTACTAGCCGAGGCCCTAGGTAAGCTAAAAAGCGAGCGCTACGACTAGTAGGACGTAAGAGATAACTAGCTACTAGGAGAATTTGTCCTTAATATAGTTCGCTAGGCTCGGGAGGCTCGCACTACTAACTATCTAGCCTAGCTAACTTAGGTATAAATAAAACTCTATTATAAACTATAGACGACTATCCCCTACCCTACTCTAACTACTACGGTAGACTAATTTATAAGCTAGATAAAGATATAGCTCTTTAGCTAGAGATAGATACTATAAGGGCGTCCGCGAGGTAAGTATAATAAATTAAGATAAGAAACGGCTAATTACGCGAGAGCTAGCTATAATACGGACGGGCGATTTATCGCTCGCGACGTTAAGCCTAAATATCTACGTAATACTAGCTACGGCTAATACGAACTACCTAATAGAAAACTATAGCGAAATAATAGCTATAACTATAGCCGCGAGCGCGACTATCTAACCGTAAACAATCGCTATTACTAGCTTCTAGACTAAGAAAGCGACTGCGTTAAGAAAGAAGCTAGTAATACGAAGGTTAAGATAAAGCTAGGCTAAATAGGCAATCGTATCTACTATAACTATAAAGAAGAAGGCTACTTTTCGCGAGAGTATTCTAAGCTATAGGCTAAACGGCGTAGCTAGAACTACTATATCGATAATAACTACTTCCCGAGCTATAGTCGTAGCTACGGACGCTCGCCGCCTTATAGCCTTAATAGGTCTCTAGGTCGTAGACGAGAATCTAGCTAGGCTAATATTTACGAATATTTTAATTATATCGTTAACTATACTACTTCTAATAATAAGCTAGTTATTAGCTAGGACGATCTACCTATACTATCTATTTACGCGGCCTATATAAACGACCTACCCTCCTATAATTTAGAGCCTTTCTCGGCCTATCTATAGACCTAGAAGTGCTACTATACTATCTATAGGGCCGAGTTCCTAACCCGAGCTAAGCTAAAAGCTTACTAGCGCTAATACGGCTCGGCCTCTTCGAGTAGGGAGATAGAGGTGCTCGAGTCGAGAGCGACGTTTATTCTAAAAGCTAGCTTTACCTTCCGAATAGCCTATTACCTTAGAATATACTTGCGTTTAACCTAGGACGGACTAGATTATATAGTATATTTAGATACTAGCGCGACTTTATCTATCGTTAATAATAGTTTTCTAACCTAGTTCTATCTAGATGTCTTACGACGCCGCTTAGCCTAGCCCCTACGGGTTAATAGCTTATCTATAGTAATTTCTACCTACGAGTATATAGAACTAGATGTCTAGGTACCGGCTTTATATAATAGCAAGCGTATCCTAGTATATATACGCTATAAAGTCTATATTATTCCGACTTTGCGTCTAAAGATGCTAATTACTATAGACATTATAGGCCCCTAAGCTATTAAAATCGACCTAGTACGAAAGATAATAACCCTAGGTGCCGCCTACTTTACTAGGGCCCCTCTACTAGTAAAGAGGAAGGACTAGCTAGCTTTCTATATAGTACTAGCTACGTAGGAGCTAGTAGTAGTACTAGCTCGCTTAGTAGCGCGCGTCCTAATAATCGCCTACGAACCGATTCTAGCTTGCTAGGACTTTAAATTTTATATCTAGCCTAGATACCTAGGTAGCTAGTAGAACCGGCTAGGAGTATACTCGGCTATTATCGATTCTACTATCGATTTCGTCTTCGTCCGTAACGAGATAGATATCCTAGCTACGATCCCTAGGCGGACCTATATCGGTGCTATTTCTAAGATCTCTATCTTAGGTAGGTATTACGTCGACTCTAGTCGATATAAACTCGCTATTTAGTCGGATTTTCGTAGGTAGAGCTACCTAGCTCGTAAGTCTACTAAGTACGCCGATATATTCTTACTACGTCTAGAGGTACCTAACGAAAGTATAAAGTAACGGCTAGCTAATAGGGCTACTATCTACGAGACGACCGACTAGCGATAGAAATACTAGTAGCTTTTATACTAGTACGATCGCCTATTCTAGGATAAAGGCACTATAGTAAAGGTACTAGAATCCGAATATATACTAGTAACCTTACTTCTAGGAGCTAAGGCCTATTATATACTAACTATTATATACCCCTTATCTAGCCTAGACTAGGCTATAGTTAATAAGGTCTTTAATCCGCTTAAGATCTAGGGAAAGCTATCTAATACTACCTAGCCTACGCCTTTCGGTTTCCTAGTCTTTATAGTCTAGAAAATCGTCGAGATAGAAGGCGTACTAGTGCGTAAAGGCCGGGCTATAGTTAATATCTATAGCCTAAACTAATAGGTAGTTAAGAACTCCTATCCCCTACCGAGATAGGAGGATATTATAGCAGTATTAAAGGGCAGCCGTTTTATTACTACGATCGATATAGTATCTTTCTTCTACTAGTAGTAGGTAGCTAAGGCCGACTGCTATAAGTTTACTATTAATAGCTATAGAGGCTAGAAGTAGCTAGGCGTAGCTATTATAGGTTTTGCAAATAGTATCTAGTACGTATAGAGATAACTAGACCGAATCCTAAAGAAACTTTACTACTACTTACGTATTTATATCGATAATATTGTTATCTTTTCTAAGACCTTTAACGAGTACCTATAGAACCTAGATAGAGTTTTCTAGGCCCTTAACGATATAGATATTAGCATATCTCTAGCTAAGACCTTTATAGGTTTCCCGTCTACGCGGCTACTAGGCTAGCGCGTTAGTAGTTTAGGCTATACGACCTATAAGGAGAAGGTCTAGGCTATATTAGATTTGCTATTCCCTAATATGCTAAAGGACCTAGAATTCTATATTAGTATTATAGGCTAGTAGAGATATTATATCCCCTACTTCTCTTAATTAATCGCTCCGTTTAAGGCTAGAAAGAAATATCTCCTTAGCTTAGCCTCGTCTAACTAGTAGAAAGGGAATGCGCGTAAGCGCTATATAACTAGAATACTTATATAGAACGATGCCGAGAATCTAGTCCTAGCCTACTACTCCTTTGCCTTACTATAGGATATTTATTATATAACTACCTTCCTATACTACTTAGATCTAGACTACTCTCTCTATATTAATCTCGATTCTAGCCGACTCGGCTACGCTACGGTCGTCTATATAGTAAAGTCTAACCTAGTACCGGACCTAGCGAAACCCGTTAGATTCGTAGTAATAGCTATCTAACCTATACTATTTCTTAGTAAGGCCCTATCCGATATCGAATCCTAGTATCCTACTATAGAATTAGAGGTCTCCGGCCTTCTTTAGACCGCTCGGAAGGCTAGATATATTCTATAAGCTAGCCGCTAGCCTATCTATATCTTTATAAACTATATAGCTATACTAGGAATCGCTACGGCTAGTTTACTAACGACTACTACCTCCGTAAATAAGCTTAACCTACGACTTATACGTGCCGGCTAGTATCTATTCTAGTTCTATAGAATAAAAGTAGTATATTAGCCGGGACGCTTATATATAGTCCCGGATGCTTTAAGCCGTTTTATCTTAGAACGCTAGGTTAAGGTAGGGGATATTAGCGATAATCTCGACCTACTCGCTTATAACGATCCCAATATATCTACTAATACTATCTAGAAGCTAGGTAATCCTATATACCTATATTCTAGACTCTACGAGGATATTAGCTACTTCTACGTAACGTTAGTAGATAAGAGGACTAGCCGGAGTTATACTTTACTAGAGGCTATAGTATTCTACTTAGTCCTTATAGAGATATCTAAGGACTTTAAAATAGAGCTATAGAAAGGATATCGAAACGACCTCTAATAGGCCTAACGTTTAGAATAGCTATAATAAGCCGAGTAGCGTCGCGTAGCCGCGCTCGATAGCCCTATCTAGGACGATCCTAACGCTAGCTAGGAGGACCCTAGGAAGGGGGAGCCCGAGGCTGCTCTACTAGGCCTATAGTTTTTCCTCTAGTATAATTTAATCTATTTTAAAAACGATAGAGATAGCCGTAAGCGTTTATATATCCCTCGGCCTTTATATAAGGAGATTTTTAAGATAGCGTATAATAACTATTATTACTCTAGTTTCTACCGTTTATACGCTCGCGTAATAGCTTCCTTCTACGTCTAGTATCTAGCTAAGGAGCTCTGCTAATATATTAGGTTCTATCCGGACTATATCTTAAACTAGACCTACCGTTACTAGCCCTATAGGGAATTATAGCCTATCTAGGCCGTAGCTATACCCGACTATATAGTTACTACGGACTAGGTTTTTAGCCTACTAGGGAACGGTAGATACGATAGATTTCTAACGGAAATATATAAGTTCTTAAAGCGTATTATCTTAATAAAGGCTAAGTCTACTTAGATAGCAGCTAAGTACGGGGTAGCGTAGATCTATAGCTATATAGTAAATAAACGCTCTCTGCCCTCGATTATAATTAGTAATCGCGATTCTATCTAGATGTCTAAATTTATATAGGCTACCTTCCGTAAACTTAGAATATATTTTCTAGCTACGATAGCTTACTACCTATAGATAGATAGCTAAAGTAAAAGAACTAACTAGATAGTAGAGATCGCTCTCCGCTTCTTTATTACCTCTTTCCTAGATACTCTATAGACCGAAGCCTTACTATATATCTAGGCTAAGCTTAATAATTGCTAGAATACGTCTATAGGCGAGGCACCTAACGTCCTTATCTAGGGCTATAAGAATAATCTAGACGCGCTATTGCCCCTAGCTAAATTACTAACTATAGATTACGCTACCCTATAGTAGGAAGCACGAGATAAAGCTACTAATTTAATAGCTTAGGCTATAGTAGCTATAAAGAAATAATACGATATAATATATTAGCTAATTACTTTCTAGCCTAGCTAGAGAGTTCTCCTACGTCTATATAGAGGCTACCGCTAGCCTAAAGTAGCGAACTAAAAGTTTTCCTACTAGCGAGTTAGACCGTTTATAGTAGATAGAGCTATAGGCTATCTAGCCTATAAGCTAGTTATTCCTCCTATATAGCAAATCTATCCCGTAGTCTCTATAGCCTAGCTTAAGCTTTATCTAGCTAGCGTCGACCTATACTAGCGTAAGACTCTTAATATTACGGGCGGTATAGGGACGAATAGTAGGTATAGTCGCTAACGGTTTAGATACGGATACTACGGATAGAGTATAGTACTCGGTCTACTATATAGGTAGCCTTAAATAATAGGACGTAGCTTAAAGGAAGGAAGCCTCTCCCTTAAGCGTTAGTAGAAGAAACTCTTCCCTATAGGTTACCTAATCTATAGGGGATACGTAAGCTATAGGCTCTTAGGGCGGCCCTACTATACGGGTTACGTATCTACTACTACCTAGCAACTCGTTAGGTATATACGGGCCGGTAGTTATAGGCCTAGCCCGTAATAGTACCCTTCCTTCTAGCGTAAAGTCCTTTATAACTTCTCCTTAGTATAGTAGTGCTAGTAGTAGTACGAATATAGATAGTAGGCGCGGCGGCAGGTATATATAGTAGGGAGGTATAAAAGAATAAGGCGGAGTAGGGTATAAAACAACCCGCCCCCTTATTAGGGGCTTAGCTAGCGCTATTTATACGACCTTAGGTTTATCCGTACTTACTATATAACTACGTCTTCGGGACTACGTTTATAGGTATAGTACTAGGGTATTATACTTATTATTATGCTAATACTTAAATTAGTAGTCTCGGATACGGAGAACTCTACTCCCTCTACGTAGCGTACCGAAGTATCCGGACTATAGAGGGCCCTTAATATAATAAAGCCTCTAGGTAGACGTGTCTTAGGCCTACTCTTCTCTAGCTCTATTAGTTAGCTGCATAACTTAGTAGGAAATTAGATCTATTATAACTTTAAAAATTAGAGGGCAGCCTTCTTAGCCTAGTAGTAAGGCGGCTCGGCGCTAGAGCGGGAAGATTAGTAGTTCGAATCCTACTTAGAGCAGCGGCAAAAGTATTAGTTTATAGTAGTAGCGACGTCGTAGGCAAAGCGGAGGGTACTAAGACGCTAGTAGCGAGGTTATATAATTTTTTCGGGGCCTATAAAGGCGTATAGCGGTAGCTATACTAGCATTCGATAGGGAGCTAGCTTTAGTAGGTATTTTCGGTAGAAATTGCAGATAAGGTACGGGATGTTCTCTATTATCGTCTCGGCTAGTTCGGTCGTAGGTACGTTATAGCTCTTCTACTTAACTACGTAACGGAGGCGCTTCTAGCCTCTAGAGCCCCTACGGTCGGTTTTTAAGTCGATAATATCTTCGACTTCCTACTCGTTAACTCCGTATACCTTAACTAGTAGCGGCGGTTCTACGCGTTAATTTAAGTATAAGTCTTCTATAGCGGGCGTAAGAAGGTTATTATTAAATACTAGGTATAGCTTAATAGTTAGTAGTAGTTCTAAGTAGTAGGTATATAGCTTTACTTTAAGGACTATAAATAGGCCTAGGTTCTTCTAGTTAAGCTTTTTAGTTAGGCGGAGCGTCTTAATATTCTAGGCGTCTAGCTAGACTTTCTAGCCGATAGTAAACGTATATAATAGACTACGGTATCTATTTATAGTATCTTCGTAGCGGGACTAGGCTAGGCTAGTCTTAGCCTTTAGGAAATCGGTAATTGCTCTTATATCCTTAATAAAGGACTCTATATCGCAGCTAGCTAGCAGATTAGTACTAGACTATAGAACCTTCGTACCTAGAAGTAGTTAGTAGCTATAAGTAGCTAGAAACGGAGAGAGGCTAGTAGTTTTAGAGAATATAGAGTTTGCGGAGAATTCTGCTAGCGGAAGCTACTCTACCTAGTTATCTTATAGGTAGAATATATAAGCGCGGAGGTGCTATTCTAAAATAGCGTTTATCCGTTTAGTCTAACTATTAGTTTGCGGATAGTAGAAGGTCGAAGGGGAGTACTTAATCTTAAGCCTCTATATAAGGTGCTTCTAAAAGTCGGATATAAACTTAGCGTTTTAGTCGGATACGATATCTAGTAGTTTACCGTATAATTAGAATATATTCCTAATAAATAGGCGGGCAATTTCCTTAGCTCTATTAGTCGTAAAGTAGAGGACGTAGTAGCGTAGTTTAGTAAGGTAGTCTACGATAATAAAGATAGCGTCGTACCCGTTAGACTTCGGTAGGTACGTAATAAAGTCTATCGAAATATAGTTCTAAGTGCGGGTCGGAGTTAGTAACGGCTATAGTAATCCGTAGTATCTCTATTTGCTCGGCTTAATTCTACTATAAGTATAGCAGTTCTAGACCTAACGGCGGATATAGGCGCTAAGGCCCCTCTAGTAATAGCTACGTAAGACTATCTAATAGGTTTTCGCTCTCTTAGAGTATCCTATAGCCGGGATCTTATAATAGAGACGGAGTACCTAGTTATATATCTCCTCGTTATTTAAGATATATAGGCGGTTCTAGTAGAAGAGACGGTTATCCCTTATTATATATTAGGATAGTTAGATTAGCGGGTAGTAGTTCTTACCTTTACGGAGAGTATCTAGAATCTCTTATAGAGTCTCGTTAGTAGTATAAGCGCAGTTTAGAAGGGCGTATAGTTCTTTAGAGATCTAGATAGCTATCGTTTCTTTAGAAGGTTACTCTCGCGTTTCTTATCCTCTTTTATAAATAGGGAATACGTAGAGTTATTATTCCTCCTCGGATAGAAACTAGATAGATATAGTTTCTAAGAATAAGACCTTCTTCTTTAACGGGGTTTTCGGCGGCAGCTAGGGTGCTTCTAAGGTAGGGTCTAGTAGGTTCTCGCGTTTTAAAACTACTTAGCTCTAGTAGCAGAGGCGCTTATCTCCCTCTTTAGGTAGATTACCTAACCTTCTAGTTAGGGAGTCTAGTTTTTAGCCTAGCTTACCTAGTTAGTATATAATTTTAAAACGGAACTATAATAGAAACTTAGACTAGTAGGCTTAGCGATAATTAAGCTGCTTCGTTATCGTAAAGTACTCTAGGTTTTTATAGTTAGATAGTACTTTAATTAGGTATTTAGCTCCTTCTAGCTCGGGACGCTATTTTTTAAAATAGCGGATAATTGCTAATAGTTTCTTATCGTATATCTTATAGTTATACTTAGTAGGGGAGTATTTCTAGAAGAAGAAGGCAACTAGGCATAATACCCCTTTATTATTATACTATAAGAGTATGCTAGTAGAGACGAAGTCGGAGGTATCGGTTTTAATAACTACTTCTTTAGTCTAGTCGAATAGTGCTAGGATAGGACTATCTATAAATGCGTCCTTAAAGCGGCGGAAGGCGGAGTCGTAGTTAGTAGACTAGGAGAATAGGGTATCCTTACGGGTTAGTTTTATAAGCGGTTAATAGATTTTAGAGAATCCTCGAATAAAACGGTAGTAGAAGTTCGCAAAGCCTAAGTAGGATTATACGTTAGTTATATTCTTAGGCGTAGGCTAGTTGCGAATAGCCTAGACCTTATCGGAGTCTATATAGATACCGTTATAGCCTACGATTATACCTAAGAATCTCGTCTTCTCTTTAAAGAATTTGTATTTCGAAAGTTTAGCGTAGAGGCCCGCGTCTCTTAGCTTCTTTAAAATAGCTCGGAGGTAGTTCTTATACTCTTCCTAAGTACGGCTATAGACTAGAATATTATCGAGGTAAGCCGAATAGAACTAGTCTAGGTATTTATATAGTATATCGTTAATAAACCTCTAAAAGGTTTCTAGAGCTCCGGTAAGTCTAAACGGTATAACTAAGCTCTTATATAGTCCGAAATAGGTACGGAAGGTAGTAAGATACTCTTAGCTAGGTTTTATTCTTACGTTATTAAAGGCGGAGATAATATCGATCTTAGAGAAGTACTTTATTCCGTTTAAGTTATTTAGCGTTTCGGTTATAAGCGGCAGTAGGTAGCGGTCCTTTATAGTAAGCTCGTTAATTATATAGTAGTCTATATAGAGCCGTAGGCCTCCTCTAGGTTTCTTAATAAATAGAATAGGTAAAGTAATAGGCAAGGAGCTAGGGCGGATAAACCCCTTATTAAGGTTCTCTATAAGCTACTCTTTTAGGGCTTATAGTTTATTATAGGATATATCGTAGAGGGGTCCGAATAGAGGTTCTTTGCCTTCTTTAAGCTTAATCTCGTAGTCGTATAGATAGTATAGTAGTAGTTTATTAGCAAGCTTTAAAAAGAAGACGGAACTAAACTCCCTTAGATAGTCTAGTAGTTAGGATTCTAATTAAGCTTTTTCTTCTATAGAGAAAATAGATAAGAGATTCTCGATAGTCGTATAGTAGAGGCGGTAACCTCGTCTCTATATAGCTAGTAAGGCGTAGAATACTACGGTTCGGAAAGAGATCTAGTAGACTTAAGTTATTTAGCGGGAGTCTTCCTTTATTTAGAGGAGGCGTTTCGTATATATTTAGACTAGTTCGGATATAGTAGGTATAGAGTAGTTCTTCTAGTAGTAGGTGCTTAAAAACGAAAGTATAGAGCGGCTAGGACGGAGTTCTAAATCGTAGGCCTCTAACTAAGGGTAGCCTAAGATAATAGGGCTCCCTTCTATATCGGTAAGGCGGAAAACGACTTCTTCTTCTAGGTAGTTACGGATACGGAGGTTATAGTAGATACTATAGCGTATAGCGAGCCCTTCGCTATTATCTTCGGTATTAAATAGGAGCATTACTACTTCTTTCTCTAGTAGTAGGATCTCGAGGCCTTAGGCCTTAGCCTATTATAAATCTATTATTATATAGGCCTCTAAACTAGTATTAACTAACGCATAGTCGGAAATAACCTTATCTTCTATAGAGATAGTAAACGGGATCTTTAGGGAAGTTAACTAGTCGTATTTATATAGGACTACGAGTTAGGAGATAGTAGAACGGGAGATATAGGCTACCTTAAGGGTAGGGTTGCATATTTCTAACGCCTAATCGCGGCTATAGATAGGCGTACGCTATTTTCTATTAGTAGGGGAGAGAGAGATATAGGTTTACTCCGTAATAGAGGTAACCGTCCTCTCTTAGAAGAGGAGGACCTTTAAGTAGAGAAACGGGTAGCTAAATTTGCTCTACGGCGTTCGGCGTTATATTTCTAGATATATAGGAGGTAGGTATCGGGTTTTAGATAGTTTCGAATAAAGTGTCCTAATTCTCTATATCGGTAATAGAAGAGAGGGTCTCTAGGAGCCCTCTTAGACCTATTAAGGTCTATAGGCTCTCCCTAGGAGGCAGTCTTAGTAGCGGTAGCGTATAACTTATCCTACTATAGCGACGAACGGTTCGGAGGTATAGAGGTATAGGGTTTAGTACTAGAGGTACTTAGTAGTAGTAACGGCGACGGTTCTTAAGGTCTTATAAGTACGCGGCAAGCTTAAGATAGTCCTAGGTCGGTAGAGGGCTATAAACTAGCATCTACTTAATTTCGTTTAAGTAGGCCTATTCTAAGAGAGTAGATAGGGATTCTTCGGTTATCTCTACTTCTAACTCTAGGTATTAAAATTTAGCGAAGAAGGCCGCAAAGTCTTTACTTATCTAGCGGTAGTAGAAGAGCTCTACGCGGGCGTTCTAGATATAATTAGGGTCTCTATAAGCGTTATCGAGGATCTATAGTATATTCTTATAGTCTAGGAGTTAATAGACGCCGTTACGGATATATAGAAGAATCTAAGAGTATAGTACCCTTAAGAGCCGGCTAGTAATATATAATATATAGGAGGTAGGGGTTAGAAAGTAGTCGCGGTTTATAGTTAGTTTTTCGTAAATCTAAGAGAGAAAGCGGCGAAGGTCCTTTCGATCTCTAGTAAACTCTTTTAGGTCGGGTAGCCTTTTAGATTATTAAGTAGGCTAGGAAGGTAAGGTAGAGTAAGGCATAGGTATTTCTAGAGAAGAATCTACGCTAACCTTAGTAGAAGAGTAAGCGGAAATAGATAGAGTAGGCGTCGATATAGTAGGTTTAGTAAGGCAAAGAGCTTTATTAGCTTCTCTTTAGGCCTTTATAGTCTAGTCGCGGTATTTAGCTTCTATCTCCTTATACTAGATCTTTTAGAAGTTAATAACTACGCAAAGTTAGCTATTTTTAGCGCGGAGAGACTAGAGGTTATTACGAACCTTAGTAGCCTAAATTTTCTCGTAGATAAGCTTATACGCCTATTCCTTCTTCTTTATTCTATAGTAGTCGATATACTAGTAGGCGCTCTAAAAGTAGGCATACTAGGCGTTAGGGTACGTAGTAATATATTTAGTAAACTTTGCCTCTATTTCCGAAAGGAGCGGTAGTAGAGGGCGGTCGGTAGTAGCTATACCTAATAGTAGGAGCTATATAGTATTATAGGCGGTATAGAGACGGATAGTAGGTATAGTCGCTAACGGTTCGAATATAGATACTACGGATAGAGTATAGTACTTAGTCTACTATATAGGTAGCCTTAAATAATAGGACGTAGCTTAAAGGAAGGAAGCCTCTCCCTTAAGCGTTAGTAGAAGAAACTCTTTCCTATAGGTTACCTAACCTATAGGGGATACGTAAGCTATAGGCCCTCGAGGCGGCCCTACCGTACGGGTTACGTATCTACTACTACCTAGTAACCTATTAGGTATATACGGGCCGGTAGTTACGGGCCTAGCCCGTAATACTTAAACTAGGCCTAGTAGAAGCCGTAGAGGACGACGAGGCCCTATACTACGAGATCGAGAGACTACTAGGCTACTAGACCGTTCGTAGCTAGCGCTAGTACCTAGTAAAATAGGTAGGCTATAGCTATAGGTATAACGTTTAGTACGATATAGACGACTTATAAGACGTAGTAGACTTAGTCTAAGAATATAACCGGACTTACCTAGAGGACTAGCTCTAGAGGCGTAGCCGCATATAAGTAGAGGTAAATAATAGCCCTAGCTAGCGCGTAGCTCTAGATGCCTTACTATTACTAGTATAAGAGAACGCGGCTACGGACGCTATCGTAGCCTAAGGCGAAAGAGCCGCTAGGCGTAGCCTACGTTAAGCTAACTTCTAAACGCTATCGCCTAGATATTTTATTAGGAGTATTACTTAGTTAGTATTTCTAAGCGACGCGAACTAAACCTAGAATATTCTATTTACCGACTATTACTTAGTTAGCATTTTTAAGTAATATAAACCGAACCTAGAACGTTCTATTTAGCGACTACCGCTTAGTTAGTATTTCTAAGCGATATAAGCCGATAATAACGTACGGACCCTACTTTATTTACTTTTCTTCTACTATCGCCTCCGTACCTTTACCTCTACTACTACTACTACCTTCGCGATATATACGTCGCACCTTAACTATAGCATTAATAATATAGGCGCCGTATTAGCGTAAGTAGTATTAATAGAGTAGTAATATACTAGATTACGGCGGTGCGCTACTCTATTATAGCATCTTTTGCTACTTTCCTACCTATCGCGCGTCTTTCTCTACTAATAACCCGATAACCTCGTTACTACTACTAAGAGACTTAAGGTTCCTATAGCACGTCGGGCTCTCCGCTAACTTACTTCTAAAAAGTCGCTATAAGCGATATCCTCTACCTACGAGCCTACTAGCTAGCCGACGCGCATGCCGTATAGCGCTAGATAGTTAATTACTACGACAAGCAGGATTTAAATAACCCGGCTATCTATAAGGCTAAGCTTTAGTCTATAGTTATTAGTATAATAGATATGCTAGGGAGACTAGAGCTAATAGTTAGTATTAACTAAAGCGATATAGCTACGGTTATAGCTATTATCCTAATAAGAATAGATAAGTATAAGTATAGCTCTACTATAGTAGGTTACGAATAGACGCGTAAGGCCGTTATTACTAACTTATAGACGGCCTACGTACTAGTTCCTTAGAACTAATAGACTATATAAATAGAGCGAGATTTCTATCGTGCCTAGTAATAAGCTAATAGCTAGGATAACCGTATCTATAAGTAGATATTCGACTAGTCGACCTACTATAAGACATCTGCCTATACTAAGTAGTAGCACGAGTAGCTAATAAACGATTAGTAGTCGGAAAAGGACGAGTATACCTAATGCGGCCGCGAGATAGCCGCTCGCTATAAAGCTTAAGACAAATAAGCTATAGACGTTGCACCTAGCGACGACTTCGTCCTAGGACCCCTACTACCGATAATAGTACTAGAATAGGTCTAATTATAAGTATAAGCTTATATCTAGGATATATACTAGGCTAGTATTAAAAACTCGGCCTCTGCCTAGAATATAGCTAACGTATCTATCTAAAAGGCTATATAGGACGTCGAATATACTAGGAAGCTCTAGGCACGGGAACTAGTTAAGTTAACTAACGCTAACTAAATAGCTAGAGATATAGGCGTGTCGCTAAGACGTTTCTAGACGCTAGGATATATAAACTATTCCTAGCTAGCTTATATTAAGTTCCTAATAGAGAAGGTATTAGGCTAGATATATACTAACCCTAAGCTAGCCTTCTAGCTATCTAGCTTAGAGACTCTCCTTAACCGTACCTAATACTATAATGCTAGGCCTTTACTTCTACTTTAAGAGAAGCGCGGCAATATAGACGTCCTACTAGTAATTTCCTTTAACGAACTAAATAGTAGGACCTAGCGGCTTCTTAAGTTAGTAGTATTAGGCCTATACTAGCTACCTATCTTAGCTAACTACGTCTACTAGAATATTAGTAAGCTAACTCTAAAAGCTAATAATCTAAAGGCTAGAATAATACCCGGGAAGCTACTAGCTACGACGGAGATATACGCGCTACTAGATCTAAGGCTACTATACCTATAGCTAGAAACGATAGCAAATAAGACGACTTTACCTATCGCTAAGAAGCGCGTAGAGAAGACGGTCGACGAATAGCGCGTAGAACGTAAGTAGAAGATATAGAGGCAGGCAGAGCTTAGAGTTCTAGAAGCTACTACTAGAAATAATAGCTAGCTTAAGGACGTTAACTAAGCCTACCTTCGCTACTAAGAGGAATAAGAGAGAGTAGCCTATACTAATATTAATAACTCTAAGCGCCTTACCTCTTATAATTAGCGTTCTACGGCTACTTAGAATAGCTAATATAAGCTCTAGGGTAAAGTCGACTAGGGGGTGTCGCGAGGACGCTAGCTAAATCTAGGCTAAGGGGACTAGCTAGAGAAGTAGCGCGAATAGAAGTTATCTTAATAGTAGAAGGCGTTAAAGGCTATAGATAGAAAGACTAGAGTATAACTTATAAGAGAATTATAGTAGAAGGAGGAATAAGAGAACTAGCTTAGGAGGCAATAATAGTCGTTACCCTCTACTAATTAGCGTTATTTTAATAGGCTAAGGGCCGCCCGACTATCTCTAAGCCGGCTCTAGAATAGCAGATAGTATAGCGCGCCGGGCCGCTTCTAATCGGTTAGTAGTAGTAGCTCTCTATCGAGGCTCCTATTAGCTAGTATACTATTACTAGGGTTAAATAGCCTAGACCTTACTCGACTAGGCTAGAAATAGAAGCGCCGCCTTATAGAACTAGATACTCTAGTCTTAAAGAGAACTAGAGTTAATAATACTTAAGGCCTAGGTAACGAGATTATATAGATCGGCTAGGGCGATATATTCGAAGAGGATTCTAATAACGAGTTAGATAAAGGCTCTAGAAAGAGAGTTAAGGTAAAGGATAGCTAGTACTTAGACGAGAAGCTAAGGGACCTAAAACGCTACCTATAGACGGCTTAGTAGTATAAGGCAGCTAACTACCTAGGCTATATTAGCTAAGGCCCTACTAGCGAATACTATTAGAGAGCAGAGGTACTCTACCCCTTAGACGACTAGATAACCCTAACCTTATATAGCGCTAGTAAGTAGGCTAAGAATAAGGTAGCGCTAGTTCTACTCTATATAGCCCTTAGTACGATTATACTAAAGACGCTACTACCTATTAGCGTTCGCCTAGATAACTACGCTATCGGCTAGCTCCTCTAGCTTAAACGCCTCGGCTTCTTTAGTAAGAACTAGCTTAGTAACTAGTAGCTAGTAGTTTTCGACTTAAAGGGTAACGTCCGCCCTTAGCGCGAGCTATATAGCTAGCCGTATCTTATACTTAATAACGCCGACCGCCTAGTCTACCGCCTCGCCGAAGGAAACTAGCTACTAGTTAGCTATAACCTAGACGGGAAGATCTATTAGAAGGTAGCTAGCTCTATTAAGCCTTATAATAATAGAGATAAGAACGAGATTATCTACCTCTCGGACTAGGAGGTGCTACTAGAGTAGATAGAGAACGGCCTCGCCTAGGCTATAGAGCTCGATCTAGAGCTTATTACGGACGCGGCTATTAACGCTATAGACGATAGCTTGTCTAAGATAATAATAAAGACCCTATACGAGTATTTTAATACGACGATAACTTTCGTTATAGGGCTCTACCGATAGTACCCCCGCCTAGAACTAACTAAGAAGGCGGACGAGAAGACCCTTAAGAGCGCTAGAATTAAGTAGACGAGATACTAGTAATAGCCCTATCGCGTAGCCCTTAGTAAGCAAGCTCTTAGAGAGCGTTTCTTCTACCTTTTACGCGAGAAATAGCTAGACGCGAGGCTCTGCGTCTATTAGCTACTAGAGCTAGGAGTTAGCCTATAGAACGCCGCTATATAATAGATAGGAGGGACTAAACTAGGGCTAGGAGTTAGCCTATCGAACGTTGCTATATAATAGATAGAATAAGCTAAGAATATAGCGTAGTTTAGGGGACGTAGTAGTTTATCGATATAATACGGTACGGCTAAGAATAGCTACCTTTCTTTAGAATAGAGGAGGGGTAATTATTGCGCTTGCCTAGGCCTAGCTACTATGCTAGTGCGCCTGCCTAGTAGTACGCCTACCTTAGCCTAGCCGCTAGCTATATACTTTAGCGAGAGATAGTAGAGAAGATAGATATACCCGAGACTACTTTATTAATTCCTAGCCTAGCTATAATACTAGCTATTTCTTAAACTAGAGCATATCTTCTAGCTTTAGTGCTATAATTAGAATATTATTTATATAGGTTAGGATTAGAATATTCCTTTTCTAGTAGATAAGAAGGTATAGGTCTACTTCTAATTATATAAACCTAATCTATTTTAACTTTAAGATATAGAGTTTATTCTAGTCTCTTGCTACTTACTTTAGTCTATATAAGCTTTTTAGGATTTATAGGACTATATTAGGTAGAATCTTAACTCCTAGTAGTAGAATTATAAAGATTTCTTCTTAAAGCTTGCTCTTAGTAAATGCATTATTTATATCTACTTAGTAAAGTTCTAGATCCTTCTTATAAACTATAGCTATAAATACTCTTAAGGTATTATGCCTAACTATTAGTATATAGGTTTCCTAGAAGTTAATTCTAAATTTCTAATAGAAACCTCTTATAACTAGTCTTACTTTAAACTTTTTAATAGCTCTACTAATTAATCTCTTTATATTAAATACCTATTTAGATATTATAAGGTTTGCTCCCTTTAGGGGAATAACCTCTATCTAGGTATTATTACTTCTTAATATAGTTAGCTCCTTCTAGACTATATCTTCCTATATATATCCCTATTTAGAGTCCTAAATTGCCTCTTTATAGGACTTTAGAATAGGTACCTCTTATCTCTATATAGAGACTTAAGGGGCAAGTGCTATAAATATAGACTCTTAGACCTCTAATAGGGCTTCCTAGATCTACTTCTAATCTTAGCCTTAGACTTAGCTAAGGAATGCTCTATAGTACTTTATACTTAGCTCCTCCTCCTATCTCTATTCTCTCTATTTCTTTTAAAGCACTTATCTTATAACTATACTATAAGCTTTTAGCTTTAGAACTAGTCCTTTATCTAAGATAGATCTTCTTCTCTTTTAGCCGTAGGTCTAGTCCTAGTCTCCCTTCTAGTCCTTGTTTTCCCTTAGGTTCTACTCTATAGCATTTAGGGCGAGTATAGGTGCGCCTACGTTACGTAATAGGCGAACCGAACTAGCTAGTTTAGTTAGATTACGTAACCGCTAAACTAAACTAGGTAGTTTAGTCGCTATCTACGGTCTATCCCTAATCTTAGCATTTGTATACCTAAGGTTTTCTTCTTCTAGATCCTCTATTCTCTAGTACTCTTCCTTGTCCTTTAGTAGAGGTAAAAGTAGTAACTATATAAAGAGTATCTAGCTAGGTGTAGTAGTTATAGGTAGTATAACTGCTATTAGCTTCTTTAAAAGTCTACTAACTAGGTTCCTAATAGGTATATTGCTTGCTTAGTTAAGCTTAGGAACATTTAGCTCTATATCTTCTCCTTTCTTATACTTAAACTAAGTTATAGTGCTATAAGCTTTAATAGCCCTTATATTAGGCTCTTAGAAGAGCTATATTTTAGTAGTATTAGGAATATATCTAATAAATATAGCATCCTTGCCTCTATTTATTAGTTTATCTAACCTTATCCTAGCTAGGTAGGACTTAGGATCTATATAGACTACTGCTTTATAACGCTAAACTCTAAAGTATAATACTAAGAGTTAGATGCCTAAAAAGGCCTCCTTAGGTAAAACCTTAAAACTATTAATTTCTAGGCCGTTAGGAAGAGAATTTCTAATAATAATATAGGCTACTAAGGCTTCTAGCTAGAATTTAATAGGTATGTAAGTATCTTCTAGTATTGCTCTTATATAATCTTTAGAGGTTTAGATTAACCTCTTAACTACTCTATCCTAGATAGAGTTATATGCTTTAGTAGTATAGTAGGAAATTCTATATTTCTTCTCCTACTATTTTAGTATAGTAAGAAGCTCTCTTGCTCTATTACTCTTTATAACCTAGAGGGGATTTCCTAATTATAGTTTAGCTTTTACCTTCTAGTCTCTAAGGATACTTAGTATATCTTCTCTAGACTTTATTAGGAAAGTCTATTTCTTTCTTAAGAAGTTATTAATAATCTTAAGCTACTATTTATATCCTAGTCTTAAGATAGGCAAAGGGCTATAGATATTAATAGAAACTAGAGATAACCTTTAGGGTTTCCTCTTAGTTTCTTTCCCTCTATATTTCTTTATCTTTGCTAAGAAATATACCCTATATAGCTAGTATTCCTTTAGAATAGGAATCTAAGCCTTTAAGTTAGAGACTATATATAGGTTTCTAAGAAGACCCTCTCTAAAATAAGTCTCTTATACTAGAGCTCCTACTATTTCTAGGATTTCTCTTAGGCTTTAAAGGTATAAGCTTTATTCTCTTAATTCTAATTAAGGCATAGTATTACAAGTTCCTATAAGGCCTTATTAATCTCCTTAATAAATAGCACTTCTCCTAATAGTTTTATCTAGATAACTAGTTTCCTAGATAATAAAACAAGTATAAACTCTAGTAGCTAAATACTATACTGCTAGCTAAATTAGCTCTAAGAAACAAGATTTACTCCTAAGCTAGGTATAAAGAGAATATTCTTAAGTATAATTTGTTTTCCTTTTCTCCTACCTATTACTATATCTTTTATATATATAGCTACTAGATAGCTACCCCTAACCTTAATCTACTTTTTCCTCTAAAAAGGGTTTAATTCTCTAAAAAGTAATTCTTAGTTAGTTATATATAATAAAGCATAGGAGTTAAGTAGCTATCTTAATAGCATATACTTGCCTTTTGCTTCTATAGTTAAATATATAACTTTATTAATATTATCTCCCTCTAATAGGGATTAAGATGCTTTAGATACTATAGAAGGCTCTACGTCCTCTTAGGTAGTATATACCTTCTTAGAAAACTTCCTTAAGCTTTATCTTTTCTTAAGGGATTAGACTTTTAGGTTAAGTTTCTTTACTATTTCTTTTAATGCTTCTTTATTTAGTAAGGACCTCCTTCTAAAAGTGCTTTCTCTAGGTAGTAATTTTCTCTTTTCTACTCTACTAGCCTGCCTTAGGTTAATAGATCTCTTAGCTTTATAAAGATATAGATACTTAGTAATACCTCTAAAATGTTCCTAGTTATATAGGTAACATTTTAGCTTTATACCTTAGATCCCTCTTCCCTTAGTAAATATTACTATTTCTTAGAACTAGTTTAGTCTAGCCTTATAGGATTCTAGTAGCTATAGTGCACTTTTATATATTATAGACTACTAGGTAAGGATTATATTCTTTATGCTTTAGTATACCTTAAGTAAGCTATTAAGGAGATGCTTAAGTCTCCTCTCTAGCTCCTTATAGTATACTTCCTAAGAGTCTACCTCTATAATCCTTTTAGCTATGCTAGCTAGTTATATCTATGCCTTTCTAATTATTATGTCCTCTATTATCTAGAAGTTTATAAACTCCTAAATATATACTATTATATATATAGTATATACCTTACTATATTTAGCTCTTATCTTTTCCTATATCTTTAAGGCTTATCTCTTCTTAATAGTCTCCTTCTAATTATCTTCTAATAAGCAGATTATTATCTTATACCTAATAGTAGCATTAGCCTTAACCTATTCTAGGTTACTTCTTAAGTGCCTTAGGCTAAGTACTAATAGTAATAACTCTATAGAGGACTTAGGTATAGTCTCTAAGATAATCTAAAATATATCCTTTAATTTAAGGTAATCCTATAGTAGGCTAAACTATTATCTCTAGTTCTCTTTATATAGTACTAGTATAGCCCTTCTCTTGCTAATTCTACTTACTAAATCTATTTTTATAAAGTTAAATAAACAAACCTAACTTTAGAAAATATAAGCTCTTTTAATCTAATAGTAGTTCTTAGATAGCTGCTTTCCTTTATTACTAAGACTCTTTTCTCTTAGCTAAGGTATTTAAGGACTCTTCTCTCTTAGGGGAGTTAGTTAGGTTCTTAGGTAGAGAACCTCTAGAAGATCTACTTTCTTAGAAGGGTACTACTAGCTAGTTCTAAGGTATTAGTAGTACTTAGTGCTTAGGCCTAGTCTTATCCTCCTAAGTACTATAGTCTAAGGCTAATCCTTTCCTCTTTATACTCCTTTTATATACCTCTCTTTTAAAGTAGAGTGTACTTTACTAGGCTTTTCTCTATCTTACCTACCCTTTAGGGACTTCTAGTTTATAACTAGGATCTTCTAAAGCTTCTAGATAGTATAGATAGGATATACCTCTAGTCTCCCCTATACTCTTTTCCTGCTTTTCTATTTAGTTAATACTATAGGTCCTATAAAAGGTAATACGTATTACTTTAAAGATAAGAAGGCTAACTCTTACTACTTAAGGCCTCTCTATAAACCTAGGCTTATAACCTATTAAATTATATTCTTATAGGCACTCGTCGGATAGGTATAATACGTAGTAGAAGTAGAGACAATAAGTAGGAACTAACCGTATTAATTATGTTAGTTAGTTATAGGTTATATCTTACTCCTAAGATAGGCATTAGCTAAGTTATATAACCTAGTATTATATAACCTATATTACCTAATCCTAATCCCTAAAGTGTCTCT
This sequence comes from Cercospora zeae-maydis, assembly GCA_023512815.1. NCBI lineage: Eukaryota > Fungi > Ascomycota > Dothideomycetes > Mycosphaerellales > Mycosphaerellaceae > Cercospora > Cercospora zeae-maydis. The sequence continues at coordinate 2,836,688 of JAKLWY010000001.1, read as the reverse complement.
TAGAATATCTAACTAGACTATACTTCCTAATACTTATTCCTCTTTTTAATATATCTAAGACCTATAGTACTAGATAGTAGAGTAGCTCTCTTAATACCTTTCGCTAGCTTAAAGAGTAGTATTTAGTAATCTTTATCGAGCGATATATAACCTTTCGTAATATCTAAACTAGCTAACTATATCTACTAGAGACTACGCCTTCCGAAGGTATAACCTAAGCTCTCTAACTCTTACCTAACTACCTATAGCCTATAGGCGCCTATTAAGATATATATTCTAAACGACTTATATTTTACTCTAAAGAAGCTACTAGTACCTCTAGCCGCTTCGCTACCTAAGACTTCTAACTAGCTAATAGCTAATAAGAGAGTAGAGGCTAAGAGAATAGCTAACTTCTAAGCCTAAGTAGACTATATATAGTATAAAAAAATAGAAGGCTACTAAGGTAGTAGCTATAGAAAAGAATCGAATAGATTAATATACTTATAAGTAAAAGGACTCTATAGCTACTATAGTTTCGAGAAAAGAGAAACTAAGTAAGTACGAAAAGGCTAAGGCTTATATAGCTATAGTAATAAAGCGTAAAAAGAATAGAGATAGGAGAACTAAGGCGATAGAAAAGGTCTACCTAGAGAGAATTAAGGATAATAGTAAGGCTAAGGCTAATAACTTAATAGTTAAGAATAAGAAAGTTAAAGGTAAGGCTAAGACTAATAACTTAATAGTTAAAAATAAGAAGAATAAGAATAAGGCTAAGGCTAATAACCTACTAGTAGAGAATAAGAAGAATAAGAATAAGACTAGAGCTAATAACTTAGTAATTAAAAACTAGAAGAGTAAGAATAAGGCTAAGGCTAGTAGCTTAGTTAGTAGATCGTAACGCGACTAAGCTAAAGCGCGTCTTAGTAAGCTTCTAAAGCGTAAGCGCGAGGCTAAGAGTAATAAGCGTAGGTCTACGAGCGATAAGCTTATCGAAATTAAGAGTAAACTAATTAAGATTAATAGTAATAGCGATAGTTCTTTAAGTATAGAAGAACTTAAGGATAACCTCGTTACTATTAGCTAGAACTAATAATAGGTAATTTAGATACTTAACTAGATAATAGCGCCTAGCGGATAGAATTAAATAATACTACCCGGCTCTTTTTATAATCTAGGATACTATAGCGTTAGTAGGTTTAATAGATATAGTTTCGGCTATAGCGCTTTTATATAGTAACCTTTTAATATACTAGGCTAGTACTATTAGGTAGGCTTTCTACCTTTCTCTAGATTATTCTAGCTTTTACTAGAGCTACCTATAAGTAGTCTATTATCTAGTAAGCGCTTCGGCCTACTATTTAAGAAGCTACCTAAGAAAAAGATTAAGAGTAACTACGCGGCCTCTATCTAGTCTCTAGTAGCGGCTAATAAATAGAACGATAACGCTACTACTATAGCTAACTCCGACTTTAGAACTAATAACCTATAGTACTTAGGCTTAGTATTTAACTAGAAGGCCGCCTTATAAGATTCTATAAGTTACTTCTCTAAGAGAAGAGGCGAGAAATAGGCCGCTAAGCTACTACTTTACTATATAATAGGATAGATCTTACTAGCCTATTTTTCTCTAAAGAGCGTTTACTTAGACGACTATACTATAGGAGCTCTTCTTAAGCTAAAGAATTACGGCAGATTTAGCTATAATAACCTAGGCTAATAATAGCTAGCAGTTTTTAACTCTAAGAAGTATATCCGTTCTTAGTAGTAGCCTATTAGTCGCTTATATATTATCTAAGGCGACGGCTATAGCTAGTATACTTTAGTCTATAATATACGTCTCTTTCGTATTAAAGGCCTAACTATTCTATTTAATTTATAGGGTAATAAGCGCGAGGCTATTTCTAGTAAGTAGATCTAAGCCTCTAATACGAAAGTCTAAACGCCTATCTAGAAGTAGGCGACAATTATCGATCTACTTACTCTTAGTATCTCTATACGGAACTCTCTAGCTAATACGATATAGACCTAGAATATATACTAGTATTTAAGTATTTCCGCAATATAGCGCGCGCGTCTAATAGCTTAGATAAAACCGAGTGCGTAACTCTATCTACGTAGCTAACTAACTAGGCTAAACTAGATTAGGCTATATCTACTAATATTCTATACCCCTACGCTTTAGCGCTATTTATAGTCGCTATTATTAACCGCTATAAGAAACTTATACTAGAGTAGCAGTCTAATATTAATAAGTACGTCCCTAGCAAAGTATAGTAGTAGGGCTAATAGAACTATTAAGAGCTATAAACTACGGATAGTTCTTTCTAGTAAATAGAGGAGAAGGTAATATTATAGAATAGAGGGATAGCTAGGGCATTATAGGCCTAAGATAAGAGGGATAACTAGCTATAGAACGGGCTATAGCTCGTCTACTAACTATAGTACTTTAGTACGGAGATAGAGAATAAATATATATAGATCCGCTACTACTTTATCTTTCTAGCTACGCCTTAATAGCTAGTTTAGATTTCTACTAAGATAAGGTCTCCTATATAGTAGTAGATTAGTTTCTATATAGTACTATCTAGTTAGTTAGAGACTAGTATAGCTACTCTTAAGTACCTAGCTATTAGAAGAATTAGGTAGTATTCTTATAAGATTATCCTCTTATTTTAGAGGTTTATCTAGGGCTTCTAGAGCGTAATAACTTAGGTTATCTTTAGATCTACCTCTTATACTAGGATTTTTTATATAGTTAGGCTATAGTTAATATTATATTAGTAGATAGTTAGGTTATAACTATTTATTACTAGTCTACTAGGTAGTTAGCTCTAGTATTATTATATTATAGTCTTCTTAGAAGCTATTATCTATTTAGGAGCTATTTATATAGTATTAGTATTAGTTCTTTAGTTTTATAAGCTAGAGAAAGATAGTTATAAGTAAGTTTAAGCCGCCTAAGAGTTAGAGATATAGCCTTCTTTTCTTAGACTTTTTTCTTTACTTATAATATTATAATAGTAGTTAAGAGATATTATTATATATTAGAAGACCTTAAGGCCTTTTACGATAGTCGTTATTACTTACTAGAGCGCGTTTATGTTTTTTATTAGTAGTTTTAGAATATAATAGGAATATATTCTATCTTAATAGTAGTAATTAGTATAGTAAGGTACTTCTAGTACTAAAACTAAACTAGTTATTAAACTATATTAATTAATATTAAACTATAACGGCTAATTTAGTTTATTACGCTAATTAGATGGGTTTAGAATACCCTAGTCTTTGTTAAGCAGATACAACTCATTTAACAAAGTCTAGCTTAGAGCAAGCGACTGCGACTAGTAAAACACGACTGTTGCTGGCACCTGTCTGGCCGTAGAGCATCTTCACGGTGCCTGCTATGCTGAACCATTGGAGTACTTGGAGTGGCTCTCTCGCCACGTCCTGCTCGTTCCATTCACCGCTACGTACTCAGACTGACCCTGATGACGCTGTCCAGCGATGCTCGGGCGATGAAAATAGTAAGGTTCCCCAAGCACAGTGGATCTTTCACGAGCATAATCAAGCTCTAGAGTTGGATCTATTCTCATCGAGGATACGAGGAGAAAGTCCTGCCGTGGGCCGACTGCCTGATTACACCAGTACATGTAACAGTGGTGGCGTATTAGCTTAAGCAGCAGCATGGTAGCGTACATCGCGAGCCATACGACAGGTGACACATCCGCACCTTGGGCGGGCAGCATCGCGAAATGATATGGATTACAAAGCTACACGGCCGCCGCTTCTACCGTCCAGTCCAGACGGCCCAGTCGTCTAAGGTTATCTTTCGTGCAGCAACTTGCTCTGTCTTTCGGCCATTCGACAACAGGGCTGCACTCTTCGCGTTTGACTGTACGTGATGTCTGCCGTGGCGCAGAAGGAGGATACTGTATGGTGAGGGAGGAAGTCGACATGTCGTGCGCTCCAGAATTGGTATGGGTCCAAGATGGGCTTCCAGCGGCGGGTCTTGAGTGCATATGCCTGTCGCCGTCGCCATCCCGTTTCGCGACCACTGACTCTGCTCCTCATCAACAACACGATGTCTGGTGAGGTCAAGTGAGATGTCCCCCGCCGCCACGACGGGTTCGCTGATGAGCGTCAGGAACACGCGAGAGCTGGCCGAGGCTCGCGAGCTGGAGCCCCTCACGTAGCCGAGGCCGTGGCTGTTACACGACTGTCAACGCTGGACGACATCAGCAAAATATCCCACATTCATCTTACAGTACTTCTGTAGTTCCCTCGATACTTGTTCGCTAGTACGATAGACACCATGGCAGCCCAACGAGTGTCCCAGATCGTCTCGCAGCTGAACCCTTTGGCCAGCCCAGTGGACAAGATGTAAGACTAAACAGTGGCACCCGCATGCTCCCGACTAAGCCTCGACAACAGCACCCAAAAGAACCCCGACGATGTAGTCATCACGCTCGCCCTCCGCACGCCTCTCACCAAAGCCGGCCGTGGTGCCATGAAAGACACGACGTTAGATGGCATGGTATTTAAGCTACTAGAGCAGGTCAACGCCAAGTCCCAGCTTGACCCTAAGCACGTCGAAGACATCTGCCTGGGTAATGTTCGTGAGGGCAGCGCAGCCTCCTACGTTCGTGCTGCAGCTCTTGCTGCCGGCTATCCCAATACCTGTGCTGCGTCTGCTAGCGCTCGGTTCTGTTCGTCTGGTCTGACCGCCACTCAACACATTGCCACCTCCATTCAAGCCGGCATCATCGACTGCGGCATCGCCATGGGAGCTGAGACACTCAGCGACAGCAGACCGCGCTTGGAACGTCCCTTTGTGGATGAAATCATGGGCAACTCCGAAGCTCGTGACTGCATGATTCCCATGGGTGAGCTTCTCTTGACAATCATCCTCCTCAAAATCTATACTTACACCTTCCACCAGGTGGTACCTCGGAAATCGTCGCCCAAGAGTTCAACGTCACACGGGAGAAGCAAGACGAATACGCAGCTGAGTCCTACCGCCGCGCCGAGGCTGCCGATAAAGCCGGTCTCTTCCAAGACGAGCTGGTACCCATTACTGTGATCAAAGACGGCAAAGAGACCAAGATTGAGAAAGATGAGATTCGCTACGGCACTACCTACGAAAAAATCTCCAAACTCCCGGGCGCCTTCAAGGACTACGGTGACCGCAGCACAGCAGGCAACAGCTCCCAGATGACCGACGGCGCTGCCGCAGTCATTCTCATGCGTAGATCGAAAGCCCTCGAGCTCGGTCAGCCAATTCTCGCCAAATATGTTGGGACCGCGCTAGCAGGTCTGCCACCCCGAATCATGGGAATTGGTCCATCTTTGGCTATTCCCAAACTGCTTGCCAAGCACAATCTTGACCTGCACAAGGATATCGATTTGATCGAGATCAACGAGGCATTCGCTTCGATGGCAGTGTACTGCCGCGACAAGTTGGAGTTGGACTGGAGCAAGATGAATCCTCGCGGTGGAGCGATCGCGCTGGGACATCCATTTGGTATGACGGGTGTGAGGCAGATTGTGACGATTTTGAGCGAGGCGAGGAGGCAGAAGAAGAAGATTTGTCTGACGAGTATGTGTTTGGGTACTGGCATGGGTGGGTACTTTCCGATGACGTGACGATGTTACTATTTGACTGACAGTATTGTTCTAGGTATGGCGGGATTGTTTGTCAATGAGCAACTTGACGGGCTGGAGTCGAGTCCGACTGCTGACGGCCGGAACGCGACTGCTCCAGGGATCATGAGGTGATGAGCAGGTCCTTGCTAATGTGGAACGAACAAGGTATAGCGATCACATGCAAAGAGACGTTGTCGGCATTTCATGCCTCTTGCCCATCTGGTATAACGAGAAGCTGTAGAGAACAGTAGTGCCCACTGCTGCGCTCGTTGCCAGTGAACGGGGAAGCATTGAAGGACTGGGGTGGAGAGACCTGTGGAAAGACAGTCGCTCGTTGCACGGTATTTGCTCTGCAGAAATGCTCGCTGTGCAATGGTGAAATCTCTCGAGTCAAGCAGTGCAGAAAGGATATCAGCCAGTGTGATATGTGTCCGTAATAAGCATGACGGGGATTGTCCTGCCAAGACTGACTCGACGAGACCCTGCATGTGTCTTCACCCGCCCTCTGAACACGAGTCGCAAGTTAGACGACTCCTATTCATACGCTACAGCGTCGAAGAGGCAGTCACACACCTCTCGAGATGCCGCTGGACATGTCAACACGACGATAATACCGCCATTCCCCTCTCCCGCCATGCGCCTCCGTCATGTAGCGCAACCCAGTCTGCGGCGCATCACCCGCCGCTACCCATGGACCCAGCACATGTCGCTGCTCACCTCCGCCATCACGCTGCTCTGGCTGTACTTCATTCACGCCGAGGAGCGCGGCACCCCCCACGCCCACATCACAACATGCGACTGGCGGAATTGGGAGTCGTGGCATCGCGATGCACAACCTCACCGATCCGTCTTCGTCGCCGACCCCCAGCTCGTCGACCCTCACACGTACCCTGGACGTCCGTGGCCACTGTCGAGTCTGACCGAGTTCTACACCGATCTGTATATGCAGAGGAATTTCAAGCTGATCAACCAAGAGCTGGACCCGGACAGCATTGTGTTCCTCGGAGATCTTTTGGATGGAGGACGGGAGTGGAGCACAGAAAGAGCGAGAAGCCTGAATACCGATCAGAGGCAGGTGCTGATCAATTTACTCATACTAGAAGAGAAGAAGAAGGAGGGCCAGAGATTATTGGGTGACGGGACAACCGATCTCAACACATTTGTTGCTGGTGAAAAGGGCCGCTGGAGCAAGTATAAGCAACAGCAGTGGGACGCCGAGTACGACCGCTTTGCAAGGATATTCTTGACCGAGGAGCAGCTGTATCCGGGCGTGAACCGGAGCTTGTTGGCTGCCTGGGAGCAGCCAGAGAGTCCGGTGAGCATCGCGAATGGCGCGAGAAATGTGACGTGGGATGAGTACGCGACAACGGGAGGCAAGAGCCGAATACTCAAGGCAAGCTTGCCCGGAAACCACGACCTGGGCTTCGGAAGTGGAGTACAAGTGACGGTGAGAGATCGCTTCGAGAGTCACTTTGGAGAGGCCAACACGATCTACGTGCTTGGGAATCACACTTTCGTCAGTCTGGACACTCCCTCGTTGAGCGCATACGATGAGTTTGTGCCAGGCGTTGGAGAAGTGAGCGAAGAGCGCCGGACAAAGTACAGTCATCTGTGGAAACCTGCGCATGAGTTCTTGGACGGCTTGGAGGAGAGAGGCCCCAAAGTCGTTTCAGAAGAGCTGGAACGACTGTTTCCCGGCTCACATCCCCCGAAGCTGCGGTCACATGACGTTGTGGAGCACAAGGACGAGCGCGGCATTCTGGATAAGCTGAAGCCCGCTCCAGGTCCCCACATGAAACGCGAGGAAGAAGCATGGAAGCTGGTCTCGGATACGAAGAAGCCAACGGGGCCTAGGCTTCCTGTCGTTCTCTTGTCTCACGTCCCGCTCTACCGTAACCCGGATGTTGACTGTGGCAGATTACGGGAAAGGGGCAAGGCGATACCACTCTCCGCGGGGTATCAGTACCAGAACGTCTTGACGCCGAGTCTGACGAGCATCATCGGGAAGAAAGTCTCTGCAGCTGGCGACATGGTGCATATATTCTCAGGAGACGACCACGACTACTGCGATGTTGATCATCGCTTCAATGTAGGCCGCTACAACGACGATACGAAGAAAGAGCATGTCGTCATGCGGACTGTTCGCGAAGTCACAGTCAAAAGTTTCAGTTGGGCCATGGGTGTGCGCAAGCCAGCATTCTTGCTTGTGAGCTTGTGGAACCCTGTTGACGAGCAAGGCAGGCATGTTGGCGAATGTATGGGTGGCGTGGATGGGGTATGCAAAACTGTCCAGACGGAGCTCTGCCTTTTGCCTGATCAGCTGAGCGTGTTCATCAGCTACGCTCAGCTTTTGGGGCTGACGATCATCGTGCTTTTCGTGAGATCAGTCGTCATTGGTGTTCGGAACCCTTCTGAGCACGAGGATGATGATTTCGACTTGGACATCAACGCCGCTCGCGAGAAGATGGGTCTTCCCCGCTACATCGCTCGAGGGAAACCGTATGGGCGCAACGGCTCAATCAGTCCTCGTAAGACCTCGCCCAAGCCTGACGAAAAGAAGGGACGCGGTCGGGCGAGTTCAACATCCACCGGCTCAGCCAATGGCAACAATATCAGTAATCAACACCTCAGCGTGCAGCGCTCCTATAATGCTCGGACGAGAACAGTATCCCCCGCAGCGAAGTCCGGTGCCCTCACACCAAATCATTCCGGGTACGTGTTGCCCGACCTTCTCGAAGCGAACGGCAACGGCGGGTTGATTGACAAAGCCGGATACTATCCCAAAATGCGGTGGCGAGACCCGGACGAAGAGGAAGAAAGCGACGAAGAGTCACACGTAGGAAGCCATTATGGGGATTTGGACGACAGTCAAGCGAAAGGCGGGAAATTCGGGCGAAGGAAGCCCAAATCAAAAGCACGCAGGGCGTTGGATGAGTTTCTCAGGAGTCTTTTGTTGATTGCCGTCCCAGCCGCATTGTGGTATGGGTACTTGATCAAGCACGGATGAAGTACATATTGAACGAACAGATTCTTTTCTCCATCGGTGTCGGACCCGGCGACTCTCATCTTCAATGCGCAGGATTGTCACGCCAGGTATAATGATGAGTAGCGAATGTGCCGACCAGTCGAGGGAGCCACTGAAGATGAGAAGCAGACTTTCAGAGAACGACTCGCGGAGCTACAACCCATTGCTGAAGGTACCCTGCAACCTGATCCGCCTCGCAAAGACGATGATTTGCTGATCGATGATGATCATAATGGACTTGCCGCACTGAAGGAGAGGCAGAATTGGAAGCCTGGCCTCCAGATCCTGCTGATTACATGCGACCTCGATCATTCTGACGAGCTCAATGGAACCTTTGCACATGTAAATCAACGGCGACCAAGTGCAGCGAGGTGTACTGTATGTTCCTGTAGCTGCGGCTATGTGTCTGCAAGTAGACTTTGGAGAAGGAACAGTGCCCAGGATATAGGAGGCGGCGGATTCACTAGAGTTCACATTTCCGTATGAATCGTGATCCAATGAGAACAGCGTCTTGTATGTCGAAATCTCCATTGCCATATCTTCATCTCCTTCTCCCGATGACCCCTTTGACGACACTACTCCCCTTCGTACCCGGCTTCTTCACCCAACTCTTCGTTCCGCCATCTCCACTTCCCAGGCCATTCTTCTTCCCCGCTCCACTACTCCTCTCCCTCTCAATTGCTTCTTCCCTTGCCCTCCTCCGATCAACCTCGATTTGCATCTCCAACTCCGCCTTCTTGCTATATTCAATCTCCCTCCTTCCGTTCCCACTGCTATACCCCTTCTCCTTGACCGAAAAAAACACTCCACCCAGATCCGCCAGCCAGTGTGCATCTACCGCCGTCGCGACAGACATGTACTCCTTACTCGTAAGAATAAGCTCATGATAGATGACATAATCCGGTGGATCACCAGAGTTATACAATGCAGAAGTCGGATGCAAGTTCATGGTAACGCTGGTGCGGAGATTCACATATTCGCCCAGTCCTTTTCGTTTGGCAGCTTGATGGTAGTATCCGGAGCAGATGCACTCTCTCACGACATCAAGATCGTAGCCGCAAGATGAGATGTTCATTTTGGAAGAGGTCATGATGTCGGTGATTTGCTGCCTGATTTCTTCGGCTCGACGGAGGGCTTTCGGATGGAGAAAGTGTTTGACACACCAGCCGTCTTTGCGGCCATTGAAAACCCATTGCTGGTAGACGGTCAGAAGAGTGAGGTGGTCGGAGTCGTGGACGAAAAATTTCTCGCGTGCGGCGTCGGCTTCTTCGAGGCGTTCTTTGGGGCGATAGAATACAGATGGGACGGACAGCATGGAGACGATGGTGATCATTTCTTCCGCGCAGTTGTATGTGGTCGAGGAGGTGATGACAAGTTTCGCTAAAGAGGGGTCCATCGGAAAGGAGGTCATCAGGCGTCCGAGTTCAGTGAGCTCGCCAAGGTTTGTCAATGCGCCGAGTGCCCACAGGTCAAAGAGGGAAGTCGTAATGGTATCCTGCGGTGGAGGATCCATAAAGTCAAAGTCGAGCAGATCTCTTACTCCGAGCGACTTGAGCAGTAAGACAGTGTTTGCAAGGTTCGTTCGTTGAATCTCCGGAATCGTGGCCACGTAGAGTTCTTCCTTAAAGGCACGTTCAGTGTAGAGATGAAACGCTCGTCCAGGCCCGGTTCTTCCAGCACGACCGGCACGTTGAGATGCGTTTGCCTGGCTCACGGGAGTAATTTGTAGAGTATCCATACCCATGCGAGGGTTGTAGACCTTGAGCTTGCTGAAGCCACAATCCACCACATACATGATTCCATCGACGGTAAGCGAAGTTTCTGCGATGTTTGTGGCGACGATAACCTTGCGCACCCCTGGCGGAGCTCTGTCGAAAATCTTGGCTTGTAAATCTGCGGGCATTTGCGAGTAAATGGGCAGAATGCTTAGCTTAGGAGGGTCGTTGAGTTGAGCCAGACGTTCTGCAACCAGCTCGCAAGTAACCTCGATGTCTTCTTGGCCGGTCATGAAGACAAGAATGTCTCCAGGACCTTGGCTGACATGGATTGCGAGGACTTGTCGCACAGCACTGTCCACGTAGTCTTCGCACGGTGATCTCGAATATTGAATGTCCACGGGGAAGGTCCGGCCGGGGATAAAGAACTCTGGGGCGCCGCCGTAGAATCGCGAGAAGCGTTCGGCGTTCATAGTGGCAGAAGTGACAATCAATTTCAGATCTCGCCGTCGTGCGAGCACCTTTTTGATCAACCCCATTAGGACGTCAGTATTCAGAGCACGTTCGTGAGCTTCGTCCATGATAATACAGCTGTATTGATCGAGATCGGGATTCGTGAGCGATTCCCTCAGCAAAACACCATCAGTCATGTACTTGATCATGGTCTCCTTGCTCGTACAGTCTTCAAATCGAATTGCGTAACCGACAGTGCCTCCGAGTGGTACTTCCATCTCTTCACTGACGCGCTTTGCGACCGACATGGCAGCAACACGTCGAGGCTGGGTGCATCCGATCATGCCGCTCTTGGCGTAACCGTCCTCGTACAGGAACTGAGTTAACTGCGTGGTTTTGCCAGATCCCGTCTGTCCGACCACAATGATGACCTGGTTGTCTCGAATCACGCGAAGCAGATCTTCCCTCACGGCAAACGCAGGCAAGTACTCTCTCTGCTCCCGCAATGACTTGGTCCTCGAAAAGTCGGATTGGCCCGCGTCCTGCTTCTTCATGTGCTCTGCGAACTTGCTGCCTTTGCTCTTGCCGTCGTCCTCACCTTCACCGAGAGCGGGAGCGGCCGAATCGGTGTCTTCTTCCTTGACTCCCGTGACATTACCAAGTGTTGTCCCAGCAGCACTCGTCGCTTCCTGTGCCTGCTTCTGCCTTTCCTTTTGCTGCCTTCGCTCTCGCACGACTTTGCTGCCCTTCTTCGCGAAGACAGCCATGTCACTCTGCGGGTCCTTCACAGCGCTCACGGGCTCCAGCTGTTTGGTAAAGACGGTCTTCCCATCCAGAAAGGGTGGCTTTAGATCATGCACCAGCAAATGCACTCTCGTGTCCTCATTTTCGTCGTCCAGACTGTTGAAGTTGTCCCTCGTCTGCGCGACACTCGAGGCCAGCATGCGGTTCGCTTCCCAGGCATCATTGTCCTTTTGTCTCTGCAAGAACTTGGGATTCACGCGACTCCGCACCGCCATTTTCTTCTCCAACAGCTCTCGTTCCCGCTCCCGATCCGCCCATGTGGTGTCCTCGGTCCCGCCAAAGGGATTGTGTGTTTCGTCACCCAGCACAGCTCCATCCTCGCCGTAGTTGTACCAATCGCGGTCCAAGGCAGCCGCATCGTCCTCGTTGACGCCTGCTTCGGCTGCATCGATTTCGGCCCGGTGGGGCTGCGAGGGTATGCCCTCACGATGGTTGCGCGGTGTTGCAGAGCCACGATCTCGGGACTGCGAAGAGGGTCGATGCGTGTCTTTGAGCCTGTCGTGCGGCCGGCGGAGATGCTGGGGCTGGGCGGCAAAGTGCTCGTTGTCGTCGTGGTGATCGGTCCGCTGTCGCTTGGCTCTGTGTTCGTCGCCAGCCATGATGATGTGCTCTTTGTCCTGACCGTGTGGCAGCGAGGATACTCACATACACTCAATCGCCCGTCGTCACATGCACGACGCTGTTTTCCGCGAACGCTAGCGCCGCGCCCTGCAGCTGGCAGTACAATGTCTCGGGAAGGCTGAGGAAGCAGCAGTTGAGGCAACGGATGGATGAGGTGTGACCGTATAACGAGGAAAGTCCTCGGCGCGGCCATCTATTAAGGAGGCCTATATCGGCCACCTCGCCACTACGTTACTTCCGCGATTCTTACTGCGAGTTATTACTATTGTCGCACAACTACCTCTACCTTTACAACTATAATAACAACTATAATAGCTATAGCATTAGGTTAGTAGCTATTGTTAGCGCATAATAATAGCGTCGCTAACCTATATTAGCGCTACGAGCGCTGCCTACGACTACTTCCGCGATGCGTATATAATTATACTTATACTATAGCTACCGATAGCAAGGGCGATACTATAATAGTTTCGCATTTAGAGTTTGTCTTCTACTACGCGTAATACTACTAACTTTGCTAACGCTTCTTTAGTATTTTTGCTGCTATATTTAGCGCGCTTATTAATACGAATTAGTCGTAGAATAACCGGACGAATAATAAGAACGCCGATAGTACTAGCGATAATACTAGCGATAGTTCTATATACGCTAAATCCCTCCTCGCTACTATCTCGCTATAGTATCGCTAATAAAAGTAGACCTTTATAATCCTATCTACTATCTATAAACTCTTTATAACTTATCTGCTCTACTATAACAAACGCCTCTAACTTCTAGTTCTACTTAGTTATAAAGTAGAATAAATAGCTCGCGGAGTTTAATAGCAAAGATATTAAGAAGAAGAAAGTAGCTAGTAATAACTTATATAAATTTAATATAGCTTAGCGTATTATAGAGATCTCTAAGAGCGTAGATGCGGTATTACCGTATTTATAGTATTAGTAGCCGGGTAATACTTAATCTTATAAAGTCTTAGGCAGCAATAAGAGTAGTACGTATACGTATTATAGGCGTTATAGAAAGAGTTACTATTACGCTAGAATATAGGAGGATCTAAAGGATAAAGATAATAATTCCGTAGCGATTCTATAGCAAGTAGAAATGCTAAAGAGCATAGTTAGTATACTTATAAATAAGGTAGCTACTTTATAAAGCAGAATTAATTATATTAATAGATAGAAGAAGACGCTAGATATAACTATTAAGTCTATTAACCTAGTCGTAACGATTGCGACTAATAATATCTATACGCTCTAGTATAAGGTATTTCTAGTTCTTAACGGCAATATTACTAAAACTAGTACCTTTAGAATATATTAGATAGTTAGGTAATAATAGCGATTCGCTTCTAGATAGGCGGCGATTCTATAGAGATGCGAGCAACTTATACTTTATTTAACTTCTATTCTATTCTAAACTCTAAAACCTTATATACTATCTAACCTATATAACGATTCTATAGCGATTCTATATAGATTCTACTATAGAACTAGCTAGTTCTTACGCTTATTCCGTAGCTCTATATTAGATAGCTCTATTAGTACCTTTTAACGCTTATTCTATAGTTTATTACTATCTCCTTAAGTAGTATCGTTATCTTCTTAATTAGCCTCTTTCTATAAGTCTTAGTAAGCCTCGCTACGCTACTAAACCTTAGAGTTACGTTATTAAATTACTAGGTTATCTAGCTACTATATAGATTAGTTATCCGGCTACGGAATCGCTTATTTATTCGGCTATTACTAACTCCTACCGATACGCTATAGATTATTCGACCTCGTAGTTACCTCGTTATTATTATCTCTAGTTAGATTAATCTATATAGGCGGTTTCTTAGCATTAATAATCCTCTTAGTCTATAACGGTTTAAACTCGTCCTTAATAATAGTACCTCTATCTTTAATGCTTTAATATACGCTAGATCCGTAACTTATAATAGTACTTATATAATTCTTACGCTTATTCCGCTTTAACTGCTTCCGTAGCTTAACGTATATCTTTATTAAGTACTTAGCACCTTTACTAGTTGTCTTAAATAATAATATAGCCTTAGCTAGTAACTTCTTACGCTAAGCTATTTAACTAATCTTATTAGGGCGATTAGTTAATTTATTAAAGTTAGTAATAAAGAAGTAGTTTATATAGTATTTAGTATCCTTAATTAAATACGCTAGCAATTCGTCGTAATTATACTATTTAATTATAAACTCTAGTAGCGAGTCCGTAGGGCTATTCTCTATAGCCTCGCTATAGTTCTTATCGCTAAAGTTGTCTATAATCGAGCTAAATAATATAGGCTCTTTATATATATATATCTCTTCTTTAACTCTTATATATTGCAACTAAATCTTATAACGTACGAGATAGTAAATAAGAGTTTCCTATAGTTCCTAATAAGCTAGAGGTAGTACTATTAGCCGTTATAAGAGTACCTTCGAGCTAGTATTAGGCACTAGCTTCTACTTAAACTAGTAGATAGCAATATTGCGTTTAAGGTTAGTATAGGATAGAATCGAGCTAAAGAAGTTAAAGCTGCGATTCGTAGGCGTCTTCGTAGTACTACTTATAGGTACGAAACTCTCTAAACTAGCGTTATTGCCTAGCGCTATAATAGAGGCTTTATAAATAAACTATTCCTTTAGCGGATTAGGGTTTAATCTAAGATAGTTACTATAATACTTAAATTTAGTATACTATAGGGTATATTCGAGGCCTATTTATAGATAGAACCTAGACTACGTATTATTATTATTATTAGCTATATTGCTATTATCGCGGTAAAGGTAGAGAAGTTAGAAGTAGTAGAATAGGTATAGAGTATATAGTAGAGATAGAGGCAGAGTAGCGGAAATTATACCTTACTAGTTATTTTTATAGAAATTGCTAATAGTTAGAGTAGGGTTTATAAGAATCTTTACGCTATACGTATATACTAATATAGCTTACTAGCAAACTATATTACGCTAGCATCGTTGTTTATTAGTAGCTCGCTATTTGTCGCTATAAATGCCGCTACCTATTAGCGCTAGAGTACCTAATTATATACTATAAGGGTGTCACGGGCTAGGCCCGTAACTACCAGCCCGTATGCACCCAACGGGTTGCTAGGTAGTAGTGGACACGTGACCCGTACGGCAGGGCCGCCCCGAGGGCCTACGGCTTACGTGTCCCCTATAGGTTAGGTGACCTATGGGGAAGAGTTTCTTCTGCCTACGCTTAAGGGAGAGGCTTCCTTCCTTTGAGCTACGTCCTGTCGTTTAAGGCTACCTATACGGTAGACCGAGTACTGTACTCTGTCCGTAGCATCTGTATCCGAACCGCTAGCGACTATACCTACCTTCCGTCCCTATACCGCCCGTGACACTACGTAGCTCCTACTATTAGGTATGGCTGCTACCGACCGCCCTCTGCCACCGCTCCTCCCGGAAACAGAGGCAGAGTTCGCCGAACATGTTACTACGCACCCCGACGCCTGGTACGCCTACTTTCAGAGCGCCTACCAGTATATCGACCGCTACGGAATAAAAGAGGAGGAACAGGCGCACGAGCTTATCCGCGAGAAAATTCAGGCTGCTGAGGTTCGTGACAACCTCCAGTCTCTCCGCGCCGAAAACAGCCAACTCCGCGCGGTTATCGACTTCCAAAAGGCCCAGTATAAGGAGATGGAAGCCGAATACCGCGACCAGACTATAAGGGCCCAGAGGGAAGCCGATAAAGCCCTCCGCCCTGCCGGACCTACTATATCGACGCCTACTCTGTCTATCCCCGCCGACTCTCCCGCTAAGGTTAGCGTAGATCCTTCTCTAGGAATGCCTACGCCTCGCTCCGCCTCGCCTTCCCAGCCTACTCGACAATCCGAAAGGCTACCCGACCCGAAAGAGTTTACCGGAGATCGAAAGGACCTTCGCCGCTTCCTCTCTCAGATTTACGAAAAACTAACTGTAAACCGCGACCGCTTTCCGACCCCTGCCTCCCGTATGTCATACGTTACTAGCCGGCTCTCGGGGGTACCGTACTCTCAGATCCTCCCGTATATCCGTAACGGCGTCTGTCAACTCCCGGACTATGAGAATATACTACAGATCCTCGACAACGCTTACGGAGACCCTAATCGTGTCCAGAACGCCCGCGCAGAGCTCTTCCGCTACCGCCAGATGGGTAAAGACTTTGCGGCCTTCTTCGCCGAATTTCAACGCCTAGGGTTAGAAGCAGAGATGACCGAAGAATCCCTATCTACCCTCTTAGAACAGGCCTGCTCGAACGAAATTAAGCAGATGCTAGTTCACAGCCCTCCACCGACCCAGGACTATCTTAAGCTCGCCGCGCACCTGCAAGACCTTGAGAACCGTCGCCGTTACTACTACCAAGCACCCCCAGTGCCAAACCCCCGTACCTCTATACCCCCGAACCGTCCGTCGCCGCGGCAGGATAAGTCGTACGCTACCGCTGCTAAGACTGCCCCCCAGGGAGAGCCTATGGACCTCGATAGGTCTAAGAGGGCTCCTAGGGACCCTCTCTCCTGTCACCGATGTGGAGAATTAGGACACTTTGTTCGAGACTGCCCAAAACCCGATATCCGCCCCCCGCATGTCCAGAAACGCGACGCCGAACGCCGTAGGGCAAATTCAGCTACCCGTTCCTCTACCCGGGGTCCCCCTCTCCTAAGAGGGGACGGTCACCCCCGTTGCAGAGTAGACCTACGTCCCTCTCTCCCCTGCCGACGGAAAACGGCGTACGCCTGTCCACAGCCGCGGTCAGGCGTTAGAAACGCGCGACCCCGCCCCTAAGGTAGCCCGTGTCTCCCGTTCTGCTATCTCCCGACTCGCGGTCCCGTATAAATACGACCGGTCGACTTCCCCGAAGATCCCGTTTACTATCTCTATAGGAGATAAGGTTATTTCCGACTACGCGTTAGTCGACACTGGTTCGGAGGCCTACGCAATGATGGATTTACAATGGGCTAAGGCCCAAGGCCTCGAGATCCTACTGCTGGAGAAAGAAGTAGTAATGCTCCCATTCGATGCCGAAGATAATAGCGGAGGGCTTACTATACGCTACGGCACCTGCTGCGACCTCCGTATCCGCGACCACCTAGAAGAAGGAGTCGTTTTCCGCCTTACCGACATAGGAGGGAGCCCTATTATCTTAGGCTACCCTTGGTTAGAGGTCCACGATCCGGAACTCCGTCCTAGCCGCTCTACACTTTCGTTTTCAAGCACCTACTGCCGGAAGAACTGCTCCGTACCCGCTATATCCGAACCGGTCCAAATGTATACGAAGCGCCTCCCCCGAATAAAGGAAGACTCCCGCCGAACAACTCAAGTCTACCAGATCTCTTTCCGGACCGCAGCATTCTACGCCTCGCCAGCTATGCAGAGACGAGGTTACCGCCTCTGCTATACGACTATCGAGGATCTCTTGTCTGTTTTCTCTGCGGAAGAAAAAGCCAAATTAGAATCCCAACTGCCAGACTGTCTAAGGGAGTTTAGTTCCGTCTTCTCCCCGAAGCTCGCTGATAAACTACCGCCACACCGTCCGTACGACCACGAGATTAAGCTTAAAGAAGGCAAAGAACCTCCATTCGGACCCCTCTACGGCATGTCCTGCGACGAACTGCAAGCCCTAAAAGAGTGGCTTACAGAGAATCTAAATAAGGGGTTTATCCGCCCTAGCTCCTCGCCTGTTGCTTCACCTGTCCTATTCGTTAAGAAACCCGGAGGAGGCCTACGGCTCTGCGTAGACTATCGTGCGATTAACGAGCTTACTATAAAGGACCGCTACCCGCTGCCGCTTACGACCGAAACGCTAAACAACTTAAACGGAATGAGGTACTTCTCCAAGATCGATATTATCTCCGCCTTTAATAATATAAGGATGAAACCTGGCCAAGAGTACCTTACTGCCTTCCGTACCCGTTTCGGACTGTACGAGAGCTTAGTTATGCCGTTTGGACTTACCGGAGCCCCGGGAACCTTCCAGAGGTTTATTAACGACATACTACGCGAATACCTAGACCAGTTCTGTTCGGCTTACCTCGACGATATCCTAGTCTATAGCCGTACCCGGGAAGAGCATGAGAACCACCTCCGAGCTATCCTAAAGAAGCTAAGAGACGCGGGCCTCTACGCTAAACTTTCGAAATGCGAATTCTTTAAAGAGGAGACGAGATTCTTAGGCATAATCGTAGGCCGTAACGGCATCCGTATGGACCCCGATAAGGTCCAGGCTATCCGCAACTGGCCTACGCCTAAGAATATAACCGACGTACAATCCTACCTAGGCTTCGCGAACTTCTACCGCCGTTTTATCCGAGGATTCTCTGAAATCTGTCAACCGCTTACGAAACTAACCCGTAAGGATACCCCGTTCTCCTGGTCTACTAACTGCGACTCCGCCTTCCGCCGCCTTAAGGACGCGTTTGTAGATGGTCCTATCCTAGCACCGTTCGACTGGACTAAAGAAGTAGTCGTTGAAACCGATGCCTCCGACTTCGTCTCTGCCGGCATACTCTCCCAGTACGATAACGAAGGGGTATTACGTCCAGTTGCCTTCTTCTCCCGGAAACACTCCCCCGCTGAGTGTAACTACGAGATATACGATAAGGAACTATTAGCAATTATCCGCTGTTTCGAGGAATGGCGTCCCGAGCTAGAAGGAGCCGAACACCCGATTAAAGTACTGTCCGACCACAAAAACCTAGAGTACTTTACGACGACGAAGCAGCTTAATCGTCGCCAAGCCCGCTGGTCCGAGTTCCTATCACGGTTCCGTTTTAAAATCGTATACCGACCGGGCAAGCTAGGCCAAAACCGGACTCCCTAACCAGGAGGTCAGGTGATCTGCCTAAAGAGGGAGATGAGCGCCTCCGCCACCAGAGCCAAGTAGTTTTAAAACGCGAGAACCTGCCAGACCCTGCCTTAGAAGCACCCCAGCCGCCGCCGAAAACCCCGTTAAAGAAGAAGGTCTCGTTCTCAGAAACTATATCTATCCGGTTCCTACCCGAGGAGGAACAACAACTCTACGTATTCCCTATTCGTAGAAGAGGACAAGAAACGCGAGAGCAACCTTCCGAAGAAACGATAGCTGTCCAGATCCCCGAAGAACTGCACGCCCTTCTAGACCGCGCTTATCCTACCGACGAGACTCTGCAAGAGATCCTAGACGCTCTCCGTAAAGGCAAGAACCGCCACCCGCTAATCCAACTATCCCAATGTACGATAAGGGATAACCGTCTCTTCTACCGGAACCGCCTATATATCCCGAACGACGAGGAGATATATAACCAGGTACTCCGCCTCTGTCACGAGATCCCGGCCGCAGGACACCCTGGGAGAGCGAAGACCTATCAGATAGTCTCGCGTAGCTATTACTGGAGGGGCCTTAGCGCCTATGTCCGCCGTTGGGTCCAGAACTGCTATACTTGCAGTAGGATTAAGCCGAGCAGACAGAGACACCGCGGATTACTACAGCCGTTGCCGACCCCGACCCGCGCTTGGGACTATATTTCGATGGACTTTATTACGCACCTGCCGAAGTCCGACGGGTACGACGCTATCTTCGTTATCGTAGACCGCCTTACTAAACTACGCCACTACGTCCCCTGCTTTACGACCGACGGAGCCGAGGAAATCGCCCGCCTATTCGTTAGGAACATATTCCGATTACACGGTAAACCGCTAGATATCGTATCCGACCGAGACGCTAAGTTTATGTCCGACTTCTGGAAGCACCTTACACAGAGGCTTAAGATTAAGTGCTCCCCTTCGACCTCCTACCACCCGCAAACCGACGGTCAGACCGAACGGATAAACGCTGTTTTAGAACAGCACCTCCGCGCCTACGTATCCTACCTACAAGACGACTGGGTAGAGTGGCTCCCGCTAGCAGAATTCTCCGCAAACTCTATGTTCTCTGAAACTACTGGCCTCTCTCCGTTCCTAGCTACTTACGGCTACCAACCGCTCCTAGGCACGGAGGTTCTGCAGTCTAGTACCGACCCGCCGGCTAGCCGCGATGCAGAGTCCTTCGTCGAGGATATGAGAGCAATTACCGACTTCCTAAAGGCTGAGACTAGCCTAGCCCAGTCCCGCTACGAAGACGCTGCAAACAGGCACCGCAGTCCGTCGTATACGTTTACCGTCGGCCAGAAAGTCTGGCTAGACGCCCGGAATATTAAGACGCTCCGCCCAACTAAGAAGCTCGACTGGAAGAACCTAGGCCCGTTTACAGTCCTCGAAGTAAAGCCGTACACCTGCCGCTTAGAACTGCCGCCGACCGTTAAGCTACACCCGGTATTTAACAACGACCTCCTTACGCCCGCCGCAGAGGACCCGTACCCGAATCAACGCGCAGAACCGCCGCCACCAGTCGAGGTAGACGGAGTCGACGAGTGGGAAGTCGAAGATATTATCGACTCGAAAACCGACCGTAGGGGCCCCGGAGGCCGGGAGCGCCTCCGTTACGTAGTTAAGTGGAAAGGCTACGACGTACCTACGACCGAACCAGCCGAGACGATAATAGAGGACGTCCCGCACCTCGTCCGCAATTTCCACCGGAGATACCCGCTAAAACCGGCCCCCCCTCGAATGCCAGTATAGCTACCGCCGTACGCCCCTACGGGCCCCGGAAAAATCACGTGACCCCGCCGCTAGCGTCTTGGCACCCTCCGCTCCGCCTACGACGTCGCTGCTACCGCAAACCGACATTTTCGCCGCTGCCCCGGGTGGGATTCGAACCGCTGACCTTCCCGCCCCAACGCCGAGCCGCCTTACCACTGGGCCAAGGAGGCTGCCCCCCAATTTTTTGAGTTATAACAGATCTGATTTCCTGCTGAGTCATGCAGCTGACCAATGGAGCCAGAGAAGGGTGGGCCTGAGACACGTCCACCTGGAGGCTTTGTTGTATTGAGGGCCCTCTACGGACCGGACACTTCGGTGCGCCGCGTAGAGGGAGCAGGGTTCTCCGCATCCGAGACTGCTAATTTAAGTATCGGCACGACGATGAGTGTAATGCCCCAGCGCCATACCTACAGAAGTAGTCCCGAAGACGCAGTTATGCGGCGAGTACGGACGAACCTAAGGGTCGCACAAATGGCGCTGGCTAAGCCCCCGACAAGGGGGCGGGTCGTTTTGCACCCTGCTCCGCCTTATCCTTTTGCACCTCCCTACTATGCGTACCTATACCGAGGAGAAGTCACGGAGGACTTTACGCTAGAAGGGGGGGTACTGTCACGGGCTAGGCCCGTAACTACCAGCCCGTATGCACCCAACGGGTTGCTAGGTAGTAGTGGACACGTGACCCGTACGGCAGGGCCGCCCCGAGGGCCTACGGCTTACGTGTCCCCTATAGGTTAGGTGACCTATGGGGAAGAGTTTCTTCTGCCTACGCTTAAGGGAGAGGCTTCCTTCCTTTGAGCTACGTCCTGTCGTTTAAGGCTACCTATACGGTAGACCGAGTACTGTACTCTGTCCGTAGCATCTGTATCCGAACCGCTAGCGACTATACCTACCTTCCGTCCCTATACCGCCCGTGACAAAGGGGCTTATTAAGCTCTTTAAGAATAGGCAATTAATTAGTAGCAATATAGATAGTAGCGAGGCCTTATAGCTATATATATACTATATAGTAAATACGCTCGCTATTAGCGGTTTAATTACTACCCTAAATTAAAACGGTATAGCTAGTAGCCTATAGCGCTAACTAATACTATTATAGAGTCTTCTTAGGTAGGTAGGCCTTAATATCTACTAGATAGTTAGTAGCGATTTCGTATTAATTCCGTAGAGATTATAGATAGACTAAAGTCGCGAAGCTCTTCTTTTATTTTATCTAATATACCCTTAGGTAATTTAAAGCCTTACTTACTAGCCCTATATAGTTTAGGGTAGTAATATAAAACGTACGGAATGCCTAGAATTAAGTACGGACGGTTTAACTGCTTTTAAATCTTATAGTAGTTCTAAATATTAATAAACTAAAGGACTTCTTTATATATAATATCTATATAAATAGCTAGGAACGCGATTCTATTAATAGCCGAATTAGCATCGTAGTTAGCCTCGTTAACTAACTTATAGAAGTATAACTGCTAGCCTATAATAGCTAGTACTTATTAATTCTACTAGGCCTTAATACGTTAATTTATCTTACTAGTGCCGTATTTAAACGCTTTATTAAACGGCAGCTCTACCTCTAGCTTACTACGATCCCGCTACGAGGTAGTATAAATCGCGTTACGAACTATATAATAATAGTTAGCGGCGAGTATTATCTCTATGCCTCGATTAGCTTATATAATCTAAGGAACAATTCTTAATCTATTAAGGTTCGTAACGTATTAAGCTAGTACTAATATAGCGGTTCGTTTAGTAATACCTACGTATATTTAGAGAATATAGCGTAAGTAAATATTAATCGCTATATAGATTTAGATACCCTAATATTTAAGCTTATAGTATATATTAATTAAGATAGTATAATCGCCGCTAGGCGTAATAATAGCGCTATAATATTCGCGTATACGTTCGTATCGCTATCGAATACCCTTAGAGTTAAGCGACCTTACTATACGATATACTCGATCTCTATAGGTATAGTATATAAGTAGCAATTACTCGATAATAAAGCAGCAATTTAGAGTATACTATCTAATAAGATTATACTTATTTCTTATAAATATATAAAGGTTCTACCTTCTAAACGACTCTACTATAGACTTATCTAGCTTATACTTTAGAACCCGTATAATTTCTTTCTTAGCAGCTATATATTATTTAGTAGGTAGCCTCTTAATAAACTCTAGTTCCGTACGTATACGGCAGTAGGTTCTTTCGCTAATATAGTAGCCGTCTAGTTCTAGAATCTTTACCGCCTCTACGTCTATTAAGCGTAGAAATTAGAAGGTATAGGCAATACGTATATATAGCTCTTTACGTATACTAAGAAGGTTGCGAGCTATATTGCGAGTCTCGCTATAAATACCTTAATCGCGTAGGGTACGCTATAGTATACGTGCTAATATTATAATACTATAGGTTCGTAATAATTTAGCGATAATTATAGCGTAGGTTTCGTTTATAGCTACTATAGCCGTAATAGAATTACGCTAGGTTAATAGGTCGGTAGGATAGCGAGGCATTAGCGAGGAATATAGCGAGTATAGAGGCGGAATATAGAGGTTATAGTAACTATCTATCTAGAATCCGAGATGCGGAAACGCGGAATTTGCGTAGTAGCGACATGGCCGATATGGCCCTCCGTTATCCATAAGCTTTTTCCCGCCGCCCCACCACTCCTCCACCTCCACCACCAACACCATCACCACTCCTCCACCTCCTCCACCTCCACCACCACCACCACCACCACCCTTACCGTCACCATCACCATTCACAGCGATGCCCACTCCAAATCACAATACACGCCGCGCCGTCTGCGCCGCTCCTTCGGGCCGCTGCGTGGCGCAGCCCGTCCCCGCCCACATCTCGGCCTTCATCTCGCCGACGCCACGGTGCGACGAGAATCTGCCTGTCTTGATCACAATCTCCTGCCTTGTATGGCCTCCACGTTGTGCCCGGCGCATTAGTGCTGCGTCGCACATGCCATGGTGGCTGTCCCTCGCCTCTCACCCTCCGCCCGGAGCAGCACGCTCAGACGGTAAGGATCAGCGTTGCCATGAAAGGCACGAGCATTTTCCTGCGACCTCACTTCCACTTCTTCCCACTGATTCTTTGTCGGGTCTGCCACGATTATCGCCTCACGGTGGCGAGCCACTGATCTGACCATGGCGTCAAAGCCCGAGAAGCAGGCGACGGTGTCCCCCGACGACTCACCCAACAGCAGTCTTCATGCCGACGACTTGATCAACGCTTCAGGCCACGTGCAGGAGCTCGACCGCACGTGGAGCTTCTGGTCGATCGCCGGTGAAGCAGTGATTTCTGACAATGCCTGGGGTGCGGGATCAGGCTCATTGGTGCTTGCGTAAGTGTATGTGCATCTTCCGATGAACCTCATACTGAGAAGCACAGCCTGTACAATGGCGCTGGGCCAGGCGTGCTCTACGGCCTGATCGCTGCAACGTTCTTCTACGCCTTCATCTGCGCCGGTCTGTCGGAGCTGTCCAGCGCCATGCCGACATCTGCCAACGTGTATCACTGGGCTTCAGTCACGCCTGGTCCGAAGTACAGCAGAGTTTGCTCCTGGTTCGCCGGCTGGTGGAACTGTGTCGCTTGGATCTTTGGCTGCTCGTCCACCTCGCTCGCCGCTGCCAACGCCGTGATCGCCATGTACAACATCTACAATCCAGACTATGTCCTGCAACGATGGCATGTCTTTATTGCCTTCTTGTTCATCATCTGGACCGACAATGCCATCATCATGTTCGGCCAAAAGTATCTGGCCAGATGCGCTACAGCCAGCGGCATTCTTTGCGTCTTGTTCTTCCTGGTATCCCTGTTGACAGTAGCCATCATGCCAAGCAGGACGGGAGCAGGCTATGCAACCAACGCATTCGTTTGGACAGAACTTCAAAATTTGACCGGATGGAGCAACAATGGTCTCGTGTTCTTGATGGGCGTACTCAACGGGGCTTACGCTGTCGGCACTCCAGATGCCGTTTGTCATTTATGCGAGGAGTGTCCACAGCCAAAGAAAAATATACCCAGGGGCGTATTCACTCAGCTCACCACTGCGTTCGTCATGGCATTCGCATTCTACACAGCACTCGTGAGCTCCCGACTCTATGTCACAGGTTCGAGTGTATCTGCTTACATATCATTTCAGCTCTATGCTACGACTTCGCTAGATGATGTCTTTGGGTCGACCATTGTTTCCCTCCCGCTCGCCGAAATCTACCGCCAAGCAACGCGAAGCACTGCCGGAACAATGGCACTTCTTTTCATCTTCTTCGTTAACATTCTCCTCACAGTTCCAGGTGCCTGGATGGTGGCCGGTCGCATGCTATGGACACTCGGCCGAGACAACGCATCGCCCTTTCCCAGCTTCGTCGGTAAAGTGTCTCCTCGATACCGCAATCCGTTCAATGCTCAACTACTCGTCACCATCGGCGGCACTATTCTTGGAGCGATATACGTCGCCTCGTCGACCGCGTTCAACGCATTCGTAGCTTCATTCACCATCTTCACCACCATGTCCTATCTTGCCGCTATCCTCCCTCACCTCATCACCGGCCGCAAGTATGTCAAGCCTGGACCATTCTGGATCCCGGGCATCTGGGCTTACATCGTTATGGGAATTGCTTGCGCTTATATCCTGGTCTTCAATGTAATATACATGTTCCCGTATACATATCCGGTGGCAGATCTGGACTTCATGAACTGGACGAGCGTCATGTTTGCAGGCATCACGTTTCTGCTCACTGTGGGTTACTTGTGGAAGAGTCGAACAGGATATGAGGGGCCGAGAGTGGTGATGGATGCGAGCGACGATATCATGAAAGGTGTGATCGGAATAGATCAACAGATTCAGAGGGAGGTAGCGAGGCGTTCATAGTGTCATGTTTGCTGTTGACTACGTGTCACAATCTACGATGAGTTCTATTTTCAGGCCTCTCCTCAGCGACACGAGAGCTTGGGCTGCAGCTTCTACACTGCAATGGTGCGGAAAAAAGGAGGCAGTCTGAGCCGTCCAAGCGGCATAGACGATGCAAAGCAGCAGTGTCCCAATGCAATTGCAAGGGACCCGAGCTACTCTGCTGGACCACATTATGATGGCAGAGTCACGGAAAAAGGTGCTGAAGGTGGAGGGATACCTAGGCATGCATGATGTTGAGACTTTCGACCGAAGATGGGGAAAGAGGAGGAAGCAGAACCTTGAGAACATCGCGAATTAGTAGAACCATACCTTCGCAAGGGTCGCTCGTTCTGATTCATGCCACAGAAGCGGAGACGCAGTTCAAGTCCATCCAAGTGGAAGCGATGAAAGCAGGGCTTGACCCGATCGAGATTGAGGAGTGGTACGAAGTTGACAGCCAGATCATCATCTTCGAGGAATATGCAGAGGACGATGCATCGGGCTCTATCAGGATTCACGATCATGGCTCTAGCAAAGAACGAAAACGCCAGCACTTGATAGGCTGGACACAGCAAGATTTGACTGTGGCTTTTGCGACCCTCGAGCACGAGGACCATGCACAAGGAGAAGCTGCAGGCGACTTGTCTTCGGTGCGGTTTGGTGACGGACCTAGTCTTGCCTGGCCTGATTCACACGGCACAAGCCCCACAGCTGCCAGGAAAGCTAGGGCAAGTTCATTCATATCGCAAGGTGTTGCGAGCGAGCTAACGATTATCAGATTGTCGACTGGCAAATGCAATGCGACGCACTCGGGATCGAGGCAGAAGGAGTGCGAAAGCGACGTCGCCTCTGGTCCTTATAGGCCTATTGTTCGACTGACTTCTGCCATCTTCCTGCCGCTGTATTTATGAATCGTTTGATGATGCGGTTTGGAAAGTGCAGTCTTGCAATTAACTTCGAACGCGGGCAAACATGCGCTCTCGCGACAGCTCGAAACCAAATCGATCGCCTTACTCCAACGTTTCAATGTCGCTGTCTGCGGCCAAAGCTTCTGCGTCCGTACGCTTCAACAAGCGCTCCAGTCCAGTCTGTTGGACCCTTCAGACCTCTCCACTGCAACTTGACTCGATGCTTCGTTGGCAGCCTCGCGCGTGCATCGCATATGCCGAGCGCCAGCGAACAGGTTCTTGGGACGTGAATCATTCGGCAGAAGCTCCTTGCGGTAGTGTGTGCCGTCGCACTTAACGCAGTCGGTAAAGAAGCGATTCCGAACGGTTTCCTGCAGCGCCTCCTTGTTGCAGCCGGAGCCGTGCATTGGGATCCCCATCTTGCAGGTGCAGCATCGCTGAACGTCTGAATACGTTCCATCCTTGACCTCAGGTCCAGTCACTTCTGCGCCATTGGCAAGAAGGGCGCGAGCTCTTAGGGTGATATGACTGCCGAGCCATTGATGGTAGTGGTATGCGCGAGCGACGCTCGGCTTAGAAACACATAAATCTGGCTTGGTCAACATCTGATCGAAATAATCGACTGGATACTCTGGCTGCACGGATGCCCCGGCCCCGGGGGTTGTTGAGGGGCCATCGTAGCTCGAGGTGCCACCGAACCGTACGGGCTCGAGAGGCGGGGGCAAGAAGGAGCTGGATGGTTCATACACGAGGGAGATTCAGCCTTGCAAGACCTGTATCATCAAGACTTCTCGGAGCGTTCTTTGCTACGGCTGTTCGGACGCTAAACGCCCGAAGTGAAGTGAAGCTGCGCAGCTTTGCTCATGTAAGCGCGGTTCGCTGCATTGCATGTTGGAGTACCTCCTCAGTATGATCGAACGACAATGGTCTGTGCGAGTTGCCCAAGTGGTCTTTGATGTATCATCTCTCACAGTGAGTTTCGTATTCCCTGTCCCCATCAGCTAGACATAAGTCGAGAGGCATCTCTCTACAACACTACTTTCGAGCGAAGTATTCTCCATACCCAACACGGTGTCTTTGCCATATCTTGCCAATCATCCCAATTCCTAGTATTCTCTGGAAAGAGAGGAAAAGCACCGACGAGAACTGGGGAATGAACACGTCATGCGCGAAGAACCACCGTGACATATACATCGATGAAGCAGGCAGAAATTCCGAAAGACAATGGCCAGGACTAACATTTGAAGACTAAATGTTGGTCATGTCGAGCAGATTGAATCCAACCGAAACTTAGAAAACTCGCCACATGTAAGGGCTCATCAGTCCGAGGCGCTGCTACACAACATGAAACAGAGGTTCAGTACGAAAGTAGGCGAACAGAGAGACCCAATTCCCACGGCAGAATTTGAGAAATACGGTTTTTGATACAAACTTCTCACGCGAGCGAGAAGGCACGCTGATGCTCAACAACATACCAAAATGCAAGCACATCTCAATCCCTTGCGCCTTTCATGCGCAAACACCCGATGATCCGGTCCCACACATGGGTGTCTCTTGATTGTATCCAAATCTGAACATCCAAAGACCAGAACATCTGACGACGCACTGGTCTGGCAATAATGCATTCAACCACCCATGACGCTGCGCGAACTAAAACGTCATCTTCACCTCCCTTTCCTTCCCAAAATCTGGGTCATCCGCATCCGCCCCGCCACCCCAAGGATTATAATCCGGGCTCGTTGCCATCTCCTCTTCAGCAAAGTGTCTACTCGACGGGAACGGGCTCGTCACACTTCTCATATTCTGTCTTTCTAGAGGAGGGCCGAACTTAGCTCTGGACTGCCCCCAGGCAGTCTCTGGCCGTTGAGGTTCGGGCGTTGCATGCCAGGGGCTGCCGGAAACGTGGGGAATAACCACCGGGACAGATGCCGATGCGTTATGGGAGGCGATTCTTGAGAGATTAGAAGTGTGGGATCGATCGGGAGATCCGAAGGTCATGGAAACGTTATCGTCCTGGTGTCTCTCATTGGGAAACACCTCACTCGTCTTCACTGTTGTCGTCCCATCGTGCGATCGCGACTGATTAGGCGCCAGGGAAGGTCTCGTCGCGCTGCTAGGAGTTTCTCCGCCGCTTGAGCTGTCACGCTTGCTGAGATCGACTTTCAGTGCAGGAAGTGTTGATTGCAGCTCTCTCACGCTGAGGTGCTTCTTGATCTCTTCGATATCATTGGGCTGCTGCACAGCCAAGGCAAGTGCTTCGCGGCGGATGGCTTCCACGTCGAACATGACGTTGGAATTCTCCTCAGCCAGCTTCTGACCCTCCTTTTCATCACCTTCTAAAACTTTCATATTTCGTTCGTCATATGTTTCCCAGGCCTTCTTTTGGACCTTTTTTCTTACAAAGAAGGATTTGAAACCCTTCTTCTCCGGCTGCTGTTCGAGCTGTCTTCGTGCTTCCTCAATCTCGTTGATCAGTTCGCGCTGCCTCTTATCATGATTGTCGGGATCTGGATCCTCAATCTCCGAATATACAAGCGAATCCACCATCCAACCCACCCTGTCCAGCAAGGTAGGCATCATTGCACGGTAAGCCATGTGCCCTGGCACGTCTTCCGTGACGTCGATATTCTCGATTCCAGTGATATCCACTTTGCCAAGGCCTGCGATTCGCATCACGCCGCCACCTGTGGCGCGGAACAGGTATCCAAGAATCCAGTCATTGGTGGCATATCCATTGACGAAACGGCCGGGTACCACCGATTTTGCTTTGATCCAGTCTTCTTTTGAGACGACAACCGGCGCGCCGAACATGTAAACATTCTGTACCAAACCGATCCCACCACGTCGTGCAAGTTCTTTGAGACAACAATACACCACACGAGCGCCAAGCGAGAAGCCGACAAGAGTGATTGGCCGTACACCTAGGTTGCGTTCGATGATGGAATCCGCCATGATCAGGCCTGCCGCATCTGCGCGGGCACATGACACGCTCCATGGGTTGTCGATGAGGTATGAAATTTTAGCCAAAATCAAGGGAGTGGACAGTCCTGCCATGAGTGTGGTCAGGAATGTGGCACCAAGAATTTGCTGAATGGTCTGAGTCAAGGCCTCTGTACCCAAGATCTGCATAGTCGCACCGGTACTTTGCAGCATCTCGGGCTCCCAATTGACTGAGTAGATATCCCCCATAATGGGATCGACTGTGGAAAACGGCAGTCGTACATCGTCGACCGAACCGGTCATCCAGCCTGCAACGGTGACAATGAGGTTGACACGCTTGTTGTTGTATAATGGTTTGTATTCGAACGTCTTGACCGCGCCAGTGCGTCTGCCACTTGTGCCAAATCCAATTTTGCCTCCGATGAGCGTACCAGTGGTGCCGATCAGTGCTGCAGCGCCTGTCCCACCAAGGAAAGTACCAGTGCCAGTGACACCGACCGCAGTGAAGCCAGCAGCAAGGCCGGCACCGATGACTGGAGCCAGCAGGCCTGCACTCAGACCAATCACAAGTCCACCGCCGACGGTACACAACCCCATGACTACCATACGCTTCTTCTTTGCCGCCTTCGCGCGAGCCTCAATATGGTCATCTTCGTTCCAAGTTTCTTTTTCTGCTTGTTCCTGCATCTCCAGCGCGTCCGTCACTCGTTTCTCGAAGCGACAAATTTCTTGCCACGGGACCGAGAGTGCATCGCCGACTCGTTCAAGCAGAACTCGGGCACGTGAGTCGTACGTGCTATCCGATATGAGAAGGAGGAAGAGGTCGCAAAGGACGGTCCATCGAATGTCAATATCCAGGCTCTTTGCATCTTCGTAGTCGTCTGGGTTTTCGATTGTCAGTTGGTCGGCCGTGTGCTCTTCGTATGCCGGGGGCGGAGTCTCTGGATCTTGAGGCTGGGGAGTGCCTGGCTTCGAGGATGCGCGCGAAGTGTGCGCGGTGGATGACGGCCTTGCTTCGCTACTGGAAGGTCTGGGCGAAGCCATTGAAGGGCGAGCAGAAGGGGCCTCGGAGTTGGGGCCAGACCCCGCTTTCGGATTCTTCACTCTCGCATTTGCCATCAACGCAGGTGTGAGGTCGCTAGGAAGGACCCCATGCTCAGCCAATTGCTCCACCATGATCTGCTCTCTCGCGTCGATCTCCATGTGGGCGTACAGCTTGATCATGACCTTTTGCGCCCACATCTTGAGCGCCTCCGCCGCAAGCTCAACTGATTTCTTGGTGTTTTTCATCCGCTCCAGCTGATCGAAGTCCTTTTGCATCTGAGCCAGAGCTAGGCGGACAACGCCGACGTATGCCACTCGCTGTCCTTCTGTCAACAACTCCTTCGTAGCCTGCAGCTGGCCCATAGCGTCGGTTGCCTGGCCTTCGTCCTCTTCCAGCAGAGCATTGCTGCGGCCATATTCCTTAAATAGGTATGCAGTGTTGTCATCCATCGACGTTGCACTCTGGGCGTCTTCGTCCATCTGCACTCGGGTATACCCTTTACCAGCGCCACCAAGCGTGCCGTAGGCCACAGTCTCATCTTCGACCTCGTCCACGCTCTTGGCGAGCACCTTGCCCCAGTCGTCGTAAATGCGGTGCGTGGCAATGGCGGGCATCTCTTGCCACTCATCTTCTTTCTCCTCCTTGACTTCATCGACGTCGTCTCGAGAGACGACTTGCTGGTGCGAGAACTCGCCGATAGTGCTGACGGATGCCTTGGCGGCATGCTTTCTCGCCGCAGACGGGCTGTCTGGGGTGCGGAAACTCACAGGCGAAGTGGACGTGGTTTTGTTTGATGCTTGGGCGTCCGCATGCTCCGAAACCTTGCCGTCGATACTGGTACGCGGTGTCATGGGGCTCGCTTTCTGCTCTTTCACCTCCCTGTTCGCCTCCGTCGACGCATCCTTCGATTTTACCTTGGCCGCTTCCGACTCGGTTGCCTTTTTCTCGAGCTCCTCCTTGGTCTCCTCGACGACCCTCTGCTTGATTTGCTCGGGACTATCCAGCTCGTCCAGCGAGTAGTTTCTCCTCCGCGGCGGCCTCACGGGCAAGCCGAACTCGTCGGCCGCCGGCGGTTCTGACTTGGCCTCATCGTGCTTCTCGCTGCCCTTGGTGTGCACTCGCTTCAGTTCCGTCACCTGGTCGTCTTCTTCTGCTGTTTCTGGCTTTCGGGGTTGGTTGGCGGGGGATTCATGGTCAGGCATGCTGACGCCTGCATGCTCTGTCTATGCCATGCGATGGCCTACTGGTGTGGGCGTTATGTACTGTTGCGTAGGAGGCTGCTCGCGACTCGTCTGCCGCCGAGATCAAACACAGGCAATGTCCGGAGCTCGGTATGAGATGTTGCGCCTCCCTGCGTGCATTTGACGGAAGCCACGTCAAAGCTAGCTGGAGTAAGCTTGAATTAATTTGGCGCTGCAAGGCGCGCGTCTCACTTTTCGACGCGGCAGCAACTCTGCACCACTTTCATCACCCGCATCCTACACGGCCACATATTGCCGCAAAGATGAAGGGCAAACGCAGCAAGATCTACCGCAAATTGATGCAAAAATACCAGCTCACCTTCGACTTCCGCGAACCCTATCAAGTCCTGCTCGACGCCGATTTGATCAAAGATGCGGCGCGATTCAAAATGCAGCTCGGCAAGATGCTCCAGTCCACCCTGCACGGCGAAATCAAACCCATGATCACCCAATGCTGCATCCGCCACCTGTACACTTCACACGACGATCCACTCAAGGCATCATGCATCGAAGTCGCAAAGCAGGCCGAGAGGCGAAGGTGCGGGCACCACGAGCTGCCCGAACCACTGAGCGCCTTGGAGTGCATCAGCAGTGTAGTGGACCCCAAAGGCAGCGGTGTCAACAAGCATCGCTACGTAGTTGCTAGTCAGGATGATCAGGTGCGGAGGAAGATGAGGGCAGTCGTGGGCGTGCCGTTGGTGTACATCAAGAGAAGCGTCATGATCCTCGAGCCCATGGCGGAGGTGAGCGCGGGTGTGAGGGAGAAGGAAGAAAAGGCGAAAGTCAAGGCAGGGTTGAGCGGGAGAAGGGTTACAGGGAATACCGCGACTGGCGAAAAGAGGAAGAGAGAAGAAGACGACGAGGACAGCGACGAGGATGCAACGCGAGGTAGAGAGCCTGCACAGACGAAGAAGCAAAAGCAAAAGGGACCCAAAGGCCCAAACCCGCTGTCTGTGAAGAAGCCGAAGAGGGAAAATCAATCAACAACATCACAGAAGCAGCTCAGCGATACGAACACGGTGATACAGAAGAAGGCGAAGAGTGATCCTCAGACAGCAGAGAAGGTCGACGTGAATTCTGCAGAAGGGATTTCAGAAGCGCCTGCAAAGCGCAAACGCAAGAGAAAGCCCAAGGACGGCGCCGAACAGGGCGGTGTAGCTCTGGGAACGGTTGACGCTGATGAGGACGATTGATGGCTGGAGCATGTCGTGAACAGCCACTCGCATCGTTCGGTGTCCGCAACGACGCAAGATGACTAGTTCCGCTGCCAGTAGCTTGTGCGAGCTCCTCCCAGCTCCCAGCTCCAAGCCGCTGTCCCGAATTGCACAAAGTTGCCGGCCAAGTGGTGGAGGTGGAGCTGCATGGTAACAATCATCCAGGCCACAGGTTGAAATGGCTGCTTGGGGTCGGGCATATGCCTCCGGAAATCATGCATCGCACATTGCACATCGCATTGAACCATCGTACACTGTTCGTGATGCGTGTCGGACCCTCAATTGGCAGAGGCAGCTCCCCCTCTGGTCTCACAGAGCAACTTGTCCACCTGCGCACACAGCTGCATACTGGCGCAAGAGTGACAGCGCTGCTGGGACATGCAGTTCCTAACAATATTTACGGCTCTAGTGGCTCGGAAGCCATTCCCGGTTCCAGCTGCTGTGCTACCTCCTATGACCATGACTGGGACTGTGGTGGGCGTTGATCATTGCCTATCGCCGACAATGCGTGGCACGTCTTTGATGTTCCTTCGTTCCACCACTCTCTTCCACGGCAACTACCCGCTTTGGATCGGCAGACAGTTACCAGATAAGAACTTGACCACGAGCGTTGTGTCGCGTTTGGCACATTCCCGATGCAAGCTTGACACTCTTGTACCACTTCCCACCCCCCCCACTCCTTCTTGATCATTGTCAGTTATTTCCTTGCTCTTGCTGCACTTCTGCGCGTTTGGCGACTTATTGTCTAGATGGCTCCTCACGACCGCAGCCTTCCTCCAGGCTACGCATGGCGTTCGTCAACATGGTATATCATGGCGTGCATCGCAACTGCACTTTTTCTAGGTATCGTCAGCTCCAAGATGTGGCATGTTCACTGGCATTGCTCACAAGTGCTGCAGACAATTTTCTCTACAGTTACATCATCCCTATCCTACCAGTCATGCTTGAGCAGCGGCTTCATGTCGACGAATCGGACACGCAATCTGCGTCATCCCTCGTTCTCTCCGTCCACGCCTCTGTTGCGATGGTGACAGGTCCATTCGTAGGACACTTTGCCGATCAAGTTTCCAGTCGAAAGCTCTCGCTACTGGTCGCGCTGGGGGTGCAGTTGATTGGGACAATCATTATCATAGTATCATTGTCGGGTAAGAAGAGCTATGCGCACATCGTCGAGCACGATCGTCGCTGATCAGACATGTTCAGTACCTGTTCTTGTGGTAGGACGATCTATCCAGGCCATTGGCGGAAACGCAGCGTGGATCGTTGGTTTGGCCACTTTAGCGGAGACCGTTGGGAAAGAGAACACAGGCAAAGCTCTTGGAGCGGTTTCTTCATTCTTCACCTCAGGAACCATGTTTGGATCAATGACTTCTGGATTCTTGCTGCATTATGTTGGCTACTGGGCTACATGGGCGGTAGCAATCGCTGCACTCGTTGTCGACATGATCATGCGGGCGGTCATGATCGAAAATAAGAAAGAGGACGGCAACAAAGTCACGCCTTTCGACGAAGCTGCAGGCGATGTCGAATCGGCACACATTCGTGGCACTGGAGGGATTGAAGTGGAGCAAGCCCACGAGCGAACTGCTCTCCTCGGATCCGATGCTTCCTCCAACACAGAATATTCATCCTTCCTCATACCCCAGACTCCGAACGCCGGCGACGACGACGATGATCCCAAACTATTCAATTCGACCAACAACTCACGTCCTGACTTCCCCTCATCCTCTCCTCCGACGACGCTACTGAACCCAGCACCCGCTCCTTCCATCCCGCGCACCCCCGAGAACCTCTACAAATTCATTCTCACCAATCCCCGCGCCCTAACAGCTCTGGCCGCACACGCTACATCCGCCATCATTACCACCAGCATCGACACCACACTCCCCCTTCACGCTCAACGCACCTTCGACTGGAACTCCGCCCAAATCAGTCTCATGTTCCTACTCCTGCAACTACCATCTCTCATCCTTGCGACTTTTATGGGAATGCTCAA
This sequence comes from Cercospora zeae-maydis, assembly GCA_023512815.1. Taxonomy (NCBI): domain Eukaryota; kingdom Fungi; phylum Ascomycota; class Dothideomycetes; order Mycosphaerellales; family Mycosphaerellaceae; genus Cercospora; species Cercospora zeae-maydis. The sequence goes on along the minus strand of JAKLWY010000001.1, from coordinate 2,801,574 downwards.
AGACCGAATTGGCGCGAGGCACCTTACGAGTTTCGGCTTCCTAGCCCAGTCTGCATCGCTTTGGGTGCTAGGAGCTGCAACGCAAGACAGTGAGATCGGAGGGATAGTTGATGTGATTCTCGGGAAAGAGCTGAGGGAGAAATACGCAGAGAACATCTCATTATTGGCATTAGTGGCGATGGGAATTTCGAGGGCGTTCACGAGTGGAAGTGCGCTTTTGGAGATTGCGAGTGAGTTGTTCTTTCTTTGGTCTTTGAAGCTGCGGCACATCTATCGAAGCATCCATCACGGACTCCCCTGGTTCGAACTTGGTACTGACTGGTCGCGATGACAGATGTCATGAAATCCTTCCAACCCTCAGCTACAAGCTCATCCACTCCCTCATCCCCACCTTTCGATGCCGAGGACGCTGGCAGTAACGCTCCGCCCAAGAAAACCAACAACAAGATGTCGTCTGCCTTTTCCATTACGAATTTCACCTGGAACACCGGCATGCTCCTCGGACCCATCATTTCCGGCGTCTTGGTGGAGAAAGTCGGATACTATGAAATGAACACGAGTATAGGTATGACTGCCTACCACATTTGCTCATCTCCTATGAATCAGACCAGACGTGCACAGTGATTAGCTTCAGACACTGACCTTGAACTATGACACAGGTGGGCTATCGACCGTTGTGGGAATTTTATCTGGGGTGTTCATGGGAGGGCGCAAAGACAAGTAAGAGCGTCGACCGGCAGCACGCATTGTACGTGGGTTTGTGAGTATGGTGGCACGGGAAGGCTCCACTGCTGAGACTTTCTGATTTCTCATCGAAAACCGAACTAGCAGACTACTTCTCCACGAGTACAGATGGAAATTTCCAACAAGGGAAGCAAGAGTTTGCAAGAACATCGGTGGAGAAGAGACTGTTCCAGAAGCAAATTGCTGAGGGTTGCAACTTTGTGGACTCTCGGAGATAATTCTCACATCCGCAGGCCGGTGAAGAGTATTGTCATCGAGTACATAGCATCGGGTGAATGGGTTGGGTGAAACCAATGTGCCTCTTACTATTCGTTCGTGTGACACCAGCAGTCGATTCCCGCATGTTTCAGGTTCTATGTTTGTCGATTGGTTGACAGTTGATCAAAATCCAATCGCAATCAGAATCGCGCTGGGCTCCCACGAGGGTCTGCCAATGTCAAGGACTAAGCTATTGCGCACATACTGTACCGTCGCAACAACGGCAAGTCTAGGTGCCAGAACAGTTACACGCGACCATCGCAATGTCATTTGCCGGTAGGACTCCCAGACATAGACCTCAAAGGCAGCACAGAGAACAACAAAAATACTTCTTCGGCGGACTGTCTAACTTTTGCTGTTTTGCTGATACTACAATTCATCATGTTGGTCCGCAGCAGCTTCCTTCTTGCCCCCTGTCTCTCCCTGCATCATGATCCTCTCATACTCTTCATCACTCACCTCCTCCATCTCAAAGTCCAACCCCTCTGGCATTTGCGCCTTCAATTGCTCTTTCATCTTCTTGACCGCATCCGACTCTGGCTCAACATTGTCTGGATCCGGTGCAGTTTCCTTCAACCTGATCTGGTCCGGATCTTCGATGATGACAGGTTCTACAGGAAGTTCAGAAGCATCGAGCACGAGACCTTCTGGGAGTTTCTTCTTCGGTGAGTCGCCCATGCGAATTGCATCGATCCAGTCTTCAATCTTGGATTGGTGGAAGTCAGAGAGCGTGTAATGGCGGTACCAGTCACGTTTACCATTGATTGCAAGAATCTCAATCTTGTCCGAGGCGAACTCCAGCTTGTTGCGCAGAGCAGGATTCTGAGCGTTGGTGTGTGGGATTTGGTAGAATGGAAAGAGCTTGCGGCCTTCATATTTCTGTTGCAGGTCGCTGAGGCTCCTGATGGCGAGAGTAGTGCTCTCTGAGGTTGTGTCCTCCGGGAGCAAAGCGAGTACACAAGTGCCTGCCTTATCATTTAGACATTTGTGCTGGAGTGCCAGAGGATCGGCCAGTGATGTGATAGGCGTGGCTTCTGGCTTGGGCGCCGCTGGTTTGGGCGTCGGCTTCGTCTCAGGTGTAGCAGTCTCACCGGCTTCGCTTTCGGACGACTCCTGCGATGCGGACGACTTGGAGGACGAGCTGGAGCCCTTTTTCTTGTCAGAGCTGGCGGAATTTGTCTTCTTTTCTGACTTCGGTGGATCTGGGTTCGGGGCGGCGGCTTGCGAAAGGAATTTCACAATGCTCTCTTTCTTCATCTCTCCATCGTATGTGATGGGATCCTTGCCACCACCTGGAAGGAGCACAAGAGTAGGAAATTTCTCCACTTCAAACGTTCCCACTGCTTCGGTCTCCTTGTCGCGGATCTGAGCGACATCTAGCGCACCAAGAAAGTCGACGGCCACTGCTTTGAGCAACGCGCTCACGGAGCCTTTGTTCGTGAAGAGTATCGCCTTCGGGCCAGTACCCGCTGCTACCCATGCCGCATAATCGTCATCCTTCAGCCTCTTGACGTGGTTCGGGATCTTGTCAATGACAGCATCCACAATCGCCTTTGCGCTTCGGGCGCCTTGATAATCTTCAATGATCGGTTTGCCTGCCTTCTTGCCTGGTCTTGCGATTTTGAGCGTTGGGAACCCTCGGACGCCCATTTGGCTGCATAATTGCTTGTTGGGTTCTTCATCGCAGTTCACGGCTACGACTTTCGCCAATCCTGAAAGTGATTTTGCAGCCTTTTCGTATGCGGGCTTGAGGTTCTGGCAGTGTCCACACCAGGGAGCGTAGAATTCGACGATGCTTGTGTGGTTCGACTTGTTGACTATGTTGTTGAACGACTTGCCATCGGCCTGAATTACTGGTGATGATTTGTCGTAGAAGGCATTAGCGGCGGGTAGCAGCAATAACGCCGCCGCTAGGGCCAGAGGAAGTGAGGTCACCATGGCGGTGGGAGTTGTGCTGATGATTGTGCAGGAATCTTGGTTCACAGCAGGCTTTCCATGGCCAGATGAAGAAATATTCGTGCTCGATCGTGTCGAGGACAACTGTCGAAGTCGGTCGTCATTTCCATGAGGCTGGAACAGAGCTTCCCCCGCAGACGACGCAGGGGCCACCACAAACCGCGCTACGTATGTCTGGGTTCAGCTCGCACGTGGCATTCCCCAACGCCGCAATACTGTACACTCTTTCCCATGCGACGAAGTGAGGTGCATTCGATGCCACCAGATCGTGCTCACCATACTCTCGGAGGCGAACCCCACCGGACGATACCGCGGACACCGCTGACGACGACAACATGGCCGCCGCTTTACCAGCTAAGCTCAAGGCTGCCGCACCAGACGTCGGACGATTTGCAACACGGGCAGCGCAGCTGGAGAAGTTCAGGCCGATAGTGGCATACTGGTGTATGTCTGGATGTGAGAGCTGATTCGAGGCTGCGCTGACGAGAACCAGGCGAGTACTATATCCTACAAGCGGTTCTCAGCCGTCAGCTGCATACCACCGACGAAGAATGCACGACTTATGCTTTGGGGTTAATGGACAAGCTCGAGGCTTACAAGGCGGAGAATGCTACGAACGATGCAGTGGTCGACGATTTCGCAGCAAAGGCATATATTGAGAATTTCGCACTCGAAACGTTCGGTCGGGCAGAAGAGGCGCAAAGAAATAACAAGACCACAAAGCAGACCGCAGATACATTTCAGGCATCAGCCACGTTCATGGATCTGTTGGCAATATGGGGACCATTGGAGGCCGAATTCGCGGCGAAGAGCAAGTTTGCGAAATTCCATGCTTTGCGAATAGCACGGGCGATCAAAGCGGGAGAGGACCCAAATGCCTCTAATCCCGTCATCGAAGAAGTGCCTTTGGCACCACACGCTCCGGTCGAGGACGACTTAGAGACACAGCTGAAGGCCTTGGAGAACGAGGAGAAGTCGTATCAAGCTCCGACAGTAGAGAGCGCACCCGACAGCAGGCTACCTTCTCGGCCACACTCGACACTCCCAACGAGTCCGTCAGCACAACCAACGCTTCCCACGATAGACATGCCTCTTGCACAGCCCACAGAGCCCGATGTGTCCCCCATTGAGCCAGCAGACGTCAATAGTAGAGCAGGGTCAGTCGGCGGAGGATACTTCCCAGCAGTTCCAGGAGAGGCAGCAGTGCACATTGAACCTTCCCACATCTCCTCGAACCCTGCAGACTTCTACAACACTACACAGCCTCTGCCGAGTGCGCCTGCTGCATCAGACTTTGGCGGCGTCCCGCAGGAAACTGCAACATCGAGGCACGCTGCGCCTCCGCCACCGCCTGCATTGCCAGCATTTTCTCCTCCGCCCGCTGCAGCTTCAGAGCCTGCGGCTGCGATAGGTCGGCCGGTGGGTGGATACAACACCGACGACGATTCCATCATGGCCGCTCAGAAGCATGCCAAGTGGGCCATTTCCGCCCTCAATTTTGAGGACGTGGACACAGCCGTGAAGGAACTTCGCATCGCATTGCGTAGCCTCGGTGCATCATGAGACCACAGCAGTCTTTGACAGTCTTGCTAGGCTTTCCTGATACCCAGAGAACGACGCATGACGGAGAAATGCACAAATGAGTGATGTGACAGCAACGTGTGTGGCCAATTCTGTGAGCCCTTAAAGCGTGCACTCCACGCCTAACCAGTTATGGGCCGGCCTCTGCAAGCACCTCCGGCGTACATACGTGGGCGCTGGATCATTGTCATTGGGCTGCCGCAGCATGGTGGATTTTATAGTACACGATAGTTGTCGTGGTCCTGTAAGCACAACGAGTCCACCCGCCCATGGGCCCGCAGGTGTGTACCGCCATGTACCTCACGATCTGGACCGGCGACACCGAGCCAGTACCTTCGCTTGTACGACTTAGGGAGGCATGCAAGAGCAATCTGATCCATAGCTGAGATGTCGTGAAACACTGGCGAGGCTGAGTAGCTGACCATTGGCAGTCGAACATGCTAGCTACAATGCGAGCTTCTCCATCTGGTCTCCTCTTCTTCGACACGGCGACAAAGTCCTTGTATGCGTTCCCTGCCAAAGTCTTTTCCACCGGGCCATGAGCCTTCATATTTTGCCATCTTGTCACGTCGGCATCAATCACGTGAGGTTCCTTAGCTCAGTTGGTTAGAGCGTGGTGCTAATACGACGTCTAAACCGTCCAAAAACGCCAAGGTCGAGTGCGTCTTCTCCTCCCAATTGTTCCCGCGAACGTTGTGCTAATAGTGTTACAGGGGTTCGACCCCCTTAGGGACCAAGATGAATGGTGTCCTACCACTGCGACATAACAGTCGACGGCCTTTTTTTTTCTGTTTGCCATTCCTCACCAAGGAGAGGGCAGTTTGGTCGGAGTAGGCTGTAGACACTCTGCTTGGTCTGGATAGATGATGAGTACTCATCTTCTGTAGCACTCATACAGATGGTACAGTTTTGGATGTTCTGCATGCAGCCATTCTTCCCTAGCCTTCCACCACTTGATTCTTTCATTCTGCATGCCTGTTCTATCTATCGTCTGCCGGCCAAGTTTTTTTTTTGTTTCGCCGAGTGCGGGGCCAGCTGAAGCGCGTGACGTCACCCGTCACAAGTCCGTGAGTGTCAACTCCAAACCACTCTCTGATTAGGCATCGTCTAACGGTTAGGAGGTAGGTCTCAGATTGTTTTGTCGTTCGCGTGAATATACATAAGAACCGTCATCTCTCTCGACAGCAGCGTTGATCATGCAAGCGTGACATTGATAAGTGTGAGAAAGGGTGAAGACGAAGATGACTCGTCGCATTGCAGCGCAGCGGACAGTGGGATTGATCCAATCGGTGTGGCGGCCATGACTTGAGACGTCTGGCCATGCACAACTTCCCCGAAACGTCTCCCCGATCAATCGAACGTGTTGCGTGGGGCTGGTTGGTGGACCGTGGAGAGTGACGGAGAGAGATGTTGGGCGATTATGCAATGTCAATGGCGGTGCGAGGGCGATGGGGCACAGCGACGATAGAGCTGACTGCTGCGGGCCCGGCCACGAGGTCAAGCGTGTCTTGGCGGGTGAAGGGGATCGGGAGGAGAGCACGATAGGTGTGGACGTGTGCCGCACGCGCGAGCTTATAGACACGACATGTACGCACGTGGTGAGGGTGAAATTAGAGTTCTCCAGCTTGCCAGTGAGGATGCTTGCCACGAGAACGGGGCCGGGGGATGGATCATGCAATGAATGCATGGCCATGACATCGATCTCATCGTACCTGCATGGCAGGTGCATTCCCGAGGAAGCAAGAACGAGCGAGATGGACGCGTGTTGCTGTGATGACCTTCTAGTCTTCTGGACCAGACCAGGCCATCGTCCCTTGTCGTCGTGACGACACGTCCGTGGTGGATCTACGGGCCCGGACGCGCAGAGGCAGTAAGTAGTACATGTATGTAGGAGCAGGAGGAGGAGGAGGCACAGCACAGCACAGCACAGCACAGCACAGCACAGCACAGCACACAGCAGTGCCGACGTCTACACGCGGTGCGAGCTTCCGCATGGGGAGCAGCACTGTGTGGGACCGAAGACGGAAATTTCGTTTCCACCATCCTTCCACGCCTGTGTGTCGTACAGTACAGTAGTCGGTCCAGCACGACGGGGAGCGGTGCTGATGATGATGAGAGGCTTCCGAGTCCGGCGGCAAGCGGAAAGCACACGACCGTCGACGACTGGTTGCCTTTTGGATGACACGCAGCGCAGTAGGCACAGACCACAGGCACACTTACAACAGGCACACCCACAGGCACAGGCACGCAGCAACAGCAGCAACAGCAGCGACAGCAGCGACAGCAGCAGCAGAGCGAATGGAAGGCGGAGGTGTGGTGTTGACGAAAAGATTGGTCGCACGCGTGCGGCGCTAGTCCATGTAGTCTAGTCGCGGCGCGTGGAGCCGCACGCCACTCCTGCCTGCACGTCGGTCGGCCTGGCCCAGGAACAGCATCCTCTCATCACACACATCACACCTCGCCGCTACTGTATGTACCGCACCACAGCACCACGACTGCGCGCCGCCATCTTCTCCCGCGGACGCCGTGATGATCAGACGCGATGCCCGGCCTGAGACAAGCGCGGCGCCGGCGGCGATGCATCAGCTGTGCGAACTGCTGGTCCGCATACAGTGCATACCGCGCCGCGACGCGTCTGCCAATTGCAGCTCCAGCAGCAAAAGAGTCTCGTCCCGGCACACACCAGTCGTGTCGTCGTCACCGCAAAATCTTCCCGTACGCGCTGCACGCTCGGCAGACGCGCCCCCCCCAATCACCCTCACCACGCCGCGCCCAGCGAGCAGCCGCTAGTGCTCGGCACTTTTCTCGAAGCGGCCAACTGGCCAGGAACAGCGGCGGCACCACTACTGCACCTCACCACCACCGATGCACATGGGTCGCGTCTCGTCCTACTGGCGAACTGATCACACACCTGTGCAGCCTGTCGCCTCTCGTCTACCCCCATTGCCCCAGGCCCTCCCAAACTCCCGTCCATCATCCATCGCATTGCCATTTCGTCTCCATCTCCCGCACTCCCTCGACCATTCTTTCCTTCCACCTTCCCTCCCCCGTCTTTCCTGCCCGCCGCCACCACCGACCTTCGCCCACGATCCATTTCGACAATCCCCGAGAGACACGCGCGAACCCTCGAATTCGCCGCTGCAACGGGGAAATCGCTCGGCCCAATGCCCCTCGCCTCTGTGCAATGAACACCTGAGCCGCACGACCGCGCTGCGAGTGTCGATCATTCACTCACTCCCCCGAATATCATCGTCTCGGAGCACAACAGCATACTGTACATCCCCCCGCCCCGCCCCCATTGACCATTGTTCCTGCCATTCGTGCACCTGGTGCTGTTATCCCCCCCCCGCCAGCCGTCAACGGTTGCGCACAGCCATGGCTACGCATAACTCCACGCTTCGTGGCAATTGCGTCGCGCCGTTCCTGGACGCTTCGCGATTCCCGCAACACGAAGGATGTGAGTCGCCCACCTGCCGTCTGCCACGCCCGAACATCCAACTGACATGCGCCAGTCGTCGATGGCCGCCTGTGCGCCAAAATCGAAGGCCTCGACGGCGCGCCCACCTGTTGCCTGCCCTGTCCCGCCTCGGCCTGGGCCTATTCCGACCGCTTCGAGACCTACAACACCGCCTCGGAATGGCTGAACGTCATCGGCTTCGCCCTGCTGTGCTTCATGCTGATCTCCTACATTGTCCTGCCCGCACAGCAGACCCGGAGCCACTACCTGAGCGTGTGCCTCATCATCTCGGTCATGATGATCACCTTGGGCTTCACCGTCCCCCTCGCCGCGAGGCCCGAACAATGCTACAACGAAATCACCCCCAACGACATGTACACTTCCATGTCGTGCGCCTGGGGAGGCGCCTTCATCGTCGCCGGAGGCCTCTCCGTCGTCATGTGGGTGCTGATCCGAGCCCTGTCCATGAACCTGCAAATCTGCTGGGACATTGTCCCCGGACGCCGATTCTTCTATGTTTCGCTCATGTTCGGCTGGGGCATCCCGGCCGTGCTCTTCCTGCTGACCATCACCCTGACGGGAGTCAGCTTCCGCTTCGGCAGCGCCTGCCACGTCAACCACGCACATTCCATGGGCGATTTCTGGGGGCCGCTCACCGTCATGGCGGGCATCGCCGGCGTCCTGCAAATCATGACCTTGGTCTACTGCGGACACGTCTACATGCGCAATCTCTGGAGCGACGAGCCCGACCCGTCCACCACCACCTCCGAAGGCCTTCCCTCTTACCAAGGCAGCACGCATACCAAGACCGCTCGCGCCGTCTACCGCCGCCTGAAAAGGGTCCTGTGGCTGCAGTGGCGCGGCATCTGCATCGTCACCATCATCCTCGTCGACATCATCTTCTTCACCGTCGTCTTCATCCGGATGGACACGATGCAGAATGGAGCCAAGAACAACTACGCAAAAGTGGTGCCGTGGTTGGCATGCCTGGCGAGCAATCCCACGGACAAGAATCAGTGTCTGCACCTGGTCAACGACTTCGTGGTCGCCGAGCCCGCCGTCGCCGCAGTCCTCTTCATGCTCGGCTTTGCCGGCTTCGAGGTCTTCTTTCTGCTCACCCGGCCATCCATCTTCCCGGCCTGGCTCGACTTTTTCCGATCGTTCGGCCGGCCCAAGCGACAAGCGTTCGTCACCCTCGACGCAACTCCAGATCTCACGAGGAGCACATCACACTCCGGTCTGGTGGACTCGAAAGCGGAATACCAAAGCCCGACCTACGAAATGTCGACCAACACCCCGCGCCTCCACGCCAAAGAACTCGATGTTCAACCAGCATCCGAATCAGCCTTGAGCTCTCCACAATCGACGTACCAGACGCCACTCCACCGTGGACAGTCGCCCGCGCTCATGACGTACGCCACTCACCACCGCCCCGGTTACCAGCGCGAATCCTCGAATGATTGGGCGAACAACCATGTGTATGAGTTATCTGACCGAAATGGGGACGAGGGGCGACAGTACCAACAGCCGATGACATCCTTCTCCAGGCCTGCCGCCCCTGCACGGGTCAGCTTCTCCGAGCCAGGCGGCACTCTCGCCAGAGGCGACCTGGGACAAAATCCACCAAGCGAGGCTTCGGAGAGCAGAGAAAACATTGGCCATGTCCGAGCAGCATCGAAGAATGCGCCCAAGCTCCGGCTTCATCATTATGAACGGGATGGTCGAATATGACGTTGGATGGCCGCACAATATCGATACGTGTAGAGCGAGTTCTCATCATGTGAGACGGTTGTAATTTGCTTGGAGTTTGGAGCGTTTCAGCAGGCGCAAAGGGTGTATGTTACAGTGTTTTTCGTCCTCCGTCCTCACGGGAGGACGGGAAAGAACTCTCACCGGCGGCAGCACAGAGCTGGAGCCTCGGTGATGATGCAGCAGCAGAGAGCGGCATACGCTGGACGATATATGCTTGTATGCGTGAGCAGACTGATGCGGAGCAATCCGGCTAATGCTGGCGAAGAGAGAGAGAGAGAGAGAGAGAGAGAGAGAGAGAGAAATCAATGGGGAGGTTGGAGGAGGAGATATCCAAGGCATCGCATATCAGAAACGTGTTACGATTTTTCCCAGGGGATTCGGATGTCACAAATGGTTAAAGTAACAAGGCTCTTTGTTGAACAAAAGCGAATGAAGATTCATTGCAGATTTTCTTCATCACTCTATTCAAATTGCCATGGCCTGCGCAATTTCTGCAGTTATCCTGACCCATTCTGTTGCACCATCTCCATACTTGGTCCCCATCCCCTGCCGAAATGTCTCGAGGCCATGAGTCTTTGTGGGGTGGCATCTCTATCGAACTCGCGCGAAGATCTGCAAACCACCACCAGCTAGGATCTGCAGTCAATGGGTATGTACCTCATTCGCCGGAGAGGATGACTCGACTCCTTCACCTCGATTATCATCCCTCCGACTTTCGTCACGGTGAAAGGTCAGTCTCCTTGGCCGCTTGCAGGTGAGATCGAGATGCGGGGGTCGTCACAAAGATTGTTGCTTCACGGTCATCGTCTTCGCTCACCGGAGCCTCTTGCCCGGAATGTCACGCTGCTGCGGTTCCGGATCCGAGAATGGCAAGGCTTGCACGACCCGTATATTGACGTCCTCGAAGCCAGTGGGCTCGACCGTACCTCAGGCGAGTTACTAAATCGAGTGGTTCAGCTCCGTCGCAACCAGACTGCTTGGTGTCATGTCGGTCCCCACGCGAAGAAGTGGGCCGAATACCCTCATACGTGCGCATACCCCGAGGTATGCCAAGTTGTATGTTTCAGAGTTATTGTGGGCGAGCTGAATTGTCCTCCTAGAGTGCACACGTGAAGGATAGTAGGGACATCAGCTTGATACATGCACTGTGTGTAGTTCTGCTCCGTCCGTTCGATCTACATGACGTGACAGCTCTTGGCACTCTCAAACTTTAGTCCAACACCCATGAACTCTTCCTCTTCCCAACTCATCATCAATGGACACATCTCTGGCTTGCTCTCCATTGATGCACTCCGCAGTGGCACGCATCCCGTTTCAGCCATAAGTAGAAGAGGCGCAATGGCACCAGAGGCTGCTACATCGGCTTTGTTGGTAGACAGTAATTATCTTGTAATGGTTGTGTATTGTGTGGTAGCTATCTATCACGCGGTGGTCGCGGAAGGTTTATCCTTCCGCCCAGCCGCTAGTCGCTAGGACCTTCCGTGTCACGTATCAGGCTTCCCTTCCTTACCACGAACCTGGCATTGTCACAATCCTCATCATTTCCTCCTTCTTACTCCTCCTGAACTGTACCAATTGGCTACTCGACCGCCTCATATTCTGTGGTCTCATCGGTCAAATTGTCATCGGAATTGCGTGGGGTGCTCCCGGAGCGAAATGGCTCTCTACATCATTGCAGGACACGATTGTGCAGTTGGGATATCTCGGATTGCTGTGTATCGTCTATGAAGGTGAACGAATAAAATCCCCCCCAAAAAATATTCCCACAACTCAATTGTTCCCAGCTAAATGATCCACCGTTTTTGTAGGCGGCATATCGAGCAATTTCCGCGCGTTGAAGGCAAACTTGTTTCTGTCTTCCACTGTCGCTCTCACCGGTATCACCGCGCCCATAGGCCTCTCCTTTGTCCTCATGGGCTTGATTCCAGGGGCTTCGGCCGTGCAAGCCTTCGCTGCTGGAGCGGCGTTATGCTCGACTTCGTTGGGTACCACGTTCACTGTCCTAGCTACCAGCGGGTTGACGGGAACTCGTCTGGGCGTCGTTCTCACTAGCGCAGCGATGATGGACGATGTGGTCGGCTTGGTCATGGTGCAGATCATCTTAAGTTTGGGCGCCGGATCGAGTTTTAGCGAGGTGACTGTTGTTCGGCCAATTCTGGTGTCGATCGCTTTTGCAGTGTTGATCCCGGTGCTATGTCTCTTCGTTGCGAAGCCACTTTTGCTTCATGCGAGGGAACTTCTGGCACGTCCCGAGAGAGCTGGGTATCGGAAAGTGTTTTGTTGCCAGAAAGCTGCATGCTTGTATCAGACGGGATTACTTCTGGCCATGATTACGGGGGCGACATACGCCGGGACATCGAATCTGTTCGCTGCGTATCTGGCAGGTGCATCTGTTACGTGGTTGTGCGATCGCTTAGAAGAAGAAGACATGAAGAAGACTCGGAGTGATGACGCTGGAAGAGCCCGAGAAGAGTCAGCCGCTGCCAGTGCTGTACACCATCAGGCTGCACATTTCCCCTCCGACGGCGGCTGTTCTGGGAAAGCAATCTACGACAAGTTCTACATGCCTGCCGTCGACTCCCTCCTCCGACCATTCTTCTTCGCATCGATTGGCTTCGCGATCCCAATTAGCAGAATGTTTTCGGGGCCTGTCGTCTGGCGTGGCATGGTTTACACGATCCTCATGGTCGTTGCGAAAGTGATCTGCGGAGCATGGCTCATCCGCTTCGGCTCCATACCTGGAGCGAAAAGCCTCTCGAACAAGCTGCCCTCAACATGCTCGATTCCCCGAAAATGGTACACTACCCAAAGCCGCTGCGAGAGGGCCACTCCGCCGCGCACTTGCTCCGACACTCGCCCCCGCCCACGCCCCCAATCGACGGTCTTGCAGGATGCTCCCATCTCGACATCAGCAGCAGAAGCAGTGACAGAAAACGCCATTTCGCCGCCGACTCCCCTGGCGAATACTTCCCGCAAACGAACCGCGCTACCCAGACCGAAATCTCTCTACCCCAGCTCTATCCTTGGTATGGCCATGGTCTCTCGTGGCGAAATTGGCTTCCTCATCAGCTCCGTAGCGGAAAGCAGAGGAGTCTTCGGCACAGAAGGTCACAGCACTACGTTTCTTGTCGTGACATGGGCAATCCTCCTCTGTACACTGATCGGCCCCATCGCGGTAGGACTGCTCGTGAAGAGGGTGAAGAAGTTACAGAAAGTCGAAAGACAGAAGGCGGTTTCATCGGGGCACAAAGAGGAGGATCCACTAGGGGTTTGGGGAGTGGTACCATCGAACAGCAATTCAGTGACATGATGTGAGTAACTTGGTGCGGTGTGGTAACGAGAAACGGTATTACATCGCCTTCATACAGTATTTCTCCAGAAGGTGCGCAATCGGCATCTATCGGTCTTTAGCTGGGTCGGCCGTTCGGAAAAAAGGACGTTTTCTATCATACACCACACTCCTCCCAGAGACCCACGCAAATTGCTGGCACATGCTCCCACCCCGCTTGGCCATTCCATCAACCACAAATACGTTTAAGAAAGTAAAAACGATAGAGCCACCCCGCTGAGCCTGCCTAATACCACGCTCATTCTAACCTTTGATCGTTAGCCAGTGATTTTCCGAAAGCTCTTTAGCTGGAGAAAGAAAAGAGATGCAGCTGACGAAGCCCGTACTGTAAAACGCCGCGAAACACCATGTCAATTATTGAACAGCACTGCAAAAATGCACCACAAATCGTAATCTCTGGCCCTTAGTGCAGCCCAGTCATGCGTATGGCGGAAGAGAAGAAGTACACATTCAATCGAATCAAGTGAACCAGAATCAGGGCACTTTAGTGAGAATGGGCGTGCCCACTGTGGTCATGCCCATGGCTGTCTCCGGCGTTCGAATCGGCCTTGCCAGCAGGAGGGCAACAACTCTTGCCGCCGCCGCAATCGTCGGTGCACTCGAGAAGGCAAGACGTGTCGCCGCGCACTGATCCCGTTCTCGATGGTTGGCCAAGTTCGTGCTGCGATCCGTCTTCTGATTCGGGGTGGAATTCGGGCTGAATGGTTGATGAGTGAATGCCATATTCGTGCAGGCATTTTCGGATAGCAGAGGCGAGCGCCATGTATCGCTGTGACCCTTCGCCCTTGAAGTTGAAGGTTACGCGAACGTGAAGAGAAGCGACCAGTTTGGTGTCGCTGAGTTGCCAGACGTGAAGGTGGTGACAGCTGTCAATGCCTTCGAGGTCCTCAATGTCGTCCTTGATGTCGTCGACTTCGATGCCGTGGGGGACAGCTTGGAGGAGAATACGAGATGCGGCCTTGCAAAGCGGAATTGCTGAAGCCAAGATGATACACGTGATGACAAGAGAAATTGCGGGATCAAAGTAGAACCTGCCAGGAAACTTGGTGAGCCAGATAATGAGAGCGGTCGCGATGACTCCAATGTTGCCGAGAGCATCGCCCATGACGTGCAGGAAGATACCCTTCATGTTGAGGTCGCCGTGCGAGTGGCCACCGTGGCCCTTGCCAGCCTCTCTTGGCTGCGAATGTTTGTGCGCGCGATGGTCAAAGGATCTGCGCTCTGCAGCAGCGCTGCCGTAGGAGATGTTTTGCGCGGTCCCTGCCATCAATGGCTGATTCTCAGTCAGGAGAGGTGCGGCAACTATCTCGCCGGCCTCGCTGCCCTCCTCGGAGTCGACAGTATCCAGGCGGCCTTGGCCCATGGCAATGATGGAGTTTCGGAATTGGCTGGGGCCGGAGAAGTCTTCCGGGAAGCCTCGCGAGGTCGACCTGCTATGCCGCCTCACTCTCTTAGGGCTCGAGGTATCGTCGGCGATGGCGGTAGACTCGCTGGTGGTGTCCTTGTGATCATGCTTGTGCCCAGCGTGAGATTCTCCGTTGGCGTGAACATGGTCGTGCGAGTGGTGCGCATGATCGTGCCCCGCGTGTCCCTCCTCTGCGTCTTTGACCGTGTCGCCGGAGGGAGCATGACTGTGCCCGCCATGGGCGTGTCCGTGATCATGAAACAACAGCAGTCCCACCATGTTTGACGCCAAACCAAGGCAACCCACGATCAGCACCAGCATTGGGTTCGAGACTTCCTGGGGCTCCACGAATCGCTGGACCGCATCCAGGAATATGGTCACACAGAGTGCCACCAAGAAGACTCCGTTGACCAGGGCACCCAGTGTTTCGGCGCGTTGATAGCCGTAGGTGTACATCTTCGGCGTCGCCGTCTTGTTGGCGGCCTTGACGGCCCACAGTCCCACCAAGAGGGAGAGCACATCGTTGAGCATGTGGAAGGAGTCGGCGACGAGGGCGAGGGAGTGGACGGCATAGCCGGTGACGAGCTCGAGCAGGAAGAAGAGCGAGTCGATCACCAGCAGGATGAGGATGCGGTTCGACTTGGACAGCGCCATGGCGTCGGCGGTGGAGATGGAGGGCGGCGCGGGAGGGTGGAAGGAGCAGAAGGGGAGGATGCGGAGGAACAGGAGGAGGAGGATGAGGAGGAGGAGGAGGAGGAGGAGGAGGAGGAGCGGGCGGCCGGCTTTGACTGTGTTCGCTGGTCCAGCGTTGGCGCGGCGAGATGCTGGGAGGAGAAGAGTTCAGCAGCCGGTGGGGATGGCCATGCTTCTTTCGAATGCCGGCAAACTGACTTTTTTACACTGCGCGAGGTGGCAAGTGCCGGTATCGCGCTCGCGGGACGTCGTGTTTCACCACCGCTTGCGCCTGGAGTGTGGAGTGTGGAGTGTGGCACGATGCGCGTGTGGGTGAAGTCGGGTGAGGAAGAAGACGGCGACGGAAGAATGAGGTAGTCATCGGCGTCGCATCATCATTATCATCTCCTCCTCGCAACCGTCCGTGGCTTCGCTACTGTAGAACTATCAATCAGGCACCCAAAAATGGCGCCTCAGGCCAGAACGTGTGCCCGATTCCCGATCACGCCATTTGCCTTTTGCACCGCCAACGTCCGTCGTGACACTGCTCTCCACTTCCGCGGAGAGTGCCTCTCTGTAGTCTATAGATCATCACCCTGCGAGACGGGTCATCATGGCGACGGTCTCATCAATGTCGCGCAACCGCCTTGGTGATTGCGGTCGCGGTACATACACCCCGCGCTAGCACCACCTGGTGCCGGTTACGGATTGGACGAGGAGGCTAGTTCTGAGGCGCCAGTCTGTCGACGTGCAGTCGGACAGGAAGCCTTGTGATGCTTAACTTAGAACTACCGCCATGCCATTGGGACCTCGCCAGCAGATCATTCTCCCAGCACTGCCGCGCGATCGATCGAACCGCGACGCCACCACGACAAAGCAGCAGCCAGAGATTGGACGGGACGCAATGGCAGAAGTGAGGCAAGACCACGCAAAGCATCCGCCTCCCATCCCCGAGCCAGAACCTGCTCATATCCCCGATGGAATTCCCGCCCATGAACGCGAAGCAACGGAATTACATGTAATGCCTCCTTCCACGGCCTCGTCGGCCGCTCAGAGCCCTCAGCATGACGCAAACCTGCCACTGCGGCACATTTCCCGTGTACTCACTCCCAGCACCATCTCATCCCTCTCTCCTTTCAACCCTCTGCAGAAATTCTGGCGCCACAACGTGCAACTGACCGTTCCTCACGTGGACTGCCGCGACCATCTGGCCAATGAACGTACCTTCCTTGGGTACTTGCGCACCTCCGTCTCGTTGTCCATGACGGGAGTCGTTGTTGCCCAACTCTGGAGGTTGCAGCATGCTCCGCATCCAGACCCCGTGTTTGGCTATTTTGTGTTGAGCATTCCCATTGCGCTTCTGCTTCAATTCGCCGCCATGATTGTCGTACTCCTCGGTGCGGTGAGGTATTGGAGGCAGCAGGACGCCATGGCGGTTTACGGGAAGGTGGTGAGTGGAGGCTGGGAATTGGGCATCATTGGAGTGGGGAGTCTGTTGGTCAGTCCATGCCTGCTCCTCGCTTACATTGGACACTTTGACCGAGCAAAGAGGTTGATGAATGAGTGCTCTAGGTCCTGACGACTTTATTCGCACTGCATGTTGCGCTTGACATTCGGCACAAGGACAGAGAAGATACGAGAGGCCATCTTCGGTATGCGCAATAGACGTACAAGATATCAACGGCTTGCGCAGAGGGTGCAGAACTTGACAGCGCCACAGATCATGCGCAAAGCCTGGCTTGAGGAGGAACGGACGGTTATTAGGAGTGTGGTGGTAACACGATTGTGTACCGACAGCTCTTGATAGATTCCCCTGGTGAGCTGTGCCGACCTGCCTGGCGCGAGCGCGAAGGAACAAGCATGTTCTGTGAATCAGTCCTTCGCCGAGTTGGAATCTCGCCTCCAGACAACGAATAACATCCTCACTCAGTGCGTGCTCTTCAGGTCAACGGCGGGATGGCTCGGCTTGTCTTTGCCAAGACGTGACTGATCAGAGATGTGGCGCCCTCCCTATAAAGACAGTACACACTTTGGGTTTGCACTACGACTTCGCTATGCTCTCGTCATCAACCGAGTTCACGATGCGGTCAAGAACGATGCTACCATGATCCAAGCACGAAAAGTGCAGATCATACGCGTGGAATTTAGGTGAAAGGTTCCGAAGAAATAATACCACAGACGTGGTCCATTGTGGCCCCATCTTGGTTCTGATCAATCCACAACCTCCACTGCTCGACTCTGCAACGGGGGCTCAGCAAGAGCTCTGAGCGCCCCAAACTGCCAACTCCCCACGCAAGCCGAAGCACTCCACGCTGTGATCCAAACAGCGCGTTCGGGAAGCCTACCAGGTGCCCAACGATCCTTCGACAAAATAATATACGCCGGCCATTCCTACGGCGCTATGGTCGACAACGCCCTATCCATTCAACATCCCAAAGCGGTACATGCCTACCTCATGACAGGCTTCTCATTCAGACTCCTCCAAGGCCAAGCAGGCGTGATGGTTCAATCCGGGTTTCTCCCCGCAGCAGTAGCTCTGCCAGCCAAATACGGCGACCTCGATCCCGGCTACGTAACGTCGACAAATGGTGCAGGTGTTCGCACAGTCTTCTATCACGGCGACTTCGATGACGCGGTCTTCCAGCAAGACTTCTCTCGACGAGGCACCCTCACCATTGCAGAAGTCTACACTGCAACATTTGGACAAATGTCCGCTCCAGGCTACACCGGCTCTGTGTTTGTCTTGAATGGCAACGAAGACGGAGTCCTTTGCGAAGATGGTCCGTTGCAGGCGATCGCTGGCGTCACGGGAGATTGCTCCAAGGGATTTTCTTCTGGTGTGAGAGACGGGTATCCGAATGCGAAGG
Source organism: Cercospora zeae-maydis (assembly GCA_023512815.1). Classification (NCBI taxonomy): domain Eukaryota; kingdom Fungi; phylum Ascomycota; class Dothideomycetes; order Mycosphaerellales; family Mycosphaerellaceae; genus Cercospora; species Cercospora zeae-maydis. The sequence goes on along the minus strand of JAKLWY010000001.1, from coordinate 2,783,533 downwards.
CATTTGGGTTCTATAACACGCCTAATACGGGCCACTGTTTGCATACGCATCGTACGGCGCAGCAGTCATTCAAAGCGGCGCATGGCTGGTTGAGCGGACAGGGTTTCTGAAGGATGAGTCATGACTTTTATGCTGTTTCGATAGGACAATTACCTGCCATGGTAGAGCCTTAGAATGTAGTGGTGTAGAAAGATTCCAATGAGAATCCGGTCTCTATCTTTGGCTGGTCATGAAAGGTTCTAGGGCTTGGCCAGTCAATGCAAAAGGCCGGCATTGGCGCAGATCTTCTCACTGCGGGCAACGGGGCTGCAAAGGCGAGAGATGCCGACGTGGCAGTGAGAGACGCCCATTGCAGCAAAGTGTGGCTAGAAAGCATTGAAACAAGTGATGCGTGAAGTTGCATTGCCGTGGGGCATCTGTTGCGATACATCTGCCGTCTGTCTATCGTCATGAAGCAACAAAATATGCTCTTTCCGCAGGTTCTCTGGGAGCTTCCCAAGCCAGCCAATCTGACCTCGTCGTCCTATCATTGAGATTAGCAAACTTGTGTAGAATGCATCAAGTAGTGCTTCTGACTGGGGATCACTTACGGCAACAACCCCATCGCGTTCACTTTCCAAACGCCGAGCGCAAGGGCCAACAAATTGCACCCAATGAATGCCAGCTTCACCATGATCATCTGATCCTTATTCCCCGGGCTTTCGAGTCTGGCGAAAGTATTTTGTAGGTTCAATACTGCCTGAATTGGGCCCTTGAACAGCATGAAAACCATCATGATACTGAAGATCTGTAACCCGTTGCCCGTCATGTACATTCCGATCGCGTTCATGGGGAGTTGCTTCGCTGGTGCTATGGCCAGCTCCCATGCTTTCTTGAGCTTCAGACTGTCCATATCTTCTGGCGTGGGGACCTTGCGCGTCGAGACGGACTTTTTGGACTTGGAGGTGTTCGTGGAAGTCGGCGCGGTGTATCCAGGCGGGTCGGGCAGACTGCTGCTTTTGGGCTTGGCGAGAGAATTGCTATTCAGATCGACGAGCCATCGCGGCTGCGGGTTTGGTATGGTAAGCGCCATGTTGAACTGGTATGTGCGCTGACTGACAAAGTGGTGATGTGAGGAGGTGCAGTCTGATGGCGAGTGCCAAGCACCATGTGATCAGCGATGTCGCGGAGCCTCGTCCTATGCGACAGCTCGAGCATCACCAGGAAACTGCACCCATCGACATCAGACACCGCTCCGCTACCGTCTACCGCCCCTCCCAGCCAAGACACTGCCTTCGACGCGATAATTCTGCCTTCAACGCGATTCGCAGCCACAGCCCCGCACACAGCCATATCACAAGACCGACGCGGCTTTCCCTGAAATCGCATTGGCCTGAGAGCCGAACAAGTCGCATGGGAGCTTCGCAAGACTCGCGCTGCTGGCGGTAGAGCTTGACAACGGGAGCTGCCACTTGGGGACTGCGCGAGGGAAGCCAATATGAGTGCAGCCGGGCAAGATGCGAAGTTCTTCGCTAGGGTACGTTCCACCCCCTGCTACACACACCACCCCTCCTGAATGGTGGTCACACACGAAGGAGGCCCGGAGACCACAGTAATATATGTGTTCAGGCATACTGCCGTCTTGAAGATGTTTGTCGTACCCACTCCATACCAAAGCTTACCCAAGACGCGGCAGGGCAAAGTCGCGGAGCTCAAGCTCGAACTCAACCAGGGCGGAGGCAAGAAGGACAAGAACTTTTTGGCAAAAAAGATCGCGCTCAAGAAGATTGTCGCGAACATGACAATGAGCAACAATGACATGGTTGCGCTGTTCCCGGACATTGTAGGATGTATGGGCATACCCAACCTCGAGATTAAGAAGATGTACGTGGGTCTCAATCTCTACCCCATGATGATGCTGATGAATGGAGCAGGTGTTTCCTCTACTTGGTCAACTATGCCCGAATGAAACCGGACATTGCTCTGAAAGCTCTGCCTATCCTGATCCAGGATCTGGACGACACGAACCCTCTAATCCGAGCACTGTCCCTCCGAACTCTGTCCTATGTCCACGTACGACAATATGTTGAAGCATCAGTAGAGCCACTAAAGAGTCTCCTCCGAGATCCAGACCCATACGTGCGCAAGACAGCAGCCTTTACAGTAGCCAAGGTTTACGACCACGACAGACATCTGGTTGAACGCAGCGACCTGATCGACAGACTCAACCTCATGCTGAGGGACGAGAACCCCACAGTCGTGTCATCTGCTCTTGCAGCATTGATAGATATTTGGGAGCGGAGCGAAAGCATTAAACTGACGATTGATTATGCTAATGCCAGTAAAATCGTTCAGATTCTGCCAGATTGCTCCGAGTAAGCATGCCATGTGGATGTCTGATTAGGCCCGACTGACAACAAGCGCAGATGGGGACAAACGTATATTCTTGAGGCGCTCACTTCATACGTACCTCAAGACACACAAGAAGCAGCATTGCTCGCAGACAGAATCACTCCCCGATTGTCACATACGAATTCCGCCGTCGTCCTGACGTGCATACGGGTCATTCTCTACCTGATGAATTACATTGACTCTGATAAGACAATTGCCGGACTGTGTGCGAAGCTGAGTCCACCTCTGGTGACACTCCTCAGCAAAGGGTCAGAGATCCAGTACCTCGCACTACGAAATGCTTTACTCATCTTGCAGCGGCGACCGGAGGTGTTGCGTAACGATATCAGAGTCTTCTTCTGCAAATACAACGATCCCATCTACGTCAAGGTTACCAAATTGGAGCTTATCTTCATGCTGGCTAATGAGAAGAATATCAAAGAGGTGTTGACGGAGCTTCGAGAGTACGCAACTGAGATTGATGTGCACTTTGTTCGCAAATCGGTGCGCGCCATTGGAAAGCTGGCCATCAAAATCGAGCCCGCCGCGAAGCTGTGCATCACGACACTACTCGAGCTGGTTTCTACCAAGGTCTCATACATTGTACAAGAGGCCACAGTCGTCATCAAGAACATCTTTCGCAAATACCCGAACCAATATGAATCGATCATCTCCACGCTGTGCGAGAACCTGGACTCGTTAGATGAACCGGAGGCGAAGGCGGCCATGATATGGGTTATTGGCCAATACGCAGACCGCATCGACAACTCCGAGATCCTCCTGGAGGACTTCCTCGACAGCTGGGCAGATGAGACACACGAGGTTCAACTCGCGCTCCTGACTGCAACCGTGAAGCTCTTCATACAGCGACCTAGCAAAGGACAAGATCTGGTCCCGAAAGTGCTCAAATGGGCGACAGAGGAGACCGACAATCCCGATCTTCGAGATCGAGGCTACATGTATTGGCGGTTGCTGAGCAGTAATCCCACGGCAGCAAAAAGCATCGTCATGGGTCAAAAGCCTGCTATTACCGCCGAGAGCGAGAAGCTCGATCCCGTGACGTTGGAAGAAATGTGCTTGGTGGTTGGCACCTTAGCCACAGTCTATCTCAAACCCGTGCAGACGGTCTTTCGATCTACGCGGCCCAGAAGACTTCAAGACAGCCCCGCGCTTCAACGAGAAAAGCTTCCTTCTTGGCGCGTCCAACAAGAAGCCAATATGGTTGCTGCAGATGCGCAAGCCGCTATATACGGCCAGCAGCAGCAACCGAGTGGACACGTGCTCGACGAAGCTGACGCGTACTTTGCGAGTGTCGGTGGTCAAGGTATTGCGAATGATGGCTTCGCATCAAGTCCTACTGGAGGCGGCCATGCTGAGCAGATGTATGTTGTAAATCAGGGACAGGGGTTAGGAACTGTGAGGCCCACGATGCATGTGCAAAACGGAGATGGTGATTTGCTCTCATTTTAGGAGATGATGGCTGAAGAGAGAAGAGGCGTGTTGGATTGATTGGAGCTTTGCAAACAACGCAGATTTTGCTTAAGCAGCATAGTGTCGACGAGGTTTCGAGCAGAAGAGGCTCGGGGAGCGACTCTAGGGAAAAAGTAGTACTGATATACGTTCGTCCGAACAATTCAAGTACATCGGGTCTTGCACCGCAATGCTTTGTCGTTGAAATGTTGTCCTTTACAGTGTATTTTGCTCACTACCAATGGGGGCTTCGTTTGATCCTTAGCTCGGTACTGAGTGTCGTCTCCACAACAGGACTGATGTTGCGATAGAGTGGTCTACGTAGCACTCAGCGATTATGCTGCGGGTATACCTTGGCACATGCGGGCGAAATTGCGCTTGTCGTTGGCAAATGCAAGACATGCGTAGCAGCGCAGCATACAAGGACAAAACAAGACGCTTTCGACAAAGAATGGGCCACAATGGAAAGGATTGTGGTGCAAAGCGGGAACATTCTCATCACTTGAATGGCATTCTTTGGATTCTTCATACCTCGACTCTGCACACGGACTAGATATGTTGAGCAAGCTAGGGGTTGACCATCAGAACGGCTGATATATTGCGCACACGTCGTGATGTCCTGCTGAAGAAAGTACTCCGAGTTACTTCTGTCCCCGCGAAACATTCTGCACCAGCTCTTGGGCATGACAGAAAAGAGTGATAGAGCTAGGCCAATTCATCTTCTTCGGGATCTTCCAACACCCTCAATGGAGTCTCGACAAATCTCTTCGTCATATGTGCATTGGGCGTCAGGAATTTATGATTGATAATGGGAGTGTTCTTGATCCTCGCAGCACGAGCACTTGAGGAGTTAACACGAGCGACTCGAGGCCAGCCAGGTTGTTTAGGCGTCTTGTTGATGCTCGCATGAGCACTAGGCTTCATGAACGCAGGAGAGCTTGATGATCCCGCGGCCGCAGGGTCGATTGCTTTGGCGACACCCATCTTCTTCACACCCTTGCGAGTTCGAGACTTGGGGGCCCTAGGCGACGTTAACTCGCTAGCTAGCTGCGATACTGGCGACACTGCCATCGCGGGGAGCGAGGACCCTTTTGGAGCTAGCGCAACAGGAAGAACGTCATGGTCCGGCTCGCTGTCGAGAACTTCGCCGAACCGGGCTAACTGCTCAGCATCTCGTATAGGCTGAAATCCCTGGTTGCTTAGCCGCGCCCGAGGCCGAGGCCGCCTCGTAGGCACTGGTGTCGATACAACTACTACTGGTGAGAACGTGACCCGACGTGACGAGCTTCTGGTAGTCTGCTGAGAGTGTGTGTCTATGATGGGTTCACTGCCGTCTTCTGCGGTGGGTTTCGTCCTGTCTTCGAAGTTTTGTGTGGCCAATCCATGAGAGGTCTTGTCGACCGGAGATCGTATAGCAAGCTCCTCGCCTTTGCTCTTCCGATTGACTTGCATACGCCACACAGTGTTTCGTAGCCTTGCAGAATCAATCTCATACCTTGGATTGACTCGCAATTCCTCACGCACGCGATCTTTCCAGACCGGTGAAGCGGTGCTGTAGTACGAATGGTGAGACTCAATCCACCGGAATATGTCTTCGTTTGACATGGTAGGGTTTTCAGTTGATTCAAACGCCATTCGCACAATGTTTGTCCAGGATACGTCGGGCGCTCGCGGACAGTTAGCAGAATCTTCGCTCCGCAAGGGCTGCGAAGTATCATGTGTGACTCCAGCATTGTTCTCCTGATGGTCTTCACCATGATCGATGGTGTTATCCGGCCCTGCGCGCTTCCCTCGACCACGCCGTGGTCCCGGGCCTTCCTTGTTTGATTCCGGAGAGGCAGCATTGAGAGTCCTATCTGCGGAAGCTTTCCCAGACATTGTTCGTAACTCTGATGTTGCATCCGTCACTGGGGAAAGACGAACTGCGTCGGCACGTTGGATAGGGGCATGCGCAGGCAGCCCCGCAGAGACCACGTCCTCTACACGATCAGGGGTATCTTTGCACACTTGATTGGATGAGTGACCGTGTTCAGCGGCGCTTCTCGTCAATTCTCCCAAGAAGGACGCGAGGCTGGTTGAAACTTTGTTGTTTTCTGGAGTGGTGCACGCACTAGGTACAGGGACATGCTCAAGCCGGGCACCAGCCCCCTTGCGCCTAGCCATGGCGCTGACGGTTGGACTCGATTGATGCGCCTGCTGCATCTCCTGCTGCAGCTGCAACGACGCTGCGGAGGGATCATACCCGGCAAGATCGGGGCATGAGCCTGGACGAGCGGTATTTGACAGCGCTTGCGAAGCTGGATCGAGCGCGAAGGGAGCGTGGTCCACTGGAGTTAGCTGCTGGGATTCGGCGCGAGCTGGGAGGGCTATCGTGTACGACCGACGTCGATGACTATTCCCAATCGCTTGCCGTAGGAGAGCATTGCCGGGTCTGTGCGTTGTAGATGGCATCACTCCTGGAAGACTGCGCCTCGCTCGGCGAGACGAGGAGCACCTACCCAGCGACGTAGGTTGTGATTCCGCTTCTTTCCGCGTGATGGACATCAGCGTTATGTCGCCGTTGTCATGCGCATCGGCTTTCCTCGACATTGGGCGAAGTTGACTGTAATGACGTTGTAGGGAAGCTTGGGTTCGGCCGTGAAAATGTCGCGGGATCTCGTGCCATTTCAGGTTGTTGAGCTCCCGTAGTTGGATAAGCAGTGAGTTTTCTTGAGCAGAATACGGTCGCCGCACACGCCTGAGTGACCTTTGTTCCGCCGAGTCGAACCCCTCAACCGCATCATGAATGCCGTTCTGGCCATCCACCAGTATCTGATACCGGCGTTGGACAGCATCGAGACTACGTCCGGGCAATCGCGCTGCTATTTCTTCCCACTCAAGCTCGTCATCTTCGCGATAGGCGAGAAGATTTTCATCTTCCTGTGCCGTCCATGATTCACCAAGTGATGTGTCTATGATGTCGCCTGCCAGCAAGCGAGCATTGAAAAGTTCTCTGCCCGGGCCATCTTTGCCCTTGAGCCTTGAGCTGTAAATTTTCTGTACATTGAGCAAAGTGCGTTTTGGGAAGTGACTAGCGATAGCTTCCCAACTGAGATGATCGTGCTCTTTCAGTCTGATTAGGAGCGCATCGTCTTCTGTGCTCCACTTGTTGTATATGGGGCCCGGCGGACTGCAAGCGATGGGCCGCGAGGTGTTGGCAGCGTATGTGGTAGGCGGGCTGACAGACTGTTCGCTCAAAATTGTGCCATGCGGGAGTTCCGGCATCTGAGTTCGTGAACCTGGCTGTGTCTCCGCATACATGCTCGCATGATTTTCCACTGTCGGCATATTTGCTTGAGCATCAGCGTCGACAGGCTCAAGTACAGGAGTAGACTCAGGTACAGGGGTACGCTCGAGTGCAGGAGTATGCTCAAGTGCAGGAACACGCTCTAGTACAGGAGTACAATCAGGTACGGGAGTATGCTCGGGTATCGCCATGCGCTTGGTAACGAAACTGCGGTCGGGCATGAGACCGCGTTCGGATACAGGAGTTTGCTCAAATACAGAACTTGGCTTCGGCGAGTGAACGATCTCCGGTCGGTCTGGCAACTCTGGTGCAGGAGGAGTGACAGAGTCGAAACCTTTCATGCGGCCGTGATAGTCGTAATATCGCCAACACGACTGGCATAGATCTTGGTCGTGAGGGCCCTTGTGCCAGCTCGGACCTCTGGTCAAACTACAATTCCAGCACCTCTTAGCTTCACCAGAAGGTTTGACGCTACCAAACCGACGTACAGTCTCCTTGTTATCGGTCGTTGGCGTCTCTGTACGGCGGCGCTTTCTCCCCTGCTCAGGATCCGGAATGGCCCAGAGAGACGGTGTCCCGGGGGACGCAGCAGTCGGTGACGGCGGCTGCGGCGGGGGTGACACATCGCGTTTGCGCTTTGAATTTCTAGAGAGCTCCAGCTCAGGGTAGTTCCAGATGGGATCGGCAGCTCTGCGCACAGTAGAGGCTTTCTTCTTGGATTTCTTTTTCCTCGAAGACGCCCCCATCAACTTGGCCAGCTGATTGGCGATGCTCATACCAAGAGCGTTAACCGTCTCATCATCGGCCATTGGCCGATTTCCTCTAGCACGCGATTCAGCGGTAGGTGATCGTCTTGACCGGCGAGGTTCGTCAAACATGAGACTGGGCGTGGCAACGGAAGAAGCTGTCTCGTATAGCGATGTCGTCTCGCTACTGTCATCATCTGTGGCATCCGATGGTCGCTGAGGGGTGCCCACGCCTGCGAGTAACTGCATGAGGTGGGGTAGGCGTGGCGGAGGCCGTGATATGAGATGGGCAGGTGCTGTTGTGCTGTCATCGCGCATGCTCGATCCGTGATGGGGCGAACCTCCAGTACCAGGCACTGAATCAGTGACACTGTTGTGTTCAGGATCTTCTTCCGACTCTGTCCGATCTTGGCTGTCCTCGCTCTTCAGATCTTCCTCGTCATCGGACGCCGACTCGTCTTCATGCGCCAACTTCTCGCGGAAGTTCTTGACAAAGCGGGAGGAGGCGGACTTGCCAGAATCGACCTCACTGCGCATGTGCTCCAAATGGCCATTGTTGACTACAATCTCGTCGGTGTGAATGTCGAATTCGTCGCCAACGCCCGTGAAATCGTGCTCGTACTTGCGAAAGATGTGCTCGAAGCGCGATTTGAGCTTTCGGTCGTTGCGCCCGCGGTCAATGTCCAGCTGTGCGAACGCGTCGCGGTCGCCATCTCGGTGGGGCGCCATTTATGGGCGCCGCAGGCATTCCGCGCGGCAGAGCCAGCAGTGGTGGTGGTGGTGGTGGTGTTGGAAACTGTGGCTCTTCCGTGGGACGCGATGTTGATACGCGTGGAACGGCAGGCATGGCAAGTGGAGTCAAGTCTTGGCGCCTCCCGCGTCGCGTCACTCGACAGCTAAGTTACAGTAATCGATCGGAGGGAGCACGCATCCGTGTCTGCATAACATCGCCGTCGGCAAACACGGACAGGATGACATCTGGTTCGCTGTACTTTGCGAATCTCCCATGTTCCAGCCTCGTTTGAGGAATCCATCATGGCCACGCCTACTCTCCAGTGTCAGAAATGCAAGACGCCGTTGCGGATTGATGCCTCTCTTCAGCATCTCAACCCAGCATCCTTCAAGATACTGGCCGATGCCGCTCCCGTGCTGGAGCCAAAAGCGCCCGAAGCGCCTCGGTCAGCCGCTGCGGCAGAGAGAACGCAGCTGTATGACCGTGTCTCTCAGCGCGCAGGTCCGCCCATGCACAAGAAAGATGTCCGGCCGCTTCCAAGGGCCACGGGTTTTCGGACCGCCGATATGTCCTACATCATGCTTTCCGAATCCCAGGTAGCAACTGTGGCTGCCCCTCCCAGCAAGAAGAAAGCAGTCTCCAAAAAAGCGGAAGCTTCGTCCACTGCTGATGATCCGTCTGCATTGTCTGAAGAATTGGAGACGACCAGGAGGCTGTTCGAAATCCTGTCCTCTCGATCGGATATTGACCATCCAGTATGTTCGGAATGTACCGAGCTCCTGCTAGAAGGCCTGCAAAAGCGACAGATCGCTGTGAGCCGCGAACGTGACGCCTATGTCGAGTTCTTGAAAAGGGCCCAGCAGGAAGTCTCGACCGAGGAGGAGAAACTTCAAACCAAACGCGCTCTGGAGGATGCACAACAACGCGAGAAAAAAGCTTTGGAAGAACTCGAGGTTTTGGAAGCTGAAAAGGCACGCATGGAAAATGAGATGGCTGCTCTGGATGCTGAAGCCGAAGCACTGGACGAGGAAGAAGAGCAATTCTGGCGCGATCGTAACGCATTCACTGCTGAGCTCACTGCTTTCCAGGAAGAGCGCGATAGCCTGCAGACTCAACTTGCGCACGATACCAAGGTCTTGGAAGCGCTCCAGCGTACGAACGTCTACAACGATACTTTCTGCATTGGTCACGATGGGACATTCGGAACGATCAATGGACTCCGCCTGGGCAGGACACCGGAACAGTCCGTCGACTGGCCAGAGATCAATGCAGCGTGGGGTCAGACGCTCCTGCTGTTGACCGTGGTCATAGACAAGCTTGGCTATAAGCTGAAAGGTTTTGAACTGGTTCCTGTCGGCTCTACATCAAAAGTGGTGAAGCTTGAGTTCGCGCAATCAGCATCGACCGTGGATGGCAAGCCAAAAAAGCATGTTTTCGAACTGTTCAGCAGTGGCGATTTGCCTCTGGGGTTGGGATTCCTGCATCGCAATTTCGACAACGCCATGGTCGCATTTCTCGAATGCCTTCGTCAAGTCGGCGAGCATGTAGAGCGTACTACGCCCAAGCCCGGCAACCCTGGTCTACAAATGCCATATCCAATCGCTGAGGACAAGATCGGTGACGTTAGTATTAAGCTCGGGAATTTTGGACAAGAAGAGCAATGGACCAAAGCATGCAAATACACATTGACATGTTGTAAATTCCTGCTCGCCCACGCCAGCCACGTGTCAGATACCGACGAACCAAGAAACGGACGCTGAACATGGGGAATTTCGCCATCATTCGAGTTTGGCTCCAATCGCCTGCAGAGCTGCGCCGCGCTGGTGCAGCAACTTCAGTGTTTCCTCTGCCTCTTTATCCAAAGGCTCCGGCCCTGTTCGGGATACAATACCGGTCTTTGGCTCAATCTCCAGCGTCTCTCCAGACATATTGCTATCCAGACATTGCTCAAACGCTTGCACAACGGAGTCCATGGGCACAAGCAAGCCCTGCGATTCCATGAGGGAATAGAAAACTTCGTTTGAAATGTTTGTTCTGACAACGTTGGGGCAAATCGCATTCAACGTAATGGCCTCGTCTGGAAGGTGCTTTCCGTAGCTGCGAACAAACCCGACGACTCCGTGCTTCGCTGCTGTGTAGACCGGTAATGTTGACACGCAGTAAAACCCGCAGACCGAGGCAGTCACGGCGACTGTTAAATCGCATCAGCTTTGCGAAAATTCAAAAGTACGCACAGCTTACTTTTGCCTCTAAAGCCCGTCTCATCCGGTTCCTGCCGCCTCATCTGCTGTATAGCTAGCGCGCAGGTATACAGCACTCCACTCAGATCGACATCGAGTACTTTCAAATTAGGCTTGGCGAATTCGGTGCTCGTGGGGTCATTCGGAATCCAGACCTTCTCCCCAATACCGGCGACTGTCGCGGATGTCAGTGAGTTGTCAAGCCCACAAGTTCGTGTCGAGAAAGGGATGAAACAGCGTACTGGCATAAACGTAGTCAATCCTTCCAAAATCTCTCAGCACCGCCTTGAATGCGCTGACCTGAGAATCCCATGTTGCGGTATCGAGAGCTACTGCCGTTGCCGCCCCTGGCAAAGTCCTGGCTACGGCTTCGGCTTGTCCGATGTTCACGTCTGCGATGGCTACGCGGATACTGGGACTGTGTCAATAGGAGTTGCCCGCATGTGAAATATCACAAGCAGTCACACCTACCCTCTCCCCGCCAACATCTCTGCCACCGCCTTGCCGATGCCACTCGCACCGCCTGAATCGACTCAGCTACATCACCATTCGCCCGAGACTCGAAATTACCTGTTACATATGCAGTCTTGGGCATCGTGATCATAGCACTGTAATCACTCTATCTGTGAGGATATTGTGCCACAAGAGTCGCAAGTTGCCGCAGAAAAGGAAGACGCAAGCGCTTGGTCGACTTGTTGGGTGAGCGTGATGCTGCTGTAGCGAGCCTTCCGTCTTGAACCCCGTTTCCCGGCTATAACAAGAGGGGTTCGATGGCAACCCCGCCACGAGCTTGTTTACACATCACCTCTCTCAACGTAGCCCAGGTACAAAGTACCTCTGTCGCGAATGCTTTCTAGAGCGATGAAGAGGTCACTTTCACGCGTTGCCGAAGCAGATTGAAGTCATTGGGCAACGTTGATACTACTCTGCTACGGGTGAAATGACGACGATCCACGAACGGACGGCCATGTCGATTGAGATGCTATGAGAAGCCATCCGAGGCGCTACATGTGGTTGAACCCGCTGCCAACAGACACCACTTGTTATGTTCTCTCAACGCCGCAAGACCCGCTCTCGTTGCATACGTTTGTCAGCATTTCGCAATTGTGGGAGCAACGAGTCCACGTGGGGGCTACTGGGAATCGGGCATATCCAGCCTCGTGTAGTTCGGCCAATGTATTGAGATTCCGATAACGAATCAGCTTCGTACGGGTGCCATTACACGCGTGCAGCGCATCTCAAAGCGTTCGTGCGTGGAGCAACGTGGCAACATTGACTGCGACTCTTAGACCGACCATGCTCATGTTCAACACAGCGGCTCGATAGCTCTGGGGAAGTTGTACCATCGGTATCTCGCGATCCTGGTTTCGGAAGACCGAGTGCGCGATCATGCTGGCGGCAGCAATGATTCGCTAGCGGGTATCTTCAGCCCTCCGCCATCACTCATGTGTCTCGCATTCGTCGCCTTGAGATCTCTCCTCTTCTCAACATTATCTTCCAAAGCGTCAGCAGATTCCGTGCTACCGTTGCGTTCCGTCTTGCTGGGTGCTTCATTCAGCGAACTCGGTCCAGCGCTTGGTGGCCTCAAGATGGCGTCGAGGATCCGCGTCAGCATATTCTCCAGGGCAACAAGTTCGATTTTGGGACTTTGGCGTTTCGAGTAAGCCTTTGACCCTCCCATGGGGCGTTTTGAACATCCAAGGTGTTGCAGATATTGACTTCTCAGCTTGTCGGCGACTGGGTTTCCTTTTATCGTCTTGTTCATCTTATCATCCTCTCCAGACGCATGCAGCATGATGCGGGCGGGCGTGTCACCGTATTCGTTGCAGGCGAAGGCCGGAAGACCTCCAAAGCTGCCCAGATGAGCGTCTTTGCGCTCAAGGAGAGGAAAGGCCACGTCATCTGGCAGATGTCCCGTAGTCGGCAGAGCGAATATTGAAGATAAGCCGATGGCGACAAACGAAAATAGCGAGCGTTTCATCATGTCGCTGCCTAGGACGCTGCCGATAGAATGCACAAATACATCAGGTGCTGTCACAGTGAGGACAGCGATGGTCAAGGGAAGGAAGTTTCAATGGCTAGCATGGCATTTCACATTCATTCGGGTGTGATGTCACTAGCCATTTACTCGCCTCTCACCGTTGGCCGTATTATTGTCTATCCCGACCTTGTACGTTTTCTGGAGTATCCATCAGCCGCCCTTCCGACCACATGGCTAACGAGCGTCGATACTTGATTTTTGCTATACGGACGGCTTTGTTTCTGCAGTGTGCAAGTCATGTCTTTTGCCGATCAGAATGAAGCGATCAAGCTCATTGTTGGTACTCATTAGCTGTTCCGGACCACAGTGTCGCTTGAGATGACGTGGAACAGAGATCGCCAGCGTCGCACAAAGTGCCTGGACATTTTTTTTCCAGCCCGTTGGAGGCTTCCGGCGCAATATCGTGCAAAGGCAGCCGGACGAGGTAGGCTGTGTATTCTGCTGTACTGCAAGCATTTTGAGCGCGTCGTCGCCAACTACGCGTTGCATTAGAAGAGAGAGATGGCACTGAGTGCTCCTACATTGGGAAGCCCATACTGTAGGCATTAATAAGTTAGGGAATCGACCAAGTATGCAGGCCGGGTGGGCCGGAGCCCCGCCTTGCCGCATGTATGCAGCCTGGTCGAGCAACATGAGCCGTTGGAGGTACCACTGCCTAGAATTTCTCATCGGTTGTGCACTTGCAGCATCGATCCTCCGTGGATTTCCTAGCCACGACTTTCTCGCCCGCCAACTGCCACAAAGCTAAGCTGTGCTGGTATAAGGTTATTGTCGTAGAAGCCGAGGATCGAAGGTGTCACGGCTTGAGGGATTTCTGCATGAGCGACGCTACAACTCAGCCACGATCCACGCGGGTCACTGTCTAGCTGATCGATTCCAATCCAGGCGAGATATGCAACACTTGCTCATGCTGACTCTACATCATCATAGTGCAACCTGCTGATAGCGACGACCAACACGAAGCCATCAATATGCAAACGTAAGGAGCCTTTCTGATACGTATACCTCAAAACACCTTCTTGCCACCCGGCAACAACCTCTGAAACACGCCCTCAGGATCATACTTCCTCGCAACCTGTCTCAGCCTCGCATGATTCTCCTCTCCATATCCCTCGAATACATTTTGGCTCCTTCCCGCATAATTCATGTAGATATATCGATGCTCCAACCCCCTCTCCACGCTCCACTGCTTTACGTCCTTCATTAAAGCATCTCCAAGAGCATAAATCGCTTCATCGTCTTCGGCCGCAGTGCCGGCGGGCCAGCTGAGGGCCAGCTGGACAATGAGCAGAGGCCCATCGGACTCGGACAGACCGAGAGCATTGCCGCCGCGGTTTGTGGTATGGGAGAGAGTAGTCTTGCCTAGGATCTGGACTGGAATACTAAGTGTATCGAGGGCAGGGTGGTCCATTGCTCCATCCTGGATACGCTGACGCATATAGTGGACCACTTCAGTGTTCATCTTCATCGTGATGTCCCATTCAGCTGCTGTGCTGCCAGCTTCTGCCGCAGTATCCTGAGCCAGAGATGAAATGTTGGTTATGCGGACGGAATTGGAAAGCTGGTTTGGGCTGTCCATGAAGGGCTTGAAGATCTCGGGCGTGGTAGAGACGGGCTCGGCGTAGACGGGCTCGGTGTCTATCAGAGGTCAGTAAAATCCCAGAGCATGCATTGTTCCAGTAACCACTCACTGATGAGCCATAATCCCGTTTTGGGAAAATATACGGGAGCAAACCAGGTAGTTGCCTTCGGATCCTGGGTTTCAGGCTGAGCAAGTCTATTGTATGCTTTCATCAGAGGCTCAAGCTCCGAGATGTTGTAGTTGATACTACCTCCCCAAAAGTTCTGATGCTTGACGGTGTTGACATCGAAGCGTGTCACGATGCCAAGGTTGTTGCCTCCTCCTCGCAATGCCCAGAACAAATCTGGATGGCTGTCCTGACTGACTTCTAAAATCATTCCATCAGCGTTCACAAGCTGATAGCTGCGAATGTTGTCAACTCCTAGCCCTTGGGAGGGATGCAAGAAGCTGAGACCTCCGCTCACAAGCAGACCTCCTACGCCAACGGTCGATACACGTCCACCCATGACGGTCAGACCAAGAGGATCAAGCGTCTCGAACACTCGCCCCCACCTATTCCCGGGACCAATGCTGGCTGAGCCGTCGTCGTTCACGGTGACTTGGTTGAGCTGTTGCAAATCGATGGAAATGCCATCTTGCATGCTGTTGGCTCCAGCGAAGAAAGTATGTCCGCCGCCCTTGACAGCGAAAGGACATTGCGCCTCCTTGGCTGCTGTCACAACGGCACCAACATCCTCTGCAGTAGTAGGTAGAACGAAGCAAGCCGGCGCGAGCTCGGAATTGAAGGTCGTATAGTAGCCGGACTGAATTTTTTGGTAGGCTGCAGCGTTCGTAGCGGTCGTGACTTTTCCTGGCAGCGACTTGCTCAAAACAGCGCACTATAAGTGTCAGAGATGTTCGAGTTGCAGAAGTTACTGATAAATACTCACGGCACTCGCACAATGCTCCGTCGATGCTCCTTCCCTTTCAGCAACAACGCTGCAGGCTCCATTGCAAGAAAATGCAAGGAGTGCGACAACGGCAGAACATAAGTAGCCCATCCTGCCTCCGGGGCTGATCATGGTTAACGAAAAGCTATCTATGAAGGCTCATGGTCGACAAGAAGCATATATACATTTTCTCTTCTCCCTCGTTTGCCATATTTCCCTCTCATGCCACATCTCAGCTCTTGGCTGCGACGCCACAAATGCCAGGCCACGCTTTTGAGGCGCACGCTTTGCCACTTCCACTTCGGCAAGCGGTGTGTAAGTTGGTGTTAAGTACCCACAAATACCCATAAAGTTCCCGATCGCTCAGGGACCATGGTGTCTCCTTTTGTGATTCGACACGATGATCTAAACTAAACCTGCCTACCAAGCACACCGCATGCCCGAATGCGAGTTCCGAAGCGCTTCGGCTCAGAGACTAGCCGTTTTCTTTCTGAAAGAGTATTCGCATGCTATACCGAGGCGAGATTTTCTCTCACAGGAAGCCAAGGTTTCTGAGAAGGGAGAGGTCGGAGCTAGCAAATCCCGCTTGGAGACAGTAGCGAGGTGGTTTGAGGCCTTGGCCTTGTTCTCTGGGGACGGGCTGTTGCATGGAGCCGCCTTCGCGTCAAACGATATGCATGCCACGAATCCGTCAGAAGGGGGAGGTAACACAGGTGCAGCAATCAGAGCTTTGTTCCAGTCGCATATGGGCTGTATGCACATCATAATAATTCAGAACCAAGCCGGGTGCTGGCACGACGCCTGCACGGAGACGATCCTAGAACTCCAACAAACGGGATGGCAACGTCCAACAAACACACGAAGGCCTCGTACCGATGCAGGGCGCGGCACGTAGTCTATGTGATGCTTGTAAATGGGCGGCCAAGAACTAGTTGCATTTAGAGCGGACCTTCGCGCATCCGAGAGCTGCAGCGTTAGCGGTCACGAGTGTGCTCACAGCAATTATGGTTCTCGGTGCTGCGAAATGGCTGCGTGATCGGTCTGAAAGTCATAATTCAACTCGGATATGATATGACAGAACTGACCAGACGCAGTAAAGAATGAGGTTGAAAGGATGAAGAGGATACTGTAAGACGGGAGGAACGGGACCTCGGCTGGCGCTGGCGCTGACATTGCTTGGCGGCGCCAGTAGAATGTATTCAAGTCAAGGGTGCAGCTGTAGGAGGCACCTCCGGAGGTAGCTGAAGCTCTTTGATGCTTTCTGCGTTGCGTGAATCACGCCACCACCTCAGTAGCTGCATATGCACCTGTTGTGCTCAACCGGACCGGATAGCTTCGTTGTGAAGTATTCCAAGCAGAATTCTTGGCGCAATGTTCCACCTTTGAAGTAAGTTTTGTGTTCACAGCCGACATCGGTTCACTGCCCGCGCGTCTTGTCCAATAATGATTCATGCAAGCATTCCTGGCGCCTGTCCCGACTGTCCGTTTATTGGCCCTGTCCGGTGCAAGATAGTCGCATCTACTGTCGGTGAACGTGGCCAGAAGTTCAGTGGTTGTGTGTTTCTTGTTGAACATTCGGACGGCGCGAAGGCCAAAAGAAGTCGGGACTAGAAGTCATGCACGTCTCATCTACTAACCAGACGTATGCCAAAACAGCTCCCAAGCGCAAGACGATACCGCCGTAAGAGCTACTCCACCGTCTGAGCGCAGCTTTGGAGCACGGCTGATGCACCAAAAAGGTGCTCGACCCCCCGGTACTCCAAGTAGATTCATCGACCAATTCTTGATAGCAGTCGCTGGTATAGCCGCTGCCTCAGCTGAGCATTATGAGCGCTCTCTTCTTCCACGTTGTATTTCACGCGCATCAGCGTCATTTGCTCTTTTATCGTCCCTCCTAGGTCTATATCAGCAATGACCATCTGTCCTGAATTGAAAGCATCGAGGATGTGAGCTTCTGTCCGACGAGCGGGAGTGAAAGGCACAAGAAGGCGTTCTCGTTCGTCATATGCCGAGGTTGGCGCAGCATTGTCGGAGGAAGTGCCTGCTGCAGTAAGATTCTGCATTTCAATGTCGGCTTCACGAGTCTGCTCGGCTGAACGTCGGACGCCTCGCTCCTCGTCTTCCACGGTCTGAACGGTCGTCGCAGCGGGATCAGCTCCGACCACTGCCGATCCAGTCTCTATCGCACTTCTGAGCCGTCGTCGCAACGTCGATGCTGACAGATGCACAATCTGCAACCCCAACAGCACAAAGTCGAGCAGAAGCAGGTGCAGTTTACCGGAAGGCCCCTTCTGCCCGATAAAATCCATGATCAGACCGCCGTGCATGTAGCCTCGCGTAGCTTCGCCTGCTGTGGGCGTGGCAAGGAGACAATGCAATAGCATGCACAAGAGGTTGGGTCCGATGATGCTACCTAGGAATGAGCGATCTGGGAGCTCCTGGAAGATGGCAGGTTTGGGTGTGAGAAAAAGAAACTGAATGAAGGCGCGCAGGAAGAACAGTGTCACCTGGCAGCTGTGCGATTGTAAGCATGTGAGCTGCTATGGAAATTGTGATATCACGTACTCCATGTAGTAGATTGTGCTCAGCTCGGCATAGATCAGTATGTCCAGATTTCGAAGCAAATCATCCAGCATTTCTGCTCTCTTCCGCTGAAAGTTCTCCCGATCTTTCCTCCTCCTCTTGGCTAGCTCTTTGGCCGTGAGGGGCGTGTTATCATCGTCCAGGCCATCTTGCTCGAGCCCAGTGTCGGTCGGAGGTTGTGCGGCGGACGAAGACGGCGCATCGTTCATGACTTGATGCGTGCGGAGTGGGTGGAATTACGCATCGCACGAGCCGTTGCAGAGACGTCAGCAGAGATTGGGAGGTTATCGGGCAGGCATGGTGCAAGGAGCATCTGTGAGCTGGAGTGGGTGCTCATCTCGCCGACCCGATGGACCCAGGGCATCCGAAGTGTTGACGATGGGCCATCAAATATTGACGTCTTCACCCATGACGCGTCGCGAAAGTGCAGGTCGCGACGCGAAACATCACCTTTGACATCTCAGCTTCCGTACCAAATGCCATCTCGACCAACGCAAGCACAATGAATCCGTTCTTCGACAATCGGGCCCGTCAAGCCGCCGCCAAAGCAGCAGCAGCTTCCTCTTCTTCCAGACCAGACAAAAGCCAAGAAGACAACAGCCTGCAGCCATGGGTCGAGAAATAGTAAATGTCCCTGCGCTGTTTCCCATACCTCCACTCCCCTGCTAACGACGCCTCCTCACCAGTCGCCCCAAATCCCTCGACGATGTCACAGCCCAAGACCATACCGTCACCATCCTCCGCCGCACTCTCCAATCCGCCAATCTTCCTCACATGCTCTTCTATGGTCCTCCGGGAACCGGCAAGACCAGCACAGTCCTCGCCCTCGCCAAACAACTATACGGCCCTGAGCTCGTCAAATCACGCGTTCTCGAACTGAATGCCTCCGACGAACGTGGCATTAGCATCGTCCGCGAAAAGGTCAAGAACTTTGCTCGAATGCAACTCTCCAATCCTCCCTCAGGACCCGCAGGAGAGGAATACAAGAAGAAATATCCTTGCCCGCCGTACAAGATTGTCATTCTCGATGAAGCGGATTCCATGACGCAGGATGCGCAGAGTGCGTTGAGGAGGACGATGGAGACCTACAGTAAGATCACAAGATTCTGCTTGGTGTGTAATTATGTGACGAGGATCATCGATCCTTTGGCTTCGAGGTGTTCGAAGTTCCGATTCAAGAGTTTGGATGAGAGCAATGCAGGGAAGAGGATCGAGGATATTGCAAGGTTAGAAGGTGTGCAACTAGAGGAGGGGGTGGTGGAGACTCTGCTAAGGTGTAGCGAGGGAGACTTACGGAAAGCGATCACGTTTCTCCAGAGTGCGGCGAGGTTGGTGGGTGCTACGGCGAGTGCAAGTGAGGGCAAAGCTGGGGCGAAGAGGAAGAGGAAGACGGTGGAAGACGACGATGCAGATGCCATGGACATTGATGCAGGGCCTGCATCTTCGTCACAGGCAGTGACGGTATCAAGTATTGAAGAGATTGCGGGTGTGATTCCCGACCAGACAATAGATCGACTCATCACAGCCATCACGCCTACTGGGAAGAAGAATCCACTATATGAGCCAATTGCCAAGGCTGTGGAGGATCTCGTCGCTGAAGGCTGGTCTGCGAGTCAGATCGTGACGCAGCTGTACGACAGGGTGGTGTTGACGGACGAGATTACGGGCGATGCAGCCAAAAACAAGATCATGCTCATCTTTTCCGAGGTCGACAAGAGGCTGGGCGATGGAAGCGATGAGCACCTGGCCGTACTGGATCTTTGTCTGAGGATTGCTGGGATTCTGAGCGGCGATCAATGAATACGAGTATGACGCGAATGTGCAATGCAAGTTGCACCTTGATTTCGGCGGGTCGTTTGTCCGAGCGTCGGAGTTATGATACGACTCGGTAGCGTTCCAGTTGAGCACATTCTGCTTTCAACATGGCAGCAATTAAGGGTCGATTGTTGTCATGTCTGGTGACCTCCTCCAGAGCAGCGATCATGGAAGTTGCATCCTCGCTGTCGCTTCATGTCTCGGCGGCCCAGATCATATTAGGCCCAGCTCAATAGAGGGTTTCTTCCTCGTGATCCACGGTCCAAGAAAGTACTCCAACCGGAATGCGGAATGACTTTCCCCTCTGTACTAGATATCTTCGACAGACTCGCGCGCCTCCTCCACGACGTCTTGGAGAGATTCGAGATATATCGTAGATCGATCGTGACGTGCACGTCCAACGAGATATGACCCTGCCAGCTCATCTGCCAAATGTGCTGAGGCCAGGTACGAAGGCTTGCGAGATGTCTAATGCGGCCTGCGAAAATCATGATGAAGTGATCCGTGTCCAGGTCCATTCTCAGAGGTTCACTCGCTGTCGCCACGCACGAACGGCTTTGATCTTACAAGAGTGACTAACCTCTGGCGGGAGCTTGCCTAGTGGCGACTCGTCCATGGCTGCTGCCTCACGAGATTCAATTCTGCGGTAGAGCTGTAGTCACTGATGTTTTAAATTGTTCGCACTGCAGAAATCCGTGTTGCGAAGCACAGAAGTGGCTAGGGACGCGAAATCACGCTAAAACGGAAGCTGCATGTAAAGCTGTACTAACAGGAGCCATGGCTTCACGAAATACGCGCTTTCTTAGCGGGGGTGTCTTCACGTTGCATATAGCTCATACCAATGCACGCGACCATTCCCCAGTGGATGAAGATTGTTGCTTGCCTTTCTGCTTTTGACCTCAAAACTCGGTCTTTCACATTCCTTCTTGTCATATGGCGTGGTCGCCGTGGCGTCTAGTTGAGCCTACAATAGCCGGCAAGACAAGCATCAGGTTGCTCATGCACATGCATGTAACAGTCCAAGCCTGATCCGCGCTTGTTTCACGGAAAGGGCGAGTGCAACGAACAAGCATTTCCATTCTAGATCATAAGCCATGTATTTTATGAACAAGCAGCACAGATTTCGTAATTCTCTCCATCGCATACGCGTCATCGTGGTATCAGAAAAGAAAGGATTCAAAACAAAGACAACAGGCGATAGCGGCAGGGGCATGTACTGTGATATCCTCACGCACGCAATCACAACTCATCATTCCTCACTTCCCGGGCTCGGGGGTCTTCTCCTTGTTGTCCAATCCGACAGCATGCTTCACCTTTTCCAATAGGCCTCCACCCTCTTTATGCGTGGTGGGTCCCACCTTTGGCGAGTTCCTTGCCTCGGCCGCAATCTGTTCCTTCTTGGTCGAATGTCCTCCATATTTCTCTTTGTACACATTTCCCTGTCCTCCGCGACCCGTGTGAAAGTTGTCGTAGCCATCACCGGGACCGACGTTGCGGGTTGCGGATTCGGGAATGATTTCCTCCGAGGCGCTGCCTGGGCCAGAGGCGGGGTGGACGATGTTGCCTGGAGACCGATGTCAGCGAAGATCGATTCTGAGCAAGGAGGAGAAAACAAAGGCACGTACCAGCTCCGCCTCTTCCAGCGCTGTACTCGGGCTGATTGCTCACACCCACTTGGCCCTCGCGCACAATATCTGCGTCGATGTATGTGTTCGCATCAGGACCAATGTTGCCGGCACCGCCGCGGCCGGTGGAGTGGATGGGAGTGGTATTATCGTTTGGGCCCGACATGATCGCGATCAGCGCTTGGTTCTTGGTCGCGGTGAACAGTTCGGGTGTCGCAAAGCGATTCGCTGTGACAGTTCGTCGCTGTTTTGTCGATGAGCTAAGGGACCGAGGCTTGAATGGCCAATGTCGCACCAAACAACGTGATGCTCAGCTTGGTATGAGACAGGTGCAGTAAACAGTGAGTGCGTGCAACGACCAGGAAGATGCTCGCTTGCTCATTATTGCATGTCATCACCGCGCCGGCCAGAGCAATGACGCAGCCGCCCCGCTTGCTGGCCGCACGTGTCGAAGCGACCATGGGGAAAAGTGAGTTCTCTGACTGGCCACTGTTTCTGCCATTCTCGCTCTTGGTATCGTGAGGAGAGGAGGAAGAGAGCTGAAGGCCTTGACACTTGAGGTCATTGCCAAGGCGCCAGGGCACTTCATTGGCGGCGCGACATCGTGCTTATCAGGCATGCCTGTATGGACAAATTTCTTATCAGTCACAGTGCAGCCCGTGAGACACGATGGCGATGATCATGATCGTGCAGATGCCAGATCATCCGCGTACCTGCGTGCACGTGCCGGGAGGGACCTGGTGAGGCTCAACGTGAGCGCGAACAGCTCTTGGGAATCCCAACTATCCCTGCCGACGATTGGACACAAAGCAGGTATCGTTCAGAGCTCGATTTTCCCCTGTTCTCTTTACGCAGGAGGTCTTCGTTATCAATCATCATAGGCATAAACTACAGTTCTCTTCCATACATGTGCTCTGGACAAGCTCTACTCTGGCGTTATGATTACTTCTTCTCTTCAGCTTTCTGCCCACCACCTCCAGTCGTTGGCACGCCCATAAAAATCTTGATCCAGTCATAAATCATCCACTGCAAATGTTGGAATCTGGGCCCTGCACACCCCTTTCACGAGGCTGCAAACGGTCGAATATACAAGCATCAAAGAGTCTGGTACGGCGAAGCTTGGCCAAATGTCGCGCTCAAAGCGCTTGTGGTTGGGAAGAGCGACGGCATTGTGTGTTTTGCTGGAAGAACAGAAGAGTCAGGATTGTTGTTGGAGCAAGCAATTGTTGATGTGGCGGAGACATTGCTTATTATGTCCATTTGTTGCCAGCCATTCGGACGGCAGCGGAATCTCGATGAGCCTTCCAGTGAATATTGATGCCAGTGAACCAAATATGCTCAAAACGTGCCTGTCGTCCGCAATGCTGCGCCCTCTTTGCCTGCCCTTGAGGCTGAACGAGACCAGAGCCGTGTTGCATACCTTGGTTAAGCTGTTATGTACATGTACATTAGCTGCTGGAGCTCGTGGCGGCTTGACGTCACACAGCCGCGGATAGCCCGACCCTACCCTTGAACTCGCGCCAAGAAGGGAACTTTCGGGATCGACAGAACGCATTGTAAGGTTACGCGAATCAAGGCCATATCCAGCTTCACCACTCCACGCCCATCACAATGGCAGCGACGTCGACGTCACCCGCTTCCGACCAGCACACCGGCGCCAATGGCACGACGAGACAGCCCAGTCCCTGGGCCAGCAAGTACAGAGGCGTAAGCCATACCCTGTCTTCCAATCCTCTTATGTCCTACAATAATGACCGTTCTGCAGGCCGTAGTCGAAGACCTCGACCCGTCTCCTGCCTTCTCTACTCACCCCACCTCACCAATTTCCCACGCTCTCACCTCAGCACTCGAACGCGACTACACCCACCTCACTGTCATTGACGAGCACAAAACCCTCCTCGGCTACCTTTCCGTCCCACGACTCCGCGAGCTTCTCGAGCGAGGCCAGGTCCGCGAATCCGAGCCCGTAGAGAAGGCGATGCAGAAATTCCAACGCCGAGGGAAAAGGTACAAATTAATCACCATGGAGACGAGACTAGAGGATTTGGAGGACTTTTTTGACGGAGGTAATGACTTTGCTGTCGTGACGGATCCTGGGCGGAGATTCGTGCTGGGCGTGGCGACGAAGGACGATCTGAAGAAGTTTGTTGAGAGGAGGCCATTTTGATGAGGTTGCCGCGGGTTGTGATTTAGTGGAAGGTTTAGCGTGGCGTTGGACAGGGCAGAGAAATTCAACATGGAAATGGAGGAATATCAATAAATGTGACTTCTGCTACAACATACCGACTTTTACGAGGAATGATGAATGCAGCAGGTAATTTAGAACGAACCGAAGTCGTCCTATCAGCCTGGCGGAAGCTCAGGCTTTCCATCAAGACGAATTGATCCCGTTCTGGAACTCGTGGCATACCAACGCACAGCGCTGACTGTGCCTCTACGATTGACCCATTCACACCTTGCTGCTCTGAAACTCGTTTCAGAATGCTCTCTTCCGGAGCACATAACTTAGCCCTTCACAATCTCCGGGGGCACGCCATGCTTTTCGATCCAGAGCAGGAAATCTCCTATCCTTGAAGGTTCGAGCATGCGTCTTAGACAAGCACGAACGGTCCTTTCTCCGTCCTTTTCGACATAGCTGGATCTCGAATCATTGCGACTCGACTGCCCTATCAAGCGCCTCGAATTCATTGATCAAGTGGCAATTTCCAGCGAGTTCGGTATGGAACAATGTGTCGTTGGACTTGCGCATATTTGGAGTGTCTGAAATAGGTGAGCCATACGTACGTACCCTTTCAACTCGCTTGCGTTCTTAGGTACCACTGCACAGGGAATATAACTAAAGCTTTCCAAGCCTCTCGATGGCCTTACTTCGTTTCTCTTTGATACGCTTCACACCCTCGGCAGCAAGGGTCTTGAATTGATCTCGGGCCATGAGGTCATTGGTGAACCGTGTCTCGTAGTACGTCGCTCCAACATGATCCATATTCGGAACACGAAGACACATCTCCTTCAAATTTACAGCATGTTCCGATCCGCGTTCTGCAATCTGCTTGCACAGTGCCAATGCCCTCGGCAACAGTTGCCCGACTTCTGTCACCTCATCGACCAATCCAGTGCGAAGTGCCTGTATTCACTACGTTAGCGGCGAAGATAGCGGTTGGCCAAGAATCTTACCTCTTCCGCTCCCATGGGGTCTCCAGTGAAAATCAACCGACGGGCTCTTTGCACGCTCATCTTGCGAAACATCGGATGTGTCATTGGATTGAGACCGTATTTGACCTGCGAGGCCCCAAAAGCTGCGTTCTTCGAGCAGATGGTGATGTCCGCGAAGTTGGCAACATCCATAGCATATCCCGGACACATTCCCGCCACGGCACAGACGACGGGCTTTGGGTAGTCATAGACTCCGATCATCAGTTTGAGTGCGATATCCGAAAAGGCTTGCCTCTCGCTTGCGGTGGACTTTTCCAATAGAGTGATCTCCCATCCCGAGCTGAAGTAATCTTCATTGCCGCAGAGCAGGATACAGGCGACGGCTTTGTGCTCTTTGTACTCGTCGAGAACTTTCAGCATGTCGTAATGCACTTGCCAGCTCAGCGTGTTTCTCTGCTTGGGGTTATTAATCTGGACAACGCCCACGCCATCTTCGATCCGTGTGTTGACCGTTTCCAATTTTCTGTCTTGGGACATCTTTCTCGCTATCTGCTCCGGATCAATGGACTTGGAGCATACAGAAATGCAAGCAAGCTCTGTGACAAACATATAGACCTCGGGGTGACCGACTCGGTCATACTGGATATGGAAGTCCCGGTGGGAGCGGTGTCATTGGTTGTACCGATGCGGGGTTTCCAACTTGGGCAGATGTTCCGGCTAAGCCAACACGCCAAGGTGATGCCTGCCTCTCCTTCCCGTGTACTCAGAACACTGGGCGGGACGCGATGCTGAGGTTTGCAGTTTTACTATTGTGGGCTATGGGCCCCAGCTGCAATGATCATTCCAGGCATGGCCTTTGGTACGCCGCCCATATTGTATTATGGGAGCAAGGAGCTACAAGACCGCCTGCTGCCGGGCCTGCTGCTCGAGAAGACGCGAGCATGCATCGCAGTTACAGAGCCTGGCGCTGGCTCCGATGTTGCAAATACAGGGACGACAGCAGTCAAAAGCTCCGATGACTCACATTACACCGTGAATGGCTGCAAGAAATGGTAATGGCTTTATCGACGCTTTATCAATTGTGCGCTTACCTTGGACAGGATCTCTACGGGAACATGGGCAGACTATGCAACGACCGCGGTCAGGACTGGCGGCCCTGGCGGAGGCGGCATCAGCATGCTGGTGGTTCCGTTGACAAACACCCCGGGCGTGATGTGTCGCTCCATGACGCTTTCACAAGGACAAGTCACGGGCATAACCTTCATCGAGTACGACGACGTGCGTGTTCCAGCGACAAATTTGATTCGGAAAGGTCTCGGCTTGAGATACATCCTAACTAATTTCAACCACGAGCGAATGAGCATGGCAATCAGCGTGCTTGTCCAGGCTCGGAGAGTCCTAAGCACCACTTTCGCATACTGCTCAAATAGGCAAGCTTTCGGGTAAGCGACTGATCGATCAGCCAGTCGTACGCAATCGCCTCGCGAACGCTGGTTCCATATTAGAGGCTGAGTGGGCCAGAGTGGAACACTTGACTCATGGGATGAATACCTTGCCCAAGTCGCAGTCGGACACCCTGCTCGGAGGATCAATAGCAATGGCAAAAGTTGCGACTGCGAAAACGCTCGACTGTGTATCAGCCATGCGCAAGTTCTGCCTGGTGGCGACAGCATTACACGAGATGGACAGGGAGAGCTCATCGAAGGTGAAGAAACGCGTACAATTCTGGTCAGATGGAGCTAACCTTTGCGACTAGCCATCTCGAGGGAGGTCGGTCTCTCGCGAGTGCCCGGCGGTTCGGAGGACATTTTGCTCGACCTTTCCGTGCGAGAGTTGATGAAGCGGTGGGAGCGAACCTTGAAATCCAGGGCGCAGTCCTTGAAAATTTGATATTCGCTCGAATCTAAATCTCGATCGCGACGTGGCTCTTTGTACTCGTAGGTAAAGTCCATGCGGTGAAGTGATGCCAGTTCAATGCTTCAGGAGTCCCTAGATTTTAGTGCTCACCAGGTCGCATGGCTGCCCAAGAAATCATTCAGATCACCCAGCAGCGCATCAGGAGAGAACAATATGTACCATTGAGGTTCATCCTGCGGGCTAACATAGTCGTAATCGGTGGCTGCATCTTCTGCATCGATGCGCTCGCCCACATGACAAGCTGACGGCGATTCGATCATCGATGTAGACGAGCAACGCGCAACCTCAATATCTGTGGTAGATCATAATGACCTGTCGCTAGACCATTGGAGATGCACAGGTTGTAAGCAGTGCCAGGCCTCAGGTAAGAAGTCAGGTACTTTCGGAATAGACGGTGCGTAATGCCGTGAAGCATCCATCGCAGCCGCCGCGCAGCTAGTTGTCGTGGCTCAAATTTGGCGAGTTTGTCCCGGTAGCGTTTGGAGACTCCAGGTGGTTGAGCTTCCTATGAACGCGGTCAATGCCGTCCCATCTTTGACGGTGTGCCTGCATATAGTGGCGTAGATGTTGCATATGATGTTTGATAGCACGGTAATCTTCTAAGTGCTGCTTGTGCAACCGTGATGGGATCCGTCCATACTCCAACATCGTGAAGCAGCTGTGTTACAAGGCCCTGCTGTCAGTCGCTACCACCAAGTGACCCATGTACATCTGCGCTTTGTGGAGAGGTCGTGGTGGCACTCTTGTGGATCGTCTGCTCTGGAGCTGACAAGAGTGCAGATGACGTCGAAGACTGGCCAGGGCAGACACGTGGATAGTCCCATCCCAGGTGAGTGATGCATCCCCACGTGAAGAAATGGAACCAGGTGCACTGATGGAGCCATGTCGCGCACCGATAGGGTCGTTCATATTTGCACCACTGTCCCGTGCCTTGTGGCCCTCGCTCTTACGTCGGCCTCTGTGGAAAGGCACCTGACAATCGAAGCCGTTCGTCCTGCAAGACGTGCATGTCGCATCGCTGGGACCCAGGTCGTATCGGACTTTCCTCCGGACATGTTGAAGTCGAGAGAAGCGCGGATATTCGAGCTGGGGGAGGTAGATGCTGGCTTGGCAAGGATGATGGCGGCCTGAGTGATGCCTGGCGCCCTTCCGGCAAACTGATCCGAGTCGCGCTAACTAGTTCTACATGTCGTTCGTCACTTTACGCCTGCAGCTGCAGCTCAGGTTGCGACACCATATCACCGCACGACTTCTTTGCGCCAACTCGACTCCGCCGGCGATCCCGCCCCGTACCTTCACCACCCACCACCCAACCCTATCATTAGCACACGATCTTGCCCTCCCGCTCCCGCTCCGATATCCGATCATCGTCCGTCGTCGAATCGCGCGACAAGCGACACGAACTCCACGCCTCCACCCCTCCGCCGCCGCTGCGTCGAACGTCTGATGGTCGTACGAACAGCACTCCCAGCACTCGGGCGGTGCTGCGGCCACCATGCCGGGCTTTGTTGAAGATGGCGCAGATGCGCAGGTCACGGCGCCGCCAGAGTACAGCGTGCTGAAGCAGCGCGTCGACCTCGATGTTGACTTTCCCGGCAAGGCGCTGCGAGGCAGCACCGAGATCACCGTCCAGCCCCTCGTGCGGGACTTGCGACACATCACTCTGCACTGCCGACAATGCAGACCGACCCAGGCGCAAGTGAGCGGTATCAACGCCAGATACGAGTACGACGATCCATATCGACGGACGCGCGTGGGCGACAAGACAGGCGTGCATCAACATGGAATGCTCCGATCCCGGATAAAGAGCGCATTGCGGCCGCTTCCAGAGCCCCAGCTTGTTGTCACGCTACCGCCCAGGCTGAAAATCCAGGAATTGCGTGTGGATCCTGCTACAGCGCTGCCAGTTCCAGAGCAGAGGGCCGGGGCGTTCCAGTTAGACGGCGAAGCTGTAGAAACGCCTGTGATGGAAAAATTGCAACATCAGATCCCGCAATTTGCGCCGATCAAGCTTACGATTGAATTCGAGCTGGACTCTGATCGAGACGGCATCCGATGGATCGGTTGCGACCCGGGCGACCAGCGGTATCCATACTTGTACACCAAATTGGATCCCTGGCCCGGGAACACCTCGAGCATCTTTCCATGCGTGGACGATGCGACGAGCAAATGCACTTGGGAGATCGCAATCAGATGTCCGAGGACTTTGGGAGATGCATATCGAAAGCTCAGGGCCGACACGCCGCGACAGAACGGGCAGGTCCAGGACGCTGAAGACGTGAATATGGCAGATGGGGACCAGGTGATTGACAAGTCAAAGGAGAAGCAAAAGACTGCAGATGATTATCTGATCGACATGGACAGTACTGAAGCTGCGTTGGAGCTGTCCATCTTGTGCGTTGGCGATCAGTCAGAGGACACTGCAGATCCAGAGGACGACACACGACATACTGTCACATACTCTCTCAACGATGCTGTCACAGCACGTCACGTGGGATTTGCAATCGGAACGTTCGAGCATGTCGATCTTACCGCCTTTCGCGGCAGTGAAGAAGAGGCGAAATTAGGCCAGACAGCGGTCAAAGTGGATGCCTACTGCCTGCCTGGACGATCAGCAGAAGTCGAAAATACCTGCTATCCCATCTGCCAGGCTGTGGACCACATTTCTGTCAACTGCGGACGATTTCCCTTTTCGACATATCAATTGCTGTTCGTCGATGACGTGGTCTACGACACAGCTGGCGCAGCTGGCCTCACCATATGCAGCAATCGTTTACTCTTTCCGGCCGATATCATCGAGCCTCTCGACCGACATACCCGGACATTGGTTCGAGCTGTCGCGGAACAATGGAGCGGTGTCAACATTGTGCCCAAAGAGCCTTCTGACACGTGGGTCATTGCAGGCATCACCGGATATCTCACAGACGTGTTCATGAAGAAGCTGGCCGGCAACAACCAATACCGATGGGAGCAGAAGCTCGCTGCCGAACGGGTCTACGACCTTGATGTTGACCGGCCTTCATTAGCACAGCTGGGTTCATTGCTGCACATTGACCCGGCCATTCGCGGATTCCTCGAATTAAAGTCCGCCGTCGTGCTAGGCATTCTGGACCGTCGATTGATCAAGGCCAGCGGCTCCACAGGAGTTCTTCGTATCATCAACAAGATCTTTCTGAATGCCAAAACTGGGAGTCTCCACAACGGCGAATTGTCCACCGCCGACTTTCAGCGCACGTGTGAGAAGCTTGGGCACAACAAGCTGGAATCCTTCTTTCGCCAGTGGGTGTTCAACTCCGGATGTCCCATCTTCTATGTGCAGCAACGCTTTAACAAAAAGAAGCTTGTGGTAGAGATGACCATCGCGCAAAGGCAACTGGAACGGCAGACCAAACCCCAATTTGAGCCGTCAAACTTCATGCGGGAGGTCAAGGAGCACGTGCAGGAGGTATGGGCACCCGAGATGCAGCCCGTTTTTACAGGTCCGATGACAATACGAATTCACGAAGCAGACGGAACGCCCTATGAGCACATAGTCGAAATCAAGGAACCGATCACGAAGCTGGAAATCCCGTACAACACGAAATACAAAAGGCTGAAGCGCAACCGGCGACAAAAGGAACGTGCCAATGCTGCAGATGGCAACGTGGGCGAGGAGGGTGGCGATAGCGCACTTCTCTATTGCCTGGGCGATATTTTGGACACCGAACAGGATCGGAGAGAGTGGGATCTGACCGAATGGTCTGCTGAAGACGAGGAGAAGATGAGTGGAGAATCTTACGAGTGGATTCGTATGGACGCCGATTTCGAATGGATCGGCAAGATTCATCTCGTCATGCCGGTGTATATGTACGTCTCCCAGCTACAGCAAGATCGGGATATTGTGGCACAGTACGAGTCCATGCGATATCTCGTGGGCTCAAACCCCCATCCGGTGTCGCTCACGATATTGTTGCGGACACTCATGGATGAACGGTATTTCTACGGAATCCGCAAGATGGCGGCTGATAGCATCGCGGTCCTTTCCCAGGACAAGCTGATGCGCATTGGCAAGCATCATCTTATGAAGGCTTTTGCATACTTCTACTGCGAGAATGAGGGCGCTACGGGCCAAGTGATGCCGCGGCCGAACGATTTTTCGAGCAGAATTACATTCATTATGCAATGTGCCATCCCACGAGCGATGGCCAAATTGCGAGATGAGGACGGAAAAGTGCCCATGGACGTGCGAGAATTTTTCAAGGCGCTGCTCACCCACAACGACAATTCTGACAACCCCGTCTCAGACTGTCATTACGTCGCCACACTGATGTCTTGTCTTGCAGATGCGCTGGTGGCTTCAAAGTGGGACGGGGGTAAGAGGAAGGAAGCTCCTGCGCCAGAGCCAGAGGTCCCACAATCGTACACATTCGAGTTTGGAGAGGACGAAGAAGATGTTGGCATGGTAGATGCCGGCGGAGCAGTCAAGGACCCCCTCGATTTCGAAGAAGAACTCGTTGACCCAGAGGCGCCTTTCACGAAAAGTGCCATTGACGTGATTGAGCGGTATCGGCGACTTGACGAATGGATTGTCACATATCACAATGTCTACTCCACCACCGCCATCGAGTGCCTGCAAAAACTTGTTAAGGCGGGCATCGTTAAGGATAAGGTCATGGAGCTGATGCAGTACACGAGGCATAGTACTGCTGACAACGTGCGACTCGAGGCCTTTCGCTGTATGAACGAGATCGGTCTGACCAGGAAACCGGCCTTCATGAAGCATCTGTTGTATTCACTAGCGGACGACGATTCGCCATTCTTTCGGGAGCGCATGCTCCGCTGCCTTGGCGAAGCGCTAGGGCACATCGCTCTCGGCGAGCATGAGACTGAAAAACCAGCCCCTCCCCCCGTTAACGACGGTGGGCTGGTGTTGGAAGAGGCGCAGAGTAATGAGGCCAGGCGCATCGAGGCAACCCGGAAAACTACTCCGGAAGGTGCCATTGCGGCGCTTAAGATTGCGTTTGAGAAGGACGAGACATTCAAGCAGGCTCTTTGGTACGCTGCAACATCGCCATGCATTACTCTGGATGAAATCGGGTCCTTTTGCGAGATTGCAGAGCTGATGTTTGATGCTGTTACATCGCTCATACTTACCATCAAGTATCCGCTACCATGGAAAGTGCAGCATCTTGGAAAGGGCAAGATGCGCTTTTACAACTACGGCAATCAGTACCGAACGAAGCCAGCAAAGAGTGTTGGTCTTTCATGGGATGCGTACCAGGATCTGGAGGCATATGGTCTCCGGTATACTGGCCCTCTAGCCCGAGAGACATTGCAGGCTATCAAGGAAAAGGAAGATGCTAAGGCCCACAAAATTCGACTCTCCCAGCAGCAGCGCGAACAAAGAGAGCGTGAAAGCATGGAGGCAACGATGGCACTACAGCAGCAAGCTACGCTGTCGATGCCTCCTCCCGTGATTCCACCTACGCCGACCGAGCAAAAGTCGGGATTCAAGCTTTCGCTTGGGAGTCTGAAGCGCAAAGCCAGTGCAGATATCGCGTCTCCACGTGAGGCCAGCCCCAAAGTTGTCAAAGCAAGTAAGGCATCGACTCCAGGTGCTTTCGCTAAGAGTGCCACTGATGGAAGACGAGCAACTGCATCCGTCAAGGCAGGTCGGAGAGGTGGTCCACCTGTTATCTTACAGCTTGGCATAGCCGGCTCCCGGAGGGCATCGGACATCATATCAAAACCACCCGTTGTTGGTCGGGGGCCAACTGGTCAGCCACCTGCCAAGAAGATTGTGCCAGTTAAAGGTGGCGCACGAAGTAGGCAGAGCTCCTTTTCGGGTCCTGCAACGAATGGTGCATCCTGGAGCCCTGCACCGCCGAGTTTGACCTCGCCTGCTGGACCACATATGAACGTTGGTGGCTTCAGGAGTTTTGGTGATGCTTCTGCGTCATCGCTTGCAGCTGGCTCGGGCTCAGCTTCGGCCATGTCGCCACCATCTTTGACTGCATTCCGCTCGCTGTCTGGCGGCGATGCTACATCGCCTCAGCCTATATCGGCAAGCGGATTTAGAAGTCTCAGTGGCGAGTCACCTAGCATCAGCCCGCCGGCAACCGCCTCACCACACAGCCATGCGCACCCGAACCCTGGTGTACAAAGTCTCACAAGTGGGAGCATTACAAGTCTCAGCAACTTGGGCCCATCCGGGACGCCAGCGGAGGTGAAGCCAGAGCAACCAAAGAAGAAATTCACCCTGAAGCTTGGTGTAAAGCCCAAAGCCGAGTCTTCTGGATAGAATCACAGCGACAATGTTCTCAAGACGCAGAGCCCCAGTCACGCGCACGAGAAAGTAGCTTCGACCCAAGAAATGGTCGCGCTGCCTCGGGCGCCCTGAACGCTTTCAGTTGAATCGAGGCTGGTCATAGCTGGTATTATTTACAATGACAACCCCTTTTTCGTCTCGCGAAACCACCTGCACTGTGCCACACCTTATATAGGGCAGTATTGTGTCCTCAGTGAACCTTGCTGTGTTGCTTGCATGCGCGTGCGGCTTCTTGAACTACGTCCTCTTCCTGCATACCAGTCCGCGCACTGACCATGCGGGGGATGGCAAGGTGTTCCACGCTACGCAGCGATCCCCAGCCACCACAGACGAACACCTTGCCGTTGACTGTTCGGGAGCAGCACGTGCTCGGAAGACACAGCGAGTGTCACTCCTGAATGTAGTCTACAGTCGTGTAACAGTAGCAGACGAGCGAAACCCAAAGAGCATGTCACAAGGACACTCGACTGCAGCCACAATCGTCCAAATCTCGTCAGTGCAAGACGTTTGGGCAGACTGGAAGTGTTGATCTAATATGCCAGTATCTATCTTGCGGAAAATGCTATGGGGCTAGATCCGCACAGATTATTCCTCACTAAGTGCATGTCTTCGCGAGTATCTGGGCCGGGTCTCCGTCTTTGACCTGGATTCGCACTCACCACCTCGGATCAATGATTGGAGACTGGCCATAATATTGTTTGGACGTGATGCCGGCTGAGCCGGGTACGCTATCCTTTTCACTTCCGAGCTCCACATCATCCCATTCTGTCAGCACTGGTCTCGCGGAACTCGGTTTCTGTGACACAGGTGGCTCTTCTCGTCTTCCAAAGTCAAAGATTTCAGCAAAGAAATTTCTGATTGGTCGATGGGTGGCTGGAATGCAGCAGCAGATGATGCCGACCACCGATTCCACGAGCGACCACATACACAGCCCAGCGATATCCACCATTGGATCCGTTCGGTTTGCAGCAGCTTCGACTCTCGTTGCCCGCATGATGGAGCAGATGATGACCCTTATGCGGCGATTAGCATGATTTTTGTCAAGACAATTCCCAGGGGAGGAGCTAACTTACACGCCGCCCAAGCCAAATATGCCCAACACTTTAACTTTCTTCTTGATATTCATCTGCAACCCCCAAATTAATTTGACCGGCAACGCAACGACGCAACAGTCCGTAACGATACTGATGATGGTATTCGAATAAAGGTATGGCCTGTGGTCCTTGCAGGTTCCTCCACTTTCGATCGGTCTAGCAGTGACCCTGTTCCAAAAGTACGCGACAGGTTCGCACATGATGATTGCGAAGACAACCAGAAAGAAACTCGTCAGACACACGATGCCGATGAGCGCCCAGCAGTAGCGTCGGAATGTTTTCTGTTCGGGTGTCGCAGAGTGGAAAATCCGAATATACAATAGCAGGGTGCTGGTTTTGGTGAACGCCATCACAAGGAGGTAATTGATTTGATCGAGCCAGATGAGAAGTAAGGTTTCCCGGATTTTAGTCGGAGAAGAGGAAAATGTGGACCGTCCGAGGCCGTCATTTGCGGAGACCAGAATGAGTAGGCAGCCGATAAGGGAGCCTAGACCGGCGAACAGACATGCCCAATCGTCAGAGCCGATGCCGCCTGAGGTGCCGGCCTGTGTGATAAGCTGCCGAGATGAGGTCGTCGAGCGTGAGTTCTGGCGGGCAATGAAGCGGAGGGCAACGAAGAAGATGAGGAATATGAGAAGTATGGTCGTGCTCGCTACGATGGAGGAGGAGGAATACGCCATGTTGAAGATGTTCCAAGGAAGCGGCAGGCGGGAGCAGGTTGATCCCGAGGTCGGCTGCTCTTGGGAAAGGAGCCTGGAGGGTTCAGCTGTAGTGACCTTTGATGCAGGTCTCGATGGTAAACTTTGTGCATCAACAAGACAGTGGGGCGACAAAGTGGCTTGAAATGCTTTATCGATAGCTCGATGGCGGTATGGTATATTGTCAGCGAGGCCCAACCAGTCTTGTGACGCGCTAACACGCTTCACCACAGCCTTCGGTGCGCCCCCGCAGTCCTTTCTGACTATGTACTGCAGAAACCAAAAAGCTTTCTTCAGTAAGACCGCAATACCATTCTCGTCGACGTTCGTATTCTCAGCACGGTCTTGGCCGCAGTACCGATAGCCTTGTGCCATGCAGACTGTCGCCTAGGCGTCTGCCCCTTCTGCCACCTTCTGTCGTGCATGCCTTACTTTCGAGTTCTTAGCGGCCCTTGTCTTCTTCAGTTCACCGACCATGAACCAGCAAAGGACTTGACAAAAGAAGCCAAATACTCGGAGGATTATATCGATTGCTGGATGGTGCTTGAGGGCTTCGCCGGCGGTTGCTTCCAAGATCGTATCGACAAACAGCCATTGCTCGAATGCGAAGAAAGTAAGGACTACGATGACCTGAGTCATCATGCGCCCACTGCTCCCTAGTACATCGTAACTACTCTGAATGATGCTTCGAGTCGAGTCATTGGCGTTCGTGACGAAGTGGCTAGAGCTGTCAGTCGTGCTGCAAGGTCTGTGGAAAGAGTGCAACTGGACTAACCCGAAAGTTGGACGGAGAGCTGTGAGGAACATGAACCTCACTACCAGGTACCAGGCCGAGATGGTGACGAACAGGACGACGAGAAGGCCGAGTGCCGAGGATGGGCTGATGCTGATTCGATTCGAGTCAACCGCGATCTTCTGCACTCGTTCTCCCAGACGTGCCGCCATCGGTATTGGCGTAGCGCTCATGGTGACAGCCAGAAATGAAGTGGTTGGGATGTGTACAGTGTGTGTCGCCGGTGCGCTCAAGTCTGTGGCGGCATTCGGGTGGGAAATTGTCGTCACGCTGAGAGTGTCGCGGCCAATAGTGCCCAGTGATGTCCAGAGGGTGCAGTTCGAGCCCATTATTGTCAGCAGCGCACTGTCATTGTGAGATGCAGGCATGACGAAGGAAGACTGTATGTTACTTTCGATGAAGAGGAAGGGGTCGTGACTTGCCCTTCGAACTAAGCTTTTTCATGAGCGGCAAGTGAATGCGACGGCCCTGTCCGGATGCAATCCCGCGTCGTCGAGACCTAGCCTCCGGCAGCAAGCAGCAAGGCTCGCACAATCTTAGATTTGAGTAGTAAGCCCTCGGGCATGTGTGCTACTCGCTATCATCGACTCCTTTCAGAAGCTACAGCTCCCACAGCTCTTGGCTTGCCTCTAGACTGCCAGTACCAGGGTATCAAATTGCTCCGACAGCAACATCGAGTATTTGCTACATACCGTTCATCCAAATCGGATCTTATACCGCAGATCTATGCCTGCAAGCGCCGGGTCACTCACAGCGATCTCCTCTCCATCTTCTACTAGTTCCTTCAGCTTCTTGTTCAGGTTCGCCTCTGTCTGCTCTCTCAATCCATCGGGACTGCTGTAGTAGAGCGACTTCGCCTCAGACCTCAAATTAGGCTTCTTCAACTGTGCCTCTGGCCGCTCAGCTAGACTCTCCACGAAATCACCTAGCGTGCTCTCGGGCGATAAGGTGAGATCTTTCGGCAAGTTACCGCAGACGGGACAATCTGGTTTCTTCTTGTGTCCAAAGGTGTATGTGTAGATGCTATTGTCGCCGGTGTACAACATGTAGTTGTTAGGTGCTGGTGTGAACTCATCATCGGGATCATAGTTCTCCGGATCGACGCCGGGTGGCAAGGAAGCAGGGTTGGCAAGGAATGGGGCAGAATTGGTGGCGATTTTGAAAGCTTCGTTGCACGTTGAAGCCGCGATGATGGCATTCGTGGAGGCAATTGCGGGGATGATGTTCTTGACTACGCCTTGAGTCATGGAATAGGTGACACCTTCAATGCCATACTCCTTCGCGCGCTCCAGGGCAAGCTTGTAGAGCCAAGTAATGTGTTCCGGATCATCGGTGTCAAGGGTGTCGTCTTTTCGTAGCTCAGGCCACTTGATAATGTGCGCCCATTCGATGCAATGCTGTGGCTGACGCGGCACGGTAGCGAGTGTGCAGAGAGGGACGGCAGCGCGGGGAGCGTGCATGTCCAGCTGGCACTCGATGCAGGAGGTCATGGTGGGAAAGATGACGCGCGACTGACCTTTGAAGCCCTCTGTTCCACCGTCGATCAACGGCTTGAGGCTGTCCGGGTTCTCCATGTCGACCATGCCGACCAGCGTTGCATTGATCCAGCGGCGAGCCTCGATGCTGTCCAGTCCACAAATGACTATCTGGAATTGCATGTAGTAGTCGTCGTCCTTGTCCTGGATCTTGCCGACATAGGCATTGATCTGACATCCTGGTACGCGCTTCATGACGAAGTCGGCCGCCACTGTTGCCTTGGGCGAGCCCACGTCCTTTTGGCGGAAGAGGAACTGACGATTCAAGTTGGAAACGTCGATGGTATCCATATCAATGACATCGATGTTCTTGAAGCCGGACAAGGCCAGATTCTTCAATATCTCACATCCCAGTCCACCAGCGCCAATGACCAGTACCTTGACATTCTCCAGCGTCTGGATGGTGGGCTCGCCGGGCATGAACGCCTCAGGATCGGTGAACGCGCCGGCTCGCGAGAGGATGCGGTCGAGGTGGACGTGTCGAGCTCGTGACGCGGTGTTTCTGTCGCTCGCCGTGGGCATAATGCCTTCAGACTGCATCGTTGCAGCCATGTTCGCTGTGGGAGATGACGATGGTTGGACGCAGTTCCAGGACCCGTCGTCGTTGTCGTGCTTATCGATAAGCCTCAGCGCGCGTTCACGTGACTTGTGACTTTCGCCTTGCTAAGTAAACCCATCTTCCTCTTCTAGCAGACAGGACAGTCATCGACATGTCATGGCCGACTTCCTCACGGCAGTCAAAACGACTGTTGATCACAACGGCGACGAGTCTCAGCCCACGCTGAAAGCCGTGTCGAGTCGACCGATCCAAAGAGAAGCCAAGCTAAAATCGGTCGATCAGCCAGCAGATAATGTTGCACAAAACATCGACGGCCAACTTGAATCGGAGGCGGATGTCTTGCCGTCGCCAGCCTCTCCAGAACATGCTCTCCGGATCTTGAAGAACCAGCCCAGTTCACGGACCATCAGACATGTACTTGAACAACTTCTCACTGGCCACGGATTCTCATCTGATTTCAACCTTGATGCTCCAGGCCCGCAGCAAGCCCAGCTTACCAACACCATTGTTAATACTATCATTCCAACCTTCTGGTCTACTTGTGATGAGACAGATCGGGGGTTGTTTACATCCTGCCTGGTCAACGTGGCCGGAAGCAACGCTATTGTAGCCAGGATTCGAGCATTGACAGATGCTCTGCCGAGCACAACAGCGCCCAAGTCCGAATCTGGTGAGCTGGAGGATGCTCTTTCAGTGTTACTTCAGTTGCTCACAGGCGAAAAGTTCGTCAGTCATGTTTGGCAACGGCTCGCGAAGGCTGTTGCCGACCCGGCGAAGCGATCGATTTCGTGGAAGGAATTTGTGAATCTCATCGGCAGTGGAAAGGTCGTTGCTGCAGTCGCACGTGCAGAAGATGCGATGAGTAATGCCTCGAATGCCCATGTCAAGCGGTCCTGGATCTCCAACGCGTCTGAGTATACGACCTGGCTTGCGCGAAGCATCATGGATGCAAATGCTCCCGCAGAGGAGGGATTCGATGAGCTTGCCACTTCTCAAGCTGCCGCTCAATTGTTGGTGAAAGCCTTTGGCTTAGGATATCCTGTGGTTCTGGCGAAAGCCATTCTCACATATACTGCAAGCTTCGCAACGTCTTCGCCAGATGGGACACAAGGTCTTCGAAAGATCATGGGCAATGTGCCTAAATTTACCAGACGGCAGTTCTTGGAGAACACTTTACAATGGCTGTCCCAGCTATGTCCATCAGAGCCATCGCCTCTCAGCGACCATATGGCAGAAAGCGCGAAAATTGTGTCTAGTCTGGCGGCATGTGTGAACCTCGTCGTGCATGAGGGGGATGCAATGCCCGAACAAATTTTCTCGTACTCCACCAACCCGGCATTATTGAGCACTACATCAGTGCCAGTGCGCCGAGCCATGGTAGTGGTCATGGCCACGATAGCTCCTGACGAACTGCCGAATATGTTGGAGAAGCTGCTGACGATATTTGGGGACCGACTATTCATCAACCATGCTCCAATCAGCCAGCAAGAGGGCATTGCACAATTAATTCTCCTCGTAGCTGGGTATTTAAATCGTCAGAGCCCAGTAGCTGTCCTGATGACTGCACGCTCATCAGGGCATATGTCTGGAACCAGTAATCGACTGCACAGCAGCAGTTCTCGTGCTCGATGGCTCGGTATGATTGTAGCTACAGCGATATCCGGCATTGTTGACAAGGAAGGTGCGAGGATCACTTTCGAAACTAGGGA
The DNA here is from genome assembly GCA_023512815.1 of Cercospora zeae-maydis. Classification (NCBI taxonomy): domain Eukaryota; kingdom Fungi; phylum Ascomycota; class Dothideomycetes; order Mycosphaerellales; family Mycosphaerellaceae; genus Cercospora; species Cercospora zeae-maydis. The sequence continues at coordinate 2,744,348 of JAKLWY010000001.1, read as the reverse complement.
TATGCAGACGGAGGATGCGAAAAGGTACAAGCAACTCATCGAGTTGGACGACAAGATTGGGACACTGGGGGACTTTGCGTCGCTTCTACAGCCCAAATCGATCACAACGAACCCACGAAGAAAGCAGAATGTGCGCGAAGAGCTGCCAGTAATAAACGGGAAGCAGTCTTTTGGCCCCTCGAGGCCGCCCGCACAAACCGAAGTCATTGGCGAGAAAGTCACAGAGCTTTTGGACGACGAGGATGAAGGAAATGACGATCTCAAGCCATATGCAAAGCCCGACAGTGATCCTGAAGACAGTGACGAAGACGCTACTTTGGTCAACCGCGACAAAGTTCGACCCCCGGTCTACATTCGAGACCTGATGCGCATGTTGCGTGAGGACAAGAAGCATGACAGATTCCAAGTGGCAATCAAGCAAGCAGCCCCACTAATCAGGAAGAAGTCGAACTTTGGCAGGGAAGTAAGAGATCATGCAGAGGAGATTGCTCTTCTCCTGTGTGATCTACAAGACCCTTTTGACACTGAAGATTTCGATGAGCTCAAGCTGCAAGCACTGATAGCAATCCTTCTCAGTGACGTGGAGACAATTGCACCATGGCTCAGTCGACAGGTTTTCCATGGTGATTACTCGCTTTCCCAACGATGTGTCATGCTGTCAGCTCTTGGGCTGGGAGGCCGAGAGCTAGCTGGACTCACGGAACAGGACAACTTGAACCCAGCGCTCCCGAACACCTCATTTCCTAGCAAGAGGCTCCCTACTCAGCTTCACGCCATCTACGACTCTACGCCTCGGCCTGTTGAGCGCCTTGAATCAGCAACTAGCAACGTTGAGAATGCAATCATGCAGCCAATCGCTCTCTCAGCCGCAGACCAAACTACGTCGCACCTTAACGCAGTCAAAATCAAGAAGTTCTCTAGCCGTATGGATGTCGAACGAACGGAACGCAAACCTGCAGTGAATCAGCTTGCCAAGATATCCGCAACGCATTTCTTCAATCCTTTAATCACGCGCTACCAGCAAGAGGTCGCTGCATACGGACAACGCAGCGTGTTTGCTTCCGCTCCCATCGTGCAAGTCACCTTTGTCAAAACTTTGGCTCTGCTGCTTCACGCTGCAGGCCCTGCAATGATGGGGCTTCCGGACGTGACAACTGCATTCTGGGAGCTCTTGTTCTCTCTTCGCGTGGCCTCGGCGAAGGACATATCCATTTTGGAAGCTGTACTCTTCGCACTACTCACGTTGCTGGAAGTGAATTGTGAGTGGGGAGATATGGCACGATTAGCACAAGAGGAGCCAAAGAGGATGGCGGAGACGCAGAGCTGGGTGGAAGTTGTCTTTGAGCGGACTGGTAGTGGAGGCTTGGTCACTAAGGCCGGTGGTGAGGAAAGCAAAGTTCGAATGTTGGCGGCCGGAGTACTGGTCAAGTGTCGGGAGATCATCGAGGCATATCAGAAAAGACTCATGGGTGGAATACGTTCTGAATGAACTCAGCTGGTGCATCAGCACATGTTCTCGGGCTGTCGGACGGTTTGCCTCTTTGATCAGTCTGCATAACCGGAATCGACATAGAATTCGACGACTTTCTTGGCATTGAGTACATGTATGTGGATGATGCAGTCAGTCTTCATCGATATCGAAACTCCCGGGCCCCCACTAGATCATCCATGCCGTCAATAACTCGAAGTCCGTCGCCCGAGCCAAGCTAGCAAAATCGTCGCATCAGTATATGCATGGAGCAGAAGTACTCCACAGATCACGCTTCAGATCATCTCACCTGTGACTGGAGGCATCTCGTGACGTGCATGTTCTGTCGTTGTCAGACAATCACCTCGATGTCGCCTTCAAGGGCCTCCTGCGGGCACTGATGATGAAGTATCGGCAGCTGGCTCCTTCGTCATGCACTGGATTGTGACAGCAGCACGGTAATGAGACCTCCTTCCTGCAAGCATTACCAGTCAAAGACGGCTTGACCCTTGTCAAATACAAATAACTTTCAACGATCCATGGAGCCACAATGGCGATGCAAATGACCAGCGCAACATCGATGGTTATTCGTAGAGGCTGATACAAGCCTTTTATGGACATATCGGCTCTATTGGCTTCTTGCAAGGCACGCATTGGCCGCAAACAAATAGCAGACATGAGTCTCTTCGTCTGATGCAACGAGTCGTCACTATTCCTGCGATCACTCTCCATAGTCTGTCCACTTAGTAAGACGATTGATCGAAGCGAAAGGAAACGATGCGAGCGGGACTGATTTATGTCTTGGCTTTGGCTGCTGCCTGGCGTAGCTTGACGCTAGCGTATCGTGGCGAAGGCATATATCAATGCAGCAGCATATCTGACCGATGGAAGGATTGCAGCAATACTTACAGTCTCCACCATGGCTCGGATGATCACTCGCAAGCGCAAGGCCCTGGTATCAGAAACCCCAGCTCCTCAATGCAAAGCCAAAAGATCACGCGAAAGCCCGATCGGCACCACGTCTCACTTCCCCTTCCTCTCACTGCCTCTGGAGCTCCGCGACGAAATCTACAAACACATCATAATATCTGACCACGGGGCCACAAGCCTTCGAAAGCAAAATCTCGTGACCAAGACAGGTCTCATAGGCGTCAATAACCAGATCTGTCAAGAATTTCTGGACGCAGTATTATTCCACGCTCCTGTCATCGAGACCACAGTCAGAAACCACAACTTCGCGCACGTTGTCACGTTTCTGAATCGGCTTTCCGAGTCCCAATTTCGACGCATTTCGTCAAAACCCGCCACAAGCAGCAAATCGCTCGACCATCATGCCAAGTCAGCCAAAGCTTCACGCAGAATTCGGATTACGCTGGCGTACTCTCCTACGAAAGGAAGCACTAAAGCGCAATTGAATCGTTGGCTGGATCGATTTGATGATCCGAATCGAAGGGGAAAGGAAATCAGGTTTGAGTATGTGGTCGACTTTTCCACGTGGGCTAATGGAGGGCATAAGCAGCGACCGCGTATCAGGGTCCTAGCAGGACATGGGAGCAATACAGCAGCGGCGAAGATCATCAAAGCGTCAACGAGGAGCGGTTGTGGGTACTGGTGATGGTCCTAGGCCTACAGCACAGAATTGCGGGATTTTGACTATCGGATGGGGATCCTGGGAGGTCCTTGTTTTCGCGTTAGCTTGGTCTGTTTTCGAATACAGTGCGCTCTGTGGCCTTCCAAATGCGATCGACAGGTGGTTCTGCTTCTATGATCTCGTCGTGTTCAGCCTGCACTAGGGCGTTTAACAAAAACTGCCGACATACCATCGCATTCATCATTCGTAACACTCTTCCGTCCTCTTCAATGCTCTCCCTCTCAGCTTGCATAATTCAAGACTCCCTTCAGTACCCACACCTCTCCGTTTCCAACTCTTGACGCAACCCTTTCCACCTCGACATTCCCCGGCTGCACATACGCTTTCCCATCGTCCTTGACCTCCCACCACAGCAAACTTCCACCCAGGCTCTTTACCTTCTCGTCTTTCTGCCACGGGCTTTCAGGAACCACATGAGCCTCAGTGAACCTCCTCAAATTCCTGTGCGCCCGGTCCTCTCCATCCTTACCCTCATACGCATTCGCACCCAGAACGGCGTAGTCTCGTGGATCTTCCCATGGCTTTCGTGGTAGAGCAGAAACGGCAGAGTTCACCGGTGCCAGGATGGTGCTGTTCTTGGACGAATCGTCTAACCGGGACGAGATCGTGTCGATGTCTCGCGTGAAGCCGGCGAAGATGTTGATTTGCCGTGTGTTTCCGATAACATCGGAGATTATGACGTCGCCTTTGGGCGGAGGCGGTGGGGGGTCACCGTCGGAGGAAGGAGGAAGCTGGATGCTGGGAGCGTTCGTGTCTGCCATGATGCGTGCCTGCTGGAGCTCGTTCGCAGATTGCCGTGACCAGGGTGAGGAGAGAGGTACAAGCTGTGAATGAGAGAGCGACGAGAGGGCTAGCAAAGTGAACGGTAGTGGATATGCCCGCATGGTTGGTAGCGGAAAGGATAGACGAGGTGAAATGTTGAACACAGAAGCTGGTTTCGAGATGCACAGGTCGGATACGTCACTCGCTTGGGCAATCACGAGAACAATGAGCTTCCATCACGCCCATCGGCCCCGAATGTTGGTCGCTTCTTGTGCACATGTCAGTGTGGCCGGTGCTCGTCTTGGCAGTGACAGAATGGATGACGAAATCTCGTGCTGACGCGCTCCAACCGCGTCTTCTCCACTCTGACCTCGACGACGACTCGCCTGGCACCAGACTCTTACTTACTCAACATAACGCAATGACATAGCGATGCTGCAGGACAGCAACACCTCCAAACATAATGCCATGTTAGGGAAGAAGATTCCGCATCCCAAGTCGACCAAATACGACGACGACGACGATGCCTTTCCTACGCCACCAGCCAAGCGCGTCAAGACAGGCGCGTCGCGTGTCGCACGGGACGAGATCCCAGACTCGGAGGACGGCAGCGATATAGAGCTATCGGGCGAGTCACAAAGCGCAAGGCAGACCGATCTGGAAACTGCTCTCCCTCAGGTCGAGACAGATAAGGAGGCCATTGAAGCGTACGAGGCTTCGAAAGCGGCTGAGCAAGCAGAATTCGGTCTGCAGGAGCGGCTAGAGGGACGGAAATGGACCAGAGGAAAGACGTCTATCTATGTCGATGCTTTCAACCTTGCACTCGACACAGTCTTGGAGGAAGAGAGCCATCTCTTTGACGAGGCGGAGCGTGCTGTGTTCAAGCAGTGGCGAGAGCTGACTTACGAAGCACAGTACTTATATGTCCGCTTGTTTTTGCGGAAAACTTCCAGTTGGCATCGTGTCAATCGTCTTGGGTACCACAGCGATATTGCCGATTTGCAGAAGGCCGTCGAAGAATTGCAGCTGGTGCGAGACCTCCCCGCAGCGTCCTCGCAAGAGCAAGAACATCCCGGCGAACTTGCTCCTCCCGAAGGGACGACTCTTGGAGAGAACTTCACATTTGCGGATCGCTCGCAGGACTGCATCACAACACTAGATGAGGCCTCTTCCTTGCTTCTTCTTGACGAACTCAAGGCCATTGCAAAAGAAGTCAAAGTGCAGGGCAAGAACAAGAAGGAATTACTCAACAATTTGCGCAAGACGAGCGGGTCCCAGACCGCCCTATCACGTTCTGGTAGCTTGCGACGATCAGATACGGACGAGACAACAGCATCGCTTGGATCTGAGCATGTCGAAGATGACAGCCGCGAAGCCACTCCCGGTAAGCTGGAAAATCGTGATACCCATTTCCTTGACAAGATCATGGCGGAGACAGGACCATGTATACGACTTTCTTTGGCAACGCTCAAACTGTTTGAGCGTGTTCATTTGGTGTTTTATCGATCGTCAGAGTGGACTGAGAAGTCTCTAACGACCATCATTCTCGCTCGTATCGCGCGGCGGAATTTTCCAGACTACATCGTATCACGCTCTGCCAGCATCTTTCCCTCCCGTGCTCTGCTATTGGAGTTCGAGGCCTCGGTGCGGACACAGTTCAGAGTGGACAATGTACTTGAGTTCAATGGAACACCCACGAAAGACACTTTGCAAAACGTCCTCGATATCTGCGAGCAAGTCTTGCCACGCTGGCGCGTACTGCTAGCTGAAGAACAGCGAAAAGAGGACAGCATGTACAGCACAGGCGAGGGCGCCTACCTACGTCGCCTTTCTCCCGCCTGGGTGTACACACGAATCGTGCACAAAGGAGCATATGTGCTTGGCAAGTTCAAACATCACAAACGCGAACACGAAGTTCTATGTGAGCTTCTTGCCCAAAGACTGTTTCACACTTCGCGGCGTGGCGACTGGTATCAAAGAAAGGCATTGCTCGAAGAACACTACATGCATCTCCATCTGGCCTGTCCTCCTGAGTGCAAAGACATTGACGCTAGGAAGAAGCATTTCAAGAGAGTCGCGTTGGCTACCTGTGAAGGAGGATTGCAGGACCAGCTGACCCATCTCATCTTCCACCGAGACTTGCAAAAGCGCATCACCAAGCTAGAGAAGAGCTTGAAAATCCCAAAGCGCCAGCAGCATGATTTTGAGCATTTACGGCTTGCTAAAGCGCAGGAACGCACGTTTAGAGGTATCCGCATTGAGCGCGGTGCGCCCAACGGCAGTCGTCGCAACAGCGAACAGAATAAGTCGACCGGCTTCCGCGGAGCAAAGACTATCTGGCTCGATCCTGCCTTGAGCAAAAGTGACTGTGAAAATGCTTTGAATAGCGAGAACTCGGCCCCAGCTAAGGACGACGGTGAAACATCGACGCCCAATCCGGAGGGCGAATGCTCTGTGGAAGAAATGTGCCTCTCTTCCTACCGCGCTCTCGGCTGGAAAGGATACCACTCCGAAGGTCGCATTCTGCGGACTTTCTTCGCCTACCTCTTTTTCGACATTCTGTTTCTCTACATTCCCAATGTCTTTCAAACAGCGTACCAGACCTGTCCCCTCGACCTTCACACAGATGCATTCTATCCCAGTCGGATCAGCGAAGTCAACGCACGTTTGAACGAGATCAGCAATGGTGACGCGGCAAAGTTGATACAAAGTGTGTGGGAGGCTCACTATGAGAGGCAAACATGTGTTGTTGGCTTGGATTGGACGTTCGAGTTGGCAGATCTGTTGGAGATTGCGTCTTGCTTCCCACCCGCTGCTCTGAGCATAGTGATGAAGGTTATGGTGCAGGAGTATGGGCAGCGAGGCGGCGGAGTGCCGGACTTGTTTTTGTGGAAGCTACAGAAAGAAAACGGAAGCAAGGGCGAGGGAGAAGTCATGTTCTCAGAGGTCAAGAGTGAGAACGATCGATTGAGTGATACGCAGAGGATGTGGATCGATGTGTTGTCGGGAGCTGGAGTAAGAGTGGAGTTGTGTCATGCCGTCGCGAAAGAGGTGCGGCTGAAGCCTTGATTGATCTGACGGGTATGGTTATTGGATGATTTGCATCATCTAGGAGCTCAAGGTAACAGCTGACACTACTGGATACAACAAATCGAGGAGCTCTGCTACCTAAACCATTGTGGTTTGGGTGTGCCGACATCGTAGACCCATCACTTAAGCTTCCTTGACATCAGCCCGCAATTCTGACATTCGTCCCAACCTTCTGTCCCTCTCCCAAACAATCGCCAGAACGCACAGCTCTTTCTGAGGAGATGAGATTGGCCACGAACAGAAATGTCTCGTAAGGAGCTGCTAGAGATCCGACGACCATTGACAAACCCCAACGCGAGAACTTTCCTCTTCTTGCCAGGACGCAAGCAGTTCTCTGCTCCTTAGCAAGGCGAAAAGACGCAATAGCGTTCCATCGAGGCCCCTGAGCCCATGAGCGTGGGTACCTCTTCAGAAACATGTCTTTACCAGGCCAAAATCAACCCGTTCATTCCGGGGCATGGAACATGGCTGCATTTGGTGCTGGGCAACTGGAGACACATGGCCGAGCAAGGCCATTGGACAATAGATCAGCAGGGCGTCAGCAATGAGAGATCGAAAAGTGGATCAAGGCGCAGTAGTGGCGAGAAGGTACATTGCGGAATTATATTGGTGAGGTTTCAGAAGCGACAAACTTCTCACTTTCCGACGCTCACGGCAGTCTTGGAGACACAATCCTCAAAAATTTCCTTCTCAAATACCCCCAACTCATCCTCTAGCATAATCAGCTCGCGGAACTGCGGATCCTTCCCAATGTACCTCCACATCGCCTTCCCCGGCTCCGCTGCTGCATCGACAAGCTCATAATCTTCATTCCTCAATCCCTTAGGCTCATACTCCACAACTTGGTTCTTCTCATTCAACCCTCCCGTCTTCATCCTGGAGCGCACGGCAATGTGAATTCGTTCATTAGTATTCTGCAATGGCTCTTCTTGTCTCTCCTTCAATGTCTTCTTATCCAGCACATGATACCTCCCCGGCTCTCTGGACACCAAGCCCATGACAGCCTGAACTCCTTTTCCTTTGTTCTTCAATTGGCCCGTGGCCCAGGTGAGTCCTCTGAGGGGAACCTTCTCTCGCCGAAGATACTGCTGATTCTTCTCGTGTTCTTTTCGCACATAGCCCGGGGTGAAATCGATGAAAGGCGCTAAATTTGACATCATCCACGCTAACGACAAATTAGAAAGAGAGGCCTCTGGATAGCCGCCTCCGATGGAAGTATGCGCCCCAGGATACCACACCTGCTTCAAGTTGGACTGAACGCCAGGAATCTTTTGCCAGAGTGCGGGTCGATACGCGCTTCGAGATTCGTCCAAGGCGAGAGCTTGGAAGGCATTCTCGATGTTGGGGTCGAGGTCTGTGTTGTAGAAGCGATATTTTCGGAGCACGTGAGGAAGACCCAAACGTTGGAGAAGAGGGTTCACAGGAATTCCAAGCGACCCGACGGTATCGAAGACGCCAATTGCCTTGATAGGGACTTCTTGGGCGGTGATGTAGCCGATTTCGATGAGAGCTTCACGATATTGCTTGATGTACGCTTTTGTGTCTTCGGTGCCAGTTTTCATGGCGAATGTGGGTTCGTCTTTCCCGAGCAAGGTCTTGTAGTTCTCCGCTCCGCAATTCTCCCAGTCCTCAAACACGTCGACCAGGTGATCGAGGCCATCTGTGTTGAGGATTCCAAGATCACATATGAGACCTCCGACTGAGCGTGCGGTGAATGCACCCCTCGAAAATCCAATGAGGTAAATTTCGTCGCCAGGCAAATGATTATTCGCGATAAAGGAGTACGCTTCGCGAATGTTCGCTGCCAGGCCCAGCCCTAGCGCACCTCCCACGGTGCGTTCGATCAGGTTACCCTCACTGCCTACTCCAGCCTGGTAGAGTACAATTTGCTGCCGTCCCTTGCTGTCGACAGATTCAATCGCTCGCGCAATTTTTGTCACGTTCGTGGAGACTTGTTCTTCACCTCTCCAAATCCATGACAAGCCAGTCCCATTCAAGATGCCGGAATCGCTGTTCTTCCAGGTCCCGTCGCAACAGACGATCAATTTCTTGGGTGTGTAGCCTGGAGGAGGTCGAGAGACGGCCGGGTCAGCAGATGCCATGATGTCTACTCAAGCTCCCGGCAGGACTGGGATGTGCCATGCTAGCGAGAACAGCTTGAGGCCGTTGCTGGTGAGAGGCCAGCGCCCAGCAGCGACAAGAAATGACGCGCGCCCAGCGAGTATTCTGTGGCGATCGACAAAGACGTGCATTGTGCGACGCTGCCGTGATTAGCCAGGTTTGCGCTGAGGTGTGATATGGCTGTCGGGCGACATATTCGCAGGTTGACAACACTATACAGTGGAACTGGAGTTGTGGATGTGGAATGTGGACTGCGAGACGGCGTGGATGCTGAGACAATGCTGGCGCGCCAAGCCTTTCCTCGCCACGCTCACTCGCCTTCCCACGCAAGAGAGCAACTCTATCCTCGCTGCATCACGCACCACGGGAATTGGCTTCGATAGCACAGCGCACTCTGACGATCCGGCGATAACTAATGACAGCCTTCGCTACCGATTGCTGGTCGTGCCCCGCCCGCCAACATTCATGAGAAGCAGTGCGGCGAGAGATCAAGTGATATCAAGCGCAACATCTATTTGAAGAACAACAATTCTTCCTGCCAACGACGGAGGGGCAAAAGAGACCGGCGCACCATCCGCGACGTCCCCAGCTTCACTCATCAAGGTCATGCAATGTTTTCGACTTTCTTGGCGTGCAAAGCATGAAGACGCCTCGTGCTGGGATGCTGACGCCCCTCTCTGATTGATGAGAGGGGTGGTCGACGATCTTGAGCAAGGTGGCATGCCGCTATCGCCCGTCCAGGACCATGAGGCGAACGTACTGCCCTCGTGGCTTCATCACACGTTCAACCTGCTCTCAAACAGGGCTAGAGAGAAGTAGTGTGTGGAACTGAACTGCCCTAGAGCCGAATCGCCAGCCAGTCCAATCTCCGTATTGAGACGTATCGCGGCCTGTTAACGGGGAAGCGTATTGGCTTCCGCGCCAGAACCGGCGCGTCCGAGACATGGAGAAATCCTCCGAGGACGACACGTGCTGCCACATCATCACTGAAGCAATGTTGAATGCATTCATACTACCAGAAGCAGTTGCTCGGCTCAACCGGTCTGTTTGACGCAATGCGCCAGCTGGGGCGCTGCCCAATCATCCGTCCCGACATCATGCAGCCTCCTGCAGAGGCTACGAACCACAAGCGTCCCACGAGAACTGCGTTTGTTGATTCAGCTTTGCTGGATTCTGTATTGGAAGATGTTCAGCAACAATTCGGTCAGTATATCGCTCGAGAGTATGCACTCGCTGGCAACTCATACTGCACTCAGCTCCGCTTTGTCGCAACTCGCTCAAACTGGAGCCTGCCTGCCCATGAGGCAGTCGTTCCCACCACCGTCCGACTCGTTGCCACGCTATCTTCACTAATGCTTTCGATCCCACTTGATTGTGAGCATTGCCCCTGCATGATCTCGCTTCTTCGACGCCACACTTCACGTCTTCAGCGTAGCGCAGAGCTGACTACATCGGGGCCGAGCTTCAGCGATCCTGTTCACATCATGACGGAGGAGGGGACATGCCCTGCATATTTAATGTCTAGGCCTCACGAGGTTCTTGCGGACGACTATACACGCGGGACATTCCGACCGACCCTTGCATCGTACCAGGCCATTCCAAGATCGAGATCATCTGCTCGCCTTGTGAGGCAGAATACTGCTGCAAACTCTTCCTACACGAGACGAGTGGCTCTGCTTCGCACCATCCCGGGTACCGAAGCCAGGTTCTCGGCTAGCTCAGCATCCCAACGACAGCGGACGGCCATCGATCCAGCAGCGGACGTGAATCCGCGTGGAACGCGTCTGTCTCGTATGTATAGCACTTCTATGCGACATACATAAGCGACCGCATTTCTTACCCGCCCCGCCATAACAACACATCTCAACAGATCGGTGGTAGCTAGTCAACAACTAACATCATGTTGCTCCCTGATATTACTCTGGTGGTTGCATTCAGTGGCTTGGTGTATGCATCGACTCTCCAGACTCGGCAATCGGCCGCCTCCGCAATATGCTCCAACTACAATGGCACTTATCGACTTACACGCTTGACTGCCCCAGCCAGAGGGTCGGGGAGTCCCCCGGCCGGGGCTACGCTGTGGAATTTATCCTTGAACGACACCAGCGCAGCCTACAGACAAAGCGTCACTGGTTTCGGCGCTGCGATCACCGATGCCACGGTGGTCAACTGGAACAAGCTATCAAGCAATCAGCAGACGTCCTTGATGAATGTGTTGATGACCTCGGGTCCTGCGAACTCGGCCAATTTCAGCTTGATGCGACACACCATTGGTTCCTCGGATCTTTCTGCGACGGCTTACACATACGACGATAACAATGGGAGTCCCGATCCCCAGTTGACGAAGTTTGCTCTGGGTCCAAATGGTACAGCCATGGCGTCTTTATTGGCCAAGATGAGGACCGCATCATCTCGCATGACACTTCTGGGGTCGTCATGGTCTGCTCCAGGCTGGATGAAAAGAAACGGAGTCTTGACCGGCAACACCACCAACAACAATCTGCAAGACACATATCTCAACGCGACGGAGACGGATTATTCGTATGCCTTTGCGCAGTACTTTGTCAAGTACATCCAAGCTTACGCGAGAGCCGGCGCTCCGGTGAACGCCATCACTTTGCAAAACGAGCCCCTGAACTCTGTCGCCGCGTTTCCGACCATGTATGTGTACGACTATGAGAACGCGTTGTTAATCAAGAACCGCCTTGGCCCTGCCTTTGCTCAAGCGGGTCTTTCTACTCAAATCTGGGCATACGACCACAATCGTGAGTAACTTTACCAACAAAAAAAAAGAAAGAAGTAAAAAAAAAAGAACGTGGCGCGAAAGACATTTACTAAGCACGTCGCGCAAATTTTCTAGTCGACCAGCCGTCCTACCCGCAAACAATCCTCGACAATGCAGGCTCGTACACCAACACGGTAGCGTGGCACTGCTATTCCACAGCACCGTGGAGTACCATGTCCGACTTCCGCACGTCCAATCCCAACGTCACGCAATACATGACCGAATGCTGGACTCCCGCCTCTCAACCTTGGTGGAACGCAGCAGCATTCACGCTCGGACCTCTGCAAAACTGGGCCTCGGGCTCGATGGCCTGGGGGCTTGCCACGGATGCGAAGAATGGTCCATACATGCCCGGAGGCTGCGATTCGTGCCAAGGTCTCGTGACGGTGAACAATGACGGAACGTACACGCTCAACACGGCGTACTATATGATGGCGCAGTTTAGTCGGTACATGCCGAGGGGAGCGAGAGTGGTGCTGGTCAGTGGCGGGGGGTCGAACAATGCGAGTGGGCAGATGGTGCAGGCTGTGGGGACCGTGAATCCGGATGGAAGCAGGACGGTGGTGATTTTGAGCACGGTGACCAATGCGCTTTTTCTGCGGTTGACAATGAGTAGTGGGCAGGTATGGAGTGGGACGGTGCCGGCACAGAGTGTGGTGACTTGGGTCCTGCCGAGGACTTGAAGTGTGCGAGGGGAGATTCGAGGAAGCGGAGGAAAGAAGCACGCGCAACTTAAATTCATTAGACATTGTGCCAAATTGACAGATATAGATATGACACGTCGAATCGTTCGGAATTCTCCCGAATCGCCTCGCGTGCCGTGGCGCGTGCCTCGAAGCGCACGGCGACTGGGAAGTAAGCTGCTCCAGAAGCGCTCCATAACCATGTACACTCTCCAACGGCGCCGCGCGTCACGTTCGGATCCTCAACTTCAATCTTCGCCACTCGATCAAGACTTTCCGAAAAGAAAAGCCACCCCCGGTCAAACTCGCTTCACGCGCCACTCCCCACGATACTTCCCCTTCTCCAAGACATAGCCCGTTCCCAGCTCCGATTCCGGCGCCGACTCTTCTGTGATATGTAAAACCCTCTCGCAGACTTTACAGTAGAACTTTTTGCCCGCGGGTGGCAAGCCCCAGACGACGGCCATTTCCTTGGGGAAGCAGGTGGTATGGTGATAGCGCAACGGAGGTTTGCCCTTTTTCTGCTCGCAGGAGACGACGCAGGAGAGGAGGGTGGTGGTGCATTGTTTGTAGGGGCCGTCGTGGCCGATGGCGCAGAAGAGCTGGGGTGGACATGTGAGCGCTGCGAGTGGAGACATGAGGGTGGGTGGGGATTCTTTTTTTTTTTTTGGGAGCAGGCGCACCTTGCACATGGTGTTGGCAGATCAAAAGGCTTTCTCTGCGGCTGGAGTGGGAGTATGATGGGGTGATGGGGTGATGTATGCTCCAGGATGAGTCGAGGAGGGCGTCGACACCTGGGGTCGTGTGAGAGAAAGCAACGGGGCAAACAATTTGCGCCATCATGCTGCACGTGGGTTGTTGGGAATGTGCAACTTTGCAACGGTGAATGTGGTGAAGAGCATGTGATACAGTAGGTAGCCTAAGTTAGTTACTGTAGTCTAGCATTCTGTAGTTAGCTTGGATGAGGTGAAAGAGAGTTCACGAGCATGCCCTCTCGACTGGGGAATGATGATGATGGGCCTTGGACTTCAGGTCGTTTCAAAGGCTTTATTACACTAACGCAGCAGGTGCGTTCTTGCTGCGTGGCAGCTACTGTACGATGCGAAATGGACGCACTCTGTGGAACGGCATGAACGGCCCGTCGGCGTGGACATCCGATCACGTGATGGTGCCATGGTGCGCTCTACAGGCACTCCCGAGTTCGCCGACTCGCCGACGGCGACGAGCACTCTATCCTACACCTCCCCTTACTCTCAATCCCGGCACCATCTCCCCCAAGACGCATGCAAGCAGCACAAAACGAGCTTTCTTTGCTCCGACACCGGCAACTGCCCGTGCCCGTCACACCACGCTTCTATCTTGAGAGCCTCCTCGTCGCGCGTCCCCCGTGTCACTCACACCACTCCGTGGCATTGGCAGAGACGCGAGTGGAGCAATCCGGTGCGCTATCTATCGCCGCCACCATCTTCCTACTAGGAGATGATACGTGCCTGCTCGACCACTGTCTCCACATCACGAAAAAAGACCGATGGAATACTGTACATATATACTCTCCCTCCTGGCATGGCACACTCTGCCACCCACCTTCTCCCATGCCTCATCGCTTTCATTGATGATTTGTTACATTCACTACATGTACCCACGGACCACGGCACAATCGCTATTCACGTCCTTCGAAGCTGCGCCCTCCTAATATACTAATACTTTCATTGCATTCTTTCCGTCTCCGCCCTCCCTCTACCCACTGCAGCCCATCATGAGGTTACACTACCACGGAATCTTTAATCTACTGGCTCTGGCCACTGCCTCGGTCATTCCACTCGAGTCGCTGCAAGAGGTTGAGCCTGCGACACCCTTCACACCTGCGAGATTGCTCTCTCGTCCGACCAGAGACCACAGACGACGACAATCCCCAAATAATGTCGACGTGACGTTCAATCAGCTGGTGCAAACCATCTGGGGCGAATCAATCCACGTCGTTGGTTCCATCGCTCAACTTGGCGACTGGGACCCCAGCAATGGCCTATCACTCAATGCTTCGCAATACACTGCCGAGAGACCTCTGTGGTCGGGTACCGTCAGCCTGCCAGCAGGCACAAGCTTTAGCTACAAATACATCAAAATCGGTACCGATGGCTCCCTCACCTGGGAAGCGGATCCCAATCATTCTTTTACTGTGCCCAGCAACGGCGGGAGCGTGTCAGACACGTGGCAGGCAAACCCTCCTCCTTCTGCAACCACGGTCATCCGAGCTCCGACAAGCACGGCGGCAACCACCACCAGCGCACCGACGGCAACATGCACCAACGGCCCGAATTCGAGACGCTGTTGGAGCGGCGGCTTCGACATCGACACGGATTTCGACCAGGACTGGCCAGAGACGGGTCGCACCGTGTCTTACGACTTCACCATCACCAACACCACCATGTCTCCCGACGGCTTTGAGCGATTGGTCTATGCGATCAACGGCCAATACCCGGGGCCCACCATCTATGCAAACTGGGGCGACACCATCCACGTCACTGTGCACAACGAACTCGAGCACAACGGAACCTCGATCCACTGGCATGGCTTGCGCATGTGGCACAAGAACGCCCAAGACGGCGTGCCCGGGGTCACCGAATGCCCCATCGTGCCGGGAGGAAGCAAGACGTACACCTTCACCGCAACACAGTACGGCACGAGTTGGTACCATTCTCATTTCAGCAATCAGTACGGAGATGGAATCCTGGGACCCATCGTCGTATACGGGCCAGCGACAGCAGACTACGACGAGGATCTCGGCCCTCTCCCCATTACTGATTGGTACTATCCTACCGTCGGCACGACTTCATTCCTCGCGAGACATCGCAACGCCCTGGCCCCCACCGCAGACAATGGCCTCATCAACGGCACCATGACCTCGAACTCCGGGGGATCATACGCACGAACCATGCTCCGAGCCGGGAGACGCCACCGCCTCCGCCTCATCAACACCGCCGTCGACGGCCACTTCATGTTCTCTCTGGACGGCCACACCATGACCGTGATTTCGGCAGACTTCGTCCCTCTCGTCCCCTACAACGCCACGAGTGTATTCCTGGGCATCGGCCAACGCTACGATGTCATCATCACCGCCGACCAAGCTCCTGGAAGCTACTGGTTCCGTGCCGACTCCCAAGACACCGCCGGCTGCGGCTCCAACTTCAACAATGGCAACATTCGCTCCATCTTCTCGTACGAGGGGCATGAGAACGAAACTCCCATCAGCACAGCACATCCCTATTCGCAACGCTGCACCGACGAGACCCAGCTCGTTCCCTACTGGAACTCCTTTGTCCCCGTGAACGATATCCCCGAATTCGAGACGCTGGCGACGGCCATCAATCAGTCGACCGATGCTACTGGCCTGATGACCATCTTTTGGCAAGTCAACGGCACACCTCTCCGCGTCGACTGGTCGCAGCCGTCCCTCGGAGACATCGAGAATGATCCATCGTTTACCGCTTGGCCCGACCGTGCAAATGTCATCTCGTTGCCAAATGCAAACCGCTGGACATATTGGGTCATCACCGAAGCTCCGGGGTCGCCCTTTACCGTCGACATTCCTCATCCGATTCATCTCCACGGCCACGACTTCTACGTCCTGGGCGCCGGGGAACGTGCATGGACCGACGACGACAGACAAGGTCTCAATTACGAGAATCCCATGCGGAGAGATTCAGCCATGCTGCCCACGAACGGCTGGCTGGCGATTGCCTTTGAGACCAACAATCCGGGAGCGTGGTTGATGCATTGTCACATTGTAAGTTTCCCCTCCGCTCCATCTTCCCTTTGTGGATGCTAATGAACGGCTTGGTAGGCATGGCACGCAGACGATGGCTTCGCGGTGCAGTTCATCGAGAGTCAACGGGAGATGTTGGATATCAACCCACTGCCGGCCAACTTTAACCAGGAATGTAATACTTGGAGAGACTATTATCCAGAGCAAGCGGACTACTTGCAAAGCGATTCAGGGATATAATTCAACAGATCAGGCTCAAATATGGAATCTAATGTGTAATATGTATATAATGAACGACTCATGGACCGATGCATCTTCGCAAGAACTTGTGCTGCGTGGAAACGGAGTCTTACCATTCATGTTTCCAGCGCGCGCAATCCACGTACCCGCAAAGTACCATGATGATGGAGTGACGAAGGCAGTCGTGGATGAGATCGTGCCAAGACATACACATGACTTCAGCGGGGTAGAAGGTGCGGGACCTGATGTTTGGTGGGACGCTACAAAGTACTTGCTCTCTCACTCACCACATCTTCCCAACGACAACGACAACGGGAACGTCACACATCATCCACCGCACTCACTCCACACCACCGCCATCATGGTCGCTCAATCCGCCGAATTCACCAAGGCTACCGAGGAGAGCAAGAAGCTCAAGAGCAAGCCAAACAACGACCAGCTCCTGAAGGTACCAAAGAACACACGCATGCAGATGATCTTCGCCACCACTCCCCGCTGACGATAAATTCTAGCTGTACGCCCTCTACAAGATTGGTACTGGCGAGGACTTCTCCAAGGCCACCGCGCCAGGCATGTTTGACATGACGGTACGCACCAACCCCTGCCTCTGCACCACAGCGTTCACGTGCTGACATGGTTTTTTCTTTCTCAATCGTCAAGGGCAAGGCCAAGTACAACGCATGGAAGGCCGAAGTGGAGAAGGGAACCAAGCCAGAGGATGCGCAGAAGGAATACGTCAAGTTCGTGGAGGAACTTAAGAGCTCGCTGGGCTTCAACGCTTGAGTGCAAGGGGAGATAATGAGAGTGGACACAGCATGAGGAATGAATGCAGCCATGAGCAGGGATACGATACTCAGATGACGGTCGGTACGGAGTTGTGTTCGCAATTGAAGTGAAGCGGTTGTCTTGAACCGTGAGGATCGTGCACTTTGGAGAAGCTGATCGGGCCAGAATTGCGTCAAGTGAAGTGAAAGCGTCGAACGCATCTAAAGCAGGTAGCAGCTCATGAAAAACTCACCCGCAACCAAAGCTATCACGGCCATTGCTTTCTAACATATCATCGTCGCATACCTGACCAACAAGACTCTGCTCCCACCATGACGAACTTCAGGAAATATGAGCCGAACGTGCTTCAGGACGTTCTGAGATCCGCGTCTCAAGCTACGGAGTAAGCGAACTCCGGCGAACCCCAGAAAACGTATTCTCGCTAACAACAGGCAGCTTCAGCATACCTCCAGTCATTATCAAAGCTGGGCCAGCTGGGACTCCATTCTACATGGATCAACAAACACTCAGTCAAGAATCCAATCACTTCAAGGCCATGTTGACCGACTCCGAAAGCACTGCTTCTACCCGACCAGATGCTCCTCAAACTGGCTCTGCACAACTAGATCTCCCTCAAACTGGCGTCATCGCTTTCAACCTTTACGCGAACTGGCTTCGCAGCAGGAAAATCTTCGCTGGACTCAAAGAGCACGAGACTCCCGAAAAGAATGGAGTCACTGCCCGACTCATCCTGGCCTACCAGCTCGCGATCCAAATTCAAGATACCGACTTCCACGACGCCATCACCGATGCCATGACCACCCACTGGGATCGCCTGGACGAGCGAGAGAATCGGTACTGGCTACCTCACCAGCGGTTTCGTACCTCACTCTACCACGTCACTTCGCCCGGGTCCAAAGCCCGCGCTCTGCTCGTCCACCGCATGACGACGCGAAAAGCAGCTCGTGCCGTTACCGATGACGATCATCCACACTTCGTATCGGACTTGGCGAAGAAGCGTGCTGAGAAGGACCCGGAGCCGGTTTCGGCGGCAGCTGTCCGGTGTAAATATCATGAGCATACGCCGGGAGATGAGAACTGTTATCGTACCAAGTACGCTCGCGGAGTCGTCTTGAAGGAGGAAGATGATGGTTATTGGATGGAAGACGTGGTGAAGGGAGAAGAACTGGAGTGGAGTGGAGTGACTGTGAAGGAGGAAGACAAGGCAGTGACTGTTAAGGAGGAAGACAAGGACTGGAATGGAGTGACTGTCAAGGAGGAAGACAAGGACTGGGCTGGAGTAACTGTGAAGGAGGAAGACAAGGCAGTAACTGTCAAGGAGGAAGATAAGGACGGGGCTGGAGTGACTGTGAAGGAGGAAGACAAGGACTGGACTGGAGTAACTGTCAAGGAGGAAGACAAGGACGGGGCTGGAGTGACTGTGAAGGAGGAAGACAAGGACTGGACTGGAGTAACTATCAAGGAGGAAAAAAAGGACTGGGCTGGAGTGCCTGTCAAGGAGGAAGACAAGGCAGTGACTGTGAAGGAGGAAGACAAGGCAGTGACTGTCAAGGAGGAAGACAAGGACTTGGCTGGAGTGACTGTCAAGGAGGAAGACAAGGACTGGGCTGGAGTGACTGTCAAGGAGGAAGACAAGGAATGAGCCCTGGGAGCACGCGTGCACGTTTTGCAACAACCACAATGTAGTATTATACATGGTGAGTCCCGTACAAAAGAAGCTCCGAACGGAGAAGTATGACCAACTGCATGTGCAGACGTACGGAGAAATCACAACAATGCTTCCACTCTCGCCAAGGAAGCTATAGAAAGGGGTATATTCGTAAACCAACCACAAGATCCCATGCCCTCCCTCATCTCTTCTCCGTAAATCTCTCCTTCCCAGCCGGCTGTCCGTGCTTCCTTTGACAATGTAACTGCATCTTATCCTTCCTCGGCCTTGTTTCTCGACACTGATGACAAACGAAACAACTCGCCCTCACATCGATGGGTCGTCTGGGACAAGCAGAAGCCTGATGTCTTGGCAAGCCTCCGATGCGAGAGAACGTCTTGCCGCACCAATCACAGGTTGCAGCACGGGGGGATTGTCTGGGTGGTGACGCTGGTCCGGGAGAGATGCGGACTTTGAGTCTCGGTGTTGGTGAAGCAGGAGGTATGCATTGTGAGGGGAGCGGGCGAGCGTGGTCTCGTAACGACGTCGTTGGTGAAGGTGAGTTCGGCGTGATGTGGTCGAGGTGGATGACTGTGGGATCTTGGCCGCAATGGAAGCATCGGATGTCTGCTTGGACGTCGGTGAAGCACGCTGGGATGTAGTCCGGGTTTGCTAGTCGCGCATTGACAGGCTCGGTTTCTGTCGAATGGACGCGGCCAACATCTCCCAACGAGATGTGGCGCCTTGCTTCTAGTAAGGTGTGTCCTGGACAGGTCAGCGACGACGGCCCCTCATGCAGGTTGAACTAGTTCAGCGAGCTCGACTTGCAGAACAAACATATTCGAGTACGACACATTCGCCTCAGCTGGTACGGATGAACTTACCCTCGGCTGTGGCTCCAATTTCTGGAACCGATCCAAACTCCACCCTTTGAGTGGAATCTTGTGAGTAGTACGCTCCGCCGGTGGTTCGTTGGCCTTCGAAGCCAATCGGGGCATGGAGCGCACATGCTGCTTGTTCGTAGAAATCGTCCTGCAAGATTTCCTCGTCCCCTGTTGGCTCATACCCGACGTATTGCGTGCCAGTGAAGGACTCTACGAGGTCGTCTTGGACTAAAGCAAGCCCGACACTACCATTTCATGAGCATCTGATTTGTGGACAGGTCTTCGCCGTTGACTGACACTTGCGCCTCGGGGGTGGGAGTTCTTTGGAAATCCTCGACGTGTTCGCCGCTGCTTTCTGTCGTTGCATAATCTAGCTCAGGGGTCTCTTGAGTCCAGGCGAACTGGGCAGCCATCTTTTGCAAAGTGCCTTTCCAGATTGGTAAGAGCAGCGTTTCGTGGCGGGCGATCTGTCTGGGAGGCTTGAGGAGAGAGGTGCAGATTGGATTTGAGAACGCCCTCGAACATATGCAACGCCCTGCTGGCGGAGGTGCCCTGCGGCCCCTCGCCTACTGAGGCCGCATCGCAACACATGGTACATCCCAAATTGCGCTTCTTCTGCCTCCAATCGCTTCGTGTCGCAGACAGCACATTCGATGTGAAGTCTGTTCACATCTTTCGAACCGGTTGCACGACGGCGAAGGGGGACGAATAGAACCAATGCGGCCATTCTCACGTGCGCCGCATGCACTGAGGGGTCCAATCAACGTTGAAGGCATATCACAGGAGTACGCGATGGACCATGACGACCCTCGTGCTGGAGGCATCAGCTCTGCCTTGATCGTGTATCTCCTTCGCCCGAACCGAGAGCGTGGTCAGGCCGCGCTGAGATGTGCTCGTGGTGCCAAGCCAGCACGAAGGTATGAGTGTGGTACCAGCGCCCAATCCTTCGGTATGCAGAGGTGCCTTGAAGCCTCAGCCTTGTGCAACATGTCCAAGAGATGTACATCGGGCGACATTGCACCTGGCTGATCCTCAGTGTCCTGGGTGCGTGGACCTCGTGTCGAGTATGCAAAGCTAGGTCCTGTCGCTAGAAGGAAACCCTCGGAGTTGAAGGTCTGCGGCAAGGGTAATGGATAGACTTCTGCCCGCAGTTGGTCTGCTGTCTGCAAGCAGGCTGTGTGCGTGGTGGAGGCTCGACGTGCTTCCACGTGAAGAGAACAAGCGCCGGTCGAACAGAGAGTCAAGTCGATCAGATGTGCAGGAGGCCTTTCCCATACCTTAAGTATGTTCGCCTCACAAGGCATGGTACGCGCTGGCCTTACTCAAAGAGTCATCATTGACGGCTACTGACTTACGGTGCGACGTCAGTTCCCAAGCAATCAATGCAGCAGACGTGTACAGGAGATCCGAAGGGGGACCACCAGAAAAGCAGTGGAAAGAGGGCGCGCGAGCATCCTCTGACCAAGTGCGACACGGGGCCCTGAGATTTCGTCAGGAACTCCATGTTGCAGCATGTCCTCCCGGGTTGTCGATTGGACTTGAGGCTCAGATCTTCACCGGTCGGCAGAAAATAGAACAGGCCTTGCAGATGGGTCGGGCGCGCATCGAACGACGCGCATATGTAGGAGGAATCTAGCCACATGTCCCGTCCGGCGCCTAACTGTTGGGGCGCGTGCGACGTGGCGTGATCAGAAGGGTCGTTTGGTTTGGGTGCAACTCAGCGACATTTCATGATGGGAGGAATTTCGTAGACTAACTGAGGTTATAATAGTCTACAATTCGTCTACAATAGTCTACCTTTCGTGCTTCCACCTTCCGCCAAGCATCAAGCATCAAGCCTCATCTCCACTCAGCTCCAACGCCGAGTATGTACGAGTGCACCAACAATCGATAGGCGGCAGCCTGACCGGTACGCGCGATCACGCAGATGAATAAATTCACTCCCTGTGCCCGGGCGGCCACTTATAATCAGCTATGTGTAATCTTTCCAAAGCCAGGCAAGACAGATGCATCATCCTCTTGCCAGCCCCGTCTCGCTTACACCTTCTCACACACCACCACATGCGGGGCCATACTGTGCTGTGTACGTTGTTTCCATGTTCATCTATCTGTCCAGACTGTCTTCCTTCCGTGTTCCATTCTGTCCATCTACCTATGCAACTACGCACGCAGACTACAATGCTGTGACACCTCCACCCGCTGCACGAAACAAACTGAGATCCATGTAAAGAGCGCCAAATTCCCTTGTATGATTATGCAATTGCCATCACGTGCTCTGGTCTACCCATATCCATCGGATAACATCACCTCCGCGCCTGGTAGTACTGCTGCTGCTGCTGTGAGCCTAAACTGGGCTGCTGTGTGTACTGGCCCCCATATACGCTGGCTTGGGAATGCTGGGCCACGCCGTAGCCTTGCTGCTGCTGCATTCGCTGCATTTGCTGCATCTGCTGAAGTTGTATTTGTTGCTGTAAAAGTTGCTGTTGCATCGTGTCCGGTGCCCATGACTGTCTGTGCTGCATCTGAGTAGCCTGCTGCGGCAGATACATCCAAGACCGTTGCTGCGGAGCCAGCATCCTCTGCGCGCGTTCGTGTGCCATTTGGTTGAGTTGTGCGGTCTGTGCTGCCTTCTGGGCAGCCATCTGAGCCGCTTGCTGTCTTTCCTGCTGCGCCAGCAAGGCGGCCTGCTGGGCTTCTGCTTGCTGCTGGAACGTCATCACCATAGCACCTTGGACGGCACCACTCGGATATCGATCGACATTCGCGCGTTCCTTTTCACGATCCGCCAGAGCACCGACGAGGCCTGCGCTGGGTGTATCCAAGTTCCTTCTCTTGTCCTCATTGGCCGTCATGCTGACCAGTGGTGCACCGGTCATACGAGAGACTTGGGTCCGTTCCCTGGCACTCAAAGTGACAGGATGCGTGCTATTGAGCAGCGTGGCACCGCTTGAGCGCCTCAATAGATTTCGTGAGTGTGGTCGACTAGGTGGTGTTTGCGGAGACTCTGCCCTCTGCACTGTCCAGTCACCAGAGGCTGAGCGTTGGAATGGAGGTGGAGTCTTCGCCATCGATCGTCGCATTTGGGGAAGGTCGTTCGTTGAGTAGTTGCGACCGTGGGTGATCGGAGGCACGAGTGACTTGGTACGCTGAGCATATTGAGGTTGTGGAACGTACTGAGGGCGTTGAGATTGTTCAAACTTGAGCTGGACGTATTGCTCCGGCGTCAGACCTGGTTGCGGGCTGCCTGCAGTGGCGACGCCCGGTGCCCATGCCATGCTCGAGCGCCTCTTAGGAGACTCCGGAATCTCTTGAGCTTCGATGCCCGTAGGCGTCGGAGTTCTCGCGCCTGCAAGATAGGACGAACGCCGCTTTCCAACGGGGCTTCCTTCGGGAGCGTCAAAGTAACTGCTCATGCGCGAGCTCGAGCCCTCTCGTAGACGATCGCGAGACTTCGAACGTTGGTGTTTACTGATGTCGCCCGGGGTCATGGTTCCGCCCGTGCTTGGCCTGCTATGCACTTTGTACGTATAAGTGGGCCCAAACTCGATGGTTGGAATCTCGGAGCTCTGCTGTTCTCTGTCCTTGTTCATCGTATCCAACGTGCCAGAGCCGTACGCCCGCTCAGGCACAGCGGTCAAGCTAGGATCGCCAACTGTCTTAAGCTTGCCTCTTCGTTCAAATGCTTTCTTTTGTTGCTGCTCTTGCCTCTTCTGCTCTTCGAGAGAGGAACGACCAGAACTTGCGTAGTCTGGAGTCTCCGTAGATGCGATCGTGTTAGTTCGTTCACTGTCGTCGTTCAATACGCGTGCTATCAGATCCTCGTCAACAAAAGTCGGGTCGACAATGAAACTTCCTGCAGAGCTCGGGGAAGAAGCAGGAGATTCCATGCCATCACGCACCTGTTGTCCGCTGCGAGCAGAGGATTGTCCATCTTGAGGGACCTGTGGTAGCTGTCTATTGGGCAGCGGTTTGCGGGAGATGCTTTGGGAAGAGCGGGTGTGTGTCAGATCGGGTCGCTCCTCGCTTCTGCCGGCCAGTTCATCGATCGAGGGCCTTTCACCATCTTCAAAGTATTCGCCGCCGATGGCATGGTAAGGTGAGCCCGGTATGGACTCCAAACGGTTGCCGTCGTTCGCATATCCGCTGCTTCCGGGATATCCACGCGACCGTTCAGTAGGCACGTACTGCTGCTCACGATAAGCAAGCGTCTGCTCATAACCCTGAGTGGTCAGGTAGCCTTCTTGCTCCACGTTGCGCACAGCGTCTTGCATCTGCTGAAGTGTGTCTTCGTCGACGTTAGAGTGTGCGCGGCGAAGCTCTGGAGTTACGTGTGGCTGAGCTGCAGGTCGGCTATGGGGGTTGTGCTGTAGTTCCGGAGGCGACACAACGGGCTCCGGTGGAGGCAGGTACGGAGAGGCTGCTGCCGCCACTTCCTCGTATGGCGAATTTGTGGACAATCTGTCATCGGAATGGACGCGTTCGATAGGACTTGGTGACTGCGTACCATTCGCCCCAAGTACACCTCCATGTCGCGGCGGAGCTGGCGGCTGATCCTCATCTCGCGTGCTCTGTTCGTAGGACAATCTGGACGGTGTGTCGGCCATGTGCCTGCGGTAGCCAGGGGCGTCAGACACCGAACGCTTGTGTGGGCTGCTGTTGAGAACTGTAGGGGGCGCAGAGTCTGTGCGACTTGGAGGTCGCACATGTCCGGGAGCCAATTTGTGTGGAGAGGCTGACCGGGAACCTGGAGTGGAGTGTATCGCTGCATGTTGGAACTGAACGCCATGCTTCGGGGGAGGGAGGGAGTTCCGGCTCATTGTATTGCGCCTCGAGCCCACGCCTCGGTCACCGTTCTCCAAGGCTGTGGTCATTCGGACTGAGGTGAGCTTTCTCAATTCTTTGCGCCATTGCCGCTCACTCCAATTCTGGCTCCCTTGCTCGTGTATGAGGCCGGAGACGTCCAGTATGTCCAGATAGCCGTACCTACGATCTTTCGGCATAGCAAACATCAGACCCCTAGCGTCGAGTGTATCTGCGATGAGTCGTGTAGGTCTGCCGTATAGACCAAAAGTATCGTAGACGGGGAACAGCCATCTGAGCATCATTTCGAAACCGCTCACGGCAGCGTGCACCTCTGGCATCACGAAGACGAAGCCCTCAGTTGTGGTCTCTTGCCCGCCATGGATGGTAACGAGACCCTCCAGTTTTACCAGCGTCGACTGCTCCACCAGCGGTTTCGATTGGGGGTAGATGGCGTACGCAGCGTATGCATCGCTGATGGTAGCGATTGGTTTCGTCTTCTTCGTCACCTTCCTCGTATCGTAGAATTTGATGTCACCCTTCGGTAGCTGGGACCGAGTGTATGCACTTCCCTTTTTCAACGATTTCTGCGACTTCTGCCACTCCTTCTCGTCCGGTGGAGAGATGACGCACCAGCATCTGCGCCACGGTGTGCCAGCTCCGAAGCGAACGCGAGCCCAGTCATCGTAGGCAAATCTTGTGCGTTCCATGATTTGCCTGATACCGTTCAAATATCGACCCTTGCCGGCGATTAGAGATCCTGTGTAGGCTTCCTGCAGTGCCGAGTGTTCAAACATGGCCAGGCGGATGCCCGCAGTCCATTGTGTGAGGGAGCTCAAGGAGTTGAAATGCAGCAAGTAGCGATTATTGGCCGCCGTCGACACGGAGAGAACATTCTGTAGACTGCCACCCGCCGCGGCGTTCATGGGGAGAGATTCGATCTATTGCAGTCAGCTCACCAGCCATCCGCACAATGCTGTCCTTGCTCACCATTTTGATCGACGCATCGCTCAGATTGATAAAGGTCGGCACAACCTCGCCATCCTCGCCGGCTGCGTCCAATGCGGCCGCGTCCCAGAGGGACAGGACGGTGCCCACAAGCTGCGCAAAGCACTCGGTCCACGTGCGGTCGCGACTCGGTCGGCCGCTGGAGTCCAGGTCGTGCAGCTTCAAAAAGTAGCCTTCCTGGTACAATTTGTTACTGTGGCTGTTCAGATAGCTGAAGATGGGGGCCAGCTCGGGCGGCGTGTCGGTCGCCAGCTCCATCTGTGGCGGATTGTATGTTTGGATCATGCTGTTGGGACGGGTGTTCGCCCTCGACTCTGCTCTTGCTCGTGACTGTGTGCTCGGCGAATGTGGCGACGCCTGACCGAGGGCATCTGATCTGTAGCCGCGGACGGATTGTGGAGTGTCAAGGTCGGTGTTCAGCTTGCGCAGCTTCTCGCTCTGGGCAGGATCGCGCGGCGGAGGCGTTGACTTTTGTCTAGGCGGCGTCTCTTGGACGTCCTCAGTGGTTGGCGACCGCGGTGCTCCACCCCACTGGGACATGAAGGACAACACTGCGCGCACTGCTCGTCAGCCACTGGTCCATGTAGATGACGCAGCGTGAAAACCGCAGGAGTGGTTCGGGATGGACGTACCTCTGTTGCGAGGCATGTTGTATGACGCGCTCGGCCTGCACGCCGGGTCTTGATGCACACAAAGCCGCGCAATGGACAGCGGCGAGAGGTATGGCGGCAGGTTAAAGAGGGCGGGCTCGTCGCGAACGGGAGATGCGTTTTTTCGTCACGCTCGGCGATCACTGCTGCGATTACTGCTTCGACGCGTAATTCTCCCTGAGACCAAGCTCAGCAGCTGCTGGGCACGCCGGAGAATCGATGGGTTGCAGTCGCTGTGGTGAAAGCTGGCCGGAGCCGGGGGGGCCAAGATTGATGTCGGGGGAGGTGTTCGAGCGTTGCAGTAGGCAGCGGCAGATGTTATTGTTCCTACACGACCAGCGCCTCTCTCATCACGGACACACGGCACTGATGATGATGCCGATGATGACGCTGTTGGCGCTGCACGAGCCCGATTTGTGTTGAGCCTCAATACATGCCGGAGGTCCCGAACGACGTGGCGGTGGTTGACGATGGCGCCGAGATGGAGCGGGCTACGGAGGCAAGAGCAGGCAGCGACAACAGGAACGAAGGACTCGTGCAACGGAAAAGAAGGACGCGTCGCTTGCCTCGTCCATTTGAATACAGTAAGGTTACAATATACACATGTCCGTGGCTGTCCGACCCGAAGCTTACGAGGCTCAAAGCTTCAACCGATTCGCCGAGGCCAGATGCTCCTTGGCTTGTGGTCAAAATGGCAGAACTGGAGAGTCTCTGCTGCACGGGAGAGCTCGCCGCTGTCCGCCCGGTTCGTATTCGACTTCTACCACGCAAAGCACCTTCATTTCACGGCACGTTGGAAATTGGCGGTGCTCACCGTCAAAACGCCACCGCCTCTGCCCATCAGGTTTTCTGCAGCGTACGGCGCCATGGCTCCGCCGCACCGTGACAGCTGCTATTTTACTATCGGCACATCAAATGCCGACCACGAGCCCTGATGCCTTGCTGCCTGATGCACTGAGGTGGGTCGACCGACTCGGCATCCTACGCGTGAGACACGTCGTAACTCCTACACGCTCTCCATCTCACTTTGCGCGTCGAGCATCTGCGCTCCATTGGCCTCACTCTGAACTGAAGCTCCCGTCGTCGTCTTCACCGCCTCCGTGTCCTTCTCCCGCGATCACCTCTGTACTTTCCACGTGCCGGCGGTGATCAATACTTCACCGCATCGCACCGACTCCCGAATGACATGGCGCCGACGAAAACGAGTACGAATGGAATGGCAAAGAGCGTGCCAACCGGCAAATCAGCAAAGGCCGCGTCGTCGCAACCCGCCGACTTAGACGAGCAAGACAGGGCGCGCCTGAAGGAGTGGCTTGAACGGACAAGCAACCCCTTCAATGTCACCATCGGCGCGCCCACGCGAAAGCGTAAGCGCGGGGAGGAGCTGCATCTCGAGGAACTCTTGCTCGTCAATGATCTGAAAGTTCTCTATGAAGTCACGCCTCGGGACAAGTGGGAGAGTCTGAGACGGTACAAGAAGTTTACCGTGGGCTCTGAAAGCATTGCGACTGGCCAATGCATTCTGGTCAAACACGACGAGGCCACCGAGGACATGAGGATGGAGAGTGAAGCGCAATGGAAGGCGCAAGTGCTCGAAGTCAGAGCTCTGGACACTGAACATGTTTACATACGAGTCGCGTGGCTCAATCGTCCAGAAGATCTTGAGTCGGGTCGCAAACCGTACCACGGCAAACACGAGCTCATCGTATCCAACCAAATGGACATAATCGATGCCATGTCCGTAAATGGCACTTTGGACGTAGTAGCGTTGGACGACAAAGATGACGAGAGTCCCGAAATTGAGGATCAGTACTTCTGGCGACAGACGTATGACTTTGTCACGAAGAAATACTCAGTGCTGCGCAAGATATGCCGGGACAAGGTGCCGGCAAATCCGGACCAGTTGATTATCCAATGCTCGCGTGAATCGTGCCGTCAATGGCTGCATGTGAAGTGTCTTGCAGAGGACGCGCTCCGACATCACGAGAATGGTGTGTCAACCCCGACATGAATCCACGTTTTATCCACTGACGCATCTGTAGCAGCGAAGAAGAACAATCGAAGACCAATGACGCGGCCAAAAGACCAAGTCAATGTACAGACGGGCGCTACACCCGCAGCCTACACGCAGAATAAGAAGAAGACGATCACATCAGAGGTGTACCTCCGAGGCGACCCAAACGGCCCTGGTGAGGTGCCAGCAACAAGGTCGGAGATAGTGATCACGCCTAAAGGCGCCGACGCGTACGCGCAAGACCTTCATTGCCTCATATGTCGCGAGCCGATCGAAGATGACACTTGAAAAGGTATCCTTTGTGTCACATGGCATTCGTCACTATCAGCGCGTGGGTCTCTGGGTCCACGCTACTGCAGGAGATATTGTGCGCTTTGCATGTGCAAGTGGAGATCGGCTCCTCACTTGATGCGCATACCCGGACTTGGCATTGCATATGCGAATGCAGCAGTCTGCGCTTCTTCTTGATTGTTGATGTGCTGCTGCATGCGTGGTTTGAATGGCTTGAAAAGGCTTTGGCACCACCATTCTAGGACGTTGTTGGCATGTGGAGACGGGCACTTTTGGTGGCCGTCTTGGTCGGAGGCACCACCGACGCTGTGAGACGTGAAGTTGGAGCAGTCCAGGCCCATTGATGGCCAGACAATTGAGAGCAAGGAGGTGGCCTGTTCGCAATGGCCGCCAGTGTCACAGTAGGCACTATCAGCAACAAGTTGCGGCAGCAAGACGGCACGACGCGGCGGGAAGTATAGTGCGAGGCCCCGAAGGCGTTTCGCTCGAGCGATATGTCAGCATGTTCATGCTCGATGCCTTTTGGATAGTTTGATGCGTCGCACAGAGTGTCGACCACGCTCACAAGGAGAGGCGTACGTATATGAATATCATTCTTATCAGCACGAACAGGGCCAAGTGTCGTATTTCGTCACTAGTGCTATGCGCAGGCAAGATGCGGGACATGATAATCTGTATGAGATCATAAATACCAGGAGCCGATGGGGCTTGTCTGCTGGTCTCTCGCCATGCATCATAGCGCGCGGTGCATGAACTGGTTTCACGGCGGCTAAAATAACGTCGGGTGATTTTCGGGGTTCGTTTGTTGCCTCGCGCGTACAGTATAGTAATTTGCTAGCAGGCTTTCCGTGCACTACTGTATTCCGTGACAAAGCGTGCGGGAACGAAGCGGTTCTGCTCGAGCGCTGTCATCATGCAGGGCATCATGCATCTGTAGGGGATACACTACAGTACAGTATATTAAAAAAGAATGGGCGCGCACAGGTGCTTTGGTGTGCAGAATGCAGGAGTGGTCGGACATCGATCCATGAATCGTATCGTGTGGGAGCACATGGCGCAATAGAGGCTGCAACTGTGATAGATTGCACCGCAAAAGAATGTGTTCGTCTCTCGGTCGGGGACTGGGAAGCGTCGCCGCAGAGTTTGGATCGAGCGAGAATGATCATGCACTACTTGCGCTCCAAGTATTGTCAATTTCCCATTGTGGACGCTCCGAGCCGGCTATGAACCAGCGACGAGACACGGTCATGTGCCATTGTCATCATTGTCGCAGGCCATGAGGTGAAGCTAGCGAGTTGGGGAGGCGCGACTCATGCGCAGTATAATATGTACATGTATGCAGGTCCCGCGATGCTGAGGATTCTGCGCGTCCCGTTGGTGATACTTCCTCTTGCTCGCCTTCCTCCACGATTGCTTCTCCCTCCATTCGAGTGTCTGAATTGCATCTCGCAACTGCCGCCCTTCGCACTGCTGAACCGGCACTCGCGTGCGCGCCAGTGTTGCACTTGTCTCGGTCCCTACCGCGGTTGAACCTGGTCTTCGAGCTCCCTCCACACCCTGGCCCTCTGTTTCATCGGCACCAGCGCATCACCGGATCCCATTCACTGGAGAGGCCGACTGTTCTTTCCCAAAGTCAAGCTTCACCCCGAAAGAACGCGGTTCTTGGCCCAAAGAGTGCGTCTGCCGAGCAACGACGACGCTACCCGAGTGCGCTCATGGACATCAACGGCGCGAATGGAGCCTTGGACCCCGGCGGAATTGCTCCCGCCGGAGCTGCGAGCCCCAACGGCCACACGAGCAAGGGGGACGAAAACGGCGAAGGGAATGCCGTGCAACACGAGTCGCGACATGCAGAAAGCCAACTCGCAGCTGTCGCGTGGCCGACAGGAAATGGAATGGCAGGACAGACGGCATCAACAACACCTGCGCCAGCGTCGATAGACAGCGACTCACGGCCGGCGGTGCTCATCATTGGAGGCCTGGGTATGTGTTGGTGGTGGGCAGTGGTGAGAGGTGTCCGTGTACTGATTCGGCGTCTGCTTAGGCTACATTGGACGATATCTGGCCCATCATATCCACACGAATAAGTTCGCCTCGACGCTGCGGCTGGTCGACAAGCAGCTTCCTCAATTGGCCGCACTCGCTCCAGAGCACCAGGACGCGTGCTCCGACGCCAACTTCCTCCAAGCAGATGCATCGCGAGAACAGTCGCAGGACCGTATATTTGATCTCCCTCCCCGTCCCGACGGCGCGAAGCGAGAATTCGATTATGTTTTCAACTGCGGAGGGGAGACAAGATTCTCGCAGGAAGATGAGGTCTACAGGCTGAGGAGCTACCAGCTCAGTCTGACAGTTGGCAGAGAGGCCGCAAAGAGAGGCGTCAAGGCGTTTGTTGAGTGCAGCACCGGAACCGTGTACAATCCGAATAAGACCCCGGTGAAAGAAACGGACAAGACGACCAAACCACATACGAAACAAGCGAAATGGAAACTGCAAGCGGAGGAAGAGCTGGCGAAGATTGACAGGCTGAAGCTCGTCATATTAAGATTTCCAAACGTCTACGGCCCATACGGCGGACGAGGCTGGTTGGGGACACAGCTCGCTCTCGCCCGCGTGTACCAGAGCCGAGAAAAGGAAACAATGAAATGGCTTTGGAACGGCGACCTTCGAACAAACACGCTCCACGTCGAGGATGCCGCTCGTGCATGCTGGGTCGCCGCCGAATGGCGCTCCAAGAACGACTCTATACCCGGCACCGCAGGCGACACCCGTGGCGCGCTCGTTTTCAACGTTGTCGATCAGGGACAAACGAAACAAGCGACCATGGCAGCAATCATCAGGGACGTATTCGGCATCGAGACAGGGTTCCAGAATGCTCTGGTAAACACCTTTGCGAGGTTGAATCTGGAACACGTGGTGGATGATGTGAATGATGATACGCTGGACGATTGGGCAGACTTGCAGGAGGCGGCGGGGATCACGGACAAGGGCGGTCCTTTGAGTCCTTTTATGGAAAAGGAAATTTTGAGGGACGCGGATTTGAGTATTGATGGATCGCGGTTTGAGACGGTTGTTGGATTCAGGTGAGCCTTCTTCCTTTCTTGTTTCCTCAGGGTGCGGACACTGACGACGTTGTTTTCCGCAGACCACAGCATGAACGGATCACGAAAGAGGAAGTCGAAGCTGTGATTGAGAGCTACAAGACCATGGGCTGGTGGCCTTGATATTGAGGAGCAGCGGTTTGTTTGTGTGGGTAGCGAACCGCAGAATGCATGCGCTTACAGCGATGATTGTCTTGGGTTTTCTGGGGATTAGCGAAACCTCCCTTGGTTGCATGGGGACTGGAACGGCCGAAGATACCTTTTGTGTTATCCTGATATATATACTACATACCACATACGCTCAGAAATTGATATGCAAGTCTGATGGCTTTCTATTTTCTCGGCTGCCAAGTCACTGCACAGCGGAGCGACATGTGTGCGGCAGGCGGCGTGTGGTGCAGTGCCATCCTCTCCACACCTGCTCAGCCTTCCTGGTCGCGGTCGCGGAAGGGAAGTACCACCGTCTCCTCCTTGCCTGAGGCATTCCTCGTAGAATTTGCACTATTTCGCTTCTCTCGCCGTCCAGCCTGACATACATCGAGTCATCGTCTCTCTTCACCTGAGAGTACATTTGCACCTGTGGTCTAACCAGCCAACGGCTTGCACGCGGCAACACAAGGCTCTGACATGACGATTATCCCACTGTCAGTGATGTCAAGCCTCCCAGGTTATGCCCTCATTCTAATCAGGGTGCAGTCTTCGACCCCCACGCTCCACTGAATGATTGGTACGCAGCACGCGCCCTGGTTCGGGCCCGCCTGCAGCATGTGCAGCAACTGCTCCGTCAGATTGAACCAGCTCCTAGCCCAAGATGAGGATCGTTCCTTTCAACGCGGTCATCGAAGTCGTCCACCGCTTGCTGTAAGGTGCACTTTGAGGAAGTCGCAAACCCCCACTGTTTGCTAATAAGTACTTTGGTTTGGGGTACTCCGTGCAGTGGCATGTTTCCGTGAGTGACTTCCATCGCTCGCTTGCATTGATCACGCAAGCAGCGGGGAGATTATGGCCATCACCCAGGCGTCACGCTCTGTACCGCACCAACGGGCCTGGCTCTCCTGGTCAATTGAAGGTTGTCGAAGTCTGGAACTCATGTGCGGCTATAGGAGTCGCCCGGTATTGTCTGCAGTGAGAGCAAGGTCGTTGAGGTGGCGGATACAGCGCATGCAGTTGTAGGTCTGGAGACACGCGATCAAGACTTGGCATGGGCCGCCATGGATCTCGAAGGCAGGTGCTCGGCGCGACCACAGGTCCCATGGATTATCCAAGAAGGCACACTGGCCACGCTGGCTGGCGGTCCCCCACGTTCAGGCGTGTGTTATGCATGAACTTCCCAACAACATAGAATTGCCTCATTCCATTGGTAGTATTGGCTGTACCCACGTGAGCCTTTTGAGAGGGCGACGACTTGCATCAACGGTGGTGCCAGGGCCTGAGCAGCTGACACGGCGCTGTGCACTAAGGCCCACGAAGTACAATCATGGTCTGCCTCAAATCCGGCCCGAATCAATTCCGTTCATAAAGGTTCAAAGCTGAGCCGTGCTCAATTTCGTTTGTTACCTCTACAACCACTATACACTTGATTCCCAGTGAGCCCCAAATGACTTTCTAGAGCTCTTTTACACCCGAAAACCCTTGCGCAATGCTCTTACTTCGAGTCAGACGGTCATCTCATCAAGCATACCTGACAGAAGTAGAATATACTCGACGTTGACTACCTCTGAACAATCGTCCGAATGCCCAATATTTTATGCTCAATTGCTGATGGAGTTCGTCCATAGTTTTTGACTCCGGCTTCGCTTGTGCTTCAATCCAGGATGAATACGTGCGGGGGAATGCCAGAAGTCCTCAGCTCCTGGATTCTTCCAACGGGCCGACGACACCCACTTATGCGTAACAGAACTTTGGCAATTTCCGATTGGCTTCGAGTTCGACCGCGGCATCTCAGGGCTCGGGTCAATCAGTCAAGATGCAGATAGCCAGAACAGCGCCTCCAAGTCGTCATCGACCGCGTCATTATTGTGAAATAGACGCATGTAAATAACTCCGTAGCCCATTCTCCAGGCCATCGGACCTCATTCGTCACCAGCAGGCGGTCCATGGATACAGCTTGGTCCGTTACCTTTGCTTCCCCGGCACATGCTCCTACTATTGCCTACGAAAGGACAAAATGAAGGAGCATTTTCAGGAGATGCACGACCAGAGCCGTGGCGAAGACCAGTACGGCAGTGAGTCCTACAACAGAGCTTTGGAGGAGAATCCTCAGTGGCACTGGTGGTTGACGCACAGCATTTAGTGACGGGAAGCGCGAATTTCTGGCTGTTCACATGGTTGGCGAGCCTCGCCATGGATATTCTTCATTTTTGTATTAGTGAGCTCGATGTATGGTAAATGTGATAGCAAGAGGCTAAAGACATCGTGTCTTTCACAGTGTGGCGAGGTGGTCTTCGAACAGGGGTGAAGTCAACTCGGCCGAAGGAGAAACCTTGTTCCGTGAGGTCCACACTCCCTGTTTGCTTTCGTGTTTGCCGAGGAAGTCGACGCGTGACCCGGCAACCTCAGGCTGCTGCTGTACCATTTCCTGTCACCATAGGGTCGCTCCGCTTCCAACCTCGCACTACCTCCCACCAATTCCACTACCTCATCATCAATTGCATCTTGCACCAGGCATCTGGATCGCATGTTTGACCGCCGCAGGTATTGCCGCAACATAGCCGCACATTGCACGGTCACGTCGGACCCGAGCCTGTACGATGGGGGCACGCAGCTGGAATCCTTGATCGCCGTGGAGAGGGCGACGGATGAAATGCAAGAGAATGCCTAAAGCGGATTCCTCGTACAGTACTCGAAGGATGAAAAGTGGTGTGCGTCAAGGGCGGTCCATACGAAGGCATGCGCATACCACGCTCCGCCATCAGTACACAGCGTCTCCATTTAGCGCTTGATGCTACTGGCCGCCCTCGCTGCGCCGACAGCTCAGCTCGCTTACAGTCAAGCCTGCAGGAAAGCTGCGGCACAGATTAGGGCTCGAATCCTTCGACTCCTCGCGGTTTCGCAACCGGTGAGCGACACCAAATACCATTGGTATATGGGAGGCCGCCCACGTTCACGAACGGCAGTGCCTGTGACTTCTGCCTCGACCATTTGTGTAAGGCTGCATCGAGAGTCCATGACCGCGACATATATGGATCTCGTCACCAGCATCGCAGTAGGGTCGCTTGACTCCCAACTTTTCTGCTTCCCCTGCTCTGAACCACAAGGCAGATTCTCGATTTTCGTTGCTTCTCGCTGAGCAAAGACTACAGAGGCAACACTCGTCCACGCTGGAAAACCAGTATGGCATGCAACCACCAAGCGACTGCAGTCGACACTTGTCCTGACAGGCCAGCTACAGATCTCAGCAAGACGATAGCCACTCACACTGCTGCTCCCAACATGAAGATACGAAGGCACCTTTGGGCAATACAGTCTGACACCTTCGATGAGGATATGGCCCATCGAAATCTGCTGTATCGCGACCAGATCCTTTGTCCAAGCTCTTGCAAGTTGCGTTCAAGCTGTCAGACCACGTGATAGAAGCGAAAAGCCGCCAGCTCGTAGTCGGCGTCCTGAGGCGAAGCCGTACCGCCGCAGTCCGTGCTCTCTCACCGGTCTACCTTTTCCATGGCGACCTCTTTTGCTGGCACATACCTATCGCGACGCAGTCTACTCTGACTGGTCAGTCGGCCTCGATCACGCATGCGAGCTTCAGTACTCGATGCAATCGTGTCTGTGAGCGTCCCCGGCAGCCAGCTGCGCAGAGCTGAAGCTATGTGTATCACTTTGGCCTGGCTGCCTTGATGTCACGTGCAGGTGGTGGTAGCCCTCGCGAGGGCGTGCTTC
This sequence comes from Cercospora zeae-maydis, assembly GCA_023512815.1. Taxonomy (NCBI): domain Eukaryota; kingdom Fungi; phylum Ascomycota; class Dothideomycetes; order Mycosphaerellales; family Mycosphaerellaceae; genus Cercospora; species Cercospora zeae-maydis. The sequence continues at coordinate 2,708,724 of JAKLWY010000001.1, read as the reverse complement.
GCCACTCTTCAAAAACGTGAGTCGCTTCCTGCTCACCTTGCTGCTGGACACTGCCAACACCCATTGGCAACACATCACTTGCTTCTTCAATCAACTTCGTCACGAGTCCTCTTTCTTTTTCAGATCCCATTCAGGCGGATCAATGGGAGACATGTCCTCGACGAATGATCACGTCTCTGAGACGTAAGTGGCCATGACACATGTTGTTGTACTTGAAAGTAACAGAATAAAGCGAGGCTGGTCTCGACAGCTTCGACGCCATGTCACCTTGGTCGGCACACGTGGCCACTGCGTTGTCCTCGTTCCAGTCCGACATGGCTTACGCGGCCGACGACACCTTTGGCGTGACTCAGTCAGACATGGCAGTGAACGAAGTTCAAGGATTGCTAGGACTGGGCGCTGAGTGCGTCGACAATATTGGCACATGGACAGATGGCCTTCAAACTTCTCATCGTGACCAATGTAAGTAGGTCCTTCTTATGTCGAGCATGCCCTCCCACGATGCGGCGTCGGCGCTCTAGGTCGTGTAGTCCTAGCTCTCGTTACAAAGCATGTACATCTCTGATGACATTGCGACTGATCCATTTCGTGCTTAGTCGAACCAGATCCAGCGTGGTTTACCCAGGATTTCACGGTGTATGCCAGTCCCGGTACACTGCAGCATTTCCCTAACCAAACCGCCTCACGCGCCATCGAGGGGGCTGCCGTACTTCTTGCACCTTCTATCGTGCTCAGTCCGCCTGTTTCGTCTGCCTCGCATACTCCATTGCCGAACAAGAAAGTGAAGCATACTCGTTCTATCCCACGCGCACCATCCCGAAAGCGGTCCTCACGTCCCGCGATTCCATGCAGTGTCACAGCATGTCAGAAGACCTTCACTCGAGCATCCGATCTTGACCGACACGTTCGCAACGTCCATGGCCAGAGCAACGAGCATTACTCTTGCGTCAGCCACAGATGCCTATACCGAACGCGGCGGAAGGACAAGATGCAAGAGCACTGCCAGAAGGTCCATGCTTATGCTCGAGGGGCAGAGAGCTTTGACACAATCGCTGAAGACGCTGGCCCATTTACACCCTTATCGTCCTCGGGATCTGTCTCGACCCACGACTCCAGCAGCCCATAAGGGCAAGGATACCAGACTGCACACCCTTCTTTTCAGCGATCAGCGATCAGCAAAACATCTGGCAAATGACTCAACGGCACCTCCATATCGAGCGGAATTGCGAAAAAGCAATGACGCCACGAAGGCGTTCGTGTTCTAACAGTGTAACCAGTTGCATCTACCGGCATATCTCTTAGGAGCTTGGATTCTATGGCGATACGGATGTCTCTTATGCCCCGTTATTATTGTTCCTGTTGTTTTGGAAAAGTCGACAGGCTGCACGGCGTTGACAGTACCAACATATACTTTCGTACAGGATTTGCAAATGCTATGACATGGTCAGAGGAGATCGCAATGAACCCAGGCGGTTCCACATTCGCTTGTTCTCGACAATGTCTTTGAACGTGCTTTCCTCTCAATCCGCGGTGACCTCTCAGCTCGCAGACTGCCTTACCATGCGTTCAGCTAACACACTACGTGATTGATTGCGAATCCGGCCGAAAGAACGCCATGGGTCGTGCTTTCCTCCTAGCTACGTGCAGACACAAGGGCATTCGTCAATTAGATAGCAGGCGACGTTGGCTTTCAAAGGTTATCAGTGAGTGACGAAGGACAGCAGACCAGGCTGGCTAATCTTCGAACGTAGTTTCTTCTTTACTATCAGTATCTCCGTATCTCAGAAGCACACTATACCTAGCTACCGTCCTCATCGCTAGTCTCGACTTTCCTCAGCGCGCTCGTTGAAGCGGCAGCCTTTCTCGGATCCTCCGTCACGATCTGCACTTTCGTACTCTCCCGCTTAGCTTCATCCAATCCGACCCCACTATCCCCGTCGCCCGCCAAGCTCAGAGGACTTCTCTTGGGAGCGTCCTTATCGAAGCTTGTTGGATCAATACCAAGGATACCTCCAACATTGTTTCTATCGCCAGGCACGCTGAACTCGCGGAAAGCATATCGCCATTCATTCAAGAATGCTCTGATTGCTTTGCCGACTTTATCCTTGCCATTCTTGCTGTGATGGCCAGTTCCGCAGATTGCATAGACGGGCCGAGTACTCTTGCCTTGCTCCTTTAGGCAATCGCTCAAGTACTGCACAGCTTCTTCTGGATGCAGTCCGTGGAGATCAACGTAAAGCTCCTTCCCAGCCGCTAAGCCTTTGTTTCGCTCCTCGTACAGCGCCTTGGCAGCTTCGCGATGTTTCTCCCTCATCAGCTGATTCTCGTTCTGCCCTCGAAGTGAGAGGGCCTTGGCGCCACGAGCATCGTTCCTATTCCATGCTTGTGCAGCAGATTGCAAGAATTTGTTTCTCAGTCCGCCATGCTTGAAGGCTTCTTGTCGAGCTTTCATATATGCCTGGTTGACCTTATCACCAGTCTCGAGCCACGGAATCTCTTTCGGTGCCGGAATTGCCATTGCTGCAGCTGAGTTCTCTCGAGTTGCGGTGAATGATCGATTGTTCTTCAGACCTCGGCGCATCGCATCACGAGCATTCAGTGGACTCGGTGAAGGAGACATGCGAACCACATCTGCGAGATTACCTGGCTGCTGGACAGGCTGCCCGTGATTGTGGTGTCCATGGCCGCCACGTTTGCCATGATGCCGCTTCCCGACCGGCTTGCTGGCGGCAGAGCCAAGTGTGGGGAAAGCTTCATCGTCTTGAAAGTTTGGCTGCGTGCCCGGCGTTCCTGCACGGTTACCATGACTTCGCTGGCTGTGCCGGGACCCGGGGCGGCTCTGTCGTGGACCAGTTGGGACGAAATTCGGGAACAGACCAGGCGCTTGCTGGGCAAAAGCTTGCTGTTGTTGGAGAAGAGCTGCGTTCAAAGTGTTTGGGTCTACACTCTGATTGTCTTCGTAAGGGTTACTTGCCGTGGGCTGCAACGAAGGGAAACTGTCGAAGTCTTGAAGCTGGAAATTGGGCGCGAACTGCTGAGGCGTGCTCGCGCCAGAGACCAGGCTCATCTGCTGCACGAGCAGGGATGGGTCGTGAGAGAAGAGGCAAGATTGCCCTGCGATGCAGTTGCCGGCCAGCCAGTATTTGCATAGATGATTCTGCACTTCGTGCGCAAAGCGACAATCTGCACGAGCGCAGTTTCCACTTGCCAGCCAATACCTGCACACCGTGGGCGACTTTTGCTGTCCTGGTGGAGTCGCGGGTCGCGAGCCGAGTGACATGTCCTTTCCGACGAGGTACGTCCGATTCTGCTGTTCCTGCACTGCCGTAGCCATGGCACTTGCTCCTATGCCTTGAGCTTCCATGAGCGAGTTGATAGTCTCGCTCAAGTCGTATCCATTTGCGACGAGAATTTGCTCCAGCTCCTCGTCGGTCTTGTTGTCCTGTAGAATCGACCGCAGCATGTCGTACGGACTCATCTGAGTGTCATAAGAGGACATGAACTCGGAGGAGTTTGCGAAGCCTGCATCGCCGAAGCTCGTCTGACTGCTCGCGTCGTCATTGACCAGCCAGTCGACATTGTCGCTTCCGTAGTCACCATAGTTTTCAGTATTCGGTGATGAATTGTCGCTAAACTGGTATGCGCTTAATCGTGGGCTGTGAGGGATGACGGGAGTCGCTAGAGGCAGTCTGGGGGACGGTTTTGGGGACGAAAAAGGTGAGCCGACAGTCTGCGATTTTGTTCTCGCGAGGGCTGGCGGCGCGAATCCGGGCGGTACAGAAGGAGTCGCTGTAGAAGGTCGAGGAGAGCTCTTGCCAGACGCCGGAGTAGCAGCTCGCTGTATCCACGGGGCCGGAGACTTAGAGCGAACTATGTTTGTCGTTCGCACCACGGGTGGCGAGGTGCCGATCTCAGTGTTGCTCTTCCACTGCCACAGCGTTCCCAGCACTGCGTCTTCCAACGCCTTCCCCTTGAGCGAAGCGGGGGCACCGCTCAACAGCTCTTCCAGCTTTTCGACCTTTTCCTCCTCACCAAGGTCGTCATCGTCCAGTACCGGCCTGCACAGGTCGTATATGCGTTCCGACACCATCTTGACTGACGATCATAGGGGCTCGATGCGCCGGTGGTGAGGCTGAAGTCGCCGAGTGCTCGCTGTCAAGTGTCTCGTTCTAGGGCGTTCGCTGATCGTGGACGGGCCTCGAGCGAGTGCGCGCCGGCTGTGTGCTGTAGCGGGAGGCCAGCCGGATCAATAGTGATGGGCGACGGCGGTGGTCGTTGTCGTTGCGGAGGTGAGTAAATAGGCTCGGGGAGCTATTCGACCATCGACGCCTCCCCGCCCTGGAGGAAGGCTTGGCAGAGATCGGTCGGTCCCAGCCGCTTCACTTTGCTCTCGTTCCGTTCGAGCGTGAATGGCGCCTGCGAGTATCAGCGACGGTCGTTGAGGTGTTGTTGTCGGGGGTCGTCATCGAGAGCGGCGGCGACCAGGAATGAGGGCAGCGCATCCCCGTCGCTGATCGCGTCTCCACCCAACTAGGGTCGAACTAGCCTACTTCGACCTGCAGCTACACCACAACATCTCTCATCATCAGCGTCACTGCAGTACCAAAATGGCGACGGTAACACAATCGTCGCTACCCGATCACATCCTCAACCCGAACTCCCTCCCACCGCCCGCCTTCACTTTCGACAACTACCTCTCCCGCGCGCTACCCACTCTGGGCCGTCCGTCCAAAGTCGCACGTCCAATCTGTGCCGACTACCGATCCTCAAACGGCACTCAATGCTCGCGCGGTCCCAACTGTCCAGACCGCCACTACGTCCCTCCATCGGAGCGCAGTGGGATTGGTCATCTCATCTGTAAACACTACCAGCGCGGTCTGTGCAAGAAAGGCGAAGCCTGCGAATTCGCCCACACCTTCAACCTCCGGGACGAGAAAGAATGCAAAGAATTCAGCCGCTACGGAATCTGTCCTCAGGGCGACGAATGTACTTCTCTCCACATCCCTCCTACGGCAGAAATCCGACGCGCGGCCTGCGCGCATTATGCTCGAGGATTTTGCCCGCTGGGACCGTACTGCGAGAGGAGACACGTGAAGCATAAGCGACTGTGCCCGTTTTATTTGGCTGGTTTCTGTCCGAATGGGAGGGCGCACCCGCCAGATACGGATAAGGTGGTATCGTGTGAGTTTGGGGCGCACGCAAAGTGGATCAAGGATGAAGACATGAATCCGAAGAAGCCGGAGGTCAGAAAGGTCAAGGATGATGAGACTTTGAGGATGGAACAGGAGGAGAGGGAGAATGAGTATTACCAGGAGGAGGAGAGAAGACGAGAGAAGTTTGAGAAGGACGGCGGGAGCAGTGGGTGGCAGAGGGGCGGACGTGGGAGAGGGAGAGGTGGGAGGGGGTACAGGAGCAAGAGGTACTAGGCGCAGCGCGAGCAGTCCGTGTTCGCAATGAGCCAAGAGAAATGAATTCGGTGTGCTTGCAATTCAGCGAGGCGTTTGGGGATTGGCATTCGTATGCACAGGTAGATCTTCGTCCAGATCGCGACAGCATCAACAACTGCACGTTGAGACAGCAGCAACGTGATCAGTGAGGTGAGCATCAGCACACCGAGTGCTTTTCGCGTTGCAGTAGCACCATTTACGCCGTCAAAAGCTGCATTCAACCTCATGACAGTATCTTCCTCGTGGTGACATTCCCTTTGCACACAATTCACCTCGGCAGCAGTTTGCCTCCTCGTCTGCATCATCGTCTCAATGTCTCCCCTCACAATTGCGCGATTCACAACTATTGCAATGACAACGCCAGATGATTCTGTTTTCGGTTTAGCCTCTTGGCGATCAAGCATAAGCTCCGCGCCCTGCAGACTTCACTTCGCATCTCACACCAGCCGTTCGTTTGCACGTTGCACTTGCGCGTGTGAATGCCGCTTTGCATATCTGCGCCAGCCTCATCGACGCGAGAACGCGCTGTTCGAGCATCCATCCTTGCCCTCCAGACGGCCACATGCGCGAAAGCGGCAGACAGCATGGTGTTTGCTTGCTACGCAGCGGCAAGATGATTCCTATACTACGGAGCACTGCGGTTTCTCGAGCATCTATCCTTGCCCTCTAGACGGCTACATGCGCGAAAGCGGCAGACAGCATAGTGTTTGCTCACCACGCAGCGGCAAGATGATTCCCATACCAGGGACCACTGCGGTTTCCACTGGGCCTCACTCGGCCTGCGAGCCATGGCTCACATTTGGGCGAATTGATTAAGTCTCTCTTATGCAGCTCACTGTTCGACTTGAGTAGCCAGAGCCCGATTGAAGATAATGGCGGGATTCGTGAAAGCGTAGGCTGTATTGACACGAGAGGCCGCCAATCGTGTCTCGGGACAGAGCAAATGGAACGATCTGGTAGACATCCGATGATGAATCACGACACTTGGCAGTTTTTGGTGCGCCAGGTATGCAAGACAGTCGCATCATGTGGCCAATTGAGCGATGTCCATGTGCATGCTCGGACTCATTGAACAAAACATGGAAGGAAGGCGCAGGCGGTCGGATTGTCCAAACGCGAGCTGCAAGCCTGTCGGTTAGCCACTCTGATGCAGAGTCGCGGCTGCGTGTGTTTTATCGATTACTCGCGAAGGCAAACGCAACAGACAGAATTGAACGCGAGGAGCGACCCTGGTAGTAAGACACGACAAACTGCCCCCAGATTCCATAAAGAGTTCGGCGTCCCGTTGTCGACCTTAAAATGCAGCTGAATTGAACAGTCAACGCTTTTGCAAACATTGCACGTCGAGCTTTACTTAACTCCATTTCGCTTCACTTTGACTTCTAGATTGGGACAAGCTTTTGCACGCCATTTCGAGCCGCATCTTTGTCCAAAACTCCACCGCAGTTCCGACACTTGGAATTTCAACATCGCATCGACTTCCGCGTGTCCCTCGCTTTCGCATCACTGCATCAACGCACTCAGGCAGTGCATCGCGCCTTCTGGCCTGCGGCAGACCAAGACTTCAGCGAACGCCATCGTCGCCGCGACTATGGCGGCTGCCTCGAGCGCCGAAGCTGAGGTGCAGCGTGTCATCGAGCACATCTTCCTGCCGCCAAAGTTGCCTCAGAGCGAGGATAAAGGCAGCGACGTTGCTCTTGTTATCATCGCCCTCAAGGCTTTGATTTCTCTCCGAGATCTCGTTTTGCCTGGCCAGATCCCAGTAGCTCTCACTAACGCCATCGCGCTTCTGGACCGACTCAGAGAGATCAACAGCTTGAAATATGGGAAGACAGAAGAAGCCGCTCTCCGCGAGATCCTGATTTCCTTGCCAGTCGGGCAGACGCTCGCACTGAAGATAAGTGCGCAGAATGCCGGGGTTCTGATCAGCCGTGAGGCGGACATACTCCTCTTCGAAGCCTTCGAGCTATCTGCTGCGAATGAGTCAGTGCTGGGCACCAAGGGTAGGTTGAAGCGTACCTTTCCCGGAAGTGCGGTCTCATTGAGCGCCGAAACTTTCGCACAACAGGATTGTGCCTCTACGATTTCAACTACGCTCTCGACTATGTCTCATGAGAAGGCGCCAGGCATGCAGCCTACTTCGCGCAAGGCTGGCGATCTGCATGAAGAGGAACGCGACACGACCTCTCCAGCTGCTATCACTGAGCTGCTCTTTGGCTTTCTCAAAGGACTTGAACCGCCGAACACTGGTACGATATCTCAAATCACGAAGAGCACTCGGGACGAAGTACTCTGGAACGATGCAGAAATACCATGGCGGCGGTCATCAATGTGGCTTTTGATACGTGTAGCGCTGCATCTTGTAGTCTGTCGGTCTTCGGGTGGTTCTCGTGACCTCTACAAAGAAGTCATGGCCTACATGATGAGCTACATTCTACGAACTACGCCGTGTCTATCAAGCGAACTGATGTTTACGATGAGCGCAAAGATATCACGTCGTCTCAAGAAGCTGAGCGGGATCTCACCCACACTACCTGGTTCAGTGAGGGCCAGGGTTGATCGTGTTCTTCGCGAGACATCCGACCAGCTTTCCGCGCGGTGGACCGTCATACAGGAGCGAGACCACCGCGATCTGCAGCTGTCAGCTTTGGTCGAGTTGGATTTCGAAGCTGATACCCAGGTGGCCCTCCCACAACTCGACAAGTATCTGGAAGCTTTACGCTCTCGTCAGCGGAACTGCGCATCGTCGTCCTTTGCGCCTGCTTCAGAACTCCTGCATCACAGCTCGGGTGATTTGCCTCCTCTGCCCGAACGCAATTCGAACGACAAGTACTACGCTACTGCCAATTTACATCAGTTCGAACAGTGGATTCCGCAGCATCTGGATCAGTGGCTTGCAAAACCTACTCGCGACGATACTTGTGAGAAATTGCACAAGCTGATGGAAGCATATCATATCTTGGCAGAGCGTCACTACTCGCAAAATCCCGAGATGCAATCCGGGATGGTTTTGATGTTGTACGAGCTCTGGGTGGCCTGTGATCAGATGGCCGTCAAGATCTGTCCTTTCCTGGCGGAATTCCATCCAGACATATCAACAGTCGTTCTTGAGAATCTGTTGCTCCCGTTCCGTGCTCAAATGGAGCGACTGATCAAGGTCGAAGAGTATTTGCGGTCGCGGCAGCGCAAGGCTACCAAAGAGGCCAGTCTCTTGTTCAGTATGGAATCACAAGGCTTCGCCAACCAATACTTCACTCAGTCGGACAAGCATCAGGAACTGCTGATGACGATCGAGCAAGACGCGACCAAGGCTCGAAAGCGTAAGATCAAAGAGTACCAGGACGTCAAAGCCCGATACCATCGTCTCGACTCACTGCATAACGAAGCGGCATGCGAGTACATAACAAAAGTCATCGATACTTGGTGCGACCCGCCAGAAACGCAACGAGTGCATGCGCTGAGCTGCAGAAAATGTGCCCTGAAGCAACAACGCGATGCCTTGACGATACAGGTGCACGAGTGGCCGATCCCAAGTGAGCTGTATCGAGCACGCGCCGTCGTGTTCGAACTGCAGGTACCATCGTGGTTGGCGCATTGGCGATCTGCACGCCAATACCTGTTGCAGAATGTTCTTAAGGGTGAGCAATATCCGCTTCGGCCGCACACTTCATACATACTCTCTTCCAATGACCCCCATCTCACGAAAAAATACTTGGAGCGGGCAACACATTGCCGCGTTGGGCTCCTCTCCCAGACAAAACCATGCGTGAACACGCACTACAAGATCAAGAATATTGCGACTTCAAGCGAAACAACAGTTTGCCCGCGCAATGGACTCCAATACGATTATTATGACGCGGCCACTGTTACCGGAATGGGCCCATTCACGTTCAGAGATACCATGGCACTCGCTTGCACCTACAAACTATCGAGGCACGTTCTGCAGAGCTCCATTGTCCGCCTAGCAGCCTGCCCTGATGGCCCAGCTCCAAATTCTGTCCTTGCTAAGCAGGACAATCGCCCAGCAGACATGGCACTCGATGAGTTCAAGGAGCTCACCTCGGTCCCCATAGGCCGTCACATCCAATGGGCGAACATTATGTTGCAGCTCGCCATGCCAGGCGTTGACTTCAAGAAAGCCGACACAACTCTCTTGCTGCTCCAATGTATTCACCAGGCAGGACCGTCAAGAGGCACGGAAGTTGCACGTGAATCTCACGTCTTCCTGACTATTGGTGAGAATGTCGAATCTCTTGCCGCCACCCTGAACGAGGCCTTACAGAGGGTGAAGGAGAATTGGGAGTCTGCGCAAGCTCTGCGCACGTTCATCGCGATCGCCGCTCGTGTACTTTCACTTGCAACTTTTGAGTCCGCCCGCGATACTTGCCTCGACTTCTTGGAAAGCGCCCGCAAGACAGCACTAAAGTGGGTCTTTGTGCTACGGGACAAAGCTCACACGGCCCATGATCAGGAGGAGAGGGCATTGTTCATCTCCAAGAGCGTCGAAGTGGCATTGATCTGCGCATCGACGTTCGATGTTGAAGATGAATTTCTCGAAATCACCCTTCGGAAGGATGCGTCAATTTTGTTGCAGTGCTCCATTGTCATTCAAGAGGGAGAGCAGAACCGACCGTGCAGCAATGTCAAAGAAGCTTCTCTGCTCGACATGCGTTACATGCGACTCCTACACCGGTCTTACAAGACTTTGGCCCAGCCACATTTACACAGCCACCTCCATCACGCTGTTAACAAGATGTGGTCCAGCTACAATCCAGGCAGCAACTTTTGGCGTATTGTGTCCTCTGCAGTCGATCATTGGCTGACGATTGAGACTGCGGCCGGAGCAGTCTCCTCAAGCATGAGTGTTCATTACGACCTACTCAGCGGCACTTTGCTGGTAAAAGGCCTTCCCTTGGACCAGCCGCCTCAGAGGTACCGCGCGTTCCCATTGTACTCGACACTCTTTCGTCATGCTACGGTGGAGGTTTTGCCTTGCATGGCCCCAGGTTTCGACTTCTCAACCAAACGTAGCTTTGGTGACGGCTATGCGGTGCAGCTTGGAGTAGATGCCAATGATCTCTTGGTCAAGGCTCAAAAGGACAATGAGCTATTTGAGACCATTCCTGCTCGAGTTTTGGACGGCTTTCCGACACATTTTCAGCATGATTACGTTCATTGGCTTGACCATTCCAAAAACATCGTCCAATTCCGACCTAAGCAAGACCCCTGGAATCCTTCTTCGTCAGCCGTATGGACGCTGTCTACAGTCCGTGGAAAGCAAAAATGGCGGCTCCAGAGAGCCGAACGTTCGGTCGCCGGTATCGGCTCGAAGACATCTCAACACCTGGCCAACATACTGGAGCCATTCGCGGAGGCTCGGCGCATACACAACATCGTGCAGAGCAGCAGCTCGGGAGACGTCCTTCACATAGACATACCGATGCTGCGAATTGGGTTCCTGTTGTCTCCTCGGAGCTCGGTATTAGAGTCTCGAGAATACCGTTCTATGGTTGTTGATGAAAATCAATTGGTTGGTACTCTGGTCGGATTTAAGAGTAAAATCGTACTCAAGCCTGCAGGCGCTAGAGACTTACATCATGGCCCTCGCATGGTGCTTGTACCGGAGTCGAGCTCCGTCTCCTACAGTCGGAGAGATGAACACGTTACCGTGGCCGTGTCCAAAGCTGGAATTTCCAAAGTGCATGCCCTGTCCATCGATGTCGACTTATGTCGTCTCACATACAGTGGTGACATTGGGTTGTACATGGCATACCTTCACGCACTGACATCGTTTTGTCTTATCGACCCGCTTACCAGGAAATCGGGCACGGAGCAGTCGCTCAGTATCATGAGGAGCGCGGCTACACATTCATTCGATCGTCTGTCGCAAGATCACATTCATCTCCTGGAGCTTCTAGCGAGCCTCAGTCCCGGGCGTGAATACTATCCGAAGCGTCTACGATCGATGCAAGTCGTGAGTTGGGACAGCCAACTAAGTTATCTCTCCCAACATGGACATTTTGCCCAGGCAGCAGAAGATCTTCTCCAGCGCTGCTGTAGAGCCGCTATCTTCCTTCCAGAGACACAAGAAGAACTCAAACAAATTGTACTGAGTCTACCTGATCGGCATCTACTTGAGAGAGACAATATTCGCTCTGCCACATTTCGTGTGTCTACTTTCGGCGCGGAGGATTTCACCACGGGGCATGATGTCAAGTACCAGGCTCGCGACCGCGATGGTGGTTCACAACGCGCCACCGATGCTGCGGATATCGCAGGCTTCTTTTTCCGCAGTGGGACGGAGCGATACAGAGCTGCTATATCGAAGGGCACGCTCTGGCAAACCGCATCGACTCTCTCACGCGTTGAGGGGCCGCGCTCCCTCGTCTCTCCCCAGAGTTTGACCCGATACTCTGCTAGACTGCTCTCCGCTGGACACGAAGAAGCCATGCAGTACTTAACTGTCTTGCATCACTGGCTTGGTAGCTCTGACGCTCGACAATACAGATTCTCAATCATGATCTGGCTGTCAACAATTGCTTCACAATCCAGACTGGACTTGGATGTGCTGCAAGTTATCGCTATGGCATTCAAGTCGCCGGCCCTTGCCCAAACTAGTATTCCAAATGCGGCCGGGTTTTTGCCAAAACTTGGTTGGAAATGTGAAGAATCTGTAGTGCGTCAGATTGTTGTCTCAAATTGCAAGCCTTTTTGGTCCTGCCCGGAGAACAACCTGACTCGGCAGAAGAATGAGAGATCCCAGGCCTATGACTACAGACGACAGAATGCCTGGCAGGAGAAGAGCGGGTCGGTGGTCAACGCACTTGTGGCCGCTCTCGCTCGACAGTGGCCTTGTGAAGTGCCAACAATTCCAGATGTTGGCTCTTGGGAGACATATATCAACATCAGCAATGCTATGGAACAAATCAAGAAGATGTTCCAAGCTTGGCACGACAACAAGCGCCTCCATGACTATTTCACTCAGCTCGAATTGGGTATGGCCAGCTTCCAATATCAGCAGTTGACAGCTCGATCCACCACGCGCAATGTGATCGCAGCTTCTGATGTGCCCACCCGCCCTGGCTTTGTTTCCGAGCAGGACCTATTCTCGACCAGTCCTCCTGCCTTTCCCGCAGACTGCTATCAGGTTGAACTGCCCAGTGCGCGGCAACAACAATCGTCACGGGAAGACCAACCACTTCTAGCATCATTGGTGAAGATGTTGAAGAGCGATGACCACTCCAGGTCAAGATTTGCCAAGAAATATGCCGACGAACTCGAAGACAGCTTGAATGCTATGAAACATTGCGGCAACTCAGGACCGTCCATCACAGTGCCGGAAACCGAGATAATTGCCAATTCCAGGCGTTGCAAGGTGCACATTGATCGGGTCTATGAACGTTTAGTAGATGCTGTGGAAGCTGCGTCGCGTCCTTTACCTCGCATGCACACACCGAGGATCTCTCCATCTGCATTCTTGCAACAATTATCTCGGCATCGGTGGGCTCAGCTGAGTCCAGAGTGGCGAGAATGCGTTGTAGCATATGGCGTGGCTCTGACGGCACTCCAGCGAGCCGTCCGTCTTTTGAAGTTGGCGGATCCTTCACGGCTGGACGATCTCGTCGCAGAACTTCGCAACACCGGCCACACGAACTGGAATCCTATGCAGTATCCGGAATCTCTGCTCATCGAGGTTGAGAACGGCATTATGATTCGCGAAGTACAGGAGCAAATCGCAGGCTATATGCGTGATCCGCCTCAGGGTAACAACGCCGTTATGCAGTTGCTGATGGGCCAAGGCAAATCCAGCGTGATTGTGCCAATTGTGTCTGCGTTCCTGGCAGGCAGTACTGGCGACACGCTGTGCCGTGTTTTGGTTGCAAAGCCGCAGTCTAAGCAGATGCGGCAGATGTTGATCTCCAAGCTGGGTGGCCTGGTCAATCGACGAGTCTACTACATGCCCTTCTCGAGATCGCTCAAGCTTGATGCAGCTGGCGCAGCAGCAGTTTGCGAGTTGTTGCGAGAGTGCACCCTCAACGGCGGCATTCTTCTTGTGCAGCCTGAGCATATCTTGTCCTTCCAGCTCATGGCGCTGGAGTGCTTCATTACCGGAAGGGAAGATGTTGGAAGTCAACTTTTGGCAGCGGATGTTCAGTCGATGTTGAGCTCGGCACGAGATATTTGTTACGTAATGGCTTGGCAGAGCCATCCTTCTTCTACTATAGTTAGCCTTTAGACAACTAACAATATATTAGGCATTAACCTATAAAGATACTATTACAAATAGTAGCTCGCTTCTAAGCGATTAAATGCATAGCATTTACTACCTCGGTCGTTATACCGAGGCCTAGGCATAACGCCGCTACCTCGTCGCCCTCGCCCTCGGGGCCGCGAGTTTAACGATTCCGCATACTACCGCGCCTAAGATTCGGGCCCGCGATACTAACGATATACGAATACGCGATATAGAACGCTAGTTTAATAGGATAGCAACGCGTCTACTATAGCAGAGCGCTACTTAGAACTATACTACCGCGTACCGTACTACTGCTATAACTAGTAGTATTAACAAACTAGGCGCACTTACTCTTCTAACTTAGAAGGCGAGACGGATTAGCAATAGTTGCCCCGTAGCTACTACTGCTCTAAAAGCTTCTCTAGCAGTTATAACTATAATACGAGTAGTAACCTCCTAAAGCTAACTGCTTCTATACCTAGTATACTATAACTCTAAGACGTAGTAACTATATACTACCCCTTTATTGCTACTATAAAAGCCTAACTACTCCTAGCAGTACTCTTACTTCCCTCCCTCTTCGTACCTATACCGTCTATTCTAAATAGTATCGGCGGGCTATCGCTAGCTTATGTCTACTAACGCCTAAGACTAACTCCTACTATACTACGCCGCTACTATAGTTCGCAAGTACCTAACGTTCTACTCCGACCGTTAGGTCGGTCGACGTAGGATAGCTAAACTAGCGTCTACCGATAGTACCGAGCGCCCCGCCTCTTAACCTAGATTTCCTATTTAGCCTAAGGACCTTATACTCGCGCACTAGGTAGTTATATAGTACGAGAATTAGCCCGGGCATAAGCAAGCTAATATATGCTTGCCTAAGGAGATCTATCTTCTTAAGTATCTATACGTAGCATACTTAACGCCTATAGGATACTAACCTCGTATTCCTACTTTAGTAGGTCGGCAGACTAGATCTATATTAGTAGATTATAGAGGATTCCTATCGGCTTAGCTAAAACCTTACGCTATATAAGAAGCGAAATCTAAGATAGCTACGCTACTTATTAAACTCTATAACCGCATCTTAACTATAGACTACTACTAGCACTAGGCGCGCGCGCACTCTTATAGCCCCGAACGTCGTAATCTAAAGCAGCGTATAAATAGCTAGGATACGAGCATATACCCCTCGGAAAGTGCGTAATAGAAGCGCAACCTCTTATAGGAATCGCGTAGCTTAAAAGTCGACGATAAGCCGGTAAACGTAGAGGTAGTAGTTAACCTTACTTAACTTCTACTATCTAAATCTTCCGTACTTCTAGAGAATATCCTTGCGCTTAGTCTAATCCGTTACTCTACTTGCCTACTAATCCGATCTAAGGCTATATTAACTAAAGCGCAGAATCTATCGAGGTTCCCGAAGCGTCGCACCGTTCGCCCGTCGCTACGGTCGATAACTACGGTCTTATATTATAAGCCTTACGACTTCGTAACGGCTCGTCTAACTACGACGACTCTACTTAAGGTTATAATAGACGCAGTACCGGATAATAAACTTCTAGATAAGCTAAAAGGCAAATTTGTACCTTATAGTCTACTCGAGAAGCTATTTGCGCTTCGTAATAACCGAGATAATAAAGAGAATACGCTATATAACGCTATAGTAGAAAAACTCGCTAATAAGCCGAACCTCTTTAACGCTTACGCTATAGCCTACCTATCGGGTAGACGTAATATATAGATATAGCCTCGGAAGTAGTAGTAGCGGCATAAAGCAAACGAAGTCCTACCGACGTAGCGTCTAGCTCTATCTCTAATGCCTTAGGCTAGTAGACGCATAGAGCGAGTGCTATCTTAGTAATAGTAGCGTCCGAATAACTTCGATAAATACTACGATATTACCCTAGGCATTTCCGCCTACGACGCTAACCTTAGTAGACGTATAGGACGCGTCCCGCCTTAACGATAGTAGCGCCTAAATAACTTTAACGAAGGCTACGATATTACCCCGGCGATTCCTACCTACGAGGCCGACCTTAGTAGATATAGAGTCTACGATTAAGATCCTCTAGCCCCGTAAGGCTATACTAGTAGACGCGATACCTAGTCTAGTTATCCTTTATACTAGCTAGATGCTAAACGCGAGCAACGTCGCTAAGATATCCTAGCGGCCTTTAACTAGCTAACTTATACTAGTAAACGCGATACTCGCTTATACGCTCTAGAGCGGTATTAGGAGCCTAAATACGACGAGCGTCGTTAGGGACTACCTATAGGCAATCGCTAGTTATAACTTCTTAGTAGACGTATCTTCGCCTCCCGTACCTAGGTGCAAGACGACTATAACCCTCGCCCCGAATCTCTATATAGACCTCGCGGTAGCCGTCGAAATAACTATCCGCAATACTTATACTAGAGATTTGCTAATAAACTCGATAAGGGCTCTAAAGAGGATATTTGCCTAATCCGCCGCCTACGCGATAGTAGACGCAGCTCGTTATAAGACTACTAGCTTCGCGAGCTCGTCGAACTAATAAAAGGCACTACGGGCTCTAGAGCTAAATTTCCGGCGCAGCAGATTAGCGCTTTCGACTCTAGCTATAAGGCTATAGAAGGTGCTAATTAGCAGCCGATCTACTCCCTTAATAATAGTAATATAATATTTACCTCCGTTATCCCCTTTATATCGTTATTAAAATTAGCTTTTATTGTATTCGAGAATAAATAGCTCTTCCGCTAAAGTATTAGTTTTACCCTTCGCGGCCCTACCTTTATATAGCACTAGTAGGGCATTACCGACGCTAACCGCAAGTAGCTGCTCCGCGGACCTAGTATCGACTACTAGCTCGAATTGCTATAGAAGCAATTTTAGACTAATACCGCTATAGCTTAGCGTTAGTTAGCTACCCTATAGTATAGTTAGTAAGAAGTAAAGGAGAATATAGCCCCGGGGTCCTATATCTTTAACTATTATAATAAAGCGTAGGAAGCCGGCTTCCTTATACTCGATAGTTAGCTTATATACTACTATAGATCTATTGCTTTAGACCTACGCAAGATGCTCTCGCTGCTAGTTTAGGGCATATCCGCCGATATATTTATCCGGACTATAACTAGCCGTAAACCCGACTAGGACGATATAGTATAGTCGTTCTAACCGCGCTCTCGTACGTAAGGTAAGGTATACTAGAACTACGACGACGAAGCACCTACTAGTAGTAAGCGCGCTAGGCGATTCTTAGCTATACGCGATAATGCTAGCGGCTACCGCAAGTCTAATAGCTTTACTACTAATAATAGATTACGCTAGTAGCCTAACGATAAGCAGTTTGCAAACGACGCTACTCCGAATACGCTAACCTATTATAACTAGACCTAAGCTACTAAGCCTAACGAAAGCGTACCCGCTAACTCCTAAAGCGCTAGCATATAGAATAGGGATAGGAAATTTTATAGTAGATACGGAAATAATAACGCTACGAAGGCTAGAGAGCAAGGTGCAATTAGGACCGGCGCGTATATTATAAGAGCTACGTCGGATGCTAAGGAAGACCGTAAGAACTACTCTAAGGCCGATATAGAATCGAACGAAGATATCGAGAAGGAGTATAAGAACTACGACGAGGTTATAGACTTTAATCTTATAGACGCAGTTCCTAAGGCAGTTTTAATTAAGCTATTATATAATTACTCCTCTATACTACTCCTAGCAAGTCTATAGCCCGTAATCCGACCCCTACTATCTTCCGAGACGGGCACGCCGCACCCTACTAGACTATTAATATGCTCTATATATAAAGAGCATTTCCCCTCGCGTAATAGGCTCTTTATATACTACTCGGAGTATATTAAGAAGTATCCGCGAGCATCGACGTAGGCAAAAGTATATCGAGCCTAGTATAACTATAATACGCTCGAGTAGCGTAATAGTTAGGACGATAATATACGGCGTATAAAATATACGAGGCAAAAGGATAAGACGGCCGGTATAAGGGAGACCTAAATAGAGGTAGCTAAAGATCGATAGAATAGTAGCGCTAATCGAGCCTACCCCGTTGCGTTTACTAAACGCCTAAAAGGGCTTATAGATACGGTCGCCGCTATTGCCGGATTATCGTTAACTTCCCCTCTACTAGAGACTAGGCGGAAGTTAAAGCTACTAGCGTCCTTAGCGGCACCGGGAATAACTAGATAAGAGTCGCGTCTACCGCACTTATAGTCTACTACGCTATAGGAGACTAAAGCTAGAATTAAGGCGCTACTTAACGAGGTACTCTAGACTACGATACGGTCGTAGAGACTTATAGAATAGCTAGTAGACGCACCTCTAGAAGGCGCCCTAATCTACTCGTTAGCGAAACTCTTCGTAATGCCTACGGGCGAAGCATAGCGGAATAGCTAAATCGGCGAAGTCGCCGTTATAGCGAAGTATTAAGGCTAAGTCTTTAAGGCTATTCTAGATACTAGCTGCAATGCTTCTAGTATTTAAGAGTAATAGTTTTAAGAAAACTACCCTTATATCGTAACTAGCCGAGGACCTATAAAACTCCTCCTTTCTAGTTTTAACGGCAACGCCTTAAATTCTATCTACGCTAAAATCGATATGCATTTCCTAGTTAAGGATGCTAGCGGACGCAAGTTTATAGCCTATATTAAGCGCGAAGTTAGAGTAGTAAAGGAGATAACCTAAAACCTCCTTATTAGTTCCGATATTATTTTAGCCGAGGATATTATAATTGCATTACGCAATAAGAAGGCATATTTTAAAAGCTATAGTCTAGTATTCGTAAGATGCGCGATCCGTACTAACCCTAGACTAGCTATATCTCGACTAGTCTACGCTGCTCGGAAAGTAGTTATACTACTAAATTATGCCGCCTAAGTTCCTATCGCGATAAAAGCGAAAAAGCTCCTTTTAAAAGTTAACTATAAATTCTCTATAGACGGAATTCGCACGGCTTTTACGAGAGCCGGAGGTAGCTTTTATACCTACTTAGTAGACGCGAACTTTTACTATATCGAGGCCCGCAATAATTCGGATAGGGAACTAATTATTCCTTATAAGCAAAGAATTAGGATACTCTATAAGGCGCGGATTAAAGGCATATATAAGATAGAGGCCGCAGACTAAGGGCTAGCTACTACTAAAGTCTAGCCGGTAGATGCCGACTTAAAGTATTAGCTACCTAACGGCGTTACGGTATACGGCGAACCTAATAATTAAAAGAAACTAGCAGCCGTAGTCGATCGCTATCCTAATCTTTAGAGTAACCGAGGTACCGTAGTAGATATGCCTAAGAATAGATATATACGTATACCGCTTTAAGAGGACTAGGAATCGAGACTCCTTACGACTAAGCTATATAATAACTCGCTGCGAGATAGAGCTATTATCGATAAGCTCTTCGATAAGTTGCATTTCTAGGGCAAGATATCTTACTCCTCTAAAGGCATACTATTCGGCTCTCTAGTATTTATAGTTTAGCGGATACTCTACGACGCCGACGGTAAGCTAACTTATAAGTCGCGGGTAGTCGTAGATATTCGAGGCTTAAACAAGATCTTACGGAAAGATTCCTATTCTATGCCGCTATAGTAGGACCTAATAAACGTAATCTAAGGCTGCCTCTATATTATAGTAGTAGACGCAGTTAGCTTCTTCTACTAATAGCTAGTTAGCGAATAGAACCGCGAGAAGTTTATAGTTAATACCTACCGCGGCTAAGAATATTTTAACGTCGCAGTTATAGGATACTATAACTTAGTCTAGTATATCTAGCGAGAGTTAGATAATATACTTCGTAAGTTTAAGTTTATATTTGCCTATATCGATAATATCGTAATTGCTTCGTATACGCTATAGAAACACCTTAAGCATCTCGATAGAGTATTTGCTAAGTTTTCTTAGCTCGGCATTAATCTCTCCCTAAAGAAGTCTTTTATCGGATACCCGACGATAACGCTTCTAGGTTAGTAGGTAGACGCATTCGAATACGTTATAGATAAGGATCGTATAAAGGGGCTATATAATCTTAAGTTCCCTAAGACCGGTACGTAGCTAGTGCACTACCTAGGCTTAATAGGGTAGCTACGTCGTAAGATACCCTACTACTTATATATCTCTTCCGCTCTTTAGACTAAGAAAACCTAACTTCTTAAAGATAGCCTAAATAAAGGAAGGGGCTATAAGGTTTTCGCCTCTAAAGCGCGGGTCGCTAATTTACTAGAACTTCGCGAGTCTTTCGAGGCTCTTTAGAATACGTTCGCTACGGTCCTACTATAGTTAGCGTACTTTAATCCGACCCGTACGCTCTATATCGACGTCGATTGCTCGGAAGAGCGTATCGGTATACTAATATACTACGTTAAGGGCGACCCGAACCCGCTAATAGAGCCTAAAGAAATAGAGGTAGCTATAAAAGACTACTTACTCGACGAGTACTCTAACTCGACGCGTTAGCTCTATAAGGCCCGCAGATTTGCTAATTACGACGTAGAACTAATCTTATTTCTTAGTTATTAGCTTACTAGGGCTAAGAGCAGGTACTAGCTAATAGAGGTAGAGATATAGGGACTCGTTTAGGTTCTAAAGAAGTCCCGCCCTATAGTAGACGCATCTCCGAAAGTTGTCGCTTTTATAGACTACTCCGCCGTTATAGCGATAGCATAGAAGACGTCGATAGCTAGTATAACCTCCCCTAATCGCAGTAACTACCGGCTAGTTATATTAGCGCAATATCTCTCTTAGTTCTTAAACCTCGAAGTAATCTACCGCCTAGGTCGCATCTATAAGGTTTCTAACTAACTATTACGACTCCTTAATAAGCTAGACTAGCGTCTACTAGATCGTAACCTAAATAATAACGGGCTCGATAAGATAGTAGTGCCTACTTACTATGCACTGCTCGTAGGCCTTAGCGACTAGTTTAAAGAATTACTAGTAGCGGGATATTAGGCTAACTTAGCTTAGAAAGCTATCCGTAACTAGTATGTTGCGGAAGCTACGAAGGAGCAAGAACGCGCAAAGCGTAGAGAAATACGCCGCGAATAGGAGCAAGGCGACGATGCTCGCCCTTAGTAGACGCACTCGCTAGAGAAAGACTTCTAACGCTACCTTATAGCGAGTATTCCGCTAGATTTTAAGAACGGTATAATTAAGACCCCGGACGCGTTTAGGTTCTACCTTAATAATAACCTAATCTATCTACGCGAGCTAGGTAGTAGACGCGATCGACTCTATATTCCGCCTACGCTAATATACGAGATTTTCGAGCTATCCTACGATACTACCTTTTACCCTAGTATTTACCGTACCGCCGAAAAGATTAGGGCGTTAGTATTTATCCGCGATTTAAATACGCATCTTAAGCGCTATATAGAATACTGCTAGCTATGCGCAATAAATTAAATATAGCGTTACCCGCCTTATAGAGAGCTCCGCCCGATCGAAGCGCCCGCGATTCCTATAATACTAGTAGCAGTAGACTTTATTACCTACCTCCTACCTATATTATAGGGTTTCGATACGCTTCTAACTATTACGTACAAAATATCTAAGCGCGTACTGCTTATAGTAGGAAAGGCTATATAGGTTACGGAAGATTAAGTATACGTCTACCTTACCGCGCTCTAGGAGCGAGACTAGAGCATCCCTACTAGATAGATTAGCGATATAGATAAGTACTTCCTCTCCGTATTCTAGAAGCGCATTTAGCAGTTGCTAGGTATTAAGCTTTATACTAGTACTATATACTATCTATAAACGGACGGCTAATCGGAGTATACTAACTAGATAGTAAATATCGCGCTTCGGTTCTTTACGACGTAGCATCCCGAAGCTTAGTAGACAGACGTACTCCTAGGTCTCTAAGTATATATTAATACCTCTAAGAATATAATAACTAGCTTTAGCCTATACGAGATCCTATATAGATTTAACGCTCGGGTAGACGCACTTAATACGCTCTAAGGAGTAGAAGAAAAGGATTTCGTAGCCCTACGGCAGGAAGCCTACGAAGGCGCGATTAACGTAGCCGCCTTCGCTTAAGCTATAATAAAGAGAAGATATAACGCAAAATATAAGCTACTAAGACTTAAGGTTAGAGATTTAGTTTATATTCGCCTCTATAAAGGCTATAAGTTGCAGACGGGCCTTCTAAAGAAACTCTTACCGTAGTACTCTTAGCTAGTTCCAATTAAGAGGGTTATTAATAACCTTGCGTACGAGGTCGAGCTTCCTAAAGAATAGAAGATATATCCTATTATTAGCGTCGTAATGCTCGAACCTATAGCTTCTAGCGTAGATATATATAGTCGCCTTAAGTTCGTAGTTTATTAAAAAGTATATAACGATAAGGACCTAGACCTATTTAAGCTAATAGAGCGCATCCTTAGCAAGCGCTCTTACCCCGATAATAAGAGAACGCAGTATCTAGTTAAGTAGGCTAACGAAGGTCTAAGCTAAAATAGGTAGATATATACTAAGAACCTTACCGACGCCTACGACCTAGTAAAAGACTTCGAGAAGGAATTAAAAAACCGCCCTTTAGACCGCTTTGCGCTTTAGCCTACGCTTTCTCCTATAGTACTAATCTAGCGAGCGCCGCTACTATAGTAACTAAAGCTAACTATTAAGCTAGTAAAGCGTGCTACTACTATAGTAGCCCTAGCTTATAAGGTATAGCAAAGCGCCGAAGCTTAGAAAGATAGCCCGGACCGGCATATCTAAAACGCCCCGGTATAACCCCTACCGCTAGCTACTATAACTTCGATTTATCCGTAATAAGAGCGGCAGCCCGGAGCTAGTAAGGCTAGAAAAGAGCGGCGAAAGGCTAAAGCCCTACGAGCAGATAAGAAAGCAGCTACTAGAGCACCCTTAAATTGTCCTACGCAGTAGAAATCTAAAGCTACTAAATAGCTAATACGTCGAGGGACAAAGCACCTATCCGAAGCTAGCAAGACCGTATAAGGCCCCGGCCGGTAGAAGATTCTAAGTGCTACGAAACTAGCAGCTACCCTAAGAACTCTAAATCGACGCGCCGAGCGCTAAGCTAAGATAACTAAGCGCGGAAGAGGGATAGTATAAGCTTTAAGCTAAAAACTCTTTAAAGCTGCAGCTATACTGCCGGCGGATGCTGCTACTACGGCTATAGTTACTTAAAATTACGATCCTTACGATTCTTAGAACTCCGCGCTACTTGCGTCTACTACCCTAGTTAACGAACCCGTAATTCTAGCGTTGCGACGAAGTACTAGATACGCTCGCAATATAGGAATTTAGCTAGCCCGTAAGGAAGCATACGTTGCGTCCTCTAAGCTAGCTCTCTACTTTCTTTCGTAGGCCGCGAAGCCTACAATTAGTATAGTATCCTCTAGGCGTTTATTTTTATATAGGCATAATTATACTGCTTTAGCGCCGATTCTACGTCTACTATAAATTAGAGAGGAGCTTCGCTGCCCTCTAGAAAGTTAACCTCTAATATTACGATATCTTTAACTTCTACTATATATATTACTTATACCTCTATTCGGGTCGCTATTCTTATACGCAGCGGCCTTATCGTTATATATCTCTATACCGACGTTACCGCTGCCGTATATTCTTGCGTCTACTATATAATTTAGAGGGCTCGTAATAAACGACTTTACTTTATTCTTTATAAGTAGGTCCGGCGCGTTCCGAGAACGCTACTAGTTATACCTATAATTTTCGACGTATAAAAGTGCTCTCGTAGGTTTTCTATAGTAGAACAACTACTTTATAATAGCGCGCAGCTAGCTCGATATTTATCTTATATTATAGGCAGCAATACTAAGACCGTAATACTACCGATAGAAAATAGCGTCTATTAACGGCAATTACGAGGAAGAGAGCGACGTAGGCTTCTAGTTATCTTACGGCGACGCGAAAGCTAACGTCCGTACTATACTCGATAAGGCAGCAAAGTAAGGAATCGACTTTAGTATTATAGCGAAGAAAGTCGATTATTAGGCCTATTACTAGTAGCGCAATAAGACCGAAGTAGAACTTAGCGCCGATAGTAAGCTCCGCTAGCTATAGAACGGATCTTACTAGAAAACTAGCGACCTAAAGAAATAGCTACGCTACCCGTAGCGCTTACTCGAGCGCGCTTAAGAACGTACTATAGTTATCCGGGGCTATATTATAGAGGCGATGCATTTTAAGCTACTCCCGACTGTCTATGTCTCTAATATACCGATATCCGACTACTACGTCCTTCTCGGAGAAAAATACGTAATTAGGATCGAGGTTGCGACGTAGAAGAAGTTGCTCTATAAGTATAAGACATCTATAGGCAATGCATTAGATAAGCTAATCTACGACTGCAAAATGCAACTCCCGGTAGTAGAATACCGATATTAATTCCCTTAGAAGTAGTAGGAAGGCATTCCTTAGCTCGTACTTAACGGCGTATATAGGAGACCGGGCGATAAAGGCTTAAAGCATATTTATAATAAGGATGCGAAGTAAGAAAAGATTGCACGACCGGCATACGCGTAACGCTCCGTAGAGCTCCGGCAGTAATTCTTCGAGCGTAAAGACGGTAATAAGTATATTAACGCTATAATAAAAGCATATCGCGAGAAGGGTCTCTAATATACTAAAACTTAGAAGGAGAAGAAGGATTACGAGAAAGCCGAAAAGGTAGAGAGTTCGACTCGTAAGCGTAAGCCTACTAGTAGCAGTAAGGCTAAGGTAGCTAGGCCTATTCTAAAGGCTGCAACTATAGCTCTACTACCTATCCCTTCTAAGAAGTTAAAGACTAAGACTCCGGTAGACGCAAAGGATAACGATAGCGGTAGCTAATATAAAACGCTAAAAAAGAGGCCGAGCAAGAAGAGAGCTACGAATAAGGCCGTAGCTACTAAAAAGGGCGAGACCGAAGTTAACGAAGAGAGCGCATTCTAATAGCAGCCTCTAAACGCTAATATTATACGTAAGGAACAAGCTCTCTAGGCCGCAGCTACTCTTCTTATACCGGACGAGTTTAATATCTCGTAATACCTCGAGTAGCACGAAATAGTAAAGTATTACGATTAGTACTATAGCGCTACGGCAGTCTCCGAAGACGCAAAGGGCAAAGTCCTTAAACTACTCTTCTTTTATATCTAGGGATAAGAGATATTTAAGATTATATCTAACGAAAGCCGTATATCCTTCCGTTAACTTTAAAACGGCGCGATTTATAAGATCTAGTAGTATAGCTCGATTACCCTAGAAATCGAGAAGGCTATTAAGTTCCTCGCTACTACCGGCGATATAGGCAAAGCCTATACGAACTTCGAGCGGCGCTATAGCAAGAGCCTCGAACTAATAGATATAAGAGACCTACTAATGCCGATCGCGATAGTCTTAAGCACCCTTTTTAGGATAATTACGTCCTCTTAAATATTACTAATAGCAGAGCTAGCTACCCTCCCTGCCTAGTACGCTATTTAGATGCTATTTAGTATAGTCTTATTGCCTAAAAAGGTCTATCTTACGATAGGTCTAAAGTTCCTTCGCCTAAAAATTAATCTCGGTTTATCTAGTCTATAAAAGTTGCTAAGCTTAGTAGAGGGATCCCTTCCGCTAGGATTATAGCTAGCGTAGCTACTACTAAACTAGGACGAGATAAAAGAGGAAGACGACGAAGAGAACCCGACTCTTAACTTAAAAAAGCTCCTATAGGAATTCGAGAATGCCGACGAATATAAGTTCGTAAGTTAGAACTAAGTCGAGCTGCTGCGTATCTCCTATATAAAGCTAGATTATATTAAGTCTAGGGAGGTATAGAACGTTGCTAGACTATATATTACGGTCCCGCTAGGAATAAATAGTAGTCTAGATCCCGTTATCTCCGACGTAGCAAAGTTCGGGATGCGTACGGAGGTACTAATAGCATTCTACGGAACCTACTAGTAATAATATAATATAGACCCGACGAAGATCGACGAATAGATCCGAAGCTACCTCTCCTTAATTAAGAAAGTCTATAGAGGACCCGGGGGCTAAGTTTAGATCCTACTTAAGTATAGGCGAGCTCTTTTCGGACTCGTAGGCAAGCTCTTTAAGGCTAAATATAAGGAGGACCTAGACCTTCGTATAGCTATAGCGATTATAGCCGGCAACGCTGCTCCTCTTATAATAGAGTACGTCGAGGGGACCCTCGACTAGGACGTGCTAGCTAGCTAGTTATTCTCCGACCCCGACGATACTATAACTAGATTATCGTAGGCTTTCGATACCGCGTCTATTAATAGCATACTTATTCCTACGACCTTAGCCTAGTTCTATATTAATTAGGGATTGCCTATCCCGCTCGAAATCGCAGCATTATAGATCTTCGATAAGTCGGCAGATACTCTACTTAAAGGCTACGGCGTTAGAGTATAGGAAGGCTAGGTCTATTACCTTTAGGCGCTACGCGACGCAAATATAATGCTCTACGTATAGGCTACGAAATAGGTCTTAGATAACGCGCTAATCTTGCTCGCTCTAAAGTCGTAGCTCCTTATTACCTATTTCTTTACCGCGCTCTACTAGAACGAGTTTAAGGTTAAGGCTATAGCCGCTAGCAATTAGCAACTATAGGGCCCTCTAGAATAAAGCGCGCGGAACCGAACGTCCTAAGATAGTAAGTAAGCGATAGAGCTATACGAGCACGAGGAAGTACGTTTACTATACGCTTTAAATGCTTTACGATCGATTCTAGATACTTTCGATATAGGGACTTTAAGCTTTAAAAACCCTTTACGAAGCATTGCGTCTACCCCGAGCATTATATTATAGCAGATTTAAGCGGCGCAGTTGCTAGATAACTACGGCCGATAACCCTATTATATAATATTATAACCTAATAAGTTTTCTTTGCGTACGAGAGCATTTAAAGGCATTATAAGGCTATCGAAGAGTATGGACTTTGCGGCACTAAGAGCTATTACGAAACCTTATAGCTACTAGCAGTTATAATAGGCTTACCGCGGACGGCGAGCTTCGGTCGGGGGGCACTTGTTACGTAATGGCTTAGCAGAGCCATCCTTCTTCTACTGTAGTTAGCCTTTAGACAACTAATAATACATCAGGCATTAACCCACAAAGACACCATTACAATATTGTCGATGAGTTAGACGAGAATTTCAGCGTCTCCTTCGAACTTGTCTACACCATGGGCTTGCCGAACGCCATCGAGTTCTCGCCAGATCGCTGGATCCTCGTGCAACAAGTGCTCGACGTGGTGAGTTTGCTGGCGGTACAGCTTGGGAAGGCCCTGCCTGATGCTATAGAGCACCTTCCAAATGCTTTCGCTGGCAGCTTCCCTCGCATTCGATTCTTGCGCAAGGAAGGTGGGAACACGCTGCTGCAGAGCTTGGCGGATTATATTTGCGCGCACGGTCTGCACGGTCTACAGATCTGGCGCCAGCCAGAGGCGATTAGAAAGGCCATTCGACAGTACATCACGAAGCTGGATCTTAACGCCGATGAAGTGGCTGCTGTCGAGAACTCCGTTTTTTGGACAGAAGGCACCAGCTCGCCTCTACTCCTCCTTCGAGGCTTCATCGCTGGCGGAGTGCTCTCTTTCATCTTCGGCCAGAAGCGCTGGAGAGTGAACTATGGACTGACAACGACACCGCGTACGCCACCGACTAAGCTCGCTGTACCCTACCGAGCCAAGGATATGCCGGCCCCTCGCGCCGAATTTAGTCATCCCGATGTCGTCCTGTTTTTGACTTCACTGTCATACTACTACGGCGGCCTTGACGATGAGGATCTTTTCACTGCGCTGGGGCATGTCCTTGACTCGGATCAGGCAGACATCGAGTTTATGGCTTGGGTGAAAGATGCACCTACTTTGCCCATTGCTTTTCGGCAGCTTCAAGGTATCAACCTCAAGGACCGATTGCAGTGCATCAACGAAGTATTCCCTTGCCTGCGCTTTGTAAAGAGCGTGATCGATTACTTCCTGTCGCACGTTGTGTTTCCCAAGGAAATTAAGGAGTTCCCATTGAAGCTTTCGGCTTCAGGCTGGGACATGGGAAAATCGAAAAAGGCGTCTGGCGGAGCCGTGACCGGCTTCTCTGGCACAAACGATTCGAAATGCTTGTTACCAGTGGACGTTGGTCATCTCGACTTGGAAGAGCAAAAGCATACCAACGCGCGCGTGCTCGAGCATATCCTTCAGCCCAGCAATGGAGTTGTATTAATGCCACCAGCAGAGGACATCACCCTTTCCGACGCCGAACGACTACTGAAGTTGGCTATGGCTCTTGATCAACCAGTCCAGGTCATCTTGGACGTAGGCGCTGCTGTTCTCGAACTGAGCAACCTGCAAGTCGCCAAGACGTGGCTCAAAATGCATGACTCTACCAAGGACGCAGCAGTGTTCGTCAACGAAGACGATGATATCTGTGTCGTGGATCGCGGTGGTCGGATCGAGCTGCTCAGAACGTCGTCGTATGCTACTCGACTCGGATCATGTCTCATCTTTCTGGATGAAGCACATACGCGAGGCATCGATTTGGAGCTGCCTGAGACCTACAGGGCGCTACTTACTCTTGGAGCTGGCCTGACCAAAGACCGGACTACGCAGGCTGCAATGAGGATGCGTCGCTTAGGTCAAGGTCAGACAATAGTCTTCTGCATTCCACAAGAGATCCAGTCGAAGATCTGCGAGTTGACGTCGAAGAGCGAACCGAAGAGCATTACTACTTCAGACGTCTTGCTCTGGACCATATCCGAGACCCACAAGGAGATCAGTCGCTGCATGCCGCTGTGGCAGGTGCAAGGCGAGCGATTCTGTCACCAGGAGAGTGTGTGGCTGGAGCACCAGCAAAATGGGGCCATGACGAAGAACCTCGCTGAGCGATTCCTGGAGAACGAAGCTCAAACCATCGAAAAGCGTTACCGACCACGTCAAGTACAGTCCCAGCCTACGCATCTGGGTGACTCCTCCGACGCGAGGCTTCGACTCATCGCGCAACGTTGTGAGGAGCACGATGACCTGAACCTGAACGCGAGCGTTCTACAGGAGGAACAGGAGCGCGAGTTGTCTCCGGAAATCGAGCAACAGCGACAGGTCCAGCGTCCCGCTTCAGCTGAGCCTGCAAAACATAGCATTCACAGAGATGTTGTTGCATTCGCGAAGCAGGGCCTTTACAGCAGCACTTCTCCAGCTTACATGCCTGCATTCCAGGCCCTTCACGATACAAGCGCTGCCCATGGCTTTCCGCCAGCTCAGCTGAAGAAGGATTCTAAGCTGCTGGTTTCTGCCGACTTCGTGCAAACAGTGCAACGCTCTGGCCCTCATTCATACGTGTCGGACTCTTATCAGCGATCAGTGAACTGGCTACTGTCGACGAAGACTCCGCAGGGTGATACAATTGACAGGATGCTGATCATTTCCCCGTACGAAGCTAATGAGCTTTACCCGAGCATGTCGACATCGAAGGCTACCTTGCATCTATACAAGCCTCGCGGCAACCCTGGCTATGCGCCTCTAGATCGTCTCGATTTCCATACCGTACCTATACAGAGTCGACCAAGTGTACCACGCTCGTTGGCAATTCAGCTCAACCTATTCGCTGGACAGCTCTACTTTAGCTCGTACGAAGACTACCTCGAGACTTGCAAGTTCTTGGGACTCTCCACTAGGACTGTATCGGAAGATATGGTTGGCTGGCAGCAAGATGCCACGGGCTTCATCCTCCAAGATGATCAGGGACGCCGGGGCGGCGAGTCTGGATTGGAGAATAGTCCAGTCAACTTCATGAAGGTTTTGATGTCGAAGATCAGAAAGAATGGAGAGTCGATTGTCAAGACTCAGATGGGCGAGTTGTTGGAGGGAAAGTTGTTTCAGCACTCGGATTTCAAGTAGGCGCGGGGAAGAGAATGGAAGCGAATGCACGATTCGTAGGACAGGATACGGATGGGGTCCAAATGCTATCCTGGTGGACAGGGACGCTCCTCGTGCCGATGTCACCGAGGAGCTTCATTAGCGAGAGATAGTCCGAGACAATGACCAATTGCTGTGAATTGTCAGTCTGAAAACCAGAGAATGTCTGAGAGCACGTCTCTTCCTTCATGTGTTGTGGGTTGTGGAGAGACGTCGAAGCTGACAGAAAGGTGGGCCCTCCAAGCCTCAGCCTCACAGCCTTAGGTCGCTGTCGACACTTTCCCGGCCAGCCCTCGATATGTCGATCAATCCTCTCCCTTTGTTGATGTCGCCTAAAGGAAGAGGAGGGTCTTGGCCCGGGACGGTCCGAGACGCGCCAAGAACAGACCAGCACCTCCTCTTCCATCCACAGCAACGCAGTTTTGGCCTCAACGGTACTAGTGATATGTTGGTTGCCCGGTGGATGCTCATGTTTCATCCCGCTGAGCCCCTGCAGTTTTCGCTCCTGAACACAACGTCAAGCCACAGGAAGAAAGTGGTTGCAGGCGCGATGATGAGCTCGTTGCACAAACAAGACAAACGCCCAGGACGATGACTCAATAATTCCGCGGCCGCGGCGCGCAACATCCACAACAACGAACGCTGGCACGGCGGGTCTTGGAAATGGAACCGCATTCCTTGTTCAGACCCAGTTTTTCTCCAATTTCTCTCGCGATGGCGTGCATGTCCAAAGCACTCCCGACGTATGCGAGTGGCGTTGCTACTTCGAGGGCAGCTCGTACATATGAACAGTGACGACGCGTACGGTTCACGCTGCGTACGGAGTCTGGTCGCAAGCGATGCGGCAGCATCGATCGTTGTGCAAATGGCTCGTCTAAACAAAGTCGCGTAGCGACATGGCAGTTTCGGACAGAGGCAGGCAGTTACGACGACCGCCCTTGGCAGTCACCCGACCCAAGGACGTTCTTGCATCATATTGTTTGGCTCTGGCGCTTGGCCCTTGACGCGAACAGAGATCTCCTTACCTCTATATCTTTCCATCCTTCCCGCACATCCTCTTCTTCTCCCACCTCAACCAAAATCAACAATCACAACTCACGTCAAGCTCCACGAACACACTACACTCAATCAATCCGTCGCAACTCCCACTCATAGTCAAGATGCAGTTCAAGTACTTCCTCGCGGTCCTTCCAGCTCTCGTCATTGCTCAAGAGGAGACGGCCACTGGACCCATCGACGCAGCAACTTCCGCTGCCACCGACATCGTTGCTTCCGCTACCAGCGTGGCTTCCGAAATCTCCGAATCCGTCACCTCCCAGGCAACCGCAAGCGCATCATCAGAGGCCCTTCAGAGCTCCATTGAGTCCATTCAGTCCAGCGCCTCGTCTGACATCGAGAGCATTCAATCAGAGGTCGCAAGCGCTACCGAAAGCCTCGTCCAAGAGGCTACTGGATCAAGTTCCGAGACCAGCGAGGCTGGTGCTTACCAGACTGCTGCTCCAGTCCTGGCTGCCGGTGTCATGGCCATGCTTGCTGCTTTGTAGACAAGTCATTGTGACCGCTTCAGGTACGGTCCGACTTGCTGGCATCCCTTCTCAAACCTTGCTGACAACATCTAGCCTCCAATCACAGACGCACCATCTCCCTGCTCACCATCACGTTTAACGGGTACATAACGGCACCGAACTTGGGTGAGCTCAAGCATGGGACAGGGACAGGAAATGTATCAGTCGACCCAGCAACAGAATATGGAAACAGACAATTCCATCACGAGTGAAAGGGGGAGTAGAGCAGTATTGTCAATGATAGTCAGTTGTGTTTGTGAGGCTATTTTCTCATCATCGCCGTCTCATGCTCTGATATTCCACCCGTGCTCGTCGCCGCCTTCCCATTTATGGAACGTCCTACTACTGCAGCGAGACAATGTCGTGCTACCAAATCCATCTCCCCGATCCGATGTCTCGCGCTGAGCAAGATACAGCTCGCTGTTGCCGGCGCCTCCATCGCGCTTCTTGTTGTGCGAAGTCTGTCGGAGACAGTCTCCAACGAGGTTGATGCACTCAGCATGCTTCGCATGCAACTATTCTGTTTGCTCCCGCGATGCATTCTCGCACGTGCTTCACAGTCTCAAGACACGCTTTTGGCAACAGAAACTTTGGCTGATTCACGTCGAGCAGCGATGTTGCAATGGGCTGACAAAGGCATGAGCGATTAGTGCACAGAACGCAAGTCGCAATGGCCGCGTTACAGGCTTCGAAGAAGACTGCCTGTAATTATCCATGCCGTCCTTCGTCCGAGAGGTCGGCTATGCATCTGTGGGCGGGTGCCAATTGGAAGCGCCCAGAGCAATTCCGCCGATCGATGATTGCATGGAGGCCAATTGTTCAACCGCGCCAGAATGCTGTTGCAGGACGCGCGCCATTGGATTGAGCATTGGCTTTCCGGTACACACTGTGCGTAAAGGGCTCCATGCTATTGTCTGTGAGCCTCTGTGGCTCTCCTTCCACTATCGGTCATGCTGCACGATGTGGGAACTGTACTCGGATCACGGGGGTGTTGGCTGCACTTCGAGAATGAGAGTATAGTTACGAGCAGGCACCTGCTTGCGGAGCGTTGTCCTTTCGAGGATGAGGGCAGTGACCAATTTGTGCATTGCGGACGTGCTGGCTGCAGAGAGGTCGTGGTAACCAAGTCTTGGCGCGGAGCTGAATCCGCGTCGGCTTCCAATGACGTGAGGAAACTCTTTCTGACATTCGCAAACCTACAAATACATGTACTCAGGCCACACAACAGCACAATGAAGAAGTCAATATCGGCGCGTCGCATACCGCGCAAGCTTGGAGCGGACGATGAGGAAGATGACGCAAGCACTCCGGCAGAGCAGACACCAGGTATGCCACTACCTCACATGAATGCTGCTTCAGCTCTGACACGACCTGCCAGTCTGCGAACAAGGCTGACTGAATGGCGCCTAGAGGTGAAGCGACCGGTGTTCAAGCCTCGAAAGCCATCCGCCTTGCGCAAATCGCTAGGTTCAACTTATGTGGAAGAGGACGATGACACTGTAGAGACCGTCGTCGCGCCAAAGCGAAGCGTCTTGTCACGCGTAGCGATCCAGCGTAATGCGTCGAAGAGATCCTCTCTTCTAGCCTCCCAGCTCCCACGAAGATCGCCTGAACCAGATGAAGACCGACCGAGCTACAGTGCCGATGCGCTACGCCAGCTGAAGGATGGCACGCCGTCAACGCCGAAGCAACTTAATACTGTCGAGAACGTCGCGACTGGAACGCAAGCACTTGATCTTTCTTCCAAATTTGGAGATTCACTTGCGCGATATGGACACCCATCTGCAGGAGCTCCGGCGATACCGTCTGCAGCCGAAATCGCAGAAAAGAAAGCTCGACGAGCTCGACTTGCCAAGGAAGAGGCTGCAGAGTACATTTCACTCGATCCAGATGACCCCAATCTGGACGATGAAGATCTGGACGAGAACGTGATGCGGGACGATAGAGGCAGACTTGTTCTGAAACCGAAAGACAAATACGGCATGTCTGAGAGCAGGCTCGTGCATGAAGATGAGGATATTATGGAGAACTTTGACGACTTCACGGAAGATGGAAAGATCGGCCTGGGGCGGAAAGCGGAAGCAGAGGCCGCGCGGAAACGGAAAGAACATATGGCCGCGCAAATCGCTGAAGCTGAAGGCGCCTCTGATGATGACTCTGATGACAGCGAACGCGCGCGCACTGATGCATTTGTGGCGAACCAAACGCGGCATGGCGCCTATGCGCAAAATGCAACTGACGACGATCCTGCGAATCAAAGACCAAAGACACCTCCGATCATCACTCCACTTCCGTCACTCGACGGTGTCGTCGAAAGACTGCGATCTCAGCTGTCCGAAATGCAAACCTCGCAAATGCAACATGTACAAGAGATGGAGGCTTTGCAACGCGAGAAGATCAATCTCGCAGAGCAAGAAGTGCGGATTCAGCGCTCATTAAAAGAGACGGCGGAGAAGTTTGAAGCATTGCGCAAGGAGAAGGGCATTGAAGGATCGGACAAGAGCCATTTGCCAGCTATCGAGGCACCTCCTGCAGCAAAGACTAAAGGCGACAGCATGGATGTGGCCGAACTGCCAGCTAAAGATACTGAAATGGCAGAGCCAGATCATGAAGAGGAAAACGAGGACGATAAGCTTTCAGCGTTTGGTGGTATAGGACTTGGAGCTGGGCGACCGAACTCTGCGGGGCTTGGTCTCGGGTTTGCTCGAACTGCAGAAGATAACGACTCTTCTTGATAGGGTCCAAGACGGCCCAGTCGCTGACATTATCGCGAGCGTAGTACGCTCTACAGAATTCGCGAGATACATCGACGAGCTACCTATAGCCTCTTTGCCAGATATGAGCACTTTTGCCTGCCTGCCTCTGCCGATCTCCACCATCGCTGCCGTCTGCCAACCCGCCTGCCTGGACCTTTCGCCCGGCTGAGTTTCCGCCGAAAGCTGCCAATAACTTTTTTAGTCACAGTTGTCTTTAAACAGAACATAATCACTCTGTGATTGTGCGACCCATGTTTGACGTCCCTCGCAGTGTTGCATTTATGCTCAATCAAGTCTCTGATATGCCCCATTTATGTCTCACGCCGCCTTTCGCTCTTGCAAACGTTTGGTGTATCGCGCGTGGAAACATGGTTATCCGTGTGGAGATCTCGAAGAAGCGTTCCTACACGATTTGCACATCAGAAGCAGCTGGGTTGTGTTGACTCGTCATGATCCGGTTTTCCTTTCCCCGACGCTGGCCTGTCTGCTCCGCGGCAGTAGGCACTGCGCCCTTCGTCGCTCGAAACTGTGCTCTCCTCTCTCGGTGCTTGACTCTTTGATCTACTTCATCGAGGACAATTTCGTGCGTTGCACTAAAACTTGTAAGCTAGTCGCAGGGGGTCAGTGGATTGGACATTGTCGACAAGGACCCTAAAACTTGACAATCAAGAAGAACTGCTGAAGGACGACGTTTTTGCAGTTTCCTACCACTGCCCCGGCACTGGAAACCAGTATGTATCACCCCGAGTCAATATTGCTTTTTCTCTGATGTGCGGGCGAAAAGTGATATCCAACAGCGCGCGACCAACATGGTCTCTCTGCCCTCGATTATATTCAGAATGGTTTCGCACACCCATTTCAAGCTTTTTTGATATGTTTTCGTGGGTGCTACGAGTGTGTGGCGCTGGCGCTGATGTTTTTGTGGACGTGGGTGCTGGGCCGGGAATGGCGACGAGCGGCAGTTGTGCCTCCAGGAACCGAAGTGAAGCAAAATCCGAGGCTGAGGACTTGCCTTTCACAGCCAGAAAGAGTCAAGCATGGCTCGGGGTGGCCAGACGGCGCCGATAACAAGTGTAAGAGTGGTATGTAGAACAGGTGATGTCGCGGAAAAACGCACCTTCCCCACCCGCTTTCGGACTTCAAGCAACAAGTGCTTGGAAGCCTCGCTTCCCGCTACAGTCACGCCCTTGCTGAATGCGAAGCATACGGACTACGCCGCCATTCTTCAGAGACAAACGACCGACTCTCGCTATTCCCTGCAACATCGAGCTTGCCCAAGCGATTCCCTCAGTCCTCGGCAGCATCGGCAAAGTCCCTCCAGCCTCCCGAAGCCGACATCTGGGAAGCGTCACAGCTGTCATGGTGGCAACGAGGATATCGCACATATCAACACTCTACTTGCTTGAGCAACATACCGTGTCAAATGACGGGTGTCGTTCAACATGATGGCCACATGGCACCCGAGGCCGAGCCTGTGACCAGGGTGCTGGGCACACATATCAAATTGCCTCAAGTTTCCGTTGTGGAGGAGGACGACTCCAGTTTATCGTCAACCGGCACAGATATATTCGATCGGGACGCTCCTGGTTTGATGCAGAAGGAGCGGTGGCAACTTGATGCCAATGGCAAATGGCAGCGATATGGCTCCTCGGAGTCCGCGACGAGCACCGGCATATCGTCCATGAGCTCATCCGTCGGCGCTGACGACCCTTCCATCGAAAACAGAGCACCGGCATCGATCTCGAGGAAGCGTTCGGCCGATGGAAATATTAAGAATTCTCACCCCGAAGCTCCCACGAAACCCTCGTCCATTGCATCAACCGGGCTTGACACCGGGCTGCCGAGCGAGACGCAACCCGAGCCGCCAAAGAAAAAGCGAGGGCGACCTAAAAAGGTGAAGCCTTTGGAAACGGACGCAGACGTGACATCTCAAGCTGGTGTGGCTGCATCCCCAAAAGCCCCCAAGTTCCCCAAGTCCATGCGCCCTGCCATTGACTTTCGTCCTCGATCGTCAATACCATCACGAGTCTCCTCGGATGTCTTCGCCAGTCAGTGCGTCGAAGCAGCATACGAGTCGAGATTAGATCCCTATGCTCTCAATCCAGGCGAAAATCGGCTTCTGATGGATCTTCTAATGTCAAAGGAAGTGACCATCTACCTCAACATTCGAAACGCAATTCTCCGACTGTGGCAACAGAACCCGCTTTGCCCTGTCTCCCGCGAGGAAGCGGCTGGGTGTGCAAAAGAGAGCCGATTCTTCGGACTGGCTGAATTCGCTCATAAATGGTTGTCGAGAAACGGTCACATCAACTTCGGATGTGTGGAAGTGCCCAAGGACAAGTCGCTTCCCAAGCGATATCCAAAGGACACCAGGCAGAGGACAGTGATTGTCATTGGCGCCGGAGTATCTGGGCTGACGACCGCTCGTCAGCTCGAAAGTTTGTTCGCTCAAGAAGCTGCCAAGTGGATAGCCATGGGCGAACGGCCTCCGCGCGTTACCGTTCTCGAAGGTCGGAAACGGATCGGCGGGCGAGTGTATTCGAAGCCATTGAGGAGTCAAGTCAGAGGGAGCTTGCCAGACGGATTGCGAAATACGGCAGAAATGGGCGCCATGATTGTGACTGGTTTCGAACATGGCAACCCACTGGACACCATTATACGTGGTCAGCTGGGCATTCGATACCACATGATGAAAGACGCATTGACGATATACGATACTGATGGCAGAGCAGTAGACGAGCGAAGGGATATACTGAACACAGAGCTCTACACGGATATCTCGGATCGGGCGGGCGAGTTTCGCGTCCAGCCGCAAAAGCAGGATACACTGAAGGGTGATGAGGATCTCATCAACAGACATCGAGATCCCGCTGCCAACGGCCTTGTCGCCTTTGAGCTCGAGCCTCTGACTGCGGCGCACGTCAAGTCACATAAACCCGCTAATCGAAGGGGCCGTCGACGCAACGCACCTCCAGGGACGGAGAAGCTCACCGGACGCAGTCAGGTCGTCGAAGAGGCTGGAAGCGCCAGAGATAGCGCATCGCGAGCAGCACGGACCATGGGCTGGAAAGTGAAGGAGGGCGTGGCACGCAATCAGAGCGTTTCGCTCCATCGTATTGCTGAAGCAAGTGACTACCCTACGCTAGGAACAGTCATGGACGAAGCAATCAGCCAATACCAAGATCTGGTTGACATCACACCGCAAGATATGAGGTTGCTCAACTGGCATCATGCCAACCTCGAATACGCCAACGCTGCGCCCGTATCTTCGCTGAGCCTGAGCGGCCACGACCAAGATACCGGCAACGAATTCGAGGGTGCACATTCTGAGATCATTGGAGGATACACCCAAGTCCCTCGTGGTTTGATGAATCTTCCCACGAAGCTCGATGTACGCTTTGACCGCATCGTAGACAGCATTCACTACGACGATGGAAGCGCCTCCGAGGACAGCTTGACTACGAAAGTTGTCTGCACAAACGGCGAGGTATACGAAGCCGATGAGGTGGTCGTCACCACACCGCTCGGCGTGCTGAAGTCCAGTGCAATTGATTTCGACCCTCCACTTCCGAGTTGGAAGCAGGGCGCTATCGACCGCATGGGCTTTGGCTTGCTAAACAAGGTATTCATTCTTTCACTCACATCACCACACTCTGCTCACCTTTCCAGGTCATCTTATTGTACGATAAGCCATTCTGGGACAACGATCGCGACATGTTTGGTTTGCTGAACGAAGCCGAGCGTAGCGCAAGCCTCGACCCATCGGATTACGCGAGCAGAAGAGGACGTTTCTACTTGATCTGGAATGCCACCAAGACCAGTGGGCGACCGATGCTCATTGCTCTGATGGCAGGGAATGCTGCGCATGATGCAGAGTGGACACCCACGGACACGCTAATGCGCGAAGTGACGGAAAGGCTGCAAGGTGTCTTCACTCATGTGAAAGTCCCGGCACCACTCGAAGTCATCGTCACGAGATGGAGGAGGGATCCGTTCACTCGAGGCACATACTCGTACGTCGCGCCGGAAACGCGGCCTGGCGACTACGACCTGATGTCGAGGTCGGTGGGCAATCTGCATTTCGCTGGCGAGGCTACTTGTGGCACGCATCCTGCTACTGTGCACGGCGCGTTCCTCTCGGGACTTCGTGTCGCATCCGAGGTGATCGACGACATGGCTGGCCTGATCACAGTGCCCCATCCACTGATTGGTCCCGCCCCGATGAAAGAAGAGTCGACGCCTCGTTGGGCGCCCGCTGTACCACCACACGCACCGAGACCTGAGATGCACCAGCGGTACAGTTTCGCGTCAGTAGAAGCGACGCCACCCGCACGGCCATTCATCAAGCAAGAGGAAGGTGCTGTCGAGACCAACATGATCCCGACGCTGCAGAGAAAGCCATCCGGGCCGCCGGCCAGAAGCGTTTGCGCGAGAGATGCGACATTCTGGGTGTCGCCCAGCTTCGATGGGTCAGATCTCGACTATGAAGCCGCCGTCATGGCCACCATCCTCGGACAACTCGGTGAGCGACCCGCGAAACCATCACGGCCCGGCGTCAACCCTTTCATCCTCTTTACCAAAGACAAATGGGACATTGCCAAGGCCACAGTTGGGATCGAAGGTAGGAACATGATCCGCACTGAGGTTGGGCGGCTATGGAAAACGGCGTCGGAAGAAGCGAAACAGCCTTACGTTGCGCAGAGTCAGGCTGCGCAGGAGGCAGCTGATGCAGCTAAGCGCGAATATGATGAGAAATCTGCGACGTGGGATCGCGAGGCTGTGAGAATTCGCAAGGAGTATGCGGAGAAGCACCCACCCCCGGCCGGGTATTCGCAGAGTATTGTGGGAGTGAGCAAGAGGAAGACGAATACGAGTAACAACGTCGTGCTGGATCACCACTAGGCGTGTGTTGGGACATCTGATTCAGGACGCGTGTAAGTGGGCGAGCGTATGGCCTGGACAGCGTTCAAGGCTTTCGCTGGAGGCCAGTGGGAATATGGGACGTGTATGTGTGGTCTCTGCACGTCTCTTTGTCGGGCTTCTCTTCTCTCCATTTCGCGACGGGCTGTACCGGACGACATGTGCATACTTGCAGAGCATACAGAGCATTGAGCGTCGACTGCATATGAATTTTGGGAGAGAGGTTGAGTGGGCGCAAGACGATTCCCTTGGTGCCCTCAGGTACTCCTCGACGTTGTGCTCGCGACAACCAGTCACGGGTGTGAGATCGTACGTGGGGGACGTGCAGAGGTCTTCCGCAGAGCGAAAGTAGATCTACTACTGGAGGTACACTGCAGCAGGTCCCTTCGGTGAGGCGAGGCGCGGAGGAGCTCCGGCCTCCGTCCGTGCATGCAGCACCTGCATTTGCGAAGGGCGGAGCGAGCGTGGGTCGCGCTTCGCCTGGCGGCTAATTTGGTTCGCGTCGGGAGCTGGGTACTGTATAGCTGGTGTTGGCTGCACAGCTGAAGGATGCTGGCTGAGGGGTCGCGGTGTGGTATGAGAGAGATGCAGTTGCATCGTAGATGGCTCTCGCTATTGCTACACACCTCCCCTCCTGGCCTGCTCGCGCCTGCATGATCCTGCACTTGCAACTCGATGGTTGACGAATGCACACTTCGGTCTACTACGAATCGCATGTGAATCCGTCAACCATCGAGTTGCGAGACATTATCGTGCTGGGAAAGCCGGCACGGGAATCGGCAAATATATCTCGGGGGGCGGCGGAGAA
Organism: Cercospora zeae-maydis; assembly: GCA_023512815.1. Lineage (NCBI taxonomy): Eukaryota > Fungi > Ascomycota > Dothideomycetes > Mycosphaerellales > Mycosphaerellaceae > Cercospora > Cercospora zeae-maydis. The sequence goes on along the minus strand of JAKLWY010000001.1, from coordinate 2,669,093 downwards.
GATACTGGATGCGGCGCAGCAGCTATACCTCTAAGTGCCCTCGTTGGAAGAAGCCTGCTCTATCGTCGAACCTTGCGATGCAGAAAGACGAGTGGGAGGGTTGGGGGTGTTACCAAAACCATAAGAGGGTCATGTTTGTGTGTACAGTATTTATCCGAGGCATGCAGGAAGGGCAGGAAATACACGGGCAGGCAGGGGGGGTATCGCTTGGGCAGGTGTGTACTGTACCTACAGTACTACTGTAGCTGCCGACGGCGGTACTTTGTGTTCGCGGCCTGGTTTTGTGCAGTGGGCGATTGAGTTTGCGCACACGGTAAGCTGTTGCCACGTGCTTATCACGTTGCGAGGACCGGCGGCTGGGAAGACTCGTGTTGATGAGCAAGAAAGTAGCACATAGTGACACCCGAACAGTAACTAGTTAGCCTCCATCCGCCGGGAGAATCCGCCGAGCCCGCAGTCCGGCATCATCATCATCATCATCATCATCACCACCACCACCCTCCTCGTCATTCCGGCGCCAACCTCTCGCGCGCACTCCGCTGCTCTCGCTCTCGCTGTCGAGGGATTTTGGGCGGCGTTACTGGCCCAGCACCCTCCATCGCCCGTTCGTGGACAGGCAGCTCGCTAAGCGCCTCTACTGCTAGTGCTGCACATCGCTTCGGTGCCGCCGTCGTTCCTCCTCCTCCTAGTCCCGGGGTCTTTGGTAATTCGCATTATTTGCGCGCCACAAATCGTGCATTTCCCGCGACCTACCCACCTACCCATCTCCCTCCGTCCTGCCGCTGTCCACGAGACATGCTCCAGCGCCAGCTGCACACTTCACGCCACCACCTCCCACTCCGCTGTTGCTCGTCGTCCGCTGCTGGACTCGGCCCCGCTGACCTCCACTTCCGTCGCCCGAGCCCCCACAAGACCGCAACACAAGCTACGTCACTTCTGGCATTGAGGGAGTCCGTCAATACCTACCTTCCTTCTGGTGCCTCGCATACCCACCCCCGGACCATCTGACTCCGATGAGTGGTGGCACGAGATCGGTCGACGTGAGCTGCGAAGGGTCCCGCCGCAGAATAAGAGGCCGAAGCAGTAGGAGAGGGGCTTGCGGCACAGAATAGAGAGTCGTCATTCGAGAGCGGACCGTCGCAAGAGAGAGAAAGGAAAACAGGAAACCGAATTGGATTGCTGCTCCCGCTGCTGCTGCGGCGTGCGATCGCCATCGTCGCCATCGTTCGGCGCAAACCGCTGCGCCGCTCAAAAGAAGGACCGAATTTGCTGTGATCGTGGTTTGTAACATATCCTTCTGGAGGAAGTGCCTGGTGATCGCCGGACTGGTCGGCATAGACCATGTCGTTCTTTGGCAAGTTCAAGACGAGCAGCACGGTATGTCGAACATCGAATATTCCAGCAGCTCGCGCGGTGCTGCTGCTCCTGCTCCCGCAGGAAGACGTGGTATTGGGGGGATTGAGGCACTGTGATTGGCATGGGAGAAGCATTATGTGAGACTGACAAATGTATGCCCGCGCAGGCCGACGCCAACAAAGCGACCAATCCCACGCAGAGCGTGAAAAAAGATCCGAACGCGCCTGTACCTACGCCGTTAGAGAAACACCTTGCCGACGTTGCGGGACAACCGATTCGCCCCGATGGGAGCGACAAGTACTTCGGATTTGAGAATGTGAGTAGACGACCCGTAAATTTGAGCGCATGCGCTGACAAGTGACAGTATGGCTCCACATGGTATGCTTGGACGACAGAGACAACTTGAGGCTGCTCTCGGCCTGCGCAGCCCAACTGACTAGGTCGATGACAGTTATTGCAACTCGATAGTGCAGTGTCTGTACTACTCAAAGCCCTTCCGAGAACATGTTATCAGTTTCCCCTCCCCCGACTTTCTCGACCAAGCACGCTCAAAGCAAGCGAACGGCGCGCCGCTGTCTCCGCGAACGTCCACGACACCCTACCCGAACCTCACGTCACCAGCGCGGAAAATTAACGTGCCTGGATCGCCGGGTCCGGGAGGGATCAAACCGGATGATGACAAGAATTCGCCGGATAACAGAAAGAAGAAGGCATTGGCAGATGGCCCAGTGCTGGACATGCAGGCAGAAAAGGCCAACGACTATGGCATGGAGGAGTCGTTGTTCACATCGTTACGTGATATCTTCGAGGCCATCATCAAGAATCCATCACGGACAGGAGTGGTGAGCCCGCATCGATTTCTGGAAATTCTGCGCCGAGACAACGAGATGTTCAGATCAGCCATGCATCAGGATGCGCATGAGTTTTTGAACCTGTTGTTAAACCAAGTTGTGGACAATGTGGAGCTGTTCGCGAAGCAGCATCCGCAGCTCGTAGCACCGCCATCTGCCAACGGAAGTGCGCCAGAAAACAAGGATCTCGCTCTTACGAGAACGCAAAGTGCGACCCCTGCCACTACGGCCCTGGATACACATTGGGTTCACGATCTTTTTGAGGGGGTCCTCACGTCAGAAACAAGATGTTTGACGTGCGAAAACACTTCGCAAAGAGACGAGGCATTCCTGGATCTGTCCGTAGATCTGGACTCGCATAGTTCCGTCACCTCTTGTTTGCGCAAGTTCTCGGAAGAGGAGATGCTTTGCGAGAGAAACAAGTTCCACTGTGACAATTGTGGCGGGCTGCAAGAGGCGGAGAAGAGAATGAAGATCAAACGATTACCACGGATCCTGGCTTTGCATTTGAAACGATTCAAGTACACGGAAGACCTGCAGCGCCTACAGAAGCTCTTTCACAGAGTCGTTTATCCCTTCTATCTTCGGCTTTTCAATACCACAGACGATGCGGAGGACCCGGACCGATTGTACGAGCTGTACTCGGTGGTTGTGCACATTGGCGGAGGGCCGTATCATGGCCACTATGTCAGCATTGTTAAGACGGAAGACCGAGGATGGCTGCTGTTTGATGATGAGCTCGTGGAGCCGGTCAGCAAGGATTATGTGCAGCAATTCTTCGGAGGCGAACCTGTGCCCGGAGTCCAGGACGCGAAACAACTGGCTTGTGCGTATGTGCTCTTCTACCAGGAGACGACGATGGAGAAGATGCTCAAAGAACAAGAGATGGAAGGTCAGCGCGTACCGGCAGCAGCTGCTGCGAGGACATCTGAAGGAGACTCCAAAGAGGGCCTGACCTCTCCCCTCAAGACTCAGTTCGGCAACGGCTTGTTTCATGCCCATACGAATGTTCAATCACCAATCACGGAGGAAGATGCCTATGCAGAGATGCAACCGATTCGCCATGCCAGTACGACACCCAACTTCGAGCACGCCTTGCTCAGCGATCCTCCTGCGCCCGCTATGCCAGTCAAGAGCAAGAAGGAACTCAAGACAGAGCAAAAAGAGCGAAAAGCGGCAGAGAAGGCAGCTCACAAGGAGAAAGAAGCCGAATACCGCGAGGCTTCTCGAAAGCGAATGGAGGCATACAAGCAAACTGAGGAGAACCTCAAACGTGCTCTTGAAGAGTCGAAAGCCACCGCTGCGGCCGAAGCTGACTCTCGTGCCCGCGAGCCTGGTGACAGCAATGGCAACAATACAAACGGCACTTCACATACAACGACCTCTGCCTCCACCGCAACAACAGGCGAAGAAGATAAGGGCGAGAAGCGTCGATCGGGCTTCTCACGATTCAGCAGGACGAGTATCAGTCTGCGCAAGAAGCCTAGCATCTTTGAAAAGAAGGACAAGACGCAGCCGCATCATCACGACAAGTGGCCGGGCATGCCGCCTTTGCCGTCTCATCCTCTGCAGCAGCAGCAGCAGCAAACGGACAAGGAAGAATTAGGAACAAGATCTGAGAAGGAAAAGGGGTTCTTCTTCACGAATACAAACGGATCAACGACCCATCATGAACATGAGGGAGATCACTCTGGTGGGGACGAGAAGACACATCACGTCGTGCACGCGACGCCGATGGGAAAGCAATACGAGATCGGGAACCACCACGTGTACAGTCCTTCAGACCCTTCACCGCCGCGGATACATGATATCACTTCGCCACCGGCGTCTCCCGTGCCGACGAGGGCCATGACGGGAGGTGAGGCAAGAGGGAAAGATGCGACACACAAGAAGAATCGGTTCAGCCTGGGAAGGAAGAAGTCGAGCTTGTTGCATTAGACAAAGACTTTGAATTGGCAGCAGGAGATCAAGCGACCCCGGCGAAGGGTTTGCTGAGGAAGTAGGAAGTGGTGGAGAGAAGGGCATGATTTGAATTGGCGAGCATAGCGATGAGAAATGCGCATTGGCCTTGGTTTCCCGTTCTGGTCTGGGTTCTTCCAGGAGCTTGTAACGCTCGCTGAAGGGTCGACGACAGGACCGCAAAACAGCATGGAAACAGTACGAACGAACGAACGAAAGAACTCAAGAAAAGGAGCCTTCTTGTACATGAAATGCTCTTCTTGTGCATAGCATATATGTTTATAGGGAAAGATAGGATGGGGAATGATGATGGGATGTGATGAAGCTGACAATTGGAAATGGTTTCGCTACCGTCACCGAGCTATGTTGTTCTGGGATTGCCCAATTGTCGTGATTGTGAGAATTCGCTCTTGGTTTGCCCTCGCTATGCTTTATGCTCGGTTGGTGCCACTCATCTTGCCGCAGATATGGCTTCGCTCATACGCCCTCTCCGAACTCACCGTCCGTCATGCACAGCGTCGGCTTTTGGCTTCCCCGATATTTCAGCTCGCTGATAGACAGAGGGCTATCTGCCCACCTCTCGCTGCGCTGCCTTGACGTTCATTGCTCTTTCCAACATTTGCAACGAGATGCCTATGTCTGTAAGATTTCCATTGACTGGTCGTCGCAGAGCAAGTGTTGCTCGCAGGCTGTCATCACCTCGCTTGCGTGCTTGGTGGGATGTAGCACCGCTTGCGTGTTCTGCGATAGCTCTGATCCCCTTGCTGGCTCTTCACTTTAACTCTTCTTTTGCCGTATCCCACATCTTCATACAATGCTCTGCTCGACGTGTCCTGCGTAACCGCAATTTCGCTCCGCAGACTCTTTTTTCTACACTCTGATCCTCTGGATATACGAGCTTTTCTTCTCAACCAAAAGCCACAGCCCAGATAATGATCATTATGTTGAGGAAGATCAATGGGATCCGCATCAAGGTGCGGACAGAGTTGATCAAGTTGGCGAATTTGGCGGTCAGGGAGGTGGGATCTTGCATGCCGCCGCTGCCGAACGTGGGCTCGGATTGTTGAGATGTGCCCCAGCCAACTGGGAGGAGGGTCAGTGTGCGGCTACAGATGGATGTTCGGTGATCGACGTACTGCGTGCGAGAAAGCGGTCTTCGGAGAGGACTGCGAGAGAGTTGATGAGGAGGACGGAGACTAGGCGTGGTGTTAGTTGGGGACCGAGTCAGGAGGGATGAGGTGGTTATTACCTTGGAACAAGCCGCCGAAGCTGAAGAGGAGCGTGGCCATGATGTGGTGTGAAGGGGTATTTTGGGCAAGTCGGGGATGGGCAGGTATGAAGCAGAGAGAGAGAGAGAGTGTGTGTGTGTGTGTGTCGTGCCTGGCTGGTTGAAGAGAGGTGTTGTCCAATTGCCAGGACCCTCGAATGCATAGCCTTGCTCGTCCGCCAAGACCTCTCTCACTCCAATGCATCAATGTCCGTTTCCAATCATTACGCTTGGCGTGCTCTCCAAATCGGCTACCTGGATCAGCAAGACCGGAGACACCGACTCGCCCGCCAGAGGGGCTTGCACAACATGTTGGGTTAGCATGGCATGTCTTGTCGCCACAACACGTCGTCCGCTGACACTTCCTGACCTCTAGGGGACGCAATACTGGATCTCCTGATCCCCTCGTTGATCCTCCTCCACGGCGTTTTGACGCCATATACTAAAGTCGAGGAATCGTTCAACATCCAAGCAGCTCACGATATCCTGATCCATGGGATACCCTTCAGCAACACAACCTCCTCCTTGGCCGCCGACTATGACCATGTATCCTATCCCGGCTCCGTACCCCGAACTTTCGTCGGCGCTGCCGTCCTTGCCGGCCTCGCAGGTCCATTCAAGAAGTTCTTCACTTCCAAGGAAAGCCTCCAACTCCTCGTCCGAGCTATTCTTGGCCTTGGAAATGCTGTCTCGTTACATTTCGTCAAAGGCGCCGTCGACACCGCATATGGCAAGACTGCGGGAAGATGGTACATCCTCCTCCAGGCCAGTCAATTCCATGTGATGTTTTACGCCTCTCGGACGTTACCCAACATGTTCGCGTTCTTGCTGACGAACTTGGCGTTGCGAAACTTGATCCTCGCCAAAGCTGTCGCGTGGAAAACGGAACGAAGTTCGAAGAGGAGACGCCTGGCACTGTATCTGCTCACTGTCGCTGGAGTGATATTCCGATCTGAAGTGGCAATATTGCTTGCTGCTGAGACGACGTACCTCCTCTATCAACAGAAAGTCTCGTTGAAGAAGGAAATCATTCCAGCAGGAATTGCCGGTCTGACATTGGGTCTCCTCACAACCGTCACAATTGATTCCTTTTTCTGGCAGCAATGGCCTCTCTGGCCAGAATGGGCAGGCTTTTACTACAACACTGTCCTTGGCAAATCCTCGGAATGGGGCACAAGTCCAATACACTTCTACTTCCTCAATGCGCTTCCGCGCCTACTCCTGAACCCCACCACCTACCTTCTCCTCATACCTCTCTCGATTGCCAGCTCAACCGTCAGCAGAGACATCTTCATCCCCCAAACTGCTTTCATCATCCTCTACAGCCTTCTTCCGCACAAAGAGTGGCGCTTCATCATCTATACCGTCCCCGCCTTCACCGCAATTGCCTCCAGCAGCGCCGGCCACATCTGGACGCGCCGCACCAAATCCACTCTCTATACATTCGCATCCCTCCTTCTGCTCTCCACAACTCTACTCTCCTTCCTCCTCAGCCTCGGAAGCCTCTACGTTAGCACGCTCAACTATCCCGGCGGCCAAGCACTCTGGCTCCTCCACCGCCTCGAACCCGAATACCGTGTCCCCTACAAAATCCACCTCGGCAACCTCGCCACCCAAACCGGCATCACCAAATTCCAGCAAACCCGTCGAACCTGGAAGTACGACAAATCCGACAACCAGACTGCCCTGCTCGAACCCGACTTTTGGCTCCAGTTCGAGTACGCTTTAGCTGAGAATCCGGCTCGCGTCATTGGGCCCTGGCAAAGATATGCTACCGTCTCAAGCTTCGCCGGTATTACATTCAACCCCGATGAAGACGAGCTTTTGCCCTTGACCCCCGTGTTTGGAGATTGGGGACACTCGATTCAAGAGCGATATGTGAAGGCTGTGAATGTTTTGCGACAATTCGTGCCGGGACAGAAGTGGCCGGGGATCAAGATGAAGGACAGCGTGTATATTTTGTGGAGAGAGCCGCCGGTGGTGAAAAGGGAGGATGCGATGGCGGCGACGATCGAGGAGCAAGCGGATCGGGCTGCTGCGGAGGCGAAGGCCAAATCTGTTAATTCTTGAATACCATCCAGAGAGAAATGTCATCCAGAGAGAGAATGTGAATGTGGTTCGATCTGTGTTTGCGATCGCGAAATCGAACGTCGGCGCATTCCATAAAATATAAGATTACCAGAATGAGGTGAGATGTTCGGATTCTTCTTCGAACACGTCCAAATCAGTATCCAATTCAATTGCCATAGCGGGTATAAACGACTTCTATGTTGACAATGTCATGATTCTATCATATTCGAGAAACTGGCGTCTGAGCCCTTTCGGCCTAGGCAACAGCCAAGTTCATCTCCCGGGCCTTATCGAAACAGAGCTTCCGCTCACAGCAGAGGATTCTGGCGATATTCTGGGGCTTCGCCATTCGTAACGGGAGCCTTGGCGCCATTATCGGCCTCTGGGCCGCCTTCAGCGAGATCATGCTCGGCGAGGAATTTCTCCGCTTCGAGAGCAGCCATGCATCCGGAGCCTACGAAGATCACCAAAAGTCAGCAAATGCTCATAGGCGACGTAAAATAACAGAAGGGATCTAAACTCACCAGCTGAAGTCACAGCTTGTCGATACTTCTTGTCCTGTACATCACCCGCCGCAAATACGCCCGGGACATTCGTCTCCGTGGTACCTGGCGTGGTGATCAGGTATCCATCCTCGTCCATTTTTAATTGCCCCTTGAACAAATGCGTCGCGGGATCGTGACCCACGGCATAAAACAACCCATTGGCGGGAATTTCCTCCTGCGCGCCAGTCTTGTTGTTTTTAATCACCATGCTCTTCATCAGCCCCCTGGGCCCCTCGTCGCCCTTGATTTCCACACCCTGTGTGTTCCATTTGATCTCCACTTTAGGGTGCTCCTTCAACCGACGCGCGTTGGCTTTGCTCGCGCGGAGCTCGTCCCTGCGAACGAGAACAGTGACTTTACTCGCTTTCTTGGTCAGGTATAGCGATTCTTCCACAGCGCTGTCACCACCTCCAATCACCACGAGAGGCTTCTCCCGGAAGATGGGAAGAGATCCATCGCAGACTGCGCAGGCAGAAACGCCGTTGCCCCAGAATTTCTCCTCGCCCGGGAGATCTAAGCGACGAGCTTTGGCGCCAGTGGCGATAATGATGGTATCGGCGGTGTGCGTGTCAGGTTCGAGTGTTTCCTCGTCGCCCATGGGGTGGAGCCAGTATTTGAAGGGCCGTGAGCTGAAGTCGACTTTGCCGACAGTTTGGCTGACGATTGTGGTGCCGCACTCCTCACTCTGTGCGCGCATGTTGTCCATGAGGGTGGTACCCTTGATCATCTTGAAGCCTGGGAAGTTTTCCACTTCATCCGTTGTGGTCAGCTGGCCACCAGCTGCAATTCCCAATGCGAGAAAGCCCTCATACAGGACGGGCTGGAGGTCGGCGCGCGCGGCATAAATGGCAGCAGTGTGGCCTGCGGGGCCAGAGCCAATAATGACAACCTTGGAGTGTGTCATCCTGGAGGCGGTTTGCGAGAGGATGGGAGAGGTGGGGGCGGACGGGGAGGGCTTGTAGAAGGCACCTGCTGCTGCAACGGGCAGGCCGAGGGCAGAGCGGAGAGGGCGAGAGCCTGCGCGGCGGAAGGCGGAGGAAAACACTGTGGCGACTTGGAGGGTTGGTAATGTCTGGCGAGTGAGTAGAAATGGGAGATGCTGCGGGAAAATGTTGCATATGACAAAACAGCGTCCCACTCGCTGCAGCGAACTCGGAGGCGCGGCGAAGTTCATGGCCGCATTTCAAATCACCAACGGTCTCTTTCTCCCCATCCATACTCCATCGGGCAGCATCACCGACGCTGACTCTACTAGACCTGACATACTTACGTCGTGTTGTGTTCTATTGCTCTCTACGAGCCCGATCCGCATCGCATCCGGAGCCCGGCGACGAGCAACATAGACATCCATCCATAGACTACCTCCTAGAGCCTGGCTCTGATGGGTGTCGGATTTGACGATACCTACATTTACTACTTGCATATCTGCTCCAATGTGCTTGATTCTCAGATATTTCGATGGAGAATATCTATTCCGACTTCACTCCATCGAAGATTCAACCGTCATTCGTAGTCATTTAGTATGTGCTTTAGTCGTTCTGTGGCCGCATACTTTGGAATGCCGTCCTCTCCAATCAACTGGCCACTATTGCCATTCGCTAGAAACGACAAATCCGATCGGTGTCCTGTGCAAGCGATTTCCAACCCTCGTAGGCGATTTCTTCGTTGTTTTGAAGTAAATCTTCACATGCACACATGCACACATGCACTTTCCTTGCGCACATCTGCCCCACCTTCCACACTTCGGACACCACCGCCACATCCAAAAAGCCCAACAACGACTACAAAGCAACCACCATGGCCGGCCCCAATGGCAATCCTATCACCTTCTTCGACATCGCTCTCGGCGGTGAACCACTAGGTCGCATTAAAATGGAACTCTTCGCCGACGTCGTCCCCCGCACCGCCGAAAACTTCCGCCAGTTCTGCACCGGCGAGACCAAAGATCACTTGGGCAAACCGCTGGGCTACAAGGGCAGCAAATTCCACCGCGTCATCAAAGATTTCATGTTGCAGGGTGGGGATTTCAAGAATGGCAATGGAACAGGAAGTGCGACGATCTATGGAACCGACAAGTTTGCCGATGAGAATTTCGAGAGGAAGCACGACTCGCCGGGGGTGTTGAGTATGGCGGTATGCGGTCTCCTCTTCCTTTTGTTTTGCACTTCCTGCTGTTCGGCCCTGTTCTTTCTTGGTGCCAGAAAGAGTTGATGCTGATGGAGTATTGTTTAGAACTCCGGACCTAATACAAACGGAAGCCAATTCTTCATCACGACTGTTGCGACGCCACATTTGAATGGTAAACATGTCGTCTTTGGCAAAGTCGTCGATGGGATGGATGTTGTGAGGAAGATTGAGAATGTCCGAACCAAGAGTGATGCTCCGGTGCAAGCTGTCGTCATTGCACAGTGCGGTGAGATGTGAGGATGCGAAACATCAACTTTCGCCCACACTCCTCGTGCAAGACATCCTCAGCTTGGCTCGAAGATGTCGGCGGGCTAAAGACATGCCGCTCAGATACTGGAATTACAGAAGGATATGCATAATCCTCAAACGGCGATGGCTGAAGCCAGACCATGGAGTCTCTAGACTCGGAGCGTGCGACCCCATCAGGTGCTCGACCAGGATAGGCATCTATACTTAGCATTTACGGCCGTGCTCATGTCCTGGTCTTGCTGTGCATTTGAGCAGAAAGGAAAGCATGCCAAGGATGGCCAAAGAGCGTAGATGGGAGGCTGGTATATCAGAGCGGGAGATTTGTTTGAAACGATTGTGCTGTGCTCTAGGGCCATCTAACGTGCGAGGTGCTACATTCGACCACACCGTTGAACAGAATGGCGGGGGACCGACATGGAAATCGGAACAGCTCCTTTCATCAACAATTACCATCCGTAGTCCGTGCGTAATGAGAACCCGTCGAGCGAGGTGTGGAGAAGAGTGGTTACTCGTCAGACATTGCAATCTCATCAGCAGTTGTCAAAACCGTTGCTCCTCATGTTTCACGTTGCTATATGCTCTTCGCTGCTCCTGAAACACTATACCAACGAGCAAAAACAGACAATAAACAATAGTATCTTCGCGTAGACGTCGCGGTCTCAGTCGTCCAACAGTGGCGGTGGCAGTGGCAGTAGCAATGGCGGAAATGGCCGAGATTAAGTCTCGCGAGTCTTTTTCCAAGGCACGCTGCACCACGCACCCTCTCCGTATACTCGTCGCTCATCGCATACCCAAGAATCGCATTCAAATATCAAGCACAGCCTCTCTCCCTCCCTCCGCTTCCCATTACCGGCACTCGCTCTAGTTTCCAAAAACGTTTGCGCATCCCCAGTGCTGCTCAATGCCATACTCTCCGGGAGCCTTCCACGTGTCATCCGCGTATGACAGAAAGACGCTCTTGGCGCCAACTTTGTTCATGATGCTCTCGATTGCCTGCCTCTGTTCGTTCTCGCCGGGAACTGCGGCCCCGTTCGCCTGCCCTTGGCTCGGCCAGCCGGTTTCCAAGTTGTAGGCGTCCTTGAGTCCACCGCAGCATGCGGCAAGGTCCTTGAGCTGTTGCGCAACGAGATCACCGGCTTGGTCAGCGGCGTATTGGCCGTTGAAGAAGGGGTGCAGGTTTCCGCCGACCACGTCGATGACGGGGCACAGCGTAGCAGCGTTGGCTTGCATGATGTTCAATGGCTCGGTGGTGGTGACGGGGCCGTTGTAGCCGGCTGCCTTGAATTGGGGTTTGATTTCGGTGATGAAGGAGGCCATGTCTTGGGCGGAGACGGCACCGCTGAAGATGGCTTCGTTGCCTGCAACGATCATGGAGACCATGGACCAGCAGTCGTTGGTCTTGCCCCAGGTCATCAGGTCTTGGGCTTGTTCATGGGCGGCGCCGAGGCCCTTGCTGTCGATGAAGATGCCGACAATCATGGACATGCCGTTGGCTTTGCAGGCGGCGCCAACGTTCTCGGGGCCATTGCAGTCGGTGGCGTAGATTCGTACGGTGTTGAAGCCTTTGGACTTGATATTCGAAATGTCCGAGTTAACTTCGTCGCCGGATTTGCAGCCTCCATCCGCGCGGTAGGGCGTATAGGTCATGGCCCATTGGTTGCCGTTAGGATGGATGCCGCCGGAGTTGGAAGGCTGACTGGGGCTGGATTGAGGAGGAGGGGCAGGCTTGGGCTGGTCTTGTTGTTGTTGTGGAGGTGGGCTGTATGGCGCAGGGGCATTGGCGGGTGGGCCAGACGGTGACTTGGGTGCCTCTGGAGCGGCAGGCTTCGGTGGACTGTACGGCACAGCAGCCGGAGCCGGAGCGGGCGCTGGTGGTGTGGGCTTGGCCGCTACAGAGGTCGAGCTGCTGGACGGTTGGTGTGGGGAGTAGAGCGTTGGCTCTCCATACCACGTCGTGGTGTACGTCGTACAGTCGCAGGTGGTGGCGTTGGCTTTCGGTTGCAACTCGGATGGGACCTCATACTTGGCCGGCTGCTCAGCATTGTCCCTGCGATGCAGATGGCCGTGGGCGTGGTGTGGCACGCTGCCCGCCGAGGCCGAGGCCAGCAGACCAGACGCCAAGAGCGCTGCCGCGGTAAGATAGACCATGGTGCTGGGACGTGGGGACGGCCGCTGAATGAGTGAAGCGGACCTGTCGTGGGAACGAGCGACTACAACGCGGCGCGGCGGTGGTGGTGGTGGTGGTGGTGGTGGTGCGGGGGGGAGGGCGACGACGGCGACGACGACGACGACGACGACGACAACGAGGAGAGATGAGTCCTACCTATACTCTGGCCGGCATACCGCCCCACGAATGGCCCTTCGCAACGCTCTCATCATCGCCGTTGTTGTTGGCACTCCAGGCCGGCCATGATAGTTTGATTTGCTGCGCGCAGAGAGCGAGTCAGATGTGCTACATTTGGCAGGGGCGCGCTTCCCGCACGCGGCCCGCCCGCCGCATACCCCGGCACCTTTCGTGCGCAATGTCCGACCTCCTGCTCCATTGGACTCGCTTCTCGACTCCGTCAACGCCCTCTCCTCTTTCGGCCAGCTTCTGCGCCGATGCGGTCGACAGATGTGGCACGCAGAATCGCGGTGTGATGAAGGTCGGTAAGCACACGACGTCGTCTCGGAAGATCCGCCGGAACGAAAGACGAGATGACGAGCGCGAGCATCGAGCTGAAAGCAAATGCACTGCTTCACTCTCCGTGCAATTCTCAGCAATCGCGTTCTAGACCAGTCGTGGCACCAGCTCACTGCGCTTCGGCAAGACTGCGGTGCCTGGACTCGTTGAAACCAAGAGGCCGAGGGCGGGCTGTGATTATTTAAAGCGGTGCATCTCCTCTAATATGTCAGGGATCTCCCAGGCTTCGAATCTTCAACCCAAAGTCCGGGAACTGAATCCATCACCGATGTCGTACATGGCACATGGCACGTGGAAGTGGCTGGATTCAACACTACATCCGGCGCTTGTGTCTGGCCGAGCAGTGGCTGCCGTGACCATGCCATGATGTTGGTCTTTGTATCCGGCGATACCAATTACGATGGCCGTCGAACCGCAAGCAGCTGCCCCCCGGGTGAACTGCCTCTGACTGGCAGACGCTCAAACTGACAAGCGGGGAGATCTGATGACACCAGAAGCTTTCCGCCACGTGCGCTCGACACCATAGTTGTTGGGCTTGCGAAATAGCCTCAAGCGCCGCAATGATGCGGTACCTATTTACCATCCTAAGCCGTTGGCGAAGCCAGCCATCGGCGCAGCCTCGCAAGTACATGCTCGCACAGCAGTCCCATCGAGGGACGTCGAAAGCCGAGGTTCACATTTAATGGCAACCGCTGTGGCCAACTCAAATGTACGACTCAAATATTGGTCAGAGCAAACGATGCCTTCCTGTCCAATGCAAGCCTCTAGTGAAGCCTGGACAAAGCACCTTGCACGCCCAACACCATACTGTCATCGGTGATTTCTGACCTACAACGTCGAATTGTCGATACGTCGGATGCGCCGTGTCTGCGTCCTGCACTCTGGCAGCACCTGACTCAGACGATAGCAGTTTCTCCACAGCTTCGTGGTTGTCAAAGACCGCTTCGCTAGTCTAACAGCCTTGCTACAGACTATGCGGGCAGAGCTCGTCTGCACCCCTAAGCTATTCTTCAGTGAAAGGGCCGCTTGGCGTCGCTCAAACTTGCTCATGGCCTAGCTTAGCCGGATTGCTCTATGCTGGGTTGTGCGCAGAGACTTGAGCATATAAAGGTGCTGAATTCTCTCACAGAAAGATCAGACAAGCCATTTTCACCTTCTGTGCTCTTCCAAAGTTGAGCTGATCCCACGGCATCAAGATTCAAAGCGGAGTGGAGGATTACTATTTCTACTCCAGAGCCACCGGGCTACCCAACTCAAGGCAGTAAAATGGGCTCTGCCGTCGAAGCACGGCGCAATTCGACACTGATCCTCTTCATGGGCGTCTGAGAGTCGGATCATCTTGGTGTGGAATTTGCGAGACGTAACGCTCGATACGTTTGCCAGTCTGCTGCAACGTTCCTTGCATGCCATGGAATTCAAGCTGCGAGGAGAGCCCCTCTCTCGAGTGGGTGCAGTGGAGTGGGTGCTTTCGCTGACCAGCGCTGCACACTGCTCGATAGCGCTACCTTGGCATACATGCCCCGTCGAAAGGTACAATAGGACAGCTGCCTCTTCCGGCTAGAGCTCCGCCTCTCTGCGCGGGAAACCCCAAGATCGGACAGGCGAAGTGCGCGGGGCCGTGGCGTTCTTCTACGACTTCATGTCTTCGACAACTCGACCACTGGTCTCGGGGTAGGCGCATCGCTAGTTCACAATCTGACCTTCTGCCACTCACAGCCCGGACAGGCTTCGATATGTCGCAAGGCAGGGATAAAGTGTTTCCAGAAAACGTCGGTCACTGGTTGGAACGATTTTCTGCTGGGGTCTGCCAAGTCTACCAAGCGCTCTCACAGCAAATGAGATGCCAGAGCTCTCTGCACCCAAGACTTGTCGAAGCAGGCCGCCACGGCTTGTTTTTGACAGTACCTCCACCCAAGATGCTATCGCGACCTCGGGGCTGCCCTATGATAGGAAGGTATGATGGCATGTACGAAGATTGCAGCGGCATGGTGTCGCGTGCAACAAGACCTGCGACAAGAACTTGTGCACCCACTAGTCTGCAACAACCGGGTATAAGGGCCAGTAGCTCGCCTTTGCTTGTCGCCTCGACAGTCGCAACTTTCCTCGCACATTGCCATCATGAAGTTCGCTACGGTCGCGGCAGCTATGCTGCCACTCGCTTCGGCATACACAAAGGAAGAGTATCGATCTGGTGCCGTAATGCAATGGATGATGGAGGCTAAAGAGGTATGAGCATTGCATCAGGAACACGATCGAATACTGACGACCTCAGTCTGCCTGGGCTTCCGCTAGAGCTGCCGGCGAGTACCGTAGCGAAAAGTTCAACGGCTACGACAAGAGCAAGAAGGGCGATCGAATTCGATGCATCAATGGCAAGGCCGAAGCTGTCGCGGGAGATCTCAACCAGACTTACGCATGCAACGGCATCGACATGTACGACTTCAAGACTCACGCTGAGCTCGGCAGCAATGGCGGTGAGGGCTCTGGTTCTTGGGGTGTCACACTGCAAGGACGAGACTTCATTGCCATCGGACAAACAGATGGTGCCGCGTTCGCAG
The DNA here is from genome assembly GCA_023512815.1 of Cercospora zeae-maydis. Classification (NCBI taxonomy): domain Eukaryota; kingdom Fungi; phylum Ascomycota; class Dothideomycetes; order Mycosphaerellales; family Mycosphaerellaceae; genus Cercospora; species Cercospora zeae-maydis. The sequence continues at coordinate 2,653,368 of JAKLWY010000001.1, read as the reverse complement.
AAGTCACCAAACAAGGCAGACTCGTATACCTCGGCAGACTTCCGGCACAATCGACGCCAATCATCTGGCGAGAGATCAAGGCGAATGGCCCGTACATGATCATCGGTTCTGAGGCCGTTGCACATGGCGTTCAGATCTTTGATGTGAGGCGCACCACGTGGATACATGTCACACTGCCTGCTGACGGTGGCTTTAGATGCGCAAGCTCCTCACGATCGATCCGAAGAATCCCAAGGTTTTCTCTACCATTACTGACGTTACTGTGTTCAATGGTGAGTCCCCTTTGCAATACGAGAGCGCTTTCCCTCGACTTCCCAGCACCTGCGCACAACCCCCACAAAAAGCAGAGCTGATTAGGTTTCTCTTCAGACCCCATCGGCCTGCCAACGGGTCGCTCGCACAACGTCGTGGTGAACGAAGAGAGGAACTACGCTGTGGCAGTTGGTGCCGCGCCAAGGAATACCACATGTAACTCTGGTCTCGTCTTCATCAACATGGACAACCCTACCAAACCATACATGTCTGGCTGCGCACCACAAGACGGCGTGAGTCCTATTGGCACTGTCCCATGTATCCACGAACCGAAATTGCTGACGAATGCTGCAAAGTATGTCCACGACGCGCAATGCATAGTCTACCGAGGTAAGAATGACGACAAGCGGAAAGGGTCAGGAACCAGTATTGATCGAAGAGCAGGTCCACACAAGAAATATCAAGGAAAGGACATTTGCTACGGATATAATGTTTGCCTGCCCTCTTCTCTGAATGATAACTGCCTTCTAACAACTTTTATAGGAGGATACGCTCACCATTTACGAGGTGGAAAACAAGAAGGGGCTCAATGCCGGCAGGATCATCTCCACCACGCCTTACAAGGGCGCGTCGTACAGCCATCAAGGGTGGGTTCTTGATCCGAACTGGCAGACTCACCTCGTTCTGGATGACGAGCTCGATGAGGGCCTGGTCGTCCCTGACGAAGTGAACCCCGAGAGTCCTGCACTGGATGGTTTCCCCGTGACCTACATCTTCGACATCACAAACCTCGAGAAGCCGGTGAACACTGGATTCTACAAATCCAAAGTGAGATCGGTTGACCACAACCAGTTTGTCGTAAGTTTCTTCATTGCACTGTCAAAGAAAAAAGATGGAGAGTTGACTCCGGCACAGCACAATGGTCTTGCCTTCCAGTCCAACTACCAAGCTGGTCTGCGTGTCCTCGACGTCAGCAGTATTCCACGTGATCCTTCAGGGAAGGGTGTGCGCGAGATCGCCTTCTTCGACACATACCCACAAGACGACTCGCAACCCGGTGGCGGAGTTCCTGACTGGACCTTTGGAACATGGAGTCATTACAGCTTCCCCAGCGGCTGGATCGTCATCAACACCATCGATCGCGGTCCATTCGTCGTCAAGTTGAACAAGTTCAACAAGCGCGGTTTCGGTAGCGAGTACGTGAGACGCGGCGCATGATCGAATGAAAAGCAGCAGCCACGAAATATGTAATGAAGTCGGATAGCGCTGTTACGATATGCCGAGAGTCGTTTCCTACGTCTGTTGTGCCGATGCATGGTGATGTGGCTATCAGTTGGGATCGTAGAAACATCTGTGACTACCACTCGATCAGCTTTTATGGCTCACAAGCAGCTCTCAAACAAGACTCAGCTCGAGGAGGCCAACAATTGCCAGTTTCTGTGGGAATAATTCACCATTGTGTGAACAGTCTACACCAGGCCACAAACTGTTCATGTCAAACGTCATGTCATCTGTGAGGTCAACACTCTCTGACTCGCGATTGTGAGATTCGGGAGGTATGATGTGCGAATCAAGATGGCTTGGTGTCGCGAAATGAGGCGAATCGCCTTGCCAGCATACTTCACGTTCTTGCCCGGACTCAATGGAACTTCATGGGCATGACTGCAAATGACAAGTTTGTGATCGTGCCTTCTAATTACAGGCTTGGAGCACAGATATGAACGCGCCACACGTCGTACAGTAGAACGACACTAAGTACCACCATCTCCGCTAGAATAAATCTTGCTTGCCAGCAAGCATCCGCAGGCGATGGATCGAGTTCAGGCATGAAATCAGGCACTCAACCTGATTTCTAGAGTTACAGTGAAACCTCTCTAACGCGATCTCCCGAAAGCCGATAACCTGCTTAACGCGATATTTTCGTCCAGATCTTCTGAATTTTGCGGGCAACCTCCTACCTGCTAATATCGCCACGATCTGGCCTGATTATCGGCTTAGGAAGGTTATTTTGTATGGCGCGGGCCTAAGCTGCACCTCTACCGAGCTGCCGTCTTGCCTAATTCGGAAGTATAACAGGGCCTAAAAGCGTTCTAGGCGGCAATTGTCCTTACATAAGCTAATCCATAAGACGATGACCTGCGTAAGGCGATAAGATTGAGTCTGGCGGATCATATCGCGTTACACAGGTTTCACTGTAGAAGTCGGTTATAGTGCTGTAGGGCTTCGGCGCGTCGCTTCCGAGCTTCTGTTCCGAATCTGGCGAGATCGAAAACGAACATCGTCTACGGTGTACAACATAGCAAAACGATCAATCTCACAACACCAAGGCCAAATAGGATGGCAGAAGAATGACAAAAGCTATGTCTCCCGACGCGGGATCGAAAACGCGGGCCTGATCTCGGGTGGTACAGTAGAACAAGTGCGGACAAGCCTATGATGTAGATGTGCAAATGCGCATTTTATCCTCGATGCTATCTCATCACTACCCCCAAGCTCTTCACGTGCCACTTTGGGTTCACTTCCTGGAAGCACGGTACTTTTGATTTACCGACTATTCATGCTGATGCGCTTTCCTGCCAGTCGTACTACTGGGCTCCACGGAAAGTCCGTCTCGTGACCGTGCTGCGCTAACTTCACCAAAGTTGCTACTGCTCGAATTGTGGCTAGCGCTCAATAGTTGCTATGCAAGCCGCCTTTGCCCAAGCCGAGCGCAAAGTCGTTCTCAATGTATACAATTGTCACCAGACTTGTCGAGAAGGCATCGTCCGGTGCGTCTGGATACTGTAGCACCACCATCAAAGTCGCCGACGGCTTTTCTCTTGATGAGTCGTGCACAACGTCCAGCACCGCAGCGGCGCACCCGCAGCGAGTGTGGCTGGGAGAACCACGCTTCGAGACCGAAACCATCAGGATAAGGTTCCATCACGCGTCGTCCAATGCTCCAATTCGTACACTCAGCAAGCCGCCTCATCCTCATGTGCGGCAGAGGAAGCTGAGAAAATGGAGCTAAAACTGAGAGCAAGTACGCCTATCAACGCACCGTGTCGTCGTGCCTTCTCCTCCAGCTGCCACACCGCACGTCCAGCGCACACATTTCAGCCTCGCATTCATCAACACCCGGATAATCCATCTCGCAGTGGCCTTGTTTCCATCGGCTGTAGACCCGCACAATCGCCAAATTACAAACAGTAACGGGTTCCCGCGAGTCAAGAATCCAAACTTGTGGGTTTTGCACACGGGAGCTCCAGAGACGAGTGAAGCGAGCGAAGCACGTGTGGGCAGGGGAGTGGTGCCAGAAGCAGAAGAATCACTACGATCCCGAAGACCTTGAGCGCAGATTCGTCGGCCGGCATGTCCGCTTTGGAGGTGTTGCAGTCTGCGGAGCGCACGACGTTGCAGTTTACGGCGCCATTGGAAGGATTTGGGAATCCAGAGCCTGGACGGAGCCTTGATGTTTCTTGGAGTACGCCTTGGGTGTTGACAACCCTGGAGCTGTGGATAGGCCCTGCGCAAGATGGCAGTTATGCTGTGGACGTTCTCGCCGGTAAGTGCTAGCATTGTGATTGAATTGAGGACCATCGTGCCTGACCGGTAGAATAGCAAATTTGACGCAAGACGTCACAACATATCTCTGGGATGTGCCGGACAACGATCAACAAGATACGCGATTCCAACTTCGACTTCAAAAGGGCGACCGACCGAATGACTGTGCCCAGTGCGTCGCTAGCACTTCATCGTTTCGAGTAGAGAGCGCAGTAACACGACAGACATCTCCGACAGCAGACAATATTTCATCAGCGATGCCAAACGCTCCCACTTCGTCCACTTCAGCGCTATCGCGTAAGGTGCAATTGGGCGTAGGGCTCGGTGTCGGTCTAGGCCTTCCCTTTGTGATCGCGCTCATGACATTTCTCTTTCTCTATCGCCGGAAAAGACACCGAAGGCAGCATCAAATCCAGCAGCTGAATAATGTGCACCGGCGGCACCAGAAGCTTATGGCAGATAGGGATCTCCGACACTCCACAGGTGCCTACTCGTCGGTCTCCAAGTTCAGCGAGACGTCGTACCACGGGCCTTTTGAATTTGAAGAAGGCGGAAAGGTGAAGCCAGACGAGAGGTTGTTTGGGAGAAATGGTCTACCATTTCTCGCGACACCCGAGAGGGCAAAGGAGGGGAGAGGCGTACTTATACATTAATGCTTGTCATGATAAATCTAATGACCAATGACTGTATTCTAATGGTCTCATGATGTGCTCTTTCGTAAGTCTTACATGGTAGATTCACTGCGGAGTTCTCGGGGGAGAGGCTTGGCACTCGTCTAGCCCTATCGTCGAAGGTTTGGGATCACCTGAGATACAACACATCGACGGGATCATGTCAAAGTCGCTGCACTCCCCGACGGCGCGACTTCTGCAGTCGTCGCGCCTCTTCTCCCTGCCGCGACCTCTACCCGCGCCTCTCCAACAAGCCCCCTCAGCGTCGGCATCCTTCAAGGCCTCGGAAACTGCCACCCTGCCATACCCAACCCACCAGGCCATTGCGACTCCCGCATCGTCCCACTTTCGAGGAGACTGGGGCCTCAAACGTCCGATTCCACGAAAGACAACTGCCCGAAGCAGCACTCCGGTCATTCGCGTGCGGGCACAGGACAACACCCAGCACATCACCGACTTCGAGAGTGCTGCGGACCACGTCCTGACAGAGGCCAAATGGAGGCAGATGGGCATCCCAATCACGAAGCAAGAAGCAAGAACAAGCTATTCCGGCAATCGGGCTGGATATCGCAGCGTCTACGATGAGGACCTCGACCATACAGACCCGGAAGCTACGAGTTTGGATGCTTCACAACTCACAGCGGGCAGGCTGTCCGCCCGTGGAGAGGGCTCCAAGCAGAGATGGAAGTTTGATGGTCCATGGCTAGCAGGCATGGAAGAGGGAGAATTTGAGGTTTACGTTTCCGAGAAACTAAGCAAGAGGAAAGCAGAGTTCAAACGATTCCTGGCCAATCGCATGTTGGACAAGCGCATACGCGACGAGGAGCGAGTGAATCGTGAACGCGGAGCAGGCGGCGCGCTCTTAGTGGCTCGCGTAGAACAGCTGCGCAAGTATGTCGAGGAGAACTACGAGAGCGAGGAGAAAAAGCTGCGCGACGACCATGTGCACCAGCAGTTGGGTTCAGCACTCACATCCGCTATATGCGACTTTCTCGATCTGCCGAGCGTTGATATGGGTCGACAGAACTACGCTCAGTCGACCATGTTACAGGCCCAACTCGACAGTTTGACATCGACGCGAGGCCCACCTTCTACGCACCCAGGCGCCGGTCTCTCTCACATCAGGACCAATGCCTTCATAGAGAACCATCCATACTGGGGACCTCAGATGTACCACGCGCCTGTGAAAGCGCGTGTTCTTAGTCCACGTCTGGGCTTTCTCTCCAATCAGCACTACGCTTTGCTTGGAGTTGGAGGAGTAGTGACCCGCGACCCCATCGGCTCTGGGGCCAACGTCGATAGCCGTTCAGCTGTTCCAGAGTACAGCGAGAGCGAGAAAGAGGAGTACTACAATCATCCAGACCGTATGGTTTCCTCTCTCAACGAGAACTTAACAGGCGGCAACAAAATATGGGTGCATCCTCAAACGGCACACATCGACGAGGCAGGACGCATTGAGCTGCAGATCAGCAGAGCCGACAAGGAAGCCATTGCTGTGAAAAGGAACAAAGTGCAACCCATTCGTGACGCGAAAAGTCAGGATTACTTTCCTACAACACCAGGATATGTAGGCGGTGCGCCTCCAGGGCAGGAGCCCAATTACGGCCACAGCCTCCCCGATATGAGGAGAATGAGAGCCTCAGGCGTGGAGGGATTCGACAAAGAGATGGGAATGAGCGCACGTCAAGGACAGATGGATCAGGCTCAAGTGGCGCAAAAGATTAGACAGTTGATGGGTGGCCGTGGGGCAACGGCTTCTCCGTCGTCGAGGTTTCAATGAGCGGTAGTAGAAAGAACTGTATATGTACATGCTTCCGAAACAGATGCATTATGCGTTCTCTGAACACTCCACCTACACGGGATAAAGCCGAGCCTACCCGTGTCAAAAGCTTGGCACCAGCTGTGGATGCCATGCTTCAACTTTCAAGCACTCCACTTCAGCTCGAGTGATGGCCTCTTGCACCGACGTCTTCGGTATAGAATGACCAAAAACACGATGGCGCCTCGGCCGATCGCCAATCCTGATCTTCCCAAGCCGCCTCCTGGCAAGTATCCTGCGAAGGCTCATGCGAGAAGGGTTGCAAAATACATTGCCGAGCATGGCGGTCCCAGCAGCGGTATCATCTATCTGGAGGGCCAGAGTACCAGGATGACAGAAGTATGAATTGTCACTTGCAAGAAGAAGTCTGGAGTCAAGCGACTGACGTAGAACTGTAGGACGATGATCAAGCGAGCCATTTCAGGTTGGTGACTGAGTATCTTGGGCAACACTAGACCGTCGTGATTGACCTTCTGTAGGCAGCGACGACACTTCTATTATCTCACCGGATGCGACCTGCCCGACTGTTTCTATGCTTATGATATTGCTTCTGATACTTCGACATTGTGGATCCCACCTGTCGATCCCGAATATGTCATGTGGGCGGGCATGCCACTTCTACCCAAGGAAGCACTAGAACGATACGATATTGATCATGTGGCGACTACAGAAGATCTCAAGTCTGGAAAGCCCTTGGTTGATATGCTGTCGACACAGAAGCCCGTGATCTTGGCGATCGAAGACCGGGCCGATTTGACCATCTTTGAAACTCCTGCGATCAAGAATTTCCAGCCTGAGATAAACCTTAGCTCACTGAGGATAGCGATAGAAGAGTGCAGGGTCGTCAAAGACGAACACGAAATCGCCATGATCCGACACGCCAACATCGTGTCTTCATACGCCCACGAGCAGGTCCTCGCTTCTGTACCACGCGCATCGAACGAGCGCGAGCTCAACGCCGTCTTCGTCATGCACTGCCACGCAAACGGCTGCAAAGAGATGGCCTACGGATGTATCTGTGCCTCGGGAACAGCAGGAAGCACACTCCACTACGTCCACAATGATCAACCTCTGGAAGGCAAAGACAACATTCTTCTCGATGCCGGAGCAGAATACAACTGCTACTGCGCCGATATCACTCGCACCTTCCCCATCACCAAGGACGGCAGATTCACAAAAGAAAGCAAGGAAATCTACGATCTGGTTTTGCTGATGCAGAGTGAAGCCTTCAAACTCATCCGTCCCGGTGCCCTGTGGGAAGATTGTCACATGAAAGCCCACACCACCGGTGCGTTAGGGTTGCAAAAGTTGGGCATCTTCAGCAAGGACCTCTCTCTGGACCAGATTATGTCCTCGCATATCATGACGCGTTTCTTCCCTCATGGACTTGGGCACTACCTCGGTATGGATACACACGATACGGGAGGGCATGCGAACTACGACGACCCAGATCCCTACTTTGCGTACTTGCGGAAACGTGGTCCATTGCCTGTGGGAGCGGTGATTACGAATGAGCCTGGGATATATTTTCGAGAGTTCCCGCTGAAGAGGGAGTTGGAGGAGGGGAAGTGGGATGGCATTGTGGTGCAAGAGGTGTTGGAAAGGTATTGGAGAGTTGGAGGTGTCAGAATTGAGGATGATATCGTGATTACGGAGAATGGATACGAGAATTTGACGACGGTTAGCAGTGATTGGCAGACTGTGGAGGGTATGGTGCAGAGAGGGTTGGCAAATGGGGCCCTACATTAGCATGGAGCTACTCTCTAGAAGTGACAGTTAGGTGAGTGAGGAACACGAGGGTTAGCCATGTCGCCTGTGCTGACTGAGAGAGTTCTAGATGTGAAGGGCATCGAGCAACATAGTGCCAATCATTATGGCAAGCCACTCACTCCAAACTCACCGCCATACTCTGTTGACAAGCGAGAAACTGAGCCACCGTTCGTGTGTAGTGAGCTGGCAAGTGAAGCTGCGGAAGACGCATTGGTCCGAAGCCAACGGCTCATCCAGGCACATAGATTCAGACTTGCTCTAAACCACCACATTCTCTCCGACACTACCCCTTCAACCACCGACGTGACAGGATTCCATTAGTCGGACCCCTGGAGACTCCAATGGCATCCAAGACAGTTTATGGAATCGACGAATTGGTCGACGTGCGTCCGGTGCGAGCTGCCCCAGAGTAGGTTGCCATCACAATATCGCGATCAAACATGCTCTGACGCACCACAGTTTCTCCACTGAGCCAGTCACTATCATCGCAGGCAGAGCGAAGCGACCTTTCTATGTGCATGAGTTTCTTCTCCGGACCTCGTCCAGCTTCTTCGCTACCGCTCTCCAACAAATTGTTTGTTCACGACGAGCCTTCTGCTCCCCTCAAATATAGGGACATCTGGAACCTCTTGACGAATGCACAGGTCCTTGGCGACAAGCTCCTCGATGTTGATTTCAAGGACGCCGTCACTGACGCTTTTGGCCAAGAGTATCTCACGTGCCACGATGGCGCGAACTACATCATTGGACCAACTGGAAGGCATTTGCTTTATGAGAATACGGTGGCCAACGCACAGCCCCGCCGTCTAGTGTTCAGAGTTCTTACACTGTGCAATGACCCTACAGTCATCAGGGAGGACGAGCCGAGAGCACTTCTGCACGATGTCATTCGAGAGATGGCTCACAAACGCACCTGGAAAGACGAGGAGTTTGCTACTGAGCTTCAGAATTGCGAATATCATGAGCATGATGCCGGAGCAGAGAATTGCTACCGAAACAAGCGACGCTGAGAACAATCATTGCGAAGGTGGGAAACTCTGGCTTCACGGCTCTGTGTTGTATGCGGAGAAACAAAGGCAGGGACTCAAAATCAAGGACGGCCGATTGGGACCGGAGGCGCGGTTGAGGATGCGTCCAGTGCAAGTCGATATGTGATCATCGATGGTCTTCGCTCGTCGATGGCCGCAGCGTAGTAAACTGGTCCTGGATTGGCAAGGCTGGCATGATCAACGGCGTTTGCTGCTGCGGATGAAAAGGAAAGCTGCAGCTGCAAGAATGTATTTGCGTAACGTTGCAGGCACTCGAGCATTTAATGTGTTCACTTCTGCACCTTCTACCACAATCTACCACTCTACATCGACCTCACTTGGAGCGAACTCTTGAGGCCCATCGCCAGCAATGTCGACGCCTTCACCCATCTGGACGAAGGCTCCCCTTGCAAGTGCAGCTCATGAGTGAGTCATCGCCCAATGCTTGCCCTGGCACTGACTGACTATATCTATCAACAGCTTCTCAAGCCTTCCAATCGCCGTCCACGTCGGCCAGCGGCCATACACGACTTTCTACGTGAACGAGTCAACAATTCGCGCCTCGTCACGATTCTTCGAGAAAGCACTTGATAAAGAACGGAAGGAGGGTCGAGCGCGAGAGGTCGTGTTGCCAGCATACGATCCAGGAGCCTTCAACATCTACCTTAATTGGTTGACCACCGGGAAGCTCTACATCGAAGACGATACAGCAGTCAACAAAGGCGAAAGCGGCATTTTCTACTATCTCGTGCACGCGTTCCTCCTGGGTGATAAGTTGTGCGCACCCGACTTCAAGGACGCCGTTACAGATGCCGCCGCAGCCGTGTACACCGAAGGACTTTGGATGCCTGGAAAAGTCCTGCGCCGGATCTTGTACGAGCATACAGTATCCGGTGCGTCGCTTCGGCGCATGGTGACCAGTCAATTGAGTATGGGCAAGCCGCTTGCGGTATCGGAAGACGAACCTTACGCATTGCTGTATGAGCTCTCTCATGAGCTCGCAGCAGGGGAGTCGAAAACGATTGAGGACTTCAAGAAGGATGTTGAGGACTGCATGTACCACGAGCATCAATCAGGGGCAGAGCATTGCTACAGGAACAAGCGTCGCTGAATTGTTCTATGCGGCTGAGATGGCTGTGGTACGAAATCTCAGGGAGGCTACAATCGAGTGTCATCCTCCGCATGACACCAGCAAATTTATCGGGCAGATCTGTGTTCTACGAAAGGGTGTTCTACGAAATGGTGCAAGACGGCATATATGATGCAGAAGGATGACACGTAGAGCAACTGGAACCAGAGTAGATACTGAAAAGAAGAAAAGGCAAGTCGAGCTTCGCCTCTAGAACCCAGCGCCTTGATATGCTTGGAAATCTGGTGAGTCAGCGTCTAATGCGGGAATACTAGTGCTGTTTGCAACAGCAAGCAAGTGAACTTGTGGAGATAGTCTCATCACGGAAAGTGAATGGCGCGTCTGCTGGATCTGTCGAACAAAGTCCATCTGCGCAGGGTTCTCTGTCTTACCTACTATGCTGACTTTACCATTAACCAATCGATACACTCAACCAGAGACATAAGATGTCCGCCGATTGGTTGACATTGGCATCGCCAGATGTTCTTTCTAAGAGCGAAGCAATTGAGTAAGTCGATTGGCGTCTAATCACATAGCATATATCATTGATTGATGCTAGTTTCTCCATCGCACCCATTGTTGTCAACGTTGGACCACATCCATCTAAGCAATTCTACGCTAGCGAGACAACGACACGCAAGTCCTCAAAGTTCTTCAACGCGGCGCTCAACGAGGAATGGAAGAACGGCCAGGAACGCACCGTCAACCTCTCTCAATGCTCGCCGGACGCTTCCAACCTCTACCTCAATTGGCTTACTGCGGGAAACTTGTGCGTCGATGATCGTGCTGAGATCGCTCCAGTTCACCGCCCATCTCAACTCACCTACAACTGATGCCCCGTCTTCTCCACCGCCCTCTTATACCCCTCCGTATTCTCGCACTCTCCCAACCACTTCTCAATCCCAGGCCACTTCCCTCCTTGCGTGCCCAATTCCCTCTCCAAAATGAACCTCGCAGAAAGCTGCATCATGATATCCGCCACAGTCAATTTCTCCCCGCACAAGAAGTTCCCTCCACTCTTCTCCAATTCCGCTTGCAGGTAATCCAAATCTTTGATCACATTCTTGCTCAACCCAGCGATGGTTTTGGAAACGTCGCCGTCTTGCTGGTTCCAGCGAGCGTACAGACAGGCAAGACTGTGGAGCATAAAGGTCGCCTCGGACGCGTGGACCCATTGCAGGACTTTGTAGCGTTCCGGAGAGCCGGGCGGCGGAAGGAGACGATGGGAGGTGTCGTATTTATCGGAGAGATACCTTTGGGCGTGTTAGGTGGACTGAGAGCGGTGAGGCTGACTGAGAAAGAAAGAAACGAGTTGGCGTACTCGCAAATATTGCCGCTCTCGTAGAAGACTTGCCCATCGTCTACGAGGGTGGGGAATTTTCCCAGACCACCCGCTTCTTGTTTGAAGTCTTCGGGAGCTGCATTGTTCACTCTTGGTGCGAATTTTACTTCAAAGTCGAGACCTAGTTCGGTGAGGTGCCAGGCTGTTCTGATGGAGCGGGATGCCTGGAGAAAGTAGAGTTTGATGGATGGCATGATTATGCAATTTCGGTGCCTATATTATTAAATGTTGTAAAGCGATAATAGTAGGGAATATGGGAGGAAGTGTCACAATCCAGTTTGCCTACCGTCCATCTATGATTTCTTCTTTGCTCTCCAGTGCAGCAAAAGCTCTCTCCCAAGAACACGTTTCCAATGCCATGACGGCCAATCCAGCCCACCACATTGTCATCACCGGCACCAGCAGCGGCTACGGAGCTCTCCATCTTCCTCGACCCCGCGGCGAGACTCACTGCGGAGCTTCCAGCGATCCGCATGCGCGACCCCGACGGCAAGGATTGTCATTGGAAAAAGAGGCTCCAAGCCATCGAAAGACTGCCGTGTGAGGGGTCGAGTTCTAGATGTGCACAAGATCCTCCGCTGATCTTTTCCGCGGACGATCGGACAAGAGAGAAGCTTGTCTCTCAGAGCTCTGGTGCAGCTTCAATCGCGTGCTGGTTGCTGGGTGCCACGGCGTACGACAGCTCCAAACTTTATTCGAACCCTTACGGCAGGTCTGTGAAGCTGGGGATGAAGTCGAGGAAGGAGTTGGCAGAGGCAGGGTGGCTATGTTGGCGAAGTATTGCGGCAGAAGAGGACAAAGTGAGGGCGTGTCGAGGCCGTGAAGCAGCCGGATTGCTGGATTGGGCAGTGCCGGAACCTGCAAGGATGTTGGGTGAAATCAGTGGAACTGGCACGTTGCAAGTGTTTTGCAAGCAACCAACGACGTGGCCGTGTGCAAACATAGCAAGGAAACGACTCCATGTAGTGCGTGCAAGGCGACAAGGTGGACAAGGGAGTTTGTTTTGACCTCTCCTCACAAGGCGCGAGGAGATTTCTGCATTCGTACAATTAATTAAAGTTCGCATTCAACAGCAATGCGAAATTCGTAAACATCATTTGTGGTATCATAACTGTCTCTCTTGCTCTTCTGTGCTCATCGAAGCATCACACAATTGATGGCCATCTATGCCTCGTACTCGCCTTTAGCCTTCGCCTTGTCCGACGCACCCTTGACGAAGCGCGACAGATCGACGACGGGAAGCTGGAAGGGAAAATCGAGCGACGCCAACATGATGGCGAACCAGATGTACCAGCCAAGCATGTCGACGATGAATGTCAATGCACCGGCGGCGATGACCTCGTTTTTCGCCTTGCTTCCGAGACTGGTGGCCGCGGCCATGTTACCCGCTGCGGTCTGCTCTGCAACCTGAGCCAAGTGCCAGAAGGCAGCGGCGAGCAGGCCGAAGGATGGGACGAGGAAGAAGAAGATCAGGAAGAAGACCAAGTTGGTGCGGAGGGCCAAAATCATGTACAGGAAGCACAGGACACCCATGAAGACCAGGAAGAAGGCTGCGTCATGTTAGTGCTGCGCCCGAAGCACTGGGAGATGGTGCGACGTACCATATGAGGCATTGAATCCGACAGATTCCAACCCAGTTGCCGCGGCTTCACCGGATGCTGCATATGCGCCATATGCGTTGTAGAAAGGCTGGAGGGTCGCGGCATACTGGAGCCAGAACGCGCCGAAGGAGCAAAAGACGATGAACGGGAAGGTGTTTCCCTGGGATTCGTCAGTTTCAAAAACGGTTCGGATTCTGCATTGAGATGAGATTTACCAAGAGGAATTCACCAAGACCGCCGAGAACCATCAAGAGACCACCGAAGAAGAAGTAGACACCAGTGGATGCAGCTCCATTGCCACCCGCTCCTCTCCATCCCATCAAGTCGCAAGAAAGAGGAGTCAGGGAGAGCAAGAAACCAACGAGAGCGCTAACAGAAGGGTCAGGCCGAGGTAGGTGGAATCGAAGCTTCCGATCAACTTACAGCGGCGTTGGGTTACCAAAGGTCTTTCGGAGATCGCCTGCGACCTTGTTCTGCGGCGAGAGGTAGATCTTCTCAAAGAGCTCTGGCGAGATGGAAATGCTGCCCGAGGTCTGGATCTTCCTCAAGGCGGTGTCTGGATCCATGTCTTTGTCGAGGTGGTATCCTCCTGCAATTCGCAATCAGTTTCTTGCTCGCCTCGTCGTGCCACGCGCCGGGCAAGGATGCAACGCAGGCAGTGCCATCGCGTGTCGAGCGTCCCACGTACCGTTCTCGAAGTCCTTCTCGCGCGGTGCGCCGGCGCCCGTTGGGGCAGTGAGGTTGACGTTGTTTGCGGTAGCGTTGTACGTGTCACTCATGTTGGCAGCGACGGATAATCAATGCTGTAGGGGCGCAGATGGTCAAAGTGGTGCCAATGGCAATGCTGTGATCGATTCAAGGACACGCAGGCTGGGGAGGACCTCAAGGAGACACGGGGACGAAGACCAGGGCACGTCGAGGCGTGTCTGGTCCTTATTTACACAACGCACAGATGATCGAATCGAAAGAGTTCGACGGCTCCGCAAACGTTAAGGTGCCGGAAGCTAGCAGCGGGCAGGCATAAAGTAATGGTTGCGATCGCGCATTGGCCTGGGGCGGGCTGGGACTGGCGGAGCAGTGTGCAGCGAGCGAAGACGATCATGTCACAGGATGCACAACGCCAGCGCCCACTACTGATGACGGTCGCAGCATCATCACCAGCGCAACAGAGCTCTGCTCCCGTTCACGCGTCGTGTCGCTCCCAGCGTGTGCGCATGGGAGGCCGCGAGCTATCCCGAGCAGGAATAGCGCTCCCCGGACACGCGCCTGCGGTTGGTACAGTACATGTACTTGATGTACTTGATAGGGACCCTGCCGTGGCTCTCGAATCGCGCGACGCGCATCGTGGATACTGTCTGTCTGCAGCGAGCACCCAGGCGGCTCTCCGGAACACCTGGAGCCCGGACGAGCGATACCTCACGCCTCGCGATTCGCGCGAACTTCGCCCGTCGAAGCTGCGGTGCTGCGCGTGCGTCTGCTGCTGCTGCTGCTGCTGCTGCTGCTGCTTCCACTTCCATGGCGGGAGTCGGAGGTACGTTTCGGCGCTTCGGCGTCTGCGGAGCAGCGGTGGAGTCGATGAGCGTGCCCGGTGGAGCGGTGCTGCTGGTCGGGCCATGTCGCAGTCCACGGACGGGCGGAAGTGCGCGAAGGCGTGTCGGATGGGGGCTAGAGTGGAAATAACGGAACATGCAAGCATGGGCGGAGGCGGATCGGCGAGAAGCTGGGGTAGCGACGCGGGGTAGAGGCCGTAGCGCGGGAAATGATGAGACAGGTGCTGGAAGGCTAACAAGTTTAGAAGCCGCAGCGGTCGATACAGCATGTCCATGTCCATCATCCCAGATGCCAGCAGCGGGTAACAACCTTCTCAACATGCTCTCATCACCTGCTTCTCTCGTGCGGCAATGTTGCAAAGATCATCACCGCAACACGCGGCAGCATGGCCAGACCTTCTGGAGCAATTCCAGCCCTCAACCAATCTCCATTCGGCCAATGATGATGAGCCTGTACATCATTCCCACCGCC
This sequence comes from Cercospora zeae-maydis, assembly GCA_023512815.1. NCBI lineage: Eukaryota > Fungi > Ascomycota > Dothideomycetes > Mycosphaerellales > Mycosphaerellaceae > Cercospora > Cercospora zeae-maydis. The sequence goes on along the minus strand of JAKLWY010000001.1, from coordinate 2,638,191 downwards.
GCCACGCCGAGAAAGACAGTCGCCCGGTGGTGATGCTTCATTGTATTAGAGTTGGTGGCAGTGGGCTAGTATCTCACTATTACTCATAATATAACACACCAACGTGATCTGTGCCCCGTCTTCTGGAGTCTGGCGACGACTGTGGGAATAGCGAGACAGGCATAACCATGTCGCCGCAACAGCAACACCCTCACCAGCATCGTCTCGTCTTTCCACACTCCGTGCGCGACAAATGCCACCGCTGTCCCCTCGCCATTGCAGCCGCGGACCACTCTCACCACCACCCGCCACGCATCTTAGCGGAAAGCTCGGAACATTTCTTCCCTTCTCACCACATCCAACCGCACTCTCATCAGCACTTCAACATGACAATCTTCCATTGACCCTTCGCACGGGCTCCAGCCTCATCCCAAAACGGTATCACACACGACCAAGGACGTGCTCTTCCATGCGTGCGGCGCTAGTCACTCTTCGCCTATTTCTTGTTTGGCCCTGACTCCTGCACCATGCACAAAATGGCTTCTCTCGCCACTTCTATCACCCTGTCGCTGATGGAAGACCACATCTACAGGGCAGCAGTAGCGGTCTTGTACATCTTTAAATTATTCTCACCACGCAGTATCGGGGTCTGCACGCCGTGTCGCCGACTGTAGCGAACGTGCAACACGCCCGCCGACGGTAAGATTCGATGAAGCCACGAGCCGCTCTGCCGCTCTGCCGCTCTGCCGTTCCCTCATTCCAGGATTTCATATTTTTGTTTCATTTCCCCCCCATCATCGGCATCGTCTGATTTCGTCTCTTCTCTGTTCCTCACTGGCAGAGACAGACCTCGAAAGGGGAAGGGTCTCACAGTACGTACCGCGCCACACCAACTTCGAAAGAGATTGGGTCACAACTTTGAACAAGTTTGTGGCTGTTCCATCGCGAGGTCCATTTCGCATTCCAACGCCCTCATCAGGTCTCAAATCAAACATCTTATTACCCTGCGTGGTGCGAGGTTATTAGAAGGTCTGTTCTCTGTACGACTGTCTGTTGAACAAGTCCTTCGAGCTCAGCACCGAATACGATTTCACTTGTCAGTCTTCATTTCACGCAGATCAGATGGACTGGACTCGGATGCCCCATTGATCCAAGCACGGACGGATCCTTTGTTCCTCTCGCCTCGGTCTGACGTTACGAGGCGCAGGCGAACCGTCATCTGCTGACGTTCGAAGCGGTGCGAGGAGCGTTGAAATGTCGGAGACGCTTCTTCAAAGTTCGTCTGCCCTCATCGTCGACGCAGACAACAAGATGCGACATGTCTGTCTCACAGGCACCATGTCAAGGGCTTGCCCCACCCTGTCTCCCAATAGCCAACGACATTTCCCAATGGCGACCATGTCCCGCTTCTTCCGCGACCACGGTCTATGAACCCCAGACTGACACCGCATATGCATGTGCAGAAAAAGCACGCCATCTTCACGTCAGTGTACGCTAACAAGCAGGCTTCTTCTTCTTCTTCGTCTTCTTCACAACCGCATCGTGCACTGCATCTCACCGTCACGTTCTCTCTCTTCAAGCGACTTGCAAGATGGCGCCGCACTCGGCGACATGTCTCTGCGCAAGGCGAAGAAGAGTGCGATCAAGGTAAGGCGAGCGTGCGGGCGGCACTTGCGGAGCTCGTAGCTTGTACAATTCATACTTTGTGTCTGCATTCAGCTGATTGCCTGTTCCTGTTGTGGCGATTATTAAACACGCACTGCGTTCTTGTCCCAAGTACGTTGATACATCTGAACTTGGCATGAGTAGCGCACATTGGCATCCATTGTGTATGCGTTCAAGCATGGGATAAAAACTTCTTGCAGCGAATCAGCCTCCTAGCTTCTGTAGTGCCCGCTCTTGTTTTCTCTTGACATCTCTCGTTATACCATCAATGTCTAGCTCGCGCATCGCATCGCCGATTCTTTGCGTCTCATTCTCCAGCTTGTCCAGCTCAGCCTGCACTCGATGGTCTATGAGCTGCACCTTCCCATAGCCGGAATGCGCGTAGACTGCGCTGAGAAGATCGTGCAGGTTGGAATCACTCTTTGCCATGGAATGGACAATGGCGTCTGTGATGTTGTCCTCGGTCGTCTTCCGCAGCGTGTTCAGCTTGTCCTGCTTCTCCTGCACAGTCGTATCGAGAGATTCCAGAAGCTTGGCGGTGTCCATTGGGTCTGCGACGCGGATATCATGCTCGCGGAGGAAATGGGCCGCGGGGTCCTGCGCGTCGGACAGGTTGGCCTGGACCAATCTCAAAGGCTTGAGACCTTTAGCTGGCGTATGTCGTTCTCCTCTGACTGGACTCGTGGGACTGAGCGCACCAGATTTCGCTTGCTCCACAGCAGTCATCTCTTCAAGCGTCTTAGAGACGGAACGTAATGCTGCACCATGTGCATGCAAATGCTGCACGTGGCCGGTAATGGCGTCAAGACGCGACGTGAGATAGACCAGTGCTGCAACGGTATATTCTGCGAGTTTCGCTTTCTGCGCCTGCCCTTCAGCTCGAGCAGATTGCATCCCGTTCTTCAGCGACTTCCCATATTGGCTGTCTATCACGATGGTGACGAGTCCCTCGATCTCGCTGCTCAGCTCTTCCAGTTCGGCCTGAAGGGTTTCACGCTGCTTCATCTGCTGGTCTGTAAGAGGGATAGTGGGACTTCCTCGGTAATTGTATTGCAGTAGAGTCTGGCGATATGTGCTGTCCAGGCGTGCTTGGATACTTTGGACCGACATCTCCGTCAATTTGGAGCAAAGCTGCTCTGCTTTAGCCGCTTCGTCCTTCTCGAGGGAGGCGTCAGCCAGCTTCGGCAGCAACTTTTGAAGCCCATCCAGGAGCCGGTCATCCTTCTCCAGCAGGCGGTTCACGCTTCCATCCAGACTCCCAACAGCAGCATCCGTCTGCTTCATAGACATCCGGAGGCGGTCGTTGGTGCCGACGGAGAGCTCATCAACCTCAAGGTCCAGCTGTGCTTTCTCGCGTGTGAACTTCTGGTGGCGCTTCTCTCGAGCGAGGAATTCCGCATCGTGGTCGCCAGAGTGGGACTTGAGCTTCTGCAAAGCCACTTTTTGCTGCTCGAGCATTTGGCATTGCCGTTCGATGGCAGCTGTGCTCGCCTCGAGGGAATCTATGGCCGCCTCGAATTCATCGTCGTGCAAAGGCCTGCCGGACAGCTCTAATCCCGCAGTGGCACTGATGCCATGCTTCTCGTAGAAGCGTAGTTCATCTTTGCTGAGCAGTGTCGCTGATCCAATGTATTCTTTCACCCAGGACGCGGCTTTGCCCCTGGTTGTACTGTCTTCGAACGCCCATGCAATCTCCTTTTCGCCAAGCGGTATGTTGCGAGCTTGCAGGACACGCAGCAGCTGACGTAGCTCGGGTGTACTCATGCTGGCTTCTGCTCGCCCGTTACGTGCGCCACATGATGACTCGAGTCCAATGGGGTGCGAAAATTATGGGAACGTGAAACACGACATCGCATCCCATGCGCGCCAAGACCTGAGCTAGAACTGGGGAAGCAGCAGCTGTGACTCCGCTCCTTCCATACATAGTCCGCTCGCATGACCGACGAGGACGATGATTGAGCGGCTAACAAAGCTGCCGGTGAGCAGACAAATACCTGCGCTTCTGATCTGCCAGTCTGTAGCCCGCCCCGCCGCCGCCGTCAGCATCGCGCAGCAGTCCCGCTATGCAACGACTTCTTCCTTCCCCAAGGGTACCTCGTCCCGCCGACGATCTGTAACAGTGATCAACGATACTGGCGCAGTACCATGGGAGAATCTCACGCCTGGTGAAAAAGCGGCACGAACTACACAGCAGACCTTCAACGTCGGCATCGTATTACTGGGAGTTGGTCTCATGGGCGCCGTAGCCACTGTTCTCTGGTCAGAAGTCTTCTCCACAAACAGCAAGACAGCATACTTCAATCGTGCGGCGGACAGGATACGCGCAGATCCGCAATGTAGGAAGTTGTTGAATGGACAAGAGCGGGGAGGCAAGAGAGAAATCGAAGCACATGGAGAGCCGAGCTGGAGTCGCTGGGCGCGGAACAGGAAGATTGCGAGTCGGCAGGAAATTGATCAAGCAGGCGTAGAGCATTTATACATGGTATGTGGTATGCAGACAGGGGCGCGTCTATTCGAGCTAACGAGGCACCAGCACTTCTACGTCAGCGGAAAGCAAGCGAATGGGACAGTGCAGCTACATCTGTCGCGGAAACCTGGAGAGGACTTTCAATACCAGCTGTTGGCACTGGATGTTCCTGGAGAGCAGCGAGTGTATCTGGAGAACGCCAGCGCCCTGACACAGGTTAAAACAGGCAAAGTCTTTGGAATCAACTGGAATCGCTGAGATATTCCACACAAATGCCTCGCTGGCGTTGTCTCGCTGTACGGGCCGACGCATTTGTGCTGCTGAGTGGTGCAGCTAGCATCTGGAATGGAGCTAACACACACAAGGTCTGCAAATGCAAAAGATATAGCGCCGACGAAGCCTAGGAGATAACGAAATACCGCCGTTCATGGCACGCCCCGACGAGGAGATGAGAATAAGAGGGGCACGCACTCGATATACTTGGCAGATGCATTGCCTATTAACATACTTTTGGTTGAGCTGGTCTTCGCGCCTCTGCAGGCTTATAGCATTGGCCACAGAGTGGTGAGAACGAAGTCTGGAGTACATCTCACCCACCAGCTCACCAAGCGGCCTCCATCTCTTTCCGCATGGCCTCCTTCACGATGCTCCCGCATAGCTTTGCATGCGGGTTGGTGTGTACCGCCAACGCCTTGGCAACCTCGTTGCCGTACAGACCACCCATGTAGAAAGCTCGGGAAGCCTCCTCTTCAAAGCGTTCTTTGCTCCACTTCGTACCTTCAATCTCAGCCACATCAACATTAACCCCCGTTCCTAGGTCCTTAGAGGCTGCATGGTATATGGCACCGAGCTGTGTGTATGCTTGGGCAAGCAGCTTGCCTTGGGCCGGAGAGACTGCGTCTTGTTGTCTCGCTGGTGAAGCAGAAACAATGCATTCTCGAAGATCGCTTTCGGCTGCCACGCCTCCAGCATGTTGGTCTGTATACAGCAAGGATCTGGGTCGGACAATCGAATTTCTGTCGCCGAATCTCCACCGCCGTATCTGGGCTCGGTTGTTGCGCGCAGAAGCGTAATTCGGGTACGCTGTGATGAGAGCATCGAGTGAGGTGAGCGCGGCTCGATAGGCGGCATCCTTGGCGGACTCCTTCGCATCTGGGAACCGAGCTCGATTCCGTTCGAAGTCTTCCACAATCGAAATCGCTTCTCTCTCACGCGTCCGGAGCTGGGCGAGCAGTGCGGCATCGTGAATGTGGCGATCATCCGGTAGACTGGGGTCTATGACCACTTCAGCTCTCGTCGGTGCACTCTCCGGATCGAAGACGTGAGCGAGAACAGCCGAGTCTCCTCTGGACAGCTGTCTGGGCAGCATGATGGATGGATGTAGAAGTCGTGGTGGTTGCGATTGCAATGGCTGGGGAGTTCAATGGTCAAGAAGGCAGAATATAATATTGGGAAATGCGTTGAACATGCACGTTTCTCAGAGCGGATGTCTGCCCGGTGCCTGACTCCGACTGACGTATGGACGTTTTGGTCTGCAAACCCGAGCGGCAGTCCTGATGACGCTCGGCTCAAGCCTTAAACCGAGTGGGAAGAGCGGCAAACCTCGCTTGAACCGTTACGCCGACGCCAAGACCAGCTCAATAGCACCGGCTCAGTGCAGAGCCGCAACAACGTGATCAAGAGCAACCAGGAAGATGACATGAACAATCAAAAATGCGGCAAGCAGACGTAATGGTATGCTTGACACATAAGCAGCACCCTCGCACTCAAGCTTTCTCCCTCACCATCCTGCCCTTTGTTCTCCCTCCCAAAACAACACCTCAATAGACGGCAACAGAATCACTTCAACATGGCACCAGGTGCTCTGATCGCCACATCGTCCAGCGGCCGCTCATCACCGCTTTACGACCCCGATGATGTGGCGCCTGCAGTACGATCACCTTCAACACAAGTCGAGTACCGGGGCTATGATCATGTCACATGGTGGGTGGGAAACGCGAAACAGGTTGCTCAGGTATGAGCAGGACGGTATATCGACATGACAAACGATGGCTGACGTACGTGCTAGTTCTATACAACTCGCATGGGCTTCCAGCCTGTAGCGTACAAGGGTCTAGAGACCGGGTCTCGCTTCGTCGCTTCACACGTTGTCCAGAACGGCGACGTCCGCTTTGTCTTCACATCCCCTGTCCGTTCATCATCACGGCAGGCAATCAATCCCGCGCCACCCAAGGACCAAAAGGTACTCGACGAGATGTACGATCACCTGGACAAGCACGGCGATGGAGTCAAGGATGTCGCATTCGAGGTAGACGATGTCCATGCCGTGTACGAGAACGCGATCCAAAGTGGCGCAGTATCTGTCACTCCCCCACACACCGACTCCTCGGACGAGGGCGACGTTCTCACTGCATCAATTCGAACATACGGCGACACCACCCACACCTTCATCCAACGAACCACGTACACAGGTGCCTTCCTTCCAGGGTATCGCTCCATCACGACATCTGAACCGACAACCAAATACCTTCCAACCATTGACCTCGAAGCAATTGATCACTGCGTGGGAAATCAAAATTGGGATGAAATGGATTCTGCCTGCGAATTCTATGAACGCTGTCTCGGCTTCCACCGCTTCTGGTCCGTGGACGACAAAGACATCTGCACAGACTACTCCGCCCTCAAATCGATCGTCATGTCATCTTCGAACGGTGTCGTCAAAATGCCCATCAACGAACCTGCTGTTGGCAAAAAGAAATCTCAGATCGAAGAGTACGTCGACTTCTACAATGGCCCCGGTGTACAACATATCGCTCTTCGAACAAAGGATATTATCTCTGCCGTGTCAAATCTCCGAGCTCGCGGCGTGGAATTTATATCTGTGCCAGAGACTTATTACGAGCAGATGAGACGGAGAATCAAGGAGACTGGACTGCAATTGAAGGAATCTTTCGAGACGATTCAAAATTTGAATATTCTCATTGATTTCGACGAGGGAGGCTACCTGTTGCAGCTGTTCACCAAGCCGTTGATGGATCGGCCGACGGTTTTCATTGAGATCATCCAGAGGGAGAACTTCGATGGCTTTGGAGCGGGCAACTTCAAGAGTCTGTTCGAAGCTATCGAGAGGGAACAAGAAGCGAGAGGAAACCTGTAGATGAGATTTGGCATTGAGCGGGACAGTGCTTACTCTGGGCTTGGCGTTTTGAAAGCATTTTCTGGCGGTGACGCATAATGACTGGAAAAGCGAACAGCGCTCGCAATGGGAATTTATCACGGAGCAGTCATAGATAGGACATTTGTAGAAGAGATTACGCTGACCATGTCTTTTCCCTTCGATCCTCGGCATTTATGATTGAGCCTCTTCTGCTCTGCGAAAATAGACTTTGGGGTATCATTATCGTTTCTCTATCGTGATGCCACTAAGGCTCTAGATCTATCAGACGTCCATATCTGCTCATGCCTTCTCCTCGACCTGAGAAGCAACAACGTCCTTGCGATCCTTCTCAGACGCCACGTCGGACTCATCTGCGTCCTCAAACACGTGCGACTCCCACTCTCTGCAAGGAATTCTCTCCTGGAAAAATCTCTCCAACTCAGCGTTCGTCCGACCGGTCGTCTCTCCAACACAGAACCAGGAGTACGCCAGCGTAAACAGCGTTGTACCTGCGTAGACGAAGCCGACCATGGGCCCGAGCTCTGCATCGTAGTACATGTAAGGGCTGGTGAATACCATCAACCAGACGGTGAAGAAGAAGGTGCACAGCGCACAAGAGGTGATTTTGTTCCTGTTGCGGCCGACGGCCATTTCCGAAGCGATGGTGTAGGATAATGTGCCGATTGAGAAGTTGTAAAAGACGATGTTGAAGTATGCGAAGACGACGATGCCAATTCCAATGCCGCGGGAGAATCCTCCGTTGGCATCTTTGGTTGTCCCGAGACCGCCGACTGCGACGAGGGAGACGAGCATGCCGATTGTGCAGACGAGAAGGTTCGTTCGGCGGTTGATTTTGTTGCCGAAGATGACGGAGCAGCCGACAGTGATGATTTGCACCACGTAGATGATGGTGTTGATGGTGAATGGTTCGCCAACTCCGATGGACTGGGCGAAGACGACGCCGTAGGTGTACCAGAATTGGATTCCGTTGATTTGCTGAGCGAACATGACACCGCAGGCGTAGATCAGTTTGCGGCGCTCGACGGGATCCAACAGAAGCGAGGCCCAGCTGGATTCGGCAGCCATTTCTCGATCAGCGGCAATTTGGTCGTCGATGGCTTTGAGGTCCGCGTCAGGAGTGTAGCCGCCGTTGCTGCGATTGATCTTGATGAGCGACTTCCTGGCATCCTCACGTCGGTTTTTTGACATGAACCAGACTGGCGATTCCGGGGTGAAGATCAGGAGGACAAGCATGGTCAGTGGAAGCACCGTGAGCAAGCTCATTGGAAGCTGATACTGCGCCTTGCCATCGATGGTCTCTGTCCCTTGGTTGACGCATGCTCCGACAAATTGAGAGATGGACTGCATGAACTGAAACATCATGAGAGCCGGGCCGCGAATCGCGCTGGGAGCCACATCTGCCACGTAGATCAAGCATGTCGCTGTAAACTGACCCACGCCGAGACCGACGAAGATTCTTCCAACGTAAAAGACGCCGTCGATGCTGTATGAGCAGACCTGAATGATAGCGCCCAGGATGATGCAGACCGAAGCTGTTGCAAAGACTGCTTTGCGTCCAAACTTATCGTTGATCGGTGCAGCGATCAAAGCCCCAACGAATTCGCCCACGTAGATGATGGATGCTGATACCGAGAGAAATGTCGTGCCGAGTTCGTATGAGCCGTCAGGTTGCTGCTCGCCATAGTCGCGGGCGAAATACCGCATGCCCTGGATACCAGTGTAGTAGATCGTGTCGTAGCCGTAGCATAGTGCGCCGATAGTCGCTACTAAGCAGTAAAACACCGCCCATCGATGGGACTTCCAATCGATATTGAGGTTCAAGCCACCCATGCTGAAATTCGATCAAGGCCAAGGATAGGAGGTAGGAAGAGGTTGAGCTGAGCGTAGCAGAAAGCGATCCAAGCAGTATAGTTCGACCACTCCACAACTGCTCGACAAGCCTGTCTCCGGAACCCCTTGGGGAGGGCCTGTGGCCTTATAGACCATCTGAGAAACTGAGACTGCCCCAAGGTACAGTAGAAGAGCCTTTCCCCATTCGAACCCGACGTCTTTGCATTGCGCAATAAGGCCGAATCAACGGCATCTCCACTGACTCCACATGGAGCAAAATACGCGCCAAGGCATGCCCATGGGCAGACCATCTGCTTCACGTGGTATCGCAAAGTTACGCAGAGTGCTTCCTGCGCTCTTGCCGGCCTTGGCTGATGTCGTGCAACGTCGCATGCGGCTCTTACTGGACTCAACGCTGGCTGTGGGGACCGGCGCCGGCAGCGAAAGTGGTCAAGACTACGTGGAAGATTTTATGCTGAGCCCTTGGCAGATAGCATAGTGTCTGGGCAGACCGACAAACGGCCGACAAAGTGGCCGGGGTTGATGCACAGCTGTACGGGATGGCGTTAGGCACTTGGAGAGCGATGGGTGAATATGTTCTGTTTTACTGTACATAGGTGAAGTCTGCGTGAAGCGTGTTTGCGCCACCGCAACGCCACCGATGCCGCCAAGCCCGCACCCAAACACGACTTCACACTCCAGGCCAACATGGTGTCTGATGCGCAACAACGCGATGTTCCTCCACATGCTCTCCAACGGACCCACATTATATTTGATTGCTAAACCTGGTGTTGGAGACTCCACTGCATGCATCTAGGTTTGCATCGTATCTCACAAGCGCTCTGGAGGCTGCAATGTTTTCCTCACCGTTGCAACAACAGAGGAAAATCGAGTTCTCTAAAAAACACTACCTTGCGGACGATGCATACTGTACTCCTGTTGAGTTGTATTCTCAGACTGCTTCGATGGCTCGCGGCTTTCTTTCTTTGTCCAGTCTTGAGGTACATGTATCATTGAACAGTAGAAGCTGACTTCTTTGTTCCACCAACCACTCTCATGCGTAACCTCCCTCCGTGGCCGCTTCCGTCGAAGATGAAAGAAAGGTCAAGTTTTCACTTCACAGGTTCAAGACGGACAATTATCAACGTGCCCTGCTCTTCCATGCACTCTTCCTTTTTTCCATCTGCGCCTTGAAAGTCATAACAGCCCCCTGACAGTAACAGCAGGGATGTCTAACCATCAAGGAGACGTACGTTTCCACCCTCGCGAACGAACGAAAGAAAACGTACTGAGTCTGCCCATAGCAACGCGGCTGCCCGACCCACCACGTCGCAGATGAGCATAAATACCCCTTCGCAGAAGAAAAGCAACCACGGGAGAATCCATCGTACTCCAATCTGCGCTCTTCAACCAACAGCGCCTACAATCAAGTAGGCACACCTTTCCGTAGGGATCGACTCTATCAGCAAGGGAAACCCGCATACCATGCGTTCTCGGCGCGCCAAGCAGAAAACGATGCAATCAAACACCATGCAATGACGAAATCCGTAGACCAAGCCGCAGCAAGAGAATTCCGGGTGCGGCATTCGAAAGAAAAAGAACAAGCTAGTAAACTACGAGCACACGTCATACCTCCTACTGCGTTTTCCCGAGCTGTCGTCACGCCAAGGATGCAACGCCACGGGGACTGGGATCTGAGAGGCGTAGGTCCTCGCCACCAGCCTCTACGAACAGTGTCCGAGCAGGAGTATCGCCAGCCCTTCCGAACTGCATCCACTCGGGAGTATCACCAGCCTTTGAGAAACATGTCCGCAGCGAAGCATCTGTATCATCATCGTAACGCAGCTGCTGCTCCTGGACGACGTTTCAGGTTGACCGAAGTAGTGGAGAGTGCAGAGAAGCCCAGGACTGGTGGTGCAAAAGTATGGAACAAGCCGCTGAAGAAATCTGGTGAGGACTGGGAGAGGGAGATTGCGGAAGGTGAAGCGAGACGGATTCGCGGGCATGGGCTGGAGCAGGAGAGGGAAATCACTGCTAAGGATGCAGAGACTTTGAAAATTCGAGGGCATGGATTGGAGCAGCCGATGGTGAAGAGGAGACAGACTTGGGGGTTCAAGGAGAAGGGGCACAAGATGTAAGTTTTGAGTGGGAGTGGGTATCAATGATGATGAGAGAGTTCTCGTGAACATGTGTGTGCAAAATCGATATCTCTAATGGAGGCACCTTTCGGAGTATCTTGGGTTCTGAGACACTCAGACGTTCATGCCAGGAGTCTTTGAATCGGTCGTGAAACGTGCTCGCTGTCCTTGCAGCCAGTCAGAGATTTATGGACAAGCAAATTGTTGCGAATAATCCTCACGCTGCGCGTCTACGTCCTACTCGTCATCTGCTTCCTCCGCCATCCGCTTTCTGGCACCCTCTCTGACACTCTCACTCACAGCGTGACAGATTTCCGCTTGGGCATGCTCGAACTCGCGACCCCCTCCCATCATCAAAACATCACCGAGCTTGAGTTTCTTCGATTCGCACCAATGTTGAATAGCTTCATCCATGTCCCTTGCCATCACAAAAGTAGGTTCATGGGCCTGCATGCTGGAAGTTTGCGCGAAATGCTGTCCGAAATCGACAATGGCCAACACTTTTTCGACATAGCCATCCCTGTATTCTGTCCATGGCACAACCGGTCGGTCGAGAATGCCATATTGCGGACCAGACAGATCCACAGCGTACTGTTCGCCGCTCAAGGTCTCCACACGATACAGAGCATGTGCAGCCTGACCGTGGGGCGCACCCTCTGAGACCGCAAAGACGAACTTTTTGGTCAACTTGATCTCGACGCGCACTTCTTCGACCTTGGTGATGATGCGGTCGGAAAGCAATGCATCGAAGACTGGCTTGACGACATGGTACATGAAGCATAGGGCATCTCCACAGCCATAGTATGCCAAAACAATCTTTCCAACTGGTGAAGGGCCTTGCAGATTAGGGAAATCGTCGAAAATGCTTCCGCCGTCGTCTTGGCCATACGTTGATCTGGTATCGATAGAGACGTTGATTCCAGGGCCTGGTTCGTGGTGATTGTATGAACGAAGCTTCCAACGCAGAGCGACCTCGCGCCACGCGTAGAAGATTGCCTGAAGAAAGTACCCAGCTTGCGAGAGCGCTGGCGGTAGATTGGGAGAGTCGGCCATGATAAGTCGCGCTTCTGGCTTCAGATGAGGCAGGACTTTGAAGGTCAAAGCGATGCATGACTCAAGGCCTCTTGTAGACGATCGTGTTTGCTTCAAACTTCTAGCAAATCTACGCCGACGCCATTGAGAGCTTGCACGGCCCATGACGGAATCTTCTCTTTGTCTCCAGCATATAACGTGTTGAAGTAGTCCTTGAGGAAGTTCGGGTAGCGATCTTCGAGGATAGCGTCACGCATTCGACGGACCAAGTCCAGCATGTAATGGACGTTGTGCATGCTCAGTAGATGTGAGCCTGCAGTCTCCTTGGCAGCAGTGTGATAGATGTAGGCTCTTGTAATGCCGAGACCACCATCGTCTGTTGGTCTGCAGCAAACACAACTGCAGCCATTTGCGATGGGCCCGAAATCATCTGCGTAGGAGGTATGCCTCAAATTGAAGACTCCATGATCCGTGATTGCGTTGCCAAAGCGGGCTGTTCGTGTGGGCCACACACAGTCAAACATGTCCGCACCGAGCGCAACGGACACCAAAATGTCCTCCGGATATCCAACTCCCATGACGTAGCGCGGCTTGTTTGGTGGGAACATGCCTGTGCAAGTGTCGACCACTTTGCAAAACTCGGTCTTGGCCTCGCCTCCGCTCAGACCACCAATGGCAATTCCCGGAGTATCTCGAGCGAGCATTTCTTTACAGCATTCCTTGCGCAGTTCCAGATCCAGTCCGCCTTGAATGATGCAGAAGAGATTTTGTGTTTCGGGCTTCTTGTGCGCAGCAATGCAGCGATCCAGCCAGCGCACTGACCGGTACATTGCCTCTTTGATTCGTGCATGATCCGGGGATGTTGTGGCAATCACGTCGTCGAGCTGCATCATGATGTCCGAGCCGATGGAATTCTGAAGCGAGATCGAATGCTCTGGCGTTAAGAGCCTGCGGGTGTCAGGCAAGAGTGATCTGGACTTTGGCAAAAACGTACATGGGCGTGCCGTCATGAGGGCTGAGAAAGCGCACTCCTTCTTCGGTCACCTGAGCAAGCTGCAACAACGAGACCATCTGGAAGCTGGGTATGATTGTAAGTGGTGGAAAACTGGCAGACGAGTTGGCAGCAAGCATACCCGCCGCTGTCTATCACATGGTCAGCACGACACCGTCTAAGCATGCATCACTCGGAATGTACCTGTCAGAATATTGTGTGGCCATGACTGCAACTTGTGCGCGCCGCCAATGGCATCCAGTGTCTTCTGGCCAGGCTTCAGCCCCCTGCCATGTCTCAGCATAGATAGACTAGTTGTACGGCAGATCTTCGAGCAGGCCGTACAGGTGATATGTGTTATTCAAGCACAGCCGGCAACTCGTCTCCTCCAGCTGCTTTGGCGTCAGACCTTTCAGCGATGCCTGCGTGGCCACGGGCATGAACAGTGGCAGTTGGACGGGGCCATGCGGGAGATGCAATGTCGCTGCTCGCGCCTTCGTGGTCTGGAGTGAATCTTAGTCGTGGGTGCAAGATATCCACCGGCAGCATCTCATCCTTACCGAGCATCTCGCCAGTAGATCGAACTTCAGCGCGGACGGCAAGGGTTTGCGCAGCATCTCATCGTTCGTCATGTTGGTCGTGCGGGATGAAAAATGTCGAGGTGACGCGATTGGGTTGACGTGTTGCGGAGCCGAGTCCGTCTCGTGTCGTGTTCGTAACTTCGTAATGAACACTCTTCCACCAGAGCTCGTCGAATACCTCTTGGCATTCCTACCCGAGCGAGATCCATAGTTTAAACGTGCATGGTCTCACTATGGGAGAGATCTGGCCCGAGGTGAATGCGAAGGCCTTGGCGGTCAATGTTTCGACAGAGTTGACTATCATGGTCATGAATCATATCCTGGCTACTCCGCTACAAACACAACACATCCGCGGTTATCTTCAAAGCGATGGCGGTCCTTTCAACCCAGTCCACCGTACTGCCGTCTCGAGAGCAAATCAACACTCAAGACAGCAGAATGAGACAGAGGACAGGAACGAGGGATCGGGAAGACAAGGCTTTCGCATGGTGCTCTTCCAGGCCATGCAGTTGCAAATCGACAGAGCTGACGTGACAAAAACGAAAAAGATTTGATGTTGCGAGACCTCATAATCCAATCTCTAGAGAATAGCATATCAGGAGTAGACACATCATTCGACTTGTCACAAGTTTTCTGTGAAACACTTCTGGCAGATGATAAAGAGGACGCGGTGTCTTCGTCCACTGGTGAACTCCGCCTACAGACTGCCACATCAAATTCAAACCCTCATTCGCCTCCGAAGTGGCTGTTGAGGCTGCCTCCATGCCGGCTGATCGGGATCGATACCAACAAAACAGTTCACTGTTTCAGCACCTTCGCCAGCGTCGTTGATACTGGACCCAGTTGGACCACGGAATTTGCCTGTCAACTTCACATATGAAGCCAGGGCATCTACGAGGGTCCTGCCAGTGCTCAAAGCGTCGGCGGCACGTGCATGCGAGAATGAAGTCAATAACGCCTTGCCACTTTGGCGGTCTCCTGACTCAATCAACAATTTGGCAGCCTTCTCGTAGAGATCTACCTCGGCCCGGGACGAGTTCTCGACTCCGTGGAGAACATGTTGCACGATGGGTAGATACGCTGGCGGGTCTGAGCAGGTGTAGTACAGCACTTGCTTGAACGTCCTTCCGACAAACTGCGTGGCCTCTTGCAGCTGAAAGTCTGGGTTCAAGAAAGAGGAGGATGCGCCAGTAGTCAAGTAGCGATGCTGTCCATACTCAGGCGGAATGCTGTCCACGCCCAGCCACCATGGCACAAACGGAGCTGTGACTGACGAAGTAGGTGCGTTCCATATGCGGAGGAGATCCGGGTCAATGCCGTGTCGCAGACTGACCACTTGCCCGTAGCCCGCCTCGTCGTCGCTGATCCTGTAGTCTCGTACCCTCTCCATGAGCTTTGCCTCGGTCAACGGGGCCATAGCGAGCGTAGCGGCTTCGAGCGCCGCCTGGGACATGTACTTGAAACCGCCGTCTCTAGCAGTGTGATTGCCCTGCAAACCATAGACCTTGAAAATATTGAATGGCTCCGATGAGCTCTCATTCCACCAACCCTGCTCCACAGCAAACGACACCAGATTCGGCGATCCCATGTAATCCGAGTTGTTGGTTTGGAAATTGGTGGGAAAATCCTCGATATAGCCCGGATACGATACCCTTACAACATCGGACCCCAACCTCTCAGCAGCCCATAATTTCTGCCCTCCAGCAAACTCCCACACGACCCAGCCCTCGTCAGCATCAGCTATAAGATGGCTGTTGCCGCCATAATCTGCATAGCCATACTTCGCAATGAGGTCGCCAATGATCTCAACACCCTCTCTCGCACTACTTGCGCGTTCGAGAACCATGCGCGCAAGATCACTATACTGCAAACCTTTTTGCGGAGTGGGCGTCATCTCCCAGAGCTCAGTCCTCGTCTCAGCCCATACATCTCTCACAGTGACGCTTTTCTCATTCAGTCCGCCGTTCGTGAGTGGAGCGGGAAATCCTTCGAAATCGCTGTATTCCATGGACATGTATCGAAAGGTGTGTGCGACTTGTGGGATCTCGATGAGTTCTCCGGGCAAGACGGCATCTTCTGTGACTCCGACTGTAACTGTGGCATTGGGTGCGTGGTCTTTTGCGGGAAAGATTTCGAGCCAATGGGATGAGACTTCTTCTCCCGTGCCTCCGACCAGGACGCTGCCGTCAGCAGTAAGGTCTCTGCCGACGTAAAAAGCATAGCTGGCTGTTGCGCTTGTGGCCAAGCATAGTATCGAGGCCAGTACCGCTGGGGCGTTCGAGGTTGAAATGAATGTCTTCATCTCGACAAGGTGAGAGAACAAATTGGCAGAAGAAGCGAGAAGAACTGGGTTGCCATGTGGTCTGCAAGGGTCTTAAGCTAACATAGGATCTGCCCACATGGCTAGCGTTGACACTTGCTTTTAGCAGACAAGCTCGTCTTGGCCTCCACTTATCGGATTAATGCGACGTTCTGCCAGATGAGTGGATCTGCTGGCGATGAATTCACTATCGGAGTGGGGTGTGATTGACATTGGAACAACACTGGTATCTTCAAAGCTCAGCAGCCTGAAAGAGACCTCCGGACCGCTCTAGCGCCGCTACAAGCTTCGCCAACTGATCAAACACATCATCCGTAATCTTTCTGAAAACGTCCGTATTCCCTCTGAAGACTACCTTCATATGACAAGCTCTTCTCATCCACAAACTCGCCGTGCGCATTGCAGACTCCGGTATTTCCATTATGCCTTCATTGACAAAATGATTGATCAAGTCTCTGGTGCCTTTGGCGTACATGCTCCAGACTAACACACCCCCGACCCCTTCTTCTTCGGCAAGTGCAGTGAAGTACCCAGCAGGCTCGCTATCATTTTCGAAAGTTGGTAACGGGCTGAAGCTGCTCGTGGTGATGGGCATCGGGGCGCCACCATCAAGATCGCGACCATCTCGAACTAGAAACAGCAGATGCCGCATGAGCTTCCTCCTCATATCGCTTAGCGAGCGCTGTTCTGGGGGAAGGCAGCAAAGCTCACAGATGCATGGAGAGCCACCGAACTGCGGGCGCAAGAAGCAGTCTCTCTCGAATGTCGTCATGTACTGCAATATCTGGGTGTACGCAAAAGTCAATTCTTCGCCCGCTGAGACGCTTCGAGTGACGTAGAGTTGCTTTGCGCCTATTGTGGTCGACGATACGGCGCAGTTCGGAAGGCAGGAATTGTTGAACCGGGAAGCATGGGCGAAACATCCCCAGCTTTTGGCGTCGTGCATCCTAAACTTGCTGAGATGAAAGCGGCCATAGTGTTGCACAGCGGTCGGGCTGCCCACGAAATTTGCTGCAATGGGGAGAGTTTCGAAGTGCTTGCGTGCCGCAGGCGAAAGAGTGGACATTTTGGAGGCCACATCGTGAATAGTGATATCGTCCTCGTCTTTCTCGATCACGAAAAGAGGGGGGTCAATGAGGATGCGGGTGCCTGCCACAATGTTCTTCAGGGCGAATGCACCCCGGCCTTTGCGGCCGGCATGTCTAATTTCATAGAACCGGTCGTTGCTCATTGAGGGGCCCGCCTGGTCCATCTTGTCAATTAGTTGGCATGATCCAGTCTTGATGCATTTGCTTCTCCTTATACGGAAACCGCTTCTGCGAATACCAACAGTCTTTGAGAAGTGAAACTGGTCAGCAATCGAGCCTATGCTTCACTACCCACAGCGTTTGTCGAAGATCAAAAAGAGGGTCCAAATCTTGTCTCGCCTAGGTCATGCGAGGTATTTGCGCGGTCCACGAAGTGTCGAGAATATGCGACTGCGAACCAGACGTCGGATCCGAAGTAGGTGCCAAAAAGTCCATTTGCTGTACAATATACTGCCGTGCTGCGACTAAGCCCATACTCCCACCAGAGCCATAAGCGTACATCCCGCAACGACGGAAGCACAAGCTTGCAATCGCCTCTTGCCCTTTAGTTCCGCATAACTTGTCTCACTCAAGAAATCTTCTGCAAGAAGCTGTACCAATCCAGCGTAGATCAATAAGCCACTGCTGACCGCATTCATGATGCCCACCATGAGCAGCCCTAGTTGCGATGCAGGATCGTAAAGTCCTTGAACTCCCAGTCCAATCGCCTGACCAATGGGTGTCGTTATCCCGTACATGACACACATGAGCCAGGGTTTGTACGAGGAAGTTGAAAAGGAGCCGATGGAGGCTATACGAGATCCAAGGGCTAGTCCTTCAAAGGTTTGATGGAAACTGATAGCCACAAGAAGGACCACGAAGGACGAGCCTGTGGACACTGAAACTGCTAAGCCGATGAAGACAGAGTGGAAAAGAATGCCAGCTTCCAGCATGAGGCATTGTACAATGAGGCGTTGCTCTTGGGCGGTAGGCAGGACTGCTGGCGTATGTGCTTGATGGTCGGAGTTGAACCCGCCTTGTGCTGCCCAGGAGACTTTGCGCTTGTGAGTGCCAGGCCGGATGTCACTATTCGCGTGTCCGTTCAACGGAAAGTCATCATCGTCGTCCGAATCTGAGGTCTTTCTCGTCAGAGGCTGCAAATCATCCGTATGTGGATCCAACTCGTCCAGATCCAGATCGTCATCTTCGTCGTCATCTCCGTCTTTCGCAGGACTCGGTGTCCTTGGCAAGGGTTTGTTCAATGAGCTGCCAGCCGGGCTGTGCGGCGTAGGCGGAGCGTCTATGTATGGACTCCTCTCCGGCTGCTCGTCTCTATCCAAATCGTCCAATGGCACCTGCCGAAAGCTGTTGAAACTCGTGCTCCTTCCTCTCCCAGCCGGGCGATCCGAAAAGGCCTCCGCTTGGTGCTCATGGCCGCCTCGCAACTGCTGAAAGTCAACGTGGTGGCTGTGGCCAGCGCCGCGCATTGCGAAGAACATTTCCACGCCTACTACGACCAAGACGCTGATCATGGCGACCAAGCCCGGCATTTCAGGGTACGTGTCCGTCCAGAATGGCGGAAGACAGGGGTTGGTCAGGTGGGTGTATGCAGTCGGCAGCAAATGCACGAACGCGGTGGCGATGAGCACGCCCGTGCCAAAGTGTCTACTGATGAAGAGCGCATGGTGCGGCACGTGCAGCTTGGGGTAGCAGCGCACGATGAGCGGAAACGAACAGGCGAGGGTGGAGAGGACGAGGATGAGGAGGAGGGCGAAGACGTGCAAAGGAAAGCTGTATTCGCGGCCGGTGTTGTCGGAGCCGCAGGCGGGGCGCTCGCCGGCAGCCTGTCGTCGCGCGAGTTCGGCGTGGAGGAGGGAGAGCGGGAGGTCGGCTGCGAATCGGGCGGAGACTAGGGAGGCGGAGGTGTCAGATCGGAGGTGAAGGCGGGAGCGGAGGAGAGAGCCTACTGTCGCTCAGCCCATTGGGTGTTGTCATCTTTGCGGTGTTGCCTGCGTTCCCCGACCACGTTGCACCATAGTCGTAGATCGGAGGAGTGTCAGACGAAAGGGAGGAGGACGACGACGGGAACTGAGGGGAGTGCTGACAATCTGACTGAACGACTTCTGAGCACGCTCTGGATGTCCCAAGCATTGGGAACGCGGGATCGGCATAGGCGCGCCGATCGACGGGCCGAGGCGAGCCCGGCATGTACACTCCACCTCTCGGCTCCGTCGTCGCACAGCATCACATCCATCACGCGTCAGCACTCATGTCTCTTCTCGCGTTACCACAAGAGTTACTGAGTGAAATTTGTTTCCAATGCCGTAGTCATGACATTCCCAAACTGAGACTCACGTGCAAGTCACTTTACCATGCAGCTACGGATCACTTCCTCACGGAACTGAAGCTTTATCTGA
This sequence comes from Cercospora zeae-maydis, assembly GCA_023512815.1. NCBI lineage: Eukaryota > Fungi > Ascomycota > Dothideomycetes > Mycosphaerellales > Mycosphaerellaceae > Cercospora > Cercospora zeae-maydis. The sequence goes on along the minus strand of JAKLWY010000001.1, from coordinate 2,618,526 downwards.
CCCGAGAAAGCATGAACGTGGCAGCGAAGATAGGCAATTTTCACACAGTACTCGCGGAGAACATAGAGTCGTGCTGGATCCAGGCAGATCGCTTACCGCCATGCCGGGATTTTGCCCACTGGCGCAGAGAGACATTCCACGGGTTCGCATCATTGAAGAATTTGTTGACCGGTGATCCGCGAGACGAGAACTGGCTGGAGTCGCGCTGCGCCCATTATTTCCGTCTCGTAGAAGAGCAACGTGATCTCTGCTCTGGGGACGATATCGCACGCCAGTTATCCACCTTGTTCCATGCTTGCCCAAACCTCCAGGCTCTGTGGTTGATTCTCGGTGGCCAGGGACGCAAGTCGACTACGCACCAGCACAAAGCCTTCATCGATGCTGCATGCGCCCCAAATCAAGATCCTCTCCGCATGAGAAACCTGGGAGGCGCTGCAGCGTTTAGGCAGTCGATTCTGGCCGCGGCAGAAGCAAATATCCGCCTGCATACGCTGGTCGTTGCCGGTATTGGCCACATGGCGCTGAACGAGGTCGATGTGGACGACAAAGTAACTACAGCAGTAGATAAGGTGCTGAAGACGGTGCATAATCTTCACATTCAGGTGCGAAGTCCGGAGGAGCTTTCTAACGAGCCCGGTTCAAACAGATTGGGTCCGACTTTCCGGCAATGGTTCACCAGTCACCATCGACATATGACTGGTCTCCACCACCTAAATCTCGAATTACCTCCGCTACAACACTTCAGATCTTCCAGTGCAGATTTCGGAGATCTCATTGCTGATCTCACATTTCCGCACCTTCGTCGCCTAACGTTGACACAATTCCGTGCGGATTTGACAAAGCTGGCAGACTTCTTGTTCGCCCACAGTGCAACGCTACAGACCATCAGGCTTGCAAACGCGACTGGTATGGGGGCAATGACTTGGCAGTCATTTTTCGAGTCTATCGCCGGTAAACTTACGGCGCTGGAAGTCGTTGAACTGCGTGCTCACTTCACACACCATCTGCAAAGATGGTCAGCTGGTTACTGGCGTTTCAGTAATACAAGTAGGAGTAAGAATGGCACGCAGTTCGCGAATGCTCTCTCAGAGTACATTATCCATGGGGGACCGCGGTTTCCTGAATGAACAAAGCCATTTGCCCTCGACCTCCGGCAGGGCCTTCGAGGTAGAGGTGCCTTTGAGCGATATGCCTAGAGTCAGTGACGAGGATGAAGACGAACATGACTGAAACTGTCTACCGGTCATTTCCGGGCGAGCACGCGTACGAGCATGTGAATTGCAAGCACGACAAGACTTGTTGCGAAAGACAGAGGAGCCGAAATCTCAACAATTGTATCAGTCTGCATTACCGAACTGTTCTCCGACGTGTGATAACAGCTACGCTCACAGCGATACCACTTCGACGACACTCCCAATAAGCCACCAACTAAACAACACACTCAACCCGCGCATACACAATCAGCGACCTCCTCAAATCGTCCTCAAAATCACTTCGCTTGACCCCAGGCGATGAACTTCGGATCACAATCATCCTTTGCTAGAACTTTGTCATCGCACGCATAGCCTCTCACACCCGTGATATCAATACCCGACTTGCTCCACGGCGTGAAACCCTTCGCGCTCGGATCATACCTCGTACTTCCACCCGGTCCGGCGTTCAATCGAAGATCCTCGTACGTCTTGTCTGCGAAGTAAATACGGTACTTGCCAAAGACATCGTGGTCCTCCGGGTTTTGAACTGTGAGACGGATGGACACTTTCTGTTTGGAGGTCCATTTGATATCAACGATGACTTTGCCCTTCTTTTTGCCGTCACCGACGGTGATCTTGCCTGTTTTGGAGGCGGCACGGGGGAGAAGATCGGTGGATGATACGGTTGTCGAAGAAATGTCCGGCGATGAGACGGCTAGGGCTGAGCTGTGGGAGAACTGCAACGTGGTGCCGAGGAGTGCTGTAAGCAGAGTGGGGATATTGAGACGCATGGTTGATGCGATATTGGACGAATTCTCAGCTGTTTGGGTTCTGGACTCGGGGAATGTTGCTGGCGATGGAGATTTATCGTTTGGGCACTGGCAGCTGCGGTATTTATGCCCTTCATCCCTCTCCGCTTGACCAAAACTGTAACCGACTGGCCTGATCACCCCTGGTCGGTAGCTATGCCCATCGATTGCTCAAAAGCCGTTCAGCTCCGTGCCGGTCTGTACGAAGCTGAAGAGACTGGGGTCCAGAACCGCCTCCGTTGCACAGGAGGCTGTACTGTACCACAATGCCAAGACTTAAGTGATGCCCAAGAACAAGCGCTCTCAAGGATTGGCCGGATCGAATATGAGACCGGGGAAAATGAATTCAGCTATTGTTGAGCTAAGCTTCTTCCAGTCATTGCTCAGAGCGTTGCCTTGGTGGCCGCAGTGATTCGGCGAAGCCGTGCGACATGTCGTGCACCGAACGTAGAGCAGAATCACCATGGATACTGCTTTACAATACGGAGTATAAAAGTACAAAGATCTGCATACAGTATGAGCTCTCAGTGGCCGCCTGGAGCCACTATGTGAGCACGCATTAACCGCCGCATGGGTTCATACCGGATGGAACATCAGAAAGAACATGGAGTCGACTTGAGCAAAGAGTTTTGCAGACAAGCATCTCACTGGAAATCTTGTAGAATCATCATGCTTTCTCGCACCATGTGCTCCGACACTAGACTAGCTTCTTGCCTTGGCCGCTAGTTTTGCAACGTAACATACAACGGAAGCAACTCTGTGGACCCCGGTCTCAGCCACGAGCAGTTCAGATGCAGCCCGATGCCTTACAGTATATCAGTGACTCCTCCCAGTGGCCGTAACAGGAAGTTACTCTCTGCTGCAAGGATACCGGGCCGCAATCGCTCGATCTCGCTTGTCCAGCGTATCTACAGACCAGCTTCTTCAGCACGTGAGACTTGATTCGTGCCGGAGAGAGTATAAGGGTCTTGCAGACCAGAGGTGCAGGCTAGCCGTCCGCCTTCGGTCTTGTACGACCACATAGCATGCAGGTGAACCCATGTTGATGCCACAGACTGGATATAGTGCTTCAGCCGCTTGAGCCAGCACAAGCAGCAGAGGTTTGATGTGTCAGAGCAGGTATTCGTCTAGCTGCAACGACATTTGCTCACGCTGAATGCCACCACAAGAATCTGCCGCAAGTCAACCCGTGACGAGCTGGGGCCAAGAAAATGTGCAGCGTGCGGTCAACTCGCACAGCGAGTTTAAAGGCCTTTGGCAAAGGAGATGAGCTGCGGTGCATGTCAGCTCATGCTATTCGCTAGAACATCCACCAGACGAATAGTTTCACGCGAAAAAAGGCACTGATAAGCAGAGGCTATTGATGGACAGACATTTTTGGAGTGCAACATTGTATACTCCAAGTTACATGTCCCTCGCTCGAGATAATACAACGAGCGGAAAGGAAAACCGGGTCATTGCTAGAATGAATGGACGCAGCACGACTTGCTGCAACACGACCAAGTCAAGGCGCTCCTGCTACCTTCAGCTCTCGACGCTCTCTTTCTCTCTCTTCATATCCCTGACGGCTTTCTCGAGGGCGAGGACTTCACACCGCACCTTCACCTCCTATCTCGTTTCTGGTGCAAGCCATTCGCACTCAATTGAATGGGTTGTTCAGCCTGTCACTCGTGGTCTTTCCTCCCCCACCACGCTCCTTCCATCCTTGGACCTGGACATACTGGATATCGCGATCCAAATTCCAAGTCCTAGTATTGGTAGTGCGCCGATTCCGGTCATTGGCACGAAACACGTCGGAGCTTCGTCTACCACCGTTGTTGTTGTTGTTGTTGTTGCTGCTGCCTCCACCATTTCCTCCGCCGTTTCCTCGGCCATTGGGATAGATGGAGTACTGGCCTCTCACACCTCCATCCCCATTGCGAGTATCGTTGAGGACGAATCGGATGCGCACGCGACGTTTTTGGTTCCGATAAAACGTCGCATAGACGCATGCGCGGAAGCCAGAGTTGTTGCCGTTGCGTGGGGCACATGTGGAAACCGTGCGCTGATTGTTGTTGTTGTTTGTGGTGTTATTGTCGTCATCGTCGTCGTCGTCGTTGTTGTTATTGTCATCGTCGTCGTCATTGTTTGGACGTTGCGGGACAGCTTCACGCTCAATGAGCACTGGTTCCGGCAGAGCGAGAGCGTTGGGGTCTGTCACGGCCAGAGCGTCCGGTGCTGGAGCAGCGAGAGACACGAGTGGAGTGCCTAACAGGATGACTGCAGCCAGAAGGCTCTGGATCTTGGTAAATTGCATTTTGCGAAGAGGATATCGTAATTTCGGTGTTGAAAGTGGTATGTTGTCCGCTCTAGGCTTTTTGCGATCGAAGCTGGAGTGGGATTCTGCAACTAACTGCATTCCATGGCATATTTATGGTATATGACAGCAGTCATGGGTCCTCAACATGTTTTCAAAAGCGATGTCAGCCAGATTCACCGCTGGTCTCAACAGCTACACACCTCGTATAGCCACAGCAGCAAGAATCTAGACCTGTGAAACTTCGCCATGGCCGGTCGTCCGCGGCGCCAACAAAGAAAACATTCTCGCAATGAACACGATCAGGATCCTTTTCCACATCGAGCCTTCTGGATCTTCTCGGATTCGTTGCCCGTTGGTCGAAGATGTTGCATCGATGTCAGCTATGGCAGAGACCTTGGGTGGCCCTAGTATTTCAGGACGCAGATCAAATCAGCCATGGTGTTCGAGACTTGTCAGCAGCTTGTCCTGCAATTTCTACTTTCTTCCGGCAACGCATGCACAACATCTCGTGTTCACGTCCAAGTGCTTATTCGTCGGATATTGGTTTGTAGAATGGCAGTTGGTCGTGACCAGAATGACTGGTGCAAGCTGCTCGGGCGTTTTTGTACTATACTCCTGATTCGATGCAAGACCAAGCCACTCGCTAGAGGCTGAACAGTTCTTTGTCTCCCATTCGTACTCGGCATGCGCCATTCTATTCAACTAAAGCAACTGAAGTTCGGAGCCTCGCAGAGTCCCATGTTGCGAATCACTGACGCAGCCCTCTTGTACCACTGGTCATAGAGTAACGGTGTCCCCGAATGGTTGCAGGCACAGCAGGAGCCATGCTGGGAGTTGGCTCATTACAGACAGCCTGCTCATCGAAGGCACACCCATCTGCCGTATGTGGTGGTAGCTTGGAGTTTGATGATGTCCACATATATCATCGTCCCGCCGAGCGTGGCGTGATAAGTCAATTTGCGCTATGAGGCGCTATTCCAAGCCTTCCTCGTACGGTGATCCGTACCGCTCTTGCTGGAGATCTGGCTTGCGTCTCGCTCGTGCCTAGCTACTTGACTGCATCGGAGCCATGTCAAGATGAAATATGGGGTATGACTTGAGCTGAGAATCATGCGGATGCAAAGCGAGCTATTGAATCTCTGCCGACCACCTTTATCGGGACTAGCCTCAACTGTGCCACTCCGCACGGGAAGTCTTAGAGGGTGCCAAAAAGGTATCAACGCGCTTCGCAATGCAAGCTGTAGTGCTTTGCTCCTGACATTACACTGCACTCGGGCGTTCAATGCTCTCCTCGCTGACCATGATTTGCAAGTGCAGCCTTCATAATTGTTAGCGCCTCTTGCGACTGCTTGGGGCAGCCTGCTCATGGCATCCGCCTCCGCGATTCCTGTCCCTGTCGGGTGGCTTGAGCCTAGCAGATCGTGCTTTCGAGGCGACGGCCCGACGGCGAGAGGAGGAGAGTTGTTCTCTGGACATGGCGGAACCAGACCATGCAAAGGGTAGCAATAGCTGACAGCCTTGTCGCCCTGCTTGAAACTGATGGCCAGACTTGCAGCATACGTCTAATCGCATTGCTTGGGGAGAATGGTCCTTATTTTTTTTTTAAAAAAAGGGAGGGCTCTGGACCGAGATTTATTACATGATCCCATCTGGTGCAAAGGTGTTGAACGCCGGCATATCATGTGTGAGAAAATAGTTCCAGTCAAACTGGGAGTCGTTCAGCGCGTCCAGGTTCCAATCCTCACTGCTTGATGCAGTAGGATGGTTCTCTTCGACAGAGTGCGCAGTAGTGCCGTTGGTGTGCGCCTGTTGTGTCTGTGATAGTTTTAGGTGCTCAGGTTCTGGGTCTTCAGACCGCTCTCGCTGCATGCTCAAGGCGAGTACATGCGAGTCCTCATCCTTGCGCTTCTTAGAAAGGCGCACGAGAAAACGCGCAGTTTTCAGCGAGTCCTTCATAGCCGCGGTCTTGAAACGATCGACAACGTATTCAAGCGTTCGCATGGCGGTACCGAGATGCGACAGCGATTCTTTGCCGTCCATGGCAAGAAACACACAAATGACTTGGAATGGAACGTTCGCAACGTGCCACCAGGGCATCCCCTTCTCTGCCATCCTTCTGGCCGCCTGCAACCCGTTTAGGCCAATGTTCAAAATAGTCTTGACGACATCAGGAGAAAGATTCGGGTTTGCAAGCCGTAATCTCCTGTAACCACAAAGACCGAGATTTGCCTTGGAAAGGGCGATGCCGTCGTGTTTAGGATTGTACGCATCCAGTTGCGTCAAAAAGTCTTCCCACTGGCCTGCCTTGTCGCCTTGTTCGGGATCGAGACAGCAGGATATGCTGTACAACTCGATGTAATCCTTGGTATAGTCACCTTCACCGCAAGAAGGTAGTCTCGCAGTGATACCACGCAGCGCAACTCTCGTCCTGCCGTACTCAAAACTCACCCAGGAGTTTAGCATTCGCGCCACCCAAAACGATCGGCGTCTGAGCTCAGGATCTGCAGAGTCGTTCGTTGCAGGGTGCAATACCGAGCTACTGGCTTCGAGTTGTAGCCCTATTGACTCCACTAAATGCATCGTAGTACATGTTGCCATCCACGTTGCATGCGGGTGGTCAGTAGTCCGTAAGACTAGACATCGTAGAATCCACGATTGTACGTCAATCAGCGTAGGGGGAACCATGGTACTTGTACTTTCGAGTGCTACTTTTTGAGCATCCACCAGGCGGGGCAACAGCTGTACCAACGGATTGTTGTCCGAATACAAAATGCCGAGCGCTGCGATGCCGCAGAGCACGTGGTCAGGGATGTCGCACCCCGCCGGGTTGGTCCATCGTGCACCGATACCAGCGTTGACGCGGCTCTTCTTCAAGAAGCCGTATATCGGATGCACATTGGTGAAATAGAGCTTCGCGAGCTGCTCCATTTGATGACGGTTCAGGAAGTCGGTAATGGGGGCCACCAGCGGGCGGACATAGTGCGTACTCCCCAGGTTCCACCCAAAGGTGAACAACTTAGGTCCACTAGACGGGTCGAGTCGCATCCCGAGTAGGCGGGTAAAGGCGATGCCGGAGTTGGCTTCGAGCGCTCTCATCTTCGATAGATCTTCCGTGCTTGGCGCTTCATTTTCGGGCGGCTCATTGTCCTCCCGGCTCATGTGGGCATCGGCAATGGCATGCTGCTCAACGAGTTTGCTGCGTTTGCGCGGGTGCTTCTCGAAATAGCACCTAGGCGCCACTCAGCATCGTGTCGCAGGCGGTCTGAGCAGGCGACGGTCTTACTTGTATTCGAATTGGGTGCACATATTACAAGGCGTGTTTCCATCGCATCGCCGCTTGCGAAGACGACATGGCTCACACGCCTGCTTCGCACGCTGGCGTTTCTGTCCTTGGGCCGTTGTGTCGCCATTGGCCGTCACCGGCGCACTGTCCTCTCCGTGTTCGCCGGGCATGTTAATAGCAGTTGTGCTGGGCGCGCATGTGGAAGAGTCATCGGGACCTCGACCTCGACCGATGATAGACGATGCAGTACAATTCCCGAAACTGGTCTAGATTTGTCACGAAGAATAGTGCGGTGTTGGAGTCAGCACGAGCGCTCGAGGAAAGCGGTTCCGCCGAGTGGCCCCACAGTAGTCTAGCAGATTATAGTACCAGGAGCTTTGTTTGATAGGTTCAAACCTTTCATCACACCTGAGCCATATGCGCAATAATGGCCCAGGAGCGTGAAATCAGTGAAGCACGAGTGAAGTAAGTCGTTGAGTAGACCACGACACTCGTCCGATACAAATACAATGCTGTTGACTACAGAGTAAGCACGAAGGCTCTAGTCACGTGAGGAGAAATGCTGACAAGGCGAGAGATGTCGCCAACTTGGACGACGGCATACGTCGGACCGCAGACAATTCGAAGAGATTCAACTTTGCGCAGTGCCGTCTTTGACTTCGACACTTGTTCCATGAGCTTTGCGGTGGTGCACAGTATCATCATCAATACTAGTACTAGTAAAACGGACGTTGTGGAAACGGCCTGAGATGTCGATTGCCACGCCTCCCCCGACATTGCTTTCTAGAACCATCGTCATTCTGTTCTTTTCCATTTGCTTCTATTGAAGAAGCTTGCGATGGAGGGATGAAGCTACGAGTCGCAGCAAACGAGCCATGGAATTGTTCTTGGCACAACATTCCCGCTGTCATCCGGCCGGAGCATAAGTAAGCGAGAAGAGGCCTGCTTTCTAGCGGGCCTGTATCTTCTACTTCTTGTCTGCAACCTACCGTAACTCTGTCACCAACAGTTTCAGCGATTCCGATGTTCACGACTCGTTCCCGCCGTGTGTGAAACCTGATTGTCAGAAGTCGGAGCACCTGCAAAGCCAACGAACAACATGAAGCTGCGGCGCTGCAGTTCAGACAACGTGGCCAAGATAAAACTAAAGCGTTAGCAAGCGCTTGACGAGGCGCAGAATAAGAGAAGAAATGGATCAATAGGCCTAGGAACGTCGATTCGACCACGTCCCGCTGTGCCGCAGCGGCTATATGAGCATCAAGACGTCGATGAGGGCCAGAGATGCTGCTCTTGCAAGAGGGTCAAGGTAGTATAACATGGACGTCCCATCATTTCTTCCCACTATCTACCAGCGCGACTCATTTGTCAAGCCTCGTCGATGTCAATTTATGCCCTTCTGGAACTTGCCGTTTAGCCGTAATTTGGGTGTTGCTGAGCAACCAGCCAATTATAGTGAGCTTGCGTCATGACTCCCGCCAGAAGGAGGTACTGTCAAAGTATTCACGCATTCGCGACGACACTCCCCGGTCGACAGTCGCAGACATCGAAATGGCACAGTATGGCGAGGCTCAGGGCTACTATCAACAGCAGGCTCCACCGCCACAGCAACAGTATGCGCAGCAACCTCCCAAATACGATCAAAACTATGCCGCGCCCAACGCGGGTTACGGCGCGCCAAACGCGTATTCGGAAGGCGGAAAGCCTTTCGAGCAGCAGTTCAAGGTAGAAAGGCCGAAGTGGAATGATGTGAGTACATGACGACCCGAGATGCCCTCGCCGAATGTCGCGCATCGCGAGGGTGCGCTGGTTTTGCAGCTGCAAAGGCCGGGCGTTGGCCACGAAAGCCGTGCTAACGCGTCGTAGATCTGGGCAGGCGTCCTTCTAATCCTGGTCTTTGGTGGATTCGTAGCGATTTCCGGTATGTCAGGTCGAGCGCATTGTTTTCTTCAGCGTCACTGACACCTTGCGGTGCAGGATACACCCTACGCGCATACGTTGGCAACAGCGGCTTCACCAATGGAGGCTTCAATGGCTCGAGCAACACCTTCTCCCTCAATGGCAACACCTTGGTTCTCTTCGCCTTCATATTGGTGACGGCACTGGTACTAGGCTACGGCTATGTATCGCTGGCAAGGATCTTCACGAAACAATTCATCTGGGTGTCTGGGATCCTCAACATCGTCATGAGCTTCGCCACAGCCATCTACTACTTCTACCGACGTTCGTGGGTTGGCGGCGCGCTCTGGCTGCTGATTGCTGTCTTCAGCGTCATCTGTTTCATCAGCTGGATCAAGCGGATTCCATTCTCGGTGCTCATGTTCCAGACCACGGTGGATGTCTCCCGCCGCCACGGCCATGTCTATCTGGTTTCATTCATTGGTGGACTCGTGGCAGCTCTCTTCGGAGCCTGGTTTGCCGCGACGTTGGTCGCCGTCTATGTTCGCTTCCAGCCAAATGAGAACAATCCAGCATGTAGCGCAAGTGCTGGAGCGAGCGGCAGCTGTAGTTCAAGCACAGTCATCGGACTGGTCGTCTACATCACCTTCGCTGGCTACTGGATTACCGAATGGCTCAAGAACACCATCCATGCCACGATCTCGGGCGTGTACGGCAGCTGGTACTTTGCGCCGAACAATCCTTCCACGGGCGCAACGCGTGGAGCAGCTCGAAGAGCGCTGACGTACAGCTTCGGCTCCATCAGCTTGGGCTCTCTGGTCGTGGCCATTCTTGATTTCCTCCGCTTCATTTGTTCGATCGCCCGCAACCAGGCTGGCGGGTCTGGGAACATGGTGGCCGACATTTTTCTCTGCTTCTTACAATGCATTCTGGGTCTGGTCCAATGGGCGATCGAATTTGTCAACCGTTACGCATTCAGCTACATGGCCTTGTACGGCAAATCGTACTTCGCCAGCGCCAAGGACACATGGAGACTGATCAAAGATCGAGGCATTGACGCGCTGATCAACGAGTGCTTGGTCGGGCCGGTCTTGTCTATGGGCTGTCTCTTTGTGGCCGTGTGCTGCGCGCTCATCGCGTACATTTACTTGGATGTCACGGACCCCGCCTACAACGCCGGCGGCGCCTTCACGGCGGTCATCGTGCTCTATGCTTTCCTCATTGGGCTCCAGGTCGCAAGCTGCTTCGTGGTGCCGCTGAACAGCGGTATCGACACCATATTCGTGGCAGCCGCGTGGGACCCACAAGTGCTCATGCAGCAGCACGGAGACTTATATCAGCGCATGATCGCAGTCTACCCTCATGTTCAGGTAAGCGGCCAATCAAGCCCGACACGCGTGCAGGACTAACAGCTCGAACAGCAAGCGATCCACGCCTAGTCGTGCTGCCACTGCCTATGCAGCTCGGCACCATTCACACACCATCACAATATAGACTCATAGCACACGCAACCAGGCTCCTTCGCGTGCCATTTGACCGAGTCTGTGTGTCCTGTCCTTCACATGTAGATAGACCACCGGCGCGACTGCGGGGCGCCACATCGGTGACAAGAGAAGCGGTGATGGAAGAGGAAGCTCAGCAGCAGTCACGACCCAGACTGCATGCGGCTCTGGCCAGATGGCGATGGGTAACAGCATGCAGTGGCGGGGTGTGTGAAGGGAGACGGTTGCAGCGTGCATATCCGCCCGCGTGTCGGATCTCTGCCCACGAAGAAGTGCATGCGGACAGCGAGAGCGGTGTACCTGCATGGGCGGCGGCGGTGCAGAGTCAGTGCGAGCTCCGGGCGGGTTTCACCACTCGACGGGTTTTCGATGGCCTCAAACGTCACGATGGTCGAGGGCAGTGCGAAGTGGAGTCGACAATGTGGTCGACGACGACGATTCCAGGCCCACGCACGCTTGCCACGGCCACCCGACGAGGCAAGCTGGCCACAGTAGTTGGCAGCGAATCGAGGCACAGAACGTGTGACGAATGATGCCATGCCTCCCAATGCGGCCTAGCGCGGGCAGGCGGGGCAGGCACGCCTGCAAGCCTGTCACGGATGGTGGGGTTGGGCTTGCGAGATCCAGTCAGCAACAATGCGTTTCACCACCACAAGCACTCGCACGGCACTACTTCAACTTTCCAACTGCCTCGAACTTCTTCTCCCACACCATCACCATCACCACCCGCCCTCTACTCCCTCGCACACCACCTCGCACCCACGCCCGCAGTCACCGCCTCCATTCGACGCAACCGCAGCTTCAGCGTCGCCGTGGTAAGCACATCCCCGCCTCCACGTCATGTCGCCGTCCACAGCTGCGGCGACATTGCGTGCAGCACATCCGCATTGTCCATTTCCCCACGACTGACGCCGACAGCACTATCCCACTCCCCCTTCCGCGCGCTCATTTCGAGGTGAGCCTCACTCCGGCACCTAACATGACCGACCCGCACCCGCACCTGCACTCCACTCCACTTTCCACCTTCGACCCGCTCCTTCTGCATACAAATCATCCACCCCCGCAATCCTCGGAGGACTTGACCACTGATGCCAGCTGCCAGCCACATCCAACACTAGACCACACACAACAGCATCACCACCAACATGGGTCTCAAGGGTGTTCACTTCGGCGGCGGCAACATTGGCCGTGGCTTCGTCGCCGAGTTCTTGCACAACTCGGGCTTCGAAGTCGTCTTCGTCGACGTGATGGACAGTATCATCGAGTCATTGCAGAAGACCAAGAGCTACGAAGTCACCGAGATTGGTCCCGATGGCGAGACCAAGTTCACCATTGACAACTACCGAGCCATCAACTCCAAGTACGAGATGGCCGCCGTCGTTGAGGAGATTGCCACAGCCGACACGGTCACCTGTGCTGTCGGCCCCAACATTCTCAAGTTCATCGCCGAGCCCATTGCACGTGGCATCGAGGCTCGCAAGTCAGACACTCCACTGGCTGTCATTGCCTGCGAGAACGCCATCGGTGCCACCGATACCCTCCGTGGTTTCATTGAGCAGAAGTTGGACGAGAAGACCAAAGCAGACATTGCCTCCAAGGCCCGATTCGCGAACTCGGCTATTGACCGTATCGTGCCAATTCAGGACGAGGGTGCAGGTCTGAACGTCAAGATCGAGAAGTTTTACGAGTGGTGCGTCGAGGAGAAGCCATTCGACGGCAAGCCACCGGCCATTAAGGGCGTGCACTACGTGGACGACCTGGAGCCGTACATCGAGCGCAAGCTCTTCACCGTCAACACCGGTCACGCCACAGCCGCCTACTACGGCCACCAGGCTGGCAAGAAGTACATTCACGAAGTTCTCGAGGACAAGAAGCTTCACGACATCGTGCAGGGCGCTTTGGAGGAGACGGCTCACCTGATCTGCACCAAGCACTCTCACATCTCCAAGGAGGTAAGTAGCGGTGCCTCCGACACGTTCATCCGTTGCGACTGACATCACTTTTCCACGTAGGAGCAGCAGCAGTACGTGCAGCAAATTGTCAAGCGCATCTCGAACCCAGTCCTCAAGGACAATGTCGAGCGTGTCGGTCGCGCACCCCTTCGCAAGCTCTCGCGCAAGGAGCGCTTCATCGGGCCCGCCGCCCAGCTCGCCGAGAAGGGAGAGAAGGTGGACAGTCTGCTTGGTGGCATCGAGCAGGCCCTCCGCTTCCAAAACGTCGAGGGCGACGAGGAGTCCGCTGAGCTTGCCAAGATTCTCAAGGAGAACGACGCCAAGGCAGCGACCTCCAAGCTGACTGGCCTCGACGAGCAGCACCCTCTGTTCTCCAAGGTAGAGGAGCGCGTCAAGAAGGTTCAGTCTGGTTAGGTGAGTTGATCGGTGACTTGGTTGCGGCATTCCGTCCTGACATTGCCACAGCCATCGAATCGAGTCTTCGCATACGGATACAGCGCGAATACTGCTTTACACAGCACCTCCACTCCTCCCAGTGTCTGAATTTGCGCGGCCCATTGCTGGCATGCGAATAGAAGGGGCATGAGCATGATTGATGAGGGCATGAATTGAGATACCAATAGCGATGCGAATAGTTTTCGTGGATAGCACTGGATGCAATGACACGATGGACTGTGACTTCTGCTCCTCTCACCGTAGTTGCCTTTTGTTGTTCATTGTCTGCTGTTGCCAACGTTTCGCGCCTCAAGTCACGCTCCACAGCCTCTGGCTCTCGCTGCCCGTTCAGGGACAAAGAAAACGCCCTGAAAAGCCGATCGTTGAGCCCCCCAGCAGCAGGACGCACCTCTTGGCGACGACGATGGGCGATCCCGCGTACGGCAGTACTTCATCAACGCCTCCACCTCCTCTGATCCTAGTTGTTGATTCTCTCCATGTCGATCAACAAGGTTTAGATGGCTTCCCCTAAACCGTCCGGTTAGGGCTGACGTAGTTCACACCACCCTAATCCATGCGCCCTCGTCCCCACTTCAAGCGCCACTGCGACAGCATCAGCACGAGCCACCACTTTCACTCAGCACAAACACGCATTCGTTGTGAACACGGCCAGCTAACGGGTTCACCGTTGCGCAGCAGACACCGCGGGGCGGGCGGATCAACACAACAGACCACATCCATCCCCCAGGCCGACCGACACACGGAGCAGGGCTCGAACCTAAGCCTTGCTCGAGACGGGGACCATTCCGGAGGACACCAGCACGACGGCGCGCAAGCAGCGCTGCTTGTTCGAGTAGGAGAAGCTGCGCGGCTGCTGTTCGTGCTTCCCAGTCTCTCGGAAGCCGCACTGCAGGAGCCGGACGACAGCGAAGACGAGACGGACGACGACGACGACTACGGCAGTCCGGCACCTGCGCGAAGGAGCAGCAGAATGGCAATTGATCATATCCCGTGAGCTTAGACACGCAGAACGGACAGGAGCGAGCAGATGCGGAAGCTGACATTGGCGCGGCAAGGTATCCCGAGACACAAGATCTTGCGCGCGCAGAGAAGGCCTTCTACCCCGTGACTATACCTGTGTCGTATGCCTGTTCGGATCCTGCCAGATGTGAGCTGTACTGACCGAGAGCACGCAGACACTGGCAACTACGCCACTATATCTCCACGCCGGAACCCGACCATCTCTACTACGCGAGCGCGCACCACGTATTCTGTCTCAACACTGCGACCAAGAAGCGGAAACACATTGCAACGCTGCCATTTGACGCGCGGTGCACTGCCTCTGGATATGGATACGTTTGCGTGGGCGGCGAGGACGAAGGGCACTTTGCAGCAATCAAAATCAACGGAGCACTTGACGTCGATGCGGCGCTGCCACTCAGTAGCTTGGGTCAAAATGTCACGCGCAGAGCAGCAACTGTCAAGGTCGAACGGATCGGAGACGAGATAGTAAACTCGATATCCATTCATCGCATCCAAGATGAAGAAGCACATCTGGACGACATTGTGGCGGTGCTGACGAACAACGATCGCACAGTCCGTATCTACAGCCTGCCCACGGGTCACGAAACAAAGTGCAAAGATATCCCGTTCGCGGTGAATCATGCCACGATCTCGCCCGACGGCCAGATATTGGTAGCGGTTGGGGACTACAACCAGGCATATTTCTACCGAAGGGTGATATTGGACGACCCTCCCCAGATTCCGAAGCCGCATAATCGCTTGACGAGCGCTAGCGTGGACTGGAAGCGAATTTGCAAGGTCTCGCTGCATGTGAGCTCACCGGAGACGACAGTAGGATACTTTACCACCGCATGGAGTCCACATGGTCGCCTCGTCGCCGTGGGCAGCGAGGGTGGCTACATCACGATCATTGATCGTGACATTCTCGAGGACGACGAACTGGACGAGGAGAATCGAGACGAAGCCGTCATTGCTGTGGCGCCTGGTTCGCGAGCCGATTTCCCGAGTCCACATCCCGGGGCAATTAGAAGCATGGTATTCAGTCCAGACCCGTGGGATTTATTGATATGGAGCGAAGACCAGGGGAGGGTTTGCGTTGGAGACTTGAGGACCGGACTCCAGAGTCGACAAATCATCGACCTGGAACCCAAGGACGAGCACATGAAGAAGTACGAGATGGAAATCATCGACCCGGACGATGCAGCGGTGCCGACAGTGAGCCATCCAACGCACTTGGACGAACTGGAGGCAGACTTGCTGCGCAGATACCGCGCGGCGCCGGACAACGCAAGTGCTGTGAACTTTGCAACGGAGTACATTGAGGCGAGGAGGCGGCAAAGAGAGCATCGACAAGCTTTGTCTGCCGCGCGGCAGCAGATCACACGATCGGGCTCCAGAGCGCGACTTGCAACGGCTGAGGCCATGGAAGACGACCCGCAAGGATTAACGTCACGAGAGCAACAAATACTGGAGACCCTACGCACGACACGGCAGCGAGAAGAGGCGCGGGCGAATGGACAGATCCCGAGATCGGTCAATTACACCACTCCAGACATGTTCACAACTTCGGCGCCTACGAGGAGTGGGAGGGAAACACCCTCCAGCGGATCGACGTCACGGCCTATCAGCGAGATACTAACTTCTGTGCAGGAGACCATGCCAACGCTTGAGCGGATACATGCTGCCACTCCCACAGCCGCTCCAACCGCAGTCGATAACAACGATCTTTTGCCTCCTCTAGCGACGATGCGAGAAGCGCTGGCGGCGTGGAGCAGCAACAGTGACGGTATCCCCGCGCCACGAGGTCCTACCAACTCTAGTAGCGCGGACCGCACAAGGGCTGCTGCGGGTGTTTCTGAAGGAGAGTCTTCGCGACGAGTCGCCGAACGGGGGTCAGGCTCTCCACCAGCTAACGCCGCGGAGCATGCCGCAGATGGCGGTCCAGACGACAATCCGTGGACCACCATCGAAGACATGCCCCGCGGGCCTTTGATTGAGGCAGCAGTCAGAGCCAGGGCGGATCAAACGTCGCCGCTACCTGCAGAACGTGAACGCGACGCCGAACGCGATGCACGCCGGGAACGTTATGAGTCCATACAGAGTGAGCTCGACACGCAACGGCGCATCGCTGCCTCTGCAGCTAGAAACCGAGAGCGCTGGCGCTCTTCTCGGCTTGCTGGCAGCGGGATCAGCAGCGCTGCAGCTGAACGTGCCATCGCCATGGCAGAAGCTCGCCGATCCGCAGCGTATCCTGATCAGTACGAAGCCTTGATTCGGAGGACTCAGTTGAGAGGCTGGGGCAACCCCACTGGACGAGAGATCGGTGTTAGAACTGCTGGTCTGGCCATGAGTCCAGACGGGCGTACGCTCTGGGCCGCGTGCGAAGACGGCATCTTCGAGATTGACATCCGGACCAAAGGCAGAATGTTTCTTCCTAGCTTACAGCCACGATAGGCTGGGGGTGAATGGTGACGGGTTTGCAAAAGCTAAAGCATTTGATATGTTCACGCATCGGGGTGCGTGATCGGGATGAGATTGATGAAGAACATGCCATAGTCGGCGGCGTAGCACTATGGACAGCGACCTATTTAATATCATCGCCATGCGGCGTGTTTAATTGTCCTTCGAATGCATGTCACGTGATAAGCCACTCTCAATCTCAGGGACCGCGGCGCATTCAACATTCCCCCTCGGAAAGTGCATGCCACGTCGACATATCCCTTCGAACGGAGCGGAGCTCATCTTTTCCCCCCACAACCTCACGCCGCCCACCACCGACAGCCACGTCGTCCACGGCTGCCTCCGGGCACCACACGCACCGCGCCACCATGTCGTTGGCTCCCAAGACCGAGTCGCATCGCATCTTTGAGCAGCTCAAACGCCGCGCGCCCAACAAAATCTGCTTTGACTGCGGCGGCAAGAATCCCACGTGGTCATCGGTGCCTTTTGGCATCTACCTGTGCCTCGACTGCTCCGCACACCACCGCAACTTGGGTGTGCACATCTCTTTCGTCCGCTCCACCAACCTCGATCAATGGCAATGGGATCAGCTGCGGCGTATGAAAGTGGGCGGCAATGAATCTGCAAAGACCTTTTTTCAACGTAACGGAGGCTCGGCTGCGCTGAACAGCAAAGATCCAAAGACAAAGTACACTTCGAACGCAGCTGTCAAGTACAAGGAGGAGCTCCAGCGGCGAGTAGAGGCCGATCAGAAGCGAAACCCCGATGGAATCGTGATCGAAGAGGAGGCAGGTGACGAGGGATCAGAGGGCGGCACTAGCACACCGGCAAACGGCGATGATGACTTTTTCAGCAGCTGGGACAAACCGGCGGTCAAGAGAAGCAGCAACCCGCCATCCAGGACCGGAACTCCGAGCCAAGCGGGCAGAGCCAGCCCGTTCTTGAACCCAGGAGCTGCGAACGGCAATGGCACTGCGAGACCCAAGAGCCCTCTCAACCCCACAAATGCAGAAGAAGCTAAGCCCGCACCGAGCAGAGCTGTCCCCAGTGCCGCAAGGAAGACCACGGTGGCATCGAAGCCCAAGGCGAACATCTTGGGTGCTAAGAAGACTAAACTAGGAGCGAAGAAGGTCGACGCTGGAGCGCTAGACTTTGACGAAGCTGAGAAGAAGGCTAAGGAAGAGGAAGAGAGGAAAGCGAAATTGGGATACGATCCCGATGATGTTGAAACTCCCTCCGAAGCTGGAATTGCTGCCAAACAGCCGGGTGCCGATACGAGCACGATTCACCAACCCACACCTCTGAGTCCTGGGAGAAGCGGTAGCTACAGTAACCCGAAGCCCAGGGAAAGGAGTGACAGCGAGATGGAGAGACTGGGCATGGGCGTTCGAAAGCTTGGATTTGGTATGGTCGGACAGCAGAAGAAACCTGCTGGTGCTGCCGGTGCCGCGAAGATTGGCGGATTTGGCTCCACATCCCGAGCTGCCCCTGTTGAAGGTATGTATCGTTTGATACCTATGCCTTGCTCTTGCTGACAGATCTCTCCGTCTAGACGACACCGAACGCTACGCCCGCGACAAATTCGGCGCACAGAAAGGCATCGGCTCCGACGAGTTCTTCGGCCGCGGCGCATACGACGGCAACGCACAATCCGAAGCCAAGCAACGATTGCAGAACTTCGAGGGTCAGACGTCGATTTCGTCCAATGCGTATTTTGGCCGACCTGAAGAGGAAGGGACAGAAGAGTATGGGGATTTGGAGAGTGCTGCGAAGGATTTTGTCCGGAAATTTGGGATCCAGGCCGGTGATGATTTGGAGAATGTTTCGGCATTGCTTGGGGAAGCGGGAAGCAAACTGCAGGGTGCTATCAGGAGTTACTTGAACTCTTAGATACTTGGTCATGGAGTTCTGCGCCAGGTGGCAACGACAGGAAGGGTTCGTGAGCGGCAGGGGGAAAGCCTTTTTAGACTGTTTAGCTACTACGCGTGCATGTTGAGCATACATTATGAATATCCTGTTTGCTGTTGCTCCTGATTGCGAGTGTACAAGAAACACGGTGAATTCGTGGTCAAATTTCCGGCAGATCTTTCTGGCGCTCGACGCAGCACTTGCTGTTCGGAATTTCACACCCAGTTGCAGTATTATAGTTCGGAGCCGGACATGTGGCGACAAAAAGAAGTACATATATAACGAGATATGCCATCGCGCTTCCTTTTTATTTAAGCGTATGAAATTATACTACAACTCATCCCTCTTCGCTCGCGCCTTTTGCTTCTCGTTCTCTTCCTGCTTCTGATCCTCAACGTCCGCCTCAAAATTCTTCTTTCTCGGATTTTTCGGCTCATCGTCCCCTCGGTCCCGCAGAATCGTTCCATCACCTCTTCTCACCACATTCTCTTCGTCTTGTTGCCCTTGCTGAGTCTGCTTTCCACTCTCTTCGGCCATTTTGCCAATGCTTTCACTCAGTTCGTCGTCAAGAATCTGCCGCTGATCTTGCTGACGCTCGATTTCTGGATCTTTGCCGATTTTGGCTCCTGCTCCTCCTGCGCCGGCTGGGACACCGCCTGCTTTGACGCGATCGCGGAATTTGGGGGGGAGAGGTTCGGCTTGGCCTTGGGCGCTGGGTTGCACGATGAGGGAAGGACGGGTGGAAGATGACAGTGGGATGCTTGAGGATAGTGCGGATGCTGTAGAGGTGCCCGATCTGGAGATGATGCCTATCGTTCCAAGGATAGTGAACAGAGGCTTAAAGAAGATCCAGTTGGCAATGAAGATGGAAAGGTTCCAGAAGAACAGCGGAAGTTTGACGAATGGGCCGAAGAGGATTCGCCGGAAGAATAGCCAGCTGAGAGTGCCGATGAGGATGTAGAAGGCTGTTTCGAGGTACCACGTGTCACTCTTCTGGCTTCTCAAGAGAGTTCCAAGCAGATTCCGAGAATTGCTGAGGATTGTGTCGAGGTTACCGTACTCCTCGCTCAGGTTCTTCAGCGCAGCAGTCGATTCTTCGAACGTCTCTTGGGCGAACCGTGAGCGGTCGAGCTCTGTACTCAGCAGCTGATGTGTTCGTCGTAAAGCAGCAGTCACGTCGGTTGACGCGTTCACCAGCAATTGATCCTTGGATAGTTGCTTCTGTTGTTGATGTTTGCTCCTGCGTGCAAACAGTCCCTCTGTGGCGCTTAGCTTCGTCCCGTCGGCTGCCTCTCCCGGCGGTGTGTCGATGTGTTCTGCCTCTCTTCGGTATATTTCCAGCAACGCCTCTCGTTCTTCCCGTTTCGCTTTCTCGCTCGCGAGCTTCGCAGCAAGCTGGGCGTTTCGAAACTGTTGCCTCGAATGCAGAAGCTCGTCTCCCACTCGTGCAACTTTGGCGGCGAGACGTGCTTCGTCGCCCGCTCGCGAGTCCCGTCGCTTCCGTTGCGAGGATTGAGCTTTGTAGTCTTCGGTCTCTTGTTGCAGGAACTCGAGCTCTTCTTCGAGTTGCTTGAGACTGTCGTGAATGTCTTGGGCAAGCTCTATGCGTACCACGCTCTCTCCCTCGAGAGGCTCGGAGCCGGGCTGGAATTGGAGCTTGGCAAGCTTGTTGATGAGCGAGTTGGTCGCTTTTATCGAGTCGGACAGAGCGTGGAGTTGGGCGGACAGCTGAGCAGCGTTCATGGTGGAAGCGTCGGTGTGTTTCTCTCGCCCGGATGACGTATCGCAGTGCAGGGTGGAGGGGATGGGTGGTGTCTATGGCGTCGCGTGCATGGTCTTCAATTTCAATGTGATCGGCACGGTGGATAATTGACTGTCCCCCCGCGCTACGTGCTGCTGCTGCCGCCTGTGCCAACTTGGGAGAATGGTATTGACGACGCAGGGCCATGAAAACGTGGCAGCAAGTTAATCAAAGCGGCAGCCAGGATCTGGCCCGAAGTGTGCAGCACGAGCGTGTCCCGCACGACTCGAGCTACCTGTCCTCTGCGGGCGATAAAGTCCAACAACAACACCACCACCACCACCACCATCACCGTCTGTCGACCTTCCTTCACTCCTTGTCCTACTGTCTTTCCTTGCTGCTGTGCAGCATCGCCGAAGAATTGCCTTCGATCTGGCGTCGTGCCACTACTGAGCCATCGCGCCCTCGTCCCCCAGCCTGCGGGCTGCCGCCGTCCATTCGCTATATTTAAATCATGCCGCCCAAATCCCGCTTCATGAAGCTCGACGCCTTCACCAAAACCGTCGAAGATGCACGCATTCGCACCTCTACCGGCGGACTGGTCACCATCACATCGCTCATCCTCATCCTCTATCTGGTGTGGGGAGAATGGAGCGACTATCGGCGTGTCGTTGTGCACCCTGAACTCATCGTCGACAAGGGGCGTGGTGAGAAGATGGAAATCCACATGAACGTATCCTTCCCTCGTGTGCCCTGCGAGCTGCTCACCCTCGACGTGATGGATGTCAGCGGAGACGTGCAGACGGGTGTCATGCATGGTGTCACGAAAGTCCGTTTGGATCCCAACGGACGAGAGCTCTCCAAAGAGGCATTGAACGTCAATGGGGAAGAACAGGCACAGCACATGGACCCGGACTATTGCGGAGAATGCTATGGTGCTCCGGCACCCGCCAACGCGAAAAAGGCCGGATGCTGCAACACTTGTGCTGAAGTGCGAGAAGCGTATGCCGGTGTCAGCTGGTCTTTCGGGAGAGGCGAAAACGTAGAGCAGTGCACGAGAGAACATTACGCGGAGCATCTGGACGAGCAGAGAAAGGAGGGATGCAGAATCGAGGGCGGTATTCGTGTGAACAAGGTCGTGGGCAACTTCCACTTTGCCCCTGGAAAGAGCTTCAGCAACGGCAACATGCACGTCCACGATCTGGACAACTACTTCAAGAGCGGCGAGGTCCAGCACACCTTCACACATAAGATCCATCACCTGCGATTCGGTCCGCAGCTACCCGATGACATCGTGAAACGGGTCGGCAAGAAGGGTATGGCGTGGTCAAACCACCACTTGAACCCTCTGGACAACACGGAGCAATTCACAGATGAGGTTGCCTACAATTACATGTACTTCGTGAAGGTGGTCCCGACGGCGTACCTGCCTCTCGGCTGGGAGAAGACCAGTTCGCATCTGGAGAAACCTCACGAATACGTTGCGCTGGGAGGCTACGGGACAGGCGAAACCGGTAGTATCGAGACTCATCAGTACTCCGTGACCTCACACAAGCGATCTCTCGCGGGAGGCGATGCAAAGGAAGAAGGGCACGCCGAGAGACTGCACGCTAGGGGTGGTATTCCCGGCGTCTTCTTCTCATATGTAAGGTTTCTGTCTCTTGTTGAGGCTCCATGGCTAACACTTGTTCAAGGACATCTCACCGATGAAGGTCATCAACCGAGAGGGACGGGCGAAGACCTTCTCTGGCTTCTTGGTCGGTGTTTGCGCGGTCATAGGAGGCACGCTGACAGTTGCTGCTGCCGTCGATCGACTTCTGTACGAGGGTGGCACCAAGTTGAGGAAATATCATGCCAGCTAGACGCCTCCCTAGGGTCAGTATGATATATGATCGATGTACTCGTTTCTACTTTTGAGCAGCACGGTTTGGAGTCCTCGTGTAAGTAGGGAATCGCGACGTTTGGGAAAGGTGTGCAATAAATACCGGAGCACGCGCGAATAGGTGGCGAGCTGGGTGTAAAATTGTTCGTTGTGAGATTAGGACGGGCGGCAAAGTTTGGCAGGGGTGGTCGCGTAGACCTCAGTCTATGCCTCGTGCACCATGCGAGTGCTGTTCACATGGACTTCACGTTATTTCAACGGTATCTGTACATTGCATGTCGCTCACTTTTAACCAACGGTCGCTAATCTGCAGATGGCGCTTCGCGCGCTTTTCACTCCACCCGAACGAAGCTCGCCTGCTCTTGACTTATTTTGATCACTTCGCTGCATTTCAAGCTGCGCTTCAACCCTCTCTCTTCTACCTACGCCACTCACTACCGTCAAGCATCAAACACACTCAAACACATCGTACCGCAAAGCGAAGACATCAGCAGCACAAGTCTCCTGTTCCAGTCGCCTTCGATCTCAATACCAGCCCTGACTCTCATACCAAACCACACAAGCCACAATGCCCGAAAAGCTCAAAGGCCCTTACAGCTTCAAGATCGCAAAGTCAGTCCTCACTGCGTCGGACATGGAGCGTCTCGCTTGCGCCTTTCTCGCCACGGAGAATGTCTACCAGGTATGGAGCCAGTTGTTGTTGATGTCAGAAGGATCCGATTCAACAAACACTGCATTCTAGTCACTGACACTGCACATAGTTCGATCTCACCAAAGCCGCCTCGGAATTCGGTGGCGCCAAGCCAGACAGCTTCAAGCGCTCGATTTGGGTGATTACGAAGAAGATCAAGGAGGCGATGGACGGCCAGGGCAGTGATGCCGATGGTGGTGGCGGTAATGGGTTCGTTGCCACGCCACCGAAGTCTGCTGGGAAGAAGCGCAAGGGCGGAGCAAGCGACGCCAACGGCAATGCGAGCGCTGTGAGGAAGGCGAGGGTGAATAGTGCTCGTGAAAAGGCGAAGAAGGTGAGGACTGAGATGGAGAACGGAGACGGTGAGGAAGACGAAAATCCTCTGGCAGGTGCAGAACAGACTCAAGTGAAAACGGAGAAGCATGCTGTTGGTGATGCTGACGATGGCGATGGATGGCTGGTTTGAGCGGCGCGTTGAGCCCTATCACTTGCAACTATCATGTGGCGTATGCGACATGAACGTACGATGCCGCGAGACTTGGAGCAGAGTACGAGCTCCTCCTCAGTAGATAGCCGCCAGTGCTCTGTTGATGATCATTGTGCTGATGTGTTTCATCATCAGCAACCAAACACAAGCAGGATTTCATTAGCTTCACTTCACTTTTCACGTGTCAAGAAAAAAAGAGTGGAGATTTGACGCGATCCACTACAATTGCCATCGTGACCTCGCGTCTGTTTGCGTCAACTACAGCAGCTTCACTTTGACCCCTGCATCGCCAGCGCGCGCGGAAGACACTAGGTTCGCACCTGATTCCGACCTTCTCCTCGACACAAACATCCACTTCTTGACTTCCCAAAAGACCAACCTCGACTACCACACATCACTTCCATCCACACACATCGGTAACACTTTCACCCTCTCATGCATCGACACCTTCCCCTGCTTACCTTACGCCAGAGCAGATCACCAGCCATGTCTGCTATCGACATCAGCGCGATCGCCGAAGGCGACTTGCGCCGCTTCGCAGCCTGCTGGCTGAACTCCGAACTCAACGTACGTCTTCTCACCAACCCTTCATTGCATCTGCCGTTCGCCGCCAGTCTAACCTTCAACCTCGCATTTGCTAGACCGACTGGGACGCAGCGCACAAGACGTTCGACCCGGAAGGCAAGCTCAAGCTCGCCTCATTCAAGACCGTCACGCAGAAGGCCAGCAAGAAGGCCGGTGGTGGAGGAGCTGCCGCCGCTGCCAAGGGCGAAAATGGCGATGCTGCTAAGCCCAAGAAGGCCGCCCCCAAGCGCAAGAAGGCAGCATCGGAGGCCAACAACGACAACGAAGGCGAGTCTAAGCCGAAGAAAGCTCGTGCTCCTGCAAAGAAAAGCAAGAAGGACATCGCCGAAGAGAAGGTCGTTGAGGGTAAGTTGTGCCCAATTCTTCTTCTACTGCGACATTGTGACCGCTGACTGTTCGAGCAGACGACGAAGCTCCGGTGAAGGGCGAAGACGGCGACGAAGAGTGAAGAGTGGCTTCGTTGAATCGGCGTTACTTTGACATGGACTTTGACATGCATGCACCAGAGACGTGGCAACCTGGATTGCCTACAGCGAGAGTTTTGTTGATGCTGGCTCGCATCTTCGCGGCAATGTCTTCCTTCCAGTGCTAGATTGGAGAGTGATACCCCACGGTCGCTTTGATCTGCTGGAAAGGGGCGTATCTTGGCATCGGACTATAGGTCCCGAAATCAAGTGAAATGCGTCTTGAGTCTATCTCATTCTCCGAGCTTCCAAGCGGCCCTGCTGCAACTAGAGCCCCCCGTCTGTGTATCGAGTCCAGGTCCGAAACGAGTGACGGCGAACTACAGCGTCTGCCTGATTGCCAAGGCAAACGCACGAATATTCGACCGCTCCCGACTGCTGTGTCGTCGTCATGACCAAAGTGCCAGGGAGACTCATCGGCGCGGACATTCTCAGATGATCCACGACGGAAATATCTTGTGGCATGAGGAAGAGAGCAAATGGTGAGTGAGCCCAGTGCTGAGCCTGTGGAGTGCGAGAACGGGCCAACTGACAACCGCACAGCTACATCATCGACTACGAGCGCGCCGCTTTGACGGCGTGGGAGGATTCTTGCTTTGCCGACTGGGTATGCGCCCAAGCACCGCCCTAACCCGAATTTGCCTCGAAGAAAACACCAAGAGTCGTGAAGAGCGGCTAAGATCGAGGAGCTCCGGGACCTGATGGCAGAGGAGGTCGATGAAATTGCGCAAGGCTGACGAGCGAACTTCTTGAATTGGACCGTCGCATAGATGATGAACATCGCAGGGACTTGGTGCAACAGTGCTGTGTCGTTCGAATCGATGCTGCTATGACCTAGGTCGGAGGGTCTGGTTGGGAACTGTTTGCAGCACATCGCTTGGCACCAGATTTGAGAGGACCATCATTGTCTTGGTGGCCGGTGGGGAGTATCGCGTTTCATATAACTTGTTACATAGGCAACACTGACAGCCTGCTATGAGATGAAGCACAAGCAGTCCACGCCCACATAGAACACAAAGAGCGGGTAGACAGCCAAAGCCACTCTGTTCTTTATGACACCACTGCCTCCCAGAACACTCACGCCGGCTGCCAATGACCACAGCCCAAGTACGCTGTAGACGGGTATTCGCACTATTGTGGGTACGTGGAAGGCGCTGAGGACGGAAGCGATGACCATGGGGAAGAGAGTGTAGCCGATGATGCAGACGGATTGGAAGAAGGAACTGGGTCGTGTTAGCAGAGAACCCGAATTCTGCCCATCGCATCACGTACATATTCCCTCCGAGTAGCTTGATTTGCAGAGTCACAACAGCCTCGCCAATCCAGATGAGAGCAAAGACGCCGCTGAAGACAGCGGAGCGCTGGTCGTCCCTCGCGCCGAGTGACAGGAAGAAGGATAGAAGCAAGCAGAACAACAGCGGACCCCTGTGCACGTTGTCAGCTCGACCGGCAGCATGAACAGCCAGCAACACGACATACCACAAATCCCAGTCCCTCAGACCCTCGCTCATCCCACCCTGCTCCAATATCGTGTCCGCATCAACCTGCGGCCATCTTCCCACAAGCCCTCTGATATGCCCCGAGACACCATCAGGGCCGCCTCCTTCGGCATTGTTTGAAGCCATGCCGTCCCCGCGAGCCATGATGCCCCCCAGCAAGTACTTGGGATAAAGCACCTGCCGCATCTTCTCCCACACAGCAAGCAGGTCGCGTCGTAGGGTATCCCAGACAGATTCGTCGAGTGTATCGAGGGGTGCACGGCGATCTTCGCCAGCGATGGCGTTGTTGAGGTAGCCTTGAGCGGAATTGGCTGCGCGGGCGTTGGCTTGGGATTGTTGGGACGTGATGTTGCCGGTCAAGGGAGCATGGTCGCTGGTTGAGACGGGGTCTTCGAGGTCGTCGAGAGTGGCTGGGAGGGAGTTCGTCAGTATGGCAAGGAGATGGTCTGCATGGCATGGCGCATACCATCATCGGGATCGATCAGGTCGTCTTCGTCGACGGGTGCATCGTAGTGTTCATATGGGTTGGCTGACTGATTGGGGCCACTGCCTGGACCGGGTATTATGGCAGCCATGACGGTGGAGAATGTGAGAGATGTCGGAGTTGTGGTAGTGGTGGTGGTGGTGGTGGTGGTGGTGGTGGTGGTGGTGAGACGAGCTCCTGCAGCACGAAGATACAGCTGTCGCGAATAATGCCCTGACGCGTTTCTCGGCTCAGCTTCCCCAGCCCTACTGCACCGTCCCGTTCACTTCATGCCCGCGTCTGCGCCACAGGTGTCCATAACTTGTTGAGTGCGCGCCAAACACCCGGATAAGGTCTGCAAAGTGAAAAAACAACCAGCGATAAGTTCGTCCTTGGCCTATCCCAAGACTTGTTGGAGCGCGACAATGCAACGAGGTCATCCACATATTCCTCGCTGTGGCAGATGGCCCAAGTCTACCTGAACGGGGGGCGGCCTTGAGTCAGGGAAATGACCTCGTGAATCAACATACATATCATCCCACAGAATACGCGATCCGGAAACGCAGTGGATCTGAGGGTGTTGTGACGAAGAAGACAAACGACCAGAGCAGTTCCTCTCCTCCCTTCCCTCTTCTCTCGGGTCATCCTTGAGCCGAAAATGGAGACACTTTACCATGGATGACCCACGCGCAGATCTGCTGTCTTTCGCGCCGGCTCGGAGCAGTGCTTTTGTTCTCTCCATGCCAACCCGCCATTCTTAGACTATTGTCCCAGCGCGCGACCGCTGCCACACATGTATCGACCACGCGACGACCATCCGCACTGATGATGATGATGATGAAGTGTGCGTTGCCCGCATGAGCCCGTGGGAGTTCTGCCGCTCGCTGGAGGCGCAAACTCCCGTCGGCCCTGGCAACCTGCAAGTTCCAAGAGTTCTCCGCCGCATAGTTCTAAGTTAACGCGCCCCGACTCCCGCTTCAATTCCACCAGCTGTCTGCTGTGTGTCGAATGCTCCCTCGCGCAGCTTTAAGAACGGCGCTGGATGCATGGCTGCAACAAAGATCATCGACACTCCCGGCGGCCGGTCGCCGGCGTACCGCTAACTACTGTAATGAGCAAAAGCGCACGGCAGCGGCACGCGGGATGTGGAGAGTGACGATGTGGAGGGGCACGCGCACATGAGACTGCAAGTCTACATCGCGCAACGACACACTTCCGCCGCCCAGAACTCTCGTGTCTCGGACTGCTGCCTTGCACGTCTCGCAAGCACCAGCACGCCTCGGGATCTTTCATCCACTCGGCACGCTTGCGATCTCCCTGGAGCGCCGTTGATCAAGCCCCACCACCCCCCAGCACTACTTCTTGCCCCATCTTGGACCACCGAGTGTTGGAGATATATCTATCTACGCCCACCCCCCGGCGCCCGTTTGCGCGACTCAGCGTAAGACTGCCCATCTGTTCACTTGTCTTCCAGGTCCGGCCCTCACGAGACCTAATCATGCACCAGATCAACATCTCTCCAAGCCTATCGCCTCCGCTTTCCTCGGCGCCCTCTCGAACAGATTCTCGACTGGATCTCAGCGACACATGTTGCACCAATACCGCCATGCCTGACGCAATCCTCGACGACATCTCCCACCGCCGCTACAACCTGCTCCGAGGGTCATGGGTGCTTGTGTCGCCGCATCGGACGAAGCGTCCATGGCAAGGAGCGCAGGAGGAGGCGAGCAAGAACACATTGCCCGAATACGATTCTTCGGTACGTAGCTGTAGATGAGCATCCCGCGGACAATCGACTGAGAGAGGGCAGTGCTATTTGTGTCCACGCAACCAGCGTGCACAGGGCGATTCGAATCCCGACTATGACAGCACCTTTGTTTTCGTCAACGATTATTCGGCGGTGAAAGAGCAGCAGGCAGAATATGATGCGCCCAAGGAGAATGGCAGTGAGTCGCTCGACCAGTAAATCGTGTTGGACGGTCGGGCTAACAGGACAGCAGCATTGGCATCGCGTCTCCTCAAAGCTGAGAGCGTCACTGGAAAATGCTACGTGATCACCTTCTCCCCTTCGCATAACCTCACATTGGCCGACATGCCACCTCAGGACATCATGCCTGTAATAGACACATGGACCAAGATTTACACCGCACATCTCGATCCCAAGTCGCCACTGGCCAAGATGGCGCATCAAGTACCCAACGGGACAGTAATTGAACAACCCCAAGACCAGTACCGATACATGCAAATATTCGAGAACAAAGGCGCCGCAATGGGCTGCTCAAACCCTCACCCACATGGCCAAGTCTGGACGACCACTTCCTTGCCGGAGGAGCCAAGCCTCGAGCTTCACAACATGCAGCAATATCGGCGAGACCAGAAAGGGTCGCACATGCTGGTTGACTATGCACAACTCGAAAGCGAAACGGGCGAGCGAACAGTGTTTGAGAATCGAAGTTTCTGGGCGGGATGTCCTTGGTGGGCGACCTGGCCGTTCGAGGTCATGGTGATCGCAAAGGCGCACAAGCGTGCTCTGGTCGACTTTGATCAGAGCGAAAAGGAGGATTTGGCCGAGGTTCTGTCGGAAATCACCAGGAGATATGACAATCTCTTCGAGACGAATTTCCCTTACAGTGAGTCACGCTATTCGATCCCGATGATGAGCTTCCAACATGCTAACATGACTTCAGGCATGGGAATCCACCAAGCGCCCTTGACTGGCACAGACGAGGAGATCGAGGCCTCGCACTTCCACATCCACTTCTACCCTCCGCTTCTTCGCAGCGCGACTGTCCGGAAATTTTTGGTCGGGTACGAACTCATGGCAGAACCGCAACGCGACATCACACCCGAACAAGCTGCGAAGCGATTGCGGGACTGCGGTGGCGAATTGTATCGCAAGAAGTTATAGGTCGGAAGTAGATGCTGTCACAGTCGAGCAAGATGCAACGAGGTGCATAGATGGGCGAGGAATGCATTGCATGGAGTCCCTTTACATCGTACGATATGATACATCTGAGACGAGAGTCTGAGGAGGGTAGTCCTCCCACCTACATCTAGATGGAGTGGAAATATTCTATCCGTTTCCTTCTTCCGCCGTCGTGTCCTGCGTCTAGTGCCCAGCACTTGGTGAAACCAGATGCAGTTTATCCTTCTTGTCAGATCGTTTATACAGCCAGCGTGGAAGCATTTTCGGAAACAGAGCCGGGTCCCCTCTCTCGCGCGATATCAGGTGGCATGTCCAGCTGCGCCTGCTCGGCAGTCCGCTTGATTCCCGCGGCAGTTTTCTGCAACTTCTTCCTCGCCTCACTCTCCTTTTCGTCGGCCTTCACATCATCTCCATTCTTCTGCGAGGCATTCTGCTCCTCAGCCGCCGCCGCAGTCGTCTTCATCGCCCTCTTCCTCTCCGCCTTGGTCATCTTCGGCTGCTCAAACGACCCAATCTCCAACCTCCGATCGATTTCCACCGCCGTTGCTTTCAAGTCGTCATACCCCAGAACTTCCACAATGGCGCTATAGCTCTTCGCGCTCATCATCTTCTTGTACACTCCCACTTTGCCCGGGATCATTTGTCCGAGAAGGTACTTGGTGTTGCCGAAGCGATTTTCGACTTCGAGGGCGGTCTGCACGTATGCTTTCACGACTTCTTCCCAAGGAGCTTTGCCGCCCTCGGATTCCGGCCGGAAGACCGAGGGGTTTTGTTCGGCGGCGGTGGCGATCATGGCGCCGTCGACGCCGTATTGGGTGATGAGTTTGAGGGCTTCATCGCGCGAGGTGACGTCGCCGTTGATGAGACAGGAGACGCCGGCTGCGTGACAGGTCTCGCGGACGACTTTGAGGCGGTCGTCGCGGATTGCGGCTTCGCGCGGTCGCATGGGGGTGGTGCGGCAGTGGACGGTGAGGCCGTGGATGCCGGTTTCACAGAGTTTGCGGACGAGGTCTCGAGTTTCTTCGGGTGTGTCGAGAATACGGATTTTCACGCTGATTCCAATTTCATAAGGCGTGCCGACTTCTTGGACGAGGGCACGCAGGATGGCGCAGAGTTTGTCGGGAGTCTTGAGCAGAGCCGCTCCCATTCCGCCGCTGGTGCTGAAGGGTTTGGGACAGCCTGCGTTGACGTCGATGCCCGCGACATCTTTCGCAATCAATTTTGCGGCCTCGACTGCGGTTTCTGGATTGGCGGTTCCGATTTGGTAAATGAGCTTCTTGCCTTCTCGTTCGGGGTGGAGGCGGTAGATGACACTTTCGCGCTGACCGGCGTTCAGACTTGGGTTCTTGGCTCCGTTGGAAGATATTCTCGTGAAGTCGACGGCTTTGGTCACTGGATTCTCGTGTCGCGTCGTTCCAATGAGGGCTTTGTCAATCGTCTCCGGGCCCCACACCAGGTCGGCGCCGTACTTCAGGGCCAGCAAACGCGACGGGCATTCGCCACTGCGCACCATGGGGGCCAGGACGATCTTTCCTCTGTAATCCACGCCATTCTTGGGAATGGGCACCCTCTTCGCCGCGGAGGTCATCGTGCGAAGCATTTAGCGTCGTCAGCATCCATGGACCGACGTTCAGGAGGAGCCAGGCGAGCGATAAATAACAGTGTCGGCAGCGAAATGCAGAGACGGGGCTTGGCGGTGCGACAAGGTGCGGCAACTTTTTCTCGTGACTCCGACTCCACGCTAACGTACCGAAAGCGCCGCAGAGATGGGGGAGGGGGGGGGGGTTGCGAGTGTGACGGGACGGGGCCAACACGCAGCAGGCAGGCAGGCAGGCAGAGGACAAATTCTAGAAGTGATGAGCATGACGAATCAGTGAAGTCGGCAAAATTGGCGGGCCGCCTGCCGTCCAAGCCACCACCAGTGTGCCCGTGTGTGGTGGCTGCTGCTCCCAGGACTTGATTTAGCGATGCAGCCTTTCAAACATCACCGCAGCACACGCTCTTTGTTGGCAGGCCGGGATCGCCACTCTCCACCTGATGCGTCTGAAACATGTATGCATCTGTAGAGAAGTGCCAGCGCAAGGCACTGGCCGAGTCTCAGCGACGACGGAGCGGTGCAGCGCGCGCACGATGGTCGCAACGCCACCAGGCTGCGTCCCCGGGGCATGACGATGAGCTGGTCCCGTGTGGTGCGCGCGCGCGATGGGTCTGCGGTGGTGTGTCGTTGACACTGCGGCAATGGATGGCATTACAGTATTGGAGCGCGCGGGATCCGGTGGATGGGTTGGGAGGAGGAGCGGCGGGCCAGCGACACGGCTCTTTCGACGACGTGGACAAGCAGGAAGGTTCAGTAGACTAGTCTGTGCTGATTGGCTGCACACGAGATCGAAGGGCACACTCGCCCTCCGGCCATCAGCAGGCCGTGCCATGCCATGCCATGCCATGCCATACCGTGCCCGCCCGCCCGTACCCTCCCGTCGTGCCCGTGAGAGACGAGCACGATGGCCGAGCGGACGGGCGGGCGCGCACGAGGCAGCCACTGGAGGGGCCCATAGGGAGTGAGTGGTGATAGCATGCAGTCGAAATAGAGCGAGCGCGAGTCTGCAACAATCGAAAAGACCCGACGACTAGTTAGCTAGCCAAGCCGCGCGCGCCAGCTTACGGCAGAGAGCACGGCCGCTCCCTTCGAACATGAGTCTCGCTTCCATCTTCGGCCATCGCTCATCGTCTCTTCACCCACCCGCCCCATCGCCGCGTCGCCCGTCTTCCTTTTCTTCCTCGCGCGCCATCTGAATCGCCGTGCCGCCTCGGACCACCCCGTTTTCTGCGCCTTCCTCCTCTGCGGGCTAATCCGCTATTGTTGCCACGATTGGCCGCGCCGCTCCTTACATCCAACCTGCCATCCCAGCCTGCCTTACTCGGCCCTCTCTTCCCCCCTTCCCCCCCAAAGTGAAGTGACCGCGTCACAGGATCTCACGACGCTTTGCGCGTGAAACGGCAGCTATCGACTCATGTGTCGCTTCATCGACAAGCCGTCAAAGCGTAATGGCCGATGAGCTTGGCTCATCGACGCAGCCTGCTGCCATGGACTCCGCTCCCGCCTCGAGGCCTCCGACAGCCTCGAGAGATGGCTCTCCCACCACCGCCCCATCTCCGGCTATCAATTCGCGGGCCGCCTCGGAGAGTGCACGCAACCCAACTCCAACTGTCACCGGCCAACAGCGCGGCATCTCGTCTGACCTGACACCGCCGAGAGGCGATGCCACTGTGCCACCCAAGGCTGCACAAACAGCACAAACCTCCACGTCTGCGGCCCAGCCTTCCAAGTCGTCTGCGCACGTCGATGGTCTGGATGGCGCCATGGCCGAGGCATCCTATGGCACGCGTTCGCGCAATCGAACCAGCACGCGACCCAACTATGCCGAAGATCAAGACATGGACTTTGATTTCACCTCCGCTGCCACGACGGGAAAGAAGAAAGGCCCTGATGCGTCTGCTGCCACGACGCATGGCGCTTCCGAGACCAAGCGCGCTCCCGAGGCCACCTCCTTGCAGGCAGTCCACAGCAATGCGACGAGCGCCAAAGATTCGAGTGCATCCACGCCCACGCCAGCAGGCCCGACGAAGAAGCGGAAAGCTGCTGGGAACGCGCTTTCCGCCAGCGCTGCATCTGCCACGCCTCCTCCAGGAGCGGTCCGAAAGCCGACCGTCCCGGCAGGCGCATCGACTCTCGCACGCGAGACCAACATCATGACATTCTCCAAGCACCGCAGTTGCCTCAACAAAAAGGGCGAGTTGGCGGCAGACGACGGGACGAAGCTGAGTGTCAACGGTAAGCTACTTCCCACTCTCCTGATTTGGCTACAGCCCTCGCGAATCGAGGTTGCAGCCTACCCCGCTCCACATCCCCGTTGGTACCTGAGGCTGACTTTGCCCAGATCACGTGTACCTTGTTTGTGAGCCGCCGGGAGATCCTTACTACCTGTGTCGCATAATGGAATTCCTGCACGTCGATAGCGACAACAAAAATTCCCCTGTGGACTCGCTGCGAGTGAATTGGTACTACCGGCCACGGGATGTTCAGCGTTTCAGCAGCGATACTCGCCTGGTCTATGGCACCATGCATTCCGACATGTGTCCGCTCACATCCCTGCGCGGCAAATGCACGATCAAGCATCGCTCCGAGATTGAAGACCTGGACGCCTACCGGAAAGAACGCGATTGCTTCTACTTTGTGCAAGTGTTTGACCGCTTCATCCGCCGCTCCTACGAGTGTATCCCCGTCAAGCAGATCGTCAACGTCCCGGACAAGGTCAAGAAAGCGCTGGACGAGCGATGGAAGTTCGTCGTGGTCGAAATCGGTCGTGTCAAGGAGTTGACAAGCGCGGCCAAGTCTTGCAAACGCTGCGCAAAGTATTGTGCATCCAATGATTCCGTGGACTGTGCGATTTGCAAGAACTCGTACCACATGAACTGTGTGCAGCCTCCGCTCCCAAAAAAGCCTTCCCGCGGTTTCGCATGGGCGTGTGGACCTTGCAGCCGCGCATCGGAACGAGAACATGAAGCGCGCAATACTCCCAACGCCAGTGGCCACGTCACGGAAGCCGAAGAGGAAGATGCTGCGCCGGAGGAGGAAGCCGCAGGCTTCTCGAGCAACACGACTCGCGCGCCCAGCCCAGACGTGGATGACATGGTCGTAGACGACCACCCTGCCACGCAAGCTGAGATCGCGCTCGCCAAGATGTGGCCGATGCGATATCTGGGGATCCACGCTCGGGTGGAAGATGCGCTGCAGTACGACGATCGAGCGATATATCCCCGAGCGAGCTCACGCCTCGGTCCACGTCATCAGGCCAACGTGAACGTGTGGCACGGACGACCGGTCGAGCTGGTGAAACCAGCAGAAATCAAGAAACGATATATGAAGGCCGGAGCCCAGAAGAAGGAGACGAAACTGACGAAAGAGTCCTTGGCGGCCATCGAAGCCGACCGGGAAGAGAAGGCGAAGCGTCCGAAGTGGGTGCAAGACGAGCCAAACGGTTATGTCGCTCGAGGCGAGGACTATGATTCGAAGGATTCCAGGTGCACGGCAACGCCGATTTTCGTGATGCCTCCGCTTGACAAGCCGCCGAAGCAAGCGGATATGAACGAATCGGATCCTGTCAGGCGGAATGAGAAGTTTGTCGATGCCTACCTGCAGCGGGCAAGACCTCTTGCCAGAGGCATTGGAGTACCGCCCTTTGGCACGAATTTCTTGGACCGGGCCATGAAAATGCTCTTGGACAACAAGTACAACCCTGATGCTGCGCTGAAGGCGCTGCAAAAGACGGATCGTGTCAAAGATCTTCACGAACCCGTGCTGAGCAAACAGGATCTGGTCAAATTTGAAGAAGGAGTCGCCAAGTATGGTTCGGAACACCGGCTCATCCGTCTTCACATGAAGACGAATCTGCCGCACGCGGACATCGTGCGGTTCTACTATCTCTGGAAAAAGACGCCGAAAGGCAGAGAGATCTGGGGCAACTACGGAGGGCGTAAGAAGAAGAAGGCAGAACCCGCTGGCGATGCCGGTAGCAAGCTCCAAGCAGAGTTGGCCCACGATGTAGATGACTCTGCATTCGATAACGACAAGGCCATGCGCCGGAACCGTGGGTTCCAGTGCAAGTTTTGCAGTTCAACTCATTCACGACAGTGGAGGCGAGCGCCTGGTGTATCTCCCGGGCAGCTGGCGAGCGTGGAGAAGGTCGAGAAGGGGCAGAAGACGGAAAAGAGAGATCGCCACGTGCTCGCCCTCTGTCTCCGCTGTGCAAACCTGTGGCGAAAGTACGCAATTCAGTGGGAGGAGATTGATGAAGTCTCAAAAAAGATTGCGCAGGCCGGCGGCCACAAACCCAAAAAGAAGATTGACGAGGAGCTCTTGCGAGAGCTGATCGCTGCCAACGAAGCAGCGGCGAATCCGCCAGACCCGGGATTCGCCAACCAGTCATCGTTCGATGCGGGCGAACCTCCTAAGAAGAAATCGAAGACTGGCAAAGCAGCAGCAGTCCCATCGACGGAGTATGTTGAAAAGCCTGCTCCGCCCCCGCCTCCACCGAAAGAGCCAACGCCACCTCCGCCACCCATCATTCCGTCTCAGCCGACTTGGAAAGTGCTTCCTTGCGCGGTTTGCAAAGGTTTCGAGAATACGATCGCTTGTGCACATTGCAAGCTGACAGTGCACCGGCGCTGTTTTGGCGTCGGCGAGCACGATGGTATCAGGCCGAACGGCGAGGTGAACTGGATCTGTGAGCAGTGTCAGAATGATCGCAATCCCCTGGTGTCGACGGACTATTCTTGTTGTTTGTGCTTGACCGAGGAGACCATGGTGGATCTGGTCGAGCCGCCCAAAGTATCGCACAAGAAGAAGACAGATCGAGAGCGAGAAAAGGAGCGGCTGGAGAAGGAACTCGCTGACGGCATGCGCAACGACTATCGCAACAGGCAAATTGCAGCCCATCGTCCTCCCATGCCGCGCGAGCCGCTGAAACGCACGACGGGCAACAACTGGGTGCACGTGTCTTGTTCTCTGTGGGCAAACGAGATCCGGTACAGCAACGCGCAGAAGCTGGAGATTGCCGAGGGTTTCCAGTTGATCCCGCAAGCACGCTTCGAAGCCATCTGCAAATTGTGCAAGAATAGAGACATGGCCAACAAACTCCGCGACAACGCCGGTGCTTGCATCAACTGCAGTCAATGCCAAGCCGCATTCCATGCGTCGTGCGCGTTCGAGGCGCACTACACGTTTGGCTTCGATGTCCAACCCGTCAAGGGCTCGCGTAAAGATCAGGTCACGACGGTCACACTGGGCAACGAAACTGGCTCCGTGACTCCTGTTGTTCTCTGCAAGGAGCACACATTCAAGGGGGTTCTCCATCCGATCGATGAGTATTATGAAGATGTTGGCAAGACTGCCTTGCAAATCTACGCCGAGGCGTACAAGCAGGCCGATCTCGCATTGACCGGCACAGCGCGCAAAGCTGCTGAGGCACAACTTGGTAAGGATAAGAAGGGCCAGCAAGCAGCACTCTCCCAGGGCACGAATCGTCGGGAGTCCGGCGCTCATAGCATCGCAGCTGCTGTTCGTCGAGGCGCAAGGAGCTCCATCGCCGCTGACACGAAGGCTGAGCCTGGAGATGGGATAACGGACATGAGCGTGGCACCAGAGGAAGAACAGCGACGATGTGTGAAATGCCATGTCGATGCAACGCCAAAATGGCATCCGATCGCGAAGAGTGCTGGCGAAGAGGCAATCAAAACGACAGAACACGACAGGACATCCGAGCAGCCTAAGATACCCGAGAAGCTCAACATCCGATTCATGGCACCGGGCGCAAATGGACGGGCTTGGGAAGGCATGCCAGAGCGGCACAATCTTGGACCCAGCATCGATCGAGAACACGGAGAGAGTGAAGGACCTGCACCTGCCGTCCAGGAACCAAACGCACCACCTGCTAATCACAATGGTGATCCTCGATCTGCTATCGGCGAGCCCATCCGAGTCGATCACAATGATCCGGCGACTCATGCTCACGGCCTGCCGCAAGGCTACGTGCCGCCGGTCGCCCGTACTTCTCCTTCGCTCGAGGAACGACAAAAGCCTGAAGAACAAGCTCCAACAGAATACCTCTGCCACAAATGCTTCCTCAAAAGCAAGCTGAATCCTTCTCCCGCGCCCGAAGATGGGGACGAACGAGCATCCTCGCTACCAAGAGGTAGTAAGCGTCCAACACCAGCGCCAATCCCATCCATTGAGGAGCAGTTCCGTACCATCGATAATCCGCCTCAGCCAACGCCAATGCCACCCGCTGCACCTCCACCGCTCAATGGGATGCCTGGTCATGGTCCGGGACAATATGGGCCTCATCATCACGGTGCACCCCCACACCATGTTTACCCACAGCCGTTCCATCAGCCCAATGGCTATCACCAGCCACCTCACATACCTCCGATGGGATTCCATGACCGGCAGAACAGTTACGGGAATTACGGTTACCATGCGCCCCGCCCAGCGCCAATACCGCCTGCCCCGCATTACGGGCCCTCGTTTGCACAGAGTCAGCCTCCGCGCCCTCCACCATTGAATGGCTTCGGCCCCCCTGGTCAGGCTCCGAACGGTGGCATGCGATCGCCCCATCCTGGTCAGCCATCGCCCAGTTACCCTCCACCTTCTCAGCATCATCAAATATCGGGAATGTCTCGTGATGGGCCGTATCCAGGGCAGCTCCCTTCCCTGGGGCCCCCGGTGCATTCTAGTCCCCATGCATTATTCGGCAGGCCTGGCTCGCAGCCACAGAACATACCCCCGCCGCAGCACCCTCCTTCAGCTCAGCCTCAGAATCCCATGTCGTCTGGACCGCCTCAACAGCAGGTGCAGCAGCAGGGCCCGCCTACACCTTCGATAGCGCAGGCACAGCAGTCCACGGAGCAGCAAGGCCAACACCAGCAGCAGGCCACGCACAGTCCACGGCCAGAAGGGGGAGACGTGGCCAGGCCAACAACGCCCCGGGGTGGGCAAGTCAACGGAACGAGTGGTGCGAGTGCGAGTCCCAATTTAGCCAATCTTTTGCATTGATATGTTGTCTGGAAGGCTTGACGTGTGAGACAATCATTAGAGGCCATGTGAACCTCGGCATTTGTGGGAGGACGGATTTGAGCAGTGTGCAGGCTCTTGTTTTGATACCCCATGGAGCACTTTGACAGTCGCTCAAAGGCAGAGCGACTATTTTAATCCAAGTTTTGACATAACTCGCGGTCTCAAACGTGCAGTGCATATAGCGAAGGTGATCTGATGACTAGTCTCACCTCCCCGGGACCTCCTGTTTCTTGGCGTTCCTTCGCGGAACAGGTCTAGTGGCGTCCCCGCGGTGGTCTGAGAACGGAACTGGAGCCAACCTTCTGCTTCTGACTTCTGACACCACCGCTTGCTGGCACGTACTTCTGCCGCCGACGATGGGGAAGGTGAGTGGATG
The DNA here is from genome assembly GCA_023512815.1 of Cercospora zeae-maydis. Taxonomy (NCBI): domain Eukaryota; kingdom Fungi; phylum Ascomycota; class Dothideomycetes; order Mycosphaerellales; family Mycosphaerellaceae; genus Cercospora; species Cercospora zeae-maydis. The sequence continues at coordinate 2,580,020 of JAKLWY010000001.1, read as the reverse complement.
CGTTGCCAGTCAAGATTCCCTCCAGCACCAAGGGCACGAGCGCAGCATGGCTGCAGAGCACCGGCGAGCGCTCTGCATGCCATCTGCAAAGATGCCTCACACCGCTGCCGTCCTTGCATCAGCTCTCAGCTCGGTCGCGTGCTGCGTGCCTCGACAGCCGCGCGCCCACCATGAGCAGTTGCTCGCGCTGATCGATGCTGCTTGCTAATACTGTCCATGTCTAGGCCTATTCGCCGGAGCAGCGCGAGCAGGTGCGCCAGCTCCTCGAGTCCGGTCGCGACGAGGAGTCGATCGAGAAGGAGACCGGCGTCAGCGACCGCACCATTCGGCGTTGGAAGCTGGAGCTCGAGCGAACCGGCAGGATAGGCAAGCCTCCGGAGTCGCGCACCGGCAGACATCGAGTGCTGTCGACCGAGATCGAACAGGCCCTCGTCGACCATGTGAAGCAGAACCCGGAGCTGTCGGTGGATGACATGCTATGGTGGCTCTACGATCAGCACAAGATTGTGGTGGGGACGAGAACAATCCGGCGCGTCTTTGAGCGCAAAGGAGACAAGGTGAAGATTAAAGGCAGCAAGAAGAAGAGCGATGCGAATGACGACGACGACGACGAGGATGGCGGGGAGGGCGAGAGTGCAACGATCTCCAACAACAACAACAACGCGAACACGGTGTCCCCCATGCATGGCAACGGACATTACCAGAGCCCGTACGCGCCCATGGTGCCGCCGCAGAACGCAGAGCAGCAGCTTGCTCAGGCCCTGCAACAGCAGACTCAACAGACGCCCGCGCAACGGCATTCCTCGTTCAGCGCGCCCATGGTGAGCAACGACGACGATGACGGAGAGGACGACGAAGAAACATTGCAACTACAACTCCAGCAAATCGAGCTGCAGAAGCGTGAGCTTGAGGTGAAGTTGAAACTGCGGCGCATACAAAGCGGCAAGAACACTCCTGCGTCGGCTGCTCGCAAAGGCAGCACGCCAAACTCTGGCACGAGTTCGCTGTACAACCCAAATCTAGTGGTGCCCACCCCTCCGAAGCGCGATTCGCGGAGCAAAAAGAAGATCGAGGAGTCGAAGCGCCGCACCGCGGAACGACAAGAGCGCATGCTTCGGGATTTGGAGCGGCGGTCCCGTCGCCGCGATCATCTCACCGCCGAGTGGGTGTCGTCGAAGGACATCTGGCCTCTTCGGGCACAAGGTCTCCTCGCCGATCTCATGCATCAGTATGGATGCTACGCTTTTGCGCAGAACCAAGTCGAAGTTTTCGAGACCATGTATCGGGAGCTGTATAAATTAGTCGACCATAGCAAAGGAGACTGGCTGCCTCAAATCCACGACGATCTGCTGCGGGAGAGGATGAAGCGCAAAATGGGACAGTTGCGGACCAAGATGCAGAAGACGGGAGAGATCATCTCCCGCGCGGATGGCTATGGAGGTTTCACCAAGAGCGATAGCTACACCGGTGAGCAAGCCGGTGCCGCCGAAGGTGATGAATCCGAGTTCCTGGGAGACACGACGGATTTCGGACAGCAGGCGCAGTCGGATCAAAAATACGTGGACGGGTATCAAGCGCCTGATCAGAACAACGGATTTGGTGCACATCAGCAGACGGTGCAGCAAAACTTCGACCCCCAGCAGGTGCAGCAGCAGGGCGGCGCGGTTCCAGAGGCACAGATGCAGGATCAGATCCAGTATGAGCCGGTGCAAGATCATGGCATGCAGCACATCCCATACACTCACAACATGATGGGCAATCAGGGTCCGCAGTATCCTGGCATGCACATGGAAGGAATGATGCCATACGGCAACATCAACGGCGGGATGGGGATGTAGAATGTCGTTCGAGCATTGTCATGATGGTTTTTCGAAACGCGAGGCTGGCGCTACGAGAGGGCCATGGAGTTGGGGCTACGGGTTTGGCGTTTGATAATGACTGCGCACTGCTTGCGAATGATACCACTGTAGCTTAAGGGGGGATGGGGATGGGTGTTTGGGGGCCAAAAAGCATTATTCCGCGAACAGACATCAGAATGGAGCGCATGCATGCTGGGTCGTGTCACGACGTATGGGGCGCTCGTAATCATAGTAGTGAATGCACCGCGCTATGCGTCGACCACAGCCTCAGATGGCGCTGCTTAGTAGACAGACAAGCATCGCGTGACGGATGCATGCGGTATAGTCGATCGGCAGGCCGTGGTGCTTCTCTGCCTTGTTTGAGCACTTTGCGGTGGTTGACGTCGAACGCGTGGCCTCGGAGCCACCCCACTACAGTACTCAGCCCCTCCACCACCCACTACACTACCGAACGACCGTCTAAGCCCAAGCCACACCGATCTAGAACCCCGACAAGTGAGGGAGAAGCTTCACCTCAGTACTACATATTTGTGCTGCTGCTGTCGCACGCCGCTGCTGATCCAGCATGATCCCAACCTCGTCGCCAACATGGAGTCCTCGCCGGCAACGGAACTGATGAAGCCTGACCCGCTTGCTCTGCCGCCGCCCGAAAAACTGCGAGAGATTGAGCAGCGGCAGAATGAGAGGGCGCAAGAGATCCGCGCCCAGCGGAGACGTGCCACCCTCGACGAGAGGACACATGCCGCCGAGATTATACAACGGAATTTTCGAGGCCACCAGGCCCGCCGAGCCATGAAAGGATACGCCCTGGACCCCAGTACGCGATGGCTTGAGGTATGAAGATCTCGTGTCGCTGCTGCTCCTCAGGAGCTCTGCCCTCTGCCCTCCCCCCCACTCCCACGCAATCCAGTCAGTCGCATTCGCACGAGGCGCTGACCACGTTGAATCGGTAGGCGCTCAAAGATGGTAGGCCATCGTCGTCGTTGTGGTCGCGAACTGCCCGTGTCGAGGAAGCTAATCCCATAACAGCCGAGTACGGCAGGCTCACGAGACCAGTCTCCAATGCGCAACGCTTTGATGCGTCGCCGACGGCGGCAGATCGCGTGAAGAAGAGGTGGGCGCAGGCGAGTGCTGCTGCGAGACATGCAGGGAGCGATAATACGAGTGATGAGGAGGGGGATGACGATGACCACGCGAGTCAGGTGGAGCTGCGAGAGAAGAGGAGAAAGCAGAAGCAGGAACGGGAGAAGTATGCCAAGGTTATGGGCTTGGAGTATTTCCTGGAGATGGTATGTGAGGCAGCGATGTTCCTTCCAAAGAGGGGGGGGAACGACTAACAATGCGACTGCAGGTCGATCAAAAACATCGCTATGGCAGTAATCTGCGCAGATATCACAAGGAGTGGATGGCTCGCGACACAAAGGAAAACTTCTTCTACTGGCTCGATTATGGCGAGGGCAAAACGCTCGACCTTCCAGATCGGCCACGAGAGCGGCTGGACCGGGAACAAGTCAGGTACCTGAGCCGCGAGGAACGCAAAAACTATCTTGTCCACATCGACAAGGGGGGCCGTTTCGTGTGGAAAAAAGACGGGAAGCCCATCACCACATCTCCGGACTTCAAAGACAGCATCGACGGGATCGTACATTCGAGTGATGACACACCCACCTGGCGAGAAGTGACGACGGGGGTGAAACCAGAGCCCAAGCGATGTGAGTCTTCCGACGACGACTCGTCTTCGATAGCTTCGAACATCAGCGCCGGATCGCACGAGGATTCGTCCAAATATGCGAATGAGGAGTTCCACGATGCCAAAGGCCTCAACAAACTGAATCACATCAGCGTCGATACACTGATGAATCACCTTTTGCGGAAGACCACGAAGAAGAACACGTGGATCTTTGTCGCCGACACTTCCTTCCGGCTTTACGTGGGCATCAAGCAATCCGGAGCATTCCAACATTCCTCCTTCCTCAAAGGCGCTCGCGTCGCAGCAGCGGGACTCATCAAGATCAAACGAGGCCAGATCCGGAAACTCTCGCCGCTCTCGGGCCACTACGCTCCTCCCGTGCGCAACTTTCGCGAGTTTCTGAAGAACCTCAAAGAAGAGGGCGCGGATCTCTCGCGCCTCAACGTGTCGCGCAGTTATGCCGTCATTCTGGGACTGGAAGGTTATCTGACGGTGAAGGAGCGGGCAAAGCATGTCAAGCAGGGCGCGAAGGATATGATGGATCCCGAGGAGAAGAGGCGTCGATTGGAGGCGGAGAAGGATAAGAGTCGGTCTGCGCAGCGGGAAAGGGAAGTTTTGGCCATGGAGCAGAGGCAGCAGAGGAGTCGGAGTATGTCGCAACGATTCATTAGGAAGATGGGCTTGGTGAAGAGGGATGAGAATGAGGGCATGGGCTCTGTGGTTGAGACTGCGCCGAGGGATGGCGAGACGATTGAATCTCCTTTGCAGAAGAGTGGCGATACTGGCGGCCCGCAATCTGCTGTAAGTGGAGCTCCTCCTCCTCCTCCTCCTCCTCTCGACGCTGAGGGACAGCAGGGCTCGGTTGTGGGAAAGAGAGCTACGATTGCGAGTGGGACTCGATGGCACGGTACGGCATAGGTTTTCGTGGATGCCTAGGGTGCCAAAGACGTGGTCGCGTGCATCCGTAGCACTGAAGGAACGCATAGACTCTGAGATATGAGTCGTCTTCGTTCTACTGTAGTGTTGGGGACAACGAGGGTAAAGCTTGTCTGGCCCAGCCCACCTCACAGCAGAAACTCCCGTCCAGTGTGGGGAGAAAGAAGATGATGTAAGCAGACGATATGGGTCGGGAGTGTGCAGGTACAGTACGTGCTTAGCAGGCAGGGAAATGTCGAGGCTAGTGGAAGGACGGGGGAAGGGGGAGGGGCCAGCAAGTCGTTCGAGACAGGAGCGAGTCAACCGAAGGGCAAGTTCGCGTCATGTCGTGAAGTCGCGAGAGAAGCGGCGAACGATGTCAACAGGCAGGGCCATCCATGCATGTGCACCACTGAACGGGGTTTGACGGCGCTGACTCCGCTTGACATGACGCTGTTCCGGCAGTACACAAGTCGGCTCGGATGGCGGATTCCAGGCACCACGCGAGTGCATCCATGTGTCGCGACGATGGGAACGCGATTTGTAGCGCTGGGCTCGATCGGTGGCGCGGGTCGCACAGGGTGGAAGCGAGGAGGGCGGGCATGATGTAACATGTCGTGCAACGCTGGCCACGTCCAATGGGCCGAGTAGACGCGTCGATGATGCTGTTGTTGCAGCGGTGCTGTGATGAGGATGTCGAGATGGGAAGTTGGCAAGCGGAGCATTTGACGCCATCCCGCCGGGTTCGTTTCAGGGCCGCTGCACGTGGTCGGGTCGGCTAATAACAGTATTCTACAGTATTCTAACTTAGTGATGAACTGTAAAGTTACAGTAAGTTAGTCGCAAACTCTCTCCCACTTCACAACGTCGTGCAGAAGATGCGCGTCCAAGGCACATCGTCTTGCCTCGTCTTGCGACGAGGACCGCGTGGTGTTTTGTGCTTCCCATTCCCCATTCCCCACTCTGTGATTCCAACTTCCAACTTCTGTCAACTTGTGGCGCGTGAGCTGTGGCTCCCCCGCCTCCGACGCGACACAGCGTGGTGGTGGTGGTGCTGCTCATCGACAATGCGCCCGCCATCGCCCTCCGAGTCCCATACACTGGTACATCTACCCGACGCATCTCATCTCGACTCGTCCACGAAATGTGGGCCACGCCGGGCAGCTGGCCTTTTTTTGGTAGCTTCAGCTCACTGGTGAGTCGTGACTGTCAAGAGGGACCCAGCAGGCAAGAGGTACATCATGTACCGTAGCGTAGGCAAGCGCAATGGCAATGGCACGTCGACGCGTCGGCAGATCACGGCGCGTGGCGTGGCGGTCGCAGTCCGTGTTGTGTTGCGTGTCTCGAAACCTGGCCATGGAGTGTTCCCAACCCACGGCCACACGTTGGCGAGGAGAGGCGCGACCTCCCATCCCTGCCTGCACTACTGATGTACTGTTGCCGTCCGTGTGACATCATTCCATATCATCTTGACGGCCGTGAAGCTCCTCATGCCCTCGTTGCACCCGCGCCCTGCAGAGCTATAACTACATCTACCCTACCCTCCACCCTCTCTCAGCCACACCTCCACCTCCCCCTCCCATTTCCACCTCCCTTGCTACACAGCGCTTGCCTTTGCATGTCAAGCAACTCCAAACAATACGCCTACTACTCCTTTCCACCTACCCCTAATCGCATCTCTCCCCCGAGTCGACGACCTTACGAATCACGAAGGCATTCCGCATCCACCACCAACTCTTCTTACGAAATGGCTCCATCTCCCGCCGCAGGCAAGCAGCAGTCCAGCTCCGTTCCCAAGACTCCCACGAAGCTTCAGCGAAAGCCCGGCCAGACTCCCCAGCGGCAAGCACAGTCTTCCGCGAGCAAGGCTCCTTCAACTCCACAAGCTGCTCAGTCAGCGAAACCGGAAACAGAAGCATCCGACGTGGTGGAATCCGACCCAAAGGCTGACCAGGCCAAAGATCAGGCCGAGAGCGCAGCGGGCCATCTCAAAAGCCAGGCCGGCACAGCTCAGTCGACAGCACAGAGCTCGGCGACTGACGATGACGATGACGGGCCACTGAGCAAGGTTTCCCAAGCTGCCCGACAGTCCAAGGACCACCTCGAGCAACAGACTCCAGAGCCCATCCCAGATGATGAAAATGATGACGACCATGACGATGATGAAGAAGAAGAGGATGAAGATGCCGTTTCTGGCGCTCAGCAGCAGGCCAAGGATTTCCCTTCGCAAGCAGAAGATGAGGCCGAGTCTACTGCGGACGACGCCACCGAGAAGGCCGGCGACACCATCCAATCAGCCGACGACGACGAAGAAGAAGAAGAAGAGGACTCCCAGCAGAGCCAGCAACAGCAGCAACAAACCAAGAAAGGTAGCGGACTTTTGAGTGGTGCCCAAGGCCTTGCTGGCAAGGCGGGAAAGCTGGCCAACAAGGCTTCTCAGGATCCTAAATCCGCAGCACAAGGCGCTCCGCAAGACGCCCAAAAGAGCGTCGAGGACACCGCAAAGGATGCCCGGGACGGTGTCGAGGATGCTCAAGACACTGCAGAGGGCGGTCTTGAAGAAGGACAGAAGGTGGCTGGCGAAACCACGGACGACGCCGAGGACGCTGCAAGTGGCGTGCAGGACACCGCCAAGCAGGCCACGTCCCAGGCGGGCGAAACTGCCGACGATGCGACGCATACGATCGAGAACACCGCACAAAGCGCCAAAGGTTCGGCCGAGGAAATTGCGGAAGATGCCAAAGACACTGCCGAGGATGCAGCGGAGGATGCACGGGACACCGTCGACGGCGCAAAATCCGAGATTCCAGTTCCCGATGGTCTCCCGGTGGATCTCAATGTGCTCAAGGGTCTTGAAGTACAAGACGATGGCACTGTCTTGGACAAACAGGGCAACCCCATTGGTCGTCTCGCCGAAGGCGACGCGGAGGACCTATCTGGCTATCCCATCGGCGACGATGGAGAGATCCTCGACGATGATGGGGACTTGGTCGGTCGCGTCGAGTTGATGCCGGATGAGATCAAACGTCAGCTCCAAGAGTCCCGCGAGAGTGGCGAGGAGCTGCCTGACGACGCGCAGACCTATCTCGGCCAGCTTGAAGATCAGGCCGAAGACCAGGTCGATGACGTTCAGGATGAGGTCGAGGAAAATCTCCCATCCTTGTCGATCCTGGAAGGCCTCACCTGTCAGATTGATGGCCTGATCTACGACTCAGAAGGCAACACGGTCGGACGAGTCACCGAAGGCGATCCAGAAGAGCTGCAGAACGCCGTCCTCAACGACCAAGGCGAATTCGTCGACCAGGACGGACACGTTGTGGGCCATGCAGAGATTCACGAAGATGCAGAAGAGCTTGTCGACCAGGGCATTTACGAGCCAGCCAAGCAAGCTGCGGCCGAGGCCGAGGACCGTGTTGACAGCGCTCAGGAAGAGGCTGCAGGTGCTGCCGACGACGTCGCTGGTCAGGCGGAAGACGCCGTTCCACCCGAGATCGAGGATCAGCTACCAGGCATCGAGGCTCTACAAGGCAAGGAGCTGAACGAAGCTGGTGAAATTGTCGACGAGGAAGGAAACGTCCTTGGAAATATCGCTGACGACTCGGAAGACCTCAAGAAGAAGATTGAAGAGGGAGAGATTGACCCCGAGAAGCTCAAGATCGATGGAGAGGGCAACCTCGTCGATTCGGAAGGCAACGTTGTGGGCAAGACCGAGCTCGCCGAAGGTGCTGCCGAGAAACTGCAACAGCTCAACAAGCTTCAAGATCTTCGCATCCTCAACGGCAAGCGCCTGAACAAGAAGGGTAAGATTCTTGATGACGAAGGCGAGGAGATTGGCGAGCTCACCGATGGCGACCTTTCTCAAGCCGCTGGCGGCCGGGCCAACGATAAGGGCGAAGTGCTCAACAAGAAGGGCGAGGTCGTCGGCCATGTCAAGGTCGTTCCTGGTGATGCTGCTGAGCAAGCTACGAAAGAACTTCTCGAAGAGCTCGGCGAACTGGAAGACGGAGATGAGCAAGGCGAAGAACAAGAATCTCCAGAGCAGGGCGAAGAAGAAGAAACCCCAGAGCAGGGCGAAGAAGAGGAAGAGCAAGAGCAAGAGCCTCAATACGAAGAGCCGGAGCTGGACATCCTCGACGGTCTCAAGGTCAACAAGAAAGGTCAAGTCCTCAATGAGGATGGCGAGCCGATTGGTGAGCTCACTGCTGGAGACCTTTCCAAGTGTGCTGGCAAGAAGATCAATGGCACTGGCGAGGTCGTGGACAAAGACGGTAATGTCATTGGACATGTCCGCACCCTGCCCCAGAAGGTCGAGGAGCCTGAAACTCCTGCCGTATCCGTCTTGGAAGGCCTCAAGGTGAACAAGAAGGGGCAGGTGCTCAACGAGGATGGCGAGCAAATTGGCGAACTTACTTCTGGTGAGCTGAGCAAGTGCGCCGGCAAGAAGATCGATGCCAAGGGTCAAGTCCTGAACGAGCAAGACGAAGTCATCGGCACGGTACGCACTCTTCCGAGCGAGAACGAGGAAGAGCAAGAGCACGAACAAGAGCCCGAACAAGAGCCTGAAGAAGCGGAAGAGGATGCCCAGGATGCCACACAGCTCCCACCTCTTTCCGCACTCGAAGGCTTGGCTGTCAACAAAGCCGGCAAGCTCATCGATGACAACGGAGCCATCATTGGCGAGCTCACCGAAGGCGACGCCAAGAAGCTATCCAAGTCTGGCATCACTGCCGATTCTGAAGGCCAGTTCTGGGACAACAAGGGCCACGTCATCGGTCGTGCAAAGACACTTCCACAGGAAGACCCAGAAGAAGAAGCACCTTTCGCTGGTCTCGAAGGACTACGCGTCGTTGAGGAAGGATGGGTGCAAGACAGTGAAGGCAACACTGTCGGCTACGTGACCGAAGGCGATGCAGCCAAGCTCCTTGGTCGCGCGGTCGACGAGGATGGCGATATCCTCGACAAGAAGGGATCAGTTGTCGGACACGCCGAGCGCTACGTACCCGAGGAGGAGGAAGAAGAGCAGCAAGAGAAGCCAGACCTCGCGTTCCTCGAGGGCAAGACCGTCACTAAGCAAGGCTTGGTCATTGGCGATGAGGGCATCCCTGTCGCGCGACTGATCGAGGGCAACGCCAAGGAGCTCACTGGACGCCAGCTTGACAAGGAAGGTCAGTTCTGGAACGACAAGGGATCTGTTGTCGGCAAAGTTGAGCTCATTCCCGAGAATGAGCGCGAGGCCAAGCCAGAAGGACCGTTCGCCGGCTACGACGACTTGCGAGTCATCGAGGGTGGCAAGGTCGCTGACGAGGACGGAAATGTTGTAGGAGAGATTGTCGAAGGCAATGCCAAGCGTCTCGTCGGCCTGTCTGTGGATGAGGATGGCGATATCCTTGACAAATACGGCAACGTCAAGGGCCATGCTGAGCCGACGCCTGAAGAGGAGCCAATCGACTACTCGATCCTCGACGGCTTGACCTTGAACAAGGCTGGCTATGTCGTCGACGAGAGCGGCATGCCGATTGGCAAGATCGTAGAGGGCTCCCCATCCGATCTTGCAGGCAAGAAGTGTGACGAGAACGGGTACATCTACAACGATACTGGCAAGGTCGTCGGGCGTTGCGAGCCTCTTCCGGAGGACGAGCGTCAGAAGAAGGCCGAGGGCGCGTTCGCAGGCCTCGAAGGCTTGCACGTCGTCGATGGCGGCTATGTTCAAGATGGCGACGAGAACACTGTCGGCCAGATCGTCGAAGGTGATGCCAAGAAGCTTGTTGGCATGAAAGTCGACGAAGATGGAGACATTATTGACAAGTTCGGCAACGTCAAAGGCCATGCTGAGCGCGTCGAGGAAGAAGAGAAAGTCATTGACTACTCCATCCTCGACGGTCTCACTTTAAACAAGCAAGGTCTCGTCGTGGACCAGAACGGAACACCATTCGGTCGTCTCGTCGAGGGACAGGCTTCGGAGCTCGCGGGTCGTCAATGCGACGAGCAGGGCTACATCTATAACGACCGCGGCAAGCCAGCCGGCCGCGCAGAGCCTATTCCGGAAGAAGAGCGAGTCGCTCGTCCTGAAGGACCATTTGCCGGCTTGGAGGGTCTTCACGTTGTCAAGGATGGCAATGTTGAGGATGAGAATGGCAATGTGGTCGGCTATATTACCGAGGGCGACGCCAAGCGCTTGCTAGGTCTCAAGGTCGACGAGGACGGAGACATTATCGACAAATTCGGGAACACCAAGGGTCACGCCGAGCCGGTCGAGGAAGAAGAGGAGCAGCCGGTCGACAACTCTGCGCTCGAAGGCAAGTACCTGAACAAGCAAGGCTACGTGGTCGATGACAAGGGAATTCCTTTCGGACGTCTCGTCGAAGGCAACGTCTCCGAGCTGGCTGGCCGCAAGTGCGACGAAAATGGATACATCTATGGCGACACCGGCAAGGTAGTAGGCCGGTGCGAAGTGCTCCCTGAAAATGAGAGAGTTGCTCGCCCAGAAGGTCCGTTTGCTGGTCTCGAAGGTCTACGGGTGGTCAAGGACGGATTTGTGGAAGATCAAGATGGCAACCGAGTCGGCCAAATCGTGGAGGGTGAGCCCAAGCGACTCGTCGGACTCCACGTCGACGAGGACGGTGATATTATCGACAAATACGGCAATGTCAAGGGCCACGCTGAGCCTTGGCAAGAGGAGGAAGAGCAGGCACAGGATCTTTCTCGCCTTGCTGGCACCACGATCAACAAGTCTGGCTATGCCGTTGACGGCAGTGGCCAGATCATTGGTCGCGTCACTGAAGGCGACCCGAACATCATGATCGGCAAGAAGGTCGATAAGGAAGGCCAGATATGGGACGACTCTGGAAACGTCATCGGTAAGGCCGAAATTGTCACTGGAGTGAACTCCGAGGAAGGTCCATTTGCTGGCTTCGACGATCTTGTCATCAGCAAGGATGGCACAATCACCACTCAAGCTGGCGACATCATTGGTCGCGTGACCGAAGGCGACATCAAGAAGCTCCTGGGACACACCGTTGACGAAGACGGCGACATCCTCGATAAGAACGGCAACAGAATCGGACGAGCGGAGCGCTGGGAACCAGAAGAGAAGGAACGTCGCGTCAACCCTATGTCTGGCAAGCGTGTCAACAAGGAGGGAGAGGTCCGCGATGATAACGGCGATCTCATGGGCAGGCTCACCCAAGGAGACCTCGGACACTGCGTCGGTCAAGAGATTGACGACGCTGGAAATGTGGTTGATGTCGAGGGCAACAAGATTGGTGAGGTCACTCTCATCGAAAACATTGCCGAAGACGAATACGAGGGCCCAACCCAGGAAGAGCTTGATGAGGCAGCCAAGCGTGAAGAGGAGCGACAGATCGCGGAGAAGATGGGCGCAATCTGCACCCAGACTCTTGAGCGCATGCAACCAATCTGCAAGCAGATCAAGGAGCACATGGAGAAGGCTGACAGTACTCCAAAGGAAGAGCTCGACGAGGAGGAGCTTGTCAACCAAGTCAAGCCACTGATCGAGGAAGGCGGTCGCATTCTTGGGGAGTGTAACGGCTCTCTGCGTGGACTAGACCCGGATGGAAAGATTGCCGCGCAAGCAAAGGGTCGTGCTGGCACTGGCGAAGCCACTCCGGAAGAGTTCCGTCTCGCCGAGACGCTCAAGGAGCTCACAACCACGGTCGTGACGACGATTGACGACGCGAAGAAGAAGCTGAACAACATGCCCCACGCCAAGAAGAAGCTCAATCCTCTCTGGTCGCTCATGACTCAGCCGCTGTTCCAGATCCTCGCAGCTGTTGGCCTCCTCCTCGCTGGTGTTCTGGGACTTGTCGGACAGCTACTCAATGGCCTTGGTCTTGGCGGACTGGTCAATGGTCTCCTCGGCGGTCTCGGAATCAACAAGCTCCTGGCCTCATTCGGTCTCATTGATGGCGACAAGGACAAGAAGAAACAGTCGGGGAAGAGCAAGCTCTCTTCCATCCCCGTGGTCGGTGGACTACTGGGTGGTGGTAAGTAAATGAGTGTGAAAGCCCCTTGACACATTGTCACATCCTTCCCATACCTGTAATTCGCTTCTCGCACTTTTGTGGTAGGGAGAATGTGCGCGATGTGTCAGGGCTTTCTCTGCCTATTTGCTCACCTCCTCGCCACCTCCACTTCTGCGTGAGCACTCTGACCACATGCTTTCGACATTTTTAGACGATAATAAGAAGAAAGACACCAGCAAGAACGAGCAAGCCGCAGACGCAATCGAAACAGCCGAAGCGTTGGATAATTGGCAACGGCAGGGAGGGCCGATGGTCATCGGAGTCGAATCTTCGTAATATGCTTTAAATTTTCGCAATGAATGGAAGCAGGTTTGGCGCTTGGGTGGTTTGTCGTTGTCTCGGGCTTTGATGACAATGTGGATGTGATGAGTATATGGCAAAATTTGTATTATACTGTGTAGTAAGACCTTTTTTCTACTCTGCTTTTTGGTTACGATAGCAGGATGCCCATAGGGAGGGCAATTTCTTTTGTGTAGATGGACGACTTGTAACATAGCAAGGGGCAATCTTTCGCAATGGGAGCTTGATCTTCAGTATTGCTGCATATGTAATTTGGTAATGTAATTTTTCATTCTGCTGTTACGAACGTGATTCATGGGTTGACCTTGGTTCTGGAGACTGGGAAAATCCTTATTCCCTCTAGCTGTGTGGATGATGCTCGATCGTTTAAACCTCTCTCAAGATTCTTTGCATCTCCCTGAACGCCGCCATTGTCATACCCACCTTGTCGAATGCAAGCGCATCCCTCTGGCTGGCCGTCGTTACCAACACAATGCCGTTCCTTTTGTCGACTGCAAAATGCTGACCAAACAGGCCCCAGCCCATGATGACTTCGCTCTGCTCGTCCGCATAGCAGCATGAGCGATACGCCATTGTTTTGAAATAAGGATCGAAAGGTTTCGCGAAGCGGCCTCTCTGCCATGCATCTTTCGAACCTCCATGCAGAACGTCATCGATCCACGCAGCTGGCACAATTTGTGCTCCGTCCGCAGTCTTCCCGTCATTCAACATGAGTTGTGCGATGCGAGCGACATCGGGTAATGTTGCGCATAGCCCGCCAGCTGCTCGAGCGGTGCCCTCGGAGTCTACGGTGATGAGCGCATCGCTCTCGGCGCCCATGGGTTGCCAGAGAAGGTCCTGTAGAATTTGAGGAAACGTCTTGCCAGTCGCACGCTCGAGAGCCCAGCCCAGCAGATCCGTATTGGCGGAAATGTACTCGAATTGATCATCGACGAGCTCTTGAGGTTCAAAGCCGGCCAAAAAGGCTTTCAACGTCTCGTACTGCTCCCCACCGAGCATGGGATTCCAGCCCGTGGCCGCACGATATGCATGTTGGCCGTCGATGTATCTTGCACCGACTCGCATGTCCAGACACTGTCGAATCGTCACTTCTTTCCAGATGGTGCTTGATACTTCCGGCACGTACTTGGTGACCGGGTCGGAGACGGAGAGCTTGCCTTGCGCCTGCGCGATCCCGACTAAGACGCCCGTGACGGATTTGGTCAACGACATCAGGATGTGCTTGGACGCTCTCGTGTTGCCGTGCAAGTATTGCTCGTGCAGCACTTTGCCGTGGCGGAGGATCATGATGCCGTCGGTGTTGGTTTCTGTGAGGTATGCGTTGAGATGGAGCTTTTCGCCAGCATGGTTGAGTTCGAATCGGGATATGTCGAGGGAGCTTTGCTGGAGATTCGATGGTGTTTGTGGCTTTTGAACCACGGCAGTGGACATGATCTTTTCGACGTTTACAAAGGCCCATTGGTTGTGTGGGTGGCTAAGCCAGTTGTGTAGATTGGCTTTTGTGGTGCTCATTGTCGAGACGTCTTCTCGGTCTACGATCCGGAGGCGGAAGAAGATGGTTTCCAAAAATTGCTAGGATTGTGCTTCATTCTCCTCTCAAGACGTGTGTTTCTCGATGGGCATAGCGCGGGCAGCAGAGAGCTGAGCCGAGGTCAATTGCCCTCTCGTTGCATTCATGGTGGCGGATTCAGAGGCGTTCGTGAGTGCAAGACTTGCGATTCTCATGATGTTTTGTCAGTGTATGCTCTTCCCTTGAACAAACGTGGATGCATCAGGAGGGCTTTCGATGAAGAAGAGACTGTCACTCTCATGGGACGAAGAGTCTGGGTGTCGTTGTCGGGAGCCACTGTGTCTGGGAAGGTATACACAAGCAATTTGGCGCAAAGCCACGACTAGACCGGGTGGAAGTACTGATGTTGTGGGTAGTGGAGTGCTTTTCGACATGTACGGGTCCCATACTCAGCATGGGACTCAAGAGTAGCAAGAGATCCAATTCCAAACCGAAGAATTTCCACTTCGAGCAGATGTTTCCGGCGTCGACGTTGAACTCAAAGTATAGTATCCAGTCATGACTGTGGGTAAGTAAGCTGACAAACTCTATGAGCTGACAAACAAAATGCTGCGCTACATTCACAAGCCAAGGCCATAATATATATAACGTGAAGTACCCCCGTAGTTGACCCATAGCAATCATATTTGGCCATCACCTATCGTCATGGATCCGCTCAAGCCGCTTCCAACGACACGCAGAGCGTTCCGCCGGACGGATGACCGCACGCCTGGCGCTGCAAAAGTCGAGTTGGTGACAGAAAGGCTTCCTCTACCACTCAAGCCGAACGCGGTCTTGATCCAAGTACATGCTATATCTCTCAATTATCGAGACGCAAACATTGTCAATGGCGGAAACCCATGGCCTGTGATCCCATACGGAATCCTTTGCAATGATGCCGCCGGCGAAATCGTTGCAATCGGAGGGCGCGTCACCAAATTTCAGGCTGGTGATCGTGTTGCGCCAATCACAGACACCAGAAATGTGACTGGCAGGGAGCCCGGTCGCTCGTGGCTTGCCGCAGATGAAGATGGTGTCTTAGCAGACTATATCGTGTTCGACGAGGACGCCGTCGTCCGGCTACCAACCTACTTGGACTGGACAGAAGCATCGATCATCCCCTGTGCTGGAGTGACAGCCTGGACCGCACTGCAGGGCTTCGGGATTGGCAGTAGCGTTCTCATCCAAGGGACTGGAGGTGTCAGCATGGTGGCTTTGAAACTGGCTAGAGCAGCAGGCATGAAAGTAATCTTGACCTCTTCTAGTGATGAGAAGCTCAAAACTATTGCCGGACGGTATCAAGAACCTGGTCTGATGACGGTAAATTACAAAACCAATAAGAACTGGCACGAGGATGTCCTTCAACTCACCCATGGTATTGGCGTGGATCTGGTCATCGAGATTGGAGGTGCTTCGAGCATCGTTCCAAGCTTGAAGTGTACAAGAAGAGGAGGGACGATAAGTTCGGTGGGATATCTGAGTGGCAAGAATGATGTTCCGAATGAGATGCTGTCATTGCTCATTGATCGAAGAGTGAACCTGAGAGGCATTAACGCGGGCTCGCGGGTCGATATGGAAGACCTCGTTGCCGCGTTGGAAGCGACGAGGATTCGGTTTGACGACATCGTTGATAGTGTCGAACGATTCGAGGAGGCTGAGCAGGCAATTCAATATTTGTGGGAAGGAAGGGTGGTCGGGAAGCTTGTTCTCAGCGTCCAGCACGGATAAGAAGATGGTCGTCTTGAATGCAAAGGTGGCATCCGCTTCATTTCCTATGCGCCCATCAGGCTCTTTGATGACGGACTCTTCGTTGGCTTGGAGAATCACATCGTTGAGGTATCTGTGCTTCGACATAGAGCCATTGTTCAGGCCATCGCTCTCTTCGTACACTCAGTAGGCGTAAGCAGCGTCTTTGGTGCTCTCGAGACGATGTCGACTCGTGGGGGTGTCCAGGAGAAGCTCTCAACAATCGAAACTTTTCGACCTGCAAGAAACCTCTGGGACTGAACTGCCAAGACGTTAGAACGCTAGCAGAAATAGTTGGGCCACTTGGCGTGGGGTAGTCGCGACGCGCTGCATAGTAATTAGCATAGAAACGCGTCTTAATCTTCCTATTCTAACTATTATTATCTTTATATCGCGTGTCTTCTAATTCTAAGGTATTATTACTAATATACTAGCGCTGCTACTATCTTCTAGCCCTCTAGCAGCGTAGTTAGAGGCAGAATTAGCCGCTATAACGCCTACTAAACTAGTATATCTAACTAAGGTTCCTCCTCTTCGTAGATCTAGTCGTACGCTATTACGTAGTGCAACTAGTGCTAAATCGGCCGTAGTAGAGACGCTATTAAATCTACGTACGGAGAGGTAGACTTTGCAAACGATAGCTTATTAGGTACGCTAGCTACTGCCGTCGTTAAGCAGTGCTAGTAGCGTCGAGCTATAGGCTTAGAACCGGCTAGATTTATTAACTATTAACGAGGAAGACGAGGATAACCTATTCTTTAACCTACCGGATAATTATAGTAAAGATAGAGGTATCGGCAATAGCGTAGCGGCTACTAGAGGTATCGGCGAAAGTATCGGTAGAGGTATTAGTAGAGGAGGTAAATTTAATAGTTTAGAATAAGAGGAGGATTTTAAGAAGTTAGATTTAGTAACTAGCGCCGCTACGGTTTAGCGTAAAGAGGAAGAATATCGTCGCTAGACTACTAAATTAGTAGTAGCGCGTATTGTTAAATTATATTCTCGTAGGCACTCGTCGGATAGGTATAATACGTAGTAGAAGTAGAGGCGATAAGTAGGAACTAACCGAGTTAATTATATTAGTTAGTTATAGGTTGCATCTTACTCCTAAGATAGGCATCGGCTAAGTTATATAACCTAGTGTTATATAACCTATATTACTTAATCCTAATCCCTAAAGTATCTCTTAGAATATCTAACTAGACTATACTTCCTAATACTCCTACTTAGGCTAGATAGTCTTTTGCTTATATTTAAAACTAATTCCTAGATTCTAATTACTTATTAAGTATAGCAAGCTACTTCTCCTATAGTATAACTCTTAGGCTTAGTATAACCTAGACCTCCTACTTCTTATACGAAGTAGTAAGGAATAGGTTTTTCTTTTATCTCTCTAAGGTTTAGAGTTTAATCTATAGTTAGGGTAGGAATCTTTTGCCCTTCCTTATATAAGTTAGAGTTGTCTTATAAACTCCTAAAACTATAGCCTATTCTTTAGTTTAGTTAGGCTATTAGTAACTATTTCTTTTATTAGAATATATTCTACTATAACCTTCCTTTACTACTAGAGATATCTAATATAGTTATATATAATATTAATATATTTAGATCTCTTATAGGTATTAATAGGCGGAAACCGCATATCCTTAGCAGCTCGGGTGCCTATAAAAGCGCGAGCTTAGGCTCTCCTCTATAGCTATTAATTAATTATCTACCCTACGTTTCTTATTTATAGTTCTAGTATTATTATATATTCTATACGTACCCGCCCTACTAGCTATTACGAGAGACGATATAGCTAATACGAGGGTTCGTAAGCTAAACGTAGAAGCGTAACTACGAGCGTAGCCGTTACTTAATCTAAACTATAGTGCTTACTATTAAATAACATCTCGGAAGGGTAGGTATAACGCATAGTAGAAGTAGAGATAGTAGGTAGGAACTAACCGAGTTAATTATATTAGTTAGTTATAGGTTATACCTTCTCCTAAGATATATTTCCCGGTAAGTTATATAACCTAGTGTTATATAACCTATATTACCTAACCCTAGAACTAAACTAGCTAGTGCCTTAGGAAGTACTAACTAGACTATACTTCTTAACACTTACGAGGATTCCTAAGCCTAGCTACCTAGAGACGAGAGACGAGAACTGCGCGTTATTACGCTACGTGCGACTACTATACGCCTAATTCTAGGGCTATTAGGCCTTAGCGATATAGATATGCACGCCTAGTTAGCTATAAGCTAGTTAGAGTAGTATAGGATTTACGCATTAAAATAAAGCTAAAGGTAGGGCTATATAATATCTTCTACGGACAAGAACTACTAGAAATATAAAAAGGAAGAAGTTACTTATAGTCTAATAGCACGAACTATAATATAAGAAGCAAGCGATTAATTACGATAAGCCGCTAGAATATACTCTATTATATATAAGCCTAGGCGGAGCTAGGCAACTCGGAAGGACTTAAGAGTATCAAGGCTACCTTCTATATAGGGGCAGTCTCTAACCCTAAGAAAAGTTATAAACCCTTAGTCCTATTATAGCTTAGAATCGACGGTATTTTAAGACGCTAATAATTAGTCGTAGAAGGCTAATAATTTAGCTTATCTATAGCTTTCTAAGGATTCGCTTAGGGTTACTATATCTATATAGAGGGGTCGTTATAGCTAGGATAGCCTAAGAAATACGATATTACGAGCTATATAGAGTTCGTTAAGCTAGAGAAAGAATATAGGATCGTATTACTACTCGCACTCCCCGGTTTCGCTATAAGGCTACGTTTCGCAACTTCGGTTACCCTATTTTCGGAAGGGTTTAATAACTCTTCCTATATTTAGTATAGGCTTAGAATAGCCCCTATACTTCCCTATTAAAGGTTACCGAAAGGCTATAGGAATATATAGCACGGAGGAATTAACGATAGGCCGGACGTTTAAAATAATATAGGTCGGGAGTATTATAAGCTAAATAGACTAAGAAACCGACCTCTAGGAAAGTATTATAGGTAACTACTAGGTATTACTAGCTACTCCTAGTTTCGGAAGGGTTTAATTAGCTCTTCCTATATTTAGTATAGGCTTAGAACGGCCCCTATACTTCCCTATCGGAGATTACTAAAGAGCTATAGACGTATAGCATAGAGAGATTAACGATAGGCCGGACGTTTAAAATAATATAGGTTAGAAGTATTACGAGCCGGATAGACTAAGAAACTAACTCCTAGGAAAGTTTATAGGTAACTACTAGATATTACTAACTACCCTTACTCGCAATTTATAAAGTTACGAATTTCCTTTTATTATATCTAGATCTAGAGTTTCTATTTCTTATTTTGTTCTTAATTTAGCGAGAAAATTCCTTTTATTATATAACAAACTAGTACTACTATTACTACTAACTTTACCTAATACTAACTAAACTAGCTAGTTTAGTTCGTTATTACCGACCTTTAGCCGAAAATATGCTAAATAATCCGAATAATAATTCCTCTGCCGGTACTAATAACCTAGATACTACTATTAACTCTAGTAGTATCTCGGATAATATTAGTATAGAGGATCGTAATTAAGAGTTCCGTTACTAACCTACCTAGTTTGTCGGACCTAATAGAGGAGTTAAACGACCTAGTAGGAGCTCTCTAGGCTCTACTAACCTTTTAGCTCGTCCTAATAGAACGATAGGAACGGGTAATACTTATTCTCGTCGACGAGGAGCTATAGGGCTATAACTCCCTATTAATACGACTATTAGCTTAAGTATCGAGCAGTTTTAAGCCTTAATTTCTACGAGCTAACCTTCTATACCTTTACCTAGTTCTAAGGAGATAGGATACTTTAAAGGGTCGGACGTTACTAAATTTATTAAGTATTTTAAAGACCTCTACTAATCTTATAGAGGCGACTAGGACGATAAGTCTACTAAAGTCGAGAAGCTAGTTAGCTACGTTTATCGATATTAGCGTCCTATAGTTAAGAAGCTCGAAGGGTACGAAAGTTATAACTATAGACTATTTAAAAGTAGCCTTCTTAAAGAGTATTACGAGTTTAATAGCTAGCGTATACTCGGAGATTAGTCGTACCTTTCCTAGCTATCCCTATAGAAGCTAGATAATCTAGAGGAGATTTCTAAGTATATTTAGAACTTCGAGATCTCTTCTACTATAATTCCTCTAGAAGATCTAGACAACTTTAGCCGTACCTAGATGTTTTTAAAGCCTCTATCTAAGCCTATATAGAAGAAGATTTAGAATAAAGCGAACCTAGATATAGATTGCCCCTATACGTTTCGTAACTTTACGAGAGTAATTTTAGCTATAAAAGCTAAGTTACGAAAGGATAAAACTAATAAAGCCTTATATAAGGATAATTATTCTATTTTAGCAGAAAAGCTAGTTAAAGCGATAAGGAAAACTGCCCCTCGCCTAAATCCGGTCTCCGTAATAATAAGCGCTATATCTAGGGTAAGCCCTAATATTAAGAAGCTAACTAAATAGTTAGCTGCCCTTACCCTTGCTCTTTTAAAGAATTAGAAACCTGCGTATAGACCCCTACGTAGTAGCTAAAAGGATAAGGAAGCACTAGAGATCTAAGCTATAGTTATAGCCTATACTACCTTAGAAATTAAAATAGGTATAGCTTACTAGGAGTATAGTTTAGAAGGCTACCGTAGTAGAGACTATCTCTACTTTAATTAGCTCCTAGATTAAGACTTTCTCTATAAAGATAAGACTCGCTAAATATATTCTAGCCGAGCTAGTAGAGAAATAAGACCTCTTAGGTATAGCTAGGATAAGAAGTCTCCTTAATTAAAGTTTATTCTCCTAGCTCTTAAATAAGCTATCGGTCCGATTAATATTAGCAAATATATTAGCTTTAATACTCTACGAGCCTCGTAGAAATCTAACTAGCGTAAACGTCCCGTCTCGATTAACGCTAGTATAGCTAAGTTTAGGACTATAGAGTATATAGAGGAATGCAAGCCTATAGAATCTCTCTTTATTCTAGGAGAAGAAGAGGATAAAGAGGATTATAACGCTACTTATATAGCTATATAGTCTTCTTAGAAAACCGTCTAGAATCCCTCTTACTTAACTACGTCTCTAATAAAAGCTATAAAGGCAAATATAGAGAAGTAGAAGCAAGCTACTAAAACGGAAGCGAGCAACTCTTATAGAGAGTAGGTACTACTAGAGATAATAGAATATTATCGTAGAGAGGAACTAAGCTCGTCTTAAGGAGTAGCTTCGTCTTAGATATAGAGAAGATCCTAGACTCTAGCAGTTCTAAATTCCTAGAATACGGAGATATAGGATACCTAATTTAGTCCTATAGTCCCTTCTAGAGGCAAAGCGAAAGGGTCGTAGAGGACTAAGCTAAAAACGTAAAGATTAGACAACCTACTTAAGAAGGCTATTCCTATAGACAAATAGGAAGCGTTCTAGTCTAATAGGCTCCTTAGAGCACCTCTAGTTATAGAACTCGGAGAACTATAGCTATTTAGATAGCAAGCTCTTAGTTAGTTTCTATATAGAAGAAAGCCTATAGATCTATCCTATAGCGCTATACTCGAGCGCTATTATATATTAAAACGGAGACTAGATAGCATAGCTACCTCCGTAGTTAACTTCGCTTAGATCTATAATAGGATATAGAAGTATAATTCTACTAGCTATTCTAACGAAGATAGCGAAGTATCTAGAAAAGAGAAGAGCGAGGATAATAATAAGGGCGACGTAGGCCTTTATTAGTACGAAGAGCTAGAGATTAATGCTTTCCTAATAGATTCTTTCGACTCTTTTAAGTAGCTCGAGAAAGAGTAGGTATTCTTAGTCGATAACTAGGAGGAGCTAAGTAATAATAAAGTCTAGTTCGACGCGAAGAAGTAGAGTAATACTAAAATATAGCTCTTATCTATTTCTCTTAATCCTAATTAGGAGGAAGCAGACGAGGAGATCGTTAGTAAGGATATACTAGGGATTACTATTATAATAGTAGTAGATCTCTTAGTTTAGCTAGCCTCTAGTATAGAGGCGTTGCTATATATTCCTACTTCTAAGCTATATATAGACCCGGATAGTATCCTCCTAGACTTCTATAAGAACTACCTACTTATTCTAAGTATCTATATCTATACGACTCTCGGAGAGGCTCGATAAGTATACGATATCCTAATTAATAAGAGAGCGGAGAGTATAATTATAAGTTATAAGAGGGCTTATAGCTTAAGGCTTTCTATTTCGACTAATATTACGGCTACTATACGTAGTGTCTTAGGCAAGGTTACCTTTATTAGAATATATTATAACGTCCGTATAGAGGTATACGGAGTTGTTATCTTTATAACCTTCTTTATTACTAGCAATCCTAAAATACTAACTCTTCTAAAGAGGCCGTAGGCCTAAAGAACTCGCCTTTCCTCTAGGAACTATAATAATAGCTTCTAAGAAGGTACGATTGCTAACGACTATAGAAACCTAGTTTATTTTACTAGTATAGTAGGCAATAACGGGTATAGAATAGTTAACGATATTCTTCGTAGGTTAGGAAAAGATTAGGTACTAAGGTCCGCTTTAGCCTAATCTTAAGCATAGATATAGGTAGGGCTAAAGCGCGCTAAACCGAGCTAAAGAGTATTCTTAAGAGAATAGCTAAACTAGTATCTAGAGTAAATATAGCGCTAGATTATAGAATGCTCGAGAAACTAGTAGGAAAGCTTACTAAAAAGGAGGAGGACTAGTTTAATAAGCCTACCTACGAGCATTCTCGTAGTAAAACTATCTTTTTTAAAAATAAAGGCGAGTATAACTACCTTAGTTACTAGTACTATTCCTACTTTAGAGATCCTAAATTCGAAGAACTAGTCTTTAACTATATAGCCTAGTATAAGTTTCTCGTAGAGTTATATATAGATCCCGAAGGCTTAGAAGCTTATAACGAGATAAGAGAACTTATTAGGAAATAAGTTTAAAACATCTCTCCGTTATCTCTACTAATTCGTCCTAGCTAGAAGTCCGATAATACTCTTTATTAGAGCCTCTAGCATAAGTTTATATAGAACCTAGGTCTCTAGGAAAGGCTTTTATCTACTATACTATATAAATTAGTATACTCTAAGGCTAAAGACCGCTCTTATAGTATAGGGTTCTCTTATAATAAAGCTCCTATAAAGCGTTAAAGCGAATAGGAGTAGAATAAGCTTAGGAAGCGCCTTATAGAGCTAAGAGAGTATCTATTTAGGTAGCTAGATCTTACTAGTAGAAGCTATAGGCTACTTCCGGGAGCCTCTAGGGCTAGTTCTAGGACTACTAGAATAGATTCGGACGCTAGTAGAGGTAGTCTTAGGAGCTTTAGGACACTTATAGATACTAGTAGAAGAAGCTTTAAAATAGCTACGGGACGGAGTAGAAAGCTAAGTAGGTAGGTTTAGGCGCTAATAGAGAGCTAGCTAGAAACGATTAGGGATGCTAAAATTATAGAAAGGGCGCTAAGTAAAGTCTTAACTAATCTATATATAGACTAACGGAACTTACTAAGTAAACTAGCTAGTTTAGTTCGATTATTATATAACGTATATAATAATCTTATATTCTTACTCTTTCTAGAACTAGTTAGGTAGCGTTTAGAAAGTATAGAGCTCTATTCCTAGAAGGATCCTCCTAGTAACCTACTCTTTCCTAACTACTTTAGGAACTTCTTTTCCCTATAGAACTTAGAACTTAAGGTTCTCCTCCTAGATAAGTATTCTTACGACTCTAAAGATAGATACGAATCTAAGGGCGACTACGAACGAGCTATAGTTGCTAATATTATTTACGAGGAAATCTGCTAGAATTATAGAGTTCGCTATAGTAAACTACTACTAAACGTACGCTTAGACCTAGATATGCAAGCTAAATTCTCTCTAGAAATTAGGGTATTTACGATATATAAACGAGTTGCAGATAAGGTTAGATCTATTAACGCGGACGTATCTATAACGAATAGATTAAATCCTAGTAGGGATCTATATTAAAGAAAGAAAGCACTTGCTATAGAGGAAGCTATACTACCTAGAATAGGCCCCTTTAATAGGAAATACTTAATTAAAAAGTTTTCTAGTATTCTAAAAGGTTTAAGGCTTACGCTAGAACGGCTTACTTAAATTAAGCCTACTATTTCGTTATTAGATCGGGAGCTATATCTTCTAACTAAGATGCTATATAATTAGGAAGCTATACTTACTTAGAATTTCGAGCATCTCGGCTATATTAAGCCTGCTATTACTCCTTCTTAGGTTATTCGTATAATCCCGTATAAGCTATAGTAGTATTCTAGTTTCCGACTCTAGAGCTCTCTCGAGAGGGAAGTCGTAAAAATGCTCTATAAGCATATAGATATAGGCGCTCTTAAACTATACTATAGTACCTATTAGAATCCGTACTTTCTCGTAAAGAAGAAGACTAACTTAGAAGAGCTAAAGAAGTATCGCCTAATTAATACTATATAGAAGTTTAATACTATAACTATTCGCGATACTAACCTTCCTCCTAATATAGATAGTTTTTCTAAAGCTTTTGCAAGTTATATAATCTCGTCCTTAGTTAATATCTTCTCTAGCTATAATTAGATTCTACTAGATATAAGAAGTTAGGACCTTATAGGTTTTAATACTTCTCTTAGCCTACTACGCTAGATAATACTACTATAGGGAGCTACGAACTCTATCGCTTAATTTATCTAAATTATTATGCTTGTCCTTACTACTTAAATACCTTACGCTACTAAACCTTTCCTCGACGATATAGCTATTTGCGGACTAAAAACAAAGTATAGCAACGAGGAGGTTAAGCCTAAGCTCTACTAATTTATAGTAGAATATATTAAGAACTTAGACGAGGTGCTTACTAACCTAGAAAGAGTAGGACTAACAGTTTATAGGGAAAAGCTATAGCTATACTATAAATAGATTAAGATAGTAGGTTATATTAGGGTTACCGGTAGTAGCACGTATAAGAAGTAGTAGGTAACTATAATATATGCTATCTAAGTCTAGCTGCGAAGTATCTATACTACGTACGTAGCACCTATACGCCTACTATCCGTAATATAAGCCCCCTATTCCGTTAAAAAATAAGAGCGACCTCGCTTATAAAACAACTTATTATCCCGTACCGGATAATTATCTCTCTATTATACGGCTATATAAAGGTAGCGTATATAGGTACCTAGTACTATAGCTTATTAGTAAAGCGGACGACTAGCCGGTACTTTAGCGTATTATACTTATTCTTAGCCTAGGTAACGAGGCGCTTGCGGGCGTAGTAGTCGGTCTTACCGGATCGTCGGCGCTTATACTTTACCTAGTAGCGGCTAAAGTAGGCGCTATTCTTAACTAACTTAGTAAAAGGCATCTTATTAGTACGGCGCTAGGTAGTAGTACTTAGTAGTTAGACCTAGCGTTAGACGGAGTTTACGCTCTCTTAGCGTTAGCCGCTATAGCTGCGAGTGCGTCCTTAGCTAGTAGAGCTAGCGCCGCGCTTATACTTATATTTATAGCAATCTCCTACTTAGAAGTAGCGTTGCCGGCGTTACTAACGTTGCTCTTAGTCTTTAGTTTCTTAATAGGTTTCTTACTATTCGAGGAAACGGTATTAGTAAGTATAGTCTTACGTTTATAGCGGGTCTTTAGTAGTAAAGGCACGTTATTAGCGGCATTACCTTATCTATCGCTAGGCTAGGTACCCTCGTCGCTTTTAAGTATACTAAAGACGGAAGGTAACTATAAGAGGCAAGCGCGTAGAACGGTAGGGTTACTAGCGCCGAGGCGTCCTCGGATTAATAAGTAGAGAACTAGATATAGGTCTATTCTCTATAATAGTAGAAGCGTAGCGAAAGTGCTTTCTATCGCTTAGCCCTCGGTAATCGTCTTATACTAACCCTCTATAGCGGCCTTTATAACGCTAAACTTATTAAGCTACCCGGCGTCGTATAGAGTAGGTATCTAATCCTTCGATATAGGGCGCTAGTCGTAGTAAAGTATAAGGTATTAAAGGTTAGCTATCTAAAGGAAGTACTAAAGAGTAGTAGTAGGAGCGCGTTAGAATTTTTATAATAGGACTCGGAACTACGTAGTAGGGATAAATCTAAAGTCGATATCGATAGGGTATTCCGTTAAGCTATCTTACGCTAGAAAGTCGGACGGCGAGAGCTTAACCTTATTATAGGTAACCTTAAAGGCATAGGACGTAAGGTATACCTAGTTGCTAGTATATACCTTCCTAATATAGCTCTATTCTTCTTTAGGCTCTTTAGTAAGTAGTACGCATTTAGGGTAGAGCTTCTAGTACTAGCCGATACTATATAGAACAACGCGCTTGCAACTCTATTAATAGACTCGAGTGCCGTCCTCGTTGCGTATAATAGTAGGTCGTCCCGTCGGCTTAGCCTCGTCTTAGACTTCTCTCTAGGACCCGAAAATAGTAGGGTATTTCTAGTAGGGGAGGTTCTTAGCAATATAATAAAGATTATATAGGCGTAGAATAACGCCCTTCTTATAGTCTTTAAGAACGTACCTATCCGGTAGTAAGAAGTTAGCTATTATAGTATAGAAGGCGAGGTACTAAAGTAGGATAGTGCCGCGTTCCTATATCTATATTATATTAACGTACGTAGCTTAGTCCTTTGCTATAGGCTTTATACCGTAACGCTAGATAGTTCGCGTCTTATTATAATCGAACTTCTCTATAGCCGTAGCGTTAACGTTATCCTCTAGTAGGTCTAGGACCTTAGTAGACTTATCCGCAAGCGGTTTAGAAAAAGGCCGCTTAGAACTAATATTAGTACGCTAGAATAGCGTAGTAGGTATTACTAGTTATATCTTAGCGCTCTTACTAGGCGCCGTAGATATAGTTAGTATCGGCTTAGACTATATCGTAGACGGCATAGCCTATATTATAGATTATATCGTAGATAGTATAGCCTTAAATAGTATAGCCTTAGACGGCATAGCCTATATTACTATAAGTCTCCTAGTGCTATTATTAGGTACCGTAGGCGAAGCGGGCGTTAGCTTTAATAGTATCGTAGTTATTATAAACGTTAGTATAGTTAGGTTATATACTAGCGTATTGCTACTATAAGCGTAAACCTAGTTAGCGGCAGCACTAATACTAATACTTTTAAATAGAGAGCGAACGTCCTAAGCTAGCGGTAAGCAGATAGAGTATAGTAATAGCCGTATCTAGTATAGCGCGTCGAGTATAGATACTACTGCGGGAGTTAGCGTAAAGAGAGGCTTAAAGGCTAGCAGTCCTATAGTACTAATTAGGTATTAGCAAGTAGCGGCCTCGTCGTTATACTCTAGTATATAGCGCTGCTTATATTACTTAATTGTCCGAGCGTTCGTAATACTTATAATAAGCGTTTATATAGCGTAATAAACGGTTTAGTAAGCCGTAGCTACGATATTAGCGCTAGCCGTAAGAGTATAGCTTAACCGCGCGCGTATAAGTTAGTTAATAATAGTAGCAGGTATATTAGACTTAAAAGCTAAGACCGATACTAGAGTAGATATAGTCGGCTAAACGGTATACTAGCTAGGTAGGGTATAGTCGTAGCTAAGCTAGGCGGTAGACGTAGGCAGAAACTAGCTAGTAACGCTAGTATTATTAGCTAGTATTAATATAGGTTTCGGCCGTAGAATAGCTACTAGCCTATCCTTCCTAGCCGTAGCAAGTAGCTTTATTATAACCTAGTAGTACGTCTAAATAAAGTCGGCGTTCGTTAACTAGTACGCCTTATATATTGCCTATAGCGGGTTATCTATATTATAGAAGCGGTAAGGTACGTAAAGTTAGTTCTATATATAGCGTATATTAATTAGCGCTTTAAATATATCTAGGGTCTAGGCCGTTAGGCCTATAAGCTAGGCGTCTAAAATGCGTATATAAGCGTACTCGAGGTATCTAGGTTTCTATTACCCGTTAATAGGCTCGCAGCGTAGGTAGTCTAAGAAAGCTAGTAAGGTGCGTAGGGAGACCTTCTAGTTAGTAATATAAGAGTCTAGCGGGTTAGTATCGGCCTATACCTATATTAATCCTAGTATAAGCCGGTCCTAGCCGTTATACTAGCGTAGTAGTAGCTTTACCTTAACGCTTAGTACGGAGGCTAGTAGCTTTATAAGTACCCTATTAGTAGTAAGTAGCTTAGGAGATAAGAGGACCGTAGCGGGGTTCGCTAACTAGTACGCCTTATAGGTTACCTAGCGCGGGTCGTTTAGAGTATAATACTAGTAAGGGATCTAGAGCTACTTAGCGACCTTAGGTAATTTAATTATAGCGTAGTATCCTCTCTCGGTTTACGGCGGCAAGGTAGGGTACTAGCTACGTAGAATGCGCTTTACTATAGTCTATAGCCGGCTAGGGTATAGAGCCTTATAGTAAGGTCTACGGCATAGATAGTCTTCGGCAGCTAATAGAGCCGCCGTAGAAGTAGACTAGCTATAAATATAAACGTCGATATTATATACGTAGAACTACTTCTAAATAGCCGTAGGCATATCTTTATTAGTATTATTAATCTAATATAGCGGAAAGTTAGCCCTAGCCGGCGTTAACTATTTAGTAACCGGTATAGCTATAGCTATAGTAGAAATAATCGGGTCTACGCTAGCGGTAGCCGGTGCGGCTAGCTATAATAGCTACGGTAGAATAGTAAGGAATATAGTAAAAGTCGCGGCCGGCTATAGTAGAAGAGTCGTAGTTACTACCGTAGTAGCTAGGCGTTTAGCCTCTACTACGATATAAGTAAATGCGCTAGGTATAGCCTAAGAGTTAGCCTAGAAGTCCTATAGCCGCTCTTAGATTTTATTATTAGTAGATAGGTACCGCGCGGGAATAAGAAGAAAGAACTCTACCTTAGTAGAGAGTAGCGACGTATAGAGTATATCTGCCGTCTATAGTAAGAAGTCTAGGCTAGGGTAGGTACTAGATAGAAATTCTAAGATATACCGCTTTAAGGTAAGGTAGTTAATATCGTCGTTTATATCGTCCCCTCGGTACTATATACGAAAGTAGTCGGTAATAAAGAGTAAGAAGGGGTAAGCCCGCTTTATATCCTTAACCTAGTCGGCGTTATCTATTAGCTAAACCTCGA
The DNA here is from genome assembly GCA_023512815.1 of Cercospora zeae-maydis. Lineage (NCBI taxonomy): Eukaryota > Fungi > Ascomycota > Dothideomycetes > Mycosphaerellales > Mycosphaerellaceae > Cercospora > Cercospora zeae-maydis. Next base: position 2,550,782 of record JAKLWY010000001.1, on the reverse strand, counting down.
CCTATTTATAAAGAGAAATAGGGAGGCCTAAGAAGTAACGTAGTAGTAGTACGCTAAAAGCGGGTAAGTTCTCTATAGTATAGCGGAAGTCGTCGGCGTCGTCCTTTACGTTACTAGCGTCGCGTAGGAGGCTCTTATCCCCCTAGAAACGCCTAGCCTATTCGAACGGAGCGAGGTTTATCTAGTCCTCGTCGGCAACTTACTCTAGCCGGTAAGTACTATTATCGGGATATATAATCTTAGAACGGTAAGGTTAGTATAGTATATTATAGAGTAGCGCTATAGTAATAGTATCTTAAAAGGAAGGTAAAACTATTAGCTACCTTAGCGGGTCTATATTAACTATAAAGACCTTCTACTAGAGAGCGGCGAGCTTTGCGCAGCCTTACTATTCGGTTAGCGTCTATACTAGTAAAGTATGCCGGTTCGCCTTATATAATAGGAGATTAGTAGAATTATTAGCTAAGTAGTTAAGCGTAGTAGTTAGCTCTACGTTAGTAGAGTTATATTATAGTATAGTTTATAGGACGTTAAAGATTATCTAGACTATTATAGAATAAAAGTAGTAACTATAAAGAAGTGCGTCCTATAAGTTCGGTTTGTTCTAGATACGGCTCGTTCGTAGCGCGAAGAGCAAAAATAGCGCTAGAAAGGGCGCGTAGTTATTATATATCTCCTATTCTATACGCGTAGAGAAGACTATCTACGCTTAATATAACGTTAGCAACTAAATAGATATCGCGCCGCTATCGCTACGTAGTAAGTCTAAGACGCTAGGTAGGTATCGACTAAGTAGTTCTAAGTCGAAGTTAAGTACGCTACCCGGCTTAATAGTAACTATGCCCGGTAATACCTCCTAAATGCACTTAGGTGCAAAGTCGATTAGCTATAAGGGCTCGTCTACGCCGAACTAGAGTTAGAAGATATACGCGGCGTAAAGATATACGCCGTAGTAGGTATAGAGGTTAGCGCCTAAGTCGTCGACTAGTACGAGGGCGGTATAGCCTATAATAAAAAGCTTAGATACTAGTTAGGCAACTAGGGTATCGAACTTAGTAGCGGTAAGGTCTAGTACTTCGGCGATAGCATCGTTATATTTTCGTATAAGCTATAGGACTACCTAACTATTTAAAGGTTAGTTGCCGTAGTTCGGCGCCTATATATAGGCCTTATATTCTTTCTTACTAAGACTAATATTCTTATATAGCCTCTCGTCGTTAGTAAGATAGAAGAGAAGCTATACTATAGGTTACTTAGAGTTACGCAGGACTAGGTATAAGTCTTCTATTAAGAGTAGGTTAGTACGGTAGGTAGATCTTATATATAGTAGGTAGAATATATATTAGACTCTAGAACGGTACGTCTATTCTAGAGTAAGGGGACCTATTTTAGTTACGTCGATACTTAGCGTTCTAGAGCGGAAGGTAATAAACTACTAGTTACCGTAGGCGATTATAAACTTCTTTTAAAGCACCTCTAAGGTCCTTATACGAGCAACGTCCGCTTAAGTATAATTAGCGAGCGGTAGGCTACTAGCTATAGCCCTACTATCGTCCGCTATATCGTACGCTATTACTAAGAGCAAAGCCTCCGAGCCGGGTGCTAGTAATACTTTATCGCTACTTAATTAGAAGAAGGGTAGTAGTTAAATTTAAGCGCGCGTTCGCGTAGTTATATCTTAAGCGCCTATTAGCGTAGAGGTATTATAAAAGTAGAGAGCGTAAGGTAGAAGTTAGCGTTAAGAAAGCTATAAAAATTTAGCAATAGTAGAAAACTAAGTATAGGCGGAGAAAACCGTACTAGTCCGAAAATAGGGTACGAGGACAATATTTGCTATAGTAATAACGTAGTCTCTAGGTAATAGGTAGTAAGTATACTAGAAAATAATAATATTTAATATAGTAATAACGTAGTCCCTAGGCAATAGGTAGTAAGTATACTAGAAAACTACGTATATAAGCACGTTTATCTTTACCTTAGGCCCGTATAATAAGGAGGCTATTATAGGCCTAAAAAAGATAGCTAGGCTTTAGTATCCGGCTTAGAGGCTAGACCCGCTAGGGGGCTACTCTAGATATTTCTACGAGCCTAGCGTACGGTAGAGTAGTTAGGTAGGTATTACCTATCGTACTCCGCTATAAGGTCTATAGCGTCGCGGAGGTTATTAATATCGTACTAGACGTTATATACGTAAGAGTACCCTTCCTACTTTACTAGGTATTAGGTAACGCTACGACTAACTCGTCGTCCTATTAGTCTTTTAATTACGTAGTATAGTGCTTCTCGTAAGAGTACTAGGTCGTTATCTTCTTCTATTTAGATAGGGCCTAGTTAAGGCAGTTATTAGTTATAAGGGTTATTGCCTTCGGGGTACGGCTCTAGCTAGGTAACTAAGATAACTAAGTAAATGCCTATATTAGGCGGTAACTCTAGCTCGTAAGCTAAACGCCCGATAGGTCGAATAATCCTAAATAGTCTAGTACGTTATATATGCAACTTGCGGCTAGTAAGTTCTAGAATCTTATAGCCGTAGTAGAGCTTAAGTATAACTTGCTGCCCTACCTAGAATCGAACGGGTTAGTAGCGCGTATTATAGCGATCTTTTATTATCGCCGCTACCTATACTAGCGCGTCTACTATCTAATCTCGTACCTATTAGCGTAGGGCAATAAAGTCTATAGTAGGAAGTTTAGTAAGTAGGTTTAGAGCATCGAGGTTATTCTTAAAGCCCTAAATTATAACGTTCGGGATCTTACTAGTAGAGGTATTATACGTATTATTAAGTTCTGCCTAGATATATAGTAATACGTCGGTCTATACTATATTAGGAAATAAGGCCGTATAAAAGCGTATCGCAATCTTAACGGTCTAGTTTATCTATTCGGACTAGCTATCCGCCTAAGGATAGTAGGCTATCGTAGCGAAAAAGTATATACCTAGCTTTATAAGTATAGCTTTTATAAAGTCTAAGAGCTAGATAGGGTCTCTATTACTAATAAGAATAGTTAGAAAGTTGCGTTTATATAGTATATAGGCTTCTACCTAATCTATAGCGTAATCCTAGGTAGTCTATATATACTTAACCTTACGGAGTAGAATATCCTTAGTAAACTTATAGGTTTCCGTTAAGAAACTATTATAGCTATCTACTATTTCGGGCAGTCCGTAGACCTAGTCGGCAGTAACTACGTAGTAGGGAATAGGTATAGTAGCGATAGGGTATAGCTTATTATACGGCTTATAGTAGTGCGTCTAATTCTCGATATATATTAGGTAATACTAAATATACTTACGGAGCTTTTGCGTAAGCGCTTATATATAGAAGCTAGCATATACGCGAGTATATATACGGTAAAAGCTAGCATAGTAGTAATTATTATATACTATCTTAAATACTTCGGCTTCTAGGCTTTCTAGTATATATAGTCGCTCCCGTCTATCGTCGTTGCGAAAGTAGATTAAATCGTTACGTCGATAGAAGCGTAGCTTTAAGAGTACGGTTTTAGGCTTACCTTCTTAGGTCCGAACCTCTATCTAGGTAGCTTTAGCCTATATACGGAGTTTATCTTTATAGTCGAACTATTTAATATATGCGTACTAACTAGTATCGTCGCGGTAACCGCGTTTAAGATCGTTCTTAAAGTCTTTAGATATCTCTATAAGTATAGAGTAGAAGACTAAGAGCTTTAAGAAGGTATATATACGGCTAAAGGCTTTATCGATTAGCGTAGCGTAGTAGTAGTATATATGCCGTCCGTATCTAGAAGTAAGGGTCTTCTTAGCAAAGTAGTTAAGGGTAGCAGTATCTACGTCGGCGTAAGCGTAGGCGCAACGGACGTTAATAACGTTATAGGCTAGGTCCGGATTATCGTAGCTTAGTAGATCGAGAGTCTCGGTCTAAGTATCGTACGCTATATTAACGTTATAGACGAGCCGGCTAAGGGCGTCTAGAATTCCATATAGTCTACTAGGTTAGTATAAGATAGATATCTACGGGAATTAAGATAAATACTACCCTATACGTATAAGGCGGAGGTTAAGCTTATCTATAGAGGTTATACTAGTAAGCGACCTAGCGTTAGCTATTCCTATAGCTACGATATAGTCTAAAAAAACGTAGACCTATCGCTAGTAAGCTTAAAGGATATAGCGGGTCTTACGTATAGCCTAAACTAAACTAGCGACCTCTAGTTTAGTAGCTAGGTACTATAACTTCGTTAGAGTTAGCGTCTTACTAAGGTATATAATAACCTAAGTCTAGGTAGTAGGAAAATATACGGCCTTGCCGTTCTTAAGAACTAGAGTAGAATCGCTCTTAACTATATATAGTACGATAGCGTATACCTATTAGCTAGAGTCGATATCTATATATAGATTGCGATTTAGGTCGGTATAGTAAGAAAACTTAATAGTACGATAAAGGTCCTTTATAACTTTAAAAGATCGCTTTGCTTGCTCTAGGTTAGCGTCGGCGTCCTAGGCTTCTATACGTTTAGTATAGCGTTTATATTATATACCCTACCGCGTTAGTACTAGGCGGAGCAGTTCCTTCTTTTATTTCTTAAAGAGTGCGATAATATATAAGAAGTAGGGTATATGCTTGCGTTTCTAGCTAGTAAGCCTAATATAGTATTCTAAGTCCTTAAGCGTCTTAGGGAACGGTAGGTTAAGGATAGCGCGTACCTTTTCCTTATAAGTAGTATAGCTAAGCTTACTAATACGCTAGCCTAGTAGTATTACGGACGGGTAGCCGAGAAAGGACTTTACGAGAGAGATACTAACTCGGTAAGAGTTAAGTAGTACGAATATAGCGTCTAGGTCGCAAATATAGTTATCGAAAGTAGTAGAGTAAATAACGATATTATTAATATAGGCTTTATAGTAGTACGAAAGTTATTTTAGAAGTCTATCGAGTTGTCGCTATATATATTAGACGCTGCCCGAGTATCCTATAATAGCGATATTTATCGTTTCCTATTCCTAGTAACTATTAATAGTAAACTTATACTAGTTATCCGGAGCTATAGCCTACTAGTAGAAAAACGATACTATATTAATTATGCTAATATATCTACTTCCGCATAGTGCGTTTACTATATCTTCCTATCGCGGTAGAGAGTATAAGTCCTTAGTAGCGATCTTATTAAGTTCTCTAATATCGACTATAGCTCTACCTTTGCGTATAACCTAGCCGTCCGAAACTACTATCTTCTAGACGATAAAGACTAGGAAGCTAAACTAGGTAGGCTAACGGGTAAACTATATCTTACCCTAGGAATATAGTACGTTAAAAGCCTTATCTACGACGTTACGGTCGGGCTAGCTAAGTAGGTATATAGTTATAGGCATGCTATTATTTTTATAACCTACTTAGAGTAGAATAGGCATCTAGTTCTCGTCTAGTACGTCGACTACTATGCCCTTATCTATCTATAGCATAGCGTACGTACCGACGATGCAAGTAAGCGTAATAAGCTTATTATTATCGTTCGCGTAGACGGTAACCCTATATAGCAGCTTATACTCCTTCGTAGCGTCCGGAAGCGTTAGTACTAGAATTATATCTATACTCTCTAGACTCTTAGGCTTACGGGTAGTTAAACCTACCTTAGAAAATTTAGCTATAGAGTAATAGCTGCAAGCTTATAATAGTTGCTATAAATATAGTACGCGCCGTCGAAATTACATTTACGTACGACGCTTAGCTTTATTCTAGAAAGTAGTATAAGGGGCCTAGGCGAGTTATTATATATATAAACGCCGTCGGTATTTTAATCTATAATTATAGCGTAGATAGCGGCCTAAAAGGAGTAGATTTATATATAGTTATCTTCGGGCAAGAACTCTAGGTCCCGATCTGCCGGTAATAGGTCCGAGTAAGAGACTAGGATCTTATAGACTAAGCGTAGCAGGACTGTAATTCTATCTTACGGCGTACGTACTAATATATTAAACTTAGCGACTACTCGGTTAGTAATAAGCAAGGGTATATAGGCTCGCTTATAAGCGCCTAGAACTACTTCCTTACGTACGGTATTAATCTTAATAGCCTCCGGTACGATAATATCTATAGTAATAAGGATTTTCGGTCGAAGCTTAGGTACGATATATACCTTATAAGTATAGTAGGTAAGTACGCGTTTACCGTCGTATACTACGGGAAGCTAGAACTCTAAGTTTACGTATTTCTAGACTAGTAGGGAGGATAAGATACTAGTAATATCTAAAGGGACTGCTAACTAATAACGCAGAAGGTGCGGTACCTACTCTTAGAGGAAGTTAGAGTTAATAATCGAAATTATAGCTCCTATATCTAGGTAGACGGTATATACGGTAGCGTCTATAGCGTTAGTTAGCTATAGCGGCATATATAGAAAGTAAAAACGCCGGAAGGTATAGCTATACGCCCCTTACCGTATAGTAGAAGAATTAATAACGCGCAGTACCGTATTAGAAATAATAACTAAAACGTTAGTATATATAGCGTCTAAGTAGGTAAGATACGCTATATTACTATAGAAAAATTTGTTATATCTATAGCAACGGCGTCCTTATAGTATAGTAGCCCTATATAGCTTAATAGCTAGGCTCGCCTTATTAGCTAGGAAGTTAGCGTCGTATACTATAAAGTTCTATAGTCTACTATATCGTCGGGAAGAGTTGTCGTCTACTATAGAGAATAGGATATCGTTAAAAAAGTTTCTATATTAAGTACGTCGTAGAGAGGAAGTACGAGATTAAGCGCATTATAGAGAAGAAGTATAGAACTAGAACGGTAGGGAGGGAGAGTATAGAAGGGGTGCCGGTAATAGGGAATAGATATTAGTAGGTAGAAGGATACTACCCTTAGCTTTATTAAAGTATAGTAGGCGTTTACGAGCTAGAGACTACGCCCTACCTTACGAAGGATTATTGCAGGTAGTATATTATAGTCCGCAATCTATATAATTGTTATAGGCGTTGCGAGTATTATAAGTATTATAGTAGTTATTACGGTTAGTACGCTCTAGACGTTTATAACGCTTATTATAGTCGTTACAGTTATAGCGATCGTTACGCTTAGAGTACGCCGGCTAGCAATTGCGTATATACTAGCTCTACTATCTATCGTTACGGTACGAAGCGTATCCGTTTCTCTAGTCTATTATAGTCTATCGTATACCGCCGTTTTCGCAATTCTATAGGTATAGGTTAGTTAGTAGCATATAATACTACTAGTTAGTAGGTCGGTTAATATCCTAGTAGCAGTCCGTAAAGTATCCGCTATTATTACGTCCGTTAAGGTCGCAGCTAGCTTTAGCGGCTACTATACGGTATTAGTTGCATACGGAAAACTAAATAGACTTATAAGCCTATAGAAGGCGACGCTACGACTCGTACTTATCGTTTAGCTAAGCCTAAAATTCTACTAGGGTAGTATTATATCGAGGGCGCGGGATATTACGTTATAGTTCTAGAAGTAGGCGCATTTAGGTCTATATAAGTTAACCGCGTAGGTCGTAGATTTAGGCCTCTTATACCTAACGCATATAGTATAGAATAAAGTCGGCGGGTCTATAACCCGAGCGTACGTCTAGCTAATCGTAGTATTTAGCTATAAGGTTTTTCTAAGCCTCGTTTACGGGCACTTAAAAGTAGTCGCGTAGTGCCTTAGCCTAATATCTAATGCCGTACTTACTCGAATATATCCTTATTCTATTATTAGCGTATAGTTTATATATACTCTATTATATAGTAGCTCTATAGAAGTAACGCTAGATATTATAGTAGAGTACGTCTATACCGTTAGTATTAGTATAGTCTTAAGTAGCTTTAAGGAATAGGTATATAAAACGGAAGAAGAGTTTATCTCCCTTATTAACTATCTCTCTACGTCCGTATTTAGATTCTAGTACGTTAGGGAAGAAAAACCTAATATCTCCTAGGCGGAAATAACGGTCCTTATAAGACGTAGAAGGGCGTTTATAGTTATAGTTTAGCTTACGGGCAGGTCTTTAAGTACCGTTACGATAAGAGTCCTAGCGCGGACGGCGTAAGTAATATAAATAGACGGTATTATCGGAGCTTAAACTGCTATTATTATTATCTAGTTTCCGACGAATATAGTATACTATACGGTTTCGGTTATAGTCGCGGTAGCTAGAGTAGGCAGCGTAGTCTATATCGAAACTAGAGGAGTTTAAAGGCTATAAAGGAGCCCCTCTATACGATAGCAGTCGCTCGTCGTAATAAGAGTCGGCTCGGTAGCGTACTAGCTTAGCATTCTAGTATTCGCGTAACTAGTAGGAAACGTACGCGTATTTTAGTTTATATTCTCCTAGACCTACTTATACGAGTTATTTAGTATAACTAGCGTCTAGGTATCTATAGGCACTGCGCGCTAGTAATAGTATATAAGCTAATACTAGAATAGGTACTAGTTTAGGCGCAATAACCGGGGCAGGTACTAGTCTTAGTACGGCGACTAGGACGGGCGCTAGTTCTAGTACGACGGCTAGGGCATTCTATTATAAAAGGCGTTAGACCTAGCCTTACGTCGTACGGAGATCGGCTTATATAGCGTTAATAGCTATCTCTTATTATATAGCAGTTTCCGTAATTATATAAGCTAGCTACTATAAAAAGTCTAGTATAGCGGTAGCATCGTTTATAGCAACGTCGCTATAAGGTAGTATATACGGTAGTACTAGGTTAATATCGTCTAGGTTACGCTTATCTAGTTTAGAGTGCGGCTCCTCGGTAGAATAAGCCTATAGTAAGTATCTGCCTTATATAGAGTACTAAGGATATAAACGCTCGGCGTTAGGCTTAGCTAAGACGTTCGGTATAATATCTAGCAAAGATAAGCGTCGTAAGAGTACGAGACTAGTTGCGTATAATAAAGGGTATACTAGCGAGCCTACGGTAGGAAGAAATAGAAGTAACGAGTCCGAAGTAGAGTCCGTTAGCAGTTATCGTAGCGCTTTAGGCTAGAAGGACTAGTTACGTACTAGAAAGATACGTACGGGCGAAGGCGTAGGCAACGTCGACGGTAAGTCTAAGCTTATAGTCTATAGTAACTATAGTAGAACTAGCTCTATAGGTACGTTCTTAACTAGTAGAGAGAGCGGTATAGGTAGTAAAGCTAGTATAGGTACTAGAATCGGTATAGGTGCCTTATTTCCGCGTCTACGACGTCGCTAGTTAGACTATACTCTACGGGCTATATTCTACGCATATATTAGTTATAGGCGTAGCGCTATAGCTAGGATATTAGCGAAGGCGGTACGATCTAATAGTAGCGCCGCTACTAGTAGTACTACTACGGGAGTATATTTCTACTAGGCTGCTACTACTACTTTAGAAGCGACGTCTGCGGCTAGAGTATCGTCTACTACTAAAGTATCGTCCGCTACTAGAGTATCGTCCGCTACTAGAGTATTATCCGCTACTAGAGTATTAGTAGGAAATTATATTATAAGTGCAAGTAATTCTCGAGCTAAACGCGTTACGTCCGAGCGGTTTATAGCCTAGTCTTAAGGAAAGCTAAGGGCGACTACTCCGCGTGCTATCTAGCGTACTAGCTAGTATTTCTCTAGTGCCGGGTATAATATAGTAAGGCGTATAGCGAAAGGCTATAGTTCCGGGCGTTATTAGAGAATTAAGTATATTAGGTAGTTATATAAGAACTGCACGAAGCTATATATAAGCGTAAGGATATAAGCATTAATATTAGGGAGATTTGCTAGAATAAGCGATTTTCGCCTCGTCTTATATACGTATTCTTATTAAAGGAGTATAATATAGGTACGGTAGGTATCTTCTTATTAGTATTATTATAGTATTAAGTTAGAAGCCTTATAATTAAAGGAAGTTTAGTCGGCATCTACTATCTCTTCTAAGTCTATAGCGTAAGTAGGAACCGCTAAAGTTCTTATAAGCAGTACGAAGGAAGCCGCCGTTATTACGCTTTTAAGAGCTCCTCCTATATAAAGGGTATATAAATAGACTATATAGAGGCAGGTACTAGCACCGTTGCGTAGTAGAGGAGGCTAAAGGCTAGAGGCCTCTAAGTACGCGATAAGTATACGCTAATAAGCGCTACGTAGGGTATCGAGATACGTCTTATCGTCCGAGAAGGGTATAGTTAAACTCTTATATACTAATTAGTCCGGTACGTATAGAAGCGCAATTTAAGTAGAGTCTACGATAGAGTTAAGCCGGCGGTACGGGCGTTACGAAGCGTTTATTCGTCTAGTTCGAAATCTCTAAAGTAAAGGGTTAATAGAACTACTCCGAGCTACTACTTATTAGGGTTACCGGTAGTAGCACGTATAAGAAGTAGTAGGTAACTATAATATATACTATCTAAGTCTAGCTACGAAGTATCTATACTACGTACGTAGTACCCGTGCGCCTACTATTCGTAATAGGTTACGTTATAGATAAATATAGCAGATACCTAGATATAGAACGAGTAGTTAAGCTCGTTAAATAGCTAACTCCTACGGACTAGAGAGAAGTTTATATTCTTATAAGAATGTTCGTATACTATAAGATCTAGCTTAAGGACTTTGCCTAGTTACTAAGGCTACTCTTCTCTCTCCTAAAAAAGGACGTTAAGTTCGTATAGACAAAAGAGTATTAGCGATTTAAGGATACGATTATAGAACTCCTTATCTCTATACTAGCGCTAGTAGCACTAGACTATAAACTAGAGGGAGGACTAATTATAGTAAGTATAGATTCTAGCCTTTACTTATAGGGATGCTATATATCTTAATATAACCGGAAAGATAGCTAGATCTAATACCCTTCTCGATTCGAGTTAGGACTTTTCTCCGCTTCTAAGTAACGCTACGACGCTAAGAAGCGCAAGTGTCTCGGTATTCTTAAAGTACTAAAGAAGTGTCGTCTATAGTTATTTAGTATTTTCTTCTAGCTAGAGGTAGACGCTAATATACTAGTATATTAACTTAATAAGGCTACTACGGACCTCCTAAATATAGCCGTTATAAGATAGCTAGTATAGATTAGGTTATTCGACTTTAATATAGTATATATACCTAGGAGGAAGTATACGGCTACTAATAGACTATCTCGTAAGCCTCCGATAGAGCAGGACACTCGGGAACTAGTAGAGGAGAGCGATATCGATAAGATAATCGATAACTAGTTTTTCGCCTACTCTACCTACGACCTCGTTACCTAAGTATTCCCTACTCGAGCAGAATTAGAGAAGGAAGTGCTAAACGGTACCTACTCTTAGGACTTAAGGAATATCGCATTCTTCCTTACTTACCTACGTTATCTACTAGGCCTATCCCTAATAGAATATAAGTCTCTACGAAAACGTTCGCTTAAGTTCTATATAAGTAAGGAGAGTTAGCTTATAAGATAGGATCGTATTAGTAGTATCCCTTAGAGAGTTATTAACGATAATAACTATCGCGAAAGGATTATTACTACCTACTACGACTACTATAGACACCTAGGCCCGGAACGAATATATAAGATAGTTACTAAGCGATAGTAGTAGAACGGCGTTTATACCGTAGTAGTTCGTTTCTATAAGGGTTACTAGCAATATGCACTTCGAAATAGTTACTAGCGTCCTAGCCTACTCTACGCTTCCGAGAAATAGTATCTTAGGGAGTAATAGTACCTAGACGTAGTATTTATTAGTACTAGACTTTACCTTATTATTACGAGAGAGGCTATTTCTTAATAGCTAGAGGCCCGGTTAGTACGGATAACGGATAATCGCAAGGTTAATGCTAGATACGTTACGAAGTTTATCTACGAGAACTTAATTTGCCGCTAGAAGGCTATAACTAAGATCTATATAGATAGGGGCGGAGAGAACGTTTAAGAAGCGCTACTTATAAGCTACGGAATTAAGTAGGTTGCGATCTCCCCCTACTATCTATAGGCTAATAGAATAGTTAAATAGGGATACTATCTAATTCTAGCGGCTCTCTCTAAACTAATAGGTAGAGGAGTAAGTACTATAGCTAAGTATATTCCCTCGGTCCTTTAGGCGGAATATACTACTATAAACTAGATAATAGGACTAACTCTAGTAGAGATAATAATAGGTAGGGATGCTATGCTGCTAGTAGAGCTTAAATTCTATACTTACTAGGTAGCTAAATAGAAGATAGTCCGTAACTATTCTTCCTTATTAGTAATACGAGCTATAGCTATAGAACGGATATATACGACGCTTAAGGAAGCTTATACTCGATAAAACTAGCTGCAGAAGCATAATATTAAGTACTTTAATAACTATAAGAACGCTAATTAGTAGAAGCTTTATTCTAGATAGATAGTAGTCGTTTACTAATTAGAACTAAAAATAAGCTTCTCGAATAAGCTACGGTACTAATAGCGCGGTCCGTTTCTAGTATATACTATTATTCGTAAGGGAAAGGCATATAAGATTAAGGAGCTTAGTAAGGAGGTCCTTTACTATACGTTCCCTAGGTTTAACCTAAAGCTAGTACCGTACTAGAGAGATCTAGAGGCTATAGTTCCTTAAGAGAATAACTTTAATCTAGGATAGCTAGATCCTCTATCTCCTAAGCTACGGCCGCGTAGCTATCTGCACCCTTAGATCCGGATTAGTAAGCTATTAGAAATAACTTAAGAAGAGAGAGAGGAGTATATCCGCTAGCTAGATATTCTAATGCTAGAGGAATTCTAGTAGGCTTCTAAATTTCGAAAAATTGCTTCTATTACGTCCGTATCGGTATAAGATATAGGGGGAAATATATTACTTATTACTCTTATATAGCTAGTACTATAAGAAAGGGATAATTAGTAGCAGTAGTAGAATAGACCTTAGGGAGCTAGACAAAAAGAGCTATTACTATAAATAAGACAATCTACTATTAGAGGAATACTAGTTCCTAACTAGCCTAGGCTCCTAAGAGTAACGAGGGATAAGACTAGGCGACTCTTACTTAATTTTAGCTAATAGCTACCTAAAAGTAATCGCGAAAACGTATATGCTTCCTTATTTCTAGTAGTAAAAATAAACTAAACTAGCTAGTTTACTTCGAATAGCGCTAAGGACCCTCTAACGTATAGTTACGAATACCCTTATATCTAGGTAGTAGGTTTAAGTATAAAACTCCTCTTCTTTTCGGCTCTTCTAGTCTCTTCTTAGTCTTATTAACCTTAATATTTACCTTAAGCATAACGACTCTTAAAGGTTACTATAGTAACTACTCTAGTTCTACTAAGTATAGGTAGTAGCGGTAATAATAGTTATATAGAGTTTTTAAGCAAACAAACCGCGAAAACTCTATATAATAACCTCTTCTATACGTATACTAACTATTCTTACCGCTGCTAGTATAAACCTACCTATTTAGAAGACTTACGTATTCTCCGCTTTACGTACTTACTTAGGCTCTCGCTTAAGAACTCGCTTATAGAAACGCCTACCCCTAACCGATTCTCTCCGCTTATATATAGTATACTTTCTTCTATATAGTCTATTTTTCTCTCTCTTTACCTTACTAGTATAATAGCCGACCGGGATATCGCTATAACTAACGCGCTTACTAAAGCGCCTACTTCTAAGCCTAAGGTAGTAGTCCGCTACTTTAACTCTAACGCGCTTACCTATACTACTAACTCTAAGCTAGCTAATTTCTGCAACTTTACGCTTAATATTTCTAAGCTAGGCAGGCAGCGTACTTAAGTATAGATGCTAGAAGCTATTACTAACGCGGGAATAGAAGAAGAGAAGTAGAGTATTCTATACTCCGTTTATAGTACTATTTAGAAAGACGACGACTACCGCGCTTTTATTATCTTCTAGTTTATTTAAGAACTTAGCTAGCGTACCTTCTCTTATACTTAAGAAGAAGTACTAGAAGGACTAAAAGGCGTAATAGATATCTATAAGAGAGGTAAGTAGTTTGCTAAAAAGCGTAAAGGTCTTCTCGATATACTATAGAACTCTTTCGGCTTAGGAAGAGAGTTCCTCTACTTTAACTTCCTTAACTCTATATTTAAGATCTATAAGAAAGCTAGCTAGCATCTCTGCTACTTTATACTATTTAAGAACGTCTCTACCGAGAATCTCTAACTACTAGGTCTAACCTAGTCTAAATAGATACTATACTAGGCTCTCCGTAATAGAAAGAAGGATAATCTATTCCGGCCTATATCTAGCTATATCTCTAGCAAGTTTTAGAAGGCTAGCTTCGTCGAGAGCGTAGAGGCTATATTCTAGTTAGACCTATTTAGCTAGGAGAATCTCTAGATTATTAATAAGAACGGCTTCGCTATTATAGACGCCTACTTTATTATCTCTAAGAATAAGCTCTCTAGAGTATCTAACGCTAATAATAAAGCTAAAGGCTTAGCTATAACTAGGCTACTTAGTAAGCCGTCCGATTCTAGCTACGACTTCCTTAGCTACCTTAATTTAGCCTCCGATAAGTTTAAGAGCTTCTATAAGATAGCTAAGCGCTAGGTCTATAAGAAGATAAACCTTACTAATAAAGACTAACTACGCTCTAATGCGTTCGCGCATCTATACTATAAGATTAGAGACCTCTACTATAAGGACCGCGAGCTTAAAGCGCTAAGCTAGTAGTAGGAAGAAGCTAGCTAAAGCTAGGCTACGGTAACCTACTTCTAATCTATAGCCCTAGAGCTAGAAATAGTTATTTTAGTTCGCCTACGCGAACTAGCTAGTAGAGTTAAAGAATAAGTAATACGTTGCGAGATATATAGCTATAATAAGGACCTATTAGACGATTTAATTAATAAGGCGATCGAGAAGCCTTATTTAGATCTTAGGGAAGTCCGCGTCCGTATTGCTATCCCCTACGCTAACTACTTCGAAGAGCGCTATAAGGATAGTATATACGGAAAGCTAGATATAATCCCTCTTAATAAGTATAAATCTCTAGATATTAGTCCTCCCTTCTGCCGTACCTATATAGTAGAAATAGCTAAGGTAGTTAGCCTTCTAGTAGAAGAGTTAATAATAACGGCGTCTAATCGCCTCTACGACTTATAGGATATCTCCTATAGACTATACCTACTAGCAAAGAGATTAATCGACGACATGCCTAATAACTTAAGGAAAGACCTATAGATATAGGAAATAGACGCGATAAACCGATAGGCTAGTAAGAGCTAGCTACGTAATATAGAGAAGGCTACGGCAAAGATAGTAGCTAATAAGAAGGCCTAGGAGAAGGCTAAGCGTAAAGCTAATACTAATAATAAAAAAGATAGCAGCTCTAAGAAGAAGACTTATCTATAGCTAGAGATCGAAGATGCTAAGGGTTCCGCGTCTATACCTCTAGCTTACGCCCTAAAGAAGTCTAAGAAAAGTAAGAAGTCTAAGAAGGCTAAGGAGAAGTAGCGAGTAAGCTTAAATAAAGCGAACTAGCTAGTTTAGTTCGATAATAATTCTAGCGACGTAGAAGCTACTTAAGAGCCTACTCTAGAGTCTAACGATAATAAGCTTAGGCCTATACGAATTAAGCTAGACTTTACTAATACCTGCCTATCTTACTTAGAATTCGAGACTATTTAAGATATATAGAAGGCTTATAATAGAAAGCTCCTTAAAGATAGCTTTAACGTATTTAGCGGCCTTCTTAATTAGTAGGCAAAAGACCTAGACATAGTTTCTTAAATATACTAAGAATTCGACCTATACCGCTACTACCTCTACTACTACTATAATATATATAGATAGATACTAAATATATTCTTCTCCCTTACCTAGTAGCTAATATAATAAGACCCGACTATCTAGCTACTTAATATGCTAGCCTAAGATTCTCTACGCGATAAGGCTATATATAGATTTATCGCGTACTCGATAATAGCGTAGTACTAGTAGAGAGAGCCTACTAGCTAAATCGACCTAACGATTCTAATTATTAAGGGGAACTAGGCTACTAGCGAGAAGTTTATTAAAGGCCCTTTAACGGCATAGAAAGATAAATAAGAGACCGCCTATATAATTACTATAGTTTCTCTTAATAGTGCCCTTCCTAGCTATAGACTAGTTATATAGATACTTAACCGTAAGCTATAAGTTAAAGTTAACGATAAGGAAGAAGACGAGGCTAAATACGCTAAGTTTAACATCGTCGGTAGCACTAGCTACCTAGGTTTAATCTACGATATAGTTAATAAACTTAATAATAATAAGAATAAGGGCAAAGATTAGATATTAAGCAGACGCTAGTCTACGTCTCGGACTAAGGAAAGGATAGCCTATAGGACGCTAGCCTACGCCTATAAAACGTCTCGACTATACCTAGCGACTTAGTGCTAATATATTAGACAATTGCCTATAGAGAGAACCCTAGCGTCTTCTCGCGATATATAGTCTACCTAACGCTTATTAAGTACCGTAATTAAGAGCTAGTTAGAAAGAATACCCTAGGCTTTATAGAGGTCCTTATTAGTAATATTACGATGCTGCTAATGCCTAAGATATTTATAGGCGCTAATTTCCCTAATAAGCTATAGGAGCGTAGACTTCCCTAGGAGCAATAGCTTAATAGCCTTAGGCTAGTTTTAGACGCGTTAATAGGACGCTATAGCTAGGAAGAACTAGAGGTAAGCTAAGAGGCTCTTATACTTCTATATATAGACTATACTACCTACGAGAAGTAGTATAAAGAAGTCTAGGTTCCGTAGGCAAAGAAGAGATTCGCCTAGCTATACGAGTGCTTAGTTAAGGCTAAGAAGGATATAGCGAAGAATTAGAGCTTTTTCTCGCACGTTAAGAAGGCTCTTTTAAGCTAGTTAAAGTACTTCCCGTTCGATAGCGCTAACTACCCGGACGATAAGAAAGATAAGTTTAAGAAGATTAGTATAGCTATATATATATAGTAAATAGAACTAGCTAGTTTAGTTCGGCAAAGGGAAATAGTAACATTATAAACGTCTAATACGTTAAAAAGAATAAATAGTACTTAGTTTATTATTGTTTTATAGAAGCTAGTTCTACTAAACTGTCTTTTTAGAATAAAAATGTCGTTTATTAGAGTATTTATTTAGATATAAAGAAAGGGAGGATTAATAGGCGGAAACTATATATCCTTAGTAGCTCGGGTGCCTATAAAAGCGCGAGCTTAGGCTCTCCTCTATAGCTATTAATTAATTATCTACCCTATATTTCTTATTTATAGTTCTAGTATTATTATACGTTCTATGCGTACCCGCCCTACTAGCTATTATAAGAGACGATATAGCTAATACGAGGGTTCGTAAGCTAAACGTAGAAGCGTAACTATGAGCGTAGCCGTTACTCGATCTAAACTATAGTACTTACGAGGATTCCTAAGCCTAGCTACCTAGAGACGAGAGACGAGAACTGCGCGTTATTACGCTACGTACGACTGCTATACGCCTAATTCTAGGG
This sequence comes from Cercospora zeae-maydis, assembly GCA_023512815.1. Classification (NCBI taxonomy): domain Eukaryota; kingdom Fungi; phylum Ascomycota; class Dothideomycetes; order Mycosphaerellales; family Mycosphaerellaceae; genus Cercospora; species Cercospora zeae-maydis. The sequence goes on along the minus strand of JAKLWY010000001.1, from coordinate 2,533,387 downwards.
CTATTAGGCCTTAGCGATATAGATATACACGCCTAGTTAGCTATAAGCTAGTTAGAGTAGTATAGGATTTACGCATTAGTATATATATCCTTAATAAGGGTTAAAGCTACCTAATTATCCCCTATAATTTTTACTAGCCTTAGCTCTTTTACTATATTAGGATAGGATTTAATAGTTAGCTAAAATAGGCATTCTCCTACTAACCTTACGTAGTCTATCTCTCTTAAGAGTACTACTAAGAATTAAGACTACTTTATATATGCATTTATAGCTATATACTTAGCTTCTATTATTAATATTATAATAGACTTTTGCTTTCTACTTATCTAAGAAACTAGGGCTCTATAAAGGAAGAAGATGCCTCTAAGGATTAAGACTCTATCTGCTTTGTCTATTATATAGTTAGAGTCTAAATATCCTATTAGCTTTCCCCCTCCTTCCTTAAATATTAACCCTAAGTCTTAGGATAATCTTAGGTACCTTACTAGTTTCTTTAGAGCTTATAAGTATCTCCTAGCTAGGTCTAAAACATATAAGCTTAGCCTACTAAGAGAGAAAGCAATGTCTAGTCTTATTATAACTATAAGCTATATCTAGGTACTAGTTTAACTTTAGTACTCTATCTTATTTCCTCTCTTATTATATAAGCCTATTAGTTTTAGACTATTATAACTGTCTATTAGGGAGAGAGTTAGGTTAGCTATCTCCTTAGTTATTCCTAGCTTTATAAGATTCTCCTAGATAAAGTATTCCTAATTAAGCTTTAAAGTTCTAGCTTATCTATTTCTTATTAACCTTATTCTAAGGATCTTCTCTAGTTCTCTAAGATCTTTAATCTTAAATACCTTGCCTAGCTATTCCTTAAACTAAAGCATATCTTCTAGCTTTAGTACTATAATTAGAATATTATCTATATAGGTTAGGATTAGAATATTCCTTTCCTAGTAGATAAGAAGGTATAAGTCTACTTCTAATTATATAAACCTAATCTATTTTAACTTTAAGATATAGAGTTTGTTCTAGTCTCTTGCTACTTACTTTAGTCTATATAAGCTTCTTAGGATTTATAGAACTATATTAGGTAGAATCTTAACTCCTAGTAGTAGAATTATAAAGATTTCTTCTTAAAGCTTACTCTTAGTAAATGTATTATTTATATCTACTTAGTAAAGTTCTAGATCCTTCTTATAAACTATAGCTATAAATACCCTTAAGGTATTATGCCTAACTATTAGTATAAAGGTTTCCTAGAAGTTAATTCTAAATTTCTAAGAGAAACCTCTTATAACTAGTCTTGCTTTAAACTTTTCAATAGCTCTACTAATTAATCTCTTTATATTAAATACCTATTTAGATATTATAAGGTTTGCTCCCTTTAGGGGAATAACCTCTATCTAGGTATTATTGCTTCTTAATATAGTTAGCTTCTTCTAGACTATATCTTCCTATATATATCCCTATTTAGGGTCCTAAATCGCCTCTTTATAGGACTTTAGAATAAGTACCTCTTATCTCTATATAGAGACTTAAAGGGCAAGTGCTATAAATATAGACTCTTAGACCTCTAATAGGGCTTCCTAGATCTACTCCTAATCTTAGCCTTAAACTTAGCTAAGGAATGCCTTATAATACTTAGTACTTAGCTCTTCCTCTTATCTATATTCTCTCTATCTCTTCTAAAGTACTTATCTTATAACTATACTATAAGCTTTTAGCTCTAGGACTAGTCCTTTATCTAAGATAGATCTCCTTCTCTTTTAGCCGTAAGTCTAGTCCTAGTCTCCCTCTTAGTCCTTATTTTCCCTTAGGTTCTACTCTATAGTATTTAGGGCGAGTATAGGTGCGCTGCCTACGTTACGTAATAGGCGAACCGAACTAGCTAGTTCGGTTAGATTATATAACCGCCGAACTAAACTAGGTAGTTTAGTTGCTTCCTACGGTCTATTCCTAATCTTAGTATTCGTATACCTAAGGTTTTCTTCTTCTAGATCCTCTATCCTCTAGTACTCCTCCTTATCCTTTAGTAGAGGTAGTAACTATATAAAGAATGTCTAGCTAGGACCTACTAGCTTTATTACTATAGCTATAGGTATAGTAGTTATAGGGGGTATAACTACTATTAGCTTCTTTAGAGGTCTACTAACTAGGTTTCGGATAGGTATATTACTTACTTAGTTAAGCTTAGGAACATTTAGCTCTATATCTCCTCCTTTCTTATACTTAAACTAAGTTATAGTACTATAGGCTTTAATAGCCCTTATATTAGGCTTCTAGAAGAGCTATATTTTAGTAGTATTAAGAACATACCTAATAAATATAGCATCCTTGCCTCTATTTATTAGTTTATCTAACTTTATCCTAGCTAGGTAGGACTTAGGATCTATATAGACTACTACTTTATAACCCTAAACTCTAAAGTATAATACCGAGGGTTAGATACCTAAAAAGGCTTCCTTAGGTAAAACCTTAAAACTATTAATTTCTAGGCTATTAGGAAGAGAATTTCTAATAACTATATAGGCTACTAAGGCTTCTAGCTAGAATTTAATAGGTATATAAGCATCTTCTAGTATTGCTCTTATATAATCTTTAGAGGTTTAGATTAACCTCTTAACTACTCTATTCTAGATAGAGTTATATACTTTAGTAGTATAAAAGGAAATTCTATATTCCTTCTCCTACTATTTTAGTATAGTAAGAAGCTCTCTTGCTCTATTACTTCTTATAACCTAGAGGGGATTTCCTAATTATAGCTTAGCCTTTACCTTCTAGTCTCTTAGGATACTTAGTATATCTTTCTTAGACTTTATTAGGAAAGTCTATTTCTTTCTTAAGAAGTTATTAATAACCTTAAGCTACTATTTATATCCTAGTCTTAAGATAGGCAAAGGGCTATAGATATTAATAGAAACTAGAGATAACCTTTAGGGTTTTCTCTTAGTTTCTTTCCCTTTATATTTCTTTATCTTTACTAAGGAATATACCCTATATAGCTAGTGTTCCTTTAGAATAGGAATCTAAGCCTTTAAGTTAAGTACCTTATATAGGTTTCTAAGAAGACCCTCTCTAAAATATATAAGTCTCCTATACTAGAGCTCCTACTATTTCTAGGATTTCTCTTAGGCTTTAAAGATATAGGCTTTATTCTCTTAATTCTAATTAAGGTATAGTATTATAAGTTCCTATAAGGCCTTATTAATCTCCTTAATAAATAGCACTTCTTCTAATAGTTTTATCTAGATAACTAGTTTCCTAGATAATAAAATAAGTATAAACTTTAGTAGCTAAATACTATACTATTAGCTAAACTAGCTCTAAGAAACAAGATTAACTCCTAAGCTAGGTATAAAGAGAACATCCTTAAGTATAATCTATTTTCCTCTTCTTCTATCTATTACTACGACTCCTATATATATAGCTATTAAATAGCTACTACCGACCTTAATCTACTTTTTCTTCTAAAGAGGTTTTAGTTCTCTAAAAAGTAGTTCCTAGTTAGTTATATATAATAAAGCGTAAGAGTTAAGTAGCTATCTTAATAGTATATACTTGCCTTTTCCTTCTATAGTTAAGTATATAACCTTATCTATATTATTATCCTCTAATAGGGATTAAGATGCCTTAGATATTGCTAAAGGTTCTATATCTTCTTAGGTAGTATAAGCCTTCTTAGAAAACTTCCTTAAGCTTTATCCTTTCTTAAGGGATTAGACTTTTAGGTTAAGTTTCTTTACTATTTCTTTTAATATTTCCTTATCTAGTAAGGATCTCCTTCTAAAACTACTCTCTCTAGGTAGTGTTCTTCTCTTTTCTACTTTATAGCTCTATTTTAGGTTAATAGTCTTCTTAGCTTTATTAAGGTATAGGCATTTAGTAACGCCTCTAAAATGCTCCTAATTATAGAGGTAGCATTTTAGTCTCGTACTTTAGATCCCTTTCCTCTTAGTAAATATTACTATTTCTTAGGACTAGTTTAGTCTAGCTTTATATAATTCTAGTAGCTATAGTATACTCTTATATAATATAGACTACTAGGTAAGGATAGTATCCTTTATGCTTTAGTACGCCTTAGGTAAGCTATTAAGGAGATGCTTAAGTCTCCTCTCTAGCTCCTTATAGTATACCTTCTAAGGGTCTACCTCTATAATCCTTCTAGCTATGCTAGCTAGTTATACCTATGCCTTTCTAATTATTATGTCCTCTATTATCTAGAAGTTTATAAACTCCTAGATATATGCTATTATATATATAGTATATACCTTACTATACTTAGCTCTTATCTTTTCCTATATCTTTAAGGCTTGTCTCTCCTTAATAGTCTCCTCCTAATTATCTTCTAATAGGCAGATTATTATCTTATACCTAGTAGTAGTATTAGCCTTAACCTATTCTAGGTTACTTCTTAAGTGCCTTAGGCTAAGTACTAATAGTAATAACTCTATAGAAGACTCTAGTATAGTCTCTAAGATAATCTAAAATATATCTTTTAATTTAAGGTAGTCCTATAGTAAGCTAAACTATTATCTCTAGTTCTCTTTATATAGTATTAGTATAGCCCTTCTCTTACTAATTCTACTTGCTAAATCTATTTCTATAAAGTTAAACAAATAAACCTAACTCTAGAAAATATAAGCTCTTTTAATCTAATAGTAGTTTCTAGATAGCTACTTTCCTTTATTACTAAGACTCTTCTCTCTTAGCTAAGGTATCTAAGGACTCTTCTCTTTTAAAGGAGTTAGTTAGGTTCTTAGATAGAGAACCTCTAGAAGATCTACCTTCTTAGAAGGGTACTACTAGCTAGTTCTAAGGTATTAGTAGTACTAAGTGCTTAGGCCTAGTCTTATCCTTTTAGGTACTATAGCCTAAGGCTAATCCTTTCCTCTTTATACTCGTCTAATCTTAAGTATGCCTTACTAGGCTTTTCTCTATCTTATCTACCCTTTAGGGACGTCTAGTATATAGCTAGGATTATCTAAAGCTTCTTAGTAGTATAGATAGGATATGCCTCTAGTCTCTTATATACTCTTTTCCTACTTCTCTATCTAGTTAATACTATAGGTCCTATAAGAGGTAACACGTATTACTTTAAGGATAAGAAGGCTAACTCTTACTACTTAGGGCCTCTCTATAAACCCGGGCTTATAACCTATTAAATTATATTCTCGTAGGCACTCGTCGAATAGGTATAATACGTAGTAGAAGTAGAGGCGATAAGTAGGAACTAACCGAGTTAATTATATTAGTTAGTTATAGGTTGCATCTTACTCTTAAGATAGGCATCGGCTAAGTTATATAACCTAGTATTATATAACCTATATTACCTAATCCTAATCTCTAAAGTGTCTCTTAGAATATCTAACTAGACTATACTTCCTAACACGTATAAAGAAAGTAAAGGCGCGATTAATTAAGGCGCGTATAAAGGGTATTATTGCTACTATAGTTAGTAGTTTAAAGAAGCGTAGCCGGAAGGTAGTAACTACTTTATACTTAAATACCTTATATACGCTAGCTTTAAGAGGTAAATAATAGCGCATTATAACTACGCTAGTATTAGGTTAGAAGGCTCCGGAAACGCTAGAAAAGGTTCTTTAGTTCGCTTATATTAAATATAAAGTTAAGCCGAGCTTAATACTAAGTAATAAGATACTAGATAGTAATATATAGATATATAAATAGCCTAAGGATAACTATAAGCTATACTCGGATCTTTAATACTAGATTCTTAAGAGCACTAAGGCCTATAGCGTTGCTTATAAATATACTAAAATTAAGGCTAAATATAGTATAGTAAAGAAATTAGATATTCTAAACTTTGCCTTTAGAGAGGCAGCTAAATAGCTAGTTATATGCCGCAAACTAGTACGCTAGGCTTATTATAATAAGGACGATTTATAAGTACTCTATTAGGTAGAGGTTACGCTACCTAAAGGTACTACTATACTACTAATACCTATTTATAATACTATATTAACTATATAGCAAACTGCTACTAATACTTAATTATCTAAAGATCTAGGTGTTTATAATAAACTACGTTCGTATAGTAACTATAGTATAGATATAGTAGATAGGTAGCTTTATCGCTTAGCTCTCTACTAGAATCGCAACTAAACTTACTATATTGCTAGTACTAATATCGTAGATAACTACTACCCTATAGCTCGCTAATACCTTCTATAATAGACTAAAGGTATTACTAATAGTATACTAACTACTAACGAGTCTAGACCTAAGTTATTAAAGGAGTTAAAGGTATATAAGAAGGCTAAAGGTATAAAGCAAGCATTTAAAAATAAGGCGGCTATATAGCCGTAGGTAGTAGCGCTAGTACTAGCTAGATTCTATTAGAACTAGTTCTTCTATATTAATACGCTGCTCTATACTACTACCTATTCTTATACGCCTAATTATACTAATTTTATAGCGTACCTAGTACCTATTTAGAAATAGCTAGCCCCTGCTCTATAGATGCCTAAGAAGAAGCTACTAAATAACGCCGAACTCTCCTTCTTATAGCCTAAACTAAACGTAGTTTATAACGACTTCCTCGACTATTACCTTAATAAGAAGGTATAGAAGGGCTATAAGAACGTAATAACTAATATTATTTATTAGCTATTAGATAATGCCTTTAATTTAGTAGAGATTAGTAATATATTAAGTAAATTATAGGTAAAGAAAGGCTTTAAGATTAGTACGTAGCTTATAGTTATTTAGAATTATACTAAGTAGAAGGCGCATATAAGATTAAAGGGTAAGTAGCTAACTAGTAGCTAACTCTTGCTAAATATTTCTCTATAATAATACGGCTAATTATAATTCTAAGACTTAGAGATACTTCTATATAGTTATAGCTTAGAGCCTATTAATTTTAGTATATATATCTAATAGTATTATGCTATCTTAATAGCCCTATCGATATTATATTATTAGCTTTAAACTCTTTAAATTTACTAGTAGATATAGCCGTAGGTATTAGTCGTAACTATAGCTCTTAAAATAATAACTAGTATACCTCTAACTATCTTTATCGTTTATTAAGTAACTAACTACCTACCTTAAGAAGTTGCTATAGTTATCCTTAATTACTAGCGCCTAGTCGTTCCGGTGCTACTTAATCTAGTTCTTTAGTATATTAAATAACTACTTAATAGAGTTAAAATTAGGCGAATATAGAGGTAAGTATTCGAGGTAGTAGCCGGCTGCTAATACTACCTAAGTAAGGTACGTATAGTAGTAAATTAACGTATTACCTATAATTAGAATCGAGCCTTCTTCTATACGCGATAATATCTCCGAAACTACTTAGTTAATAAATACCTTTTTTACGATTTTACTTTAGATAATTAGCACGCTTAGTAGGTAGCTATTTATAGTATATACTAAATAAACTAAGTACTTCTCTAACTACTTTATAGGTACCTTTATATCTACTAGATAGTTAATTCGCAACTATAAGTACTTCTACTAACTAGTCTATATATTACTAGCTAACTTATTAATAAATACTAACTTATTACGCCGCTATTTAAGCCTCTTTAAGAGCTATATATTTCGTAGAACTATATTACGTTTGCTAGCAATTCTTTAAGCTACCTTACGACTAAATCTATACTAATATAATATATTCTAAACTATCCGATTGCTTACTACTACGCCGTAGTTTAGATAGTTAAATAAGTACTATACTACCTTATCTAAATACGCGTTAAGATTATCTATAATATACTTAAATAATAGCTATTCGTAGTTAGCGTTTAAGAGGCACTTCTAGCCTATTTTTATACTCTATAGAATAAATAGCATTCTAAATAACTCGAACGATAATTAAATGCGCGAGATAGTAGATTTGCTAATATAGTAGCGACTATCTAAGGCGCAGTCGGATAACTTAGTAGTATTAAAGGTAAGGCGCAGTTTATTATAGGTTTCTACGTCTATACGCGTACCTCGAGGCATCTATAAATAGTTAAATACTATAATAAACAGCGTAGAATTACGAACCTCGAATAATAATATCTTAGAATCGGAGGACTAGCGACATAAACACAAGAACGATAACAATAGAACAAGAAAGACGCGTTTCTATGCTAATTACTATACAGTTCGTCGCGACTACCCTACGCTAAGTAGCCCAACTATTTCTGCTAGCGTTCTAGCATCTACGCTAGTTACTGTAAACTATAGGACCTCACTTCACTTGATCTCCATAAACATCAGTCAATATGACTTTTCATGACTTTCTGAAGAGCGTCCGTTGTGCCGCGTCGGTCTCTCCTTGCTGCATAGACGCCCGACTTTCTAGGGTACCCAATCCTCCGCCTACTTGCCACCCATCCAAGAGGCCATAGCTGAAAAAGCACTGCCCAGAAGCGCAGCAATTCTGCCAAAAGATTTAGGTGCAGGCTGACAGGCTGTACGCTCTCTCTGCTTAAAGTAACAGATCCAGAGCCTACCATTTGTCTTGTGATGGCAAGATCAGCAAGTACGCAAACGAGAAGGATCACCACAGACTTGGCGGGTGGCTGAACCCGCACGTCTCGGAGCGCTGTATCAAGCCCGAATAGGCAAGTTCAAGTAGGATTGGCCATGTTCACAGGGCACATGCCAAAGATCAGAACGTGTATAAAGCAAAATGGACATGTCTCCAATCCAGGATGAGCAGATATGCTACTTGTCGCCTATCCACTCTGCACTTTACTCAAGCACACCTACACACCACGAGACTTTGACACCATGCCATCATTATCGTCACTTTTCGGCCACAGTCACCCAGCTCAGCCGCCTTGCCTCATATTCCAAGGACCAGATTCGCATGGCTCTTCCCGAGTCATCAATCTGGCGCATCAAGAGCTTGCACAATTCACAAGCACCAAGAATGCAATCTACCGCTCGGGCAAACAAATTTGTGCCTACAAGCACTCATCAATGTCGGGTACGACCAAATTGCGATTTCAGAACATTGAGATCAAGATGAAACAAACGTGGGAGTCCATGCAGGATGGCAAAGACATTGAAACACCGACCGGAAAGCTTCAATGGCGGGCTGGAAGCGGCGGCTTTGAAGAACTCCGCAAGGGAAGTGTGTTGATAGCGAGAGGGAAGCTTCCTGGCACATTCAGGAGAAAGCATTCGGACCTGGAATTATATGTGCCGGGTGACGAGTTCCTATTGGACCTAGCAATCAGTTCGTGGATCAGCATGTTGAAGACAAAGACCGGCAATGATGCGACGGCAGAGGTGGTAGGCGAGGTCGTCGGTGCTCTTGCAGGGGCGTAAGTCATTGAATGCGAGAGGAGATTCTCTATATATCAAGCAGTATGCTGTCTTGAGTCATGGAAGCAGCATCTGAGCGTAGCTTATCAAATGCTTTCACAAAGCGTGGCGTTACACCGAATGGCACAGCCGAATAAGGATACCACTCATCCTCCCATAATTTTTCAATGGCTGCTCTGCGTGTGAGATCTGTCTGGGCTGCCCAAGCAAACTCCAGAGCAACAGGTACCCACCCAGCGCCGAGTGGAAAGTATTGATGAGCCCCGTCGGCCACGCGTGCGATCTGATTGTGAAGCCACGTTGAGGCGGAATACAAATTGGCGTCATCAGGATTATAGGCCATAAGTATGCCATTGAGAGTGATAGCGACGCCACAATTGATTGCACAGCTGGCTTTGATCGCGCACCTCATCTTCTGTGATGTTGGGGAGCAATCAAGTAATTCCAGGTTGCTTTGCTTCGTTTCAGCTTCGTGGCATTTGGCCAGAATCGCTTGGTAATGGAGTTCAATGGATGGCAGTCGACTTCGATCGAAATGCATCATGCCAGTCAGCTGGAGCAAGCAGGATGGTACCGTGCCGATTTCACTCTGTCTACCAAGAAGCATTTCTTCCATCCAAGGCTCAAGTTCTAAAGTCGGATCGTAGGCAGCTTCGAACATCTGCATTTTCGTCAGAGGAGTACCGTGGTGACCTCGAGACTATACTTACCACTGATCCTAGCATCGTGGCGAGTACAGTGTGATCAAAGACATCACTGGAGTGCCGTATTGGCGATCTTGACAGAAATTCTAGCACGCCAGCGCTGTGCCCAGAGACATTAGTCTGATCGCCCCCGACCCAACCCTGACAAATCCAGACGATAAATATAGCACACAGAATCAAGGAAGAATGCGCCGCGAAGGGTTCTTGAAGTGAAGTACGGAGAGCAGATAGAGCATCTCCATATCGCCTGTAGCGCTCATTCGTGTTCTTCCGAGTCGCAAGATCGCTCATAGTTGCAGTTAGAGCAGATACAGAGGCATCGAGCACAGCATTCTCTCCTAACCGCTTGGGGATTTCTTTCAGAATAGGTCCGTAGGTGAAGCAGAGATCGTAGCGAACGTCATTGATCGACATCTTGTCAATCAGCTCCATGACCAGACTGGCGGCGGCACTCTGTGGCGTCGCGGTGATATAAGTGCTGGGACACGTGGTGGACGAGGTCGTCAAGCGGGTGATTCCACCTCCACGTTTCCCATTGACGACAAGGAACTTGTATCGTTGTACACCTGCACCGGCACACGATATACGCAGGCGCTCGCACCTTGAGCATTGCGGCTTCCTCTGATCGCACTGTCATAGGTTTGTTAGCCAATTCATACCAATTCCATCCATCCTGGATTTGGTACGCAGCATGCATTCATCCCTCAGCCTCACCACATAGCCCTCGATGCGAGTACGACACGACTCCGACGTCACTGACCCTCTTCTTTTGCTTGAGGCAAGCATCGCAAGCATTACTCCTCGGTACTCCCGGCATGATAGAAGTTCGTGCTGCGCAGTAGCGAAAGCATGTTCCCGCAGTGGATGTTTCGTGCGCTCTCTGTCTGAAGTACTTGAAGCGGCATCTTCGCTGCGGCTGAGATCTTGGCATGCCGAGAGCGCAACATTTCACCCCATGAGGTAAGATCAGCGCTCATGTCTCAGAAGGATGCTCGGCTCCATCAGCATCAGCCACAGGCGAAGTAATTCTGCACGTCCGAATATTGTGGTTGAGGGACTATAAGAAGTGTCCATCGATATTCAAGAGGAAGGGAAACCCCCCATTCCAGTCGATCAGTTAGTCATTTCTCACCATGCCCTCTTTGCCAATACTTACTGTTTTGCCTATCGTTGCACAATGTATGGCAATCACGAAACCGTTGTTTCCGGGTCAGCGTATCGATTGCAAGTCGTGCCGCTTGCTTTCCCAAAGGCCCTCCAGAGCCAGCTCAGCGAGCCCATCGATTGCGGCACGTTCGCCGTGCCTCTGGGCTACACAAACAATGGCCCGGAATGCTCGAGCTTCAATTTGTTAATCTCCATGCAATTCAATAGCCAGCAGCCAAAGAGAACATGGTCTATGCTCTCGACAATCAAGCCAAGCAATGTGTAATTAGTATTTGCGTAAGACCATGTCCCCGGGCTTGGAGCTGTCTGCTTCGTGCGACGAACATAGTCCAATGTCTCAGTCTTCTGCCAGATACGGTGCATTCCGATTCTGGAACCTCTTGCGTCAACGAGCCAGCTCGCGTCATCTTCCCAGCTATCAATGCCACTCGTGTGATTCAGGAGCTGATATATGCTTGCATTCTCTGCATCATCGATTCCGCGATAAATGTCTGCGGGCAGGTGCTTCTGGACGGTGTCTTGGAGTGTAAGCTTGCCTTCTTCTACTAGCTGAAAGATGACGACTGCGACAAAGACTTTAGTGATGCTCCCAACGCCGAATAGATGCTTCTCTTGCACGGGAGTGGTCTTGTTGATGTCCGCGAAACCAGTACGGAAGCAAAGGGGTCCCGCTTGGCTGGATGCGATGGAGACCGACTCCCCGCCCGCTATAGTGTTGTCCCGCAGCCGCAGGATAGCATTGACTTCAGCACGGAGCTTTGCATCTCCCATTCTAATATGTTGATGGGAACTCGTGGAATGGTGGTGGGATACTAAGCACTGCCAAGCGATGTGCGAGGGTGAGACCCTGCTTTGCAAGTCCCTTAAATCAACCCCACTTTCCGGCGCCGAGGCATATACTTAATAGCTTACATCTCACCCAAAATACAGCGATAGTACACATGCAGTTGCACTCATCACCAGACAAGCCAAAATGCCTCTGTTGAATCGTCATGGCGTATATCTCTATTACGAGGTTCATGGGAATGGGCGGCCCTTGCTGCTAACCCACGGCTATTCTTCCAGCTCTGAGATGTGGAGACAACAGGTCAAGGCGTTGTCGAGGCAGTTCAAGCTGATAATCTGGTAAGGAGCATCGCGAGTGTCTTCCAAGAGAAGTCGCAAGCTGATCGCTTGTTGTAAGGGACATGCGCGGCCACGGAAACTCTGACTATCCCATAGACCCACAAGCATATTCCGAAGCACATACTGTGGCAGATATGAGCGCCCTCCTCGATGCTGTATGCGGACGGGGCACAATGGCCGTAATAGGGGGCCTGAGTCTCGGAGGATACATGTCAATGGCGTTCTACCGGATGTATCCCGAGCGTGTTACCGCTCTGCTCATCATCGACACTGGGCCCGGCTTCAAGAAGGACTCTGCGCGAGATGACTGGAATCAGTACGCTAACAGCACGGCCGACAATTTTGAACGCAATGGACTCGCGGATTTGAAGTCGCAGAGCGCAGAGCGATCGCAAACTATGCATAGAAATGCTAACGGGCTGGCTCTGGCTGCTCGTGGAATGCTGGCGCAGCGAGATTCTTCAGTGATTGACTCTTTGTCGAAAATCGTTGTTCCAGCTTTGGTCGTGGTTGGTGCTGATGACAAGCCGTTCATCGCTGCGTCTGATTACATGGCGAAGAAGATTCCCAACGCACAAAAAGTTGTCGTTCCGAACGCTGGACACGCTGTTAACATCGACCAACCCCTTGCATTCTTGCAAGCTATCAGACCATTCTTGGACCAATTTGGCTCGCCAAAAGCCGTGCTCTAAATATGACTGGACTTGAATACAGCAGGAGCGATGGGAAGATGGAACTTCAGTAACGAAGCATTCGTCTCTAAAGCTTTGCACTCTAAGGCTGAAAAATGCTTCTCACCCCGCCCTTCTTGGGACGATTTTCTTGTTGAGATACGGTGGACAAATCAAAACATTACCGATACCCGTCTTGCGGACCTGATGCTTAGGCGAGCCAAAAGCATCGATGACTGCGATAGCTCAGTGTACGTTGGCAGCCACCATGAGCTCAATGCCGCTTCCGTATGTCTTGAACTCACTCAGCAATGTCTTGTCCTCTTTCGGCAGTGTGGCAGAAATTTCGTCTATGCGGTTCCAGCGGGCGTTGGTCATGACCCTCCGAATGCAGTGAGAACATCGCCGAAGTCCATGACTGGACGAGACCTCGGACGTGATGCGTTCACGCGTAGTGCCATTGGCCTTCCAGGTACCAGTGGCGTTGGGGATTTTGCTTTCTGCCTTTTGCCTGGCCGAGGCGATTGATGGACAGTTGTTCTTTCGAGCGCCATTGCGAGTTCTATTGCAGCAAGGTGTCAATGCCAGTATGATGAATATACTGAAACCGGAGAGAGGGAGTAGAGGCTGGGGACTACTATCCACGTTTTTTTATGCATTTTACGATGCGGTCCATGCGTCTTGCATGGTAGCACAGGGCATATCTGCGATGACGCTTGACGCGGATGCAAACTGCACAAGAGCTAGTGAACTACGTTGTGCGGTCGAGCAGCAACGAGTCCTTCTTGGGCTTCATTCTGTTCCCGTACTCTGCCTTGCGACACCCACGTAAAGATTCTACCTCCCGGTAGTTGTTACACTGATCTTTCAAAACACCAGTGGCTACCTCGCGTTTGGCAATCGTCAAGTGTCTCTCTCGCGTTGTGAACTCAATCGCCCGTGCGCCATTTGCCTTGAAGAGTTCTTGCAATGTGCAGTTCGACCACTTGAGTGATTGAAGAAGACTCCTGCCGTATTTGATATCGCAAAAGCCGTGTGTGTTCGAGACTGGGTGAAGCCGCGATCGTCTTTTCAACACTTCTTTCGGTGACTGCATTCTGTCCGCCGTGTCCAGTCGCCCGCCTTGCACCCAGCTACAGAGATGGGGATGCATCATAGATACTGCGGGCCTCAGGTCTACATTCGTTGAGTTCGCAAGAGTGTGCATAGCTGGTTGGCGCCCCCTTGGCTCAGCGAGGTTGCGGGGACTCGAGGCAAGACTGTGTTGATGAGGAAGTTTACTGTCGATAAATCGTACAATTTCCGCTGCGTTCAAATGCAAGACACTGGGACCGGTTGATGCAGAGCACATCTGTCCTCTCGACTCTGTTGGGGCACTTCACTGCCCTTCGCTGTCCTTCATCTCCAACTTCCTCCTCGCGGCCAAGATCATCTCCTCCCGCCGCCTCTTCAGCGCCTCGGCTCGCTGCACCTTGTCCGAACTCCACGCGCTCTTCTTCTTTTCCCTCTCCTGCTCTTCGCTTAAAACTGGTTCCTTGCCCTTTCCGCTTGTCGTCACTCTCCCTTGCAGTCCATACCGACTGATCAGATCCTGCTGTGACGGGGTGTTCTTACTCCCTGAAGTCGCCGCGGCGTTCCCTGTCCTATTTGGAGCCGCCGTTGGTGTAGCGGGGAGATCGGGTTGGAACGTCGGGGGCGGACTATCGAGCCCTCGGCCATCAAGGACCCGTGCGGTCGTGGCCTCTACGCTGCCACCATTGCGTGACAGGTCCCAGGCTATACTCCGGCGATCGAGTTGCGGGAAGATGGCAGAAACGGCGTTCACTTTGGCAGGATCGATGCGATTCCGAGAGGCGGACGAAGAGCCAGCGGAGGGCGTGGAGGGTTTGCTCATGTACCAGCGCACAGCGAGAAAGCCGACGACGACCACGGCGACAATTTGTGGGATGTTGATTGAGTTGTCTGCAGCCATGTTGCTCGTCTCGTCGGATTCGTGCGATGTCGTGAATTTGATGTGGATGATGGCGCACTGATTCGGCGGATGTGAACGGCGACTGCTGCGAGATGCTTGCTGCTGTAGGCTTGTTCTGTACAAATGGGAGAGTTGGATCAGCGAAAGGCGAGATGCTTCTCAAGCCGCGGCTGCAACCGGCCTTTCACAGGCACGGTCCGTGCACAAGCACGTGCTTCGTCACGATATATAACATAAGGACTTTCACTCTGCATACGCGAGCAGCGCTTACTACGTACTACTCGCTGTAGGAATCGATTGTCGAATTGCGTTCTGGTTTGAAGGATACAGTATAGTCCTGTATGTATTGGACAAGCATAGAGGCCGCCGGGAGCAATACAGGAAGAGAGTGCGTTCTGGCTGGTCTGCCTGTAAATCGGCATCCTCCTTCCTATCGACGCCCCACGCGTTGCCGTAGCCTCCATCAATTAGTGTACTAAGATGAAAGCCGCCAACAGTCTACGTACACGACATTACAACCTCGCTTCGAGAATGCTTACTTGCTCATGGGTCTGGTCCTTTTGATATTGCGGCATAGTTCCCGGCGTAGTGGCAAGAGCCTCTTCAATGATGCCCAAGCCCCGCTCGAGCTCTTCGTCGGTGGTAGTCAACGGTGGCGCTAGCCGGAAAACTCCACCAAAAGATGGCATAGTGCTCAATTGGGCCCAGAGTCCTAGCTCGCCCATCTTGTCCGCGATGGCGCTGCCGAGCTCTGAATTGCCGGCTTTGGTCTCGCGATCTGCCACAATCTCCACACCTGCCATGAGACCTCTCCCGCGAACATCGCCGATGCAAGCATAGCGAGACTGTAGAACACGCAGATGCTGCTGAAACTTCTGACCTAGCTGCCGAGATCGGGCGACCAGGTCGTCCCTCACCACGATCTCCAGTACCTTGTCCCCAACACTTGCCGATAGCGGGTCGTTGATATGCGTGGTGTAGAAGAGAAAGCCACCCTCCTTTGCGGACGTGGCAACGCGATCGCTTGTCACGACTGCACTGAGTGGGAGGCCATTGCCCACTTTCATGCCATGTCAGCAAGCGAGACTGTGCTGAAGGTGAAGATACTTACAAGTCTTACTCAATGTCAGGATGTCTGGAACCACACCCCCGTCCTCCGCAAAGTGTTGAAAAGCGAACATGTCTCCCGCTCTACCAATCCCGGTCTGGGCCTCATCGATGATGAGAAGCATACCTCTTTTCTCACAATGTTGCTTCATCGCTCTCAAGTAGCCCGGCGGGAGGACTAGCATGCCGCCACTGCTCAAGATAGGTTCCAGAATGACGGCAGCTAGGCTGCCACAAGATTGTTTATCGACGAGGTCCCATCCATAGTCGAGTTCGGTCTTCCAATCATGCGAACCATCCGGGAGACGGAAGATCGATCGATAGCTGTTTGGTGTCGGCAAGCACAGGTTGCCGGGCATGTTTGGACCGTAGCCCGCGCGACCAGAATGGTATTGTGCGGCAATCGCGCCGCTAGTGACACCATGCCAGGACGAAGCCAGTCCCACAATCTCGAACTTCCCCGTGTAGAACTTGGCCAGACGAATGGCGCATTCGTTCGACTCGCCGCCCGTGGATAGGAAGAGGGCTTTGTCAAGGCCTGGAGGCGTCAAGGAAGTGAGTCGTTTCGCTAAAGAGATGACAGGGGGCGAGAGCATGCCGGAGAAGAGGTGGTCGAGATGCTGAGCATGCTTCTGGATGGCAGAGACAATCTCGGGATGTCCATGCCCGATCAGCGTGGACATCTGGCCTGAGGTCCAATCTAACATGGTATGGCCGCTAGCGGTCGTGATAGAGCGGCCGGAAGCATGGGTGATAATTGATGGATGGAATGCAGTACCCTGCTTGCTTGTTAGCCGGCTACACGAGCGACTCGCATCACTCATTGTACATAATGAAGCAACGAGGCATCGGCGTCTTGCTGAAGTCGTTCTTCGTCGGCGTTGTCGTATGGCTTAGCCATAGTGTCTGACAATGGGGGATCCGAGGCAAGATTGATTGATTGTTGAGCTGCAGTCTATGTGCTGTCATGCTGAGCGGGAACGGAGTAGATATAACCAGAGCCATCAGCACTCGCCACTGCTTCGTCGAAAGACTGGACGGCATTGCCTTTCCGCCCAGTCATCGCGTTGTGCACGCACAATTGCGATAGTGACATCTGCACGAAGTCGAAGCAGCGCGAATCGGCGGCGAGGACGAGAAGGTACGGGTCGGGTCGGAAAGCGCCGTTCGATGACTCAGCGAGTGGAGTTTTCCCGTCGACTCGACTTTTCCGCTCCTCAACTTTTCCGTCGCGACATTCCCGACTCGGCCCCATGGCATCGTCAACCACCGGCACGACATCCACCAGTCGACCATATCGCTCACACAAGATTCCTGCATGCGACTTCTGCCGCCGGCGAAAGATTCACTGCAATGTCGACATCCCTGGACAGTCGTGCCGGTTCTGCCGAGAGCGTGACTTGATATGCGAGTTCACGCAGAAACGGACTCGCGGTGCCAGCGAACAGCGCCCCGCGAAGCGTCGAGTGACTGCTGCTTCAACGGACTCTGGGCTAGCGCAGTTTCCGAGCGTAGCGGGCACATCTCCAAATGAGTCGTCCCTCATACTCAATCCGCCAATGGCCGAGGATATCGAAGTGCTTGAGCATTACCTAACCTCACATGGTGCAGCGAGGTCGACGATAGCGAAGCCATACAGCGTCATTTCAACGGCGCCCGGTAAGCCCATTGTGTATCTTACGGTACCACGACGCCGCCAAGGTCTTCGCACAGCAAATGAACCAGGTCAGAAACAAAGGGAAATCATGGAGAACGTGCTGGGGAAGCTCCGTGATGATGTTGTAGACCTGTGAGGAAGCTTTGCAACAATGCAGTCGGAACACGCTGACGCGACGGTAAGATACTTCGCCAAATTGCATCCTTGTTTCCCTGTCATCGATGAAAAGACGTTCAAAGATCTCTGGCTCCACGATAGAAGCCGCATCTCATCTCCGCTGCTCTGTGACATTTATGCTGCAGCTTTGCACTTTTGGCATACATCGGAAAATCTGCAGCCATATTCGCAGCCGGACCTGTCTTTCATGTATAATCAAGCTGTCTCTGCTCTGCAAGAAGACTTTCTGGAATCAACCATCACTACAGTACATGCTGCACTACTTGACCTGGTAGGGAGACCTGTCATGTCCATCTCCGGCAACGTCATCACACTCGGACGTACTGTGACACTCGCGCACAGTCTCGGCCTCCATCGCAACCCTGCCAATTGGCGAGCGACCCAGCATGAGAAGAGCGTCCGCGTACGACTGTGGTGGGGCGTGTTGATTCACGACCATTGGTGAGTTGAAATTCAGCTTGCAAATACGATCAGTGCGTGACATTGATCGCATCTATGCAGGGCGAGTCTGGCTCACGGCACTCCGCCGCTGATCCAACCTCAAAACTGCGACGTGCCACTGCCGCATTTCGATGCAGAAGACGGCCCGCCAATTCATAATTTCTCTTCACAAACCTTGTTTGTTCAGCTCTGCAAGCTGTCGCAGATTCTCGGACAGCTACTGCCCCTTATCTACGCGCTCAACAATGACCAGCAGGAGACAATGCGAAACCTGCGTCGCGTCGAGTGCTCGATAGACAAATGGGAAATGGAGTTGCCAGGTTCCCTGCAACATAACGCACGACCAGGAGAATTTCTCAAGAATGGGACCAGCAACCTTCGCTTCTGTCATCTGACAATAAAGCTGCTTCTGTGTCGCATCGCTTTCAAAACCACAACGTCGCAGGAGAGCACAAGTCCGGCAGAAGCCCGCCCTTATCGTTTAGGAATGCTTCGCGAGGCTGCGTTCCTTCTCATTGACTTCGTGACAGCATTGACACATGCACAGCTCACTGAGTTCTGGCTGCCTTATACCGCACATCTTCTCGTCACAGCAGCCACAATCACGTTACGATGCCTCCTGGAATCCGCAGACTACACCATGAAGGGAACCTGCGCGCGAAAACTGGCTCGATTCAAGGATCGCTTGCAGAAGGCTAAAGAAGAGTCCCATTGGGACCTGGCCGAATTCTGCCTGGAGAGATGTTCGGAGCCCATCGACAAGATCTGCGCATCGATGCGAGATGTGCAGCCAGCAGTGGTACTTGCTCCGACTGACACGGACAATGCTGCGAGCCCACAGCAGTCGGAAGCTGAGGTTGCCGCGCTTGATCTTGACTTTACTAACTGGAGCTCTGATTTTCTTCTTCCGGTCGACAACTTTGACTACCCTTTTGATGCGATTTGGAGTATTCCACATTGAGCTCGCTCCCCACGCGTCGGAGGACTGCCATGCCAACATCAAAAAATCGGTATACCGCAGGTCGCAGCCAGGACCGCATCTGCTGGAACGGCATGCCTGCCTCGGAGTCTTGACATGAAATCTCCCCGCACTCACGTTGCAAAGGTTGGCCGTGCAGAGCGTCATGCGGTGAGCATCGACACAAACATTGGGGCTCCATCATTACGGTGATTGCATGTATGAATACCACGGAAGCATCACCAATCGTTTCATTATCGCTATCTCTCAGCAAGATGCGCTATTACAGTATCGACTACACTCTTGCGGGTATCATCATGTTCGAACATGTTTCTCGTCAAGTCCACGCGCAGTGAACCTCTCGTAGCTTAAATCGCTTCTAGACATCTCCCTCAAGGGACCCTTTTAGCTTCCTATCGCTTGCACCCTTGATGCGAGTGGAAAGGTCAAAGACTGGGGGAAGATGTTAGCAGAGATCTGACAACGCATGTGTAGATTTCAGGACTCACCTGGCAAGGAGAATGGCGCATCGACGGAAGCCAACATGAGCGCGGTGAAAAGATACCATCCGAGCAAGCACACAACAAAAGCCATCGCGCCGCCAACCTGTTGTAGGGTCTGCGCGAATGCCACGTTGCCCATACCGGTGTACCAGAAGCTAGCCGCCAAGCAGCCGAAAGTTGGGGGCAAAGGCAGGAAGATCAAGAAGAAGATCAAGTTGGTGCGGATAGAGCAGACGAGGTAGATCAGACAGAGGAGGCCCATGAATAACAGGAAGAATGCGTATGCATTGAAGAAAGCTGGATTCGTGAGGCCCGTTTGTGGAGCTGCGACGGGGTCTTCGGCGAAAGCGGCCCAGGCACCGTAGAAGGGCTGCAGAGTTCCACCAAACGAGAACCAGAATGCTCCAAAGGTGGTGAAGACGACGGCCGGGAAGGTGTTGCCGAGGATGAGCTATTGTCGATCACGATCAGTTCCGTTCCCAACCATGGTCATGATTTTGCATACCTCGAAGAAACCAGCAATGAGCATCAAGACGCCACCAAAGAATATGTAGACTGCAATGTCTGAGGCCCCGAGTCCAGTCAAAGTCCCGCGCCAGTCCATCAAGAAGCAGGAAAGCGGAGTCAACGACAGCAAAAAGCCTCCCAGGCCGCTTTCATGTGTCAGTAGACATCGACGGCCCTTCCCGAAAAAAAGGGCAAGCTCACATTGGTGTTGGGTTTCCAAATGTCTTTCGCAAATCACCCTTGACCATATTCTCGGGTGACAGATACAGCTTCTCGAAGAGCTCGGGAGGCATGACGATGCTGCCAGCAGTTCTGATCTTGGTCAAGGCATTGTCGCGAGAGTCGTTGGGGTGCAGCTCAAAGTCCTTGTCGTTGTCGGCATAATAAAGTCCATTGCCCTTTGCAGGCGTGCCCGCAGGTCTGTTGCTGTCTATGGCGTTCGACATGATGGCGGAACGATTGTCTTGTGCTTCTGGTTCACAGCTTCGAGTTACGAGGGGAACAGTGGACTTGCTCCGAGCCGGGTCCCGTGGGCTTTTGAGTTAAATGCTCTGCTACACATTCGGCCTGGGCCGATCGTGATGAGGGGACATTGTGAAGTTTGTCCAGAGGCACGGGGCAATGGAGATGCGGCAATGGACACCCTTGACACGCCAAGAGCGCCGGATCCTCGTTTCTGCACGGGGGCTGGTGGCCGGGTTAGGTTCGATGGCTTCGCTGCGATTGGACCCGAGCTCTCACAATAAGAAAAGACCAGGACGTTGCCAATGGCGCGAGCCGTGCGGCACGATCAGCGGGGAACGAGGCAGCTAGTGGGGAAACCCAGCAGCGTTGTCTCGATGGAGTAATCTGCCAATGTCGCCCAGGCAGACCGCGTCTCTGCTCAGGTTATTACTGTACAACAACAAGAGAAGTAGGCGGCAGGTGATCTGATCGGGCGAGCTACAGTATGCTGCGGCTCACATGGAACGATTGGGGTGATGCGAGAGTCATTGACCAGACTCTTCTTCACGGCTGTGGTTGTGTTATTATTTTACCGCCGCAGCTGTCGAGGTGCATTGCCACATGGTGCTGGAGCATTGCGTCGTCTTACCCCTCGAAATCATCATCGAGCCAAAGAATGCGATCGCGGACGACGACGATGCACAGAGATCGCGCGCGGACAGCCAGTTGCCAGTACGCGCGCCGAGCAAAGCGCCACTTGCGGAAGTGTAGAGGTACTGTACGAAATACGAAAAGGCTTGATATGGCGGCGCGTGATGAGGAGGAGGTGTTGTGGTGTTGGCAGATCGGGATCGGCTGGCCCAGCCCGTCGAGCTCTTGATGATTGGACGTCATATTGTACAGTAATTGACTTTCTGTACTCCTCTCTCTGTAAGCGAAGTAGAATAACCCCGTGCTTTTGGTTTCATCCAACTCCCGCCTGAGGACGCTTCATCTTGCACCGCAAGAATACTGTACAGTAATAATGTGAGATGCATCGCGGACCGCCATCGGCACTACAGTACTACTGTCTGCTTAACCGCATGCCGTCTCTATGCTTGGCACATGAGGAGCACAAACCTGATTCTGGCCATGGTCAGATATTGTGCGAAAGCAGGCATGTTCCGCCGCTTCGTTGTACGGTCTTCTGCAGCATGTGATCTGGCGGTGATCGGTGGTCGGTGGGCTGCCCGGGCAGTCATGCCGTCCAGCCTGGATGGTGATGAGGCGATCGTGCTGCCATGCTGATAGACGAGTGACTAGGGTTCAGTCAGTAAGCATTGTGCTGAGAACCAACTGTTCACCATCGCAACGACGCCGCTCAGGCAACCTTAAAGAACTTCGGAGTCCCACCTCTGCGCCTCGAAGTTGTCGACGGTTGGCCCTGACGCGCGCACACTTGCATCACTCCACCATCTGTTCTGCTCCCGACAGCAACGCTTGCCCGTCCCGTGAAGACGGGCGACGATGGCCCTGACATTGAGCACAACACAGTCTGTCACACAGCGGTCTCTGCCAGCCGCAGAGCCAAAACTACCGAAGACGATCTACGATATCCGAATCAGTCTGAGGAATGATGGTCCGGATGGGATCAGCAACCACACGTACCATCCCGAAGATTTGGTCTCGGGAAGCATACATGCCCAATATGTCGACACAGTCGATGTTGTCCACGTCCATGTAACACTGGAAGGTGAGCTTGGACGAAGCCAATACGGAGTATATGTGCTGAAAACTACAGGTACAATGCGAACTTGGGTGGACCACGAGTATTACGCTTCAGCTGCGAGATATGATGTGAGTTCTTGATTTTATCGCAACGCCGTGCCTGCGCTGATCCTGTCTGCCGGTAAGTTTCTCAAACAATCACAAAGTGTATCTCGTTCCGAAAGGGTGGTCCAGCACACTATCAACGGACGACACTGCATCATGCCTTTCAAGTTCCGCATTGCTCCACAATGCTTACCGAGTCAAGACCTGAGTCCCCGTCTATCTGCTCTGCCTCCGTCCTTCAAAGCTGGCCCCACATCAAGAGATCAGCATGGCGACCAATGCATGCAACCTCTGATCGAATACTGCATCGCGGTCACCATCTTCTACCGTTGCCATGCCGAGCCCCGAGTTCGACGAATACGGCGATCACGCATCATCAACTTCTCCCCATTGACGGAATCCGAGCCTCCCATAAGTGTGGATGACTTTCCTGGGGAGTACAAGCTCACATCCACGCAAGAAGCACGAAAGGGATTGTTCAGGACTGTTTGTGGCGACGTAACAATCTCATCGCACGAACCTCGACCGCTACCTATGTACTACGATGGCAAACCGGGCCACACACAAGGCATGTTGACATTGACTCTAACCACGCTGAGACAGACCAATGCGGACATACAGCCGCCTCGTTGGACATGCGAGGTCCAGATGGCACTAGTCCGCCGGACATTCTTCACCACGATGCCAATACGTGAGGTTGCATGTAGCCGCCTGCTCGAGAAAAACAAGTATCTGCGGCTGCGGAAAGAGAGCATCTATGAAACGACATGGTCAGTAGAACCTCTGTGGTGGGATCACACTCGGCCGCGAGACGATTGCCCTGGCTTTCTCTCCGAAGCCACGATACCGATGCCCGTGAGACCTCCCACGCAGCTCGTACCCACTTTTGCAACGCCACTTGCGGCTGTGCGATACGCGGTCAAAGTGGAGGTCCGCATAGCACAAGTCACCCATTCTCCGTTGATCGTGGAAATTCCATTGCAAGTCTATCACTCTCGTCGAATGTACGGCGAAGAATATGGTCTGAGAGACTCGGTCTCTACCGTCGGCCCGGTCGACAGCGCTGTATGTCATTCGAGAAGCTTGAGTTTTCGTTCCTTACTGACTCTTTTTGGAAGCTGCCGCCATCATACTATCTATGAGGCCATAGCGCATCCAGTACCGATTGTGTGGGGTTGCTCCACCGTCGATTAAATGCTATTCGCCGACCTTATCAAACCAGACATAGCCATCCAAGTCATCTTCGAAATCGATTCCGACATTCACCACCTGGTCGTTTTGGAAACGGAATTCAGCAGCTCGTTCGGTGGATAGACCGTCCCAATAGTCCTTGAGCTTGACCACGAACAGCGACTGATCTGCCAGATGCTCGAAATCGAACCAGAAGCCCATCGAGCGGTCCGTCGCATCAACGAACAGCTTCCCCCTCCCCCCCCTTTTTTTTAGCTATGCTCAAACCGCCGTAGCCAGGATTCCAGTAATCTCCAACATATGCTCTCACAGATATCCTCTGCGGCTTCTGGCGATTCCAAATCGGGCCTCAGATCTTTCGCGACGGAGTTGTTCATATACGCTTGGTACTTCCCGTCGATTCGATGTGCCCGAGCATTCCAATGAACGCGCTTCCCGACTGGCACTTCGAGTAGCTCATCGATCAGTTCCTTGGAAAGAACATCCATGACCGACCCAGCACTTTCGGAAGCCAAAAGTGCCTGCTGGAGTACCCAGTTATCATGCCATCGTGGCCTAGAATCTGATGGCCATGATAGTACGAGACTTCAAGTCCTGCCGCATATCCTGCGAAAGATGTGAACGGGGCTCTTTGCTCGAACATGCTGTCTACATCCTGCACGATGAGCACGCGAGTCAGCCCTTCATAAAGCTCCTTCGTGATGGGGCTCTCTCGATGCATCAGTGCCTGCACCCATTTGATGTGGTCATTTACTGACGTCTGGATGGAACCTGCCCCTTGCGCTTCGGGCGTTTCTTGGGCCTTCTTGCGTTCTAGGATCTGCTTTTCTTCGTTCCAATGATACGGCAACGCAAGCCGATCCTCTTTTTCTGCGGCTCTGACGGCGCTGGGTTGGAGGTGCGTGTCAAGCATACCCAATGGCCGCAAGAAAGAGTCTTCGATGATGTGGGCGAAGCTTGTTCCGTCAGTGCCTCTACCAGATGCGTCGCAACAGTAAACATGGTGTTACAGTACTGGTACTCGGTCCTTAAAGGCTTGCTGATAGGCAGGTGTCGGAGCCTTCTCGTCACCGTTGTGACTGGATCCGGATTCCTCGAACGAAGACCCAAAATTGCATTGTCATGCCTGCAACTCGACAGTTGGTTCCGAGGAGCGCGCCAACAGCACAGCTCTATGCGGAATTTTCGCACCCAGAGACTCCACTACGATGGCTCTTATGACTGACTATAGACTCCTATTCCCACAATGAACTTCTATCTTCTTCACTTTCAGCGCCGGGGGCTGAAATACACAAGTCGCACTGGTCATGTTTGTACGCGCGTCAGCAGCTTCCGCGGAAACTCTATAGTCGATGAATACACGGGAGCAGACGGAAAAGGAAAGTATTTGCCCCTGTGGCCAAAAAGCGGTACGGTTTCTCCGCAAATTACCTCCACACTATGCTTTGACGGCGCTAACGGCTGAGAAAAAGACGAGCGAGGTACAGAATGCGACCCCTAGCTCGAGCTGCGCTTCACACCGCTATGAGGGGAGAGGGGTGGAAACACGCAAAAGATTAGATTCCCACAAAGTAGCAACAAAAACACCTCGTAACTGACTGACTGTCCGACCGACCGTTAATGCATAACCTCGTGATAAAAGTAGATGCGGCGATGCGCCATTTCCAGGTGCAAGAGAATATCAGGGCGCGTGAGTAGGCAAGCAAGACGTTTGCGAGCCCCCGCCCTCCGCGAGGCCAAGCCATCTTCCGCGAGAGATGCCGTCTACACCGGTTGGTCTTCCGTATGCAAAAGCCCTGGCTCCACTACCAGAGACTGGCTCTGCGTCAGAGATGTAACCATGGAAGCAAGCTTCGTCGATCCGATCCAGATGGACGCCACTATGTCGGATAGCTTTGCTCCGAATCAGACCTCATGCCCTGCCCTGCTTTGCTTTGCCCGAATTTCTTGATGGTTGAGATGGCGTACTCCCAATGCTGAAGTAAGTGTTGAAATCATTAATTCGCTTGAAAGTTCATGGGTCGCCTGAGCGAAAGGAGGCAGGACTGGTCAGCATGGCCTTCTCGCGCTCGCGGCCGAGTCGCGCGGTGAAGGGACGTTGGTACTCACTTGAATAGCAAGATGTGTGGCTCGGGTTCATGCACTTCGTAGTGTTCCCATCCGAGACTCTGCGTGATGCCCAATCCTCTCCATTCGTCTTCCCACAGCAGCTTCAGAGTGCCTCGGGCCCCGTCAAAATAGTCCTTGGGTATCGCTTTCAGCATCTGCTTCGGAAGCTGGACGTGGCGGTATTCGTAGTGGTCGTCGTTGTATCTGCGTCGCACACGGTCACGTTAGCGCCCATGGTGGTCCCCAGCAAAATGCACCACACGACCTGATGGGTGACTCACCGGGACGAGTAGTGGATGGCATCAATGAATTCGTCCAGCTTGTCCCGCTCCGAATCCGTCAGCAAACGGGGCTTCTTGTTCCGTCTCGTGAAGTCGATGTCCATGCTGGCCATTGCGCCCGTCGCGGTCGTTTGGACTTCCTGGCAGGTATCCTGTGCTCCTGCTGATCACCCCGCGGAGGCAGTACTGCGCACGGTGGTCCGGACGATGTCTGTACCGCGCGGATTGCGGTGCAACGTAGCGGCGGAGGAGAGTGCGGGCAGGAAGTTGGCGACGCGGCGTCGGTGGTGCAGCAAGCAGCAGGGAGGGGAAGGCGGAGGGCTCGCGGGTGGTGGGCGCGTTCGATATGTGTGGTGCGGTGCGGTGCGGTGCCGGGAGTGGAGGAGGGGTGCGAGGCTACTGCAGGCACCGCGTCTACCGTGCAAGCTTCGCGTTGAACAGTCGTGTCTGTGGAAGGAAGCGCCGCGACAGCTGTGGAAGGGCTCGTGGAACGGAGGGGGCGAGCGCGTAGCAAAAGCAAACGCGAAGAAACAGAGTGAGTGAATGTAGTCTTCCTTCCGTGACGGACAAGCAACTTCCAGAAAGATTATTGTGTGAACAAATGGACCGACGCACGTGCGACAGTGCTCAGATGCGACGGCAAACGCGATCCGAGCCCCGCGCTAAACTTTGTTCGGCCTCACGTGCGTGCTGCACGAGTGGTGCGGAATGGAGAGCGACATCCGGAACGCCATCGAGAGGTAATGTACAGGATCGTAACGCGCCAACGTTATCATTCGGCCCGGTCGCGCATGAACAGACACTCGGGGAAGTCAGGATGGGGAGGAATCGCAGCGCGGAAGTGGTAGAAACTTTTCATATCAATCGTCATGTACAAGCTGCTCTGGCTATTCCAGGCATGAGGCCTTTCTGGAGACTTGCCAGACCGAAGTCGAAGCAAGGTCCCCCTCGTTCTCCCATCGGCTGTCCTCGCCATGTGAAGGGCGTCCGATCGCAACGCCCTTCGTCTATTCCCCAGCAGACATTTCGTCATCAAAAAAAAAATTCGTCAAATGAATGGACGGCAGGGACTGCAGCCCCCATACGGTCGTTGCCAGATTCGTCAAAGAGAGGTCCCGCCAGGGCAAAGTGGTATATATAATGAAATAACGAGAGACTGTGATCGGAAAGTTGGAGCAGGTTGTGACCGGCAACGAGTATGAACAAGAAGTGATGTCGCTTTTTGGCGTCGGGGACGTGTGCATGCGGGTGGCCATGCAAGTGGATACTGCCAATCCGCTTTTAGAGTTGGGCGAAGTCAGCACCGCATCTGCAACTCGTCGATGTGATGGTTCGACGTGTTCGATTGCGTGGGACCGCATGATGTGTCGCAGTGATCGCCTAGATCCAGACCGGCGCGGCAGGCTGCTCGACCAGGTAATCGAAGACCAGACCTCTGATCTCCAACATGTAGTCGTCGATGCCAAAGCAAGCCAGTCCGTGGGCCTTCATGAACGTCTTGTCTTCCTCTGCCTCGGCGTCTCGCACCGCGTGGCTTATTTCCTCGGCGACAGCATCCAGCTGCGCTAGCTCATTGCCAAACGGGTTGTTTTCGCTGGCGTGATCGGTGGACGAGCTCGCCATGCTGAAGAATTCGGTCGATGCGCGTCGGATGAGACTCGGTGGAGGTGACATGAGACGCTGCACGGACCGCTTGCGATGGACATTCTCGTGGGCCGTTTTCGAGTGCGAAGGAACGCGCTGCGGAAGCACAGGAGCACCAGTAGGCGTCCAAGATGTCGCGCTGCCCGAGCGATTCGCGGTCTTCGTGTCGACAGCAGGCTTGAAGTAGCAGCTCAGATGATTGGGCTCCGGCTCGGGGGTCATTGGTGTTTCGTCGATCGACGACGTGTCTGTGCCATCGAAGCTCAGTGATGGAGCATCGCTATCTTCACCAGTGCTGCTCGTGGTCGGCGTCGCCGTGACGTTGCGTGCTCGGATCGGAGTGGTGCCCGCAATGTTGGGTGCATCGTAGGACAGCGGGTTGGTGGTCGATATGAGCGCGACGGGCGAGGAGATCTGGGATCGCTTGATCGGTGTGGCGGTTCGTTGGGTGGCTGCGCGTCCAAGATTGAAGTTGGGGGTGGAGCTGTTGCCACGCCTCGTGGTGAAGGCGCGCGCGAGCGACATGTTGGCTCGGCAAATACACGGATTGTGGTTGCCGTTGGTGAAATCTGGAACGGCGAAAGCGCCAAAGGTCGTACGCGGCGTCGGTATCGACCAAGCTCACGCGTCGCGAACAGGTGCCCGGCACGTCACTACCAGGGGAAGGGTGGTCGGTGAGGGAGAGTTTGCTGCAGATTGGCTTTGAAGTTTGAGCAGCTGAGTCGTTTGGAATCCTCGACCTTAACGGACGGCCAGAAATAGCACTCTGCTCGAAGCTGAATCGAGGGCAGTAGGAGCAGGGGGAGGAGGAGGAAGAGGAGGAGGAGGAGGAGGAGGAGGCACGTTCCGGCGGCGGAGCGACTGTCGCGGACAGGCGCGAGCAAAGGAAGGAATGGCGTTGCAAGGGAGTGAGGTCGGCGGCAAGCTTCGCTGAAGTATGACCAGTGCCGCGGATGCAATGAGTGTGGGCGGGGTGACGGAAGAGAAGGTCAGCAGGCTCGCTGCCACGGGCGCGACGGTCTCAAAGAGAGAGTGTAATAAGAGAAGGGCGAGGCAAGACTGGCGCTTGGAGCGAGTGAGACAAGAAGGCAGTCGAGGTGTCGCGACTGCGACGAAGTCTCTGAAGCGATTGCTGGGCGCCGTACAGCGAATCAGCGCAGCGGTCGGAAGTCCGGGGGGGTGTACGCGCGACCAATCATCGCCCGCGTGCCCTCATCACTGCCGAAGCCAGCCGCACCTCCGTGCGTGATGCCGTTTCACTAACGCGCCCGCGGGCCACTCGCACTGCATCCAAGCATCCACCGCCCTCCTGATGAGTCCCGACGTGCCTTGCGCGGAACGGAACGCCTTGCTGCTCCGCAGATTGGGGTCCTGTGGCGACAGCGCGGTATGATTTGGGTTGCCACCGCCCCGCGACGTGGGCGGCAGCTCATCGACGCCGGCGGGAGCATTATTGATCGAGGCGCGACGCAGCATCATGGCGAGACCATTGCTGAGACTGTGATACATATACAACATCTCTGACAAGCTAGCACCTTCTCAAACCAACATCGCTCCACCATGCAAAAGCACAGGCCTCAACCCGATCTCGGGAAACAAGCAGACCTCGTGGCGATCATGAGCCTTGGCATTCCTCCTGTGCCTCGACTCGCTAAAATCCCCGACTCGACAGAAAGACACTGACATCCTCAGCGCTCCCAACTTGCGAACAGTGCTCGATGACCCGGACAACCTTTTTCCGCTACAGTACACGAACAGGAACCTCACCACCACCACCACCACCAACAACACTTTCTCGCGACAGTGCTTCCCAGGAAACACCCGCTCGTCTCACTCCGCCGCCCTAAATTCCCATGCATCCTCTCCAGGAACGGGGCCTCGCCCAAGGGTCATACATATCGCTGAAGCAGCCTATATCACAAGACTGTCATTGCTCTGCAGCAATCCTTTCAACGCAAAACGGCCGCGCTGCAAACGAGCACGTGCCTCCCATACATAAGACTGTGTTATCAGCAACTGACTCTGCCACGTCGCAGACTCGGCTTCCGATCGACCACCTCATCAACCCTCTACACATGGCTGTCGGGAGTGCGCCGTGCAATTCACATCCAACCTAGGCTGTCGTACACTGCTGTGTTCAGCGCGCTGATAGTGCTGTGCCAGCGTGCCATGCAGGTCAGAATCTTCTCCGGGTTCCCCTCCTTCCACTCGAATCTTACACGCACATGGATTATTAGCCGTACCGAGGTCGAGCCTCAAACGAGAAGTTTACAGGCACGAGGCCCTTCCTGGCCGCGCATTCGGCTGCTCAATGATCCACTCCATCCGCTCAGCGAGTGAACGCCGAATGACAGGTGCGCTTGGACATATAGACAGCAGGGACCGCCGTGACGACCAGTCCCGCAATGTCTACTGCTCCGTCCTAACCAACGTATGTATTCCCGTACCAAGGCACAATGAATCGGCTGTGTCGACAAAAGGACAAGCACGACAAAGAAAGTTGTGGTTCATCATAATCTCGCATGAATTTCTACCTACAAGTTACAACAAGCATGCCCGTCCTGCAATAAACTCCCGCTAAATGAACACATACACAAGATTTCACGTCGTCAACATCAGAGTTCATCTTTCCCTACAGCCCCCGGTTCCATCTCTCCTCTCTTCCACGCCTTCACATTATCCAACGTAGGCGGCCGGACCTCCCACACTCGCTCTCGCACCGGCAGCCCCAGCCAGAAGTCATACAATCGCGCCACTTCGCTGTACACAATCGTCGGCAACATGATGGGGATCTGTGACCACGACCAGAGCACGTATTTGTACGCCGTCCACACATTGTCGAATTCTTCCCAGAAAATCTCCGAAATAGTCGGCTGCGCGCCTGGTGACCGCGCGTCAGCCTTATCGAAATCGTCGAGATCGTCAAGCGAAGAGGCTTGGGTGTTGGATCTCTTATATGCTGATTCGGCCTGGCTCTTGGGTAGAGGCGTCTGCTTCTCCGCGACCTCGATCGGTTTTCCAGAAGCCTCCGCCTCCATCATTGCACGGAAATGCTGCAGATGCTTGATCGCCGAAGAAATTTTGTCAAGCGTGTTGATCAGCGCCACCAGTTCCGTCCGCCGGAGAAGCGACTTCTCCTCGCCCCGTCCATGCCCATTTCCGAACTCGAACAAAACCTTCAACGCCGTGCCGAATCCGTTCGTTTGAATCTTGCCCCACAAGCGACACTTGTCGCACCCGACACAATCCATCACTCTGCTAACATTGCGAAAGCGATTGCGAAAATCTTCCTTCAAGCTGATGCCATTCGCAGTCTGATCTCGAAACATGACACTTTCATCGAAGATTTGGGGTCCGGGCGGAATGGCTTTGGCGAGAGTGGTGACCAGTTCTCTCGTGCGCGCGTCTTGGGAAGCGTCGCCTGTGCAGAAGACGTAATCTTGCACGTAGTCTCGTAATTTGCCCACGGCCCGCGATACCAGAGCAAAGTTGAAGTAAATGTTGGAGATCCGATCTTGGCGGTTGTGGAGTCTCTCTTTGTAGCATGTCAGGTTGGGTCCCCATTCTCCCGTCTGCTGGTTCAAGTAGTCGTAGCAAAGATGTGTTGAGATGGAGGCGTGCATGCCGGAAATCACTCGATAAAAGACTCGCTTCTCGAGACATTCGTCTTCCAACTCGAGAGAATCTTGTGTCTTCCCCGAACTGGCAGCCTGCTGGCGATCATGCTCCTTGATCACCTGTTTGAGCTGCAACGCCGCCTCTGCTGGCGTTTGGCCGTCGCTCGACCCTTGTGACGAGCGAGCGAAGCAGTTTTCACGATAGATTGACTCCCAGATTTGATGGGCCCCTTCTCCGCTATAGCCGGTAAACCTCTCGGGGTTATCGAGTAAGCTCACATAGTCTCCCTTCGCTGTGGCGCTCTCGTCTTCCGGAACGCAGTAGTCTCTCTCGTCGCACTCGTCGTCGACCTCGACCACGCAGCTCTCGCCCACTTTGTCCCCCAGCTGACCCTGCAGCGGATTCTGCCTCTCTTTCGGCTGCCTGCCGGGATGCTTCGCTTTGGGGCCTTCCAGTTTGGACAATTCGGCGGCCCTCCATATCTCGGGCACATCCTCCTCGTTGTCGAGAGTGATGACCGCACACGCCCTGTTCCCACACATGCCATTGTCGTCGTTCCAGAACGGGCATTTTTTGTTGTAGAGGTTGAGGCGGTAGTAGGAGAAGAAGTCGGTGTTGTTGGCGAGGTTCCGCACGTACGGGTTGAGTTTGAGGTTGAGAGTGTCGAGATCGTGGAAGGAGGCGCATGCATCGGACACCTTTGCATCAGGCTCGAAGGCGCACTGTTCGGGTGAGAGAGATTCACTGAGGCCGGACTGCAGAAAGAGGCTGGCCGCCAAAGCCAACAGCGAACGTCTGTGCATGGTCGAGGAATGCGCTCCACGGCGGATCGACGTCGCTGGACCTGTCGAGACGATATGATATGAGCAGAACCACGCTGTCTTTTGAGGAGGGCCAGGTAGGTACGACCGTTCGAGGGCGGCGGCCGCTGCGCAGGGTATCGCTAATGACAGTCTGATGCGGAAGGTTTAATCATGGATAAGGGCAGACAAAGAAACGACGGATGAGGAGACGTATGTACAAGACGAGGAGCAGGAGGAGGAGGAGGAGGAGGAAGAGAAAAGCTACGCGACTGGTAGCATGCTTACAACGCAGAACCGCAGACGCGACCAACAGCACAAGTTGCTCCAGGCGGTGGGAGTGAGCGGGCTCAGACCATTATTGCCTCACACGTTCTGTGACGAAGCTTGACAGGTGGCTTCTAAGAATAATACCCTGCGCGGCCAGGCCCGCACTCCGCTCCCTCAATTTTCTGCTTCCGCCTTCTGCTTCCTACGCCTCCCGCTCCTTCGCCGCCGACACATCGCTCTCGCTCTCCCCATCAACCTCACCATCTCGCCCTGACACGTCACGCGAGGCCTGTTATGGATACCCACTGAGCCTCACGAGCCTTCCCCGGGACATCGTGTGGGATACGGTATGTCAGACCACCAGCTTACCTTCTTCACAATCCCCCTCCTACATGATGATCAAGTTGTCCTTTGCGGCAACATACCTAGTAGCTTTAGGAAGAGCCGGAAAAGGCATGCCAGGGAGCATCCAATAGCATCGACACATGCTCGCGGATCCCCTGTCGTCGGTGCTTAGAATTTTAGGTGTCTGAAAATTGATCCCATCGGCACATTTTCAATTGCTTGTGGTCCTGAGAGCATATGCTGATTTCGTTCAATAGGCACGCCTCCCACCACGCATGCTGTGTCCACGCGCATGTGTCGCTGTTACCGTTGCCTCTCAGATTCCGTAGAAGCGCAGAACTATTCCCCATGCCGCGATTTCCGGTGAAAGCTCGTAAGCGACGGTAGGTCCCAGATATTTCTCATAACAGTATCCAGAAATGGCACGCGAAAAAGCGCTTTCAGCGCGTGGCTCCCTTCGCTTTCATCACGACTCCAAATTGCCAGGTCGGAGTAGCTATTGCGAAACGCAGTCCTCGACAGTACTTCTCGGCCATTCCAAAAATTCATACCGAGGTACGGCAACAAGAGGGCATAGGCGAGGAAAACATTAAAACTACGATTACCTATACACATGATTTCTCCGTAACCATCATTCACTCCTCCCGATTTACGCTCTACTCTTCTCCGTACCTCTGTTCGTCAAACATTGACCCGCATCTCCAACCCTCCAACCCCCACTCCGCAAGCCCTGTCCGTTCCCTCACACCCGACGTAAACCTGGAATTCCGTATTGCCCGCCGTCGCCCTTCCCGTCACATTTACCTGCACGACCCTGCGTTCCTTGATCCCAAAGACCGACCACGCCCATCCATTCACGCCAGAGTTCGGGTATAACGTGTTGTATATTCCTGCATCACACGAGCAGGACGAAGAAACGTTGAAATAGATGGTCGCTGTGAGGCGAAATGTCTGATTCAGCGAGATGGGAAGGGGAGAAATCTGCGTAAGGTAGCCGGAAGTAAATGTCGGCGTGGACGGCGAAAGGGTGGGGAAGGCTATGAGTGTCAGCGCCTGCTGCTGCTGCTGCTGTTGGGGGGAGAGAGGCGCGAAGGGCACGAGAGAAGAGGAAGTCATGCTGTCCATAAGCGCCGTGGCGTTATTGAGAGTTTCCGGTGGAAGCAGAAGGTTCGTAATGCTAGATGGAGAGACCACGATGTTGTTGAAATTGGGTCTGGGTTGCCAGCGCCAGTGTTGAAGGCCCGAGGTGAAGTTTCCGTTGCGGAGGATGGAGGTGCTACTTTGTGGGACTAGAGGATTGGCGCCTGTGGATGGAAGATAGGTGTGCAAGGCGACTGAGTTGATGGTCCAGGTCACATTGAAATTTCCGCTGCAGAACATGAAAAATATGAAGCGGTTGGCGGCTCGGGTCAGTGTTCCGCTGGCATTGAACTTGCTGGAAAAGGGCGAAGTGTACGTGTTGATGTTCGGGTAAAAGAACAGTAGTGTTTCGTAGTCAGTCTGGGCGTAGAAGTTGCACCAATTCGTTGCTTCAATAGGTCCAAGAATGCTCATGCTCAGGCTGAAGTTGAGGTAGTAAGGAAGTCCGGGGGAGAGATTCACGGCTTGTGCGAGCTCGCTTGCCTTGTAGCCCAAGGATTCGGCCAGGTTCCACGAGGAAGTACTGTGATAGGTTATTGGTGAGCCAGAGACCGTTTCTGCGTATCACTCACGCTGCATCCTCTTGCACGGCCAGCTTGAAGGTGTTGGTGGTCCAAGGGCGAATAGAGCCAGCGAACCCTCCGTTCAACAGAAGTTCTGACCGACTGCTGGGTCCCGAGGGGCCGCTCATGCGCACCGCGGCATCTATCGTGTAGTTGCTGGGTTGATTGTCGCGCAACATTTTAGACTTGAGATTGCATTGGAGAATCTGGTCACCAAAGTACCCATATGCTACGCCACCGCAGATCGAACCCTGGTTAGAGCAGAGGTACATACAGTCGGCGAAGGAGGTGACGGTGATTGGAGCGAGCCCAAAGATATTCTGGCTGTTGGACGAGTAGCCCTGGTTGCAAACTATCAAGTACTGGCTTCCGTCTTCTGTTAAATCATGAGTGTCAGCGATTGCACGTTGTCTGATGAAACGTGAGAGCGTACGAGCGGTGAACGCTTGGCCATCAGCGGTAGGACACGTTGGACCACTTGGAACCAGGCTGGTGCTGCTCGGCGATTGCGCTGGGCTTGTGGTCGATGAGGTCGATGTAAACCGTGTAGTCAGGACCGAGACTGGAGTTGAGGTCGAGGACGAAATGAAAGACAACGTGGAAGGCCGCAATATGGAGACAGCCAAGCTCGACGTGATTGATGGTGCTGTAGATAGCGCTGAGGTAGAATGAAATGATGAGCTGCTGAGTGTGGTCGCGGTCGTAGTCGTCCTTGTCCTTGTGCTTGTGGCTGGACACAGCGGAAGTCCCAAACCACCACACAGCAGTGCTGCCATGGCATGGCTGATGATGTTATTTGAAAGATATCGCAAAAAAAAGCGGTCGATCAAATGTTCGGGTATTCGGCTGTGAGAACAGCATTGTTGCCGATTCTGCTCAGGAATGTAAGTGTGTCAATTCGGCATGCCGATCGGGTCACCGCATGTCACGATGGGGGCCACTATCGGGTCCGTTCATAATCATCGTGCCGCTAAATGGCGAATGTTATTGCAGTCGTGCCGACAAAGGCTTCCGTACTCAATCAAGTTGGCAGACTTCATATAGTTCCTGTGGCGCCAAAGTGATGTTGCAACCGCTTGCTGCATGTCGGCCAATGTCTTGCCTTCTTGACTTTGATCGCCACAGCCGTTCTAGAACACGTCGAACATTGCGCACGTTGCTGCTCACCATGCGTCTGATGTGTCGCCCAGGTGACGTTGCTGGACCGGAGCGCAGGTGGGCCATCGTGCTCGCCCTTATGGTAAGTCTTGAAATAGTTCGCTCAACCAATGAAGCGTACATCCGAATCTTGATAGCTGTATTCGTTTGCGCTCCTCGATGTCCTTTACCTAACGTGCAGTGTAACCGCCTTCAAGTCTGATGTCATCTCCGTTGATATTCAGTGCTTCGTCTCTGCATAGGAAATCGACGATTCGAGCAACTTCGTGGGGCTCTGCGAATTTGCCTGTCGGCACAGCTGCTTGGTATGCTTCTCGTGCTTTCTGGTCGCTCCATGCCCTTTTGCCCAGTTCGGTCCACACTGGACCAGGGCTTATGCTGTTGGCAGTTATGCCTCTCGGCCCCCATTCCGAAGCTTGAGATCTTGTCAGGCCAACGAGACCTGCTTTACTAGCGCAATATGGGCCGTGATTCTGAAGGGCGACATGCGCAGCTTGACTGGCAATATTCACGATACGTCCGCCTGGGGCCTGCGCCTTGGCCCGCTGCACTGCCGTGAAGTAGGTATTTGCAAATGCCTGGCCGGTCAGCGTGGGTCCGTGAAGATTAATCATGTAGTGCTTCAAGATGTCGTCAACATCGAAGGTCTCCAAAGGCTGCAAACTGACGTAGCCGGCAGCGTTGACAAGTATGCTCGGAAAAGCAACATCGTCCTTGGCGATGGCAGCAAAGGCTTGCTTGACGGACTCGGGAGAGGTCACGTCGCATGCATACGACCTGATGTCCTTGGAGTCATTGCCGAAGACTTGCGATATCGTTGGCCCGACACGCGACTGCTCGAACGGGGCGTACAACAGAGCCAGTCGGGCCCCCTGCGACCTGAGCAGCTTGCCGGTGACAGAGCCGAGGCCGCCTGCAGAGCGTGAGCATGGCTTTCACCTGCAAGTGCATTGATGCTCACCAATGCCACCAACAATGATCGCCAACCGCGATGAATAGGCCATTGTTTTCGGATTGACTGTGTCAGGCCGGGCAGGATGTTGTGCGGTGCAGGCCTGGTCCTTGATATGGCCGCTAGCGTGGAGAGTGCATACTGTAACTTAGGTTCGTGGAGAAGTGGGGGCGCTATGGCGGATTTTTAATGCCAAAAGTGCAAAAACCCAAAAATAGATTTAGGCTTATACTAGATTACATTAGTGTGTTAGCGGAAACTAAGAGTATTGCTATCGCTATATTCTACTCGTTTTATATATATAATCTGCGTATAATATATAGCTATATATATAAATTCTACTTTACTCTTAGTAACTCTTACTTTCCTTATATACGCCTACCTCTTTATAGTATACTACCTTATTATATAAATCTATAGCTACTTAACTAGTATAATATAACTTCTTTCTACTACTATACTCTTATTTATATGCTTCTTACTTCTTCTACTTTAAATACTTTTAACCTTTATACTCTTAAAAGCTTTTATTCTTTATAACTACTCTACTAATACCTTCCGAAGCTCTTTTATACTATAAAATAAGTATATATGCTTATATAATAGCGAATATTAATCTTAGCTATAAGCTTATTCTTAACGCTAATAGCGACCTAGATCTAGTAAAGCTTAGTCTCGACGTAGCTAGTATAGTCGTAAGTTAAGTTTCTAGAGAATTAATTATAAGTTTAGGACTTTCGCTAATAAGTATAATATAGTTAGAGGACGAGGGCTTCGTAATAGACGTCTAGTAGAATAAGTAGATAAATAAAAGTAATAGTACTATTATTAAGTTCTATAAAAAGTATGCGAATCTTCTAGAGGCTATTCTAAACTACCTAAATATAGTAGATATATTGCTTATATAGTTCTAGTCCGTATAATTTAGTTACTCTATATTAGGAAAAGAAATACTAATAGTAAGTATAGTAGCTAGTAAATAGAGTATTAATATATAGCTTATAAGGAATTTATAGTTTAGTTAAGTACTAAGATAGCTAAGAATAATCGTCGAGGTCTATTTAAGGTCTATACTATCTACGTACTTATATAATATATTTTGCTAACTTAAAGTAGTATTAAGAAGTGCAGTCTAGTTAGTACTTCCTAAGGCACCGAACTAAACTAGTTAGTTAAGTTCTAGGGTTAGGTAATATAGGTTATATAATATTAGGTTATATAACCTACTAGGAAATATATCTTAGGAGAAGGTATAACCTATAACTAACTAATATAATTAACTCGGTTAGTTCCTACCTACTATCTCTACTTCTACTACGCGTTATACCTATCCGACGAGTACCTACGAGAATATAATTTAATAGGTTTTTAATAGGTTATAAGCCCGGGTTTATAGAGAGGCTCTAGGTAGTAAGAGTTAGCCTTCTTATCCTTAAAGTAATACGTTTTACCTCTTGCAGGACCTATAGTATTAACTAGATAGAGAAGTAGGAAAAGAGCATATAGGAAACTAGAGGCATATTCTATCTGCACTACTAAGAAGCTTTAGATAATCCTAGCTATATACTAGATGTCCCTAAAGGGCAGATAAGATAGAGAAAAGCCTAGTAAGGCATACTTAAGATTAGACAAGTATAAAGAGGAAAGGGTTAGCCTTAGGCTATAGCACCTAAAAGAATAAGACTAGGCCTAAGCACTTAGTACTACTAATACCTTAGAACTAGCCGGTAGTGCCCTTCTAAGAAGGTAGATCTTCTAGAGGTTCTCTACCTAAGAACCTAACTAACTCCCCTAAGAGAGAAGAGTCCTTAGACACTTTAGCTAAGAGAGAAGAGTCTTAGTAATAAAGGAAAGCAGCTATCTAGAAACTGCTATTAGATTAAAAGAGCTTATATTTTCTAGAGTTAGGTTTATTTATTTGTTTAACTTTATAGAAATAGATTTAGTAAGTAGAATTAGCAAGAGAAGGGCTATACTAGTATTATATAAAGAAAATTAGAGATAATAGTTTAGCCTACTATAGAACTACCTTAAATTAAAGGATATATTTTAGATTATCTTAGAGACTATGCTAGAGTCTTCTATAGAGTTATTACTATTAGTACTTAGCCTAAGGTACTTAAGAAGTAACCTAGAATAGGTTAAGGCTAATGCTACTACTAGGTACGAGGTAATAATCTGCCTATTAGAAGATAACTAAGAGGAGACTATTAAGGAGAGACAAGCCTTAAAGATATAGGAAAAGATAAGAGCTAAGTATAGCAAGGTATATACTATATATATAATAGTATATATCTAGGAGTATATAAACTTCTAGATAATAGAGGATATAATAATTAGAAAGGCATAGGTCTAACTAGCTAGCATAGCTAGAAGGATTGTAGAGGTAGACCCTTAGGAGGTATACTATAAGGAGCTAGAGAGGAGACTTAAGCATCTCCTTAATAGCTTGCCTAAGGTATACTAAAGCATAAAGGATACTATCCTTACCTAGCAGTCTATATTATATAAGAGTGTACTATAGCTACTAGAATTATATAAAGCTAGACTAAACTAGTCCTAGGAAATAGTAATATTTACTAAGGGAAAAGGGATCTAAGGTATAAAGCTAAAATGTTACCTCTATAATTAGGAGCATTTTAGAGGTGTTACTAAGTATCTATACCTTAATAAAGCTAAGAGAACTATTAACTCGAAATAGAGCTATAAGGTAGAAAAGAGAAGAATACTACCTAGAGAGAGTAGCTTTAAAAGGAGATTCTTACTAGATAAGGAAATATTAAAAGAAATAGTAAAGAAACTTAACTTAAAAGTCTAATCCCTTAAGAAAAGATAAAGCTTAAGGAAGTTTTCTAAGAAGGCTTATATAGCCTAAGGAGATATAGAACCTTTAGTAACATCTAAGACATCTTAATCCCTATTAGAGGATAATAATATAGATAAGGTTATATACTTAACTATAGAAGCAAAAGGCAAGTATATACTATTAAAATAGCTACTTAACTCTTGCGCTTTATTATATATAACTAACTAGGAACTACTTTTTAGAAAACTAAAACCTCTTTAGAGGAAAAAGTAGATTAAGGTCGATAGTAGCTATTTAATAGCTATATATATAGGAGACGTAGTAATAAGTAGGAGAAGAGGAAAATAGATTATACTTAAGGATGTCCTCTTTATACCTAGCTTAGGAGTTAATCTTATTTCTTAGAGCTAATTTAGCTAGTAGTATAGTATTTAGCTACTAAAGTTTATACTTATTTTATTATCTAGGAAACTAGTTATTTAGACAAAACTATTAAGAGGAGTACTATTTATTAAGGAGATTAATAAGGCCTTATAGGAACTTGCAATGCTATGCCTTAATTAGAATTAAGAAAATAAAGCCTATACCTTTAAAGCCTAGGAGAAGTCCTAAGAATAGTAGGAGCTCTAGTATAGGAGACTTATATACTTTAGAGAAAGTCTTCTTAGAAACCTATATAAAGTATCTAACTTAAAGGCTTAGATTTCTATTCTAAAGGAATACTAGCTATATAGGGTATATTCCTTAGCAAAAATAAAGAAATATAGAGGAAAAGAAACTAAGAGAAAATCCTAAAGGTTATCTCTAGTTTCTATTAATATCTATAGCCCTTTGCCTATTGCAAGACTAGAATATAAATAGTAGCTTAAGGTTATTAATAACTTCTTAAGAAAGAAATAAGCTTTCCTAATAAGGTCTAGGGAAGACGTACTAAGTATCCTAAGAGACTAGAAGGTAAAGGCTAAGCTATAATTAGGAAATCCCCTCTAAGTTATAAGGAGTAATAGGGCAAGAGAGCTTCTTACTATACTAAAATAATAGGAGAAGGAATATAGAATTTCCTTCTATACTACTAAAGCATATAACTCTATCTAGAATAGAGTAGTTAAGAGGTTAATCTAAACTTTTAAAGATTATATAAGAGCAATACTAAAAGATGCTTATATACCTATTAAATTCTAGCTAAAAGCCTTAGTAGCCTATATAGTTATTAGAAACTCTCTTCCTAATAGCCTAGAAATTAATAGTTTTAAGGTTTTACCTAAGAAGGCCTTTTTAGGCATCTAACCCTTAGTATTATACTTTAGAGTTTAGGGTTATAAAGTAGTAGTCTATATAGACTCTAAGGCCTACCTAGCTAGAATAAGGTTAGATAAACTAATAAATAAAGGCAAGGATACTATTTTTATTAGGTATATTTCTAATACTACTAAAATATAGCTCTTCTAGAAGCTTAATATAAGGGCTATTAAAGCCTATAGTACTATAACTTAGTTTAAGTATAAGAAAGGAGGAGATATAGAGCTAAATGTTCCTAAGCTTAACTAAGCAAGCAATATACCTATTAGAAACCTAGTTAGTAGACCTTTAAAGAAGCTAATAGTAGTTATACCCCCTATAGCTACTATACCTATAACTATAGTAACTAAACCTATAGGTCCTAGCTAGATACTCTTTATATAGTTGCTACCTCTACTAAAGGATAAGGAGAAGTACTAGAGAATAGAGGATCTAGAAGAAGAAAACCTTAGGTATACGAATACTAAGATTAGGAATAGACTATAGGTAGTAACTAAACTACCTAGTTTAGTTCGGCAGTTACGTAATCTAACTAAACTAGCTAGTTCGGTTTGCCTATTACGTAACGTAGGTAGCGCACCTATACTCGCCCTAAATACTATAGAGTAGAGCCTAAGGGAAAATAAGGACTAGGAGGGAGACTAAGACTAGACCTACGGCTAAAAGAGAAGAAGTATTACGGGCTAGGCCCGTAACTACCGGCCTATATATATCTAACGGGTTGCTAGGTAGTAGTAGATACGTAACCCGTATAGTAGAGCCGCTCCGAGAGCCTACGGCTTACGTATTCTCTATAGGTTAGGTAACTTATAGAAAAGAGTTTTCTTCTACTAACGCTTAAGGAAGAGGCTTCCTTCCTTTAAGCTACGTTCTATCGTTAAGGCTACCTATATAGTAGACTAAGTACTATACTCTATCCGTAGTATTTATATTTAAACTATTAGCGACTATACCTACCTTCTATCCCTATACCGCCTATAATACTACGTAGCTCTAACTATTAGGTATAGCTGCTACCGACCGCTCTTTACTACCGCTCCTTCCGGAAATAAAGGTAGAGTTTGCCGAATATATTACTATATACCCCGACGCCTAGTACGCCTACTTTTAAAGCGCCTACTAGTATATCGACCGCTATAGAATAAAAGAGAAGAAATAGGCGCACGAGCTTATTTGCGAGAAAATTTAGGCTACTAAGGTTTATAATAACCTCTAGTCTCTCTACGCCGAAAATAGCTAACTCTACGCAGTTATCGACTTCTAAAAGGCCTAGTATAAGGAGATAGAAGCTAAATACTGCGACTAGACTATAAGGGCCTAGAGAGAAGCCGATAAAGCCCTCCGCCTTACCGAACCTACTATATCGACGCCTACTCTATCTATCTCTACTAACTCTTCTACTAAGGTTAGCGTAAATCCTTCTCTAGGAATGCCTACGCCTCGCTCCGCCTCGCCTTCCTAGCCTACTTAACTATCCGAAAGGCTACCTAACCTAAAAGAGTTTACCGGAGATCGAAAGAACCTTTGCCGCTTCCTCTCTTAGATTTACGAAAAACTAACTATAAACTGCGACTGCTTTCTAACTCCTACCTCCTATATATTATATATTACTAGCCGGCTCTTAGAGGTACCGTACTCTTAGATTCTCCCGTATATCCGTAATAGCGTCTATTAACTCCTAGACTATAAGAATATACTACGGATTCTTAATAACGCTTACGGAGACTCTAATTATATCTAGAACGCCCGCGTAGAGCTCTTCTACTACCGCTAGATAGGTAAAGACTTTATAGCCTTCTTTGCCGAATTTTAACGCCTAGGGTTAGAAGTAGAGATAACCGAAGAATTCCTATCTACTCTCTTAGAATAGGCCTACTCGAACGAAATTAAGTAGATACTAGTTTATAGCCCTCTACCGACCTAGGACTATCTTAAGCTCGCCGCATATTTATAAGACCTTAAGAACCGTCGCCGTTACTACTACTAAGCACCTCTAGTACTAAACTCCCGTACCTCTATATTCCTAAACTATCCGTTACTACGGTAGAATAAGTTATACGCTACCGCTACTAAGACTACTCTTTAGAGAGAGCCTATAGACCTCGATAGGTCTAAGAGAGCTCCTAGGGACCCTCTCTCCTATTACCGATATAGAGAATTAGGACACTTTATTCGAGACTACCTAAAACCCGATACCTGCCCTCTATATATCTAGAAACGTAACGCTAAACGCTATAGGGCAAATTTAGCTACTCGTTCCTCTACCTAGGGGTCCCTCTCTTCTAAGAGAGGATAGTTACCTCCGTTACGAAGTAGACCTACGTCCCTCTCTCCCCTACCGATAGAAAACGGCGTATACCTATTTATAGCTATAGTTAGGCGTTAGAAACGCGCGACCCTACCTCTAAGGTAGCCTATATCTTCCGTTCTACTATCTTCTAACTCGCGGTTCTATATAAATACGACCGGTCGACTTCCTTAAAGATCCCGTTTACTATCTCTATAGGAGATAAGGTTATTTCCGACTACGCGTTAGTTAATACTAGTTTAAAGGTCTACGTAATAATAGATTTATAATAGGCTAAGGCCTAAGGCCTCGAGATCCTACTACTAGAGAAAGAAGTAGTAATGCTTCTATTCGATACCGAAGATAATAGTAAAGGGCTTACTATACGCTACGGCACTTACTATAACCTTTATATCCGTAACTACCTAGAAGAAGGAGTTATTTTCCGCCTTACCGATATAGAAGGAAGCTCTATTATCTTAGGCTACCCTTAGTTAGAGGCCTACGATCCGGAACTCTATTCTAGCTGCTTTATACTTTCGTTTTTAAGCACCTACTACTAGAAGAACTACTCTATACCCGCTATATCCGAACCGGTCTAAATATATACGAAACGCCTCCTCTAAATAAAGGAAGACTCCTACCGAATAACTTAAGTCTACTAGATCTCTTTCTAGACTATAGTATTCTACGCCTCGCTAGCTATATAGAGACGAGGTTACCGCCTCTACTATATAACTATCGAGGATCTCTTATCTATTTTCTCTATAGAAGAAAAAGCTAAATTAGAATCCTAACTGCTAGACTATCTAAGGGAGTTTAGTTTTATCTTCTCCCTAAAGCTCGCTAATAAACTACTACTATACCGTCCGTATAACTACGAGATTAAGCTTAAAGAAGGCAAAGAACCTCTATTTAAACCCCTCTATAGTATATCCCGCGACGAACTATAAGCC
This sequence comes from Cercospora zeae-maydis, assembly GCA_023512815.1. Classification (NCBI taxonomy): domain Eukaryota; kingdom Fungi; phylum Ascomycota; class Dothideomycetes; order Mycosphaerellales; family Mycosphaerellaceae; genus Cercospora; species Cercospora zeae-maydis. Next base: position 2,489,444 of record JAKLWY010000001.1, on the reverse strand, counting down.
CTAAAAGAGTAGCTTATAGAGAACCTTAATAAGGGGTTTATCCGCTCTAGCTCCTTATCTATTACTTTACCTATCCTATTTATTAAGAAACCTAGAGGAGGCCTACGGCTCTACGTAGACTATTATATAATTAACGAGCTTACTATAAAGGACCGCTACCTACTACTACTTATAACCGAAACGCTAAATAACTTAAACGGAATAAAGTACTTCTCTAAGATCGATATTATCTCCGCCTTTAATAACGTAAGAATAAAACCTAGCTAAGAGTACCTTACTACCTTCCGTACCCGTTTCGGACTATACGAGAGCTTAGTTATACTATTTAGACTTACTAGAGCCTTAGGAACCTTCTAGAGGTTTATTAATAATATACTATATAAATACCTAGACTAGTTCTATTTAGCTTACCTCGACGATATCCTAGTCTATAGCCGTATCTAGGAAGAGTATAAGAACTACCTCCGAGCTATCCTAAAGAAGCTAAGAGACGCGGGCCTCTACGCTAAACTTTCGAAATGCAAATTCTTTAAAAAGGAGACGAGATTCTTAGGTATAATCGTAGGCCGTAATAGTATCTATATAGACCCTAATAAGGTCTAGGCTATTCGCAACTAGCCTATACCTAAGAATATAACTAACGTATAATCCTACTTAGGCTTTGCGAACTTCTACTACTACTTTATCTAAGGATTCTCTAAAGTCTATTAACTGCTTATAAAACTAACCCGTAAGGATACCTCGTTCTTCTAGTCTACTAACTATAACTTCGCCTTCCGCCGCCTTAAGGACGCGTTTATAGATAGTTCTATCCTAGTACTATTCGACTAAACTAAAGAAGTAGTCGTTAAAACCGATACCTCCGACTTTGTCTCTACTAGCATACTCTTATAGTACGATAATAAAGAGGTATTATGCCTAGTTGCCTTCTTCTTCTAGAAACACTTCTCTACTAAGTATAACTACAAGATATATAATAAGGAACTATTAGTAATTATCCGCTATTTCGAGGAATAGCGTCCTAAGCTAGAAGGAGCTAAATACTTAATTAAAGTACTATTCGACTATAAAAACCTAGAGTACTTTATAACGACGAAGTAGCTTAATTATCGCTAAGCTCGCTAGTCTAAGTTCCTATTACGGTTCCGTTTTAAAATTATATACTAACTAGGTAAGCTAGGCTAAAAACCGGACTTCCTAACTAGAAGGTTAGGTAATCTGCCTAAAGAGGGAGATAAGCGCCTCCGCTACTAGAGCTAAGTAGTTTTAAAACGCAAGAACCTACTAGACTCTATCTTAGAAGTACCCTAGCCGCCGCCGAAAACCTTATTAAAGAAGAAGGTCTCGTTCTTAGAAACTATATCTATCCGGTTCCTATCTAAGGAGGAATAATAACTCTACGTATTCCCTATTCGTAAAAGAGGATAAGAAACGTAAGAGTAACCTTCCGAAGAAATAATAGCTATCTAGATTCCCGAAGAACTATACGCCCTTCTAGACCGCGCTTATACTACTAACGAGACTCTATAAGAGATTCTAGACGCTCTCCGTAAAGGCAAGAACTGCTACCTACTAATTTAACTATTCTAATATATAATAAGGGATAACCGTCTCTTCTACTAGAACCGCCTATATATCCCGAACGACGAGGAGATATATAACTAGGTACTCCGCCTCTATTACGAGATTCCGGCCGTAGAATACTTTAGAAGAGCGAAGACCTATTAGATAGTCTCGCGTAGCTATTACTAGAGGGGCCTTAGCGCCTATATCTGCTATTAGGTCTAGAACTACTATACTTATAGTAGGATTAAGCCGAGTAGATAGAGATACCGCGGATTACTATAGCTATTACCGACCCTAACCCGCGCTTAGGACTATATTTCGATAGACTTTATTACGCACCTGCCGAAGTCTAACGGGTATAATGCTATCTTCGTTATCGTAGACTGCCTTACTAAACTACGCTACTACGTCCCCTACTTTATAACTAACGGAGCTAAGGAAATCGCCCGCCTATTCGTTAGGAATATATTCTAATTATATAGTAAACTACTAGATATTATATCCGACTAAGACGCTAAGTTTATATCCGACTTTTAGAAGCACCTTATATAGAGGCTTAAGATTAAGTGCTCCCCTTCGACCTTCTACTACTTATAAACTAATAGTTAGACCGAATAGATAAACGCTATTTTAGAATAGCACCTCTACGCCTACGTATCCTACTTATAAGACGACTAGGTAGAGTAGCTTCTGCTAGTAGAATTCTCCGCAAACTTTATATTCTCTAAAACTACTAGCCTCTCTCCGTTCCTAGCTACTTACGGCTACTAACCGCTTCTAAGTATAAAGGTTCTATAGTTTAGTACCGATCCGCTAGCTAGCCGTAATATAGAGTCCTTCGTCGAGGATATAAGAGTAATTACCGACTTCCTAAAGGCTAAGACTAGCCTAGCCTAGTTTCGCTACGAAGATGCTATAAATAGGCACTATAGTCCGTCGTATACGTTTACCGTTAGCTAGAAAGTCTAGCTAAACGCCCGGAATATTAAGACGCTCCGCCTAACTAAGAAGCTCGACTAGAAGAACCTAGGCCCGTTTATAGTTCTTAAAGTAAAGCCGTATACCTACCGCTTAGAACTGCTACTAACCGTTAAGCTATACCTAGTATTTAATAATAACCTTCTTACGCCTACTATAGAAGACCTATATCTAAATTAACGCGTAGAACCGCCGCTACTAGTTAAGGTAGACGGAGTCGATAAGTAGGAAGTCGAAGATATTATCGACTTAAAAACCGACTATAGGGGCTCTAGAGGCTAGGAGCGCCTCCGTTATATAGTTAAGTAGAAGGGCTATAATATACCTACGACCGAACTAGCCGAGACGATAATAGAGGACGTCCTATACCTCGTCCGCAATTTCTACTAAAGATACCCGCTAAAGTCGGCCCTCTATCGAATACTAGTATAGCTACCGCCGTACGCCTCTATAGGCTCTAAAAAAATTACGTAACCCCGCCGCTAGCGTCTTAGCACCCTCTACTCCGCCTACGACGTCGCTGCTACTATAAACCGATACTTTCGCCGCTACCTTAGGTAGGATTTAAACCGCTAACCTTCCCGCTCTAGCGCTAAGCTACCTTACTATTAGGCTAAGGAGGCTGCCCTCTAATTTTTAAAGTTATAATAGATCTAATTTCCTACTAAGTTATGCAGCTAACTAATAGAGCTAGAGAAGGGTAGGCCTAAGATATATCTACCTAAAGGCTTTATTATATTAAGGGCCCTCTACGGTCCGGATACTTTAGTACGCTACGTAAAGGAAGTAGGGTTCTCCGCATCTAAGACTACTAATTTAAGTATCGGTACGATAATAAGTATAATACTCTAGCGCTATACCTACGGAAGTAGTTCTAAAGACGTAGTTATACGGCAAGTATAGATAAACCTAAGAGTTGCATAAATAGCGCTAGCTAAGCCCCTAATAAAGGGGCGGGTTATTTTGCACCCTACTCCGCCTTATTCTTTTATACCTCCCTACTATACGTACCCGCTGCCGCGCCTACTATCTATATTCGTACTACCGCTAGTACTACTATACTAAGGAGAAGTTACGAAGGACTTTACGCTAGAAGGAGGGGTACTATTACGGGCTAGGCCCGTAACTACTAGCCCGTATATATCTAACGGGTTACTAGGTAGTAGTAGATACGTAACCCGTACGATAGAGCCGCTTCGAAGGCCTACGGCTTACGTATCCCCTATAGGTTAGGTAACCTATAGGAAAGAGTTTTCTTCTACTAACGCTTAAGGGAGAGGCTTCCTTCCTTTAAGCTACGTCCTATTATTAAGGCTACCTATACGGTAGACCGAGTACTATACTCTATCTATAGCATCTATATCTAAACCGTTAGCGACTATACCTACCTTCCGTCTCTATACCGCCCGTAATAAGAAGATCTATCTTAGATAAAGGACTAGACCTAGAGCTAAAAGTTTATAGTATAGTTATAAGACAAGTGCTTTAGAAGAGATAGAGATAATAAGAATAGGAGGAGGAGCTAAGTGCAAAGCACTATAGAGCATTCCTTAGCTAAGTCTAAGGCTAAGATTAGGAGTAGATCTAGGAGGCCCTATTAGAGGTCTAAGAGTCTATATTTATAGTACTTGCCTCTTAAGTCTCTATATAGAGATAAGAGGTGCCTATTCTAAAGTTCTATAAAGAGGCAATTTAGAACCCTAAATAAGGATATATATAGGAAGATATAGTCTAGAAGGAGCTAACTATATTAAGAAGTAATAATATCTAAATAGAGGTTATTCCCTTAAAGGGAGCAAACCTTATAATATCTAAATAGGTATTTAATATAAAGAGATTAATTAGTAGAGCTATTAAAAAGTTTAAAGTAAGACTAGTTGCAAGAGGTTTCTCTTAGAAATTTAAAGTTAACTTCTAGGAAACCTTTATACTAATAGTTAGGCATAATACCCTAAGGGTATTTATAGCTATAGTTTATAAAAAGGACCTAGAACTTTACTAAGTAGATATAAATAATGCATTTACTAAGAGTAAACTCTAAGAAGAAATCTTTATAATTCTACTACTAGGAGTTAAGATTCTACCTAATATAGTCCTATAAATCCTAAGAAGCTTATATAGACTTAAGTAAGTAGCGAGAGACTAGAACAAACTCTATATCTTAAAGTTAAAATAGATTAGGTTTATATAATTAGAAGTAGACCTATGCCTTCTTATCTACTAGGAAAGGAACATTCTAATCCTAACCTATATAGATAATATTCTAATTATAGCACTAAAGCTAGAAGATATACTTTAGTTTAAGAAATAGCTAAGCAAGGTATTTAAGATTAAAGATCTTAGAGAACTAGAGAAGATCCTTAGAATAAGGTTAATAAGAGACAAATAAGCTAGAACTTTAAAGCTTAATTAAGAATACTTTATCTAGGAGAACCTTATAAAGCTAGGAATAACTAAGGAGATAGCTAACCTAACTCTCTCCCTAATAGATAGTTATAATAGTCTAAAACTAATAGGCTTATATAATAAGAGAGGAAATAAGACAGAGTACTAAAGTTAAACTAGTACCTAGATATAGCCTATAGTTATAATAAGACTAGACATTGCTTTCTCTCTTAGCAGGCTAAGCTTATATATCTTAGACCTAGCTAGGAGACACTTGCAAGCTCTAAAGAAACTAGCAAGGTACCTAAGATTATCCTAAGACTTAGAGTTAATATTTAGAAGAGGAGGGGGAAAGCTAATAGGATATTTAGACTCTAACTATATAATAGATAAGGTAGATAGAGTCTTAATCCTTAGAAGCATCTACTTCCTCTATAGAGCCCTAGTTTCTTAGATAAGTAGGAAGCAAAAGTCTATTGCAACATTAATAATAGAAGCTAAGTATATAGCTATAAATATATATGCAAAGTAGTCTTAATTCCTAGTAGCACTCTTAAGAGAGATAGACTATATAGAGCTAGTAGGAGAATGCCTATTTTAGCTAACTATTAAAGCCTATCCTAATATAGTAAGAGAGCTAATACTAGTGCAAATTATAGGAGACAACTAAGTAGCCTTAATACTTATTAAGGATGTATATACCTATAAGAGATCTAAATACATTAATATTATATATAACTATATTAGGCATCTCTAGTAGTAGAGAAAGATTATAGTAGAATATATTCTAATAAAAGAGATAGTCGCTAATAGCTTAACTAAACTAAAGAATAGGCTATAGTTTTAGGAGTTTATAAGATAGCTCTAGCTTATATAAGGAAGGGCAGGAAGGTTCTATCCCTATATTATAATAGATTATTAGGTGCTAGGGAAGAACTAAAAAACAAATATAAGAGGCAGGCAGAAGACTACCTAGCCTAAGTAGGAGTATTAAGAAGTGCAGTCTAGTTAGTACTTCCTAAGGCACCGAACTAAACTAGTTAGTTTAGTTCTAGGGTTAGGTAATATAGGTTATATAATATTAGGTTATATAACTTACCGGGAAATATATCTTAGAAGAAGGTGCAACCTATAACTAACTAATATAATTAACTCGGTTAGTTCCTACCTACTATCTCTACTTCTACTACGCGTTATACCTATCCGACGAGTGCCTACGAGAATATAATTTAATAGGTTTTTAATAAGTAGCGCTATATTACTTAAGAAAAGAATTCTAGAGGTACTTATAGAAATTATATCTATATTAGAAATAAGCTAGAATATATATATTATAGTAGCTAGAAGAAAGCGAAGAAGGAATAGCACGCCTATATAATATCCTAAGAACTAAAGTAGACGACGCGCTTTAGCTATATTACTAAAGCGCCTAAGAAGTATAGTTAGTAAGTAGTAAAAAGGAAGTTTTAAGTAATAGGAGAGTATATATATATACTATAGTAGAATAGTATTTCTAAGAAAGACTACTTTCTAATAACTTTATATAAGTAAGAAAGATTTAGCCTACTCTTATACTACTATAATAGAAATATAACCTATACTTTATACCTCTTAGATTCTAAGTTCTACTTTCTTCTAATAATCTATATTACTCTTCTTCTTTAGACTTTTCTCTCTTCTTTTCTCGCTTATATAACCTATAATATAAATGTTCGAATCCCTTTTAAGTAGCTACGAGCTTATAATTAGAGTAGAGTTATCTACGGACTTGCTTACTTTACTTTACTTTACTACTTCTAATACGCTTACCTCTTTATAGTATACTACCTTATTATATAAATCTATAGCTACTTAACTAGTATAATATAACTTCTTTCTACTACTATACTCTTATTTATATACTTCTTACTTCTTCTACCTTAAATACTTCTAACCTTTTTACTCTTAAAACTTTTACCTCTTCTAACTGCTTTACTAATACCTTCTAAAGCTTTTTTATACTATAAACTAAGTACGCGCGCTTATATAATAGCTAACGAATTCTAACCCTTCTAGCTATAGGCCTCTAATAATAGTCTTATTATAGTAGATAGGTAGCTTAACGCTTAAGGAGATAAGGTAAGATACCTAATATAATATACCTTTAGGACTTTTGCTAATAAGTATAATATAGTTAGAGGAAGCTAGCTTCGTACTTATATCTAATTAGATAGCTATAATAAAGAAAAAGCGAGGTAACTATATCGAGCTTTACTAAGAGTACGAAGTATTTTTCTCTAAGATCCTTAACTACTAGTTATATATAAATACGCTACTTATCTAGTCCCGGTCTATATAATCTAGTTGCTCCGTATTAGGAAAAGAAATACTAATAGCAAGTATAGAGGAACTATAAATACTAAAGTATATAAGAGATATAATAAGAAGAAAGGACCTTTTAAGGTATAAAATATCTATTTAAGTCTATTTGTCTTTTGCGCTCTCTATGCGCTTATATAATATATTTAGCTAACTTAGAGTAAGCCTATATTACCTAGAAAGGGTACTTTAATAACTACTATAGAAATTATAAGTAGTATAATAAGTCTATAAAGTATAAGAAGGATAAGTAGACTAAGGTAGTAATAAAGGAGAGCGAGTAAGTAATAGCTAACTAATATAATTCGGGCCTAACGGAGTACTAGATATATTCTAGCTATACTATAAGAGCGCCTAGGAAGTATAGTAAGTAAAGTATAAGAGAAGAATTTAAAGGTAGAGGTAGAGCACTTATATATACTCTATAAAAATCCTATACTCTAAGTAGACTACTTTTTTCTAAGATTATATAGGTTAAAAAGACCTAAAAATACTTAGTTCTACTACTAAAGAAATAATATATCTTCTCTATACTTCTAAAATTTTATATTCTACTCCTTCTTATTCTTTCGCGCTTTCTCTAACCTTATAGCCCTATAGGTACTTATAGCTAGAGGATTTAAGAATATACTAGTATATAGTCGCTAAGATCGATTGTTTTCTACTAGAGTTCGTAGTAAAGCAATATCTATTTTAGAAGATATACGCTTATAATCCTATAGAGTTTATAGCTATAAATATTAGTTATTAATTCTTTTATAATAGATATAGAATAATTTACTTAGTTATATAATACGTACTCTGCTCTCCTCTACCTTCTTTAACTCCGTTTTAATATATATATTACCTAGCTTATCTTCGTCCTTATCTATAATAGAGAGCTAAGGTAGCTATTTAGACTCGTCGTTCTTCTAGCTAGAGAAATCTATTAACTATACTTATATTAGCTCTCTCTAATAGACTAATAATTATACTAGCAAACCTCTATAATACGACTACTACTCTTATTTAGTAGTAGTATTACTTTAGTATAGACCTTCTCTAGTTCGACCTTTATTTTTACCTTTGCCTTATCTATATACTCTATCTTAATCTACTTAACTATTAGCAAGTATAAGTCTTTATATAAGTATATTATAAAGTAGAAACCTTAGTATTTAGGTTCTTTATTTTAATTTCTTCTTTCTTCCTTTTCTTCTTCTTCTTTTTTCTCTATACTATTCTCTATAGGTTTCTTATTATATTCCTTAACTTCTCTACTAGTTACTAGGCTTTCTAACTTATATAATTCGTCGTAACTATTAAGTATTATAAAACGTTCGATTATAATCTATATATTTTACTCTAAGCTTAGTATAGCTTGCTCTTATAGATTTTTCTAAACTAGAAAGGCCTAGAGTAATAAGGTATCTTTAAACTTATCCTTTAGTAGCTAAATAGGCCTATTCTACTTTATAAAGGTTAACGTAATCTACTATTTAGTATTCTTTAAGTTTTTCTACTTCTTCTTCTAGTTTAATAGTTATTAGCTAAAGTATTAGATAAGCTATGCCTCGTCCGTTACCTAGACGTTAGGGGACTCTATTCGCTACGTAGGTACTTTATATAAGTTAATTATAGATATAGGAATAAGAGTTAATAAGGTAGATAGTACGTAGAATAACTTATAAACCTTCTTATACTTCTACTTTAGTATACTATCTTAATCGTCCTCGTCTATAGTATACTATATAATAAGAACCCTTATATTAAATACTAATTATATATTCGTACTTATTAGAGTAGGGACGGTAGTATATAGTCGTTAGGTTAGGGAAGTACTACTAGTATAATAAATATATCTCTTAGAATACTTCTAATAGTTACTCTTAATATAGATTTTCCTATCCGCGGCTATAACTAATATATAGCCTAGAACTTAGGTAAAGTAGTCGCCTTCTTAAATACTAGGCTCCCTATTATTAGAGCTATTACTTAGGGTTAAGTTAATAACCTAGATCTTCCGTAATAGCTCTATAATAGGCTGCCCTAGTAGTAGAGTTAGCGCCTTTCTTTATATAGGTATATTTAAGGGCGCTAGTAGCGTAGGGTTTAACTTCTTATAGGTAGGGCACTTAGGCAAGTATCTATAGTTAGTATAGTAGTCGATAGTACTAGTAGTAGTAGGGCAATTACGAGCCTAGGTCTTTATGCTAAAAGCTATTAGATTATATAGATAGGTATATATATATATAATATAAGAGATACGCTATAGTAGTTAATACGATATATATAGAAGGTAGAGGAATTTATAGAAGAGGGCGGAGGTATAGGGAGTATAAAAACCTCTAGTATACGGCGTTAGTATATACGCTAGCGAGAAACGCCTTTATATAACTAAGGTAAGTAGCTATAATCCTAGCAAGATATCTTAGTAGTTATAGAAGACGGAGTATTTCCTAAAGCTATAGAAGAAGTTAGGCTATTTATAGTAAAGCGTATAACGGGTCTCTATCTAGAGATCTAATCCTAATAAATAAAACTGCTATTATATAAGTTAGCGGAAATCTAAAAAGCATCGAGAGCCTTAGAAGTATTAGACTTATTACCTTTATTAATCTAGTTGCTATATTTGCTTACGCCTTTAGGGACTTATATTACCTAATAGCGGAGGGCATAAGCTTCTCCTACTTATATAACTCTTTTAAACTCCTCTATAATCTATAGAGTACGTATAGCTACTACTAGTATCTATGCCCTATCTCTATATAAAATAGCGGTCTTAATAAGTTTATCTAGATAATACTTCTAGAGCTCGTAGATAAGTTCCTAGTATGCTATCTAATATTTAGATATACCTATCGATTATATAAATCGATGCGGATCTAGTTAACCTTTTAGAAAGCTACGGGCCTTTAGTATCTTCTTATAAAGCTACTACGTATACTCTAGAATATATTCGTCTAGGTCTAGAATTATAGATTAGTATAATTAACCTACTTATATAATATAGTCTTACTTTAGCTATCGCATGCCTCGTCTAATTAGGTAAAGAAATCCTCGTTAATATTATAGCTAATATCTAGCTTATTAGCGTCTAGATAGTAGTATTAATAGTATAAGATACTAGGGCATATATAAGGCTATAGTCGCTATTTCCGGATTCTATATAGATTCTATATATATATAAAGCCTAATAGCTACTTTCTAATAAGTAGAATATAGATAAACTTAAGGGTAATATAGTTAGCTTTAGAGTTTTTATAGTACTATTTAGAATCTTCTAGGACTTTATAGAAGTAGGTCTATATATTACGCTATTAGACTTTAGCCCTTTTACTTATATAAAGCAAGAGAGAGTCGAAGATCTATATAGCTATTTATATAGCCTAAGTATAATTAGGATATTTATAGAGGCTAAGTAGAGTATATACTATTTATTATATAATAGCTCCTCTAGATATTTAACTCTACTAGCGCTCGATACGAATATTACGCGTACTTATACTAAATACGAATATATGCCTAAAGGATATATTTAGACCTCGGATAATATAGGCGTACTAGTAGTAAGCGTCTATAAGAAGGATAGTTTCTTTATGTCACGGGCTAGGCCCGTAACTACCAGCCCGTACGCACCCAACGGGTTGCTAGGTAGTAGTGGACACGTGACCCGTACGGCAGGGCCGCCCCGAGGGCCTACGGCTTACGTGTCCCCTATAGGTCAGGTGACCTATAGGGAAGAGTTTCTTCTGCCTACGCTCAAGGGAGAGGCTTCCTTCCTTTGAGCTACGTCCTGTCGTTTAAGGCTACCTATACGGTAGACCGAGTACTATACTCTGTCCGTAGCACCTATATCCGAACCGTTAGCGACTATACCTACCTTCCGTCCCTATACCGCCCGTGACACTACGTAGCTCCTACTATTAGGTATGGCTGCTACCGACCGCCCTCTGCCACCGCTCCTCCCGGAAATAGAGGCAGAGTTCGCCGAACATGTTACTACGCACCCCGACGCCTAGTACGCCTACTTTCAGAGCGCCTACCAGTATATCGACCGCCACGGAATAAAAGAGGAGGAACAGGCGCACGAGCTTATCCGCGAGAAAATTCAGGCTGCTGAGGTTCGTAACAACCTCCAGTCTCTCCGCGCCGAAAACAGCCAACTCCGCGCGGTTATCGACTTCCAAAAGGCCCAGTATAAGGAGATAGAAGCCGAATACCGCGACTAGACTATAAGGGCCCAGAGGGAAGCCGATAAAGCCCTCCGCCCTGCCGGACCTACTATATCGACGCCTACTCTGTCTATCCCCGCCGACTCTCCCGCTAAGGTTAGCGTAGATCCTTCTCTAGGAATGCCTACGCCTCGCTCCGCCTCGCCTTCCCAGCCTACTCGACAATCCGAAAGGCTACCCGACCCGAAAGAGTTTACCGGAGATCGAAAGGACCTTCGCCGCTTCCTCTCTCAGATTTACGAAAAACTAACTATAAACCGCGACCGCTTTCCGACCCCTGCCTCCCGTATGTCATACGTTACTAGCCGGCTCTCGGGGGTACCGTACTCTCAGATCCTCCCGTATATCCGTAACGGCGTCTGTCAACTCCCGGACTATGAGAATATACTACAGATCCTCGACAACGCTTACGGAGACCCTAATCGTGTCTAGAACGCCCGCGCAGAGCTCTTCCGCTACCGCCAGATAGGTAAAGACTTTGCGGCCTTCTTCGCCGAATTTCAACGCCTAGGGTTAGAAGCAGAGATGACCGAAGAATCCCTATCTACCCTCTTAGAACAGGCCTGCTCGAACGAAATTAAGCAGATGCTAGTTCACAGCCCTCCACCGACCCAGGACTATCTTAAGCTCGCCGCGCACCTGCAAGACCTTGAGAACCGTCGCCGTTACTACTACCAAGCACCCCTAGTGCCAAACCCCCGTACCTCTATACCCCCGAACCGTCCGTCGCCGCGGCAGGATAAGTCGTACGCTACCGCTGCTAAGACTGCCCCCTAGGGAGAGCCTATGGACCTCGATAGGTCTAAGAGGGCTCCTAGGGACCCTCTCTCCTGTCACCGATGTGGAGAATTAGGACACTTTGTTCGAGACTGCCCAAAACCCGATATCCGCCCCCCGCATGTCCAGAAACGCGACGCCGAACGCCGTAGGGCAAATTCAGCTACCCGTTCCTCTACCCGGGGGTCCCCCTCTCCTAAGAGGGGACGGTCACCCCCGTTGCAGAGTAGACCTACGTCCCTCTCTCCCCTGCCGACGGAAAACGGCGTACGCCTGTCTACAGCCGCGGTCAGGCGTTAGAAACGCGCGACCCCGCCCCTAAGGTAGCCCGTGTCTCCCGTTCTGCTATCTCCCGACTCGCGGTCCCGTATAAATACGACCGGTCGACTTCCCCGAAGATCCCGTTTACTATCTCTATAGGAGATAAGGTTATTTCCGACTACGCGTTAGTCGACACTAGTTCGGAGGCCTACGCAATGATGGATTTACAATGGGCTAAGGCCCAAGGCCTCGAGATCCTACTGCTGGAGAAAGAAGTAGTAATGCTCCCATTCGATGCCGAAGATAATGGCGGAGGGCTTACTATACGCTACGGCACCTGCTGCGACCTCCGTATCCGCGACCACCTAGAAGAAGGAGTCGTTTTCCGCCTTACCGACATAGGAGGGAGCCCTATTATCTTAGGCTACCCTTGGTTAGAGGTCCACGATCCGGAACTCCGTCCTAGCCGCTCTACACTTTCGTTTTCAAGCACCTACTGCCGGAAGAACTGCTCCGTACCCGCTATATCCGAACCGGTCCAAATGTATACGAAGCGCCTCCCCCGAATAAAGGAAGACTCCCGCCGAACAACTCAAGTCTACCAGATCTCTTTCCGGACCGCAGCATTCTACGCCTCGCCAGCTATGCAGAGACGAGGTTACCGCCTCTGCTATACGACTATCGAGGATCTCTTGTCTGTTTTCTCTGCGGAAGAAAAAGCCAAATTAGAATCCCAACTGCCAGACTGTCTAAGGGAGTTTAGTTCCGTCTTCTCCCCGAAGCTCGCTAATAAACTACCGCCACACCGTCCGTACGACCACGAGATTAAGCTTAGAGAAGGCAAAGAACCTCCATTCGGACCCCTCTACGGCATGTCCCGCGACGAACTGCAAGCCCTAAAAGAGTAGCTTACAGAGAATCTAAATAAGGGGTTTATCCGCCCTAGCTCCTCGCCTGTTGCTTCACCTGTCCTATTCGTTAAGAAACCCGGAGGAGGCCTACGGCTCTGCGTAGACTATCGTGCGATTAACGAGCTTACTATAAAGGACCGCTACCCGCTGCCGCTTACGACCGAAACGCTAAACAACTTAAACGGAATGAGGTACTTCTCCAAGATCGATATTATCTCCGCCTTTAATAATATAAGGATGAAACCTGGCCAAGAGTACCTTACTGCCTTCCGTACCCGTTTCGGACTGTACGAGAGCTTAGTTATGCCGTTTGGACTTACCGGAGCCCCGGGAACCTTCTAGAGGTTTATTAACGACATACTACGCGAATACCTAGACCAGTTCTGTTCGGCTTACCTCGACGATATCCTAGTCTATAGCCGTACCCGGGAAGAGCATGAGAACCACCTCCGAGCTATCCTAAAGAAGCTAAGAGACGCAGGCCTCTACGCTAAACTTTCGAAATGCGAATTCTTTAAAGAGGAGACGAGATTCTTAGGCATAATCGTAGGCCGTAACGGCATCCGTATAGACCCCGATAAGGTCCAGGCTATCCGCAACTGGCCTACGCCTAAGAATATAACCGACGTACAATCCTACCTAGGCTTCGCGAACTTCTACCGCCGTTTTATCCGAGGATTCTCTAAAATCTGTCAACCGCTTACGAAACTAACCCGTAAGGATACCCCGTTCTCCTAGTCTACTAACTGCGACTCCGCCTTCCGCCGCCTTAAGGACGCGTTTGTAGATGGTCCTATCCTAGCACCGTTCGACTAGACTAAAGAAGTAGTCGTTGAAACCGATGCCTCCGACTTCGTCTCTGCCGGCATACTCTCCCAGTACGATAACGAAGGGGTATTACGCCTAGTTGCCTTCTTCTCCCGGAAACACTCCCCCGCTAAGTGTAACTACGAGATATACGATAAGGAACTATTAGCAATTATCCGCTGTTTCGAGGAATAGCGTCCCGAGCTAGAAGGAGCCGAACACCCGATTAAAGTACTATCCGACCACAAAAACCTAGAGTACTTTACGACGACGAAGCAGCTTAATCGTCGCCAAGCCCGCTAGTCCGAGTTCCTATCACGGTTCCGTTTTAAAATCGTATACCGACCGGGCAAGCTAGGCCAAAAACCGGACTCCCTAACCAGGAGGTTAGGTAATCTGCCTAAAGAGGGAGATGAGCGCCTCCGCCACCAGAGCTAAGTAGTTTTAAAACGCGAGAACCTGCCAGACCCTGCCTTAGAAGCACCCCAGCCGCCGCCGAAAACCCCGTTAAAGAAGAAGGTCTCGTTCTTAGAAACTATATCTATCCGGTTCCTACCCGAGGAGGAACAACAACTCTACGTATTCCCTATTCGTAGAAGAGGACAAGAAACGCGAGAGCAACCTTCCGAAGAAACGATAGCTGTCCAGATCCCCGAAGAACTGCACGCCCTTCTAGACCGCGCTTATCCTACCGACGAGACTCTGCAAGAGATCCTAGACGCTCTCCGTAAAGGCAAGAACCGCCACCCGCTAATCTAACTATCCTAATGTACGATAAGGGATAACCGTCTCTTCTACCGGAACCGCCTATATATCCCGAACGACGAGGAGATATATAACTAGGTACTCCGCCTCTGTTACGAGATCCCGGCCGCAGGACACCCTAGGAGAGCGAAGACCTATCAGATAGTCTCGCGTAGCTATTACTAGAGGGGCCTTAGCGCCTATGTCCGCCGTTGGGTCCAGAACTGCTATACTTGCAGTAGGATTAAGCCGAGCAGACAGAGACACCGCGGATTACTACAGCCGTTGCCGACCCCGACCCGCGCTTAGGACTATATTTCGATGGACTTTATTACGCACCTGCCGAAGTCCGACGGGTACGACGCTATCTTCGTTATCGTAGACCGCCTTACTAAACTACGCCACTACGTCCCCTGCTTTACGACCGACGGAGCCGAGGAAATCGCCCGCCTATTCGTTAGGAACATATTCCGATTACACGGTAAACCGCTAGATATCGTATCCGACCGAGACGCTAAGTTTATGTCCGACTTCTGGAAGCACCTTATATAGAGGCTTAAGATTAAGTGCTCCCCTTCGACCTCCTACCACCCGCAAACCGACGGTCAGACCGAACGGATAAACGCTGTTTTAGAACAGCACCTCCGCGCCTACGTATCCTACCTACAAGACGACTGGGTAGAGTGGCTCCCGCTAGCAGAATTCTCCGCAAACTCTATGTTCTCTGAAACTACTAGCCTCTCTCCGTTCCTAGCTACTTACGGCTACTAACCGCTCCTAGGCACGGAGGTTCTGCAGTCTAGTACCGACCCGCCGGCTAGCCGCGATGCAGAGTCCTTCGTCGAGGATATGAGAGCAATTACCGACTTCCTAAAGGCTGAGACTAGCCTAGCCCAGTCCCGCTACGAAGACGCTGCAAACAGGCACCGCAGTCCGTCGTATACGTTTACCGTCGGCTAGAAAGTCTGGCTAGACGCCCGGAATATTAAGACGCTCCGCCCAACTAAGAAGCTCGACTGGAAGAACCTAGGCCCGTTTACAGTCCTCGAAGTAAAGCCGTACACCTGCCGCTTAGAACTGCCGCCGACCGTTAAGCTACACCCGGTATTTAATAACGACCTCCTTACGCCCGCCGCAGAGGACCCGTACCCGAATTAACGCGCAGAACCGCCGCCACCAGTCGAGGTAGACGGAGTCGACGAGTGGGAAGTCGAAGAGATTATCGACTCGAAAACCGACCGTAGGGGCCCCGGAGGCCGGGAGCGCCTCCGTTACGTAGTTAAGTAGAAGGGCTACGACGTACCTACGACCGAACCAGCCGAGACGATAATAGAGGACGTCCCGCACCTCGTCCGCAATTTCCACCGGAGATACCCGCTAAAACCGGCCCCCCCTCGAATGCCAGTATAGCTACCGCCGTACGCCCCTACGGGCCCCGGAAAAATCACGTAACCCCGCCGCTAGCGTCTTGGCACCCTCCGCTCCGCCTACGACGTCGCTGCTACCGCAAACCGACATTTTCGCCGCTGCCCCGGGTGGGATTCGAACCGCTGACCTTCCCGCCCCAACGCCGAGCCGCCTTACCACTGGGCCAAGGAGGCTGCCCCCCAATTTTTGGAGTTATAACAGATCTGATTTCCTGCTAAGTCATGCAGCTGACCAATGGAGCCAGAGAAGGGTGGGCCTGAGACACGTCCACCTGGAGGCTTTGTTGTATTGAGGGCCCTCTACGGACCGGACACTTCGGTGCGCCGCGTAGAGGGAGCAGGGTTCTCCGCATCCGAGACTGCTAATTTAAGTATCGGCACGACGATGAGTGTAATGCCCCAGCGCCATACCTATAGAAGTAGTCCCGAAGACGCAGTTATGCGGCGAGTACGGACGAACCTAAGGGTCGCACAAATGGCGCTGGCTAAGCCCCCGACAAGGGGGCGGGTCGTTTTGCACCCCGCTCCGCCTTATCCTTTTGCACCTCCCTACTATGCGTACCTATACCGAGGAGAAGTCACGGAGGACTTTACGCTAGAAGAGGGGGTACTGTCACGGGCTAGGCCCGTAACTACCAGCCCGTACGCACCCAACGGGTTGCTAGGTAGTAGTGGACACGTGACCCGTACGGCAGGGCCGCCCCGAGGGCCTACGGCTTACGTGTCCCCTATAGGTCAGGTGACCTATAGGGAAGAGTTTCTTCTGCCTACGCTCAAGGGAGAGGCTTCCTTCCTTTGAGCTACGTCCTGTCGTTTAAGGCTACCTATACGGTAGACCGAGTACTATACTCTGTCCGTAGCACCTGTATCCGAACCGTTAGCGACTATACCTACCTTCCGTCCCTACACCGCCCGTGACACTTTACCCTTATTAGTTTAAAGGATTTTAGGCACCCTCTTATATTTGCAGCATATCTTTATATATTAGCTAAGTATAGATACTATTATATAGGTAGAAGGGCTATAGTAAAGCTAGAGAATATATTAGCTTTTTACGTCGATAGCCGCGTAGATTTAAATGCTATAATCTTCGGCCTTATAGTAGGTATCTATACTCTATACCTAATTAACGCCTAGCGTAATAAAGCGCCTATAGCGACGGGAGAAGTCTATAGCTCGATTATATATACTAGTAGGGTAAAGCTTCTTTACGATATTATATAAGCGCTTCCTAGTAGAATCCTATTAGCCTTAGACGATATATATAGTCTTAACTTGCCTATTTCTTTATTATACTTTCTAAGTATAAATTATATATTTAGGTTCGCGTAGAAATAAGTCTATAGAAACTCTCTATTATATAAATTAATATATATAGTATTAATTAAGACTTAATAATATTAGTCTATATATCGAGAAGTGCTATTACCTCGTGCTTTTTATATCTACGCTTTAACCCTATTGCTTTTCTCTCTTATATAAAATGCTTTCGACTACCTAGGACCTAGCCTTCCTTTATAAGGGTATTATATATTATCTTATCGGTTATCGCCTCGATAAAGAATTTATATATAATATAGCCTTAGAGTTATAGATTAATATAGTTATATATATTATTTCTCCTCTAAGTACTAGGTATTTAAGTAATTATATAGAGGGTTCGAATAGATAGTTTAGTATAATAGCCTAAATCGAGGTAGAACTACTAGAGGTCTAATATTAAGCTACTATCGTTCTACTATATAATAAGCGTAGGGTAGAGCTTCTTTAGAGAGTTTTGCGAGTATAGTATAGTTATATAATACTTAAAGGTAAGAATGCTATAATAATATAGAGATTTACGATAGGATAGGGGAGTAAAAGCAATTAGAGCCGAGGCAAGAATATAACTCTACCGAATAACGACTTAGTATAAGGTATAATATTAACGTATTATAATCTTCTACCTATATAATATCGATAGCAGTTAATACTAGATAGAAACACGGGCCGACAGACTATTACGATAGCATAAGACTATAAGCGGAAATAGAAAGGCCTAAATCTATTTTTGGGTTTTTGCACTTTTGGCATTAAAAATCCGCCATAGGGCGCGGGCCGCGCGGCATTAGGTTGTTCATTTTGCCGAGTGGGTAAGGAGCTCCTCTGTCTACAACACACCATTATTAAATATGACCTGTATTTCCGTCCATCACCATCATCATCGTCATCACCTTTGCGACTCCCGATTGCTTGCTGCGCTGGGCAATGACTGGCACTGCGCCGCTACAATACTACATGTACATCAGCGTTGTGATTCCGCTCGCCACGCAGGGACAGCACAGTCATTTCAAAGGGCCGGACCAGTCGCCATGTCCTCTGTCTCAAACCCATGAACCTGCATCTCGCGACAGCTTTACCATGTCGCGCATTGCTTTTACTTACCTCATCCAGAAGCCTGCGACACAGATGTGATACTCGTTGGCCTTGAAACCTAGTCGCAACGAGGAATCTCACCGGTCGATGATGGAAATGAATCACTTCGCTGCAGAGAGGACTTCCTCAGACCAGGCTACTTCTGTCTATCCAAACAACCCACAGGGCTTCGCGGCATGCAGCCTAGCAGTCGACTCAGTGCCCACACGGACTCCTTACTACTGGTCGCTGCCTGTGCAGTACACCAGTTTTGTGTGCAGTACGCCCCAAGACCTCGCGATAGTGGCCGCAGTGCACGCAACTAAGTCCTGATGATGATCATCCAAGTGTCAATACTGCCAACCGCGGATCTAGCCGGACTGCCGACTCTGTGGACAATTTAACCTTTGGGAGAGCATGTTTCATTCTACTCGGCATCAACGCTGCGGCTGGAAACAGCCGTCGTGCTGACACTGCTGAGAATTGTAAACGCATACATACCAAGCAGCTATGCGTGGATGCGTGAGTCTTGAGAAGCGACTGAATGCATCTGTAGCAGACCCGCTGACCGCACGACAATTGGGTAAAGCGGGCACTATGGGATGTGCATCGACCATTCAGCCCAGTCGTACGTGATATCAAGCAACCAGCGGCATCCTCGATCTGATCACCTTTGAGCACTCGAGCGGGAAAATGATGAACCGATTCTTTTCGAGTGGAAGAAAGTTCGGGGTGCGTTTCGTTTTCGCGCTAGGCTTACTCGCAACGATAGCAGTACTGGGTTGCATTCATCAAACACTCGATCTCTCCAGTCTCAACCTCTGGTTCGCTCCACTCGCTACCTAGAACTCGTTGGAGTGCAATTTGGGCGTAATTTGCACATGCATGCCGGCCATGGCTGTGTCAATACAAAAGGTGTGGAAAGGCACGAGTTGGTCATGCCGACGCGGCAGCATCAACATCGACAACGTGCGACTCTCGACACTCCATATGCCGTCGCAACACTACCACGAAGGTGCGGCATATCGTTACCACAGCAATGCTTTGCCGGAAATAACCCAGAACCTTTTTGCAGACAGCAAACCTCTGCCAACCAAATCGATTCGTCACGAGCGGGGCGTGATGAAAGATGATGTCGACCGAATACAAACGGAATACCCCTCGACGACGGAGCTCACGAAATGGCGCAACAAACCTCACCCTACAAGCAACAAGCCTCTACCGCGCAATAAGCCTTTGCTGCGCAACAAACCTCTGCCTTCCGTCAGTACGGCTCCTGATCGAGCGTTAACGCGAATAAAGCATAAGATTGTGCGACATCATCGGAGATGGGTTGGCGTGGGATAAAATGAGAAGGCGGCATCGTGTTATAGCTGACGCTAGCCTGGTAGACGGCGCGATGCAGACGTAGTTGTGGGATTTAGTGCAATGCACTGGAATGTATACTTCGTAATGTTTTGAAATAGGCTAGCGAAAGAGGTTTACGCATGGCTTACCGTAAACTTGAATGTCAATAGGTAGTGAGCAAAGCGACTTGTTTCCACGCGATTCCTTCCATCAGTCCGGACTGGCATGGGTGAACAGATCCATGGCTGTTGAGTTTGTCCCTCCCTATAACGTGTGCATCGAGGAGCGACTTAAGCACAATGCCCTGTCACCTGGCGGAATGTTATTTAGCCCTTGACATTCCTTATTTAGCCCCTGACCTCCAATCTCCGAGCTATGTCTATATTACTAAGGCGTCACACTGTAATCTAACCGTAATTAAAGATCTTGGCTTCAAAACTGCGTATTATTCCATCGACTATATATTAATTAGAATTAGTTGCCGTGCCCTAAGTATATAAACTGCCTCGGATGCAGCTATAGACGCTTAAACGGCATATAGACTAGCGCCGTCGCTAGCGGTGGCATTTGCTGCTAAGTTTGCTAGTTAATTTGCTATTAGTTCGATAGAGGTAGTCTATAGTTTGTAAATTAAGTGCTAGTTTAAGCTATAGTTGTCTATATAGCTATAAGCTAGCCGGGCTTGTCTATATATTTACGCTAGAATATCCGTTTATTTAATAACATTTAAGACACCTTAATACGCTTTTAACGCTATTATTAAGGTTGTCGCTATACTAGATTAGCGTTAGTATTAATATAGAAGGTAGTAAACCTATAGTAGGTATTACTATATAGTTAGCCGCTAGTATAATAACTGCAGTTACTAGTAATATTATAGCCCTTCCGGTACTAGCAACCCTTCTTCCTTTACGTAGAAGGGTTCTAAGTACCTCGTAGAGACGACTATAGTACGCGTGCCGCCTAGCTATCCTTCTCTTCGTACTTAAATATAGAGAACTCGCGGGCTATAGCCTTGCGTTTACTGCTATAGCCGATACGGCGTATATTTATAATTACGGTAGGCTTATACGTACGGTCGACGGTAATAAGCTACCGTATTAGTGCCGCCGCCTTATTTAGGTACTAGTATCGATTAAAGTGTTTATCTAGATCTAGTATCGCTAGCTTAGTAGCTATTAGCATATTACGCAGTTCGTAGCGGTATATAATGCCCTATACCGTTCTAAACTGCTTATTGCACTATAGCAGAGGTTTTAATAGATTCTTAGCTAGTTTAGTAACTTCTTATTTAGCTAGCTAGAGTTGTTTAATAGCCTTCTATATAGCCTTATAGTAAATAATACCTTTAATAGCGTTAAATAATAGTACGCGGAAAGCATTAGGCGTCTTAATAGCCTTCTTAGTAAGCTCGATAGTAATCTCTCTATACTTAATTGTCTACTATAGAAGAAGTTTAATAAACAGGCTAAGGACGTTATAACGCTTATTAGCAAGCTAGCTCTTTATTATAGCGTACGTGCCTTTAATGCGTAAAGTTATAGATTAGCTATAAAAGGCGAACTTGTCTTACTAAAAGCAGTAGACTAGGTTATCCCGGTGCGGCTAGTATTTACGTATAATATAAGCGTGCAAATTACGGAAATCTAGGTCCGAATAGTCTCTAAGTTTCGTATTATTCTCGTAGAAGGTATCTACTATCTTCGCGAATATAGTATTTTGCTATAACTTAAGGAATTTAAGGCAGAGTAGTTAATTATCGTAGCTAATTAGCTTACTGTCTTTATTATAAACCTTTCGCTACGGCTACCTCTTACGAGCCTACGCCTATACGTTCTTAAAGACGTGCTACGCATAAATTAGGTAAGGAGTAGTCTAAAAGTAAGTATATAGAGCCTTAATATAGCCCCTATCGCAGTTAGTAACCTAGAGCCTAGGTAGCGGCAAGTTATTGCGAGTATAGAGAGTCTTAAATTGCTAGAATATCTAGCTAAATATAGACTTATCTTCCCCTCCGATTATTATATACCCTAGGGGTATTATAGTGCTACTTCTAGTAATAGGCGGAAACCGCATATCCTTAGCAGCTCGGGTGCCTATAAAAGCGCGAGCTTAGGCTCTCCTCTATAGTAATTAATTATCTACCCTACGTTTCTTATTTATAGTTCTAGTATTATTATACGTTCTATACGTACCCGCCCTACTAGCTATTATAAGAGACAATATAGCTAATACGAGGGTTCGTAAGCTAAACGTAGAAGCGTAACTACGAGCGTAGCCGTTACTTAATCTAAACTGCAGTACTTACGAGGATTCCTAAGCCTAGCTACCTAGAGACGAGAGACGAGAACTACGCGTTATTACGCTGCGTACGACTACTATATACCTAATTCTAGGGCTATTAGGCCTTAGCGATATAGATATATACGCCTAGTTAGCTATAAGCTAGTTAGAGTAGTATAGGATTTACGCATTAAAATAGAGCCGAAGGTAGGGCTATATAATATCTTCTACGGATAAGAACTACTAAAAACACGAAAAGGAAGAAGTTACTTATAGTCTAATAGCACGAACTACGATATAAGAAGCAAGCGATTAATTACGACAAGCCGCTAGAACGCACTTTATTATATATAAGCCTAAGCGGAACTAGATAACTCGGAAGGACTTAAGAGCATTAAGGCCTCCTTCTATATAGAGATAGTCTCTAACCCTAAGAAAGTTATAAACCCTTAGTCCTATTACGACTTAGAATCGACGGTGTTTTAAGACGCTAACGATTAGTCGTAGAAGGCTAATAATTTAGCTTATCTATAGCTTTCTAAGGATTCGCTTAGGGTTACTATGCCTATATAGAGGGGTCGTTATAGCTAGAATAGCCCGAGAAATACGATATTACGAGCTATACGGAGTTTAGTAAGTAGGGAAAGGATATAGGATCGTATTACTACTCGCACTCCCCGGTTTTGCCGTAAGGCTACGTTTCGCAACTTCGATTACCCTATTTTCGGGAGAGTTTAATTAGCTCTTCTTATATTTAGTATAGGCTTAGAACGGCCCCTATACTTCCCTATCGAAGATTGCTAAAAGGCTATAGACGCATAGTATAGAGGGATTAACGATAGGCTAGACGTTTAAAATAATATAGGTCGGGAGTATTACGAGCTAGATAGACTAAGAAACCGACCTCTAGGAAAGTATTACGGGCGACTACTAGGTATTACTAGCTACCTCTAGTTTCGGAAGGGTTTAATAACTCTTCTTATATTTAGTATAGGCTTAGAACGGCCCCTATACTTCCCTATCGAAGGTTACTAAAAGGCTCTAGGAAAATATAGTACTAAGGGATTAACGATAGGCTAGACGTTTAAAATAATATAGGTCGGGAGTATTATAAGCCGGATAGACTAAGAAACCGACCTCTAGGAAAGTATTATAGGTAACTACTAGGTATTACTAGCTACCCTTACTCGCAATTTACGAAGTTACAAATTTCCTTTTACTATATCTAGATCTAAAGTTTCTGTTTCTTATTTTGTTTTTAATTTAGTAAGAACATTCCTTTCGTTATGCAATAAACTAGTACTACTATTACTACTAACTTTACCTAATACTAACTAAACTAGCTAGTTTAGTTCGTTATTACTAACCTTCGGCCGAAAATATACCGAACGATCCGAATAATAATTCCTCTACTAGTACTAATAACCCGGACACTACTATTAACTCTAGTAGTATCTCGGATAATATTAGTATAGAGGATTGCAATTAAGAGTTCCGTTACTAACCTGCCTAGTTTATTAGACCTAATAAAGGAGTTAAACGACCGGTTAGAAGCTCTCTAGGCTCTGCTAACCTTTTAGCTCGTCCTAACGGAACGATAGGAATAGGTAATACTTATTCTCGTCGACGAGGAGCTATAGGACTATAACTCCTTATTAATACTACTATTAGCTTAAGCGTCGAGCAGTTTTAAGCCTTAATTTCTATAAGCCGACCTTCTATACCTTTGCCTAGTTCTAAGGAGATAGGATACTTCGAAGGGTTAGACGTTACTAAGTTCGTTAAGCATTTTAAAGACCTATACTAATCTTATAGAGGCGACTAGGGCGATAAATCTGCTAAAGTCGAGAAGCTAGTTAGCTACGTTTATCGATATTAGCGTCCTATAGTTAAGAAGCTTAAAGAATACGAAAGTCGTAACTATAGGCTATTTAAAAGCAGCCTTCTTAAAGAGTATCGCGAGTTTAATAGTTAGCGCATACTCGGAGATCGGTCGTACCTTTCCTAGCTATCCCTATAGAAGCTAGATAAGCTAGAGGAGATTTCCGAGTATATTTAGAACTTCGAGATCTCTTCTACTATAATTTCTCTAGAAGATCTAGACAACTTTAGCCGTATCTAGATGTTTTTAAAGCCTCTATCTAAGCCTATACGGAAAAAGATTTAGAATAAAGCGAACCTAAATATAGATCGCCCCTATACGTTTCGTAACTTTATAAGAGTAATTTTAGCTATAAAAGCTAAGTTGCGAAAGGATAAAACCGATAAAGCCTTATATAAGGATAATCGTTCTATTCTAGCAGAAAAGCTAGTTAAAGCGATAAGGAATACTACCTCTCGCCTAAATCCGGTCTTCGTAGCAATAAGCGCTATATCTAAGGTAAGCCCTAACGTTAAGAAGCTAACTAAATAGTTAGCTGCCCTTGCTCTTACTCTTTTAAAGAACTAGGAACCTATATATAGACCCCTACGTAGTAGCTAAAAGGATAAGGAAGTACTAGAGATCTAAGCTATAGTTATAGCCTATACTACCTTAGAAATTAAGATAGGTACTGCTTACTAGGAGTATAGTTTAGAAGGCTACCGTAGCGGAGACTATTACTACTTTAATTAGCTCCTAGATTAAGACTTTCTCTATAAGAATAAGACTCGCCGAATATATTCTAGCTAAGCTAGTAGAGAAATAAGACCTCTTAGGTATAGCTAGGATAAGAAGTCTCCTCGATTAAAGGTTATTTTTCTAGCTCTTAAATAAGCTATTAGTCTAATTAACATTAGCAAATATATTAGCTTTAATACTCTACGAGCCTCGTAGGAATCTAACCGGCGTAAACGTCCCGTCTTAATTAACGCTAGTATAGCTAGGTTTAGGACTATAGAGTATATAGAGGAATACGAGCCTATAGGATCTCTCTTTGTTCTAGAAGAAGAAGAGGATAAAGAGGATTATAACGCTACCTATATAGCTATACGGTTCTCTTAGAAAACTATCTAGAATCCCTTTTAGCCGACTACGTCTCTAATAAAAACTACGAAGGCAAATATAGAGAAGCAGAAGTAAGCTACTAAAACGGGAACGAGCAACTCTCGTAGAGAGTAGGCACTACTAAAGATAATAGAGCATTATCGTAGAGGTAAACTAAGCTCGTCTTAAGGGGCAGCTTCGTCTTAGACGTAGAGAAGATCCTAGACTCTAGTAGTTCCGAATTCCTAGGATATAAAGATATAAGATGCCTAATTCGGTTCTATAGTCCCTTCTAGAGGCAAAGCGAAAGGAGCGTAAAGAGCTAAGCCGAAAACGTAGAGATTAGATAACCTACTTAAGAAGGCTATTTCTATAGACGAATAGGAAGCGTTCTAGTCTAATAGGCTTCTTAGAGTACCTTTAGTTATAGAGCTTAGAGAATTATAGCTATTCGGGTAGTAAGCTCTTAGTCGGTTCCTATACGGAAGGAAGCCTATAGATCTATCCTATAGCGCTATACTCGAGCGCTATTATACGTTAAAACGGAGACTAGATAGCATAGCCGCCTCTATAGTTAACTTCGCTTAGATCTATAATAGGATATAGGAGTATAATTCTACTAGCTATTCCGACGAAGATAGCGAAATATCTAAAAAGGAGGAGAGCGAGAATAATAATAAGAGCGATATAAGCCTTTATCGGTATAGAGAGCTAGAGATTAATGCTTTCCTAATAGATTCTTTTAACTCTTCTAAGTAGCCCGAGGAAGAGTAGGTATCCTTAGTCGATAACTAGGAGGAGTTAAGTAATAATAAAGTCTAGTTCGATACGAAGGAGTAGAATAATACCGAAATATAGCCCTTATCTATTTCTCTTAATTAGAAGGAAGCGGACGAGGAGGTCGTTTATTAAGATATGCTAGGGATTACTATTATAATAGCGGTAGATCTCTCGGTTTAGCTAGTCTCTAGTATAGAGGCGTTGCTATATATTCCTGCTTCTAAGCTATATACGGACTTAGATAGTATTCTTCTAGACTTCTATAAGAACTACCTACTTATTCTAAGCATCTATATCTATATAACTCTTAGGGAGGCTCGATAGGTATACGATGTCCTAATTAATAAAGGAGCGGAGAGCATAATTATAAGCTATAAGAGGGCTCGTAGCTTAAGGCTTCCTATTTCGACTAATATTACGGCTACTATACGCGGTGTCTCCGGCAAGGTTACCTTTATTAGAATATATCGTAACGTTCGCGTAGAGGTATACGGAGTTATCGTCTTTATAACTTTCTTTATTACTAGCGATTCTAAGACGCTAACTCTTCTTAGAAGGCCGTAGGCCCGAAGGACTCGACTTTCCTCTAGGAACTATAATAATAGCTTTTAGAAAGGTACGATTGCTAACGACCGTAGAAACCTAGTTTATTTTACTAGTATAGTAGGTAATAACGAGTATAGAACGGTCGACGATATTCTTCGTAGGTTAGGAAAAGATTAGATACTAAGGTCCGCTTTAGCCCGATCTTAAGCACTAATATAGATAGGGCTAAAACGCGCTAAACCGAGCTAAAGAGTATCTTTAAGAGAACGGCTAAACTAGTACCTAGAGTAAATACGGCGCTAGATTATAGGATGCTTAAGAAACTAGTAGAAAAGCTTACTAAAGAGGAGGAAGACCGGTTTAATAAGCCTATCTACGAGTAACCTCGTAGTAGAACTATCTTCTTTAGGGATAAAGGCAAGTATAACTACCTTAGTTACTAGCACCGTTCCTACTTTAGAGATCCTAAATTCGGAGGACTAGTCTTTAACTATATAGCCTAGTATAAGTTTCTTATAGAGTTATATATAGATTCCGAAGGCTTAGGGGCTTATACCGAGATAAGGGAACTTATTAGGAAATAAGTTCGAAACGTCCCTCCGTTATCTCTACTAATTCGTTCTAGCTAGAAGTCTAATAATACCCTCTACTAGGGCCTCTAGTATAAGTTTACGTAGAACCTAGACCTCTAGAAAAGGCTTTTATCTACTATACTATATAAATTAGTATACTTTAAGGCTAAAGACCGCTCTTATAGTATAGGGTTCTCTTATAATAAAGCTCCTATAAAGCGTCGAAGCGAATAAAGGCGGAATAAGCTTAGAAAGCGCCTTATAGAGCTAAGAGAGTATCTATTTAGGTAGCTAGATCTTGCTAGTAGGAGTCCTAGGCTACTTCCGGAAGCCTCTAGAGCTAGTTCTAGGACTACTAGGATAGCTTCGGACGCTAGTAGAGGTAGTCTTAAAAGCTTTAGGATACCTACGGGTACTAGTAGAAGAAGCTTCGGAATAGCTACGGGACGGAGTAGGAAGCTAAGTAGGTAGGTTTAGGCGCTAATAGGGAGCTAGCTAGGAACGATTAGAGATACTAATAGCGTAGAAAGGGCGCTAAGTAAAGTCTTAACTAATCTACGTACGGACTAGCGGCTCTTACTAAGTAAACTAGCTAGTTTAGTTCGATTATTACGTAAGGACTAGCGGAACTTACCGAGTAAACTAGCTAGTTTAGTTCGACTATTACGTAACGTATATAATAATCTTATATTCTTACTCTTCCCGGAACTAGTTAGGTAGCGTTTAGAAAGCCTAGAGCTCTATTTCTAGGAGGATCCTCCTAGTAACCTACTCTTTCCTAACTACTTTAGAAACCTCTTTTCTCTATAGGACTTAGAGCTTAAGGTTCTCCTTCTAGATAAGTATTCTTACGACTTTAAAGATAGATACGAATCTAAGGGCAACTACGAACGAGCTATAGTTGCTAACGTTATTTATAAGGAAATCTATCGGAATTATAGGATTCGCTATAGTAAACTACTATTAAGCTTACTCCTAGACCCGGATATATAAGCTAAATTCTCTTCGAAAATTAGGGCGTTTATAATATATAAGCGTATTATAGATAAGGTTAGATTTATTAATGCGGATATATCTATAACGGATAGATTAAATCCTAGTAGGGATCCGTATTAGAGAAAGAAAGTACTTACTACGGAGAAAGCTATACTACCCGAAACGGGCCCCTTTAACGGGAAATACCTAATTAAAAAGTTTTCTAGCATTCTAAAAGGTTTAAGGCTTATACTAGAACGGCTTGCTTAAATTAAGCCTACTATTTCGTTATTAGATCGGGAGCTATATCTTCTAACTAAGATACTATATAATTAAGAAGCTGCACTTACTTAGGATTTCGAGTATCTCGGCTATATTAAGCCTACTATTACTCCTCCTTAGATTATTCGTATAATTCTATATAAGCTATAGTAGCATCCTAGTTTCTAACTCTAGAGCTCTTTTAAGAGGGAAGTCGTAAAAATGCTCTATAAGCGTATAGATATAGGCTCTCTTAAGCCGTACTATAGTGCCTATTAGAATCCGTACTTCCTCGTAAAGAAGAAGACTAACCTAGGAGAACTAAAGAAGTATCGCCTAATTAATACTATATAGAAGTTTAATGCTATAACTATTCGCGATACTAACCTCCCTTCTAATACGGATAGGTTTTCTAAAGCTTTTATAGGTTATATAATCTCGTCCTTAGTTAATATCTTCTCTAGCTATAATTAGATTCTACTAGACGTAAGGAGTTAGGACCTTATAAGTTTCGATACTCCTTTTAGCCTACTACGCTAGACGATACTACTATAGGGAGCTACGAACTCTATTGCTTAATTTATCCGAATTATTATACTTATCCTTGCTACTTAAATACCTTACGCTACTAAACCTTTCCTCGATAATATAGCTATTCGCGGACTAAAAACAAAGTATAGTAACGAGGAGGTTAAACCTAGACTCCGCCGATTTATAGTAGAATATATTAAGAACTTAGATAAGGTGCTTACTAACCTAGAAAGAGTAGGACTAATAGTTTACGGAGAAAAGCTGCAGCTATACTATAAATAGATTAAGATAGTAGGTTACGTTACTAATAAATATAGCAGATACCTAGATGCGGAACGAGTAGCTAAGCTCGTTAAATAGCCGACTCCTACGGACTAGAGAGAAGTCCGTATTCTTATAGGAATGCTCGTATACTATAAGATCTAGCTTAAGGACTTCGCCTAGTTACTAAGGCTACTCTTCTCTCTCCTAAAGAAGGACGTTAAGTTCGTATAGACGGAAGAATATTAGCGATCTAAGAATGCGATTACGAAACTTCTTATCTCTACGCTAGCGCTAGTAGTACTAGACTATAAACTAGAGGGAGGGCTAATTATAGTAGGTATAGATTCTAGCCTTTACTCGTAGGGATGCTATATATCTTAATGCGACCGGAAAGATAGTAGAATCCGATACCCTTCTCGATTTAAGTTAGGATTGTTCTTCGCTTCTAAGTAACGCTATAACGCTAGGAAGCGCGAGTATCTCGGTATTCTTAAAGCACTAAAGAAGTATTGTCCGTAGTTATTTAGTATCTTCTTCTAGCTAGAGGTAGACGCTAATACGCTAGTTTATTAACTTAATAAGGCTGCTACGGACCTCCTAAACGCAGCTATTATAAGATAGCTAGCGTAGATTAGGCTATTTAACTTTAATATAGTATATATACCTAGGAAGAAGCATACGGCTGCTAATAGATTATCTCGTAAGCCTCCGATAGAGTAGGACGCCCGAGAACTAGTAGAGGAGGGCAATATCGATAAGATAATTAATAACTAGTTTTTCGCCTACTTCGCCGGCGACCTCGTTGCCTAAGTATTCCCTACTTAAGCGGAATTAGAGGAGGAAGTGCTAAATAGTACCTACTCTTAGGACTTAAGGAATATTATATTCTTCCTTACTTACCTACGTTATCTACTAGGCCTATCCCTAACGAAATATAGGTCTCTATAAAAACGTTTACTTAAGTTCTATATAAGTAAGAAGGGTTAGCTTATAAGATAGGACTATATTAGTAGTATCTCTTAGAGAGTTATCGACGATAATAACTATTAAGAAAGGATTATTACTACCTATTATAATTACTATAGACACTTAGGACTAGAACGAATATATAAGACAGTTACTAAATACTAGTAGTAGGACGGTATATATACCGTAGTAGTTCGTTTCTATAAGGGTTGCTAGCAATATATACTCCGAAATAGTTACTAGCGTCCTAGCCTACTCTACGCTTCCGAGAAGCAATATCTTAGAGAGCGATAGTACCTAGACGTAGTATTTATTAGCACCGGACTTTACCTTATTATTACGAGAGAGGCTATTTCTCGATAGCTAGAGGCCCGATTAATACGGATAACGGACAATCGCAAGGTTAACGCTAGATACGTTACGAAGTTTATCTACGAGGACCTAATCTGCTACTAGGGGGCTATAGCCGAGATCTATATAGACGGGGGCGGAGAGAACGTCTAAGAAGCGCTACTTACTAGCTATAGAATTAAGTAGGTTATAATCTCCTCCTACTATCCGCAAGCTAATAAGATCGTTAAACGGGGATACTATCTAATTCTAGCGGCTCTTTCTAAGCTAATAGGCGGAGGAGTAAGCGCTATAGCTAAGCATATTCCCTCGGTCCTTTAAGTAGAACGTACTACTATAAACTAGATAATAGGACTTACTCTAGCGGAGATAATAATAGGTAGGGATGCTATATTACTAGTAGAGCTTAAATTCCGTACTTACCGAGTAGCTAAGTAGGGGATAGTCCGTAACTATCCTTTATTATTAGCGATATAAGCTGCAGCTATAGAATAAATATATACGACGCTTAAGGAAGCTCGTACTTAATAGGACTAGTTGCGGAAGTATAATATTAAATACTTTAATAACTAGAAGAACGCTAATTAGTAGGAGCTTCGTCCTAGATAGATAGTAGTCGTTTACCGGTCGGAACTAAAAACGAGCTTCTCGAATAAGCTACGGTACTAATAGCGCGGTCCGTTTCTAGTATATACTATTATTCGTAAGGGAAAGGCGTATAAGATTAAGGAGCTTAGCGGGGAGGTCCTTTACTATACGTTCCCTAGGTTTAACCTAAAGCTAGTGCCGTACTAGAGGGATCCGGAGGCTATAGTTCCTTAGGAGGATAACTTTAATCCGGGATAGCTAGGTCCTCTACCTCTTAAGCTACGGCCGCGTAGCTATTTATACCCTTAGATTCGGATTAGTAAGCTATTAGGAATAACTTAAGAAGAGAGGGAGGAGTATATCCGCTAGCTAGATATTCTAATACTAGAGGAATCCTAGTAGGCCCCTAAAATTTAAAAAATTGCTAAAATTGCTTCTATCCTATCCGTATCGGTATAAGATATAGGGAGAAACGTATTACTTATTACTCTTATATAGCTAGTGCTATAAGAAAAGGAGGATTAGTAGCGGAAGTAGAATAGACCTTAGGAAGCTAGACAAAAGGACTATTACTATAAATAAAAGAATCTACCGTTAGGAGAATACTAGTTTCTAATTAGCCTAGGCTCCTAGGAGCAACGAGGGATAAGATTAGGCGACTCTTACTTAATTTTAGCTAATAGCTGCCTAAAAGTAATCGCGAGCACGCATATACTTCCTTGTTTCTAGCGGTAAAAATAAAGCGAACTAGCTAGTTTACTTCGAATAACGCTAAGGATCCTCTAACGTATAGCTACGAATACCCTTACGTCTAGGTAGCGGGTTTAAGTATAAAAACTCCTCTCCTTTTTAGCACTTCTAGTCTCTTCTTAGTCTTATTAACCTTAATATTTATTTACCTTAAGCATAATAACCCTTAAAGATTGCTATAGTAACTACTCTAGTTCCGCTAAGTATAGGCAGTAGCGGTAACGATAGTTATAGAGAGTTTTTAAGCAAACAAACCGCGAAAACTCTATATAATAACCTCTTCTATATATATACTAACTGTTCTTACCGCTACTAGTATAAACTTATCTATTTAGAAGACCCGCACGTTCTCCGCTTTACGCGCTCTTAAGAACTCGCTTATAGAAACGCCTACCTCTAACTAGCTTCCTTCGCTCGTATATAGTATACTCCCTTCTATATAGTCTATTTTCTCTCCCTCTACCTTACTAGTATAATAGCTAATCGAGATATCGCTATAACTAACGCGACTGCTAAAGCGCCTACCCCTAAGCCTAAGGCGGTAGTCCGCTATTCTAACTCTAACTTACTTACCTATGCCGCTAATTCTAAGCTAGCTAATTTCCGCAACTTTACGCTTAATATCTCTAAGCTAGGCGGATAGTGCACTTAAGTATAGATACTAGAAGCTATTACTAACGTAGAAATAGAAGAAGAGAAGCAGACTATTCTACGCTCCGTTTATAGCGCTATTTAAGGAGACGATAACCGCCGCGCTTTTATTATCTTCTAGTTTATTTAAGAACTTAGCTAGCGTACCTCCTCTCGCGCTTAAGAAGGAGTATTAGAAGAACTAAAGGGAGTAATAGACATTTATAAGAGAGGTAAGCAGTTCGCTAAAAAGCGTAAAGGCCTCCTCGATATACTATAGAACTCGTTTAGCTCGGGCAGGGAGTTCCTCTATTTTAACTTCCTTAATTCTACCTTTAAGATCTATAAGAAGGCTAGCTAGCACCTCCGCTACTTTACGCTATTTAAGAACGTCCCCGCTAAGAATCTCTAACTACTAGGCCTAACCTAGTCTAAATAGATACTATACTAGGCTCTCTATAATAGAAAGAAGGATAATCTATTCCGGCCTATATCTAGCTATATCTTAGGCAAATTTTAGAAGGCTAGCTTCGTTAAGAGCGTAGAGGCTATATTCTAGTTAGACCTATTTAGCTATAAGAACCTCTAGATTATCGATAAGAACGGCTTCGCCGTTATAGACGCCTACTTTATTATCCCTAAGAATAAGCTCTTTAGAGTGTCCGACGCTAATAATAAAGCTAGAGGCTCGGCCGTAAGTAAGCTACTTAGTAAGCCGTCCGAATCTAGCTACGACTTCCTTAGCTATCTTAATCTAGCCTTCGACGAGTTTAAGAGCTTCCGCGGAGTAGCTAAGCGCTAGGTCCGTAAGAAAATAAACCTCGCTAATAAAGACTAACTACGCTCTAATACGTTCGCGCATCTATACTATAAGATTAGAGACCTCTACTACGAGAATCGCGAGCTTAAAGCGCTAAGCTACTAATAAGAAGAAGCTAGCTAGAGCTAGGCCGCGGTAACCCGCTCTTAATCTATAGCCCTAGAGCTAGAAATAGTTATTTTAGTTCGCCTACGCGAACTAGCTAGCGGGGTTAAAGAATAAGTAATACGTTACGAGACGTATAGCTATAATAAGGACCTATTAGATAATCTAATTAATAAGGCGATCGAGAAGCCTTATTTAGATCTCGGGGAAGTTCGCGTCCGCATTACTATTCTATACGCTAACTATCTCGAAGAACGCTATAAGAATAGCGTATACGGAAAGCTAGATATAATCCCCCTTAATAAGTACGAATCCCTAGATATTAGTCCTCTCTTCTACTATATCTATATAGTAGAAATAGCTAAGGTAGTTAGCCTTATAGTAGAAGAATCGATAATAACGGCGTCTAATCGCCTCTACGACTTATAGGATATCTCCCGCGGACTATACCTACTAGTAAAGGGATCGATCGACGACGTACCTAATAACTTAAGGAAAGACCTATAGATATAGAAGATAGACGCGATAGACCGGTAGGCTAGTAAGAGCTAGCTACGTAATATAGAGAAGGCTATAGCAAAGATAGCGGCTAATAAGAAGGCCTAGGAGAAGGCTAAGCGTAAAGCTAATACTAATAATAAAGAAGATAGTAGCTCTAAGAAGAAGACTCGCCTATAGCTAGAGATCGAAAATGCCGATAGTTTAGCGCCTATACCTCTAGCTTACGCCCTAAAGAAGAGCAAGAAGTCTAAGAAGAGTAAGAAGTCCGAGAAGGCTAAGGGGAAGTAGCGTATAAGCTTAAACGAAGCGAACTAGCTAGTTTAGTTCGACGACGATTATAGCGACGTAGAAGCTACTTAAGAGCCTATCCTAGAGTCTAACGATAATAAGCTTAGGCCTATATAAATTAAGCTAGACTTTACTAATACCTACCTATCTTACTTAGAATTTAAGACTATTCGAGATATATAGAAGGCTTATAACGGAAAGCTTCTTAAAGATAGCTTTAACGTATTTAGCGGCCTTCTTAATTAGTAGGCAAAGGACCTAGATATAGTTTCTTAAATATACTAAGAATTCGACCTATACTACTACTACCTCCGCCGCCGCCGTAATATATATAGATAGATACTAAATATATTCTTCTCCCTTACCTAGTAGCTAATATAATAAGACCCGACTATCTAGCTACTTAATATATTAGCCTAAGAT
The DNA here is from genome assembly GCA_023512815.1 of Cercospora zeae-maydis. NCBI lineage: Eukaryota > Fungi > Ascomycota > Dothideomycetes > Mycosphaerellales > Mycosphaerellaceae > Cercospora > Cercospora zeae-maydis. The sequence goes on along the minus strand of JAKLWY010000001.1, from coordinate 2,454,676 downwards.
TCTCTACGCGATAAGGCTATATACGGATTTATCGCGTACCCGATAATAGCTTAGTACTAATAGGGAGAGCCTACTAGCCGAATCGACCTAACGATCCTAATTATTAAGAGGAACTAGGCTACTAGCGAGAAGTTTATTAAAGGCCCCTTAACGGTATAGAAAGATAGATAAGAGACCGCCTATACGATTACTATAGTTTCTCTTAATAATGCCCTCCCTAGCTATAGACTAGTTATATAGGTACCTAACCGCAAGCTATAGGCCGACCTTAATAATAACGACGATAAGAAAGAAGACGAGGCCGAATACGCTAAATTCGATATCGTTAGTAGCACTAGGTACCTAGGACTAATCTACGATATAGTTAATAAGCTTAATAACGACGAGAACGAGGACTTAGATACTAAGTAGACGCTAGTCTACGTCTCTAACTAAGGAAAGGAAGGCCTATAGGACGCTAGTCTACGCCTATAAAACGTCTCGACTATACCTAGCGACTTAGTGCTAATATATTAGACGATTGCCTATAAAGAGAACTCTAGCGTCTCCTCGCGACGTATAGTCTACCTAACGCTTATTAAGTATCGTAATTAAGAGCTAGTTAGAAAGGATACCCTAGCCTTCCCGGAGGTTCTCGTTAGCAATATTACGATACTACTAATATCTAAGACGTTTATAAGCGCTAATTTCCCTAATAAGCTATAGGAGCGTAGACTTCCCTAGAAGCAATAGCTTAATAGCCTTAGGCTAGTTTTAGACGCGTTAATAGAACGCCGTAGCTAGGAAGAGCTAGAGGTAAGCTAAGAGGCTCTTATACTTCTATATATAGACCGCGCTACCTACGAGAAGTAGCATAAAGAAGTCTAGGTTCCGTAGGCAAAGAAGAGATTCGCCTAGCTCTATAAGTGCTTAGTTAAGGCTAAAAAGGCTATAGCGAAAGAGCAGAGCTTCTTTCTATATATTAAGAAGGCCCTTAAGGGCTAGTTAAAGTACTTCCCGTTTAATAGCGCTAACTACCTAGACGATAAGGAAGACAAGTTTAAAAAGATTAGTATAGCTATATATACGTAGTAAACTAAACTAGCTAGTTCGGTTTAGTAAAAGAAAATAGTAACGTTATAAACGTCTAATACGTTAAAAAGAATAAATAGTACTTAGTTTATTATTGTTTTATAGAAGCTAGTTCTACTAAATTGTCTTTTTAGAATAAATATATCGTTTATTAGAGTGTCTATTCGGATATAAAGAAAGGGAGGATTAATAGGCGGAAACCGCATATCCTTAGTAGCTTAGGTGCCTATAAAAGCGCGAGCTTAGGCTCTTCTCTATAGCAATTAATTATCTACCCTACGTTTCTTATTTATAGTTCTAGTATTATTATACGTTCTATGCGTACCCGCCCTACTAGCTATTATAAGAGACGATATAGCTAATACGAGGGTTCGTAAGCTAAACGTAGAAGCGTAACTACGAGCGTAGCCGTTACTCGATCTAAACTATAGTGCTTACGAGAATTCCTAAGCCTAGCTACCTAGAGATAAGAGACGAGAACTGCGCGTTATTATACTACGTGCGACTGCTATATACCTAATTCTAGGGCTATTAGGCCTTAGCGATATAGATATGCACGCCTAGTTAGCTATAAGCTAGTTAGAGTAGTATAGGATTTACGTATTACTAGTGCCTCTAGTAATATTAAATAGCGGCCGATTATAGCGATTAGTTTTATAGGTATTATCGACGATAAGGTACTTATAGTACGCCTTATATAGTTCGGCTATTTAAGGGTTAATAACTAGTAGTTTATCGAGCCTACTTCGTAAGTCTCTCGTAATCTTAAAGTAGAAGCCTTTCTCGGTTAGTAGCTTAGCTAGCGCATCTACGGCTATTAGTAAACCTTAAGCGATACGCCTTACGAGCATTCGTATATTATAAATATCTCTAAGAAGTTATATCTCTAAAGAATAGCGATATTAGTAAATATTTAGAAGTTAATTCTACCTCCGCTAAAGTAGCTAGAGCTCGCGCTAGCGGCTTCTAATTAGCTATTTAAGCCTCGGATTTAGGATTACTAATCTTAGTAATATTCCGAGGAGATTTAACTTACTATCGCTATTATTCTATAGCCTTGCTAACGACGATAATAGGCTAATATTGCTCTAAAGATTACTTAGAATCGCATTCTTAATACTCTAGACCTATACCGCGCGGCAGTGCATCGCGAACGCCGATAGATCTTAAGCTAAAGGGTAGTTATAATCGTGCAGCAATATATCGATTCTCTAGCGGCCGCTAGGGTTATTACTATCTTCCGGCCGTAATATATACGACTACTCGTAGCTAATCTTGCTTAATTTACCGTTCCTTACGCCTTAAGGTATATAGCGGCCGTCCTAGTATTAGTCCTTACCTTGCTAGCAAACGAGCCGCTTGCTAGTATATTAGCCTCTAATATAAGCCTTCCTCGAGGTATTGCCGCCTCGAATAATAGCGTAGTAACCGTATTCGCTAGACTACTTTAATACGAACTTCTACGCTAACTAGACGGAATTAAATAATAACTATAGTAGGTTTACGAGCGCCTTATTACTAACCTCCGTAGCCTCGTTATTAACTACTAGTTCGGCCGCCTATCTAGTAATCGCGACTAAATCGATTCTAACTCCTTTAGCGTTATCTCTAGACACCTCCGCGGCCGCCGCATTACCTTCGCTATTACCTTTAGCGATACCGAATAACTTGCGTTTACGAGCGCAATCTACCTCCGTATCCGAGCCGACCTTAGAACTAGCGTCGCTGCCTTCGAATCTATTAAGGAGATTTTCCTCGTACGTCGTTAAGGCAGTAAAAGGCGCAGCGGCGGAAGCTATAGGGGTAGAAGTAGTAGAAGCTATAATAAATACGAGATATAATAGTATACGACGAGATAAAGAATTCTATAGACGCGTCCGAACGCGTTCCTAAAGGAGACAGCAAATTACGGTAAGATACGTAGGATTATGCACGGATACTATAGTATAGAGGTTAGGGGCTAAATAAGGAATGTCAAGGGCTAAATAACATTCCGCTGTCACCTGTCACAACATTAATTCGAAGCTTGTGGCGTGATCCACCACTGCGCGCTGAGGCCCGTTGGTGGCTTGTGCCGCATGTGTCTTTACCGCGCCACCCTTCCTGGCTTTCATCACCTCTCCTTCTGCATATGCAACTTACTCACCAGCTTCCGACAACTGGATGAACGCTTCTCTGAACAACTTTAGTCGATGCCTTGATTATGCTAATCTAGACGTTCGGACACAAAGCATTCGAGACCGGGGGTTCCTAGGCGATGAAACATACGTACAATGCACAGCCGCCATAATGTCACATTGATGCGATCTACATTAACTACTACCGGTCTGCCCTCTGGCAGCATGCTGTCATCACGCCTAAGGCATAACTCGCACGCAGAAGCTTCGAAATCGACACTTTGCACAAGTGCAAAGTGCCAGATGGTTCGAAGCGGCAGCTTTTGCAGAATGTCCAAAAAAATGCTCTCGTGCGGTTGCGACGAGGGTCGGAGCTCCGAGAAATCTTGTGGTCATGATCAAGGGTGTTGCTCCGACGGTGACACTATACAAGGTATCTAGCCCTGGAGCTGACCACTTCGGCTCAGCACAACTTCGTTATGCCCTTCTTCATCGCCACTTTCAACAAACAAAATGGGATCCATTGAGCCGACTCATGGGATCTTTCGCTTCGTAGACCCAGACCTATCTGTACCGGCGTACGACAGAGCAATCTTTGCCAATCCTCGACCGAAAAGACTCGAGCAGCTCAAGCTTCCTTTGCACAACTTTTGGACTTCTGATGAAGTCGCCAAAGGCAGTGCAGGTCTCGACACTCAAGGCTTTACCTATATCGAGCATGCTTCATCGTTGACAGCCGAGCAAGTCTTTGAGGACGGCAACGTGGAAGCTGTCTTGGTGCCAGAGACGATAGACATGATGCTTAAGCTGACAGGAGCGAAGCGAGGCGTCGCACACAATGTGGGTTTTCGAAGAAAGGCTGCCACGAAGCAGGAGAATCTCGATTTTATTCCTATGCGCGGTAATGAGCTGGACCAGATTCTAGCGAAGATGCCGAAAAATCAGCTACTAGGTGCGTGTCATCTCATCCGCGACTGTTGCTGATTTTCGACGCTCATCGTGCTGTCAGTGAACGGCAAGGATGTGCAGTCATCAAGCGAACCAGCCCGCCAATGTCATGTAGATACGACGCTGAAAGGACTTCGCACAACGTTGAGGTCCGCTACCACAGAGATTGCAGAGGCCGCGAGAGATGTCATCGAGGCAGAAGACCTCCGTGCATCAGGCGTGGAGGTCAAGGTGCCTCGTTTCGCCTCTTACAGTATCTGGGTATCACAGTTGTTTGCAAAACGTGCAAAGACTCGAAACTAATGAAAGTTCCAGCGACCTCTCAAGACAGTCACCCGCGATCCAATCTCAGTCTGCGATTATCGTACGCTCGACATGTCTGAGCTCATTCCCACAGAGAACCGGATTCCCAGCGGGATCAACCCAGAAGGCGACTATATTGTCGAAGCCTTTACGGCACAGCCTCCGAAGCGACCAGAACTGCAGAAGTGGTACTGGGTGCCGAAGCAGAAACCCGATCAAGTTTGCATTATCAAGTTTGCTGACTCGGCCGCGGAGAATGATCCCAGTATCGCAGCTTGCGGATTGCACGTCAGTCCAGTTCTGCCTGGTACTGAGCACGAAGAAGCCAGGCAGAGCAGCGAGACTCGAGTCTATCTGTTCTGGGAGTAAGAAACTGTACGAGAAAAGGTCGAAATACGTCTGTGGGGGGTTAATCGGAAGTCTGTCCTATCGATACCTGGTGATAGTAATGTTGGCATGTTGTTCGTCACTGCTGATGACAAGGGACACATAGGCAGCCTGTAACGACCTTGTTGCAGCGAATCTTTTCGTAATCTGGACTGTCAAACTCATGTCCGAGCATCCAACACGCAGACCCAATGTCCTTCGTCACGCCTCTTCCAACACATCGCTTGTCTTCTCATCCAGACTCTCCTTCTACGCAAGCAGCGATAGTGAAGCTACAGTACGGTGACGACTCCAGTCAACGCAATGGTGGCGTGTGGCGTGGTGCCGGGTAGAAAGAGCAAGAGATTAACGCAGGCTATGTTATGCTATATTGACAAGATGTGACTGCACAAATGTGAAGGTTGCTTTTCATGTGATCGAACGCCATTACTCGTATATTCCCTTCGTGGAGAGGGCGATGCGTACTGTGGGCCAGCGTTGAGCATTCACTCGAAAGCTTGGTCAGCGGCCTCACCTCCACGTATCGCTCTGAGTTGCAGAGCCTTCGCAGTTGGAAGGCACCACGTAGTACCTGTTGGGATCGCTCTCCCACCGCACACTGCCGTCTTGTTGCTTGCGAATATACTTGTAGTTGAAGCCGCCGCGGGCTGGCAAGCCAACGGTCACGAACCACAAGTTATTGGTGCTGGTATAATTCTGCGCGCTAAGTGCAACGGCATCATTCGTGTTCCAATTGCCAAGCTCGGCAATGCTCCCGGTGATGTAGACAGACTCGCCAAAGTTGGTGGTGACGGTATTCTTGAAGACCACATTTGTTCGGGTGGGTGTGGCGGAGCAAGCGCCCGTGGATGTCGGAGAGCTTCCGGGACGTGAGAATGTGCTGGTAGCTGCCACGCAAGGACCAGTTACAGAAGAGCCACCGGAACATGAGTTGGGCACCTGGGCAGAGCCAGCTCCCCAGGTCGAAGGCATGACGGCCTTCCGTGCATTCAGCGCAGTCAAGAAGGCTGCGTAAGACCAGGTGAGATCCACTGCGGACAATGGCGAGCCATTTGATCGGGAGTACTGCTCAGCTAATGCGCCGTTCTGTGGAGTGTATTGCTGGGCGTTTGCAAAGTAACTGTCTGCATATGCCAAGACGGCGTTGGTGATTGAAGTGAAGGTCGCGGTCGACGACGCAAACGTGCCGGTTGCGGCCGAGGAATACACGTCTTTGAAAAATGGCAGAGAGAGGCCGGTGATCGTGATGGATCCTTGTTGGCGCCATTGATAGACGGCATAATAGAGCTGTTCGGCGGCAGCGAACGTGGCGAGGCTACGATGTGTTAACACGGTAAGGTACGGACGCACATTTTACTTACTACCAAGGATTGCCGCCTGCACCAAAATGATCAGCAATGCATTCGTATGAGAAGAGATCCGAATCAGATCCATACCTTGATACACGTCTTCCGAGTACCGACCCACCGCAACGCCCTTGCCTTGGGCGATACCACTGTTGATGGCGTAAACCGATCGGAAAGAATCGGTCACTTGCTTGTGATTCGCCAAAGCCTTGTCAGAACACGGCTGAAATGTGGTCGCATTGCAGCCTATCGCAGGGTCAAAGAGGTGGATGCTGGTCAGAATGGAGTTCACGTCTTTGCCTGTTCGACCGCCACCAGTATTCGAGCGAACGTAGGAGCCGGTCCAGTAGCTTTGCAAGAAGCACAAGACCTGCGGTGCTTGCGAGGAGCAGTGTGCACACGACTTGCCGATCTGGGAGGCAAGTGCGGCACCCTCGACGAGTGCACGATATTGAGAAGCGGTGGTGAAGAAGGAGGAGCTGTTGACTTCCTCCCACAGGTCGAAGCCCGTCTGATTCCACGATGCGGCTACGTAGGTCAAATCGTTCGAGATGATGGGCCAAATGATATTGCTGACTTGCGATGTCTGGCCGGTGGAAATCAAGTGGCGAGCGTATGCAACCATGGCGGTGACTCGCAGAGCAGGACCATCACGCTGTGGCCGTCCCCAGTCTCCAGTGAATTGGGTTCCATCCACCTCAAACTTGGGCTCTCCCAGACCACCGGAGCAGAGCCCACCGGAGGGATTGTTGACCGTCTGAAGCGATGCTTGTGAGTTAATGTAATCCTGAATGGTACCTTCGAGGTTGGTCTGTCCCGCCAGGAACTGGTCGACCAAGCACTTGATGGTCAAGGCGGCATCTCTGGTCCCTGGGCAATGTCAACGCTTGTCGCGAATATGGTCTACCGCTCTGACAGACAGGTGTAGAAGTACGGAGGATCCTGCCTCGAAGGGGAAGCCACCACGATGCCCGGATATGCTCCCTGCACCTTGTTGCCTTGCGCTCCGATGTTGTTCAGGACGCCTGGAGGCATGTCAGTCACACGCGCCGCGCTCGGGCGTTTGGGCAGCAGATTGACCTTGCAATGCAACCGAGCTCTGAGCTGCCAGCCACGAGTCGAGCGAGCCCGTCGCGCGGGCTTCGAGGTTGTCAGCAGCAGGCAAGGCCAGGACGCTGCCGACGAGCGGGAGAATGGTGTAGAAGGTCTTCATGTTTGCTGGAGGCTGTCGATGACACTACTCCAGGTGAAGTGCGAGGCAGCCGGCGGGCGGTTCAAGTAGGCGGCCATTAGCAGACGGAAGCTTTCCATTTCCAGACCTTCGACTCGCTCGTGGTCTGGTCATTTGACAACGTGCGTGTTCCTGGAAAGCGCGCGCTGATCCCTCGGCGCTGCTGCCACTTTTGCTCGATGGTGAGCGACGACGAGCAGGTGCGGTTGCTTGTCTCAGCTGGGAAGGTGTCGTCCAGTGCATCTCGCCGCCCGCGCAACATGCAGCGCTTCACTACGACTGGCCCGAGAGGGGAAATTGGGTGCTGAGCCACCGTCGCCAAGCCCTAGTCTTAGTGGCCGTGGGCGCTGGCTCGCCGCTAACAGTAATATCGCGTCGTAGTAAGGACGGAATTAGCTCAGAATTCTAGCCTCTAATTAGTCGGCGCAGCAGTATGGGCGCTGCCGGCTTAGCGCGTACCGCGCTTAAAAACTACTAAACTCGCTTATTTATAATATAAACTACTTACGATCTAATATTTACGTACTATCTTATTTAGCATTTCTTTTATTAGCTACTATATTAACTATTATATTTATTAAGTAGGCGCGTTGCACTTACTTATCCTTTCTACTTTAATATTTATATTCTAGTCTAAATAGCTACTATATAAGCTTTAAACTATATACTTCTATTACTTTCTTACTAACTTTATAATAGTTTCTCTAATACTACTACTCTAAGTAAGAGTAAAGGTAACCTTATTAACTTTACTAATATATATTAAATAGCTCTTTACTACTTCTAGGCTTCTATTATCTTTACTATTATCTTTTTAAATTTTAAGAAGCTTTTCTTAGTTATAAACTTCTATAACTTTAATATAAAAAAAAAGAAGCTAGTTCTTTAGCTTAATTATAAAGATCTCTATATTTACTATTTTCTAACCTAGCTAACCTACTATCTCTACTATATTAGTAATCTTCTAGTTAGTACTATTAATATTTTTTTAGCTATTACTTCTTCTAAATACCTTTAATAACGTTATTAGTAGACGTTAGAATAGCTCTTATAAATTAGATTACTTTTAGGTTTAAGTTAGTTCTTATAGGACCTTATATTAGGGTTGTCGAGTATATACTATAGGCTAGCACGAGAATAATAGGCTCTAGATTATAACTATACGAATATCTACCTTATTATCCTAAGTGCGATAGTAGTAGCGAAGAGTATCTCCTTACTAAGCTAGATAGGCTCGGCTCGTCCTTACTATAGCTATTCGAAGATAGGCCGAGCTAGTATATCCTATCCGTATCTATATAGGGCGTCCTTATATTATCCTCTTCTCTCTCCTAGGGACGCTATTCGTAGCGCGTATTTCTTATAGTATAATAGTACTATCGCGTATTAGAGTTTTATTACTATATATCGCGAATTCTAGAGGTTTATTATTCTAACTAATTAGAGGTAGTAGGCGGAATAGGCCGTAAAAACTATCGGCTAATTATAGAGCGTTCTAGCCGATACTACTATTAGGGTTTAGCTATTCTATTCTAAACCTCTTCTGCTATTCTTATATTTATATTCGCCTAGATTTCGGTATATTCTTTCTATACTAGGTAGCGCTAGAATAAGGCAGAACTATACTAACTTAGCCTAGCTTATATAAGATATCGTCTACTACTACTAAATTCCGTAAGAGCTACCTAGATAAGGCCTAAACTAGGCCTAAGAATACTAATCCCTATTTCGCCTATATTAGCTAGGCCTCTAAATGCTTCGATATCTATAATCTATACTATATCGTTAGCGAGAAGGCCCCTCTAGGCCTTACCTATAACTGCCTATTCTATTAAGGCAATAAGAATGCTAACTACCTCTAGGTAGGTCTAGACTACTCTAGTTCGTACTAGGTATACTAATTCTATAGCTTCTAGCTAAATATAAGCTTAAGTAGGACGCGTTTAAGAGCGAGATCGACTATATATACGCGTCTAGCCTCCCTATTAATAGAGCGGCTATAAAGGATCTTAAAGACTATATCGAGATCTAGGCTAGTAGTAATGCGTAAATCCTATACTACTCTAACTAGCTTATAGCTAACTAGGCGTGCATATCTATATCGCTAAGGCCTAATAGCCCTAGAATTAGGTATATAGCAGTCGCACGTAGCGTAATAACGCGCAGTTCTCGTCTCTCGTCCCTAGGTAGCTAGGCTTAGGAATTCTCGTAAGTACTATAGTTTAGATCGAGTAACGGCTACGCTCGTAGTTACGCTTCTACGTTTAGCTTATAAACCCTCGTATTAGCTATATCGTCTCTTATAATAGCTAGTAGGGCGGGTACGCATAGAACGTATAATAATACTAGAACTATAAATAAGAAACGTAGGGTAGATAATTAATTAATTACTATAGAGGAGAGCCTAAGCTCGCGCTTTTATAGGCACCCGAGCTGCTAAGGATATGCGGTTTCCGCCTATTAATCCTCCCTTTCTTTATATCCGAATAGATACTCTAATAAACGACATTTTTATTCTAAAAAGATAGCTTAGTAGAACTAGCTTCTATATAATAATAATAATAAACTAAGTACTATTTATTCTTTTTTAACGTATTAGACGTTTATAACGTTACTATTTCTCTTTTTCCGAACCGAACTAGCTAGTTCTATTTACTATATATATGCAGCTATACTAATCTTCTTAAACTTGTCTTCCTTATTATTCGGGTAGTTAGCGCTATCGAACGGGAAGTACTTTAACTAGCTCTTAAGGGCCTTTTTAATATATAGAAAGAAGCTCTACTCTTTCGCTATAGCCTTTTTAGCCTTAACTAAGTACTTATATAGCTGCGCGAATCTCTTCTTTACTTACGGGACCTAGACTTCTTTATACTACTTCTCGTAGGTAGCGCGGTCTATATATAGAAGCATAAGAGCCTCTTAGCTTACTTCTAGCTCTTCCTAGCTACGGCGTCCTATTAACGCGTCTAAAACTAGCCTAAGGCTATTAAGCTATTGCTTCTAGGGAAGTCTACGCTCCTACGGCTTATTAGGGAAATTAGTGCCCGTAAACGTCTTAGATATTAGTAGCATCGTAATATTGCTAACGAGGACCTCTAGAAAGGCTAGGGTATTCTTTCTAACTAGCTCTTAATTACGATACTTAATAAGCGTTAGGTAGACTATACGTCGCGAGGAGACGCTAGGGTTCTCTTTATAGGCAATTGTCTAATATATTAGCACTAAGTTGCTAGATATAGTCGAGACGTTTTGCAGGCGTAAGCCGGCGTCCTATAGGCCTTCCTTTCCTTAGTTAGAGACGTAAACTAGCGTCTGCTTAGTATCTAAGTCTTCGTCCTCGTTCTCGTTATTATTAAGCTTATTAACTATATTATAAATTAGTCCTAGGTAGCTAGTACTACCGATAATATCGAACTTAGCGTATTCGGCCTCGTCTTCTTCCTTATTATTATTATTATTAAGGTCGGCCTATAGCTTGCGGTTAGGCACCTATATAACTAGTCTATAGCTAAGAAGGGCATTATTAAGAGAAACTATAGTAATCGTATAGGCGGTCTCTTATCTATCTTTCTATACTATTAAAGGGCCTTTAACAAACTTCTCGCTAGTAGCCTAGTTCCCCTTAATAATTAGGATCGTTAGATCGATCTAGCTAATAGGCTCTCCTTACTAGTACTAGGCTATTATCGGGTACGCGATAAATCTATATATAGCCTTATCGCGTAGAGAATCCTAGGCTAGCATATTAAGTAGCTAGATAGTCGGGTCTTATTATATTAGCTGCTAGGTAAGGGAGAAGAATATATTTAGTATCTATCTATATATATTGCGGCGGTAGCGGAGGTAGTAGCGGTATAGGTTAAATTCTTAGTGCATCTAAGAAACTATATCCGGGTCCTTTGCCTACTAATTAAGAAGGCCGCTAAATACGTTAAAGCTATTTTTAAGGAGCTTTCCGTTATAAGCCTTCTATATATCTTAAATAGTCTTAAATTCTAAGTAGGATAGGCGGGTATTAGTAAAGTCTAGCTTAATTCGTATAGGCCTAAGCTTATTATCGTTAGCCTTTAGATTAGGCTCTTAAGCGGCTTCTACGTCGCTATAGTCGTTATCGAACTAAACTAGCTAGTTCGCTTTGCTTAAGCTTATACGCTACTTTCCCTTAGCCTTCTTAGACTTCTTGCTCTTTTTAGACTTCTTTAGGGCGTAAGCTAGAGGTATAGACGCGGAACCCTTAGCATCTTTAATCTCTAGCTATAGGTAAGTCTTCTTCTTAGGGCTGCTATCTTCTTTATTATTAGTATTAGCTTTACGCTTAGCCTTCTTCTAGGCCTTCTTATTAGCTGCTATCTTTGCTATAGCCTTCTCTATATTACGTAGCTAGTTCTTGCTAGCCTATCGGTCTATCGCGTTTATTTCCTATATCTATAGGTCTTTCCTTAAGTTATTAGGTACGTCGTTAATCGATTCTTTCGCTAGTAGGTATAGTCCGTAGGAGATATTCTATAAGTCGTAGAGGCGATTAGACGCCGTTATTATCGATTCTTCTACTATAAGGCTAACTACCTTAGCTATTTCTACTATATAGATACGGTAGAAAGGAGGACTAATATTTAGGGATTCGTACTTATTAAGGAGGATTATATCTAGCTTTCCGTATACGCTATCCTTATAGCGTTCTTCGAGATAGTTAGCGTATAAGATAGTAATACGGATACGAACTTTCCCGAGATCTAAATAAGGCTTCTTAATTGCCTTATTAATTAGATCGTCTAATAAGTCCTTATTATAGCTATACGTCTCGTAACGTATTACTTATTTTTTAACTCCGCTAGCTAGTTCGCGTAGGCGAACTAAAATAACTATTTCTAGCTCTAGAGCTACGGATTAAGAGCAGGTTACTATAGCCTAGCTCTAGCTAGCTTCTTCTTACTAGCGGCTTAGCGCTTTAAGCTCGCGATCCTCGTAGTAGAGGTCTCTAATCTTATAGTATAGATACGCAAACGTATTAGGGCGTAGTTAGTCTTTATTAGCGAGGTTTATCTTCTCGCGGACCTAGCGCTCGGCTACTTCGCAGAAGCTCTTAAACTTATTAGAGGCTAGATTAAAGTAGCTAAGAAAGTCGTAGCTAGACTCGGACGGCTTACTAAGTAGCCTACTTATAGCTAAGCCTCTAGCTTTATTATTAGCGTCGGATACTTTAAAGAGCTTATTCTTAAGGATAATAAAGTAGGCGTCTATAATAGCAAAGCCGTTCTTATCGATAATCTTAAGGTTCTTACGGCTAAATAGATCTAACTAAAATATAGCCTCTACGCTTTTAACGAAGCTAGCCTTCTAAAACTTGCTAGAGATATAGCTAGATATAGGCCGGAATAGATTATCTTTCTTTCTATTATAAAGAGCCTAGTATAGCATCTATTTAAACTAGGTTAGGCCTAGTAGTTAGAGATTCTCGGTAGGGACGTTCTTAAATAGCATAAAGCGGTAGAAGTACTAGCTAGCCTTCTTATAGATCTTAAAGGTAGAGTTAAGGAAGTTAAAATAGGGAAACTCCCTACCCGAGCTAAACGAGTTCTATAGTATATCGAGGAGGCCTTTACGCTTCTTAGCGAACTGCTTGCCTCTCTTATAGATGTTTATTATGCCCTTTAGTCCTTCTAGTACTTCTTTTTAAGCGCGAGAGAAGGTACGCTAGCTAAGTTCTTAAATAAACTAAAAAATAATAAAAGCGCGGCAGTTATCGTCTCTCTAAATAGCGCTATAGACGAAGCGCAGAATCGTCTATTTCTCTTCTTCTATTCCTGCGTTAGTAACGGCTTCTAGTATCTATACTCGAGTGCGCTAGCCGCCTAGCTTAGAAATATTAAGCGTAAAGTTGCGGAAATTAGCTAGCTTAGAGTTAGCGGTATAGGCGAGCGCGTCGGGGTTAGAATAGCGAACTACCGCCTTAGGCTTAGGGGTAAGCGCTTTAGCGGTCGCGTTAGTTATAGCAATATCTCGGTTAGCTATTATACTAGTAAGGTAGAGGGAGAGAAAATAGACTATATAGAAGGGAGTATACTATATGCAAGCGGAAAGAGCTAGTTAGAAGTAGGCGTTTCTATAAGCGAGTTCTTAAGAGCGTATAAAGTAAAGAACGTACGGGTCTTCTAAATAGATAAGTTTATACTAGTAGCAGTAAGAATAGTTAGTATACGTATAGAAGAGGTTATTATATAGAGTTTTTGCGGTTTATTTGCTTAAAAACTCTATATAACTATTATTACCGCTACTGCCTATACTTAGCGGAACTAGAGTAGTTACTATAGTAACCTTTAAGGGTCGTTATGCTTAAGGTAAATATTAAGGTTAATAAGACTAAGAAGAGACTAGAAGAGCCGAAAAGGAGAGGAGTTTTATACTTAGACCCGCTACCTAGACGTAAGAGTATTCGTAATTATACGTTAGGGGGTCCTTAGCGCTATTCGAAGTAAACTAGCTAGTTTGCTTTATTTTTACCGCTAGAAATAAGGGAGCATATGCGTTTTCGCGATTACTTTTAGGTAGCTATTAGCTAAAATTAAGTAAGAGTTACCTAATCTTATCCCTCGCTGCTCCTAGGAGCCTAGGCTAGTTAAGAACTAGTATTCTCCTAACGGTAGATCCTCTTATTTATAGTAACAGTCCTTTTGTTTAGCTTCCTAAGGTCTATTCTACTTCCGCTACTAATCCTCCCTTTCTTATAGTACTAGCTATATAAGAGTAATAAGTAATACGTTTCTTTCTATTTCTTATACCGATATAGACGTAATAGAAGCAATTTTTTAAAAGAAATCTAGGGGCCTACTAGAATTCCTCTAGTATTAGAATATCTAGCTAGCGGATATACTCCTCCCTCTTTTCTTAAGTTATTTCTAATAGCTTACTAATCCGGACCTAAGGGTGTAGATAGCTACGCGGCCGTAGCTTAGGAGGTAGAAGACCTAGCTATTCTAGATTAAAGCTATCCTCTTAAGGAACTATAGCCTCCGGATCCCTTTAGTATAGTACTAGCTTTAAGTTAAACCTAAGGAACGTATAGTAAAGAACCTCCCCGCTAAGCTTCTTAATCTTATACGCCTTTCCCTTACGAATAATAGTATATATAAGAAACGGACCGCGCTATTAGTACCGCAGCTTATTCGAGAAGCTCGTTTTTAGTTCTAATCGATAAATAACTACTATCTATCTAGGACGAAGCTCCTACTAATTAGCATTCTTATAGTTATTAAAGTACTTAATATTATGCTTCCGTAGCCGGTCCTATTAGGTACGAGCTTCCTTAAGCGTCGTATATATCCGTTCTATAGTAGTAGCTCGCATCGCTAATAAGGAAGGGCAGTTATAGACTATCCTCTACTTAGCTACTCGGTAAGTACGGAACTTAAGTTCTATAGGTAATATAGTATCTTTGCCTATTATTATCTCTACTAGAGTTAGCCCTATTATCTAGTTAGTAGTAGTACGTTCCGTCTAAAGGACTAAGGGAATATGCTTAGCTATAGCGCTTACTCCTCTACCTATTAGTTTAAAGAGAGCTGCTAGAATTAGACGGTGTCCTTATTTAACGATTCTATTAGCCTACGGATAGTAGGGAGAGATTGCGACCTACTTAATTCCGTAGCTTATAAGTAGCGCTTCTTAGACGTTCTCTCCGCCCCCGTCTATATAGATCTCGGCTATAGCCTCCTAGCGGCAAATTAAGTCCTCGTAGATAAACTTCGTAACGTATTTAGTATTAACCTTGCGATTATCCGTTATCCGTATTAATCGGGCCTCTAGCTATCGAGAAATAGCCTCTCTTATAATAATAAGGTAAAGTCCGGTACTAATAAATACCGCGTCTAGGTACTATTACTTCTTAAGATATTACTTCTCGGAAGCGTAGAGTAGGCTAGAACGCTAGTAACCGTTCCTAAGTATATATTGCTAGCAACTCTTATAGAAACGAACTACTACGGTATAAACGCCGTCCTACTACTATCGCTTAGTAACTATCTTATACGTTCGTTCTAGTCCTAGGTACCTATAGTAATCGTAATAGGTAGTAATAATCCTAGTACGATAGTTATTATCGTCGATAACTCTTTAAGGAATACCGCTAGTATAATCCTATCTTATAAGCTAACCCTCCTTACTTATATAGAACTTAAGTGCTCGTTTTTATAGAGACCTATATTTAGTTAAGAATAGGCCCGGCGGATAGCGTAGGTAAGTTAGGAAAAATGCGATATTCCTTAAGTCCTAAGAGTAGGTACCGTTTAGGACTTCCTTCTCTAATTCCGCTCGAGTAGGGAATACTTAGGCGACGAGGTTATAGGCAAAGTAGGCGAAAAACTAGTTATCGATTATCTTATCGATATCGCCCTCCTCTACTAGCTCTCTAGCGTCCCGCTCTATCGGAGGCTTACGAGATAATCTATTAGCAGCCGTATGCTTCTTCCTAGGTATATATACTATATTAAAGTTAAATAGCCTAATCTATGCTAGCTATCTTATAATAGCTGCGTTCGGGAGATCTATAGTAGCCTTATTAAGTTAATATACTAGCGTATTAGCGTCTACCTCTAGCTAGAAGAAAATACTAAATAACTACGGACGATACTTCTTTAGTGCTTTAAGAATACTAAGATACTCGCGCTTTCTAGAGTCGTAGCGTTGCTTAAAAGCGGAGAATAGTCCTAACTTAAATCGAGAGGGGTATCGAATCCTACTATCTTTCCGGTTATATTAAGATATATAGCACCTTTATAAGTAAAGGCTAGAATCTATACTTACTATAATTAGCCCTCCCTCTAGTTTATAGTTTAGTGCTACTAGCGCTAGCGTAGAGATAAGGAGTTCCGTAATCGCATCCTTAGATCGCTAATATTCTTCCGTCTATACGAACTTAACGTCCTTCTTTAGGAGAGAGAAGAGTAGCCTTAGTAACTAGGCGAAGTCCTTAAGCTAGATCTTATAGTATACGAACATTTCTATAAGAATACGGACTTCTCTCTAGTCCGTAGGAGTTAGCTATTTAACGAGCTTAACTACTCGTTCCGTATCTAGGTATCTGCTATATTTATTAGTAACGTAGCCTACTATCTTAATCTATTTATAGTATAGCTGCAGTTTTTTCCTATAAACTATTAGTCCTACTCTTTCTAGGTTAGCAAGCACCTCGTTTAAGTTCTTAATATATTCTACTATAAATCGGCGGAGCCTAGGTTTAACCTCCTCGTTACTATACTTCGTCTTTAGCCTATAAATAGCTATATTATTAAGGAAAGGTTTAGTAGCGTAAGGTATTTAAGTAGTAAGAATAAGCATAATAATTCGGATAAATTAAGCGATAGAGTTCGTAGCTCCCTATAGTAGTATTATCTAGCGTAGTAGGCTAAGAGGAGTATCGAAACCTATAAGGTCCCGACTCCTTATATCTAGTAGAATCTAATCGTAGCTAGAGAAGATATTAACTAAGGACGAGATTATATAACCTATAAAAGCTTTAGAAAAACTATCCGTATTAGGAGGAAGGTTAGTATCGCGAATAGTTATAGTATTAAACTTCTATATAGTATTAATTAGGCGATACTTCTTTAGCTCTCCTAGGTTAGTCTTCTTCTTTACGAGAAAGTACGGATTCCGATAGGCACTATAGTACGGCTTAAAAGCGCCTGCGTCTATACGCTTATAGAGCATTTTTATAACTTTCCTCTCGAGAGAGCTCTAGAGTTAGAAACTAGGATACTACTATAGCTTATACGGGATTATACGAATAACCTAAGGAGGAGCAATAGTAGGCTTAATATAGCCGAGATGCTCGAAATTCTAAGTAAGTATAGCTTCTCGATTATATAGCATCTTAGTTAGAAGGTATAGCTCCCGATTCAATAGCGAAATAGTAGGCTTAATTTAAGCGAGCTATTCTAGTATAAGTCTTAAACCTTTCGGAATATTAGAAAACTTTCTAATTAAGTATTTCCCGTTAAAGGGGCCCGTTCCGGGTAGTATAGCTTCCTCCGAAGCAAGTGCTTTCTTTCTCTAATATAGATCCCTACTAGGATTTAATCTATCCGTTATAGATATATCTACGTTAACGGATCTAACCTTATCTACGATACGCTTATATATCGTAAACGCCCTAACTTCTAAAGAGAATTTAGCTTATATATTCGGGTCTAGAAGTAAGTTTAGTAGTAGTTTACTACGGCAAATCCTATAATTCTAGCAGATTTCCTCGTAAATAACATTAGTAACTATAGCTTGTTCGTAGTTGCCCTTAGATTCGTATCTATCTTTAGAGTCGTAAGAATACTTATCCGGAAGGAGAACCTTAAGCTCTAAGTCCTATATAGAAAAGAAGTTTCTAAAGCAGTTAGAAAAGAGCAGGTTACTAGAAGGATCCTCCTAGAAATAGAGCTCTAGGCTTCCTAAACGCTACCTAACTAGTTCTAGAAAGAGTAAGAATATAAGATTATTATATACGTTATATAATAATCGAACTAAACTAGCTAGTTTACTTAGTAAGTTCCGCTAGTCCTTATATAATAACCGAACTAAACTAGCTAGTTTAGTTAGTAAGAGCTACTAGTCCGTACGTAGATTAGTTAAGACTTTACTTAGCGCCCTTTCTACGATATTAGTATCCCTAATTGTTTCTAGATAGTTTCCCGTTAGCGCCCGAACCTACCTACTTAGCTCCCTACTCCGTTTCGTAGCTACCCCGAAGCTCTCTCTACTAGTACTCGTAGGTGTTCTAAAGCTCCTAAGAATGCCTCTACTAGCGTCCGAAGCTATCTTAGCAGTTCTAGAACTAGCCTTAGAGGCTTCTAGAAGTAGCCTAGAACTCCTACTAGCAAGATCTAGCTATCTAAATAGATACTCCCTTAGCTCTATAAGGCGCTTTCTAAGCTTATTCCGCCTCTATTTACTTCGACGCTTCGTAGGAGCTTTATTATAAGAGAACTCTATACTATAAGAGCGGTCTTTAGCCTTAGAGTATACTAATTTATATAGTATAGTAGATAAAAGCCTTTCCTAGAGGTCCGGGTTCTACGTAAACTTATACTAGAGGCTCCGGTAGAGGGTATTATCGGACTTCTAGCTAGGACAAATTAGCGAGGATAATAGAGGGACGTTCTAAACTTGTTTCCTAATAAATTCTCTTATCTCGTTATAAGCCCCTAAGCCTTTAGAATCCGTATATAACTCTATAAGAAACTTATACTAGGCTATATAGTTAAAGACTAGTCCTTTAAATTTAGGATCTCTAAAGTAGGAACGGTGCTAGTAACTAAGGTAGTTATACTCGCCTTTATTTTTAAAGAAGATAGTTTTGCTACGAGGATACTTATAGGTAGGCTTATTAAACTAGTCCTCCTCCTCTTTAGTAAGCTTTCCTACTAGTTTTTCGAGTATTCTATAATCTAGCGCTATATTTACTCTAGGCACTAGTTTAGCTATTCCTTTAAGGATACTCTTTAGCTCGGTTTAGCGCACTTTAGCCCTACCTATATCCGTACTTAAGATCGGGCTAAAGCGGACCTTAGTACCTAATCTTTTTCTAACTTACGAAGAATATCGTCGACCGTTCTATACCTATTATTACCTACTATTCCGGTAAAATAAACTAGGTTTCTACGGTCGTTAGCAATTATACCTTCCTAGAAGCTATTATTATAGTTCCTAGAGGAAAGGCGAGTTCTTTAGCCCTACGGCCTTTCTAAAAGAGTTAGCGTCTTAGGATCGCTAGTAATAAAGAAAGTTATAAAGATAATAACTCCGTATACCTCTACGCGGACGTTACGACATATTCCGATAAAGATAACCTTACCGGAGACACCGCGTATAGTAGCCGTAATATTAGTCGAAATAGAAAGCCTTAAGCTACGAGCCCTTTCGTAGCTTATAATTATGCTCTCCGCTCCTTTATTAATTAGGATATCGTATACCTATCGAGCCTCCCTAAGAGTTATATAGATATAGATGCTTAGAATAAGTAGGTAGTCCTTATAGAAGTCTAGGAGGATACTATCCGGGTCCGTATATAGCTTAGAAGTAGGAATATATAGCAACGCCTCTATACTAGAGGCTAGCCGAACCGAGAGATCTACTGCTATTATAATAGTAATTCCTAGCGTATCTTAATAAACAATCTCCTCGTCCGCTTCCTTCTAATTAAGAGAAATAGATAAGGGCTATATTTTAGTATTATTCTAATCCTTCGCATCGAACTAGACTTCGTTATTACTTAACTCCTCCTAGTTATCGACTAAGGATACCTACTCTTCCTCGGGCTACTTAGAAGAGTTAAAAGAATTTATTAGGAAAGCATTAATCTTTAGCTCTCTATACCGATAAAGGCCTACGTCGCTCTTATTATTATCCTCGCTCTCCTCCTTCCTAGATACTTCGCTATCTTTATCTAAATAGCTAGCGGAATTGTATTCCTATATCCTATTATAGATCTAAGCAAAGTTAACTATAGAGGTAGCCGTACTATCTAGTCTCCGTTTTAACGTATAATAGCGCTTAAGTATAGCGCTATAGGATAGATCTGCAGGCTTCCTTCTATATAGGAACTAACTAAGAGCTTGCTACCTAAATAGCTATAGTTCCTTAAGTTCTAAAACTAGAGGTGCTCTAAGGAGCCTATTAGACTAGAACGCCTTCTATTTGTCTATAGGAATAGCCTTCTTAAGTAGGTTATCTAATCTCTGCGTTTTTAGCTTAGTCTTCTATAACTTTATCGCTTTGCCTTTAGAAGGGACTATAGGACCGAACTAGGTATCCTATATCTCCGTATCCTAGGAATTCGGAACTGCTAGAGTCTAGGATCTTCCCTATATCTAAGATAAAGCCGCTTCTTAGAACGAGCTTAGTTCTTCCCTACGATAATGCTCTATTATCTCTAGTAGCGCCTGCTTTTTACGAGAGTTACTCGTTCTCGTTTTAGTAGCTTGCTTCTACTTCTCTATATTCGCCTTTATAGCTTTTATTAGAGACGCAGTCGGCTAAAAGGAATTCTAGACGGTTTTCTAAGAGAACCGCGTAGCCGTATAGGTAGCGTTATAATCCTTTTTATCCTCTTCTTCCCCTAGAATAAAGAGAGATCCTATAGGCTTATATTCCTCTATATACTCTATAGTCCTAAATCTAGCTATACTAGCGTTAATCGAGATAGGATATTTACGCTAGTTAGATTTCTACGAGGCTCGTAGAGTATTAAAGCTAATATATTTGCTAACGTTAATTAGACCGATAGCTTATTTAAGAGCTAGAAGAACAACCTTTAATCGAGGAGACTTCTTATCCTAGCTATACTCGAGAGGTCTTATTTCTCCGCTAGCTCGGCTAGGATATATTCGGCGAGTCTTATCTTTATAGAGGAAGTCTTAATCTAGAAGCTAGTTAAAGTAGAGATAGTCTTTGCTACGGTAGCCTTTTAAACTATACTCCTAGTAAGCTATACTTATTTTAATTTCTAAGGCAGTATAGGCTATAACTATAGCTTAGATCTCTAGTACTTCCTTATTCTTTTAGCTACTACGTAGGGGTCTATACGTAGGTTCCTAGTTCTTTAAAAGAGTAAGGGCAAGGGTAGCTAACTATTTAGTTAGCTTCTTAACGTTAGGGCTTACTCTAGATATAGCGCTTATTGCTACGGAGACTAGATTTAGGCGAGAGGTAGTATTCCTTATCGCTTTAACTAGCTTTTCTACTAGAATAGAACAATTATCCTTATATAAAGCTTTATCGGTTTTATTCTTTTATAACTTAGCTTTTATAGCTAAAATTACTTTCGTAAAGTTACGAAACGTATAGAGGCGATCTATATCTAGGTTCGCTTTATTCTAAATCTTTTTCTATATAGGCTTAGATAGAGGCTTTAAAAACATTTAGGTACGGCTAAAGTTATCTAGATCTTCTAGAGGAATTATAGTAGAAGAGATCTCGAAGTTCCGAATATACTTAGAAATCTCCTCTAGCTTATCTAGCTTCTATAGGGATAGCTAGAAAAGGTATAACCGATCTCCGAGTATGCGCTAACTATTAAACTCGCGATACTCTTTAAGAAGGCTAGTTTTAAATAGCCTATAGTTACGACTTTCGTACTCTTCGAGCTTCTTAACTATAGGACGCTAATATCGATAAACGTAGCTAACTAGCTTCTCGACTTTAGTAGCTTTATCGCCCTAGTCGCTTCTATAAGTTCGGTATAGGTCTTTAAAATACTTAACGAACTTAGTAACGTCTAACTCTTCGAAGTATCCTATCTTCTTAGAACTAGGCAAAGGTATAGGAGGTTAGCTTATAGAAATTAAGGCTTAAAACTGCTTAACGCTTAAGCTAATAGTAGTATTAATAGGGAGTTATAGTCCTATAGCTCCTCGTCGACGAGAATAAGTATTACCTATTCCTATCGTTCCGTTAGGATAAGCTAAAAGGTTAGTAGAGCCTAGAGAGCTTCTAACTAGTCGTTTAACTTCTCTATTAGGTCCGATAAACTAGGTAGGTTAGTAACGGAACTCTTAATTACGATCCTCTATACTAATATTATCCGAGATACTACTAGAGTTAATAGTAGTATCTAGGTTATTAGTACCGGTAGAGGAATCGTTAGTTAGATCGTTCGGCATATTTTCGGCTAAAGGTCGGTAATAATAAACTAAACTAGCTAGTTTAGTTAGTATTAGGTAAAGTTAGTAGTAATAGTAGTGCTAGTTTATTATATAACGAAAGAAATATTCTCGCTAAATTAAAAACAAAATAAGAAATAGAAACTCTAGATTTAGATATAGTAAAAGGAAATTCGTAACTTCGTAAATTGCGAGTAAGGGTAGCTAGTAATACCTAGTAGTTACCTATAAACTTTCCTAGGGGTCGGTTTCTTAGTTTATTTAGCTTATAATACTTCCGACCCGTATTATTTTAAACGTCCGGCCTATCGGAGATCTCTTAGTACTATACGTCTATAGCTCTTTAGCAATCTCTAATAGGGAAGTATAGGGGCCGTTCTAAGCCTATACTAAATATAGAAAGAGCTAATTAAACTCTTCCGAAACTAGGGGTAGCTAGTAATACTTAGTAGTTACCCGTAATACTTTCCTAGAGGTTAGTTTCTTAGTCTATTCGGCTTATAATACTCCCGACCTATATTATTATAAACGTCCGGCCTATCGTTAATTCCTTAGTACTATATATTTCTAGAGCCTTTAGCAATCTCCGATAAGGAAGTATAGAGGCCGTTCTAAGCCTATACTAAGTATAGGAAGAGCTATTAAACTCTTCCGAAACTAGAGGTAGCTAGTAATACCTAGTAGTTACCCGTAATCCTTTCTAGAGGTCGGTTTCTTAGTCTATCTAGCTCGTAATACTCCCGACCTATATTATTATAAACGTCCGGCCTATCGTTAATCCTTTAGTACTATGCGTCTATAGCCTTTTAGAAATCTCCGATAGGGAAGTATAGGGGCCGTTCTAAGCCTATACCTAATATAGGAAGAGCTAATTAAACCCTTCCGAAAATAGAGTAACTAAAGTTGCGAAACGTAGCCTTACGGCAAAACTAGGGAGTGCGAGTAGTAATACGATTCTATATCCTTTCTCTAGCTTACTAAACTCCGTGCAGCTCGTAATATCGTATTCCTTAGGCTATCCTAGCTATAACGACCCCTCTGCATAGGTATAGTAACCCTAAGCGAATCCTTAGAAAGCTATAGATAAGCTATACCGTTAGCCTTCTATAACTAATTGTCGGCGTCTTAAAATACCGTCGATTCTAAGTCGTAATAGGACTAAGGGTTTATAACTTTCTTAGGGTTAGAGACTATCCCTACGTAGAAGAAGGCCTTAATACTCTTAAGTCCTTCTAAGTTATCTAGTTCCGCCTAGGCTTATATATAATAAAGTGCGTTCTAGCGGCTTATCGTAATTAATTGCTTGCTTCTCGTATCGTAGTTCGTGCTATTAGACTATAAGTAACTTCTTCCTTCTTTTCGTATTTTCGGTAGTTCTTATCTATAGAAGATATTATATAGCCCTACCTTCGGCTCTATTTTAATGCGTAAATCCTATACTACTCTAACTAGCTTATAGCTAACTAGGCGTGCATATCTATATCGCTAAGGCCTAATAGCCCTAGAATTAGATATATAGCAGTCGTACGTAGTATAATAACGCGTAGTTCTCGTCTCTTATCCCTAGGTAGCTAGGCTTAGGAATCCTCGTAAGTACTATAGTTTAGATTAAGTAACGGCTACGCTCGCAGTTACGCTTCTACGTTTAGCTTACAAACCCTCGTATTAGCTATATCGTCTCTCGTAATAGCTAGTAGGGCGGGTATGCATAGAACGTATAATAATACTAGAACTATAAATAAGAAACGTAGGGTAGATAATTAATTAATTGCTATAGAGGAGAGCCTAAGCTCGCGCTTTTATAGGCACCCGAGCTACTAAGGATATACGGTTTCCGCCTATTAGTAGTATTATACTATATATTGTTTTCCCTCGTACTATTTTAGCTCCTACTAACCTTACTTGCCTTTTAGTAGTCTCGGTAGTAGCATTTATAGTAAAGATAGCCTTAGCGCGTATCTTAGCGCGGACGTATAGAATAAGTCTAGCTCTAAGATCGCTAAGAGGGACCGCTCTACCGCTGCCTTCCTTAAGACTATAGTAAGTTAAATCGGTTTAGCTCGTTCTAGCATCTACTAACCTATCTAGGACACCTCTACGCCTAAGAAGCGCACGAAGTTTCTAGAGTCTAGTACTAAGTCTTACGCTACTTTAGAGAAGGAGAATATAGCTCTATCTGCCCGCCTAAAGATTATAGCTAGTACTATCCGAGACGCGCGGCGTCTAAATAGTACTAGTAAGCGCCTAACTAAGGCCGCTCTAGGCGCTATACTTCCTTCCCTAACGGAGGCTAACTTAAAGAGTAAGGTAGAGCTAGATAAGGACCTAACTACCCTATAGGCGCTAGTTTACGCTATTCTAGGCTAGGTAGGCCCTACCTCTCTATATAATATTTTAGTCCGTAGAAGTTAAAGCTACCTAATTCCTAATAGTTTTTAATTTCTCTTTTTCCTTATACCTTTAAATTTCGAATCTTATTAAAAAATCGTTATATTCTATTATATTCTCTCTAGCGTATATTATTCCGTACTAGTCTCTTAGAGTCCGGTCTATCCTCTACTAGCCTATTATAGGTCCGTTTACGTCGCCTAGACGTAGGATTAGTTATAATAAACCCTCCTTAGGTCTTCTAGTCTAATCTAGCTAATTTTAGCCTAGGTTAGACTTCGTTATCCTAGCGGGTTGCCGTTATCTACGACTTCTACGTATCGGTCCCTTCTTTCCTATTCTTTTCCTATATGCGTCTATTATAGATTTGCTAATATATACTACTAGCTTCTATAAATCGTCTTCTAACCTATACCCCTTCTAGAATACTAAATATTCCTAGTTTCCTAAGTCGTTTATACGTTGTTCCTTAATAGCCTTTACCTTATATACCTCGCCTTTGTCTACGTCGAACCTCTATATTAGAGCCTATCTCCGGCTATTCTAGTCTAAGATAGCTCGTTCTAGTAGCGAAACGTAGAAGGTCGGGTATATCTTAAGGTTTAATAGAAGCTTTAAGCGGTATATTACGCTATTTATAACTATCTCTATTAGGAAGGGTTCTATATACTTATAATCTAGCTTCTTAGAGGGCCGTAGTAACTTAATATTTCTTATAGAAAGGTAGACCTATTTACCTACGCGAAACGTTATATCCTTATAGTATCGGTTATATACTAATACCTATTATTTTTATATTACGGCTAGCCTCGTCCTTAACTGCTTCTATACTACGAGGACCTAGTCCGCTAATATAACTGCCTTAGGTGCCTCTCTCGCCTTCTAGCGCATTCTAGGCTAGTTTAGCTACTATAGGTTATAAACGTAGTTTACTTAGAACGGTATATACTCTATAGAGGCGTAATAGCTATCGTTATAGGCGAATTCTACTATAGATAGTAGTATAGCCTAGTTATTCTATTTAAAGTTATAGTATATACGTAGGTACTATTTAAGCGTCTAGTTCTAGCGCTCTATTTATCCGTCTATCTATAGGTAGAAGGCGGTGCTAAGTTTTTAGCGTACTCTAAGGTAGTAGTATAGCGTACTCTAATAATTCGAGGTTAGAATAGGT
This sequence comes from Cercospora zeae-maydis, assembly GCA_023512815.1. Lineage (NCBI taxonomy): Eukaryota > Fungi > Ascomycota > Dothideomycetes > Mycosphaerellales > Mycosphaerellaceae > Cercospora > Cercospora zeae-maydis. Next base: position 2,429,063 of record JAKLWY010000001.1, on the reverse strand, counting down.
CCTCTATCGGACGTAATAGAGTAGGGGACGCTATAAAGGCGTATAATCTCCCTAAATAGTAGCTCGCCTAGCCTCTCTACTATAATATCCTTACGGCATAGAATATAATAGGCTATCTTAGTAAATCTATCGACTACTACTAGAATTAAGTCGTATACCCGGTCCTATAAGCAACTAGGTAGAAGGTCCGTAATAAAATCTATCGTTAGATTCTCCTATAGGCCCGATAATAGTTCTTCCGCGTATAGAAGGCTATAAGGTAGATGTCGCTAGGGTTTAGCTCTAGTATACGCTTTATACGTGCGTACGAAGTTCTTAATATACTAGCGCATCTTAGGCTAGTAAAACCTACGCTATAATAATTCTAAGGTTCTAGCGAATTTAAAGTATTCGCTTAGAAGATCGTCGTAGTACTCCTAGAGCAACCTTAAGCGTTCTAGTCCTTTCTAGACGTATATTCTGCCCTCGTAGTATAGCTTGCCCTCCTCGGTTGCCTATTGCTAAGCCTACGCAGGTATATCGGTATAGGTTAGTACCTCTCTTACCTTTATTACCGTATAGTCCGGCTTCTAGGTTACGCTAGTAGTAGCTATAACCGCTATAGCCGTAAGGTAGATTAGGCTAGATTATCCTACTAGTATTAATACTACGTATAGAAACCGCTAGCTTACTCTAGCCTTCTCCTCCGTAGCTTATTTCCTTAAATAATTAGCTTCCTTATAGTCGGGTCTATAGCTTAGTATATTAGCCCCTTTATTCGTAGGACCGGAATAGTAGATTATACGGAAATCGATCGTAGATAGCTACTTAGCCTACCGTACTTAACGCCTTAAGAGCGTCTTTATTATTATTAACGTTTAGAGGTTAGTATAATCCGTTAGAAGTTCGACCTAGTATAGTACGCTCTCGAGGTAGTAGCGGAAGTACTTAAAGAACGCTACTATTACTAGCAGCTTGCTATCTTCTATTCTATAGTTTCTTTCTATAGCTACTATCTTTTATAAGAAGTAGGCTACTAGAAACTACTACTTCTTCTTATTCCTAAAATTATACTATTAGGTTATAATATTCGAGATAGCCGACCTAGATATATTAGTCTCTACCCGAATAGGTAAGGCTAGGTTAAAATAGCGTAGGATAGGTGCGGCTATAAATACTCCTTTTAGTTTAGTAAAAGCTATAAGGGCGCTAGCGTCGAGCTATAGGGGTCTAGACTCTTCTTTTTGCTAAGCTAGCTTTTTCTTCTCTTTAAAGTACTAATTTAATAGCACCGTAAGCCTAGAAAACCTTCTTATAAATCTTTAGTAGTAATTAGCAAATCCTAGAAATACTCTAATATCCCTAATTAAGTTAGGGATAGGCTACTTCTATACCGCTTTAACCCTTTCTAGGTTAATCTAAACCCCCTTATATTCTATAACGTACCTAAGGAACTTAACCTAGTTCTTATAGAACTCGTACTTACTTAACTTAGCGTAGAGCCCGTATTATTATAGTCGTACTAATAGGCGGAAACCGCATATCCTTAGCAGCTCGGGTGCCTATAAAAGCGCGAGCTTAGGCTCTCCTCTATATAAATTAATTAATTATCTACCCTACGTTTCTTATTTATAGTTCTAGTATTATTATACGTTCTATGCGTACCCGCCCTACTAGCTATTACGAGAGACGATATAGCTAATATAAGGGTTCGTAAGCTAAACGTAGAAGCGTAACTACGAGCGTAGCCGTTACTCGATCTAAACTATAGTACTTACGAGAATTCCTAAGCCTAGCTACCTAGGGACGAGAGACGAGAACTGCGCGTTATTACGCTACGTACGACTACTATATACCTAATTCTAGGGCTATTAGGCCTTAGCGATATAGATATATACGCCTAGTTAGCTATAAGCTAGTTAGAGTAGTATAGGATTTACGTATTAAAATAGAGCCGAAGGTAGGGCTATATAATATCTTCTACGGATAAGAACTACCGAAAATACGAAAAGGAAGAAGTTACTTATAGTCTAATAGCACGAACTATAATACGAGAAGCAAGCAATTAATTACGATAAGCCGCTAGAACGCACTTTATTATATATAAGCCTAGGCAGAACTAGATAACTCGGAAGGACTTAAGAGTATTAAGGCCTCCTTCTACGTAGGGATAGTCTCTAACCCTAAGAAAGTTATAAACCTTTAGTCCTATTACGACTTAGAATCGACGGTGTTTTAAGACGCCGACAATTAGTTATAGAAGGCTAATAGTATAGCTTATCTATAGCTTTCCGAGGATTCGCTTAAGGTTACTATACCTATATAGAGGGGTCGTTATAGCTAGGATTGCCTAAGAAATATAATATTACGAGCTATACGGAGTTTAGTAAGCTAGGGAAAGAATATAGGATCGTATTACTACTCGTACTCCCCGGTTTCGCTATAAGGCTACGTTTCGCAACTTCGGTTGCCCTATTTTTAGAAGGGTTTAATTAGCTCTTCCTATATTAGGTATAGGCTCGGAACGGCCCCTATACTTCCCTATCGGAGATTTCTAAAAGGCTATAGACGCATAGTACTAAAGGATTAACGATAGGCCGGACATTTATAATAATATAGGTCGGGAGTATTACGAGCCGGATAGACTAAGAAACCGACCTTTAAGAAAGTATTATAGGTAACTACTAGGTATTACTAGCTACCTCTAGTTTCGGAAGGGTTTAATAACTCTTCTTATATTTAGTATAGGCTTAGAACGGCCCCTATACTTCCTTATCGAGGGTTACTAAAAGGCTCTAGGAATATATAGTACTAAGAAATTAACGATAGGCCGGACGTTTATAATAATATAGGTCGGGAGTATTACGAGCCGGATAGACTAAGAAACTAACCTCTAGAAAGAATTACGGGTAACTACTAGGTATTACTAGCTACCTCTATTTTCGGAGAGTTTAATTAGCTCTTCCTATATTTAGTATAGGCTTAGAACGGCCCCTATACTTCCCTATCGGAGATTGCTAAAGGCTATAGACGCATAGTATAGAGGGATTAACGATAGGCTAAACGTTTAAAATAATATAGGTCGGGAGTATTACGAGCTAGATAGACTAAGAAACCGACCCCTAGGAAAGTTTATAGGTAACTACTAGGTATTACTAGCTACCCTTACTCGCAATTTACGAAGTTATAAATTTCCTTTTACTATATCTAGATCTAGAGTTTCTATTTCTTATTTTATTTTTAATTTAGTAAGAATATTCCTTTCGTTATGCAATAAACTAGCACTACTATTACTACTAACTTTACCTAATACTAACTAAACTAGCTAGTTTAGTTTATTATTACCGACCTTCGGCCGAAAATATACCGAACGATTCGACTAACGATTCCTCTACCGGCACTAATAACCTAGATACTGCTATTAACTCTAGTAGTATCTCGGATAATATTAGTATAGAGAATCGCAATTAAGAGTTCTGTTACTAACCTACCTAGTTTATCGAACCTAATAGAGAAGTTAAACGACCGGTTAGGAGCTCTCTAGGCTTTACTAACCTTTTAGCTTATCTTAATAGAACGATAGGAATAGGTAATACTTATTCTCGTCGACGAGGAGCTATAGGACTATAACTCTCTATTAATACTACTATTAGCTTAAGCGTCGAGCAGTTTTAAGCCTTAATTTCTATAAGCCGACCTTCTATACCTTTGCCTAGTTCTAAGGAGATAGGATACTTCGAAGAGTTAGACGTTACTAAGTTCGTTAAGCGTTTTAAAGACGTATACCGATCTTATAGAGGCGACTAGGGCGATAAATCTACTAAAGTCGAGAAGCTAGTTAGCTACGTTTATTAATATTAGCGTCTTATAGTTAAGAAGCTCGAAGGGTATAAAAGCCGTAACTATAGACTATTTAAAAGCAGCCTTCTTAAAGAGTATCGCGAGTTTAATAATTAGCGCATACTCGGAGATTAGTCGTACCTTTTTTAGCTATCCCTATAGAAGCTAGATAAGCTAGAGAAGATTTCTAAGTATATTTAGAACTTCGAGATCTCTTCTACTATAATTCCTTTAGAAGATCTAGATAACTTTAGCCGTACCTAGATGTTTTTAAAGCCTCTATCTAAGCCTATACGGAAAAAGATTTAGAATAAAGCGAACCTAGATATAGATCGCCCTTATACGTTTCGTAACTTTACGAGAGTAATTTTAGCTATAAAAGCCGAGTTACGAAAGAATAAAACCGATAAAGCCTTATATAAGGATAATCGTTCTATTCTAGTAGAAAAGCTAGTTAAAGCGATAAGAAATACTGCCTCTCGCTTAAATCTAGTCTCCGTAGCGATAAGCACTATATCTAGAGCAAGCCCTAACGTTAAGAAGCTAACTAAATAGTTAGCTGCCCTTGCCCTTACTCTTTTAAAGAACTAGGAACCTGCGTATAGACCCCTACGTAGTAGCTAAAAGGATAAGGAAGTACTAGAGATCTAAGCTATAGTTATAGCCTATACTACCTTAGAAATTAAGATAGGTACCGCTTACTAGAAGTATAGTTTAGAAGGCTACCGTAGCGGAGACTATCCCTACTTTAATTAGCTCCTAGATTAAGACTTTCTCTATAAAGATAAGACTCGCTAAATATATCCTAGCCGAGCTAGCGGAGAAATAAGACCTCTTAGGTATAGCTAGGATAAGAAGTCCCCTCGATTAAAGGTTGTTCTCCTAGCTCTTAAATAAGCTATCGGTCTAATTAACGTTAGCAAATATATTAGCTTTAATACTCTACGAGCCTCGTAGGAATCTAACTAGCGTAAACGCCCCGTCTTAATTAACGCTAGTATAGCTAGGTTTAGGACTATAGAGTATATAGAGGAATATAAGCCTATAGAATCTCTCTTTATTCTAGGGAAAGAAGAGGATAAAGAGGATTATAACGCTGCCTATACGGCTATATAGTCCTCTTAGAAAACTGTCTAGAATCTCTCTCGGCTAACTACGTCTCTAATAAAAACTATAAAGGCGAATATAGAGAAGTAGAAGCAAGCTACTAAAACGGAAACGAGCAACTCTCGTAGAGAGTAGGTACTACTAAAGATAATAAAGTATTATCGTAGGAGTAAACTAAGCTCGTCTTAAGGGGCAGCTTCGTCTTAGACGTAGGGAAGATCTTAGACTCTAGCGGCTCCGAATTCCTAGGATACGGAGATATAAGATACCTAATTCGGTCCTATAGTCCCTTCTAGAGGTAAAGCGAAAGGGTTATAGAAGACTAAGCCGAAAACGTAGAGATTAGATAACCTACTTAAGAAGGCTATTCCTATAGACAAATAGAAAGCGTTCTAGTCTAATAGGCTCCTTAGAGCACCTCTAGTTATAGAGCTTAGAGAATTGCAGCTATTTAGGTAGCAAGCTCTTAGTTAGTTCCTATATAGAAGAAAGCCTATAGATCTATCCTATAGCGCTATACTCGAGCGCTATTATATATTAAAACGGAGACTAGATAGTATAGCTGCTTCTATAGTTAACTTCGCTTAGATCTATAATAGGATATAGGAGTATAATTCCGCTAGCTATTCTAACGAAGATAGCGAAGTATCTAGAAAGGAGGAGAGCGAGGATAATAATAAAAGCGATATAGGCCTTTATTAGTATAGAGAGCTAGAGATTAATGCTTTCCTAATAGATTCTTTCGACTCTTCTAAGCAGCCCGAGAAAGAGTAGGTATCCTTAGTCGATAACTAGGAGGAGTTAAGTAATAGCGAAGTCTAGTTTAATACGAAGGAGTAGAGTAATACCGAAACATAGCCCTTATCTATTTCTCTTAATCCTAATTAGAAGAAAGCGGACGAGGAGATCGTTTATTAAGATGCGCTAGGGATTACTATTATAATAGCGGTAGATCTCTTAGTTCGGCTAGTCTCTAGTATAGAGGCGTTGCCGTATATTCCTACTTCTAAGCTATACGCGGATCCGGATAGTATCCTCCTAGACTTCTATAAGGACTACCTACTTATTCTAAGCATCTATATCTATACGACTCTCGGGGAGGCTCGATAGGTATACGATATTCTAACTAATAAGAAAGCGGAGAGTATAATTATAAGCTACGAGAGGGCCCGTAGCTTAAGGCTTCCTATTTCGACTAATATTACGGCTACTATACGTAGTATCTTAAGTAAGGTTACCTTTATCGGGATATATTATAACGTCCGCGTAGAGGTATACGGAGTTGTCGTCTTTATAACTTTCTTTATTACTAGCGATCCTAAGACGCTAACTCTTCTAGAAAGGCTATAGGCCCGAAGAACCCGCCTTTCCTCTAGGAACTATAATAATAGCTTCTAGGAAGGTATAATCGCTAACGACCGTAGAAACCTAGTTTATTTTACCGGCATAGTAGGCAATAATAGGTATAGAACGGTCGACAATATTCTTCGTAGGTTAAGAAAAGATTAGGTACTAAGGTCCGCTTTAGCCCGATCTTAAGTATAGATATAGGTAGGGCTAAAGTACGCTAAACTAAGCTAAAGAGTATCCTTAAGAAAATAGCTAAACTAGTGCCTAGAGTAAATACGGCGCTAGATTATAGAATGCTCGAGAAACTAGCGGGAAAGCTTACTAAAGAGAAGGAGGACCGGTTTAATAAGCCTATCTATAAGTAACCTCGTAGCAAAACTATCTTCTTTAAGAATAAAGGCGAGCATAACTATCTTAGCTACTAGCACTATTCCTACTTTAGAGATTCTAAGTTCGAAGGACTAGTCTTTAACTATATAGCCTAGTATAAGTTTCTTATAGAGTTATATACGGATCCTAAAGGCTTAGGGGCTTATACCGAGATAAGAGAACTTATTAGGAAATAAGTTCGAAACGTCCCTCCGTTGTTCCTACTAATTCGTTCTAGCTAGAAGTCTAATAATACCCTCTGCCGGGGCCTTTAGTATAAGTTTATATAGAACCCGGACCTCTAGGAAAGGCTTTTATTTACTATACTATATAAATTAGTATACTCTAAGGCTAAAGACTACTCTTATAGTATAGGGTTCTCTTGCAATAAAGCTCCTATAAAGCGTCGAAGCGAATAGGAGTAAAATAAGCTTAGGAAGCGCCTTATAGAGCTAAGAGAGTATCTATTTAGGTAGCTAGATCTTACTAGTAGGAGTTCTAGGCTACTTTCGGGAGCCTTTAGGGCTAGTTCTAGGACTACTAAGATAGCTTCGGGCGCTAGTAGAAGTAGTCTTAGGAGCTCTAGAGCACCTACGGGTACTAGTAAAGGGAGCTTTAGGGCAGCTATAGAACTAAGTAGGGAGCTAAGTAAGCAGGTTTGGGCGCTAATAGGGAACTATCTAGGAACAATTAGGGATGCTAATATCGTAGAAAGGGCGCTAAGTAAAGTCTTAACTAATCTACGTATAGACTAGCGGCTCTTACTAAGTAAACTAGCTAGTTTAGTTCGATTATTACGTAAGAACTAGCGGAACTTACTAAGTAAACTAGCTAGTTTAGTTCGGTTATTACGTAACGCATATAATAATCTTATATTTTTACTCTTCCCGGAACTAGTTAAGTAGCGTTTAGGAAGCCTAGAGCTCTATTCCTAAGAGGATCCTTCTAGTAACCTACTCTTTCCTAACTGCTTTAGGAACCTCTTTTCCCTATAGGACTTAGAGCTTAAGGTTCTCCTCCTAGATAAGTATTCTTATAACTCTAAAGATAGATATAAATTTAAGAGCGACTACGAGCGAGCTATAGTTGCTAACGTTATTTACGAGGAAATCTGCCGGAATTATAGGATTCGCCGTAGTAAACTACTACTAAGCTTACTTCTAGACCTAGATATATAAGCTAAATTCTCTCCGGAAATTAGAGCGTTTACGATATATAAACAAGTCGCAGATAAGGTTAGATCCGTTAACGCGGACGTATCTATAACGGATAGATCGAATCCTAGTAGAGATCTATATTAGAGAAAGAAAGCACTTGCTTCGGAGGAAGCTATAATACCTAGAACGGGCCTCTTTAATAGGAAATACCTAATTAAAAAGTTTTCTAGCATTCCGAAAGGTTTAAGGCTTACGCTAGAACGGCTTACTTAAATTAAGCCTACTATTTCGTTATTAGATCGGGAGCTATATCTTCTAACTAAGATGCTATATAATTAGGAAGCTGCACTTACTTAGGATTTCGAGTATCTCGGCTATATTAAGCCTACTATTACTCCTTCTTAGGTTATTTATATAATCCCGTATAAGCTATAGTAGCATCCTAGTTTCCGACTCTAGAGCTCTCTCGAGGGAGAAGTTATAAAAATGCTCTATAAGCGTATAGACGTAGGCGCTCTTAAACCGTACTATAGTGCCTATTAGAATCCGTACTTCCTTATAAAGAAGAAGACTAACCTAGGAGAGCTAAAGAAGTATCGCCTAATTAATGCTATATAGAAGTTTAATACTATAACTATTTGCGATGCTAACCTTCCTTCTAATATAGATAGGTTTTCTAAAGCTTTTGCAGGTTATATAATCTCGTCCTTAGTTAATATCTTCTTTAGCTACGATTAGATTCTACTAGATATAAGAAGTCGGGACCTTATAGGTTTCGATACTCCTCTTAGCCTACTACGCTAAACGATACTACTATAGGGGGCTATAAACTCTATCGCTTAATTTGTCTAAATTATTATACTTATCCTTACTACTTAAATACCTTACGCTACTAAACCTTTCCTTAATAATATAGCTATTCGCGGACCGAAAATAAAGTATAGCAACGAGGAGGTTAAACTAGGACTCCGCCGATTTATAGTAGAATATATTAAGAACTTAGACGAGGTGCTTGCTAACCTTAAGAGAGTAGAACTAACGGTTTATAGGGAAAAGCTGCAGTTATGCTATAAATAGATTAAGATAGTAGGCTACGTTACTAATAAATATAGTAGATACCTAGATATAGAACGTATAGTTAAGCTCGTTAAATAGCTAACTCCTACGGACTAGAGAGAAGTCCGTATTCTTATAGGAATGTTCGTATACTATAAGATCTAGCTTAAGGACTTTGCCTAGTTGCTAAGGCTACTCTTCTCTCTCCTAAAGAAGGACGTTAAGTTCGTATAGACGAAAGAATACTAGCAATCTAAGGATGCGATTACGGAACTCCTTATCTCTATACTAGCGCTAGTAGCACTAGACTATAAACTAGAGGGAGGGCTAATTATAGTAGGTATAGATTCTAGCCTTTACTCGTAGGGGTGCTATATATCTTAATATAACCGGAAGGATAGCAGGATTCGATACCCTTCTCGATTTAAGTTAGGCCTATTCTCCGCTTCTAAGCAACGCTATAACGCTAGGAAGCGCGAGTGTCTCGGTGTTCTTAAAGTACTAAGAAAGTATCGTCCGTAGTTATTTAGTATTTTCTTCTAGCTAGAGGTAGACGCTAATACGCTAGTTTATTAACTTAATAAGGCCGCTACGGACCTCCTAAACGTAGCTATTACGAGATAGCTAGCGTAGATTAGGCTGTTTAACTTTAATATAGTATATATACCTAGGAAGAAGTATATAGCTACTAATAGATTATTTCGTAAGCCTCCGATAGAGCGGGACGCCTAAGAACTAGTAGAGAAGGGCGATATCGATAAGATAATCGATAACTAGTTTTTCGCCTACTCCGCCGGCGACCTTATTACCTAAGTATTCCCTACTCGAGCGGAATTAGAGAAGGAAGTGCTAAACGGTACCTACTCTTAGGACTCGAGGAATATCGCATTCTTCCTTACTTACCTATATTATCCGCTAGGCCTATCTCTAACGGAATATAGGTCTTTATAAAAGCGTGCGCTTAAGTTCTATATAAGTAAGGAGAGTTAGCTTATAAGATAGGATCGTATCGGTAGTATCCCTTAGAGAGTTATCGACGATAATAACTATCGCGAAAGGATTATTACTACCTATTACGATCGCTATAGATACCCGGAGCTAGAACGAACATATAAGATAGTTACTAAGTAATAGTAGTAGGACGGCGTTTATACCGTAGTAGTTCGTTTCTATAAGGGTTGCTAGCAATATACACTTCGAAATAGTTACTAGCGTTCTAGCCTACTCTACGCTTCCGAGAAATAGTATCTTAGGGAGTAATAGTACCTAGACGTAGTATTTATTAGTACTAGACTTTACCTCGTTATTGCGAGAGAGGCTATTTCTTAATAGCTAGAGGCCCGATTAATATAGATAATAGATAATCGCAAGGTTAACGCTAGATACGTTACGAAGTTTATCTACGAGGACCTAATCTGCCGCTAGAGGGCTATAGCCGAGATCTATATAGATAGGGGCGGAGAGAACGTTTAAGAAGCGCTACTTATAAGCTATAGAATTAAGTAGGTTGCGATCTTCCTCTACTATCTATAGGCTAACGAAATCGTTAAGCGGAGATACTATCTAATTCTAGCGGCTCTCTCTAAGCTTATAGGTAGAGAAGTAAGCGCTATAGCTAAGCATATTTCCTCGGTCCTTTAGGCGGAACGTACTATTACGAACTAGATAACTAGGCTAACTCTAGTAGAGATTATAATAGGCAGGGACGCTATATTGCTAGTAGAGCTTAAGTTCTATACTTACTAAGTAGCTAAGTAGGGAATAGTCCGTAACTATTCTTTATTATTAGTAATGCAAGCTACTACTATAGAATAGATGCATACGACGCTTAAGGAAGCTCGTACCTAATAGAACTAGCTACGGAAGTATAATATTAAGTACTTTAATAACTATAAGAATGCTAATTAGTAGGAGCTTCGTCCTAGATAGATAGTAGTCGTTTACCGATTAGAACTAAAAACGAGCTTCTTAAATAAGCTACGGTACCGATAGCGCGGTTCGTTTCTTATATATACTATTGTTTATAAGAGAAAGGCGTATAAGATTAAGGAGCTTAGTAGAGAGGTCCTTTACTATACGTTCCCTAGGTTTAACTTAAAGCTAGTACCGTACTAGAGGGATCCGGAGGCTATAGTTCCTTAAGAGAATAGCTTTAATCTAGAATAGCTAGGCCTTCTACCTCCTAAGCTACGGCTGCGTAGCTACCTATACCCTTAGGTCCGGATTAGTAAGCTATTAGGAATAACTTAAGAAGAGAGGGAGGAGTATATCCGTTAGCTAGACATTCTAATGCTAGAGGAATCCTAGTAGGCCCCTAAATTTCTTTTAAAAAATTGCTTCTATTACGTCCGTATCGGCATAAGGAATAGAAAGAAATATATTACTTATTACTCTTATATAGCTAGTGCTATAAGAAAGGGAGGATTAGTAGCGGAAGTAGAATAGACCTTAGGAAGCTAGACAAAAGGACTATTACTATAAATAAGAGGATTTACCGTTAGGAGAATACTAGTTCCTAACTAGCCTAGGCTCCTAGAAGCAGCGAGAGATAAGATTAGGCGACTCTTACTTAATTTTAGCTAATAGCTGCCTAAAAGTAATCGCGAGCACGCATATGCTTCCTTATTTCTAGCGGTAAAAATAAAGCGAACTAGCTAGTTTACTTTAAATAACGCTAAGGATCCTCTAACGTATAGCTATAAATACCCTTACGTCTAGGTAGCGGGTTTAAGCATAAAAACTCCTCTCCTTTTCGGCACTTCTAGTCTCTTCTTAGTCTTATTAACCTTAATATTTATTTACCTTAAGTATAATAACCCTTAAAGGTTGCTATAGTAACTACTCTAGTTCCGCTAAGTATAGGCGGTAGCGGTAATAATAGTTATGTAGAGTTTTTAAGCAAATAAACCGCAAAAACTCTATATAATAACCTCTTCTATACGTATACTAACTATTCTTACTGCTACTAGTATAAACTTATCTATTTAGAAGACCCGTACGTTCTTCGCTTTACGCGCTCTTAAGAACTCGCTTATAGAAATGCCTACCCCTAACTAGCTTCCTCCGCTCGTATATAGTATACTCTCTCCTATATAGTCTATTTTCTCTCTCTCTACCTTACTAGTATAATAGCCGACCGAGATATTGCTATAACTAACGCGACTGCTAAAGCGCCTACCCCTAAGCCTAAGGCAGTAGTCCGCTATTTTAACCCTAACGCGCTCGCCTATGCCGCCGACTCTAAGTTAGCTAATTTCCGCAACTTTACGCTTAATATCTCTAAGCTAGGCGGATAGTATACTCGGGTATAGATGCTAAAAGCTATTACTAACGTAGGAATAGAAGAAGAGAAGTAGACTATTCTATACTCTATTTATAGCGCTATTTAGGGAGACGACGACTGCCGCGCTTTTATTATCTTCTAGTTTATTTAAGAACTCGGCTAGTAGGCCTTCTCTCGTACTTAAGAAGGAGTACTAGAAGGACTAAAGGGCGTAATAGATATCTAAAAGAGAGGTAAGCAGTTCGCTAAAAAGCGCGAAGGCCTCCTTAATATACTATAGAACTCGTTTAGCTCGGGTAGGAAGTTCCCCTATTTTAACTTCCTTAATTCTACCTTTAAGATCTATAAGAAGGCTAGCTAGTACCTCCGCCGCTTTACGCTATTTAAAAACGTCCCTACCGAGAATCTCCGACTGCTAGGCCTAACCTAGTCTAAATAGATACTATACTAGGCTCTCTATAATAGAAAGAAGGACAATCTATTCCGGCCTACGTCTAGCTATATCTTAGGCAAATTTTAGAAGGCTAGCTTCGTTAAGAGCATAAAGGCTATATTCTAGTTAGACCTATTTAGCTATAAGAACCTCTAGATTATCGACGAGAACGGCTTCGCCGTTATAGACGCCTACTTTATTATCCCTAAGAATAAGCTCTTTAGAGTGTCCGACGCTAATAATAAAGCTAGAGGCTCGGCCGTAAGTAAGCTACTTAGTAAGCCGTCCGAATCTAGCTACGACTTCCTTAGCTATCTTAATCTAGCCTTCGACGAGTTTAAGAGCTTCCGCGGAGTAGCTAAGCGCTAGGTCCGTAAGAAAATAAACCTCGCTAATAAAGACTAACTACGCTCTAATACGTTCGCGCATCTATACTATAAGATTAGAGACCTCTACTATAAGGATCGCGAGCTTAAAGCGCTAAGCTACTAATAAGAAGAAGCTAGCTAGAGCTAGGCCGCGGTAACCTGCTCTTAATCTATAGCTCTAGAGCTAGAAATAGTTATTTTAGTTTGCCTACGCGAACTAGCTAGTAGGGTTAAAAAATAAGTAATACGTTACGAGACGTATAGCTATAATAAGGACCTATTAGACGATCTAATTAATAAGGCGATCGAGAAGCCTTATTTAGATCTTAGGGAAGTTCGCGTCCGCATTGCTATCCTATACGCTAACTACCTCGAAGAGCGCTATAAGGATAGCGTATATAGAAAGCTAGATATAATCCCCCTTAATAAGTACGAGTCCCTAGATATTAGTCCTCCCTTCTACCGTACCTATATAGTAGAAATAGCTAAGGTAGTTAGCCTTATAGTAGAAGAATCGATAATAACGGCGTCTAATTGCCTCTATAACTCGTAGGATATCTTCCGCGGACTATGCCTACTAGCAAAGGGATTAATTAACAATATGCCCGATAACTTAAGGAAAGACCTATAGATATAGGAGATAGACGCGATAGACCGGTAGGCTAGTAAGAGCTAGCTACGTAATATAGAGAAGGCTATAGCAAAGATAGTAGCTAATAAAAAGGCCTAGGAGAAGGCTAAGCGCAAAGCTAATACTAATAATAAAGAGGACGGCAGCTCTAAGAAGAAGACTTACCTATAGCTAGAGATTAAAGATACTAAGAGTTCCGCGTCTATACCTCTAGCTTACGCCCTAAAGAAGTCTAAGAAGAGTAAGAAGTCTAAGAAGGCTAAGGGGAAGCAGCGTATAAGCTTAAGCAAAGCGAACTAGCTAGTTTAGTTCGATAACGACTATAGCGACGCAGAAGCCGCTTAAGAGCCTAATCTAAAAGCTAACGATAATAAGCTTAGGCCTATACGAATTAAGCTAGACTTTACTAATACCCGCCTATCTTACTTAAAATTTAAGACTATTTAAGATATATAGAAGGCTTATAACGGAAAGCTTCTTAAAGATAGCTTTAACGTATTTAGCGGCCTTCTTAATTAGTAGGCAAAGAACCCGGATATAGTTTCTTAGATATACTAAGAATTCGACTTATACCGCTACTACCTCCGCTACCGCCGTAATACCTATAAATAGATACTAAATATATTCTTCTCCCTTACCTAGTAGCTAATATAATAAGACCCGACTATCTAGTTGCTTAATATGCTCGCCTAAGATTCTCTACGCGATAAGGCTATATACGGATTTATTACGTACCTAATAATAGCTTAGTACTAGTAGGGAGAGCCTACTAGCCGGATCGACCTAACGATCCTAATTATTAAGGGGAACTAGGCTACTAGCAAAAAGTTTATTAAAGGCCCCCTAGCAGTATAGAAAGATAAACGAGAAACCGCCTATACGATTACTATAGTTTCTCTTAATAATGCCCTCTCTAGCTATAGACTAGTTATATAGGTACCTAACCGTAAGCTATAGGCCGACCTTAATAACGACGACGATAAGGAAGAAGACGAGGCCGAATACGCTAAGTTCGATATTGTCGGTAGTACTAGCTACCTAGGACTAATTTATAATATAGTTAATAAGCTTAATAATAACGAGAACGAGGACGAAGACTTAGATACTAAGCAGACGCTAGTTTACGTCTCTAACTAAGGAAAGGAAGGCCTATAGGACGCCGGCCTACGCCTGCAAAACGTCTCGACTATACCTAGCAACTTAGTGCTAATATATTAGATAATTGCCTACGAAGAGAACCCTAGCGTCTCCTCGCGACGTATAGTCTACCTAACGCTTATTAAGTACCGTAATTAAGAGCTAGTTAGAAAGAATACCCTAAGCTTTCTAGAGGTCCTCGTTAGTAATATTACGATGCTGCTAATATCTAAGACGTTTACGGGCGCTAATTTCCCTAATAAGCCGTAGAAGCGTAGACTTCCCTAGGAGTAATAGCTTAATAGCCTTAGGCTAGTTTTAGACGCGTTAATAGAACGCCGTAGCTAAGAAGAACTAGAGGTAAGCTAAGAGGCTCTTATACTTCTATATATAGACCGCGCTACCTACGAGAAGTAGTATAAAGAAGTCTAGGTCCTATAGGCAAAGAAGAGATTCGCGCAGCTATACGAGTGCTTAGTTAAGGCTAAAAAGGCTATAGCGAAAGAGCAGAGCTTCTTTCTATATATTAAGAAGGCCCTTAAGAGCTAGTTAAAGTACTTTCCGTTCGATAGCGCTAACTACCCGGACGATAAGGAAAACGAGTTTAAGAAGATTAGTATAGCTATATATATATAGTAAACTAAACTAGCTAGTTCGGTTCGGTAAAGAAGGATAGTAACGTTATAAACGTCTAATACGTTAAAAAGGATAAATAGTACTTAGTTTATTATTGTTTTGCAGAAGCTAGTTCTACTAAACTATCTTTTTAGAATAAAAATATCGTTTATTAGAGTATCTATTTAGACATAAAGAAAGGGAGGATTAATAGGCGGAAACTATATATCCTTAGCAGCTCGGGTGCCTATAAAAGCGCGAGCTTAGGCTCTCCTCTATATAAATTAATTAATTATCTACCCTACGTTTCTTATTTATAGTTCTAGTATTATTATACGTTCTATACGTACCCGCCCTACTAGCTATTACGAGAGACGATATAGCTAATACGAGGGTTCGTAAGCTAAACGTAGAAGCGTAACTGCGAGCGTAGCCGTTACTCGATCTAAACTATAGTGCTTACGAGGATTCCTAAGCCTAGCTACCTAGAGACGAGAGACGAGAACTACGCGTTATTACGCTATATGCGACTGCTATATACCTAATTCTAGGGCTATTAGGCCTTAGCGATATAGATATATACGCCTAGTTAGCTATAAGCTAGTTAGAGTAGTATAGGATTTACGTATTAGTACTAGCACCTACCGGACGTAGCCGTTATATTCTACCTTATCTTTTAAGTAGACTAGGATATTATTAAGATATACTACGTAGAATATATCGATAAGGCTCGTAAGGGCCTAGTTAATATACTTCTAGAATACGCTAGGCGTATTTAATAGTTTAAATAGTATTACGGTATACTTATAGTAGCTATATCTAGTCCTAAATACTATCTTCTACTTATCTTCCTTATAGATCTAGATCCTATAGTACGTATTTCTAATATCTAGCTTAGAGAATATAGCAGCTTCTACTAGCTAGTCTAAGAATTTAATAATTATTAGTAGCGGGTAGCAGTTCTTAACTATAATAGCGTTTAGCTCTCTATAGTCTACGTAGAGCTATAGCATACCGTCCTTCTTACGTACGAATAGAATTAGTATACCTACTAGCGACGTAGAGTACTATATAAAACCCGACTTTAGGTTACTCTCTACGTAGTTGCGCGTATATACTAGTTCCGCTTTAGACATTAGGTAAACTAGGCTTTAAGGAACTTAACTGCCTTCTATTAGGTTAATAGCTATATCGTTCGGGCTATAGTTAGGTAGCTCTCTAGCGCTTTATTTTAAGAATACGGCGGCATACTTCCGGAAGGCAATAGGGACCTCCTTCTATTCCTTTATATCCTTACCTAATATCTCCTAGACTAATAAGGCGTAAACTATATTACTTTAGGACGACCTATAGTCTTACTAGAAACGTATCGCGTCTATAACTACTATAGTTTGCCTCTCTCTTAGCTTACGCCTCTAGACTAGCATCTTTATTATAAAGTCGACGGATAGGTTTAGCGCCTCTAGCTATAGCATTTCTAGAATAATCTAAAACCTATAGATACGGCCTATCTATATCTAGGCCTTATACCTACGAATCTAGCCTAGGCTATCGTAGACTAATAATAGGCCCTTCGTACTACTCGTAATCTATAGACTCTAGCCGTTAAGCGCTACGAACCGCGTGCTACTATCGACGGTAGTATTCTATTCTACCTTCTTTATAAGTATAGTATCTATAAAGTTTGCCGCCGCGCCTAAGTCGATTAACTTTATAACCTCTTTAGACTTATCTAGCCTAACGATTATAGCTATAATAGCGATAAGCTTAGAGTAGTAGTAGCCTCTAGGCCTACTCGGCTCTACTACTCTTCTCTATTTCTCGCTATATTAGATATAGCCTATAACCGCTATAGCTTCTAGAAGTAGGCCCTCTCTTTTTCTAAGTTATAGTTCTAGAGGTTAGGGTTAGAGCATTCTCTTTTCTTATAGCCTACCTACCTATAACTATAGTATATAGAAGGTAATCTAGGCTATTCTAGCTCGTCCCTACCTTAGAACGGCCTAGGTAAACGCTACTTATTTGCGTATTTGCCCTTCGGTAAGAAGGTAGCTATCTTTATACTAGTACGCTTATAGTTCTACGCCGCCTACCTATTCTTACGCTACTTATTCTTATCCGCTATATCGCTAATAAGATAGTAAGCCTAGTTCGCCCGCTCTTTCGCTTTCTTTAGCAACTTAGCTAGTACTAGGTATAACTATACGTAGTATCGTAGTAGTAGCGATAAGGCGGAGTAGAATGCTAGGATCTTATAGCTCTCTTAATTCTTCTAGACTTTCTTCTAGAGCTCCTTTATCTTCTTTAGGAGCTCTATAGAGGTGCGCCTATTCTATTTAACCGTCTTTAACGCGTTATAGGCCCTTTAGCGTCGCTTAAATAGCGAACCTATAGAGTTAATTATAACCTTCTTTATTATAGGCTAGAATAAGGTAGTCTCTAGTACTAGCTAATCTATATATCGCTCCTAGTAGTCTTACTAGAGCTTGCCTATATAATCTACGGCGTAATCTATTTTTCGGTCCTTATAACTATTAAAACCTAAATATCTACGGAATAGTTATTTTATAGTACGGGTCTAGTTATCGTACTAAGCCCGGCTCTTTCCTTCGAATATAGGGGGTTCTTTAGCCTTTAGGAGCTAGTTGCCGCTAACTAACCTATCCTAGTTTAGCCTAGCTAAGGCAACCCTCTATTAGATAGCTTCTACTTTAAGTCGCCTAATATCGGCCTTAACTTAAAGTATCTATTATTATAACTCTGCGAGGTATAGTCTCCTTTTCTTATTTACGATCTCCCTATCTTCTATAGGCGCGTCTAGAGTAGGCTTACGCCTCCGTCTATCTCCGTTATTAGATTAATATTCTAGATCTTTCGTAGTAGCGTCGTCGCCTATTCTATATAGCGTTTCGGATAGAGTGCCTTCTACGGCGCTATTCTAGTCTATAGCGGCGTTATCTAGCGCGGAGCGCGTCCTTCTATCTAATATCTCTCGAGCCGTTATATAGTTTAAGAAGATATTTGCGTATTAGAGTTATCGAGTATATACTATAGGCTAGCATAAGGATAATAGGCTCTAGATTATAACTATACGAATATCTACCTCGTTATCCTAGGTGCGATAGTAGTAGCGAAGAGTATCTCCTTACTAAGCCGGATAGGCTCGGCCTATCCTTACTATAGCTATTCGAAGATAGGCCGAGCTAGTATATCCTATCCGTATCTATATAGGGCGTCCTTATACCTTATAAGAGGATATATAGCAATATATAGACTATCTTAGACCTCCGTTCGAAGATAGTACTAATTCTTATAAAGTTATTATATATCGTATACTCTATATATATAAATACTATATACTAAGTAATATAGTAGTAGCTAATTGCTAAGTACTAGTAAAGCCTAAGGCCTCTAACTTCTAGCTTTACTTCGCTCTTATAACTACCTCTCTCCCTCTATCGAGCTATTCTAGCTCGATAGGCAGATAGTAGTCTTTTCGTATATATAATACTTCTATTACGTCCGCGTATCTCTTATTATTCGTAGGCCTTCTATTAGGTTTCCTTATATATTACTATTACGATTTGCATATATAATATAAGTAAGTCGTTACTATATATTATTATTAATAGTAACGCGCGTTATTATATTTATTACGATAATAGTATTATAAACTCTTACTTACGCGCTTCTAAACTTCTTCTATAATACTAATACTTAGTTATTTAGTTTCTTATAGACGCGCTTCGCCCTCGCCTCGCTATATATATATACTTCTCGTACTCTCTATATATACTCTATATACGCACTTAAGAACTACTATAAGATAGATTCTAAGAAAACTAAAAAACTATCTAAAGGTAAAGAGGCTACTATAGCCTCTCTATTAAGTAGCTTATAGGCAAGTCTAGAGTATCTTAGTAGAAATACTAGTACGCTTAGTAGCCGCGCCCTAAGTTTAGCTAGTAGCTAATCTTTCCTCTTACGTCTAGGTAGCGTTATACTAGGTAAGAATAGCTAGTTAAGTAGTATACGCGGCGCGCGCTTACTTTAGGTAAGCTCTAATACCTCTAGTAATAGTCTATAGCTAAGCCTATCTTTAGCTCTTAATACTACTAGCTATCTTAGAGAAGATAGCTATAGTAGTAGCTATATTAGCTCTAGCCTAGTAATAGGTAGAGGTTTAGGTAAGCCTATATTAGGTAGGTCGCCTTTAGCCTAGCTTCTACTTATTAGTAGTACGTATACGAAGCGCACTTATAGCCCGTTATTAGAGCTAGGCTTCTTACTAGACCTTATTACTAATAGAGCTATAGGCCCTTCTAATTATACGCTAGCTACGAAGCGCTAACGCCTCGTAGGCGCTTCTAATATACTACGCTCTAGTACCGTACTTAGCTTAGCTTCTACTACTTCTTATATTAGTATAGCTAAGACTAAGTATTTTAAGTAGTATAATTACTATATCCGTAACGACTACGATCTAGATAGACGTAACCGTAAGTTTCTTTTTACTCGCTATCTTATTATATTCTATTTATATACTAACTATAGTATAGGCTAGGCTACTTACTCTAGTAAGCTACCTAAGGATATTAATACTAAGAAGTATATATATTATATATATAGTAAGCATGCCTATAAGTAGACTTACTATAAAGCTATTAAGTTAGTTATATATTATATATATAATATATATAATACGCTTATACGTTACTAGGCCGAGCTCGGCCGCTATAGAAATAATATAGTATAAGCTAATAGCTAGTAAGTAGTAGTAGATACCTAGACCTAGCTAGATACTACCTATACTAGTAAGTTTTTCTTTTAATATCGCGCGTAGTATATATATCGCTTATATCTTGCATTTACTAACTATATATTTAGAGACTAAGATAGTTATAAAGCGCCTCTAAACTAATAATAGTAAGCTAGCTAGCGGTAAGCCTACTAAGAAGGAGAGTAGTAGTAGAGGCCTATAGGGGTCTCGCGCGCTTGTCTATAAAGCTACTTAGCTTAATAGTACCCTCTAGAGTATAATAAAGCTACTTACTTAGATATATTTAGTAGCTTATCGCTTCTATATTATATACTAACTGCACTTATAGATTACTAAGTATAGTAGCGTTCTAGTAGAGCGGGATACTATTAACGCTACTATTAGCCTTTATCTATTCTTAAAGGAGGAGGATAAGGCTAAGGAGGCCTTCTTAGAGAAAAAGGCCTCTAAGGATAAGCTAGCTAAAGGTAGTGCCTAAGTTAGCGCTTCTTATACTTCTCTATACTTTTATATATATACTACTTATACGCGCTATATATAATATACTATAATAAATGTTTTAATTAGCTCTCTATAAATAGTATAAAGCTTATCTATAGAATAAAAAGCTATTTATTCTACCTTTTATACCTATATATTATATACGACGTACTATCGTATTACCTTCGGGCTACGCTTATTTACCTTATATATTGCCTCGAATTTATCTAGTACCTTATATTTTCTAATATACTTAGCTAGTTCCTATATATTATATTCTTTTAGCTAGCCTATTTACTTAACTAACTACTAACGCTTCTTATATCTAACTTGCGTATTTAGAATCTCTTTAACTTGCTACTTACCTAAGTCTTCTTCTATAAGTAGTATGCCTTCTATATCTATATCGCCTATAGCGCCTTTCTAAGGCTCTAGTAAAGATATATAGAATACGTTATAAACGTACTATACGCTTAGTAAGGCTAAGTAGTACGCCTACTTTCTAATTATATTAATTACCTTAAATAGACCTATAAACTTTAGTACTAACTTCTTTATGGGCATCTTTAAGTAGAGGTTCTTTAAGAATAATAATACTATATCGCTAACTTTAAACTCTATCGGCTTATACCTAGTATTAAAGTATCTAGCTTACGCTTTAGCTACGTATTGCTAGCGTTTCGTAAGGTTCTTATATATTTCTTATAGTTGCTTTATAGCGTCGATTACTACTAGTACCTCTCTTCTAAAGAGCTCGCTTCGAGCGACTTATATACTTATTATAATCTCCGTATCGTAGCTATATACTACCTTAAATAGACTTATCTTAAATATTAGATATTCTATATTATTATAAGCTAATTTTGCCTAAGGTAGCAACGTCGCCTAGTTATCCTACTTATTATTATAGAAGATATATAAGTACTATTCTAGCGTCTAATTAGTACGTTCTTATTAGGTTTATCTACGCTAGGCTAATAACCTAAGATCTTACTAAGTAGAAGCTTAAGCTCGATCGGGGTTTAAGCTTATCGGGTAGTCTAGAGAAAGGCAACGAAGTAGGAAGAGTTACTTAATTCTAATTAGTAAGATAGAATAGTAAGTTATATATAATAACTATCTAGAGAGGCGATACTTATTGCTACTAAATATAAATAAGACTTGCTAGTTCTTAGCTATTTGCTCTATAGTGCTCTCGCGCTCTCTATCGTAGAGCGTAATAGAGTATAGAGCAGGTAGTAGCAGAGCGCCTAGCGTCTGCCTAATAGATGCTCTATTTAGCTACTATGCCTGCCCGACTCTAATTAGTTAGTTAACTCCTCGGCAGGTAGAACCGTAATACTATCCCTCTTCTAGCTTAGCTCGTCCTAAGCTAACCTTATAACTCGTCTACCTAGTTTCCGTTTCCTAGAATATATCTTCCTCTTTCTTCTAGATATACTCCTAGGTACTAGTATAATTTAGAGAAAGCATTATACGGACTTTATTAATGTCTTCGGGGAGATTATAGTTTAAGCTTATTCGTACTATCGGTCGCAGAAGCAGGTCTATAAGGTATATATTCGGTTAGGTCGATATAATAAGTATAATCGTCGTAATCTTAAGTGCGATATTAAGGTTACTTACTCTAAGTTCGATTATCTAATCGGTTAGAAGAAGAAGCTTCTAAAATAGATTAAAGAGGCTCGGGCTAAATAGGATAAGGCCTATAAGGCCTTAGATATTATATACGCTCGCGAGAAGTAGTTACGGAAATAGATAGATCTTATCGATAGTCGTACTAATAAGGCCTTAGTAGTAGAGAAAGCGAATATTCGTAACTTAGAGGCTAAGGAGTCGCGTAAGGCTAGGTCTAGGAACGTTAATAAAGACTTCTACCTCTTACTTCTAACGTAGGACCTTATACTCGAGTAGAGCTACGATTTCTCCTTAGATTTCTAGGTTTAGAGTCCTCCCTCTCTTCGGGATCCTTCTATTATTAGTAGAACTTTATTAGTAGCTATTAACAATTCGTAAGGCTTAATTTTAGTTCCTAGGTATTATCTAATTTAGGGTATTCTTTCTATTTAATAAGGTATTTCTAACCCTTTTGTTCTAGGATCTTTTCGACTTCGAACTCGTCTTCTTCTTCTAGCTAGAAGTAAAATGTTTCTTAGTATAGAGTTTCGGCGTCGGTAGGTTCTAATAGTAATATATAGAATACTAAGTAGATCTTTATATCTTTTAGTAGTTTAAGTCGGTAGTTAACTAGTCCCCTAACTTCGTTAATTAAAAATAGTCCGACCTTAACGTAATCTAGCTTCTTAGTCTTCTTTCTTATTTTTAGGTTTTTAGTAAGAAGGTAGACCTTATCCCTCTTTTTAAGCTAAGGTACTATTTTTCTTTTATCTTTTCTAGCTTTAGTAATAGTTTTTTATAAGTTACGGATGCAGTTGTTTAGTTCGTTATAAACGTTTTTTATATCTTCTACTACGACTATAGCTCGTTTAGCTTAGGGATAACTACGTAGGTCTCCGAATAGGTTCGGGTTTCGCCTATAATTTAAGAAAAATAGCGTAGCCTACGTAGTCTCCGACTTATAGTTATTAAGTGCTATTTATGCTATAGAGAGCAATATAACCTAATTGTCTTATACGTAATTAATATAGTATCGTAGGTATTATTCTAGAGTTTAGTTGCTTCTTTCTATTTGTCCGTCCGTTTCTAGATAGTAGGCTATAGAGAGTTTATATTTAATCCTAATAGTTCCGACTAGCGTCTTCTAGTAGTTCGATATAAATAGCTTATCCCTATTAGTAATAAAGACTTTTAGGAAACTATAGTATTATATTAGCCTATCTATTACGAGGTGTCCGAGTTGTTCTATAGTATATTTCTCGCTTGCAGGTATAAAGTATATATATTTAGTAAGCCTATCGACTATAACTAGGATTATATCGAATATAGTTTTAGTAACTTTGTCCTTTAATAGTAGGAGTTTCGTAATAAAGTCTATTATAACCTCGTTCTATAGTTCTTATAGTAGAGTCCTAAACTATATATGCTTATATTTCGTATATCGTTCGGCTTTGTTTCTTTAGTAATGCTCGTAGCGCTTAATATACTTAAGTACCTTTTATCGCATCTATAGAAAGCTAAAGCTCCTCTAGATAAGCTCTATAGTCTTAGTTGCTCCTAGGTGCCCTCTCGAGGGATCGTCGTAATATTATCGTATATATTCTTCTTCTCGGCCCTTTAGTACCTAGTATTTTCCTTATAGTATTAGAAACTATTCCTCGGTGTCGTTAAGGATTCGCATAATATTATTAAATTTCTAAGTATTAGTACTAAGGCTTCCGTCCGGATTAGCCTTAAGAACTCGTTATTATACGGGTTCCTTTCCTTCTATATAGTCGACTCTTCGACTTAATGCGTCTGCTCTGCTATTTTCTTTTCCTAGAGTATAGTAGATTTCGAACTTATACTATCTAAGTAGTTCTAACTAGTAGGCCTATCTATAGGTTAGTACTTTAGTTATAGTAAAGTAAGTTAGATTCTTATAATTAGAAAGAATTATTAGTCCTAGTGCTCCTTTCGCATAATAGTTCTAGTGCTATAGGGCTATAATAATAGCTAGTAGTTCCTTATTATAGATATTATAGTTTTGTTCCGCGGGTAATATTTTTCTTAAGTAGTAAGCTACTAGGTGTCTTTTCCTATTATATATCTATATAAGGTATGCTTCTATAGCTAGATCCGATATATTAGTCTCGATAAAGACTAGCCTTTTCGTATCGAACATTATTAGTACTAGTGCCTCGTAGCATATCTATACTAGCTTATTAAATGCTTTCCGATATTATTATTCCTATTTCTACTTAAGATCTTTCTTTATAAGGTCTAATAGCAGTATAGCGATCTTAGAGTAGTCCCTAATAAACTTCTAATTATAGTTAGCTAGTCTAAGGAATAATTATATATCCTTAACTATTTTCGGAGTTAGCTACGTTTTAATAGATTCGATCTTTTCTAGGTCGATTGCAATTCCTTTAGTATTAATTATAAAGCTAAGGAATTTAACTTCCTTCTTATAGAATTCGTATTTCTTAGGTATAGTCTAGAATCCTACTCGAGAGAGTCTTTCGAATACGCCTTATACTTATCGCTTATATTTCTCTAGAGATTCTTTAGTATAGACGAGTATGTCGTCTATATATGCGATAACGTATATATCGAGTAGGTCTCTAAGAATATCGTTTACTATCTCCTAGTAGGAGGCTAGCGCGTTAGTTAATTCTATTAGCATAACCGTAAATTCGTATAATCTATAGCGCGTTTAAAATGCTATTTTCTATTCTTCGCCTTCTGCTATATAGATAGTATAGAATGCGTCTCGTAGATCGATCTTTATATACTAGTCTAATCTAGTAAGTCTATCTTATAATTCTTTAATATTAGGTAATAGATATTAGTTCTTAATTATAATATTATTAAGTTTCCTATAGTCTACGACTATTCGTATCTTCCTATTAGGCTTTAGAACGCCGAAGATAGGTGCACCTATACTAGACCTAGACTTTTATATCTAGCCCTTAGCTAGCATCTTGCGTAGCTACTTATCTTCTTCTTAGAGCGCGTATTCGGATTTCTTAAATAGTAGTAATACGTAAATCCTATACTACTCTAACTAGCTTATAGCTAACTAGGCGTATATATCTATATCGCTAAGGCCTAATAGCCCTAGAATTAGGTATATAGCAGTCGCACGTAGCGTAATAACGCGTAGTTCTCGTCTCTCGTCTCTAGGTAGCTAGGCTTAGGAATCCTCGTAAGTACTATAGTTTAGATCGAGTAACGGCTACGCTCGTAGTTACGCTTCTACGTTTAGCTTACGAACCCTCGTATTAGCTATATTATCTCTCGTAATAGCTAGTAGGGCAGGTACGCATAGAACGTATAATAATACTAGAACTATAAATAAGAAACGTAGGGTAGATAATTAATTAATATAGAGGAGAGCCTAAGCTCGCGCTTTTATAGGCACCCGAGCTACTAAGGATATGCGGTTTCCGCTTATTAATCCTCCCTTTCTTTATATCTAAATAGATACTCTAATAAACGATATTTTTATTCTAAAAAGATAGCTTAGCAGAACTAGCTTCTATATAATAATAATAACAAACTAAGTACTATTTATTCTTTTTTAACGTATTAGACGTTTATAATATTACTATTTCCCTTTTTCCGAACCGAACTAGCTAGTTCTATTTACTATATATATATAGCTATACTAATCTTCTTAAACTTGTCTTTCTTATCGTCTAGGTAGTTAGCGCTATCGAATAGAAAGTACTTTAACTAGCTCTTAAGGGCCTTCTTAATATATAGAAAGAAGCTCTACTCTTTCGCTATAGCCTTCTTAGCCTTAACTAAGCACTTATATAGCTAGGCGAATCTCTTCTTTGCCTACGGAACCTAGACTTCTTCGTACTACTTCTCGTAGGTAGCGCGGTCTATATATAGAAGCATAAGAGCCTCTTAGCTTACCTCTAGTTCTTCCTAGCTACGGCGTCCTATTAACGCGTCTAAAACTAGCCTAAGGCTATTAAGCTATTACTCCTAGGGAAGTCTACGCTCCTACGGCTTATTAGGAAAATCGGCGCCTATAAACGTCTTAGATATTAGTAGCATTATAATATTGCTAATAAGGACCTCTACGAAGCCTAGGGTATTCTTTCTAACTAGCTCTTAATTACGGTACTTAATAAGCGTTAGGTAGACTATACGTCGCGAGGAGACGCTAGGGTTCTCTTTATAGGTAATCGTCTAATATATTAGCACTAAGTCGCTAGGTATAGTTAAGACGTTTTATAGACGTAGGCTAGCGTTCTATAGGCCTTTCTTTCCTTAGTTAGAGACGTAGACTAGCGTCTACTTAATGTCCGA
This sequence comes from Cercospora zeae-maydis, assembly GCA_023512815.1. Lineage (NCBI taxonomy): Eukaryota > Fungi > Ascomycota > Dothideomycetes > Mycosphaerellales > Mycosphaerellaceae > Cercospora > Cercospora zeae-maydis. The sequence goes on along the minus strand of JAKLWY010000001.1, from coordinate 2,402,553 downwards.
GTCTTCGTTCTCGTTCTTATTAAGCTTATTAACTATATCGTAGATTAGTTCTAGGTAGCTAGTACTACCGACGATATCGAACTTAGCGTATTCGGCCTCGTCTTCTTCCTTATCGTCGTCGTTATTAAGGTCGGCCTATAGCTTACGGTTAGGTATCTATATAACTAGTCTATAGCTAAGAAGGGCATTATCGAGAGAAACTATAGTAATCGTATAGGCAGTCTCTTATCTATCTTTCTATACTACTAAAGGGCCTTTAATAAACTTCTCGCTAGTAGCCTAGTTCCTCTTAATAATTAAGATCGTTAAGTCGATTCGGCCGATAGGCTCTTTCTACTAGTACTACGCTATTATCGGGTACGCGATAAACCTATATATAGCCTTATCGCGTAGAGAATCTTAGGCTATATTAAGAAGTATAGTCTAGTTAGTACTTCCTAAGGCACCGAACTAAACTAGCTAGTTTAGTTCTAGGGTTAGGTAATATAGGTTATATAATATTAGGTTATATAACCTACTAGGAAATATATCTTAGGAGAAGGTGCAACCTATAACTAACTAATATAATTAACTTAGTTAGTTCCTACCTACTATCTCTACTTCTACTATGCGTTATACCTACTCTTCTAAGAGGTCTTTTAATAGGCTAGTATATTAAGTAGCTAGATAGTCGGGTCTTATTATATTAGCTACTAGGTAAGAGAGAAGAATATATTTAGTATCTATCTATATATATTACGGCGGCGGCGGAGGTAGTAGCGGTATAGGTCGAATTCTTAGTATATCTAAGAAACTATATCCGGGTCCTTTACCTACTAATTAAGAAGGCCGCTAAATACGTTAAAGCTATCTTTAAGGAGCTTTCTATTATAAGCCTTCTATATATCTCGAATAGTCTTAAATTCTAAGTAAGATAGGCGGGTATTAGTAAAGTCTAGCTTAATTCGTATAGGCCTAAGCTTATTATCGTTAGCCTCTAGATTAGGCTTTTAAGCGGCTACTACGTCGCTATAGTCGTCGTCGAACTAAACTAGCTAGTTCGCTTCGTTTAAGCTTATATGCTACTTCCTCTTAGCCTTCTTAGACTTCTTACTCTTCTTAGACTTCTTTAGAGCGTAAGCTAGAGATATAGACGCGGAACCCTTAGCATCTTCGATCTTTAGCTATAGGCGAGTCTTCTTCTTAGGGCTACCGTCCTCTTTATTATTAGTATTAGCTTTACGCTTAGCCTTCTCCTAGGCCTTCTTATTAGCCGCTATCTTTGCTATAGCCTTCTCTATATTACGTAGCTAGCTCTTGCTAGCCTATCGGTCTATCGCGTCTATCTCTTATATCTATAGGTCTTTCCCTAAGTTATTAGGTACGTTATCGATCGATCTCTTCGCTAGTAGGTATAGTCTATAGGAGATATCCTATAAGTCGTAGAGGCAATTAGACGCCGTTATTATCGATTCTTCTACTATAAGGCTAACTACCTTAGCTATTTCTACTATATAGGTATAGTAGAAGAAAGGACTAATATCTAGGGACTCGTACTTATTAAGAGGGATTATATCTAGCTTTCTATATACGCTATCCTTATAGCGCTCTTTAAGGTAGTTAGTATAGGGGATAGTAATACGGACGTAAACTTCCCCGAGATCTAAATAAGGCTTCTCGATTGCCTTATTAATTAGATTATCTAATAGGTTCTTATTATAGCTATACGTCTCGCAACGTATTACTTATTTTTTAACTCCGCTAGCTAGTTTGCGTAGGCGAACTAAAACAACTATTTCTAGCTCTAGAGCTACGGATTAGAAGCGAGTTACCGCGGCCTAGCTCTAGCTAGCTTCTTCTTACTAGTAGCTTAGCGCTTTAAACTCGTAGTCCTTATAGTAGAGGTCTCTAATCTTATAGTATAGATACGCGAACGCATCGAGGCGTAGTTAGTCTTTATTAGTAAGGTTTATTTTCTCCTAGACCTAGCGCTCGGCTATCTCGTAGAAGCTCTTAAACTCGTCGGAGGCTAAATTAAGGTAGCTAAGGAAGTCGTAGCTAGACTCGGACGGCTTACTAAGTAGCCTACTCGCGGCCGAGCCTCTAGCTTTATTATTAGCGTCGGATACTCTAGAGAGCTTATTCTTAGAAATAATAAAGTAGGCGTCTATAACGGCGAAGCCGTTCTTATCGATAATCTAGAGGTTCTTATAGCTAAATAGGTCTAACTAGAATATAGCCTCTACGCTCTCGACAAAACTAGCCTTTTAAAACTTACTAGAGATATAGCTAGATATAGGCCGGAATAGATTATCTTTCTTTCTATTATAGAGAGCCTAGTATAGTATCTATTTAGACTAGGTTAGGCCTAGTAGTTAGAGATTCTTAGTAGGGACGTTCTTAAATAGTATAAAGTAGCGGAGGTGCTAGCTAGCCTTCTTATAGATCTTAAACGTAGAATTAAGAAAGTCGAAGTAGGGGAACTCTCTGCCTAAGCTAAAAGAGTTCTATAATATATCGAGAAGGCCTTCGCGCTTTTTAGCGAACTACTTGCCTCTCTTATAAATGTCTATTACTCCCTTTAGTCCTTCTAATACTCCTTCTTAAGTATAAGAGGAGGCACGCTAGCCGAGTTCTTAAATAAACTAGAAGATAATAAAAGCGTAGCGGTCGTTATCTCTCTAAATAGCGCTATAAACGGAGCGTAGAATAGCCTACTTCTCCTCTTCTATCCCCGCGTTAGTAATAGCTTTTAGTATCTATACCTAAGTGCGCTATCCGCCTAGCTTAGAAATATTAAGCGTAAAGTTGCAGAAATTAGCTAGCTTAGAGTTAGTAGTATAGGCGAGCGCGTCGAAGTTAAAGTAGCGGACTACTACCTTAGGCTTAGAGGTAGGCGCTTTAGTAAGCGCGTTAGTTATAGCGATATCTCGGTCGGCTATTATACTAGTAAAGTAGAGGGAGAGAAAAATAGACTATATAGAAGGGAGTATGCTATATACGAGCAGAGAGAATCGGTTAGAGGTAGGCGTTTCCGTAAGCGAGTTCTTAAATAAGAGCCTAAGCGAGTATATAAAGCGGAGAATACGTAAGTCTTCTAAATAGGTAGGTTTATACTAGCAGTAGTAAGAATAGTTAGTATATATATAGAAGAGGTTATTATATAGAGTTTTCGCGGTTTATTTGCTTAAAAACTCTATATAACTATTATTACCGCTACTGCCTATACTTAGCGGAACTAGAGTAGTTACTATAGTAACCTTTAAGGGTCGTTATGCTTAAGGTAAATGTTAAGGTTAATAAGACTAAGAAGAGACTAGAAGAGCCGAAAAGGAGAGGAGTTTTATACTTAAACCCGCTACCTAGATATAAGGGTATTCGTAGCTATACGTTAGAGGGTCCTTAGCGCTATTCGAAGTAAACTAGCTAGTTCGCTTTATTTTTACTGCTAGAAATAAGGAAGCATATACGTGCTCGCGATTACTTTTAGGCAGCTATTAGCTAAAATTAAGTAAAAGTCGCCTAATCTTATTCCTCGTTGCTCCTAGGAGCCTAGGCTAGTTAGAAACTAGTATTCTCCTAACGGTAGATCCTCTTATTTATAGTAATAGTCCTTTTGTTTAGCTTCCTAAGGTCTGTTCTACTTCTACTACTAATCCTCCCTTTCTTATAGTACTAGCTATATAAGAGTAATAAGTAATACGTTTCTCCCTATTTTTTATACCGATACGGACGTAATAGAAGCAATTTTTTAAAAGAAATTTAGGGGCCTACTAGGATTCCTCTAGTATTAGAATATCTAGCTAGCGGATATACTCCTCCCTCTCTTCTTAAGTTATTCCTAATAGCTTACCGATCCGGATCTAAGGATATAGATAGCTACGCGGCCGTAGCTTAGAAGGTAAAGGACCTAGCTATCCCGGATTAAAGTTATCCTTCTAAGGAACTATAGCCTCCGGATCTCTCTAGTACGGCACTAGCTTTAAGTTAAACCTAGGAAACGTATAGTAAAGGACCTCTCCGCTAAGCTCCTTAATCTTATACGCCTTCCCGCTATAAATAATAGTATATATAAGAAACGGACCTCCCTATCGGTACCGTAGCTTATTCGAGAAGCTCGTTTTTAGTTTTAACTAGTAAATAACTACTATCTGCCTAGAACGAAGCTCCTACTAATTAGCATTCTTATAGTTATTAAAGTACTTAATATTATGCTTTCTTAGCCGGTTCTATCGGGCACGAGCTTCCTTAAGCGTTATATATATCCGTTCTATAGCTATAGCTTGCATCGCTAATAAGAAAGAATAGTTACGGACTATTCTCTACTTAGCTACTTAGTAAGTACGGAACTTAAGCTCTACTAGCAATATAGCGTCCCTATCTATTATTATCTCTACTAGAGTTAGCCCTATTATCTAGTTTATAGTAGTACGTTCCGCCTAAAGAACCGAGGGAATATACTTAGCTATAGCGCTTACTCCTCCGCCTATTAGCTTAGAGAGAGCCGCTAGAATTAGATAGTATCCCCGTTTAACAATTCCGTTAGCCTATAGATAGTAGGGGGAGATCGTAACCTACTTAATTCTATAGCTAGTAAGCAGCGCTTCTTAAACGTTCTCTTCGCCCCCGTCTATATAGATCTCGGCTATAGCCCTCTAGCGGCAAATTAAGTCCTCGTAGATAAACTTTATAACGTATTTAGCGTTAACCTTACGATTGTCCGTTATCTATATTAATCGGGCCTCTAGCTATCGAGAAATAGCCTCTCTCGTAATAACGAGGTAAAGTTCGGTACTAATAAATACCGCGTCTAGGTACTATCGCTCCCTAAGATATTGCTTCTTAGAAGCGTAGAGTAAGCTAGGACGCTAGTAACTATTTCGAAGTATATACTACTAATAACCCTTATAGAAACGAACTACTACGGTATAAACGCCGTCCTACTACTATCGCTTAGTAACTATCTTATACGTTCGTTCTAGCCCCGGGTGCCTATAGTAGTCGTAGTAGGTAGTAATAATTCTTTCGTAATAGTTATTATCGTCGATAACTCTCTAAGGGATACTACCTATACGATCCTATCTTATAAGCTAACTCTTCTTACTTATATAGAACTTAAGTGCACGTTTGCGTAAAGACCTATATTTAGTTAGAGATAGGCCTAGCGGATAGCGTAGGTAAGTTAGAAAGAATATAATATTCCTCGAGTTCTAAGAGTAGGTACCGTTTAGCACTTCCTTCTCTAATTCTACTCGAGTAGGGAATACTTAGGCGATAAGGTCGTAGGCAAAGTAGGCGAAAAACTAGTTATTAATTATCTTATCGATATCGCCCTCCTCTACTAGTTCCCGGGTGTCCCGCTCTATTAGAGGCTTATAAGATAGTTTATCGGCAGCCGTATGCTTTCTTCTAGGTATATATACTATATTAAAGTCAAATAATCTAATCTATACTAGCTATCTTATAACGGCTGCGTTTAGGAGGTCCGTAGCGGCCTTATTAAGTTAATAAACTAGCGTATTAGCGTCTACCTCTAGCTAGAAGAAAATACTAAATAACTATATACGATACTTCTTTAGTACTTTAAGAACACCGAGACACTCGCGCTTCCTAGCGTCGTAGCGTTGCTTAGAAGCGGAGAATAGGCTTAACTTAAATCGAGAAGGGTATCGAATCCTACTATCTTTCCGGTCGTATTAAGATATATAGCATCCCTACGAGTAAAGACTAGAATTTACGCCTACTATAATTAGTCCTCCCTCTAGTTTATAGTTTAGTACTACTAGTGCTAGCGTAGAGATAAGGAGTTCCGTAATCGCATTCTTAGATTACTAGTATTCTTTCGTCTATACGAACTTAACGTCCTTCTTTAGAAGAGAGAAGAGTAGCCTTAGCAACTAGGCGAAGTCCTTAAGCTAGATCTTATAGTATACGAACATTCCTATAAGAATACGGACTTCTCTCTAGTCTATAGAAGTTAGCTATTTAATAAGCTTAACTACTCGTTCCGTATCTAGGTATCTGCTATATTTATTAGTAACGTAGCCTACTATCTTAATCTATTTATAGCATAACTATAGCTTTTCCCTATAAACTATTAGTCCTACTCTCTTAAGGTTAGCAAGCACCTCGTCTAAGTTCTTAATATATTCTACTATAAATCGGCGGAGTCTAGGTTTAACCTTCTCGTTACTATACTTCGTTTTTAGTCCGCGAATAGCTATATTATCGAGGAAAGGTTTAGTAGCGTAAGGTATTTAAGTAGTAAGGATAAGTATAATAATTCGGATAAATTAAGCGATAGAGTTTATAGCTCCCTATAGTAGTATTATCTAGCGTAGTAGGCTAAGAGAAGTATCGAAACCTATAAGGTCCTAACTTCTTACGTCTAGTAGAATCTAATTGTAGCTAGAGAAGATATTAACTAAGAACGAGATTATATAGCCTATAAAAGCTTTAGAAAAACTATCCGTATTAGGAAAAAGGTTAGTATTGCGAATAGTTATAGCATTAAACTTCTATATAGTATTAATTAGGTAATACTTCTTTAGTTCTTCTAGGTTAGTCTTTTTCTTTATAAGAAAGTATAGGTTCTAATAGGCACTATAGCATAGCTTAAGAGCGCCTACGTCTATACGCTTATAGAGTATTTTTACGACTTCTCCCTCGAGAGAGCTCTAGAGTCGGAAACTAGGATGCTACTATAGCTTATACGAAATCGTATAGATAACCTAAGAAGAAGTAATAGCAGACTTAATATAGCCGAGATACTCGAAATTCTAAGTAAGTGCAGCTTCCTAATTATATAGCATCTTAGTTAGAAGATATAGCTCCTAATCTAATAGCGAAATAGTAGGCTTAATTTAAATAAGCCGTTCTAGCGTAAGCCTTAAATCTTTTAGAATGCTAGAAAACTTTTTAATTAAGTATTTCCCGTTAAAGGGGCCTATTCCGGGTAGTATAGCTTTCTCTAAAGCAAGTGCTTTCTTTCTCTAATATAGATCTCTACTAGGATTCGATCTATCTATTATAGATACGTCCGCGTTAACGAATCTAACCTTATCTGCAACTTGTTTATATATCGTAAACGCCCTAATTTCTAGAGAGAATTTAGCTTACGTATCCGGGTCTAGGAGTAAGTTTAGTAGTAGTTTACTACGGCGAATCCTATAATTCCGGCAGATTTTCTCGTAAATAATGTTAGCAACTATAGCTCGTTCGTAGTTGCCCTTAGATTCGTATTTATCTTTAAAGTCGTAAGAATACTTATCTAGAAGGAGAACCTTAAGCTCTAAGTTCTATAGGGAAAAGAGGTTTCTAAAGTAGTTAGGAAAGAGTAGGTTACTAGAAGGATCCTCCTAGGAATAGAGCTCTAGGCTTCCTAAACGCTACCCGACTAGTTCCGGAAAGAGTAAGAATATAAGATTATTATATACGTTACGTAATAATCGAACTAAACTAGCTAGTTTACTTAGCAAGTTCTACTAGTTCGTACGTAGATTAGTTAAGACTTTACTTAGCGCCCTTTCTACGATATTAGTATCTCTAATTGTTTCTAGATAGTTCCCTATTAGCGCCCGAACCTACCTACTTAGCTCCCTACTCCGTCCTATAGCTACTCCGAAGCTCTCTTTACTAGTATTCGTAAGTATTCTAAAGCTCCTAAGACTACCTCTACTAGCGTCCGAAGCTATCCTAGTAGTTCTAGAACTAGCTCTAGAGGCTCCTAGAAGTAGCTTAGAACTCCTACTAGTAAGATCTAGCTATCTAAATATATACTCCCTTAGCTCTATAAGGCGCTTCTTAAGCCTATTCTGCTCCTATTCGCTTCGACGCTTCGTAGGAGCTTTATTATAAGAGAACTCTATACTATAAGAGCGGTCTTTAGCCTTAGAGTATACTAATTTATATAGTATAGTAAATAAAAGCCTTTCCTAAAGGTCTAGGTTCTGCGTAAACTTATACTAGAGGCCTCGGTAGAGGGTATTATTAGACTTCTAGCTAGGACGAATTAGTAAAGATAACGGAGGGACGTTCCGAACTTGTTTCCTAATAAATTCTCTTATCTCGTTATAAGCTCCTAAGCCTTCGGGATTTATATATAACTTTATAAGAAACTTATACTAGGCTATATAGTTAAAGACTAGTCCTTCGAATTTAGAATCTCTAAAGTAGAAACGGTACTAGTAGCTAAGGTAGTTATACTCGCCTTTATTCTTAAAGAAGATAGTTTTGCTACGAGAATGCTCGTAGATAGGCTTATTAAACCGGTCCTTCTTCTCTTTAGTAAGCTTTCCTACTAGTTTCTCGAGTATTCTATAATCTAGCGCTATATTTGCTCTAGGCACTAGTTTAGCTATCCTCTTAAGAATACTCTTTAGCTTAGTTTAGCGCGTTTTAGCCCTACCTATATTAGTACTTAAGATTAGGCTAAAGCAGACCTTAGTACCTAATCTTTTCCTAACCTATAAAGAATATCGTCGACCGTTTTATATTCGTTATTGCCTACTATACTAGTAAAATAAACTAGGTTTCTATAATCGTTAGCGATTATACCTTCCTAGAAGCTATTATTATAGTTTCTAAAGGAAAGTCGAGTCCTTCGGGCCTATAGCCTTTCTAGAAGAGTTAGCGTCTTAGAATCGCTAGTAATAAAGAAAGTTATAAAGACGATAACTTCGTATACCTCTACGCGGACGTTATAATATATTCTAATAAAGGTAACCTTATCGGAGATATTACGAATAGTAGGCGTACGGGTGCTACGTACGTAGTATAGATACTTCGTAGCTAGACCTAGATAGTACCTACTATAGTTACCTACTACTTCTTATACGTGCTACTACCGGTAACCCTAATAAGTAGTAGCTCGGATTAGTTCTATTAACCCTTTACCTTAGAGATTTCGAACTAGACGAATAAACGCTTTATAACGCCCGCGCTGCCGGCTCGACTCTATTATAGACTTTACCTAAATTGCGCTTCTATACGCACCGGACTAATTAAGATATAAGAATACTACTATATAACGACGGAGGTGCCTTAATACCCTATATAGCGTTTATACGCTTAGTACGCGCCTATTTACGCGCCTAGGGCCCGCCGTCCTCTACTAGTATATAATAGTACTAGCGCCTACTATAGAGTAGCGCGTTCGCATACCTCTTATATAGGAGGAACTCTTAGAATACGACCGCAGCGACTTCCTTTATATAACGGGTAGGAGCCTATAATAGATAGCTCCTACCTACTCTATAATTTTAGAAACGCTAACCTTTCGAGGACCTCTAGTAGTTCGCTTAAAAAACCTTACGCTAGTAGAAGCGCGAGATACCCTTTTTTCTAGTATATAATAGATCGCCTACTCTAGCGGCTCCCCTCGATATCGACGTATACTCTCTTATACTTATATATAGTTTCTTATAATTCCTATAAGACTACTCTATATACCTAATTCTTAGATAGCGTCTAGAACTTTAGCCTTTAGTTATACGTATTATAGACTAGCACCTAGCTCCTAAAGAATACTAACTAGCGCTCTAAATAACGCGAGGCATAGCTACCCTCGGTTTTCCTTAAAACTAGGCCGTTAATCGATTAGACGTTACCCGCTTAGTATAGGAGGTTCTTGCCCTTCTCGATTACTTTCTAGGCTACGCTTCTATAGTAGCGCTAGCTCCCGACCGTACTACCTTCGCTAATATTCTAGTAGTAGCATTATACCTACGGCCTATCTATATATAGAACGCTGCTTATAGAGCGCAATCTAACTAACGGCGCCGTATATATAGAGGACGGGTAGCTATACTATTTCTAGTGCCTACTTTAGTTCTATCGCCTATACGAGTAGTACTAACGGACGCGCTCGGAAGACTAGCCTACTTATAGTTACTACGTACTATAAGCTTACTACTAACTTCGCTTATACTCTTACTAATACCTAATAAAGTAGTAGCCTTTTAGCTAGAAGCTCTATAAGATATATCTAAATCTACCTTAGACTTATCGCCGTATTCTTTAGGAGTCTCCTTAGACTCTCCGACTGCTTTATACTTATCGCTATTTTCTCCGTTTCCTACGATTAGCGCACTGCCTTCCCTACTAGGTATACTAAATAACCTACGTAGAATGCTACTAATAGGGGCACCGCCTAATTAGTAGGAGATACGCCGCTAACGCCTCTAGGACGCTAACTCTACTCCGTAATAAGGTTAGTACCCTATATAGGAACGCGCGCGCGCTGCTAGTATTAACAGCTAGGTATGCCTAGGAGTTTTGCCTTACCTAGAGGTAGACCCGATTATCTAGCTAGGACTAGAAGTAGACGAGCAGAACTTATAAGATATTAACCCCGTTCCTAGATACTTGCCTCCGTACTAACTCGGGCCTAATAACGCTATAGTACTAGACTATCTATAAGAGTTAGTATATATAATTATAAAGACCGCCGCGCGATAGGAGATAGCAATTAATATAGTTTAGGCTAGTCTCCGTACTACCTAGAACTAGGTATAATAACTCTTTCGTAGGCCCGCTTCTACTGCGGCTCTAGTTACTATACTTAGATTAATACCCGTTCTAGTACTAGCCTATATACTATTACCTATACGTAGTACTCGCCGCTACCTAGATACTAGCCGCTTAAAACGACTTATATAAGCGGAACTAGTAGAACCCCGCTAGTTCTATAGGCACCGGAATACCGGTTATTATAAGAACGCCTATTACGGCAATTACGTACCTTTCTAACTATCGGACTTATCTAGTTCTAATATAGACTTTGCTCTATATTCCGGCTAATACGACTACGGCCGTAACCCTATAGTACGCTATTACTATTAAGGTACTAACCCGGACGATAATAATAGCAGTTCTAGCTTCGCTATTATAGCGCGCTCGTACTATCTACGCTACTAGCGCTCGGATCTATACCGTAATAGTACTTAGAGACTAGCGCGCGAGCCGAACTACAACTATAAACGCCTAGTAGCCTTTTGTAAGAACTGCTATTTCCGGCTAGGTAATATTAAGTTTTTCTACTCTAACGCGCCGGACTCTAAGTATAAGCCTAGAGATATAGTAGATAAGGGAGATAAGTTATTCTTTCGTTCCGTCTATTTGTTCCTTAAGGCTACTTAGAACTATGCTAATACTAACGGCGCGGACGTACTTTACTATAATATTTAGCGCTATTTCCGCGAAGCTGCTACGTAGTAGAGTATCTATAAATTATACGCTAACGATAGGATATAAATGCGCTTAAGTAAGTATAGTATTAGATACTAGGTAAAGGCGCTACGCGACCGCTTCTAAGTACTAATTAATAAAGCTTAGAAGAACCTAATAGCCGAGTATTATAATTAGATCGACGTCCGCTTTAGACGGAGACCCGCTAACTTTATTCTATACTATATACGCTAGGTATAAGAGGCCTAGATTTACGACCTACGTAGTTAGCTTATATAGACCTAGATACGCTTACTTCTAGAGTTATAATATAATATTCTACGCACGCGGTACGATACTACGCTAGTAGAATTCTAGGCTTAACTTAACGATAAGTACGAGTCTTAGCGCCGTCTACTATAGGCTCGTAAGTCTATTTAGTTCTCTACTCGTAACTAATACTAACTAGCTACCGTAGGAGCTAGCCGTAACTAGAATAGACGTACTAATAGCGGGTACTTCGCGGACCGCTACCGGGATACTAATTAGGCTTATACTAGCTAATAGCATCGTGCTCTACTTACTAACTACTACTAGTAGAATTGCGAAAACGCCGGCACTCGGTAGGCTATAATAGACTAGAGAAACGGGTACGCTTCGTATTATAACGATAGGCAGCTAAGCCCGTACCTATATTACTACTAGCTACTAGTTACGAAGCGTAGCGGCCGCACTAAGCGTAATAATCGCGCCGAATATCTAGGCCGCAACGACCTCTAAGAGCGTATAGACTATATTAATTAACGCAATACCTGCATTAATTAAGGTCTATAGCTTGCTACCTATAATAACCCTCTATATAGTAGGGCGTAGTCTCCGGCTCGCGACCGCTTACTCTACTTTAACGATGCGAATAGTAGTATCTTCCTGCCTTCTAGTTCTCGTTCCCTATTATAATCCTACTCTTGCACTCTATCTCTACTATAGACTTAATTCTATACTACCTTCCTAAGGCGCACGTAGTATAGGAATTTCTTTAATAATATTCTATCTTCTATAGTAGATAACTGCCCTACGTAGCGTATCGGTCTATAGAACTTTATAGCCTATTTTATAAACTCCTTACTAGACCGGACTACTCTAGCTATTAAACTATATAATACTACTGCACCTAGTAGGCGCCGTTATAGATAATATAGTTAATCGTTTTATAGCGACGTAGCTTATCTTATATACTTAAATATAGTATACGCGGACTTCTCTATAGCCCTACCTAAAGTAGTACTTTGCGTTATCTACTCTTTTATAGTATAATAGGAAACGTATAGCTACGCTTTCTAACGCTTCTACTTCCTCCGTATGCTGCTATAGCTTACGGACGCTATAGACGCTACTATATATACCGTCTACTTAGATATAGGAGCTACTATCTCGATTATAGATTTCGTATTTCTATAAGAGTAGGCACCGCACCTTATACGCTATAGATTAACTATTTCCTTAGATATTACTAGTATCTTCTTTTTACTACCGGTCTAGAAGTTCGTAAAGCTAGAATTCTAGCTTCCTACGGTACTTAATAGGAAACGCGTACTTACCTACTATATCTACGAGGTTTATATTATCCCTACGCTCTAGCCGAAAATCCTTATCGCTATAGATATTATTATCTCGGAGGGTATTAAGATTAATACTATACGTAGGGAGGTAGTCTTAGGCGCCTATAGTCGCGCACGCGTCTCTCTACTCGTTACTAACTAGGCGGTTACTAGATTCGCTATATCTATATATATAGCGCCTAGCTAAGCTACGATTCCGCTATATTCGGTTTCTAGAGTTATAGTCTATTACTCTAGCACCTTGCTAACTAACTGCGATTTAGAATTTGTCCCTAATTAAAACCTTATATAGGTTCGTAACCTCTAGATCGCCTTTTACGCCGCGATCGTAGACTAGAATATAAACGGCGTTTACGTACGTAACCCCTAGAATAGGCTTCTTAAGCTACTACCTAGAATAAGGTTAGATATTATATATAAATACGATTTCGATAGCGCGTACTATATCTATAGCGACTACTACGAGCTAGCTGCACTCCTTTCCTAGCTATATTTTTAAAGGTAGGTATAAATACCCGTAAGCCTAAAGATACTAACCTAATTCCGGCACCTATACTCCCTAACGCTACGAAGAAGTATAGGTTGCTACTTAGAGTTACCGTCTACGCCGATAATAGCGATAAGCTTATAGTACTTACCTATATCGTCGAAGTCTACGCTACGTTATAGACGGATAAGAGCATAGTAGTAGATATACTAGACGAGGACTAGATACCTATTCCGCTTTATACGGGCTACGAGAACGATAGCATACCTATAGCTATATACCTACTTAGCTAGCTAGACCGCGAGGTTATAGATAAGGCGTTTAATACTCTATACGCCTAGGGCAAGATATAGTTTACCTAGCAGCCTACTTAGTTTAGTTTCCCCGTCTTTATTATCTAGAAGACTATTACTATAGACGGCTAGATTATACGTAAGGGCAGAGTAGTAGTTAATATTAGGGGACTAAATAAGATTGCTACTAAGGATTCTTACTCTTTACCGCGATAGAAGGACGTTATCGACGCACTACGTAGTAGTAGGTATATTAGTACTATCGACGTAGTATTCTTTTTCTACTAGTAGGCTATAGCGCTAGCAGATAGATATAAGTTTATAGTTAATAGTTACCGGGAATAGGAAATAATAAACGTCGCTATTATAAGATACTCTAGCAGCGTCTAGTACGTTTAACGATAACTCGATAGGCTATTTAAGCTACTTTTATATTTCTATAAAGTATATATCGACGATATAGTTATCTACTCGGCTACCTTCTAGTACTATCTACGTAATCTAGACGCTATATTCGCACTTCTTAGCTCCTACTAAGTTAGTATCTCTCCGGCAAAGTCCTTTCTTAGCTACCCGTCCGTAACGCTACTAAGTTAGCGCGTTAGTAGACTCGGGTATACTACTTATAAAGAGAAGGTACGCGCTATTCTAACCCTTCCCTTCCTAGAAATACTTAAGGACCTTAAGTACTATATTAGACTTATCGGTTAGAAGCGCAAATATATACTATACTATTCCTATATTATCGCGCCTTTTAAGAAGCGACGGAAAGAGTTACTCTAGTAGGCCTCTACGCGGTAGGGGATATAACGCAAACGCTTTACTAGGTGCACGTAGGCTTAGGACGTAGAAGCTAACCTAAACTATACTAAGCGGTCCTTTAAGATTATAAAGGATCTCTACCGTACTATCGAGTTCTTCTACTACGCGGACCCGGACTATAACTTATACGCGGATATCGACTCTAGCTAATAGGCGTACGCTATTATACTATATATAGTTAAGGGTAACTCTATACTAGTTCTCGAGAGCGGGAAGGCTATACGTTTCCCTACTACTTAGATCTAGGTTATTATATACCTTAGCAAGACGCTAACTCCTATAGAGTTATAATACCTAGCTACTAAGCTAGAGGTCGTAGGCTTAGTCTAGGCCGTATATAAGATACGCTATATTCTCTAGGCTTATCGGCGATATATTTATGTCTTTTCTAACTATATTACGGCTACCGGTATAGCTAACGTAGGCTTACTTACTAGTACGACCTTAGTTAATAAGCTTAACTTACGCCTCGTACGTATAGAGTAGTACCTCTCTTAATTTCTATAGATATCTATTCTATACCGCCCTAGCTAGTTATACGGAATTTCTAACGCCTTTAGCCGGCTTATCTACGACGTTAATATAGTATACGACGACTAGACCGAAATACTCGACCTACTTAGCTATAATAAGCCGAACCTAGTCCGTAATATAGTAGACGTTTATTGCGCGCACGCCTACCTAGATATAGAGGCCGCTATACTCGACTACTCCGCTAGGGAAGCCCTTACCTCTAGATACGAGCGATACGTATACTATTACTATACTACGCTAATTAACGAGGCTTCCGGCCGTATATATACTTTATCCGAGCTATTAGTCTTCTACTCCGTACTAGTTAAGATATTCCTAGAATTTAAGGACGATCTTAAACGGGGCTACTATAACGATACTAGTTAGCTTATACGCATTAGATAGTTTAACCGCGAGGACGGACTATATATACCTAATAATAAGTACTAGGTTAGTAAGCCTAAGACGGCGCCCTTAGGGTTACGCTTTTACTAGCGTAACGACTTAATCTACTTCCGTAACGATAACGAGCGGGAGCGCCTATATATACTAGAGAGTCTAGAGGCGGAAGTATTTAAAATAGCGTACGATAATTACTATTACGCTAGTTTCTACCGCATATACGCTCGGGTATACGCTAGCTTTTATATTTAATTTCTTATATATAAACTTCGTAAGTATATCTAATACTATCCGACCTATATCGAGTACTAGACCTATCGATATAGACCGTACGGCAAGCTGCACCCTATTACTACTACGCCTATACTCTATTACGCTATTACGGCGGATTAGGTCTATAGCCTACCGGTAATACCGGATAGGTACGACGGGTTTCTAACGGAGATATATAAGTTTACTAAGGATATTTTGCTCCGCAAAGTTAAGTATACGTAGACTGCTACTAACTATACTATAGATTAGGTAGAAGCGTATATACTCTACGAGCGCAACTTTCCCTTTATACTTATTAGCGATAGAGACCCTATTTAGCTTTCGAACTTTATAAAAGCTACGCTCGCAAAACTCGGCATATATTTCTTCGCTATAACTACCTACTACCTATAGGCAAACGGCTAGTCGGAACGAATAAACTAGACCGTCGAGATCGCTTTGCGCTTCTATACGGCATTCTTCCTCGGCTTAGTCTAGACTAACGCCTTACTATATATTTAGGCGAAACTTAATAATACGCGGAATACCTCTATTAGTAAGATTCCTAACGTTATAATTTAGGGCTTTAAGAACAATCTCGACGCCTTAAACCCCCTTATAGAACTCCCTACTATCGACTTTATTACCTTACGCTAATAGGCACGAGACTAGGTAGTAAACGTACTAGTATAGGCGGCGGCTATAATAAAGGACCGTTACGATATTAGCTACCGCCCTATTTAGTTCTATATAGGGCAATAGGTTATACTAAAACTCTACTATAGGTATAGAATTCTAGGTCTTACTAACTGCAAGCTATATACGTAGCGTACTAGACTATTTAAGGTCCTTTAACTCGTTAGCCGCTTAGCCTACGAGTTAGAACTACTACTAAATATAGGCATCTATCCTATTATTTCGATTACCTAACTCGAACTATATCCGGAGGGCTACGATCTATACGACCGTTAACTACTATAACCTAGCCCTATCTATATAGAGAAGGACGACGACCTAGTACTCTCCCGCAACGTACTATACTACGTAATCGAGAGACTAATAGGCCGTCGTACTAGTCGAGGCGTTACTTAGTACCTAGTAAAGTAGGAAGGATACTCTTATACGTATAATATATAGTATAACGCTAACGACCTCTAGGACGCTATAGACCTTATTATAGAGTATAATAGACTATACCTACTAGAAGTCGTATATAGTACCTACTACTAAGGTATTTTAGAACCGTAGACGCTAGACCTAGATACTAGAATATAGCCTCCTTTTTTAGGCGCACGATAGCTCTCTCGTCGTATAGGCCTAAGGTAGAGATAAACGTGCTTATATACGTAGTTTTCTAGTATACTTACTACCTATTACCTAGAGGCTACGTTATTACTATAGTAAATATTATTATCGCACCCTATTTTTAGACTAGCGCGGTTTCCTTCGTCTATACTTAGTTTTCTACTACCGCTAAATTTTTATAGCTTTCTTAACGCTAACTTCTACCTTCCGCTTTCTACTTTCGTAATACCTCTACGCCGATAGGCGCTTAAGATATAACTATATAAACGCGCGCCTAAATCTAACTACTACCCTTCTTTTAATCGAGTAGTAATAAAGTACTACCGGCACCTAGCTTAGAGGCTTTACCCTCGGTATTAGTATACGATATAGCGGACGACGGCGGGGCTATAGCTAGCAGCCTGCCGCTTGCCGATTATACTTAAGCGGACGTTGCTCGTACGAGGGCCTTAAAGATGCTCTAAAAGAAGTTTATAAACGCCTACGGTAACTAGTAGTTTATTACCTTTCGCTCCGAAACGCTAAGTATTAACGCAACTAAAATAGGTCCCCTAACTCTAGAATAGACATACCGTTCTAGAGTATAATATATATTCTACCCGCTATATATAAGATCTACCTACCGTACTAACCCGCTCTTAATAGAAGACTTATACCTAGTCCTACGTAACTCTAAGCAACCTATAGCGTAGCTTCTCTCCCGCCTTACTAACGATAAGAGGCTATATAAGAATATTAGTTCTAGTAAGAAGGAATATAAGGCCTATATATAGGCGCCGAACTATAGTAACTAACCTTTAGATAGTTAGGTAGTCCTATAGCTTACGCGAAAATATAACGATACTATCGCTATAGTACTAGACCTTACCGCTACTAAGTTTAATACTCTAGTTACCTAACTAGTGCCTAAGCTTCTTATTACGGGCTATACTGCCCTCGTACTAGTTAATAACTTAGGCGCTAACCTCTATACTTACTATAGCGTACGTCTTTACGCCGCGTATATCTTCTAACTCTAGTTTAGCGTAGACGAGCCCTTATAGCTAATTAACTTCGCGCCTAAGTGCATTTAGGAGGTATTACTAGGTATAGTTACTATTAAGCCGGGTAGCGTACTTAACTTCGACTTAGAACTACTTAGTCGATACCTACCTAGCGCTCCGGACTTACTACGTAGCGACGGCGGCGCGATGTCTATTTAGTTACTAATATTATATCGAGCGCAAATAGTCTTTCCTACGTATATAGAATAGGAGACGTATAATAACTACGCGCCTTTTCTAGCGCTATTTTCGCTCTTTACGCTACGAACGGGCTATATCTAGAACGAACCGAACTTATAGGACGCACTTCTTTATAGTTACTACTTTTATCCCGTAATAGTCTAGATAATCTTTAGCGTCCTATAGACTATACTATAATATAACCCTACTAACGTAGAGCCGACTACTATACTTAACTACTTAGCTAACAATTCTACTAATCTTCCGTTATATAAGGCGAACCGGTATATATTACTAGTATAGACGCTAACTAAATAGTAAGGCTACGTAAAGCTCGCCGCTCTCTAGTAGAAGGTCTTTATAACTAATATAGACCCGCTAAGGCAGCCGATAGTTTTACCTTTCTTCTAAGACGCTATTATTATAGCGCTGCCCTACGATATGCTATACTAACCTTACTACTCTAAGATTATATACTCTAACGATAGTACTTACTAGCTAGAGCAAGTCGCTAACGAGAACTAGATAAACCTCGCTCTATCTAAATAGGCTAGGCGTTTCTAGGGGAATAAGAGCCTTCTACGCGACGCTAGTAACGTAGAGGACGACGCCGACGACTCCTACTATACTATAGAGAACTTACCCGCTTCTAGCGTACTACTACTATATTACTTTCCGGGCCTCTCTATTTCTCTTTATAAATAGGTCGAGGTTTAGCTAATAGATAATGCTAACTAAGTTAAGAATATAAAGCGGGCTTACCTCTTCTTGCTCTTTATTACTAACTGCCTTCGTACGTAGTACTAAGGAGATAATATAAATAACGACGTTAACTACCTTGCCTTAGAGTAGTACGCCTTAGAATTTCTATCTAGCACCTACCCTAGCCTAGACTTCTTACTATAGATAGCGGATATACTCTATACGTCGCTACTCTCTACTAAGGTAGAGTTTTTTCTTCCTATTCCCGCGCGGTACCTATCTATTAACGACGAAATCCGAGAGCGGCTATAGGACTTCTAGGCTAACTCTTAGGCTATACCCGGCGCGTTTACTTATATCGCGGCGGAGGCTAAATGCCTAGCTACTATAGTAGTAACTACGACTCTTCTACTATAGCTAGCCGTACTTTTTACTATATCCCCTACTATTCTACTATAGCTATTATAGCTAGTCGCACCGGCTACCGCTAGTATAGACCCGATTATTTCTACTATAGCTATAGCTATACTAGTTACCGAATAGTTAACGCTAGCTAGAGCCGACTTTTCGCTACGTTAGATCGACGATACTAATAATAATACGCCTACGGCTATTTAGAAGTAGTTCTACGCGCACGATATCGACGTTTATATTTATAGCTAGTCTACTTCTATAGCGGCTCTATTAGCCGCCGAGGACTATCTATGCTATAGGCCTTTCTATAAGGCTCTATACCCTAGCTAACTATAGACTACGGCGAGGCGTATTCTACGTAGCTAGTACCCTACCTCGCCGCTATAGACCGAGAGAGAATATTACGCTATAATTAAATTACCTAAGGTCGCTAAATAGCCCTAGATTCCTTACTAGTATCGTACCCTAAACGACCCGCGCCGAGCAACTTATAAGGCGTACTAGTTAGTAAACTCTGCTATAGTCCTCTTATTCCCTAAGCTACTTACTGCCGATAGGGTACCTATAGACCTACTAGCCCCTATACTAAGCGTAACGATCGCGCTAAGCGTTAAGGTAAAGCTACTACTACGCTAGTATAACGGCTAGAACCGGCTTATACCGGGATTAATATAGGTATAGGCTAACGCTAACCCGCTAGACTCTTATATTACTAACTAGGAGGTCTCTCTACGTACCTTACTAGCTTTCTTAGACTACTTGCGCTACGAGCCTATCGATAGGCAATAGAAACCTAGATACCTTAAGTACGCTTATATATATATTTTAGACGCCTAGCTTATAGGCTCGACGGCCTAGACCCTAGGTATATTTAAAGCGCTAATTAATATACGCTATATATAGAACTAGCTTTACGTACCTTACTACTTCCGTAATATAAATAACCCGCTCTAGATAACTTATAAGGCATACTAGTTAGCAAATGCTAACTCTATTTAGATATGCTACTAGGTCGCGATAAAGCTGCTCGCTATAGCTAAAAAGGATAGGCTAGTAGCTATTCCGCGGCCGATACCTATACCGATACTAGCTAATAATACTAGCGTTACTAGCTAGTTTCCGCCTATAGCTACTACCTAGCCTAGCCGTAACTATACCCTATTCTACTAGTATATCGTTTAGCCGACTATATCTAGCTCTATGCCGGTCCTAGCCTCTAAGTCCGACGCACCTACTAGCGTCGTTAACTAACTTATACGCGCCCGGTTAAGCCGCACTCTTACGGCTAGTACTAACGTTATAGCTATAGCTTACTAGACCGTTTATTACGCTATATAGACGCTTATTATAAGTATTGCGAACGCTTAGATAATTAAGCGATATAAGTAGCGCTATATACTAGAGTATAACGATAAGGCCGCTACTTACTAACGCCTAATTAGTACTATAGGACCGCTAGCCTTTAAGCCTCTCTCTATACTAACTCCCGTAGTAGTATCTATACTCGACGCGCTATACTAGATACGGCCGTCGCTATACTCTATCCGCTTACCGCTAGCTTAGGACGTTCGCTCTCTATTTAAAAGCATTAGTACTAGTACTACTGCTAACTAGATTTGCACTTACGGTAGTAATATACTAGTACGTAACCTAATTATACTAACGTCTACGATAACTACGATACTATTAAAGCCGACGCCTACTTCGCCTATAGCACCCGATAATAGCACTAGAAGACCTATAGTAATATAGACTATACTATTATTTATAATATAGGCTATACTATCTATAATATAGTCCGCGATATAGGCTATACTATCTACGATATAGTTTAAGCTAACACTAACTATACCTACGGCGCCTAGTAAGAGCGCTAAGATATAACTAGTAATACCCGCTATACTATCCTAGTATACCGATACTAGTTCTAAGCTACCTCTTTCTAAACTGCTTACGGACGAGTCTATAAAGGTCCTAGACCTACTAGAGGATAATATTAATACTACGGCTATAGAGAAGTTCGATTATAATAAGACGCGAACTATCTAGCGCTACGGCATAAAGCCTATAGTAAAGGACTAGGCTATATACGTTAATATAATATAGGTATAGAAACGCGGCACTATCCTACCTTAGTACCTCGCCTTCTATACTATAATAGCCGACTTCTTACTACTAGATAGATGCATTCTTAAAGACTATAAAAAGGGCGTTATCCTACGCCTATATAATTTCTATTATATCGCTAAGGACCTTCCCTACTAGAAATACCCTACTATTTTTAGGTCCTAGGAAGAAGTCTAAGACGAGGCTAAGCCGATAGAACGACCTACTATTATACGTAACGAGGACGGCACCTAAGTATATTAATAGAGTTATAAGCGCGTCGTTCTATATAGTATTAGCTAATACCGGAAGCTCTACCCTAAATATATACTACTTACTAAAGAGCCTAAAGAAGGATAGAGCTACGTCGGGAAGGTAGATACTAGCAACCGGGCATACCTTATATCCTATGCCTTTAAGGTTACCTATAATAAGATTAAGCTCTCGCCGTCCGACTTTCTAGTACGAGATAGCTTAATAGAATACCCTATCGACATTAACTCTAGATCTATTCCTACTACGTAGTTCTAAGTCCTATTATAGGAATTCTAATACGCCCCTACTACCGCTCTTTAGCACTTCCTCTAGATAGCTAACCTCTAACGCCTTATACTTTACTACGACTAGCGCCCTATACTAAAGGATTAAATACCTACTCTATATAACGCCGGGTAGCCTAATAAGTTCGGCGTTGCAAAGGCCGCTATAAAGGGTCGGTATAAGACAATTACCGAGGGCTAAGCGATAGGAAGCGCTTTTGCTACGCTTCTACTATTATAGAGAATAGACCTACGTCTAGTTCTCTATCTATTAATCTAAGAACGCCTTAGCGCCGGTAACTCTACTATTCTACGCGCTTGCCTTCTATAGTTGCCTTCCGTCTTTAGTATACTTAGAAGCGACGAGGGTACCTAGCCTAGCAACGGATAAGGCGACGCTACTAATAATATGCCTTTACTACTAAAAACCCGCTATAAACGCAAAACTATACCTACTAATACCGTTTCCTTAGATAGTAAGAAACCTATTAAGAAACCGAAGACTAAGGGTAACGTTAGCACCGCCGGCAACGCTACTTCTAAGTAAGAGATCGCTATAAATATAAGTATAAGCGCGGCGCTAGCTCTACTAGCTAAGAACGTACTCGCGGCCGTAGCGGCTAACGCTAAGAGGGCGCAAACTCCGTCTAATGCCGGGTCTAACTACTAAATACTACTAGCAAGCTATAGTACTAGGTACCTATATACGCTACCTTTATATAGCTATACGACGGAGAGATAATTATTTAGTGCGAGATAATAAGTTATTTTATAAGCGAGGTCGCTTTTATTTTTTAACGGAATAGGGGGCTTATATTATAGATAGTAGGCGCATAGGTGCTACGTACGCAGTATAGATACTTCGTAGCTAGACCTAGATAGTACCTACTATAGTTACCTATTACTTCTTATACGTGCTACTACTAGTAACCCTAATAGGAGATACTATATATAGTAGCCGTAATATTAGTTAAAATAGAAAGTCTTAAGCTACGAGCCCTCTCGTAGCTTATAATTATGCTCTCCGCTCCCTTATTAATTAGGATATTATATACTTATCGAGCCTCTCTAAGAGTCGCATAGATATAGATACTTAGAATAAGTAGGTAGTCCTTATAGAAGTCTAGAAGGATACTATCCGGATCTGCGTATAGCTTAGAAGCAGAAATATACGGCAACGCCTCTATACTAGAGACTAGCCGAACCGAGAGATCTACCGCTATTATAATAGTAATCCTTAGTATATCTTAATAAACGACCTTCTCGTCTACTTCCTTCTAATTAAGAGAAATAGATAAGGGCTATATTTCGGTATTATTCTACTCCTTTATATCGAACTAGACTTCGTTATTACTTAACTCCTCCTAGTTATTAACTAAGGATACCTACTCTTCCTTAGGCTACTTAGAAGAGTCGAAAGAATCTATTAGGAAAGCATTAATCTCTAGCTCTCTATACTAATAAAGGCCTACGTTGCCCTTATTATTATCCTCGCTCTCCTTCTTTTTAGATATTTCGCTATCTTCGTCTAAATAGCTAGTAGAATTATACTCCTATATTCTATTATAAATCTAAGTAAAGTTAACTACGGAGGTAGCTATACCGTCTAGTCTCCGTTTTAACGTATAATAGCGCTCGAGTATAGCGCTATAGGATAGATCTATAGGCTTTCTTCCGTATAGAAACCGACTAAGAGCTTACTATCTAAATAGCTATAATTCTCTAAGCTCTATAACTAGAGGTGCTCTAAGAAGCCTATTAGACTAGAACGCTTCCTATTCGTCTATAGGAATAGCCTTCTTAAGTAGGTTATCTAATCTCTACGTTTTCGGCTTAGCCCTCTACGCTCCTTTCGCTTTACCTCTAAAAGGGACTATAGGACCGAATTAGGTATCCTATATCTCCGTATTCTAGGAATTTAGAACTGCTAGAGTCTAGGATCTTCCCTATATCTAAGACAAAGCCGCTTCTTAAGATAAGCTTAGTTTACCTCTACGATAATGCTCTATTATCTCTAGTAGTACCTACTCTCTATAAGAGTTGCTCGTTCCCGTTTTAGTAGCTTACTTCTACTTCTCTATATTCGCCTTTATAGCTTTTATTAGAGACGTAGTTAGCTAAGAGGGATTCTAGACAGCTTTCTAAAAGGACTATATAGCTATATAGGTAGCGTTATAATCCTCTTTATCCTCTTCTTCTTCTAGAATAAAGAGAGATCCTATAGGCTTATATTCCTCTATATACTCTATAGTCCTAAACCTAGCTATACTAGCGTTAATCGAGACGGGACGTTTACGCTAGTTAAATTCCTACGAGGCTCGTAGAGTATTAAAGCTAATATATTTGCTAACGTTAATTAGACCGATAGCTTGTTTAAGAGCTAGGAGAATAACCTTTAATCGAGGAGACTTCTTATCTTAGCTATACCTAAGAGGTCTTATTTCTCTACTAGCTCGGCTAGAATATATTCGGCGAGTTTTATCTTTATAGAGAAAGTCTTAATCTAGAAGCTAATTAAAGTAGGGATAGTCTCCGCTACGATAGCCTTCTAAACTATACTTCTAATAAGTAGTATCTATCTTAATTTCTAAGGTAGTATAGGCTATAACTATAGCTTAGATCTCTAGTACTTCCTTATTCTTTTAGCTACTACGTAGGGGTCTATACGCAGGTTCCTAGTTCTTTAAAAGAGTAAGGGCAAGGGCAGCTAACTATTTAGTTAGCTTCTTAACGTTAGGGCTTACTTTAGATATAGTACTTATTACTATAGAGACTAGATTTAGGTAAGAGGTAGTATTCCTTATCGCTTTAACTAGCTTTTCTACTAGAATAGAACGATTATCCTTATATAAGGCTTTATCGGTTTTATCCTTTTATAACTCGGCTTTTATAGCTAAAATTACTCTCGTAAAATTACGAAACGTAGAGGGGCGATTTATATCTAGGTTCGCTTTATTCTAAATCTTCTTTCGTATAGGCTTAGATAGAGGCTTTAAAAACATCTAGGTACGGCTAAAGTTATCTAGATCTTCTAAAGGAATTATAGTAGAAAAGATCTTAAAGTTCCGAATATATTTAGAAATTTCCTTAGGCTTATCTAGCTTCTATAAAGATAGCTAGGAAAGGTACGACCGATCTCCGAGTATGCGCTAGCTATTAAACTCGCGATACTCTTTAAGAAGGTTGCTTTTAAATAGTCTATAGTTACGACTTTCGTACCCTTCGAGCTTCTTAACTATAGGACGCTAATATTAATAAACGTAGCTAACTAGCTTCTCGACTTTAGTAGCTTTATCGCCCTAGTTGCCTCTATAAGTTCGGTATAGGTCTTTAAAACGCTTAACGAACTTAGTAACGTTAGACCCTTCGAAGTATTCTATCTCCTTAGAACTAGGTAAAGGTATAGGAGGTCGGCTTATAGAAATTAAGGCTTAAAACTGCTCGACGCTTAAGCTAATAGTAGTATTAATAGGGAGTTATAGTCCTATAGCTCCTCGTCGACGAGAATAAGTATTACCTATTTCTATCGTTCCGTTAGGATAAGCTAAAAGGTTAGTAGAGCCTAAAGAGCTCCTAACCGGTCGTTTAACTTCTCTATTAGGTCCGATAAACTAGGTAGGTTAGTAACGGAACTCTTAATTGCGATCCTCTATACTAATATTATCCGAGATACTACTAGAGTTAATAGTAGTATCCGGGTTATTAATACCGGTAGAGGAATCGTTAGTTAGATCGCTTAGCATATTTTCGGCCGAAGGTCGGTAATAACGAACTAAACTAGCTAGTTTAGTTAGCGTTAGGTAAAGTTAGTAGTAATAGTAGTACTAGTTTATTATATAACGAAAGGAATGTTCTCGCTAAATTAAAAACAAAATAAGAAATAGAAACTTTAGATCTAGATATAGTAAAAGAAAATTCGTAACTTCGTAAATTACGAGTAAGGGTAGCTAGTAATACCTAGTAGTTACCCGTAATCCTTTCCTAGAGGTCGGTTTCTTAGTCTATCCGGCTCGTAATACTCCTAACTTATATTATTATAAACGTCCGGCCTATCGTTAATCCCTTAGTGCTATATTTTCCTAGAGCCTTTTAGAAACCTTTAATAGGGAAGTATAGGGGCCGTTCTAAGCCTATACCTAATATAGGAAGAGTTATTAAACCCTTCCGAAAATAGGGTAACCGAAGTTATAAAACGTAGCCTTATAGCGAAACCGGGAAGTGCGAGTAGTAATACGATCCTATATCCTTTCCCTAGCTTACTAAACTCCGTATAGCTCGTAATATCGTATTTCTCGGGCTATCCTAGCTATAACGACCCCTCTATATAGGCATAGTAACCCTAAGCGAATCCTTAGAAAGCTATAGATAAGCTAAATTATTAGCCTTCTACGACTAATTGTCGGCGTCTTAAAACACCGTCGATTCTAAGTCGTAATAGGACTAAGGGTTTATAACTTTCTTAGAGTTAGAGACTATCCCTACGTAGAAGGTAGCCTTAATACTCTTAAGTCCTTCCGAGTTGTCTAGTTCCGCCTAGGCTTATATATAATAAAGTGCGTTCTAGTAGCTTATCGTAATTAATCGCTTGCTTCTCGTATTATAGTTCGTGCTATTAGACTATAAGTAACTTCTTCCTTTTCGCGTTTTCGGTAGTTCTTATTCGTAGAAGATATTATATAGCCCTACCTTCGGCTCTATTTTAATGCGTAAATCCTATACTACTCTAACTAGCTTATAGCTAACTAGGCGTATATATCTATATCGCTAAGGCCTAATAGCCCTAGAATTAGGTATATAGCAGTCGTACGTAGCGTAATAACGCGCAGTTCTCGTCTCTCGTCTCTAGGTAGCTAGGCTTAGGAATCCTCGTAAGTACTATAGTTTAGATTAAGTAACGGCTACGCTCGTAGTTACGCTTCTACGTTTAGCTTACGAACCCTCGTATTAGCTATATCGTCTCTCGTAATAGCTAGTAGGGCGGGTACGTATAGAACGTATAATAATACTAGAACTATAAATAAGAAACGTAGGGTAGATAATTAATTAATGCCTATAGAGGAGAGCCTAAGCTCGTGCTTAAGTAGGCACCCGAGCTGCTAAGGATATACGGTTTCCGCCTATTACTAGTTCTCGTAGCTCCTTTAGAATAGGCAAGGGCCTACTTCCGTTATTATATTACTAGATTAGAGGATCTTCCTTTTAAATTAGTTCGATCGGGAAGAAGCTATTCTCCCTTTTAGAAGAGATATATATTTAGTATATATTATCGTAATAGAATCGCTAATAAAGGCTTCCGTATCCGTAACGTTCTTTCTAGTAGATCTATATTAGAATGCTTCGTTATTATATTATTCCGAAGGTCCGTTTCGTTATAGGTTCTTCGACTATTATATCCCTTATAGCCTCGAGTTTATTATTTATCTTTCTATGCTAGTAGATTAGTTTTTTAAATCGTTCGTATTCCTAGTCTAACTATAGCCTAGTTTTCGAGGTAAGGGGGTGTATCTCGTTCTCGACTTTGCTTATTTGTTAATTAAGTCGATTAAGTAGTATAAGTTAGTTATCTTCCGAGGTCGTTATCTTATTCTTCCGTTTCTAGGTTATTATACCTAGAAGTCGGACCTTCTAAGGGTAGTTATTATCGTTATAACCTTCTCGTTCTCCTTCCTTTCGTTATATCGTATTAATAAATTATTACTATACTATATTCTTAGAACGATATTCTCTTATAAAGTAGCCTAGTTTGCTATAGTTATAATAAGTCTTATCGTTACCTTGTTTTTTCCTAGGCTTGCTCTTTAGCTTGCCTTTTCCTTTAATCTTTTAACCCTTCTAGGTTATATTAAGTTCTATAGGCTAGGGTCTATAATACGGTTTATTAGATTATTTATTTGTCTTAGAATAGTAACTGCGGTTCCTTCTATAGTCTAGGGTAAACCTAGCCGTTTCTCTAACCTTAGAGTCGTACTTGCGTTCTAGAGCTCTCTCGTAGAGCTAGTTATCGATTTTAATAGCCGCTTTAGTTAAGTTCTTTAGAGTATTAAGCGTTTCTTCGTAATTTATTAACTAGTCCTTAACCGAGTTCTTAAGACTACGTCTAAATATTATTATTAACGCCTATTAGTCCTATCTAGTTACCTAAGAGTATTCTTCGAACTTAGCTATATACTCGGACGCCGAGGTTTATTATTTAAGGTACTAGATAACCCTAATCGCTTAGGTTACCTTATTCGAAGATCTAAAGATCTTCTTAAGCTTAATCTTAAAGGTCGTATAGTTCTTAAATATACCGGTAGGGTCCTAACGTCCCTTGCTATCTAGATAGACCTTAAGGTAGGGTTTAATCTAGTTCTAAGTACTACCTCTAAGGTACGTACTAGCAAAGATAGTCTTAAGTATTACTTAGACTAGGTTAAATATAAGGTATATATCTATCTAATTAACCTAATTGTCGAACTTATTTTAATCTCTATAGTAGTAGTTAGGCTTCGCTAGTTTAAAGCTTCTTAGTCTTAGTCTACTATCTTTATCGTCGGAGTCGTCCGGTAGAGTTAGTCTTAGAGCTTAAACTAGCTTACCGCAGCTAGATTCGGCTTCGCTAGGGGTAGGATTCTTTCTAGAGCTTCCTACGGTAGATATCCTTAAGGGTATATAAAGCTATTAGGTTTATCTACGCTAGGCTAATAACCTAAGATCTTACTAAGTAGAAGCTTAAGCTTAATTAGGGTTTAAGCTTATCGGGTAGTCTAGAGGAAGGTAACGAAGTAGAAAGAGTTACTTAATTCTAATTAGTAAGATAGAATAGTAAGTTATATACGATAACTATTTAGAGAGGCGATACTTATCGCTACTAAATATAAATAAGACTTGCTAGTCCTTAGCTATCTACTCTATAGTACTCTCGCGCTCTCTATCGTAGAGTATAATAGAGTATAGAGTAGGTAGTAATGCGTGAATCCTACACTACTCCAACTAGCTTACAGCCAACTAGGCGTGCATATCTATATCGCTAAGGCCTAACAGCCCCAGAATTAGGTGTATAGCAGTCGCACGCAGCGTAACAACGCGCAGTTCTCGTCTCTCTCGTCTCTAGGTAGCTAGGCTTAGGAATCCTCGTAAGCACTGCAGTTTGGATCGAGTAACGGCTACGCTCGCAGTTACGCTTCTACGTTTAGCTTACGAACCCTCGTATTAGCTACATCGTCTCTCGTAATAGCTAGCAGGGCGGGTACGCATAGAACGTATAATAATACTAGAACTATAAATAAGAAACGTAGGGTAGATAATTGATTAATATAGAGGAGAGCCTAAGCTCGTGCTTTTGTAGGCCCCCGAGCTGCTAAGGATGTGCGGTTTCCGCCTATTAATCCTCCCTTTCTTTGTATCCGAATAGATACTCTAACAAACGACATTTTTATTCTAAAAAGACAGTTCAGCAGAACTAACTTCTGCAAAACAATAACAAACTAAGTACTATTTATTCTTTTCTAACGTGTTAGACGTTTATAACGTTACTATTTTCCTTCGCCGAACCGAACTAGCTAGTTTAGTTTACTATGCATATGCAGCTATGCTAATCTTCTTAAACTCGTCTTCCTCCTCGTCTAGGTAGTTAGCGCTATCGAACGGGAAGTACTTTAACTCGCCCCTAAGGGCCTTCTTAATATGCAGAAAGAAGCTCTGCTCTTTCGCTATAGCCTTTTTAGCCTTAATTAAGCAGTTAAATAGCTGCGCAAATCTCCTTTTCGCCTATAGAACCTAGGTCTGCTCGTGCTACTTCTTATATATATTACGGTCTATATATAGAAGCGTAAGGGCTTCTTAGCTAACTTCTAGCTCCTCCTAGCTTCGGCGGCCTATTAGCGCATCTAAGACTAGCCTAAGGCTAGTAAGCTGTTGCTCCTAGGGGAGTCTACGTTCCTATAGTTTGTTAGGGAAATCGGCGCCTATAAACGTCTTAGGCATTAGCAGCATAGTAATGTTACTAATAAGGACATCCGGGAATCTTAGAGTGGTCTCTCTAACTAGTTCTTAGTTACGATACTTAATAAGCGTTAGGTAGACTATGCGGCGTAATAAGACACTAGGCTTCTCTCCGTAGGCAATCGTCTAATACATAAGCACCAAATCTCCTAGAATAACCGAAATATTCTATAGTCGCAGGCTAGAATCCTGCAGTCCGTCCTTTCCTCTATCTAGAACGTGCACTAGTTTCTGCTTAATGTCCGAGTCTTTGTCCTCGTTCTCGTTGTTATTAAGCTTATTAACTATATCGTAGATTAAACCTAGGTAGCCGGTGCCACCGACGACTTCAAACTTAGCGTATATAGCCTCGTCTTCTTCTTCGTCGTCTTCGTTATCGTTAGCAGTCTAGTTCTATAGCTTGCGGTTAGGTACCTATATAACCGGTCCGCGGCTAGAGTAGGCACTATCGAGAGAAACTATAGTAATCGTGCAGGCGGTCTCTTGTCTATCTTTCTATGCTGCTAGGGGGCCTTTAACAAACTTCTCGCCGGTAGCCTAGTTCCCCTTAATAATTAGGATCGTTAGGTCGATCCGGCCGGTAGGTTCTCCCTACTAGTACTAGGCCGTTATCGGGTACGCGATAAATCTATATATGGCCTTATCGCGTAGAGAATCTTAGGCTAGCATATTAAGCAGCTAGATAGTCGGGTCTTGTTACATTAGCTGCTAGGTAAGGGAGAAGAATATATTTGGCATCTATCTATATATGTTGCGGCAGCGGCGGAGGTAGTAGCGATATAGGTCGAATTCTTAGTGCATCTAAGAAACTATGTCCGGGTCCTTTACCTACTAATTAAGAAGGCCGCTAAATATATTATAGCTATCCTTAAGCAATCTTCTATTCTAAGTCTTCTATGCGTCTTAAATAGTCTTAAACTCTAGTTAAGATAGGCGGGTGTTAGTAAAGTCTAGCTTAATTCGTATAGGCCTAAGCTTATTATCGTTACCCTCTAGAGCAGACTCTTAAGCGGCTTCTTCGTCGCTATAGTCGTCGTCGAACTAAACTAGCTAGTTCGCTTCGTTTAAGCTGGCACGCTGCTTCCCCTTAGCCTTCTTAGACTTCTTGCTCTTCTTAGACTTCTTTAACTTCTTTAGGGCGTAAGCTAGAGGTGCAGACGCGGAACCCTCGGCCTCTCCGATCTCTAGCTATAGGCGAGTCCTCTTCTTAGGGCTGCCGTCCTCTTTATTATTAGTGTTAGCTTTACGCTTAGCCTTCTCCTAGGCCTTCTTATTAGCTGCTATCTTCGCCGCAGCCTTCTCTACGTTACGCAGCTAGTTCTTGCTAGCCTATCGGTCTATCGCGTCTGTTTCCTATATCTATAGGTCTTTCTTTAAGTTGTCGGGCACGTCGTTAATCGAACCCTTCGCTAGCAGGCATAGTCTACGAGAGATATCCTACGAGTCGTAGAGGCGATTAGACGCCGTTATTATCGATTCTTCTACTATAAGGCTAACTACCTTAGCTATTTCTACTATATAGGTGCGGCAGAAGGGAGGGCTAATGTCTAAGGACTCGTACTTATTAAGGGGGATTATGTCTAGCTTTCTATATACGCTATCCTTATAGCGCTCTTCGAGGTAGTTAGCGTAGGGGATAGCAATGCGGACGCGAACTTCTCCGAGATCTAAATAAGGCTTCTCGATCGCCTCGTTAATTAGATCGTCTAGTAAGTCCTTATTATAGCTATACGTCTTATAACGTATTACTTATTCTTTAGCCCCGCCGGCTAGTTCGCGTAGACGGACTAAAACAATTATTTCTAGCTCTAGGGCTATAGATCGAGAGCGGGTTACCGCGGCCTAGCTCTAGCCGGCTTCTTCTTGCTAGCGGCTTAGCGCTTTAAGCTCGCGGTCCTCGTAATAGAGGTCTCTAATCTTATAGTATAAATGCGCGAACGCATCCGGGCGCAGTTGGTCTTTGTCGGCGAGGTTCATTTTCTTACGGACCTAGCGCTCGGCTACTTCGCGGAAACTCTTAAACTCGTCGGAGGCTAGATTAAGGTAGCTAAGGAAGTCGTAGCTAGATTCGGACGGCTTACTAAGTAGCCTACTTGCGGCCGAGCCTCTAGCTTTATTATTAGCGTCGGACACTCTAAAGAGCTTACTCTTAGGGATAATAAAGTAGGCGTCTATAACGGCGAAGCCGTTCTCGTCGATAATCTAGAGGTTCTTACGGCTAAATAGGTCTAGCTAGAATATAGCCTCTACGCTCTTAACGAAGCTAGCCTTTTAAAACTTGCCCGAGACATAGCTAGATGTAGGGCGGAACAGATTCTCTTTCTTTCTATTGTAGAGAGCCTAGTATAGCATCTATTTAGACTAGGTTAGGCCTAGCAGTCTAAGATTCTCGGCGGGGACGCTCTTAAATAGTATAAAGCGGCGGAGGTGCTAGCTAGCCTTCTTATAGATCTTAAAGGTAGAGTTAAGGAAGTTAAAATAGGGGAACTCTCTGCCCGAGCTAAACGAGTTCTGCAGCATATCGAGGAGGCCTTTACGCTTCTTAGCAAACTGCTTGCCTCTCTTATAGATGTCTATTACGCCCTTAAGTCCTTCTAGTGCTCCTTCTTAAGTACGAGAGGAGGCCCGCTAGCCGAGTTCTTAAATAAACTAGAAGATAATAAAAGCGCGGCGGTCGTCGTCTCCCTAAATAGCGCTATAAACGGATCGCAGAATAGCCTGCTTCTCTTCTTCTATCCCTGCGTTAGTAATAGCTTCTAGCATCTATGCACGAGTGCGTTGTCCGCCTAGCTTAGAAATATTAAGCGTAAAGTTGCGGAAATTAGCTAACTTAGAGTCGGCGGCATAGGCGAGCGAGTCGGGGTTAAAGTAGCGGACTACCGCCTTAGGCTTAGGGGTAGGCGCTTTAGCGGCGTCGGTTATAGTAATGTCTCTATCGGCTATTATACTAATAAGGTAGAGGGAGAGAAAAACGGACTATGCAGAAGGGAGTGTGCTATATGCGAGCGGAGGGAGCTAATTAGGGGTAAGCGGTTTCTTAAGCGAGTCTCTAAGCGAGTACGCTATGCGAGTGCGTAAAGCGGAGAATGCGTAAGTCTTCTAAATAGGTAGGTTTATGCTAGCAGCGGTAAAGACAGTTAGTATAGAAGAAGTTGTTATTATTATTATTATATAGAGTTTTCGCAGTTTGTTTGCTTAAAAACTCTGCATAACTATCGTTACCGCTGCCGCCTGCACTTAGCGGCCCTAGGGTAGTTATTAGGCCGGAACTTCTTAATAGTTATTATGCTTAAGATAGATGTTAAGGTTAATAAGACTAAGAAGAAACTAGAAGAGCCGAAAAGGGGAGGAGTTTTATGCTTAAACCCGCTACCTAGACGTAAGGGTATTCGTAACTATACGTTAGAGGGTTCTTAGCGCCATTCGAAGTAAACTAGCTAGTTCGCTTTATTTTTACCGCTAGAAATAAGAAAGCATATACGTGCTTGCGATTACTTTTAGGCAGCTATTAGCTAATTTTAAGTAAGAGTCGCCTAATCTTATCCCTCGTTGCTCCTAGGAGCCTAGGCTAGTTAGGAACTAGTGTTCTCCTAACGGTAGATCCTCTTATTTATAGTAACAGTCCTTTTGTCTAGCTTCCTAAGGTCTGTTCTGCTTCCGCTACTAATCCTCCCTTTCTTGCAGCACTAGCTATATAAGAGTAATAAGTAATACGTTTCTCCCTATTTCTTGTGCCGAGATAGACGTAATCAATTTTTTTTTTAAAAATTAGGGGCCTACTAGGATTCCTCTAGCATTAGAATGTCTAGCTAACGGACATTCTCTTATGCAGCCGGCCCTAGATTACGAGTTTCTATCGGTTAGCGCCCTTAACGACTTCGTCGAGTCTATAGCTATAGATAAAGTGCTACCGTTATTCCGTGCTTAGACCTGCAACATAGTCTTTACTATCGAGAAGGTGCTCGCAAAGCGCATTATCGAGATCTATAAGGCAGGACTATCGTTTAAGCTGCGCGAGGCTTAAGATCTTGTAACGGAGTATCTAGACCTTAGCAGCTACAATTTTCGTGCATTAGCTCGAATACTATAAGAGATAATCGAGGACTAGAGGTACTAGTTTAAGGCGTAGTAGGAAGCTGCCGACCTTTTACGCGCTAACGATTTGCAAGCGTATATAAACGAAGCAATTTAGCAGATAGACGATATTAGCCTTAAGAACTAGGGTCCTTTTATTGTATCGCAAGACTACCGATCGGATAACGAGTCGGAGGTGTTAGAGCAACTATTCTAGTAAGCAATCGAGGCTTAGATACGGATGAGATGCATATATATAGGGGAATTATAGGCCTACTAGGATTCCTCTAGCATTAGAATGTCTAGCTAACGGATATACTCCCCTTTCTCTTCTTAAGTTATTCCTAATAGCTTACTAATCCGGACCTAAGGGTGCAGATAACTACGCGGCCGTAGTTTAGGAGGTAGAGGACCTAGCTGCCCCGGATTAAAGTTATCCTCCTAAGGAACTATAGCTTCCGGATCCCTCTAGTACGGCACTAGCTTTAAGTTAAACCTAGGGAACGTATAGTAAAGGACCTCCCCGCTAAGCTCCTTAATCTTATACGCCTTCCCTTTACGAACAACAGCATATATAAGAAACGGACCGCGCTATCGGTACCGCAGCTTATTCGAGAAGCTCGTTTTTAGTTCCGACCGGTAAACGACTACTATCTGCCTAGGACGAAGCTCCTGCTAATTAGCATTCTTATAGTTATTAAAATACTTAATATTATGCTTCCTTAGCCGGTCCTGTCGAGTACGAGCTTCCTTAAGCGTCGTATGCATCCGTTTTATAGCCGCAGCTCGCATTGCTAATAAGGAAGGACGGTTACGGACTGTTCTCTACTTAGCTACCCGGTAAGTACGGAATTTAAGCTCTACTAGTAATATAGCGTCCCTGCCTATTATTATCTCCGCTAGAGTTAGCCCTATTATCTAGTTTGTCGTAGTACGTTCCGCCTAAAGGACCGAGGGAATATACTTAGCTATAGCGCTTACTCCTCCGCCTATAAGCTTAGAGAGAGCCGCTAGAATTAGACGGTGTCCCCGTTTAACGATTCCGTTAGCCTATAGATAGTAGGGGGAGATCGCAACCTGCTTAATCCCGTAGCTCGTAAGCAGTGCTTCTTAAACGTTCTCTCCGCCCCCGTCTATATAGATCTCGGCTATAGCCCCCTAGCGGCAAATTAAGTCCTCGTAGATAAACTTCGTAACGTGTCTAGCGTTAACCTTGCGATTGTCCGTTATCCGTATTAATCGGGCCTCTAGCTATCGAGAAACAGCCTCTCTTGCAATAATAAGATAAAGCCCGGTGCTAATAAACACTACGTCCAGATACTATCGCTCTCTAAGATACTATTTCTCGAAAGCGTAGAGTAGGCTAGGACGCTAGTGCCCGTTCCTAAGCGCATATTGCTAGCAACCCTTATAGAAACGAACTACTGCGGTATAAACACCGTCCTACTACTATCGTTTAGTAACTGTCTTATACGTCCGTTCCGGCCCCGGGTGTCTATAGTAGTCGTAGCAGGCAGTAATAATCCTTTCGCGATAGTTATTATCGTCGACAACTCTCTAAGGGATACTACCGATACGATCCTATCTTATAAGCTAACCCTCCTTACTTATATAGAACTTAAGTGCTCGTTTCCGCAGAGACCTATATTCTATTAGGGTTAGGCCTAGCGGATAGCGTAGGTAAGTTAGGAAGAATGCGATATTCCTCGAGTCCTAAGAGTAGGTACCGTTTAGCACTTCCTCCTCTAATTCCGCTCGAGCAGGGAATACTTAGGCGACGAGGTCGCAGGCGGAGTAGGCGAAAAACTAGTTATCGATTATCTTATTAATATCGCCCTCCTCTACTAGCTCTCGGGCGTCCCGCTCTATCGGAGGTTTGCGAGACAATCTATTAGCAGCCGTATGCTTCTTCCTAGGTATATATACTATATTGAAGTCAAATAGCCTAATCTACGCTAGCTATCTTATAACAGCTGCGTTCGGGAGGTCCGTAGCAGCCTTATTAAGTTAATGCACTAGCGTATTAGCGTCTACCTCTAGCTAGAAGAAAATACTAAACAACTACGGACGACACTTCTTTAGTGCTTTAAGAACACCGAGACACTCGCGCTTCCTAGCGTTATAGCGTTGCTTAGAAGCGGAGAACAATCCTAACTTAAATCGAGAAGGGTATCGAATCCTGCTGTCTTTCCGGTTATATTAAGATACGTAGCATCCCTATAAGTAAAGGCTAGAATCCACACCTACTACGATTAGTCCTCCCTCTAGTTTATAGTCTAATGCAACTAGCGCTAGTGCAGAGATAAGGAGCTCCGTAATTGCATCCTTAGACTGCTAATGTTCTTTCGTCTATACGAACTTAACGTCTTTCTTTAGGAGAGAGAAGAGTAGCTTTAGCAACTAGGCAAAGTCCTTAAGCTAGATCTTATAGTATACGAACATTCCTATAAGAATACGGACTTCCCTCTAGTCCGTAGGAGTTAGCTATTTAACGAGCTTAGCTACTTGTTCCGCATCTAGGTGTCTGCTATATTTATTAGTAACGTAACCTACAATCTTAATCTATTTGCAGCATAGCTGCAGCTTCTCCTTATAAACCGTTAGTCCTACTCTCTTAAGGTCGGCAAGCACCTCGTCTAAGTTCCTAATATGTTCTACTATAAATCGACGGAGTCTAGGCTTAACCTCCTTATTGCTATACTTCGTTCTTAGACCGCGAATAGCTATATCGTCGAGGAAAGGTTTAGCAGCGTAAGGTATTTAAGCAGCAAGGATAAGTATAATAATTCGGACAAATTAAGCGACAGAGTTCGTAGCTCCCTATAGTAGTATCGTCTAGCGTAATAGGCCGAGAGGAGTATCGAAACCTATAAGGTCCCGACTTCTTACGTCTAGTAGAATCTAATCGTAGCTAGAGAAGATGTTAACTAAGGACGAGATTATATAACCTGCAAAAGCTTTAGAAAAACCATCCGTATTAGGAGGAAGGTTAGCATCGCGTATAGTTATAGCATTAAACTTCTATATAGCATTAATTAGGCGATACTTCTTTAGTTCTCCTAAGTTAGTCTTTTTCTTTACGAGAAAGTACGGATTCCGGTAGGCACTATAGCACGGTTTAAGAGCGCCTGCGTCTATACGCTTGCGGAGCATTTTCACGACTTCCCCCTCGAGAGAGCTCTAGAGTCGGAAACTAGGATGCTGCTATAGCTTATACGGGATCGTACGGATAACCTAAGGAGGAGCAATAGCAGGCTTAATATAACCGAGATGCTTAAAATCCTAAGCAAGTGCAGCTTCCCGATTATATAGCATCTTAGTTAGAAGATATAGCTCCCGTTCTATTAGCGAAATAGTAGGCTTAATTTAAGCGAGCCGTTCTAGCGTAAGCCTTAAACCTTTCGGAATGCTAGAAAACTTTTTAATTAAGTATCTCCCGTTAAAGGGGCCCGTTCTAGGTAGCATAGCTTCCTCCGTAGCAAGTGCTTTCTTTCTCTAATATAGATTACTACTAGGATTCGATCCATCCGTTATAGACACGTCCGCGTTAACGGATCTAACCTTATCTACGACACGCTTATGCATCGTAAACGCCCTAATTTCTAGGGAGAATTTAGCTCGCGTATCCGGGTTTAAGAGTACGTTTAGTAGCAGTTTACTACGGCGAACCCTATAACTCCGGCAGATTTCCTTGTAAACAACGTTAGCAACTATAGCTCGTTCGTAGTCGCTCTTAGATTCGTATCTATCTTTAGAGTCGTAAGAATACTTATCTAGGAGGAGAACCTTAAGTTCTAAGTCCTATAGGGAAAAGAGGTTCCTAAAGTAGTTAGGAAAGAGCAGGTTACTAGGAGGATCCTCCTAGGAACAGAGCTCTAGGCTTCCTAAACGATGCCCGACTAGTTCCGGGAAGAGTAAGAATGTAAGATTATTATATACGTTACGTAATAATCGAACTAAACTAGCTAGTTTACTCGGCAAGTTCCGCTAGTCGTTATATAACAATCGAACTAAACTAGCTAGTTTACTCGGCAAGTTCCGCTAGTCCGTGCGCAGATTAGTTAAGACTTTACTTAGCGCCCCTTCTATAACATTAGCATCCCTAATCGTTCCTAGTCGGTTCCCCCTTAGTGCCCGAAGCTGCCTATTTAGCTCCCTACTCTATCCCGCGGCTGTCCCGAAGCTCCCCCTACTAGTATCCGTAAGTGCCCCGAAGCTCTTAAGACTACCCCTACCAGCCCCGGAAGCTGTCCTAGCAGTCCTAGAACTAGCCTTAGAGGCTCCTAGAAGTAGCCTAGGGCTCTTACTAGCAAGATCTAGCTATCTAAACAGATACTCCCTTAGCTCTATAAGGCGCTTCCTAAGCTTATTCCGCCCCTATTCGCTTCGACGCTTCGTAGGAGCTTTATTGCAAGAGAACCCTATACTATAAGAGCGGTCTTTAGCCTTAGAGTATACTAATTTATATAGTATAGTAGATAAAAGCCTTTCCTAGAGGTCCGGGTTCTACGTAAACTTATGCTAGAGGCCCCGGCAGAGGGTGTTATTAGACTTCTAGCTAGGACGAATTAGCGGGGATAACGGAGGGACGTTCCGAACTTGTTTCCCGATAAATTCTCTTATCTCGTTATAAGCCCCTAAGCCTTCGGGATCCGTATACAACTCTACGAGAAACTTATACTAGGCTATATAGTTAAAGACTAGTCCTTCGAATTTAGGGTCTCTAAAGTAGGAACGGTACTAGTAACTAAGGTAGTTATGCTCGCCTTTATTCTTAAAGAAGATAGTTTTGCTGCAAGGATGCTCGCAGATAGGCTTGTCAAACCGGTCCTCCTCCTCTTTAGTAAGCTTTTCTACTAGTTTCTCGAGCATCCTATAATCTAGCGCCGTGTTTACTCTAGGCACTAGTTTAGCTATCCTCTTAAGGATACTCTTTAGCTCGGTTTAGCGCGTTTTAGCCCTACCTATATTAGTGCTTAAGATCGGGCTAAAGCGGACCTTAGTACCTAATCTTTTCCCGACCTACGAAGAATATCGTCTACCGTTCTGCACCCGTTATTTCCTACTATGCCGGTGAAATAAACTAGGTTTCTACGGTCGTTAGCGATCGTACCTTCCTAGGAGCTATTATTATAGTTCCTAGAGGAAAGTCAAGTTCTTCGGGCCTACGGCCTTCCTAGAAGAGTTAGCGTCTTAGGATCGCTAGCAATAAAGAAAGTTATAAAGACGACAACTCCGTATACCTCTACGCGGACGTTACGACACATCCTAATAAAGGTAACCTTGCCTAAGACACTACGTATAGTAGCCGTAATGTTAGTCGAAATAGGAAGCCTTAAGCTCCGAGCCCTCTCGTAGCTTATAATTATACTCTCCGCTCCCTTATTAATTAGGATATCGTATACCTATCGAGCCTCCCCGAGAGTCGCATAGACATAGATGCTTAGAACAAGCAGGTAGTCCTTATAGAAGTCTAGGAGGATACTATCCGGGTCCGTATATAGCTTAGAAGTAGGAATATACGGCAACGCCTTTATACTAGAGACTAGCCGAACCGAGAGATCTACTGCTATTATAATAGTAATCTCTAGCACATCTTATCGAACGATCTCCTCGTCCGCTTCCTCCTAATTAAGAGAAACAGATAAGGGCTGTGTTTCGGTGTTATTCTACTCCTTCGCATCGAACTAGACTTCGTTGTCGCTTAGCTCCTCTTAGTTATCGGCTAAGGACACCTACTCTTCCTCGGGCTGCTTAAAAGAGTCGAAAGAGTCTATTAGGAAAGCATTAATCTTTAGCTCTCCGTACCGATAAAGGCCTACGTCGCCCTTATTATTATCCTCGCTCTCCTCCTTTCTAGACGCTTCGCTATCTTCGTCGGAATAGCTAGCGGAATTGTACTTCTATATCCTATTATAGATTTAAGCGAAGTTAATAGCGGAGGTAGCCGTACCGTCTAGCCTCCGTTTTAACGCATAATAGCGCTCGAGTGCAGCGCTATAGGACAGATCTGCAGGCTTCCTTCCGTATAGGAACCGACTAAGAGCTTGCTGCCCGAATAGCTATAGTTCTCTAAGTTCTATAACTAGAGGTGCTCTAAGGAGCCTATTAGACTAGAACGCTTCCTATTCGTTTATAGGAACAGCCTTCTTAAGCAGGTTGTCTAATCTCTACGTTTTCGGCTTAGCTCTTTGCGCCCCTTTCGCTTTGCCTCTAGGAGGGACTGCAGGACCGAATTAGGCATCCTGCATCTCCGCATCCTAGGAATTCGGAACCGCTAGAGTCTGGGATCTTCCCTATGTCTAAGACGAAGCCGCTCCTTAAGACGAGCTTAGTTTACCCCTGCGATAATATTCTATTATCTCTAGCAGTGCTTGCTCTCTACGAGAGTTGCTCGTTCCCGTTTTAGTAGCCTACTTCTGCTTCTCTATATTCGCCTTCGTAGCTTTTGTTAGAGACGCAGTCGGGCGAGAGGGATTCTAGACGGTTTTCTAAGAGGACCGTATAGCTGCGTAGGCAGCGTTATAATCCTCTTCTTCCTCTTCTTCTCCTAGAATAAAGAGAGATCCTATAGGCTTACATTCCTCTATATACTCTATAGTCCTAAACCTAGCTATGCTAGCGTTAATCGAGACGGGACGTTTACGCCGGTTAGATTGCTACGAGGCTCGCAGAGTGTTAAAGCTAATATATTTGCTAACGTTAATCGGACCGATAGCTTATTTAAGAGCTAGGAGAACAACTTTTAATCGAGGAGACTTCTTATTCTAGCTATACCCGAGAGGTCTTATTTCTCCGCTAGCTCGGCTAGGACACATTCGGCGAGTCTTGTCCTTATAGAGAAATTCTTAATCTAGAAGCTAATTAAAGTAGGGACAGTCTCCGCTACGGTAGCCTTTTAAACTATACTTCTAGCAAGCGGTACCTATCTTAATTTCTAAGGCAGCATAGGCTATAACTATAGCCTAGATCTCTAGTGCTTCCTTATCCTTTTAGCTACTGCGTAGGGGTCTATACGCAGGTTCCTAGTTCTTTAAAAGAGCAAGGGCAAGGGCAGCTAACTGTTTAGTTAGTTTCTTAACGTTAGGGCTTACCCTAGATATAGCGCTTGTCGCTGCGGAGACCGGATTTAGGCGAGGGGTAGTATTCCTTATCGCTTTAACTAGCTTTCCTACTAGAATAGAGCGATTATCCTTATATAAGGCTTTATCGGTTTTATCCTTTTGCAACTCGGCTTTTGCAGCTAAAATTACTCTCGCAAAGTTACGAAACGTATAGGGGCGATCTATATCTAGGTTCGCTTTATTCTAAATCTTCTTCCGCATAGGCTTAGATAGAGGCTTTAAAAACATCTAGGTACGGCTAAAGTTGTCTAGATCTTCTAGAGGAATTATAGCAGAAGAGATCTTAAAGTTCCGAATATACTCGGAAATCTCCTCTAGCTTATCTAGCTTCTATAGGGATAGCTAGGAAAGGTACGACCGATCTCCGAGTATGCGTTAACTATTAAACTTGCGATACTCCTTAAGAAGGTTGCTTTTAAATAGTCTATAGTTACGACTTTCGTACCCTTCGAGCTTCTTAACTATAGGACGCTAATGTCGATAAACGTAGCTAACTAGCTTCTCGACTTTAGCAGCTTTATCGCCCTAGTCGCCTTTATAAGTTCGGTATAGGTCTTTAAAACGCTTAACGAACTTAGTAACGTCTAACCCTTCGAAGTATCCTATCTCCTTAGAACTAGGCAAAGGCATAGGAGGTCGGCTTGCAGAAATTAAGGCTTAAAACTGCTCGACGCTTAAGCTAATAGTAGTATTAATAGGGAGTTGTAGTCCCACAGCTCCTCGTCGACGAGAATAAGTGTTACCTGTTCTAATCGTTCCGTTAGGACGAGCTAAAAGGTTAGCAGAGCCTAGAGAGCTCCTAACCGGTCGTTTAACTCCTCTATTAGGTCCGACAAACTAGGTAGGTTGGTAACGGAACTCTTAATTGCGATCCTCTGCACTAATATTATCCGAGACACTGCTAGAGTTAATAGCAGTGTCCGGGTTGTTAGTGCCGGCAGAGGAATCGTTAGTCGGATCGTTCGGCATATTTTCGGCCGAAGGTCGGTAATAACGAACTAAACTAGCTAGTTTAGTTAGCGTTAGGTAAAGTTAGTAGTAATAGTAGTACTAGTTTATTGCATAACGAAAGGAATGTTCTCGCTAAATTAAAAACAAAACAAGAAGCAGAAACTCTAGATCTAGATATAACAAAAGGAAATTCGTAACTTCGTAAATTGCGAGTAAGGGTGGCTAGTAATACCTAGTAGTTACCTATAAACTTTCCTAGGGGTCGGTTTCTTAGTCTATCCGGCTCGTAATACTCCCGACCCGTATTATTTTAAACGTCCGGCCTATCGGTAATCCCTCTATGCTATGTTTTCCTAGAGCATTCGGGCAATCTCCGATAGGGAAGTATAGGGGCCGTTCTAAGCCTATACCAAATATAGGAAGAGCTAATCAAACTCTCCCGAAACTAGGGGTAGCTAGTAATACTTAGTAGTTACCTATAAACTTTCCTAGGGGTCGGTTTCTTAGTCCATCCGGCTCGTAATACTCCCGACCCGTATTATTTTAAACGTCCGGCCTATCGGTAATCCCTCTATGCTATGTTTTCCTAGAGCATTCGGGCAATCTCCGATAGGGAAGTATAGGGGCCGTTCTAAGCCTATACCAAATATAGGAAGAGCTAATTAAACTCTCCCGAAACTAGGGGTAGCTAGTAATACCTAGTAGTTACCCGTAATACTTTCCTAGAGGTTGGTTTCTTAGTCTATCCGGCTTATAATACTCCTAACCTATATTATCGTAAACGTCCGGCCTATCGGTAATCCCTCCGTGCTATATATTCCTAGAGCCTTTAGGTAATCTCCGATAGGGAAGTATAGGGGCCGTTCTAAGCCTATACTAAACATAGGAAGAGTTATTAAACCCTTCCGAAAATAGGGCAACCGAAGTTGCGAAACGTAGCCTTACGGCGAAACCGGGGAGTGCGAGTAGTAATACGATCCTGCGTCCTTTCCCTAGCTCGCTAAACTCCGTGCAGCTCGTAATGTCGTATTTCTCGGCTATCCTAGCTATAACGACCCCTCTGCATAGGCATAGTAACCCTAAGCGAATCCTCGGAAAGCTATAGATAAGCTATACCGTTAGCCTTCTATAACTAATCGTCGGCGTCTTAAAACACCGTCGATTCTAAGTCGTAATAGGACTAAGGGTTTATAACTTTCTTAGGGTTAAAGACTGTCCCTATGCAGAAGGTAGCCTTAATGCTCTTAAGTCCTCCCGAGTTGTCTAGTTCCGCCTAGGCTCACATATAATAAAGTGCGTTCTAGCGGCTTGTCGTAATTAATCGCTTGCTTCTCGTGTCGTGGTTCGTGCTATTAAACTATAAGTAACTTCTTCCCTTTCTTGTTTTCGGTAGTTCTTGTCCGTAAAAGATGTTATATAGCCCCACCTTCGGCTCCATTTTAATGCGTAAATCCTATACTACTCTAACTAGCTTATAGCTAACTAGGCGTGCATATCTATATCGCTAAGGCCTAACAGCCCTAGAATTAGGTATATAGCAGTCGCACGCAGCGTAACAACGCGCAGTTCTCGTCTCTCTCGTCTCTAGGTAGCTAGGCTTAGGAATCCTCGTAAGCACTGCAGTTTAGATCGAGTAACGGCTACGCTCGCAGTTACGCTTCTACGTTTAGCTTACGAACCCTCGTGTTAGCTACATCGTCTCTCGTAATAGCTAGCAGGGCGGGTACGCACAGAACGTATAATAATACTAGAACTGTGAACAAGAAACGTAGGGTAGATAATTAATTAATATAGAGGAGAGCCTAAGCTCGTGCTTTTGTAGGCCCCCGAGCTGCTAAGGATGTGCGGTTTCCGCCCATTAGTAGTAGTAGAGCGCCCGGCGTCTACCTAATAGGTACTCTATTTAGCTACTACGCCTACCCGACCCTAATTAGTCGGTTAACTCCTCGGTAGGTAGAACCGTAATAGTTCTATCTGCCTATTAGTCTATAGATAGAAGGCTATAAATAGCTTGCGTTTTATATACGACTTAAAGTAGAAGTCCGACTAGAACTAGCTAGTAATATTATAGGATAGAGGGATAGCTAGGGCATTACGGGCCCGAGAGGGATAGCTAGCTAGCTAGGGTATGCTAGTTAGCTAGAGTATTACGGGCCCGAGAGGGATAGCTAGCTACGGGACGGGCTACGGCCCGTCTACTAACTATAGTACTTTAGCATAGATATAGAGAATAAATAGATATAGATCCGCTACTACTTTGTCTTTCCGGCTACGCCTTAATAAGTAAAGATAGTGCCTCTATTACTTACGATTCTATATAGTATTCTAAATTAGCAAATTACCCTATTAATTAGAATCTATACGAAGTCTACGCTTATATATTTCTTAGTAGTTAGTATAAAGAGGTTTATCTTTAAGTACTAGTTAATAATTACTAGGACTGCATCGTATATATATATATCCTACTTACTAGGCGGCAGGTCTATAATAAAGTCTATAGTTAGCTTCTTTTATAGAAGCTCCGGCT
Organism: Cercospora zeae-maydis; assembly: GCA_023512815.1. NCBI lineage: Eukaryota > Fungi > Ascomycota > Dothideomycetes > Mycosphaerellales > Mycosphaerellaceae > Cercospora > Cercospora zeae-maydis. The sequence goes on along the minus strand of JAKLWY010000001.1, from coordinate 2,358,072 downwards.
ATAGTAATGCTAATAGCTCGCTATATAGTCGATAGCGTCTCGCCTTTAATACTTAATACTCTAAATAGAATTAGACGTACTAGCTAATATCCGTAGATATCCCTAGCTAGTAATACTTCTACTATACTAACTTAGTAGTTTTATTCTTACTAAAGTAACTAGCGAGTAAGTTATCGTAGTATATATAGATTACCTACGTCTATAGTACGTAGTTCTTAAGAAGATATAGCTAATCGCTATAATATAGTACTCCCTCTCTAATATAATACTTATTATATTTGCCTCTACTACGCTACGTCTTCTCGAAAAGTTCCTTTATATTAGACTTCTATAGCGTTAGCAATTTAGTAAAGTTAAAAACTAAGTCTAAGATATTTAAGTATAGTTTTTCTATAGTAACTACTACGCGTATAATACGTACGCTACTTAAGAAGCAGTTTTATATATACTCTTCTATAGGCTGCTCTAAGACTATACTTATAAGTTGCTCTTATATTATAATTGCAATATACTAGAGAAACGCCTAATCGCCGCACTTAGCTCTTATACTATATACCTAGAGCTTCTTCTATAATATTAGTAGTAATAGGCGGAAACCGCATATCCTTAGCAGCTCGGGTGCCTATAAAAGCGCGAGCTTAGGCTCTCCTCTATAGTAATTAATTAATTATCTACCCTACGTTTCTTGTTTATAGTTCTAGTATTATTATACGTTCTATGCGTACCCGCCTTGCTAGCTATTACGAGAGACGATATAGCTAATACGAGGGTTCGTAAGCTAAACGTAGAAGCGTAACTGCGAGCGTAGCCGTTACTCGATCTAAACTATAGTGCTTACGAGGATTCCTAAGCCTAGCTACCTAAAGATAAGAGACGAGAACTGCGCGTTATTACGCTACGTACGACTGCTATATACCTAATTCTAGGGCTATTAGGCCTTAGCGATATAGATATATACGCCTAGTTAGCTATAAGCTAGTTAGAGTAGTATAGGATTTACGTATTAAAATAGAGCCGAAGGTAGGGCTATATAATATCTTCTACGGATAAGAACTACCGAAAACATAAAAAGGAAGAAGTTACTTATAGTCTAATAGTATAAACTATAATACGAGAAGCAAGCGATTAATTACGATAAGCCGCTAGAACGCACTTTATTATATATAAGCCTAGGCGGAACTAGACAACTCGGAAGGACTTAAGAGCATTAAGGCTACCTTCTATATAGAAATAGTCTCTAACTCTAAGAAAGTTATAAACCCTTAGTCCTATTACGACTTAGAATTAACGGCGTTTTAAGACGCCGACGATTAGTTATAGAAGGCTAACGGTATAGCTTATCTATAGCCTTCCGAGGATTCGCTTAGGGTTACTATGCCTATATAGAGGGGTCGTTATAGCTAGGATAGCCTAAGGAATACGATATTACGAGCTGCACGGAGTTTAGCAAGCTAGGGAAAGGATATAGAATCGTATTACTACTTGCACTCCCCGGTTTTGCTATAAGGCTACGTTTCGCAACTTCGGTTGCCCTATTTTCGGAAGGGTTTAATTAGCTCTTCCTATATTAGGTATAGGCTTAGAATAGCCCCTATACTTCCCTATCGGAGATTGCTAAAGGGCTATAGACGCATAGCACTAAGGGATTAACGATAGGCTAGACGTTTATAATAATATAGGTCGGAAGTATTATAAGCCGGATAGACTAAGAAACCGACCTCTAGGAAAGTATTACGGGTAACTACTAGGTATTACTAGCTACCCCTAGTTTCGGAAGGGTTTAATAACTCTTCTTATATTTAGTATAGGCTTAGAACGGCCCCTATACTTCCCTATCGAGGGTTACTAAAAGGCTCTAGGAATATATAGTACTAAGGAATTAACGATAGGCCGGACGTTTAAAATAATATAGGTCGGGAGTATTATAAGCTAGATAGACTAAGAAACCGACCTCTAGGAAAGTTTATAGGTAACTACTAGGTATTACTAGCTACCCTTACTCGCAATTTACGAAGTTACGAATTTCCTTTTGCTATATCTAGATCTAGAGTTTCTGTTTCTTGTTTTGTTTTTAATTTAGTAAGAATATTCCTTTCGTTATATAATAAACTAGCACTACTATTACTACTAACTTTACCTAATACTAACTAAACTAGCTAGTTTAGTTTATTATTACCGACCTTTAGCCGAAAATATGCTAAACGATTCGAATAACAATTTCTCTGCCGGCGCTAATAACTCGGATACTACTATTAACTCTAGCAGTATCTCGGATAATATTAGTATAGAGGATCGCAATTAAGAGTTCTATTACTAACCTACCTAGTTTGTCGGACCTAATAGAGGAGTTAAACGACCGGTTAGAAGCTCTCTAGGCTCTGCTAACCTTTTAGCTTATCCTAACGGAACGATAGAAATAGGTAATACTTATTTTCGTCGACGAGGAGCTATAGGACTATAACTCCCTATTAATACTACTATTAGCTTAAGCGTCGAGCAGTTTTAAGCCTTAATTTCTATAAGCCGACCTCCTATACCTTTGCCTAGTTCTAAGAAGATAGGATACTTCGAAGGGTTAGACGTTACTAAGTTCGTTAAGCATTTTAAAGACCTATACCGAACTTATAGAGGCAACTAGGGCGATAAAGCTACTAAAGTCGAGAAGCTAGTTAGCTACGTTTATTAATATTAGCGTCCTATAGTTAAGAAGCTCGAAGGGTACGAAAGTCGTAACTATAGACTATTTAAAAGCAACCTTCTTAAAGAGTATCGCGAGTTTAATAGCTAGCGCATACTCGGAGATCGGTCGTACCTTTCCTAGCTATCTTTATAGAAGCTAGATAAGCCTAAGGAAATTTCTAAATATATTCGGAACTTTAAGATCTTTTCTACTATAATTTCTTTAGAAGATCTAGATAACTTTAGCCGTACCTAGATGTTTTTAAAGCCTCTATCTAAGCCTATATAGAAAAAGATTTAGAATAAAGCGAACCTAGATATAGATCGCCCTTATACGTTTCGTAACTTTATAAGAGTAATTTTAGCTATAAAAGCTAAGTTGCGAAAGGATAAAACCGATAAAGCCTTATATAAGGATAATTATTCTATTCTAGCAGAAAAGCTAGTTAAAGCGATAAGGAATACTACTCCTCGCCTAAATCCGGTCTCTATAGCGATAAGCGCTATATCTAGGGTAAGCTCTAACGTTAAGAAGCTAACTAAATAGTTAGCTGCCCTTGCCCTTACTCTTTTAAAGAACTAGGAACCTGCGTATAGACCCTTACGCAATAGCTAAAAGGATAAGGAAGCACTAGAGATCTAAGCTATAGTTATAGCCTATACTACCTTAGAAATTAAAATAGGTATAGCTTACTAGAAGTATAGTTTAAAGGAACACCGTAGCAGAGACTATCCCTACTTTAATTAGCTTCTAGATTAAGACTTTCTTTATAAAGACAAGACTCGCCGAATATGTCCTAGCCGAGCTAGTAGAGAAATAAGACCTCTTAGGTATAGCTAGGATAAGAAGTCTCCTCGATTAAAGGTTATTCTCCTAGCTCTTAAATAAGCTATTAGTCCGATTAACGTTAGCAAATATATTAGCTTTAATACTCTACGAGCCTCGTAAGAATCTAACTAGCGTAAACGTTCTATTTCGATTAACGCTAGTATAGCTAGATTTAGGACTATAGAGTATATAGAGGAATATAAGCCTATAGGATCTCTCTTTATTCTAGAGGAAGAAGAGGATAAAGAGGATTATAACGCTACCTATACGGCTATACGGTCCTCTTAGAAAACCGTCTAGAATCCCTCTCGGCTAACTACGTCTTTAATAAAAGCTATAAAGGCGAATATAGAGAAGTAGAAGTAAGCTACTAAAACGGAAACGAGCAACTCTTATAGAGAGTAGGCGCTACTAGAGATAATAGAGTATTATCGTAGAGGAGAACTAAGCTCGTCCTAAGGAGCGGCTTCGTCTTAGATATAGGGAAGATCCTAGACTCTAGCGGTTCCGAATTCCTAGAATGCGAAGATATAGGATGCCTAGTTCGGTCCTATAGTCCCTTCTAGAGGTAAAGCGAAAGGGTCGTAGAAGACTAAGCTAAAAACGTAGAGATTAGACAACCTGCTTAAGAAGGCTATTTCTATAGACAAATAGAAGGCGTTCTAGTCTAATAGGCTCCTTAGAGTACCTCTAGTTATAGAACTTAGGGAACTATAGCTGTTCGGGTAGTAAGCTCTTAGTCGGTTCCTATATAGAAGGAAGCCTATAGATCTATTCTATAGCGCTATACTCGAGCGCTATTATACGTTAAAACGGAGACTAAATAGTACGGCTACCTCCGTAGTTAACTTCGCTTAGATCTATAATAGGATATAGGAATATAATTCCGCTAGCTATTTAGACAAAGATAGCGAAGCGTCTAAAAAGGAGGAGAGCGAGGATAATAATAAGGGCAACGTAGGCCTTTATTAGTACGGAGAGCTAGAGATTAATGCTTTTCTAATAGATTCTTTCGACTCTTCTAAGTAGCCTAAGGAAGAGTAAGTATCCTTAGTTAATAACTAGGAGGAGTTAAGTAATAACGAAGTCTAGTTCGATACGAAGGAGTAGAATAATACCGAAATATAGCCCTTATCTATTTCTCTTAATTAGGAGGAAGCGGATAAGGAGGTCGTTTATTAAGATATACTAGGAATTACTATTATAATAGCGGTAGATCTCTCGGTTCGGCTAGCCTCTAGTATAGAGGCGTTGCTATATATTCCTGCTTCTAAGCTATATACGGACTTAGATAGTATCCTCCTAGACTTCTATAAGGACTACCTACTTATTCTAAGTATCTATATCTATGCGACTCTTAGAGAGGCTTAACAAGTATATAATGTCCTAATTAATAAGGGAGTAGAGAGCATAATTATAAGTTACGAGAGGGCTCGTAGCTTAAGGCTTCCTATTTTAACTAATATTATAGCTACTATACGTAGTGTCTCTAGTAAGGTTACCTTTATTAAGATATATCGTAACGTCCGCGTAGAGGTATACGGAGTTATTGTCTTTATAACCTTCTTTATTACTAGCGATCCTAAGACGCTAACTCTTTTAGAAAGGCCGTAGGCCTAAAGAACTTACCTTTCCTCTAGAAACTATAATAATAGCTTCTAGGAAGGTATAATCGCTAACGACCGTAGAAACCTAGTTTATTTTACCGGGATAGTAAATAATAACGGGTATAGAACGGTCGACAATATTCTTTATAGGTTAGGAAAAGATTAGGTACTAAGGTCCGCTTTAGCCCGATCTTAAGTACGGATATAGGTAGGGCTAAAGCGCACTAAACCGAGCTAAAGAGTATTCTTAAGAGGATAGCTAAACTAGTGCCTAGAGTAAATATAGCGCTAGATTATAGGATACTTAAGAAACTAGCGGGAAAGCTTACTAAAGAAGAGAAGGACTAGTTTAATAAGCCTATCTACGAGCATCCTCGTAGCAAAACTATCTTCTTTAAAAATAAAGGCGAGCATAACTACCTTAGTTACTAGCGCCGTTACTACTTTAGAGATTCTAAATTCGAAGGACTAGTCTTTAACTATATAGCCTAGTATAAGTTTCTCGTAGAGTTGTATACGGATCCCGAAGGCTTAGGGGCTTATAACGAGATAAGAGAATTTATCGGGAAACAAGTTCGGAACGTCCCTCCGTTATCCCTACTAATTCGTCCTAGCTAGAAGTCCGATAATACTCTCTACTAGGGCCTCTAGTATAAGTTTATATAGAACCCGGACCTCTAGAAAAGGCTTTTATCTACTATACTATATAAATTAGTATACTCTAAGGCTAAAGACCGCTCTTATAGTATAGGGTTCTTTTATAATAAAGCTCCTACGAAGCGTTAAAGCGAATAAGGGCGGAATAAGCTTAGGAAGCGCCTTATAGAGCTAAGGGAGTATCTATTTAGATAGCTAGATCTTGCTAGTAGGAGTCCTAGGCTACTTCCGGGAGCCTCTAGAGCTAGTTCTAGGACTGCTAGGACAGCTTCGGACGCTAGTAAAGGCATTCTTAGGAGCTTTAGAATACCTACGGGTACTAGTAAAGGGAGCTTTAGAGCAGCTACGGGATAAAGTAGGGAGCTAAGTAGGTAGGTTTAGGCGCTAACGGGGAACTATCTAGAAACGATTAGAAATGCTAATATCGTAGAAAGGGCGCTAAGTAAAGTCTTAACTAATCTACGTACGGACTAGCGGCTCTTACCGACTAAACTAGCTAGTTTAGTTCGGTTATTATATAAGAACTAGCGGAACTTACTAAGTAAACTAGCTAGTTTAGTTTAATTATTACGTAACGCATATAATAACCTTATATTCTTACTTTTTCCGGAACTAGTCGGGTAGCGTTTAGAAAGCCTAGAGCTCTATTCCTAGGAGGATCCTTCTAGTAACCTACTCTTTCCTAACTGCTTTAGAAACCTCTTTTCCCTATAGGACTTAGAGCTTAAGGTTCTCCTCCTAGATAAGTATTCTTATAACTTTAAAGATAGATACGAATCTAAAAGCAACTACGAACGAGCTATAGTTGCTAATATTATTTATAAGGAAATCTGCCGGAATTATAGAATTCGCTATAGTAAACTGCTACTAAGCTTACTCCTAGACTCGGATACGTAAGCTAAATTCTCTTTAGAAATTAAGGCGTTTATAATATATAAGTATATCGTAGATAAGGTTAGATTCGTTAACGCGAATATATCTATAACGGATAGATCGAATCCTAGTAGGGATCTATATTAGAGAAAAAAAGCACTTGCTATAGAGGAAGCTATACTACCTAGAACGGGCCCTTTTAATAGGAAATACTTAATTAAGAAGTTTTCTAATATCCCGAAAGGTTTAAGGCTTACGCTAGAACGGCTCGCTTAAATTAAGCCTACTATTTTACTAATAGATTAGGAGCTATATCTTCTAACTAAGATGCTATATAATTAGGAAGCTGCACTTACTTAGGACTTCGAGCATCTCGGCTATATTAAGCCTACTATTGCTCCTTCTTAGGTTATCCGTACGATTCTATATAAGCTATAATAGCATCCTAGTTTCCGACTCTAGAGCTCTCTCGAGGGGGAAGTTATAAAAATACTCCGTAAGTATATAGACGTAGGCGCTCTTAAGCTATGCTATAGTGCCTATCGGAATCCGTACTTCCTCGTAAAGAAGAAGACTAACCTAGGAGAGCTAAAGAAGTATCGCCTAATTAATGCTATATAGAAGTTTAATACTATAACTATTTGCGATACTAACCTTCCTCCTAATATAGATAGTTTTTCTAAAGCTTTTATAGGTTATATAATCTCGTCCTTAGTTAATATCTTCTCTAGCTACGATTAGATTCTACTAGATATAAGGAGTCGGGACCTTATAGGTTTTAATACTCCTCTTAGCCTACTACGCTAGATAATACTACTATAGGGAGCTACGAACTCTATCGCTTAATTTGTCCGAATTATTATACTTATCCTTACTACTTAAATACCTTACGCTACTAAACCTTTCCTCGATAATATAGCTATTTGTAGGCTAAAGACGAAGTATAGTAACAAGGAAGTTAAACCTAGGCTCCGCTAATTTATAGTAGAATATATTAAGAACTTAAATAAGGTGCTTGCTAACCTAGAGAGAGCAGGACTAACGGTTTATAGGGAAAAACTGCAGCTATGCTATAAATAGATTAAGATAGTAGGCTACGTTACTAATAAATATAGCAGATACCTAGATGCGGAACGAGTAGTTAAGCTCGTTAAATAGCTAACTCCTACGGACTAGAGAGAAGTCTATATTTTTATAGGAATGTTCGTATACTATAAGATCTAGCTTAAGGACTTTGCCTAGTTACTAAGGCTACTCTTCTCTCTCCTAAAGAAGGACGTTAAGTTCGTATAGACGGAAGAATATTAGCGATCTAAGGATGCGATTACGGAACTCCTTATCTCTACGCTAGCGCTAGTAGTACTAGACTATAAACTAGAGGGAGGGCTAATTATAGTAGGTATAGATTCTAGCCTTTACTCGTAAGGGTACTATATATCTTAAAGTAACCGGAAGGATAGTAGGATTTAATACCCTTCTCGATTTAAGTTAGGCCTATTCTTCGCTTCTAAGCAACGCTATAACGCTAGGAAGCACGAGTGTCTCGGTATTCTTAAAGCACTAAAGAAGTATCGTCCGTAGTTATTTAGTATCTTCTTTTAGCTAGAGGTAGACGCTAATACGCTAGTTTATTAACTTAATAAGGCTGCTACGGATCTCCCGAACGTAGCTATTATAAGATAGCTAGCATAGATTAGGCTATTTAACTTTAATATAGTATATATACCTAGGAAGAAGCATATAGCTACTAATAAATTGTCTCGTAAGCCTCTAATAGAGCGGGACGCTAGAGAGCTAGCAGAGGAGGGCGATATCGATAAGATAATCGATAACTAGTTTTTCGCCTACTCCGCCTACGACCTCGTTGCCTAAGTATTCCCTACTCGAGCGGAATTAGAGGAGGAAGTCCTAAACGGTACCTACTCTTAGGACTTAAGGAATATCGCATTTTTTCTAACTTACCTACGCTATCTGCCGGGCCTATTTCTAACTAAATATAGGTCTCTACGAAAACGAGCACTTAAGTTCTATATAAGTAAGGAGGGTTAGCTTATAAGATAGGATTATACTAGCGGTATTCCTTAGAGAGTTATTAACGATAATAACTATCGTACTAGGATTATTACTACCTATTACGATTACTATAGGTACCTAGGACTAGAACGAACGTATAAGATAGTTACTAAGCGATAGTAGTAGGACGGCGTTTATACTATAGTAGTTCGTTTCTATAAGGGTTACTAGTAATATATACTCCGAAATAGTTACTAGCGTCCTAGCCTACTCTACGCTTCTAAGAAGTAATATCTTAGGGAGCGATAGTACCTAAACGTAGTATTTATTAGCACCGGACTTTACCTCGTTATTACGAGAGAGGCTATTTCTCGATAGCTAGAGGCCTAATTAATATAGATAACGGATAATCGTAAGGTTAACGCTAGATACGTTACGAAGTTTATCTATAAGGACTTAATTTGCCGCTAGGAGGCTATAGCCGAGATCTATATAGACGGGGGCGGAGAGAACGTCTAAGAAGCGCTACTTACGAGCTATAGAATTAAGTAGGTCGCGATCTCTCCCTACTATCCGTAGGCTAATAGAATCGTTAAACGAGAATATCGTCTAATTCTAGCGGCTCTTTCTAAACTAATAGGTAGAGAAGTAAGCGCTATAGCTAAGTATATTCCCTCGGTCCTTTAGGCGGAACGTACTACTACTAACTAGATAATAGGGCTAACTCTAGTAGAGATAATAATAGGCAGAGACGCTATATTGCCCGTAGAGCTTAAGTTCCGTACTTACCGAGTAGCTAAGTAGGGGATAGTCCGTAACTACCCTTTCTTATTAGTAATGCGAGCTACTACTATAGAACGGATATATACGACGCTTAAGGAAGCTTATGCCCGATAGGACCGGCTACGGAAGTATAATATTAAGTACTTTAATAACTATAAGAATGCTAATTAGTAGAAGCTTCGTTCTAGATAGATAGTAGTCGTTTACCGATTAGAACTAAAAACGAGCTTCTTAAATAAGCTGCGGTACCGATAGTACGGTCCGTTTCTTATATATACTATTATTTATAAGGGAAAGGCATATAAGATTAAGGAGCTTAGCGGGGAGGTCCTTTACTATACGTTCCCTAGGTTTAACTTAAAGCTAGTACCGTACTAGAGGGATCCGGAGGCTATAGTTCCTTAAGAGGATAGCTTTAATCTAGAATAGCTAGGCCTTCTACCTCCTAAGCTACGGCCGCGTAGCTATCTGCACCTTTAGGTCCGGATTAGTAAGCTATTAAGAATAACTTAAGAAGAGAGGGAGGAGTATATCCGCTAGCTAGATATTCTAATACTAGAGGAATCCTAGTAGGCCCCTAGATTTCTTTTAAAAAATTGCTTCTATTACGTCCGTATTAGTATAAGAAATAGGGAGAAACGTATTACTTATTACTCTTATATAGCTAGTGCTATAAGAAAGGGAGAATTAGTAGCGGAAGCAGAATAGACCTTAGGAAGCTAGATAAAAGGACTGTTACTATAAATAAGAGGATCTACCGTTAGGAGAATACTAGTTCCTAATTAGCCTAGGCTTCTAGAAGCAACGAGGAATAAGATTAGGCGACTCTTACTTAATTTTAGCTAATAGCTGCCTAAAAGTAATTGCGAGCACGTATATGCTTTCTTATTTCTAGCGGTAAAAATAAAGCGAACTAGCTAGTTTACTTCGAATAGCGCTAAGGACCCTCTAACGTATAGTTATAAATACTCTTACGTCTAGGTAGCGGGTTTAAGTATAAAACCCCTCTCCTTTTCGGCTCTTCTAGTCTCTTCTTAGTCTTATTAACCTTAATATTTACCTTAAGTATAATAACCCTTAAAGGTTGCTATAGTAACTATTCTAGTTCCGCTAAGTATAGGCAGCAGCGGTAACGATAGTTATATAGAGTTTTTAAGCAAACAAACTGCGAAAACTCTATATAATAACCTCTTCTATACGTATACTAACTATTCTTACCGCTGCTAGTATAAACTTATCTATTTAGAAGACCCGTACGTTCTCCGCTTTACGCGCTCTTAAGAACTCGCTTATAGAAACGCCTACTCCTAACTAGCTCCCTCCGCTCGCATATAGTATACTCCCTTCTATATAGTCTATTTTTCTCTCCCTCTACCTTACTAGTATAATAGCCGACCGGGATATCGCTATAACTAACGCGACTACTAAAGCGCCTACCTTTAAGCTTAAGGCGGTAGTTCGCTATTCTAACCTCGACTTGCTCGCCTATACCGCTAACTCTAAGTTAGCTAATTTCCGCAACTTTACGCTTAATATTTCTAAGCTAGGTAGGCAGCGCACTCGTATATAGATACTAGAAGCTATTACTAACGTAGAAATAGAAGAAGAGAAGCAGACTATTCTACGCTCCGTTTATAGCGCTATTTAGAGAGACGACGACCGCCGCGCTTTTATTATTTTCTAGTTTATTTAAGAACTCGGCTAGTAGGCCTCCTCTCGTGCTTAAGAAGAAGTATTAAAAGGACTAAAGGGCGTAATAGATATCTATAAGAGAGGCAAGTAGTTTGCTAAGAAGCGTAAAGGCCTCCTCGATATATTATAGAACTCTTTTAGCTTAGGTAGGGAATTCCCCTACTTTAACTTCCTTAATTCTACCTTTAAGATCTATAAGAAGGCTAGCTAGTATCTCCGCCGCTTTACGCTATTTAAGAACGTCCCCGCCGAGAATCTTAGACTACTAGGCCTAACCTAGTCTAAATAGATACTATACTAGGCTCTCTATAATAGAAAGAAAGATAATCTATTCCGGCCTATATCTAGCTATATCTCTAGTAAGTTTTAGAAGGCTAGCTTCGTTAAGAGCGTAGAGGCTATATTCTAGTTAGACCTATTTAGCCGTAAGAACCTCTAGATTATTAATAAGAACGGCTTCGCCGTTATAGACGCCTACTTTATTATCCTTAAGAATAAGCTCTCTAGAGTATCTGACGCTAATAATAAAGCTAGAGGCTCGGCCGTAAGTAGGCTACTTAGTAAGCCGTCCGAGTCTAGCTACGACTTTCTTAGCTACCTTAATCTAGCCTCTAACGAGTTTAAGAGCTTCCGCAAAGTAGCTAAGCGTTAGGTTTATAAAAAGATAAACCTCGCTAATAAGGACTAACTACGCCCTAATGCGTTCGCGCATTTATACTATAAGATTAGAGACCTCTACTATAAGGACTGCAAGCTTAAAGCGCTAAGCTACTAGTAAGAAGAAGCCGGCTAGAGCTAGGCTGCGGTAACTTGCTCTCGATCTATAGCCCTAGAGCTAGAAATAGTTATTTTAGTTTGCCTACGCGAACTAGCTAGCGGGGTTAAAGAATAAGTAATACGTTGCGAGACGTATAGCTATAATAAGGACCTATTAAACGATCTAATTAACGAGGCGATCGAGAAGCCTTATTTAGATCTCGGGGAAGTTTACGTCTGCATTACTATCCTATACGCTAACTATCTCGAAGAACGCTATAAGGATAGTATATACGGAAAGCTAGATATAATCCTTCTTAATAAGTACGAATTTCTAGATATTAGTCCTCCCTTTTACCGCACCTATATAGTAGAAATAGCTAAGGTAGTTAGCCTTATAGTAGAAGAATTAATAATAATAGCGTCTAATCGCCTCTACGACTTATAGGATATCTTCCGTAGACTATGCCTACTAGCGAAGGGATCGATTAACGACGTGCCTAATAACTTAAGAAAAGACCTATAGATATAGGAAATAGACGTAATAGACCGATAGGCTAGTAAGAACTAGCTACGTAATATAGAGTAGGCTATAGTAAAGGCAGCAGCTAATAAGAAGGCTTAGGAGAAGGCTAAGCGTAAAGCTAATATTAATAAAGAAGAAGACGGTAGCTCTAAGAAGAAGACTCGCCTATAGCTAGAGATCGAAGATACCGAGGGTTCCGCGTCTATACCTCTAGCTTACGCCCTAAAGAAGACTAAGAAGAGTAAGAAGTCTAAGAAAGCTAAGGGGAAGTAGCGAGCAAGCTTAAACGAAGCGAACTAGCTAGTTTAGTTCGACGACGATTATAGCGACGTAGGAGCTACTTAAGAGCCTGCCCTAAAGTCTAATAATAATAAGCTTAGGCCTATACGAATTAAGCTAGACTTTACTAATACCCGCCTATCTTACTTAGAATTTAAGACTATTTAAGATATATAGAAGGCTTATAACGGAAAGCTCCTTAAAGATAGCTTTAACGTATTTAGTAGCCTTCTTAATTAGTAGGCAAAGGACCCGGATATAGTTTCTTAGATATACTAAGAATTCGACCTATACCGCTACTATCTTCGCTACTGCTATAATACCTATAGATAGATACTAAATATATTCTTCTCCCTTACCTAGTAGCTAATATAATAAGACCCGACTATCTAGTTACTTAATATACTCGCCTAAGATTCTCTACGCGATAAGGCTATATACGGATTTATCGCGTACCCGATAATAGCTTAGTACTAGTAAGAAGAGCCTACCGGCCGGATCGACTTAACGATCCTAATTATTAAGGGGAACTAGGCTACTAGCGAAAAGTTTATTAAAGGCCTTCTAGCAGCATAGAAAGATAGATAAGAAACCGCCTATACGATTACTATAGTTTCTCTTAATAATACCCCCTCTAGCTATAGACTAGTTATATAGGTACCTAACCGCAAGCTATAGGCCGACCTTAATAACGACGACGATAAGGAAGAAGATAAGGCCGAATACGCTAAGTTCGATATCGTCGGTAGTACTAGCTACCTAGGACTAATCTACGATATAGTTAATAAGCTTAATAACGACGAGAACGAGGACTTAGACACTAAGTAGACGCTAGTCTACGTCTCTAACTAAGGAAAGGAAGGCCTATAGGACGCTAGCCTACGCCTATAAAACGTCTTAACTATACCTAGCGACTTAGTGCTAATATATTAGATAATTGCCTATAGAGAGAACCCTAGCGTCTCCTCGCGACGTATAGTCTATCTAATACTTATTAAGTACCGTAATTAAGAGCTAGTTAGAAAGAATACCCTAAGCTTCCTAGAGGTCCTCGTTAGTAATATTACGATGCTACTAATATCTAAGACGTTTACGGGCGCCGATTTCCCTAATAAACCGTAGGAGCGTAGACTTCCCTAGAAGTAATAGCTTAATAGCCTTAGGCTAGTTTTAGACGCGTTAATAAGACGCTGCAGCTAGGAAGAACTAGAGGTAAGCTAAGAGGCTCTTATACTTCTATATATAGACTGCGCTACCTACGAGAAGTAGTATAAAGAAGTCTAGGTCCTATAGGCAAAGAAGAGATTTGCGCAGCTATACGAGTACTTAGTTAAGGCTAAAAAGGCTATAGCGAAAGAGCAGAGCTTCTTTCTATATATTAAGAAGGCCCTTAAGGGCTAGTTAAAGTACTTCCCGTTCGATAGCGCTAACTACCCGGATAATAAGGAAAACGAGTTTAAGAAGATTAGCATAGCTATATATATATAGTAAACTAAACTAGCTAGTTCGGTTCGGCAAAGGAGGATAGTAACGTTATAAACGTCTAATACGTTAAAAAAGATAAATAGTACTTAGTTTATTATTATTATATAGAAGCTAGTTCTGCTAAGCTATCTTTTTAGAATAAAAATGTCGTTTATTAGAGTGTCTATTCGGATATAAAGAAAGGGAGGATTAATAGGCGGAAACTGCATATCCTTAGCAGCTCGGGTGCCTACTTAGCTACGAGCTTAGGCTCTCCTCTATAGGCATTAATTAATTATCTACCCTACGTTTCTTATTTATAGTTCTAGTATTATTATACGTTCTATACGTACCCGCCCTACTAGCTATTACGAGAGACGATATAGCTAATACGAGGGTTCGTAAGCTAAACGTAGAAGCGTAACTGCGAGCGTAGCCGTTACTCGATCTAAACTATAGTACTTACGAGAATTCCTAAGCCTAGCTACCTAGAGACGAGAGACGAGAACTACGCGTTATTACGCTACGTGCGACTGCTATATACCTAATTCTAGGGCTATTAGGCCTTAGCGATATAGATATATACGCCTAGTTAGCTATAAGCTAGTTAGAGTAGTATAGGATTTACGTATTAGTAGCAGGTTCGATATATACGCCTATTTGCGTATATAGTTACTACGTCTTAATAGTATATTAGCTAAGTTCGTTTTCCCTAGTCGATACTTAATTACGAAATTAAATAGGGCTAGAAATATAGCCTAACGAGCCTATCTACCTATAAGTTGCTTTATTATTATAAAGGCCTTAAGGTTAGTATAGTCGATAAGTACGGTAACTAAATATAAGGTGCCTTTAAGATATAGCCGCTACGCCTTAAATACTTCTATAATAGCTAGAAGCTCTTTATTATAGATTTCGTAGTTATATTCTACTAGAATTATCTTCTATAAGAAGAATACGACTAGATACTAGTTTCTATTCTTAAATAACTAGCTTCGAATACCTATAATTACGAAGTCTAACGTATTAGTTTCGACTTATATATATGCTATAGAGTTATAGTACCTTAGTAGTAGAGCAGCTTAGAATACGTCTTTAATCCTATAGAACGTAAGCTTCTCGCTTTTACTCTAACTAATACGCTCTAGCTTCTTACTTACTTTAGCCCTCTTTAATAGTACTATTAAAGTAGCGACGATCCTAGAGTACCTATATATAAACTGCTAATAGAAGTTAGTAAATTTAAGAAATAACTATACCTTAGTTAGAGGTTAGAATAGGTCCTATAAATTAGGTCGGTTCCGGGTTTAGGTCGGTTCTTAGGGGACCTAGACCTAGACCTAAGTAGCTAGGTCTTCGGACCCGACCTAAATCGAGTTAGGTCGGGTCTTATAGTCGCTAGTTCTAGGATAGGTCCTAACTCCGGACCTAACTAAAACCGTTAGGTCCGTAGAAAAATAAGTTACAATCGGGAATATTACTAATAGGATTAATAGAGGGTGCAATTCTGCATATAGTAAAATATATAAGTATAAAGAATAAGTCGGTACTCGCAAAAGATCTAAATTAAGGATATATATATAAGGTATTCTAAATGCATATACTAACTATAGCTGCCGACTACCGTTGCCGACTATACTATATAGAGTATTAAGGCTAGTACGCACCGCTTAGCTTTCGCGAAAACAACTCCCTCTACTTGCGTATACTCTTACGAGTATATTTCGGAGCTATAGGTTCCTCGTTATTACTAATCGCTTCGAACCTCCTCTAACTTAATATTGCCTCGTAATCTGCCTAAACCTAATACTACTATACGTTAACTTTAGGTACTAAAGGCTAGAACGTACTTAATATTAGCGGCGCCTTCTCTACTAGGGCATCTCGAGCTTACTACTGCTTATTACGCTCTTAAGAGCGATAGTATATAATATTGCTAAACGTCGAAGGGTCGTACGATTAATTATAGCGGCTCTAGTACCTTACTATACTAAAGTCTTGCTTATAACCTATACTAGCTGCTAGTATATATAGGAAGTCGCGTGCTATAAGCGCATATATAGGATACTCTAATATAATAAGTTTCTAGGAGCGTAGTAGATACTCGATAGAATAAGCGTTCGAGTCTTTAAACCTTATATATCGATAGCGCGTAACTTTATCTAGTTTAGTAGAAGATCGAACGATAGAAGACGTTAGCTATAGAGTATCGGTAGAGTTAAAGTCGTTATCGTTAGATATAGAACGCATGCCTATAGCGAAGAAGGTAGTAGAGCGGCGTAAGAGCTATTAAGACTTAGCCCTAGTCGTAGCCGCTATAGGTTTATATCGCGTATATTTAAGGCGGAATTTAGACTAGTAGTAGTCCTTAAATAACGAGTCTAGCCCTTTACCGGAAAAGGCGTCCTAACTTTAAAAATTACGTTTTATCGCTAGATTAAGTAAGATTGCAATGCTATATATATTGCTAAAACGGTCCTAGGTAGCAGTATAGTACTTAATAAGTTTTATAAACGCAGCCTATAGCGTAGCGTAGATCTCTTACTACTATAGCTCGGTTTTATATTTTAATTTCTCGTCCGTAATATTAAGAATATCGAAGAGGGTATTATAGTACCTAAGGACGAGGTATATAGTTAGGCCTTTAGTAGTACTAATTATAGTCGTAGCTTCCGCGAATAGTAGCATAAGGTTAATAATATATTTAATTCTTTTCTACTCCGTATAACCTAGGCTTAATTTAGGCTAGCTTTAATTCTCGATAAACTTATTAATAATATCTCGTAGTTATAAGTAGCGGATAAGTATAATCGTAGTAGAGCTCTAGCGGGTCTTTATATCTTATATTAGTTATAGTAGTCGTATAGTAAGGACTTTCTTCTATCGCTTATACTACTTCGGATATAGCAAAGGATTCTATAATCGATCTCGTTATAACTATATAAATGCCTTATAACGTTATATACTAGAGTTAACCTTTATAGCTAGCTTGCGGACCTATCTTAAGTATATAAGCTTTTGCTAACTATATATAACGACTATACTAGGCTATATAACTTTCCGAGCGAAGAATAGTTAAATAGTATCTTTAGAAGAATAGCTAGAATCCTAATATCGCCCTACGTTATCGGGCCTAGTTTAATCTAGTTAAGCGCGCGTATATTAGCCTCCTTTTCTTATCTTTTCTATAGCTCGTTCTTAGAGTTAATCTTTAGAGCGGTAAAGAAATCTTTTAACGATAGTTAAATAACGTATACGAAGTATAGAAACCGTTTCGGACGAGAAATCTCTATCTCCTCGGACTCCGGTAGTAGAAGAGGGAGATCGTATATTAATACTAACGGTTTTATAATACGCGTGCGTTATTAGAAGTAGATATCGATAGCTTATATACTTTAATATATTAGCTAAGTACTTAATATAGGAGGGAGGCTTAAGCATATATAGTAGTATAAAGAGTATTATTATTCGCAGCATTATCTATAGTAAGAGCTATAAGTCTTTTATATATATTAAATTAGGTAAGGGTATCGTAGAGTATATTAGCGAGATAATTACCGGTATAGAAGCCTATAACGTAAGGGAAGGCTAGCATTGCCTCGTACTAGCTCTATCGATTATTAATCTAATAGTATCTAATAGTAAGAAAGGATGCTCGTAAGATGCTAGCGTACTACCTATTAAGCGTAACTACTACGCGGAAAGTACTAGTAAGCTATTCTTTAAGCTTCTATTCGGACTAAGCGATAGCGTCCTAAATATACGTCTTTATAGTACCTACGCTCTTAAAATCGATAGTGCCGACTTTCTCTATAAGGCACTTATAAGTACGTCGGATAGTAGGGCTTTCGAAGAAGTTTAAAGGCAAGCCGAGCTTAGAAACTATTAAGCTATATAACTCTAGGAACTTAGAGCGATAG
The DNA here is from genome assembly GCA_023512815.1 of Cercospora zeae-maydis. Lineage (NCBI taxonomy): Eukaryota > Fungi > Ascomycota > Dothideomycetes > Mycosphaerellales > Mycosphaerellaceae > Cercospora > Cercospora zeae-maydis. The sequence goes on along the minus strand of JAKLWY010000001.1, from coordinate 2,339,994 downwards.
CAATAATCGGTTCTAGTATAACCTTTCTTCTATTAATCCTATATAAAGGTAGCGTTAGCTTATATAAGTTCCGTATATAGTTCGTAATATTCGCGCTATTAAAAGCAGGTATATAGTATAGTCGGCATCTATAGTTAGTATCTATAGTTAGCTTGCCTAGCTAGTACGGGGTACGCGAATACTTATAGCTCTTACCCTTGCGGCACTAATTATCTCTATTATCGTTCCCCTCTTATAAGCAGTTTATTAGCAGTCTATAGAGTATAGATACTTCGCTAATGCCCTAGTCCCGTCTCCTAGTCCTAAATGCTTAAGCACCGAATCGCATCTAATATATACGACTTTCGGCTCTATAGAATCGTAGTTAATACCCTCCTAGAAGAACTCCTAAGACTATAAAGTTCGCTAATTTAAATTCTACTTTATAGGGTTTATTAACGTCCTTCTATACTTCTATTAATGTCTCGCGGTCTCTATCTACTAGCGCTAGTTATAAAAAGCCTCGAAAGCTTTGCTATAGGTTAGTTGCTATATCTATATATTATTAATCTTATCCTAGGATTTATAACTAGTCGGTAGCTCGGTAAGGGTAGCTAGAGGTAGCGTTCGATCTTTATCGGCCCTAGAATAACTAGAAGAGCTAGCGATCGCCTAGCGTGCTTATTAACGATTAACAACGGACTTAATAGAGCTAGAGTCTACGAAGGACGACGATTATAACGCTAGTAACGACTATTAACGCTCGCGAAGGCGAGCACTAGACCGTTTAGAGAAAGGTAGTATAGTACCTATTATAGCTCTTAAGGGTATAATCGGTAGTATCGTAGATAGTATAGCTTTAAGAATAGTATTAGTATAAAACGGAGGACCGTAAAAATAGAGAGAATAGTATAGTTATATATAAGATAGGACTAAGCGACGGTAAGGGTAAATTAGCTTTTTATCGCGTATACTAGCTACGGACCCCTAGAAAAAGACCTATAAGCGATTATATTAGCCTTTCTATAGTGCAAATTAGGCTTTTAACTTATTCTTCCCGATTTTGCCGGCTGCTATATAATATAGCCTCTCTATCTCCTAAAAGCGGGTAGGAAAGTTATCTATAATATATAGCTTATTCTTACCCTTATATAGTAGCTAGGTAAGAATGTCTCGAAAGCTAGCTCTACTATTATAGCCTTTATCGATAATAGCATCTAGAACGATGCTACGGTATTTACTCTTATCTATATTAAACGGCCGAGTATAGACCTCGAAGGCTAGCTTATTTAGCCGCGGCGTAGTATTAGTAATAGGAATATAGAACCCGTTACTAAACTAATCGTAGTTAGCTAGAATAAGCTAGTCTAGTCTAGGCATGCGAGTTATATCGAGGAGCTTAAACGCCTTATCTTGTTTCTTAGTTCTCTAGGATATATAGTTGCGAAAGATAGTATAGTAATATTAGAGGAAAATCTCTATAGCTATAGGCAGGCGGCTATCTCTAATAAGCTCCTATTAATAGTTAGCGTATAGTCGGCAGACGTAGTCGGTAACGCCTTACCTATGCCTTTCGGGCCGAGACTAAAGTCCGTAGGATTTATATTAGCCTTAAGTATAGCTCTCTAAACCGGCGTATTATATATTTCTCGTTCGACCTAAGCTAGCGGTATATTTTCTATCGGACTCGTTAGTTACTATAAGCGTTTAGTATTAATACGTTAACTTACCTCTACTTCTATATTATCCTATACGTATTTCTGCGTATCGCCTTTCCTATACTAGAGTACTAGATTTACTCTCTACTTACTAGAACTTAGTCGCTCTTTCGACAACTTAGCTAGGAACTCTATCTAGCTATTATACTTCCCTAGAAGAATAATCGCCTATACTTTATTCTTAAATTACCGTATAGCTTTATACTAGAAGCCGTAAGTCGTATAGCTATCTTATATAGCCTGCTCGTTTTAGGCAGCCCTTATTACGCCTACCGCCTTGCGGTCGTTGCTTTAGGTAGGGAGCTAGTACTACTTAAACTACTTCGAATTTAGTTTAGAGTCTAGAATTAAATGCTACTGCTAGTCTTCTAAATCTTTATAATTAGTAGGTAGATCGTAGTATAGTACGCGCGCCTCTTTCGAGTCTCTACTATTACCTAGTTTATAGTAGAAGGACTTCGGATCTTCTTTAGCTGCCTTTTTAGTAGGCACGTTATAGGCTGCCTTTAACTCTTTATCCTTACTATAACCTATTAGTATTACCGACTATAGATACTAACTACGAGATTATTAACTTACGCTCTCTAATCGTATTCGGCGTAGTGCGCCTTTCTCTAGGTCTTAATCTATAGCTTTTACTTATCGGAAGATAGGCTAGCCTACTAAGTATACTTACTAATCTACTTCTTCTTATATCTAGCAAACGCTATATTTCTAGCCTTGCGATGCTTGTCTACCGCTTTTTCTTCTACTAATATATCCGCGCGTCGGCTGCGCTCGTAGAGAGTATTAGGGTTAGTAGAGTAGTTAGCTATATCTTTCTTAGTGCCGCCTAGACGCGCTATAAGTCCGCTACTAGTAGGCGTATTAATATTATCGCTATTAATATAAGCGCGTTTAGAAGTATTATTAGTTATCTTCTTACTTATCGCGCGTCGCTTCTTAGGCGCTATAGTCGTAGATATATCGGAAATATATCGCCTTTAATACAAATACTATCGCGAGCTATAAATTTAATACGCGTATAATTATTATTAATAGAATAGTAGTAGCAGTAATAGCGGCGTAGGTAGCGCTAAATGCGATAGTCGGTAATATTATAGAAGCTAGCTATAACGAATTCGGGAGTTTACTAGCGTAAAGTCTTAGCACCGGCTTCTACCGCCCTACTATAACCCCGGATTTCTCTACCTATAATTTCGTAGTCGGCGATAGTAGTTAGTAGTATTAATACTATACTAGATAGGACCTATATATTCCCTCTTATATCGTTAACTTCCTAGGTAAATAGGCTATTATACGGCTTTCTCTTCTTCTATACTTCCGCTACTTATTATATAACCTACTACTAATAATAATCTCGACTACTATTTACAACCTTTTTACCTTTCTTAACTGCTAACGCTAATACTATAAAGCATCTTAACCCCTAATTTAATAGCGCTAGTACTATTATAATAGCCTCTAGTAGGCTAGAACGCTTAGTAGAAGCGCTATGCCTACTAAATTCTAGCAATAGTATACTTAGAAAGTAGTATAGAAAGCGAGAAGAATTAGCTATTCCCGCTATATAGCAACTCTACTACTAACTAGCCCTCTAGCGACTCTAAACGCTTATAAGAACTACTACGCCTACTAGATTTCGGTAATAGTATACTCGGAAAGCAGCGTAAAAAGCAAGAAGAATTAGCTATTCTCTACCGCTACGTAGCAACTCTACTACTAACTAGCTCTAGAGCGTTCTTACGCTAAAACTCTATAGAAGCTACTATATCGATGCTACTACTACTAGCTTCTTAACTAGATAATGCCGCCTTAGAAGCTAAGTTTTAGAAGCAAAAGGCTACCTATAATAAAAAATTAAAGGCTAGTACTCTAACGATAGAGGAAGAAATCGAATTTATAAAAATTAGCGCATACTGCGATACCCGTTAGTAAAAGATCGATATAGATAGGCGTACCGATAAAGATTAGTCGCTAGAGCCTAATACTAAAAGTAGGCTCTTTATCCGTAATACCGACTACTTCGTGCTATATAGTATAGAGTCTAGTAATAATAAAGGCGGAGTATCTTTTCCGTTTACTACCTAAACTAGATTAGGTACTAAACGCAAAGCTACTATTAACGAGAATAACGACGCTACTATTAACGAGGATAACGACGCTACTTCCGCTATAGCTATAATATAGAATATAGCGAAGCCCTATAAGTAGCCTACTTACTAGTCGTTTACGAACGTCGATATTAATACCGTCTTAAATAAGGCTAATAATAGAATAAAGAATAACGCAAAGAAGGGCAAGGCTGCAGGTAAGCCTAGAGGGCGCCTAAAGAAGCAAGCCCTCTAAGCTTAAGCTAATCTTATAATATTAAGAGCATATTTAGAATAAACGTATTTAACGATACCGAGAAAAACGCTAATCTTTATAACTAGCCGAACTTTAGTAGAACGAAGCGTAAAGCCGATATATTAAAGCAACTTATCGCCTCCGTACTATAGGAGAATTATAAGACCGCTACTATAGATAAGCGCTTTCTTAACGAGGCTTATAAGTCCTTTAACGGCACTAGCGCTATTAAAGCGAGTCCGGATAGTAATTAGCTTATTAAGGAGATAAGGTTAATATTAAAGCATTACTAAGTCCTTAGTACTGCCTTTATATATAAGCGCGAGACCGAGCTCTATAAGCGTAGGGGCGGCATTCTTATAGATAAGATAGACCTCGGGAAGACCGTTATAATACTTATAAATATCGTTAGTAGCAAGTTATCGAACTTATAGTAGAAATATACGCTAATTGTAGTAATCTTTTTATTATATAATTTAAAAGAGGCTGCGCTCTACTATAACTACGCATTTCTCTAGCTATAGTTTTATAGTCGGCGATTATAGTTAGTAGTAATTCTACGGTACTAGAGAGGATATAGTATAAACTATCGCTAGCACTATTATATACTACGGCATTATAGAATAGTTCTTCTAGCGATATATCCTCGAAGATACGCTAAGGGAGCCTACGAATATACTATAGCGGGCGATTCGTCCTATCTAAGCATAACGGTATATAAGAGTATTATAGCAATAACGATAGCGGGAAAGCTAATATATATCCGAGATAGGCTAGCGTATTAGCAGCTGCGGGAGGCTAGGAGTATAGTATATATACTTAAAAAAGTTCCGTAGCTACCCGGGCCGAGTATACTTCTATATATAGCCTTAATTTCTAGTACCCCTCGATGCCCTAATACTCTCGATTCTATCTATCTTCTTTTTTATCTAACCTCTAATAACCCTCGCACTATCTCTTTTTCCTTCTATCTACGATGCCTTCCCTTCTACTAGACGATTTAGATAGTAATTCTAACGGGCTAGTATTAAACTCTAGCCTGCCTTTAGGTCTTACTAATATATAGATTAGAGATTTATCTAGTCCTAGGGGGCCGCGACTAGGTGCTTTAAAATTAAATCTACGTTAATATATATAGCTTCTAAAGGCTACGAGAACGGAGTCTTCTATATACCGTAAACTGCTAGCTCCGAGAAAAAGGATAATAGCTATAAAGACTATACTCCGACGGCTCTAATCTAGTATTACGAAAAGGCGGTTTAAGCTAGGAACGATAGCTCTCCGTAAGATTCGAAAGCTTTAGAAGACGACCGCGCTATATATTTAGAAGGTCCTATTCTAACGACTAGTTCGCGAGATTATAATATAGTTTAGTAATAGCCTTCGCATCTAAGCGTTAGCGCTAGATTGTCTCTAGAAGGTAGTAGAAGCTTTTCTTACTACTAAACTCGAGGTTTCTAATCTCCTAGCGATTTATATAAAGCGGGTTACTCTACTAGCGAAAGATATATATCTCTATAGTTATTTACGACGTCGATTTATAGAGCAAGATAGAGGAGGCAAAACTAGTACGGGTTTATAATATTCTGCCGACTATAAGTACCGACTACGTTTTCGTAGCCTATATCTCCTCCGGTACTAGAATTATATAGCGTTCTAGCGTTGCGGCTAAAGCTAGCGCTAGTAAGCTTAGAGCTAGCGGAAGTTAGCCTATCTACTTTTACTATAATATTAACGCCGCTAGCACTACTACTACCTATACTACTACTACTACCTTATTAGCGCCTTCGCTACGCCTATTACGTTATCGCCTCGCCTTAAAATACCCTTCTATTAAGTTGCGTAATTTCCGTATAAAAGTTGCAGTAGCGCGCGCTATTTCTAGTCTCTAAGGTATATCGACTAGTAACGGAACTAGATTCGGCGATCTAGACGCCTCTTAATATAATAGCGCATATCCGCAACTATAGCTAGGTAGATTTAAGGATAGATACCCTCTCGCTAAATCCCCTAGCCCCGTGTCCTACTACTAGCTAAGTATAGAGTATTAGATTAACCCTAATCTACGTACGTATAACGCTATTTTTATACTCCTCGATATATACTAATACGTTTTTAGAAAATTTCGGAATAAATACGCACTTTTAATTCGGCGGATAGGCGCTAGATATCGGCGGAGACTAGGACGACAATAATAATAATACTAAGGGCAAGGACGAGAAGGGTCTAGATCCTATTTCCGGCGGTAGTGCGACCGGGAGATAATATAGCGCAAAGGCGCTATAGAAGACTATTCCGGGACCGCCGCTAATTAGCGTTAAGACTCTAATAATAACCTAACCTAGCGGCAATAAGAAGAAGAAGAAGAGAGGTATCGATAGATAGAAACTTATATAATTCTATACCTGCAATAAGAGAGCTAGAGAAGATGCCTAGAAGATACCGGCAGGAAAAGCTTCTAGAAAAACTCCTATAAAAGGAGAATTAAATCGTATAGCTAAAGGAGGAGTTAAAAAGCCTTACCGCTATAAGCTAGGTAGTAAGTTTTATAGTTAGCATCTATAGTCGGCATTGCTAACGCTCCCCTTAGCTATCGCTCTCTATAAAATCCGCAGATACTAGAAGACTACCGAGCTTCTCCTTCCTAAGTCCTCTTTCTACTATCTAGTCTATAAGATCGCTTTAGGCTATAAGCCTAACTGCCGCTTCTAAGCTAGCGCCCTTAATACTCTATAAGAGTATACCGAAGCTACTATAGTATAGCTTTTTAAAAGTAAGTCCCTTAGTATTCGTCTTCGTTATCCGTATACTAAAATTATATTAGGCAGTAATCTAGCTACTATCTACGCTAATAGAGTTATAATTTAGAAGAAGGATATACTATTTATAAAGAGAATCCTAAGTAACTTTAGGGTTTATATTTTTAAGCCTAAATAACTTAGCGAGTGCAAAGTTGTTCTATAAAATAGGTAGTATTATATCCTATAGTCGGCATATATAGCCGGTATAGATTCTCGATATATAGCGTAAAGCACGAATAAAAGCGTATAAATATTAAAATTGTCGAATTTTCTATCTTATTCTTATCTCTCTTTTTCTTACTATAACTACCTCTATAACTTATAATTAATAGTAACGATTACTTTTAGAGTTCTTAGCTATTTAGAATTCTTAGACCCGGGTATAGACCCGTTTAGAGACCTATTATAGACCCGTTAGGACCTAGACTTTTCTCTCCGGGTCCGGACCTAGGTAGGAACCGGTCTAGACCCGACCTAACTATATAGTTCTCCTAAACTTAGGTCTTAGACTTAACCCGGACCCGACCCGACCTATTCTAACCTCTAACCTTAGTAAGCGTAGTAGGCGTTAGCTACGCTATAATTACGTCGACCCTATAGGGATCTACTATTACGCCTTTAAGGCGTATAATAAACCTAAGGAACTTAACCTCCTTTTTAAAGAAGTAGTATTTTACGCGCTAAGTATATAATCCAAACTTCTAGAGTCTCTCTAGTATAGCATATACGTCTCGTACGTAGGCCTTATATAAGACGCTATATATAAGGATATTATCTAGGTATACTATATAGTATATATCTATAAGGCCTAAGAGAGCTCTATTAATATACCTCTAAAAGGTAGCTAATACGTTAGTTAACCTAAAAGGTATTACCTTATACTAGAAGTATCCGTACTATATATAAAATATAGTTTTCTAGTAGTTAGTTAGCCTTATATAGATATAATAATATATATCTGCGAGGTCTAGTAATATAAACTATATAGCTTCTATAAGCCTATTAAGCATCTTACTAATAAGTAGTAGGAGATAGCGATTTTTTACTATAATTTTATTTAATCTATAGTAATCTACGTATAACTATAAGATACTATTCTTCTTTAAAATAAATAGGATAGGTGCACCTGCCTTACTTTCGCTCCGCTCGATTTAATTATACTCTAATACTTCTTAGAGGTAACGACTTAACTTACTAAGCTCGCGGCTAGACTAATAATATAGTAGCTTAAATAGCAGCTTAGTACTAGGTAGTAGGTTAATCGCATACTTAGCGCCTTCGACTAGTATACTTCTTATCTCCTCTATAGAGTTAAAGAGGTCTATAAAGTCCTAGAACTCTATAGGTAGTAGCTCTTAGCTAGTATCTACCTTTTAAAGTAATACGATAAAGATATACGAGGCCTTTTAAAGGTCCTTATAAAACTTATATACTTCGCGTACTTATACTATATACGTCCTACCTCTAGACTTAAAGGTCTATTTATTAGTACTAGTATCCTCTATTACTCTATAGGCTATACGCTATAGCTAGCCTAGTAAGACGTAAGAAGTTAGTATATTATATATATAGAAGATGCCTCTATATATATAAGTCGCTTCTTTAGAGTTAGTAGCTTATAGGCATATATAATATATACTATAGTAGTGCCCTAGCTACCTAGTAAAGGACGTAGCTAGTAGTAAAGTAGCATTCTCCCTTACTAGAAGATTATGCTATAGAGCGTAGAATCTAGAGACTATATTAATATTAGCGCCTCTATTAAGCATATACTTAGCTTATATATAGCCTATATCTATTTTAACTTTAGCTATAATAGGAATCGCTAGCCTACTCTATATAGGCAGGTAATTTATCCTACTTATTATAGTATCTAGAGCTTATAGGTCTTTTCTAATACCTTGCCTTTTAGTAGCTTATTTATAGCTACCCTACGTATAGTAGGCGGCTTCTATAGGTCTAGCTAGGGGCATTCTAACTAGATATATTCCTTTTACTTATACCTATAGTATTTAGCTTTAAGTTTCTAGTCCGGGTTGTCTTTATTCTTCTTAAATTAACGCTACCTACTAGGGTAGGATCTCTCTTTTCTAAATCGCGCTATAGTATTATCGCTACTCTTACGCTTATAGTTTGCCTATACCTTACGTCCGATATACTTACCTAGCCTACTTTTACTTAATAAACCTCTATAGTTACTTTATAAGGATATAGCTCTCTCGGCCTATTTTAGATATATTATAAGCGCTATAAGGTTAGCTCTCTTAAACTCTATTATATTATAGTTCTTAATAATATCCCTCTATAAGGGAGCTCTTAACTTCGTAAGTAGCTAGCGAACTAGCTATAGCTCGTAGTAGTTACTAAGTTATATCTTAAAATAGGCTAACTCGTTTGCAAACTATTATACGCTCTACTCTTTACGCTAATAGGCCTTCTTATACTCGATAGTAGTAAGGAGCGTATAGTTTGCTTAATCCCCGACTATATTATATATAAACTACTAGAAGTCTTCCTAGCTATACTTAGCTAGAAGATTTTTAGCTTATACTAGTTATGCTATATATCCTTCGCCTCGCCTATAAGCTATATAATAGTATATAGCGCTTTCTTACGAGAGCTATAGTACGTTATCGGGTTATTAATAAAGATTATCTTAAGATAGTAGATAAACTCCTAAGCCTTATCTTCGCTTTTACTTTTAAATAGCTTTAGATCGCGTATCTTCGCGCTCTTTACTAATAAGCTTTCTAATAGCGCGTTGCGTACGCTCCGCGTATCTACTATACTAGTATTACTAGCTTCTTCTTCTTTCTCTCTAGCGTTTCCTTCTACGCTACTCTATATATAGTAGGCTTTAAATCTACCGGAAGGAGAGTTATTACCTTCTAGTATTATAGCGAGCTTATACTCGAGGCGCTTATACTCTTCTTAGAGTATATATACTATAAGTTGCTTATAAAGCTCTTCTATCTTATATTTAAGTTGCCTATACTCCGTATTAATATTATTATCTACTATTATCTCCTTAAGGTTTAGCGTCTCTTTGCTTAGTTCCTATATTAGTAGAGCTCGTAGTATAGAGCCTACGTTCTCTATATAACGCGCCTGCAATTCTCGTTTATTTAATATTAGTATCTATAGGCTACTACCCTATATAAGGTTAAAGAATTAGAACTATAAGAGGGTATATAGTAACGTATAGACTACCTTAGACCTCCGTTTAAAGATAGCGCTAATTTTTATAGAGTTATTATATATCGTATACTCCGCGTATATAAATACTATACGCTAAGTAATACGGCAGCAGCCGATTGCTAAGCACTAGTAAGGCCTAAGGCCCCTAACTTCTAGCTTTACTTTGCTCTTATAGACCTAAACCTAGGCCTAAGAGCCTAGGTTACTCGACTTAAGGTAATTAAATTAGATTAGGTCTAATATTCGCTAGTTCTAGTATAGGTCTATAGAAAAACGAGATAAAAATAGATATTAACTAATTAAATCGATATAGGCTCTAGGTTAGATAGATTTAGCTAACCTATCTTTGCTCTTACTATAGTAGACTTCGGCTTTGCAGTAGTAGTAATATAAGTAGCTGCGCACCCGTCTAGTAGTCGTGTTTGGACTAGAAGGGTTGTTTATAGTGTCTATAACCTATCTACATCCGGTTTTTAATATTGCTATCGAACGCTGCATAGCAGTTTAAGACTAAAACTATAGTAGTAGCTACAACTTGCTCGGGATGTATTAGTAGTAGGTTCGCTTCGCCCGATTATCTTGCTAGCTAGATGAACTAGACTATAGACTTATAAGTCTAGAGAGCAAGGACTTTAGCAGAGCTTAAATTAAACAGATACGTGCATGTCTATAAAGAACAGGACATTTATTAAATTAAGGTTAGAAACATATAAGTCCGAGGTTCTAAAGAATTTCGCGGAAATAGGCTTGTTAACTAGCGAGAGCATCCCTCTTAACGAAGTCCTATGTAGTGTCGCCGTGTTTCGTCCTCGCGAGCTTGTTGTCCTTCCCGACAACACTAACCACTAGTAAAAAAACTGCGCCGTGGCGTAAACAGCTCATGCGCCTTCAAATAAGAGAGGCGAGCGCAAATGCTGCTCTCGCCAAATAATGTACCGTCGTAACCTATATATTTGCAAGCTTTCTGATTAAAGAAGCCGAAATATCCATCTTTCCAGGCGCACTGCCAAAGATTGCTTGTGTCTATAGACGTCTCCACACCAATCGACACGAGCTGGAGCGCACCATCCGGACCAAGAGTAATGGCACGCTGGGTTTTATGCATCAAAATGACAAATGTGTTGTCGGCGTACGGTCTCACGTTTTCGAAGTCCAGATAGACTAGGTATCGAGTTTGCTACGGGAGAGGATGATGAGCGGCTGCCAATCGTGACGCGGCGGAATGGCGCGTAGGACTAGCAGTTGTCGAATACCATCATTTGCTCTAAGTGTGAAGAGCGATATGCCTCCAAAGGCAGCCTGGCATACAAACCCGTGCTACCTCTTCTGTTGCCAATCGAGTCCAGAGGCGTTCATGTCTTTATCTTTGCAGCACAAGTTTGTGTACTTCTGCACCGGATCCGACGCTGCGCTCCGTGCTGCGAGGGTAATTGGCGAGAAAATGCATATTTTCGACTTCGCGAGACTTGGCGCGGCCTCCTTATTTGACCACATACTTTCCAAATCGTAAATACTTTGCTGCCCCTTTTCTCGCCTGGATGTTCTTCATATGTGAAGTCTTTACAAGCGGCAATCTTTCAGGCGTGGGAATCGGCTGAGTCTCCTCATGTGGGCAATGCTTAGCGCAGCAATGCTTGCAGTCTCTGACATAGTTGTACCAAAAGTGAGGCTATGTTAGCAGATCCATCGATGTTAATTGAAGCTGTACAAGCTTCGTGGGATGAGCGGGAGGAGATGGAGCATATCGCATTCTCACCTCCATCCGTGCGTTGTCGGACAAAGAATGGAACTGTTGTATTTCTCAGCATCATGTGAAAGAAATCGTATTTGGGTGGACAGATCCGGCGACTGATTTTGCTTCTTGTCAAAGCTGACTGCGAAATCTGAGAAGAAACATCAAATCGCTAATCCTTGCTGCGTGAGTGATGAAGATAATACTAATCGCATTGCGTTCTGAAGATCAACTGACATTTCGCAATACCCTGCAAAACGAGTGTGTCGCTTCATACCTAGTGCTTAAGTATATCCAAACGCAGCACGCCTGGCACGTCTCCGCCTAGTGCTCGCATGGCATCATCGTCGTGCCCGGTCGGCTTGGAAAGGATGAAACATCGGCGCAACGTGGTCTCCTTTATGTTGCTTGAAGTTGGTCCCGTCACATCTGAGTCGGTGTGCGATTACATCAGTATCCGGAAATGCGCCGTTCGGTAGAACTAAGCCGCTAAGTCCGCGAAAAATTCTACTGCGCTGCGAAATGCCAGACAGTGCAGACGCACTTCTTCTATAGGCCGCGGACCGAATTAATGACATCATAGGTTTCGGCGGAATTCCAGAGGTCAAGTTTGCTGACAAATGAACATGCTGGTAACATATGTAGCTGGCCGCCTACGCTTCTCGTTCCGCGGCCCCCTTTCCATTCACCATTACTTCATCGTCCGCTCTAGCATCTACAGCTCCGACCGCTACACATCCTTTCCATTGCTTGTCTACGATGGCATCTCTCGCGATTGGCAGCAAACCTCTCCTCGGTCCACTAGTTGGTCTCAGTCTCTGGACTTTCGCCATCGAAGGACTCCTCTACTACCGCCGGACCCCAGCTCTCAAGAAATACAACATCAGCTTCGATCCGGAGATCGTCAAGCAAGAAAAGGCCACTAAACTCCCCGCATTCGTTCAGTGGCCCGCAGACAACTTCAACAACCTTTTGGAGCAGCCCACACAATTCTACGCGGCTGTCCTGGCCCTGACCTTACTGGATATCAAGGATACTGCCACGACACGCATGGCTTGGGGCTATGTGGGCCTCAGAGTCCTCCACAGCCTCATTCACGTCAGTGTCAACAAGGTCGTTTTCAGATTCGGCGTCTGGGCATCGAGTTCGGTCGTACTTCTCGGCATTACGGCAAAATTGGCGCAAGTCCTGTGGTTGTAGTGCTGCGGCATGACCCACAGCTACGAGTCTCAGTGGCAAGAAAACGCCACGTGTAAAAAAAATTAGATTTGCGCGACATCTACGTTGGAGACCTAGGGTCGGCTCTTCGCGCATGGCGTGCGGCGAGGGCGATGTGAGGTTCACTCGGAAGTTAGAGCCTAATGATCGCGAATTGATATTAGGCCCTTAACCTTTTACTATTAGGCCCCTAACTTTAATCCTCGGCGTAATGTCCGTATTACTAAGGGCCTATACTATAATCTAACCGTAATCTAAGACGCTATGTTTCTTAATTCGTATCGTTGCTATCTATTCTATATAACTACCTCTTAAAACTAGTTGCTACGCCCTACGTATATAAACTGCCGCGGAAATAGCTATAGATGCTTAAACGGAATATAAACCGGCGCTATCGCTAGCGAAGGCATTTGCTACTAGTTTTGCTAGTTAAATTACTATTAGTTCGACGGAGGTAGTCTATAGTCCGTAAATTAAGTGCTGTTTTAAGCTATAGTTATCTATATAGCTATATTACGGCCGGGCTCGTCTATATATTAGTTTACGGACGCCTATATACTTGCAAACATCTTTATTACCTTAACTCGCCGTTATAACTAAACGCCGTTAATGTTTACGTAGTATAGTTTAGCTCGGTAGCAGTTATTATTATAGGGTATACTATAACTATAGCAGCTATAGATAGTATTAATTCCGTAGCTACTCCGGTAGCTATAACCCTTCTTCCTAGCCGTAGAAGAGTTCTAAGTACTTAATTATATTAGTTTTAGTATATCTAATACTAGATAGTTTATATCTACGTACTTAAAACTATACTAGTTATAGGTATTAGCCTTGCGTTTATAAGAGCTAGTATTGCTAACTCGGCGCGTATTAGCGATAACGTCCGGCTTATATATACGGTCGATTATTACGAGCTGCCGTATCGGTGCCGCCGCCTTATTTAGGTGCTAGTATCGATTAAAGTATATATCCGGATCGAGTACTTATAGCGTAGTATTTAGCATTATATCTAGTAGTTAATAGCGGTATACGATACCCTATGCCTTTCTAAATTAGCTATAGCACTTTAATCGTAGTTTATTTAGATCGTTCTTTAGCTTATTAAATTCCGCTTAAGCTAGTTATTATTGCCTATAAGCCTTCTATAAAGCTATATAGTAAATAACTTCTTTATAGGCGTTATAGAACGGCGTACGTAGTGCTATAAGTATCTTAATAGCCTCTTAAGCTAGGGCTATCTTAATAGCAGTATATTTAATTATTTACTATAGCGTAAGCTTATTAAATAAGGTAAGAATATTATAACGTTTACTAGCGAGCTATGCCTTTATAGTTGCGTATACGCCTTTAGCTCGTAAAGTTATAGATTAGCTATAGAAGGCGTACTTATTCTACTAAAAATAGTAGACTAGCTAGTCTCTATAAGGCTAGTATTTACGCTTAATATAGGCGTATAAAGCCTTAAAATTAGAGTTATAGTAGTTCCGCATTTTTGCGTTATTCTCGCGGAAGTTATTAACTATCTTCGCGAATATAATGCTACGGAATAGTGCTATAAACTCCTTATAAACTAGCTAGTTACTATAGCTAGTTAGCTTGCCGTCGTTATTATAAACCTTCTATTAAGGCTATCGCTTCCGTACTTAAGCTTATATATTCTTTATAACGTACTATGCATAAATTAGGTAAGGAGTAGTCGGATAGATAGTATATATAGCGGTAATATAGCCTCTATTGCGATCGGATACCTAGAGGCCTAGCTTAGGCAGGTCGTTCTAGGTATATAGAGTCTTAAATTAGCAGAATATCTACTTAAATATAACCTCGTCTTCCCGTCCGATTATTATATACCTAAGGGGTATCGTAGTGCTACTTTCTATGCCTTTAGCGATATTAAATAGCGGCCGATTATAGCGATTAGTTTTATAGGTATTATCGACAATTAGGTACTTAGGGTAGTTCTTATAGAGACTAGCTATTTAAGGGTAAATAATTAGTATTTTATCGAGCTTCTAATCCGGCCCTTTCTCGAGCTTATAGTAGAAGCCCTACTTAGTTAGAATCTTTACTAGCGTATCTATAGCGGTTATAGAACCTTAAGCGGCTTTATAAGTATAAGATCTCGCGTTATAGATGTCTATAATAAGTTATATGCCTAAAGAATAGTTAATTAGTATTAGTTCTAAAGATAGCTAAACTTCCGTAGAGGTAGCTAGAGCTCGCTTTAGCTACTGCTAATTAGCTTAAATTATCTCGGATTTAGGATTACTAATCTTAGTAGAATTCGAAGAGAATATACTTACGGTTACCTTTATTTAGTAGCCTCGCTAACGACGATAACTGTAAGAGGGTATATAGCAACGTATAGACCACCTTAGACCTCCGTCCGAAGATAGCGCTAATTCTTGCAGAGTTATTGTATGTCGCATGCTTCGCGCATGCGAATACTGTGCGCTAAGCAATGCGGCAGCAGCCGCTTGCTAAGCACTAGTAAGGCCTAAGGCCCCTAACTTCCAGCTTTACTTCGCTCTTACAACTGCCTCCCTCCCCCTATCGAGCTGTCTTAGCTCGACAGGCGGGCAGCAGTCTTCTCGCATGCGCGACGTCCCTATTGCGTCCGCGCATCTCTTGTTGCTCGTAGGCCTTCTATTAAGTTCCATCGCACGTTACTATTGCGATTCGCGTGCGTAACGCAAGTAAGTCGTTGCCGTGTATTATTGTTAATAGCAACGCGCGTTGTTATGTTTGTTGCGGTAATAGCATTATAAATTCTTGCTTGCGCGCTTCTAAACTTCTTCTACAACACTAATACTTGGTTGTTTTGGTTTTTTATAGACGCGCTCCGCCCTCGCCTCGCTATATACACACACACTCCTCGCACTCTCTACGTACGCTCTACGCACGCACTTAAGAACTACTACAAGATAGGCCCTAAGAAGAACAAGAATCTACTTAAGGGCAAAGAGGCTGCTACAGCCCCCCTATTAAGCGGCTCGTAGGCGGGCCTAGAGCGCACCGGTAGAAACACTAGTGCGCCTAGCAGCCGCGCCCCAAGTTTAGCTAGTAGCTAATCCCCCCCTTTACGTCTAAGCAGCATTGTACTAGGTGAGGGCGACTAGACGGGTGGCATGCGCGGCGCGCGCTCGCCTTAGGCGAGCCCTAATGCCCCCGGTAGTGGCCCGCAGCCAAGCCTATCCCTAGCCCCTAACACTGCTAGACGTCTTAGAGGAGACAGCTATAATGGCAACTACATTAGCTCTAGCCTAATAATAAGTAGAGGCTAGGGTAAGCGTGCGCCGGGCGGGTTGCTATCGGCTTAACTCCTGCTCGGCGGCGGTGCGCCTGCGAAGCGCGCTCGCTCCCCGTTCTCGGAGCCAGGCTCCTTGCTAGACCTTATTACTAACAGACCCATAGCCCCTCCTAACCGCACGCTAGCTGCGAAGCGCTAACGCCTCGCAGGCGCCGCTACTATACCACGCACTAGCGCCGCACTCGGTCCGGCTCCCGGCACTCCTCGTGTTAGTGCAGCTAAGACTAAGTACCTTAAGTGGTATAATCGTTGTGTCCGCAATAACTGCGATCTAGGTAGACGCAACCGTAAGTCCCTTCCTGCTCGCTGTCTCGTCGCATTCTGTTCGCATGCTAACCGTAGTGTAGGCTGGGCTAAGTGCTCTAGCAAGCCACCTAAGGACATTAATACTAAGAAGTGCATACGCTGTATGCGTGGCAAGCATGCCTGCAAGTGGACCTACCGCGAAGCCGTTAAGTCGGTAGTGCGTCGCATATACGACGCATGCGACGCGCTAGTGCGTCGCTAGGCCGAGCTCGGCCGCTGCAGGACCGATGCAGCACGAGCTAATAGCTAGCAAGCGGTAGTAGATGCCTAGACCTAGCTAGACGCTGCCTGCGCCGGTAAGTTCTCCTTTTAACGTCGCGCGTAGCGTGCGCGTCGCTTGCGTCTCGCATTTGCTAACTACGCGCATAGAGACTAAGACGGTTATAAAGCGCCTTTAAACTAACGACAGCAAGCTAGCTAGCGGTGAGCCTGCTAAGAAGGAGAGCGGCGGCGGCGCCCCGCAGGGGTCCCGCGCGCTCGTCTATAAGGCCACCTAGCTTAATAGCACCCTTAGGGGTGTAATAGAGCTGCTCACTTAGGTATGTCTAGTAGCTTGTCGCTTTCGTATCGCATGCTGACCGCACTCGCAGATCGCTAAGCATAGCGGCGTCCCGGTAGAGCGGGACGCTATTAACGCCGCTATTAGCCTCCATCTATCCTTAGAGGAGGAGGATAAGGCAGAGGAGGCCTCCTTAGAGGAGGAGGCCTCTAAGTATAAGCTAGCTGCAGAGGATGTTTGAGCTAGCGCTCCTTACGCTCCTCTATACTTCCGCATATGCGCCGCTCGCGCGCACCGCGTGCGATACGCTACGATAAATGTTTTAGTTAGCTCCCTATAAATAATGCAAAGCTTGTCTATAGAATGAAAAGCTGTTTATTCTACCTTTTGTGCCTGCGTGTTACGTGCGGCGCGCCGTCGCGTCGCCTTCGGGCTGCGCTTGTTTACCTTGCGCGTCGCCTCGAATTTGTCTAGTGCCTTACATTCTCTAATATGCTCGACTGGTTCCTACGTATTATGTTCTTCCGGCTAGCCTGTCTACTTAACTAACTACTAACGTTTCTTGTGTCTGACTCGCGTGTCTAGGATCTCTTTAACTTGCCACTCGCCTAAGTCTTCTTCTACGAGCGGCATGCCTTCCGCATCCGCGTCGCCTGCGGCGCCCTTCTAAGGCTCTAGCAAAGACACGTAAAACACGTTGTGAACGCGCTATGCGCTTGGTAAGGCCAGGCGGTACGCCTGCTTCCCGATCGCGTTAATTACCTTAAATAGACCTACGAACTTCGGTGCTAACTTCTTTATAGGCACCTTTAAGCGGAGGTTCTTCGAGGACAACAACACTATGTCGCCAACCTTAAACTCCATCGGCTTGTGCCTAGCATTGAAGTATCTAGCTTGCGCTTTAGCTGCGTGTCGCTAGCGTTTCGCAAGGTCCTTATGCGTTTCTCGCAGTCGCTTCGCAGCGTCGATTGCTGCTAGTGCCTCTCTCCTAGAGAGCTCGTCCCGAGCGACTCGCGTGCTCGTCGCAATCTCCGCGTCGTAGCCGTGCACTACCTTAAACGGACTTATTTTAAACGTTAAATGCACCGCGTTGTTATAAGCCAATTCCGCCTAAGGCAGCAACGTCGCCTAGTCGTCCTGCTTGTCGTTATAGAAGATACGCAAGTACTATTCTAGCGTCTAGTTGGCACGTTCCGTCTGCCCGTCGGTCTGCGGATAGAAGGCTATAGACAGCTTGCGGTTTATATGCGACTCGAAGCAGAAGTCCGACTAGAACTAGCTAGTAAAGACAGTGCCTCTGTCGCTTACGATTCCATATAGCATTCCGAATCGGCAAATCACCCTATTAATTAGGATCTGTGCGAGATCTACGCTCGTACATTTCTTAGTAGTTGGCACGAAGAGGTTTATCTTCGAGTACCGGTCGACAATTACTAGGACCGCATCGTATACGCATGCGTCTCGCTTGCTAGGCGGCAGGTCCGTGATAAAGTCTATAGTTAGCTCCTTCTATAGGAGCTCCGGCTGCGGCAATGCTAATAGCTTGCCGTATAGTCGATAGCGTCTCGCCTTCGACACTTAACACTCCCAATAGGATTGGACGTACTAGCTAATGTCCGTAGACATGCCCGGCTAGTAATACTTCCGCTATACCAACTCGGTGGTTTTGTCCTTGCTAAAGTAACTAGCGAGTAGATTATCGTAGTGCATGCGGATTACCTGCGTCCGCAGTGCGTAGTCCTTAGGAAGATATAGCTGATCGCTATAATATAGTACTCCTTCCCTAATGCGATACTTATCGCATTCGCCTCTACTGCGCTGCGCCTCCTCGAAGAGTTCTTTCGCATTAGGCTCCTATAGCGTTAGCGATTTAGCAAAGTTAAGAACTAGGTCTGAAACATTTAGGTATAGTCCTTCTGCAGCAACCGCTGCGCGTGCGACACGCACGCTGCTCGAGAAGCAGTCTTATGCGCACCCTTCCGGGGGCTGCCCTAAGGCTATGCTTGCGAGTTGCTCTTATATCGTAATTGCGACACGCCGGAGGAACGCCTAATCGCCGCACTCGGCTCTTGCACTATATACCTAGAGCTTCTTCTGCAATGTTAGCAGCAGGTTCGATACATGCGCCTATTCGCGTGCGTAGTTACTGCGTCTCGACGGCGCATCGGCTAGGTTCGTTTTCCCTAGTCGATGCTTAATCACGAAATTAAATAGGGCCAGAAATACGGCCTAACGAGCCTGTCTGCCTACAAGTTGCTTTATTGTCATAAAGGCTTTAAGGTTAGCGTAGTCGATAAGCACGGTAACCGAATGCGAGGCGCCTTCGAGGTACGGCCGCTACGCCTTAAATGCTTCTATAACAGCTAGAAGCTCTTTGTCATAGGTCTTATAGTTGCATTCTGCTAGAATTATCTTCCGTAAGAAGAATGCTACTAGATGCTAGTTCTTATCCTCGAACAACTAGCTTAGGATGCCCGCAATCGCGAAGTCCGACGCATCGGTTTCGACTCGCGTGCGTGCCGTAGGGTTATAGTGCCTTAGTAGTAGAGCAGCTTGGAATGCGTCTTTAATTCTGCGGAACGCAAGCTCCTCGCTTTCGCCCCAGCTAACACGCCCTAGCTTCTTGCCTGCTTTGGCCCCTTTCGACAGTGCTGTTAAAGTAGCGACAATCCTAGAGTACCTATATATAAATCGCCGGTAGAAATTAGCGAACCTAAGGAACGACTGCACCTTAGTAAGCGTTGTGGGCGTTAGCTACGCCGCAATTGCGTCGACCCTGCGAGGATCTATCGTCACGCCCTCGGGCCGCACGATAAATCCGAGGAACTTAACCTCCTTCTTAAAGAAGTGGCATTTTACGCGCTAAGCATATAATCCGAACTTCCGGAGTCGCTCTAGCACGGCACGTACGTCTCGCACGTAGGCCTTACGCGAGGCGCTATACATAAGGATGTTATCTAGGTACACTATATAGCATACATCTACGAGGCCTAAGAGGGCTCTATTAATATACCCCTAAAAGGTAGCTAGTGCGTTAGTCAACCCGAAAGGCATTACCTTATACTAGAAGTGTCCGTACCGCGTGCGAAACGCAGTCTTCCAGCGGTCGGTTGGCCTTATACGGATGCGATAGTACGCATCTGCGAGGTTTAGCGACGTAAACTATGCGGCTCCTATAAGCCTATTAAGCGTCTCGCTAATAAGTGGCAGGGGATGGCGATTCTTTACCGTAATCTTATTTAATCCACGGTAATCTACGCATAACCGCAGGGTACTATTCTTCTTCGGAACGAATAGGATAGGCGCACCCGCCTCGCTTTCGCTCCGCTCGATCCAATCGTGCTTTAACGCTTCTTAGAGGTAACGACTTAACTTACTAAGCTCGCGGCCAGACTAATAGTATAGTAGCTTAAACGGCGGCTTAGTGCTAGGTAGCAGGTTAATCGCATGCTTAGCGCCTTCGACTGGCATGCTCCTTATCTCCTCTATAGGATTAAAGAGGTCTGCAAAGTCCTAGAACTCCGCAGGCAGCGGCTCTTAGCTAGCATCCACCTTCTAAAGTAATACGGTAAAGATATGCGGGGCCTTTTAAAGGTCCTTATAGAACTTATGCGCTTCGCGCACTTATACCGCATGCGTCTCGCCTCCGGACCTAAAGGTCTACTTATCCGTGCTAGCATCCTCTATTACTCTATAGGCTGCACGCTACGGCCGGCCTAGCAAGACGTAAGGAGTTGGCATATTATATGCATAAAAGATGCCCCCGCATATGCGAGTCGCTCCCTTAAAGTTAGTAGCTCGCAGGCGCATATAATGCGCACCGTAGCAGTGCCTTAGCTGCCTAGTAAAGGACGTAGCTAGCGGCAAAGCAGCATTCTTCCTTACTAGAAGGTCGTGCTGCAGAGCGTAGGATCTAGAGACTATATTGATGTCGGCGCCCCTATTAAGCACGCACTCGGCTCGCATGTGGCCCGCATCCGTCTTAACCTCGGCTACGATAGGAATCGCTGGCCTGCTCTGCACAGGCAGGTAATCTGTCCCGCTTATCACGGCATCTAGAGCTTGCGGGTCTTCCTAGATGCCTTGCCTTTTAGCGGCCCGCCTATAGCTACCCTGCGTATAGCAGGCGGCTCCTACAGGTCTGGCCGGGGGCATTCCGACCGGATGTGCCCCTTTTCCTTGCACCTATAGCATTTAGCCTTAAGTTTCTAGTCCGGGTCGTCTTTATCCCTCTTAGATTAACGCTGCCCGCTAGGGCGGGATCTCTCTTTCCCGAATCGCGCCGCAGTGTTGTCGCTGCCCTTGCGCTTATAGTTTGCCTGCGTCTCGCGTCCGATATGCTTGCCTAGCCCGCTTTTGCTTAACGAACCTCTATAGTTGCCCCGTAAGGATATAGCCTTCTCGGCCTATTCCAAACGCATCGCAAGCGCTACGAGGTCGGCTCTCTTAAACCCCGTCGTGTTATGGTTCTTAATAATGTCCCTCTATAAGGGAGCTCTTAACTTCGCGAGTAGCTAGCGAACTAGCTGCGGCTCGCGGTAGTCGCTAAGTTGCGCCTTAAGATAGGCTAACTCGTTCGCGAACTATCGTACGCTCTGCCCTTTACGCTAATAGGCCTTCTCGTACTCGATGGTAGTGAGGAGCGTGCGGTTCGCTTAATCCCCGACTACGTCGTATGCAAACCGCTAGAAGTCTTCCTAGCTATACTTAGCTAGAAGATTTTCAGCGTCGTACTAGTCATGCCACGTGTCCTTCGCCTCGCCTGCGAGCTACATAATAGCATACAGCGCCTTCTTGCGAGGGCTATAGTACGTTATCGGATTATTAACGAAGATTATCTTAAGGTGGCGGATAAACTCCCGAGCCTTATCTTCGCTTTCACCCTTAAACGGCTTTAGATCGCGTATCTTCGCGCCCTTCGCTAACGAGCTTCCCGACAGCGCGTCGCGTGCGCTCCGCGTGTCGGCCGCACTAGCGTCGCTAGCTTCTTCTTCTTCCTCTTTAGCGTTCCCTTCCGCGCTACTCTGCGTGCGGCGGGCTTCGGATCCGCCGGAAGGAGAGTCGTCGCCTTCTAGTATCGCAGCGAGCTCGCGCTCGAGACGCTTACGCTCTTCTCGGAGCATGCGTACTGCGAGTCGCTTGCGAAGCTCCTCCGTCTCGCGTTCGAGTTGCCTATACTCCGCGTTAACGTTATCGTTAACTATTGTCTCCTTAAGGTTTAGCGTCTCTTCGCTTGGTTCCTGCATTAGTAGAGCTCGTAGTATAGAGCCTGCGTTCTCGGTGCGACGCGCTCGCGATTCTCGTTCGTCTAACATTGGTGTCTATAGGCCGCTACCCCGTATAGGGTAGAAGAATTAGAACTATAAGAGGGTATATAGCAACGTATAGACCACCTTGGACCTCCGTCCGAAGATAGCGCTAATTCTTGCAGAGTTATTGTGTGTCGCATGCTTCGCGCATGCGAATACTGTGCGCTAAGCAATGCGGCAGCAGCCGCTTGCCAAGCACTAGTAAGGCCTGAGGCCCCTGACTTCCAGCTTCACTTCGCTCTTATAATAACGGACTATAATTACTCTAGAGGTTATTAATAATTATCTCCTAGATAACCTTAATACGCGCGCGGCGCTAGTAGATTATAAAGGCTTCCTTAATACTAATAGGAGGATAGTTATACTCGTTATAGTAGGTATCGATTCTCTAGCGTCTATTAGGGTTATCTCCGTCTTCCGTATATAGAATATAACTCTACTTATAATCTAACTTAGTTATAGTAGAATGCCGCTTGCTAGTTGCCTAATATTAGCTAGTCTACTTCCTTTTCTTGCCTTATTAGCAGGTAAGGCGTTTACTAATATACTAGCCGAATATAGCCTTCTTTATAGAAGTATTACCTCCGTAAATATAAATATAGTAACTATAGTTATAGGCCTAGTCGAGAGCCGCCTCCTTAGCCTTCTAATACGATTTATAACCCTTAAATAGTAAGTTCGCTAAAGGTACGTTATCCGCTAGTACCTTACGACTAACCTCTTCTTCTTTCTTAGAAACTACCTCCGCTAATAACTTCGCCTTAGCTACCGCCTCCGCGGCAGTAGTAAGCTCGTCCTTAGTTAAAATACCTTCTTTAGCATTCGCTATAATAGCGACATTCTTAAAACCTCTATCTTCTGCCGAATCGTCGTTACTATAAACCTCGCGTTTAAGCGCGCGATCCGCCGTAGAATCGTTTACCTCCGACTCCGCGTCGCCGTTACTATTACTATTACTATTGCTATTATTAGACGCGTCTATATCCTAGAAGAATTTAGCGGGCTCCGGCTCTAGTATAGCTTAATTAAACTACGACTACGATAATAAGGTAGATTCTATAGTAGCTAGCGATAATAATAATACGCAATAAGGTAGTAGGTAGCGATAATAATAACGCGATAAGGTAGTAGGTAGCGATAATAATAACGCGATAAGATAGTATTTTAATAAAGATAGATTTCTATAATATAGCGGGAACGCTCCCGAGCCTATTACCAAAATTAAGTGAGAAACACGGGATAATTTAGGAACCCCTCCCGCTAACGTATATTTGAAGTTAGGGGCCCAATAGTAAAAGGTTAAGGGCCCAATATCAATTCGCCTAATGATCCTTTGAAGCTAGAGACCAAGGTCCATCAAGGATTCGAGCTTGCACAATGTCTGGTGGGGAAAGACCGAACCGGCCGTGTCACAAACCAATCAGTGAGATAGAACCTTTGAATTGTATAAGCGATCGAAGCGGCAGCAAAAACGCATACGATCATCACCGACTCGAACCGCAGTTGAACGTCCACGTTTATGATAGTAAAGCGAAGATGTAATACCTTTCACTTCGTTTCGTTGCGTTCATTCCGTCTAGCTGTGGCGCCAATTCGAGCCCGTGTGAGCTGGCCCCCTCCCTAACTGTTGACCTTGCCATACGCTGATGCTCTCGAACGCTGCCGGCTGTCTTGAGTACCAACAGAAAGACTTCTTGCTAAATTCCGCACCCGCAAATGAGTTTTCATCACTATGGCCCTACGACCGCACCGCCTCCCGGATATAAACGTTAAGTTCGGGTTTCTTCCAGATGCCATACACCTTGCACTCTTTGATCCAGTTCTGACAGCGTTTGTCAAGCTGCCATCAAACCTCCAGACCATCTTGCCAACGACCAATCTCATCTGAGCATACGCGAGGTTCTGCATGCGGACTGCGTCAGCTTCATTCTCAAAGGTTCAACATGGGATCCGGCGAAGTTTGCGGCTCGAACTAACCTTTCCGAGACGGGCTCGGGGACCGTAGGCGAACGGTTGCATGGCATCCCTCTTGTCGTTCGCAAACTCGGCGCCCCCCCAACCACCGCTCGGGAATGTACTCGTCAGGGTTCTTGAAATTCTCGCGACTGTGGTAAGCGGCGTACTGCGAGATACTGGCTCCCGTGCTGCCTGGTAACCAGTGACCCGAAAATTGGGCGCCTTCGCTGGCAATCTTGCGGCCGAATCCCATAGGGACCGAGGGGAATAGTCGCAGCGCTTCGTTCAGCACGGCGAGGAGGTAGGGCAGATTGTTCACTTCTGCGAGGGTGATTTGGTCGTATGTGTGCCATGTTCCGCGGACTGCGTGCTTCAGCTTATCGAGTTTGTCCGGGTTCGTCAGGAGGAGATACGTGCACGCGCTCAGGAGTGTTGCGATGGTTTCGGACCCGGCTGTCAACAATAGGAGTGCATTGGAGTCCATCTGCTCCTTGCCCATTGTATAGCCCTTTTCGCCATTGTGTCGGAGGACATGGGTCATGAAGTCCATTCGCTAGGGCTCTTTTTCGAGACGCTTGGAAACCTGATTCCAGACCCAATCTGCGTACTCGATTCTCTTGCGGATCATCTCCTTGTTCACGAGCAAGCCCGCTACATATTGCATAACGGGGTAGTAGGTCATGATGTAGAAGAAGCGAAAGTCTTGACTGCCGCGAATAGAAGCTTGATGTACTTATGGGTCGTGAGATTCGCAGACACCCGAATGGCGCTCCGAAGATCAGATCGGCCACGGTGTCGAATGTGATCCAGTTGTACCACTTGGTCAAATCCACGGGAGCACTCCGCGAAGAAGCATGCTCCGCCAGGCGATCCACCAACTGATCGACATATTTCTGGATCAGGGGCTCTTGTTCCGCCAACGCTCTCTCGCTAAAGGCGTGCGATAGGACTCTTCTTCTTTTGGAGTGATCGACATCGTCTGCGAGGCCGATGCTTGGGACACCATTCGCAGCAGACGGGTACCATGCGGGGTCCTTTGGGTTGTTCTGGGTGCCAGCGAGCCTGCCCGTGCGGAAACCGTACAAGTCGGGCCAGGCAGTATCTGCGGACGTGAGAGAGGCCTCATTGGGGGAGATTCGGACGACCGGTCCATACGTTGCATGATGCCTGACCGTGTACCTCGCAAGAGATGCCAGATGTAGGGTAGACGAGAAATGGCATTGAGCCTGGGTCCGGGAATGTGACGCAGAGGGTCTCTGGTGACAGTAGTCACGAGTCTGGCGAATAAGAACAAGGTCGCCTGCAGAGGTGTCCTTTTTTGTTTAATAGTAGTTAGAGCTCCTAACCTTTCGGGACAATTTCGCGTATAAACGCTAGTTATAAGCCTACCCCGTAGGGATCCACCTCTCCTACCCTATTCTAATCTCTATAGCAACCCGCTACTAGAGAGTACTAGAATCTATTAGACTTAGAGGTAGATAGTCTATATATATTTCTACTATAAATTAACTATTAACCGCATCTAATATAGTCTAGCGTTCTCTAGGCCTTTAATACTTCTCTAATACCTCCTCGTCGCTAAATAATACCTTTATAACGCTATATAATCGTAAATATAGCGATAAATTATTCTATATATAGCTATCTATATAGCTTATATATAAATATTACTAGATATATATAGCTACTAAACGTATATATAAGGAACGTAGAATTAGTACTAGAATAAATACTAATATTAAGTAACCTCTATATTCGAATTACGTATAATTAAGGCGTAGAGGTATACTAGGAATTACCTACTACTAGCCTTCTTATAGTATGCCTTAGCGACTACTTACTAACGTACTTTATTTTATATAGCTTATAAAAGGTTATTAAATCCTTTATAGCTAGTTTTAGACTAGAACTATATTTCTTTAAAAGTATTTTAAATCGTCGCTTTCTTAAGTTTATTAAACTATAACTATATATAGGTTAGAATATTATAAGAGCAAAGTAAAGTCTAAGGCTAGAGGCCTTAGGCCTAACTAGTACTTAGTAGCTACTTAGTAATTTATAAATAATACTAAATAAATTTATAGAGGGATTTTAAAGGGGCTAAAACGCGTAATTACTAATAGGTATAATTATTAGATAATAAGTATATATAGCAGAGCTACTAAGGAGATTTAAAGGAACTATACCCGAGGCATAGTTAAATTATAAGGCTTCGGGTTAGAGGTAAAGCAAGGTAGGGACTAAACCTACTATTCTAGCCGCGTAACTCATCGGGCTTCTAAACAGGCTATGTAAATAATGTATCACTCACTTACTTACTTACGCTCCTTCCTCTTGCTGCTGCCACATAAACGTCGCGAGTCCGCTGCTGTCTTCTCTACCATTTCTTCCGCCACTCGCCGCCACTTAAGCTATAACACACTCCATCCGGGAACCTGCAAGCCACCAGCACTGATGATCATGCCGCCATCAGACTTGGTGAAGCTTGTTCTCGTCAGAATTTTGGCCGTTTGTGCGCAGGTGCAACCGCGTCAACCCAGCTGATGACAGAAGCGCATAGTGGAAGCATAGTAGTTGTGGGCAGGTCTTCCAAATTTACAAGACGTCAATTCAGCCTCTCCTCTCCTCTTCTGCTCCATCGGGGCAAGGACGGTCGGGCCGAAGGGTCGCGGAGTTGACGCAGCATGGTGATCTGTTTGCATGCCGAGTGACTGCCTCCCTGTCACCTGCTTGGAACTCGCTCTCTTGGGCTAACAACCAGTGGAGTAATTTCTCCTTCGGTTCGCGCACGCTGCTTTCTGTGTCTTACCGGTCCCGGGCCAGACACTCGTCAGAGAAGCTAGGCTGGAGATATTACGCATTGGCCATTGACAAGAAGAATGACTCTCATGCAAATAATCATCAGGAGACCGGTCTCTCCACGACGATGCAGGTATGGCGAGATCGCTTTCTCTGCCAGCTTCTCCGGGATGCTGAGCGTGAATTCTGGGGTCGAGGTGGCGTTCTGCTGCGTGATAGTCGTGGAGAGTACCCGGCACTATCGGGGTCAAGATGGAACGCAGCAAGCTACGAGACGTGCTCTTGATCCTACTTCTTGGTGGCAGCAATACTGTCATCGACAACTGTAGAAATCTTGCACAAAAATAGGTTAATGCCTATACGAGGACGACAGCCGAGAACGTGCATGATCAAGACATTTCGGAATTTCCGTACTTGCTATTCCATGTGAAGCGCATCAACAGTAGTTCAAGAACTCTTATACGAAGCACGGCAAAGAAGTATGTACAGTTTCCTCATCACACGCTATCCTGCACCAGGCCCACTATCTGCTCGTTTATCACCCTTACCCCCCCGCCAATGCAGTGCATATTATTGTAGAAACTAGTGCCCGGCTTGATCTGCAATCCGACGGTGAATGGACGAGCGCGAGATCACGCTTGTGTGCAAGCATCAAACCACCAGTCTCACCAGTCTACGAAATTGTGGGGAAGTCTATAGAATGGCTTATGCATGTTACACGATTGGACATGATGGCGCTGGTGGCTTGTCTTGGATTTGCCCCTAGGATGGTGATTGTATCATGCGAGGTTTGGAGCCATGGCGCCACTGGTGCCAACGAGCGATTTGTCGGTGTTTCGCCTAGAGAGCGTCTTGCAAGGAATGGTGCAGGTTGTGATTTTTTGGACGTCGGCCCCGGCGCACTTATTTCCGGCATCATTGTGTTCAATGGTAAGTCGAAGGAAGCAGTATTGAGAGTTGGAGCCTTAGGAAAAGCCTCGCCGAGTTGCGCAGAAACGAAACGATGCACATGTAAAGAACAATGGAAATTCTCTTCACGCCAACTTATCACCAACGTACGTCTACTTGCTGCGACTAGTCTTCTGCTGCCGGGTCTGCTCATAAGCGGCCTTCACTCCATCCAAAAGTGCCTGATCAATCTTGCCGAATTGCACAAACAGCGCATCCAACACGTTCTGATGATCTACGTTCACCAACGTGCCTGCAATGTTGCTGTACAAGTGATCCTTGTCCGTCTGTGAGAATCCTTGGTAGAAGAGTCGGGGTTGCTCGTAGTCGATGTCTTCGTCAATGGAGCTCAGCCATTGCACCGTCGAGTCGCCCTCGAGAGGGGAGTCGATGGCTGTGGCCGGGCGATCGATGACGTTGATGGGGTCAAGGTACTCGGCCGGAAAGTTTTTGCGCGAGCCTTGGTTCCCTTGCTGGCTCAGGTGGCCGTCTCGATCAAAATTGGCCACGGATGTGAGCGGGCAGTTGACGGGAATGTCCTCGGCGTTCACACCGATGCGGTATCGGCCCGCGTCACCATAGGCAAAGAGACGAGACTGGAGGACGGGGTCGTTGGATGGTTCCCAGCCTGGAACCATGTTGGCCGGCGTGAAGTGCGCTTGCTCAATCTCGGCGTGATAATTCTCCGGGTTTTGGGTGAGGAAGATGCGGCCGATCTCGTGGTACTCAACGCCGAGCCAGTCTTTGGTCAGGTCGAGGATATCGTATCGGTATGATTCGGCTTGCTCGGGTGTCATGGTGGCGATGCCAACGGTCCAGGATGGGTACGTGCCAGCTTCAATATTGTCGTAGAGGTCGGCAGTCGCCCAGGCGTCGTTCTCACCAGCAATTTGAGCGGCCTCGCTCGCAGTCATATTACGGACACCTTGGTCGGTGCTGAGATACACGCGGGTGTAGACCCAGGAGCCGTCGTCCTTGACAAGCTTGTAAGTGTGGCCAGACCATCCATCCATATGACGGAACCCATATGGAGTTCCCAGGTCAGAAAAGAGTCTCAGAAATTGCAACAAAGCTTCTGGGAACTGCGCTGGCCAGCTCCAGAAAGTGTTCCAGTCTCGCGCATTCTTGGCGGGATCCGTCTTCTGTGTGTGAATGAAACGTGGGAATTTGGCAGGATCACGGATGAAGAAACTGCTCCACCATCAACGCTGTTTCCCAAGCTGTATCTCTCCTCCGTATCACATATGAGTGACGAAGTGACCATGTGAACTTACACAGGAGTGTTGTTAAACACCCAATCCAAGATTCCCTCCTTCGTCCGGAATTTGATTGCGAAGCCTCTGGGGTCTCGTGCTTGATCTGCCGATCCTCGTGCGCCGCCAACGGTAGAGAAGCGCATGGTTACCGAAGTCCTTGTGCCCTTTTGAAAGACGCTGGCCGCTGAGAAATTCGAAGCGTAATCGGTAGTGGCCTCGAAGAAACCGTGCGCACCAGCACCGCGGGCGTGGACAACACGTTCCGGCATACGTTCGCGGTTGAAGGTTGCCAAGGTATCAATCAGTGCGGCATCTTGAAGGAGTAGGGGCCCCTTCTGACCTGCACGCTGAGCACCAAGTGGCTGCCAGTTCTTCTTGCCATTGCGGTCGGTGTAGGTGAGATCGGAATTGTTGAGGACCGATTGCTCCTCCTTGAGTCTCGTACCCTCAAAAAGATCCGTGGTATATTGCGGGCTGCTCGAAGGAGGCTGTGTGGCTCTGCGCAGGGAGCTTTGGGCGTCGGCTAGTAAAGGACTGGCCAGGAACGCGAGAGTCGAGACCTTCATCGTGTCCAGAGCGCAGAGCAGGAGCAGTGAATGAATATGGACGGAAGCACCGACAACTACTCGGCGAAGTCGACCAGGTCAATGCCGGACTTTATAGAGACTGTGGCGAGCGAGAAATGACTTTGCTAGCGCTGGACGGCAAGCTGATGATTCGGTGCAACAGAGAAGTCAGTTACATTGGCGGCGCATCTGTCCTGAACTCCAGCTGTGGACTTCATCCCTACTAGTGTTGGTGGTTCCATTCGCATAAGCCAGGAACCAGGCGACGCCGAAGGCAGGGACTGACGGCCGCACAACCTTGCGAGCAATCAGCACGAGATGATTGGGAAGCAGAATATGGATTGGGAAGGTTGGCAGGGAGTCGTGCTCTTCGTGAGACGATGGAGGGGATCGTTCGCACGAGCCCTGATTCCGTAGAGGGTATCGCTAGCGCCGCTGCATGGCGTTGGGGGCTGGGACGATGCCGTTGACAGCGAATAACGTCGTGAATGCACGTCGTGATGTGGAAGAGCTTGGCGACGTTGACATCCTGGACGTGCAATCTGCATGTTGTCGGAGATGGGGAGCGGCTCGCAAGCATGCTACCCTTGTGGGCGAGAAGTATGGACCAGGCGTGCCGTTCGTGCGACCCCCGGCAGAGTCGACGCTGGCATCCCATCCCGTCCGCGCGGCATCCTGTGGTCCCGTGGAGCGAGGCGACTGTACGAGCAGCAGCAAGCCGTCTTGGTCAGGTGAAGTAAGTCGCTTGGCGGGCGCTTACGATAGATGAAGATGAACGGCCCGGCGACTGCGTGATGACATGTAGTTAGTGCACCGTGACGACGCCAAGCCGCGACTCGTTCGCCGATCCGAGACCAGTTTGTGCCAGACGATGCATGCCGTCGAAAGAATGTCCCCGTTGATGAACCGGCATGCCAATTCGACACAAGCTCTGCAGGCAAGCGCTCCATGCGATCTGTCACACACACCGTTGTTAGTACACGATTCGGAACGACACCGTGTGCAGTGCCGCGTGCGTTGGCTGAGCTGTCACGGCATCGTGATCAGCGATGAACTCCAACCGAAGTCTGGAAGACAAGACGAGGACGAAGAAGAACAATGTCATTGGAAGTCGCGAATCGCGCGATTCGCTCAGAATCTAGACCGTCGGGGGTATCACAGCAGAGTCTGAGACTACCAGTCATCATCTCGTCCATCGGGTCGATTCATGGCCTGCTGTCTCGCTTTCAACGCAGCTGCCAGCCCGCCGGCCAGGCTTCCTCCTTCTCCATTTCCGTTCGCTGTGCTATATCCGCTGTCTCTGGGCGTCTCGGTTGCCGCTGGCAGTCTCTTCTTGCCGGGTGGCGCTGGCGGGACAGGTTTGCCAGCTGGCCGACTAGCCGGTCTCACAGGTGGAGGCGGCGGCGCTTTCTTCACCTCCTCCAGCTTGAGATAGAGAGTCGGGACCCAGCCCTCTGAGAGATCTGATTTCTGCGCCCATGACCAGCCGCCATCGACTTCCTTAGTGACCTTTACGATCTCACCCTTGGTCAAGCCGATTTCGCCACCGCTTCGGGGTTCAAAGCTGTACTCTGCTTTATATGTGGGTCCGGATGCTTTGGTCGCTGAGTCGTCTCCATTAGATGGTGTGGCAACGGATTGAGAGACCGCAGTAGGCGCAGCGTGCGACTGGACAGCTGGCCTTGGTTTAGGAACGGCAGCAGGCTGCGGACGTGATTGAGCAACTGGCGCTGGCTGAGGTACAACGCGTTCTGCAGGGCGGGCGGCAGCACCAGGTAGTGGTTGCGTTGCGGGAACAGGTCGCTGGGTCCTTTGTGCGGCTTGCTGTGACAACTTGCCTCCAGCACTCTTTTTCAGCAAGCCGCCTTTTGTGATGGCCTTTGCAGGCACGGGCTTGCCTTTTGGTGTTTTCTTGGACACGGAATTCGGAGGTTCGCCGGGCCCGGTATGAACCTCACCACTCTTGTAGATGTCGTCGCGAGCCACTTGCGGGTCTCGAACACATTTGATGGTCGCGGGCTTCCCAGGCTTCTTGTTGTAGCTGATCGTTTCACCAATCTGGAGCTGAGCAGATCCGCGCGTCACCTGTCTCAATTGCGTGAAGAATTCGGTTTTGAAGATGCAGTTGAGCAGTGGGTCGGGTTCCTGCGCACTTCCGACACCCAATGAAAACCAGTCATCTTTCAGTGAGCTCGTGCTCACAAACTTGATCGCGCCCACCGGAATGGTTCGCTCCGCCACAATCTGTACCTGCTTGTTGACGAGAGCCTGTTTGACAATGTAAACAGCTTTCGAAGTGAGGACGAGGAATCGCGGCTCCGGTTTACTCGACCGGCCGAGTTTAGACACCAGAAGCTGTGCTCTGCAGGAGAAGAATGTCTGCTCACCGCCGCCGATGCCAGCGCTGCTGCGGAGCACTTCCCCGCTACCGCCTTTGTTGTCAATGCCGAGATAGTCGCCCAGAAAGCGCCTGTAGCCGATGAGAGAGAATCTCCTCCGCTCCTTCCTGCCCCCAAGTACTTGGTGTCCCTCATCTCGTAGCTTTTGAAATGGCTCGCCACCAGACTTCTTGCGCCAGAAGCGCTGGATCCTGGTTGCGCACTCGATGCGGTAGCGAAGGTAATTTCTCCATGCTCTTTGTATGCGAATCGCCATGTTGTGCCAGTACTTGTCGCGCATCGTCTCTAGTGCGAAAAGCGTCTCGGGAGTCTTGATGAAAGCTTTTGTCACGCCCATCTGCCATTCCTCCGTCGGTATGGAAGTATCCTGCAAGATTTGCCTGACACCAGACTTTGCATCGCCTGTCCAGGTGTACTCGCCAGCATAACTGCATTTGGGCGAGAGCAGGTAGAAGCGCTCCACGAATTTGTCGAATGTTTGTCGGTAGGCGAATCCAGCTCTTCGGATGCGGACGTTCTCCTGCAACCCAAGATATTTGATCTGATGCATGACATTCTGATTGTTGTATTCCGTCGGGCTCTTATTCTCATTGGGTTTGATTGTTCGAATGTAGCTCGGCGTGCACTTCATGAGAGTCGCAACGAGATCGTTTGCCGAAGCCTTGATCTTGTCGCCTGCGGTTGGTGGCCGCCTCCTGTTGTCCTGGTCGACTTCGTGTGGGAATAATGTGTGAATGAAGTTGTTCGAACTTTGACCGACCAAGTTGAGAAGATCCTTCAGAAGCTGATCTTTGTTCTTGTCAGTCATACCCTCAACGGCGTAGTTGACGTCGCCCGCATAGTGCTTGATGACGAATTGCCCTTGTCTTGGCGCGAAATTCGGATTTCCCGACAGAGCATTGAGTCGCTGGACGAATGTCTGATCTGCAGCACCGGGATCCGCGTGTGCCGTGGCGCAGGCATCATTCAGCGCAGCGAAGACTCCTGGAGGTCGTTTCTCTTCAATCAGCTCGCACACGACCTTGTTGTCGAAATACTTGATCGGCGTCCATTGAATCTGCTCCCGTTCGTACTCTTCCTGCTCAGCCTTCAATGTCAACTGAATAAAGATCTGCTGCAGCTTTTCGTTGACGTAGTTGATGCACAGTTGCTCAAATGAGTTCTTCTCGAAGATCTCGAATCCGTAGATGTCGAGAATGCCTATGCTCTGCGCAACGGCGCCTCGTGCTATCAACGACTGATTTACGCGCTGCACGATCCAATCAAACATGTTGTTGTAGATGGCCTTGCTCAGAGCATCTCGCACTGCAGTGGCTTGTGGAATGTTCATGGGTGATTCGTAGATCGATCCTCGTCGCATGCCTCTGCTCGTCTCGATGATGCGGAACTCCATGGCCTTGTTCACGTGCTCGGCGTCTACTTCGAGCAAATAGGCCACGAAGTCAATCACGCTAGCATCAGCAACCTCGGCATTGCCTTCCTTGTTCTCTCGGAAGGAGATGTTGCCAATCCACAGAATGGCGGCAAGCATCCTGAAGACATTGTCGATTTCTGCCTTGCTCATTCCAATGACCTTCATTGCGTTCAACGTGTCCTGCATCTCTGCCACATCGTCGATGCCCGGCACATCATAACACTTGCTCTTGCTGGTATAGGTGTAGGTCGTCGGCTGCTGCACGCCAAAGTTCGTTCTATGCTCCTGGCTCGCCGCTTTGGTGAACTGGTAGAAGATGTGGAAGTTGCGCTCGTCTCGGATCTGGCCGACCACGCGGGTCTTCTCTAGGAGATAGTTGTTGATATTCGCTCCGACCGGTTCACCCTGCTGGTTAAACTGAATCTCCAGATACTTTCCGAATCGTGAAGAATTGTTGTTGCGAAGTGTCTTGGCGTTTCCAAACGACTCGAGAAGAGGATTGGTGGCCAGCACCATGTCCTTGATCTCCTGAATCGACGAATTGCTGCCCTCTGACACGTTGGCAATGTACTGCATGATGCGCTTCGCAGCCTCGGTCTTCCCTGCACCCGATTCGCCAGAAATGATGACACACTGGTTCTCATGGTATCCCTTCATGTTGTAGTACGCACTCTCGGCAATGGCGAAGACGTGCGGGGGCATCTCCAGGCGGTTTTTGCCCCGGTAGCTATGCAAGACCTGGTCGGTATAGATGCCCAGGTCGCGGAAGGGATTAACCGAGACCAGCACATGGCCGATGTATGTGTAGATTTCGGCGTTCTCGAATCGCTTCTTGAGGTTGTCATTGATGGCCTCGTTGGAGATTTTGCTGATGAGCGTGAGATCTGACACGCCGACCTCCTTCTTCTTGCCCGTCTCGTAGGCTGCCTTGCGGATCTGTGGTGCTCCTCCTCCTCCTCCTGCTGCTGCAGGCGCTGCGACGGGCGCATCCTTCTTGCGGCCGGCGCGTTTCGTGACGCCCTGTGCTGTCTGTCAGTGGTTCTGCGCCGTCATCACTCGCCAGCTCCCTCTCACCATGTTCGCGAGATGTGGGATGAAGTCCGCCCGCTAGTGGGCACGCTGGTTCCGCTTCGCCAGCTCTAGGCACTCCGCTGCGTATTTGGTGCGAGAAGCAAGCACTCCAATGGACAGGACCACGGGCGCAAAGACGAGGTATGAGTGCGCGAGAAAAGATGTGCTGCGGCGGAATCTGACGGGCAGGCGCGATGACGATGTGGTAGAGTTAGAATAGAGTTGCTGCGGCAGTCGTGTCGCCGATGCTCCGTCGGGAGTCAAAAGCCACGCCACTTTTTGCCTCGACGCGCAAGCACCCATCCAGGCAGTCACTTTCTTCGCCCCATCTGCTGCCATTTTTCGCCCCTCTGCCATCATCAGATGGAACAGGCATCACCCGAGCACTGGCCAGAGGCGGCAGCATGGCAGATGATGAGGTGTTCCCATCGTTCGAACCACAGCCACGAAGCAGGATGCGCCATTGGCATTCGCGCGCTGAGAGATGGCCGACCTGTACACATCTCCGCCGGACTGACCTGAGATGCTCACTTTGTCCCTCTACAACTTCTCGCTGTCCCGATGCGCAAGCCCGCGCGCTGCTGAAACATGCGTTTGATCAATGCGTACAATCTCGAAACTACACACTTCACACATGCTGCGCAATAGCATCCCGGACTGTGGGGATAGCAACGACACGCATCGAGGACACAGCCTATTGCCTGATGGACATCTTTGACGTCCACTTACGGCGAGCGAGATCGTGCTATGGCGATGCTCAAATCTGCATCTTTCAGAAGCATCGTCGTGACTTCCGGGGACACTCCCTGTCCACACGGCATCCGAGGATGGAGCAAGCGTTTCGAAGAACAAAGTTCAAGGATTCGGCATCAGAGTGAGTGCCATAGTCACCATTGGGCTTTTGATATGCAATCCTCCAAGGATCGACCGTGGCAACTATGATCAGCGATTCCATGGAATGAGCTTCGTCCACTATCCGCAGTGCCGAAGGATATCTTCACGGCGACCAGAAAAGGACACGAAAGCGCCCGCAGACCCCTAAGAGCTTGTGTCAGGTCTGAAATATGTCTTGAGTAGGTGAGAAGCTTGACGCCGGATGACTTCCAGATGGCGCAGCATAGCCTCCATCGTTCGATCGGTCCTAGGCTTGCAGCCCTCATCTCCGCGCTTTTCCTCTCCTCGACTGATCGAACGTGCATCGTGACTGGCATAAACATTCTACACTATCGCACTTCGCTTATTTGCGCGGAATGGATCTGTCCTAGCACCCATATCGGTCACACCATCGTTCTCCTGGTGACAAAACCGACGCCCAGGGCAGGCAGGCAGGCACTGCTGATGATCAGTGTGCTCAGTATCGTTCTTGTTTGAATTCGTCACTTTGTACCACTTCTGTTGTTCCGTATGGTCCCAAGGCATCGAGGTCCCCAAGGCGCCAAAGCTGTTCACCTGAGACTCAATCGCACACCCATCTCTCCGGGCTGAAGACGACAGCTCTGTGAGTATCACGCGGAAACAAGGCGTGGTACAAAGCACAAGCGGCCTTGGCAAACGCCACCACTCGCGGTAGTGCCGAGCTGTCAGCATGAATGTCTCGCATAAGCTATGTGCATGCCAGTGGCGTAGACGAGTGCAGATTACGATACTGTCCACTGCAGTGCAATTTTTCAGTATGCAGTCTGCGCATGTCGCGAGTGAGGCTTTCCACAGCAAAGTCAAAAATGCTTCTCTATGAAGTCACCAGTGCGATTGGCAAGGAAGAGATTATGGAAACAGAAAGCATAGATTGCAATTCGCATCACCGCACCATGTCCTCCAAACACCAGGTTGCAATCATCGGTCTCGGCCATTGTGGCTACAAGACTCACTTCTCCAGTCTTCATGGATCAGAATCAGTCAATGTTGTCACTGTGTGCGAAAATAACAAAAGGCTTCATTGGCGAGATTCCGCGTCGCTCACCCCGGACATACCAGCTTACCGCACCGTTGAAGACTTGATCGCGCATTCTCGACCCGACTTTGCAATCATTGCCCTACCTCACGATGCGCACCCAAGGTGCGTTGCGCTGCTTTCAAAAGGTGGCATTCCGATTCTGAAGGAGAAAGGTACCTGCCGCGAAGACACACCGAAGGAGGCGGCGCAGCCCCTTGCAGCTTCTTCCGGTTCCCATCGGCATCATGTGCCAAACGCCGGCGGTTCGAACCTTGATATCAAAATCTTGCAGAACTTTTCTGCCCGCCTTGCGTCGCATTGTTTCTTTTCGTGCTGTCCTGGCCCGCAACATACCACGGCTTGGCTCAAGCTGGCGGGCATCAGGGGTCGGTGTCACTGTGAGTGTCCCCCCAGAGAAGCCACAGAGTTCGCAAAATGGCCCTCCGAGCATCTCCGAGGAAGACTCCAGTACCCCTCCCTCCAGTCCCGCTTTCTCCCAGGACTATACCAACACCTCATCAACTTGGCAGCTGCTGCGGGCCGTAAAGAGGAGCTTTTCGCAACGGAGGGGCAACCAAAAGTCAATGGCGGTACGACACTCTCGGCCTCTGCAGCTTTTCAGCAGCAAGCGCAGGTTTTCGCGCATCTCGCGACGGAACAGCATGCAGTGCGTTCCTCGCACGAGTATGGCGTGGGCATGATCGCCGAGTCAAAGTCATCAAGGGCGTTTTGAGTGTCAACTCACAAGGCCTTGGCCCGTGGGGTATGGATATTTGGGTTGGACGTCGCTCGCGGCTTTGAGGGCCCGAGGAAATTGTATGCTCTGACCACAGAACAACTGCATTGTTACATGTGTCCTATACGTGCAAGAGAAAACTTTTCCGTTCCACGCCCTCCTAGGTTCCTTAACTTTCGTCACGCCGTGGGATTCAGCATGTCAATCTCCGCCTCCCGGCTCCGGAACTGCACGACCGTCTCCGCATGCGTATTGTTCAAATGCTCGAATAGATGATCCGGCAATGGAGAAGTTCCGGGCTCGAACCTCCAATCGTACTGAATCAAAAGAAAACACACGATAATCTTGATCTCGTTGGCGGCGAAGAATCTTCCAGGGCAGGCGTGTTGTCCGTGGCCGAAGCCCATGTTTTCCGGGCCCGTGGAGACGAATTGGTGTTTGTTTTCGTGGCCGGGACGTTGGCGCATTTCCAAGTACCGCCAAGCATCGAACTTCTCGGGAGAAGAGTAGTATTCGGGCTTTTGCGTTCCGTCGAGGACGATAAGCTGGCTACCCGCTGGGATAACTGAAGGCATCATTCAAGTTAGCCCGGTCTTCTTGGGCTCTTTGCGCCGCGTGTTGCAGGTATATGAGCTTACCGGTTCCGTTAGATAGGGTGACGGGCTTAGTAGCTAGTCTGTTCATCGAGGCTAAGTAGAGTCGTTAGCGCAGCGGAACGCAAGCCCGCGAGCCAGTGTAAGTCGTACCGATTGCCATTGGCGAGAATCGCTGACACTCTCTGATGAATGAGTCTAGCAGCTTCATTTTGTAAAGAGAGGTCTTCACCCAACCGTCTTGCTTCAGCACCGATATGATCTCCTCGCGAAGCGGCTCGACCGCTTCAGAGTGCTCGCAGAGCATTTTCATGACTCGCATCGTCAATTCCGAGGTCGTGTGTATCGCAGCCGTGGACAGACTGAGCTGCATATCCGCGAAACGGATTGGGCGGCCGTTGGCCACGTCGAGAGTCCAGGAGAGTACATCGGGAAGGGTCTTGGCTGAGGCGCCGTTGGCGATCGCATCGTCTCTCGCTTGCAAGCGCTTCTCGACCTGAGGCGTGACCAAGCGTCTCGCGTCGGCCAGATACTTGCGAGCATTGGTGGCATTGTCGTCGAAGAATAGATTGATCGTGGGTCTGAGCATTTTCGGCCAACGGTGGAGTTTGAAAGCTGCTTGGAAACTCGAGATGGTATAGTTCTTCGCAATCTCGAGCCACTGCTCGTCACGGGCCAAGTCTTTGCCTCCGAATATTCTCGCAGAAACTCGAGAGATCACGTCGAGGACACCGGGCCTGAGCAGAGTGTTGGTCCAGTCCTCCTTGTGCCCCAGCCACAGCCTGACGGCATGGTCGGCTTCCTCGACTAGGTCTGTGGTGAGGAGGCCCAGCACTTGTGTCAATTTGATCCGCACAACGTCTACGAGAAGCCCATCGCGCCTCGTCGCTTCTCGGAATCCTTCATAGCCCGGTAAGTTGGCGTGGAAATCATTCGCCACCGCTTGGTCGAAGGCCAAATCAGGATGGTTTCGGAGTTCATGGGCGAAACGGTTGGGCAGCACCACCTTGTAGCCAGATCCAGCTTTGACTTGAAATATGCCACCCTTCACCTGTTCACCGTGCTTGAAAATCCTCCGGGCATCACTTCGGAAGTCAGAAGACTCGGATTGCCATGGTAGCCACGATTTTTCATTCTTGTGGGTGCCGATGACTGGTATGCCTGCCACTGGTTGTTGGCCCCCTGTGAGCACCCACTGCCCGTAGGTGTGACTGATCAGCATACGACAAAGCACCGATACTGCATTGGAGCGGTGGAGGGGGGCGGGAGCGGATCACAGACATCTCTGCATCGGGCCAGAGAGGGATGTTGACTTACGTATATCGCACCTAGGAAGAATGCACCGATGAGAGTACTGAGAATGGTTGAGGTCGAGCCGGTTTGCTGTACAATCTGGTCCATGAGTGCCATGATCACGTTGGAAACCCGAGGCCAGAAGCGGGAGTGGGAAGCCGTTGGACGTTTCGTGCATGTTGTCGAGTTGTGTTGAATATATACCAATGAGTTTCGGATGCGCCGTCATGGTTCCCGGCTCTCCTTTTGCATAAAAAGAACATGCATGCAGCAGTAATGCAGTCGCCGCGCTCGACATTTGCACTGTGCAGGGCATCCGGAAGGCCAGAGAGCCCAGTGCTTCGAGCGTATGACGTCGAAGAAGAAGCGGGACGCAGGCATCAGGGCCGGTGTAGTCGCGCAACTTGCGCGCGAAAACCAGTTTGAAGAGGGGCTTCGGATCCGTGGTCGGTGGTTTTGTTGTGCTCTGCATCAAAACGGACAGGGGATCGTCTGCGTGCTTGCGCACGTCGTATCGGTACGGGATCATACCCTCCGCGATTCGAAATTAATTGATATGTGGAAGCTCGCAGTGATCGGCCATGAGCTGCACCTTCAGGCTGAATTGGCAAGAGCAGAGTGCAGGAATGATGTTTGGTGCCAGACTCGAGTTGCAGCATGTTGTCCACGTGGGCATCGAGGGCGGGGGATGGGGGGATGGGGGGAGGAGGGGGCGGAGAGAGCGCGAGAGGACTCCTGTGTGTGCTGGTACATGTTCATGTCCGAAAGGCGTCGCGGACGGGATCGAAGAAGCGAGAGCCTGCCAAGGACGCGGGACTGGCCGACGGTCCGGGATCGGGATGTTGCTGGACGGAAGGGGCGAATGGGAGAGCGGGAGAGCGAGTGTTCCGCGTGGCAGCGGCGTGCAGTGTCGCGGCGTGCAGTGTCGCGGCGTGGACGACATCGGCCGGAGCGGGGTCGGATGCGACGTCGGTGTCATCGGCATCGGCGGTGCGCCGACGGCCGGCAGCTCCGACGTTGCGTTCGTCGCGATAGCGGAAAACGTGCCACACTGCGAGCGGGTCAGTGGGAGATGATGCGGCGAGGGCGTGCAGTGGGAAGGTCTGACGGAGCCAGCGGATGATCCAATTCTCCTCGACGTCGCCCTCGCGGTCGCGGCCGAGCTCGTACATGATGCGCGTGTCCTTGCGGGCGGTGTTGAAGATGTGCATGACTTCTTGTTGCACGGCGAGCTCGTCGACCTGGCCGAAGGAGTAGGGCGGCTCGATGGATGGGTCGTCGCGCAGCTGCGGGATGAGGGCGTTGCGGTTCGCCGAGATGCGGCTCCACCCTTCGACGGCCTCGGCCTTCATGTTGGAGTAGAGGTGGCGATGCAGCTTGTTGCGCTCGTCGAGGCCCAGGCGGTCGAAGAAGCGCTTCTTCGACTCGGACTGCGCGAGGAAGTCGGCAACCGGAGCCATGAATTGGCGGCGATGCCAAGTGCCGGGGCGGGTGAAGTGATTCAGCGTGCGGTGGACTGGAGCTTCAGGAAGTATGATACGTATGATGATCACAAATTTGCAGAGGCCGTGAAGAGGATGCTCCGCGCAGGTCGGGATGTGGCTGCTGGGCATGGAAGAATTGGCTTTTCGTCACAGACCAAGGCTGCACCGCTGCACTATCTTCATTGGGTGCGGTGGACAGCGATTCGCATCGATTCGTATCGATTCGTCGCTTGGCGCGACACATGCGTTAATACGACGACTGAAAGCGCTGCCTGGCGCCAGGTCTGCGCAACGATGGCCGGCGGTCTGCCTCGCGCTGC
Organism: Cercospora zeae-maydis; assembly: GCA_023512815.1. Lineage (NCBI taxonomy): Eukaryota > Fungi > Ascomycota > Dothideomycetes > Mycosphaerellales > Mycosphaerellaceae > Cercospora > Cercospora zeae-maydis. Next base: position 2,298,804 of record JAKLWY010000001.1, on the reverse strand, counting down.
GCGGGGCACGTCCACGAGTCATGGGCGGGCGAAGGCGCGGTGTGGGAGGAGAAGGGGGTCGGGGGCGGAAGGAGGTGTTTGTCGAACGCTGTCATCCCCATCACCACCACCACCACCACCATCCAGTCATCATCATCATCACCACCACGGCCGCCAGACGTGCAGTTGCCGCCGCACTCACCATTCGCCACCGCTCCGCTCCGCTCCGCACCGCACCGCACCGCATATCTGTCGTCGAACAACTGTGAGCTGGCAGGCATGGTCGACGCCGCTGATGAGGTGCAAGGTGAGTCCCATGCCGGCGAGCGTGGTGCGCGCCTACTGGCTGCAGGGCGCAAGGATGTCTTGGTGGTCAGGCATACAATACTGTACATGTGCCGTACGTCAAATTCTGCATGGGGAGCTTCCGGAAGTTTATAGCAGTTCGAGCTCTGATGATGGCCGCGAAACGCGCGACGACCGACACGGCCGCGCGACTGTGCTGTGGTGCTGGACAGTAGTACCTCTATGTTGTTGTGCACATCCAGGGCGTTCGTCGGGGTGCCCACCCCGTCGCACGACTCCCACGACGCCGTCTCGTCTGCCTCCATGCACCCCCCCTAGCCACCACCCTAGCGCACCCTAATGAAGCTGACCCTAAGGTGCGAGCCAAATCGCGGGCGTCACCGTCACTCATCATCAATCACATCAAGAAGCTGCACGCTCCACACCGATCGCCGCTCTTTGTCTGGGACAGGCCCCGACTCTTCTCATCTTGGCAACCACCACGCCCACCTCGCTGCCAACCGCCCCGGCGCAGCGCGAACACGAACGGCGTGGCAGTGCGGCGCTGCGGTGGGATGCGCCACGCACGACGAAGCATCATCGCGAGAGCACAGCTGCAGCCAGCCTGACCAGGTGTAGGGCTTGTGTGCCTGTCGATAGGTCGCCGGTCGCGTAGAACGATCGAGTCCCACGACGACGGACGCTGCCCTCGATACACATGTGTGTACAGTAATGTGCATCACACTGCTGTTGGCCCACGCCCCAGCTCCCCTTGGAAGGCCGTCCTCATCATCCCACTGGCGACTCCACCTTCTAATCGCAGCCCAACCATTGGGTTACAACGCGCGAAGTATCGCGAGTCGCCCATGGTGTGACCAGGGACGCATGCTGTGCCCCTTCACCTGAGCACTTGCCCCCTGCTTTGGCGCCACGGATCACGATACTGTACCTCTCAGAGCCGGACAGGCACGCCCGCCGGAGCATGGAGCTGTTGCGCAGCCCGCGTGGTGGTGGTGCAGTACTGTATGTACAAATCATCGTGGTCATGGCCATGAGGACGACCTTCGGCGGATCGAACGCAGCGCCACAGCACCAGACCTGCTGCTGCTGCTGCTGCTGCTGCTGCTGCTGCTGCTGCTGCCATGTACCCTTCCTTCCTTCCTTCCTTTCACCCACGGCCCGCCACGCACGAGCTTCTTCCACCGCCGCTCACGGCCACACGCCCGCGCCACCATCCGACTGCGCGACTCGCCTTCACGTCATCTTCTCTTTTGCCAGCACACTTCACGCCGGAAGGATCGATACATGACTGCGCACAGAATGCCCGACCTGTGCACCTCTTCCGATCACCGCCAGCCTAATTGGCCAAGTTTTTCAAGCACGACAAAGCAAAGCCTAACGAACAGCTAGTGCCGCAAAGGTACTGCCACCGAATCCTCCCTCCCAGCACCTTGACACGCTCCCAAACCCCGTGCGCGCTGCCACCTCGATGCATCTGCATCTAGCTTGTCACTAACTTACTGATGATGGACGTCTGCACACGGGAGCCCTCGTGAACCGCGCCCTTGCGAGCTCCTATCCACCGCCCGCTTGCCGACTGATGTAGTGGACCTGCGATGCTGCTGGATGCGGCACAGCGCTGACCTGTGCCGTCGACTTGCGTTTGCTGCTTGTACTTCGGCAATCCCAGGTGCTCTAACCCCCCCAAGAGCCGAGCTCGACGTGTGGCGATTCAGCCTCGCAGTATTCTGCCCCCCCCCCTCCGTGTCAACTCCATCACGCCGACCATCGCACCTTCGACCCCTCGCGCAAAATGTGCTTCAGCAACATCATCACTTGGAAAAAATGCGGCCACTTCGTGGTTCGACGAGAAATGTGCGAAGATGCCCGCGCGAGAACGCCGCCGCAGTTCTGCAACAACGCCTTTGCCCCGGTGTCCACGGATCTGGACGACACGCAGGGAGTGAGTTCACCACATCCGCCACCCGAAATCATGCGTTGACCGTGACAGGTCTGTCCAGATCGCGAGAAGGTGAGACGGCTCTTCACCGGCGTCCTGCCTCGGCCACTACTGACGACGAACAAGCACCCTCCAGGACCCGGACAGCATTTCGTATCAGCCTGGACCCTTCACCTAGGCATCACGCGGACGAGCGGCGACGGCAATGCTTGGTATCGCTCGGGTCAAGGCCAGACATGAGCGGTGGAACGGGGTCTGCACGCAACAGGTCGTGGATGAAAGGAGCGGACCGGTGTCCATGTCGCGGCCAGGGAGAGCGTCTGTACCGCCCGCAGTGCGCCCGTCATGAGCCAGTCCTGCCTGCCTGTGCGATACGCGATATACTGCGACACGCTCTACTGCGACGTGTGAACGCCCGTCACCAGGAGAGCATCCTCAGAAATTGTCGCCCGAACATGGTGAGAACCCGCGCAACATTTCATTTGACCGAGCAGGGCGGGCGACAACTATTTCTGATCTCTCTGCGCGACACAACCAAAAAAGAGCGGAAGAGACGGAGATGACAAGGCGTTGCACGACTGTACACGCTTGGGCGGCAGAATCAAGCTGAGTGCAAAGTATCGTGCCTAGAACATCCCTCCGTCGCCCTTCTGTACACGCAGTCTCCTTTGGACTTCTTTGCACAGGATAGGACTGATGCAGCGCAAAAATTTCATCCTGCGCCCCTTTCCTGCCTTGAGCCCGCACAGCCCATGCCACATCCTGACACCTATTGCCTGAACCTTCCGCCTTCCGCGCACCGATCAACGTATCGAAGGGGGGTTTCGCGATCCGACCAGACATGGACCCGGCCCGGCCTGCATCGGCTCGAAGCAAGTTACAGAGGTTTGCAGTCGGGCCCGATTCCTTCGACTTCAAGATGACTCGCGTGTCGCGGATGTTCGCTATGCTCGGAAGCCCCGGACATCCACGGTGTATGGAACGCGCGCAGCTTCTTCTTCTTCTTCTTCTTCTTCTTCTTCTTCTTCTCCTCCCTCTCTCGAGTCGCGTGGGGGGTTGGAACACAGATTGTGGATCGCGCATCGGCGCGACCTCGCATGCTCCGTGCGCACAAGATCCGACTGCACCGGGGAGATTGGTCTGGCCTTACGGCAGGATTCGAGAGAGACTCTCACGAGCGCGCTGAACTGGAGCGCATCGCGTCACGTCCCCAAAGGCGACCTCCGGGATCACTCAGCGCTATCCTCTCGATGGATGAACAAGGACAGCAGGAACACCTTCACTGGACCTCTTGAGGCCTTCAGCCGCAACATGCAGCTGCAGCTGCCTTCGCTCGACGCTTCGCGGGCTCTCTACTTCATCATTAGCTCGGCCGCAAGCAACACCATCACCACAGGGAGACTCACATCTTGCACTGCCTCTGGCCCTTCTTGCATTGCAAACAGCCATCTGGCCCTGGCTCACACTTGATCTTCTTCTTTCGACAGGTCACGCACGCAACCGACAGCCGCTTGCGAAGGATCTTGCTCTGCGTGAGGTTGAGCGGGTCCTGGAAGATGTGCGTGGGAATAGAGTAGCCGCCTTTGTACATGTGGCAGGAACCTCGGCCGGGAATATAGGCAATGCCCTCGTAGGATGAGGCGGCTTGGTAGACATACGTCGCCGGGGCTAGGTCTGGTGTGCCGAAGAAGCCTGGCGGCAGCTCATACGGCGATGTGGGTTGAGAGCGTTGCGCTGGCTGCATGAGGGAGGAAGTGGAGGCTTGCGATACCGTAGGACTTGTGCTCAAGGACGGTGTCGGGCTGGGCAAGGAGTGTTCTTGCGGCGAGCACAAGCTCTGTATCGAGATTGGACTCGGCCTCCTGGGGCTGGTCTGGTGAGGGTGGAGATTTGGAATAGGAGAGTGTCCGCTGTTCTTGCGATCGAATTGACTGGCGACGGAATCGCGTCGATCATCCACGAAGGCCGACTTATCCCGATCATCTGCTAGGTTGGGGTTGATGAGGAGCTTGGATGCGAAGAGGTCGTTGAGGCCAGGTAGTCGTGGCGGCTGATACGATCCCTCATGACCTCGAGACTCGCTGGCACGATATGACTGTGCGTGCGCAAGTCGTTCCCTCTCGGCGGCCTGTTGGATGGCGCGATCATATTCGGAAGTCTGATATGGCTCGTAACTGAGTGAGCGCTGTGTCGGATGGGGCCGCGACATGGTGGTGATACGGTTCTCGGATATCAAGACTGTGGAGGAATAGTTGGGAGTCGGCACTGGAGGGTGGCACAGCAGGTTCATGTACTCAGTTCCACGAGGATACACGCACGGCATGGCACTTATCAACTGGTACGGAGCCCGCAACTGCTCACCAGCATCCCAAGTGTTCCACTTTACCCGGTCCCGCATCGGGCTCCTGTGAACGAGGTGAGAGGGTTCACTATTGATGAGAAGAGGAGGATCCACTTCGCCAACTCCGAATGCTAGCTCGTGTCACAACTGTGGTACGACCAGAGCGCCTCCAGACTTGACCCTTGGCACGCAGATAACTCTCTTGCGGAAATCGGATGTGGAGTTTGAGTTTACACTCGCTTGCAGCAGCAACAACACTCATTACTGTTTTACGAACGGGGTGGACAAACCGCATGCTACCAAGGCGCCCAGCTGGGCCCGCATCAAGCTGCTTTGCAGGGCAGTCCTACGATAGCCTGGCACAGTCACCACACTCGAGCCGCACTGCGGTGATCGTGGTGGACGCGCAGTGATGAGCTGCATAGAGGAGTGTGCCGACCGGTCGACTTGAGCCGCATCGCATTACCAAGCACATAAAGTTCACGGAAGCGAACGGGCACGGCGATGATATCAGATTCTGTCCAACGATCGAGCGCATCGCGCTCCTCCAAACGCCACAAGTGGACCGAGCACGGTATATTTGGTTCGCGAGTCCGAAGCTTAGAAAGCGGGAAGGATTCCCGTCGCTCGGAGGAGTCTGCACACATTCCCCCACGGCAGCCGATTGCATGCTACCAGACGCCTTCGAGACTGGTTTTACTTACTGGCGTTAGGCTGAAGATCGCTCTCGAATGTCGATGCTGTCCCGTATTATACGCGCACACACGATTGTGCATACCAGCAGCCGGTATTTTTCGTCGGACGTGCGCTCAGAAGGACGAATATCTGTCGCGAGGACTGCCGTCGTGGGTTCAATAGTGTCTCGGAGAGCCCACGGGTCGTGCCCATCGAGGTGGAGGGCAATGGCTATCATCATCCGTCCCTCATATCTGAGACACGATTGGAGCTTAGGGCTTCGGCACCGAGTACGTATCCCACTGGTGTGACACAGCAATACCTGCCAGCCACCCTGTTCCTGCACTCTGCTTTGCTCCTTCGTTCGCAGGACGGTCAGGGCAACCGCAGGGACTGCTGACGGGCGTCATCAGGTCCTGATAGGAGTTCTGCCGGCTGGTACTTGCACGAACGTTGGCGCCATAACATTGATCCTTCTAGTTCATCCCTGTGCAGATCGAGGGACATGGTTGCTCGTGCCTAGCTGTCGGCCGGTGACAACTGACAACGAGGTCTCAACAAAGGCCTCGAATTCAATGCATGTTTCCTACCAGAGACAGCAAGCTTCACAGCAAACATGCTGTTGGGAAGATATAACTCTCCGTCATGTACGGATGAGATGTACTTTCAAACCTCATCGATAGCAAGATGGCGAGCAATAAGCCCAAGATCGTCGGGTTGTATGGTGTTCCTGGTTGCGGCAAGACCTATTTGAAGGATGAACTCAAATCTTCATTGGCTGAGAATCAGTATGCTTTCTATGACGGCTCCGAAATCATCGCCACCGTGTGCGGGCACGACCTAGAAGCATTCAAGCAACTACCAGAACAGGAAAAGTGTCGTCTACGCGAGGCCGCCATCAGGCACATCGCGTCGCAATGTGCTGAAAGCGGAAAAATCGGCGTCGTCACCGGACATCTGATGTTTTGGGCAGAGACGGAGGCCGAACCAGTTTCGATTGTGACGCCTGCTGATCTGGAGACGTACAGTCACATTGTGTACCTTGACGTCTCAGCTGAGCGCGTTCAGAAGCAGCGCCGCGAACATGCGAGCCGCAAAGATCGAGCTGGTGACTCGGTTCAGCATATCGAGCAACACATGCAGCGCGAAATGACCAAGTTACGTGAGCTTTGCGTTGCCAATTGCATCTTCTTCACCAGCGTGCAAGAGCCCCAAAGTGCATCGAATGATCGATCTCGCTCTCTGCAACCAGCACTAGCACGTCTACTGACTGACTTCGTTGCTGTTCCTGACGCCGAAGTCGAGGAGATCAACATTGCGCAGGCTCTTTCGAATTTAGACGAACAGCTTCAGTCAGCGCAGGTCACTGCCCAATCCAAATGCCATGCTGGTCCTCGATGCCGACAAGACCCTTGGTCCACACGACACGGGTAAGCTGTTCTGGGAGGAACTGCATCCGGAAAACAATCCGCTCGATGCCATGTTCACAAGCTTTGGCTATTCCGACAAGGCATTTCGCCAAGCCATGCTCTACTACGAGCAGCACAGGCAGGAGATATTCGAGCAGACCTGTGATAAAGTAGCCAAGCATGTTTCGTTGTACCAGGAAGTGCAGAAGATGCTGCAATCCGCCGCAAGTCGTAACAACGTTGGTGTTGTGGTGGTGACATGTGGTCTGGGCCTCGTCTGGGAGAAAGTGCTGCAGCGTGCCAAACTTGCTTGCGAACCGGTCATCATTGGAGGCGGACAGCTTGACAATGGCTACTTTGTCACACCCGAGGTGAAGGCATCTGTAGTCGAACGATTGCAACAGCATTACCATACTCACGTCACCGCAATTGGAGACAGCCGACTTGACATCGAAATGTTGCGACAAGCGGATCAAAGTGTCGTTGTCGTTGGTGATCCGAACGTGCGGAGCAGATCGATGGAGGTAGTTCTGCGGTCAGAAAAGGACCTGCTGCGAGGCGACGTTCGACAAGTACTTCTTCCTGCCAGTGTTCCGATGTTGGACGTACCTGGTTTGCCAGTGGGGACGCTTGCTCAACTCAACCTCTCAGCTCCCAAGCATTGGAGCCTCGACGTCCGCAACGCGGGTGGCAAGAACACGGCCAAGATTCTCATGTCTGCAACACGCGACGCGACAGTGTCGGGACGTGCCTTGCAAGAAGCTCATCGCAAAGTCGGGTGGTACCTGGCCACCGAGTATTTGCCAGATGTCATTGGCCTCGAATCTTTCAAACTGTCTCACGTACAAGGTGGCTACACGGCTGGCCATCGATTGCGCGACGAGAGCAAGACGACCATCATCGCTCTCATGCGCGGAGGCGAACCGATGGCATTCGGTGTGCACGATGCTCTCCCACGAGCCAAGTTCCTCCACGCCTCACACCCATCAGACATCGAGCTCGGCCACATCCGAGGCCAGGAGAACATCATTGTGGTGGACAGTGTGATCAACAGCGGGAAGAGCATCGCAGAACATGTCAATCGAATCCGGACCTTCAATCTGCCCGCCCGCATCGTGGTCGTCGCCGGCGTGGTTCAGGAGCAGGCGATCCAGAAGGAAACGGGCGGGCTGCCGAAGGCACTATTGGGGTACGGTAGATTGTCGATCGTCGCGCTCCGCACTTCTGCGAACCAGTACACTGGCCGGGGCGGGACCGATACGGGCAATCGCCTGTTCAACACCACAAACTTGGATTGAGACATTTTTTTTTCTTTCGATGTGCAATGCTGCACTCTCGGATAGCTCTCAGGCAAGCGAGAGGGTTTCGGTGCCGTTAGTTCTCCGCGCGAAAGATTGGTACACGCCGCGACGCGACTGGTCACCACTGCGATATGCAGATGGTTCGGGACATGCAGCTTGTGCGTTCGTGGCATGGTCGTACCAAAAGTAGACTTGACGAAACAGTCCGACCCGATTCACCCGTCAGGCGAGGAGGAGGAGGTCATTTTCTTGCCCTCTTGCGGCTCTGGGATGTGATTCGTAACGCCGTTTGTAGCAGTCGTGATCGCTTGTTTATTTTGCTGATGCAAAGGAGCTTGATCCCTAAATTTTTTGAGACCCTTTTGACGTTCCAAATGTCGGCTTCGCTCCATTCGCTTCGAGGATCTTCATTATTTTCTCCCCGCCATGCGCGTGTGCTACTACTGGTAAGGTTCTAACAGTCATCGCAGCATTTGACCAGAGTGACTCATCGCATTGGGCAACGTCTAGGTCCAGAGCCACCGTTGTACACCTCGCCGCATCGAGAACGTCACCGGGCACTGCCTCGTTTCCCTCGATCTGGTCGCCACCGCTCAACTTGCGTTCAAAAAGCAAAAGACGGATGCTCGGGGATTTTCTTCCCAAAAGCATCCAAGGCAAGAACCTGCTGGAGTTCAAAGGAACGAAAAGATGTCGCGAAAGAGCCCTCGTCACGTCACATCCTGTGATCCCGTTTGTTCATTTCCCGCTCCCGTCGTGACGTTCGCCATCTCTCGTCCCGCTCTCTCCTCCTTCTGCCGCTTCTTCACCTTTTCCGGTTTCTTAGCGCTGAGAGGCCCATCGGAATGTTTATTCTTCCGCCTTCTACATCAGCGTTGAAAAACATCGGCAACAAGAAAAAGAAAAAAAAGAGGGCAAACCAGTATCGTACCTTCCACATGCCACCATAGCGGTAGAAAGGATACTCCTTTTCGAAACCCCGAGCGTCTTCTTGACCTCCAGAGACGCTTTTCCAACATTCGCCGGGACACACCATGTGCCATTTCTGGGATTCGTCGATTTGGCAACGCACGAGGATCGACCGAGAAGTTCCACAGAGCGTGCAAGATTTGTTGTGGTTGTCGGTCATGATGCTTTGTTTTTGATCTGGTGTGTCGATTGGGAGCAGATGAGGTTGTCATGGAAGGGGAATGGAATGTTGTTGCTCAAGTCTCTGTATCGTATCGCGATGACGTTGTTGATTTGTGCTGGCGTAGATCGAGGACTGCTCGGGATGATTTGTACATTTCGAACGGTCACGGACTAGGAATTGGTATGTGTGCCAGATTGTTCAAGCACATCATTCTTGCTCAACGCTGTATACGTAAGAGCCAGATCTGCTTCGTTGAAGTTCATGATTGTGCTAGCTGGTCGCCGTCCTACTATGAATCGGAGTATCAAATACCAATTTCCCAGGCATTTTTGTTCTTGAAGCACTAGGCTCTTCTTCCTCGAGCACTTCAAGGACATCTAAGCCTGGCCATTCGCTTCGAAGTTGCTCCGCGAGGAAGCGAATGCCCCATTCTTCGCAGGCTCGGTGCCCGACGCAGAAGGCCGGCATGTTGGCTTCCTTGGTGGCTGCAAGTCCGTAGTCGCGCGCAGCCCCCGTCAAGTACAGAATCGTGCTTCCGTCAGCTTCGGATCCGATCCAGGTTTTGTCCCGTGCAGCTTCTAGGACCCGTTGTATCTCCTCTGCATGAAAAGCATTCATGATGGCTACTGTGCGTATCGGCTCAGTTAAGCCCGGCTCCGCAACACTCGGGCCGCTGGGCTCCGGCTGATATAGGTCACCAGCGCCATGGAATTCATTCTTGAGCTTCTGAGAAATGGAGTCTATTGACAGAGGTTGCCGAAGCCGGGCTACGAGGCCAATTTTCCGATCAGGATTATCTTTGTAGCCTATTATACAGACTGCTTCTGTCAAATCCAAGTCAAGCCTGTGAGCCAGTGACATGTTCCATCCCACAGTCAAGTGCTCGTCGAAAGAAGCATGGCTTGCAAGCACGAGTGCGCCTGGTCTTAGCGCTTTACGGTCGAGATTCCAGGGCCTGTGCAGAAAACACAATGGTGTCGATGTCCGCAGTGGGTCGTTACTGACTGCATAGAAGCCAGGAGTGGGTGTAACACTCAGCACAACAGTCGTCGTGCGCCTAAGGGACGGGTTGTATGCAGGATGCCGTGGACTATGCCACAGGAAGGGTACTTCTCTCGCATTTGCTGAGGGAGGCAGGAGTCTTTGGAAGAATTCGGCGATCTGGGCGTGCGTCGGCGCGGAAGAGAGAGGCATTCTCATCGGCTTCGTACTCATGGCCTACATGGTTTTGGGTACATGTACGTGCTTCTGTGGAGGGCAAGTGAGACGCGGCTAGGCTCCCATAACGTCATCATTTCGAGATTGAGGTTGTGGCAGCTTGCGTTGGGGGTCTTCTCGAAGACGACCATGAGCTTCGAAAGTTCCTCGGTGGAGGGGAATTATGTCGCTTCTCCAGACACAGACTGCCGTAGACTAGACTACCATTACTCAGCTCACCGCCTGCAGCATTAAGGTAGGTAACTCGCCTCACAACTCGCAATGGAAGACCACATATCTTCGGATGCCTACCAACAAAGGTCTTCAATCACGTACTTATTTCACAGTGTAGAGGTGCTCGTTCGCAGAAGCGAAGAGTTCGAGGCGTGATGATCGATTAGTGATCAGGTACACTATGCTGTGAACGAGATCGCCATACGACCCCACTCCCTGTCCGAGCCCTTGCATATACCATCTCCATATCCTCCAACATCGCCGCAAAGACAACAACAATGTCTTCAGAAAAGCTAGCAATCATTGCGGGTGTCGGTAGCGGCAACGGATCGGCCGTCGCTCGCCGCTTCGCCAAAGAATACACTGTCATTCTGCTCGCTCGCAAACCAGAAAGCTACGGACCAGTGGAGCAAGAAGTTATCAAGAGCGGCGGCAAAGCCAGGGGCATCAGTACTGATCTGTCCAGACAAGATAGTGTGAAGGCAGCTTTCGCCGAGATCGCACAAGAATTCCCGAACGTCCCTACCCAGGTCGCGGTGTTCAATGCATCAGGCAAATTTGTGCGAAAGCCATTGCTGGACATTAGTATGGAAGATTTGGACGGCGGGTTGAACGTCAGCGTGTAAGTCGGCATGTTCTTGTCTCCATCTCGAACTGCACCTGCGAAACCGCTCAAGGCGCTGATGTCGAACGTTCGGTACGGAGTGTGGGGAAAGGAGACGGCACTTTTTGTTAACTTTTTCACTGCAGAAAAGGTGCTGTCCTCTTCGCGCAGAGCGCTCTTCCGCTCCTGCTCAAACATGCAGAAAGCAATCCACAAACGCCGCCCAGCCTTTTCTTCACCGGCTCAACCGCTGCTGTCAAGGCGAATCCTGGGTCGGTAGTCATGTGCGTGCCTCGACATGGTCTGCGAGCACTTTCCATCTCTGCTGCCAAGGAATTCGGTCCGAAAGGTATCCATGTTGTGCATGCTATCGTTGACGGTGCAATTGATACGCCTTGGAACAAGGAGTTCTTGAAGGACAAGAAGGCTGAGGAGACCATTGACCCGGAAGCGATTGCGCAGACTTACTGGGACCTTCACCTGCAGAGTCGAAGGTGCTTCACGAATGAGATCGATATACGCCCAATGATGGAGAAGTGGTGAATTGCGATCACTGATATCAGCCACAGGATGGCATCATTACATGTCTCGTACAGTCTAGATATAGCAGCAGGAAGTTATTACATGGCTAGTTGGGGTTCGCTGAACGCTCACATCCTTCGTCGTAAGATCATTTAGGCTGGTCGTCAAAAGTTAATTCAGAGGCTCGGTGCTCTGTCTATGCTGAGTTCCATCGCTCCCTGATTGCCCCTGTTCTGCGCGATTTTGCTTCACGGCGTCTTGGTCGGCGTGCTTTGCAGGATCGAAGACGTACAGCGGAAATTCCAATCCCACAGTTCTCTTGACAATGACTGGAAGGTTCCGCCAGATGGCCGGCGGCATGGGGAATAGGATGCTGGTCTCTTGCAAGTACTTCTCGTAATCGTGCCAGCCTGTGCCCTTCTCGTACCGTTTTTTCGCTCCAGGACGTTCCTTTACGTCATAGTCAGCAAATACAATTTCGGGCTGCCTGAGACAAGTCCGCATTACCTGGAGAGTCAAGCCGCTCACGAACAAGAGTAAGGTCGTGAGGAATGTGAAGCCTACTATGGAAGCATACAAGGCTGCATATGCTCCTGAGCCAGACGGTACAGCTCCATATGATGCAGGCGTAATAGCAATGATATATATCGCTGCAACATGTCAGAATGCGTTTTCACGTGCGATCGCCGGCGGCAACATACCCAGCTGAACCATGATTTCACCAAAATAATTTGGATGTCTGGAATATTTCCAGAAGCCCTTGTTGTTCACGGCCCCAGGCTGCTTTCCAGCACCCTGCTTGAAGCGATATTTTTGGACATCGCTCAGTGCCTCGAGGCCAAAGTGGAGCGCGAACCAGATGATAGCGAAGATGTCGGTCGCTTTGCCGAAGCTAGGTTGACGGTACTGCAGTACATTCGGGCTGTTGAGGATAACCACTGGCATGGAGACTGTCCACACCCAGAACATCTGGAACACCCAAAACCCGAGAAAGGGAAAGAATTTGTCTCGCTTGTCGTCGAATCTGTCGTCTTTACCGGTCTTCAAAATCCGGAACAGGAGGAAGGCAGACAGACGAGCAGCCCACAGCATCAGCATCAAAGATGTGACGATTTGACGCGCATTTGTGGTGCCCGAAAGCGCCAAAGTTATGATGCCGAGCAGAACGAAATTAGTGCCGCCCATGAAGTCGGTCAACTTGTCGAACTTGAACGTGAAGGCAAAGCCGAAGCCAATAAGCTGGTAGGCCACGGTGATCAGGAGGGTGATGGCCAGGTAGTAGTCGTCCAGCACATGGACTGGCGCGTGTGTAGGCATTTTGGCCGGGTGGACGAGGTCGACTCTGCCGGACGGCTCGAGGAGAATCGGGGTCGCGCAACTCTGGATGTTGTTGGTGTATGCGGCTCTCGAGCAATGTTATTATACATGTAGACATGTAATTCCCACAACAATGACGCTTACTTGCTTCGCGCTCAGCGCAGCCCGGGGTTAGAAATGTCCCGTAGCGCGCGACAGGCCAAAATAATGCGCCACACGAACCAACAAACCACGTCACAGCGTCATGGATCCTGTGATGAGCAGCACAGAAGATCGACGAATCGGAGCTAACTAAAATCTCGCGTTCGCACAACAAGTCGACAGATGCGGCTTAGCGGGACCATGACTCGCGTATCGCGGCTCTTCCCTTCCCTTCCCTTCACTTCCCTTCCCTTCCACTCCACTTCCACATCTGTCGCGTCAACAAGCTCAACCCATACGTATCGCCCGACGCGCAGCTGACGCAATGCGACCCTCGCAAATCTCCCCTGCAGACATGGTGGATGCGAGCAACGACAATGCGCGGCCACTGCCGAGGAGCAAGCTGAGCAAGAATCAGAAGTCTCGCGCGGCGAAGGCGCGGAATAAATTCAAGAAATCGCTGCCACAGATCACAGAGGTATACTCGGCGTGCTGACAACAGGCGGGAAGAGGTAGGTACTGACCCCACGTCAGGATAATCTCCTTCACTTTCAGCTTATGCATTTTGGCGACGACACGAAACCAAACGAGTGGTTTGTGGACGCCGACAAGGCACTCAACTTCGAGCTACAATACGAACAAGACGATGGCTTGGGCCACTACGAAGATGGCGTCAAGCGGACGCTCACCGATGAGCAAATCGCCGTCTTTCGACGCACAGAACTTTGGCAAATGAAGCGCGCCCAAGAACTGCTGCAGCGAGAACAGCGGGATGCAGGGCAAGCCCGCTCCGAGCAGGAAGGTAGGGCCGCGTCACCCGCATCAGATGTTTCCAGCCTGGAGGATGAATTGCTTGCATTTGCGTCCGCGCAGCACAAAGACTCTCCATCCACGCTTGCGCCACCTCCGCCCAAGCAGCGACAACACTCGCAAAGCGCACGCAGTGAAGCAACTTCGAGTTCCACTGGACCCAAGAAACGCAGACGAACGCAGGACGTCCCGTACAAGCAACGGCACAAGCGGAAATGGGAAGGCTATATCAACAGCAATGATCCAATCGAAGGCTCTGTCACCCATCGTCGCTTGGCTCGAGAGATGGACGACCAACAGAACGAAACGATTGAGATGGATTATTGAGAAATCACGTACTCGGCTCACTAAGTCTCAATCGGACGTCATACCCTGCAACTGTGAGACTCGTGCCAGTCGCAAGGTAAGAACCACAATTCCCTTCACATCCTCCACATGATGAGAAAACCAGTCATCCTTAGACGGAAAGCTGGGCAGGTATCTGCTTCTGGATTCGGCTCCGGCACTTATCCGCTGCGGCGCTTGTGCTGGCAATTGTCGACAGTCTAATCTTCTCTCTGACGCAGAATATCCCTTCGTCACACCTCACCACGAAGTTGAGGGGTGTCGCTAACAAAATGGCTGCCAGATGACTGGACGTCGAACCTCTCAAGGTGAGAGCGTCGCCAGGTCGTACCACATCGCTCATTCTCAATCAAGCACCCTCAGACCTGTCTCCTCTTCGTGGCTAGAATGCCCGACATTGGAACGATACAATCCACTTTTCGGTCTTGCAGTTCATCCTCCAACTGCTTCCACAGAATCGCGATCTTGTCCGTTTCTTCGAACGGGACGACAGAATATAGCAGCTTTCGCAACTCCGGCACACCGGCCTTGACTGTCCAGGCTTCAGTGTCGACGTTGGTCGTCAGGACATCATTCTTTCCGAAACCCGAGTCTAGAGGAACCGAGACATTGGGCAAAGCGTAAGCAGCGATGAAGTCGTCCTTGGTCCCAGATCTGAACCTCAATGCCCCTGGCTCGAAGATCGACTCTGGAAGAGGCAAATGGTCATATCCGCAGGTGACCTTTCTGTACCAAAGCGTCTCGTGCACGCTTGCGTGCCCTTCTAGCAGCCGGGAAGTACCACATATGCTATGCCAGATCTGATTGTAAATTTGTCGGATCTTCTCATCAAGCACAAGAATGTTGCAGAATGCGAGCGCTGCGAAGGTGCCGCCAGGCTTCAGTTGATGCTCCACTGCCCGCAGCGTCGCGTCTGTGTCCATAAAGTGGATAAAATTGATCGCTAGGACCACATCAACACTGTCTCTCTGCAAAGCCATACCTTCGGGATCACTGAAATCACCCACGCGGAACTCCACGTTAGGTAGATCGGCATGTCTCTCTTGTCCCAGCGCGATATGTGCTGCCCCGATATCTGAAGCAATCACCTTGTCGAATTTCTCCGCAATGCGTCTGGTGTGCACTCCCGACCCAGCACCAGGTTCGTGGCAAAGGCCAAAAGATCCGCCTTTGTCGGCATGGTACTTCCAAATTCTCTGAAGCGTCGCCTCTGCAAGATGAGGACGTCCTTGCAGGTATCTCTTGGTCCAAAATTCGGCGTCGATTCCTTCCTCTTCACTGAAATGTGGCGGCATCTTGTGTGAGACCGTACTCGTTGTAATACCAATCAGTTTGGAACCTTGGGGAGAAACCTCTTACGCTTGCGTACAAGCTACAGCGGGAAACAGCTGTACTAATATATGTACATGTTCACCATCAGATCGAAACGCGGGGCGAAACTTGTTCTTGGGCGGACCTGCCCAACCCATGGGAAGTGCTGTACAAAGCGTTCTGACGAATGGAAGGTTTCGGAGAACTTCTGGATGTGCTTAGCTGAGTCAATCAAAAAGTCTATCGCGCCGTTCACCCGTTCCAGCTGGACAACAAAACACGCACGCACAGCACGCTTGGGATGATTCAATGTGCGTTTCAGACGGCGATAACGCAGGCTTCCTGACCAGCTGTTGGAAATCTCTAGGCCCCATGTGCTTCTTCGAGTCCTGATCGATTAAGCTTATCGTGCTCGGATATTCTGGGGAGAAACGCACGAATTTTATTTCCACGGCAGTTCTGCCGTCTACAGCATTGGTATTCTTTAGCGTTCTGTTACATGCCACAATCGTGAAATGCAAGCTTAAGAGACTACGAGCGAGTCATGCTCAAACGTCCAATAGCAGGCATCAGAAAAGCCTTGCGCAGCTCGCGCAACGTCAACGAGGGCGTGCCACTGAGCCAGGGTAGCTTGATACAGTTCCTCAATGATGGTAGCTTTCGAAGTAGACAGCCCAAGGGCATGTCCATTCTCCGAGATTACAAGCTCACATTCTTTGCGTAGCACACACTCGCCAGTACTTCCAGCAGCTCCTGTCACCGGGACAAGTCGTGCCCGCCAGACATCCGAGCTTGAACGTACTCAAAGTGAGCCGGTGCGATGCTTGAGAGCACCCAGTCAAGAGACAGCCTTGGATATCAAGCATTTTCGGACCGGTGAAAAGATCGCCCTCGCCGTGAGTGAGGACAAGCGATCCCACGAGAGATATGCTTCAAGACCGTCGACGCGGGGCGAAGAAGCGACACCTACCCTTGGAGATCGTGGAGCCTTCGAGTAGTGCGATGCATGACTCTGCTTATCACGAAAGTTTGCGCAATTTGGAAAGCTAGTGAAGTGGTCAAATGACCATATCCTACTACCAGGCTCAGGGCGGTCAACCTCAATTGCGAAGATCGGAAGCTCTTGAGTCGCATTCTTCGAAGGGCTCCGACTCGCCCTCTTTTCCAGAAGCTCGCAAGTAATGGAACGAAAAGCTTGCTCCGTGAGCCGGATGTTGAGTCGGGCGTCTTCCCCCGGAGCTGACTGCAAGTGCTCGCTCAGTACCTTAGTTTGGTGGTCCGACTACTACCCTCGCTAGAAAGGTGCCTGTATCCTCTCCGTCCCTTTTGTACAAGACGACAGATCCTAGGCATTCCCGTGAGACCTCTCTCGTCCCGGCGAAGTCAAAGGTCGAATTGGATGACAGTCCGACTCCAGCCTGCTTTTCTTCTCGGGTTTCAGGAGTTATGTGCAGTACATGCGCACGCTTTGATGGGATCTCTCGAGGACCAGAACAATGGATGGGTAAGTTGGTCGTTGTGTTCTCTTCACAACACTCAGTAAGCGTGAGAGAGTGTCCATGTTGGAGAGCGAGATACTGTCAGAAGGAGTGTGCTGAATGGTGAATGGAAGGCAAGTATAGTGATCGCGTATTCCACCAATCACATGTTGCTCAGCCTGATTTTACATTGAGACGTGTAAAAGGGGCATCTATCACGGCAAAACGGAAAGGTTTTCTGGTTCCAGCGAGCCTTGGCGTGTGGCCTGAGGCAGCTCTGGGTACGAAACATACCTGTATGAGCGCAGGGCTTACGGGACCATTTGACACTATTCTTCCCCCGCGCTGCGCACAGGTTGTAGAGGTATAGCCGCGCGCAATGGCACAGCAATTCCACTGTAGTGCTCGCATTGGCGACAAATCAGTCGCTGTCCTGGTGCAAACACGCAATACCAGGGTGAGTCTGTTGAGATTTGCTCGCATTTCCCAATTCCTCAGATGAGCGATTCGCGCAGAAGGGAATAGCGGTAACAGCGAGTGATGCCACCTCGGAAAATGCTCACAAATTCATCCCCGGAGGGCAAGACAGGTGACTCGCGCTTCGTTGAAATTCGCGGAATTGAATTGTGGTGTGCCTGCACTCATCGATAGAAACGTGCGTTCTGAGTGTATCTCGTTCGAGAATGTTGCGTGTGATAGATAACTTGACACAAGAATGTTTTGGCGCTCCTGTAGAGCTGAGCTAGACCTGCGTATCTCGTGGATCTCACCTCCACACCTCTACTTCGACGTCTATACTTCCGAACGAAGCACTGCATGCCCAGCCTGGAAATTGCGCCATTGGTAGGATGGCCACTCGGTCTCCGTTCTTCAAAGCGTTGGCCCACTCCCGCAGCTGTGGATTGCTCTCAGTGTCCGTTTCGTGCGTCTGCCAGTCCTTTGAAGCGACCTTGTTGTACGCCCAAGTCAGGCAACAATCCTCAAATTCGTCGCGTTTCCTGCCATTCGTCGGCGACCCTCTCTTTGCGACTTCAAACCAACTCCAACTCCCACTTCCATCTCCTCCCCATCCTTGGTCCCTTCCTACGACTTTCAGATATACAGCCCTTACTCTCCCTCCAAGATCAGTGCTCGAGCTGCTTGTATCATCTATCGGCGAGATGTACTTTAGAGGTCTGGTCTCGACGTATGCGCTTCTGCTAGATGGTTCCGAACCATGACTTCGGGCTGTTTCGGATGCGTTGTAATGCGCTTCAAAATGTATGCAGTCGTAGTCTCCGTGCCAGAGTATCATCTTGATCAGCTCGTCCGGGAGCGGATACGGTGACGCCTTTTGCAGATATCGCACGGTACGAGAGATATCCTCCGGAGTCAGCGGATAATACCCGGTCCTGTGCATGCTCATTGTGTCTACGTCCAGACTGGCGATATCGGAGATCGCTTCTTTGAGAGCAGACCAGAGTTGAGATGGCGTCCTCATTCGAATGCAGATCTGTTGGGTCAGCCGGTCTTGCGAGGGGATGAGGTATGAGTTGAGGCCTCGGAGCTCGTTGTGTGACAAATACGGAAAGTTGCATGCGAGTGTGGCAGGACAGGTGCACACAGGGCAGAGAGCATCGTCATGTCGACTGGGACTATAGTTGATCCGCACCAGCATTTCGCCGCGGCCCCCTTTACTTCCTAACCTTATCTCTCCACGTGAACCATATCCGATTGGACTGGAAAGTGTGGTCAAATGCAACGGCGTTGTTCTCGTACTCGGTCCTAACCACAGCAAGTCTCTCTTCGAACGATGACTGATCAGCCACTGAAGCCTGTACGAGCATAAGGGAGTCCACCACTCGCGCCGGCCGAGCACCGCATGTACTTTCCGCCACAACGTACGTTGATATGACAGTCATGACTTACGGCGAGTCCCGCACGACATACGGCCATCTCGCATCTCCGAAACAAGATCTCAGACACTTGGATTGGAGGTCTGAGGGCACCTTGCCTCTCGCGCATTCGGTCATGCAAGCATCAGCCGGTTCACAGCAGCCAAAATTTCGAATCATGGAGGACAGCCCGCGAATATCCTACTGCCACTCCAGGGGCACGTTAACCGACGACTGTCGACCAAAAGGACGATCGGTCTTGCCCTCAATTCTCTCTATGATCATCTGAATCACGTAAAGAGATTGCCGTATCTGATGAAGAGGCATGTTCTTATTGAGACCAGCTCCAGACACCACTTGTGTTCCCAGAATTGCCTACGGCTAGGGTGCTCAATCTCGGATTGGTCCACAAATCGCGCGTTGCTTAGCGCCTTTCACGTGCGACGCCAAGGCAATGTCACTGCTGCTTGGCGATAGGTCAATTGTGGCAGGCCTGGACTGCAAGGCCCGTTCTACAACTGCTCCAGCAAATACGAAGGTGTGGTGTGTGCGTATGCGCCCACATGTTGAGCACATGGCTCAATCTTGCGTTGAGAGCTTGGTGCGATGCTGACTTCCAGAGACAGCCCACCTCCGGTGGACAGGATGATAACTTCTAAGCCGCTGCCCCTGTGCTGGCAGATCATTGTCTTCATTCATTTTCCATTTCCTCACGCTCGTGATGTCTGTACTATCTACTGAGCAAGCCAGGATAGTTCCAGTGGCACCAAAGCGCGGCAATGAGAAGCGCGTCGTCGTTGACGATGCAGAGTTGCTCCCCGACGATGTGGACTTGAAGATCCGCGATGGAGATCTCAGACAGCGGCAAGTACGAACCTGTGCGATCATTTTTGCGAGCTTGATATTCCATCGAGCTCGCCTCACGACCTGGGCTGATTCGACCACCAGGATTTCAAAGGGTGGACACTCCTGCTCCTAGCCTACCAGGCGACCGGTGTTATTTACGGTGACATTGGAACGTCTCCGCTATATGTCTACTCCTCGACCTTCTCATCTCCGCCCAGCCGGCCTGACGTACTGGGCGTACTTTCATTCATCATCTGGTCTCTGACCCTGATCGTGACTCTGAAATATGTATTGATTGTACTCCGGGCTGATGATGACGGGGAGGGCGGGACTTTCGCTATCTACACCCTTCTATCTCGATACAGCGATATCATGAAGCGCGATCCAAGAGTGTATCAGCTCGTCAAAACGGGGCGACATAAAGCTGAAGACCTGCATGTGCACAACCAGAGGATCCGGTCCTGGTTGGAGAAGAGCAAGATTGCTCATGCAATTTTGAAATTGCTGGCGGTCTTTGGTGTCAGTCTCATCCTAGCGGATGGAGTTCTCACGCCTGCCCAGTCTGTGCTAGGAGCCATCCAGGGCATCGAAGTTGTGGATGAGGGCATCAAGACTTCAACAATCGTCGGAACCAGCTGCGCGATACTTGTGGTGCTGTTCCTGTTGCAGCCGCTGGGCATTCATCGGGTGTCCTCAGCATTCGCTCCGATTGTCATCATATGGCTACTCTTCAATGGCTGCTTTGGAATCTATAACCTAGCAAAGCACGATGCCGGAGTGTTGAAAGCATTCTCTCCATACTTTGCGGGAGCCTGGCTCATGCGCACCAAGACGGAAGGTTGGAAAAGCCTTGGCGGTGTCCTACTTTGTTTCACTGGAGTTGAATGCTTGTTCGCCGACATGGGCGCTTTTAGTCGGCGAGCAATCCAATTGTCCTGGCTATGCTTCGCATATCCATGCCTGCTGCTCGCGTACATCGGACAGGCGGCTTATCTCGCGGAGAAGCCCGAGGGATACAGCAATCCATTCTTCAAGACTGTCCCACCCGGACTGTTCTGGCCGTCGCTGGTTCTGGCAATACTGGCTGCCATTGTAGCCTCTCAAGCAACCATTACAGCTTGCTTCCAACTCTTGGCACAGATCATGAACTCGAGCTACTTCCCGCAAATACAGATGCACTATACCAGCACAAAGCACCATGGCCAGGTCTATATACCCATTGCAAACTGGGTTTTAATGGTGGGCTGTGTGATCGTCACCGCGGTGTACAACAACGTGAGTATCGTGGAAGTCCACTCGCATAGCCATCCGCAGACTGATGATTGATTAGACCACGAAACTGGGCCATGCATACGGGGTCTGCGTTATCTTGGTGACATTCATCACCACCAATCTTGTCGCTCTGGCTGCTGTCATCGTGTGGCGAGTTCACCCAGCTATCACGTTCGCGGTTTGGCTGCCTCTCATTGTCTTTGATGGGCTTTTCTTGTCTGCGTCCTTGGTCAAAGTGCCTGACGGAGCGTGGTTCACCCTCATGCTTGCTGCTTGTCTGGCCGCATTCTTTGGACTTTGGAGATACGGCAAGGAGACACAATGGCTGTGCGAGGCTGAGGAGATGACGTCGCTTACCTCGCTGGTTTCCACTGCACCTGACGGCACGCAGAAGCTGTCGGAGAAATACGGTGGCAGTGAGCTCTTCAGGATCGATGGCCTCGGAGTCTTCCTAGACAAATCTGGCCTTTACACTCCCAAAGTCTACGAACAGTGGCTCAGGAAGTTCCGTGCGCAGCTGAACACCGTCGTGTTCATGCATCTCCGTGCGCTGAGTATGCCACACGTCTCGGAAGAGCAACGGTTTGAGGTATCCGAAACCAACGTCAAGGACGTCTACCGAGTGATAATTCGACATGGATACAAGGACCATGTCATCACTCCCGACCTGGCTGCACTTGTGTGCCAAGAAATACGATCCCTCATTGTCCGGCAAGCAACGGCTGTGGACGATGCTGCAACAGCCGAGCGAGTGAATCGCTTAGAAGCGGCATTTGCGGCTCAGACATTGTATATGGTCGGCAAACAGCAAATGCGGATTTCTCCCTCGTACAATTTCCTCAAGCGTGCGATGCTGGAAATCTTCCTCTGGGTCCGCGAGAATTCGAGGAGTAAAGTTGAGAAATTGGACGTGCCTGCCGAGAAGATTGTCGAAGTCGGCTTTGTCGGGGAGATATAGAGGCACTGAAAAGCGATGGCACTTGAGAGAGTTTTGCAGAATGAGATCAAGTTCGTATGAGAAGGGGTCCGCTCACAGAGAATCACCCGTCAACGTACTGCCGATATTGTTAAAATTTCTCGATGCTTTGTGGGCTCAAGCACAGCCGCTTAACGATCATCTGAACAGAAACTCAAATTAATTTATCGCAGCTCGTTCCAAGCTGGAGGCATACAACAACGATCGATACCCTGAGATAGAGTCGAGCTCAGGGGGACCGAGGAAGTGATTGTGCCAAGATTTCCCTTATCTCCGGTCTCGGTTGTCCTCGTCAAAGTCAGTCAGCGAAAGGGCGCAACACACACAGCACACAAAGTCGAATGTGGGCCAAGCTACGTCGTTGCTGTCGGTGATGTGTAGTTCAACAAGCACACCACTCTACTAGTGAAGTGCACGGCAAGCACTGTGCTGGAGACTGGAAGCTACAAGATGACGTCCGAAGCGCCGAATGGTACGACTGAATGGCTTCGCCAGGATCCCCCAAAGCTTCCTCCAGGATACGGCAAGCATCACATCGTCTTTCTCGAAGCAGTGCACGTGCCTCTGGCTGAGTTACCCTTTGAGTTCACCATCGACAAGTACCTCAAGACCGAACCAAGCCAGATTGCGGAGAGGATTAAGCCGGCCACGATCGTCATCTCCAATATCATCAATGTCAAGCCATCGGATATGGACCATGCGCCTTATTTGCAACTTTTGGCAGTCATGGCTACCGGAATGGGTTGGGTAGACAAAGAGTATTGTGCGAAACGGGGCATATCTGTGGTGAATGCTCCTAGTGCCAACATCGATGCCGTCTCCGAACACTTTGTCGCACTGTATCTGGCCACCCGCAAGCGAATAGGAGTCTTTGATCAGCAAGTGAAGACTTCGGACGAATGGCAGCGAACGAACTCCTTGGTCAAGAGAGTCTTTCCTGATGGACCTCCGCTTGGTGCGAGTCAAGAGACGCTCGGTATCATGGGATATGGAGCTCTCGGCAAGAATATTCAGCGACTCGCCAAAGCGATGGGGTTCAGAGAGGTTCTCATTGCTGAGCGCAGAGGCGCGACGCAGATCAGAGAAGGACGTACGTCGTTCGAAGAGGTCATCGCGCGAAGCTCGACAATTGTCCTCGTCTTGCCGCGGGAGCCCGACACCATAAATTTGATCGACGAAGCCGAGCTAAAAGCGATGCGAAAAGAAGCCATCGTGATTAACGTCGCGCGAGGAGGCATCGTAAATGAAGCTGCACTTGCCAAGGCCCTAAGAGAAGGATGGATCTTTGGAGCTGCGACCGATGTTCTCGACACTGAACCCGGAGGACCAGGCTCGACGCCATTACTGCCGGATCTCAGCAAAGGCGAAGAGCCTGTACCAAACTTCCTCATCACTCCACATGCCGCTTGGGTAGCACAGCCCACGCTAAGTAATCTTCGACAGATCAATCGTGATGGGATGGCCGCGTTCGTCGAGGGTACGATGTATGATCCGAAGAACAAGCACATGGTTGCAGTGCACGATGGCAAGATTTGGAAGTGACATCGGGGTGCAAGAGGCCAGAATCGCTCGAACCCAATGTTGAAGCCTTTATAGAATGTCGCAGCTTCTCGACGACCCTGGACCGCACCTGTCAAATGAGTGAATCTCCAACAATGGCAGGTAGGTACCCGACGTAATCAGAACGCAAATTGCTGTTTCAATCGAGAGCATTCCTTGCTTTGCCCGTACATTACCATCATCGTCACCAATAATCACACCACATCTCATTTATGCAGCATGGGACTCAGGCAGAGACAAATACCGCGAGAAAATCTCACCATCGAAGAGATCATCTCAGACATGCAGCCTCTACTGCAAATACAGCCCAACAAAAGACTGGTCATTATGCTCTGCGGTCCACCAGGTGAGTCTTGTCCAGAAGACCCCTCGTCCATGACCGATTCCAGGGATAGCATCTGATATGTCGAAGGGTCCGGCAAAACAGCCCTCGGCCAAGCCATCGTTGCCCAAAGTCCCGTACTATGGGAGCTCGTCTCTCTAGAGCGGGTCATCGCTCAATATGACAATCAATATACCGGTGCCCACATAGTGCCTCCGCCCGGCCAACAACAGCACCGCACTCGCTTCCGAGCGGAAGCTGGATTTCGGATGAGGCTTCTCGCATGGCTAGATCGCATACAGCCCGGGCGTGGTCTCCTTCTCGACGATCGCTTCTCACGCAGAGCAGAACGGGATGAATTCCGAGCGGTGATCAAAGAGGGCGGAGCTGAAGTACAGCTCGTATTTTTGGATTTCGAAAAGGAGCAACTATGGGACAGGATCGGAAGGAGGCCTGGGCATGCGACGAGAGATATGCTTCCGGGCTGGGTCATGGATCGAGCGACGTTCGAAGATTCTTGGAAAGCGTTTGATAGGCCGCGGAATGAAGACGAGCATATTGTAAGGGGCAGATGATGGGAACTGGGTGAGGTCAAGATCACATCGCGAAGGAGCCCTTGTTGCTTAGCTGTCGCTCGGCGCGTTTGGCGAAGCGCATACGCAGTCTTGCTCTCCTTCGCTGAAACTCAGGGAAACCCGTTGTGGAAAAGGTCTTGTCGGTCCAGCTGGCTCGACTAGTCTCGTCCTTTGTATCCCGCGTAACAGCATGCCGCGTGACTGTTCTTCCAAGCTGTTCAAAATCTCATAATTATGTCACAATACGCTCTGAACGCATCCACCAAAGGAAAGTCATCCGATACATCATCAATCATGGATCTCCATGCAAAACCCGTGGACCTCGCCCGCTTAAACACTAACCCATCCACCTCCAAAACTTGCCCCAAATTGTCTTCGGCTCTTCCTCCTCGAACCACATATCCTCAATCTCCCTCCCTGTGTCCAAGTCCGCCTCTGCAGGCCTCACGAATCTTGTACGGCAAATGATCTTGTGGCCGACGTACATCACCACAAAGAGGATTAGACTAAGATACGCCACGAAGAAATCCGTGGTATTCCAGGGCATGAACGCCGTGAAACCATTTGTGAGAATGATGATGGCGTTGAAGCACAATCCATACCACGAGAACCACGGCTGCCAGAAGGCCTTGTA
Organism: Cercospora zeae-maydis; assembly: GCA_023512815.1. NCBI lineage: Eukaryota > Fungi > Ascomycota > Dothideomycetes > Mycosphaerellales > Mycosphaerellaceae > Cercospora > Cercospora zeae-maydis. The sequence continues at coordinate 2,273,704 of JAKLWY010000001.1, read as the reverse complement.
TGGTAACGTATCGCGACTCTGGCCACGAGCGGCAAGCGCACGCATGAAAGCAATGTGGCAGATGTTGATGCAAGTCCAGGAGATGAAGCCGGCGACGGCGGTGATGTTGAGGAACCAGTCGAAGACGGTGCCCCCGCCGTTGGAGAGGTTCATGAACCCGAGGAGGCCGAAAGCGGCGGTGAAAGCGCATGCGACCCAGGGAACTCCGGAAGCGGTGGTCAGTCTGAAGAAAGCGGGAGCGTTGCGTTCTTCTGCGAGACCGACAAGGATACGAGAGCCGGAGTAGACGTTGGAGTTTGCGGCCGAGAGGACGACGCAGAGAAGGACGGCGTTGATTATGCCGGGAAGGGCATTGACGCCGGCGAGTTTCGCAGCGATGACTAGAGGGGAGGCGGAGGCATCGGTGTTCCCGTTGAGGAGCTGATCATTGTCGTAGGGGATCAGGATGCCGATGAAGAAGATGGTGAATATGAAGAAGAACAGGATGCGGTAGAACGTCTTCTTGATCGCTGCTGGGACGGTCTTTCGTGGGTTGGCGGTCTCTCCTGCTGCGATACCTACCAGCTCGGTACCTTGGTAGGAGAAACCAGCCTGAATCAAGACGGCCCAGAAGCCGACGAATTTGGCGAGGGCGGCATTGTCTGTGACGAGGTACTCTGCGAATGCGCCTGGGGTGTGGTAATACTTGAATCCGATGTATCCTTGCTGGCCGGCGCCAGCGTTGATGCAGATGCCGAAAATGAGGAAGCCGATGACAGTCAAGACCTTGATAGATGCGAACCAGAACTCGACCTCGCCATAGAATGATACAGGCAAGAAGTTGATGGCGGTAATGACCACCCAGAACACGGCAATAAAGATGCCAACATTGAGATCAGGCGCCCAGTATTGAATGATCAGCCCGGATGCAGTCAACTCGAGTGCGTAGGTAATGGCCCAAGAGAACCAGTATATCCAGCCCATTGCAAACCCCAGAGATGGGTCGACGAAACGAGCGGCGTAGACTGTGAAGGCTCCAGAGACGGGAAGGTAGGTGGCCATCTCGCCCAGTGCAACCATGACGGAGTACACCAGAGTCCCAACGAATGCATACGCGATGAGCGCGCCGGCGGGCCCTGCGGTCGCGAGTGCTTGACCTGAGCCGATGAAGAGACCTGTCCCTATCGTGCCACCTAGCAAAAGATCAGTTAATGCAAGGCAGCAAAGGGACCAGGCGAGAAGACACACCGATAGCAATCATCTGAAGATGCCTTGATTGCAATTTACGCTTGAGCTGCGTAGTCTCGCCGGCCCTGATCGAGTCGCCTTTTTCCATCTCGCTACTTGATCGTTGGTCGGCAATGCCATCCTGTTCGTAAGTGAAGGGTGATGCCGGACCGGCGGCCTTGATCTTGTCGCTTTCCATGGCGCTCCTTCCGGCTCACAGCGTGACTGTCTGCACAGACCAAATGGCACTCCTGGGGTCGTGCGAGTTAGGCTAGTGGCCCGATGCTGAACGAGTCGACAGCGACACTGATGTTGCAATAAGCAGCGTTGGTCCGTCGGGTGAATGAATGGTCGCCGCAAGTTTCACTTGTGACCGTTACGCGCAAGATGTGACGGGGAAAGGGAGAATGGAGATGGGAAAGTAGTGAAGGTAGTGTATACTTGCCGTTAGCGATGGTGCAGAGGATATTTGTACGTCAGGCAGCATGGCTGCGGCGAGAGTGGGTCCCGTTCCACTGGGGCGGGCACAGACTGTAACCCAACGCTGGCACGTGTTGAGTGCGGTCCAGCACAAATTTTGCAGGACGTATCCATAAAAATTCTGCACGATGTAGTGTGTTTAGCGATAGCACGGAGAGCCGGCACTGGTAGACCAGTTTCGCAAGACGTTCGCTCGAGCGCTAAGCGGCGGCTCTAGGCGAGCTTGGCAGTGGGCATTCGGCGCGACTGTGCGTTGGGGCTAGACTGCCACATAAGAGTGCAGACGACGGATATCGCCTTCGGAGTCGCTCAGTGGCGAGATGATGACCGAAATTGTTCGCTTGAGCCATGTCGGGTGGGACCGTGGGAGCTGCAGGTACATACGGGGAATCAAATGAAGGGCCACTCTCGAGCCACTATCCACCATCAGCGATTGTGCCGACTGTGCGGCGGTCGCGGCGGCCAGTGAAGAGGGGCAAATGCACGAGCATCGGAGCAAAATGTTCTCACCGTCATGGAGGCGTTTCGTGCAGCCTCGCGCGAGGTTGCAGAGACCGACCAGACATCGGCGCAGAATGGCATGCGATCAGGTGCAGTATGTACCCACATCTCCTTGGAGGAGCGATGTGAGACTTCCACAGCCGCGGCGGAGCGGGGATGGCGAGATCCGTGGAGGAGCGGCGGTCCCACGACCTCGAGCGGTGTGCGGCAAGAGAGCACTCGGACTCGGAGAGCCAGTCGTCGTTAAGGCAGCAACAAGTGCCTTGCCGCCGAGAGAAATCAAGGTACTGTATTCCGAATGTGTGCAGGCCACGTGCAGAAGACGGCCATGTCATCATCACGCTGCCCACGCGGCTGTAAAACGTAGGGCGTGTTCTGTGCGGGCGTGTAGAGTGCAGGGGCTTGCGGTCAGTGTCATTCCGTGGACTCAATCGAGCGGCGTGAATGTCGTTGTTAGGGTTGATGAGGGGAAAATGTGGTGGAGGCAGCCGACGGCCACTGCTGCCTGGCTGCCTGGCTCCGGCTGCGGCCGAGTCTGGATCGAAGCAAGCTCCAGCTCTGAGAGCGATTGTCTTACTGTGCAAGCATCTTACAATCCCCAAGACAATAGCCCGCCAACCGAGACACTCGCACACTCTCCTTCACATTCGATCGACACTCCCTTGACGGCTTTCGCACACCTCTCCGCCCACCACCACGTTCATCTTTGCGGACCGCGACAGCGCGCATATCACACCCAACTCAAACTCCGCAGACAGCAGGCAGTCACTCCACACAACCTCACTCCACCCACCGCCGCCGCCGTCGCCACGATGGTGCGTCCAGACACCAGAGCGCGCGCCGGCCGGGGCTCTGGTGCTGGCGCCCTCCGACGACGTGCGGATCGTGACGGCGATGCCAGAATGGCCGACGTCACAATCAAAGGCGCATCCATGAACAAGATCGGCAAGAAGCCACCCACCGGACCGGCCGCCGACAAGCGCACCGCCAGAACCCCAGCAGGTACTCGCAAGGACCTCACGTCCGCAACCGCGCGGCGAGATCTCATCCGTAAAGCAGCAGCTCAAGGAGATGTGTCGATGCGAGAGACAAAGGGCCTGAAATTGGTGGAGCTCACAGTGCAGGGCTGGAAGGCGAGCAGGGTGGCGGGTCACTCGGACGGCGGATACAAGTCGCTCATTCAGTGGCTGGAGAAGAAGGCGGGCATGCGACTGGGAAGGAAGGATACGAGGATTCGGAGGGATCGACTCGATGCCGACGCGGTGGTCATTAGCGTGCCTTCGGCGGATGCGAAAGCTTACGAACGAATGACCGGGTACGAGTGGGCAGGCACGAAGCTCGATATCAAGCGTGTGGGCGACGCCGGCCAGGACAGCAGCCAGCCTTCGTCTGGCGCAGAAGAGACCAAAGCCATGCTCAGAGGTGTCCTTGAGCGCCGTTGGAATCCCGAGACCAAGCTTCTGGATCTTTCTGCACTTGGTGCCGACGCAGAGTTACAGGCCACGGGCATTTTTGGCACAAGTTCGACAACAGCCAAGTTCTTCCCCGCACTGATGAAAGTCCTCGACTTCTCCTTCAACACGACGAAAGAGCGCGATGAAGCGATCGAGTCCGTCTCGCTGGCAAACAACGAGCTCGAAGACCTGAAGATCGTGTCTCCGCTTTCCCAGTCACTGCCGAACCTGAGCAATCTGGACCTTTCCAACAACAAGTTCGCGAGTCTAGCCTCGCTGGAAGCCTGGCGACACAGATTCAAGAAGCTGCAACACCTCGTCATCACGGGCAACCCCCTCGACCAGAACGACCCAAACGCTGTGCATGAGATCATGAAGTGGTTCAAGAATTTGCGCGTGCTGAACGGCGTTCAAGTACGAACCGATGAGGACATCAAGAACCAGAACAACGTCCAGAACATTCCCTTCCCCATTCGCACTCCACACTTCCAGGACGAGAACGGCATCGTGGAAGGATTCATCCGCACTTGGTTCGCGGGGTTTGACACCGACCGGCCCGCACTTGCTCGGATGTACTACGATGAGCACTCCGAGTTCTCATATGCACTGAACACGCAAGCACCAAAAGACCCACTGGCCACTGAGAAGACGCAGAACCAGGAATGGGCATCTTACATCCAGGGAAGTCGCAACCTGAAGCGTCTCACACAACTGCCGGCTCGCCAAAAGCGCTTGGCACGAGGTACACAGGCCACGATCGATGCCTTCGCCGCGATGCCCAAGACGCAACATCCGGATCTCGCCACGGAGCCGCAGAAATGGATGATCGAGTCCCACCTGCAACCGGGCATTCCAGATCCCATTAACAACACCCCGGGCGGCGTAGACGGATTCTTCATGTCGATACACGGAGAGTTCACCGAGCCGGGCACGGGCAAGAAGCGCAGTTGCGACCATGCCATCTACATTGGTCCCGGCGGCTCGACTGGCGTCCGCGTCGTTAGTCACAGCATTATCATTCGTGTATATGGCGGCACTCAAGCCTTCCAAGCCACTGCAGGAGCTCAGACGCCGCCGATGCCAGCCGCTGATGCTGCGGGCAACGATGGTCTTCCACAGCTCCCCAAAGGTGTCACCATCGAACTTGCCGAGCAGATGTGCGCGGAATTGACCAAGCAGACCGGCATGACGCTGATGTTCTCCTCGGACTGCCTGCGCGAAGCTGGTTGGAATTTCGAGGCGGCGTTGGCCATGTTTCACAATGTCAAGGCGACTTTGCCTGCTGCAGCCTACATCAATGGCGCGCCACTGGCTTAGCAAGGCCTTTCAGAGGAGGCAAGAACGGCTTGAGAAGGGAGAATGGACAAGATGCAGGAACGAAGGACAACTCGACACAAAACACTTTGAGACATTAGCGAGGCGAATGGTTTAGAGGATTTGGCAAGGCACACACTGCCTGCATTGGGCAGAGGCCGGAAATTATTTGGGTTTCACAGCGCGGCGTTCTGCTTTTGGCTTTTGCATGACGAATGGTCTTATGGCCGATGATACCAGACTGTGACACGGTGGATGGGAACTGCACTCTACGCACACGGAAGGAGATAGATGAGAAAACATGGCGGGAGGAATAGATTGCTTCGAGCTGAATGTGCATGTACGATAGTAGATTTACGGACAAACCAAGAGAGGTCAACGAAGTCAAGCCTGTTGTTACGAGCTCCGCCAGTGCGGGAGTGGATTCGTGAGTGAGTGAGGAGAGGATCTTGACGCGTGTGCCTTTTTTTTTTTCCAACCGCTTTATCAAGGATCAAAATCACACGCACTTTTTGTCCAATACCATCTTATTTTCGACGACATCCTCCACTCTATCCTTCTCTTCCCCTCAACCAGACCGAGCCTGCGACACATGGCGGAAGCGAATCCATATCCTCCTCTGCAGAAATCTGCCCCTCGTCCGAAGCTTGGTGATACGGAAAGTGACAGAGCAAAGAAATCATTGGCGAAGCACTAATGGAAGTACTGCGGAAGACGTTTCGCTTGGCAAGAAGCGAAGATAGACGAGAAAGTTAACACTGGAGAGAGAGAGAGAGAGAGAGAGAGAGAGAGAGAAGGGGGGGGGGGGGATTGAAACCGTGGTACATACTCTGATGATCACTGCGCCAGTAATCAATGATTAGGCAGGCAAGGGTGCAAGAATTCTAGAAGCGCCGCTTTTGAAGTCCTCCAGCAGACGACGACATGACAAGCAATTAGCCGACTGATGCGGGGGACTTCCGGAAGGCACAGGATCCGATCGGTGAAGGGAAGAGACAGGAATGAGAAGAGATGGCGTGTGCGAGAGTTTGAAATTCCAAAATCCTATCGGTATTTTGCGTTCAAGACCTAGAATGGACTGCTTTGCTTGGTTCAGATCAAAACGCTACCTCAGACCATGCTCCAAGACTAGATCAAAAGCTCCGGTAAGCTCTCCATCTGACGTCGAGCTCGGCCGTTCCGCCACCTCGAACTCCCCATCTGGCGGGGCTGAGCGACAAAACTCCCATAAGTGTTGTTTCCCAGCCCTTGCGGCAGTTTTTCAAAAGTCAAAAGCCCGCCAACGGTCTTGTCGGCATTCGCGATGGCTAGCTCTGCTCCGCCATCAAGAAGAGCCACGCCGGCAATAGAGCCAAGGAATCGAATTACTTGTTCTTCATCAAAGGAATGCCCGCTGTAGACGGCCACAATGTCCTCGTTCTCGGCCGCGACGAGGGCGCCATCGTCAGTGAAATGCAAGGATCTGGCGCAAGACATTGTGCTTTGAAACGTTCGTAGAGGTTTCTTCCAGCTACGGGCATCCCAAACTATAACGCGTCCGTCTTGCGCAGCCGTAGCCATATGTCGATTGTCCTGCGACCAAGCGCATGCGAACCCATGATCTGTGTGTTCTTGGAGCGTGACAAGGGGCGTTCCTCGTTGAGCATCGGTGATAAGTGTGTCAGAACTATCTCCTACCAATGCCCGCAAACGGCCGTCAGCAGATGTCGCGGAACAATTTACCGCGTGGTCGTATGTGAAACTATCGGTGAATCGAACCGTGCCCACATCCATGAGCTGGACTCTGCGGTCATTCGAGGAAAAAGCTGCGTGGAGGAGACCGGACCGTCTTTCTCGGAAGCTATGCACATGCGTGACGAGTCCATTGTAAGCGTGGGTAACGAAGCCTTCGGACGTTCCTGGCAAGTCGCTGTCAATGTTGCAGACAGCGTACTCCCCGTAGAAGCCGCCGGCGATTAATACATGATCAGTGTAGCAATCAGTCAGGAACGATCTTGGAGATGATGATAGACAAGTGATGCGAAAAGCGGCCGCCGTATTCACTGGCTTAGCCAAGTCCATGACGGTGTCACGCGTATTCGGGGACGAAAGGGATGCCCGCATGACTTGATTCGCTGCCGTTCCATAGAACACGTTGTTGCGGTCGGCTGCCACAAGCATGTTGCGCAACTGATAGTGTTCAAAACTGCCTCTGTGCTTGGGCGCAAAGGACCGAAATCGGTAATAGTTTTCTGCATCGCCAGCGATGCCAGATGATGTTTGCCGCCTGTTGGGGAGAACGTAGTTGGAATTCGTGCTCGACGGATGAAGCATGCATCGAGCGGTCATGGCTTGCTCTCGGACGGGACCAATGAGCTGCCATCGAATACCTTGTATATCGATAGCTTGCGATAACGTCTGAGCGCGAAGCACTGGCTCGAGTGGCCTTCCTAGCCGAATAGAGGCTTGTATCCCAGGCTCGAACGAAGGTAGACGTTTATCTGATATCGACCTGAGACGCCAGTCGTCCATGAATTCCAATACATCATAATGTCTTCGGGGATCGTCAACGGGTAGAGCATCTTCATCAATATCCATGATTTGAGTATGTTGTAAATTGGTCGTCGTGTGCGCGCTTGCTAAGGGATGCTGCACGGTATGTGCTCCAGTAGCTGAAGCATCGGGTGACAACGTTTGTTGCGGATGTGTATTTGCATACGATGCTGGTAGCATCGATCCACTGCTACGATCCAGCGATTCAGCGCTTGAGCCACCAGCTGCTGCTGCCTCAGGGTCGTGAGGAACGGCATTCTCCATGAGCGGATCTTGTCCTGCCGATGCCGCATCTCGTAGCTGCCCCTCTTCCAATACATTCTCAGGCTGCGGCCTTGAGTGACCTCGAGACCGAGCTGGCGGGAAAATTGAATATGATGTGCTGAGTGATATGGGTGAGTCGATGGGTGATTCGTTATCGTAAACATTGGTATCGTGCGGCATTGCTTCGTCGTAATGCATGGGCGTCGGAGTATGCGCCAAATGCACGTCGGTCATGGGCTCATCGGCAGACGGTGGAAGAAGCACTCCACCACTCTCGTCATCCTCGTCGTCTTCCTTTCCTTCGTCATGGTCCGGGTCAACATCGAATTGCGAATGGGAAAGCTGTGTGATGTCTTGAGTAGATGCAGTGGGAAGGAACAATGATGAAGCGTTGCTAGGACAGAAGGTCGGCTCCTCGAAGCGAGCTACGCATGCCCGTTGATTGAACATTTCTGTGTTCGTGGCGCGGCGCTTCTTGAACACTTTTGGTGTCCTTCGGACCGACGGTCTGGACCTTGCGACTGTGACAGCTTTTCGGGGGCTCGTGAAATAAAAAATGTCTTCCATGGTGCGTGGCAAGCAAAGCACCGGCGGTATGGAACGACAATGGTCGTAAGAGTTGACGGGCCGGCGAGAGCGTCGTTTGCAATCTTGCCGAGTATTGTGCGTGGGACAGTAGGAATGCTGGGTCGGGCGGGATATCGACAGCTGCAGTAGAGAATCCACTTCCACGGCGCAGGGAGTTGCGAATACTGTCAATATCGCTTCGCGCTGCTATGCGCGCGGTCGGTAGAGCGCTCGCTGGAGACTGGCGAGCCGTGGGGTTTCGGCTTCAAGGCTGTCGGCTAGGTGCAGGCTGCAAGGCGAGGCAGGGATCGCAAGCAGCGTGGTAACGAAGGCCGATGAGAGAAAGGGTCATGAGGTGCATCGCAAATGCATTCTCCTCCCGCACAGCGGCCTGTCCAGAGGATGGAAGGAAGTCGCAGTCGTGGTCGTGGTCGTGGTCGTTTCGTGCGTACAGACGGGGCAGAAGAGAGGTAGTCTATTGCGGGGTGCCCGGAGCCGTTTTGCGCTAGACTAGAGGGAGCGTCGTATCCACTGTTCTCCAGGCGACAAGGGCAGCAGCAGCAGCATGACCAGCACCTGCGCGGCGGGACGTGGTCAATAACGGCCTCAAGGCAACCAGAGGCAGTAGTGAATGCTTGCGGAAGAGGAGACGGAGCAGGTCATGCGCGCGCTTTCACCTGCAGGGTGGGATGATGATGATGATGATGATGGTGATCGAGGGCTTGAATGCGCTGTCGCCGTCGTCCTTTTCACCGCACCGCACCGCGCCGCACCGCCGAGAGCCCTAACTTAGCAGCGTGGCCGGTGCAGGTGTTGCGAGCCGCGGTCCATGCCAGTCGCTGGTCTGCTGATGGCGTCTGTGCAACGAGTGATGTCGCGAGCGAGCGAGAGCGCTGGCAACTGGCAGACGTGGGCGATCGAAAGAGAGCGGCCGCCGCACAGTCCCGTCGCCGGCCGTTCCCGCTGCCGCTCCCGGTCCTTTTCCTTCTCAGCCTTCATGTTCCTCCGCAGTGCTCCTCCTCGTCAACCACGCACGCGATCAACGTGACACGTGTAATGACTCGACGACAGCACGCAACACCCTAAGCCGGCGGAGGCGGGGCACACATCCTGTCTCCCAGCAATACTGTATGTACAGTATCTCCCTCCTTTCGACAGCCACAGCTTCGCCGCCGCCGGGATCCTAGTGTGCCGGGCAGCACCGCTTCCGGAGACGTGCAGATGTCACCCTTCCACGCTGCTTTGAGACGGCTCCATGCGAGCGCATGCGACCTGTCCATGCTGCAGCACCTCCGCCAAGCCAATCGTCGCGCTCCATGCCTTCCGAGGCCTCTTATTTGTGGATAATGCAGTCGTATGCAAGCTCGCCGCAGCATTGCCAATCACGTCTCCCAACCATCGCCATCGCATCTCTCCCGCAGGAGCGACCACGACCCAGCGCTTTAACCGAGGCTGCAAAGAAAACGGCATCGTGCATGCTACGGATGTGATGGGTCTAATCTTGAGACAGCTCTCGTGTCCGGTGGCTGTACTGCTGCTTGTGCAAGCACCAGGGCGTCTCCTTTCAGATGGATGTTGTACTCTTCGACGGCATGAACGGACACACTCCCTGCGCATGAACAAAGGCCCGGTCGGCACACATGCCAGTCCTATTCCCGCGCTGCAATCACCCTTCGATGCTTACCGGCTGCTGACGCGATCCGTCGCACCACGCAGGGATTCCATGTGCGTGTACTACATGCGCGAGATTGAAAGCAGTTTTCACCACGCTGGCTTGTTGGTTCTCAGGATCCGTCCTACCGCCCGATGAAAATTGCCTCCGCCCACGAGCCAATGCTGAAGCCTGAAGGCTTTCCTCCCAGACTGGCCACGTGCATCGAGACTCCGTCGGAAACGAATTGTCGTCATACGCGCTGCCGCCCTTGAAGTCCTCCGGGAAATCATCTCAAATGCAACCTCACATCGTCCCTCCTCACGTCTCAGCAAGCGAACGACTTCATTGCCTTCGTTGCACAGCACCGTGCCAGGTTCCCTACCGCAACAATGAACGACCTTTGAGCTCCCGAGCGGTGAGTCTGCCCATTGTTGTACGGAGCTGTTGCGTCGCACAAACAATGTGAGCGGCTATTCGGCACTTGTGGAAAATCAATGGCATGGCCGGCAACGGGCCACCCTGCGCGAGCATCGGGTTGAGGTCTCTTCACGCGTGCGTTGACAGGCGGTTCTGTGGCGTTGACAAGGATATTCGGACATCAACTCTCAACAGCCATACCGGGACGCGTGGGCATTGACGATATGGCTTGGGACGACGCTCACAAGGCTCGCCACCGATTGCCTCCAATTCCATAATCGCAGGAAATCAAAATGAAACGGGCATACCACGAACCTAAGTCGCAGGAAGTGCAGTGCTACCAAGACTTGCAAAGGACATAGAAGCTATCCCTGATGCCTTATTAAATACGCCCAGGAAGTGGACTTTAACGAACAGCGTTATGTAATTACAAGACGACATGTACAGGATATCCTCGTAAAGTCGATATGCCCGGAAGGTAGCGGTGGACGCTACGCCTAGCCTGAAATGTGGCTTTATTACAAAGCAATGCACTTTCTACAACTACTATCGGGTTAGGCTAGGTTAAGGTACTATATCGCATATCCGAACTCAGACTGCAACTAGCATTTCCATTTGAACAACTATACAGTGAAAACCATGACTTCTTGGACGCGGCGATGCACTACCATCCTTGCCTAGGAGATTGTAGGGAGCTATTTCCTCGGACCGCAGGGCTAGCTGAGTACTGGGAGAGGATCTTTCTGGAGCGCGAGGTGGTGTGTGACGGCAAGATACGAGGGCCCGCCTACTCCATCGACGACGCAATGCGGAATATCTTGTCCAGTTCGCAGTACAAGCCTTTCCACAAGACCATGATCGAAGGCACAGTCGCATTGATGAAATCAATGGGTTGCACTACATTTAGATTGCTGGAGAGGTACAGGAAGGTCATGGAGATGGAATGCCGAAGAGGAAGAGCAGATTGAGGAGGAGGAGGAGAAGCAGTGCACAGAGCATGAGCAGTTCATGGAGATGGAGATTGCTGAGGTTGAGGACCTTGACGAGGCGGAGGACATCGACGAGGCGGACGACATCGACGAGATGGGGACCCTCGATGACGCTGGTGAATATTGACGAGGCTCAGAACGTTGACTTTGACGGAGTGGAATGAAATCGAGAATTCGTTCGCAGCTGTGGAGTCCAAACAACACCAGTAGTATCGGCATTTCCCTCTCGTTCATATAGTGGTCAATTCAAATGGACCATGAACTCTGCGGCTCCTGGTTAGTTGGAAAGTGGAGCAATTTGTTTGTTTAACTGAGCGGGAGGGTAGCAGATACCTAAACCTAAGTTTGACATGCTTGCCTGTTGTAATATGGCTTGGCGAGGATTATGGCAGCTACCACAACCCAACCGCTCCATCAATTGACTACGAACACCTCAATGGTAGCGCCGTCGCTGTCATCGTCATCTTTCGCTAGCTTCCCACCTCAACCATTGCCACCAGCTTTGCACATTCGTCCATCGCGCCGACGACTTTGGCTAGCTTTCCACAGGGGCCACAGCAATTACTTCGGCTACTAACAGCCGCCGCTTTCACTTCCAGCATTCGCTGCTTATCCGTTCGCGGTACATCCTCGCTACGCATAATAGCCTATATATTTTGCGCAAGGGCAACTACCAATAGATTCCGTGGAACAAGAGCTTTAGCAGGAACGAGATTATAGGCTCCGCAATAAAGCTAGGAAATTCAAGAGATCCGTCGATAAGGCACTAACTAGGCTTTGATGCCTGGTCCAAAGTGTGGCGTCACGTGGCTTCGTGCAGCACGTGCTCCGACGAAAAGCTCTCGCCTCGAAACACGACATACATCCAAATAGTCAACCAACAAGTCATCACATGAGGCACAGCGTGATACAGAACGCGTGCAATGGCAAATTAACGCCATGGAACTCAGGCATGGCAGACCGTGCTTGCCTCGGTGCTGTCCGCCACTGCCATGTTATCGCCACGCGACCGCTCGTGCCCAGCGGCCTTAGCAATGAGATGAGAGTCGTTCGAGTCGACTGACACAGACTGACGAGGTCGACCCACACCAGCATACCAAATCGCCACCAGCCTCCGGTCTTGGGTCTGCAGTAGTCGTTCGTTTGTGCTGAAGGACGGCCTCACCGAGCTTCCTGCACGCATTCGCAAACCGGTTCAATTTCGACCAGCATGCCAGCTCCTGCCTATCCAAGCAGGACTTTGAAGATCAGACCGGCGATATGCGAGTCTTGGTTCGACGGTGGAGTTGTATTTGGAGGGATTCTCTGGGCGCCCAGCTTCCAAGCCATGATCCGAGCCCTCACCTGCTTCTTTCGTGTCGCCGGCCGATACCGAGCAGGACGCTTGTTTGCTTCTGTGGCGTTGTGCAATCACTCCGCATGGTAACGTAGATGGTCTTGGCCCTGTGCTGTGCCGGTCGTGGATGTCGTGCTTCAGGTTCCCTGGGCATAGTTCCTTACGGTGACCAACCAGAAGTTCAACATTGGTCTTGGCTAGGCGCAAGAACTTTCTGGGTGACTTCGTTAGGTGCCGTGTACAGACATGCAGGTACAGCTGCGCAGGCTTTCGCTCGCTTGGGAAGAAAGAGTGGAAAAGGTGATGACGATCGAGTCACTTATATACTGGTCTCGCGCCCTCCATCAAGGTGGGTTGATACATTCCAATCTTGACTGTAATTTTTATTTGCCATCATGGTGCGGTCGTCTCTTCTCTTCGCATGCACGGCGCTTACTGCGTTCGTCAATGCCCACAACAATCCTCTCGAGGCCAGGCAAGAGGTTAGCGCAGCAACACATGGATCCGGCAAGGGCAAACCAAACGTCAACTCCAAGAAGCTACAAAATGCGATCAAGGAGTCTGCACTGAAGAAGAAGGCTAGAGAGCTCGAGAGGGCAGCATATTCGACCACAGAGCGAAACCGGGTTTTCGGCTCGCCAGGACACGAGAACACCTTGAAATTCATCGAAAGCTATCTCGAGAAGGAAGACGATTACTTCGAGTACAGGCGCCAGGAGTTCGTAGAGCTCTACTCGCAAGGATCTGGTACCTTCTCCGCTGGCGGTACAGAATATCCGCTGAACGTGTTCACATACTCAACATCGACCGATGGCGTAGTTGATGCTCCGATCGTGGCCGTGGCAAATCTCGGCTGCAATGCCACAGATTACCCTGCTGAGGTTTCCGGTGCCATTGCATTGATTTCGAGAGGAGCATGCACTTTTGCAGTCAAGGCCACCAATGCCAAGGCGGCAGGCGCGGTCGGTGCAGTAATATACAACAATGTTCCAGGCAGCATCGCTGGTACACTGGGAGGTACTGGAGACTACGCTCCCGTTGGAGGTATCTCGCAGGAGAACGCCACCACCATTCAAGCAGCCCTTCCGCTGAATGGCCAGCTGGAGATTGACAGCATCACCGAGAACCGAACAACCTACAATATCATCGCCGACTCGAAGAGCGGAGACAAGAACAATGTCGTCGTCATCGGCGCCCACTCTGACTCTGTCTTTGCAGGCCCGGGCGTGAATGATGACGGATCGGGAACCATTGGAATCCTTGAAACCGCAATCCAGCTCTCCAAGAAAAAGTACACGTTGAAGAATGCTCTCCGTGTCTGCTGGTGGTCTGCTGAGGAGTACGGTCTCTTGGGATCCGAATACTACGTTGCCAATCTCCCCGAGGAGGAGCGCAGCAAGATCGCTCTCTACCTTAACTTCGACATGATAGCTTCTCCCAACTGGCAGTACGCTCTCTACGATGGAGACGCAAGCACCTTCAGCAACACGACGGGCGTCGTCATTCCTCCCGGTTCTGACAAGATCGAGCACTTCTTTGAGGACTGGTTCCGTGAGCAGGGCATCCCAACCAAGGACTCTGAGTTCAATGGACGATCTGATTATGGCCCATTCATTGCTCCGGATGTGGGGATTCCAGCCGGTGGTATTTTCACCGGAGCTGAGGCTCTCAAGACCGAGGAAGAAGTTGCACTGTGGGGTGGGCAAGCTGGTAAGCGACAAACGAACGTGGTGCTGCCCGCATATGACACTAACAATTTATGCAGGTGTCGCATACGACCCCAACTACCACCTTGTTGGCGACAATTACACCAACCTCGCGTTTGAGCCTTTCCTGATCAACACGGTACGTGTTTCTCTCTTATGATGTCCTCAGTTCCAATCCAGACTAATGTTTCAACAGAAAGCAATTGCTGCTTCCGTCGCCAAGTACACCATGGATACTTCTGACATCCCACCTCGCACGTCAGGTGCCAAGGTCAAGACCCGGGGCGCTCACCCGCACGCCAAGAAGAATGCCGCTCATTCCCACTCGCATCAACCCGGTCTGCAGTGCGGCTCCGAGCCAAAGGTCTTAGAGTAATGACGACGACGATAATGCAAAAGTACCTACGACTCATGAAGAATCTATGACCAGAGTTAGATATAATTTTCACAGGACATTTTTATTCTCTGTCGCGGAAAGCATTTCTTTAAGTTTCCTTTGATGGTACGCGCCATGCAACGCTGGCTTCAAGCCTCTGCCTCAAGAGATTTAGGGTCCCTCAGCGAGAGGATACGACGATGGACACCTGACGCCTCTCCATCATTTGTGGCACACGGAGTGCAGTAGGGGTTCAGCACTATCCAGCTGCTTAGCTGGAACGTCAGTGCTTCCACCCATGTATTTAATGCAGATCCCGGCCGGGGAAGTAGAGATCTTGGCAAACAACTAGAAAGTATTAGGGATTATGCCTTAGTAGTAGAACATTATTTTGCAGCAAGAGTACGGTACTATAACTAAATAGAGGCGCCATCAGTTGCGAGTTTGCTTACTTATCGTCGCTTAGATAACTCGTTAGAGTCGTGCTATTCTGCCTCTCGAAGCAAGATTGCGACCCCTATGGAACCCGTGACGAAGACAATCAATCGAGTTACAAAAAGTGGCCAACCTTGAGACTCTGAGCCCTAACTCGAGAGCTTGACGTTCAAGAAAAATTTGAGCGAATCTTGTCAATCTAAAGCTATCAACGTGCCGACGTTCAAGAGCTGCAACGGGACATAGTATCACAGACAACTCCCACGCTTCAGCAAGGAAGCCCATAAACGCTGTCGCATTTCGATCTGATGGCACCGAGTCTGCCGATTCATGGCTTGTACTGCGCGGATTTGATTCGAATTTGGCTGAGGATGCAGCGAGGACCAGCACGGACGGCGAGAAACCAAGAGAAAGAACGACCACCGAAGCATGTGCAACACAGCCGTGACCTATATCTCGGTAGAAAGACTCTTTTGGGCGGCCCAGACGAATCGTCCTTAACTGCCGGTCAGTGGCTTTCGCAGAATCGCGCACATCCGTGACGTGACGCCGTGTCTTGACCTGAAGGAGACCGCTGTTCTTAAAATACAGGCCGTAACGATAAGCCGAGGAACACATCTCACGAGACAACGTCGACGTGTCGGCGTTTCGTGAAATCAGCACTGTGCTCTGTCGCCAAACTCGGAACTCGGGAGGAACGGCATCCAGGGGCAGGACATGTGCCAGCAAAGGCTCGCATGCTCGACTTGCCCCCATCTTCGGGGTCACAGCCTCGAATCAGGGTTACAAGTCCATCCTGCTGACGGGCGTTATCATCACGAATGATATCTCCTTCCAAGCAAACAACTTGATTGGAAATGAATCCGCGACTGATAAGCCCTCACGCGATCGAACTTGATCATGCTGACGCTGACCGAATGGCGTACTAGCACAGAAGATTGCGCTCTCACCAAGCATTGAATTAGCGCAGGATAGGGCTACTCAGCTGTCC
Organism: Cercospora zeae-maydis; assembly: GCA_023512815.1. Classification (NCBI taxonomy): domain Eukaryota; kingdom Fungi; phylum Ascomycota; class Dothideomycetes; order Mycosphaerellales; family Mycosphaerellaceae; genus Cercospora; species Cercospora zeae-maydis. Next base: position 2,257,482 of record JAKLWY010000001.1, on the reverse strand, counting down.
ATACCACGAAGAGAAGCCTGCTTGTCAGTATTCAAGCACCGATAAGCAGAGATCTGCGATACAGATGCCACGAGGAATATGTGCTTACTGCGTCTGAGAGAGTTGAGGCATGTTCCATATAACATTTAGTGTCACGCGTTGTGCAAGAGATGCATCGGGACCCTTAGACTACGACGACCAGCACCCGAAGTGGCCTACCGGGTGATTTGAGTAGAACTCCAGAGCGATTGTTGTCATGTTTCCTGCTTCGGGAGCAGCACCGTTACGCGACCCCTTTCGTTCGTCGGACTCGTGCTACATGTACATTCCAGTTGCAGCCCTGCGTCGAATCCCATTCGACTCCACTCAGCAGGTCTGGCTCGCGGGACAGGCCAAAAAACCCCGTGTGTTCGGATGGAAGATCCGGGTAAGTCGGTGTCTCCTATGTCGACCACAATCTTTGAGCCACGACCAGGCAAGCACATTGCGTGTACTCAACAACTGCCATGTCCCAGTCTCGGCTGATCCGCAAGCAGCGCTATGTGTATGATCAAGATCTGCACATCCACAACGTCTGTTGTTGTCGAGAGCAATTCAATCGGGTCAAACATTTGCCATGCCCAGTCCCACTCCCACGAGACGAACGGAATGGCAGCCGGAAGCGCTACGACTGATGCCGCCAATGGCACGGCGACGGCGAGAAAGCGGAGCGGTCATGAAGTGTCGGTGATGTCCATTCATATCGCACAATCCGGCCGCGCCGAGATGTGCTGCAGCGTTGTCGTCAGCCTTGTGGATTGGTATTTCTTGGCAGCGGTCAGAAGGTCGGATTGTCCGAGCGTTTTCGAATGAAGCCACCCACCCGAGATCCTCCCGCATGCCAAACCACTGCAAATTGCGTTCATGACGCATGATGCGAAGCACGACAAGGCACGAAAACTTGTCGTGTGCCCTGCCGTCGCGTGTCTAGCGCCGCCGTTACGGCCTGCCGCAACACCCGCCTTTGTGTAGCACTGCAGGCTCGGCGTCTTGATACAGTAACGACGCACGCCATGGCATGTGTTGAAAAGGTACGCCGTCTGCAAACCCGATCGCCTTCTCCCACATCGACAGCAATCATCATGGGCTGGGCACGAAAGATGATGCGAGGCCGAGTCTCCATCCGCGACAGACTCGCCAGGACCGACACGATGAGCTCCGTCGACACGGCAACCTCCACAGGAACTCCCTCTTCTCAGCAGTCCACCAGCTCGGCGCAGTCGACCAATTCGGCATCCCAGGCGTTGGCAACCTCTCCATTCATGGCCGGCGTTAAGATACCGTTCCGAGCGACCCTCAAGTCCTTATGGCGGTAGATGAGGCCTTTGGAAAGCCACAAAAGGTGCATACCGATACCATGAGATAGTGTGGCAGAGGGCGCCAGCGTTGTGAAAATGTGTCAAGAATTCTGCATTCTACGCGGGTGCAACTGCGGACTGTCTACCGCTGTGAGCTACTCCAGGATGAGAGAGGTGCCGCATCTAGCAAAGTGAGTGACCGAGGAAAATCTAGCACATGCAGTGCTGACTTCGAAAACCAAGACAGGAATGGTTGGCAAGCAACCCAGCTGCCCAAGGAATCTTTCCAGCAGCTATGCCATCTCCAGCCCTGGCGGCGCAGTCTCGGTGAAAGCATCCCACTCTTGCTCGCCGAATTCCCTACCCATACGGCCCTTGCTGTACATCAGTTTGCCTTTCATCTTGACAAGCGGGTTCATCCAGGTCTTGCTCCCGTCTGGCCCAGTAACCTCCTTCGACATGGCACCCAGACCTACAGCCAGACATGTCAGTTTCCGCAGATCTTGTCCCGCAGGCTGTACTTACCAGTTGGCTGGTAATTCATATAGATACCCTCCCATGACCTCTTCGGACACGCGAATACTTCATGCATGATACCAACATGCGGGATCTCGGCTTCCACCTCTCTCCACCACTGCATGGCTTTCGTGTGCATCGGCCCGTGCGCGTACTGATGCAGGTAGTGTTCGTTCTCGAAATACAGGATGCTCATGATCTCGTTACCTGCGCATGACCAGAATGCTCGTCAAAAAAGAACTCCTGGAGATGCCATGTGACTTGAGACTTCACTTACCGGATGTCCGCTCCGCGGCATTGAGCCATGCGGAGGCGCTCAAGAACCCATGCTTGGTGGCATCCCCGCCCAACTCGTCGACCATTTTGTCGAACCGAGCGCCCACTTGCTTGAAACCGGGCGCAAACATGCCGAAAGGATGATGCGACACCACGCCGAGAATGATTGCGCAAACTTGCTCCTCGGCCGGTTTATCTTGTTGGCCTTTCTCCGAGGGAATGATTGGAGCCACGCGGTATGGAATTACATTACTCATCAGTGGGTTCGGTAGGATGCCCAAGGCCATTAGAGAAGCGCGTAGCAACTTGTATGCGATGAACATGACCGCTGGAAGGATCATGGTAAGGTTACGGTATGGCAGAACGGCCATCGCCGCGCCTTGAATTAGACCGCCGAGTGTCAGCCATGTTGTCACAGACAGTTGATCACGGATCAGCTGGGAATGTCAGCTTTGTGTCTCGTCCAAACACTGCAGCATCATCATCTTGACACGACTGAGGAACTTCAGTCGTGAAACACGACGAATGCGGGCTTTGGAGGTACAGAGATGCTACACTCACGGTGTACAAAGCATTTTCGTTCCTGCGTGTGGCTGTTTTTGGCCTTTTGGCAAAATTCTTGAAGACTGGTTGGTACATCTTGGTTGTCTGTGGGAGGTGTGAGCTTCGAGAGAAGATGCTTCGCTACAGGTCATGCTTCTGCATATAACATTTCAAGGCTGTCGATCCCCGCGGCATCCAGCGTTCCATTGTTTCGTTTCGTACGTACGTAAAAAAGCTGTTCCTTGCCGACCGCTCAGCCCTGCGTTCCCTTCATCTCCCATCGAGCCAGTAGCTGTCCAGCAAAGTAAAGCTGCCACGTGTGGGAGGGAGCAGACTGTCTGAGGCGCGTGGTTTCAAGCGTACCATTGCCATCAGTTGTTCAACGTACTGGGACTCGAGCAGAATTATGACTCAGACTATGTGCAGTATCTACATCAATTATGACCTTCTCAGTGTCGGCTTGGCGTGCGTTTACATCGTTCTCGCGAAAGATCGCATTTGCAGCCCAAACAGCTAGCTACTGTATCGCATCAGGTCGAGCTGCCAAAGCTGGCATCGCGCGTCTCCGGAGCCTTCCAACTCGTTTTACAGCCAAGAATCCTCAAGTTAGAGGATTCGGGCAACCCAGATTACCAAAAGATGGCGCAACAAACTGTGCAAAGAATGCCAATGACTCGACAGTCGGAGTGATGACGCTGTTGAGCGTCGATGGCACCTGACCCGTGGCCAACTGATACAGCAAGCATGAAGTCTCAGCCGGAGTGATGGTAGGAGAAATGGTTCCGTTGCGGATCGCTCCAAAGTTGGTGGGCAGCGCATTGAAGGAACCGGGAGCGGTGTTGCCTCCGAACGGGACAGGGTAGAGGAGGTACATCTTGAGGATCTCCGCCGTCACTTTGTTGTTGTCATATGGATCAACACGATTGGTCCAATTGTCGGGGAGCTTCTCTCGGATGAAGAAAGAGGAGATGGTCACAAAGTCGGGTTGGTAGCCTCGGGAGCCAGATGGGAAGAGCTCGTAGAGGAAGGAGGCTGCGCCGAAGAGGAGAAGTGAAAGAGGTCCCTGATTGGGAGCGTCAGTGACCCGCAGGACTGTAACCCTCGAAGTAAGTGGGACTAACAAAATAAAAATTAGGATTATCTCTTTGAGATTCAACCCAGCGTTCCTTGCGGTACTTGGCCAAACTAATGAACGTCATGTCAGTCGACTCTTCCCCTGTTGGCAAACAATTGAACTTACCCTTGCAGGTTGTAATTCGCACCGGTGGTCCTCGTCATGCGCGCGAAGAGCGTGGTGTTGAATTTGAAGTTATCGCCTTTACCGAGGAAGAAATCATTTCTCAAACAAAGTCAGCAATGGTGAACGAGCCAACGCAGTTCCAGACACGAGTGCATACCGCGTCAAACTTGTGTCTCCTTCGAACTTGTTGTGCCCGACGAGGCCTGGCTGGCTCCCGGTCAAAACGCGGTTGAAGGAGGTACGACCGGTGGCATCGCATCCGATCGACAGCTTCTGGGTGACAAGATCACCATCAGCCTGGAGTCCAAGGAACGCCAGGAGGTTTGCCAGATCGTATCCGACATTATAGACGTTCTGCTGCGCGTCGACAAGTTCCTTGAAGGTCGTGATACCGTCTCGGGCCACTAGAAGTATCTCAGTCGGTGCAAAATATGGACACATCCAAGGCGCTTTCCTTACAGAAGTTGTGATTGGCAGCAGTATTCACTGGATGCTCGATTAGTTCACGGTGTCCTCGTGGAGCATGCAGACCGACTTACAGCCAGGACATGGGCCACGAATGTCTGCAGAGGTTGGTGCAATGTATCGATGGTCTGTGTCACCAACTGCTGGTACTCGAAACCCTCCCGTTTCTGAGATGCAATCAGCCAACTGCGAATGACAGACCATAGGGTCAGATCCATACCTTTACCCTTGGCACCATTTATGGCACCGTTATAGGGATATTTGGCCGTGATTGGTGCGGCATTCTTATGATTAGCATTGAAGGGGCATGTAGCCTCAGAGCCGGGACCGGTTCCAGGTTGTTGGCGCTCGACAAGCATAGACGAGTCCACACCAGGCACTCGAGGAACCCATGGAAAGGCGCTCACTGCCTCTACGAGGACCAGAGCTGCGGTCAACACCTTCATCCTGGTGAGTTGAAGCGTGAGAGAGGTTGATGCGGGATATTTTGATACTATTGTTCAGATGCTGGGCCACATGTTCCTTTTGTACACCACCGTTCCAAGGCTCGAAGGCGTTCCTCTTGCAACCACAAGAATCGACTACTTCGGGTTGATCCCATGCTTTCGACGACCCCCAAGCGTTGCTGCCAGCCATCTACGACAATTCACTGTGCTTAGCGGGCACATACAAGCCACAGGCGAGGTGACACGGCTGTAATTGCTGCAGAGCATCTACTGCGAACGCCTCCAAGTTCGGACTCAGTATACTCCTCACCATGTGTGCTGAAGCCACAGACGACGAGGCTGTGCGGGGAAGACAGCGCGTCCACAGAAGAACAATCATCTCCCCACTCGGGGGGGTCGCGTGGATATGTCTCGATACCCTGCTACTGGCTGGACAAAGCAACGTCGCAGCCAGTAAGCATCAAGATCATGCAGCTCATCAGAGGTTGTCGACCCACATGGGAACAATCAAGCCATGGCTTGGGTTTCTGCGAACATCGAATACGGCCTGGCCACTAGCAGTAGAGATTAAGCGGCAAGGCGGTCTGAACGTCATGCTTAGCCCGCTTTAAGCTTCGTGAGGCTGTGCTTCTTGCGCTCACCTTCGGCTACAGACACGCGCTTGCCACGTGCAATAGCGACTTGCGGTGGGCGTGAACTGTCATCTATTCTCTTGACCAATATGCAACCTGCGATCATTAGTAGCATGGCCGAACCGCCGCCAATCGTGCAATTACTGCTCCAACTTGGTCAATATGTACATTGATGTTGACTTCGGCTGCGCTGCGTCAACTTCAATGTCCTATCTCGTAGGTCATGCGTAGTGTTCCACTGCATTGCGCCTTGCGGCGAAGGACTAGAACAACAAGTCAAGCACCAAGTACCACAAAATACCAACGCCTCCTACCGGATTTACTTTTTGATTCGAATCGTCTCATCGCCTGGTTCGACTCAACACGCCTCCAGTCCGACGATCGACGCTAGTACAATCCGTGGCTGTGTCAGCTGAGCTATCCGTATGCGTATTGGTCGGCTACAACTTCACCTCCTTGTTGTGACGTCTGCTTATTTACATGCAGACTCACAGGACATTATTGAATTTCTTCTCCTGCAACGATGATATGCGAATTCCAGATCCGCTGGTCCCAAGCAGTTCAACGAAAGCCAATGAAAAAGAAGCCGCTGACACGATAGAGGCGAATCGAAGTCTGGATCGGATAGATGTTGAAATCTTGTTGCAGTCCTCATGGCTGATGAGCACATGATTCATCATCGCTCACTGTACTGTGACCCTCAGCCCCTTTGTCCCACGCCTAGACACATGCGAGGACCTTTGCCAAAAGCAACAAGATATCGTGAAAGAGGACGGCCGTTGGGCGCCAGACCACCGCCGGTGAGCCATCTTTCGGGTTTGAACTCATGTGGCTCGGGGAAGATGTCGGGGTTCATTTGTTGCAGAGTGATGGACATCCCGAAGATCGTGCCTGGAGGTAAGTTGGCATGCGCCATATTGCGTGCGGATTGGTACGGAAGAGGCGTTGCGAGACTCCGCCCAAGAGCCGAGTTGCTGTCAGGTATCATCAGTGAGACGTCAGGAACCACATGGCCGTACACTTCAATACCTTCTTGGATGACAGCGCTCAGATATGGCAAGTTTCGAAGCGTGGACAGGCTCGGTACGGTGGAAGGATCCGGTATTGCTGCTTTCCAGCTCCTTGTGCAGCTGTTCTTTGACCTCAGATTTCTTCAGGGCCCAGAAACACGCTGTCACTAGCTAGGATGGCTTTAGTGGTCTCGAATCCCGCCAGTACTGTACTCTGTGCCTCGTCTGATCTTCATCGTGTCAGATCTCGATGTCCCTCCAACGCATTGGACCACAGACAACTTACGGGATTTGAGGAGTTTTCTCATCAGGTCATGGCCATGGCGTACCATGTGACAGCGTCTGTAGTCCATGCTGCAAAGACGTCGTCCAAACGGAGAACCTTGCCAGTTCCTGCATAGTCTCGTCGCAGCCTTGAGCACAGCTTGTCCATAGACGACTGCAAGTATCCGGAAAACTCTCGCACGCGTGCCGTGGTGAAATAACGGGGCGATTGCTGACCTTCGCCTATGGTGTTCAGCAATGTTCGATCTGTTCCGAAGTGGCGAGACTAGTGCCCAGGCGGTACTTCAGATGAGCCATCTTGTTGTTCTTGGACTTGGCACTGTACATTTCGTCAAAGAACTCGGGATCCAAAATGTGCACTTCCCAAGGCGTAATTCGAATGATGGGTCCGGGAAATGTGAGTCTCCTGTGCTGTAAGGTGCACAAGCAGAGGAATCGCACTTGCCATATCTTCTGTGCCATTTTTCAATATTGAAAATGAACTGGCCGCCAAGAAAGGCGTCGAAGGTCATCATGCTGCTCGTACTCGAAGGTTTCAGTCACAGTCTCAAGGCTGCCCTATACACCCGGCTCGCCATCCCATGTCAGTCCACTCATGACCCTGTGCAGCCAACACAGTGTACGACAGGAAGGCGCTTGACCCAGGGCAGCAGTGCGTGAGGATGCAGTGCTTGGCAATGTATGCGTTCCGATCCTTGCAAAGCACTATATCGGCCGACATGACCTGACGTAGAATAAGACTATTTATTCATTAGGCGACACAAGCCCCATATCGTCTTCGCCTAAATCCAAGCGACAGAACTGCTGTTCCGTTGCGATTTCGACCGTTTTTGTTTTTGGTCTTCACTTGCAAGTTCTGCCGTCCTCTGGCTTTCGTGACCTATGTGGTCTGAGGTTGAGCTCTGTGCTGCCATGTTCGCGTGTGGTGTTGGGGACTCGTTTCCGCAAATTGCTGGCAGATAGACTATCGGAATGAAAGCACAGCTCTGCTGCGGTAGGATGGGCAAATCCCCACAGCGCAGCATGCATCTCCCACACAAAGCTGCAGAACTAAGGCAGTAACTAGGGCACCATCATGCAGCGGTGTTTCCCAGTCGTTCATCGGCTCTGAAGCGACACGGCACTTTCAGTCATTAGCTCAACCGATGGTCGCAGCAGCAATGCACATGGAATCAGCTTCCATTCCGCTCTCTTTCTCTCTGTCTTGCTTTGGCTCTGCAACCTAAGTGCGATACTGCACAACATGATCGCATTCGATTCAAATATCCTTATCGTCGGCGCATGCACCTTCGTGGCCTATCGCATCTGGATCGTCGTGTATAACCTATACCTGAGTCCGCTGGCCCAATTTCCAGGCCCAAAATTCGCCGCAGTATCGTACCTTCCTGAGTTCTACTACAATTTGATCGCCGGAGAAGGCGGCCAGTTTCCCTTCATCGTCCGAGAATGGCATGACAAGTACGGTCCGATCATCCGAATCAATCCGCACGAGCTCCACGTCCGGGATTCGAGCTGGTTCGACACGTTGTACAACAACTCCCGTCCGGCGTGGAAGATCCAGGGTTTTGGCGTGCGCTTTCAAACCCAGCACACGGCGGGCGGAACAGAAAATCCAGCGCTATTCCGACCACGTCGAGCAGCGCTGAACCCCTTCTTTTCGCGACGCAGGGTCGCGCAGGATACGCCTCGTTTCCAGAAGAATGCTGCTCGTGCAATGCAAAGGGTCGAGCAGGAGTACGGGACCACGGGGAATGTGCTTCATCTCAACAGCTTCTGGGGCTGTTACGCAGCGGATAACCTCGTGAATACTTGCTTTGACCAAGATGTCAAGTTTCTCGAAAGTCCTGATTTCCGTGCGGAGGCGAATGAGGCGACGGTTGAATTACTCCAAGCCGCGCATGTGTTCTACCACTTTCCGATACTCATGTTTCTGATGAAGAAGATGCCGGACCGGATCATGCTGTGGCTGAATCCGAGCATGGCGCCACTGCTGAAGTTCTGGGAGGTGCGTTCCAGTCATGCCATGGTTTCCACGTAGTCCGAAGCTGATCACGCCTAGTTTCTTGCCGAGAACGTCAACAAAGTGCTCGCTACACCTGCGTCGGCACAGAAGGAAGGCGATCGGACCATCTTCAGCTCGCTGCTGCAAGGAGATCTGCCACCCGAGGAGTTGTCCTTTGATCGCCTGCATCAGGAGTCGGTAGCGATTATCGGCGCTGGAGTCGAGACCACGGCACGCTCTCTCACCATAGCGTGCTTCCATATCACGGATCAGCCCGCAATCCGCGAACGTCTGGTGGCCGAGCTGTGCGAAGCAGCCCCAGATGAAACGGCCATGCCAGACTGGGACGCTTTAGTGAAGCTCCCATACCTCTCTGCGTGCGTGGAAGAGGCAATCCGTCTCACCTACGGCCTCTCTCAGCGCAGAGCGCGAGGATTCTTCGATGGCCCTCTGATATACAAAGACTGGGTCATCCCGCCCGGTGTTTTCGTCGGCATGGATAATTGGGACGTAGCGCACGACGAAAACATCTTCCCCAACTCACACTCATATATTCCAGAGCGCTGGTTGGGCGAGCCGCTGGCACCCGATGGGCGGCCGTTGAAAGCATACCAGGCAGCTTTCGGAAAAGGCAGTCGAAGCTGTATTGGAATGCACCTTGCGTACGCTGAGCTCTACATCGGGATTGGGCAATTCTTCCGCTCGCCCCTGGGTTCGCGGGCGATGATTTACGAGAGTGACCAGTCAGACTTGGAGCTGGTCAGAGACCATTTCGTGCCGCGGGCGCGAGCTAGCAGCGAGGGAATCAGGATGAAGTTCAGATCATCGGCCAGAGGAGGGGAATACGAATTGCCATGATGAGGGTTGGTGGTGTTGGTGGTTGCAAATTGTCGTATTGTTTCCAGACGGTGGGCACAGACCATGTACCTACTAATGAGAGCTTGCATTCCGAACGCCAAGTCCTCAACAGCTGGAAAGCGTAAGTGAACTTAGTCTAACTTACATTGAACACCACGAGCGAACCGCAAACCCAGAATCCCGATGATGGATTTGAGGTGCCAAGGTTCGTCGCCCTGTCTAGGGCGAACCCATGCAGCTTTCTCCCGCATGGTGTTCGTGTGTTTGGGATTTAACCTCTCGTACGCCGGAACTTTGCCTCACATTACATACAGTACATACTACATCGTCCCGCTCCACGTGGACCTCGCACGTCTGCGTTTGCCGGATGATCATTCTGGCCGAATTTATTATCGCTGCCGGCCGGGGTGGAATCCAGTCCCCAGGAGAGAGCTCCATGTCCATGTCTGTCGTGCGTCGATCGGCTCCTTGTCGTGTTCGGCATGTACAACACAACGAGACTGCATCTCCGCGGCAGGTGTGCCTGGGTTTGGCACTGGAGGGATCAAAGGGCATATGAAACATATGTTCACTTCCTTGACCATACAGTCAGTATACGCACTGATTTCCTTGGCAGTCGAACGTTCCCCATTGACGAGCCCGTGTTGAATGCTCCGACGACGTGGGGTGGGGGAAGGAAGGAAGCTTCTTCATCACTATGTACTTCGACTACTCCCTCCCCTCTTCTCATCGTCATCATCATCATCATCATCATCATCATCCATCCCCCCCAGAGACTATTACATCTTCTACGCGACATGGACGCACATTTTACCTTCCGCCGGTATTCCCGATTGGCAAAGGATTGATGATGATGAATCATTCTCGCCGCGCATTTCGATCTTTGCAGTCAGCCGCGGGACGCAGATTCGCTTTCTTTGATCGAGGAGCAAGTCTTCTATCCGCATCATGACACATTGTTCTTTTTCATTTCCCTTCTCTCTCTATCTCTTCTTCTCTTTTTCGCTCGTTATCGAATCATCACAGCGTCCCATCCGTCCGTCCCATCTTGCGTCGTGAAAAGCAAAAGCATGCGTGGACCATTTCTCTACCATGACCACCATAATATCGACATGCCGCATCGTAACCCCCAAAAGCCTTTCGTTTCATCGCATCGCATCGCATCGCCTCCCATTCCTCAAAACGCCCCAAAATACGAAAACCCCACCCCTTTTTCATCAACCGACTGACTATTACCTCCCCAACGAACTCCCAATACTCGAAGGCGTCCAACTACTCGCCTTACTACTAATCCAACTCCCCGAATCCGAAATCCAACTCGGCATCTTACTCTTCCAACTCCCCGCAGCAGAACTCACACTCTTCGACACCCCACTGCCTCCTCCTGCACCATTCGCACTGCTGCTCCCCTTGCCACTCCACTTCAATTTGCCCTCGGCAATCGAATGCACCCCGTTAATCACCAAGAAGGCCGAGCTGCCAATCGCGCGGAACAGCGCCAAACACGCCACCGACCACAGGATGAATTTCAAGTAGTAGTTCTCCCCGACGTCGGTATTGCTGTAGACTTCCGTAATGGCCATGGCCAGGATGGCGTTGCAGATCATCCACACAATGACCACGTACGTTCGCACCGCGCGGTAGTAGTCCTCTTGCAATTGCGACTCGGAAATGCCCGGCGAGGGCACTTCGACGCGGTCGCGGAGATTTCGCAGCGCTTCATCGTAGCCCGAGTCGATGTCGAGTTGTTCCGATGGCATTTCCAATTCCACCGTCCCGTTCTTGTTCGTCGTCGCCACGCCCAGGTCCTTCTTCAGCACGTTGTCGCCCTTGGTGCCCCACGTCACGTCGTGCGCGTTGCAGAAGGCGTACACTTGCAAGGTGGCAATGTAGGAAGGCAAGAGGGCAAAGTACTGCCCGGAAGAGGTGAACATGTGCCACGGGTCCATGTACAGGAAGCTCATGAGGAAGTACAACCCGACGGTCGAGAGCGTGCTGACGATGAGGTTGGTGAAGACGTTGTTGCCGAAGCTCAACGCGTGCGAGTCGGACAGTTGGCGGACGACGATGTAGATGGCCGCGAACGTGTTGTACACCATGATGATGGAGAAGATGATGAGCGACGCCATGAACATCTTGACGGCGCCTTGCGGCCGGTTGCCCATCGAGAGGATGAATTGGACCATGATCGTGAGGACGCACACGTACCGCAGCACGATGAAGATGAAGTTCCCGATGCCGTGCCCAAAGGGGTCGACGCGTTTGTCTGCGAGGGAGCCGGCGATGAAGTAAAAGGTCAGGTAGAAGTTGCCGAGGGAGAAGAAGGTGAAGAGCAGCTGCACGAATTGGTAGATGAACTCAATGTGGAGCAGGATCTTGCGCGTGATGGTATGGTCCGTCTTCCAGATCTGCTTGAAGTGCAGCAGCGAGTAGACGGCGGCGAAGAAGGCTCCGTTCAGCCATCGACGACGCTGGGAGATGAACTCGGGTACCGCGTCTGGCACGTCCGTCTCTCCTGTCGCTTTTCGGACGTACTTGAGCACCCATCGGTCGTTGCGCTTGGCGACCAGCTCCCAACAAAGGATGCGATCTTCGGCGAGATACATGTTGGCGGTGAACACATCTGCATCCTGGCCGTGGAGCGTCTCTCCCTTGAAGTACTGGCTGAGCGGACCATGGCCGGTCTCGTCGTTCTGCAGTGCGTGGTACCGGTAAGCACTGAGCGCACCCGGCAAGACCGTAATGTATCCGAACACAGACTCCAATGGCTTGTCCAGAATGTTGGACATCTTGTACTCGAAGTTCTGAGAGGCGACCAGCGGGTTCAGCAAAGCCTTCAAGTACCGACCCTTGGCCGCCTTGATCTCTCCGGCAGCCCCGGCGACATTGGAGTCACGATCGAATGCTTTCCACAGATGATAGAGCGAGTCGTCGCCCGGTTTCGTGCCCACGTCCAGCAGGATACACACGTTCGGGTTCAGCGCGCGTCCAAAGGCGTTGAAGAACCATCGATGGCTGTTCAGCTTCTTCGCGTTCTTCTCCTTGAGACAGAAGATGACCTGGCACGGCACAATGCCCTTTTCTGCTCCCTTGAACTTGAGATCAGAATCCAACGAGACTTGCGTCGTGTACTCGTATACGTGTGCAGTAACTTCCCGCTGATTGACCAAGTTCTTTGCAATTCCGGACTGGTAGCATCCCATGGCCGCCAGAGCATCAAGCGTTCGAGGGTGAACTTTGGCGCGTCCATCAGAAATGATGCAGACGACAATCTTCTGCCACCCATCTTTACCCCAAGTCCTCGACTTGGCGCGACTGCAGAAGTGGGCCAGATTGCGCATGACACCATGCATCGTGCGCGTGAAGTCGATTTCGTTCTCATTGTACATGGTGATGCAGATCAGTAGCTCGGTTTCTCTCGTCGTGGACCCAATGTTTTGGCGCAGTCTGTAGCCTCGGTCGACGAAGTCGTTTGGATCGCAAGTGACAGCCGTATACCTCATGTGCGTGAATTCCACATCGTCCCTCCTGGGCAGGAAAGAGTAGAGTATGGTTGGGATCTTGCATTCCAGGATGAGCTCTCCGTTGATCAGTTTCACCTCCTTCCTCGTCATCTGTGCCGGTCGGGCGCCTCGTCTCTGCTGGAAGCCATCGGGAGCCGGACCATGCAAATCTTCGTCGAGCTCCTTTTCCGAACCGTCTGCCAGTGTCGACTCCGACTGGAAGGTGTTGCGCGAGACCGGCCTCGGGCGCTGCGGATCACCATCCGCAGTGGATGGACCGAACGGATCGTTGTCGTCATCCTCGATGGGAATGGCGGTCATGTCTGGCTCTTTGGGGTCCAAGCTCACCATTGAGGGCGGCCTCCCTGCCGCGAAAAGTGGTTGTGGTGGGAGTGGCCTCCTCGGCGAGCCCCCGTACGCCGAGGATGGGGTGCCGGGTCGTGGCACGCCATTGATGTCTGCTGGTTCGTACGGAATGTTCGTCGCCGGAGGTCGGGGATATTCGCGACTACCTCGCGGGGTGAAAGCTTTGGAGGGGCTCGTCGAGCCTCTCGATGTCGGCCTGAACGGATCATATGGTTCGGTCGGTGGGGGCATGCCTGGAGCGTTGTCCAGTACCGATGGCGGCCGTGACAACCTCGAGGCAGACGGCTGACTGCGCAGCATCGAGTGCGGCGCGTACGATCGCGTCGGACTGGCTGGTCTGTAGCTCCTCGTGGGACTGTCAGGCCTGCCGCTGCTGTAAGGATTATATGAGCCCATGTTTTCTTCTTCAGGTAGACTTGGCGGCGCCTGTTCTTCTAAGCTGCCTTTCTGCTGCTGATTGAACCGCACTTTGTAACGCTTCGTTCGGGGTGGAGCTGCAGCAGACCGAGGAGCGCTCGACTGGGACAAGTCGCTCTCGACCTCGCGCAAGAGGGAATTGAGTTCCTCGCCAGGCGGCGCGGGAGCTTCTGAGCGGGCATAGTGCGACGGGGCTGTGGGCGATGGAGGCGGATAGATGTGGGTGTCCTGGCTACTGTTGGGCGCGCGATGGTTGTGACTGTTCAACCGTTCTTGGGCTCGAAGAAACAAATCATGCGGAGAGGGCTTGTTGCTGCTGGGCGGAGGAGCATGGCGCGAAGGTGATACTGACGCTGCGTGCGCTCCCTCCTCGGGACTCGTGAGCAGACGCATGGTCGATGCGTTTGTCGGTGTGTGTGCGTCGTCGTCGTCGTCATAGCCCGGCGGTGGGCCGTAGCCGTGAGGTGAATTCGGCGCCGCCATGGCAGCTTTGCCGGCGTTGAAGCGATCGGAATGTGTTGGCCAGGAATGTGTGTGGTGTTGTTGCGCGATTCTCACACCAGCATCATGAACAAGACAGAGACGTCTGCTTCACAGTTCGCAGAGTCACGATCACGCGAATAGTGTGTGTGGTGCAGGGAGGGAAGCGAGCCGCAGAGGGTAGGGCGCGGAAGTTTGTTGGCGTTCGCATGTTGGATGACGGTTCCGCAACGGCGCTGATCGAAACACACATCACCGGGGCAACCAGCCGCATCCGAAACCTGATTCGGCGATACTGGGACATAGACACTCGAGTCATTGGCCGCTCACCGAAATGTGTTCTGGTCGCGCAACTCCAGCAGGACTTCGACTTCGAGGGAGAGTCTTCAGAACCAATGAAGAAAACATGATCTTCGGGATAGGAGAAGATCCTCTCGATCAGGAAATGTATTCTGTATGTATCGAGGAGTATTGCTATATCCCGTTGCGCACGTTGTGCTACAAGGTACCGCGCCCAACGAACAGGGAAACGCACACGTTGCAAGATTGATTCACGGAGTAAATTTCTTCTGTTCGCATCTCGTCGACTAAGTATGCTACTCAAGAGAAAAGCCATCTGCCTCGCAGTGGGTCAGGTATAAAGTACAGAAGAGTCGAGCCTCGCCTGGTTACTACACCAGCATCAGGTGGGCGACACGTCGTGATTCCGTCTTGTCGTAAATTCCATCCGTTCCAAAAGTCCCACTCCCCAAATGCTCTAGCATGCATCTTCTTGCATCGTCATTCCTTGAATCGTGAATAGTAGAGAAGCCCCTCAGCCCACCACGCGCCACGCTAAACCGGACACAGATCAAACAGACATCTTGTTGTGAGAGTGCTCTCTATTCAGGCGGCCGTGACTGTCGGAGGCACACTTTCCGCTGCCGCCGGCGGGGCGACCGCCTCTTCCATCTTGACGTCTTCTTCGATGGCAGTTCCCTCCGCGGCACGCGCTTCTAGCGCAGAAGATGGCCGCAGTGGTGGCACTACAGGGCCCGACGTTGACGAAGCTGGGCTGCTCTCGCGATGGCTCATGTCCGAGTCGTCCTTCTTGGCCTTCCGCCGCGTATAATCGCTGAGACTCAGCTTCTTCTTTGCGGGACTAGGAGCGACTGCAGCCGCGACACCGGGCGGGAAAATTGAACCCGGTGTCATGCTTGCGGGTGACGGCGCAATGGGACCGCAGCCCGTTGGGGGCGCACTGGCGGGAGAAGTCGCCGACGACGTACTGAATAGACTGACGGAAGGGGGAGGCATGTCCAAAGGCATGCCCGCTGGCCTGGAGGATGTCTGTTCGGATGCTGCAGGCCCAGGTGAAGATTTCGCGAGCCATGGTGGTGCTGGTGACGGCTCCATCGGGCTCGACTTCTTGTGTGCTTCTCCAGCGTCATCTGGGATGGAAGTGTCTATTGCGGCGAGGTCCGAATGCGTTTCGTGCTTGGGGTGTTCTTCATCCTCTGCGTCTGCCATCTCTGTGTCTTCGACAGGTCCCCTGTGAGACTTGGGCCCGGAGCTGGCCGAATGCGGCCGCTCTACAGGCACCGGTGATGAACGATCATGCACATGGGCGCGATCGATGTCCATTGCATCGTCTGGTCTTGGGCTCCGTTGCGGTGGCCTCGGACTCGTCGGCGCAGACGAGAGGATCGCACGGTTGTTCCGTACGCACCGCTCTAATAATGTCTGACGGAGGGACTTGAACGGTTTACGCGCCGCTGGCGTTGGCGCTCGCCGTTCCGCCTCCTCTTGTTCCAGATCGCATTGAGTGACGGCATCCACATAGACCGGTCGCGGTCGCTTGGGCACGCGGCTGGGGGGCTTCGTGATGGACTTCTGCGTCTTGGCCTTGCGGCTCCCAACAGCCTTGGCGGATGGCTGCCTCGATGCGTTGCTGTCCGAAGTCTTGGATGATCCATTGGTGGGGAAGCCGAGTTGCTTCGAGGCCGTTGCGCTGGGGGTGTTCAAATTTGAGCCATCACTGGTGCGTTTCTTCTTGGCCTTGCCCATGCTCTCTTCTTCCTGCCGTCGAAACATCTCCTCTTCTTTGGCCAGCTTCTTTTTCTCGCGCTCCGAGAGCTCTGGCATGCCTGTGCCATTCGTCGAGTAATGGGTGTTGGGGGTGATGTCGCGACTCGCCGATCCGCGGCCGGCCGATCCAGACGTTGAGCGCGAGTCAGTGCCATCATCATCAGGATCAATCTTTCTTGCTTCGCTTCCGGAGCGGCTGTTTACTGTGTGGGTATGCAATGGCGATATGTGTTGTCCATTTTTCCGCTTCTTGGCTTTTGGTCCCTTCGCCGGTCGCTCGTCGCCCGGCCCGAGACGTCGGTCAAATCGGGCCATGTAGCAGGCGCCGTGTTGGTCGAGATCTTCCGTCGGCATCCCACACGCGCATGGGCCGCAATTTGCCAGAACGGTCGACACCCACGTCGAGAAGTGCTCCAGCTCATCCTGAGTCAGGTTCGGCTTCATCAAATGGGGCATGCCCTCGGTGGTCTCCCATGCAATGGAGATTTCCTCGCCCGGCTGTATCTCTCGACTGGACAAGAAGCAGAAGTGGTAGTCGGCTTTGCCCGTGATCAGGACCTGCAGACGTGCGTTGGGGTAGCAGCTGCGCCTCACGAATCGCAAGTCGGTGCCCTCGGTGCGAGCATCCAGGACGATGGGTAGCTTGGGCAGGAAGAAGACGAATGGCTCGGGGTGACGCATCTCCGCCCAGCGGTTCGACGAGTCGTGTTGGTATTCCTTCTTGAAGCAGATCCGACCCTTGAGCTCGCCAATGTAAGCACCCATGGGCAATGGCTCTTGGACGGTGATCGTCTTCCATTTGACGGGCTGACCGCGATGTAATACGTCGTCATCCTGGCGCTCGACAATCACGAGTTGCGCTTTGCCGGGCATGTTGTCGAGGTCGTCATCGTATCGCATGAGGGCTTCGCCTTTGACCTGGCCGTGGACTTCGTCAAAGTCGTCTTCGTGCATCTCGACCCACTCGGAAAGTGAGTTGGTGACGTGGATGGAATCATGCAGATTGTTGTCCGTCACCGACCATTCATCGTCGGCATAGCTCTGCAGGAAGTGGTCCGAGTAGCGCTCGATGGGAGTCTCGGGAGAGCGCGAGAGGCTGCGTCTGTGGTTGGCGGTGGAAGCGTTGCGTTTCCGCGAGTGACCCTTGGTGGCGATGGTGGTGGTCGAGTCTGAAGTGCGGTGGCTCGTTTTGGGCCGCTTGGCCGGCGGTTGTTGATCGCGTGGGCCGGCGCTGTTCCGATCGGTTCTCAGTTTGTCCATCGGCCATCCGTTTGTGTATGCCGGAGGGGCCTCTTTGACCTTCTTTTTGTGGCTCTTTGACGCAGCCCGCTTGATGCCGTTTGTGAGAGGCTCCGTGGGCTCGCGTTTCGCGAATTGGCGACGCCGCGCGGCGAGGGCGTCGACATCCCGGGGCTCGCATTCGACACAGTAGTGCTGCAGATGCTCGGGCAACTGGCGCTCGTCGAACTGGGGGTAGTAGCACGATTGGTGCTGCCATCGATTGCATTTGTCGCACGCGACCGTCCAGCCGTCGTCGTCGGCGAAGCCACAGATGCAGCTGATCTGGCCGTCGTCCTCGGGGTCGCCATTGACTAGGGGAACATGGTAGCGCTGCTGGTGCGACGCGGGGTGGAGCGGAGGGAGGTGGTGAGCAAGGTCGCGACCGTTGACAGGCTTCACAGAGAAGTGGGCGTCGGTCATGCTATCTCGTCTGCAGAAGGGCGCGTGTGGGTTAGGTGACGGGAAGGAGGACAATCTGGCGTCGCATGACTGTACCGCCACGGTCGACGCTCAGCTCGTGGGGCAGAACAGGGCTGCGCAGCGTTTGCAGCGTGGTGTGGTGCGCGGTCTCGATCACGGAAGCACTGCAAGCGGGCAGGTCAGAAGCGGTTCGCGACGACGCCGAGGGCTCAGGTGTCGGCACAGCACTCTCGACGACTGCCCGACGGCTTCTGATGGGCGCAAGAGGCGTACCGATGGGGCATGAGAAGAATGGCGCGAGAGAATCGAGTCGTGGAGCGGGCGTCCCAATCCGGGAGCGGTTTGGGTGACGGTGAAAGCGGCGGTGGTCTGGGGTGTTGGAGGCGGTAGAGGTTGCGGAGACACTGCTGGCGAGGGTCAGAAGAATGAGAGGGCTGGTCGGTGTGCGCGTCGGCAAACAAGGTAGGTGGGCGCAGAAGAGAATGGCGAGAGAGTGGGTGTGGCAGCGAGCAGCGAGCGCTGACTGGCAAGAGGAGAGGAAAGAACGATGAAAGGCATCTGGGGGGCCGTGCGCATTGCAACCTCAGGCAGCAAGCCCGTCCGACCAGACCTGCCTGCCTGCAGCGAAATCCCGAGCTGGGCTTTTGCGACGCCCGCAGCCCACAGCCCGACTTGTCTCCCACACACGCCGCCACGCCGCCGAGCCGCATCGCCAGGCGGAGCGAGAGACGGGGGACGCCGCGCGCGCGGCGTGGGCCGCTGGTATTGGGGAGTGGAGCGAGAATGATGCAGTCGGCGTGGCAGAGGGGAGCGGCAGCGGCAGCAGCAGCAGCATCAGCACCTCACAGCACCTCAGCACGACGGCGAGAGGGCGGGCGCGGCGGGCAGAGTAAAAGCGGCGGGACACATGGTTCGGGTTTGGGTTGAAGCTAGGGGCAGCTGAAGGGAAAAGGTGGCCGCTGATTCGGCGGGCGGCCTTTCGCAATCTTCTGGGACGCGACAAGCGATGGTGCTTCCGGCGCGCGCCCCCGGCATCGGATAACCCTGTCTGCCTGTCTGCCTGTCTGCCTGCCTGACTGACTGACTGACTGATTGCCTGCTGCTGCTGCTGCTGCTGCTGCTGCTGCTGCTGCCGCCTCTCCTGCCCGTGCCGTCGAGCATGCTGATCATCCACGTGCACCCGTGCACCTCCTCTTCTTCCTTTCCTTTCCTCCACCATCATCATCTCAGCACATCATCACCTCACCGACGCCTCACATCGTACGTACATGTACATGATATCATCCATGTACAGATACAAATACCGCGGCAACTCCTCCGTCCTCCCTCCTGCTCCTGGCACGCGCATCCTTCCTTCCTCGAGTCTGCGGTGCTTTGTCGCCGCAGTAACTAGTAATTCGTGCATAAGCTTTGCGCTCCAGCAAGTGCTCCCGGCAACCGGCCCTCCCTCCCCTCGCACAGCTCCAGTCTCAGCTCTCGCAGCTCGCGCGCCCACGCCCACGCCCACGCCCTCGCCCTCGCCCTCGCCCTCGCCCTCGCCCTCAGCGCGCGACCGAGTGCCACCTCGCCGCTGCTTTCATGCCCACCACCTGCATCCTCCCACACCACTTCCACTGCGCTGCTCCAGAAACACGTCTGATGATGCGCTGCACCACCCCGGCCCACCTCGAATGTGCTACAGTGCTACCATCACCTCTCGCCAACCTCAAAAAAACCACCCCCACAGATGGCCCCCCCCCCTGGAAGATGAGCACTCACCGCATTCGCCTCGCTGCACGCTATGACCAGTCCGACCCCGTACGCCTTTCTCGACCAAGTGAGTAATCAATCAAACACCCGCTGCCACCAGCCTCGTCCTCGCAGACGCTTGCCATCGATGGCCTGTTCGTACAATGATATCCAAAACATGTCCCACTGGGACAGGACACACTGCCGTGAGCTGCTCAACTGGCTGGCAGAAACAATGACGCCATCTCCTGGGGGAAGTGCTGGAGGAGTGTGCCACCTCTGCTGAAAGCTCGTCACCGTCGCTATCGGTATGCCGTACGAATGACTTGCTCAAGTTCAAGCGCGGAGAGCGGAGTGGAGTGTCTTCTACCTTCAGGTTGGTGCGATTGCCCACAGCAGTAACATTTTGCCGGTCATGTGCAGGATTCGACAAAAGTTGAGCTCTGAAAATGGATTATGTGAGCATGATTTGCTATGGCAGCAGGCAGGGACAATTTCGAGCACGACGACGACTGTGCTGCAATGCGGCCAATGTCACCACTTCTCCAAAGTGAATGCACTGCTGCAAGATTGTCGTCTACCCAGCACTGTTCTTGTCCTGAATTCGAGCCATTGTCTTTCCGCGGACTGGCCGCAATGAGGCAAGTGTGTGCTTCTCGACAACAAGACTACACTTGCTCTGAGCTGTGTGGGAAATCATGCTCCAGAGACACCAACAACCACCTGAGCTGCGAGCAGTCGTCCGTGAAGCAATTCTTGGTTCGCATTCAGAATTCTCGCGCACGGAGACTAATCACAATGTGCATGGAGCTAGCTACAAAGGGAAAAAGTAAGTCGCTTCTGCTCGGAGATATCTTTCTTCCCACAGCAGCCATGAAGAGCAACATTCCAGCTCTGCTGTCTGTGTATAGCGATCGGGAATCCGCGAGCCTGCACTCGAACATCCCTCGCCCCTTTCCCGGGGTATATTCCATCTTGCACGCATCGGCTTCAGGTCGCTCTTTCTTATTGATTCACCACCCTCAAGCCCCCTTGAATCGGCTGCAGAGGATCTGGACTCGACGTCCTCGGCGCATCTTCGTCGCTGACTCGACTTGCTCCGCTGCGCCCGCTACCGCTACCGCTGCTGCTTGGAGCCGCTGTGGCGAATGGGTCGTCTTCGTTGTTGCGTTCAGTGGTCGCGACTGCGTCCGAATTCTGAGCAGCAGGGCCTGGTCTATACGCCTGGTATGTGAAGTGTCCATTGGTCGAATTGCCGGGCCCTACTTCCGTCATCTCTGGGTTGCCGGGCTGTTGCTGTTGCTGTGCTGGCTGTTGCTGCAGCTGGAATCCTTGCGGAGGATGCCCTGGAACGTGAGCGTGTTGCTGCTGCTGCTGCTGTTGTTGTTGCTGACCATATCCCGGCTGCGACCACGAAGGGGGTTGCCGGTGCTGGTCCTTGGGAGGCGGAGGCGGTGGCGCCGCACCCATCCACACTGCTGTGCCCGGATGCCCCATCTCCTTAGGAGGATTTCCCTCTGGCGGCAACTCTTGTGGCTCTGGCTGCTCCTGAACGCCAGGTAAGACTGGACCATGTGGCACTGTCGATGTGCCCCAACCTCCTCCGGCTACTCCATTGCTGCCGACGCTCGGACTACGCGTCGGCGGACTGGTTCCATTCCCAGCATTCACCACCGTACTTGTCCCCAAACTGCTCACCGGACTCCCAGGGCTCGCTCCTCCTGCTCCGGGCATGAAATGGTTCGAGCCCGTCAACTCACTGATCGGCCGGCTCCTATCTCTTCCTCCTGCTACGCCGCCCCCACCGCCATCGCTGTTGACATCCGCCACGGGGAACGAGTCGATTTCGTGCGCGTTCTTGCCGTGGTTGTACATGAATGTCATGTGGTTGTCGGGATAGTAATCGGACGTGGGAGGATTGCGCTGGTTGTTTTGGCTCTTTCGACGGCGGTAGAGGAACAAGGCCAGAGCCAGGAGGGAGAGGATTCCGAGCACTGCGCCAATGCTGGCGCCGATGATCGTGCCGGTGTGGTCTCCTGATCCGCTGGGATCGGAATTGTCATTTGAGCTGGGGCTCGTGGGAGCGGAGCTAGCTTGGCTGACCATCACGCTGGTAATGATTGCGATTCCGCCGGTCGAATCGCTAGAGGTGGCTCGCGTGGTGATTGTAGTTGGAGGCTGTGAAGCCGAGGTGATGGAGGACTCTCCCCTCGAGGAGGAGGAGGAGGAGGAGGAGGAGGTTCCTGGATCGTCTGTGGTGGCAGGCTCCACTGCGCTCGTGCTGCCTTTGGTGAAGGGCGCGACGGAAGATGGTGCTCGCGGCGTGCTCGTGATCGAAGTGACGGTCGAGAAGCTTGGGACGTCAATCTCCTCCTTGTCATCCCAGTCACAGCAATCTGGTTTGGTCGGGTCTCGATTCTTGTCACAGCACCAACTTCCATCGGAGCACGGCATAATCGCTTCATTCCCAGCGGCGGTATTGTCTGGCTGCGCGGTCAGTTCACTCGAATCGAACCCGATGCCTCTGGCGGAACTTACTCGAAGTGCAGTACTGCGGACAATCGTTGCCCCAGGACCGGTCAGTGCAAGTGTATCGCCCATAATAGTCCTCATTTTCCAGATAGCAGAGTCCATTGCTCAAGCACTCCCAGCCGAGCGGACAGCATGCGCCTCCATCGCTGGAGCACGAGGCATCCGTCCTCGCAACGTCGCCGTTGGGATAGTAGCAATTCTGAGCCGAAACCAAGGGCAGGAGCAAGTGGAGAAGAACCAAAGTGCCGGCGACGTCGAGCGGTAGCCGCATTTTCATCTCGCTCGCATCAGGAGTGCTCTCTTGTGCCTCGTTGGTCGTTCGTTGTCTGGTGGGGAAAAGTTCGGTCGAGAAAGGAGAGTACAACCCGCCCCCTTTCAGTCATCAAGAACGACGGGCAGAAAACACACGATGACAAGGAGAGTGGTTTGTTTGCTCAAGAAACAAGCTCGGTTGAAGCGAAAGGACGACATGCAGCACGTGAAACTAAAGTCCTTGGCACGCGTCCAACGTTCACCTTCATGTCACACGTGCGGGCGCGACCACTCCGCCGGCATGAGAGGCAGGCGCAGCGAAAGTGCTGTACAGCGGGCCGGCCTTTATTCGAGCAAACGCGAGACGCGAGGGCGTCCAACGAAAAGGTGCATTTGCGATGAAGCCCGCCACCGCTTCTGGGTGGTTGCATGTCGACGGTGGCTTGCTGTTGCACAAAGAGTGGAGTACGCGTGCTCGCAACCGGTTTCAGAAGCACACACATGCGCCACGCTCTGGTGCGGCCGAAATGCTCATCGCCCAAGCCGACCCGAGCTCTCGAGGCGTTGTGAGACGGGAGATGGACATGCTGCATCAATTGAGTTCGTGAGTCGTAATTTATCCTACCTCCTACACCTCGATGGCAGCCATGCCGATCCTGTTGTATCATCTCATGTGTCCTCCTCTTCACGACGACCCGTCGACTTTATCGCCCTTCACCAGTGATTTCCGGTGGATCAGACCTCGCTCTCTCTCACTGACTGGGCTTCTCATACGGCTTGGTATTCACCTTGCGCTCGACGGGGATCACAGTGAGGTTGAACTTCGCCATGGTCAGGCCATAGCGGTCAACGATGCGTGGCTCCCAGTGTTCGGAGAAGCGCTCCTCTGTGAGCATGGGTACGAGATCTTCCACGCGGCCGCCAAAGATTGTCAACATTGTCGATGAGCTGGTCAACGTCAGTACACGCTCGGACTATGGATGGAATGTGTTCCTACTTGGCGCTGCCAAACATGTTGTGGAAGAAGCTTTCCGAGTACTCTTTGTTGGTGCGGCGAGCATCAGCTCGTCTCTTGGACAATGCTCGTGCGAGATCATCGACAGTCAGGCGTGGAGAACCATCTGGCATCTTCTCGCTAGCCTCGGCCAACAGCTGCTGGACGAGCTCAAGGTCTGGTTTCCCTTGATCCGGCTGGATCGCGGCGTCGTGTCGCGTGAGACTGGCGTCGTGTTCGATGGCATTTGGTGCATGCAGGCTCAGGTCTGCAAGATCGAAGCGGTCTGTCGAGTAGGATTTGTTTAAGAATCGAGAGCTGAAGTTGGGCACGAAGAAGCAGAAGGAACTGGCGAAGTTGAAGGTCTGTCGGATCTTGGTGTTCATCTCTTCGAAGCTGATGTTCTTCCCATCGTGAGGGAGTATGCCGTGATTTGCCATTGCGTTGAGCATCGGACACGCGGATCGAGAGTCGCCTTCTCGGGGCGCGACATAAGGCGGCCAAGTCAAGTTGTGGCCGGGTGCACCTTTGGGCACTACATTCCCCTCTTTCAATTTTGGAGTGACGAGATTCGCGAGTGCGATGCCATTGTCCCACAGGATGACGCTGAGATCAGTGAGGGCCTCACTGAGCTTCGTGAGGATGCCCATGATGTTCGGATGGCCGTGATGAGGTGTAGAAGTGGCCGACAGAGCACAAAGTAGCAAGCTCTGCGGCGGGCGTGCTTTTCTATCGTGTGGTCGATCGCAGCACAAGCCCGTGCAGTGTGCAGCATAGTGGAGTAACACGCTTGTCTCTGCAGCCACAGGTCTGGAGGCGGACGTGGTTGCAAACTCAAGATATGCCATTGGTTGCTAAAGCTGCAGGATGCAGATCTGGCAGAAAGGGTCCCTCCCAAAGCAGCATATGCAATGCGCAGTGTCCGTGTGTGTCGACCTGCCCTTCGACTATGAACACCACGATAGAGTTGGGCCCGTTGCGGTGGGGAGAGCACGAAGCAATTTTTTGAGCTGTAGCAGCCATGAGACGAAGTATACTGTCGCCACTTGCAATTGTACGTAGCAACAATGAACAAGTTTCAGTCTCGCTCGTCCGCCTGGTGGTAGGGAGGTACAGTATCGAGGGACGCGCCGTGGCTTGTCGGTCTGCAGTGCGGCGGTGGTGTGTGTCAAGTGCCGTACCACCGTATTGTATCTGCTCTGCCATTATTGATGCCACGTTGGTGGTGTGACCTGGGCAGCCGGATAGCTGCTGATCCTCCCCGTCTACTCATCAGAGCCTGACAGAACGCACTCGAGTACAAGCGTATGCAGGTGCGGTGTAGTACGATACGGAAGCACTGGGCTGGATGATGGGGGCTCTTGGCTTCATGACTCGTCTCGCGCACACAA
Organism: Cercospora zeae-maydis; assembly: GCA_023512815.1. Taxonomy (NCBI): domain Eukaryota; kingdom Fungi; phylum Ascomycota; class Dothideomycetes; order Mycosphaerellales; family Mycosphaerellaceae; genus Cercospora; species Cercospora zeae-maydis. The sequence continues at coordinate 2,232,462 of JAKLWY010000001.1, read as the reverse complement.
CATGCTGCACCGGTTTAAATGTTACTTGACCAGAGCTGGCACGCCGGGTATCGTTCTTGCTTATTCCTGGAAGCCAGGCTCTTGCGGATGGAGGCCGTCATGACGCCGGATATCTGGATGCAATCATCCTTCCCGTTTCGAAGAGCCTCTTTTCTTCATAACAGAGACGACGACATCTTCCAGTCAGCGAGCTCCAGGCTGTGTTCATTCCAGGATATAATAGCATCCAGTCATGGTAACAAAGGCCATCGGCAGTCGAAATTCGCATCCGCATCAACTTGCCGCAGTCGAACCGTGATATTGACATTGACCATACGCTCGCGAGGACGTGAAGCAAGATCAGCCTCCAGACATGAGCGAACTGTGAAGTGCAGGAAAAGATGGCGGCAAATAAGCAAGCCCACTGTTCAAGGATCGAAGCTTTCGCAGAACAGGCCTATCGCCATCAGCACCCCGCCTCGGCGGAGAATGTGGCGGGAGAACCAACTTCATTCAGTATTGGTGACTGCATGTCTTCGACACTGTTCATGCAGGAGCAATAAGTTACAGCAGTAGCCGCACAATGTCTCTATTCCCAGGAGTGGCTTTGGTCACAGGTGCTGCATCCGGTAGGTACACGATCCTTCTATGCCGCTTCCAGCCTCGACTGAACTCGAACAGGCATTGGACAAGCCACAGCAGTTTCATTCGTACGCGAGGGTTGCCGCAAAGTGGCGATTGCAGACCTCAATCTTGTGAGTGTAGTTCGGGAAGGCATGCTCGCTCAGTTGTGTATAGATTCCTGCTAGTGCTTCTCATCGCACTTTCGGGACCAAACGATTGATCCGACAGACATGCTGACCTTCGAACGACTACCTTCAGGATGGGCTCGCAGAGACGAAAAAGCTGATGCAAGGTCTCGTGGAAGGACATGAAGAATTGAAGATTCTCTCCGTGCAAACGGACGTCAGCCAGGAGCCCAGCATCGAGAACTTGTTCGGTAGAATCGAAGACACCTTTGGTCGTCTTGATTACGCCGCCAACTGTGCGGTATGCTCTCATCGCCTACAGCACTGTCTCGCGATACCACATGCTGATCGTGCCCAGGGCGTCCTCTCCCTACCACAGACCTCGCACGAGACCTCGGCGGCCGACTTTGACAAAATCAATAACATCAACTATCGCGGATGTTGGCTCACTTCCCGCGCGGAGATCAAAATGATGCTCCGTCAAGAACCACTGCCAACTCATGATGGTCGTCCGGGAAATCGAGGCTCGATTGTGAATATAGCTTCTCAGCTCGGCATCGTCGGACGGCCTGCTGCCCGTAAGTCGGCTCTGCACCATACCGTAATACCTCGTAAGAAGTTGACGAAGTGCTGACTCGAAACCCCAGCTGCGTATGTCAATGCCAACCATGAAGCCGGAAGATATTCTATGTTTCCGACACACCGACTGACCTAGACATTCCGCTTCAGGTACTGCGCTTCCAAAGCAGCCGTCATTAGCATGACCAGATGCGATGCAATTGACGTAAGTCTGCAATTCTCCCCAGCACGCGAGGGCGTGTGCACGAGAGAGACATGTTCGCAGCTGACAATGACGCTCTTCCAATCACGCAGTACGCGAAACAAAGCATCCGAGTGAACTGGTGAGGCTGACCTGGCGCCACTTTCTTGTTTTGCGCCTCATCTCCGGCGGCCCCAGCGAAACGTGTGCTGACTCTCTCTCGTGTGCTGTAGCGTCTGTCCAGGAATAATTGAGACACCAATGACGAGGCCACAAATGGATACGTATCAGACTGCGATAGCGATAGCGCCGATGAACCGACCAGGCACGGCGCAAGAAGTCGCAGACGCCGTGCTGTTTCTGTGTAGCTCGAAAGCTACTTTTGTGCAGGGCAGTGCCATGGTGGTAGACGGAGGATACACGATCAATTGACGGCGTTGGCCCCATTCTTGCCAGGCTCCTCTAGAGCGTCGATGTATATGCAATCTGAAATGCGATGATTTCCGAAGCACGCCAAGCAGTCGGATCTCTGTCCAGTGTGGTAACCTATAATCTTCCATGACCTGCAGGAGAGACGCACCACCGTCACCACGTGAGAACCAGTGTTGACCGCCGACTTTGGTATGAATCTAGCGTCAGATTCAACACCAGAAACAGTAGAAGAATGGAATGCGTCTCCAGGTTTCAAGCAACGCTTCCGGGGGGCGGTAACGCGTGTTCGGCGAATTAGTGAATGCCAGAATGGGGATGGTGTCACTCTGGCACAGGTGCGAACGGCACATGCATGTCACTCTCGCAACAGCAGAGGAGGCTGGTTGAACTACTGTAGGAGACAGGGTCCTGTCGCAAGGGCCGCTCGTCGAACAGCCGTTCATCGTCACAAGGGAGGAGAAGCATGTGTGTATGTGTGAGCGAGAGAGAGAGAACGAAGAAAAAAAATTCTCTCATCATCCACTCGGATCCTTCCCAACAAAGCCCAGTCTCGAACAAATCAAGCTGCAACACTCTAGCGAATGGATGGGGCGATTTGATGAGAAGAAAAAAAAAGCCCGCAACGTGGCGTGCGAAAGCGATGCGATGCGATGCGATCTCCATTCGGACATTGAAAGGCAATGTCGTCAAAAAGGCGAATGGACAATGGCAGCACGATCCATGGCGCGCTCCCCATCGAACAGGGGGGTAACACGTATACGTGGAGGAAAGTGATGAGAAACTGGGTCCTACACCACACGGGGCCAATACCGTGAAAAGCCACACACGATGTGGACGAACGTGGATGAGACAAGGAAGAATTCCAGGCAAGCGCTTGCGCTTGGGGTTCGATATCGGGATGCTTGTTTCCGCGTCGCCACCGATGGTTGCCCACTAGCAGGCGGTAAGTGGAGGAGGGTGTAGGCAATCTACTGGCACACACTAAGTGGATGCTAGTATGATCTCCACCGGGGTATGCCAGACACCGTGGTCTGCATGAAGGATGACGAAAGGATGCAGATGAAGGCATCGAGAACGAGCTTCTCCGCTGGCAGGACGAACTTGCAGTAGCAATGGTCATGTGGCTTCGTGAGACTTTTAGAGACGTGCATATCAAAGAAAAGTAAGTCGGGGATGGGAGCTTAAGGAGAGAAAGAACACCGCGTGCTGTCATAGAGAGACAGAGAGAGAGAGATAGTAGAGCGTAACATGTTCCAACGTAGCGTCACGACACCCATTGGGGGGAGAGAGAGAGATAGAGAGAGAGAAAAAGATGAACGGACAACTCGTCATTTGATCATTACACCGGAGGAATATCTACAGCGCGCTCCCAAGCGAATGTCGGGCCGCAGCATATTAAATCCACTGTCGATGGTGACAAGACTGTATTTGCTTATCCCTAGTATGAAACAACGAGACAAATTGGTATCTTATGCATCTAATCATCCTCCTCCTCGTCAGCCGCCTTGCCGACGATTGTCCATTGGCTCTCGCCATGTGGATCCCTCTCGTGCTTGAGAGCCAGCTTGCTAAGGTGACCGATGATGTTCTCCATCTGTGTGTCGTGCACGCTGCGGTTCTTGCGGCCAAGGTTGGCAAGACCTGGGATCTTGTTGAGGAGGTAGTAGGTGATGGCAACGAAGATAAGGACACCAATAGAGTATGCCCAGATGACGACAACAGTGACAACGTCGGTGTGGCCGTTGGCAGTCTGTTGGAAGGTGGACATTGGGTCTGGGAAAGGCTCCTGGTAGATATTGGGGTTGAGCCAGCCAAAGATACAGAAGAGGGTGGCGAGGATATCGACACCAGCGATGGCACCAACGAGTTGCCACGATGGGAGAGTTTGCGCACCACGAGTGACAAAGATGAGCCAGTTCTCAGTGAGGGCGACCTCAAGGAAGAGAATCTCCTGAATGTTACCGTAGTTCTGGACGATACCGCCGGATGGCAGGTACAAGGTACCGCGCACGATCCAGGTAGCGATAGCGAGTTCGATACCGAGGATGACGGAAATGATCCAGATCTTTGGCAACTGCCACTCGACTGGTCGTTGTTCCGAGTGAGCGTTATCGTAGGCGACGGCAACGGTAGCCAAATCAGCAAAGAGAGCGATGAAGACGATGAGCTCAGAGCTGATGGTCTCGTTGATGATGATCATCGAGGTGACCAGGTAGATTTCCAAGTGGAGACAGAGGGCGATACGGTACTGGATGTATGCCTTCATACGCTGGAAGATCTGGCGGGCAGTCTTGATGGCGAAGACGATGGTGGAGAGACCCGGTGCAAGGAAGACGATATCGGCGGCAGCTTGGGCGGCTTCGGTGGAACCCTCGACGGCGATACCACAGTCAGCCTTCTTGAGCGAGGGAGCGTCGTTGACACCGTCACCAGTCATGGCAGTCAAGTGACCACGCTGTTGCAGCATTTCGACGACCTGGTACTTGTGCTCCGGGAAGACCTCAGCGAAACCATCGGCACGCTCGACGAGATCGTGCTGGGTCGTGCCAGAGAGACCACCGTGGATCAGCTTCTGCGAGTTGTAGACCTTGGTACCGAGGGCAAGCATCTTGCAAGTCTCCTTGGCGATAGCGATGGCATCACCAGTCAACATCTTGACGGGCACACCGAGTTGCTGGGCCTCGACGATGGTCTGGGCGGTATCCTCACGTGGAGGGTCGAACATGGAAAGCATACCAAGGAGGATCCAAGGCTCGTTGTTCTTCTGGTAGGCGACACCGAGCGAACGGAAACCACGACGGGCGAATTCGGCAGCCTTCTCCTTGAAGAGATCAGCGGTTTCGCGAGAGCAGTCAGTCAAGTTGAGGATGGCCTTTGGAGCACCCTTGGCGCAGGTGAAGCGGTCGCCGCGGAGTGTGCAGACAGTGGTGATGCGCTTGGAGACCGGGTCGAATGGAGTGAATTTCTCGGTCTTCCAGTCATCCTTGAGGATGTCACGAGCCTTGGGGTAGCGCTTGAGAGTAAGGATGGTGACCTTGTCGATGGGGTCGAGGGACTTGATGTTGTGGGACGAGGCGAGGGCAGCGCAGGCCATCATCCAGTTGACATCCTCGCCCTCAGCAACGTATGGCTCACGGATGGAGAGCTGGTTGGCGGTGAGAGTACCGGTCTTGTCAGAGCAGAGGACGTCGACACCGGCAAGAGACTCAATGGCGGTAAGCTTCTGCACGATGGCTTGCTGCTCGGCGAGGTAGGCGGCACCGACGGCCAGAGTGGTGGTTGTGACGACGGGAAGACCGACTGGAACACCAATAATGAACAGGATCAGAACGTAGCCGAGAAGGGTGTTGTCGGAGTCCTCTGGAGTAGCGATCTTGAGGTTGCGGAAGAAACCACCAATCCAGGCAGCGAGAATCCAGAACATGACGAGGACGAGCAGAGCCGTGCCAATGCTGTTCATGATAGCCTTGAAGTGACCTTGATCCTTGGCGCCCTGGACCAGAGTAGCAGTGCGACCGACGAAGGAGTGCTTCGCGGAGGTGGTGGCGACGGCGTAGGCCTTGCCACGCTTGCAGCCAGTGGTGTAGTAGACGATGTCACCCATGAACTTGTCGACGGCGAGCGATTCACCGGTGATGGCAGACTGATCGGTGGCGACGATGGAGTGGCCTTGGTGGGCGATACCCTCGCCCTCATCGCCCTCCGCATCTTCCGAGCCAGCCGGGTCCTCCTCGGGGTTCAGAGCGTGCTGTTCGCGCAACTCCTTGTACTTCTCGAAGTCCTCGGGCTGTTCATAGTCGCAGATGAGACGAGCGTCGGCTGGCACGACTTGGCCCTCCTCGATGATGATAATGTCACCGGGGACAAGTTCACGAGCCTTGATATCCTGTTCCTGACCATTGCGGATGACGGTAGCCTTCATGGCAATGTCACCCTTGAGTTTTGCGACGACATCGGCGGCTTGCTTTTCCTGATACCAACCGACGATCGCGTTCAGCATCAGAATACCGATGATGACACCCAAATCGATCCAATGGCGGAGACCAGCAGCGAGGAGGACAGCAAGTTCCATAACTGCCAAGCTGTTAGCCCATGTCGCGCGGTTGTGTGCAAGGTTGTGCAGGGCCTGCAGTGGTGCAGCAAGCTTGCAGCGCCAAGGAATTTGCGACGGGAGCTTGTGCGGAGCTTGCAGCAAAAGCAACTGTAACACGCGAGCGTGTGGCAATGACACGCCCATTGCGCCGGCAGTGCGTGTGCGATGATCGCCGGGAGTGATGGGGAAGCTGGAGCCGACTCACCGTAGAGAATTGGGCCTTGGAAGAAACTGAGGAACTTCAGGAACATGTTCTCCTTCTCGGACATGATCTCGTTGAAGCCGAATCGCTTGCGGCGGGCCTCGACATCGTGGTCGGAGATACCCTGCTTGATGTCGGCCTCGAGCCAGTCTTCGGGCACATGGCCGTCATCTTTCGCGTCGGGGCCAGCCTTGGGGCCGCTCTTCCAGAACTGCTCGCAGGTCAGTGAGTGGCCACGATGCGACGCGACGATGGGAGCCCACGGACCTGCCACGACTTCTTTGGCTTCTCTTCCTCACCCTCGCCAGCTTCTTGGGCAGCGAGCTTTGGGTCGCGGTAGGTGGAGATGTACTTTTGGAGTGCGGTGTACTCGTCTAGTGGGAGCAGGTTAGATGCCATTCCGCAGCGATGCAATGTGGGTGTGTTACCTAGATCCTCGATGTTGCCCGGCGCCTGAGACCACTTTCTCGATCTGCAGCTGCTGTCAGTGGCTGTTGCCGCGTGCGAGACGACGCCGCCAGCCGGTCGCGCGGTGGCACGGCGACAGCGGACGGCGGCGGTGATGGTGGGGGACGCGGTGTGTGCCATACCTCGCGGCAGCGCCGGCCTCGCCGTTCTGCTCCAGGTCCTTGTCGGAGAAGCTCACGCGCGGAGCGGCCATCGTGGCGGGTAGCGATGCAAGTTAATGTCGCTGTGCGATGGGTGACGCTCGTCGGTGAGGGGAAAGATGGAAAGACGGGCTGGAAAGGAAGAAGAAGGCTTCGGTGCGCGAGCTGGCGAGGATAAATGGTACAGCAGTGGAAGGCTAGCGATGGATGAGCGCGGGCTGTGCCGCCGTGCCGAGCTTTCGTCAGTGGGCGACGTAGCGAGGGAGACCCATGTGCGGGAGATGGAAGCAGTGAATTCGGGCAGGCCACGGTCGGACCGTTGCCAGATTATGCCAATCACGTAATCCACAGGCCGCCACGGACAGGGTGAGGCATTTTGCGCGCGAGTCCACCGTCTGCGTCGCGCTGCTGGAGGCTGGAGCTGTCCCAGCGTGCAGGGCGTGAAAGGCCCGAACAACACCCACCATTCGACTGGGAGAGTTGCCCGCTAGCACCCGACGCGGTTAGGCGCGCCCGCTGACCTGATGCACGCACGGGCGCGTGCGTCGGCGATGAGAGCTCGACGGGCGCAAATCACTGCCGATAGCTGCTGACGCGAGAGAGAGCTGCTTCATCAATGCTTCTCACAGCCGGAGCCGGCGCGCGCTGGTGGCGGGTGCGCGGGCGAGCTGCAGCAGCGGCAGCGGCACTGCAGCACATGCTGCTCTCTCGTGCTGTTCCGCTCTGCTCTGCTCTGCTCTGCTCCCCCCCCCCCGCGGACAAGCGTCATCACGACGGTCAAGCTCTTCGAGATGCCGCTACTGTCACAGCCTTAGCCAGAGCTGCACGGCGGCTCTACACGGACCCAGGTACCTCCGCAAGCTTCGCGAGGCGTCTCGCATATCGACCAGCGTCGGCGGATCTCATCGTCAGCTCTCGTCGATAATGACCATCGCCCCGTCTCGGCCGCGCTATCATCAGGCGTGATGAGGCGCGGCGCCCGTCGCAGAGATGGAGCGCAGCTACACGGGAGCCATCGGGGACACGAGGGCGAGCGCCGAAATGAGGGCTCCATCGTGGAGTCGAGCCGCAGGGCAACGGCCACAACAAACACCGTCACCACGTCAGAGCACCACGCCGTCCGCGGGCTGTAGACGCAAACTGTACAGTATGCCCTCTCCCTCGCCCACGCATGAGGCCACATGTCTTGCCCTATGTACAGGTACTGTGCTGTAGCCCGGCATGCCATTTCTTCGGTCTGCAGCTTTGGCCGTGGGACCTCGTTGCCGCCACCACCCTCCCACGACTCGCGTGCCCGTGACACTCACTGCAAGGCTCATCATCCGCCTTCTGCCGACGGGAAGTTTACGCCTGTGGTTCTGCCAGAACCCACAGCCGGCATCGCTCCCATGCACCTTTTTTTTCTTCTAAAAAAGCGCAGCGTCGGTGGGAACACACCGCTCGACCCGACGGTCCCGACTGTCGCCTCGTCGCGATGAGCGATTTATGTGTGCTGTGCTCTACATACACGCCCGCGTGCCGCACAACCGTCGCATGGACGACGTGGTCGCGGCGGGTCTGCCTCGTCTTGTCGTTGCTTGGAAGAGCCTCTGCACGCCGCATCTTCACCTCCCAACGAACATCGCTATTCCGGTGCATCCACGTCGTCCGCGCGCTGCCTGTGCTACACCGTGAAACCTGGTCCTCGAAGTTTGTTGCGGACCCGTTGCACGTTTCACTGCCTGCACTTGGCCGTCTTGACGCCGACGCACTCCCATCCCATCTTGCTCGCCCCCAAGACGCTTGGAATTCGATATCACCGCGACACAAGCAATTGCGACCACTGGGCACCACCGACGTCCATAATGCTACCCTTCCAATTTGCGCGCCGCCATCACGACTGCGATCAAGCTGGTCTCTGCTGCTGCAACAGACCGCGTGCCCAGAGAAACTGCTTGGCTTTCATCTCCATGTCGCAGATCAACCTTGCTCGACACCCGCTTCTACGACATTACGACTCTTGACCACCGACATGCCCTTCTGCGACTCGGAGCTGCTGCGTGATGTCTCCGGACGGACGTGGGAATCCGTCATGGGATCTACAGGCTGAGCATTTCGCCTCACTCGGCACATCAATGATAAGGCGGTATGACGAGCGCCGATGCATCTGCGAAGGTGGTGCGGTGCACACAGTACCTGCGTCACGCCGCCTGCATCCATGCCTCCAGCCTAGTCTTTACCTTTGCCATCCTGTCATCATGCTCAAAGCTTTGCAAGCATTTTTGCCCGGATTTGCCGGATCCCTAGCCTGTCGCTCCGGATCGCGACTGTTGTGTAGACCGTCACGGGGATTTCGCTCACGAAAGGACAAAATGCTGCGCAATGCCTTGGCCCGTGAGTGTAGGCTTGTGTTCCAAGGAACCGGTCCAACAGACTCACGAGGACCCGGTCCAGACGAGATATGTCATAGTGGCCACAGTCTGATCTGTCCTCCAGGCCCACAATGTCCGGAACAGGAAACCACGAAAAGAGATCATGCCTCGTCGTCGGCGCGAATGGGCGCGAATGGGCGAGAACTAAGAATCGAGCACGTTCTGCAGGTGCAACAACGCTTGACGCATTTCCGAGCTCGAGTCTGTTGAACGGAATCAATGACGGTTCTTCGTGAGTGGTGAGTGCCAGCACCATTCAGCGATCGCATGTAGGTGAGGAAGGACCGCCCGCGCGCCTGCCTTGTGCTCCAGCTCGTGGAGCGTTGCACTTGCAGAATGCATTCACATTTGCAAATCCAATGGTAAGTCCGCGAATTTGCCCAGCACGCATCGTCGGTGTTGCTGGGCCAGCTTGCTACATTCCAGCTTCGTTATCACTACCGCAGCAACGCAATGGAGCTCGCCCAGAGCACCTCTCGTGTACCCTCTCACCTCAGACCTTTCCATGTGAAAAGATGGCATACTGTGAACAACGCCGTCAGCACTGATTTATACCCAGCTCCAGAGCTTTGTCCGCCTCATTGGCGGCTCGAGCACCATCGACGCCGGAAGTCCTTTCTGACAAGCCGCACCGCCGCGAAGAGAATCACGACTCCACGAAAACCACAGGCGTGGAAGCGCACGATGGGTCGGATGAAGGACAGCGACGACTACATTACCGCACGAGCAGCAAATCCGTGGACTGGTCTCATTTCGCCCAGTCCAGGTACACAGACCCCTCGCACACCCGAATCACCTGGGGATGCATTGAACTTGCGGAGGAAGGCAATGCAACAAATCTCACCGACTCACGCAGTGAAAAGACGGCCGATTCTGACCAAAGCCAACGAGGGCAGGAAGGTGAGCAGTGGTAGCGAAACAGCTGGAGCGAACACGAATACACAGGACAGGTTGGCGCCTGGCAACACACCAGGCGAGAGGCAGGATGATAAGTTGATCCACATGCCATCAGCTCGAGAGCCACAGCCGTTTGCATACCCAGGCTATACAGCAGAGCAGATTGAAGCACTGGAGCATTACAGGGAAAAGGCAAGACGAGTCTCCAGTGAGGGATACGACCGTCGCCGCTTTCCAAGTGCTTCTGCCAACGCACCTTCCGCCGATGACCGTGAAGGAGCTTTTGCCAACTGTTCGCGTCCCCATGATCGCTCGCGTCTCCATCACAATCGATCATTTGCCCCATACAATGCCTGCGACGAGGAACCAGCGACTGCCTCACCTCCGACCCTGACAGTCCGAAAACGGGACAATTTGAATGCAAAGATAAGCAGAATCTTACAACGCACCCAGTCAGGACAGGATACCGCTGCATCTACCGCTGTCGCAAATCAGGTACACGGTGCCGCAAGTGTGACGCCAAGATCATCTCAACCGTCTGCTACCATGTACCCACATGATTCAATAATAGTTCAGGACGATGATAACAATCTGCACGGTAGAGGTCCAGCCGGCCCCCGACGATCCAAGGAACCATACGCAGAGAGAGAATCGGCGGCAGCGGATCGTGGAGATGGGGCGTTGCGTCCGGAAGTTTGTGTCGACGACAAGTGCTCGGCGCCCAGAAATGCTCCTGTCAACGACCGCGACGACACGTACGTCGGATATCGGTCTGCGCTGGACGATATTGCACATGATTCGACTTCATCGAGATGTGCAGTTGCTGGTTCGGAGTCTATGCCAGATCTTCGTCATTTGCCGCGCGTTCGACTCCTCAAGCCGGAACATGCTGCTGTCCCGCGAGCTGCTGCTGCGGCGTGCAGGAGGACAGAAGTAGGACAGTGTTCGCTCGGGTGCGATAGAGACGTCCAGAGCGGTGCATGCGTGCAGAGGCGTGCCGGGTCTACTGGGTCGGTCGTGAGGCACACTTCGTTGTTTGAAAAGTCCTCGATTGCTCAACCAGAGCGAGAAAAGGTGGACTATCTGGAGCAGTCACTCGACCATCTGCTTCTGTTGCTCCGCTACTTGGGCTCACTCCAGATACCCAGAGTTGGGCTGCTCGAGTTGCTGCAAGATCCAGAAGTTTCGACGAAGGACAAGGTCGAAGCGTTGAAAGCTGTTCTCTCTTTAGCAGGGCATGCACTCGCTGTTTGCACCTTGCTTGCGATGCTTTGGAAGCTGGGAACGTCGCTCGTGCAGTTTGTGGAGGTTGTCTTGTGGCCGCTCGTTCTGCCATTGCGGATGGTGAAGTGGATATTGATCAGATAGCTAGTCCGCCACTCCTCGAACTTCAAAACAATGGATGCATGACTGATTTGCTCTTCTCATAGTCATTACCAGAAGAGTCTTGTCTCGGACGAACCTCTGCGGCACAGTGGAGCCCATGGACAAGCTGACGAGCAGTGAATTCATGTCGTGACCAGAGGTTAGTCCTGTCCGTGAGAAGTCGCTGCACGATAGGAGCAGAGAGTCAACGCCGTGACCAAGATCCCTTCTCGGAGAAGTTTCTGTAGGACAATGGTGGCTGTAGTCGAGCTAACGAGTAGAGAATGAACAACACTGTCAGGAAAATGATCTGTCTCAGACATATCTCTGTAACACAATGGTGCACCAGTCCAAGCCCGCGTGCAGAGAATCTTTCATCGCGGTGGAGAAAGAAACACTATCTCTCGGTGCTTCCACCAGCACGACCGTTGGTGCTTCACGTACATTTCACTTCACTTCGGGACCGGAAGCAGCCGAGCGTCCAAATTGAACTGCTCGCCCGCATTGAACCTCTCGCACAAACAAACCCACTACGCAACTGCACCGCCAAACTGCCGAGTGCGTGTGGGCTCTGCTGCGCCGAGAAGGTACTTGCACTTCGAGCAAGCACGTAACTCATGCTGATTGTCTCCCGATCCTCAAGCCCACACTCGACCAACAGGTCCACCGCCGCCGCATCAGCCGGCACCATGCCAGAGCCGGAGCCAGCCATCCCCGCCGCCGCCAACATCACTGGAGCCACAGTGATCGAGAAGCTCCAGGCCAAGCTTCTCGATCTCTCTCACACGTACTCGCAGGGCCAGGGCATTGAGCGTTGCTCTTCACTGATGTTCGAGATACTGCTCAACTGCAGAGCGATGGACAAGGAGACCTTCGACAGCCTCAGTCCGACAGAAGTCTGGAAGCTCGACACTGTCTGCCAAGACGCGATTCAGATGGTCGGCAATGCAGCGCAGTGGGCGCTGGCTCCGCGAAGAGATCCATCCGAAGAGCAGAATCTGGCGAAGCTGCGCCTTCGCCCGGGCATCGTGCCGAAACTGGATCCAAAATACCACAATGACCCGCTTGTCCTCCGCTTACACGTTCTACGCAGAGACATGTGCGAGCTAACGGCCATGGATCCCAACAGCTCTGAGCTGGTAGATCTGGCAGCCGATGTGCTTCGGCTGTGTTCCGGGAAAGCGACAATTGCACACTTCTCGAACGGACATATGCTGTGGCTAGATGCTGTACGCTTTCCGAAGGGGCCCAAGGAGACGGACCTCAGATACACCTTTTTCGATTGCGTTCTCCTGACGCTGGTCGAAATCGCTCAGTGGTATGACGCGTGGTACAACAAGATGATTCCCGCTTCGTGGGCAAAGCGATCTGTCAGACTTTGGGCTCAAAATGTCCCTGGAACAGGAGCGGTGCCATCACGTTCTCATTACTGGAGCGGCGATCGAGGTACAAATGAGACGCTGTCCGAAAATCAGACTCTGCAGGTACAAAAATTGGATAACGCACTGCAAGAACTGCTCGCTATACCTTTCGTGGAGTCAAATCCCAGCGGAGAGAAGGAAACTCGTTGGAGAAGGAGGACGTTGATGGTCGTAGACATCATCAAAATGGCTGTTCAAGGCCGGGCTTTGCAACGCGATCCACAGGACGAAGACTTCAGCGCTCGGCTGTTCGATTATGCTCAGCAGGCTCTGAATAACATGTTCATTGCAGCAAAGATCAACTTCGGCATCCGGACAAACCCGAATTCGCCTTGCATTCATGTTCCTGTACCGAGAGGCGCTGCACCAGAGTACAGTGACCATCGCGGTCGGCGCCAGTGGCTCATCCTCAAGACGCTCGATACGCTTCACGGCACGGAACCTATCATGGCGATTCGATGCGACATGGCTCTCAGCATTCTACGACTCGTCGAAGGCGAAAATTTGCTCGTGCGTATGAATGGGACGAGCGAAAAGGTTCCTCTGCCAGCGGTTCAGGACAAAGACGAAGCCTGGAGGGTAGAGATGTTGAGACGTGCTGAGTTCGCCATCGTGGGTCTGGCTCAACACCCGAGTGCGAGATTCGATAGGCGGGACGTGTTTCTTGTGAATAAGCTGGTCGAGACGAAGAAGAGACCTTGGGACACGGAGAACGCTGGCGTGGGTGCGAGAGGGTGGATGAGACAGTATCCAGAGTCGGTAGCTATACCGAAGAGCCTCAGAAAGATGCTTGACTGAGTTGGAATACCATCGACGACGAAATGCGGTGGGGCCACTGATGTATCTGGTAGCGTCAAGTCTGCCAGAGGAAATGGTACTGCATACCACAGCTGCTTCTGCAGAGATATGATTACCTTTGTCTTCAACCAGATAATTCGTCCGGTACTGGGGCTTTGGCTGATGCTGGCATGATTTCGTCGCCGATGCTCCACCAGTTGTCTACGTAGCCAGAGTCGCAATGAGATGGAGGCCACTCGATTTGCAGGCGTCAAAAGAGCGTTCAGATCCAGAGATGACGAAGTATGCGAGGCGTGAATTGGAAAGTGCAGCTGCGCGGGCTCAAGTCCGTCCAGGCACGGACCCTTGCATATGAAGCACTTCCAGCTGTCGGCATTCAACGATCGCATACACAAGTAGTCCTTGGTTAGAGCACGGTCGATCTTTTGCCAGATTTTGTGGCTTCACATGTCCGCGCTTGAAGCTTGTTCACTTCAATGGCGCTGGGAGAAAGCAACGCGCCTCCCGATTCCCTCGATGCTGGTAGGCATCCATAGCTCACACTCGATACGTCAATGCATGCTGAGTATTCCGTAGTCGACTACGATCCGATAGACCATCTGAACGCGCTCTTCTCGCATCCCTCGACCCTCTCCTCCATTCCCGCAGTGTCCAGGCAGCTCCAGAATTATGAAGCCTCCCTCGACTCGTCCATCTCCTCGCTCGTCACCGCACAGACAACCTCCGACGGCGACAGCGTCCGCCGCATTCAAGATGCCAAAGCCGAGCTCGCGACTCTGTTCGCAAAGATTGACGGTGTCCGCGAAAGAGCCTTGGAGACGGAGAGGACCATTACCGAGATGACGGCAGATATCAAGCGCCTGGACAGCACGAAACGGAATCTGACCCTCTCAATGACGGCATTGAAGAGGCTCCAGATGCTCACGACTGCATATGAGCAGCTGCGCGGACTGTCGGAGACGAGGCAGTACCGCGAGTGCGCCCATCTCCTGCAGGCTGTCATCCAGCTGATGGCGCATTTCAAGAGCTATAGAAGCATTGACCAGATTGCAACGCTGTCCAAGAATGTCAGTGAGGTGCAGAGAGAGCTCCTGGAGCAGGTCTGTGAGGACTTCGAGGTCACTTTTGCAAGAAGCGAGGTGCAGCAGAAGCGTGGCATGCTGAACGAAGCGTGCCAGGTTATGGATGCTTTGGGAGAACATGCTCGGGCAAGACTTATCACATGGTATTGCAATACACAATTGAGAGAGTACCGGCAGGTGTTCCGCGGCAATGATGAGGCTGGTAGCCTAGACAACATCTCGAGGCGGTATTCGTGGTTCAACCGAATGCTCAAAACCTACGATACTGAGCACGCTGCTTTGTTTCCGCGGGAGTGGAAAGTCAACGAGATGCTGGCGAACGCATATTGCGAGAATACAAGAGACGATTACAAGGAGATTCTGAAGAAGAGCATGCGGCGTGCGGACGGACAGCCACCTGACGTGAACCTGCTACTTTCGTGCTTGCAGGAGACGCTTGACTTTGAGCACAGTCTGGAGAGACGCTTTTCTTCGGGCGAATCGAGGTCGAGCATGGACACTGTCGCGTCTGGGGCCGAGGGGGAGAAGAGACATGGCTTCAGCCAGGCCATCTCTGAGGCTTTCGAGCCATACCTGAGTGTATGGGTTGAGTCACAGGACAAGCAGCTTGCATCTCTGATTCCGAAGTACCGACAACAGCACATTCGGCCTCCGGAAGAAGAGTTTCACTCGCAGCTGGTCATTCCTTCGTCTACAGAGCTTTTCCACCACTACCGTGTGACGCTTGCGCAATGCGCGAAGCTGTCAACTGGCGGTCGACTGTCCGAGCTCTCGACCACTTTTGGAAAGTACCTGGATCAGTACGCACAACAAGTACTGTTCTTCTTCCTCTCGGAAAAGACTGGTGGGCCCAGTGTGGAAGATGCTGTCATCATCCTGAACACAGCGGACTACTGCTATACGACAACAAATCAGCTCGAGGAGAAGATCAGGTCTCGAATCGATGAGGACTTGCGCGACAGGGTCGATCTCCAAGCTCAAGCCGATACATTCATGGGCGTTGCTTCCGCATCAATACGTGCGTTGGTCCACAAAGCGGAAGCCGAATGCGAGCCTGCCTGGCGAGAGATGCGTTCAATACAATGGGCAAAGATGGAGAGTGTGGGTGACCAGAGCAGCTACGTCTCTTCACTTCTCGCGCGCGTCAAGGATCGCAGCAAAGACATCCTACGCTTGCTTCACAAGCCGCAGTACGCGCGAGCATATTGCGATAACTTGGTCGATGCCCTTACCACGACCTACATCACGAACATCGTGGCGTGCAGACCAGTTTCAGAGACTGGGTCCGAGCAGATGCTTCTCGACACCTACGTTCTCAAGAAGGGCCTGTCAGAGCTCGCAACGCTGAACGATGAAGCTGGCACTCCCGTCAACCAGGCTTTCGTAAAGCGCGTCAACCAAAGCACAGGCAAGCTCGATCCGATCCTGAAAACCTTACAAGTTCGTGCGTCCCCACCAGAGGGCTTAGTCCAAGCATATCTCATACACATCCGCGACCGTTCCGAAGCCAACTTTCGCAAAATGCTTGAGCTCAAAGGCATCACACGCAAGCAAGAGCAGAGCCATCTCATCGAACTGTTTAATGCTCACAAAGCCAGTCCAGCGAATGAAAGCTTACAGGCCAGCAATCCACTCATTGCAGCGCTGCAGCTCACGAATCAGTCTGCACCTACCACAGCTGGTCTTGGTCTCGCAGCATTAAAGGACAATGCCATCGCCAACTCGACACCTTCGCTGCCGGCTCGATTCGACCCTTCGAATTTTGGCACCGCTCTCATGAACGCTGCGAGAGATGCGGGCGATCGCTTCTCGACGCCTAATATTGGCATTGGAAGAGACAGTGCTGCTTCGATGAGCGTTGCCAGTCGTACGACTTCACCCCCTGTCGTCGGCCCTGTGAGGTCTAGCATGGATGGCGACAGCCCGGCTGCTACCCTGAACGAGAATCTGAGGAATATTGGACGGTTTTTCAAGAAGGATGGGGCGGGATTCGGCGGATTCGGCCGATGAGAAGACTGCCGTGCTGACTTGTGAGATGTGCCTTCCTCTCGCGCGAGATACTGGATTTTACACTCTCACAATACCGAAAGATGAGTAGTGTAACTGTATCGGTCTGCAGTCAGATCCTGATTGCAAGCCGCTGGAAGCAAAGTGAATTTAGTCGACATGATGTCGATTTCGTCCCGCGAGCATCCAGCGCATGACTTCTCCGCTCGGCCACAACATACTTTATCGCCGAGCTCATGAACACGCCACGGAGATGCGAAGTGGTACGTCCAGCACTGCTGTGGTATGAAAAGGCGATGAAAGCTGAATTTGTGCTTCATTTAGGAAGCCGACTGAGCGTGGGTCGCTTTCGGATCCATCAAAGGAGCCACCAGTAAAGACTTGACTCTCACTTCATCTACTCGTCTTCATTTCATGATAACTACAATAGTTTGATGGTGAGACTCAGACAAGTGGTACACGTTTGCCAAAAGTACGGGACGGGCCCGAAAAGCGCGCCTTTCGTCGTGACATTTACCTTTCGAAAAATGACTCCACCTTCGACAATCATGCGCACCAGCACCTACCCGCAATCACTCCGCCCTCAGCATCCGTGACAATGCCAGATTTCACCATCACCGGCGTGCAGCAACAAGAAGACCTCGCCGACACCGTCAATCTATTCACGACCTACGCTCAATCCATTGGCATCGACCTCCAATTCCAAGACTTCGACAACGAAACGTCATACATGCCTGGCAAATACGCACCACCCGCTGGAGCTCTATATCTTGCGCGCAACCGCGCTGGCGAAGCCGTCGGCTGCGTGGGTTTGCGGCCTTTGGCCACCCATCACAATTACTGCGAAATGAAACGACTCTACGTTCATCCTCAAGGCCGCGGCATGGGCATTGGCAAAGCGCTAGCTGAAAAAGTCATTGCTCACGCTGTGAAGGTGGGATATGAGGCCATGATGTTGGATACGTTGGAGTCGATGGAGTCTGCGAGATCTTTGTATAAGTCGTTGGGGTTTGTGGAAACGGAAGCATATTACGAGACGCCGTTGTTGGAGAAGACGCATTTTTTGAAGTTGGTGCTCAGGCAGTAGTAGCTCCAGCGTTCAAGAGAGGATTGATTGTGCAAGCGCTGATTGGCAGTACTGTAAAGGCGAGCAACCGCGGAGACTACAAGTGGGCGATGTGGTGCGCGGGTCGACCTTGTTGATGTGGTGTTAGAGATGGTCATGGCAGTTGTATCTGGGCCGTCCTATGGGCCTCAGGCGGTCATGGGATCCGAGCAGTGTAGATGCCACACGATCACCACGTCCGCATACATGCGCTGGTTGTGGCAGGAAGCAGTCTGTTTAACGGCGTTCGCTGTCGCTGTCGCTGTCGCTGTCGCGTACGTTCGCAGGTGCGGAGGCGTCGGTGGGAGCTACTATATACTCCAGGTCTTTCGCGAAGCTTCACCGGCGCAAGGGGGGTTTGGTATTGGACATGCAAGCGATGGTCAAGTGATCATCACGATGCCTTCCTTCTCCCCACGCACAAGAATGAAATGTGTTGAAGGTTCCGGCCAAGACGGGAGATGATGGATATCAAATCGACAGGGATAGACCCACGGAATCGCTGTAAATGGTTATTTATCGATATGGCGCCGATCAGCTCGGACAGGCCAATCAATGATAGAGACAGATTACTGTACCACCGCGTCGCTGCCACGTTCGCGCCCGACTTCACTTCACTCGGGCGGCATCGAGGCTGGCTGCACGCACGCGCGACGCACACGACTGCGCCGGACCGAGCATTGCGGCAGTCGTGCTGTGCTGCTCACCACGATGAACGAGAAGCCACCGTTGCGCACGCGAGTTGCCGCTGCACGATGCAATGCGCCACGACACAAATAGACGAGACGCTGGGTGAAGAAATGACGACGGCGCCGTGCAGTGGACAACAACAGGCAAGAGTGGTGGTGTCGCGTGGTGATTTGACCTCCGACACGGCACGGCTCAGTCATTTGCTCGTTGCTGCAACATATGCGCCGCATCCCTGCCGCCTTCATCACCTCTGCCTCGACATGCCCGTCTCATATCAGACAGCGCCATAGCTGCCGCCTTGGCAACCTGCATGTCCACTCTGCCCGCCTGGCCGCTTGGTGCCATTCCCGCTCCACAGCAACAGCACTCGCGCTGCAACTCGTGGCCTGCCAACTGCCAGGTAACATGGCGCGTCCAACGACCGACGACTGGCGCAACGCCCAGAAGCTCATCAAGAATCTGTTCCTCCAAGCCAAGCACCGCCAGTGCATCCAGCTCTGCCGCAACCTTCTCGCGGCGCATGCCGCCGACGATGCCCACGATGCGCATCCACTGCAGGACGCCTACATCAACTTCTATCTGGGCCTCTGCTTCACCGAAGTTGCGCGCATGATGCACCACAACTCCGTTGCCAAGCTACCAGCCTACGACGATGCAGAACGACATTTCCTCGAAGCCCTGACGGCTCTGCCCACCGCCAAAGATGCTCGAGCACTGTGCCTTCGCCACATTCAGGAAGAGGCGGAGGATCCCTTTGTGGTGCGCCAGGTCAACAATCCCCATCCCTTTCCATCGCCCTTGGCCGACAGCGGTCTCTTCGACAGGCCTTGTTCTCGCGCGAGCTCTTTGATGCTGTCCTCCCCCGAGCAACGCCCAGCAGATGCTCCACGCACTGCCTCGGAGACATCACCAGCATCGCCCGTGCTTTCCCTGTGCGACATGGAGGATCTCGAAAGCCACCACAGCTTCGCCGACCTCATGACTCCTAGTCGCGTGCGGCGCGATTCCCCCGAACTCATCTTGTCGGGAGAAGAATCTCTCGCAGCGCCTGCAATCACGCCGACGGTGTCTCCCCCGGCTTCAGACCCCACTCCCAAGCCATCGTCCCCTGGCGCTTCACCGCCCCACCATCAGGCGAGTCCAACGGCAGGCCTCATGCGGCCTGTTCGAATGGGCTCCTTTCCCAAACCCTACCAAGATCGACTTCCGACCACACGTCCGGGCCCAAAGCCAAAGCTGTCGCGACTCTCCATCGACATACGGAGCGCCAGTGCCCCGCAACTGAACCGCCTCAGCAGCATCTATCACTGTGAAGAGCGCGCTTCTCCAGTATCACCAGTATCGCTAACTTCGTCCATGTCGTTCGGATCATCGGTATCGCCCATCTCGCCCATCTCGCCGATTGCTACAGACGGTCTCGAGAGGGGCTCAGATACGACGACCACGTCCGCGATCACGCCAAACACACCGAATAATCCCGCATGCGCGCGGTTTGGTGTGGCTCAGATAGCAACAGTTGAAGCAGTGTCTGCGGCTCTTGTGACGTCCAAGCCCACATTTCAACCCAAAGAATGCCTGGACGTTGGCAAGTTCAATCGCATGACAGCCCACCTGGCAGCCATGCGAATACAGCTCGAAACGCACATGAAAGCAGTTCAGCGTGCGCAAGAACAAATTCATCGTACGCAAGCACTTGAGAGGCTGGAGACCCCTTTGAGCAGCGACGGAGATTGCATCCAAGCTTCCACCATACTGCCCACCTCGCCCAACGGGTCGTTCCGGCAAAGGAGCGTGAGAAAGAATCGCAGCTTCTGGTCATTCGTACCAGAGGATCAAAAGGCGAGGAAGAAGAAGGAACGCATCGAAGCTGGTCGGGCAAGATGTTGGAAGAAAGAGCGCTTCGACCCTACCAAGTACCAGACGTTGTGCGAGCAGGCGCTTGCTGAGTTGTAAGAATACCGATGGAGAAATACGCTTACTGAGCTGTGAGCTGGACGATACGAGCAGAGGGAGACGCTCTTTAATAGCAGAAGGTCGGCGCTTGGGATGATACCCGTCAGAGTACATGGAGTACATTGAGTACAGCAGATGAACACACGGCAGAATGAGTAGCGCTGTGCTATGTTAATGATAATAATGTATTGTATGGATGCGGTCCTTGGCAGTGACGATCACATGAAACCGGAGCAACCGCACGCGTTCCTTGCATGCACCCCAGTGCGGAGGCGGATAGCTGTGCCCCAGCTGCGTACCACCGTGCTAGGAGAGCTTGTGCCTCAAAGACCTGCTGACCTCTCTCTTCATTGCACAATCGTCTCTCCTCATCCTGCATCCCCTCCATCTATTCGGTCCTGCACAATGGGCGGAGAAACCCACAATACCAACACAATGACCTCATCCACAGCCCAGTACCCCCAGCTTGCCGCCCGACCGAAAGGCAAGCTGATCCACGACATCTACCGCGACCGCCTGAACCAATTCACCTCTGGCGGCCAATATAAAGAACAAGGCCTCCAGGGCAAACTCTACAACGGCAGACTCGGTGAGGGACACGTCCATCTCTCCGTCTGGTCCGCACCCGACCTCACACGCCCCACCTTCGCCGAAGCCACCGATCCCAACAACACCTACAAAGAAACCCGCAAAGGCGAGAGCTTCGGTCCGAGTTGGAGTACGCATTGGTTCAGAGTGAAGTTTACTGTCCCAACAGATTGGAAAGATGAAGAGCGCGTCGAACTCCACTGGGATTCCTCCAGCGAGGGCCTGGTCTGGACACATGATGGCAAACCACTACAAGGGTTGACGGGCAATGGAGAGAGGATCGAATGGATCGTTCCAGACAACTACCGCACGGGGAAGGAAGAGACGATCTACATCGAAATGGCGTGCAATGGGATGTTTGGCAATCCCACGGGTGGAGATACCATTCAGCCTCCGGACCCGAACCGATACTTCCGATTACAGCTGGCGGATCTTGTGAGTGTGAACTTGGATGCGAGGGCATTGTTCTACGATTTTTGGATCTTGGGTGACGCGGCGAGGGAGTTTCCGCAGGATTCGTGGGAGGAACATCGCGCGTTGACGATTGCGAACGAGGTCATTGATGCATTCATTGCTGGAGATGGATCGAAAGAGGCGATCAAAGAGTGTAGGAAGATTGCGAAGAAGTATGTGGGCGACAAGGTGGATGGACCGGAAGTGTACGAGTTGACACAGAAGGATCCATTGAGGGAGGTGTTGGTCTCCGGAATCGGGCATTGCCACATTGATACCTGCTGGCTGTGGCCTTGGGCAGAGACGAAGAGGAAGGTCGCGAGAAGTTGGAGCAACCAGTGCGATTTGCTGGACCGCTACCCGGAGCATCGATTTTGTGCTAGTCAAGCACAGCAGTACAAGTGGCTGGAAGAACTCTATCCCTATGCTTTCGACCGAGTCAAGAATCATGTGAAGAAGGGCAACTTTCAGCCTATCGGTGGCAGTTGGGTTGAGCATGATACCAATATGCCTTCTGGAGAATCACTGGTCAGACAGTTCTTGTACGGACAGCGGTACTTTGAGTCAAGATTTGGCCAGCGATGCAGGACCTTTTGGCTGCCAGATACATTCGGATACTCATCGCAGATTCCTCAGCTTTGTAGGCTCGCCGGTATGAATCGGTTCTTCACGCAGAAGCTGAGTTGGAACAACATCAACAACTTTCCCCATACCACTTTCAACTGGGTCAGTCTCGACGGCAGTCAAGTCATATGCCACATGGCACCTTCGGAGACTTACACTGCTGAAGCACACTTTGGCGATGTAAAACGATCGGTCTCGCAGCACAAGAGCATGGATCAGGATCCTACATCACTGCTTGTGTTCGGCAAAGGTGACGGAGGGGGTGGACCAACATGGGGCCACATCGAAAAGCTCCGCAGATGTCGCGGTATTGCAGACAATGTCGGTCTCTTGCCTCGTGTGCACATGGGCTGGAGCGTCGAGGATTTTTTCGATCGACTAGAGAAGAACGCAGCGACCGGCAAGACTGAATTTGTCACCTGGTACGGCGAGCTCTATTTTGAGCTTCACAGAGGCACGTACACCACACAAGCGAACAACAAGAAGGGAAATCGCAAGTCGGAAGTGTTGCTTCATAACATCGAGTATCTGGCGACGTTGGCTACATTGCATGATAAGGATTATAAGTACCCGAAGAAGGAGATCGACTCGATGTGGGAGAGTGTGTTGCTTTGCCAGTTTCACGACTGCTTACCCGGGTCTTCGATCGAGATGTGCTATGATGACTCTGACAAGGAATATGCGAAGGTCTTCAAGACTGGCAAGAAGGTCTTGCACGAGGCCTTGAGGTCTCTCGGTTTCGATGAAGGTGACGATGCCGCACAACCGGTAGCAATCAACACGCTGGGATGGGAACGTACTGACCAGCACTTCGCTGAAGCTCGCTATTCAGACGTTGTCGGACAGCCTGCTGGGACACAGTCTGTTATCAAGAGGGCTAGTGAGGAAGCTTCTGTGAAGGAGCTCGACAATGGCGCGTTCTCGCTGCAAAACTCGAGATTGGCGGTGACAGTCGCAGACGGTGTCATTACTTCGCTGTACGACAAGGCTGCTAGTCGGGAAGTCTTGCCCAAAGGAGGGAAGGCCAATCAACTCGTCCTCTTCGACGACAAACCACTATACTGGCAAGCATGGGATGTGGAAGTCTTCCACCTCGAGTCGCGGAAGGAATTGAAGGCTACGAGCAAGACGGAGGTTACTGAGAACTCACCTCAGCGCGTAGCGGTGACTACGAAGACTCAGATCTCCGACAAATCCTGGATCAAGACAACTATTGCGCTGAATGCGGGCGCCGATGGATCTGAAACCTCATATGTAGAGGTCGAGGCGGAGGTGGAATGGCATGAGACGATGAAGTTCTTGAAGGTTGAATTCCCCACAACAATCACCAATACTGAAGCTTCGTACGAGACCCAGTTCGGTATTGTCCGACGACCAACCCACTACAATACTTCCTGGGACATGGCCAAATTTGAAGTGTGCTGCCACAAATGGGCTGATTTGAGCGAACACGGCTACGGTGTTTCCATCCTCAACGACAGCAAATACGGCTTCGCCACAACCGGCAAGCTGATGCGTCTATCTCTGCTTCGTGCTCCCAAGGCACCGGATGCCCACGCTGACATGGGACACCATAAAATTCGCTGGGCGATTCTACCACATTCTGGCCCTCTCGATCATCGCACTGTCCGCGCTGCAGCAGAGTTCAACAACCCCATGACCGTCCATCGCCATCCAGAAGTCGAGACCGTGAAGGAGCTCTTCTCTGCTTTCAAATTGACACCTGACTCTTCTCCTAGCCTCGTGGTTGACACGGTGAAGCGTGGCGAGGACGACGCCGATGTCAGTCCTGATGACCTTAGAGTCAAGGATGGCAGACACATTGTTTTGCGGATATACGACTCACTTGGTGGAACTTCGAGAGGTACAATTGCATTGGGACCGGTCAAGGTGCACAAGGCATGGAAGGCAAACATTCTGGAAGATGAAGTCGAAGAAGTGAACGTGGGGAAGAATGGCATTGATATTGAGCTGAGAGCGTTCGAAGTCGCGACGTACAAGTTGCTTGTCGGACGGGTTTAGGAGGCCTGTCCGATCCAGCAGCTGAGGACATTTAATTGGAGATTCAGTTGTGGGGGTTTGAGATGAAGAGTATGGGAGCGAACAAAAAAGACCAGACTGGCGGAGGACGAGGGAAGCGCAGTGTATCGAATTGATATCAAAAGGGTATGACTAACAATCCTCACCACCTAAGAAGAAACGAAGGTCAAACATCTATTGTACAGAAGCCAAATCGTTGCGATGACCATGTGGTGATCCGTGTGGTCCCCAGTGGCAAGAGAAGCACAGCTTCAGATCTCACCCGACACAACAACGACCTCTGCGATGCATCCGCCCCTCTCATCCACTTCTCTAGCCGCCCAAGATCCCACCCTCTCTCCTCTCCTCTTCTCTCGCATTCGTCATCCCTATTGCCCTTCTCCGTTACAACTCAGTCCTAAACCTCCCCTCTCATTCCATCCCACCAAATCCATTCTGCTCCTCCTCCCTATCTATCCCCTTCTCCCCAAACAGCCCCTCTTCTCACCGCCATCGTCACCTCTCTGCCACAACTCTGCGGCCTGTCGTTTGCGGCAAGAGCAGTGATACGCCACGGCGAAAATGACCACGGTGACGAGGAGGCCTGCGCCGAGGCAGGCAGCGATGATGATGCCGGAGTAGTTGGGATGAGAGAGGGATGTCGTGTCGTGAGTCTGGTTGGGCAGGTCCATTTATGTTTTGGTAATTAATTCCTTTTTGGGGCTTCGTGCTCGTTTTGTCCCCGCCGATGGGGGCAAGGGAAATGGTGTTTGTGTAGTGGAGATCTTGATTGCTTTGCCAGGAACAGTTGGGTTGGAGATTGGAGCCGACGAAGAGTGGATAGTTGTTGAGCTGTAAATTGTTGACACGAAGAAGCGTTGTGAAATGGAGTGGTGATTTGCTCTGGTTTATGACTTGTCACTGAGATCCGTGGCAATTTGGGGGCCCAATCAAGAGGGAGGTGGCAATGGTATGAATGAATTGCCTTTATTGATGATGTTGATGAATGATCAGGTGAGGGCTGGCACGTCCTCAGTAATAAATGTGAACATGTCTACTACGGTAGCAGGATGTTACTCTGCGATGAGTAACTTCTACTGTGGCTGCGAAACACCGGACACACTCTGTGACGGATTCGTCTCTCCACGGTCCAAAGCACAGACTATGGCTGATCGACGCTATAGCCTCTTATCGCTTTATGGTCGCTGTTTGACATGCAGCATCCTCTGCTGGTCCCGTGCAGGCTCGCTAGGGCCACATTTGCCTGAAGTTGACCTGGAAGAAGCCAAGACGCAAGAGGCAGTCGGCCTAGACAGAAGTCTGCTTGAGACGCGGCATGGTTGGTGAAGACAGACGCGACTTGCGACACCTGCTACATTTAGCCGACATCTCAATGTATCGTGCACTATGATCATCGTGCATGCACGAGTATGGATGATGAGGCTTACGGAAGATGAATCTGGAAAAATTACATGATCTCCTCAGCTGTGTTCAGCAGTGATAACATTCCCTTTATCGCTATACATCTGCAATGGGTATCGTGAAGCGTTGAAATCTTGTCTGACATCTCAGTTGCGACGAATGCGACAACTGGGGCAGAAGTCTGTGCAGACAATCGGAAGATGTGAAATGCCGTCTCAATCATGTCTCCTAACCTGTCTTGGCCACGTCCTTAGCCTCGACGTCCAAGCTGATGCTGCTGACGCCATTCGAAAGTGTGGCTGTTGTCGCTTGCTTGGAGATGCGTAATTTCACTTCCTCGATTAGATTCGCCATGTCAACGAGTACACCATCTTTATCGGGGTGGCCGTCGGGTAGACCCATCTCCTTGATCTTGCACTTCCCTGCAGCCAATTCGTCGTCTCCGAGGATCACAGCAAAGGGCACACCATTGACTTCTGCAGCCTTGAATTGAGCGGGAAGCTTTGGCTTTGTCTTCCACAAGAACTCAGCCTTGATGCCAGCATCCCATAACCGCGTCGCGACTTCCATGCGTTCCTTGAGAAGACCCTCGAAGCCCTTCCCTCCAAATGCCATGACGAAAACATCGACCTCGTTTGTTCTGATCGGCGCTGCCGAGCTGTCTGCCGCAATTCTCTGCTTCGTGATGCTGAATATCCGCTCCACGCCGAACGAGATTCCAACACAAGGAATTGTCTTCTTCCCACTGAACATACCAACGAGGTTGTCATATCGGCCACCTGCGGCAACCGATCCCACGCCGACGGTTGGGTCATTTGATCGATCCTCATCGCCGTTTGCGACCTTCTTCGGCTTCGACGACTTCTTGCCCTCCTGTTGTAGTGCCTGCCCCTCGCTCGTCTGTGGTGCTGATCCTTCTGTGACGACCTCGTAAATGAGGCCAGTGTAGTAATCGAGTCCTCGTGCTAGCGACATATCGAGTGATATCCTGTCAAGGATACCGAACACCTTGAGGTACTCAAACAGCGTCTGGATATCCTGAAGACCGGCCTTTGCTGACTCATTTGCTGCAAGACCTTCGTCTTTCTGCAGCTCTGCCAGTAGCTCTTCGCTTCCTTTCCGCCCTACCACATATTCACCAATGCGATCCGCAATGGCGGGATCGAGGCCCTTCTCTTCAGTCATTTCCCTGCGCACCTCTTCCCACGGCGACTTGTCCAGTTTGTCAACTGCAGAGGATATCGTTCGAATCTTCTCATCTGGCACTTTGCACACTTGGAATATACCGTCGAGGATCTTGCGGTGGTTCAACTTAATTGTGTATCGTCCCTTCCAGCCCAATGCCTCAAAAATTTCCACAATGATGCGCAGGATTTCGGAGTCGGGAATCATTGAGTCGTACTCGCCAGCGATATCAAAGTCGCATTGGTAGAACTCTCGCATGCGGCCTTTGGTCATGGCAGGCTGATCTCGGCGGTAGACCTTGGCGATGTGGTATCGTTTGATGCTGGATATGCTCGAGTTCATGGCCAGCCAGCGCGCAAAGGGAACAGTCAGGTCGTAACGCAGAGAGCAGTGCTCGCCGCCCTGGTCTGCCAAATCGTAGATGAGCTTGCTGTCCTCGCCATATTTGCCCGACAGGATCTCCTTGAGCTCAAACACGGGCGTGTCGATGGTGACGGCGCCGTGGCGCTTGAAGACTTCGGTGATGGTGCTGAAGATGTTCTCGCGGATGACCATGTCCTTGCCGTCCCAGTCCTTGGTGCCCTTCGGCACCTTGAGCTGGAACTTCTCTTTGCCCATGTTGGCCTCGTCTGCGTGATATCGTCGGTGTTGCGGGCGAGTGATGGGTGCGGTTGGTGGGTATTGTGCTCTGACGAGGTGCAGCAGCTGTGGCGAGTGGGATATGCGTGTGGCACGAGAGACTCGCAGCAACGATTTCATGGAGTCACTTTGTGGTGTTAAGAGTCAGTCAACTTTTGGGCGGAAATGTCCCCGCCGTAGCACGCGACGGCATCAAACTTTCTGCGTCACTCTCGGAGCCGCGCCGTCAACACGTCCAGCATGTAGCACAACAATGGCCGCGTATTCGCCTGCAAAGGCCATAAACACCCAGGAAATTACCGACAAGGCTCGGCGCGAGCTCCTGTTGCTTCTCGAGAGCGTGCGTTGCGCGCGAAACTGCCCCCCGTTGGTGAAGTTGCCCGCTGACATCTGCCTAGGTTCGAGGCAAGAAGAATCTGGTAATCGAGAAGCCGCTGGCCGGCACGATCGGATTGATTGTCAAGTTCAGCACGCTGCAGGAATATGGCGTGGACAAGCCCTTCTTCCTGGAGAATCACAATGTCGACTACAGTCAGCGGAACATCGTGTTCATGGTGCGCGGAGAGAATGCGAAGAAGATCCGTATGGTAGCCGGTATGTTGTATTCCCTATACCGGTTGTACGTGGAGCATCCGTCACGGCTCTAAAAGTAGAGTGCGCAGTTGTATTTCTCCTACCCTGCGTATTCAGTCTTGATGCCAAAATTGAGTCAGCCTCTGGATCACCTACAAAGCTTCACGAGCCTCTCGCTCTTGTGCAGCCTTCGGATCATCTGCTTACATATTGATTGCCCTTTCCGTTACGGTGGAACGGCCGGCTAAACAGTAGCAGAGCAGATCAAATTAATCAGGAGCGAGAGCACGATCGAACATGACTTCACGATTATATGGGTGCCACGCAGGACCTTGGTCAGCAACATGATCCTCGAGGAGCACGGCGTGCTAGGGGAAGCCACCATCACAGAATTCCATCTCAACTTTGTTGCCCTTGAGCCTGATGTCCTCTCCCTGGAGCTTGACGATGCATTCAGCAGTCTCACCTTGAGAAAGGATCCGACTAGCATTTTCGCATCAGCAAAGGCGTTGATGCTGCTGCAGAAACAGTACGGCTTGATTCCGCGCATCTTAGGCAAAGGTGACAATGCCAAACAACTCGCAGACCTCCTGTTGAGGATGCGGCAGGAGGACGACGTGAACGCTTCCGCAGATCCAACTAACGCGTATCTGGCCTCCTTTGGCCTCACACCAAGCTCGTTGATCGAGAATCTGGTCGTTATTGATCGCGAAATCGACCTTCTTACAGTCTTGGCTACGCAGCTTACGTACGAGGGTCTACTTGACGAAGTTTTCGGCATCGCCAACAACACCACTGAAGTGGATTCCTCTATTCTTGGTGGCGCCCCTCCTACCCAGAATGGATCCACACCAGCTCCCACTGCTGCAACAAAGCGCAAAGTGGTGCTGGACTCGAGCGACAAACTATATCCAGACCTTCGAGATGCAAATTTCGCTACGGTGGGCCCGACGCTGAACCGCATTGCACGTCGATTGGCCTCGGATAGCGAATCCATGCACAATAAAGATCAGACAGTGGCCGATCTGAAGAATGTAGTCGCGAAACTACCATCGTATCAAGCTGAATCCACGAGCTTGAAGATCCATACAAGCCTCGCGGAAGAAATTATGAAGATCACACGTAGCGAGTCCTTTGGCCGCATGCTCGAAGTGCAGCAGAATTTCCTTGCTGGAACCGACGCTACAAGCCTACACGAGAATATCGAAGAGCTAATTGCGCGAGATGCGCCTCTTAGTACAGTCTTGCGCCTGCTCTGCCTCGAGAGTTGCGTGATGAACGGACTTCGCCAGCGAGATCTGGACCATTTCAAACGACAGATCTTGCAAGCGTATGGTTACCAACATCTCGTAACACTCGCAGACTTGGAAAAGATGGGCCTCTTCGTTCCGCGAGAGAGCCATCGAGGCTATCTGAATCCGATAGCTGGCTCGGCCGGCCAAACCGCGACTGACTGGAATGCGGTACGAAAGTCGCTCCAATTGTGGACTGACGATGTGAAAGAAGCCGATCCCGTCGACATTGCCTATGTCTTCTCAGGCTACGCTCCGCTGAGCGTGCGGCTAGTCCAATGCATCCTCCAGAAATCCTATCTTCACCAGCTCTTAACCAACTCGTCCAAGACAGGCGCCGCAGCTCCAGCTGGGAGCGGATTCAAGGGCTTCGAGGACGCGATCTCTCGTATCAGAGGTGCAACAGTGGATGTCACGCAAAAGGGAAGTGATGCGGACTCTTCTCACGCGAGAAAGACCTTGCGAGGCAGTAAAGAAGGACCCAAAGTTACCGTCGTCTTCTTCCTCGGAGGTGTAACATATGCCGAGATCGCTGCTCTTCGCTTCGTGAACGAACAGCTGGAAAAGAGCAGCGGGAGGAAAATTGTCATCGCAACAACTAACGTTTTGAACGGGAAAAGGGCGGTGGACGTGGCGACTGAAAAGAGGACTTTCGCCTCGTAGCCTCTGAGAGCGAGTACGTTGCATCTCGATTTCGAAGTCATCCCAACGCCCACGACCCTGTGGCTGAAGAACCCGTCCCACTCGAGCTGGAAAGTGGTAGCGATGCACGTCCGTTGCCGTCCAGCAACCTTGGTTTCGGAACGCCGTTGGGCGCAGCCGAATCTGCGCGACTGCCACGACAACCACCACAACGGTCGTGATCGCAAACGGGCGACGACGATCATAACACACACGACTGACATCACGGTTGAACGAGAGCAGAATCAGGCAGATAGAGCACTGGTATTAATGTTAATAGCTAGGAGGTGAGAGGGAGTGTCTTGTGGCCAAAGCCATCAAATCGAAACTTCCGCTGCCCTGACGCTTTTGAAGAGACCAGATTATTACCACCGATAAGAAAAAAAAACTCCGATGCTCGCTATGCATTAGATCATACGCGTCGTCAGTGATAGTGATAAGGAGTGAGCGGAGGATTGGACACCTCCGACGTCGTGCGAATGGCTTTCCGGGTCATGAACCCAGTGACACCGGACTTACGCGGGTCGCGTGGTATCGTCGTATGTGGTGCTCTTCCGTGTCATACGTGTGCAGATGTGCTTCGCATCCGACACATGATTGACGTCTTGTTGTGTCCAACTTTTAACCAAAAATGGCACCCACCTCTTGCTTTGCTCCTGGAGAAATCAACAAGAACTGGACGCTTACAACAGAACGGCGAAGCCCAAAGTTGCAAGGCCCATGATGCTCAGTGTCCCGAATGTCTGACCCACACCCAAAGCCCAAACGTGTACATTCTTGATCCCGCCGTTCTCATTGTTTGTCGTCTGTCCCGCTGAGGATCCGAAACCATTGTACACCGTCACCGTGCTCCCGTCCGAATCCGTGGTGACGTGCGCATTGCTTCCGCTGCCTGTGCCTGATGGCGCGGTCGTGCTCGATCGCGTCAGCGTGCTCGTGTTCTGGCGTGTAGGGTTCTGTGCTCCACAGGGGTGCTGGCTGCGGCATTCAGAGGCGCAGTTAGTGTCTCCACCGCAGTTGGATACGCATTGGGAGCCCCATTCGGTGCAGATGCTGAAGGGGAGCGTGTTGCTATACTCGGAGATATTGGGCGAGGAACCGTTATCGCAAACGCAGGAGTAGGTGAGGGCGTCGGGGTCGCAGTCATTGGCTTCTGTGGTTCCGGTTGCGCTGCCTTGGTCGAGGCAGATGAGTGGGCATTGAGTGGTTTGCTGTTCGCACCAGAATTCTGTGGTGGCAGAGCGTTAGGCTGGCAAGCTTCAAATCGTGACGGAAGGACGAAAGACGTACGACGCGTGGCGTTGGATACTGACTGAGGGTCAATACTGTATTGTGCTCTGACTCCGGAGATGAGGAGGGAGGTGGCGATGGCAGCTGTAGTGGAGGACTTCATGGTGAAGTATGTGTTTCGGTTACAATGCTGTCTTGGTGATGGTGGTAGAATCTATGGCAGCAGTGTAAGTATTGTGTCCGCACTCGGTTGGATTGTTGTTCTACGCAAATGAGGATTGGCAGGCAAGAGATTGCCATGAGCGTAGGCGGAAGCTTGGACTGCTATCCACTTTTGGGACTGGGGATCTTACCTGATATACAGGCGAGCACTCGAAGCAAGGAGTAGCGACTGTTGATTCTTGCGAGATGTTCAAGAACGACAAAGGTGAGATGAAAGCGACAGACGCGGTAGCAACAACAGGCTGTCTACGGCGGGCACGTCCAGAACCAAGACAGCCTCCGCGGTTGTCCGGGAGAGGCTTGACTTATATTAACGGGGTCACATGGCGGCAGGAAAGTATAGAGGAAGCTTGGACGCTCGCCGTGTCCGTAGCCGAGTGCCATGGTCTTGCCACTGGCATGCGAGTGTCGACGGATAGGCTGCGACATGCGCATCGATTGGTCTCGTGGGGTGGTAAGGTCGAAAAGAGAGCTGTGGACGTTGGATGCGCGTGTGCCGACAGCTATTTTCATGCACGCCGGCTCAGCGCTAGGTGCGTGCGCTAATTGTTTTTGGAAGCCGAGATCGTTTGCCTCCCTCCTCTCTCACCACTTCTTGCTAGGATCTTGGCTACTCAAGCGGTGTGCACGGAGTTCAGTTCATCGAACACGTTGACGAGAGCCAATGCATCCCCGGCCATGCACTGTATCAGTATTGCATAGATTGCGTGTGTGGTATCGTTGTGGTCTGTGAAAATGTCAATGCCAAGGCGGACTTGAAAGCCGTGGCTGGGAGCACTGCGTGGATGACCTGCAGCTAGGGATGTGGGTATACAGTGTATTTATAATCCGGGCTATATATGTAGTATACATACCTATAGTCACGGATATATATGCATCCGCTACTAAGCTTAGGGAAGCATAGCGCTAGCAACTACTATAATCGCGCGTTTTATCTCGCTCTTTAGTATCTCTTATATATTCTACTTATTCTTAACTATATACTATACCTATTACTAGTTAGTTACTTCTTATAATACGGCTTTAATTCAAAATAGGCGCCTAATATAATAATAGTAAATATAGGTAATACTATTACTTATTAGGAGAGTATAAGAGATAATAGCTCGCTTAATAAATAGCGATAGCGACTAGATATATTAAATAATAAGCTACGATCGAGTATAGCTATAGTCTAGATCCTTTAATATAACGTTAATAGATTAATAAAAACAATAGCGCTACTCTTCGCCTAAGAGAATATAGACTTTAATATTATAGTAATCTAAGAACCCTACCTAAATTAATTTAGCTCTAATTTTATCTATATTAGGAAAGATACGACTTTCGAGAAGTATAGAAGGAATCCGATATCTTACTTTAGAAGATTCTAGGAACTAGGAAGTAACGCCTTTATAGGCACCTATTTAGTATTATAAATAACTTATAAGTTAGTTAATATAGTTAATATATTATCCTTTAACTTTATCGCCGAATTACCTCGATACTTAGTTCTAGACTATACGATTTCTAGTCGTTAGTACGATATCCTACTCCTATAGTAAGAATAATAAACTACTAGCTACGCTAAGTATATAGTTAGTAGAAGTTACGACGAGTTACTATTAGTAGATATCGTCTTAATCGATTACCTATAAATTAACGGATCCTTACCTAACTAGGTAGTAAAAAGAAACGATATAAGATTAGTCTCTAGGTTCTAGTTTATTAATAGTATAAGGATGCCCTATATATAGATACGGATAGGATATACTAGCTTAGCCTATCTTCGGATAGCTACTATAAGAACGGGCCGAGCCTATCCGGCTTAGTAAGGAGATACTCTTCGCTACTACCGTCGTACCTAGGATAACGAGGTAGATATTTATATAGTTATAATCTAGAGCCTATTATCCTCGTACTAGTTTATAGTATCTACCTAATAACCCTAATACGTAAATATCTTCTTAAACTATATAATAGCTCGAGGGATATTAGGTAGAAGGACGCGCTCTACGCTAGATAACGCTACTATAGACTAGAATAGCGCTATAGAAGGCACCCCGTCCGAAACACTATATAGAATAGGCGACGATACTACTACGGAAGACCTAGAACTTTAATCCGACGATAGAGATAGACGAAGGCGTAAGCCTACTCTAGATACGCTTATAAAAGACGAGGAGATTATAGATAAGGAAAAGAGACTACGCCTCGTAGAGTTATAATAATAGATACTCTAAGTTAAGGCTAATATTAGGCGACTTAAAGTAGAAGCTATCTAATAGAGGGTTACCTTAGCTAGGCTAGACTAGGATAGGTTAGTTAGTAGCAACTAGCTCCTAAAGGCTAAAGAACCCCTTACGTTTAAAGAGAAGAGCTAGGCTTAGTATAATAACTAGACCTATACTATAGAACGACTATTCTATAAATATCTAGGTTTTAATAGTCGTAAGGACTAAAAAACGGATTACGCTATAGATTATATAGGTAAGCTCTAGTAAGACTACTAGGAGCGATATTATAAGAGGGTATATAGCAACGTATAGACTATCTTAGACCTCCGTCCGAAGATAGCGCTAATTCT
The DNA here is from genome assembly GCA_023512815.1 of Cercospora zeae-maydis. Classification (NCBI taxonomy): domain Eukaryota; kingdom Fungi; phylum Ascomycota; class Dothideomycetes; order Mycosphaerellales; family Mycosphaerellaceae; genus Cercospora; species Cercospora zeae-maydis. Next base: position 2,198,416 of record JAKLWY010000001.1, on the reverse strand, counting down.
TATAGAGTTATTATATATCGCATACTTCGCGTATATAAATACTATATACTAAGCAATACGGTAGCAGCCGCTTACTAAGCACTAGTAAGGCCTAAGGCCCCTAACTTCTAGCTTTACTTCGCTCTTATAACTACCTCCCTCCCCCTATCGAGCTATCCTAGCTCGATAGGTAGGTAGCAGTCTTCTCGTATACGCGATGTCCCTATTATATCTACGTATCTCTTATTGCTCGTAGGCCTTCTATTAAGTTCTATCGTACGTTACTATTATAATTTGCATACGTAACGTAAGTAAGTCGTTACTATATATTATTATTAATAGCAACGCGCGTTATTATATTTATTATAGTAATAGCATTATAAATTCTTGCTTATACGCTTTTAAACTTCTTCTATAATACTAATACTTAGTTGTTTTAGTTTTCTTTAGATACGCTCCGTACTTGCTCCGCTATATATATATATACTCCTTGCACTCTTTACGTACGCTCCCTATACGTACTTAAGAACTACTATAAAATAGGCCCTAAAAAGAATAAGAATCTACTTAAGGGCAAAGAGGCTACTATAGCCCTTCTATTAAGTAGCTTATAGGCGGGCCTAAAGCGTACCGGTAGAAATACTAGTATACCTAGTAGCTACGCCTTAAGTTTAGCTAGTAGCTAATCCCCCCTTTTACGTCTAGGTAGCATTATACTAGGTAAGGGCAACTAAATAGATAGTATATATAGCGCGCGCTTACCTTAGGCGAGCCTTAATATCCCTAGTAGTAGCCCGTAGCTAAGCTTATCTCTAGCCCCTAATACTACTAAACGTTTTAAAGGAGATAGCTATAATAGCAACTATATTAGCTCTAGCCTAATAATAAGTAGAGGCCGGAGTAAGCGCGCGCTAAGCGGGTCGCTATCGGCCTAACTTCTACTCGGTAGCGGTATGCCTACGAAGTGCGCTTGCTCCCTATTCTTAGAGCTAGGCTCCTTACTAGACCTTATTACTAATAGACTTATAGGCCCTCCTAACTATACGCTAGCTACGAAGCGCTAACGCCTTATAGGCGCCGCTACTATACTATATACTAGCGCCGTACTCGGCCTAGCTCCTAGCACTTCTTATATTAGTATAGCTAAGATTAAGTACCTTAAGTAGTATAATCGTTATATTTATAATAACTGCAATCTAGGTAGACGTAACTATAAGTCTCTTTCTACTCGCTATCTTATTATATTTTATTTATATACTAACCGTAGTATAGGCTAGGCTAAGTGCTCTAGTAAGCTACCTAAGGATATTAATACTAAGAAGTATATACGCTATATATATAGCAAGTATGCCTATAAGTAGACCTACTATAAAGTAGTTAAGATAGTTATATACTATATATATAATATACGCGATACGCTAGTATATCGCTAGGCCGAGCTCGGCTACTATAAGACCGATATAGTATAAGCTAATAGCTAGCAAGCGGTAGCGGATGCTTAGGCCTAGCTAGATGCTGCCTATACTAGTAAGTTCTTTCTTTAACGTCGCGCGTAGCATACGTATTACTTACGTCTTATATTTACTAACTACGCGTATAGAGACTAAGATAGTTATAAAGCGTCTCTAGACTAACGATAGTAAGCTAGCTAGCGGTAAGCCTACTAAGAAGGAGAGTAGTAGCGGCGCCCTATAGAGGTCCTATACGCTTATTTATAAGGCTACCTAGCTTAATAGTACTCTTAGGAGTATAATAGAGCTACTTACTTAGGTATATCTAGTAGCTTATTGCTTTTATATTATATACTAACCGCACTTATAGATTACTAAGTATAGCGGCGTCCTAGTAGAGCGGAATGCTATTAACGCCGCTATTAGCCTCTATCTATCCTTAGAGAAGAAGGATAAGGCTAAGAAGGCCTTCTTAGAGGAGGGGGCCTCTAAGTATAAGCTAGCTATAGAGGATATCTAAGCTAGCGCTCCTTACGCTCTTCTATACTTCTATATATACGCCGCTCGTATATACTACGTACGATACGCTATAATAAATGTTTTAGTTAGCTTCCTATAAATAATATAAAGCTTATCTATAGAATAAAAAGCTATTTATTCTACCTTTTATACCTATATATTACGTATAACGCGCCGTTACGTTACCTTCGGGCTACGCTTATTTACCTTACGCGTCGCTTCGAATTTATTTAGTGCCTTATATTCTCTAATATACTCGACTAGTTTTTACGTATTGTATTCTTCCGGCTAGCCTATCTACTTAACTAGCTACTAACGTTTCTTATATCTAACTTACGTATCTAGGATCTCTTTAACTTACTACTTGCCTAAGTCTTCTTCTATAAGTAGTATACCCTTTATATTCGTATTGCCTACGGCGCCCTTCTAAGGCTCTAGTAAAGATACGTAGAATACGTTATAAACGCGCTATACGCTTAGTAAGGCTAGGTAGTACGCCTACTTCCTAATCGCGTTAATTACCTTAAATAGACCTATAAACTTCGGTACTAACTTCTTTATAGGTACCTTTAAGTAAAGGTTCTTTAAGAATAATAATACTATATCGCTAACCTTAAACTCTATTAGCTTATACCTAGTATTAAAGTATCTAGCTTACGCTTTAGCTACGTATCGCTAGCGTTTCGTAAGGTCCTCGTATATTTCTTATAGTCGTTTCGTAGTATCGATTACTACTAGTGCCTTTCTTCTAAAGAGCTTATTTTAAGCGACTTACGTACTTATTATAATCTCCGCGTTATAGCTATATACTACCTTAAACGGACTTATCTTAAACGTTAGATATACCGTATTATTATAAGCTAATTCTGCCTAAGGTAGTAACGTCGCCTAGTCGTCCTACTTATTATTATAGAAGATACGTAAGTACTATTCTAGCGTTTAGTTAGTACGTTCCGTCTACCCGTTAGTTTATAGATAGAAGGCTATAGATAGCTTACGGTTTATATATAACTCGAAGTAGAAGTCCGACTAGAACTAGCTAGTAAAAATAGTACCTCTATCGCTTACGATTCTATATAGTATTCTAAATTAGCAAATTACCCTATTAATTAGGATCTATACGAGGTCTACGCTTATATATTTCTTAGTAGTTAGTATAAAGAGGTTTATCTTTAAGTACTAGTCGATAATTACTAGAACCGTATCGTATATATATACGTCTCGCTTACTAGGTAGTAGGTCCGTAATAAAGTCTATAGTTAGCTCCTTCTATAGAAGCTCCGGCTGCGGCAATACTAATAGCTTACTATATAGTCGATAGCGTCTCGCCTTCGATACTTAATACTTCTAATAGGATTAGACGTACTAGCTAATATCTATAGATATTCCCGGCTAGTAATACTTCTACTATACTAACTCGATAGTTTTGTTCTTACTAAAGTAACTAGCAAGTAGATTATCGTAGTATATATAGATTACCTACGTCCGTAGTACGTAGTTCTTAGAAAGATATAGCTAATCGCTATAATATAGTACTTCTTCCCTAATATAATACCTATCGCATTCGCCTCTACTACGCTACGCCTCCTCGAAGAGTTCCTTCGTATTAGGCTTCTATAGCGTTAGTAATTTAGCAAAGTTAAGAACTAAGTCTAAGATATTTAGGTATAGTTCTTTTATAGCAACTGCTACGCGTACGATACGTACGCTACTTAAGAAGTAGTCTTATACGCACCTTTCTAAAGGCTGCTCTAAGGCTATACTTACGAGTTACTTTTATATTATAATTATAATATACCGGAGAAATACCTAATTGCCGTATTTAGCTCTTATACTATATACCTAGAGCTTCTTCTATAGTATTAGTAGCAGGTTCGATATATGCGCCTATTTGTATATATAGTCGCTACGTTTCGACGGCGTATTAGCTAAGTTCGTCTTCTCTAGTCGATACTTAATTATAAAATTAAATAAGGCTAGAAATACGGCCTAACGAGCCTATCTACCTATAAGTTGCTTTATTATTATAAAGGCTTTAAGGTTAGCATAGTCGATAAGTATAGTAACTAAATATAAGGCGCCTTCGAGATACGGCCGCTACGCCTTAAATGCTTCTATAATAGCTAGAAGCTTTTTATTGTAGGTCTTATAGTTATATTCTACCGAAATTATCTTTTATAAGAAGAATATAACTAGATGCTAGTTCCCGTCCTCGAATAGCTAGCTTAGGATACCCGCAATTATAAAGTCTAACGTATCGGTTTCGACTTATATACGTACCGTAGGGTTATAGTATCTTAGTAGTAGAGTAGCTTAGAATACGTCTTTAATCTTATAGAACGTAAGCTCCTCGCTTTTGCCCTAGCTAATACGCTCTAGCTTCTTGCCTACTTTAGCCCCTTTTAATAGTACTATTAAAGTAGCGATAATCCTAAAGTACCTATATATAAATTGCCGATAGAAATTAGCAAACCTAAGAAATAACTATACCTTAGTAAGCGTTATAGGCGTTAGCTACGCCGTAATTACGTCGACTCTATAAGGATCTATCGTTACGCTCTTAGGCTATATAATAAATCTAAAGAACTTAACCTTCTTCTTAAAGAAGTAGCATTTTACGCGCTAAGTATATAATCCGAACTTCCGGAGTCGCTCTAGCATAGCACGTACGTCTTATATATAGGCTTTACGCGAGGCGCTATATATAAGGATATTATCTAGGTATACTATATAGTATATATCTATAAGGCCTAAGAGGGCTCTATTAATATACCTCTAAAAGGTAGCTAGTACGTTAGTTAACCCAAAAGGCATTACCTTATACTAGAAGTATTTATACTATATACGAAATATAGTCTTTTAGCGGTCGGTTAGCCTTATATAAATATAATAGTATATATCCGCAAGGTCTAGCGACGTAAACTATATAGCTTCTATAAGCCTATTAAGCGTCTCGCTAATAAGTAGTAGAGGATAGCAATTCTTTACTATAATCTTATTTAATCTACGGTAATCTACGTATAACTATAGGGTACTATTCTTTTTCGGAATAAATAGAATAGGCGTATCCGCCTCGCTTTCGCTCCGCTCGATCTAATCGTACTCTAACGCTTCTTAGAGGTAATAACTTAACTTACTAAGCTCGCGGCTAGACTAATAGTATAGTAGCTTAAACGGCGGCTTAGTACTAAGTAGTAGGTTAATTATATACTTAGCGCCTTCGACTAGTATACTTCTTATCTCCTCTATAGGATTAAAGAGGTCTATAAAGTTCTAGAACTCCGTAGGTAGCGGCTCTTAGCTAGTATCTACCTTCTAGAGTAATACGGTAAAGATATACGGGGCCTTTTAAAGGTCCTTATAAAACTTATACGCTTCGCGTACTTATACTATATACGTCTCGCCTCCGGACCTAAAGGTCTACTTATCCGTACTAGTATCCTCTATTACTCTATAGGCTATACGCTACGGCCGGCCTAGCAAGATATAAGAAGTTAGTATATTATATATATAAAAGATGCCCCTATATATACGAGTCGCTCCCTTAGAGTCGGTAGCTTATAGGCGTATATAATATATACCGTAGTAGTGCCCTAGCTACCTAGTAAAGGACGTAGCTAGTAGCAAAGTAGTATTCTTCCTTACTAGAAGGTTATGCTATAGAGCGTAGGATCTAGAGACTATATTAATATCGGCGCCTCTATTAAGTATATACTCGGCTTATATATAGCCTATATTTATCTTAACCTTAGCTATAATAGGAATCGCTAGCTTACTCTATATAGGCAGGTAATCTATCCCGCTTATTATAGTATCTAGAGCTTATAGGTCTTTTCTAATACCTTACCTTTTAGTAGCTTACCTATAGCTACCTTACGTATAGTAGGCGGCTCCTATAGGTCTAGCTAGGGGTATTCTAACTAGATATGCCCCTTTTCCTTATACCTATAGCATTTAGCTTTAAGTTTCTAGTCCGGGTCGTCTTTATTTCTTTTAAATTAACGCTACCTACTAGAGTAGGATCTCTCTTTCTTAAATCGCGCCGTAGTATTATCGCTGCCCTTACGCTTATAGTTTGCCTACGTCTCGCGTCTAATATGCTTGCTTAGCTTACTTTTACTTAATAAACCTTTATAGTTACTTTATAAGAATATAGCTCTCTTAGCCTATTCTAAACGTATCGTAAGCGCTATAAAGTCGGCTCTCTTAAACTCCGTCGTATTATAGTTCTTAATAATATCCCTTTATAAAGGAGCTCTTAACTTCGTAAGTAGCTAGTAAACTAGCTACGGCTCGTAGTAGTTACTAAGTTACGCCTTTAGATAAGCTAACTCGTTTACGAACTATCGTACGCTCTACTCTTTACGCTAATAGGCCTTCTTATACTCGATAGTAGTAAGGAGCGTACGGTTCGCCTAATTCCCGACTACGTCGTATATAAACTACTAGAAGTCTTCCTAGCTATACTTAGCTAGAAGATTTTTAGCGTTATACTAGTTATACTATATATTCTTCGCCTCGCCTACGAGCTATATAATAGTATATAGCGCCTTCTTATAAGGGCTATAGTATATTATCGGATTATTAATAAAGATTATCTTAAGGTAGCGGATAAACTTCTAAGCCTTATCTTCGCTTTTACTCTTAAATAGCTTTAGATCGCGTATCTTCGCGTCTTTTGCTAATAAGCTTCCTAATAGCGCGTTACGTACGCTCCGCGTATCGGCCGTACTAGCGTTGCTAGCTTCTTCTTCTTCCTCTCTAGCGTTCCCTTCTATACTACTCTATATACGGCAGGCTTCGGATCCGCTAGAAGAAGAGTTATTACCTTCTAGTATCGTAGCGAGCTCGTACTTAAGACGCTTATGCTCTTCTTAAAGTATATATACTATAAGTTGCTTGCGAAGCTCCTCCGTCTTACGTTTAAGTTGCCTATACTCTGCGTTAACGTTATTATCTACTATTATCTCCTTAAGGTTTAGCGTCTCTTCGCTTAGTTCCTATATTAGTAGAGCTCGTAGTATAGAGCCTATATTCTTAGTACGACGCGCTCGTAATTCTCGTTTATCTAATATTAGTATCTATAGGCTGCTACCCTATATAGAGTTAAAGAATTAGAACTATAAGAGGGTATATAGTAACGTATAGACTACCTTAGACCTCTATCCGAAGATAGCGCTAATTCTTATAGAGTTATTATATATCGTATACTTTGCGTATGCGAATACTATATACTAAGCAATACGGCAGTAGCCGCTTACTAAGTACTAGTAAGGCCTAAGGCCCCTAACTTCTAGCTTTACTTCGCTCTTATAGATATATAGATTAGCTAATACTAGGGACTACTCTATTCTAGCCTATAATAAAGGAGGTTATAATTAACTCTATAAGTTCGCTATTTAAGCGATACTAGAGGGCCTATAACGCGTTAAAGACGGTTAAATAGAGTAGGCGTATCTTTATAGAGCTCCTAGAAGAGATAAAAGAGCTCTAAAAGAAAGTCTAGGAGGATCGAGAAAGTTATAAGATCCTAGTATTCTACTTTACCTTATCGCTACTACTACGATACTACGTATAGTTATATCTAGTACTAGCTAAGTTACTAAAGAAAGTAAAAGAGCAAGCGAACTAGGCTTACTATTTTATTAGCGATATTATTATAGGATAGCTAGCTACGAGGCGGGCTATAGCTATTATAGGGCTACGGCTATTATAGGGCTATAGCTATTACGAGCTAAGAGGGAAGCTATAGGACGAGCTACGGCCTATCTACTAACTATAGTACTTTAGCATAGAGATAGAGAGTATATAAATATCTATCTACTACTACTTTATCTTTCCGGCTATGCCTTAATAATCTAGTAGCTCGGAAATAATCTACGATTTAGCCTATTCTATAGAACTATAACTTCCGAAGAATAGCCTACCTACGAAGCAACTACGATATAGATGCGCCTTAAGCGTACTATACTACGCATTATAATAACTACTAGCTAGAGACTAGCCGCCGGCCGGCTAACTTAATAACTTTGTTCTAGAATAGTATAGAGTAGCGTATAAGGATAAACCTAAAGATAAGAATTAGGCCGCTAGCTACTACCTCGCTAGCCGCACTACTACTACTACTTCTATCTATTCCTAGCTATTATTTATACCTCCTATAGGCCTAGGAAGGTGCTTACTACTATCTACTATAACTATAGGAATAGTAGTATTCTCTTTTCTTTCTAAGAAAGGTATAATTTAGTAGCGCTTTTACTTTTTCTAGTAACTTCCTTACTAAAGAGGTATAATTTCGTAGCGCTTTTACTTTTTTCTACGACTACTTACTACCTCCGATACCCCTAATTATAATAATAATAACTCTAATAATAATAATACCGGAACTAATAATAATAATACCGGAACTAGCTACTAATCTATAGTACGCTTAAAGTATAGCTTAAGCTAGCTTCTAAACTTCCCGAGGTTAATACCTTTACTCTTATACTCGTATACTCCTTCTCCGTCTTTTTTAATAATAACGGACTATTAACGAGAATTAAGCGTTCTCGCTCTTATCTTTAGCCTTTAGTATAATTTCTAATATAGTACTACGGTTGTCTATAAGAATACTCTCTACCTAGCTAGGCTAGCTAAGGTATAGTATACTTAGGGTACCCGTAAGAGTAGGCAGTTAATTCTTTAGCTATTACCTACGCTACTAAGCAAGTCCTATATTTATAGCTAGAAATTAAGAGCTTGCCCGAGTTTAGCTAGCTAGTATAAGAGCTACTAGTATAGGAGTAGTAGGTATAAGACCGGGCTATATAAGAAGGGCTATAGCAGCTAGTAGTAATTAGATACCGGCTAATTCGTTTCCTAAACGTAATCTGCTATTAGATAGCTACTTAACGTCTACGATAATAGCGTAGGCTATAGACTATATCTCTAAGTAGACTAGGAACTTCTTTTCTACGGCTATTTTAGTAGCTAGATAGCTTGCGTCGTCCGCTCTCTACGTCCGCGGACGAGAGTATATAGTAGTTACCGCTAGTATTACCTAAAAGCCCTATATAATTAGAGCCTTCTAGCCTTAAGCCTTATACCTAGATAGAGAGTTTAGAAGCCTAGAGCCTTTAGAACTAGACTTCTAAACACCTAGTTATAGAGAATTAGACGCTAGCCTAGCGCCGTAATAACTAGTATATAAATAGGGCGCGATCTATAAGCCTAATTCCGTAGTAATAACTTATAAAGGACGCGGATACTATTCCTCTATTTCTAGGATACTAGTACTAGCCGCTACTACTAGCTCGTATAGATATAGCGTCCGATAACGAGTAGCTAGGCAGTTTCTATATACGTATACTAGGAGCTTTCTAGATTCCCCCTTTTAGTAGCCCTTATACTAGCTAGTAGAGATAAGCTAAATAAGGAGAGCTAGCTTAATAAGAGCGAGTACTAGCTACTTAGTAAGCGCCTTCTACCTAATAAGTCCTACTAGCTTAGCGTCCTATATAGCTAGTATAGCCGGTAGAGCCTAATAACCTTATTAGACAAATCCGTAGCATCCTAGCTAAATAGGCGGCTATCTAGCTTAACTATATTAACTAATTACGGGACTAATAAAATAACTATATAGCTTAATTAAAGAACGGTGTCTTAGCTCGTCTTACGGCCTTAGAGTAGCAGCCTTAGGCTAATACTATAGCACCTAGCCTAGTACTAGTTCTAGCGCCCTATCTAGTAATCGTTAACCTTAAAGTAGATAATGCCTATAACCGCCTAGAACGTAGCTATAAAGACCGCCTAGAGAGAGCCGGCCTAAGACCGCGACGTACTAATAGTACTTGCTTATAATACTACTACTAGCCGGACGGTAGTCTACTACCTCTAGATAATAGTAGCGATTCTTTATAGCTAAGGCGTAATAGTTGCTAGAGCCGTAACTATAATAAGCGTAGCTAGTAGCGCTACTGCGATAGTCTATATAGCTCCCTAGCTCTATTATCCCTAGGTAATCTATACGCTAATAGCAATTAGCGCCCGTCCCGCTCCCTAAGGCAGACCCTACTAAGAAATAGTATTTTTAAGGCCGAGGAGATTAGCTACTTTTATCCTAATGCTATAAAGGCTAATTTTCTAGAAGGTAATATTATCGACCGTAGTAGTAAGACTTACTACCGCTTAGTTAATCTTTTCTTAGATATAGCTAAGGACTACGCTATAATTAATAGTAGCTAGATTACCCGCACTTATATAACTAAGTATATAAAGGATGCCGCTATAAACTAGCTAATAGGTAAACTTAATAAGAATAATTATATAAGCCTAAGAGGTAGCTATAGAATCGATCGCTAGGCTACGGCCCTATATAATAAGTTCTAACTACTACCTTCCGAAGCTATAGCTAGGTTAGTATAGAAGGGCTACGACTAGTATAACGTGCGTAATAATTATCTACTAGCTAAGTATATCCTAAATATCGTTTATTAGAATAGAGAGGCCTATACGACAAATAGACATGCCTAGCTAACTTCGGTATAGATAAGACTTTATTACGACCTTAGACTTAGTATTCTATACCTAACTAAGGATACGACTATAGACGAGTTTACTAGCTAGATAAGGACCTAGCTCTTTAGCTAGAGGTAGATGCTATAGAGTAGGCCTAAAGGTAAGTATCTGCGATAACTATAATAAGAGCTGCGGTTAAATTTAATAAACCCCGGCCGTAATCGAGATATAGGCTACTATAGCGGCTATAACTTAGACGCTAGAAATTAACGTAATTATAGCTATAGCCGAGAATAGCAACCTAATAGATACCTATAGTAACTATAACGCGACTATAATCGTCTAAACGATAACGATTAATTTCGGCGTTAGCTAGACTATAGAAACGACTATATTAAGTAAGAGACCGGTCCTAACTCTAGAGTTAAAACTAAGCTAGATACGTCCTATAACTATTATAACTACGGCAAGACGAGCTACTATTTAAGGGACTATACGAAACTACGACGTAAGCGCGGCCGTAAGTAGAGGCGCTATTCGTAGAACTACTTCGCTAAGGATTACTAGTTACGTAGCCGTAGCTATAGCTACTGCCGTTCTCCTTCTTTACGTACTAAGAATAACTGCGATTATAGCTATAGCCGTAGCTACTCTATAAGGGGCTATAATAATACTCTAGTCTATATAGGCAACTATTTTAATAATATTATAGATTACGCTAATTTCGATAAGAATTACGGCTAGGATACGCTTCTAACTCCGGTAGTTTATATAATATATACTAGGGACCTATCGTCCTATAGCCTTAAGCCGTTTATAACTAGGCCTTTAACCTAGTACTACTATTACCCGATATGCTATATAGTGTTTCCTACTTTAGCTACTTTAAAGGCTTACCGCCGCTAGTATAAACCCGGCCTAGTAATAGAAACGAGGAAGGTAATCGAATTTATAGCTAAGTTTAAGCCGAAGGCTAGTTTCGCTTTTTAGACTGCTTACTACTTATATCTTTATCTATAATTAAGTAAGAATAGCCTAGACTACGCTATATGCCTAGATACTAGTGCTATGCTAATAATAATCGATAAGGGTTTCCTATCCTAGAATATACTAGATCTTCTACGCTACTAGCTAGTATACCTAATTAAGATTAGCGGACTCTCCGCTATTACGTCTATTTTAGAGGACGTAGAATTAGACTTCTAGGTCCTAGCCCTCGTCGATAGTAGACATATCTTAGTCTATATATAGTATAAGGTTTATATTATGCCCTCTCTATAACCTAAAATACTAGTAGCTATAAACGTTATTAGCCCCTAGGCTATTAAGATCGATCCCCTATATAGGCTACTAAGTTTTAGATCTGCCTAAAATGCTATAGCTCCGCTCTTAGTTAAGCGTTATAACTAGCTAGCCTTTCGTACCGTACTTATAACCTAGGACAAACTAGTAGTTATCTTAGTAAGAACGGCAGCTAGGGTAGTAATATAAGCCCGTAAGGCTATTCTAGCTAGTAGAGATTTCTAGTTCTCGCTATAATCTAAACGCTTAGGTAGCCTCTAGCGTTAAATTTCGGTATACTCGGCTATTATTAATTCGGCCGTAGACTTTCTTTTTATCTATAACGATACTAATTTCGAGGCTACTATCCCTACTTATACGCGTTTAGGCACGGTTTCTAAGATTACGTACTAAGGCGCCTACTACGTAAATTCTAGCTAGTATAAGTTAGCTACTCTCCTAGACTTAGGCCTATATTAAACTAGGTTACCTAGTCTATTAGATTTTTATAGGCAGGGCCTTACGGCTTGTAAGTCTACTACTTCGATTCTAGTATCCTTACTACGACTAGAGATTCTAGATAATACTATAAAGCAGAAACTATCTACTAGTGCTACTCTCTATAGTATAGTCGACTAGCGATAGAGATATAAGAGGCTTTTAAATAAGCATAGCTACTTATTTAAGGATAAGGGAACTACTATTAAGGTTCCGGAATCCGAGTATATACTAGTTACTCTACTACCTAGGAGCGAGGCGTATCGTATACCTACGATTACTTACCTACTATCTAGTTCCGACTATATAGTTATAGATAAGGCCTTTAACTCTCTCTATAACTAGAGTAAGATATCCTATACGACCTAGCCTATACCCTTCGGCTTTCTAGTATTTATAGTTTAGAGGACTATAGAGGTCGATAGCTAGGTAGTTTATAAGGGCTATATAGTAGTAGATATTTATAGCCTTAATAAGCTAGTTATTAAGGACTTATACCTACTACCTAGGTAGGAGGATATCGTTAGGGCCCTAAAGGGCAGCCGATTTATTACGACTATAGATACTATTTCCTTCTTTTACTAGTAGTAGGTAGCTAATACCGACTATTATAAGTTTTCCGTTAATAGCTATAGGAGCTAGGAGCAATTAGGCATAGCTATTATAGGCTTTGCTAATAGCGTATAATATATTTAGAGATAGCTTAATAGAATCCTAAAGAAGTTTAACTACTACTTATATGCCTATATCGACGATATTATTATTTTCTCTAAGACTTTCGATAACTATATTCTTAACCTAGATAGGGTCTTCCGTACCCTAGACGAAGTAGATATTAGCATATCGCCGGCTAAGACGTTTATCGGCTTTCTATCGACTAGGCTACTTAGCTAGCGTATTAGTAGGCTAGAATATACGATATACGAAGAAAAGGTTAAAGCTATCTTAGATCTGCTATTCCTCCGGATACTAAAGGACTTAGAGTTCTACGTAGGAATTATAGGTTAGTAGAGGCACTATATACTATATTTCTCCTAGCTAGTAGCCTCGTTCGAAGCCTAGAAGAAACACCTTCTATGCCTAGCGCTAGCGAATAAGAGCAACCCGTAGAAGCGCTATATAACTAAAACCCTAGCGTAGAATAAGGATAAAAATCTTATAGGCATCCGCTACTTCTATAACTTACTCCGAGGGATTTATCGCTAGGCTACTTTTCTATACTATACTAACCCCGATTAGCTACTCTATATTAACCTTAACTCTAGCTAATACGGCTATATAGCGGTAATATATATAGTAGTAGGCGATCCTATACCCGATTCCGTTAAGCTCCTAAGATTCGCGGCTACGGCCGTATAGCTAGTACTATTTCTAAGTAAGGCTTTATCCGATATTAAATCTCGGTACTTAGCTATAGAATTAGAAGTTTCTAGCCTACTTTAGATAGCGCGTAAGGCTAGGCATATCCTTTAGGCATGCCGCTAACCTATCTATATCTTTACGGATTATACTATAGCTCTAGGAATAGCTATAACTAGATCTCTAACGATAACTACTTCGTTTAATAAGCTTAACCTTAGATTAGTCTAGGTAAGGCAGTATTTATCCTAGTTCTATAGATTATATATAGTCTACTACTTAGGACGGTTATATACTATTCCTAATACTCTTAGCTGTTTCGTCTCTAACTTAATAGCTATTAAGGCGTCTAGTAATAACTTAGACCTACTAGCCTATAATAATTCCGATCTAGTATAGGATACTATCTAAGTCCTCGATAATCCTATATACCTTACGGTAGAGTGCTATATAGATACCTATTACTTCTACGCTACGATACTCGACGAGAGGACTAGCTACTCTTTTACGTTGCCTAAAGCCTTAATTTTCTACTCTATACTAGTAGAGATATCTAACGAGTTTAAGGCCGATCTTAGACGAGGCTACGTAGTAGATTCCTAATAGGCTTATAGACTAGAGCAACTACGATAGGCCGAACGCTATAAAGTAGAAGCGATTAAAGTGCTACTAGCTAATAGCTAAGAAGACGACGAGGCCGATCTATAGTAGGCGGATTCTAATAAGAGGAAGTAGGAGGCTACTCTATTAGGACTTTAATTCTTCCTCCGTAATAACTTAATCTACTTTAAGAACGATACGGACGGCTAAGAATAACTCTATATTCCGCAGCCGCTCTATATAGAGATTTTTAGAATAGCTTATAACGATTACTACTACTCTAGTTTCTATCGTTCTTATACCCGTATATACGCCTCTTTCTATATCTACTACTTAGCTAAGGAACTATATAAGTATATTAAGTACTGCCCGGCCTATCTCCTTAATTAGACCTATAGATATAGGCTATATAGCGAGTTATAGCTAATTTAGATAGTAGCTATACCTAACTATACCGTAACGGCCGACTAGGTATTTAGCCTACTTACTAATAAGGAAGGGATCGATAGTTTTCTTACTAAGACCTATAAATTTTCTAAGAGAGTAATCCTTACTAAGGCTAAGTCTACGTAAACTATAGCTAAGTATAGAGCTACTTAGATATATAGCTACGTAGCTAACGAACGTTCCTTACTATCTATTATAATTAGAGACCGTAATCCGATCTAGATATCCGAGTTTATATAGGCCGCTTTTCGTAAGCTAGGTACGCGGTTCCTAGCTATAATAGTATACTACCCTTAGGCCGATAGCTAAAGCGAAAGGACTAATTAGATAGTAGAAATAGCCTTGCGTTTCTTTATTATATTCTTTCCGGATACGCTTTAGGTAGAAGCTCTACTCTATATCTAGGCTAAGCTAAATAATAGCTATAACGCTTCTATAGAAGAGATACTTAATATTCTAATCTAAGGTTTTAAAAATAACCTCGATACTCTCCTACTCTTAGCCGAACTCCCTACCCTCGATTATATAGCTCTACGATAGGAAGTACGTAATAAGGCTACCGATTCTATAGCTTAGGCTGCGGCTACTATAAAGGAACGTTACGACGCTATCTATAAGCTAATCGTTTTTAGGCCTAGCTAACGCGTGCTATTACGGCTATATCGAGAATACTATCGACTAGAGGTAGCGAACTATAAGTTCTCCTACTAGCGAGTTAGGCTATTTAAGGTAGATAGAGTAGTAGGTTAATTAGTATACTAATTAATTATTCCGCTAGTATAGCGCATTTACCTAGTAGTATTAGTAAGCTAGCTCGAGCTATACCTAGCCGGCAACGATCTATATAAGTAGGATTCTTTAGAACTAGGCCTAGTCGAAGGCTAGGACGATAACGAGGCCCTATACTACGAAATCGAAAGGCTACTAGGATAGCGTATAGTCCGTAGCCGCTACTAGTACTTAGTAAAATAGGTTAGATATAGCTACGGCTATAATATATAGTATAATATAGACGATCTTTACGACGCTACGGACTTATTATAGAACTACGATCGTACTTATTCTAAAGAGGACTATCTATAGCGCTATAAGCGTACTCGAGCTTAGCTAGAGTCGTAGCGTACTAGCTTACCTAGAAATAAGAGGGGCGCTAGTATAGCTTGCGATAGGTAGGTAGCTAGGCGTTATCGCTAACTACCTAGCCTTTATTTATATTAGTAACCTTATAATATATTATCTCTTACTTAACCGTTAGACGCTATAGCGTACGGACTCTCTTAGTTAACTAGAATCTTAGTTAACTAGAATCTTAGTTAACTAGAATCTTAGTTAACTAGAATCTTAGTTAACTATAATCTTAGTTAACTATATCCTCTTAGTTAACTATAATCTTAGTTAACTGCAATCTTAGCTATTTGCTTATATCTACCCTCTTCTTCTAAACCTCTAAAACTTCTACTTTTAATACTACTATAATATCGCGCGCTATTACTAACGCGATATTAATATTATATATCGTCGAACTTCTATCTTTATTACGCCTTATATTATTAACTATAGTACTACGAGAGTAGCTACCTACCTAAGCGCTGCTATAAGGCGCTCTATCGCTGCCGCCTTTAACGTACTTATACCGCTTACGCGTACTAATAATACTAACCCCGATTATACTATTATACGAACCCCTACTACTAAGTAAATTTCTTCTACTTAATTACTAGCCTATATAATCTCTTCCTACGCTACCTTACCTAAAATAGCTACTAATAACCTTTGCCCTCGAGCTAAAGGGGACGATATTACTAGGTAGTACGCTATTTAGACCTAGATAACGACTAAGTATAATAAGGCCGATCTCCTCTACTTAGGGCTAAATAAAGCTAAGCTTTAGTCTGCGGTATAGGGTATAATAGATGTCCTCGGATATATAGGCCCTCCGCTAGCTAGTATCGCTTATATCGATATAGCCGCGGTAGTTACTATTATCCTAATACGTATAGAGAAATACCGGATAGAGATATAGGAAATTTACTTTAGCTAGTTACGTAAGGTAGTCTAGGCTAACCTTTACCTAGCACGCGCTATAGTGCCGGCTTACTACTAGTATAACCTAAACAAGTATTAAGCTGTCTTAAAGTACTAAGAGGCTAGTATAGAGTAGTAGATAAAAATCGGCGATACTATATTCGACTAGAATAGCTACCGAATAGTCCGTATACTAACTAGTAAAGACTACGAGGACCTTCTAGAGACTTAGTAGTTCGAGAAGGATACCTACGCTAAGGTAGGTAAGTAGATAGCTACTTATTACTAGAAGGTGCTAGACTTCGACTACTATAATATGCCTATAAAGGACTTTATCCTTATATTCTTCGCAACTCTAACTACCTTAGCGTAGGTCTAGCTTTAAATATAGGCCTACGTGCGAGAGTTATATATATCTGCTATATAAACTACTACGGCCGTATACTAAATAGCTAACTCTACTACCTAGAAGTACCTCCTTAATCTAGACGCGGCCCGTAAGATAAAGGTAGCCTAGCTAACTATCGTAGCTAATGCTAACTCTATAGCTAGGGCTATAGAAGTTACGCTAGGCTATTTTTAGGTAATAGGCTACGAAAGCTATTTATAGAAACCCTATATTAAGCACTTAATAGAGTATACTATAGGCTAGTTAATAACCTACCCTACTACTACTATCTAGCTAAAGGGTCTAGCCGACTTACTAGCCTATATATACTACTATAATACCGGTCTGCTTATCTCTCTTTTTAATATATTCTAGACCTATAGTACTAGAGTAGCTCTCTCGGTGCCTTTCGCTAGCCTAGAGAGTAGTATTTAGCGACCTTTATTAGGCAATATATAACTATTTGCAATACCTAAACTAGCTAACTATATCTACTAGAGACCGCGCCTTCTAGAGGCGTAACCTAAGCTCTTTAACCCTTACCTAACTAGCTGCGGCTTATAGGTGCCTATTAAGATATATATCTTAGATAACTCGCGTTTTGCTCTAAAGGAGCCGCTAGTAGCCCTAGCCGCTCTACTACCTAAGACTTCTAACTAGCTAATAGCTAATAAGAGAGTAGAGGCCGAGGGGACGGCTAACTTCTAAGCCTAAGTAGACTATATATAGTACGAAAAAGAGTAGAAGGCTACTAAGGCGGCAGCTATAGAAAAGGATCGGAAAGATTAATATACTTGCGAGTAGAAGGACTCTACGGCTACCGTAGCTTTAAGAAAAGAGAACGCAAGCAAGTATAAGAAGGCTAAGGCTCGCGTAGCTATAGCGATAAAGTATAAGAAGGATAAGGATAGAAGAACTAAGGCTATAGGATAGGTCTACCTAGAGAGAGTTAAGGATAATAATAAAGCCGAGGCCGATAACTTAATAGTAGAGAATAAGAAGGATAGGAATAAGGCTAAGGCTAATAACTTAATAGTAGAGAATAAGATAAATAGGAACGAGGCGGAGGCCGATAACTTAATAGTAGAGAATAAGATAGGCAAGAATAAGGCTAAGACTAATAACTTAATAATAGAGGATAAGATAGATACGGCTAAGACCGATAACTTACTAGTAGAGAAGGAGACGGATAAAAATAAGACCGAGGCTAACGACTTAGTAGTTAAGAACTAGAAGGGCAAGAATAAGGCTAAGACTAATAGCTTAGCTAGTATATCGTAATATAACCGAGCTAGAGCGCGTCTCGGTAAGCTTTAGAAGCGCTAGCGCGAGGCTAAGGCTAATAGGTAGAGGTCTACGAGCGATAAGCCTATCGAGATCGAGAGTAAGCCGATTATAATTAATAGCGATAGCGATAGTTTCTTAAGTATAGAAGAACTTAAGAACAACTCTATTACTACTAGCTAGAACTAATAATAGGCAATTTAGATATATAACTAGATAATAGCACCTAGCGGATAGAATTAGATAATACCGCTCGGCTCTTTTTATAATCTAGAATACTATAGTATCGGCGGGTTTAATAGGTACGGTTTCGGCTACGGCGCTTTTATATAGTAACCTTTTAGTATACTAAGCTAGTACTATTAGGTAGGCCTTCTACTATTCCCTAAATTATTCTAGCCTTTACTAGAGTAGCCTACGAGTAGCCTATTATCTAGTAAGCGCTCCGGCCTACTATTTAAGAAGCTACTTAAAAAGAAGATTAAGAGTAACTATATAGCCTTTACCTAGTCCCTAGTAGTAGCTAGTAAATAGGATAAGGACGCTACTACTATAGCTAGCTTCGACTTTAGGACTAATAACCTATAGTACCTAGACTTAGCATTCGACTAGAAAGCTACCTTATAGGATTCTATAGGTTACTCCTCGAGAAAAAGAGGCGAGAAATAGGCTACTAAGCTACTACTCTACTATATAATAGAACGGATCTTACTAGCCTATCTACTACTAAAGGGCGTTCGCCTAGATAACTATACTATAGGAGCTCTCTTTAAGCTAAAGAATTATAGCAGATTCGGCTATAACGACCTAGGCTAGTAGTAGCTAATAGTTTTCGACTCTAAGAGGTATATCCGTTCTTAGTAGTAGCCCTTTAGTCGCCTATACGTTATCTAAGGCAATAGCTATAGCTAGTACGCTTTAGTCTATAATATACGTCTCCTCCGTAGTAAAGGCCTAACTATCCTATTTAAATTATAGAGTAATAAGCGCGAGGCCGTTCCTAGTAAATAGATCTAAGCCTTCGATACGAAAGTCTAAACGCTTATCTAGAAGTAGGCGACGATTATCGATCCGCTTACTCTTAGTATCTCTATACGGAACTCTCTAGCTAAGGCCGATATAGACCCGAACTATATACTAGCATTTAAGCATTTCTGCGATATAGCGCGCGCCTCTAACGGCTTAGATAAGAGCGAATACGGAACCCTATCTACGTAGCCGACCGACTAGGCTAAACCTAATTAGGCTACGTCTACTAATATTCTATACCCCTACGCTTTAGCGCTATCTATAGTCGCTATCGTTAACTACTATAGAAAACTTCTACTAGATTAGTAGTCCGACGTTAATAAGTACGTTTCTAGCAAAGTATATAGCTAACGGAACTATCGAGAGCTACGGACTAGAGATAGTCCTTTCTAGCGAATAGAAGAGGGGTAATATTATAGAATAGCTAGCTATAAGGCGGGCTATAGCTATTATAGAGCTACGGCTATTACGAGGCTACGGCTATTATAGGCTAAGAGGGAAGCTACGAGATAGGCTACGGCCCGTCTACTAACTATAGTACTTTAGCACGGAGATAGAGAGTATATAAATATCTATCTACTACTACTTTATCTTTCCGGCTACGCCTTAATAGATATAGTAGATAAGAATAAATAGCGTAAGAATAGGTAGGTAGCGTAGAACTATAAGTATACTAGTACGAAGATAGCTACCTCTCTACTAAAGAGTAAATATGCGAATAAGTAGCGTTTGCCTAGGCTATCCTAAGGTAGAGATAGGCTAAAATAGCCTAGATCGCTTCTAGTATACTACGGTTATAAGTAAGTAGGCTATAAGAAAAGAGAATGCCCTAACTCTAACCTCTAGAACTATAACTTAGAAAAAGAGAGTGCCTACTTCTAGAAGCTATAGTAGTTATAGGCTATATCTAATATAGCAAGAAATAGAGAAGGGTAGTAGAGCTAGGTAGACCTAGAAGCTACTACTACTCTAAGCTTATTACTATTATAGCTATAATCGTTAGGCTAAATAGGCCTAGAGAGGTTATAGGGTTAATTAACTTAGGCGTAGCGGCAAACTTTATAGACGCTATACTCGTAAAGAAGGTAGAATAGAATACTACCTTCGATAGTAGTACGTAGTTCGTAGCGCTTAACGGCTAAAGTCTATAGATTATAAGTAGTACGGAGAGCCTACTATTAGTCCGCGATAGCCTAGGCTAGGTCCGTAGGTATAAGGCCTAGATATAAGTAGGCCGTATTTACGAGTTCTAGATTATCCTAGGAATGCTATAGTTAGAGGCGCTAAACCTATCTATTAACTTTACGATAAAGATACTAGTTTAGAGGTATAAGCTAAGGGAGAGGTAAACTATAGTAGTTATAGGCGCGATATATTTCTAGTAAGACTATAGGTTATTCTAGAGCGATATAGTTTATACCTTATTAGTCTAGAAAGTATTAGGTAAGGATATAAAGAGATAGGAGGAGGTCCCTATTACCTTCTAGAAGTATACTACTATATTCTTAGAATAGAGCGCTAGAGAGCTATCTAACTACGGCTCGAATAATATAGCTATCGACCTAGTAGAAGGTAGTTAAGTCCCTTAGAGCTTAGTTTACCTAATATCCGAAGCGGAACTAGTATATATACGCGACTACGTAGAGAATAACCTAAAGTTAGGTTTTATATAGTATTCTACGTCGCTAGTAGGCGTATCGATCCTATTCGTACGTAAGAAGGATAGTACGCTACGGCTCTACGTAGACTATAAAGAGCTAAACGCTATTATAGTTAAGAACTACTACCTACTACTACTAATTATCGAATCCTTAGACTAGCTAGTAGGAGCTACTATATTCTCTAAGCTAAATATTAGGAATACGTACTATAGGATCTAGATCTATAAGAGAGATAAGTAAAAGATAGCATTTAGAACTAAATACGGCTACTATAAGTATACCGTAATACTATTTAGGCTATCGAACGCGCCTAGTATATTCTAAGAGTATATTAACTAGGCCCTTACGGGCCTTATTAATATATTCTATATAGTATACCTCGACGATATTCTAGTCTACTCGAAGAATAAGGTAGAATACGACGGCTACGTCTAGTAGGTACTAGTACGACTATAATAATATAGGCTCTATACTAAGTTAAGTAAGTATAAGTTCTATAAGGACTAGGTCGAGTTCCTCGAGTATATTATAGAGTATAAGAGAGTTTAGATTAACCTAGAAAGAGTTAAAGTAGTATAGAAGTAGCCTATCTCTAACTTAGTTAGAGATATTAGAGTATTTCTAGAATTCGCTAATTACTACCGAAGATTTATAAGGAGGTTTTCTAGGCTTATAGTACTACTAAATCGATACCTTAAAGAGAAGAAAGAGCTAGCTTAGTAGAAAGAAGAGTCTAGACCTCTATAGCTCGACGCTAGCGCCTTTACGGCTTTTACTAAACTAAAAGGAGCGTTTATAGCCGCGCCTATCCTATACTATTTCGACCTAGCCTTACCTATCCGAGTAAAGACTAATATATCCGAGTTAGCTATTTTAGGTATTATAACCTAATAGTATAATTTCGAGAATAAGAAGAAGTAGTAGTTTCTAATAGCTTACTTCTTATAGAAGATAGTAGCTATAAAGAGGAACTATAGGACGGAAGATAGTAAGCTACTAGCTATAGTAGCGTCCTTTAAGTACTTCTACTACTACCTCGAGGGCGTACGATACTAGGTCGAACTTCTAACGGATTATACTAATCTCTAGACGTTAATAATAACAAAAATGCTCTCGAGGCGTTAAGTATAATAGGCCGAGTAGCTATCCGCGATTAATTTCTATATAATCTACTATCCTAGCTCTACGAATAGAGAGGCTAATATACTAAGCTATAGACCCGACTATAAGGAAGCTAATTACTCGGGGAAATAGGCTATAAAGAAGGAGGCTAGAGTAAGCTAGTAGTTCCTACGCGTAGTATTAATACTAATAGGATAATCTAGCCTAATCTACCTCGCAGCTACGATAGATATAGCTACTACTAGCGCGACCTAGAAGCCGGACTATATAGTAGTAAGGGTAAAAGAGGTACTAACCTATACTAACGCACCTACGTAGGCTTAGTAATAAGTAACTATAAGAGGGTATATAGCAACGTATAGACTACCTTAGACCTCCGTCCGAAGATAGCGCTAATTCTTGCAGAGTTATTATATATCGCATGCTTCGCGTATATAAATACTATACGCTAAGCAATGCGGCAGCAGCTGCTTACTAAGTACTAGTAAGGCCTAAGGCCCCTAACTTCTAGCTTTACTTCGCTCTTATAACTGCCTCCCTCCCTCTATCGAGCTATCCTAGCTCGATAGGCGGGTAGCAGTCTTCTCGTATACGTAACGTTTCTATTACGTCCGCGTATCTCTTATTACTCGTAGGCCTTCTATTAAGTTCTATTATACGTTACTATTATAATTTGCGTACGTAACGTAAGTAAGTTATTACCGTATATTATTATTAATAGCAACGCGCGTTATTATATTTATTACAGTAATAGCATTATAAATTCTTGCTTATACGCTTCTAAACTTCTTCTATAATACTAATACTTAGTTATTTTAGTTTTCTTTAGATACGCTCCGTACTCGCTCCGCTATATATATATATACTCCTTATACTCTCTACGTACGCTTCCCGTACGTACTTAAGAACTATTATAAGATAGGCCCTAAGAAGAATAAGAATCTACCTAAGGGCAAAGAAGCTACTATAGCCCCCCTATTAAGCAGCTCGTAGGTAGGCCTAGAGCGTACCGGTAGAAATACTAGTACGCCTAGTAGCCGCGCCCTAAGTTTAGCTAGTAGCTAATCCCTCTTTTTACGTCTAGGTAGTATTATACTAGGTAAGGGCGACTAAACGGGTAGTATATACGGCGCGCGCTTACCTTAGGCGAGCCCTAATACCCCTAGTAGTAGCCCGTAGCTAAGCCTATCTCTAGCCCTTAATACTGCTAGACGTCTTAGAGAAGATAGCTATAATAGTAACTATATTAGCTCTAGCCTAATAATAAGTAAAGGCCGGGGTAAGCGCGCGCCGGGTAGGTTGCTATTAGCCTAACTCCTACTTAGCGGCGGTACGCCTATAAAGCGCGCTTACTTCCCGTTCTTAGAGCTAGGCTCTTTACTAGACCTTATTACTAATAGACCTATAGGCCCTCCTAACCGTACGCTAGCTACGAAGCGCTAACGCCTTATAGGCGCTACTACTATACTATATACTAGCGCTATACTTAGCTCGGCTCCTAGCACTTCTTATATTAGTATAGCTAAGACTAAGTACCTTAAGTAGTATAATTATTATATCCGCAATAACTACGATCTAGGTAGACGTAACTATAAGTCTCTTCCTACTTACTATCTTATTGCATTCTATTTGTATACTAACCGTAGTATAGGCTAAGCTAAGTGCTCTAGTAAGCTACCTAAGGATATTAATACTAAGAAGTATATACGCTATATATATAGCAAGTATGCCTATAAGTAGATCTATTACAAAGTAGTTAAGATAGTTATACGCCGTATATACGATATATATAACGCGCTAGTACGTCGCTAGACCGAGCTCGGCCGCTATAGGACTAATATAGTACGAGCTAATAGCTAGCAAGTAGTAGCGGATGCCTAGGCCTAGCTAGATACTGCCTATACTAGTAAGTTCTTCCTTTAACGTTGCGCGTAGCGTACGCGTCGCTTGCGTCTTATATTTGCTAACTACGCGTATAGAGACTAAGATAGTTATAAAGCGTCTCTAGACTAACGATAGTAAGCTAGCTAGCGGTAAGCCTACTAAGAAGGAGAGCGGCGGCGGCGCCCTATAGGGGTCCTGCGTGCTTATCTATAAAGCTACCTAGCTTAATAGCACCCTTAGGGGTATAATAGAGCTGCTTACTTAGGTATATCTAGTAGCTTATTGCTTTTATATTGCATACTAACCGTACTTATAGATTACTAAGTATAGCGGCGTTCTAGTAGAGTAGGACGCTATTAACGCCGCTATTAGTCTCTATCTATCCTTAGAGGAGAAGGATAAGGCTAAGGAGGCCTCCTTAAAGAAGGGGGCCTCTAAGTATAAGCTAGCTATAGAGGATGTCTAAGCTAGCGCTCCTTACGCTTCTTTATACTTCCGTATATACGCTGCTTACGTATACTATATACGATACGCTATAATAAATGTTTTAGTTAGCTCTCTATAAATAATATAAAGCTTGTCTATAGAATAAAAAGCTATTTATTCTATCTTTTATACCTACGTATTATATATAATACGCCGTCGCGTCGCCTTCGAGCTACGCTTATTTACCTTATGCGTCGCCTCGAATTTATCTAGTGCCTTATATTCTCTAATATGCTCGACTAGTTCCTATATATTATATTCTTCTAGCTAGCCTATCTACTTAACTAGCTACTAACGTTTCTTATATCTAACTCGCGTATCTAGGATCTCTTTAACTTGCTACTTGCCTAAGTCTTCTTCTATAAGTAGTATGCCCTCTATATCCGTATTGCCTATAGCGCCCTTTTAAGGCTCTAGTAAAGATACGTAGAATACGTTATAAACGCGCTATACGCTTAGTAAGGCTAGGCAGTACGCCTACTTCCTAATCGCGTTAATTACCTTAAATAGACTTATAAACTTTAGTACTAACTTCTTTATAGGTACCTTTAAGTAGAGGTTCTTCGAGAATAATAATACTATATCGCTAACCTTAAACTCTATCGGCTTATACCTAGTATTAAAGTATCTAGCTTACGCTTTAGCTATATATTGCTAGCGTTTTATAAGGTCCTCGTATATTTCTTATAGTCGTTTCGTAGCGTCGATTACTACTAGTGCCTCTCTTCTAGAGAGCTCGTTCTAAGTAACTTGCGTACTTATCGCAATCTCCGCATCGTAGCTATATACTACCTTAAACGGACTTATCTTAAACGTTAAATACACTACGTTATTATAAGCTAATTCTGCCTAAGGTAGTAACGTCGCCTAGTTGTTCTACTTATCGTTATAGAAGATACGCAAGTACTATTCTAGCGTTTAGTTAGTACGTTCCGTCTACTTATTAGTCTACGGATAGAAGGCTATAGATAGCTTATAGTTTATATACGACTCGAAGTAGAAGTCTAACTAGAACTAGCTAGTAAAGATAGTGCCTCTATCGCTTATAATTCTATATAGTATTCTAAATTAGCAAATTACCCTATTAATTAGGATCTATACGAGGTCTACGCTCGTATATTTCTTAGTAGTTAGTATAAAGAGGTTTATCTTCGAGTACCGGTCGATAATTACTAGAACCGTATTATATACGTATACGTCTCGCTTACTAGGCGGCAGGTCTATAATAAAGTCTATAGTTAGCTTCTTCTATAGAAGCTCCGGCTACGGCAATGCTAATAGCTCGCTATATAGTCGATAGCGTCTCGCCTTCGATACTTAATACTTCTAATAGGATTAGACGTACTAGCTAATATCTATAGATATTCCTAGCTAGTAATACTTCCGCTATACTAACTTAGTAGTTTTATTTTTACTAAAGTAACTAGCGAGTAGATTATCGTAGTATATGCAGATTACCTACGTTTATAGTATATAGTCCTTAGGAAGATATAGCTAATTGCTATAATATAGTACTTCTTCCCTAATACGATACCTATTGCATTTGCCTCTACTACGCTACGCCTTCTCGAAGAGTTCCTTTATATTAGGCTCTTATAGCGTTAGCAATTTAGTAAAGTTAAGAACTAAGTCTAAGATATTTAGGTATAGTTCTTCTATAGCAACCGCTACGTATACGATACGTACGCTACTCGAAAAGTAGTCTTATACGCACCCTTCTAAAGGCTACCCTAAGGCTATACTTATAAGTTGCTCTTATATTATAATTGCGATATATCGGAGGAACGCCTAATTGCCGCACTCGGCTCTTATACTATATACCTAGAGCTTCTTCTATAGTATTAGTAGCAGGTTCGATATATATGCCTATTTATATACGTAGTTGCTACGTCTCGACGGCGTATCGGCTAGGTTCGTCTTTCCTAGTCGATACTTAATTATAAAATCGAATAGGGCTAGAAATATAGCCTAACGAGCCTATCTGCTTATAAGTTGCTTTATTATTATAAAGGCTTTAAGGTTAGCGTAGTCGATAAGTACGATAACCGAATATAAGGCGCCTTCGAGGTATAGCTACTATGCCTTAAATGCTTTTATAATAGCTAGAAGCTCTTTATTATAGGTCTCGTAGTTATATTCTACTAGAATTATCTTCCGTAAGAAGAATGCAACTAGATGCTAGTTCCTATCCTTAAATAGCTAGCTTAGGATACTCGCAATTGCGAAGTCTAACGTATCGGTTTCGACTTATATACGTGCCGTAGAGTTATAGTATCTTAGTAGTAGAGTAGCTTAGAATACGTCTTTAATTCTATAGAACGTAAGCTTCTCGCTTTTGCCCTAGCTAATATACTCTAGCTTCTTACCTACTTTAGCTTCTTTTAATAGTACTATTAAAGCAGCGATAATCCTAGAGTATCTATATATAAATCGCCGATAGAAATTAGCAAACCTAAGGAACGACTAT
This sequence comes from Cercospora zeae-maydis, assembly GCA_023512815.1. Lineage (NCBI taxonomy): Eukaryota > Fungi > Ascomycota > Dothideomycetes > Mycosphaerellales > Mycosphaerellaceae > Cercospora > Cercospora zeae-maydis. The sequence continues at coordinate 2,171,437 of JAKLWY010000001.1, read as the reverse complement.
ACCTTAGTAAGCGTTATAGGCGTTAGCTACGCCGCAATTGCGTCGACCCTATAAAGATCTATTATTATGCCCTCGGGCTATATAATAAATCCGAGGAACTTAACCTCCTTCTTAAAGAAGTAGTATTTTACGCGCTAAGTATATAATCTAAACTTCCGGAGTTGCTCTAGTATAGTACGTACGTCTCGTACGTAGGCCTTATATAAGGCGCTATATATAAGGATATTATCTAGGTATACTATATAGTATATATTTACGAGGCCTAAGAGAGCTCTATTAATATACCCCTAAAAGGTAGCTAGTACGTTAGTTAACCTAAAAGGCATTACCTTATACTAGAAGTATCCGTACTGCGTATAAAACGTAGTCTTCTAGCAGTCGGTTAGCCTTATACGGATGCAATAGTACGTATCTACGAGGTCTAGCGATATAAACTATACGGCTCTTATAAGCCTATTAAGCGTCTTACTAATAAGTAGTAAAGGATAGCGATTCTTTACTATAATCTTATTTAATCCCTAGTAATCTACGTATAACCGTAAGGTACTATTCTTCTTTAGAATAAATAGGATAAGCGTACCTACCTTGCTTTCGCTCTACTCGATCTAATTATACTCTAACGCTTCTTAGAGGTAATAACTTAACTTACTAAGCTCGCGGCTAGACTAATAGTATAGTAGCTTAAATAGCGGCTTAGTACTAGGTAGCAGGTTAATTATATACTTAGCGCCTTCGACTAGTATACTTCTTATCTCCTCTATAGAATTAAAGAGGTCTATAAAGTCCTAGAACTCCGTAGGCAGCGGCTCTTAGCTAGTATCTACCTTCTAAAGTAATACGGTAAAGATATATAGGGCCTTTTAAAGGTTCTTATAAAACTTATATACTTTGCGTACTTATACCGTATGCGTTTCGCCTCCGGACCTAAAGGTTTACTTATCCGTACTAGCATCCTCTATTACTCTATAAGCTATACGCTATAGCTAGCCTAGTAAGACGTAAGGAGTTAGTATATTATATATATAAAAGATGCCCCTATATATACGAGTTGCTTCCTTAAAGTTAGTAGCTCGTAGGCGTATATAATACATACTATAATAGTGCCCTAGCTACTTAGTAAAGGACGTAGCTAGCGGCAAAGTAGTATTCTTCCTTACTAGAAGGTTATGCTATAGAGCGTAGGATCTAGAAACTATATTAATATCGGCGCCCCTATTAAGTACGCACTCGGCTTATATATAGCCTGCATTTGTCTTAACCTCGGCTATAATAAAAATCGCTAGCCTACTCTATATAGGCAGGTAATCTATCCCGCTTATTACGGCATCTAGAGCTTACGGGTCTTTCTAGATACCTTGCCTTTTAGCGGCTTATCTATAGCTACCCTATATATAGTAGGCGGCTCCTATAGGTCTAGCTAGGGGTATTCTAACCGGATATACCCCTTTTCCTTATACCTATAGCATTTAGCTTTAAGTTTCTAGTCTAGGTCGTCTTTATCTCTCTTAGATTAACGCTGCCCGCTAGGGTAGGATCTATCTTTCCTAAATTACGCCGTAGTATTATTGCTGCCTTTATACTTATAGTTTGCCTATATCTTACGTCCGATATACTTACCTAGCCTACTTTTGCTTAATAAACCTCTATAGTTACTCTATAAGGATATAGCCTTCTTAGCCTATTCTAAATATATCGTAAGCGCTACGAGGTTAGCTCTCTTAAACCCCGTCGTATTATAATTCTTAATAATATCCCTTTATAAGGGAGCTCTTAACTTCGCAAGTAGCTAGCGAACTAGCTATAGCTCGTAGTAGTCGCTAAGTTACGCCTTAAAATAGGCTAACTTATTCGCGAACTATTATACGCTCTACCCTTTACGCTAATAGGCCTTCTTATACTCGATAGTAGTAAGGAGCGTATAGTTCGCTTAATCCCCGACTATATCGTATATAAACTACTAGAAGTCTTTCTAGCTATACTTAGCTAGAAGATTTTTAGTATCGTACTAGTTATACTATATATCCTTCGCCTCGCCTACGAGCTATATAATAGTATATAGCGCCTTCTTATAAGGGCTATAGTATGTTATCGGATTATTAACGAAGATTATCTTAAGGTAGCGAATAAACTTCTAAGCCTTATCTTCGCTTTTACCTTTAAACGGCTTTAGATTGCGTATCTTCGCGCCCTTTACTAATAAGCTTCCTAATAGTACGTTATATACACTCCGTATATCGGCCGTACTAGCGTCGCTAGCTTCTTCTTCTTTCTCTTTAGCGTTCCCTTTCGCGCTACTCTATATACGGTAGGCTTCGGATCCGCCGGAAGGAGAGTTATTGCCTTCTAGTATCGTAGCAAGCTTATACTCGAGACGCTTACGCTCTTCTCGAAGTATATATACTATAAGTCGCTTATAAAGCTCCTCTATTTTGCGTTCGAGTTGCCTATACTCCGCGTTAATATTATCGTCTACTATTATCTTCTTAAGGTTTAGCGTCTCTTCGCTTAGTTCCTATATTAGTAGAGCTCGTAGTATAGAGCCTACGTTCTTAGTACGACGCGCTTGCAATTCTCGTTTATCTAATATTAGTATCTATAGGCCGCTACCCTATATAGAGTAGAAGAATTAGAACTATAAGAGGGTATATAGTAACGTATAGACTACCTTAGACCTCCGTCCGAAGATAGCGCTAATTCTTATAGAGTTATTATATATCGCATACTTCGCGTATACGAATACTATGCGCTAAGTAATACGGTAGCAGCCGCTTACTAAGCACTAGTAAGGCCTAAGGCCTCTAACTTCTAGCTTTACTTCGCTCTTATAGTAACCGAGGAGGGCAAGCTATATTACGAGAGTAGAATATACGTCTAAGAAGGACTAGAACGCTTAAGGTTACTCTAGGAGTACTACGACGATCCTCTAAGTAGATACTTTAAATTCGCTAGGACCTTAGAATTATTATAGCGTAGGTTTTACTAGCCTAAGATGCGCTAGTATATTAAGGACTTTATACGCACGTGCGAAGCGTATACTAGGGCTAAATCCTAGTAATACCTACTCTATAGCCTTCTATATATAAAGGAACTATTATCGGGCCTATAGGAGAACCTAACGATAGATTTTATTATAGACCTTCTACCTAGTCGCTTATAGAATAAGGTATACGACTTAATCCTAGTAGTAGTCGATAGATTTACTAAGATAGCTTATTATATCCTATACTATAAGGATATTACGGTAGAGAGGCTAGGCGAGCTACTATTTAGGAAGATTATACGCCTTTATAGCGTCCCCTACTCTATTACGTCCGATAGAGGATCTATTCTAACTTTAAATTATTAGAGTACGCTATACTACTACCTCGGGGTACGCTAAAAACTTAGTACTACTTTCTATTTATAGATAGATAGATAAACGGAGCGCTAGAACTAGATACTCGAATAGTACCTATATATATATTATAACTTCGAATAGAATAACTAGGCTATACTACTATCTATAGCAGAATTCGCTTATAACGATAGCCGTTACGCCTCTATAAAGTATACGCTATTCTAAGTAAACTACGTTCGTAACCTATAGTAGCTAAACTAGCCTAAAATATACTAGAAGGTAGGGGAGGTACCTAAGGCGATTATACTAGCAGACTAGGTCCTCGTAGTATAGAAGTAGTTAAGAACGAGGCTAGCCGTAATACGAAAACAATAGGTATTAGTATATAACTAATACTATAAGAATATAATATTTCGTATAGGTAAACGAGTCTACTTTTCTATAAGGAATATTAAGTTACTATAGCCCTCTAAGAAGCTAGATTATAAGTATATAGGACCCTTCCTAATAGAGAGGGTTATAAATAGCATAATATACTACTTAAAGCTCCTATCGAACCTTAAGATATACTCGACCTTCTACGTTTTACTACTAGAATAGGCTATCTTAGACTAGAATAGCTAGAGATAGGCCCTAATATAAAGGTTCGACGTAGACGAAGGCGAAGTATACGAGGTAAAGGCTATTAAGGAATAACGTATAGACGACTTAGGAAACTAGGAATATTTAGTATCCTAGAAAGGGTATAGGTTAGAAGACGATTTATAAGAGCTAGTAGTATATATTAGTAAATCTATAATAGACGTATATAGGAAAAGAATAGGGAAGAAGGGACCGACGCGTAAGAGTCGTAGATAACGTTAACTCGCTTAGATAACGAGATCTAATTTAGGCTAAGATTAGCTAGATTAAACTAGAAGACCTAAGGAGGGGTTATTATAACTAACTCTACGTCTAGGCGACGTAAACGGACCCGTAATAGGCTAGTAGAGGATAGACTAGACCCCGAAAGACTAGTATAGAATAATAGGTACTAGAAAGAATATAATAAGATATAGTAAAATTTTAATAGAATTCGAAAATTAAAATAAGAAGAAAAAGAAGATTTAGAAATTATTAAGGAGAAATTAGGTAGCTCTAATTTCTATAGGTTAAAACATTATATAAGGGAGTAGGGCCTACTTAGCCTAGAATAGCGTAGACTAGCGCTTTCTAACCTCTACGAGGTAGTTAAGTTCTTATCTAGCTCTACCTAGCTCTTTAAGTTAGCTTCCGTTAGAGAAGGGAGTATAGCGCCTAGAGTGCCCTTAGTTAGGCGCTTGCTAGTACTATTTAGATGCCGCGCCTTCTAGATAGTACTAGCTATAATCTTTAGGCGAGTAGATAGAGCTATATTCTTCTTCTCTAAAGTAGCGTAGGACTTAGTACTAGACTTTAAGAACTTTATGCGCTTCTTAAGCGTAGGAGTATCCTAGCTAGGTTAGTAGGCGCTAGAATAGTCTAAACTAATTTAACTTACTATATTCTTAAGGAGTATAGTAGTAGAACGATCTCTCTTAGCGATCTTAGAGCTAGACTTATTCTATATATCTACGCTAAGGTACGCGCTAAGGCCGTCTTTACTACGAATACTATCGCCGAGACTACTAAAAAGATAGGCGAAGTTAGTAAAAGCTAGAATAGTACGAGGAGGGATAATATATAGTATAATACTACTAGCCTAAATCTCGATATAATCTTTAAAGTTCTTTATAGCAGCTTAGTTAAAGGGGAGGCTATCTATATATATACTGTCGATCTCGCCCTTAAATGCGTTTTACTTAGCTTTATATTTAGGTAGAAGCTATAAGATTAGTATATCTAGTATAAACTAGAGGTAATCTAAACCTACTTAGAGGTAATCGGCGTTCTTATTACCTTAATAGAATAGGTAGTTATAAGTAAGGCCTAGAGAAGCCTTCTTACCGACGATCTAGTAGAGGTTATAGAGATCGAGGCACTTAGAAGCCTAGCTAATATAGGCGAAGTAGGGGTTAGTATTCTTAAGCCTAGTTTAGGCCTTATCTAGGTAGCTCTTATAGAATTTAGTAGCGGCCGACGATATCTTATACGAGCTAGGCTAAGTTAGTATAGTTCTGCTCTATTCTAGCGCTATCTAGCGTAGGAAAAATATACTAAAATCTAGGCGAATATAAATATAAGAATAGCGAAAGAGGTTTAGAATAGAATAGCTAAACCCTAATAGTAGTATCGGCTAGAATGCTCTATAATTAGCCGACAATTTTTTACGGCTTGTCTCTCTCGCTACCTCTAATTAGTTAGAATAACAAACCTCTAGAATTCGCGACATATAGTAACGAAACTCTAATACGCGATAGTGCTATTATACTACGAGAAATACGCGCTACGAATAGCGCCCTTAGAAGGGGGAAGAGAATAATATAAGGATGCCTTATATATAGATACGGATAGGATATACTAGTCTAGCCTATCTTCGGATAGCTACTATAAGGACGGGCCGAGCCTATCTAGCTTAGTAAGGAGATACTCTTCGCTACTACTATCGCACCTAGGATAACGAGGTAGATATTCGTATAGTTATAATCTAGAGCCTATTATCCTCGTGCTAGCCTATAGTACCTACTCGATAACCCTAATAAATAGTATATATATAAATAAACGTAGATCTTCTTTTATACTTCTAATATAGGTATAAAAGGTAAATAAGTAGTAAGGCAAAAGATATATATTAGTATTAATATGCTACTTATATTTATAATAAAAGATATACGCTATACTAAGCGTAGTTCTACCTATTATTTCTAGGCATTATAACTAAGCTATATTATACGTCCCTTTATTTAGACTCCTAATAATAATACTTAAACTAATCGTCTTATAGATATATATCTCTCTAGAATATCTCGTAAAAAAGGTATATAAGAAGCGAGCTAGAGTAGGGTTAGTAGTATAAGATTCTTATACTACTTTATTAGGCGATAGGGATCTACGCTATATTTAAGTAGAGCGTTAGCTACTAGGAGATTTAATTATTTATATATAGTATATAGAGTAGTACTTAGCTTAAAGCTATAACGAAGCGCGCGCGTAACTTTATTATCGAATTTATATATATTAACTAGCGTTCCTACTCGAATTAGTATATTAATAAGCTCCTTAGTATTACTTAACGGCTCTCTCTATATAGTACTATAAAGTAGGTTACCTCGAGGAATATTAGCTCCTATTATTAGGAAGTATAGTCTAGTTAGATATTCTAAGAGATGTTAAGAAGTATAGTCTAGTTAGTACTTCCTAAGACACCGAACTAAACTAGCTAGTTTAGTTCTAGGGTTAGGTAATATAGGTTATATAATATTAGGTTATATAACCTACCGGGAAATATATCTTAGGAGAAGGTGCAACCTATAACTAACTAATATAATTAACTCGGTTAGTTCCTACCTACTATCTCTACTTCTACTACGCGTTATACCTACCTTCCTTCGTATCCTCTATTACTTCGAGGATACATTTTAATAGGTTATAAGCCCGGGTTTATAAAGAGGCCCTAGGTAGTAAGAGTTAGCCTTCTTATCCTTAAAGTAATACGTTTTACCTCTTATAGAACCTATAGTATTAACTAGGCAGAGAAGTAGGAAAAGAGCATACGGGAGACTAGAGGCATATCCTATCTATACTACTAAGAAGCTCTAGAAGATCCTAGTTATAAACTAGAAGTTCTTAGAGGGCAGGTAAAATAAAGAAAAGCCTAGTAAGGCATATACCTTATTAGGAGTATAAAGAGAAAAGGATAAGCCTTAGGTTATAGCACCTAAAAGGATAAGACTAGGCCTAAGCACCGAGTACTACTAATACCTTAGAACTAGCTAGAGTGCCCTTCTAAGAAGGTAGATCTTCTAGAGGTTCTCTACTTAAGAACCTAACTAACTCCCCTAAGAGAGAAGAGTCCTTAGATACCTTAGCTAAGAGAGAAGAGTCTTAGTAATAAAGGAAAGTAGCTATCTAGAAACTATTATTAGATTAAAAGAGCTTATATTTTCTAGAGTTAGATTTATTTATTTAATTTTGCAGAAATAGATTTAATAAGTAAGAATAGCAAGAGAAGGATACCTCTCTTAATAAGAGAGAACTAGAGGCTTTAGTTTAAGCTATAAGAAAACATCCTAGGAGAAAAGGAAATCTTCTAGACAATCTTAGACTTAAAGGGGTTAATAAATCTTACCCTATCCTTAGAATTATCTAAGGCCTTATTAAGTAAGGGAAAGGCTACTACCTTTTTAGAATTTAGCCTAAAATAGTAGAAGGATAATATAAGGGCAATATATATCTTAATAGAGAGCCTTAGGACAGATAACTAAGATAAGGTAATAGATAAGACAAGGGTATATAACATCTAGACAAAACTGCATAAGAAGTATAGTAAGGTTTAGTAAGCCTATATAATAGGTATTATCTAAAAATTTATAACCTTTAGAATAGAACTAGGGGATATAATTAGGAAATTATAGGTTTACCTTAGTAACCTTAGGAAAAGGATTATAGAGATTAATAAGAGGGAGTTATATTATAAGACTCCTAGCATAAGAATTAAGCATCTGCTCTTTATACTCCTAGTAGAGTATAAAAGCATAAGGCAAACTATCTAGGCCTAAAAGGACCTAGATCCTAAGGAAATCCTCTAACTCCTTAAAGTAGAGAAGTTAATATAGTATAGGCACTAGTCCTAAGAAATAGCAATATTTACTAAAGAAAGAGAGATCTAAGGCATAAAGCTAAAATGCTACCTTTATAGAGAGGAACATTTTAGAGGTATTGCTAAATACCTATACCTTAATAAAGCTAAAAGAACTATTAACCCGAGATAGAGCTATAGGGTAGAAAAGAGAAGAATACTACTTAAAGAGAGCAGCTTTAGGAGGAGATTCTTACTAGATAAAGAAGCATTAAAAGAAATAGTAAAGAAACTTAACCTAAAAGTCTAATCCCTTAAGAAAAGATAAAGCTTAAGGAAGTTTTCTAAAAAGGCTTATACTACCTAAGAAGATATAGAACCTTTAGTAATATTAGAGATATCTTAATCCCTATTAGAGGATAATAATATAGATAAGGTTATATACTTAACTATAGAAGTAAAAGGCAAGTATATACTATTAAAATAGCTGCTTAACTCTTGCGCTTTATTATATATAACTAACTAGAAACTACTTTTTAGAGAACTAAAACCTCTTTAGAGGAAAAAGTAGATTAAGGTCGATAGTAGCTATTTAATAGCTATATATATAGGAGACGTAGTAATAGGTAGGAGAAGAGGAAAACAGATTATACTTAAGGATGTCCTCTTTATACCTAGCTTAGGAGTTAATCTTGTTTCTTAGAGCTAATTTAGCTAGTAGTATAGTATTTAGCTACTAAAGTTTATACTTGTTTTATTATCTAGGAAACTAGTTATCTAGATAAAGCTATTAGGAGGAGTACTATTTATTAAGGAGATTAATAAGGCCTTATAGGAGCTTGCAATACTATGCCTTAATTAGAATTAAGAGAATAAAGCCTATGCCTTTAAAGCCTAGAAGAAGTCCTAAGAATAGTAGGAGCTTTAGCATAGAAGGCTTATATACTTTAAAGAGGGTCTTCTTAGAAACTTATATAAGGTATCTAACTTAAAGGCTTAGATTCCTATTCTAAAGGAATACTAGCTATATAAGGTATATTCCTTAGCAAAGATAAAGAAACATAAAGGGAAGGAAACTAAGAGGAAACCCTAAAGGTTATCTCTAGTTTCTATTAATATCTATAGCCCTTTGCCTATCTTAAGACTAGAATATAGATAGTAGCTTAAGATTATTAATAACTTCTTAAGGAAGAAATAGACTTTCCTAATAAAGTCTAGGGAAGATATACTAAGTATCCTTAGAGACTAGAAGTTAAAAGCTAAGCTATAATTAGGAAATCCCCTCTAGATTATAAGGAGTAATAGAGCAAGAGAGCTTCTTACTATACTAAAGTAGTAGGAGAAGGAATATAGAATTTCCTTTTATATAACTAAGGCATATAACTCTATTTAGAATAGAGTAGTTAAGAGGTTAATCTAAACCTCTAAAGATTATATAAGAGCAATACTAGAGGATGCTTATATACCTATTAAATTCTAGCTAAAAGCCTTAGTAGCCTATATAGTTATTAGAAATTCTCTTCTTAATAGCCTAGAAATTAATAGATTTAAGGTATTACCTAAGGAGGCCTTTTTAGGTATCTAACTCTCGGTATTATACTTTAGAGTTTAGGGTTATAAAGCAGTAGTCTATATAGACCCTAAGTCCTAACTAGCTAGGATAAGGTTAGATAAACTAATAAATAAAGGTAAGGATGCTATATTTATTAGGTATATTCCTAATACTACTAAAATATAGCTCTTTTAGGAGCCTAATATAAGGGCTATTAAAGCCTATAGCACTATAACTTAGTTTAAGTATAAGAAAGGAGGAGATATAGAGCTAAATGTTCCTAAGCTTAACTAAGCAAGTAATGCACCTATTAGAAACCTAGTTAGTAGACCTCCGAAGAAGCTAATAGTAGTTGCACTACCTATAACTACTATACCTATAGCTATAGTAACTAAACCTATAGGTCCTAGCTAGATACTCTTTATATAGTTACTACCTCTACTAAAGAATAAGGAGGAGTACTAAAGGATAGAGGATCTAGAAGAAGAAAACCTTAGGCATGCGAATACTAAGATTAGGGATAGACTATAGATAGCAACTAAACTACTTAGTTTAGTTTAGCGGTTACGTAGTCTAACTAAACTAGCTAGTTCGGTTCGCCTATTATATAACGTAGGTAGCGTACCTATACTCGCCCTAAATATCGTAGAGCAGAACCTAAGGGAGGAAAATAAAGACTAGGAGGGAGACTAGGACTAAACTTACGGCTAAAAGAGAAGGAGATCTATCTTAGATAAAGGACTAGTTCTAGAGCTAAAAGCTTATAGTATAGTTATAAGATAAGTACTTTAGAAGAGATAGAGAGAATATAGATAAGAGGAAGAGCTAAGTGCTAAGCATTATAAGGTATTCCTTAGCTAAGTCTAAAGCTAAGATTAGGAGTAGATCTAGGAAGCCCTATTAGAGGTCTAAGAGTCTGCATTTATAGTACTTGCCCCTTAAGTCTCTATATAAAGATAAGAGGTACCTATTCTAAAGTCCTATAAAGAGGCAATTTAGGACCCTAAATAGGGATATATATAGGAGGATATAGTTTAGAAGGAGCTAACTATATTAAGAAGCAATAATACCTAGATAGAGGTTATTCCCCTAAAGGGAGCAAACCTTATAATATCTAAATAGGTATTTAATATAAAGAGATTAATTAGTAGAGCTATTAAAAAGTTTAAAGTAAGACTAGTTATAAGAGGTTTCTCTTAGAAATTTAGAGTTAACTTTTAGGAAACCTTTATACTAATAGTTAAGCATAATACCCTAAGGGTATTTATAGCTATAGTTTATAAAAAGGACCTAGAACTTTACTAAGTAGATATAAATAATATATTTACTAAGAGCAAACTCTAGGAAGAAATCTTTATAATTCTACTACTAGGAGTTAAGATTCTACCTAATATAGTCCTATAAATCCTAAGAAGCCTATATAGACTAAAGTAAGTAGTAAGAGACTAGAACAAACTCTATATCTTAAAGTTAAAACAGATTAGGTTTATATAATTAGAAGTAGACCTATACCTTCTTATCTATAAGGAAAGGGACATTCTAATCCTAACCTATATAGATAATATTCTAATTATAGCACTAAAGCTAGAAGATATACTTTAGTTTAAGGAATAGCTAGGCAAGGTATTTAAGATTAAAGATCTTAGAGAACTAGAGAAGATCCTTAGAATAAGGTTAATAAAAGATAAATAAGCTAGAATATTAAAGCTTAATTAGGAGCACTTTATCTAGGAGAACCTTGCAAAGCTAGAAATAACTAAGGAGATAGCTAACCTAACTCTCTTACTAATAGATAGTTATAATAGTCTAAGACTAATAGGCTTATATAATAAGAGAGGGAACAAGATAGAGTACTAGAGCTAAATTAGTACCTAGATATAGCCTATAGTTATAATAAGACTAGACATTGCTTTCTCTCTTAGAAGGCTAAGCTTATATATCTTAGACTTAGCTAAGAGACACTTGCAAGCTCTAAAGAAACTAGTAAGGTACTTAAGATTATCCTAAGACTTAGAGTTAATATTTAGGAGAGGTAGGGGAAAGCTAATAGGATACTTAGACTCTAACTATATAATAGATAAGGCAGATAGAGTCTTAATCCTTAGAAGCATCTTCTTCCTCTATAGAGCCCTAGTTTCTTAGATAAGTAGGAAGCAAAAGTCTATTGCAATATTAATAATAGAAGCTACGTATATAGCTATAAATGCATATGCAAAGCAATCTTAATTCCTAGCAGCACTCTTAAGAGAGATAGACTATATAGAGCTAGTAGGAGAATGCCTATTTTAGCTAACTATTAAAGCCTATCCTAATATAGTAAGAGAGCTAATGCTAGTGCAGATTATAAGGGACAACTAAGCAGCCTTAATACTTATTAAAGATGCATATACCTATAAGAGATCTAAGCATATTAATATTGCATATAACTATATTAGGCATCTCTAGTAGTAGAGAAAGATTATAGTAGAATATATTTTAATAAAGGAGATAGTCGCTAATAGCCTAACTAAACTAAAGAATAGGCTATAGTTTTAGGAGTTTATAAGATAGCTCTAGCTTATATAAGGAAGGGTAGGAAGGTTCTATCCCTATATTATAATAGATTATTAGGTGCTAGGGAAGAACTAAAAAACAAATACGGGGTATAGGCAGAAGACTACCTAGCCTAAGTAGGAGTATTAAGAAGTGCAGTCTAGTTAGTACTTCCTAAGATACCGAACTAAACTAGCTAGTTTAGTTCTAGGGTTAGGTAATATAGGTTATATAACATTAGGTTATATAACCTACTAGGAAATATATCTTAGGAGAAGGTGCAACCTATAACTAACTAATACAATTAACTCGGTTAGTTCCTACCTACTATCTCTACTTCTACTGCGCGTTATACCTACCTTCCTTCGTGTCCTCTACCGCTTCGAGGACATATTTTAATAAGAGATACTTTAGGGATTAGGATTAGGTAATATAGGTTATATAATACTAGGTTATATAACTTAGCTAATGCCTATCTTAGAAGTAAGATATAACCTATAACTAACTAATATAATTAATACGGTTAGTTCCTACTTATTACCTCTACTTCTACTACGAGTTATACCTACCCTTCCGCCGTGTCCTCTAACGATTAGAGAATATAATTTAATACCTATAGCTATTAACTTTTTAATAAACTTTATAGTTCCCTCTCGAACTATAAATAAAAGAATAGTCTTATTAAGTATAGAAGTTATATCTAGATTTATACCTTAAGTAAGTAACTATTCTAGAAAGTTAATATTTCGGATTATAAGACTATTAATTAAATTAGCTTTGCCGCGGTACTACTATAATACTTAATAGAACTACCTAAGAATAGATAGAAGCGAGCCTTTTCTAAGTCGTCTATCGATAGGCTATCTATAGTTAAGAATAGCTTAAATAATCTTAGTATTCTTACTTCGAGCTACTTTTTCCTTCTAATTTATTAACTTTACTATACTATAGTAGGAGCCTAAGCGTATCGATATTCCTCGTTCTAATATAAGTTCTTATCGTACGAGAAAGTATTATAAGGTACTTATTCTTTTTAAGTTTATAGATTTTATATTAAATTCTAGATAAGTCTCCTATAAGAGCGCTAGAGTATAGCGCTTTATCTAGACGTAGTATATATAAAATATCTATATTTTAACAAAAATTTAAATATAGGAGTAGGAGAGACGAGTTATTAATACTAGCTAGTATTCTAAAGTTAACGAGGAACTATTAGAAGACTACCTAATTATAGGAACTCTAGTCTAGTAGCGCTAGACTAGCAATCTAACTAGGGATATTATCTACGGAAGTCGGTATAAAATATTTAGCTTAGATATACGTATATAGAGCTATTTTTATAGTCGAGCTTAGATATAATAAAAGAAGTATAATAAACGTATCGATAAGTATCTTACTAACTATAAGTATTAGTAGTATTAAGCTCGAGCTACTTATAATTATACGTTTCTAAGTTATACTATCGCGATATATACTTATTTATAGTAAAAGTCGTACTCGTTTTAAGTCTTAGTAAGTAAAGTATAGTAGATAACTAGAATATCTCTATTCTAGTCTAGCGTAAGAAGTATACTATATAAACGGCTTAAAACCTCTATATATACGTAAATCTATATTCCTAGACCTAATATAAATAGAGTATCTAGTAACTAGATAGCGTAAAATATAAGTCTTAACTAGTATACGAATAGCTAAGCTCTACTATTAGAGTTTAATTATCCGTACTCTCTTACTTACTTATTATTAGAATTTAAGATATATTTATTCTTATAATATCTAGTATAATTATAAACTAAATAGCGCGTATATACTAAAGAGATATAGATATATATAATTTAGCTAGTAAGTCGTCTTATATACTCTATTCTATAGCTAGTTTAATTCTATAGTTATATTACTAGTAAGCTAGTAGCTACTATTATAAATTCTAGTAATTAATTAAAAGAAATTATTTATATACTCTTAAAGGTTCTAATTACTATTTAATAAGTAGCAAATCTGACTTTAATACGTATATAGCGAATACGTAATATAGTAACATATAGCTAATTACGACTATTATATACTAGCTAGATATATGTTATATATTAGCGCTATATATCTTTAGAGTAGGTCACTATAGAATTATACGCTAATCACGCTCTATATAGAAATATTTACGACTGCCTACCGATACGGCTTTATGTACGCACATATATCCTATATATATACGGCTGTACATTTGTAGACAACGTCCCTACCTGCAGCATGCCTGCACTGCAGCCCACCACCATCCGTGCTCAACCTCCGTTCTGCAAGCCATTACGGTTTACTGGCGTCAGATAGAGCCCTGGTTGCCAGCGGGACGCGCGTTCCCCGTGAGAGCTCTGGGTTGCAGTCTCTTATACCACCCTTCAGAAGCTTGTGCCCAGGATCGGCTCACACATACATCCTGCGTATCGCATGGGGCACGCAGATGCAGCGCCAGCCGCGAGGCCAGAGCTGCAGACGCCCGCCACCACGGCTGCACCACCGCCAGAATCTGGAAGCTCTGATCTTCGGAACGGCTCAGGTGTGACTGATGCTCCCTTGTTCTGGTGTACGAATCGCCACCGTAGAACCACCAGTTCCACGAGCATAGCCACGCTTGAACAGCCTCGGCCGGCTGCGATTACTCTTGAAGATCACTCTCACGACGACGATGAGCAGGCACTATCCTGCTGGGCACAATCGGTATGCATAGACTCTTATTCGGTAGTCTCTGGCAACGGCAACATCGGCGCGTATGTCGTGTGGAACCTGACCGTTCGCACCGTCTCTGGAGGAGAAATGCCATTGAATAAGAGGTGACTAACAGCTCCGCACCCACACAATTATCGTGAATTTGCTGACCGCTGTAGATACTCCCAGTTTGATCGCCTTCGCACAGATCTGATAAGGGCATTTCCCCATGCAGAGGCTCAGATTCCCGAGCTTCCCCGCAAAAGCGTTGTTTCTCGATTCCGTAGCAAATTTCTCGAGCAACGAAAGAATGGCCTGGCGCATTTCATGAAGTATGTTACACCTTACTCGCGATACTGTGCTTGACACCATGCTGATTGCTCGCGCAGCTGCATTCTGCTGAACCCGGAATTCGCAAGTTCTCCCATCTTGAAGGAATTCATCTTCAGCTGAAAGTGAGGAGCACTCGGAACTAGTCTACAGTACCCGCACACTAGCGCGATTTCGATGAGCTGAATTCCGACTATTTGGTGGACAGCACCTCGCCGCAACAACTCTACAGGTTCAGAGCAGGAACTTCGCAGCACTCGCGCCTGCTACACGTCAACTGCGCCATCGATGTGACGCAGCTAGTTGCTCTTGCGCCAAAGCCAGCATCTTCGAAACTACCACTGTCGTAATGGCTGCCTCACCCGACGCAGGCCATTCAAAATCGCGCGACATATTCCCGTTCCTCGACCTCCCCCGTGAGCTTCGCGACGCGATTTACGACCTTGCCATGGAAGACAAAAATCATGGTGAACGACTCCACATCAGCCAAAGATGAGGGCTGTCAGCGTCCCACTCTCTCACCTTCTCCGAATGTCGCGGCAGTTGAGTGAGGAGTATCGAGAACGTGCAGGGAGTGACTTGTTCCTCTATCTTTCCGATCATGTTGCATTCGAAATCAGCTGTCCGGAACTCTCCCCCTGCGTACTTGACTCCGCGAGGAACATCCGGACTATGTCCATCCGCCTAGCCTCGTTCTCTGGCGAGCAGCTGTCAGATGAGCTCGAGCTACTCGAGCAATGGGTGAACGTCGCAGTACACGCTCTTTCCGGGCTGGAAGCTCTCGACTTACGCATAGACGTGACTACCACTGAGGATGCTGTGGGCGCAACACACATACTCTCGGAACCAGGGTGGACCAATCTTCCACACCTCCGCCATATAGAGATCTGGCTAAGAGAAGCCACTGATGCCGAACCTGATGAAAAAGGCAGCGAAGGCTACGCGCTCTGCGACAAGCTGCTTTTGCAAGACAGCCAGAAGCATCGACTCTTTGCCATTCGATCATCGAGTCAGAAAGCGTTCCACATTGCCAGCGCTAGTGCCCCGAATTGAACATCTAGCAGCTCACGCACCAACAAGCCAATAAATGAGTCCACTAGCAAAGTTTGCACGCGCTCTGTAGGTCCGGAGCACTGTTTGTCTGATAGCAGCGGCGAGGCAGTTGGTAATGTGGTGAATCGAGGCTCAGACAGCGATACCGAGCTGAAATCCGGTGACCTTCCCTCGGTGCAACGGAAGTTTCACTACCCTTTGCCTTCACCCTCGACAAATCTTGCAGGAAAAAGATGAGTAATATACGATTGCGTTTGGCAGAAGCAGTTGGCAGAGAGCATCTTCCCACCAAACAAGGGACAGAGCTCTATATCCCCTCGCCTGACGAACCGCGCACGATTGTCCCTGAAAAGTGAGAGCTCGGGCAGAAGTTGTACGTGTGAACAAGAACGGGATGATGGAAGGGACTAGTTAGTCTGGTGAGGGACTGGAACCAACTCAAAGATGTATTCACAGGTATACAACACACAGAGAGTTCATAAATCTTCCAAAGAGCTTTCCTGTATCGTTGGAAGAGATTTGCCTCCGAGAAGCAACAAGGAAAAAGGTTCATATTCGCTCGTCAAATCATTGCCTAATACTCAAGTGTAATTTCCTGCCCCTTCACCCGTCCAATGACAATTTCTGCGGCATACTTTGGTATCACTAGTCACGAATGTCAGCAAATGATCTTGCAGTCCAACGGCGGCGGGAATTCAGCTTACCTTCATCATCGTGCAACATCTCAAATTCTTCTGATGCATCCTTGCCCATGTGTGAGAAAAGAGCTTGCGGGCCACCTGGGTGCTCATCAACCCAATCGGTGACGTTCATCACGACGCCCTTGACCGCGATCCACAGGTCTTCCTTCTTATTGTGCTTCGCAATCTCCTCCAGAGAATATTCCTTCTCTGGCACCTTGAACGACTTGATGTCGTTGGCCTTGGTGACCTGGCCAGGGTCCTTGCTATCCTTGGAGCCACCCATGACTGGAGCGGCGGATGTCTGACCTTGCTGTCGAATCTGTGAAGAGCTGTCACTGCTGCTGGCAGAGGCGCCATTGCCCCACTCGACAGAGATCTTGCCTGGCTGGCTTGGGTCAATGTGCAAGCTGATTTGGCCTGCACGCGAGGCAGCCTGGCCACCAGAGTTGTTGAGGACTTGCTGGAAGAGGTACTTGCTGGAGCTTGACCCAGCAACACGTCCGTAGACGACACAGCCGAGCAGCGATGACCCGCCGAGACGGTTGGCGCCGTGGACACCACCAGCCAGCTCGCCGCAAGTGAAAAGACCCTCGAAAGGCTCGCCCTTGGAGTTGAGTACTTGCGACTTGTCGTTGATCTCGATACCACCCATGGTGAAGTGAAGCACTGGCTCCATCACGGCAACGTGGAAGTCATCATTGACCTCAACTGGGAAGTTGTGGAAGAACTTCTTCTGGAATGGATCCTTCTCCTCGCCGTTCGCGTACTTGTTATACGCCTTGAAAGTCTCATCGAGTTTCTTCTCGCCGCAGCCAATGTCCTTTGCGAGCTCAGCTCCAGTCATCTTCTTCATCAGACCACGGCCCGAGTAGTGGCGCGTGTGGAAGTCGAGTGTGTTGGATGCTTTGCTGTTCAAGCAGAGGCGGATTGGCCAGTTGCCCTTCTCCTTCTCCTCCCACATCTTGTTGGAAACGAAGTCACGATGCTGCAGCTCGTCGACGAATCGCTCGCCCTTGGAATTCAGCAGAAGACCACCCTCGCCACGGAGCGCCTCAGCAGCCAAAAATTTCGTCTTGGCTGTTGGGTCCTTGGGGTCGACGAGACCAGTTGGGTGCACTTGCACCTTGTCCATGTCAATGCCGTTGGCACCAATCTTCATCAACATCTTGTGTCCGTCACCGGTGGCGTGGTTGCCGTTTGTGGTCGACAAGTCGAAGGTATCGGGCCTGTGCTTCTTGAGTAGCGAGTCCTCCGTGAAATCGGCAGCATAGCCACCAGTCGCAAGCACGACTGGGCCGTCCACGGAGAATTGCTCGCCATTGAGCTCGTATGTGACACCGGTCGCTTTGTTTCCGTCCATGTTGATGCTCTTGACGTTGGCCTTCTTGATCAACTGAGTTCGCTCTGGCTCTTTCTCGCACAGCTCCTCCCATCTCTGCATGAGGGCGTAGGTGATAGCCATGCCGGGGAACTTGGCATCGTGACCACGGTGTGTTCGGGGGAAGGAGTGACCTCTGCAGAGCGTGTCAGTACAGCGCCGGAAGTGTGGGAGACGTAGCTCTGCACATACCCTAACCGCGAGACGAGGGTGAGATCGAGGTTGAAGATGTCCTGCAGCCACTCGACGGCCGAGGCAGATTGATAGGTGAGGACTTTGATGAGATCGGGGCGGGCCTTGTCGCGTGCCGACTTGAAGGTGTCGTCGTAGAACTGCTTGACGCTGTCGCCGATGCCGTGATCGACCTGCGTTCGGGTCAAGGCGCCGTTGATTCCGGATGTGGCCTTGGTGGAGTTGCCACCCATGAAGTCTGCAAAGTGTGTCAGCGGTCGTGCTCGCAGTGGTCCTCGGCCACCTCACGTACTGTTCTTGTCGAGGAGCAGCACATTGCCGCCAGACAAGTAGATGGTGTGAGCCGCGCTCAAGCCGGAAACTGCCTAAGTGTCAGCGCTTTCCTCGCCAATCTGGCATCCGTCGCACTCACGGCCGGCGCCGACAACGATGACTCTCTCAGGCATGATGATGGGGGATTCGGTTCAATGCAAAAACAACGAGGAGAGTTGCGATTGTGTGGTGGGAGGCGGCGAGTGGCAGCGTGCCGACCGTCGTCTATTATGCAGGTGCTGTTCGGGCGGCCGAGGTAAATGTCGTTCGCAGACTAGTTCTAGTCAGCCGCTGTAGGTCTGGGCGATGGACGAAGGAAAAACTACACAACTCTGACGGCGCTTGTCGATCGGTTTTGATTCCACTCGTGCAGGGACCACAGACCGTGCTAAAAGCATGTGAAGGTGAATCCGATCTGGTCACGCGTAGGAGTGCGCTGCCGTCCGGCCGAGGCGATTTGCACATGCGACATGTCTGGGGCCCATCATCCCTCCACGATGTCTTCTACGCCAATCAGATGCCACTGAACAGTAAGCTTTGCTTGCTCGTGACACTCGGGACACCCGTTTGACGCTCTACAAGATGCCTCACCATAACACCTCCTACCATGATGGAGGACTATCTGTGGTGACCATGCCCTTCCCCGTGGCTTCGGGCGATCTTTGCCCGAGATGCGTGAAAGAGACAACAAAGCATTCTGCCGTTCCGTAGCCTGACGAGTGGCGGGCTGTGGTCGGTGTGAGAGAGCATGTCGAGGCCCATGTCGATGATGTTTACAACGTGAAGATGCACGCATTCCCGGTGCTTTCCTGCTGGCCACTCTTGCTTATTCCCGTAGTCTACATCTGGCCTGCCTCGCCGAGAATCACCGCTGTCTTCGCCACCACCACCCACCAACAACTAGGCGAGTCTTTCCGTTGCTGCAGAGCGAGGCCTCTTGTTTCCAGCGGTACGACCCTCCGCATCGAAGTTTATCCTCCGCAATACCCGCGTCTGGACTTCGGAAAGCCGACCACCGGAGAGTGCCCTTGTTACAAGCGCAAGTCTGCCCTGTCGCACTGGCGCCATGCATGCATTTCCATGTCGAGACCTGAGACGTGCTCTGGAGTGCTTGTCTTGTTCGCTACGTTGCAATGCGCACCTCTTTGTGTGCATGTACATGTTTATGGGCTTGGAGGTCACTCATCATGTGCAACCGTGCTGACGCGGGTCCGAAACAGGCTAGCGTGAAACGTTGGTAGTGACAAGATCTAGGCGTCACTTTGTGAGGGAGCGAACGGGGAGGAACATTGAATATCAACCATCTAAACATCATCGACACGGCACAATCAAAATGATTCTCGACAAGATCAGAGGCTTCTTCAGCGGCGGTACCAGCCATGGAAGTGCAGCAGCTCCAGCGTCCGCTCCCGAAGGCGCGGTAGTGAATCCGGACAAGGTACAGTAAAACCGAGGCAACACTTCTTAGCT
The DNA here is from genome assembly GCA_023512815.1 of Cercospora zeae-maydis. Taxonomy (NCBI): domain Eukaryota; kingdom Fungi; phylum Ascomycota; class Dothideomycetes; order Mycosphaerellales; family Mycosphaerellaceae; genus Cercospora; species Cercospora zeae-maydis. The sequence continues at coordinate 2,151,202 of JAKLWY010000001.1, read as the reverse complement.
GTCGTTTAGTCTACGGCCAGCTTCCATGATAGAAAGTTCTTGTGCATGTATGCGGACTCATATGAATCCGCATCGCTGACATGAACCACACCAGGTCATTCTGCATACCACACTCGGCGCCATCACGGTGAAGCTCTTCGCGCAGCAGGCACCGCGTACTTGTATGAACTTTGCGACACTTGCAAAGACTGGAAAGTATGATGGAGTGATCTTTCATCGAATCATTTCTGGTGAGAATTGAGATTGCCCGGGGCAACATCGATGTGCTGCAGTACTGACACGGCCCAGGGTTCATGATCCAAGGCGGAGATCCGTATGTTATTAATTCCTGAGAGCAATCACCATTCCGCGGGACCCATGCTTACCTTTCATTCATGGGCAGGACCGGAACTGGACGCGGAGGTAGCTCAATCTTCGGCAACAAGTTCGAGGATGAGATTGTGCCCTCTCTGAAGCACGACGTAAGTTGACACACCCTGGCCGTACACTTCTGGCACATGTGGCTGACATCCTACAGGCAAAGGGCACTCTATCCATGGCGAATGTATGTCTTTTTCGATGCACTCTATACTCAGTGCATTATTAGCATCGAGTCTTACTTATGATGATTTCAGGCCGGACCGAACACGAACGGCAGCCAATTCTTCATCACCCTTGGCCCAACTGCTCACCTCAACGGGAAGCACACCGTCTTCGGAAAGGTTGTCGAGGGTATGGACGTTGTCGACAAGCTCGGTGCAGTCCGCACCGGTGCTGGCGACCGCCCCGTGAACGAGGTCAAGATCGAGCGCACAGAGGTGTTCTAAATGCAATGCGTGAGAATGGGAATGAAAAGCAAATTTAATATTATGGAGATGCGATGGGGCAAATCCAGCTAGCTTCTGGAATGAAAGCGAAATGCCCAAGGCTGTGGCGTCCCGTCCCAACTTCCTACCACAGCTAGAGTCCAACATCGGTGGTGCATCTGAAATCTTGCTTCGACAGAAGGGAGCGGGACCAGACCCTCAACCTGCCGAACATAACCAAACAGCAACGTGGACGGGTCGTATCAACGAATATCTCGCTAGCCTCGTAGACGAAGACAATTTTCTGTGGTCCGTCAGGCAGATTGACAGTGAGGCACACAATTACGATGTCCTGGCGCTGCGAGCTGTTGGTGGGAAGAATGTGGAACTACCACCATCGTTTATGCCCATGGAGAAGCACTCGTGCCACTGAAAGGATAGTATGTGATCAGTGACGTGCAGACTCGGCGTGCTGTCTGCACGCTCGCGATATCCGCTGATACCAGGGAAAGACAAAGCGGCGTCGGGCATCCCACGTGGCATGTCGAAGGGAGGAAAAGATACGGCTCGATTGTTGCGCGGGAAGCATCATGAGTCTTGGTCGAAAGCCGTAGGTTGCGCGGCGCCCGAGATTCTCTGTCGTTTGGCGTTTATCCAGCGAGGCGACGATGTCTACGGAGCCATCTTCAGAGTTCTGGACATTTGGCAAGTCTTTTGGCAGCGAGGCCACGAACATGCCTGTGGACTGCGGCAATGTTCGTCCGTTGCTTCGCCATGTTCTCCAGCGCTGCCCAGTCGTCTTCGTGTGGGGTCGGGCACTTTCCTGATATATGCTGTGCAAGCTGACGACAGACTTGACTTGCCAAAACTTCTTTCAGTGGTCTTGATTGCAATGGGCGATTCCGCAGGAGCCAGCGTCTCCACTGGGAAAAGGGCGCAAGTTATTCGGCATACATGTTGTGTTGTGTATGTCCTTAGCTGCCTGGCCCACTGCGGCCTCTTACTTTGGTGACTCCTGACCGCGCCGACGCTTTCGTACTTTGCCTTCCTCTCTTCGGCGTCAGTGCTCTAGGATGTTCAGTCGGAAGCAGTACGAGGAGATCGTCGTACCCGTCCTGTTAGCGTGGCTCCAATAGAAATCGCAAGTTCTATCCACCTTATCGTGCTTTCCCTAGTAGTAGAGGTTAGTCTCCGCTGTCGAGCATGTGTTTCAATACTCGAGGAAACCCTCTGCCATGGCAGCATCCCCCTTTCGCTTGCGGGAGCTGATGTCGTGGCCCATTCAATGACTTTGCCGCTTCTGGTTTGCGCATGTATTGTCTGCTGAAGATGGTTCCGGGTCTTGAGCTTGGCGAACATGCGGCTAAGGCTGCTCTGTCGTGCAATTGGAATTGGAGGTCCTTCTGATGGCCTGATTGACCAATGTTGCGTCCTCGAAAGGCACCATCTTCATGTACTCGAGTCTTGAAAACTTTGGGCGGTGCTGGTGTCCTACACGGCGGCGCTCGAATTGTAAGGTGGTGGTCGAGACGTTTGAACTTGTGAGTCAGCCATCGACATCGGTCATGAGCCACGGCCCTGCGAGGCACTGGCTCCGCTCCCGAGGTCCAGATCATACATTGACTGGAGTGTCTTCAGAATCCTCTCATCGTCTTCGCTGTTGGAGAACGCCGCACAGCTGCTCGCCCTTCCAGGAAGAGCTCGCGCCAAAAGATGCGGCAGAGTCAGCGCAACTATCTTCGAATAGACCACCGACGAAAGCTTCAGCGGCCAATGGGGATGCCTTGTCAAGAAGAGCTCGGACTATCTCCGAAGATCCCTTGGGAACCATAAAGGCACCCACAGATGGCTTGTCAACGACAGTGTCGATGGTCGGTGGATCCGCTTGGAACCAAGAAGGATTTTCCAAATAGGTCACCGACGAATTCGTCAGCGACCGGCAGATGCCCGAAGGCAAACAGGCCTTGAATTCGAATAGATCACCGACGGAAGCGTCAGCGATCACTATTTGCCCGAAGGCATACGATGGCACAGAGGCCAAGGAGCCGAACCACCAAGTGCATCTCTGAGAGACGCTTCTGTGACGAAGTTAGCAGTCTGGATTTCTCATGCTGTGGGCATGCAAGAGCGTCGGGAAGATGAGGATTGAGCGGCAGGTTGGGTGGGCTCTTGGATGCAGTCGCTGATACATTTGGGTGCCGCTTGACGGCACTCTCAAGTATTAGAGACGATTTGTGCTGTTGATGGTAAATGAGCTGAAGTGCATACTTACCGCAGAAAGCGGGAGACAACAAAAGCGGCGGCAAGCCGGGGTTGCGGTGGCGGTGGCTGAAGAGAGGAAGAAGGTCAACAGACGCGCGAGAATTCATTTTGCCATTTCGCAGAGGCCCCTGCTTAGTGCGGCGCGGCGAGTGGCCTGAGGTACAGCTCATTGAGTACTGACCGTTGACCGCAGCGCGACTCCAAGCCAATCACTGCTGTAACAACAGAGAATGGGCGGTACGTGGGGGAGAGCGCGATGCACCGCACGGTTGCGTCTAGGGCTCCAGGGCTCCGGAGCTCCGTCGTACATCTCGCCTCCGTAGAAATCCCGCAGATCTGCGAACGCATAGGTGAAGTGCTTATGGGTGCTTGCCGTGAACGTGAGATGTGAAGTGAAGTCAACCGTCACGTCAAAGCCATGCACGGACCCATCTCAAACCTCCGCAGGGTATTCAAGTACAACTCCGGTTCGCCGTCGCTAGGTCCAGGGGATGGATGAGAAATGCACTGAGATTGTCGTATATACACATTAGATAAAGTCGAGAGTGCTCGCCCATGGTATGCCGAATTGCTCTGTTGTCCTGCCATCGGCCTCCGATTTTACAACTCCTTCTTCTGTCGTTCCTTCTCCTTCACGTCAAAATCCGGCCCTCTACCCTTCTCATCCTTGCCCACTGCACCAGGGCCCCCAAAGGTTTCGAATCCAGTGTGGAATAGCCATCTCGTCGCCTTCTCCACTGGCTCGTCAAAAATGTACGGCAATGCGGGAACAAATCCCAACCCTAACCCGATCGGTCCCCAGGTTCGCAACTTCACATTCTTGACGTTCTTCATGGCCTGCCCGGAATATCGCACGATCGAATGTATCGTAAAAGCCGGTAACCCCATACTCGCTACCGCCTGGAACACTCCTCTCTCCGCCATCACTACCCGATAATCTTCTATCGCCGGCACCTTCTTCCCTCCGGGCCTCGCATCCGCCGCTAAGATCTCCTCTTGCGTTTGAGGATTCAGAATTGCCTGATTTCGCTTGTACGCTTTTGACCCTTCGTAACTCACGTCCCCAATCAAGTATGCCCAACTGACGCCGTAGGCTCCCTTCACGAGGTAAGGATGTGCGACAGGGCGAAAGGATTCGCCGATGTCTGATGTGTAAGCAACGTAACGGTGCGCCGAAAGCATAATGGTCTTTAGTCGTGAGGCGTAGGCGGCGTAGCGGACGGGTGTGTCTGTCGTTTCAGGTCCATCTGGCGAGGTGAGGATGTCCCAGAAGCGATCTTCCGAGTTGAGGACATCTTGCAGGTCTTTGGGCAGCGGCTTGCGAGGCAGAGGCTTTGAGAAGTCAGGGCGCTGCTCTTTGCGTTCGTGCGGTATACTATCGAGCTGGTCTTCGTCTCTGTGGGGCTTCCTGTCGCCCATGCCGAGATTATGATGGTGAGTGCAGCTGAGATGGCTCTGTGCTATATTCCAGGAGACCTAGTGACGCTGCGCACGTTGATGCAATAAGAGGAACTAGGTACAAAGCGTGAAGTGCATGTGGGCGACGCTGCGGCTCGCTGGTGACGTGCCTTCTCTCAGCTCACAAGCCACGATCGGCAGTCGGCTGATCCCGGCAGCGAAAGAGCTGCGACTGGCGACTTCACATTGGCAACAGCGACATTGGACACTCTCTGCACCCGCCCATCTCCTACCAACTCCGACGTCTTTTCCCACCAAGAATCTTCAGCATGGTCGTCTACTACGAACTCTTCGGCCAGAAGGTCGGCTCGCACATTGTACGCCTTGCCCATCAAACACTCCCGCGGCTCTTCTCGCCATTGAAGAAGATACATTGCGAAGCGACAGCATAGTTCGAGGCATGCCGAAAGCAATGCTAACTCTTGATACTCGACTAGCTCTCCATTGCGACCCTGTCCACGCTTTTTGTCGGCACATGGGCCATGTCCGGCGGCAAGAAGACCGCCGCTGCGAACCAAGGACCCCCGATCAACGCCAGCAGCAAAGACGAGGAGAACTTCATACAGTATGTCGGATACACGAAAGGGCACATCTGAGATGTGATACCTTATCTGGAATGGCAGCAGCTGACATGGGTGCGCAGAGAGTTCTTAAAGCAAGCTGAGCAGGATGACAAGAAGGGGAAACACTGAAAGCGAAAGCGTGATCTATGCCCGAACGATAAAGACCACCCGAGTGTGCGCTGAAGGGACACAGGGCACATGAGATCAGGCGGGTCGGAATGATGGCATGAGGATTGTATATATACATCGTATACAAGCAGGTGTTGCTTCCAGCCATTCTGGCCAAGCTTCTCCACATCGCGAGCCATGAGTACAAACGCATGCAGCCTGTCGCTTCCTGCCGGGTTCGATTCGGACGCGTTGACGAAGGCAAGGGCATATGGCAGAAATGGCTACACCACAACAAAAGAAGTATCCAGCCCCGCCACGATTCGAACGTGGGTCTTTTGGACATTGTCTCCTTGCGGAGTATGCTACAACCGGGTTGGCATGCCAATTGGCATGGCCCAAGCCTGGAAGCAGACTCAGCCGCCGAAAGCTACAAGAGCGCCCCTCATATGCACCGGATATGCTGATCACTGCACCACATAGCCTCAATGATGCTGCAGACGGAATATTGTTGTTTATGAACATCAACTGAGGCACGGAGCAACTCAGTCGAGGCAAAGATGGGCAGTGCTGGAAAAGGTGCCAGGTGCAATGTCTGAACTTGCGAGAAGTCGATTTCTTGCGTCCAGCACGTCTTTGGGCCTCTTATTGCCGTGGTGAACGCCTCCATTTGGTTTGTCATGTAGCTGCGGCAACTCGCGTGCAAAAGTGGGTAGGATCGAACTCTGACGTGTGCTGAAGCAGCCGTCTACTGACTTAGAGTCCTCCTTTCGGCACTCAGCGTAGATGAGCAGCATTCTCCCAAGACCCACATTCCAACATTTGCTACAAACTAACGTAGCATCTGAAGTAGAGAATGTCTCGTGAGTCCGGCACCGGGCAATAATAGGCACTATCAGTACAGTAGCATCACAGATCGAGCAACAAAGGTGTCACAGAAGCATGAAGTCGTTCACCTGCATGCGTCTTACGAAAAACTGAAGCTTTGTGGCTCCCGAGCTTGGTGGACTGGCGAAATCGTGCCGTCAGGACTCCTCTGTTATAGACCTGCCTTCAATCAAAGTAATCACCGGAAGCACATCCTTCCCCCAAATGAAGAGGAGCAATCTGGTGTCTAGCCTGGCGATTCGGCGGGATAGTGCGAAGTCGGGCTTTCCAAGACCACTGCATGTATCTTCTGCCAACGACTTAAAATGCGTTTCAACTGCTCTCAAACGATTCGTCGCACTCCAGCGAGTTACGTCAAATCGACCCAGAGAATTCCGTGGGCTTGCGGAGAAGTTTTGGAAGTTATTGTATCTTTGTGCCGCGGTGGATGAGAGATGTGCAGCTCTGTGCGACTTCGAGGCGGTCCTGTATACTTCGAATGAGTAGTGTGCGGATCTGCCGGGTCCGTGGAAGACGGGGTCGCGCAGACCAGGCATTTGGAGAAGCCGATGGCCATCATGGATGATAGGAACCATGTAGAAAAGTTTTTGGCCGAGTCGTGAAGGAGAAGCGGTACTTGACGCTTCACTAAGTTAGAGATAACACTGGACTGTGAGAAATGCTGCTTGCTATTTCTGCAGGAAGTTATCTTCTGAGATTGGTGCGTTTATATCATCCATCTTCCGCTCCACTTCCGAACGCTTTCTTGGTTCTCTCGTATTCTGTACTGGGAACATCAAGCACGGGCTCTGCGACCGGACCGTGTGCCCACCCATGCCGGAGCATTTCGCAGCCCATCATGGAAGATCCAGAGTCGAGACGGTATCCGGATGAAATTTTCGGTGGCCAGGCATGTCGCAGAGAACAGGCGCGAACATAATAACGCATCGCTCGGTTACAGATATTGCGAACCCTGGCCCTGGCCGTTGTCGGCCGCGCTGATCCCGGACGAGAAAGCAAATGCTTCTTCTTTGCGGCTCTGCTCTTCTAGCTAGCTGCAGGGCGTTCGTCATTTTTTCGACGACAGGCAGTCACAGGTACCGACGTACCTCACTTCGTCACATCTATCTCGGCTACCTAGTATACATGTAGCCAGCCCCTCCTGTCATTATCATTACCGTGCGAGACACATACGGCACCGCCGGCCGAACGAAAGAGCCAGCCTTCCTCTGACCCTGGAGGAAGAGCTGAGAGGCTTCGAATAGTCGATGCGTCCGACCCGCGTTCTCGGTAGCAACGAATATGGCTGCCGAAGCAGAAGATCAACAGCATCTGGAAGCAGCGCGGCACAGTAAACTCGGATACCAGAACAGAAGAAACCAGAGCAAAATAGAAATACAGGCCAGTTCGGCGCCAGTGGTTGATACCATGGCGAACGCCATCGCAGAAAAAGATGTCAAGGATTGGAACACGAAAAATTTGGGTCAGCGGTTGGCTGTTGATGCAGGATGTGCTGCAGCGGCAGGCGCACTCGTTGCCCCTGTCGTGAGTATGGTGGATAAGTAAGGACAATCAGCGAAGCCTGCAGCATCGAAGCACGAGCTAACCATGCTGTGGACAGAGCGATAATGGAAAACGCATCGGGCAAGAGGCCTTTGATGCAGTCGATCAAAGCATCAATGTCCCAACTTCTCCTTCGGCCACATAGATACGTCGCGTCGAAGCCTTTCGCATTGATACTGATGGTATACGGCGGCACATACCTCAGCGCCAACGTTCTCGACACCTTCAAATCGACCACGCGAGCCAGGCCTGCCAGCCGCACCTCAGCAGGCTTCGATAAATTCATTGCCACCAGTGCAGCGAACGTCGGATTGACAATGATCAAAGACAGCCAGTTCACCAAAATGTACGGCACGGTATCAGCCCGTCCTGTCCCACCAGTGACCTTCGCCCTCTACGCCCTTCGCGACTCGATGACGATCTTCGCTTCCTTCAACCTGCCGCCCATGATAGCCCCGAACCTTCCACTTTCCGAGACAGCGGAGAAATACATCAGCAGAACATCCGCGGCGCAATTCCTAGCGCCAGCAGGAATCCAGCTGCTCAGCACCCCACTCCACCTGCTCGGGCTCGACATGTATAACAGGAATGGGGACACAACGATGGGGGACCGCATGCGCAAGGTCCGCATGGATTGGCTCAAGAGCAGCTTCGCTAGAATGTGTCGCATAGTGCCCGCCTTTGGATTTGGAGGCGTGGTGAACAATACTTTGCGGCTGAAGTTTCAACGGCAACTGGAATAAGCTATCGGACGAGGAGTGTATGATAACATTGTAAAGATAGAGGTCGGCCGTGAACAAAATTGGCATAGAGCGCTGTTAATGCGAATGAGCGTTCCGAGCAGCTACATCATTGCTCTCGACGTACGAAAGAAATGTCGTTCGAAGAGACCGTGGAAGATTGCTTGTTTGAAGCGCACAAAGATCACGACTGTACAACAGCGAATTTTACGTATGCACACCTGGTTTCTTCGTCGTGTTCTTGTCGTTATGGTTGAATGGAGAAGCATCCGCTCGTAGTGTCCCCAGTTGGGCTTGCATAGCAATTCTCGAATATTCCAAGTCCAATATACAGTCTTTGTAAATTTGGTTTTGATGAGAGCCTCTCCAAAAAGTCACAACGACGAGGTTTCGACGATACAGTTTAGCCAACAAGCTAAAAGGAGCTTGGAACAGAGGGGACAACGTAAAGCAAAGTCTCCGGTGCTGAGTTCTTCGAAGAATCGCCTCCTCATCCAAACTCGTGTTACACGAGTGATCAGCGATTTCCATAGGGTCACAGATTACATGATCTGAGACCGAAAGATTGTGGCTGCGATGCAGACCGTTCTTCTGTACAACTTCTAGATGAGGGCACTGGAAATAGGCTATGGAGAAGTCCTCCGGAATTGAAGCCGGCTGACGGCTTGGAGTCGTCTGAAGAGGTGAAGGCGCCGATGTATTGGACTCACACACCACCCACTGCATCAATCTGAGCAGCTTCAAGCCACTTGCCGTCAATCGACTTCTTCCAGACACTCGTGACACCGTCATCGCCAGTCGTCAATAGCATATCAGCCATTGGTGACCACGAGACTCTCCACGGCGTTGACTTGTGTGCTTCGAGCTCGGCAACAAGGCGCACCTCCTGCTTAACTGCGCCAGGTGCCCCAGCATTGTCGTCACGACGTCCACGAGCGCCTCCGGCTAAGCCAGCGCCGATTCCAGATCGTGCAGGGCGGGTTGCGGGAGACTGAGTTCGGGGTGTCCCGTGGTCAGAAGCGAACGACAGTGTGGACACGGGCAAAGAACTTGCGCCGGGGGTGTGAAGCTCATATATGCGAACAAAGCCATCTCTACTGGCCGTGGCGATGATATCAAATCCACGCATGCAGCCATTCCCCCAGTCAAGATCTCGCACAAGTTCTTTGGCGCCTTCTAGAGTAGCGGCAGTGTAGAACTTGCGCTCCTTGTCGGTTCTGTACACCTTGACTGTAGTGCCAATGGCGACTGCGAGACTGAGGCTCTTGCGGTCCAGACCTGCAAGTACAGCCGGCCAGGCCGGGATCTTCTCCTTGTGCCAACTTAGCCTGAAAGCACACTCCTCGGTTCTTGATGGAGTCTTGCAGAGGTACTCTGACCACATTTTGCGCCACGCAGATAAGTCATCATGTTCTTCCGGCTCACACACGGTGATGTGGCCGTCCCGAGTCATGACAGCCAAATAAGTTTCGGTGCCAATGTTCTTGAAGTCCAAACACATGTAAGGAACTCCCGTCTCGGTAAGCTGCTGATAGATCTTCTTGAAACGCCGTCCAGAATTGTGCGCCTCGCCGACGTCTTCTTGCCAGATGCGCAAATACCCGTCCTCACCGATAGTTGCGAGATGCTCTCCCACGAAGGGGCCATTCCATCTGACATCGGTGACTTCTGCGTCGTGGGCCACCCACACGTCTGTCACAATCCATTGATTGGACTTTTCATTACGGCCCCAGACCTTGACCTTGTGGTCTGCAGATGCGGTTGCCATGCGAGTACCGTAGAAGTTGTAGCTCGTGGACAACAGGAGATCCTGGTGGCCATGTGAGAAGCGGTGAAAGCCATCGGAGGCCATGGTTCGCAGATGCCGTGTGCTGCAGAGGCGTGTAACGTGGTTAATCTAGCACGACCAAATACCACTGTTCGAATTGGCCGCCGCTACAGCAGTCATTCGCACATCGCTTAAAAGGATGCAGCCGCGGACTGTAGCACCACGTCTGCGTGTGTACACCGCAACGTTCGACGCACGGCGGTGGTGGTGCAGATAGGTTTGTTGTCAGAGAGTGCAAGACGACGCGACAGTGACGCGCGAGCGGCTGCACTGAGTGAGTGCCAAGGCGGCCAGCTGGCAGGGATGAACTTCGGCTCACACACACACACTCTCTCTCCTGGAAGATGGACTGCACAACATGATCATGGCAACCTCCTCCTCCTCCTCCTCCCTCACGACAAGACAGAAGCAGGCATGCAGCCGCTGAGCGGGACCGAGAAGACTGGGCTGAGCGGTCTGTCATTTGTGTGCCTCACCATCCTCGTTAGCTCTTGGCGCAATGATGGCGAGCCTCTTTACGCGTCTCTGGCCATCAGCGGCCTCGCTTACGCATTCACCTACTGCACGATCAGGTGGACGGGAGATGTCTTTCTTGCAAACGGCTTTGGCGGGGAGGACAAGTCGAAGAAGCACAAACCGAGATTGTTCGTGCATTGCATTCACTGTTTGCTACCCGCTGCTGACTCGGTTGCAGGCCAGAGATGATGGGTCTCATCTGCGGGTTGGTATACCTGCTGACCCTCATCTTCTTTCTGCCGTTTGCTTTCAGGCGAGACATTGTGGAAGTGACGTTGGGAGGCGGTGACAAGGATCGTGTGTTGGAAGCACAGCACATTGAGACAGGACGCTTTCTCCACACGTTCCCCCTGGAAAAGGTTGGAGGTCGTTCTCCTGACATGCAGTGTAACACGGCTGACCGCGGAGGCAGCTCGCCTCCTATGGCTTTGCATATGGCACGTTATCGTCTGTCGTCATCCTGGGCATCTTGGACGACACCTTCGACATGAGATGGCGGCACAAGTTCTTTATTCCGGCGTTTGCAGCGCTGCCAATGCTTGGGCTCTACTTTGTGGACTTTGGAGTTACCCATGTCGTGGTCCCGCTTCCGCTCCGTGGCTACCTCGGGGAGCTCATCGATCTCGGCGCGTTATATTACGCCTACATGGCGGCAATATCGATCTTCTGCCCCAACAGCATCAACATTCTGGCCGGGGTGAACGGCATCGAAGTCGGGCAGTCATTGGTGATTGCACTTTTGATTGCACTCAACGACGTGCTGTACCTCCTGCCGACAGTGCAGCAGCCACACCCGGCGACAGAGTCTCACCTGTTCAGCATCTACTTGCTTTTGCCATTCATGGGGGTGTCACTTGCATTGCTGAAACACAATTGGTTTCCCGCCAAGGTTTTCGTTGGCGATACCTACTGCTACTTTGCAGGAATGGTGTTTGCGGTCGTCGGCATTCTCGGACACTTCAGCAAGACCTTGCTGCTCCTATTCATTCCGCAAATCTTCAACTTCGTCTACTCGGCGCCACAGCTGTTCAAGCTGGTCCCGTGCCCGCGTCACCGAATGCCCAAATTCAACGCGCGCACCGGGCTGTTGGAGCCGTCGACGGCAAACCCTGCTGAAGCAGGCTGGAAGCCTATCCGACCACTCGTTGAGCAGGTGCTCAAGGTCCTGCACCAGATGAAGCTCGTCCGCGTCGCAGTCGACGAGACCGGGAACATTGTTGAAACCAGCAATCTCACGCTTCTCAACCTGTGGTTGGTGTGGAGAGGTCCACTGCGAGAAGACAGGCTGGCGCTCGAAGTGCTCCTGATGCAGACGCTCTGCGGCATGGCAGCATTGTGGACGCGACATTTCTTCGCGAGGATGCTCTTCGCCATGGACAATCGGTTCTGAGGGACGGCAGTTCGATGCGCAGCCTTGCATAGAGGATCTGCCCTCTAACCGGAACACGCCATGCTTAGATAGATCCTTCCAGCAGTTCTCAACGTCGCGTCCGTGGTTCTAGATGGGCCCGTGGGTGTACGGCACATGGGAGCCAGCATCTTGTGGACATGTTGCTAAGGCGACCCACCTCAGCTCCTCCCAGCCACACACTCACATCATTTCCGACCTGACACCAGATTGATGAAGGCGGCAAGCGCAGCGCTTCTAATCCCTCTCTCGTCAAGATGAAACACGTTATGGAGCACAGCGACCTGGGCGGGACGAGCCGAGGTGCAGACACCCGCTGCAGGAACGGAGGTAGCGCGTCCTTCCTCGTGCGTCGGATTGTGTGTTTGTATGCAGTGGCTCGCAGAACAGCATGACGAGCCCTGGCATGCGCTCACATGGCCGCTCCGCTCCGACGCTCCATCTGATGAAGCGCAGCCGCGGGTTTTGATTACAGTACGGCGCCGCACAAGGGGAGTGGCGGGTGGGTCGGCCAAGCCATCTCTCGCGCTGCTGCATGCGCCGAGACGTTGTGCGCTGCCCCAGGCCGCCGGTCGAGATATCAAAGTGCTTGCAACCACCACCTTCACCTTCACCTCCTCCTCCCCCCTCCTCCTCCTCCTCCTCCTCCTCCGTGTCCTCTTTGGTCCGCATGCACTTTTCGGCATAGCCAACACACCGCGCCTCTGCGAGGTCGCCATCACCCTCCTTCCCACCCCCCAAACACACACCCACACGCTCCTTCAAAAGACTCGCCTCGAGTCGTCCAGTCCTTTGACAACACCAGCACCACTTTCATTCTTGGACCATTGCCAGCGGCTTCGATAGCGCGGCCCCTACCTCTTGACATTCAACAGCAGTAAGAAAACAAAATAGACAGACACTCCCGACGACAGACGCTTCACCATGTTTCACTTCTACCTCTTCGCCGTGTTGTCGGCACTGGCCTTCCGCGTCACAACCGCCGCCACCGTCATGGCGCACTTCATGCTCATGAACTCCTTCGCCTACGACGTGGACATGTGGAAGAAGGACATGGCCGCTGCCCAGCAAATCGGCGTCGACGGCTTCGCCATCAACTGGACCCCGCCGGATTGTCAGGGCGATGGCAGCTGGTACGTCGATAGAATCGAAGACGCCTACACCGCCGCCGAAGACATGGGCTTCAAGCTCATGTACTCCTTCGACATGAGCTACTCCGTCTGCAACATCTACTGGAACACGACCTTCATGCAGGACATCATCACAAAGCACGCGGGCAGCCCTGCCACCTACCGCTGGAACACCAACATCCTCGTCTCAACGTACGGCGGCGACCAGGTCGAGCACTACGGCAACCAATTCTTCCAAACGCTCAAGGACAACATGAAGTACTGGAACAATGCCATCACTCTCGCACCTGCGCTGACCACCTATTCAATGGAGGGATACAACAACCCCCAGTCCTCCGCCAAGAAATTGATCACGGACTTCCCCTCCATTGACGGCTACTTCAACTGGCAAGCCTGGCCCCTCAACGTTGACGCTAACATCACTGCCACGCCCGACCAAGCGTTCCAGTCCGCGCTCAAGAATGCCGGCAAGACAGGTCCTTACATTATGGGTTAGTGAGGCAAGGGGTCTCCGTAATGAACAGCTGGCTAACACCATTGGCAGCAATGTCTCCCTGGCAGTACAAGGATCTCGACAGCGGCAATCCACTCGACGCCTGGGTGGCCTACAGCGATACCCTCTTCCCCAATCGATTCAAGCAAATCACGAGCGACGACGAAATCCAGCCAGACATTATCGAGATCCTGACATGGAACGACTTCTGCGAGTCACACTACATCCGCGATCTTCCTTCCCAAGACATCACCGCCAAAGACTACGTCGAGCTTGGTGACATGGGTGCGTACGTCTGGGGCCAGAACCACGCCCCCTGGCGCATCATTGCCAAGTACTACATCACCTGGTGGAAGACTGGCAGCCCACCTCCGATCACCATGGACCAAGTGGTGTTCTGGCACCGCATCCACCCCAAGGCTACACTCTGCCTCGGCGGCTCTTCGACTGGTATCCGCAACAACCAATTCCCCGAAGATGCCGTCTTTGCATGGGCGCTTGTCAAAGATGCGGCCACCATTTCCATGTCTGTTGGCAGCAACAAATACTGGACATTTTCGGCCGATGGTAGCGGACCTGCTATGGGTAGAGTGCCGTTCCCAGCCTACGTGTCTGGCTCAGGCGTTACGCCTGAAGTCTCAATCATGCGCAACGGAAAGGTCGTCGCAATCTCGCACAGCTCCGTGGCCATCTCGACCAATTGTGCATACCAAAACTTCAACCCCGTTGTGAACCTTGTCGGCGACGGCATCAACAGGTAAGTCAGTCCAGCCCGTGTCAAACGGGATTCAGACTGACAGCCTCGTGGTACCTCGACGACCTGAATGCAATGAACCAAAATTTCACTTCTCCGACCTCAGCAACGACTTGATCGCGCTGCTTCAACCATTCTGCATTAGCCTGGAGCTTTCACGTTTTGATTCTGTATGATTGTTACGCGCACATGGGATGAGGATTAGACTCTAGATTAGCGACGGTGTTCTTCTTGCATGCATGGAGACGATACTTCATTTCTGGACAGTCGAGGGAACACTTGACGAAGACCTGGTCTCGAGAGCATTTCACACCAGTAGACCAACTACTGCTGTATCTGCCCTTTTTGCTCAATGAAAACAAGTTTTCCGCTTGCTGCTTTTCCGCTCTTCGCCAGAATCACAATCAAGACGTTTTTGACAACCTTGCCAATGCCTCCGTAAAGGGGTATTGGTGGTTCGAAGGAAGTGAACGTTGCTCTCACCGACCAGTTCTCTCCTTCCACTTTGATGTGTTGACTTGGCACGACTTTGCCATCGATCGTGACCTCCAGTTCAACTCCCGCGTGAGGTCGCACTTGCCCAGTGACTTGAACCTCATCCTCACTGATACGCACTGCGGACGAGACAGACAGATCGGGAGGGTGCTCGGCCTGCTCACCTCTCGCCACATCGAACAGCTTGATCTCATCCGACGGCAATGCTGGTGTCACCGGCGGAGCTTTCCTCCTCTGCGTTTGCTGCTCAAAATCGCGAGCATACCTGAACAGATCCACATCTTGCCCGTGCTTGCTAGCAAAAGTGAGATTTACTGGCATTTTCGACGAGGGCATGAAGCCCATAGTTACAGATACTGTTGGTACACCCATGTGTCGTATGGCACGATTGCCATTGGAGTATTTGACGCCGTTCTGCAACGCGTGTCGGGCACTGTGGTCGTTCGTGTCGAGATCTGCTTTGCCGACATCGCCTGCTGACGGAAATACAACGAGATCGATGTTCAATTTGTCCATCCAGTCTTCTAGGTCGCGCTTGCGCTGGGCTTCAAGTGCGGGTAGTGCTTCGGCGATGCCGTCGATCTCCCAGATGCTGTGCGTTGTCAGCATTGTACTCTTGCGAGAGGAACATGCTGTCAACGAACCTCTTTCCATTACGGTTACGAGCCGTTTCGACCAATCCTGGATAATTCATAAAATTCTTGCTGCAATCGTTCAGTAGGCTTCCAGGACTGACACATAGCGCTTGACTTACATCTCCATGTAACGATCTGGGATATAACCTTCTGGTCTGGGAAACATATTCCTGCCATCGACCGAAGCGAGGTTGGGATACTCGGGATCGCCGTTCTCTCGAAGAAAATCGTCCCACAGATATGCAACCAGCTCGCCCCGTTCTTTGCTGTTCCAATCCGGGGTGAAGCCAACGACGTGATTGGTCGGCTCATAATTGCTCACCAGTGGGAAATCCGTCTCGACAACAGTTGCTCCCAGGCTTTCGAGATCCTGTTTAGCTCGCTGCCACAGGTCAATCACTTCTTGAGAGACGAACGTCGGCTGGGCTTTGGGGTCGTGACCGCCAACATACATGGCGGGAACAGCTACCCGCTTGCCAGACAAGGAGCCTTTCGATGAGTCCTTCAGACCCAAGAAGGATCGTGGTCTTTCAACTTCGGGAACATGCACGAAAGTTTGTTCACGCCAGAAGTCACCGTGCTTAGTCCCGTCCACGGCGGTCAATACGTCGAGAATAGCGAACATATCTTCCGTGGTCCTGGTATGTGGCACCAGCACGTCACAAGTAGGATACAACGGCCAAGCTCCGCGCGGAGAAATCACCGTCCTGGACGGAGTGTACGCCACAAGTGCATTGTTGGAAGCGGGAGACCTCCCACTCGAAACCGTTTCAGATCCTAACCCAAATGCTGCAAATGAGGCTGCAGTCGAAGTGCCTGAGCCGTTCGAGGAGCCAGATGAGAAAGCTGCTGTCAGATAGTCAAGATTGTACGGGCTCTCTGCTCTTCCCAGTACGCCTCTGTGCATGCCCGAGGCCATCATAGGAGGCGTGTTAGTTCGGCCAATGCATACTGCGCCAGCTTTGCGAAGTTGTTCGACCACAAAAGAGTCCTCGTTCGCGACCACATGCTCCAGTGCTGGTGAGCCTGAGCTGCAGGTCATGCCTTTGTACTTCATGGAGTCCTTGATCGTGTATGGAATGCCGTCCAGAGGACCCAACAGATTTCCAGCCGCTCGCCTGGCATCTGAAGCTGCTGCTTGTTCGAATACATCTTGATTCAAGATGGGTATGGAATTCAAACAAGGTCCTCGGATGTCATATGTTGCTATCCGTTGGAGGTACTTGGCCACGAGTTCGACACTGGTGATGGAGCCTGTCGAGAGTGCAAGTTGAAGCTCTGATATCCTGGCTTCGACTAAGTTCTGTTGAATATTTGATCAGCAGGAGTATATCATTGCTCGAGTCTCCACTCACGATTGACATGTTGACGAGGATCTGAGCAGTTGCAATGCAGAGTGGGAGATAGTTTCTGCGCCCCTTACGATTGTATAGCAGCTACAGGTTGTAACTTCCTGTCTCGGCTATCTGTGAGCAGCTCCACCTACCTTTCCTCTCTCCGCTTGCCTGGTGCGAGTGCGAGCGGGAAGATGTGTTCGGGCATCTGCGTAGCAGCATTATGTGTCATGATCGGGGTACATTTCAGACTATTTGCGTGATATGAAGCCCGAATTCTCGCGGTGAGCAGCGATGTCGGGCTTGAAAGGGTGTTCCTGCTTCCCCTTTTCCATGGCAACTTGATCTTCAACATAAAGCCTGTCTGAGCATTTAGTGACTCCTATCGAGATGATGGACGTATCGCGAAATCAGTCATCAGTGTTGGCGCTGCTTGGCACTTTGCAGTTTACCAGGTGGCGACCGGCCCGGGCAAAATGCATCTCTACCCAGTGATAGGCCAAATATTTAGAGCCATGGAGAGTCGTACAATTATCCACGAGTGTGCTTCGACGGAACATCTTTGATCACTTATATTCATTTCCAGACCTACACATTGAACTGGAGAACAAAGCAGCCCAAACATGGCACCAGCAGCTCTCGCACCAGCGCCCGTCGAGGCCATAACCATCAAGAAGAATGGCGAGCACAGCAGCGATAACGCGGTAGCAAAGAAGCACAAAACTCCTTTGGAAATGATTTGTCAAGGTACGACTCTTCAGGGTATCCCTCAATTTGTGTCGTTCGAAAAACATCGACAATGGATGCTGGAGCACATGGCACTCGCTTTCCGAGTCTTTGCTCGCAAGGGTTATACAGAGGGAATGTCGGGACACATAAGTGTTAGAGACCCAGAGAACCCACACGCTTTCTGGTACGTCCTACAGATGGAAAGGGTACGAGGTGATTGCTAAGGTACTTCAGGACCAACCCACTCGGACGGCACTTCGCCATGCTCAAAGCAAGTGACATGATCCTAGTGGATTACGATGGGAAGGCGATCGGCGGAAACATGAGCAGACCTGCGAATGCTGCTGGTTTTCTGATTCACTCCGCTGTTCACAAGGCCAGGCCAGATGTGATTGCAGCTTGTCACACACACAGTCCCGCGGGCAAGGCTTGGTCAGCGTTCGCTCGACCCCTAGAGATGTTGAATCAGGACGCAACGTACTTTTACGGTGATGCACAGTCAGTTTACAAGGTTTGTCGTCCAATATGCTCAACAATTGTGAGATACTGACTTGATGCCAGGAATTTGGAGGCGTGGTGTTCACAGTGGAGGAAGGCGAAAGACTGGCGAGAGCTCTCGGGCCCAAAGGCAAAAGCATGATCCTCAGAAATCATGGTCTGCTGACTGTGGGAGACACAGTCGATGAAGCTGCATATCTGTACACACTTATGGAGCGGAGCTGTGAGGTGCAGCTCATGGTCGAGGCTGCCGCCGCAAATGGTGTGCCCAAGGTCTATGTGCCAGAAGAGAGCGCAAAGTATACCTTCGACCACGCTAGTGATCCGGAGGCGCTCTACTGCGAGTTTCAGCCGGACTTGGAATATGAGATCGAGATGTGCGGCGGTGCACATGCTCTATAGTGGGCCAAATCATTCACATCCGTACGAGGATTGCTCGTGGGCACGCACGAGCGTCGACATACAGTCACCATTTCTACATGTATTTAAAGTGGTATTCACCAGCCGAAATCACACAACTGTCCACAGTGGCTGAGGTAGCTCGCTACGCGTCAAGCTCGGGCGTCGCGTGGCAGGATCAATCTTGAGTCCCACATATGCTTCGCGACAGGATCCGGTTGTTACGGACCATGTCTGCAGTCCATACTGACGAAAATTAGTAGAGGAGACGGTGACAAGTGAGATGCGAGACTCACATATGACGCGATTGCGTGCACCAAGAAGCGGCCAAACGCCGCTCCATGGTCGTCCACAAGCCCGCGGAATATGAGCTTGTTCCTTTCCACGTGTCTCGCGTCCTTCTCCTGCCGCTTCTCGTCGCTCATCGAACCATTCCGACCCACGAAAACAATCTCGTCGTCCGAGCTGTCAGGCTCAATCAAGCCTTCATGTTCCAGTTCCTTTTGCTTGTGATCCCACTGACTCACAAACCCGCGAATGTCTTCTTCTAGGCCCTGGAGTAGGATTTTCGCACCCCGCGACTTCTTCAGTTTCGCTCGCAGCTCAGACGTGACTTGTGCTGCTACGGCTTCCTCTTTACTGACGGGAGCCTTTGCTGCTGCTGCACGCCGTTGCCGCTCCGCCGACTTTTCGGCATACTGCGCGTCCCACAGAGGGGCAAGGAAGTAGGGTACGCTCTGCACCGTGTGCGTTGGTTGCACAAGCCAGTCGCTTGGGAGGGGTGGTTCAGCGTGCGGATTGTTCAAGAGATGATCGTTCTCGTAGCGCTGGCGTCTGCGAGTGCCCTCCTTGCCCTTGAGAAGTGCTTCTCGGCGTTTGGTGCTATCCCTGCGAATCGGCTCACGTCTCTTATGTACAGTATGAACAGGCTCGGATCTGGACTTAGGCTGCTCCTCGCGCAATGCCTGTTCGTCGAGAGGAATGTCGATGGCAACGTTTGTGCCGCGCGCGATACGATGCGAAGGGCTCGATATTGTCGTTGCTGCTAGCGTCTGAGACACTGTCCATGCTTCAACGCGTTCGATAACAGGTGGCGATGCTTGAGCGCGATTGACGTCCAGCTCGGGATATATCGCCATGGCCTCTTCCAGGTTCTTTCTGGGGATCTTGACGTATCTTTCACTGCCCTTGCCTCTGTGCTCCTCTTTCTATCAGTAGAAAACCAGTCAGTCCATATTGATGGGCCGGAGACGAACGATACATGTAGACGGTGGTGGATCGGATGAGGTGCCGACAACCGATAACGTTCACATGCGGCACTGCAACATCGCCGAAAGGGCAGCCAATCAAAACTGCACGTTCAAGTCCAGGCGTCTCCTGCAAATTTTGGTCATGCTCACATCATACATAGGCGTATGTGACTCTTCGGCTAACTAGGACATCGACTTCCTACTGCAGAAGGAGGTAGAGCTCGTGAATGTGAGTCTGGTATCGTTTGATGATCAGGACAGACTCAGGGACCCGAAGAATCGTGAGTCTTGGCATGACGATTATATGCCACGGCATTGGGGGCGTGTTGTAGTTTGGAGTGAAGATTCCCAATGGCAGGCACCGTCTCACTACTGACCGTTTCAGTAGTACTGTGCTGTTATGTGGAACGCGGCGAGACCGAATTTCAAAAAGTACGACGAATTTATTGCAAGCATCGAAGTCAAGCAAACACTACGTTGATCATCTGTTCGATCGCTGCGCCGCGACATCGCTTTGTCCTTCTTGGGCATGCCGGCACTAGAAGCTTGCGAACATGAGTCGAATGCGTCTCGACTCTCGACATGACCAGTCTATGCCACGCTGCGAATGCGGACCCGGGGTCCACTTTTGTTGTCGAACAGATAGCACGTCGAGTCGGCCATTGCCTCGAAGAGAAAGGATTATGGCCTTCGTAAGGCTCCAACATGTGGGTGTGGGCCAATGAACGTGCGGCTGCGAGAGCAAATTTCGCGCAGTTGCTAAAAGTTGCGGGCGCATGGAGATCAGCACATACAAGGGCATCCCAACAGCAAATTACCGGGATCGTAGGAGTTCAAAGATTCCTGGGCGCAGGTCGCCTTTGTCACCAGAATGGCCCGGAGACAGGATGGAGATTGTGAGAGGGAGTAGTTGATGGCTGCAGCGCTTGTCAAGCAGTGGTAGGCCATGAAAACCATATGAAGCTAGAAACAACAGCGACTTCATTATGCTAGGAGACATGACAAAGCACAGTGCATTTGCCTAGTGTTCCGTCGACTGCTCAACCCCATGGCGCGGAGCAATGACCTTTTACAGCGCAGCGCCCCCTCCTGTTGCAAAGGCATGAGAGAACAACAATCGTCGCAGCACCGTCCGTCCGTGTGCAACAGAGACAGGAACCAGGAAGCCGAAGATCTGCGACAAAATCAGCGACAAGACAAGGAAGCGGGTGGATGGGACGAGACAAACGTTAGACTACTGCATATTACAGACACGTGCTCTGAGTCTCATGCGGCCTGGCGACTAGCGAGCGGGGCCGTTAAGCCTACCGGCGGCCTGTTCACCAGCTGGTAAGCACTTTAGACTTCGGATAAGGGAAGATGGGTAAAGCAGCTCTCAGTGGCCCTAACCACCGCCTACACAAAGCTCCAGATGCTCCAACGCGAGGTCTGTGTCGCGAACAGCATGCTGAACTGTCGGCGCACGATATACTCACCAAGTGGCTTCCAGGTCAAGTTCGGCGACGTATTTTCGTGGTTCGTCAGTGCTTGCCGCGACGATCGATAAAGTTCCATAGTTGGCCTGATCTCGGATCCATAGCATTGGGTCGGCAGCGGTAGCAGGAAATGGGCGGCTGCTGTTCTCCAAGTACATAGCAGGAGCCAACTCCATGGCGACTTCACTCGTTCTCTACCTCCTACTTCGTACGTGTCTTGCATGCTGCTCCTACTTGCTACTCACATCGCGCCGTCGTTGGGTGGTTGTGTCACTTTGGCCGTTCCCCAGCATGGCTCTGCATCAGCTCTCAGATGTCGGCAGCTCCTCGTCCCTACTACACCTTCGAGCCAGGCGCACACCAGCAGCCGTTTTTAGCCTCCTTGCACGCGCATACGAGAGTTTCACGGACGCCTGCCGTGGCCCGCCAATGCCTCAAGCGCCCGTCAAGCGATGGCGAGACAGACTATTGCGAGGCTCACGCTCTGCTGCTGCGCATGACCCGCGAAAACGAGCGTCTCGTGGCCGCCGGAACGAAGAGCAAAGCATACACTGTCATCGTGCCCTCTGCCCATTCAGCACCCGACTCAATCAACACCACAGCTGAGATTGGTGGGCATTGATTACCAACGAATGGTGCACATGCATGCGAAGACAGACCCTTGGACACAGTGTGTACAGAGACAAGCTCATCGACCTCGTCGCGACTTTCGGCCATAAGCAGCATGCCTGCGAAGTGTTAATACTTCTCTGCCTCAAAGGAAAGGCGTCGGCACGTACACATTGACGTACAGTCTCAGCTCTGGTCGACGCAATTCGGCACGAGCGCCCGCGATGAGATTGTCGTATTGTGCTCGGGGCATCCTGCCGAGACCGAGAAACGGATACAATGAGACATCAACCAGCATCTGATCGACTACATCCCTCATCTGCATACCAAGCTGTGCATTTGCTGCCAGCGGTCAGCGAATGTCTGTTTGCAGGCAGTTGGTTTACGGAAAGTACGAACCTGGGTCCCAACTGCCAAGAGGAAGCCGCGATACATGGTAATGCACATCTGTGAATCCTGCATTAGTCATGAGAGTTCCAAGTTGAGAGGCGATGCGAGGATTCTTTCTCATCTGGATCATCTTGCCGCTGTACCACTCCCACCAACGGCTAAGGAACGGAGCGTCACGTCCGCTGTCTGACTGGAACAGAGCCTGAATCTCCACCATCTGCAACCAGCCGTTGGGCTTGAGCAGCGCATACAGCTCCCGAACATATGACTGCCAACGATCTGCGTCTATCCCATCTGACAGCAGACGACTGTTGATAAGGTCGAATGTCTCAGGCCTCAGCGGGTCGCTGCTGGTGTCTTCCCGGAAGCGCACATTCAAATTCCACCTTCTGCGAATGAAAGCCTCGATCCCAGGGTCTACATCTTCCCCTTCGTCCTCGTCCTCGTCCTCATCGGAATGGCCCTGCCCAGTGAAGATGTCGATACCAACGATAACGGCAGTTGGTCGATACGTGAGTAGCTTGTCCACCCAAGCAGCTTTCCCGTAACCACAGTCGAGGACATCAGCGTCGTCCAGGCTGTCCTCATCCTGCATCGCAGGCGGTAAAACGACGCCCTCGATACCGTCCCCGAACAGCTTCTGCAACACATCATTGAGCTCGTCGTACCGCTGCTCCTCCTCCTGCCGAACGTCAGCGCCACAGATCCCAGTCAACACCTCTGTCGCTGTCGATGCGGTGAGTCAAGCCTACCTCGTCCACCGGAACACAATGAATCCCGTGTTGCAAAGCGTACCGAGGATAGTTTCTTCCGGCAAATTGCACGACCGCGTTATTCTCTGGCTGAGGGAAAGACATGCTCGCTGTCCCAGCCGAATGGCTCTGCGGGCCCAGAAATTCTTTCGGTCGTGGCACCTAGCCGATGCCGATTGTGTGGGCGCTGTGTCGTCGTAGACGTAATCTCTTCGCAAAGTGTTGATGTCATTCACATAACCCTCTCTTCTGTGAGCGCACAGAGAGTAGCACGTGAAATGGCGTACGTCGAAGCAGGCTCATACTATACTTTGTCTAGCGTGTTATACCACGGCCTTGCAGAAGGGCCCCAAACACAGCGCCGGGACCAAAGCAGGGCTGCGCCAGCAGCCGCGAAACGGTCCCGCATGACCAGCATGACGGTGCCGCCTAGCTTCGACATGGGAGATATTTTAAAGGCTAAGGACCCGGTGCATTGTGTTGTGGATCCAGCCACTCTGGGTATGCAGCTTCGCGACCCGTCACAGCAATGCAGGCACGCTCCGAACAGGAAGAGGAGGCAGTGGGCCGAGCCTTACGGATGGAACGAGAACGATGGTACCTCATCAGACTGATCGGCATCACACGTCTCCCATTCTCGAGCGTGGCAGTCGAAGTCTCATGCACAGCGGAAGCCGCTCTTCGCGTCCAAGAGAGCACCCTGCCAGCTGCTCGTGATCATTATAAACGTTCCATCGCATGGGCCTGCAGCTTATAAACGAAACTGCATTCGGATGGGCACTTTGGCGCGGCACGCGGCATGCTGTTCAACCAGTGAAAATAACCACAGGTTTGACATCGTCAGCGCTACAAAGATTGAAGCCAATCCGTGTGATTTTGATTGCGATAACTACAGTGTTAGGTTGTACACCTATGATAATACAAACAACAACTCGCCGGACGACTGCTACATATACTTTGCAGCATGACAAAGCTACCTGCAAGAAAAAGGCTAACCTACAGCTGCATTGGGTTTCGTACAGCTGCACCAGGGATGGTGGGTCCTGGATGCTGTGCGACATAAGCGATCGCTTGATCGCGTACTGTACCATTGTGCAGGGACTGGTCATCACGCACTCTCTCTTGCCGGCAGAGGAACTTTGTTTCCGAGGCGCCAAATTTCGCTGCGCTCATCAATGCAGAAGAAAAGCCAGTTTGAGAGTTAAAAGGATTGAAGGTCGATTTTGGTCGCGGAAACGGCGCTGAAGTATACGGGCACCAGCCGAGACGGTCATTTTGCCTCTCATCCAAGCGCTTCTGGACGCTCGATTAAATTAAAGCATAGCGTTCCTTATACGACTCTCTCTACCACTCATCACAGGTCAGGAATGGTGACTCTGAGCAACGTGGCTGGGAGAGGTTTGATATACTGTATGCATTGCCGGTCAAGCACCGCCGACCTATCCTTACAGCCCCTCCCGGGCGACCGAGCCAGGACCAAGCGAGGAGACCCGGCGGTGCACAGGCTCGAGCTGCTGGGCAGATACCAGTGATACGTTGGTTTGACTGGCGGTCATCGACATGGCACGAGGGAATCGAGCCCTTGGGACATGCAGTGCGACAGTGGTATTTGGCCTCTGCAGCTGCCTCCTCTTGACACGTCAGCGGTCAGCCTTGACGAGTCCGCGATCTGCTCCAGTAAGTTCAGCTGGGCTTCACCCATGCATAGAACTACTGTATAGGATCCTCGGCGCCAAAAAGCACACCACGCACTTTTGAAGCCGGCCATATGTCGCGTGAACACGTTGCCAACGCGAGTCGCAGACACCCCAGCGTGGAAGAGCCCAACTATGAACACACGCAGACCAATGCAAAACACCGCGACCCGACGCACCGAAGACGACAGCAGCAAGAATCTACAAGGTTGCAAAGGGCAAACAATTTCTCCAGCCCTCGAGGTGTTCACTTCCGAGTCCCAACACTTTGGGTACTGGCTCGGCTAGCCGCAGCCGACTCGCACCGAACGCCCGACACCGTCAACCGTACCTCCTACACGTGGCCCGAAACCTACTCAATTCCGACAAAAGGGCTCTGCACGGGTCGATACGAGTAGCGCGCACGCGAAGCTTGCTTCCAGAACCTTCGCTGCCCGCAATCTAACTAAGTCTTTTTTGCGTTGAGGTCTAGCTGCTCTCTGGATCGAAAGCTGCAAGCGCCGAGGCACTACTTCGGATCCACATGGTCTCATGACTTTGAGTAGGCAGGCTACTCCTGCTTCTGCATGCGAGTGCTCATCATGCCATGGCAACAGGCCGCGCGCGTCCCGGGACAACACGTTCGAGAGCGTGCATTGTCCGTGTTCCTTTTTGGTCGACATCATGGTAAACCTCATTGTCGGACGCTCGGCTCGACAGATTCTCAACCAATCTGTTCTCATGCCGAATGCATAGCTCGTTACTGTATCATATTCCCACGAGACTGCTCAATACCTTCATGAGACTCGTCGGGCAACGCCGGGGCTCAGTCAAGACAATGCGAAGAACCTCGAAACACCACCCATGTGCAAATGCAAAAGAGCGCCGCGCTAATCGATCGGATCGTACACATACATATCGGTCTCTTCTTGTATTCCCAAGTCTCACTCCAATTGCAACACTGCCAGGTTATCGCAGCGCAGTTGTAATCTGCCCGGACATTCCCAGAGCCGCGTCTCGCACCTCCTGTCCCAAAGTCGCGTCGCGTCCCAAGCTACTCAGGCAGTCTTGGACCATGTTCATGTTCTCCTCAGACCCAAACAATACCCGCTCGCCAGATCTCTCGCTCTCTTCATACCATCTCCGAACCACGTAGACCATCTTCTCTGCGAGCTTTCTCTTCTTGCCGCCAGTGAAGGGCTGCATGTTGGAGTAGAACATGCTCTCGAGTACCGGTAGGAGTGTCTCACATGGCACTTCGAGATCGAGGAAAATGTCGATCGCCCAGCTCTCCGGAGGATGCTGCGCTCGAGGCTCGTAGGCATATGCTTCGAGCAGAGGTAGAAGGGTGGAGATTGGGAAAGTCGAGGGGTTCAAAGCAAGACGATGGCCAAGTCGGCGAACTTCAGTGCCAACAGCTTCCCACGGCTTCATCGATTGGCCAAATATGGCAATCGATTCGGCGGAAGAGTCCTTGATGAGTTGCTCCCAGCTTGCCTTGATATCTGCGGGGTTTCGGTGGTCTGCGACTTTGTACAGCAGGATGCAAATGTCGTGGTACTTTGCAGCATCTGCGTAGCTGTTGAAGAGGTATTCGACTGGGTGTATCTGGCCGTTCAGGTCATGTATGATCGTGGCTTTTTGTTCTGGGTCTTGCAATCTGGACTCTGACTTCAGCCGCTCGAGAAGTTCTTGTTGAACTTCGGCAATATCAAGAAGATCAGAAACTTCGCGAAGGAGGCGTTGCTTGCTCTGTCGCGAATCCGTGATGACTGTCTGTCGCGTGCTCGCGTTTGTGCGCGCACGCGAGAGATACTCGATGCGGTCGGACAATGTGAGCTCTTCAAATCCAGAGCGAGCAAGATCGAGCTGGACGCCTGCCGCCTGAAGGTAGTCATTATGATGGGCGAAGTATCGCCAGAGTAGGTCGTTGTGTAATCTGTGGTCTTGGCTGCGTTTGCGAAGGTATTCAACCACATACGGGTTGTCGATTTCCAGGACCCGGTCTGGCTGAGCAAGTGGCTGCACGTCATCGAAGGCCTGCACACCAACATACCAGTCATACAAGTCCGTCAAAAAGACGAGATCATCAGAGCTGTTGATCACGTCGTAGGCTTCGCTCCGACGCTTCATCGCCAGCTTATACTTGCCGTCGGTCTCA
Source organism: Cercospora zeae-maydis (assembly GCA_023512815.1). Taxonomy (NCBI): domain Eukaryota; kingdom Fungi; phylum Ascomycota; class Dothideomycetes; order Mycosphaerellales; family Mycosphaerellaceae; genus Cercospora; species Cercospora zeae-maydis. Next base: position 2,124,327 of record JAKLWY010000001.1, on the reverse strand, counting down.
TCCGCGAAAGCAGACGTAGCCTCATCCAGATATCGAATGATCGAGAACACCAATTTGTAGCACTTTGAGCGCGATTCGTACGCAGCATAGCGAGTGTCTTCGCTTGGTCTGCCGTCTCGTATCCATGCCAGAGCTCGCTTGGATTTATCTTTCTCGTTGGCAACAACAAGGCACAGTTGAATGGCACCGGCGTAGAAAGCCATGCCAACGTAGTCTTCGACAGCCCTCTGAAGATACTCGTGCTGTAAGCTGCTGGCACACTTCTGGAAGAGACGTTGGCTTTCGTTGAGTAAGGCGCGACCCTGCTCCGTCTGCCCGCCTGCATCTTTGGCGCGATTGACTTGCTCCTGGGCCTTGAAGATGACGACGTCGTCTGCACTACAGAAGCTCCCGCACCTTCGCCGCAGAGTCTCCGCCACAGTGTCGACGTTGCTACCGTTGGCAATGTTGCGGTTGACAATTGCTCTGACGAGTTCCTTTCCCAGGTCGTGACCAACGCTCGAGACGAAGAGGGTCTCGAAGGTGAGCTCGAGTGATTTGTTCCGGCTCTCCTCGGGCAGCAGAGCGAGGATATCGTCAACGCGCTCGTCAAAAAGCACCACGACGAAACTGATGCCTTCGCTAATCGTCTCAAGCAGTTGCACCAGACTATTCATATACTGATGCTCGCCCTGAAGTGCAATCTCATCCTGTCGTGTTTTCGCGTTTCGGAGCGCGTCTGGACCTGCCAGACCCTCGATGAAGCTGCGGTTCCTATCAAGAAACTCCCGTAATGCGGTCAAATCGCGCTGGATCGCCTTAAGTCTCCCGAGTTTGATCCTCGGAATGAATTTCGTGCCACTCAAACCAGGGGCGGGATTGTTCTGGATGACCTTGGCCTTCCATATCGCCCGGATTAATCGCGAAAGGTAAAGCGCAATCCCGTCATGCCGCGGGCTGGGTGTCACGCTTTCTGCCAGATTCGCGCCTGCATCCACGACACTGTTGGCGTTGAAGTCCGGTGAGCCGCCGTGCTCGATGAAGACTTTCCGTGCCCGCTCGAGCACATCAGGATCTGAAATACTTGCCACACGATTATCTGCAACATCAGTTCCCTTACCGCATGCAACTGCAAGTGCCGTAGCACAAGTTTCTGTCCTGCCGTATGTGCGTACGAAGCGTTTGACATCGCCCTCCATGCCATCTTCGCCAGAAGCACCATACCTCATGACGGCGGCAAAGATATCCACGAGGCGCTTCCTTCGAATGGTCTGAATTCCTGTGTTGGTCACGATCGCAAATTCGGAAGCTGGCTTATCAAATTGCACCGCCAATTCGTTGCCGAAGCCTCGTGGCTCATATGTCGCGGCGAACGCTTCGCTGAGCTCTTCAACGCGGCTCACTATTGACGGAAGCTCGATCCACTGGCCATACTCGACGTAATTTGTTGGTCCAGTGCCCTGGGGCCCTTTGAGACGCGCAGAGTCAGGTGCAGTGATGTACAAGCGATCTCGATTGACGTCGACGGGATCCTCTTGGAACGCGAACCAATACCCTGGGGAGAAGCGGAATGCCACAACCGTTTTAGCAAGTAGCTTTGAGGTGTTGTCGACCTGGTTGCTTGCTTGTCCCAGTGGTGCTAGCGCTTGTGATTGGCCCATTTGCGCCGACGTTTGGTGTGCTGCAGGGTCGCGAGGAGGGAAGCGGATGTGAAGGATTTGCATGCTCGTCGGAGGGTTCGTGGCATCCGCAGGATATCCGTAGCCTCTGGTAAGTGACAGATAGAGTCTGCAACCAGTGGAGGTGGTCGCCATCAAACACAACTTGGATGTCTCTTCCTTGGGCAGTACGCTGATGGCCATTATGTCGACATCTTTCCCGGTGAGCAGCTCGGTCCGACTACTGAAGTGGCCAGTGTTCTGAAGTAATGCGGAGAACGGTCTCGAAATGGCCAACTCGAGGGAATTGTCACGAATCAGCCACACCTTGATCTCGCTTGTGTTGAGGAGGATGTAGAGCAAGGCACGGGAATCATCAATGACGATCTCTTTGACGGTCTTTGCCGATACACTTGGGCCGAAGAACGAGCCCACAGCCGTGATCTTGGCAGGCACGAAGCTGATGTTGCTTTTGGAATGGCACAATCGTTGTGTTTTTCCTCTGAACCATCCTTCTTCTTGCTGGTAGTAGAACTCGAAGAGATCATCCGAATTCTTGCCAGAAAAGAAGATGCGTCCATTTCGCGTAGCCCTCACCAGATCGACCGAAAGACCTCGAATCGGTATGCTCATACGCGTGTTGTACAAAGCAACATCGGTAGCACCAGTGGGCGTCTCTGACTTGGCAACACCGAGCAGCAACATATCTGAGTCTGTGCAGACCACGATCATCTGCTTGATATCCTCGATGAAGACGCCTGGCTTTGGAGGCACCATTTTCACTGCCGTGATGTTACGATCATTCTCTTCGAATCCAAGAATTTCAGGATTCGGTGAGTTGTAGTCCCACAGGTACAGAAATGTGTCAAATGCCACCCACGCGTACCCAATGGGCGCGAAGACGCCCATGAGCATGGACATCTGGCTGCGATTCGCCTGCTCCAACAGCCGCGGGGGAAGATCATGCAGCTTCATCTTTTGGAACGGCTCCAAAGCGGAACCGGCTCTGGGTTGCTCATACTCTCCGCTGACTCCTTGCAACACATACTCCTCGAGCGCTGGAAACTGCTGTTCCCGTTCCAATGTGTTGTTTATGGTTTGCGCAGCCCGCTGGATCGGCGTTCGCGTTTGTGTACTGGACTGTTGGGCGGGCGCATCGTTCGACACTGCCGGCTGTATATTCTGTCGTAGAGTGGCTGCGTTTGCAGCAAAGATGGTAGAGCCTAGAGTGGGTTGCGGAGGAGGTGCTTGTGCTGCCGCTGGAGTCGCAGCAAACGTGCCTGGGATAGCTCGCTGAGGCGTCTGCGGCGCTGCAGCGCTTGCCATGGTGCCGACGCTTTTCTACTCGTAGCGATGCTGCGCTGAATGGAGTTGCTGGGTACGATGCGGTCTTTGTGCCGAGCACATGAAGTCGAAGGTCGTGTTCGGCCGTGACATGCAGCAGAATGGCCGTGGGGGTGATGGCGCCGTCGGAATATGAAATGGGCGTCTCGGCGATTGTGCAGCGACTGAATGCGCAAGTGGCGGGCGTGAGGGTGTGGATTGGTGGTGTTGTTTGGGTCTTCACTTTCTAAAAGCTTCGGAGCGAAGTTCGCGTCTCGCGCGCCTCGGAGGTGAGAGAGCTTTCGAGCTCCCAGCCATCACTTTTCATCAACAAACCACACAATCACAACAATGGCGCTCAACTCCGCGACACGCCTGCTCATACGGAGCAGGATCGCCCTTCGAAACAATTGGGTGTGCCAGTCATGTCAAACAATACGCTACTCATCTACGGATGCTCCAGCATCCCCACTGCTCTCCAAGCTCAAGGGTGACCTGAAGACTGCAATGAAGGCCAAAGACACAGCGCGCCTGAACGTCCTTCGAGGAGTCATCGCCGAAGTGACAAACTCATCCAAGACCTCAAGTCCGATCAAGACGGACATGCAACTGTTATCAGTCTTGAAGAAGAGGGTAGCTGCAGCAAAGGCGGCTCAGCAAGAGTTCAAGGCCGCCGGACGAGATGATTTGGTGGAGAAGGAGCAACAGCAGGTAGACGTCTTGGATGAATACGCGGATAGTGTGAAAACCATGGGCGTCGAAGAGATACAGGACGCTGTCAAAGCTGCGGTAGAGCAGGCAAAGCCAGCCTCAGAAAACGCGAAGATCACCATGGGCGAGATACTGAAAAAAGTACTGGGTCCAGGCGGGAGTCTTGAAGGAAAGCCCGTTGATCGTGCAGAGGTCGCGAGGGTTGTCAAGCAGACTTTGGGGCAATGAGCTTCCACCCTTGCACAATCACGGCAGCAGCGCATCTACAACACACAGCGTTCATGCCTCAAGACAGCTGGTCGAGTGAGCAGAGACAATACTGATCCCTGAGACCGCGAGTCTAGACTTGAGAGCTGATATCCCTCGTCGTCACCACTTTGATAGGGGACTTTTGCAATCTGCCTGGACATGGCACGTGGAGAGAAAGCAAATCATGTACAACAAGCCTGTAATGGATGATAGTCCAGAAGTAAGTCTTCACTCGCGCGTACGTTCTCATTTCCCACGCGCCTCGTACTCAAGCTGCCACTGGTGTCGATAACAGACCCGAGAAGCAAGCGCAAGCGAGACGGCCAATGCCACATATGTGGATCTCTCCATGTCTTCCTGTTTGGTCATGTAACCGAAGCAGGGATGATCGCATGCGACGGAGCAAAAGATATAAAAAGACATCGGCAGCACATTTCTGATGTGATCAGCGCAGAGCAACAATGCCACCACCTGTCAAGCCATATCAGCCGTATGCGGCATTACACGAGGGGCCGAATGGCGCCGGGGACCAGCGCCCTACAGCCATGCAGATCTTGCACGACGAAGGTCTGCTGGAAGGAGGCGCGCTTGTTGGCAAGACGTTCTTGATCACAGGCTGTTCTTCCGGACTTGGAACTGAGACTGCGCGAGCTCTGTATGCCACTGGTAATATATGCCCGTGAGATGTCGCCGTCGGCATGCCCATCTTGACTGAGAACCATGAGCAGGCGCAGACGTGTTCATGACGGTACGACCAAATAAGGCTACGAAAGGAGATGAGATTCTCCGGGCCATCAAGAAATCCGTGCCACAAGGCAAGGGGAAACTGGAGCTTGTTCTGATGGACCTTTCAAGTCCGCCAAGTGTTCGCGGTGCAGCAGATGATTTTCTGAAAAAGAGTCGAAGTCTAAATGTGCTGATTTGTAACGCGGGCGTGATGATGTGTCCAATGTCTCTCACGACCGAAGGCTTCGAGATGCACATGGCCAGCAATCACTTTGGTTCGGTCATCCTAGGCGCGTGCGAGCCTTGACTCTATCACTGACCCGTCGCCTGCAGGACACTTCTTGCTCTTTCAGCTGCTCAAGGAAACCCTTCTTGCCTCTGCGACTTTGAAAGACAGCAGTCGGGTTGTGATCGTCAGCAGCGCCGGACACCGGTTCAGCCCCATTCGCTTCGACGACATGAGCTTTTCCCGCGATGGGTACAACCCTATCCTCGCATACGGCCAATCCAAAACCGCGAACATCTACATGGCTTCTAGCATCGAGCGCCACTTTGGGCACAGGAAATTACATGCACTATCTGTTCATCCCGGCGTGATTCTTGACACCGATCTGCCTCGTCATCAGACAAATGACAGCCTTGACAGCGATTTCAACATGGAAGAGCTGTTGCCTCTGATGAAGTCGATTCCGCAAGGTGCGGCCACACAGGTCTGGGCAGCGACTGCCAGACACTTCAATGATAGAGGCGGAAGCTATGTCGCGGACTGTGGAGAGTGCGGGACATTCGAAGAGGGTGCATCTGTCGCCGCGGCCGGCTACGGTCCACATGCCTATGACGAGCAGGCCGAGGAGAAGCTGTGGAGACTGAGCTGTGAAGCTCTCGCGATTGCGATTGAGTGATGAATATCGTGCCGCATCCCATATATCGCAACCGCTGTTAGCTGAATTTACTTGTGGTAGAGTTATTAGAGATAAGCTTCCATACGCAAGTTGCAAACGTACAGAACAGCGATCCAGGGACCTATCAGGCGATCGGAAGCACGGGCGAACCAATGAAAAAAATAGGATTCCAGCAATAATACAAAGATGGAAATGCGAACCAACAACCACGAGCGTGGAAGCGGCGGGGCCAGCAATGACTTCGCGGAGTTGACAAGGTAGAGTTCAACGTCGATGGCTTCGCTTGGTGCCAAAGTGTTTCCTCTGAACGCAGGCCGTGTCGATCGCGGTTCACTTTGCCCAAAGAGGAGTATCAACTGCCCTCGTCCAGTGCTACGCTCAGGGCTTTCGACTGCAGGCCGTGACAATCTGCGAAGACTATGATGAGCTTCGCGAAGCCATGATGAGTTGGTTGAAGATGGGAACCTCCAGCTCCCTTTGGAAGCGCTAATAAGCACTCAAGGCGAGATGGCGCCGGTTCGAAATCATGATGTGGCGAATTCCTGCCGTCACCCGCTACTCTTCGTGTGATCATGGGTGTCTTGTTGGCACCGCAACGTGTAGATATGGCTGCGTCTGCCTCGTATCCCGGCGGTCGGAACCCTCTTCTGTACCATAGGACGAGTCAGGTATGTGATATGTGAGCTCTGCCAGAGATCGAGTCATGGACGATCCAGCAAAACAAATCTCGGCCTGGCGAGCTTTTCGCAATTGCAACAACATTTCGCCATGTACAATCACACACAACCACGCTCGCAGTCGACTGAGTCCAGGCGTAGACGGCGCAGCGTGCACTACTGTAGTCAGCGCGCCCAAGCACCGCCACCTCCACCTCCACCACTCGCGGCCCACACGACTACGAACGAGCTGGAGATCCGCTTCGAAGCACTGCTGGCCAGAAGTGTCACGCCGATTTCCAGCGAGTCCCCGTCGCCGACTGCCAGCACGACGGGTACTTTGCGTCGCGTGCGAACGAGGCTGCGAGAATTGTTCCCTCGGCGCTATTGATGGTGCTTCGGTCCTGCAGGGATCGCGCGCGTACCTTGCCTAGGTAAATCATTAAACATACCTTAGGCTGGAGTTTATTAGTCATCGACAGGGATACACGTCCCTCCAGCGCGTGGGACACACAGGAGCGAGGGAGGCCGTCTGAACTTCTCTCCGCGTGACGACGCCGCAACGAACATTCGCTCCACGCTGCCAACAACACCAGCGCACTATCGCGACCGCTCTCGTGACTGCGCCACGCTTCTCGGAGTATGGAGCAGACGACTCCGGGCGAGTCGCCCACAGCCCCGCCTCCCATCGGCATGACCATCGATACGCTCGAATTGTCGCAAGCTGGAGAACAGATCGCACGAGATGGCCACAGCCCTCGCATTTCAGCACCACCGACACCCACTCTGCGCACTCCGCTGTCGCGCCGGACGTCCACGGCATCGATGAACTTGCAACCCAAGTCACCGCGACCGCCGTCGCGACGCTCTTCAAGCAGCATGAGCCTGAACAAGCCCGCATCTTCGCCCGCTCTGCGCAAAAAGTCGTCGCGAACTTCGCTGGGTGGAGCCGATGAGCAGGAAAGCAAGTCAACGCCCAAGCGGTCTATATCGAACCTCATTGCCGGACTTAGGGAGTCACAGACAAGGATGGAGTCTATTGAGGAGCCTATGCCCTTGACATCTGCGCAGCTGGCCGCCACGCACTTCGCCAAGGAATTGCTTGCGCATGGTGAGGAAGAAACGGAGTCTGACGTTGTCGTCATTCTTCACGATGCTTGCTACGGGCATCGATGGTCCCGCCTCAAGACTACGAAAGGCCAGCTTTCGCTGATTGTGGAGAGACCGGAGCGTATCAATGCTAGCGTGTTGGGAGTATCAACAGCTTACGTCAGGTTGGGTGGCCATCATGAGGGTGGGGCCCGTCCTCCGCATCCAAATCGCGATGCTGATGCCCGGCCACCCTTTACGATCCGCCGGACTTCTCGCGCCATAGATATCACATCCCCCTATGTTACTGCGGTTCATGGGACGGGGTGGATGGCCGAACTGAAGGGTATGTGCAATTCGGCCCCAGAGAAGCTTGCGGCTGGCGTCAAGGAGGTGGCACGATCATCTGGAAAGGCAGAGCTGCATGACGGCGACCTGTATCTTGCTCCCGGATCGCTCGATGCTTTCCAAGGGGCACTTGGTGGTGTTGCCGATGCTGTCGACGCCCTGTTTGGTCCCGATGCTAAAGCCACCAAAGCGTTTGTGGCGGTTCGTCCACCTGGTCACCATTGTTCGGCAGATCATCCGAGTGGATTCTGCTGGTTGAACAATGTGCACGTTGGGATAGAATATGCTGCGCAACTTTACGACTTGACTCACGCTGCCATCTTGGACTTCGATCTTCACCATGGGGATGGTAGCCAAGCCATTGCGTGGCAACGCAACAGCAAGAACAACGAGAAGCGACAGACCGCGAAGCCGAACAGCAGACTGAGGCTCAGCCCGGACATCGGATACTACAGTCTACACGACATCAACAGCTACCCTTGCGAAGGGGGTGACTATGCAAAGGTTCAGGCAGCGAGCCTGTGCATCGAGAATTCCCACAGCCAGTCGATATGGAATGTGCATCTGCAGCCATGGAGGACAGACTCGGAGTTCTGGGAGCTTTACGAACATCGGTATCGCGTTCTGCTTGAAAAGGCTCGGGTCTTCCTACAGTGCCACAGCAACCGCATTCGTATGGAAGGCAAGGCGCGTCCAAACGCGGCAATCTTCATATCAGCTGGCTTCGATGCGAGCGAATGGGAAGGTCAAGGCATGCAAAGGCACAAAGTCAGCGTGCCGACAGAGTTCTACGCTCGCTTCACCGAAGATGTGGTGAAGCTTGCCAGTGAAGTAGATGGATGTAAGGGCAGAGTGATTAGTGTGCTCGAAGGTGGTTACAGCGATCGTGCGCTCTGCAGTGGAGTGCTTAGCCATCTGTCAGGCCTCTGTGCAACCTCTGGGACTGCTCAGGACAATGACTTCGACGACCTCATGAGCCTGAGTAGCAAGATGAATGGGCTCTCGATGAATCAGCATGGACTCAGCAGTAATATCCAATACGACAGGACGTGGTGGACAAGTGACAATTTGACAGCACTCGAACACAAGGTCAATCCGCCTCCGCCGTCACAAGCAAAGAAACATCGTGTTGGACCTCAGCCTACGTATGCAACGCCTACAGAGTCGTTCGCTTACAAAGTAGTGGACACGAATAAGTTTGCGCTCTCCATCTCTGGTACGATGCGCGACGTGCCGAGACCGGATCGAGCACTGACTCCCCCACCTCCAGAGGTGGATTGGGTAGTTGCCACTCAGGAATTGTCGAAACTTCTCGTTCCTCAGGATCGACAGACTAAAAGTTGCACTTCAGAAGAACTAACCGTCCCTCGCGTCAAGAAAGAGTTGGCGCCCGTTTCGCGGAAAGATACTGCACCGGCTCGACAATTACGGGATCGAAGGACGAAGGCACCAACGTATGCTGAGAGTACTCACAGTGATGAAAGCGCGGTTTCCAGGGCGGTGAGTCGTAATGAAAGCAGGGCAAGTAGAAGAGAGACCATCGATATTCTGCCCTCACAAGAATCAGAAGCAACACAACAGAGGCGGCTAAGTCGACGGCTCAGTGCTGGAAGTGCTCTGGGTGTCTCAGACGCTCTCGTGGATAGTGCAGCGCCGCCACCTGTGCCCGCTCTTCCGGGGAACAGAGCCAACGAAAGCATGAAGCCCCCTCCCGTACCTGCGCCGGCCCATAAGAAAGCCAGAGTGCCGGCCAAAGCCGCACCTGCCACGGCCTCTGCAATGAGCGTTCCAGGCTCACCAGTTCGAACGTCAGCGGCCACGGGCGCGTCCACAAGACCAGCAGAAGTCCGCATCTCAGACAAACCCTCTGACGTCAACGGGCTTGCCAATGGCATCAAGAAGATTACACTGAAGGCTCCAGCATCAAAGGAAGAGCACGAACGGAAGCAGGTGGAGAAGCTAAATGCAGACCGCCGAGCTCGAGCTTTAAAAGGCGCAGAGACGAGAAGAGTCAATGCTGCTGCCAAAAAGGCCGCACAGGCTTCTGCACAGTCAAGCGAGATCAATGCAACTCGTAAAGGATCTCCTAGCCCCCAGACTGTGGCGCCGGCTCCGACCGCAGCAGTCATTGCCGTTCATGCGGCTGCTGCTCCGACAAGACCATCGCTCCCAGCCGTGCCAGTGGGCTCGACGCATTCTGAGCTCCCAATAGCCGAGATTCCCGTGGCCGATTCCGCAAAGGAAAATATTGCACCGTCGCTGTTGTTGGACAGCAAGGCAGTTGTCGAGCACCCAGCCACTGTTGAGCATGATGCAGTTCGACGTTCAGCATCAAACGAGGTCAATCAGCTGCAGGCAGCAGGCCCTGGTCCAATAGAGCAGACCGGCAGGCCACCATCTGGGGATGAGAAGACATCTGTTTCTGCTGCAGCTGCCCGCCCTGAGTCCTCATCACCGGCCTACTCCGTGATCAGTCTGGACGGTGGGCCAGGGAACGCCCCCGTCGGTGCAAAACCAGTTAGTATGCCATCTATGCCCTCGAAGCTTGCGAAGCCTAGCCAGCTCCCGATATTCAGCAGCACGGGGTACATACCTTTTAGCACAGCGAATCCGCCTCAGCCGGGGGCAGCTGTTGTTCAAGACTCGACGCCAGACCACCAGACGCAGTACGAGCATGGACAACCGCAAGAAAAGAATATTCGGGATCTGCCTGACAGCACAGCCAGATGATCGAGCTTGGCTATTTCCTTTTGTTTTGGGAAGGCTGCTTTGCTTTATGAGATACCCCTTTTGCCGCGCGTCAATTGTTTTGTCGTCGTCAGATAGAAATGTGTAGAGTCATTGAAAATTGCAACGTCTTCGTTGTTACTACCAAGTTCTTCGATGTTGTCACCGCCTGTGCATTCTCATGCGCAAGGTAAGCACAACTTATTTTCACGGCTGGAGACATAATAGGTTGATGATGGAACGGTAGTAGAGCGCGGTGCAATCGCATGTGTGGAGTGTAGTACTCAGAGAAGTGGAGTGATGATAAGGCACTTTCAGCCGAGGCTCTTCCGCATTGGGAAGGAACAGCCGCGTTTGTTTATCGCGATGTTGACGATCGCGTTTCGTGGGCGCACAGCTTTGCGCGTGCACACGATTTGATAAGCATTGATTGATCGATTTCCCACGGGCGCGTGCAGCCTATCCTAAATCCTCGAAAGCAGGTTAACATGGCGCCCCGGGCAAACACTCGAGCTGCGGCAGGCGCGGACGAGAGCGAAGACGACCTTCTTGCGACCGGGACGAAACGTGCGACCAACACCAAAATGCCGAAAGCAAAAGCAGCAGCACGACGACTCAGCGGGACCAAGGCGACAGCGACCAAGCGCAAAGCGGCGACGCGACAGCCCCGGGAAGCACTGAAAGATCGCACCAACATCCAGGACGGCAATGATACAGAGGAAGTCGACGAGTTTGATGCTGAGGAGCCGGCGCCAAAGCCCACAGCAAAGCGCGCAAAGACCACTGCAGCGCGCAAAAATGCCAAAAGCGACCCGACAGTAGACACAGCCAATAGACCAGCGAAGAATGCGTCGACTACCAAGCGAGGACGTGGTGCGAAGCGTGCGCTATCACCAGATCAGATGATGACCATTCCGGAGACTCAGCCAGAGCCAGAGCTTGTAGAAGATGTCGAGCAATCGATCGAAGTTGATCCCGAGAACATGGACATTGAGAGAGAGCCCACGCCTCCACCGATGCGCGTTTATGCGCAACGTGCGCCATCTGTGCCATTGCAGCCTCTGCTGCCCCGACCCAGCGCGCGTGGAGAACCTCTCCAAGCACGACCAAGCGCGCGCGCAGCTTCAGCGCAACCGACATATCAGCCTGTGCGATCACGAGAAGGAAGTGCCTCGGCTCCAGAACGACGTGGCGGCGACCCAGAGCTTCGCAGACAACTCAATGAGATGACGAAGAAGTACGAAAGTCTGCAGTTGAAATACGAAAGCTTGGAGGAAATTGGGAAGACCAGCGCAGAGAGCAACTTCGAAAGACTGAAGCGCGCAAGCGATCAAAAGGCCAAAGATGCACAGGAGGTAATAGCAGCGCTCAGGAAAGAGCTTGCTAATGCAAAGAAGTCATCCTCGACCGAGTCATCCGAGACTACTAGTCTACAGAACCAAGTTGCGTCTCTGCAAAATGCGAATCGAAAGACGGAGTCCGAACGGGATGAGTTGAAGGACAAAGTGAAGCTTGCGGAGAACGAAGTCAAAGCTCTGGAGGCGAAGCTGAACGCAGCCCGGCAACAAATATCAAACACGGCACAGGAAACAAAGATCCTGGAAGCAGCAGCCAAGAAAAATAGCAACATCTCGATCAACCAGTCCGAGACGCAGAAAGAGGCCAAAATGAAGGAGAACCTCTATGCAGATCTGACGGGATTGATCATCAGTGGTGTAAAGCGGCATGAAGGAGAGGACGTGTACAACTGCATTCAGACCGGCAGGAATGGGAGTAAGTCCTGGTTTCAGCGTGCACGTCTTCGCGATACTGACAGAGAGACCAGCCCTACAGTTTCACCTTTCAGTGAGCAACGATGCCACAACCCCAAACCCGAAAACCCCATCTGGCCTCAACCATGAAGACGCGGAATTTGCCTACGAGCCCGTTCTCGATGAGAGTCGCGATCGAGAGCTACTCGAGCTGCTCCCGGATTATCTTACCGAAGAGATATGCTTCCCTCGCAACCATGCTCAGCGATTTTATGGCAAGGTGGTTGAGAGCATGACCAAGAAGATCGTCGTCGAGGATGATTAGGTGCGTCGACTGTTACACCCGCATGCAAGACTGGACATCCAAGGGGAACGGAGCTTGAGGCGTTCGCTTTGCAGAGGCATCATTTCATGCGGAGACGAGTTGCATGATCGAAAGGCTGATGTCCGTTACTTCTGTTTTGTTTACGAGATACCAATGTCATGCGATCGGGGGTGTGCTATTGTGCGTTGTTAGCGCTCAGACGCAGCCCAATCCCCTGCCCGTACTGAGCCGGTGTTCACCGACAATTTAATCATTTGCTATAACTGCATTGATAAGATGGAGTGATTTGCACAGGGCTGTTAAGTATTTTGAGGCGATGGTTCGTAGTGAACTCCCTGAGACGGAGACCTCGCCCAACATAAGTAGATGTACTGAGGTGAGACGACACACAACATCACCACATCAGACCCGATGAAGCTGTCCAATTCTCGGCTCTTAGCCATCGTGACCGTGGTGTGATACAATCCCGCACAGCAGAGAACACGCCGGCTTGCGAACCTGACCAACGTTTCCGGGTAGCATGCCAATTACAATATCCTTAGAGTTCGCACATTGTGCAGCACGATGACTCAAAGGCGCGACCTCGAGACCGAGCCGGCGCATCAGCCATTTACCAACGGTCAGAGCCCCTATCCTTGACAGATTGCTGGATTGACACTGGAGAGGCCTGTCAGATGTCGGAATATTTTTGCAACACAATGTATGAGAGTAAGGAGGTAGCGAGCGATGAATTGCTTGCAGGTCAAGCAACATAGGTGGTCGATATTGGCATGCCAAGCCCTCGCTCTAGTCAAGGAATTGGCTGTAGCCAAATTCTGTTGATGATTAGCGCTTCCAATCTGCTCATCCGTAACTTTGCCTAAAAGGTATGAGCACGACACCGCATCGTCGCGCAGCGGAAGAGGGGCTGCATTCCCTGATAAAATGACTGCTAGCTACGGCAATCCGCCAACGTGCTTTAGGAGCAACTCAGATCAGGCGTCGCTGAATCAGACAGTACATTGCACGGTGGGGCGGATTGGAGACGTGAACCGCGATGATGTATAAATAAGAGGTCATGGATATCATCAATCTTGTTGACGGCAGACATAGGCTCTAACTCTTTCGCTGCACCTTCGTCAAACTCCAGTCAGTCATTATGGTCGCACTCAACTTCGGAACCTGGCTCGTTCTGGCTTGCTCTGCCACGGCAGCAGTCATTGAGAGACAGGCTGGTTGCAGTAGCTACAGTACGCTCCAACGAGTCCATTCTGGACCACAGTATTCTGACGAGACCAACAGCAATCATCAACACTCGCGGCACCGGTGAATCTCAAGGCGAAAGCTCAGGCTTTCGTACAATGAACGCCAACGTCCGCGGCGCAGTTCCAGGCGGTAAAGTCTATAACACGGTCTATCCTGCCAGTTTCAGTCAACAGTCCGCCGGCGGTACGCGGGATGTAAGTCATGGTCTGGTTTGAGCCGTCGTGCAATGTAGAAACTGATGTGGGTGCTGCAGATCGTCAATAAGATCCAATCCACTCTGAGAATGAATATGAATGAATGCTTCATCCTGGAAGGATACTCTCAAGGTGAGCAAAGAACCTTGGGCCGCAGCAGACGAGAATGACGATTGTGGACTCTGAAGTGGAGGCTCACACGTGTGACGGATGACAGGCGCCGCTGCAACCGTCGATGCACTTCCACAGCTCACCGGCAACGCATTCAATGCCGTGAAAGGCGTATTCCTGATTGGCAACCCCGACCACAAACGAGGTCTCGCGTGTAACGTCGACAACAACGGCGGTACGACCACGCGCAATGTAGACGGGTTGTCTGCACGATCCTCGCAAGGCATCCCGCGGAACTGGATCTCCAAGACTCTGGACGTCTGTATTCTTGTAGGTTGATCCAGACCGTTTGCTGTCCGCATTTGTGACTACATCACTGACGTGGGTTCCAGGGTGATGGCGTGTGCGATACGACCAACGGTATGTCATCCCCACCGCAGCATCTTCTGCATTGAGTTTTTGTGCTGACCTGAACAGGCCGTGGCATCAATTCTGCGCACTTGCGATACCCACGCGATGCCGCAACCCAGGCGCTCGGTACCCAGTTTATCACCGCTCGCCTGAGAGGTGGCTCTTAGGACGGTCTTGCCTGGACGGTATAGGTCAAAGCCCTGCAAAGCCAGGTTCGAGGCGAACAGTCGTTGATCTTGATGAGGTGGGATGTGGTTACGGTAGTATTGACAGTCAGTACAGAACTACAACTGTCGGTCGGTGGTGCTCCGTTCGCTTGACAGGGTTCTCCCTAGTTGCCACTCAAGAACAAGAAATCCGAGCATCGAGACTTCAACTCACAGCTTCCACTTCGTGCCTCACACAGCTTGTTCGAACTCTTTCACGAGGTACCCCTCCTGAGTCATTGTCGCCCACGCTGTCGTGTGTTCTTCCGATCCAGCGGGCTCCATGTAGCTGCTGCTTGCTGCAGTGAGCGTCAGGTACAAAGGACCTGCCGTCCAAGGATAACCAAAGTCTCCAACCCTTTCTCGACCAGGTTGTGCTCATTTTGTTAGTTGCAGGCAGAGCTTTCACCCATGCTCCTTGCGCATCAGTATTGTACGGAGAAACCACACATACCCAATTTTCGATGGTTCAGATACTTCGCTGAGTGGCAACGGAACAGCAGACCCACCTAATCAGGGCAGCTACTGTATCACAGAAGGACCGCTCAAAAATTGGAGGGCAAACCTGTGGACGACGATTTCGGCATTTCCGCGTACTTTGGGACGGTGAGTCCGACGTCTGGAAAACTGTGCTATCGATACGAGTAGCGTCGCGAAATCGAAGATGTGATGGATGGCGGGCGTGAGAGGTGTGAGGTGTGAGGTGTGAGAGGTGAGAGGTGAGAGGTGAGAAAAGGTGGCTGTGGCTGGCTGACATCGGAGACTCCGTGCCGGCCATCCTTTCCACTTTCCACCACCAGTCCAACGGTCGACCACGTGTATTCTCGCCGCGCGCCGTGCAAGAGCAGCAAGTCAGGCGTGGCGCCCCTGATGATTGTTGATTGCTACAGTATCGCGTTCTATGCAAGGCTGCACGCAGAAAGGCAACGGCTCATCTCCAGCACGCGAAATCGACGCGCCCGGGCTAGTTCTAGACCGCCATCGAGCCTCAGTTATCAGCATCATGTCCTCTATATCGCAATCGTCTACGTGCACCTCACCTTGCCTTCTGTCGTCCTCTTTGTCGAACGTGCCTATCTCGTCCGCCTCCCTTCGCGCCGAGGATCAGACTTCGCCCCTGCGACGAGCTCACGACCTGGCAGACGGCGCAGGCTCATCATTGGTAGAAAGGCAAACGCAACGCAACGCAACGCAACATATACCACATCCCACTGCAACCGGAGCACCACCGAAGAGCCTCCAGGCGTTGCAACGCAGCCGGAACTCACAGGCACGGAATCTCTGACGGCCGTCCGACACAAGCGCGCACCGTGTTGGGTTTCACACACGTCGCAAACCCTCCCAGAGCACAGGACCGAAAGTGCATCCACCTTCGACCTGACTCCCGCGAGACGTCTAAGGGACACCTGCGCGCTGTGTATAATACACTAACTGGTCATTGCACCAATCTCGTAGGAGTCAGGCTGCCGGGTACTTGCATAATCATCTGAACCTTAGCTTGTCAAGTGTCCTCCGAACTCTATCCTGCCTCGCAGCCTCCGCGTCCGTCGTGGTTGCCAGCTCGTCTACTTAACCTTTCCCGTGTCTCATCAGTGCATGAGGCCTCGCGACGCCGTGGTCCTGCTCCACCGACTGCTCTCCTCACAAGCCCATCCGCACGCAAACACGATGCCCAGCATGACCAGCACCCACGTGGACCCGAGAGATTTTGATAGGCGGAGCCAAAGGAGGAAGGCTGTAAAACGCGCCGTCAATGCTCTCCAGGCCGCCCTCGCCCAGGCACACAGCATACCAGACGACACCCTCGACCAGGCCATTGCCTTGCTTCGCGACGCTCGCGACCTCTCCCCGAAGGCGACCCCTCGCCAGCCCTCACCACAGCAAGGCGCATCTTCGCGCGGCCACAAACGAACCTCCAGCGATCAGTACGATCAACTCACGGTATGGATGCGATTGCGACACACGAGCAAGCCCACGCGAGGCTACCGCGTGCAGTACGAAGGCGCCTGGACCACAATCACCCCCATCGGCGGCCTCCAGGCCTCTTCCATCTTCCCCAACCCATCTCGAGGCTTCACCGACCCCAAGCTCAAGCAGCTCACCAACGACCATTTAGACTGGAACTCTCGACAAGGAAGTCCCTTCATCTCCATCTTCACCGACCACTCCCACGCCGAAGACTGGGCGGTGAAGTGGAGTGAACGCAACGACGGCAAAATCGCCAGCATTCTCCACATCGAGTGCAACAAAATCACCAGGCTCTTTAGCGTCAAGGAAGTCGTCAACAGCCTGGGCATCAACACAGACATGCTCCCCGAGCAATACGAAGACGAGTATCTGGCCGTCAACCAGATCCCAGCAGAAGCCATCGTCGAAGTGCAGCCGATTTTCAGCCAAGCAGCCTTGGACGCCGCATCAGGTAAGTGGCCGATTCACGCGGAATGCGTTGAGCTTGGACTTCCAGGGCACTGATCTGTGCGAAAACATAGCTGAAGAACAACACATCGTACTGGATATCATTCCAGAAGACGAGCAGCACGTCCGACGATTCAGTCCCGTACGACCAACTGAACGCCGATCACTAATGCTCGAAGACGGCGTCGATCTCGCCAAGTATACGAACGCGCATCGAGACTCGATGGTGGAAGCACAAAAGCGGGACGTTTTTCCCGTGTGAACGGAACCCAACGGCGCTACCACCGAGGAACGAACAACAACTTCAATGATGAATAAAACCACGATACCAAGACACACAGCATCGATGAGGGAGACACAGGGACTTAGCCATTGACGTATTCTAGCTTCTCGTACACAATGACCATTCTTATCAATCATCCAACTCATACTCTGCATCCTTGTCCGGACCTGCACCGTCGTGCCCGCCCTGCTCCTCCCCCTCCTCGTTCTCCTCCTCTTGTTCTCCTGCGTCATCCGACGGCACCAAAGAGTCCATCACGACATCGGGAGTAGCATGCCGGAAACCAGAAGACAACATGCTTATCTCGGGAGGTTGACGTCTGACTTCTGCGTTATCTGGAGTACCATGACGGAAACCGAGAGTCAACTTTCTCGTCTCGGGAACTTCACGTCTGGCTCCTGCGTTATCTGGAAAACCATGACGGAATCCGGAAGTCAACATGCTCATCTCGGGAGCTTTACGTCCCTCATCTTCAGAGCTTTGCCCAATTATCACTCCTTCCTCCTCTTCAGATTCTTCTTCCTCCTCGCCATAGGAGACTTCAGCTGGGTCGAACGGGATGCCCAAGGTCCCCATAGCCATCGCAGGCGGTGGGTTGTGTCTGTGATCGTAGCTTTCGTTGATGGTGTGGAAAATGCTGAAGTCACGGGTCTTGGGCTTTCTCTTCAGCGTCGAGGGGTTGTCTGCATGCCCTGCGCTGCCTCTTTTGCGCGTGCTACTGGGTCCAGGCGTCGATTCTCGTCGGGGTGGTAGCGGCGGTGGGGGCATTTTCCGCAGATCTGCCACCTTGACCAGATTCTTTCCCATGTGAACATTATTCCCCTTGTCGAGATGTGTAGTCGGCTCTCCATCCTCTTTGATCACTTTGTCTGGGTTGTACAGAATGCCCAAGTCGCCCGTAACTGTTGGTCCCCTCGTGCCTTCAGGAATGCCCAAGTCGGCGATTCCAGCTTCTCCATTTGGAACGTGAGGGAGACCGCTATTGTAGAATTCCTCTCGCATTTGCTTCTTTGATTTTTCGCGATCGTCGGCAGGTTCGCCATACTCTTCACTCTTCCTTTTCCGGCTTCGACTTCCCTCCTCCTCCTCCTCCCCACCTCCTTCATCATCTTCCTCTTCCACCACGGCCTCGCTAGCCGGGCAAGTTTCTCGCCTCAAAATGCTTGCAACTTTCGCTCCGCCCTTCACCGCCCCTTTACCATTCTGCTTCATCACTCGTCTGCGCCGGACTGTCACCCCGCCTGGTCGCCCTTCGTGCCTCAGAACTTCGCCATGATAGGTTATGATATGTTCGCGCAATTGCTGCACATTGTCGAAGTCATCCTCGTGGCACTCCTCGCAGAAGCGTTCGCAAGGATAGAGGGTGAGTCGTGCTTCAAACGGCCAGGTGAGGTCTTCTTGTGGGAGGTGGTTGTAATGGCACTCCGAGCAGAGTGGAAGGGTTTCCTCAACTTCTTCGAACGAAGGGGGAAGAGATCGAAGGTCCAGTGGTTCGCATCTCACGGGCTCGCTCTTCCGCTTTTTTGGATTGAATAGCTTGATGCGAGGCATAATGATGCTGATGAAGGGGATGTGGCAATGTCGATCAGATGCATGATGACAGCAGGTTGATGGTTCTCTGATATGAGCAAGAGCCGTTGGGCTTATTGTGAAAGCGCAGCAGGAGCACCCGCTGATCGAAGTTGGAAGTCGCTTGAATTGGGTATATCAACACATTGTGGCTTCCCAAAAATGGACCTGTGGCATGTTTTCCGTGACCAGAACGCCTCCGCTATGCTTCAGTTTCATTCATAATACAAATTTTGATCCATCATCGTCCCTCTTCGACTGCCTCGAGGTGCTTCTTGAAAGTGAGGGCTTTCTGCTTCAGTAGTCTCACGCTATCAATGAACAGCTCGTCACTGTCAAATTGCCCTGAGCTTTCAATGCTGAAGATGAAATGGTCACGTATCCGCCCCAGCTTGACCTTGTCCTTGAACTCGTCATACCTCAAGCATTCTCTGCTGACCGTGTCCTTGAATGCGTTCTTTACGACGGCCTTCTTCTGACCAGTCTCTGCATCATCCTCGATTCCGATCACACCCCTCGGGAAGCACTTCTGGAATGCTTTTGCGTCCAAACCGAGGATTGGCTTGGTGATCTTGATGTCTGGCAACAGTCGGTACGAAGCAGTCGCAACCGGTGAGAATTTGGCGTGATCGGCACCGATGCCTTTCACGCAGTGCATCCGCATGTTGATTCTCTGCCCAGGTCGCAGCTTCGCGATCAAAATATCTGGGTTCACCGGTCGGATGGCATTCTCGCCAGAAAATAGTTCTGGTTGCCTGCTGCCTTGTGGCTCGAACTGAATCTGATGCGCATACACGTTGCTGTTCACGTACTTCTCCGTCGGATCGGTGGATCCTTCTCTCGCCAGCCTTTTCCCGTCCACACCGTCCTCCTCCATAGTCTTCCACCGACACTCGACATTCAACGTCAATACGACGGTGTTGTAATCCGAAGGCGTGCTTGCTGATCGATCTGCACCCTCCTCTTCTTGCTCGGCCATGAATTGGGCGTAAGCAGCATGATCACTTTCAGGCGGCGTCTTCTTGAACCAATGCATCCATTTCAAGCCCTCTTTACCGCCTTGAAGAGGAATCAGACCCATTCGATGTGCCAAGACCTCATCTTGAATGATGCTCGTGTTGTCGAACATGTAGACATCCTCAATCGCGAGAGTGGGCAGTTCTGAAAGTAGAATTCGTCGGAAGGCGTTTGCGATGCTGGGATCTACGCCGACGAGCGAAAACGCCGAATCGAACTGCTTGTTGTGGTGAAATTGGATCTGGAGGTTTTGGCGAAAGCGTTCGAGATTCCATGTGTCGTCCTGCGCGGGTCCGTAGTGCCCAGGAACATCTGTCGAGGCGACGTTGGAGACGGTCTCGGCGTTGATGTTGACTATGCGCCGCTGCTCCAGCTGCTCCTTACTCAGGGGCGCCCACGAAGGCATGGTGCAAGAGTGTGCGATTCGCAGCGTCAGCGCATGTGTCGCAAAGCAAAGAACGACTCTCAAAAAATGTTGTCGAGCAAAGCTGCTCTGCACCACTCGATAAGCAGGGATCTTCGGCAGCAAGCGAGCGGCTCGGCCCTTTGAGGTCGCAGCTTCCTCGTCGTCAATGACATTTGGATGGGCAGGTATTGGCCACCGCAGCCAGCACCTCTCGCACTCTCCGCTCCGCCCTTTGCTGCGTGTCTGCCATTGCCGAACAGACACCATGGCAGCCCCTCTCACTCGGCTGATGGCCAGCGGCGCCAGACGAGCCGCCTGGGCTCCGATACACGCCGCGCCGCGCTCCTCCCTGCGAGCTCTTTCCACCACCCCCGCCCGCCGATATGCGATGCCGCACGAGGCAGCAAACCCCAATGCCACTCGACTGGTGGCCGCCGATCCAGCATCTTTCGGCTCAGGGCAATACGGCCATTCACCCAGCGACAATGCGAAGAGCCCGGACGAGCGCAAGATCCGCCACTACACGGTCAATTTCGGTCCCCAGCATCCTGCTGCCCACGGTGTGCTGCGATTGATCCTCGAGCTGAATGGAGAAGAGATCATTCGGGCAGATCCACACGTCGGCCTGCTGCATCGTGGTACGGAGAAGTTGATCGAGTACAAGACATATCTGCAAGCACTTCCCTATTTTGACCGACTGGACTACGTCTCCATGATGACGAACGAGCAATGCTTTTCGCTGGCCGTGGAGAAGCTCCTAAACATCGAAATTCCAGAGCGGGCGAAGTGGATAAGGACCTTGTTTGCTGAGATCACTCGCATCTTGAACCACCTGATGTCCGTTCTCTCACACGCCATGGATGTTGGTGCTTTGACGCCTTTCTTGTGGGGTTTCGAGGAGCGTGAGAAGCTCATGGTGAGGCGATCATAGGAATACATCAACGATTGACTAGCTGACCATGTACAGGAATTCTACGAACGTGTTTCTGGTGCTCGTCTTCACGCGGCCTACGTCCGACCTGGAGGTGTTTCGCAGGATCTGCCAGTCGGTCTTCTTGACGATATCTATCAATGGGCCACGCAATTCGGTGACCGTATTGATGAGACCGAGGAGATGCTGACAGACAACCGTATCTGGATTGGCCGAACGAAGGGTGTTGGCGTTGTGAGCGCAAAAGATGCCCTCGAAATGTCCTTTTCCGGTGTCATGCTCCGCGGATCTGGAGTGCCGTGGGATATTCGAAAGTCGCAGCCATACGATGCATACGACCAAGTAGAGTTCGACGTTCCAGTTGGTGTGAATGGAGACTGCTATGACCGATATCTGTGCCGCATGGAGGAGTTCCGACAGTCACTTCGCATCATTCACCAGTGTTTGAACAAGATGCCAGCCGGTCCGATCAAGGTTGAAGACTACAAGATCGCACCGCCCCCTCGTGCCGCCATGAAAGAGAATATGGAGGCACTTATCCACCACTTCTTACTTTACAGCAAGGGCTACACTGTGCCTCCCGGCGAGACATATTCCGCCATCGAGGCACCAAAGGGTGAGATGGGCGTGTTCGTCGTCAGCGATGGAAGCGAGCGACCATACCGATGCAAGATTCGCGCACCTGGATTCGCACATTTGGCATGCTTCGACCAGGTCAGCAGAGGGCATTTGCTCGCTGATGCTGTAGCCATTATTGGTACAATGGATCTTGTGTTTGGAGAAGTGGACCGGTAGTTAAGCGGGTGTGTGGAGAGACGACAGCGGCACGGGTGTGTACATATGCCACAACATACCAGGCGTTTTGTGGCGCTGTGCGCGCGACCGGCATTCTGTTTGACGCTGTTGTAGAAATTACATGAAGACAAAAACATTCCATTTTGTGCAAGAGTTTTCGAGTACCACTTCATCCTCTAGCTGTACTACCACTTCTGTGGTCGAAATTCTCGCTCGAGCCAGCTCACAGGCGACAGAACTTTGCCGCAGTCTGAGGTCGTTGTAACAGTCAATAGAAGGCCAACAGGAAAACACTTCAGGTATGATCCATTGCTCGATTATCCGGTCTCTATGGTATCACGAACGCCGATGTCTTACATCACAGCTCTCTGAAGGCAATTTCACATTGCCCAAACATTCAAACGCCGGACACCTTTTTGTACCATTCATGCCGCCGTGAACGCCGAAGATTTTGCAATGCAATTCGTACGTGGGATTAACGAGACCGCGTGCTACCCATACCACGCTTACCAGCCAACAGCCACTTGCTCTTGCTGGCAGTTGTGTGGCGATCAGCTTCACCTTGTCTCGCCATGCGATTCATCTTCTTCTGGCCCAGCTTAGCCATGCGCTCTGCATTCGTCCTCGACGTTTCGTTTGTGACACCGTCTTCTCTCCTGTTCACTCTGCTCTGGCTGCGGACTCTGGCGACCGACAAGCTGCGGGCCAGACGTTGTCGAGGCGTCTCGTCAAGCTCCATGGCATCGTCTCCGCCAGCCGTAGAAGCATCTTCTGTGCCGGGCCGACTCCTACCGCGAGGTCTTGAAGCCGCACGAGCACGCTCTTGGATCGCTGACGTATCGTATCCGGCATTTTGCAGAGCAGCGTCCATCTTCTCCATATCGACTGCCTTCTTTGATCGCGGTATCACGGCTCTGTTTTTCAAACTCTTGCGCATCTTGTTTTCGTTGCGGATCAATTGCCTCTTCTCCCGAATGAGTTCAGCTTTGAATGCAATGTCCGCCTCCTCGGCATCCTCAATGTCTTCATCCTCATCGTATACGCCATCAGCCTCTCGTGCTTCCTCCTCGTCCTCCAATGCCTTGAGCTTCTCTTCAATATCTGGGTCAAAGTAATCGTACACGTTCTTGCCGTTAAGTACTTCGGGAATCCTGTCGTTCTTCCACTCGTCATCTTCCAAAAGGTATTGGTCTCTGAGGTTGATGTTGAAAACGCCAGCGCCTCCGTTCTCTTCTTCAATCTCGCGCATCAACTTTTTCCTGTTCGGGTCGTCCTTGTCGTACTTGATCTTGCGAAGAGCAGCCTCTGGGATGGAAGGCTCCCACTTGACGCCTCCAAGCGGCTGCGCGACATGGATACGCTTAAGGACGTCTCCCATACGGCCCGTGATTTCGCCTGCAGTGTTTGTGCCAGCCTGCAGCTTCTGTGCATTGCGCTCCGCGAGCAGTCTGTCACAAGCAGCATTTCGCACGTTCATAAGACCTTCGGTTGTGGTGCACGAGAGTTGCAGAATCTCCACGTTCGCACTCTTTGCAAGATTTTGCAGCTTTTCTTGTGTTTCCGCATCCAGATCCTCCGGCCTCATCACGTCAATCTTGTTGATCACGATGAACACCAGTTTGTTCGCGAAGAGAGGTTTGATACTCTCGAACAGAGCAATTTGCGCATGCACGCTGTAACCACACTGCTCGCTCAAGTCCATGAAGTACATGATCGCGCTTCTCAAGTGAGCGATGGCTGTAATACTCTGCATTTCGATCGTGTTCATCTCTTCAAGAGGGTGATCCAGAATACCGGGAGTGTCAATCGCCTGGAAGCGCAGCATTTTGTAGTCGAAATGTCCCACGAACAAGCTCTTCGTTGTGAAAGCATAAGGCTGCACATCAACATCTGCTCGGGAGATATTCTTGAGGAAGCTCGATTTACCGACGTTTGGATAGCCGCAAATGAGCAGTGTGCGTGTGTTTGGGTCAATGCTAGGCAGGCGACCAAGATGCTGTCGCACCTGCTCAAGGTATACCAACGGATCCTTCAGCCGCTTGCAAATCGTGGCCATGCGACCCAGCGCCGCGCGCTTGAGCTGTTTGCATTGGTACAGCGATTGTCCATATTTGAGAAGGCGAACATAATCCCTCGACACCGTCTCGATCAAGCCCTTGGCTGTGTTCAACTGGCCCAGTGCGATCCGGAAATGGTCTGCATCGTAAAGAGTATTGAGGAGATCTTTGTGGAACGGGTGAATGTCTGCTAGGCGTGGAAAGCCATCGAGGATTGCCGACAACTTCTCGGAAAAGGTCTCGGCGGTGTATTTGACCTTTCGCATATAGAAAGCTCTAATACGAGTAATTTTGAAGCCAGCACGAATTTGTGTCGGGAGTCGTCGCTGTGTGCGGGACAGGACGATGTCCAGGAATTCCTGTGACGTCGGCACCGGCGCGATATCCTTCCATGTCGTCTTCATCGTGGCGGCGTGGGAGGGGAGGAGTGGTGATTGACAGAGGAGTGGCAAGACACGGCGGTGGACGAGCCTGCCAGACGCAGAAAGATTTCACTATCTAATCTTGCTTGGCAGGGCCTGAGCAGCCTAGGGTACTTGCCGACAGCCGATCCTCACCCGTATCCACTGCAACTGGCTTCACGCCAATTGTACAGTATGCAACATTGCAGCCGTCCATCGCGAATGGAACGGAGGACGCTACACGAAAAGCATTCGAGCCATCCGTGTAGTCTTACCCGTATATATTACGATAACCGCCTTCTTCGCAGAGGAGTTGACTTGTAGCGAGCTTCTCTGCATGGACCTCCGCCAAGCCAATGTATATAACCTTGTCACGTTTCCGCAACTTCCATCTCCCTTCTTTCTTCTTGCGTAATTCGCCCGATCACTGGAATTCAACTTGACCGCGTCTCAGGAACAAGCCAAACCACTAGCCAGAAAGAAGAGGCGCCTCCATCCGCCGCGTATCAGGAAATTTGAAGCCCAAGATGGCGCCACTTTCATCTCGCAAGAAGGATATACTCTATCTCACCTTCTTTTTGATTCACATCCCAATTGTCTTCAGTAAGCTTCCATTGCCTTCTGGCCTTCATTCTCGCCCACTAATACTAATTCTTTCTTTCCCAAAACAGTTGTAGACATCTATCCCCTATATCCCGCCCACATAATCCCCTCTTTCATGACCGAACTCCGAACCTGGTACATCGCCACGTACCGCGACCAATTCTTCGTCACCCCTCCCGCTTGGTTCACGCTGTATGCCTGGATGGAGCTCTTCTACCACGTTCCACTTTCCATTTGGGCCGTAGGCGCATTGCTTCGCGATGATCCCATGGTCCCATTGCATTTGCTAGTCTACGCGACGCAAACCGCCATTACGACCGCAACCTGCGTGGCGGACTTTCTAAGCTGGAAGGACCATAGTGCGGCGGAGAAAGTGGAGTTGGGGAAGTTGTATGTGCCGTACTTGGCGTTAAGTGTGTTCATGGGCTTGGACATGTTCGGTCGGCTCAGGAGTAAGTTGGGCGGGAGGATAGTGGAGGGACGGTTGAAGAAGAGAAATTGATGAGGGATCGTGCTGTGCGGGTGAGAGGACGGTGATGAGCATTTTCGATGATCTCGATTCTGCTACGAGCGGGTATCTTTTTCCTCCGACTACTACAAGCAAGTAAAATGCGAGGGAGAACCAGACAAAGCTGATTCGCCATTCCTCGACTTTCTCCAAATCTCTTCGCGCTGGCGCTTGTCATCTGATTGTGAGTGCGCGGTTGAACCAATCTCCGATCAGGATTCGCTTGTAAGTCATGTCTCTCTCTCGCCACCGAACGGGACGTCTTCTCTACACAAGAAAGCGAAAGGCGGCTTTAGTCTTTTCTTCTCCAGCTTCCACCAAAGTCTCTGGTCGGCTGTGGGCCTTGATCTCGCTGTGGCTGGAACCTCCTTGGCGAATCCTGCCCTTCTCTCTGCTGGAATCGTGGCTGGTAGCCGCTTCCGAATTTGTCTCCTTGCGCGAATCCGCCAGCTGGCCTCTCCCTCGCAAACTTGATGACATAAGTCCCACCATTGGGCGTAGGCGATCCATTCATCGCTTCCACCGCTCGTTCCGCTTCTTCCTGCCGCTCGAATGTTGCAAAGCAGTAATGATGATTTCCAGATTCGATTTGTTTCGACTCGTGGGGTATAATTAGTTTGCTGACTTCCTTGATGTCCAGTCCGGCGAAGAGCTCGCGGATTTGATTGTCGAGTTCGGCTTGAGACTCGATGGCTGGCAGGCCAGAGATGAAGACTCTGGTAGATGGGGCCGGCGGCGGAGGCGGCTCCCGATCCACAGGTCCCGTGCTCCTCTTGCCCTTCGCAGGACTGATGCGGTAAGTGCCATCGTGGGGCGTGGGTCTGCCATTGAGGCATCGGACTGCATCGGCTGCTTGCTCCGCTGTGGCGAGATCCACAAAGCAGTAGTTCGAAGAGCCGGTATCGTTTCCGTTGATGGAGTGAGGTGAAATGAGTTTGCTGACCGCTTGGACCTCGTATCCCGCGAACAGTGACCTGATTTCCGCCTCGAGAGTCTGTTGGTCAGGTAACTGTGGCAGACCACCAACGTAGACACGTTTCGGGTCCTCTCCTCCTTGCGAGTTCCCGTGAGGGTTGTAGTCGTTGCGGTTGAAGCGATCTGTGGAGTAGGAGCTTCCATTCGCGTTGCTGGGTTGGCCTTCACGCGGGCGCCAACCACGTTCAAAAGTCCTGTTTGAGGTTCTCTCGCCATTTGGATTGGATCGGCGTTCAGTCTTGGGGTTGATACGAATTGGCCTTCCGAGAAGATCGATGCCCTGGAGAGTGTTCATCGCTCTGTCGGCATCTTCTTGGCTTCGGAACTCAACGAAGCAATAACTTGGATTGCGTCCGGAGACAGAATCGACCGAGATATCGACTTTCGCGCTGCAGTTGCTGTCAGTCGCGAGCAGAGAGACTCGACTGTTGGCAAACATACATTTCGAAATTATTGTCGGCGAAGAGCTTTTCGATGTCCTCTCGCTGCGCGACATAAGGCAGATTGCCGACGTAGAGTCGAGGACTGTCCTGCGCCATGCTCTTTGATGGCTGGTCTTGTTTCGAGATGCAGAGGATGGATGTTGTACCAAAGAAGGCGCAAGCTCGTGTTATAACGCAGGCACAAATATCGAGGAATGAAAGATTGAATTTGCGCCAAGCTTCAAGAGCCTTCTTGCTAAAATTCGTGGCATCCGCTCCGATGGTTTCAGATTCCCTTGGAAGCACATGCATGTCGCGCGCCTCACCACTAAATCCGTCGATGTCAATGGCCAAGAAGCATGTGTTTCTCCAAAGAAATAGCGTGTTCGCCGCTCATCCGCTTGGATCTGGGCACAATTGCACAGCAGCGACCAGTCTGAAACGCGACTGCCTTCTGTCAACGACAGTGGCCGAAAAGCAGAGAATCATTTACAGAACTCGCTCTTCGCATACATATCGTGGTGCTCATAAAAAAATGCTGCATAAATCATGGGTATCGATTGCGTGTCCTCCGTACCGTTATGCCCAGCTTGTGTTTTTCTCTCGCGCTCCATAAGCGTGTTTCCAAGATCACGAGTCGACAGATGCTTGATATGCAGAGGGGTATAATGGGGCACGTATCTGAGACTGTGATCACTTGCTCCGTCTTGAGCCAGTCGTGCCCATCGAAGTGGTCGTGCCAAGATTTCAGTGGCCGTCGCTGCTTCCCTTTCATGATTTGAGACTTTACTTGGCCTCTTCAGCGTTGCTTCAAGATTTCTTCCACAGCCGTCAGCATACGACTCTTCAATACAGGCCCGTGTCCGTCTGCGGTGAAATCGAATTGAACAAGAAGAGGCTTTGCGCACCTGTCAAGAACTCCTCGAAGCTCAAAGTGATGTACCCATCCCGGTCAGAGTCGTACTTCTTGAAGACATCCGTCATCCTCTTCAAACTGATGCACGCCTGCACAAACATATCGAACGAAAGCACCTTTTCGCGTTCCCGTTCATCGCCTCTCCCTCTGCTTCTTGCATGGGCGAATGTGCTAAACAAGAGCTGCACGAATTGCGGCGAAAGCCTGTATCCAAAGGCCACCAGCGCGTCTTCGAACTCTCGAAGGGAAATGTTTCCTGAGCGGTCTACATCGAAGCGATCGAATAGACCTCGCCACGCTGAGAGGAAACCCCAAAGGCCACAAAACTCATCGAAGTTGATTGTCCCGCTTCTGTCGGTGTCGAACATGCGGATCATCATCTTGACAGTGTGCGGGTCAAACGCTGTGTAGTCGCCATTGACGAGTGCACTCGAGAGCTCAGCCTCAGAGAGCTGACCAGTCCTGTTCCTGTCCACTTGCAAGAACAAGGGCCACAGGGCGTCTCGGTCGTTGCCATCTCGCGGCGGAGCTACCGTTGGAGGCCGTTGATGCTCCGGAATAGCTGGCCTGTTGTGATTCCCTTGCGGCGGAGGTCCTTGTCCATAGTTCGCTGGTGGAGGCGAAGTCACCCCGCCGTATGCTGTCGAACTGCTCCTCGGGGGCGGCGCCGCCTGTCCATATCCTTGCTGCTGAGGCGCACCATAGCTTCCTTGCTGCCCTTGGCCAGTGTATCGTGACTGTTGATTATACTGATCATAGCGCGGCGAATTTCCTCTCCCATAATCATTATAGCCTTGGTTTTGAGGGGGCGGTGGATTCGAAGAGCCGTATGCGCCTGGAGGTTGGGGATCCCTGTAGCCGCCTGCTGCAGGACTCTGTCGCCCAAAGCGATCGTCCTGCTGAGGTCTCAAGTTTTGCGCCGGCATAGGCGCAGGTGGCACAGGCTTGTTGTAGTTCGTGCTTGACCCCGGTGGATCTCGTCGCGGGGGAGCACCGTGGTTCAGCATCTGCGCAGCTTGCTCAGGTTCGGCGTGTCTGTCTCAGTAAGGCGTCGTCGTCAGTCGCAAGTCGTGCAAGAGGCGGGGTAGGGAGGAAGAGAATGAAAGCAGGTTATGGTATCTAGTCACTTACGCAGGCAAGGCATCCGGATTGTAACCGCGATTATAGGCCATGATGTAGCGGTCCTTCTAGAAGCTCACGCTCTCTGCTTACTTATCCCGATTCCCGAGCTCGTGTGTTTTGTACGCCCGTGTTCGGGGCAATACGTCAGTAGTCAGATGTTTCCTTTCTAGCGTGGAATGTGGACCGGGTGAAAAGCTCGCTGGGGAGAGGGCGATGGAGATGGAGGGAAGCGCTGGAGGAGGGGTCAACGGCAGCGAAGCGCTTCAATTTGCGAGCTGAAGAAGGCTGGAAACGAAGGCGCGGCGCATACAAGACACCGATGAGGATGACGATGAGTCGTTGACGGCGGCCTCTTTTGAGCAAACACTTTCCTGGTCCGCTGCCTTACTTACTCATCCGCGCCCACACGGCGGCGACGAGTCCCTGTGCAACGCCATCGTCATTCTTGGCTACGCGCTAAAAGACATGTTTCTACATGGGAGCGGCGGCGATGAGCTCAGATCTCCACTACTCATCAGCAGGAGTGGCAGGGTAGCATCGCACAACCACGTATGTACCTGCATGTTATTAGCGCCATCGTGGCATGCCTATCCTACAGTTCGTACGTCCGATGGTCTTGCCGTATTTGCATCCGGTAAACGGAAACAGGCAACGCCCGAGTGCACGCCTCTGACAACTGCCTTTAACTAAGGGCATGCACAACCAAATATTGCGCCTACTGAAGGCGGCTATGATGGGGCGACCGAGGCCACGTCTTTGACGAAAGCATTTATTTTACCCGTTCGTGCACTCCCTCGATGCGGTTTTGGAAACTGCTACGACACCACCGATGGCGACTCGAGCGGGCCTATGATTGGACCGCCAAGCGATGGCAAGAAGCGACCTCCTTTCCACACTGTCCTTCGCTCACACTGCCATGTCGACCCACTAGCAATGTCAGCTTACCCTTGAGTCGTGCGTCGTCACTTCCAACAAAGATGTCGACCGCAGGTGAAGATGGCGAGAAGGCACAAGACCTGCAGCAAAACCTCAGACGCATGGATTATCCGGAAGCTATCGTGGCTGGGAACGACATTTACGAATATTTCGGGAGACGCGTAGTCGAACACATAACCCAATCCGGTCGCGCTCTTGCGATCAAACTCATGGTGCCGCCTGATGATGGAGATGATTATGATGGTAATCGTTCTGAAGCTGCCATGATGCACTATGCGGCAACACAGGGCGTGCGGGCTCCGAAAGTACTCGGAGTGTACGACATTGTCACCACCCGTCCAAGCAAACCTATAGCAGTAGCTATGGTGAGTGAGAGGGCATCTGGCGCGCGCCTATCGGAAATATGGAAAGACCTCGACAGCACAACTCAGGAATCCATTAAAGGCCAACTTCGCGAGCAGCTAGCGAATATGCGGGCATGCACATCAAAAACCATTGGCCGTTTGTCCGATACGCCGACGTACAACATTTACGATCGTTTGGCAACAACACGCTGCGGCCCTTTCAGCGACGAACAAGCTTTCGACGAATGGTGTCTTACCAGAGTGCCTGTTGGGCTCTGGGGTTTGCAGCGGAAACGGTGGGCTCGTTGGCTGGAGAAGGAGAGACGCAAGCCGCGCAACAACACCAAATTTGTGCTGACACACGGCGACCTGACTCCACGCAACATTATCGTGGATAATGGCAGGGTCACTGGAATCATTGACTGGGAGAGGAGCGGATTCTTCCCCGAGTATGCTGAATATGCATTTGCTATGAAATTGGGTCACAGTATAGAACGCTGGTGGCTACCGGTCCTGAAAGATGTCCTCGAGCCTTGTTGCACAAAGAGGCTGAAATTCCACCAAGCTGGTAGAGGACAGAGGCTGGTGAAGTCGATATCGCAGATTCACAAAGCCATCGGCATTCCTTACTGCGAATCGTCTCAAACCAAGCCACCGCCTGACTCCGCGATACCTTCATCCCAATTTGGAATGCAATCAGTCTATTGACATCCGTGGTCTCGCCGGAAGTTCACGGAGCTCGAGCTGCGCACGCTGCGCCTGTAGCATTTGCTGCTCCCGCGTGAATCGATTACGCGTGAAGAAGGTGGTCATCCTGGTGAACTTGGTACCCCGAGCGTGGACATCTATAACAACTTGTGCAAGCACAAATTCGGGCCAGTTCCGGTTCATTTCCACCAAGACATAAGTTGCCATTCCGCCACTATGGCACCTTGGTTTGGGAAAACGCTCTCAGCGGATGATGAGTTCATCAGGATGGGATGGAAACGGAGCTCGTGGCCTACTTTCTTGCCGCTTCGATTTTTGTCCACGCCGACATGGCAAAGAATCCCGTCGCGCAGGCCTGGCCCGTCGGAGAGGAATAGAGCCCAGTGTGCGGTGTCTTCGCCTTCGAATGCTACCCGAAAAAGCTGCCGTCTGGCTGGCAGTGATTGTATGGAAGCTGCGTCCGACATCATGTGCGGTGTTGCATGTAGTGGAAATATGGTATTGGATCTGGTATGCTTGAACACAGCATGCCGTACGGATGCCGACTCACTTTAACGGCCACGCAGATATGCTGTGCCGTAGTCGCGTTGCATGGCTGGGCTCAGGTCCGAGCTGTCGCCCGGCGACTAAATTGAAAAGGACTGGCCATAAGTGTGCAGTTCGTTGCGAAACTTTGGACTACGCTGTGCAGCTTGTCTCAGCATTGCGTGACGCGGACGCATCATTGCGGCGTCCAGGCGGTTATGCTGTACAGTATATAGCTTTACATCCAATGAGCTTAGCGCTGGCTCCGGAACGCCACAAGGAACAGCAACACGAAAGCTGTGGAGGGGTCACTTGCGCTTCAAAACCCATGCCCAATGAACCAGTCGTCCACTTCGCTGATTTGTATTGGTCTAGGAGGTAGCAACCGGTCATGTCTGCGGTAACTGAGCCTGAAGGCGCAGCGCCCTGGTGAAGCTGTGCCTGTGGCGGCTTCTCAACGCTGCAAGATGATCCACCGTGGTTGCCAGATCTGATTGTCGTCAGTGCAACGTTTTGACTCAGTACTAACCATTGTTCTAGCGGTATAGATCGATCTTCGTACTCATCAGACCACATCGTAACTCGTGTCGCTCCCTTCCGTGGGTCAGATCTTCACCTTGCCCGCCTCTCTCATAACCTCTCTCGTCAAAACTTCGCCATCCTTCTTGATCGCACTCAATCTCCCAATACTCATCAACTTGGCAATCATGTCCTCATCCCCAAAATGACTGTTGTGTTCATACTCCGGCTCCTGTCCATACGCCACCCTCGCTGCATCGACCAAGATCCTCGCCGTCATTCCAAACACCCTGTAGCGAGATTGCTGTTCCAGCGGGTTCGTAGTTGTGGTGTAGAACTTCCGGGGCAGAGGAGGCTGCAGCGTGCTGCGCGAGTCCCTACTTGTCGCAGGATCTTTGTTCTGCGAAGATGACGATGGGGATGATGACGCAGATGTCTGTTGAGCTTTCTTCTTTTCTTCAGGTGCTCGAGCGGCGGTATAACTTTCCGGTCGCTTTGCCAGAAACACTTCGCCTCTCCTCACTGGAACGAAGAATTGGTGCATACGCCACGCACTTTCGTGCCAGCTATGCCAACTCCCTTTATACCATTCTCCATCGCCAAACTCTTCGCGATCTCTTTCGTCCAGATCTTTCTCGAATAGGAAGTTTCGAAAGTTGGCGGTGAAGACTGCGGCGACTTCTCTGGCGTCGAGTTTGGGTAGGATGTCTCTCGCCGCGTCGGGGTTCTTGTTCTTCTCGCTCGGTGGTGGAGTATTGAGGAAGGCAACACAAGGCCGCACGCCGAGTTCGGTCATCGCGAGGTTGGTGGGGAGCTCGGTCAGGTGCTCGACCGTGTAGCCAGGTGGGAGATCTTCATCTTTCTCTGGGAGACCAATCTCTTCGAAGGCCTCGCGACGGGCAGTTTGGAAAGGTGTCTCGGCGAGGGTATCTGCCTTTCCACCGGGGAGAGCTGCTTGGCCGGCATCTGCGTTGCAGCGTTAGTGTCATTCATGAGGCTTCGGGGTGGCGGTGGCCCGTACAGTTCTTGAGGCCAGAGCTGCGGATCGTGAGCACTACGCGAAGATCGCCACGCTTGTCTGCGAAAAGCAGAATGAGAACCGCGGCTCTTCTCTTCAACGGACATCTATAGTAGTTTGTGGGAGGGGGAAGGAAAGCACGCAGGTTGGCTAGCGCCTTCTGTTCTGATGGTTAGACTTGGTCAAGTGTCTGGTTGCAGAATCGAGCTACCTTCGACGCGGGCGTGAGGACGGACATATCGACGCCATTGTCTGCAAGATGGAGAAGACGAGGTGGGAAATGTGGATGGAAGGCTGCGGCTTGTCGACGATGCGACGTCGATCAGCGGACCGAGGTCCACCCAAGCTGTTCCTTCGCCTATACTGTGTACGGCGCCGAAAACTGATGGGTCGAAAGCAACTAACATGACCAAGGTGCACGCTTCCCTGATGAACATGCTACAGCCCCAGTAATGCAATGGAAAGCAATCTGTCACTCTATCTTGGTCGCCACGAGCATTTTGTCTTTTCAACTTTGCCCGACCTCTCCCCTACGCAAGCCATGCTCAATGCTCTTCCATGCAAGGCCTCTCTCCAATTCGTCGTGGTATCCAGCCGGTCGTCATTCGTAATATCCTGAAGTGACTGTATACTATCAAGACGGGCTGTGTCATGATACTCACGAGGTCTGGATTAGCACTACCCAGATAGGCATTCTAGTGCACGCAGCAAGACTCGCGCAAATGTGATGCGTCAAAAAAAGTTCCCTGGCCCGTCGAGAAGCTTTCTAGACGGTTGCATCGTGGTACAAGAACCGAATGTCTCGCGGGCGCGCGCGATTGTGCTTAACAAAGTCTCCGTCTCCGGGAGGTCCTAAAATGTCGGTCAGCGCAAGATCGCCTATTTCCTGCTTCCTTGGCACCTACTCTCCATTTTGGTATTGGAGTCGAGCATACTCTGCAAACTCAAGCATATGGACTCGACATTCTGCACAGGACTCCAGCCTTGCTTGTCGAGAAGATCCAAACAGATGATGCCGTTGCTGTAGATGTGTGGGTGCATGGGAATCTTCCGCACTGGATCTGACAGTTGTGTGAACACCACTTCGGGAGGCTCGATCGGGTAGGCATTTGGATATGTTATCTTGATGCGATATTTCTCCTCCGGATCGTACATGGGATTGCCTAGCACTTGAATGTCCATCGTCCACTCTTTGAAATCATCGGCCGACACTATCGTGATACCCTTTGGTGTCTCTCTCTGCAGCTTGGCCAGCTCTTTGCCCAGGCGCTTCGCCATCATTCCCGCCATGGTGACTGTGATGGCGTTACGTGGAGGTGGCGCGGTCCGCGATGGGAACGATGGTTCAGCGATCGGGGTGTCCAGACGGCGAGCTCAAGCGAGAGCGCTTCCGACAACGAGCGCCTCCCGGTGCGTCAAGAGTGTGTGATGATATCTGCACGTGTGTGCCTGTGGAAACGCGATGCAATTGTGAGGCCAACGGATTGAGTGTGCAAGATGGAATATAAGCTAGGGATGCAGGAAGACGGGAAGGTTGCATGTGAGCTGGCTTGGTCCAGGTCCAACGAGGCAGGTGGGGCACGCGCCGAGCGCCGGTCTCAGAGGAGAGATGTCAGAACGAAGACCCTGGACTAGTTAGACTAGAGGCTGCCCGCGGTGACACGCAGCGACAACGACACGAACATCAGGTTGGTGCGAGGCGCATGGGACATGAGACAGTGTCCCGCGAACGAAGAGTCGCTGTCTAGGCGAAGACAGTCGCACTCGTACACGTGCTCGCGGCCGCGTTAAACTTCTCTCTCGGCGCCTTCTGCCTCACGTCTGTGTCTGATGAACGTGGGGCTGAGCAGGCTAACTTAGGCTGGATCGCTGCGTTGCACCGCCTCTTGGACTCTTGGGAGATCAATCCTGCCTTTCGCTCACGTCGTCGCGCCAGGCCACCGGAATAGAAGCACGCCGCGTTCCGTCGCTCTCCTCGTCTTTCATCGTCCGGGAGCCATTGAGCCGCCATACACCGCAGCGGAGACGCCGCCTCCAACAACAGCAGGACCACCGTTCGTGCTCCTTCGCAAGCGGGCACGCTCGAGCACCATCTTCTGCAGCAGGAGCAGCGGCCTGACTGCCGCTCGTGCAGAACAACATGGCATGTACGTATTCCTGCGAGCGATCCGCCCATTTCGCCATTTCCGACACCTTCATTTCTGCGAGCATTGGTCCGCCCACCTCAAACTCCGTTGCGGCCCTGATACACCCTGGAACCCGTCCCTGTGTTTCACCCCCGACATCATAGCCTCAGTCCTATGGCCAACATGTTTTCGCATGATCGCGACTCTCCTGAGTCTGCACGACATGGTGGTATACGATGAAGCGGTCCAAATTCGGCTCCCTCAGACGAGTCATCCCATTGAAACCCAAGCTGACTTTGCAAACTTCAGTCCAGGGCATGCTCAACAAGCTGCACGGCCAGCCAGACAGCTACGATCGCAAGTCCAAGTACAAGTTCGGCCGCACGCTGGGCGCCGGCACGTATGGTATTGTCAAAGAGGCCGATGGGCCCACCGGAAAGGTTGCTGTCAAGATCATCCTGAAAAAGAATGTCAAGGGCAACGACCAAATGGTGTACGATGAGCTGGAGATGCTGCAGACGCTGCGACACCCACACATTGTCAAATTCGTCGACTGGTTCGAATCGAGGGACAAATACTACATCGTCACACAGCTGGCCACGGGTGGTGAGCTGTTCGACCGCATTTGCGACAAGGGCAAGTTCACGGAGAGGGATGCCTCGCAGACCATCAAGCAGGTCCTGGAGGCGGTGGATTATCTGCACTCAAAGGATGTCGTGCATCGCGATCTCAAGCCCGAAAATTTGCTCTACCTGACGCGCGAGCCCGACTCGGATCTCGTGCTTGCCGACTTTGGTATCGCAAAGCACTTGGATAGCCCAGAGGGTGTGCTGAAGACGATGGCCGGCTCGTTTGGTTATGCCGCTCCAGAAGTCATGCTCAAGCGAGGCCACAGCAAGCCGGTCGACATGTGGTCCCTAGGAGTCATCACCTACACACTGCTCTGCGGTTACTCCCCATTCCGATCGGAATCATTGCAAGAGCTCATCGAGGAGTGTCGGAACGGGCGAGTCGTCTTCCACGACCGGTACTGGAAAGACGTGTCCAAGGAGGCCAAAAGTTTTATTCTTAGACTGCTCAAGCCCGATCCGCAGGAACGCGCGACGAGCAAAGAAGCGTTGTCAGACCCGTGGATCGCTGGCAAGGGTGCCACCGACCACAACATCCTGCCAGAAATCAAGGCATATATGGCGACTGCCAAGCTCAAGCGAGGTATCGAGCTCGTCAAGCTGGCAAACCGAATCGAGGCGCTCAAAATGCAGGAGGACGAAGAAGAGGAGGCCGCGAACGATGCGGACATGCCCGCCGATCCCCTTGCAGCAGCAGATCAAGCAGTGCGAGCACGTGGAGATAGTTCTGCAAGTCTGGCTGTACCTGGTGGAGACCCGCAGAGGAAGCGCAGCCTTAGTAAGCTGGCGAAGAGTGCGATTTTCCGAGAGGTGAGTTTGGCCGGAATCGATCTGCGTTGTGTTGTTACATCTGACATCGTCTAGGTCGTCCTTGCGAAAGTGCGCGAGATGAAGGCCGAGGAAGAAAAGAACAGAACCTTGGAAGCTGCGAATGCAAACGCAAAGTAGACTCCATGATCTAGAACACAAGGCCCCGCCGGCATCACTTCCAAAGCATTGTAGAAGGCTGGAGAGTGGCGTACAAGGCGTAGATGTTCCACTAAACGATGACCAGCGCTCGGGGAATGGCCGAAAGTAGCGAGAACGCGTTGTTTAGAAATACCACTACAGTTTCAATACATTGACTCGATGACGATCAGCACCTCTTCCAGCTGTTCTGTGTTATTCGTTCTCCCTGCAGTCCTGTACCCCGCTTCGTCTCTTCCCCTACAGTCTCGCATGCTTACAGCGTCTTGCTCTTATTCGCATAGCCAGTACCGAACGCCAACAATCCCACCGTCGCAATGACCGAGAGCCCTGTCGGCAACGGCTTGAAGCCTCCCTTGATGGCACGAGGGATTGACGACCCGGCCAAAACAATACTAGCCAATAACGCGCTCTCGATGCCATATGCTTGATGGTTCTGGAGTCGGTAGCCGCCGAACAGGTATAATGCACCTACGGTGCAGCCGGCGGCGATGGAGGGGATGGAGCCCGTGCGAACGTAGCCGGTAATACCTCCGCCGGCCGTCAGAAGGCCGAAGATGAGGGCGATGGTGGAGAGGGACTAGGAGAGGATCAGTCGGGGAGTTGTGCGAGACGTAGAGCTGGAAGTAGAGTAGAAAGACGCGCCATTTTGGTAGATTGTGTTGCTTGAGTTGGTGGGATGGCGGGTTTCGTGCTTGACATGAGATCTTGCGGTTGCTACAGAGGTGGGTAGCAAGCGGGGGGGAGGAGGAGGTTGGCGGTGGTGTTGTGGAATGTTCGAAGCTGGAAGCGGTCTGAAGATGGATCTCGCGATCAATGGCCAGACAGAGCAGATGCCGCGGTCCGTCGTCATGCTCTGGGGTAAAGTGCCGATGTTCCGATGCAGTTTAGCCAGGGTTCAGCGACCGAGTCGAACTTCGAGCTTGCGTGAACGGTGATGAGGACAGCTTGTAAGACGTCTTGGCATACCGACATGTGAAAGAGGTCAACCAACAAACCATCACGACAAACTCTCACCATTCTCCCAGCTTGGAACCGCACGAACGTACCGCAAATACACCCTCTTTCTCACCTCATACCCACTTCGCAACAATGGCGCCCAAGAAATCTGCCACGCCCGCAACAATCCCCGCCTCAAGCGCAAGCACATCCGCAACGCAACCCCGAACCGTCACATCCAAAACGTTCGAAAACAGATCCGCGCCCGCGACCTCCTCTTCATCAACAGCAGCGACGCCCTCGACGCTCCGCGCGCAAGATTTCCAATCCATCATCACGCACATCTGGTCCAAATACCAAACGCACACGCCCCAACGCGTCAAACTCATCGACACCTTTCTCGGCTTCCTCCTCATCGTGGGAGTCTTGCAATTCGCATACTGTGTATTGGCAGGAAACTTTGTGAGTCCATTCCAGTCCAGTCCCAATGCAGCGCCTACAAGCAAAGAGCTGCAGTCATGCTCCATCGAGCAAGCTGGCTCCCAGGAAACAGCCATGAAAAAAGACGAGAAGAGATGAGATAGAGATGAGGATTGGTCGCTGACACCCGATTCCTCCACAGCCCTTCAACGCCTTCCTCTCCGGCTTCGGCGCAACCGTAGGCCAGTTCGTCCTAACAGCCAGTCTGCGCATCCAAACGAACCCCGAAAACAAAGCAGAATTCGAACAGATTAGCCATGAGAGGTAAGAAATCTGTGCAATGAGTTTTATCAACTCCATTCCACTCTCATCCTTTTGTTTCTTGACCGCCTGTCTCACGACTCGAGAGCGAACGGGAAAGCGCTCAAGCAGGAGGACAAAGAAGCTGACGTGAGACTTTTTTCTACAACAGAGCATTCGCAGACTTCGTCTTCGGCAGCTTGATTCTGCACTTCTTTTGCGTAAACTTTATCAATTGAGCGGAGGCAACCACAGAAAGAGGGAAGAAAGAGGACGACAGAGTCAGCTGGGATGATATCAAGGAGGAGCTTCGTTGCAGCGAGGACTGGAGGCTTCGAGCACGGGACAAAAAGCATGTTGCATCATAGAAGGGTGAAAAGTATGGATTACATACAGCATTAAGCGGTTGGCCTCGATGGCATGAACGCTGAATGCAAGAGGCATGAGCGGACATTTACACGTGCGTACGTGATGACGGAGCCATTGATCAATGCTGAAGCCGCATTCAGCAGCATTTGTTACAGCTCTATTGACGTCGAGTCTGCTGTATCCCATGCCACTTCGCACTCTTTGTGTGCATGCTTTTTCTTTTCCGTCATAACCTATCGTACGTCAACCACACGACGAAGCCAGTCTTTGCTCCGTTTAGTCCGCCATCGATCATGCCGCATGGATCTAAGCAGAGGCACCAGAAATGTAGAACCACTTGTCAATGCTTGGGTCAATTGGTGCTGGTGCTTTCTCCTCGCCGGCAGGAATGTTCAGCGACTTGGGATCAACACGGTTGGCGCTCTGCTGGACGGAGACATTGGTGCTGCGGAGATATCAGTGCATGCCTCAGATCTGTTTCATCATGCAAAACTCACAGGTTAATGTCACCTGGCTGGGTCTTGCCAGTGATCAGCTTGTCCCAAGCCTCAGCACACTCACGGATGACCTCTGTGGCGTACTTCCTGTTCTTGCACTCGCCTGAGAAGGCGAATTGGTTCTCTGGCTTGCCATCTGGGATCTTGTAGATGCGGAACCACTCGTTGGTCGCGCGGAGGAGGCCTGGAAGATGGCGCTCGACGTCCTCGATGTCGTTCAGCTTGGGAGCGAGAGGGTCATTGACGTCGATGACAATGATCTTCCAGTCGGTCTCGCCCTCGTCGAGCAGAGCCATGACGCCGAGAACCTTGACCTGCTTGACATCGCCCGGCTTGGCGACCAGCTCACCGATCTCGCAGACATCCAGCGGGTCGTTGTCGCCCTTCTGCTTGGTCTCGGGGTGGGTGACGTTCGGGTCTTCCCAAGTCTGAGGGAAGGCACCGTAGTTCCACAGATAGCCCTTGTGCGGGAAGCAGTTGCGGACGAAGCGCAGCTTGCCCTTCTTGGTGTCCTGCTTGATGGGGTTGAGCTCCTCGTCCTTGGAGATCTACCAGCACATTCTCGTCAGTCTCTCCTCGCTCGTACCGCAGTCGGCGTCAATGGGTGTCGGCAGCGAGCTACGCACCTCCTGCTTGGCATTGGTCCATCGTGGAATCTCGACAATCATGTTGAGCACGGTCTGCTGGTCGTTGGCGTACAGTGGAATGTCGTGGAAGGGCGAGACGGGCACGCCATCCTTCTCGATGTACACGCGGTGCTCGAGGGTGTGCGGTGCGCCGACCTTGCGGGCGGTGTAGACGGGAGCCATGTTTGCTGGGCTGGATTGCGTGGTGTAGGATGGTGACTGTGGGAAGTGTCCGGAGAGCTGTTTCGCTCGCGCTTCGAATTTGTCCCCCATCCCACCGAAGGTGGGGCGGCGTCTGCCAGGGTCCCTCTTTCCCTTTGCCGCTGTCGCAGCTGTTGAGAACGCCGGCCAGCGTTGCCAGCCTACACGTGCTGGGCGAGCGGTTGCGACGGCGGCACGGCTTAGAGTGCTCGCACCGACGCGTATCGAATGCATGCAGCCAGAGATGGGTCCTGAGATGGGACTATGCTTATCCCGCGCACACGGCCGAGGTGAACGGAGAAGAAGTCCCGTGACAAAAGTGAGAACCACCCACAGCTGCACGGCTCCGGTCCCGGCGCGAGTCCAGGGGCACGTCATCACTGTTCAAAACATGAACATTGATATCCACATCACATAGCAGTACATCGAATGATTTCTGGGTGTGGATACTTTGATTGCCAATGCTCAGCATCAATACAATACATTCGGCCTCCAGAAACCCGACATGCGCTCAAGGGCTTCATCCTCCGCCGCATCTCCACCCATGGGTACTTCCTGGTACACAAACTCCATTGTATCATCCTCCACATGCCCCAGTTGCAGAGGATACTGCCAGTCACGCTCGTCTTGGTCATTCAGGTAATCAGGTGGAGCTGGAGCGCATCCGTGAGGGGCGCCTTCTGTTTCTCTGGTTTCAAAACACTCATCAAAGTTTGCCTCTCTGGACCGGTATGTGGCTTGAGTATTGTTGACAACTTCAGCATGCTCAGCGAATTGTTCCGTATATCTGTCCACGAAGCGTACTGCCGGCGAAAATTGGGTGCCGGTGAACAAGGGAATCGGTCCAGCAGGAGCAGGATACAATTGCTGCGCCGTCCGTGGACCATTGCCCACACCCACGCGAGTGAACCCACGACAAGGTATGGGATTGCACGACGAGCTCTCTTGGACTGGTCTGTAGTGTCTGCTAGAGTATTCCGAATTGTCCCACTTCCCAATCTGTGGCATCGCTCTCGAGCGTGGCTGATCTGCAGTGGTCCAGCGAGTATCTACCACTGGGCTTTGATGCGCTGCGCTCGAGAAGACATACTTTTGAGGATGCGCCACTGCATACAATGCTTCCCGCAGCAGTTTGCTTGTAGGTGTTGAGAGAGGGTCGATGTTTTCCTCGTCAGCATTTCCCTCGCTAGCACATGGAAGAGACAGCGAAGGACTTGATCCTGCGCGATTTCCTCGTAGCGCAAGAATATCGGATGTGTGATGAACTGTGGCCCTGCCAGATTTTGTAACCGGCGCGACAGGCGACCCTGCTATCTCTTGTTGCGGAAGTGGTGCAGAGGTGACTGACCTGAGCGCACTTTCGAAATGAGGGGGGTTGTTTTCGGGGAGCGATGGATGTGTGCTTCGGGTCCTGGGAGAGCTGCGAGCTACGCGCAATGGCCTGACAGGAGCAGGATTGCCAACCTCCTTCACCAAGCCTTCATCATGATCGTGCCTGACACGTGATGGGGTATGTGAGCTTCGAGACGGTCGACTTCGATCCGAACGGCACGACGTTGGCTTTGCCTTCTGAATGGATTCTGACCACGTGTAGCAGCTTTTGCTGTTGCTCCGTGCATGTCGCATTTTCCGTGAAACACGTGTGCTGTCTTTGGCGGGGTTCGTGTGTCTGCGTTGCTCCTTCGGTAGGCTATGAACATCGCTGAGCTCGGAAAGACCCGAGTGTCGTGCCTTCGTTTGACTAGCAGGCTGCACCGAGGCTCCATTGTTGAGCAATTGAGCATCAGCATTCTGCCCAGGCTGTCGATCTGCATAGACTTTGCGGAAGTACGTAGAAATCTCTTCATCGCGGAGCTCTTTGCGACTTTTCTTGCGCTGATTTGAAGCATCGTTGACTGGAACTTGGATCTCTTGATCCTTTGGCCTCGAGAGAAACCTCATTTCGTTGAAGACCAAGTCGGGCACTGCGCCAACGTCAACATTGCAACATCGGAAGTTACTGTGTAAGACATACGGCCTTGGCCACTCGCAATGACAGGCACCGAAGCCTTGCCATGATTGAAGATGCCAACGCGAGCATCAGGTTGTAGCTGTCTGCATGTTAGCTGCTTGGCATGGCTCCAGTACCTAGAGAACGTCGCTCACTGTCAGGCGGTTATTTTTCGCTCCGTTCTTGAGCTGGAAGCTCTGCACGAGATCCGTTGTGCGATCGCCATCTCCGCGTCGACGACTCTTCTGATGCTTTGATTTCGGCTTCTTCGCATCACGACTTTTGTGTGCTTTCTTCCTTTTCGGCTTGGACTCATAGCAGTCTGCTCTAGTTTTGTGGCGCGGACGCCTCTTGAAACACTCAGCCGGGGCCCTTTGGCGGTCGACTCCATGGAGCTCGCTGGATTGCGAGGTAGTCTCGCTCAAGGACGTCGCATCAGAATCCGGTGTGCGTTGCACGCACTCCGAGCTCGAGGAATGCGTGACTCGATGCCTCCGTTTGGCATGGCCGGTTGGAAGTGCGGCCTCATCCCGCACATCGTTCGACGGTCGCTTCCTCTTGGCCACACGAGAGCGAGAATGTTTTGCGGCGCCGACTGTCGGTTGTTGC
The DNA here is from genome assembly GCA_023512815.1 of Cercospora zeae-maydis. Classification (NCBI taxonomy): domain Eukaryota; kingdom Fungi; phylum Ascomycota; class Dothideomycetes; order Mycosphaerellales; family Mycosphaerellaceae; genus Cercospora; species Cercospora zeae-maydis. Next base: position 2,081,574 of record JAKLWY010000001.1, on the reverse strand, counting down.
ATAGAGTCAGGAAAGGCCAGCTTCTGTTGCTCTTCCGGCGGCTCCCTGTCAGCGATGTGCTGCAGCCACTCCCTGATGTCCATCGGCAAGGGATGTGGCCCAGGGTCGTTCCGGCAGTGAATGCGAAGTCGCTATGCGGCTTCCCTCGCCGTGTTCCACCGTACAGTAGTCATGGCACATTCACCGACTTGCAGCGGAGTGGAGCACGATGGGCGGTGGTGGTGTCGCTTGATGAGATGGATGGGCCTAGAACTCGACCTTTCTGACCACAGGCATGTCTCAAGTGCGTGCAGTCGGAGCGAAAGAGCGGAGTGGAGCCCACCTGCCTGCCTTCCTAGTCGGCTGGATGCAATTGCAGCACGCCAGCAGCTGTCGACTGCCATTCGAGACGCGTGGGAGGGAGCTGCGGCTCTGACGACGTGGGGTGAGTGTGAGGTTGATGAGAAACGCAGCTACTACAGTACTGTGCCCTACATACACTGGAGCGGGATGCATGTTCTGCATCCAGAGATGGCCCATCAGACACACAGACGGATGCTGGGCAGCTGTCGTCTTGCTGCCCAATCGCATCGTGCCCGGCCAGCCATCCCCGTCGCGTGTACGTGGTGCACTCATCCGGGAACAACGCGCTGCCAGATGTCCTGCATCTTGGCCTCGTCACGTGCGTCCAACGGCGCCCCCGGCCGGTGGCGACCGAGTTCTCTCGTTGGAGGGCTTCTTCATCTGCCCCGTCCAAGGTTGGAGCGAGAGCTTTGCGACTTGCGCAACCCGGCTGAACCGGCGGCCGAGGCAGGCGGGCTGAGGATGATGATGATGATGATGATGATGATGATGATGATGATGAGAGGACGAGCGAAAGCACTCCTCGGGCCCTGCTCCGTCGCGCGCGGCATTTGCCCTCGGAGCGTGCGACGATACGCACTCCTCCTGCTGCTGCTGCTGCTGCGGCACGGCTTGGCGGGCGGTCGCGCTTGTGCGCGCTCCATCGGCGGGCGCAGCAGCATGTCTGCTCGCATTCCAATCGTACCAGAACCAAGGCACAGAGCTCAATGGTACATCCATGATGACACTTTCACGCTAGCCAAAGTACCACTGAATGACAGGACATCAGCGTTTTGGGCAGCCGGCACCCGTTGGCGCAGTAGTCTCCCGCTGCGCAGTGAGGGGCGGACGTTTCCAGCTGCGCGCATTCGATCGACCTGTCCTGCGGCCCCCTCCCGTTGCACAGTGAGGAGTGTTTGCTGCTACTGAGCGGATCATCGCACAATTGCATTATTGAGCTCGCCTGCCTACCTGCCTGCCTGCCTGCCTGCCCGCCTGCCTGCCCGCCTGCCCTCACACACCTCCGCGAGCCACGTGCAATTCCGCACCTGACCCAGCAGTGACACTCTTGCTTCCTCAGCCTCAACGTCTTCTGCTCTCACCACAACACGAACTTCCCACCCCGACCCCCATCCCCTTCCGTTTGGAACGGCCGATACGAGCGAGACAGTGCGCGGTGCTACAGGGCGAGATCCATTCGGTCCTTACCTCCACTAACTCATCATGTCCAAACTATTCATCGGGTAAGACCATCGCCAACCACGAACCGCACCTTCCCCACTGACGCCGACGCGCAGAGGCCTTGCCTGGCACACCGACGACCAGACCTTGCGCACCAAGTTCGAGGAATTTGGTCAAGTCGACGAAGCCGTGAGTTCGAGCAATCACGACATGCGTCCGCGCGTCGTGCTGACATGCAATGACAGGTCGTCGTCAAAGATCGCGACACCGGCCGCAGCCGTGGCTTCGGTTTCGTTCGATTCGCTGACGAAGCCGGCGCCGATGCCGCCATCGCCGCCATGAACAATGTCGAGTGCGTGCAATGCCGAGCAAGCTGTTGATCCATCCACTGAATAAGTCTCGCAGATTCGACGGCCGCACCATCCGCGTTGACAAGGCTAGTGACCGTGGCAGCGGAGGTGGTGGTGGCTTTGGTGGTGGACGCGGTACGTTTCCGACTTCGCACTCGCCGCTGCACGTTGCTGACCAGATGTAGGAGGCGGTGGCTATGGCGGCGGAGGTCGTGGCGGCTACAGCGGTGGCGGTGGCGGTTACGGCCAGCAGCAGGGCTACGGCGGCGGAGGCTACCAGCAGGGCTATGGCCAGGGTGGTGAGTCGGATCGAGCTCGTCGCACTTCTTCGCATCACTAACCACGGCGCAGGCTACAACCAGGGCGGCGGCAACTGGCGTGGCGGCGGCGGCGGTGGCTACCAACAGGGCGGAGGCTACGGCGGTGGTGGAGGTATGTGATCGCCGAGCCTGACTCCCTGGCAATCGCTCACCTTCCCACAGACGGCGGCTACCAGCAACAGAACGGCGGCGGCTACGGCGGTCAGCAGCAAGGCGGATACTAGCGAGGTCCTTACCCAATCTTCCTCCGGTCTCTTCATACACTTCTTTCAAGATGCGAGAGCGAGGCTTTTCGAACGATGCAGATGCGGGGCTCGGAGCATGGGTTTCTAGGATGGGCATGCGTGTTTTCACAGCCGGCGGCGATGACCAGCCGCAGAGTGCTTCTTCAGCAGGGCTGCTGTTTGTGATTCGGGTCTGGAATCGAGATCAAGTGATACCCAAACTGCTGCGGATGGTAGCTAGGCTTAACGAACTAGCCTCTAGCTTGCGATTCGCAACGTGATGGCACGAACTCATGAGTCTGACATGTCGGTTCACGCCTCCGAGAGTTATCGCATTGGTGTGAATGACATGAGCAGACGCGCAATCGTGGCCGCGAACTCGTGCTATAGGCTTGCATTGTCGATGACTTTCACTGCCGCAGAAGTCTGGTGTACAGTCTCTCGTTCGGCGACGCGTGACATGTCGTCCTCGGTCAAGAGTTCCGAGTTGCTGGGCTTGCAAGGGAGAAAAAGCTTTAAGCTTATAGTACACCGATGCATATTCTTCGGGATAAAATTCCACTCGGACATCTTCTTCAACTACCATGCCCACCCACGACTGATCTGAGGTGCCACCATGCACCAAACCGTGCATACGTGATAGCCTGCGGATACCGACCCCAACACCTGAACGCCGTTGCACGACTCGCAACGCAAAATGGCTGCCGCGCCGGGCCCGAAGCCGTTGAAGTTCACAGGTTCCAAGCACCTCGTCACTCGTCTGGTGCTTGCCACTCTGACCGGACGACCTGTGCGGATCTCACAGATCAGAGAGTCCAACCACAATGCGCCCGGACTCGCGCCACATGAAGTATCCTTCTTACGACTCCTCGATGCGATCACGAACGGCTCAGAAATCGTCTTTTCGCAGACCGGTACCACGGTGGCATACGCGCCCGGTCTGATCACGGGTAGCGCCGCAGGACATGGGGCCGCAGGCGGTGTGATACGGCATGAGCTGCCTGCAGACTGCTCGAGAGGCGCGAGCTTCTTCCTCATCCCGCTATGTCTGCTTGCGCCGTTCTCGAAAGCCAAGATGAACGTGCTCTTGACCGGACCAGGGGTGATCACTTCGGCCACCCCAACTGGAGATGTGTCAGTAGACACCGTCAGGACAGCCATCCTGCCTATCTTCAAGAGCTTTGGCATTGAACGAGATCTAGCGCTACGAGTGTTGCGGAGATCAAATCCTGGTCCAGGCGGGAGAGGTGGAGGAGGCGAGGTACAGCTGGTATTCGGACATCAGGTCCGACTGCCAAAGACGATACACCTGCTTGATGCAGGGAGAATACGGCGGATACAAGGCGTGGCATACGCCACAGGAGTGGCAGGAGCAAACAATGCGCGCATCATCCACGCGGCGCGAGGTGTGCTGAACGAGTTTGTGCCAGATATCAGGATACATTCAGACGTAAGCTCCGCACCGCTCATACCAGCGCCCGAGCGGAACAACGCAAATGCGAAAAAGAAGATAGGTCTAGGGTTCGGCCTGAGCTTGGTGGCAGAGTCGAACACAGGAGCAGTGTATTCGGCCGATGTCGCGAGCGATGCCAGCGGTGGTGAGGTGCCGGAGGATCTGGGCAAGAGATGTGCGTACCAGCTGCTCGAGACCATCGCACAGGGAGGATTTGTGTCACAAATTGCCGCGCCGACGGTGTTGACAATGATGGCCATGGGCAGTGAAGATGTAGGGAGACTGGCAATCGGGAAAGAAGTGCTCGGCACAGAACAGGTGGTCCAGCTGGCTCGAGATTTGCAGGCCTTTGGCATGACAGGCTGGGGCATCAAGGAGAGCGACGAGGAAGGCGAAGCTTTAGTCTCCATCGTAGGACGTGGTGTCGGCAACGTCGGACGGAAGATTGCTTGAAATGCACGCGTGGTGAATGAATGACACGGCTTCTTCCGCTGCAGGGACTTTCATGTGAGAATATCCCATTCACCCGGGCCCGTGCGTCACGACACATACATACGCAGGGACTGCCGCGCTTCACAAGTCAACAACATCCATCTCTTGGGGAACAGAATCTTGTCGAAGCGCTGCGATCAATTCGCGCTGCGCTTGCTCACTTCTGGCGCGCAGGTGAGCTTTCATCGACGCGCGAGTGGCATTTTAGGCGAGGCCCCACGTTTCCCTCCTTCTTGATCTTTGCAACTCATACCAGGACAGCAACAGTCTCGACATCTTCCACAGATATCGCGACTCCCTCCGCACGGCACACGCGTATCGCGACATCTATTATCACTTTGCGACTCGGGAAGGACTCGAGGCAGGAACGGAGGCATGGCGCACAGCGACAGAGCCTCTGGCTCCCCCGAGACACGCGGCAGCCCCAAACATGACAATGGCGCTGCCGGCGGGCCCTCGATCGGCGACATGGACATCGAGGACATCGAGTGGACCTTCCCTGACTCGAAGGCAGTCAGCATGAGCGCCGCCTACTTGAGCGCCATCCATCTGAGCCTTCGAGATGGTGCGATCATGTGTGCATGCCCAGCCGGAACTCCACGTAAGGCAACCGACATTGCAAAGATTCAGACTGGAGACACGTTCACCTGGATTCATGTTCCCTGCAAACCATTGCTGGTGCAAGTGTCGGAAGCAAGCGCGGCAATGGCGAATATGATACTAGAACGCGCAGCGGACTCCACTCGAGACGGCGACGATATGCAAGCACTCGCGGAAAAATCACTGGCTAGCTCGCTGGGACCCAACGCCACCGAGCAGCAGCTGCGAAAGGTTCGGAACCTCACCTCGACTTTCCGATGCGACGGGCCATGTCGTGGCTCCACCGATTGCGATGAATACTTTTGGTGTCAGGAGTGTTATGCCTGGCAGCATAAGCCTTGCATGCTTTTCGGAGATGGTGGCGATCTTGGGCGGCCCGTCTGCAACGTGTGCTATGTCAACGCAATCATCCACCAAGAAGAGATTGAGCGCTGGCAGAAGAAGCGCCTGGCTCAAGCAGGGCTCGAGGCACTCTGGTTCATTCGTGACCCAGAGAACGAAGGCAATAAGGAGGGCCTCGCTTTCGCTCGCAATTTTCTCGAGCGGCTTGTCTCCAAGGTAAGACTTAATCATCTGATATTAGGTGGTTATTGCTGACGACAAGTATTAGAATCGCAACAACTTCTTTCAATTCATCCTCAATCGTCGCCGCGTTATTCGCTGGGTCAAAGCTCGCCGTGGTCTCGAGCAACCTACCTATGGCGCCGCTGCTCGCCTTCCAGCCATCGAAGGCTCTGCAGATGAGCTATATGATCCAGCAGCGCAGTATACTGCACCTCGCAAGCGGACTCGTAGGTCACGCGCGCGCAAAGAGTCAGATGTTGCCGGCTCAGACGACGGCCTTGACTCGATGCGACTCGGTGACGACGAATACTCCGAGTTCGAGGATCCAGACACTACCATCGCTGGAGGCGCTAAGGCTGCGCCCAAGAAGAAAGCACCACGCAAGGCTAAGCCTCGCCCACGTGCATTTGAACCCCTTGTGTCCGAGTTGACTGAGGAAGACAAAGCTCGGAATGAGGTTATGAGACTTGCCGCTGAGCGTAAAGCCCGCAAGAAAGCCGCCGCCGCCACAGCAGCAGCAGCAACGATAGGACTCGCAGTCGAAGATGAAACCGAAGCACCGCCAGCAAAGAGAGCGAGAATCGAGAGACGAGTAACTCTGTTCCAACAGAGCAGAGAGAATGCTGGCGACGGAGCTTTCTCAGACCTCGGTATCCTACCCAACCAGCAGAAGCGAGATGTGGTCCAAGCAAGCAAGCAGACTTCGCGTGGGCCTCGCAAGTCCGCGCTGTCCTCTGGCTGGACTGCGGCCGATCGTGGGCTTGGTGAGGAAGAGACAGAAGTGGAGTCTGACCATGCCTCCAATAAACGCAGCAAAGGCAGAGGCGAGCAGCGACAATTCATTGCCAACGACATTCCGGACGAAGGAGAGCAGTCCGCTCCGCGACGCGCCCGCAGCAGAGCTCACCGGCGCTCGACTACAGCTACCAACGACGACGAGGAAGACAGACCACCGCGAATGCAACAGCAACAGAAGCAGGGTGAGTCCAGTCGGGATGGACGTCAACATGAGCGGCCAAAGATCATGTGCAGCTGCATCGATGTGACGCGGACCGACAACTGCTTCAAATGTCTTCGCTGCGATCTCTACCAACACATTACATGCGCATCTTCGCAAAGCATGAGCGACACGCTGTGCAAGTTATGCGTAGGCAGTGGAGTCGCTTCGGCCTCTAGCATGCTTCCGCCCTATGCTCCTGTGCGTCCACCCACCGTGGCTCCTGCACAACCACACGCATCGAGTAAATTTCGAGCTCCTTCACTCGCGGGACCTTCGACCACCCAAATTGAAGCCAAACATGAGCCACTCAGCCAGGCGATGCATGACGAAGTGCGCACTCTCTGCTCCACCATCTTGTGGAGCGCCTACTGCGAGCTCCCAGACCCCAACGATCCCGACGATTACATGAGACTCAACCGAGTAAAGAGTCCTCCGCCTTCAAACTGGCTTGCCGAAGCCGAGAAGCGAGTGACCATCATGTTCGAAGCTGCAGGACAGGAGAAAATCAGCGAGTACCTTCGTCATGAATTCTCCGCATGGCCGCGCAACAATGTCAACATCATGAAGGCCCTGCGAGATTTCGCCATGTGGATGCGCATCACGGGTCCTTTCCGCCGTGCTAGGAGAGAGTTGGGCCTTCTCAATGAGATTTTGGGCTTCGATGAAAAGGGCAGGTACTGGCAGAGTGACTAGAAGAAAAGATGATGACACGAAGGACGAGAACGATGGAAGATGGAACTTGGGAGGTGGGCCGACTACTGATGAGCCGTTGACACAGTCATCCAACTCATCAGCTCACACCACTTGTTGTTGTGATTACGCCGATTAGCCCGCGTGATGAGCTTGCTGCTTTGCTCTCTAATCCTTTGCGGCCGCTCGTATTGGTTAGGTAGGGCTTGATGGGCATAGAACAGAAGAAGCTCGCAAATGATGAAGCGCAGCGCGGAGTGGATGCGCTCACGACAGTGAGGTCATTGTAGCAGCTTCGAAAAGTTCTCTCTTTAATAATAACTAGCAATGATTCCGATGAAAACAAAAACTCCTGGTAAGAGTGTGTCAATCGACGCCGCTCGCTCGATATCTTGGATCGTTGACATCAGCACACTCAAAATACAGGTAAGTTTATCTTCACTATTCATGGGCTGATCAGGCGGCTCGTTTCAAAGTGGCCAAGGGAAGTAATGACCCTTTACAGGGCAAAAGATTGTGAAATGGCACGATTGGGGTTATCGTAAGCACTGCCATCCTCGCAGGCCACCATGTACATTGTATACTTCCACCCTAACTGACTTGGCACGGCTCTGCCTTCGAAGTCCAGACCTCAAGTCTAGACCTCGGTTCTTAGATGTACTCGCGTCGAGGCTCTTAAGCTCGGAATCATTTCACACAGATTCTTTGATGCTTGTGGGCTCAGTCTAGGCCCTCGAGCTGACTGGTTACCAAGGCTGATTGTCTTACAGGCGTGCGAGCGGACGCGAGAAATTTTCGAATGCGGGATATTGACGGTCGTGCATAGCCCTAGGGCTGCTGTATCCAGCATGCTTGCACCTTCTTCCTCTGTATCAGAACCACCCTGTACGTTGGGCTGCACTCTGTCTAACACGACGTCTTAGATGCGCCCGGACTTGCAAAGTAGCAGCGAAGTGATCGCGATACGATGATCCGACTGGGTTCTTTGCCTACCAGACTTTTCAGTTTCTCGTGGCGTGTCGATACCACGGAGGGAAGTCCGTGACATTCGGCCATGCTCCCGGTCCGTCATGACCCTTGCCCATGTGAAGCGCGCGTGGGAGGACCGCGTCGAGGACCAGGTATTCGTTGAATTTCGGAGCGGTGTTCATGCCGCAGATGCAGGAATTACATATCCTGTAATAACGCTCGCCTCCTCATGCTTGGGATGCGACCATGATCTCCTCACAGCGTTAACCGAGCGTCGACACCCCCAGGCTTCCCACTATTCTGAATGTGAATCCCACCACATTCGCTGCCGAGGTCCATTCGCAAATGCTCAAGCAGAATACATGCGTCGCGATCAGCATGTTATCAGTCCCGCAGGGTTAGAAGGCACGCGCACGCCATTATCGTTTGATGACTGGACGACGACGAAGAGCGGCTCGCAGGACACACCCCCAACGGCTCTGAAGCCGATGCAATTGGACGAAAAGACGCTCGAGAGCATCGCACCATTTCTGCGCCAGACCAAGGAGGTCCATTCTGGGGGCTGCGATACCCGCGAGCTGCCTGCAAGGCAGCCGGACGAACAACACCCGAGCAATGAACAACAGTCGAAATGCTGGCTTCGCCGCGTGATAGCAAGGACAACAAGCAAAGTCTCTCTCGCTTGGAGTGGAAGAACAGTGGAAGACTGTACTTGCTGGATGTGTGACTACCGCGCCTTCAAGGAACGCTGTCAGCATGCAGACAGGTTCATTGCCGACGTGGACGGAGATTCTAGACGTCGTAATGCAAGATGATTGAAAGATGCTGGACTTATCTTCACATGTGCCCCATGCTGCTGTAATTCAGATCCGGCTGGTACGTATTCTGGAGCAGCAACTGGCCGTTGGAAAGGAAATCCAACTCGCCCATGAAAAAATTGTCCATGGTCACTCCATCATTCCAATGCCCCGACATGTCAAACAAGCTCTGGTCAAATGTCGGTTGACTCATGGTCACATGCGCATTGGACGGCACTGGTCGTGAGGGATCCTGCATCGCAGTCTTCTCGAGCAGCGTCTCGGCGCCTTTCGCAACGGAAACAAGCAGATGCCTCGAATGCATGTTCGAGGTAATCTTGTTGAGCACGACGACTAGGTCTGCGACAAGCCCGCGGATTTCCGTGGTGTCGACGTGCAAGGAAGTTGCATATTTGGTGGAGACTTTGAGGACGAAGACCACCGCAAAGGCTATCATCACATCAAAATACGTCGGCAAACCATTGAGGTGGCCTTGGATCTCTTCGTCGTCCCGCACAGTGCCGAGAATTGCAGTGGCGGAGAGCAGTGCCTGGTTGGCCAATTCATCGATCTCCTGGGCTACATGTGGCGCTCTGAAACCGGGCTTGCCGATGCCCCGAAATGCCATGGAGAAGAGATAGAGGCGAGCGAAGTGATAATGCAGGGTGACGCCCTTCCGCGGATAATTCCCGACGTATCGATTCGAATGGAGGCGCTGAGTCCAGTCCGCTCGGATACGATCGAGACTGATCGAGTAGCGCCGCACTGGGTCGATGGCGCTCGCGTCAAGCGGCCTCTCGACATCGACGCCGAATGTTTGGTATATGTCGCTCCCAACGGACCAAAAGTCCACCTGCGATGCTAGCCGGAGGTCATCTTCCACTGCATGTTCGGTTTCGATAAACTGCAAGATGGCTCGGATCGAGTCGTCCTGTCTCGTCATGGGCGGTCGGCCAAACGCAACGCTGAAGTGGTGATCGCAGATGAAGACGAGATAATACAGCCTCGTTCGCAAATAATGGCTTCGCTCTCCTTGCAGCGCCTTGAAAATACTGCGATGCAGCTGGACCTCGGTGGAGATCCTGACTGCTGCACCGATACACGTCCATGAAATGCCGCTGAGCCAGAATGCGCCAATGCAGAGCGCTCGGATGTCATCAACAGTGTTACGGCGGGAAAAGGTCTGTGTTGCAGCGATGGCAACGAACTCTTGATAGCACTTTTCGAAGTCCGCGGCGGCCAAGTGCAGCGCGCCTACAGTGCAAATGGCCGCGAGCAATAACGGGGAATCTGCTCGGACTTCGGCCAGGGTTTTACGATCTCCAATGATTCTGTACACAAAGTGGTCGAGGCGATTTTGATATATGTCGAGATATGCCTGTGCTTGCTGTTCGCTGATGATGCCACGAGTGATGATATCTTGCTCGGCTCGGTTCTGTTCAAAGCCCGGGACGGTCACGATGGGAGAGATGACTGAGCCCGGTATCGCGGCTGGACCAGAGTCGGGGTCCATGACAAGATCATAATTGTGCGGCGTGTGCTTCTCGGTATTGGGGGAAGGGCCGTTCTGTTGTGTCCGGGTCGGGGTCGGGACGTTGGAATGGTGTGCTTCTGCCACCGCCAGGTCCTCGTCTTCGTCCATGGCCTCGTCGAGGATCTCGGGCATGGACAGATGCTGCGCAACTTTGCCCAGGGCTGACTCCAGGACGCGGATCTTGCGTTCCATGACTTCCTTCCACGTGGCGTCGCTTTCGAGGATCATCTGCAAACTTCTGTTTACGGTGCAGCCGAGGCCGCGTCGCTCGCAGCGAACACAGGGCGGCTGACCATTGCGCATGTTGCATTTGATCTTCTGCTTCCGGCAGGCCACGCACGCGGTGATCTTGCGGGTGATGTCTGGCGGTTTTCGGTCGCCAAACTGTTCTCGCAGCGCCATGATGGCCGGCGCGGAGCCGCCTTCCATGACGGCGGACTGTGCGGCCGGGAAGGCAGCAGTTGGACGGGGAGATTACGCGTCATTGCAGTCACGCGGCCACGGATATGTGCTGGCGACGGCCATTGCTGTGTCGGGCGCGAAGAAGGAGGTGAGGATTGTGCCTCTTTGAGCGTCGAAGTCAAAGTCGGCAGGTGTGAAGATGAGGTTAGTCTAACTGAGTGTGGCGAGCTGTGCTGCGAGCTCCTGTTGCTGGGCCCAGAGGTACATCCTTGCTCGGTTCTAGCCGCAACGCAACCGGTAGTCTAACGCCAGCATGATGGTGATGATGATGATAGGAGAACACGGTTCGCGTGAACCACGCACCAGCTGGCTCGGCCAAAAGGTTCACAGGTCCGTCAATTGCAGACTTTGTTCGATGAATGCACACATGCTTCTGGCAATCTCTGAACGGCATTTGAGATTTACAGCCCGAATGACTTCCACTGGAGGCCGATGTCGCGGCACTCGAGTGAATTTCGCGGCTCAAAGAATACTTCTCCTGGTCTTCTTTCCTCATACTGTCGCGCAGAAGCTGATTGGATGCATGTGGTCAGAGCGACAGACAGAGTTCCTTCTGGGGAAACAGTCCGTCCCCCATCCTGTTGACCTGACGTGTAGACATATCGCGCTACGCATGATTGTGTCCTGCTCCTCAGGTGCAAATGATCACGAGGGTCTGGCAGGAGAGCGTGGGACAGTAGACTACTATCAATATGAATCTTGGACATGTACAACGTGCATCGTGTTCATCAGGAGCGTGTCTCATCTCTTGCACAGGAGAAGGGTTCCTCGTCATGGTTGCTGTCATTTCCCTGTTGCAGCGAGAAATCGCCGACAACCATCAATGTCGACGTGCTCTCGTATCGTTTTCACTTCCTGCCAGGTTCCAACACACCCGACAAGGCCACCGTGGTATACAGAAACAATATTCCGGCCCGCTACGTGGAATCTCACAACACTGTCGGACGAGCAAGTGAGACTCGCGCATTTCTCGGGGACCGTACGCGGCCGAGAGCACAACACCGACCACGAAAAATTGCCGCATTTGCCGGGGTGCATCTAGAGCCCTGTCGAGTGTCAGCCTGCACTGTACAGTAATAATAAAGTGGATCGAAAAGGAGCGACAGGATAATGTAGCACACACAGGAGCGACAGGACAGAACCATGGCGCAGCGAAAGGATCCACCACGGTCAAGCGGACGTTGACCCATACCAACCATCTTCGATCGCACCAGCGCAAAGCCCCGTCTGCCATGGCTGTCTCTACGTGTAGCTTTGGCCAATGACGAACGCCAGGGCGAGACTTCACACTTATGTTTCTGCCGAAGTGGACACTGGTGATGTCCCGTGATCTGCAGATGGAAATGAGGCAATGCTTTCGCAGCCAAAACGGGACGTTGCCGCCATGGAGAAGCACATGTCATGAAGCACGGCAGGTTAGAGTTCAGTTGCCAGGCGCTGCGGAGGCGTGGAGATGCGGAGGAGGCATCGAGAAGGTCGCGATGACATACTGTACACTACCTAAGTTACTGTGCGCCAAAAGCACAGGGCGGCGGCGCGCGCGCGACAATACAAAGTAATCACGGAGCTGGCGCAGGGCCGGCGGGCATGCCACGCCACCGAAATCCGCGCTTGGCATGCCTTCCGCGTGAGATCTGATGTGAGGAGCACCGCACTCTGTTGCGCGCTGGGTGAGTGCTTTTGCCGCGTCTTTCGCTAAAAGGTGAGCCAGTCCCATTTGCTACTGTAACAAACAGGTAAAGCTGGCGACGACATCTGCCCTGCACAAAGAACCCGACGTTCCCCAACCTCCTCGTCTGCTCTCTCCTGTGCCGCAAATATCTTGAGCCCGTCTGCCACCATTGACAACGCTCGATTCTGCCCGGGCGATCCAGTCGTCCATTGTGTGACCCGTAGCACCAGCACCACCCACCACAACCGGGACGTGCCAGAGTGCGCGCTCATGGATCCCGGCTGGAACCACGCAGCCCGCTACCACGGACTCCCAACAATGTCGACGGTGCAACAAGATCCGAGAATTCGCCAGCACAGTCCGCTGCAGCAGCCGTTGACCTTGTCGCCACAGCTCCTGTTCTTAGGCCGTCCGGAGACGTCGGGAACAACCGCTCAACAGAGCAAATCTCAGGATGCGAAGCCAGTGCGCTGGGAGCATTCTTCGTACGACCAAATGCGGCGGCAGAGTGTCGCTTCTAACGTGTCATCGAGATCGTCAATGTCTAGGAGGCAAGACGGTGGATCGTCAACCAACTGTTCCATGGAAAGTAGGGGCAGTCCGGCATCTTCGTTGGGCGAGAGTACTTCTTCCGTGTCCAGCCATATCGCGGATCTCAGCGAGATGAGTGCAGCACCATTCTGCAGCTCGTTGACTGGAATATTCGGCTTGACCACAGAGTGTCTGGCTTGTGGATATCGGTACGATTCTGTTCACGAGCTGGCAGACCATCAAAGAATGGTGCACGGAATGGCAGACGTGATCTTTTGAGCCTCCAATATTTCGCCTATTATCCTCGGTTGAGCTCGGCTCCGCCTATGAAAGGGAGTCAAGGCAGGCGTTTGGGGTGGAGCGTTTGATGGAGGCATTGTATCACTACGCGGAAAGATATCCGGGCGCATGTCAGTGTACGAAGAATGAGGGACTCAAAGATTGCATATGGGAGGCGCAGTCGTGGATCCAGACCATGCTGTGCATTATGTCTTGCAGCTAGGTACCGACGATGGCGCAGAGACATGGATAGATGCCAAGCAATGGTATGCACTTTGTTGCTACAATCAAACCACAACCCCCACGTGCCGCCCTTGAACCATGTCGTCAATGCAGCACTGATTCCTGGCTTTCGCCTCGCTGTTACATTCTCACGCCAGACGGTACGTTGACGAACGCTGCCTTTGTTTCTATTGAACCAACTCTCGCCCAGAGATGTTCATCACGAGACACCTCGGCACTAAGGTGTCGATCGTTACATCCACGAAAGTGGAAACCAAACGGGTTTTTTTCCTTTTCGAGTACTCTATCGGCTGCGGGCCGGTCACGATCTGCTCCCGTTGCCGAATCTCCGCATTCTATGGACTCGTTCGCATCCTACTGACTCCGGTCCTAGCCAACGAGATGATCGCACCTTGTATGCTTTGCAGCCACCACTATGCGCTAGCCGAGCGTATACGACTATACATCCCCCCAAGATTTGCACGAGGCCGCGCCACCTCGTGCTTGACGGCTGCTGAGTTCGTCCGTCCTCAAGACTTGATTTCAACTCGTACATGCGCTCCTCGTTGTTCGTTCAGGAGCGAGAGCTAGTCTCCAGAAGGCAGCTGCCTTTTCACTGCTGCACAGCTGGTGTATGTTCTGGCGACCGTACCGAGCTATCCGAGCCTGCGACCAAGCGTCGTAATAGCGAGACATCGGTTGCAGTTGTATAACTAAAGACGGCTGCTGTGCACTTTCGCGGCCTCCACCACTGCCCTGAGCTCCAAGCCTCCGTCACTCCTTCTCGACCATGCTGAAGAAGTTTCTTCTGCCATTGCTGGCAGCGACAGCCCGTGCCGCTCCACTTGACGAAAGACAGTCTGGCCCAACTGTGACGATTGCCAATGGCACATTGATCGGATCGTCCTCTCGAGGCGTGGATAACTTCAAGGGCATTCCCTTCGCCCAGGCTCCTGTCGGCGATCTTCGTTTACGAGCTCCTCGACCACTCGTTCAAGGCTTCGGAACCCGTCAGGCAACGCAGTCGGGAAAGGCTTGCCCACAATTCTTCCAGAATGTCGACAGCGGCAACTTGCCAGCAGATGCCCTTGGCAAGCTCCTAAATACGCCACTTTTGCAGAAGATCACAAATGCAGGTGAAGATTGCCTGTTCATCGATGTCGCGCGGCCTTCGAGCGCAACTCCAAATTCGAAGCTCCCGGTTCTGTTCTGGATTTATGGCGGCGGATTTGAGCTTGGGAGCAACGGCATGTACGATGGTGGAAGCCTTGTTCGCAAGTCTATCAGCTTGAACGAGCCCGTAGTCTACGTCGCTGTCAACTACCGCGTGGGTGGCTTTGGGTTTCTCGGAGGCAGTGATCTCTCGGCAGAGGGTGGAAATACAAACCTCGGACTTCGAGACCAGAGGCTGGGTCTACAATGGGTTCAGGTGGGATCATTGTGCTGAGCTGGAAGGTTCTCGCTGACTTAAATCAGGACAACATTGCACAATTCGGTGGTGATCCAGCGAAGGTCACCATCTGGGTAAGCACATCCTCACTCTCGAAGAAGACCGTACACTTCTCACAGCATCCCAGGGCGAGAGCGCAGGCTCGATCTCTGTGCAGGACCATCTCCTAATCAACGGCGGCGACAATACCTACAACGGCAAGGCGCTCTTCCGCGGCGCCATGATGAGCTCTGGTAGCATCATTCCTGCTGCACCAGTCACCGGCACCAAGTCCAATGCTGTGTACAACACCGTTGTGAACGCAGCAGGTTGTTCTTCAGCCGCCAACAAGCTCGCATGTCTTCGTGCCCTACCTTACGAACAATTCCTGAATGCTGCCAATTCCGTCCCAGGAATCCTGTCCTATCAAAGCGTCGACCTTGCATACCTCCCTCGC
This sequence comes from Cercospora zeae-maydis, assembly GCA_023512815.1. Taxonomy (NCBI): domain Eukaryota; kingdom Fungi; phylum Ascomycota; class Dothideomycetes; order Mycosphaerellales; family Mycosphaerellaceae; genus Cercospora; species Cercospora zeae-maydis. The sequence goes on along the minus strand of JAKLWY010000001.1, from coordinate 2,066,026 downwards.
CCAGATCCGGCCGACAACTTCTTCTCTTCATCTCCAGAGGCCGCTATCAACAATAATCAATTCGCTCGTGTTCCCATCATCGTCGGAGATCAAGAAGACGAAGGCACGCTCTTTGCACTGGCCCCATTCAACGTGACGAACAACGAACAAGTGACCAAATACCTTGGCGACTACTTTCGTCCCAATAATCCCAACGCCGATCGAGACGTCGCGGATCTCCTGCGCAACTACCCGGACCAGCCTTTGATCGGCCAGCCAGCAGGTTCTCCGTTCCGCACGGGCGGCCTGAACAGCATCACGCCACAATTCAAGCGCTTGGCAGCTGTCCTCGGCGACATCACCTTCACCCTTACCCGTCGCGTATACCTCTTGACCGTCCAGCCCAAGGGCATCAAGACCTGGACGTATCTCTCGACGTACCTCTACGGCACACCCGTGCTGGGAACACTTCACGGCTCGGACATTCTTTTCTACTTTGGCCTCCTGGGAGATGACAACCCCATCACCAGTCGTCTCCAGACATACTTCTTGTCTTTTGTCAATCACTTGGATCCCAACGTAGCAAGAGGAAACCAAATTGCATGGCCTGAATGGACGCCCAGCTCGAGGAGCATGCTGAACTTCCAAGCTACTGGCAATCGATTGATCAAGGACGATTTTCGCGAGGCGGCCGCTCAAGATTTACTCGTCAGTCAATCTGAATTTGTCATTTGAGAGCCGGGTACAGGGCCGAGCAAGTCAGTCAAGTGTGACTCGATGTGTGAGGTCGTGTAATCAGGGTATACATTTCAACATACTATTTTTCTCGTAGTCCTTTGTGCTGTTATCCATTATTTTTGTACTTTCACCAGCGCCACGCTGGCAAGCCGAATTATATTTCCCCGTGCTACCCGAATTCTGTGCGACTCCAACCACGTGTATTCATTATCGCTTCGGTAACCATCGCCAATCACAACTCGTGTTCAGTACGATACTGTTCGACCATTGTTTGCTCAAGTTTGGGACGGTCCTTGCTTGGCTTGTAGTGCTCCTTCACTAGTTGCCCTAAGCGCTTCTCCATGGTATCGCGACCATCTCGAGTGTGCCACACGTAATGTGGTGCCTTGTTGACGACATCCCAGTGCAGTAGCTTCCCGGTTATGTTGGTGAGATCGCGCTGCTTGGATGCCCACTTATCATCGCTTCGAACGCGAATGCCAGATGAAACGACGACCAGAGGCGTATCTTCTGCCTGGATGGTACGGGCCGATGAAATTTCTTGTCTCGAGAAGGAGTTGGCTACGAGATTTTCCTGTAGTTTTGCTTTGATGAACTTGCCGCCAAGGTATGCTGATTTGCCGTAGACGCGATCATCTCTCGTCTGGCCACCAAAGATAGCGCCGAGGATGCGTCGAAGGCCGAGAGGACTGATGACACCCCAGCCCCAAATTTGGAACCCAGTGACTGGGGAAGCGAGCTGGTCGAGATAGTCTTCGTGCAGAGGGTCGACCAACATAATGCCAACCACCTCGCGGAAGTTTCTTGCACTGAAGATGCGAGACACAATACTGCCGTACCCGGCCGAGACGAGTATCCAAGGACCTTGCTCTCCCTGGATGGCAAGCGCTTCTGCAAGGTTATCCGCAGACATCCCTGCGCTGTGTGGTGAAGGTGCGTTGTCCGACCACGCATAACCTGGACGATCCCAGTAGCAGTAGCGATCGATGGTGCCGTTCTTGTATGCAGCATATGCCCAATGCTCAAAATCATATTCGACAGGATCTTCAGCCGACTCGATCAATATCGTAGGGTTGGCGTTTCCATGCTTGTCGGTGGTTTTGTTGCCCACGCACGCGAAATGGACATCGTATCTGCCACTGTCAACACGCACACGTTCGCCCTCGAAGCCGAGACCAGCATCGAGGCTGCGAATCACCAGAGTCGCGGTCATGAGAACAGTGATGAGGACGAACACGACTAGGATGGTCGTGGAAGCCAGAACAGCCAGCCACTCTCTGAGGGTTCTCCTGGTCTCTGGGCGGCCAGTCAGGCGCTCCTCTTCTTCGCGTTTAGCCCACGCAACGACACGGTCAGTGGAAATGCACCAAACGGCCATCAGTGTCACCCACACGACACTGGCAATGCCTGGGGCACCCTCTTCTGCGCGCAGTCTCTGCACTGCGGCAATAATGATGACGTTGATCACCAGTACAAAGCCGAGCACGCCTTGTGTGACCCGCATGGCGAGGCTGGGACCTGAGAAGAACAGTAGGGAGTTCAGAAGGATACCAGCTGCCAAGGTAGTGTAGGAGAAGTCGAAGAAGCCAGACCCTCGAGTGTGCAGTCCTGGTGGCGAGACGAAGATGCTCACGAGTAGGAGCACCCACCATAGGAAGGTGAGGACCAGGAATAGGACTGTGAGATATCTCATGAAACGGACGGTCCAGAGGTTGTACGGCGACACCTGTACCCATTAGTACCTTCCTATGCGTCTTCGAGCCCTGCGAACCACTTACCGCCGGATCGTCTGGGTCCAGGTAGCCATCTGCGTGTGGTGGACGTCTGTTGCCCGCCGGCAGCAGCCGATCTCTCTCCGTTGGTTCCCTCATTCTACTGTCGTCTTCGAAGTCTCGTCGGCTGTTGCCCTCGCCGTTCTGCTCTGGTCGGTCGTCGTCCTTCTTCTGCTTCGTGCCCCACAGCGACATTATCCTGCTTTCCCACGCTCTTGCTGCTCACCACCTCCGTGTCCACGCCGATGAATGCTGTGAGTGAATGGCGGAGAAGCGGAGGGGGGATGAAGGAAGGTAGAATGCACCCACCTACCGAGAGCTCTTAACGCACGCACAAAGCTGCATCAGACTTGCCTAGAGCGCACGGTTGATCGGTGGCTGGCGGGCAGAGTGCGCGATGGACTGGTGATCTCCAACGTCATTCTGGCGCTTTGAGGCTTTGTGGCACGAGCTCCGCGTCCCGATCGGTGGCGCTAGACAACAGACGCAGAAGTCAAAGACGAAACAAGGAAGTGGCACTATCTGTGCGAAGGAGCCGGATCTACTATGTCCCACTCACGAAGGATGTCAGACATGGACCAGACATGGCCTGAGACAGCCCGAGAACATCGTGCTCGTGGCCTCGCCATACATAGTTATATGCCAAGACATAATTGATGCCTCAGGCTGTCAATCTGCTTCCCGCGTCCACTGCACTGTGCAATGCGATTCACGCACGACTGCCACAGCACAAGCACAAGACACTTTCGAATCAGCTCCCACGAAGAAGTCGCCACCTCTCGCCACGTTGCATTCGATGGATTCGACGTGTGAAAGCGCCTGATGCAAGTCCACGCTCATCTTGACGTCTCGATCTGCTGTGCTCCAATGATCTGCGCAACACTCATACCCCAAGCTACCCATAGCTCACGGTCACAATGTCGGACTTGTTGAGAGAGAAGGTGTCCAGTGCGGCCGTGACACCGCAGTCGCAGTCATCGCTTGGTCCGCCCCCACGACCTAGGCCAAGTCCAATCGCTACTCCTGCAGTCGGCAGCCTCTCGTTAAACGACGACTCTGCATCCGATTCATCAACCTCATCGTCTGCCAGCGTGGCGACTGTACGACCTTCTTCACGGGAACAGGCAGCGCCTCCAACCCACTGGACGCAGTACTTTGAGCAAGAAGTATGCCTCGAGCACAAGACTGAAACCCAGCACGCCAGATACCATGCGTACCTGACGCCGCCCACCGATGCCCAAAAGGGGCCTCTGTTTATCTGCCATCATGGGGCTGGGGCTTCAGCGTTATCGTTCGCCATGTTCGCCAAGGAACTTCGTCAGAACCTTCCCGCGGCTGGAATATTATCCCTTTCCGCGCGTGGGCATGGCTCTTTGATTACAAACGCTACCACGGGTTCTGAAATCCTCGACTTCTCGTTGAATGCGCTTGTCGAAGATGCAATCACAACCATCCAGCTTGTATCCGCGCAACAGGGCTGGCCGAAAATACCGCCATCAGTCCTCCTAGGCCACAGCCTCGGCGGTGCGGTCGTAACGACCATCGCCACCACGCACTTTAAAGCCTTCGGTCCGAACTTAATAGGCTACTGCGTACTCGATGTCGTAGAAGGCTCCGCCATTGAAGCACTCGCTCATATGACCACCTACATCGCTTCTCGTCCCAGTGCGTTCAACACCGTCGAAGATGCAATTGCTTGGCACACGCGATCGCGCACAATCAGAGACCATCGCAGCGCAGAGGCTTCCGTTCCGTCGCTGCTTGTGCCCTCACCCACCGGGACAAGCAGACTGGTGTGGCGCACAGACCTCTCGGCTACGCAGCGCTGGTGGGAGGAATGGTTCAAAGGCATGTCATCGAAATTCTTGACGGGCAGGGGAGCGAAAATGTTGATTCTGGCTGGAACGGATCGCTTGGATAAAGAGCTCATGATAGGGCAGATGCAGGGCAAATTTCAGTTGGTGGTCATTCCCGAAGCGGGCCATTTTGTACAAGAGGATGTGCCAGAGAAGACGGCGGGTTTGCTGATCGAGTTTTTCAAAAGGAATGATCGCAGTGCGATGGTGTTGCCGCCGAAGGTGAGCGATCTCATTGCCCAGGGGAAAAAGGTGTGAGAGGCTCAGTCGTGGAATCTTGTGCATCGTCATGTCGGGTATGGAAGACAAGGCATCACAGCATGAACAAAATAGATATGGGCATCATGAGTATGAAGTATGCGCAGGAACAGCATGCGTTCGATCTGAAACCGTTCGCCCCCATCAGGACTCGGCCGTGAAGCGCATCCCTCTATCCTAATCAACTCCTTGACTCCCCACTCTGTCGTACATTCAGCAAGATTCCATGCTTTAGCAGCGGGTATCATGTTGCTCGAGGGCAGCTTTATAGGCTCAAGCCATCATGGGCAGTCGCAATATGGTTTGGTAGTGCATTGGAAGCTATCGGCATAAAGTCAGCATAAGGCACAAGGGTGTCAAGATCTGCAGTCTTACCATGCCCCCAGCGGCACAGCACGGAAAAAAGCGCGTAGAGATGGACTATGGCTGTGATTGCAGTTTTGCGCCGCCTGGATCGCTCCCCGACGACAAGCGTCTTTTGATAGTGTTGCCATTTGTGCTCATGACAAGGGCGTCAACCGTGAACCGGTGGAGCACATGTATCTCGTGCAAGAAGGTCGTTACGGGCGAAGCAGGCCGGTGGAGGTGGGTGCCAATCAGTTTATCCGTCCCGAGCCTTGGCACACAGAATTCGCTCTCCCAACTTCGGTCTTGAGAATGAACGAGCTTGACTTCTTGATTTTGGCACGCCCAACGACAACCCTTCTCCCCGTCCACCACATCGCCCAAACACCGCCAAAATGGGTCGCGTCCGCACAAAGACCGTGAAGAAGTCCGCCAAGGTCATCATCGAGCGCTACTACCCAAAGCTCACCCTCGACTTCGAGACCAACAAGCGTATCTGCGATGAAATCGCGGTGATCGCCTCGAAGCGCCTGCGCAACAAGGTAAGGCACTGTCTGCGGGCCAGTCTACTCGAGGAACCAAATCGCTGACCACCGTCGTCGTTCAGATTGCCGGCTACACCACACACTTGATGAAGCGTATTCAGCGCGGTCCCGTCCGTGGTATCTCCTTCAAGCTTCAAGAAGAGGAGCGTGAGCGCAAGGATCAATATGTGCCAGAGGTTTCCGCTCTGGACTTCACCCAGAACAGCGAGAGCGGACAACTCGATGTGGATCAGGAGACCAAGGATCTGCTCAAGTCGATGGGCGTCAGTACAACCTCGGAGAACAGTGAAGAAGGAGGAGCACATATGCTGACATATGACACAGTTCGACAGCATCCCAGTCAACGTCGTTGCCGTTCAGCAACAGCAAGTTGCCGAGAGGCCGCGCCGCTTCGGCGACCGCAACCCTCGCGCTTAAGTCACTTTTGCGGCTTCTTGCTGGGACGCTTCATGACAATTTGGGAGGTTTCAGGCGTTGGCGTTCTGCTGCAGTGCAACTACTGCTACAATACCCATGCCTTAGCTACTAGCTACTGCTCCTCGGAGCGCGAATGGAGTACTTCCTCCCAACCAGGTGTCGCTGAGTCTGCTGTAACGGCGACGAGGCTTGATTGCCAATTTCCCTTCCCGCTTTCCTTATCCGCAACACGTCGTAATGTCGGACTGATTTTAGGTGCCTGTACTACCAGGTGCTGCCGCTCCAGTAGTCGGGCGATGTGGATTCGGGCAGCCTCCACTTCTCGTCAGCTCAATTGTCATCACTGCTCCATGACTACTGCGCCTTGTACTAATCCCGTCTCGCCGGAGCACTGTCCTTGTGCTCGTGTATCATGATGTAATCGCTCCCTTTCACTCATACTGGCAATACACTGTGTGTCTGGGCGGCAGAGAGCCTGATGCTGCTCATTGTCGCGGAGAGCTAAGAGTTGCTGATCGTACGAAGCAGCGTGCGCCAAAGTGTGACAGCAAAGGCCGCCATAGCGAAGGTCTTGAGTATCGTCGCTGCGATGGCTCGATATGACGGGGATTCATAAGATGTTGAGCAGTGTCTACTATCTCGAACAGCACGACCTAGGTGGTAGAGTGATCGGGGACAGCAATAAACAGGCACTCGAATATCTGCAACTTACATGAAGATCGTGCAGCACTTGTCACCGTGTATAACGCTCAAATGCTCTGCTTCACAAGATATGAATTTGCGGGCGAAAAGTCTGTTCATGGACACTAGACAGAGTGCGAACACCGAGTTCTGCCGAGAATATGAGGTCTTCCGCGTGGTAATTGTATTGAGTCGATGCCCCAGCTGCTTCCTTGACCTCCATGTCCAGCGGGACGTACACTCATCATAGTAGAGCTGAATGAGGCAAAGTATGGCTGGGTCGGGGCGAAACCGGAGGTGGTGCGGTGTTTTTCGGCAGCGTTCTACTTGCTTTCCATGGAAGGCCCGTGCACTCTAAGCTCGGTGGTCATCGCCTTCAGTTTTTCAAAACTCCCTGGACACCATCCATCTTCATCTCTTCGCGCATCAGCAACATCTTCACACCCTCCTTCCCATCACCGAAATCGTCGTCCCTCTCTGCGTGTACTATAGTGTCTTAATACAGCAAGGATGCTCTCCTCCAGATTGATGCGGAATGTGAGTAGCAACTCATCCAGGTCATCGCCATCACGCGAGCAAACAGACCAACTGACATCGACCAGGCGATTCCGCGCGCATCACCCGTCTTGCGATCATCAGCATACCGCGCGCCACTCACATCGCAATTCCGAAGAGGATATGCGGAGGACACAAGTGCCGATGGTGGCAAGGTGAAGGGCCCCATCATCGGTATCGATCTGGGTACCACAAACTCTGCCGTTGCCGTGATGGAGGGCAAGTCGCCGCGCATAATAGAGAACTCGGAAGGTACGGAATTGATACACACACGAGATTTGCAAACGCGATGGTTTCTGACAACGAGGAATAGGTGCACGAACAACGCCATCAGTCGTCGGTTTCACCAAAGAGGGCGAGCGATTAGTCGGTATCGCCGCCAAGCGCCAGGCTGTCGTCAACCCAGAAAACACTCTCTTCGCCACGAAGCGTCTCATCGGACGAAAGTTCAAGGACGCTGAGGTGCAAAAGGATATCCAACAAGTACCATACAAGATTGTGCAACACACAAATGGCGACGCGTGGCTCGAGGCACAAGGACAAAAGTACTCTCCATCACAAATCGGAGGTTTCGTCCTCGGTAAGATGAAGGAGACTGCGGAGGCTTTCTTGGGAAAGAACGTCAAGAATGCTGTCGTGACCGTGCCGGCGTACTTCAACGACCAGCAGCGTCAAGCTACCAAGGATGCCGGCCAGATCTCTGGTCTTACTGTGCACCGTGTGATCAACGAGCCTACTGCTGCTGCGCTTGCCTATGGTCTTGAGAAGGACGACAAAGTCGTCGCTGTCTACGATCTTGGTGGTGGTACGTTCGATATCTCCATCCTCGAGATCTCGAACGGAGTCTTCGAAGTCAAGGCCACCAACGGTGATACCCACTTGGGTGGTGAAGATTTCGATATCACCCTCGTCCGCCACCTCGTCCAGCAATTCAAGAAGGAGCAAGGCATTGATCTCTCTGGCGACCGCATGGCCATCCAGCGTATCCGTGAGGCCGCTGAGAAGGCTAAGATTGAGCTGTCTTCGGCTGCTCAGACTGACATCAACCTTCCATTCATCACTGCCGACTCTTCTGGACCAAAGCACATCAACACCAAGCTCTCTCGCGCTCAGCTCGAATCTCTCGTGGATCCTCTCATCAGCCGCACTGTGGACCCAGTCCGCAAGGCTCTGAAGGACGCCAACCTCAAGGCCTCGGATATCCAGGACGTCATCCTTGTCGGTGGTATGACTCGTATGCCAAAGGTCACTGAATCTGTCAAGAACATCTTCGGACGCGACCCAGCCAAGTCTGTCAACCCAGACGAGGCCGTCGCCATCGGTGCCGCCATCCAGGGTGGTGTGCTCGCTGGTGAAGTCACCGATCTCCTGCTCCTCGATGTCACTCCTCTGTCGCTCGGTATCGAGACCCTGGGAGGCGTATTCACTCGTCTGATCAACCGCAACACTACTATTCCAACGAAGAAGTCGCAGACCTTCTCTACCGCTGCTGACTTCCAGTCTGCTGTGGAGATCAAGGTCTACCAGGGTGAGCGTGAGCTTGTCCGCGACAACAAGATGCTCGGCAACTTCCAGCTGGTCGGTATCCCACCTGCTCACCGTGGTGTCCCACAAATCGAGGTCACCTTCGACATCGACGCCGACTCCATTGTCCACGTCCATGCCAAGGACAAGTCTACCGGCAAGGACCAGTCTATCACCATCGCCTCTGGATCTGGTCTTTCCGACTCCGAGATCGAGAACATGGTCAACGACGCCGAGAAGTACGCTGCCGCCGATAAGGACCGCAAGGCCGCCATTGAGGCTGCCAACCGTGCTGACAGTGTTGTCAACGACACCGAGAAGGCACTCAAGGAGTTCGAGGACCGCCTTGACAAGACCGAGGCCGAAAAGATCCGTGAGACCATCAACGGCCTCCGCGAATTCATTGCCACCAACCAGACCGGCGAGGGTACCGCCACCGCTGAAGAGATCAAGGCCAAGACCGACGAGCTCCAGAACGCCTCTTTGACTCTCTTTGACAAGATGCACCGTGCCCGCCAAGAATCAGGCGAGACGCCAAAGGAGGGCGAGCAATCGAGCGAGCAGCCAAAGCAGGACGGTTCTGATGACAAGAAGCCATAAATGATCTCAGTGGCTCTTAGTTTTGTTTGATGTGTTTCTATACCCAAGCGACTGTTCGCTAGCGCGGACGGTCCATAAAAGCGTCGATTCCGGCAATGCTACGCATGTACGAGTACATGTCTGCCAGAAAAGGGAAGCTCTGCTCATACGAACTTGCAGAACTCACTAGCTGGAAGACGCACCTCATGTTTTAAGTGTATTACATACAGAAAGATGTACAGGGGGTCAATCGGAGTGCGGCGCCTGGCGAAACCTGGTAGCATTTCGCATACATTGCGCACCATGATGATGATCGCGGTTTGTAGCATGGAAGTGAGGAAGATTGGTATGAAAAATTTGTAGTTTTAGCGATTCTTGGATGTATAATGTCACCAAAACTCTCTGCTCTGATATGATATCGTCTCCTCGCCCTTTGTCCTCATCTTTCCTTTCCTTTCTCGGTGTGGCGTGCTCAGTTGTCACCTCTCGCGCCAATGAATTCATATATCAAGCAGCCGACGGTAATCGAGCCTCCCACGCCGCCATTGTTGCCTGTCGCGAAAGTCCATTAGCCTTTCATTCACTTGCTTTGAAAGGGTCGCAATTTTGGTCAACTTACAGAGTGTGTATGCCTGCCTCATCAAAATCGGACACGTAATGCCCGCTCCATCCATCTGTGGCGAGTACGTATTCTGATGATCGTAGCCTTCTGGCAGACAACCGGAAATGTAGGTGATGCGGTATTCGTAGTTCACGCCGTCGCCGTCTGTATACATCTCGTATTGCTGGCTGAGGTTCGGTCCGACGGGGTAGATGTTGGTGTTGTGTTCGTTGCAAAACTCTCGGCCAAAGTCTTCTTGATCGCCGGATTGGATGTCGGCGTGGCCTGGGAAATCGGCTTCGTTGTTGCAGACTACTGGGGAGGTGAAGAGGGGGGCGCGGGAGGTTGTTGTCGTGGGGGAGGAAGTTGTGGTGCTGGGGACTATGGAGGTGGTTGCGGTGTTGACCCAGGAAGCGCAACTCGAGGTCGTTTCGCAGACGGATTGGCCTGAGAGGTGGAAGAGTCGAGGTTAGTAAAGGGATGATGGGATTTTAAGGTGGAACTCAGATACGCACCACCAGATCCATTGCAGAGTGTTACAGGTGCCGTGGACGCACAGGAGCTTCCCGAGGGAGTCGAGATTCCAGCAGTTCCTGTGAGTGTTGGCAGGACTAGACTCTCTGTGCTGGACGAAGCGCTCGAGATGCTTGGTGAGCTTGACGTGGTGTCAGTGCTTGAGGCGATCGATGAGCTTGACGAGAGCGTCTCATCTCCAGTGCCTGCAAGATGTTAGAGTCCGCTTGGTAGATAGCTATGGGCCATGAACTTACCTTCCCCATTAGGCCCACTCTGATCTGCTGAGCCAGACTCGGCAACATTACCGTCAGCGTCGTAAACCACGCCGCCCTCCCAGCATTCTTCAGTGGTACATCCGTCGAGCTCGGGCGCTGGACACAAGAAAGCTTCTCGGTATACTCGAGCATCGAGGTAGCTTCCGCTATTTACGCTTTGACGCTTCTGGCGAAAGCGCTCAGCACGAGTCGTCAAGCGTGGACGGGCTTTTTGCGAGCTCCTCTTTACTGGAGGCGACATCTTCTTCGCCTGAACTTGTTCCATGGGACGTCTGGCCTGAACATACGGCGTTGGTGCAGGAGTGATCTCTGGATGGCGAGGGTCGAGTCCCAGATCTCGAATGTCAATGCTTCGCTTCCATATGCCTGGATGACTGGATGCAGGATCGTCGTACTTCAAATTCTGTCCTCTAGCGCCTGGCACGCCTGATGCTTCAGGTGCGCCTACGGTCACGCCATTTGCAGCCACGGTGGACCATGTGCCTGAGTTAGCATCTCCTCCAGCGTTGCGGATGAAGGTCTTGAGCCCAGGAGCCGGCCGCAGACCATATTGGGAAGGAAGCGCGGTGGTGGCTATAGACTGGCCCGAAGAATAGATGGTGTGATCGAAAAGCTGGTTATTGTCGTCGAACCATGGGTCCCATCGGCGCTCATTGGGGTGCTGACGGGCTTCGCCTGCGCTGATATCGTTGACGAGGAGAAAGCCAGGACCATACGCCTGCCCGCAGCGGTTCTAGTACATAAGTTAGCTCTTTTCGCAATCACTAAATATTCAAAGGGGACCCATACTCCGCTTTGGTCTTGACCAAGGAGGTAGTCCGTGCTGTCGATGTTCCCGCCTGTGACGTCGACGCAATACGTCCATTGTCCACTTAGAGCCGGCAGGTTACGGTTCTATCACCGACATGGTCAGCAATGAGACGTTGAGGTGGTCTCTTTTGGCACTCACAGGATCTCCTCTCTGGGCTGCAGCAATGAATCTTCCCAGCGCGTTGCCATGGTCGCGGTTCTCCTCCCAGGGCACAAGTCGTAGAACGGCTCTGTTGTCCCAAATACCTCTCTGATTCTGGGCTACAGGCGAGAGCGAGTTGCCGAATGGATATTCCTCCACTTCACATCCAATGAGACCCCAGCCTCCGTGAGGTTGTCCAGGAAGAGTGCCGGCGTCTCTCTGAGCCACGACCGCTGGGGTATCCTCGCGGGTGTTGCCTCTCTTCGCGTGCGTACGCCACCATTGCTGTGTAACGTAATCTTGCCTGTCTCCAGTGTACGCAAGCACAGTCGGCTTGGCTCGCTCGACTTGAGCGGACTTGGCATTATTGCACACATTCGGCCAGAGGTCCGTATCACACTGGAAGACAACATCACACTCTGTTCTACCTGGATGGACTTGACCCGGGTATGTTGGTGGAGGAGCGGGAGGGCACAATCTTGGCCGCTTAGGCGGTGGACCGTCGTCGTCTGAGTCCGAGTCGGTGTCCTGTCTTCTTACAATATGCGCTGCATCCATAGAGTCGATACTTCTAATAGTAGTTCGAGTTGGGGAGAGGTCTAGGCCTCGTTTGGCGTTGTTATTCTCGTTAGCAGGACAGGTGATGAGACACTCAATCTCGTCCAGACTGTACTCTCCGAAATTGTCCGCGTCTTCTTGACAGCCAGTGAGGTAGTCGGGAATATCGTCGTCAGCCACGTCACAGTTGATGCTGTTACTCTCTGCATCGTAGAGAGGGAATCTTCCATTGTCGCACAAACCTGTCTCCCAGCCCAGATCAGCCGTGGCGGTGCAGCTGGCCGCCGAGGTCGTACTGCTGCTCGTGGCCTGATCCTCGACGTTGCAGCCATATACCGTAGCACACGTTGACAAAACTTCCGAGGTAGTAGTGGTGGTTGCCGTGGAGGACACAGACACTCCGTACGATGTCATCGTAGCGCATATTTCGGCGGACTCAGTCTCACATTCGCCATCTGGTTCTCCGCTCGGCTTTGGGGGAAATGTTGGCATCCGATCGGGGCCAATGGTGAAGGCTGGCCATGTGGGCAAGGGTCCAATCGTATTGAGAGTGATAGGGAACTCTGGATCAATGGTAAATGGTGGCGGTGGACCGGGCGGGTACTCTCCAGGAGGAATATCAATCACCCAGCCGAAGATGTCGATGTCCCAAAATTGAATACACGTATTGAAGAACCATGAGTTGCAAGGAATGAGAGACCCATCATCAGTTGGTTTGGGCTGATCGACAGAAGTAGTTACTGGAACCAAAAAGTCACTGGTTTCTGTAGAGGTACTGGTCGGTTCTGATGTTGGTGGCTCGGTCGTGGGAGGGTTGACGGTCGTCTCTTGTCCATTTGAGTCTGTCGTGGTAAATGGAGTGGTAGTAGGCTGGTCAGTTGATGGCGCATTTGCAGTCGTCGACTGCCCATCGCTGTCCGTAGTCACCGCTGCGGAGGTCGAAATGTCGCTCAAGGAGGTCGATGACTCGTCAGTCGCTGTAATATCTGATGGCAGCTGTGAAGTGGACACATTCGCAGGTGAGCTTGAACTCAGAGTTGTCGCTGTGTTTGGTGGATCCGTATTGGTTGTCGGAGCCATGATAGGCGGCACGAACGTGAACTGTGACCCATCTGAATTCGTAAGCGTAGTGGCCTCGGTCAACCCTGTTGGGACTGTGACGACTCCATCGGTATTTGAGATGATAGTCGTTCCTTCCGTAACACTGATCGAATCCGATGGAAAGGCTGAGCTCAAGGACGGTGATGGCTGGGTTACGGTGGGTGCAGCATCGGATGGTACCCACGTGAATTGTGCGCCGTCCGAATTTGTGAGAACCGTGGATTCTGTTAGGCCTGTCGGGATAGTGACGATTCCACCAGTGTTTGAAACAATGGTTGTTCCATCTGTAACACTAATTGAAGCTGGTAAAGATGTGGACGTCGAGTTGGATGCTGATTGTGTTGTTGGTGCGGCCGCGGAGCTTGGAACGAACGTGAAATCTAACCCATCAGAGTTGGTGATCACGGTCGACTGGGCCAAGCCAGTGGGTACTGTGAAGATTCCATTTGAATTCGAGATGATCGTTGTTTCATCAACGACACTTGTAGAACCTGGCTCTGATGCCGGGTCGGAGGTCGCACTTCCCGAGGTTGAAGCTGTTGTATCCTCCGGCGGATTGATCGTGACGGGTGCACCGTTAGAGTCAGTCGTAGTGATTGGAATGGTGATATCAGAAGGCACAGTCACCGCTCCTCCCGAACTAGTGATGATTGTGAGGCCTTCAGAATTGGTGGTCATGGACAGTCCAGTGGGAACAGTGATGACACCATCGGTGTTGGAAATGATTGTTTGACCGTCTCCATCCACCGAAGTGATCACTGACTGTGTCAAATCAGTTGATATTGTCTTATGAAGAGATTGGCCAGCAGCATACCTCAGATGTCGTAGTAGGCGGCACAAATGTCACAGTCTCACTACCAGTGACCAGCAAGGTCGTTGAGGTGATGTTCGAAGGAAGAGTGAATGTAGCCTGTTTGCTGCTCAGCAAATTGGAACGACGATGCGACCTTTGTTGTCATCATACAGTCTGGCCGTTTGAAAGCGTTGTCGTCAGCACGGTGCTCTGCTCAGTTGGAGCAGGATTGGTCAGCGAATCCGAGTTTGGAGGAATCGACATGGAAGTCGTCGACAGAGTCGAAATTGTGGCATTCGATGAGCCGGGATAGGCGAGTGTGGAGGACTCTGGTGAGCCATAAGAAGGAGGTGTGGTTCCATACGAAGGAGGCGGATTGCCATGACTAGAATGTGGCCAAAGACCAAGAAGTTTGAGAAGGTTGATGAGAGAAAATGTCATCGCGATGGGCTTCCTCCTTCACGTAGGAGGTAGGTCAAACGGACAGATCTGGCCACGGCTGGCCTCGACGTGACCTCCGAAGTCTTATGTACATGTTCTTGGGGCAGTTCTACGTCGCCAAGAAGGGCCTCTGCTCGCATGTTGTCCTCGGCAGTATCACAAGAATCCTGAAGTTCGCTGATACCGGTGAAGTTCGCTTCCACATTTCCTTACGGATATGCAGCCTAATTGCCAGGTTCAGCGATGGAGACATCTTCTTCTGCCAGAATTAATCTGCTCTCGTATGGTGGGCCAGTTTCTTGCAGTGTGTGAGGAGGTGGGTATAGACCTGGAAATCCAGCCCAAAGGAGCGAAGGAGTGAGGCTGAAGCTGCCGTGCAACACATTATATTTCCGGAGCACGAGCCGCTTGATGCTATAGCTAATGAAGGAGTCACTTGTGTTCTGGTGAGACCCGGCTCAACGCATCACAGCCCCATGAGCTTTCACAATGCATTTACGCTTACAGTACACCCATGTTCTCCTCCATCGGCTCGAGCATCGGTCAGCTACCAATATTGCAGCAGCAGGTCCAGTACCTTGGCAGTAGAGTGCCTCTTGTGATACCAATTGAGGACCAACACCTGGGGCCCCGCCAAGCAATAATAGGGATACCAACAATGCTCCGCCTCAATATGGCCGAACTGCGGGCAGATGTTGGTCAAGAAGCATCATGCAGGAGCAATAACTTGAGATCGCGAGAGCACCGAGAGATTGCTCCGAAGCTGTGCGACTCGGTGTTTCTGGTGTGAAGCCACCACCCAGCATTGAGATCCTGTCAGGCACGAAGGAGCACCCCACAATTATGCAGGCACCTTTACTTGACGCAGGTCCACACGCCAAGAATACCAGCCCACCGAAGATGTCCGAGTCGAAAGGATTGTTGGTGTCCACGGAAGGATGATGTTGGCATGAGAAATGTTTCGACCTGCATGCAACCAAATTTCCAGGCTCGCGATTTTGGGCTCGTATTGTGTTGCACTTTGTCACAGGCATGCTGGGAAGGAGATACTCATTGATCAAGTGGCACCTTCGCACGACCACCTTCGCTTCAGTGACGGATCTAGCTTGTGTGGATAGAGTATGGAAACGCCGACCGACTCGCTCGCAGAAGCGCTCGACTTGTATCGCAAGAAGAATCAGGACTCGAACGTCGCTTTCTGGACTGCCAAAGTCCGGTCGCTTGAGCAAGATCATACTCTCGACCATCGCGGACGTCTAGACGTGGTAAGCCCGATTGCTCTTCAGGACGTTCTCTCGAACATTACTGAAATTACTGAGCTTGCGCCGTATTTCCAACTACCCAGATGGCCACGAACGGGCTATGCATCTTCCATTTCCTCCCCTTCCCAGCTTCTCATCCCGCCAGGCCGTGCTGGGTACATCGAGCTGGGCGTGTTTCACGACGGAGCACTGCCTCCGATCGATCCCCAGACGCGAGCGCAATTTCTTGAACAGTTGAAGGAGCTCATGGCGGTCGACAGTCTGCCGGCGGAGTTTGGCCATTTGCTTGACCTGACAGATGCCATTTCTGATCCAGACTTTGCGCAGACTGGCACGGCAGGCTTGAACGGAGTATGCGGTGGTATTCCGAGCCGGAACCATCTCAACGACAGACTGCCAGAGCAATATCAGTGGCGCATGCAAGGCTGGACAGTAGAGGCAGGATGGCAATGTGGTATGGGAGACATGTCCGCAACCCAGATACTCAAGGCTTATAAGCCGGATAGTGCTATCGAGTCAGAGGTATGCGCACGGAGTTACCGCATGTCACCAGCTTGCTGAGTGACGGCCGTCAATCCGAGAACCAAAAGCTGATCCTTTCATAGCGAGCCCCAAAATGGCGAGTGTATGCCTTTGACCGTGTCAACTTCGATGGATTGTGGTTTGGGTCCATAGAAGATTGGCTGTCATGGAAAGCTGATTGGCTTGCACGACTGCCCGACGGATGGGAGTCACAGAGACCTCGTAGACCAGAGGGCGCTGGAGATGATGGCGAGGACAGTGATGAAGATCTCTGAGCAATCTACGTACTTTATTTGCTGCCTCGTCAGCTTTCAGCCGGGACCAAGGTCGCCCTCCTGCTCTGCGTTATCTGGGTAAAGGCGCTCGACGTCTCGTGCCATCTTAGCTTTCCATGCAGGATACGTCTGGGTGAGCCTCGTGAACCAGTCTTGATAGAACTGTAGCCACTCCACGATGCCAGGAAAGACCATAGGGTTGAAGAAAGAGTGTTGAAACCTCTCCGGTTCCTTGTAGAAGAGCCTCCACTTCCATTTCTTCTCCTCGTCTGTGATCTCATCCGGCTTCTGAGATCGCGGTCCACGTGATGTGACCTCTTTGCGTGAGCAGTAGTAGTACACGAGCCAGTTAAATTGAGGTGGGGAGCCTTGACCGAGTATGAAGCCGGTGCTTACTTCCCAGCCGCTTCGCCACAAGCGATTCCCATAAGGCAACTTCTCTACCTCGTCTGCTGACATGTTGTTCACGTTGGAGTCCTTGACGCCATCGATCCCGGAAACACCAGACTTGCGCAAGTCAATGTCGCGAACGCCATCAGTAACGGAGAGCAAGATGCCATAATCCTCGGGAAGCAGGACTGGTCGATAACGAGGAGAGTCCTGGTCATACACACGGTTGATCGAGGATTGCAGATGCTCCAGAAAAGAGGTTCGCTGCTCTGCGGGCGCTGGAGGACGAGTCGTGCCACGAATGGAGTCGAAATCCACGCTTGGAAGGTCGGCGAACGTAGCGATGTTGTGCTCGTTCGCCAATGCTGTCCAAGACTCATAGTCGAGTGATTGGGCCAGTCGGTCTCGATGTGATTGCTCGTCCACTGAACCCTGGTGCTCTTTGACCTGAAGGTGAAGCCATTTGTGGTGAGAGCTTCGCTGCGTTTGCTCAAAGCCTCGCACGGCTGCGGCCACGCAGTCTTCTAGACTCAAATTCGCCAAGTCTCCTGAAATGTCGCCCATGGCTTGTGAGAGTGGCGGTGGTCGTGCTGGCGACAAAGAGGCTTGGAGTCAGACCGATTCATTATATTGTGAGACGGCGGCGTTGCACAAGTTGGAGCTCGCTCCGTCATCTCAGCTTCAGCCGCACGGGGCTAAGCGTATCGGCAGACCGTTCATCATTCTGAGCAGTTCCACCTCTGCAATTGTTGGCATTCCGCGCATCTTCTCTGTCCGCTAAAAGGGTGTCCACGTCAACTTCGATCGTGGATGGAGCAAGGACAAGGTTCCCCGACGGGTTTGGGGGATTACGACCACGACCACGTGAGCATTGCTCTGTCAGCTCGGAGCGGGACGGGACGGGACGAGCGCCGAGAGCTTGTTCTGATTATCTCCCTCCAACTCTCACCTCCCAGCTTCTCTTCTTCCATAATTTCCATCGCTCTACACACCTTCCAATGCAGACAACACCCGAACCCGTGCCAGCCACCATGCGTCTCGCGGAGAAGTGCATGTGTTTCCGTGTCGCAGACTCGCCACCATGAACCCGGCGAGGCAGCATCCGCCGGAGCAAGCGAAGTCGCTTGTGGCGCTTCTCGGCGCCTATGAATAGCCTTTCCACAGTTTTCGCGTCCAGAACGGGAGGATTTCAAGGCTCGAAGGATCGCATGCAGGCGTCTCACAATGCGCAGGAGACATTTCAATCGCCACGGTTGGGCTCGACGGGTGACTGCTTCCACCGCGTTGCCGCCCTTCCACCGCCCTCTATTTCTTTCCTCTCTTCCGCCCTTCCCACTGCTCTTCGATAACATCAATCTTGCTCCCATCACGAACTGCCGTCATTCGCTTGTCGTCGTCCTCTTCATTCGTTGCACTGCGTTGCTCCAAGTTCAAACTCCGCATAAACAAGAGCATTCCGAAGACCTCCCAAACTACTTTATCACCCCATAGAAGACACAGCATGTACAAGCTCATCTTCACCGCCGCCTCTCTGGCTACTTTGGCTTTCGCAAAGACCGACATTGGTGGCTGCACCTCCAGCGATGTATCCTCTCCAGCCGGCGCATCGATGATCTACTACGTTCCAGGCACCGGAGAGATCTGCGAATTCCTCGATTGCGGCGGCGGCCGTGCTCCACCCAAGACCACCGTCCCAGGCTGTCCTCAATACTCCGGCACCGAAACCTACTCTCCGTCCTTCCTTCCAGGCTACGGTGCCATGGAGACGGGATCAAGCTCATCGAACGCCGCCCCCGAGTCGACGTCGACCCTTTCAGAAGCAGAGACCTCTGAAGCAGAGACCACTGCAGAAGAGACTGGCAGCGCCTATGCACAGACTACTGGCATCTCAACTAGCTCCTTGTCACACGAGACAACCCTCATCACCAGCCCTGCAGCCACTCCGCCAGTTGTCGGAGGAGCTGCAAGCAATGCAAGCACTACTGTAGGAGGAGGTCGCAACAGCACCATCACAAGCGGCAGCCCTGTCCCGCAACAGTCGACCGGACCGGCAATGGAGACTGCCCGAGTCTGGGTCGGAGGTGTTGCCATGCTCGGCCTGGGCGCTGTCGTCGCTGCTCTTTAAGCATCAAAAAGCATGTAATCCATACGAGCTCCGAACATCTTGAATTATCATTTCGTGGTGGAGCATGGGCTGACCGCTGATGTCTTTGTACAAATCTTCTTCTGAAGTATCGGCGCACTCGCAGGTCATCAACAGCACTGTGGCACATTAGCACTAATTCTAGTTTTGCATAGCGGAGGGTCAACGAAAAAAAAAAACGAAATGCATCATTCGCCTCATGCCTCTAATCCGCCGCCTGCATGTTTCGTGCCAAGCAGCGACTGTTTGTCCTTTTTCTTCTGTCTCAAAGATGTCTCAAGAAACTCCCATTCATAGCGAATGCCCATTATTTTTTATAAAGTCATGAACGCGTTGCGCCTCGCTAAAGAGAAATCTCTCAAACCCGTTTCACACATGCTCTCTGGGTGCTAAATATCCATATCAACGCTGCAATCCGGTTATGGCCAGCGAGAAAACCCATCGTCCTCAGAAGCGATCAAGCCGGTGCCAACAGTGCGCATTGTCGTCATCCTCAGCAGGAAGTCGCGACATCCTGCTGTCACTGCGAGGAGACATGTATCTCTAAGGGAACATCTTCTCATAACAATGCTCGCCGGTCTCGAGAATTTTGACCTCGTCTCCAATCTTGAAGACTCCTCTTTCGAACAGCGGGATCAACGATAGCCCAAGACAAGGATGCGGTTTGGCTCCTTCGTCGACTTGTCGCGTGCGTCGTAACGTGGAACCAGGTTCGTTGTGGTCCTGGGAGAGGTGTTAGTGATAGAGCACAAGGACGGAGCACGATACATAGAAGAACTTACCCTGATGCCGGTCTGAGGATCCACGTTTGGCACGTTACACCTGGCTGTTCGACATGCGGCATGATAAATGCCTGGAGCTTGAGATATGCTGTCGTCGTTTGCGGCGTTCCCGATCGCGATTCGTTTCCAGGAGTCCTCGGCGTACGCGGAAGTGCCAGATACATAAATGTTGGCTCGAAACCTGCGCGCGTCCAGTCGTCCTTTGGCAGTACTGCTTTCGGGCATCGAGAAATCGATATCCCGAACGCTGGCCACATTGAGAATGTGCACTGAGAAGGCATCGGGAAGCCCAACTCGAAAGTCTTCGCCTGGATGGTCTGCCGGGAGACTTCGCGAGATTTTTCGAAGTTGGTTGTCGTTCTGTCGAAAGATGCCTAGCGGATTTCGCGCTCCCAGGAAATGTTCCAGCCTCGCTAGCGTAGTGGCCGGTATTTCATTCGTCATGTTGGTGGCAAGCGGACAGTCTTTCCATATGGTTAGATGCTCTTCGATGTACTGTTTTGCTGTGCTGCGCTCGAACGTCGGGTTCAAGGGCAATTTGATCGTAACGATTTCTGTGCTCGAGCCAGCTCCTGACCCTGCGATGTAAGGAAAACGAACGACGACACACCCGCCATTCGCGGGCCAGCTCTCGACTCGATCAACATCTGCGTCCTCGTCCAACTCGTGCAGGTTCGGCAACCACAATTCGGTCTTGAGCAGTGAAAGCTTAGGGAACTCTCGTTGCGTTACGAATCGCCATTCATGGCCAGTCTCTGTTGGCACCAGTTGGGCGAAGCTGAAAATCCGATCGCAAACTAGTCCAGTCGACGTAACTCCTGCTCGTTGCAGTTCCACTCCTCCGCAAGACTTGATCGGGTACACAAAGATGGCTTTTACTGTCGGTCGCTGTTTCTCGTGATCATTCCTGCCGACCAGTGGCGCTTGATACTGGTCCTCAAGCTCTGATCTATCATAAATCCCGAGTCGCAAGCATCCTCGCACGTGTTCGCGTGTCCCAATGTGTTCGCGTTCTTGCAGCAGACGCCTCCGTCTTTCCTTCCAGACACCGAATGTTAAGATGGATATGAAGACCACGGCTAAGAAGCCTTTCCAGGACGTCAGGTAGGCAACGTAATGTTCCAGAAACGTTCGACTTTCCATGACGGCGTCGCAACAGAAGGTCCAAGGTTCGAGAGTATCGCCAGTCATCCCCGGCTGCTCTGCCTAATACTTCTTCGATGTCCAAAATTGTCGCCACGCTAGCGTGGGTTCATGCGGTCTGCCGGCTCCCTTGTAGACTTTGGTGGTCCGACCAGAGAGGTGAAGGTCAAACTTCCAGCGGTCAAGACAGCCTGGTCATTTTCGTGCAGGCGTTCTACGCGTAAGCTCGTCAACAAGCGTGGTGGAAGGATGGGGCTGAGTTCTCGAGGAAGCGGCTAGCTGTTCGGACAGTATTCTAGTTATTAGAGAAAGTGCGGGAGGATTTACAAGTGGGTAAGCAGGCTGATGGCCTGGCTTTGTGAGCAGCCAACGAGGTCGTTATTATTGCATGGTGAGATTGTGGCCGAGCTGCAGGCCGAACTCCTTGCAATTTGTGAAGCGCAGTAGGTATTGTAAGCACTTTGAACTTTACGATCGCGAGGCTGAGAGGTTCCAGCCAAGAACTCGAGTGCCCAGGACATGACGAACGCGAAACGTGGTGCCCTGATGCCACGGTTCTTGGTACAGACGTTCGTACAGTAACTGTACTCCCAAACTTTCACGCTTGTGTGTGCACTGTTGGAAGTCTGTGCTTATGCTGGAGGCGATCATTGCCTGAGGTCTTGGGCTAACCCACGCGGACGGCAAACTCGTGAAGATATTGGCCACGCTAGGCAGGATAAGGAACTTGTCTCAACCCGGCAAGGCGGCATGCACTTTGCATGGACAGGAGACTGGCACCCTGGCAGACTGTAGACCTGGTTCCCTCATTGCAATAGGCGACGAAGCCTCAAGCATGGTGTTGCTAGCACATGGGATTAGGACATGGGATTACTATGTCGTAGGCACATGCCAGCGACACGGATCCAGTCGGAAACAAGACCTGGAATGGCGTGTTGGTACGTTCACTACACCACTGAGCTGGCTCTACAATTATAGACAACAATCCCAAAATTGTCAAGTTTGTCTCAACACTGCTTTACGCGTTGAGAATGACATCCGCTGCCTTCTCACTGACCATCATGATCGGAGCCTGAATAAAGATACCAGGGATGCGGGGGAACACGCTGGCATCCACGATCCTCAGTCCATCAATGCCATTCACCCGGAACTTCGAATCGAGCACAGCTTGTGCATCATTCTGTGCGCCAATAGGTGCCGTACAGCAGGCATGATGGCCCCAAGCTTCGTCTTTAACGTACTGTGCAAGAGCTTCATCAGACGTCACCGCAGGGCCTGGACGGTCTTCCGTATTGGGAGTGCCGCCCAAAAATGCGTAGTTTTCGTATCGATCCAGAGCCTCGCGAGACATTTTGATCGCTTGTACCATGGCGGCCACATCTTTCACGTCTGCGCCATCTTCAGTAGTGCCCGTGTCGAAGTAGTTGAAATTGATGATAGGAGTGTCGAGGGGGTCGGTAGAGCGAAGCTCGACTGTGCCGGCCTTGTTCCTGGTGTGTGCCTTGAGGGTGTACCATGAGAATGCGTTGTGCTTTGCAACAGCTGCATCGCCCCATCGAGGGAAGTACCTGGAGCAGTTAGTTTGACGTAAGAGAGGTGACGGGGAGGTCTTGACGTACCCAGTGAAATTAACAGGACCACCGAAAATGAACAGGTCAATGTTGCTGTCATCTGCCGTGTCCGAGTTGACAGCCATAGCAGCTGCCAAGCCATTGCTTGCATAGGCACCTCGAAGGCCCAGAAGGCTCGGATTCTGCTGCCACCGACGATAGCAGCGATCCTGCGGCTTCGCGTCGAACGTGCAGCCGTCTAGAAGTGGGAAGTCATTGGAATGTCTGGCGTTGACAGGAATCTCGTAGCGATCTTGCATATTCTTCCCAAGCCCTGGCACGTCCTTGACGACAGGAATACCGAGTCGCTGCAGCTCATCCGCAGGACCAACCCCGGAGAGCTTGAGTGTCTGAATGGAGTTGTAAGAGCCTCCGGCCATAATGACTTCCTTCCTCGCGCGAGCAGAACCGGGAGTGCCCGAGCCACCGCTCAAAGGGCTTGCACGGTAGAGATGCTTGCCGGATAGATACTCCACTCCTGTAGCCCGCGGCCGAGCGCCGCTTCGATCGAAAATAATTCTCGTAACGTGAGTATCGGTGCGGACAGTCAGAGGGAATCCTCCTTGGACGGTGCTGACGATCCGCTCGCGAACGCTGATTCTGGCACCCCCTCGTTGGATGAGAGGGATCTGAAAGAAGCCCTCAAGCGAGTCGCGGCCAGGTGTGTTGTTTGGGTCTAAAAGAGCAGTGAGGAAGCCAGTTGCGCCGGCAATCGGATCTGGTCCGACCCCCATAACCGCAGCACCTCCGGCCAGATGCTGAACAAGCATGGTATCTCTGGCCAAAATGGCTGGGTCTGTTGGTCCAGTGGGCTGCCATTCGTATACTTTCGCCAGGTATTTGTTCATGTTGGCGCTTGACCAGGACGAGTCGCCAGTGATGGCTGCAATATTGTCCCAATCCGATGCATGTGGCGTAATCCAGATCAGTGCATTGTGAGATACGCAGCCACCTACTACAATCAGGTATGGACTTGCTTCGAGGGACTCACCACAACTTACCAAGCGTGCCGGCTCGTGGATAGAGAATGCCTTTGCCCTCCACGTACTTGGAATCTCGGCGAGCTCTAGTTTGGTCCTGATAGTGGTTGACGTAGATGTCCCAGGCAATCTTGGGGTCCTGTGTGACAGCAGCTTGATAGCCGGGTACCGAATAGCTGCAGCAACGGGTCAGTAAACGTACGAGTCAATTCACGTACTGTAGCGCATCAGCTTCCATGGCATACTTGTAATTCGCACCCTGGTCGTCGCCCGATTCGATGAGCAGAACAGACTGTCCTTCACGAGCAAGTCTCGAGGCAAGAGGACCACCCCCAGCTCCGGAGCCAACAACAATGTAATCGTACTCATTATTCGTCTGACGCTCCTCGACAACAGGCACGGCTACTACGCCGGCCACTGCAGCGAGTAGCAACGACTTTGAAAAGCCTTTCATGATTGCATGTAAACAGAAGCATACAATCGGACACACCAGATAGTGTGGGTGCCACCATCTTTATGCCTGCCCGCCGACTAACCTTAGTAGTCACGCACCGAGTCAAAACAGCGAGAAATCCAATCGTGAAGAACAGAGCAAGTTGACACGAAGATCGACACTACGCAGCACGCGCCTTGTGGAGGAAATCACGACCGTCCTTCGAGAAAGACCAATCAAACAATCGCCCGGACTGTTGGAATAGTGGTAGGTTTTTCACTTCCGCGGTGGCTAAGTCGATCAGTGAGCAAGCTTCGCCTCATGTGGTGAGAATGTTCTTGGCCCACACTTTCATTTGTGGCTTCGTTTGAACTAGCGCCACTGACGCCAATAGTCGTTCTCTCCACGACAGAGTTACTCTTCAACAGAAGTGTGCTCGTCGCCTGTGATGATGGGACACTGTCAATCTCGGCACGCTGCGACACTGTCAACACTGTGACAGCTTCGCCATCATCAATGCATTGCACGATCAAGCGCTCGCAGAGCTCAAGACAATAGCTTTGCATAGTCTTCCACCGTCCACTTGCGCTTGTTCATTCCAGCGCACAAGGTTCGATACTGCTGATAATGCTGGCCAGCCACGGGCATGCCGACAACCTTGTACCTCCACGTTCTTGCTCTCAGTAGGGTCATGGCAGCTAGGCAAGTCTATAGAGATGCATCGGGATGTGAGGCGAGGGATTCGCAGTGATGAGATACTGCTTGGTATAGGGGAGCATTGCGCTCCCACATCCGACTCGAGACGTCAGCGAAGTCCGCTGCAGCTGCGACCTGTGCACATGAATCACACTACTATGGCACTGAAGTGGTTTTCCCAGAATCTCGTGCCATCAAGGCACTGATCGCGACATAGTGTCCCAGTCTCCTCGGCCATTTCCAGTTCCTCGGTGGCCACACCTACGCTCCAACCAAAGCGTTCGGCTGTCTCATGAGCGGTGACGCCTCGGCCGAACGATGTCTGCAGCACTTTGTCGCTCGTTGAGGGTTCAAGAAGCGGCTGCTCTCGAAGCCAAGCGAGGAGTGTTGCAATAGTCTTCTCATCAGACCGGCTGCGCTCCTGTACGACGAGCAGGCCGCTCTTGAATCGGCGTAAGCGTACTGGCAGGTGTAGATTGTCCCACATCTTCGCCGCCTTCTCAAAGTCGAGGGGTGAAACAAGCTCAATACCGTTGCGGGTTCTATTGAATACCTGCCACAGGTCTACGAGTGACATGATGCCGCCCTCTTTACGAAGCACCCCTTTGCGGTCATCGGTGAGAAACTCCGCGAGATCTCGGGAGAGTTGAGTGATGTAGAGCTGTTCTGCAGAAGAGCCTTCACCTAGCATGTCCTTGGTTGTCACAAGACCCAGTGCTGATGCAGAGTCCGAAATGAGTTGTTTCGTGTCATCGTTCGCGGCTCCATTAGCTTGCCTGGCGAACTGCTCGGCCATTTGAATGACCTCTTTGGCCGACGTCATCAATGCTTCGAGGTCTTCGAAGGCAGTCCCAATGACCGCTTGATTGTTTTGACGCAGTGCAGCGCCACGCTGCTCAAGCCCAGCAATACCAACCACACGTGGAGGTGCACTTGTCGGTGACAAGCTTTCTCCGGGTGAGTTGAATGAGCTGCCAGCCTGTGGAGGCGTGGCCCCGGGTCTGGGAACGGGCGGTGCGCTCTGAAGCAACCACTTTCGTTGCACCAATGCTTCTTGGAGCCTCTCGAGGAAGACCTTCTCGCCGCCAGCGCGAAACGAGAACTTGATCGTTTCGATCGTCTGATCATCGACGATTGCGGATCGAGGCAAGCTTGGCCCTGGCGATTCCGGGCGTCTGAGAGAATCCTCAACGAGACGCGAGGCGCGATTAGAGCTGGATCCGAGAGGAGCAGAGCACATCTCGCAACTGGTCATGCCAGGATAATTCTGATAGGTGCATCTCGGGCACAGATTCGAAGGTGGCACTGGCGTGGGAGGGGATGAGCCGTAGGTAGGCGATGAGCTTGCGTCCATGGAGCTGCGCGCAGTGCCAGAAAGGCTCACGACAGGGCCACTGGGGCGGTTGGACATGGCCGCAATCGATGCTTTGATCATCAAGGCCAGTGGGGGCTTGACACCGCACGCTTGACACGCTGGGAGCGGCGTGTGCTGGTTCGCGGTACCAAGATCGAAGTTGAGAGGCACCGAATTGGACATGCCACAAATCGGGCAAATCCAGGTCGCGGTAGGATCTCGGATGGGCGCTGGAGAGGGCACAGAGCGAGGCGAGGAGCCATTTGGTCCGACCAAGGCATCGGCTGGCGATGGATAACGGGGCACGGGGCTGCGAATGCCGCTGAAGCCAGTCTTCTTTGGTGATTTTGGGAAGAGGGTGATTTTGGCCGAGGACTTGAGAAAGCCAGCGTAGAACTCCGGACGCTCAATCTCCTTCAAGTCTACTGCGACCGAGTATTTTCTTGGTTCTTCGTTGTCGACGTAGCAGACGCGATGCGAGGTCAGGTATGCGTGGCCGTTCTGGTGATTGGGGATCTTGTATTTGCCCTCGTACAGACCGACGCCGTCCTGCACGAACAGCAGCGTCTCGTCATCGTACAGCTGTGGCCGGAGTGCGGTCGTCAGTTCCAGGTGGCGGAGAAACATTCGCAGACATGAGGACAGGCGACCAAGACAATGGGGAAGCGCGTGCAGTCGTGTCCAGTCAGGGCTGGCCTTGTGCGACGCAACTTGCTGGTGGAGTTGGTGCGATTACCCGCACGGCGATGGTCGTACGGCGAGTTTGGCGGCGATGTAGCACGCTACGGTATTCTCGAACGCAGCAACCAAGATGTCATCGAGAAGTGAAGGCCTGGCTGCCTCAGGCTGCTGACAACTGGGCTTGGCGGGCTGTCATTTCGCGCTCCCCGGCCTCTCCACCTCCTTCCTCCGACTTCCCACCACACCGCTCCTCCCGCCTCGACTGCATCGCATCGCCCCTTCACCCGCCCAGCGACTGCAGCCTACGACTTGGAACGCTACAACATACATAGCTGCCGCTGCAACAAGCCCTCCTTTCTTCCATCTCGCTCCTCCCCAGCCACGGCCCATTTCCGCGAGCGACGCTCTCTTTGACCGCCACCTCGGTAGATTGCACAGTGCCGTCGCAATCTTGTCCCGAGTTCGTCCTCGTAGCTCACACGTCGCCAACATCATCACCGTAGAGAGAGCGTACTGTCCCTGCGGCAATGACAGTACCACCCGCGTACACGTCTGTGGCGGCGCGGCGGACGCTTGGGAGCGAGCCGACAGCCCCAGCAGCAAAGACGAAGAATGACTTTCCCCTTGAGCTCAAGGCCTGGGTGGGACGAGCGTTCCTCGAATTTAATAAGCTCAAGACCGAGCCAGCGTTCGCCGCCGTCACCGACAGCGATATCAAACAAAAGTTGTCTGCCACCATCACACAGGCCCAAGTCGACGGCTCCATGCACGACCGCGATTGGTCCACACACCCCCTGCCTCACCAGTTGATTTTGGAGGAGCGCCAGAAAGCTGCCATGTACATGGCGAAGAACTTATCCCTAGCTAACCTGCATTCCGATCTTGGAACATATGGCGTTACGTCGCCCGGCGTTAATGGCAGGAAGAGAAAGTCGTCTGATCAGGAGGTGACTGATCTCAATGGCCGCGCCGTGACTCCGCCATGGAAGAAGTCGAACACCAAAAGCATCGCAGATCGAATCTCGGGCCAAAGTAAGAAACAGGAGAAGAAGAACAAGAACGGCGCGAAGAACGGCAGGTTTGACAACAGCGAAGCCGCGCTCGAGAGGCGTCGCCAGCGCTTTGGCAATATCTCGCCTACCTCTTCACCGCCCGCTTCTCGTGACGATTCTCCTGCAGTGATGGCGAATTCCGGGCCCATTGTGGGCACCTGCGAGGTGCTCGAGAAGAGATATTTCAGGTTGACCGCTCCTCCTAACCCCAACACTGTGCGACCCTTGCCCCTCCTGGAACAAGCCCTTGAACATGTCATCGCCCGATGGAAAGACGCCAAAGACTACACGTATGTCTGTGATCAACTCAAGGCCATTCGGCAGGATCTTACAGTACAACATCTGAAGAACAAGTTCACTATCCGAGTATATGAGGCGCACGCGCGGATCGCGCTGGAGAAGAAGGACCTGGGTGAGTACAATCAGTGTCAGACACAGCTCCGTGCTCTGTACAAGATGAAGCTGGGGGAGAACGGCGGCAGTGGCGGCAACCAGGATGAGTTCACGGCGTATCGTATTCTGTACTTGCTTTACACGCGCAACCGAACCGACATGAACAACATGTTGGCAGATCTAACGACAGCAGACAAGAAGGGACCGTTTGTGCGGTTTGCGTTGAACGTGCGAGAGGCATTGGCTGCTGGCAACTACCACAGATTCTTCAAACTTTACAAAGAAGCACACGACTGGCGTATGGCGCCATCTTTGATGGACATGTTCATCGAGAGGGAGCGCGTTGGTGCCATGGCCGCCATTTCCAAAGCGTCAGTCGCAGCACCCGCGCTTCTCCGTGCACAGTTGCTGACATATTCTCGTCTAGATACAAACCCGAAATTAGTACCAAGTTCATCACCGAAGAGCTCCACTTCGACCACGAGGAGTGCGAGTCCGTGTTCGAGGCCGACCACATCCAAGCATGCGTCGATTTTATCAAGCGACACGGCGGCCAAGACCTCTTGCAAGACAAGGATGGCGATGTGCGGGTCTCTACAAGCAAGGCGCACGCCTTGTTCGAAGCAGCAAAACAGTCCACATTTGGATTCGTCGACATCAAGGGCCAGATATGATCCCCCCCCCCCATCTCACTTCGCGAGCCTTCATCTTTACCTGTCGCTGTCGCTCCTCGCCGTCACACTAACTTTCGCTAAAGCGGCACCGCGGGGGGACATTCCGGGGGAGCACGCACGTAGTTACGTCAAGCCACACCAGGAAGTGAAGGGCTGTCTCGACAGAAATGAGGAGCAGAGGCACACAGGCACGAGTCAGAGATTGCGCGACGGCGCTCGGATGCGGGAAAGAGTTGCGATTTCGGGAATCAGGTTTTGTTTTCAGATACCACAGCCGCGCGCGATTTTGAGCATTTTCCGGGCATGCGAACCGGCACAAAGGTGGAGCGTCCGATCAAGAATGGTTCGCGAGCGATTCATGCCTCGGTCGCTCGAGCCGTGACGGAGGGTAGAATAGTTGGTCGAAGGCATTGAGTGTTTCCACTTCATTCCAATGCCGGTGTCATGATGCGCGACGTCTTGTTCGGCGCCGACCCTGCTGGCTTCACTTCAGTTCCATGGCCAAATGGTCTTTCGGTTGTTGCCAAGCTTGGTAGAATGAACGCGACTCGTGTCACGCGGTAGCGTTGACGCGGGAGGGCGGTACATATTGGGTAAATGAGGGCTATAGCGATGAGACGACGTGGATGTGGTGATGCACTGGCAGTGATGGTGGTAGGTGGTGGGAGATTCCACTGACGCTCAACACGCGATCCTCCGCCTTCCACTCGGGAATGTTGGCTTGTAGACGAGCACGGCACACGAGAGACGAGTCTCTGGGTAAGACAACATGTATATATAGTTGTTTCGGAGGCATGCATGCAGGTTTGGATTCAACTGCCGACGCAGAAGGCTCACAAACTCACGTGGGTTTGTGGTACGGTATGTAATATAAGTTCAGCGTCGGGTATGGATGGACAGACCCGATGTCGAAGGGAAGGGCGGAAGGAGATGTACAATACATACATACTTGCATACAGTATGGAATTGCCGAGTGTCGGGTGTCTCGTCAAGCGTGGGACATGGGTGTATAACACTGTTCACAGGTCGCGATGATCGGTTGACTTCGATGCAAGCGCTTGCCGGGGCCCGGCGTGGCGGGTCGCATGCTGGGGCCGCAAGGTAGACTAAGCGCCGGGCCAGGCTCCAGCTGGAGGAAGAAGGCGGGCGGCAACGAGAGAGGGCAAACAGTCGTGCGCCGGGCGGGAGTCTCTGTCTGCGGATGGAGTGGCGAATCGCGCGGCTGGCAGAGAGATGCTTTGTGCACGACTCGGTCGACACGCTCGCGGCCATGCAGAGTCGGGTGGCGCATACTGTACTGTACGGTACATACAGAAGGACAGGATATGCAGAGGGTGGAGTCGCCGGCGCAGTGCGTGCATGGTCTGGGTCGGACGCACGTCGTTGCGCATTCGCGGTGCTGCTGCACAGCTGGGTCGACGAGTAGAGACCTCGCCGTCGCCATCGTGCTGCTGCTGCTGCTGCTGCTCCTCCTCCTCCTGCTCCTCCTCCTGCTGCTCCTCCTCCTCCTGCTCCTCCTCCTCCTGCTCCTCCTCCTCCTGCTCCTCCTCCTCCTCCCACCCCCCCTCCTCCCCTCCCACCCCCCCCTTCCCTTGCGCTCCGCTCCTTACCTGCCTGCCTGCCTGCCTGCACGCCTTATTAGTCTCGGGCCAATCCCACTGGGCCATCGTCATCGGCGCACCCACCAACCACCCACCTCTCACTTCATCGATCCGCTGCTGCGTCACTAGTACATAAATTGTGGCTCGACGGGCCTCATATCACCAGCGCTGCCTGCCCCTCCCCGCTGACGAGGGCCGTGGTCGTCGAAACGCCGTCCGCTCTAATACGAGACCCCTCCCCCCGGACAAAGCGTCGCCCGTCGCCGCGTCTCGTCATTATTGATGATTGTCGCTCCGACACACGCCTGTGACAACAACATCCTCGGAGCCATCTTATAAGCTTCGCCGCACCAGAGGGTCTCCCGGCACAGAGTCGCCCCACGAAAATTGCACGCCCACCACCACCACGCGCTCGTCAACACAGACGGAGCAGCTGCATCGCGCCGACATTGACGACGACGACGACGACGACGACAACGACGAGCACCACCACCCTGCTCCGCGCCGCCGCCCCGTGCGACTCGTCCGGCCGCGCTTGCCTGGCCAGGCCGTCCGCCCGCCTGCCCACCGCCATCGACCGCCGCACGAGCCGTGAGCGAGCGAGCAGGCCGAGAGCGAGCTGAGCCACTTCCCAATCAGGATCCCAGCAGCAGCGGATATTGCGAAGGCCTGCCACGCAATTCGATCATTCCCTCCGCGCCCGACACTCGCCCTCAAACTGCGCCCGCGCCCGCGCCCGCGCCCGCGCCCTCCATCCACCACGTCCATTCCCGCCGCTGCCTCCTCTCGCGCGCGCCCCCTCGATCGCCCGCGTTTCGCGAAGCTTTGCCGGCACGGCGACATCCGGGGAGCATCATGAAGGTGGGTTTGGGGGGAAACGCTCGGCCAATGCGCCAGGGAGCGCGAGGAAGCTCAAACCATGCTGACAATGTTCATGGGCACAGTTCCGGAGGTCCATCAAGAGCGACAAGCACGACTCGGCCAGCGTTCGAGCGGCCGCCACTCTATCCATACCGCACAAAGACGCCATTGCGATTGAGCCGCCCAAAAAGGTATGTCGCACGCCAACGACCGGTAGCGCGGGGTTCGCAACCATGGGATGGATGCAGCGCACGCGCGCACCGCTCGCGTCGA
The DNA here is from genome assembly GCA_023512815.1 of Cercospora zeae-maydis. NCBI lineage: Eukaryota > Fungi > Ascomycota > Dothideomycetes > Mycosphaerellales > Mycosphaerellaceae > Cercospora > Cercospora zeae-maydis. The sequence goes on along the minus strand of JAKLWY010000001.1, from coordinate 2,034,415 downwards.
TGGACGCGTGGAAACTCTGAGACTAACTCTCGCTTCGCACGACAGGTCATCAAAGCCATCTACGACTACAATGCCCCGCCCGACACCCACATGTACTTGTCCTTTAGCGCCGGCGATTTTCTGCACGTGGTAGGCCGCGAACACGACTCCGACTGGTACGAAGCCTGCAACCCCCTGCGGAACGAGCGCGGACTAGTGCCCGTCAAGTATTTCGAAAACGTGGGCAAGACCGTCAGGGACTCGGGAGACTCGTCCAAGTCCCTCACCAGCACCACCCACGACAGCGGCTACGCCGAGGGTGCATCACCGCCCAACATCACCTCTGCACCACGCATGCCCATGCAGTCCAATGGCCCTGCTGCACAGGGCCATCGGCCGTCCCAGTCGTTTGGCAAGTCGCCGGCAGGCATCTACGGGATCGTGGCGTACGACTTCCACGCCGAGAGGCCCGATGAGTTGGATGCCAAGGAAGGGGAGGCCATCATCGTCATTGCACAGTCGAACCCGGAATGGTTCGTGGCGAAGCCCATAACACGGCTTGGTGGGCCGGGACTGATACCGGTGTCCTTCATCGAGATACGGGACATGGTCACCGGAAAGGCCGCAGAGGATCCGCTGGCTGCGGTCAAAGCCGCCGGCATTCCTCGAGTGGAAGAGTGGAAGAAGATGGCGGCCGAGTACAAGAACACGAGTATCCCGCTGGGCACCGTCTCGCAGTCGACGGTGGCGGCCATGGACAACGCCATGAGCCGGTTGAGCGTGCAGCAGAATGGAGCACAGCAGTCGAGTGGCTCCATGCACTCCCGACAAGCCAGCTTCACAACACAACAACAGCAGAATATGTTCGCACCCGTGCGAGCGTCTGTGCCTCGATATACGTATGCAGATGACAAGTTCCACTTTATCGTGGAGTGCAAGCTGGCCAACAACTCACACTGGGACCTGTCGAGGATATACGAGGACTTTTACGAATTACAGATCAACATGATTAATGCTTTCCCGGAGGAAGCAGGACAGGTGCCGGGAAAGTCGAGGATACTACCATATATGCCGGGTCCGGTAAAGTATGTGACAGACAACATCACGGAAGGACGCAGAGCGAACTTGGACGAATATTTACGAGATCTGTTGCGACTCCCGCAGCACATTATTCATTCTTCGCTCGTCAGGGCATTTTTCGCGCCCCGAGAAGGCGATTACGAGGTCGATCCTTCAGCGGTGGATCTCAATGAACACGCACGACCGAATGAAGGGACGCAACGGAACTCCCAAGCGAGCCAGAGCAGCGCACAGTCTGGGCCCCCATATTCAAGCCAAGCGGGACAAGCACGAACACATCAGTACACGCAATCTCAGCCTGTCAATGGCTCCTCCCATCGACCCTATCCCAGCCAAGCTTCCGCTTCTTTCACCCCGGCACCGCTCGCTCCTCCGAGCGTTTCCCGCCAACACACCAACGTCTCTCAAACCACCATGGGCAGCACATCGTCCACCGGTCCCGTCAAAGTCAAGGCTTGGTTCGACCGCGACACATGTGTCGTCATCCGCATGCCACCTCGGGGACAGTTTGGTTTTGAGGACCTGCGCAAGAAGATTGTCGAACGGAGGAAACTCGAGTTTGGCGACCAGGCAGATCTGGTGGAAGCGGAGGATTTGGACATTGAATACCGAGATGAAAAGGACGGAGAGTATTATCGACTCGAGGGCGATGAAGACTTGGATATTGCCGTCGAGAGGAACGAGAAGCTGACGCTCGCTGTTCGAGCTGCGGCGGGGCCGCCGGGCTCTTCCGGCAGAACTTGAAAAGAGGGAAGGAGAAGCGAGTGGGCTTCTTTCTTCCCCATCCATCACTTGCTGCTGGTATTTGCCCCGTTTGCGGTGGTCGACTATGCTCGGTGCTAACGCGTCTTTTTGAAGGCTGGGGCAGATTTTGAGTTCCGTGTTCGGTTTTTGGTTTTTGCGTGTGGCGGCTTTTCTGAGAGCAACAAAAACGAGTATACCCTTTTCCTTGTCATTTGCGGTTAACTTATCTTGTCGTCTGATATTAGTCGATATCTTTTCTCCCGTCAGATTTTGCTCCATCTGTGTTTCCTCCTCTTTGGAGAGCCTTGTGCAAAATTTCTGCATGGTCTTCCTTCATCGTTAAAGCTGGTCGTGGGGGGGCTTCTGGCGAATGGTGATTACGGGATTCATTTGGTGGTGTTGTTGGGGGACAGACAGATCGTTTTGGAGGTGAAAGATAAACATGAATTGGGATGTGCACGACTAGGTAATGCAAATTGTTCTGACAATCAGTGCCAACGTGTCATGCCCTTTAGCATGCGCGAGATGTATCGTCTATGGAGGTGCGCCTATCCACCGTGCTCGTATTGAACCTTTTCTGCCTGCTGCATTTCGACTCCTTTGATGACAGCTTTGGAGCTCATTGTGTGGTCAGCTCACTCTCTGCAACGCTGAAATAACTTTTTTCACCGTCGTTTCCCTTCCAAGTGGTGATCAACTTGCCATCCATACTTCGCTGCCTCCCTCCTCAAGCCAGGCAACCTCTGAGTGAACTCGTTCGTATCGTATCCCTGGATCCTGCTGGCTCCGATGTGCTGCACACGGAGCTTGATCGTATTCGGGGCGACCAGCTCAGCTAATTTCTGCAAGCTTTGAATGCCGCTCTGTTTCCTCGCTACTGCTTGCTCTGCTTCAGTGAGGGATACTAGCTCCCTGTCGTTGGCGTGGCGACCGATCCAGTGATCCGTCATCAGGCCGTGGTTGAGGATAAGAACTAGGCGGGAGAGGTTGTTGGCTTTGCGCAGCGCGTGGACGGAGGACGTTATGGCGGAGAGTAGCCGATCGCGGTCCATGGATTCCACGACGGCGAGGCGCGACGCGGGGGCTGTAAGGTCTAAGATAGCACCTTCGACTGATGGAAGTTAGTTTGTGTTTCATTTAGACTGATTGGGACGCGGGGAAGAAAGGGATGTGGCTTACGGTAGTCTCTCTCCATACCACGGTGCCTGTTCGTGAGACAGAATACTGGTCAGCATGACTCCACAGATGTGCGTACGTTCTATCACAATGAAACACTAACCATAAAGGCACGTGGATTTCGAGACTGCGCAGGTGAGCGACATTTTTTGTTGTGATAGTAGCCAGGAAAGACTCCAATTGCATCCACGCACAATCAGGCCGGAACAGTCTGAAAGTGTTTTCTCCATAGAGCGCTTTGGCCGCCAGGTTGTGAACTGATCTTGACACCCTCAGAAGGCCCGTGGTAAGTCCGCGGCATGGCCCTTTGAAGCAACGATTCTTGCCACCTTCGGCCGCGAGAGCGTTCTGAAAAGGGATAAATGTATCCTGCATTGTTTGCACTTCGTTCATCAGTGTTGGCCAGTGTTGCGGGAGCGTATACGTCGTTTGATTTTCGGCGCGCAGTGTTTTGGTAGCGCTCGGAACCCTGCAGTGGCCATGAACAAAGGTGGCTGCCCATGTGAAGTCGATTACAATCGCCTTTTGTTTGACGAGCAGAAGAGACATGACACGAGACTTAACCTTCTCTGGCAGGTCCTGGAACCGGAATGTGTCGGTGGCACTCCTTGGGTTTCTGTTCTGGGCCCTGTGCGATCGGTCCTGCACGGAGTCGTTTCCACAAATCTGTGGTTTTTGCGCTGCCTCAGCCCGCTCGTGTCTGTACGAAATGCGTGCCATTCCAGTATCACCATCCATAGCAGATCTTGAGCCAGATACCTTGCTGGGTGGCCCATATCCAAACGGAGGGACATAGCGATCGACGTTGATTACGCGCTCCCTACGCCGAGCCTCCAACAAAGCCTCATATCGGTACTCGTCCTCCCGCGCATTGAACTGACGTCGCACGACTTGCGCCGCAAGTGTCGGTTGATGATAGGACGTGGGGGACGCTGCGCATGGAGTGGGACCTGGGAGATCCCTACCCACTCCCCGAGGGATCACATCTGGGTGATCTGGTTGTGATTGAGAAGACCCGTACCGCGGACCACGACCGGAAGTTGGGATTGCGGGAGGCTCGAGGAGCCTGGGCGGAGAGAGGCGCGTCTTGCCGTAGGATATCTCGCCTGGTGACGTTACTGATGTGCCTGCCGAACTCGATGGATCTGAAAGATCCCAACGGTGCACATCCGTTCTCAAAGACGAAGCCGTTGACAGCTTTGCTCGTTTGTTTGGGCGTTCTCCCGCCTCGCCTTGCGGTCGTGCCTTCTGCGTCGGCGGTCGGGAGGAGTGGCGATGCGCGTCTGCGGCGGCGCCTTCTATCAGTTCGCTTAAGGCGAGCTGGAATCCATCGTCCGATCCCGCCATGTGTCAAGTCTTCAGTCTGACTGTATTGCGGTTTGAGAATTAGGGTGGGCTCCCAGAGGTGGATGTTTGGTGGAGCTTTGCATGTTTGACGCAAACGGCAGAGCTTTGGAATGAAAGTGCTGCGGGTAGCCGCGCAACAAGTCAATTTTGCTCAATGCAAATTGATTATCCCGACCTTTGAACTGACGCCACTGTGATTGAAAGAAGAAGGCCTTGGAGCCCTCACATCCCAGAGGCTCCATAACTTACGACCTATCCTGTACTCATTCTCCCGTGCTGTATCTCACATCTGCATCCGGCAAAATGTCTTTTCTGCCCCGTTTCCATGGCATTGCTGAGCGGTGGAGTCGCAACATTTTCACAGCGCATCGCATTCTCATGGTTCCTTCTAGGAGAGAGGCAGCGTCTTACGTTTTGCCTCTGAACCCTCTGGACTTCCCAATCACTCATGCCGGCGTTCCCGGCTCACTTGGTATCATCATGTATTCGAGTGGAGTCTTATCCTATTCGCCTCTTACTTAACCATGTCGCTGTACTCTTCACGCTCATGAGTTCGCATCAATCTCCGCCCAGATCTTCTCCATGTGCTGTCGCTTCTTCTTCGCCACTTCGCGGTTGTGCGCAGTACGATCGAGTCGCGCAGCTCGCAGGCACTTGTTCACTTCGGTCTTCGCATTCGTGCACATGCCCATCGACTTCCAGAGAAATCCTCGCGCGTGACACTCTTCGAGGGCCGTCATGAGCTCCTCGCAGCCTGGTTCCTGTTAGATGCGACCTTGAAAGCTATTGATACTCTCTGAACTAACCATTCTGATCTTCGCGGTGCAAGTGAGGATGCATGGTTTGAAGTAATGTTGGTACAACGCTGGGTCGTAAAGCAAGGCGAATGTTCTAGGAAGGACGGGAGGTCGGGGAAATCGTTAGTCAGCGAAATGGATTTGGTGGACGTTCATTCGAGCTGGACAAATCACGACGAGCATCTTCGATCGAAACCGCCAACATGTCTCAACAGCAAATCTCGGCAAAGAAGCAGCAAGGTATGTCACCCGAGCTGCCCTCGTCCCGAACTGTGTGTATTGATCAGCGTCACAGAGCTGCAAGTCCAATATTCCAACTACAAAGAAACGCTCCAAGCCATCGCACAAAAGATTGGCGATGTTGAGCAAGAAACCGAAGAACACAAGTGAGTGCACGCTCTGCCCTATTCGACGCCCCAGAAATGCCGTCGCTACGGTGAGGAGCGCTGTCCCGACCATCTCGCGCGGTGTCCGACTTATTCATGGTGGCTCACGGCAGCCAAACCTTCTTTCACCGCCCTCTGTGTATGCTTATGGAAATCCATTCTTCCAGCCTCCTTGCAGCACGCGAGCGGAGCCACCAGTACGCATGCCGTATGCCATGTAAATCTATAGCACCACGTCGCTTGGCGCTTCGAATAGCCTTGATTTCAACGCTTCTGCAGCAGCGCCGCTATGAAGGATGCGGGGCTCGTGAGCGAGGGACGTGCTAACGACTTGGCCCAGGTTGGTGTTGGAGACGCTTACGCCGCTGCCTGGTGACCGCAAGTGTTTCCGCATGATCAATGGCGTTCTTACCGAGAGGACTGTCAAGGACGTTCTGCCAGCTCTTCAAATGAACGCGGACGGTCTGAAGAAGGTCTTGGACGATCTCGTGAAACAATATACAAATAAGCAGACAGAGATGGAGAAATGGAAGGTGAGGAGTCCGAACGAGTGAGAGTTTTGATCAATGCTAAGCCCGAAGCAGAAGAAGAACAACATCCAGGTTGTGCAGCAATGAACAAGGCGCAGCGCATTCTGCTGTGATTCCAGTATTGAAAGACAACAACATAGAAGGGCGCGGTCGTATGTGCCTGCGAGGCTGCACTGATCCTCACGGGACGTGGTCAGGTTCAGCACAACGCATCACTCGAGGGGCTGGGTTGACGCTGGATGTCATCCTCTCGACAAGACCTGACCTCATGAAGCAGGCCACGGCACCGAGGGATCACTTCACGGGTTCGAAGGAAGTGGGATGGCGTGGACTCCGTGCCGCTGCTGGGCACCCGCGACCACATTGCACATTCGGCCCGGCGCAGGCATACGGCTCGGTGAATGTCCTGAGCCGAGACCTGAGAAAGCTACTTTGATAGATGTCAGGCAGATGAAGTGGTGACTGCCACGCGGGCAGCCCGCCTTCTCCCATACAGCTGCGTAAGCACGATGCTTCCCGTCTCCGAGCTCTGATGCGCGAGGTGGGGCCACGCCCAACGTAAATTGTCACGTGACTGTGTGAGCATGTCTCCAGGTACCTGTTTCTGCGATGCGCTGTCAACACGGGCTGCACAATGACATGCCCTGATTGTGGACTCGGTAGCGCCTCACACCATCTTCTTCGCGGCCGAACACTTCGAACATGGTAGAAAGCCAGGGCGTGCCAGTGTGGCGGGAGGGAGGAAGAGGCTTGCAAGCAGCCTTATGCACAATGCGCTGGCCCGAACCTCTATCTGTGCAAGCAGATCCAATACTCGCAGCCAGACTACCAGTGATTGGATTCGAATCGTCAAGAAACGCTGTCAGGGACCGCCTTGCGATTACTGGTCGCTCCAACGTCAGGTTGTGGCATGGAGAGGGCAGCATGATGCCGGTATATCCATGTGCGGCATCGTCCAGGCTCGGGGAAAGCTCATCAGGTCTGCGTCGCTGGCCACGGCCACGGTGCCAACACATAGCTGCACGCTAGGTGAAGGATGCGACAGTTGGGATGGTGAGGAGCACAGAGTGGTGAAGCTCAACCTCGTCCGAGCCATGACAACATTGCACCGCTCATCATGCATGACATGGCGAGCACGCGGGATCGTGGAGCGGCGCAGAAGGCATGCTTGCATGCCCGGTCTCGCGGACGCACGTGTGTGATGGGGCTTGTCTGCGCACGCGTGGAAGAGATGAAGTCGTGCGTTGCGAGTCCGTCGCGGGCGATGTGAGCAGCGAGCGGCCGGGCGCGCGCTGCCATTGGTCGGCGAGGGAAAGTGACAGCCCGCAAATCCGCGCGCGCCCTCTCAGACCTCCGCTCGGTTCAAAAGGCAAGCTCTTCGCAGGTCGTCGGATTGTTCATTGGCTCCTCGTCCCACTGCTGCATACAGGCCTCCGAACGAGCGACACTAGGGACGTGCAGGTGCGCCGCGACACGCGCTTCACACGTACGACATCGAAAAAACACGTCCCTCCACCCCAGCGCGACCGCGTTGTTGGAACTTGTGCGGGCCTCCGTCAGCCGACGCGCGCGCGCCGTCACTCCCATCTCGCCGCCGTCATCAGGCGCAGCAGCAGCAGCAGGAGTAGCAGCAGCAGCAGCAGCAGCAGCAGCACCTCCGCGCCGCACAGCGCATTCCGTTGGGCCTCTTTCGTCGACCTTGTACCGTGTGGCGCGTCTGTCGAGCCCTTCCCGCGCCCGCGCCAAGCCCCTCCGAACCATCTGGCGCATCGCCAGCAACGCAAACTCTCGCCTCGCATATCGACAGTTCGCAAGCTGCATCGCTTGGTGTACGGTCCTGCACTGCACTTCGTTCGCCGGGCCCTACCGCGAGACACGCGCGCATCGATCCAACGCCTCATCAGAATCGCCTGGCGCTCACCGCTGGCCTCGGGCTCCACGCAATTGTGGAAACACACCGCTTTGCGTGCAGCAAACTACGACAGATCTATCCTGCCGGCGCCGGCAACTAGATTCCAGCTGCGCCTAGCTGCGTCGTCTGCATCACAGGGGTGGTGTTGACGTGTGGCCAGCGAATCAGTGACAGCTCACGCTTACACAAAACGGGTCTGTACCTCAATTAAAGATGTCGCAGTCCCCAGAGAGAAACGACGACGACCGTCCGGGCTCGCAGACGCCCGAGAACAATGAGCCTGCTCAGCAGCAACCTGACCCCGCCGAAGGAGAAATGAATACTCGACCAGAAGAACTGGGCTATGATTTCGAAGTCAAGGAGCAGGACCGATGGCTCCCCATCGCGAATGGTGAGTCTTGCCTCGATGAGCATGATGATGCTGCGTGTGCTCCCCCAAAACTCCTGTAGCACCTTGCGTCCCACGATGCACCGTGCTACCCTAGTCGCGTCGTGATTTGTGCTCTGGCCCGCTCTTGACAGCCTGCACGTCGACGAAGTGTGTCGTCCACATATAACGCTGCAGCGCGCGTCTGGTCTGCACGTTCGTCGAATCAGAGGCTTCTTGACCAGCCCAGTGATCTGCAGCCTACGTCTCGTTTGCCGCCCACTGGACGACCAGACGACACGAGACAGCACTATGCCGTCTACATCGCCGCGCGCCCCGTCGTCTTCACCGCAGGCGTCGCACCGACCAAAGCACCCGAACCGCAAGAATTTTGATCAAGATGCTAACATACATAATTTTGCACCAGTCGCCCGGATCATGAAGTATGCCCTTCCAGAGAATGCCAAAATCGCAAAGGAGGCCAAGGAGTGCATGCAAGAGTGTGTGAGCGAGTTCATCTCGTTCATCACGAGCGAAGGTGCGTTCCCTTGCTGCACCAACACGTGCTCGACAGCTAATGCTGCTGCGAAGCTTCCGAGAAATGTCAACAGGAGAAGCGCAAGACAGTGAATGGCGAAGACATCCTGTTTGCAATGACATCGCTTGGCTTTGAGAACTACGGCGAGGCGCTCAAGATTTACCTGGCCAGATACCGAGAGGTGAGTGCCTGAAACAAGGACCCATCCTACATCCCCCCTGCATCTTCCGCCACTAACACTCCGCCCAGAATCTCGTTGCCAAGGGCGGTGACAAAGTGCCCAATGCTTCTGCTGGAGCGGACACCTCGGCGCCGTACGACACCAACAGTGGTCTGGGAAGTGGGCTAGAAGGCGGAGACAGCACAGACTTTGCATACGGGACTACCGCCGGCCAGTACTAGGCGGACATGCTGCCCGATATAGAGTGCTCTTCCGTCGAAGCCCAGGGAGTATTCGGGCGATGGCTCACGAGCATACCGACGTGGCTGCCCCGCCCTAGAGACGGATGCGGCCAGACATGATCTCTACACAATTGGATCACTTGTACCGAGCGGACTCCACTGGCACGCTATTGGTATGATCTGCTCTTTCACCTGGGCCCCGGCTATATCACATACTAAACAAAGCAAATGACCCGACGGTCACCAATGTTGGGTCATTCGATTGCCCTCAATCACTGCTTGTTCGGGAATTTATGGCGATCACGGCGTTGTTGTCTTTGCGCAGTTCATTAACCAAAACTGGAGAAGAAACCGCGGAGGGGAGAGGGTCCCTTTTGCACACAAAGCACGGGTGGCACGGATTGATGAGCCTGGATAGATGGCTACGCTGCTCGCGCAGGTTAATGAGGCTGTAAAGTAAACTTATACCCAGAAGAAGACTATCAGAGGCGGGTGACCTGAAGGCACACATGAGAACGTCAGACGATAGCACGTGTACGCGATGTTTCCGTTTTGCCTTTCCCCGTCATCCGTCTTGTGTGAGTGCGAGACGATGTTCGTTGTTTGATAAATGTCTCCCGGAAGAATCTCAAGTCAATGCGCACTAGCAGCTCCGACCCGTGACGCGTATGGCGGATTTTTAATGCCAAAAGTGCAAAAACCCAAAAATAGATTTGCGCTAACTAGATATCGCTAGTATCGTTAGAGCAGCTCTATCTACTATATAGTATACCGTAGCTATTCTCTCTCGATACTACGATTCTACGTCGTCGCGGTTCTATATCGTCGCGGTTCTACGTCGTTATAGTTCTATATCGTCGCGATTCTACCTATATCGTCGCCGCGATTCCACCTATATTATCGTCGCGATTCTACCTATATCGTCGTTATAATTCTACCTATATCGTCGTCGCGATTCTACCTATATCGTCGCCTCTCTACCTATATTATAGTCGCGATTCTACCTATATCGTCGTCGCGATTCTACCTATATTATTATCGCGATTCTACGTCGATATCGCAATTCTACGTCGTCGTCGCAATTCTACTTATATTATCGTCGCGATTCTACGTTGTCGTCGCAATTCTACGTTATCGTCGCAATTCTATATCGTCGTCGCAATTCTACTTATATTATCGTCGCAATTCTACGTCGTCGCGATTCTATATTATCGTCGCGATTCTACCTATATTATTATTGCAATTATACCTATATCGTCGTCGCAATTCTATATTATTACTATAATTCTATTTTATTACTATAATTCTATTTTGTCGCTATAATTCTATATCGTCGTTATAATTCTATATTATCGTCGCGATTCTATATTGCTATCTTAGTTCTATATTGCTATAGATGTTAACTAAGATTCTACTAAATAATTAGTTAGAATCTTATAAACTCTAGCTACTATTCGATATTTAAGATTATTCTTATTTAATCTCTAACTAATATTTTACTTAATAGCTTAACTAGCTTAGATAAAGATAGACTTATAATATAGATATAGAATTATAGTAAAGGCGTAGAATTATAATAATAATCGCAACGATAATATAGAATCGCGCCGATAATATAGAATTATAACGACGATATAGGTAGAATCGCGACGATAACGTAGAATTGCGACGACGATATCGAATCGCGACGATAATATATATCGAATCGCGACGACGATATAGGTAGAATCGCGACGACGACGTAGAATCGCGACGACGACGTAGAATCGCGACGACGACGTAGAATCGCGACGACGACGTAGAATCGCGACGACGACGTAGAATCGCGACGACGACGTAGAATCGCGACGACGATATAGGTAGAATCGCGACGACGATATAGGTAGAATCGCGACGACGATATAGGTAGAATCGCGACGACGATATAGGTAGAATCGCGACGACGATATAGGTAGAATCGCGACGACGATATAGGTAGAATCGCGACGACGATATAGGTAGAATCGCGACGACGATATAGGTAGAATCGCGACGACGATATAGGTAGAATCGCGACGACGACGTAGAATCGCGACGACGATATAGGTAGAATCGCGACGACGACGTAGAATCGCGACGACGACGTAGAATCGCGACGACGACGTAGAATCGCGACGACGACGTAGAATCGCGACGACGACGTAGAATCGCGACGACGACGTAGAATCGCGACGACGACGTAGAATCGCGACGACGACGTAGAATCGCGACGACGACGTAGAATCGCGACGACGACGTAGAATCGCGACGACGACGTAGAATCGCGACGACGACGTAGAATCGCGACGACGACGTAGAATCGCGACGACGACGAGATAGAATCGCGACGACGACGAGGTAGAATCGCGACAAGAGAAAATAGCAACGATAGCTACGGTATACTATAGAATCTATACCTGCATTCTGTACTTAGCGCTACACGAAAATCTATTTTAGGGTTTTTGCACTTTTGGCATTAAAAATCCGCCATAGACGCGCCGTCGCGCCTGACGCGTCGCGACCCTCACAGGACGCCGTGGATTTGGGAATCAAATCTACAGAACGACACGCCGACTCTGGCGTCTCGTACCGGACGGATTCGTTCCCTTCCTGCATACCGTATGTCGACTCCCTCATGGTATCACCGCATGCCAACATGCGCCAGCTGAGCAGGACTCAATTCAGACCACTTCTGCGCCAGGTTCAGAATCGACAGCATGCTTCTAGCCATGATCACGAGTATGTCCGTTGCTTGAGCGAAACTCCAACCTTCAAGTCAATTCCATCGGAGCCAGCAGTCGGCACGACTGAATCGTCACAGAGGCCTGTGTACAAGCCCCCACCACAAGCACCGCAAAAGCAGAGCTCGCCGAGTCCGCCAAAGCGAAAGGCACCAGAGGTAAATGAGCTACCGGATAGCCCTCCCAAGAGACGGCGGACGCAGAAATCTGTTGTGAGAGACACGAAGAGCAAAACAAAAGCGGAGAGAAGTCTGCCAAGTCCTGTCACGACAGAGAGCGTAAAGAGTTGGGCCAGCCGCAGGGGAACAATGCAGACGAGTGTGGACTTCGATGCGGATCCGCAAAGTAGCGACGATACCGAGGATGCGTACACATTGGGTGACAAGAAAACACATGGCAGTGGAAGCACAGATACGAAGGCCAGCTTGGGGAGCACCAAGAGCTCAACGAAGCAGACCGAGAAGGAAACAAAGCAGGCAATCAAGAATGATAGCAGAACAGCGAGCGGCGGGCGCGATACTGATCTCCAGCGGGTTCAGCCAATGAGCCTGTACAGCTCCCGCAATAATGATACCATCACCAAAAAGAAGTTTTTGAAGGCACCAATAATGCCGAGTCTTGTCAGCGATGATCAGCTGGAAGACAGTGGCGATGAGATGGATAAGTGGGTCGAATCCAACATCCATGTGAAGAAAAAGCAAAAACGAGGCAATGGCGCGCCTCGATCATCTCAGCAGAGCGCTGGGTATGGGGCGAAGGCGGATCGTAAGAGGAAGAAGATCCTAGCGCCCAGAATGCAAAACGCGGCGGCAGAACCACCAAAAGAGGCCTCTCCTTTGGACGCGATCTTCAAGAAGCAGGATCTTCAAGAAGCTCTCTCATCGCAAACAGTTCCAGACAGCTCCTATGTTGAAGCTGATGACTTGTCCGAAGAGGACTTAGTAGCTCTAGAACAGCAGGATGCACTCGAGTTGGAGTCGGATGATGGCAAGGTCAAATGTACAATCTGCGACGAGCGCATTAGAAGGATGTTGAAAGAAGAATTTGAAGATGAGGTCTTGAAAGACCGGGTGTGGAGCTATAGGTGGCAACAGCGTTTCTGCACGTGGCACAAGCGGAGAACTGTGAGCGAACTATGGAAAGAAAGAGGCTATCCTGAAATCGACTGGAATGATCTGAGGAAACGTATGCGCAAGCATGACAAGTTCTTATCGGACGTTCTGCATGATAGGGTTGAATCGCATCATCGCGAGAAGCTGAAAGACCAGAGCAAACATGGTCGATCGCGGCAGAAAGACATTGTGGCGGAGGGGAACAGTAAATTTACCATGGGTTACTATGGTCCTCGAGGCGAGAGAAGAGTGTAGGATATTCTCCCGGTCATTGCACAAACGCTCATTACTGACCTCGTCCAGAAACGACTACATCATGAATCGCTTCGCCGACGACCTCCGCAAACGATCGACCAAAGACAAACTCATCCTCGCTTCGGGGATTCAAGGCGGCGTGAATGGTTTCGTCCAACTCGTCTTAGCTCCACACCTTGCGGAATTGCTTGTCAAAGAGGACCTCAGCCTCACGCAGAAGGACTGGGCAGGACGAGCGCGAGAGGTCTTAACCGAGAGTACGGAGATTGGAGAGCTCTTATTTCCCGAGGACGAAGACAAATTTGGCGAGGATGCTTATCATAACCACATTGTGCAGGATGATGATGATGTACTCGACCTGGGTACTGATGTGGAGGACGACCATCATGAAGACACGGAGATCGAGGTCGTCGAACTCGATTGATCGTAAATTTTGATCTCTTTTGTATTTGTCGGCATGATTGTGGCTCTGCCGGCACTTCTTGTTATGATACATATCTTGGTACATGAGCTGATGTAGCTCGGTGTCCCTTCGGACGGGTCTTTGCGCTGGCTTCCCCTCCAAATTATGTGATGTCTCGGTGTTGTTCCCACCCGGCGTGTCTGTTGTCGTGCATGTTCTGCGCTCTATCGGGCAATCTGTGAACAGGTTGTTGCCTCCTTAAGAGGGCGCCCACCATTTCCCGAGCTGCCCTGCACATCCACCATTTCCCCAACTAGGCGTGCGAAAAGACCTCTGCAGGTTCTCGAAACCATGTCGCGCAGTATCTTGACGTTGCGCTGAGGATATTGCGCGGCCGGACGTGACTTGCGCATCCGCATCCTACGCAGAACTTGGACCCCATACTCGCCCACGCGGCTCATATCCCTTCGCGTTGGCGTGTAATGTTCTTTTGTTCCCATTTTCTCGTGCTTGCGCTTTTTCTTATTTAGTTCCCGCTCAAGTCCTCCGCTCTCCTCAACAGTCTGGAATGCCGGTCGACTTCGCTCTGGATCTCTTTGATCTTCATCTTATCCAAGTCGAGCTTCATTTCTTTTCCGTCTTCTGTTCCTCTGGTGTCAGTGATTGTCCAGGATGCTCCTTTCTGTGTGTGTGTGTGTGTGTGTGCAACTGACTGAATGAGAGTGATAGTGTCGCGGGCTTGTTGGCCATGGCTTTCGGTAGCAGTTTCACATCGATGGCCATGGTGGATCGAGCATTGGGCGGGAGCTGGGCGAGGAAATTGCGTGCGGTTTTGCCGGATCGCGGATTGAAAGGGGAGAAGGCTGTGGTCACGCCGGTGAGGTATTTGGTGATCATTTTGCTGACTACTTATGTGTCTTGAGAGGGTGGTGGAAAGTCGTTGGAATTGTGGGAGATGGGAGTGGTGTATGCGGAGGCGGACGGGAATGCCAAGAGATATTGCTGGAAGTGGTTCTTTGCACCTACCTCCCACTTTGGTTGCACACTGGTCGATAAGATCACAACAATCGACGTATTTCGCAGAGTACAGACAACTCGTGATGGTCTGACGAACGCAGTGCGGCCGGTCGATACTGAGCTGTGCTGCTCTGGAACAAGTGGATTTTGCGCTGCTTCGCTGGATTGAAACATTCTAACAACCGTTCATGCCCGGAGACGATTTGGCAGAAGGCGGCTCCTCTTACGCTGACGCAGTCTGGGCAGACATTTTACTGTATTCCAGGGAACGGACATCCCGTCCAACGGGTGGAATCAGCACGCCCACGGCGCTGGAATTGCTGGAGTTGTGGAGCTGAAGCTGCGATAGATACCTTTTCCCACGACTATTGTAACTCACCCATCTCTGGGTCGCCACAGACATCCACGATTCCCCTCCACCTCACCAACAGCTCTAAGACATGCTAAGTGAATTCGACACCTCAGATCAGCGCTTTGCTTGCTTCTTATCGCAACCCAATGCTTCGCGGATCGAGCAGGGCTCTTGAGAATAATTGGTGCATCGTGGGCTGTGCCGCTACAGAGCTGTCAACGCACAGCGATCGCACTCGAAGAGGAAATTACCATCACACCCGTGTCTGTCCATGACTTCATGTGATCGAGCTGAGCCTGACTTGGCAAGCGGCGGACAGGCCGAATCGAGGCGCTCTCAGATGATGTCTGCGGTCATGTCCGCTCGCCAAGGTGGACCTTCTGCGCCACCCGATAGCATACAGTGACCAGCACGTGCAGCGTGGCCGCCACGGCCCAAGCGCCTGGCACCGACGAAGCAAACAACCAGCAAAGCCAAGCACACATCCACCACAGACACGATGGCAAGACGGTTTGACGGCGTATTCGTCATAAACACAAATATCGAAGAGCTGCGATCGGACCTGTGATGGAACGTCCCAGGCCAGGATAATCGCTGCACGCCCGCCCTCAACCAGCTCCACTCTTCCCCAGCTTCCATCCCGAAACCGAGAATCATGCTCCGCACGGATCGCACCAATTCGATCTAGGCCTGCGCCAGAGCTTGCTTTAGGGCTCATTGGGAAATACGCTAACTCTTGGACGAACTATCGTGAAGTCTTAGACCGCAGAGCCACATCTTGTGCCGCGGGGTCCACTGCGACTCGCAGTACGTATCTGCCCAGTGGGCGTACATCTGGGACCATTGCTGTTTAGCCTCTCAGCCGCATCGCAGGCCATGGGTGCTCAATGGACAATCTGTCCCGCATCCGAGCGTTCTGGTAGCTCGATACTTTTGATAGCTTCGCCTTCATGAGCGCCTCGACCAAGCGATGTGCGCGCGGCGACATGGCGGCCCCGTTTTTCTCGGTTACGACGACCTGGGCCTCGCGTGCTGTGCAGCATGCTGTCGCGTGGTGAGGCTTGCAGCCTTGCAGCAGTGTCGCCGCCCTGCTCGCACGGTCTTTAGTACAAGAACGACGTGATGTTCCGGCTAGTTTCGCTTTCAGATCCACCTTACTCTCCCACCTTAATCCTTGTCCTTCGGCAGCATTGTCATGATGCAGCTGTTCTCTTCAGAAAAGAAAGAACCCGCATACGTGGAGGACAACCTCGACCAGGTTGTCACCACTGCAGAAGGGGATGTCGTCGAGAACGCCGATGATCTCCACCGTCGATTGGGCAACAGACAGATTCAGCTGATTGCCATTGGTGGTTCCATTGGTACTGCCATTTTCGTCTCTGTTGGTAGGTACAGTTGAAGATGGGTTTCCACTGCAGACTCCGACTGACCGTGATTCCGTGCAGGCTCTGGTCTTGCTCGTGGCGGTCCCGGTTCTCTGTTCATCGCCTACGCAATCTACTCCGTCTTCCTCGGTCTCGTCAACAATGGAATTGCGGAAATGACAGTCCTGTTCCCCGTCTCTGGCGGTTTCGTCCGTCTCGCGGGTCACTTCGTCGACGAGGCCTTCGGATTCATGGTGAGGTGCACAGGAAGCTTGTCATTCATTTATTTACTGATCACTCGCAACAGGCTGGCTGGAACTTCTTCATTTACGAGGCGCTGCTCATTCCTTTCGAGATCACCGCGTTGACAACTGTGCTGGGTTTCTGGTCAGCTGATATCCCGGCATGGTCTGTCCCCGTTGCCTGTATCATCCTCTACGGCCTTCTTAACTGCCTTGCCGTGAAAGCTTACGGAGAAGCCGAATTCTGGCTGTCTGGTGGAAAGGTCATCCTGATCTTCCTGCTCTTTGCCTTCACTTTCGTGACGATGGTCGGTGGCAACCCACAAGGCGATGCGTATGGCTTCCGCAATTGGCAATCTCCGGTCGCCTTCGCCGAGTACAGAACGGAGGGTACCCTTGGACGCTTCGAGGGCTTCCTCGCATGCCTCTGGTCTGCCTCGTTCACCGTTGTCGGTCCAGAGTACGTCTCCATGGTCGCTGCCGAGGCGAAGAGGCCCCGAATTTACATCAAGAGCGCGTTCAAGACCATGTACGCCCGCTTCGCCATCTTCTTCATCGGAGGTGCCCTCGCTTGTGGTATCGTCGTCGCCTACACGGATCCTGTTCTCGTCGGCATCATCTCCGGAGATCTCGGCGGCAGCGGTACTGCCTCGGCCTCGCCCTATGTCATTGCCATGGACAACCTTCGTATCGATGGACTGCCACACCTGGTCAACGCTCTCCTCGTCACGTCCATTTTCTCGGCTGGAAATACATACACATACTGCGCTACCCGTTCGCTCTACGGTCTGGCTCTGGAAGGTCGCGCGCCAGCTTTCCTCCGATACTGCACGAAGAACGGTGTCCCGCTCTTCGCCTTTGTGATTGTCATGATCTTTCCCTGCCTGTCTTTCTTGCAGGTCAGCAACGGATCGGCGAAGGTTCTCACGTGGCTTATTAACCTGATCACCGCTGGGTAAGTTGAACATCCTGCTTAACGGAGGTGCTAGCATCACAATACTGACGCTTTTCTCTACACAGCGGCGTGATCAACTACATCGTCATGTGCGTCACCTTCATCTTCTACCACAAGGCCACCGTCGCGCAGGGCCTGGACCGCAAGAGCTTGCCATACTACGGTTGGTTCCAGCCGGGCTGCGCGTACTTGGGCCTCGCATGGATGGTGATGATCGTGTGCTGCTACGGATACAGCTCCTACGCTCCGTGGGATGTCGAGAGCTTCTTCATCTACTACGCCATGTTGATTCTTGGTGAGTTCCCCAATCTTTTTTTGGCGCGACCGATTTCGTGTGCTGACATCGATGACAGCTCCTATCCTCTTCGTCGTCTGGAAGGTCATCAAGCGAACCCGATTCATTAGCGGCCACGAGGCGGATCTCGTGTGGGAGCGTCCCACGATCGATGCGTACGAGGCTACCTTCATCGATCCACCAAACGGCTTCTGGAGGGAAATGCTTCAGATGGTTGGCATTGGTCGCAAGAAGTTTGGCCAGGATCGACGACGATCAAGTGTCGTGCTTCCTGGAAACAAGGTTTGAGAGGAGTGATATCTGCATGAAAGTGGAGGGGTGA
Source organism: Cercospora zeae-maydis (assembly GCA_023512815.1). NCBI lineage: Eukaryota > Fungi > Ascomycota > Dothideomycetes > Mycosphaerellales > Mycosphaerellaceae > Cercospora > Cercospora zeae-maydis. Next base: position 2,016,081 of record JAKLWY010000001.1, on the reverse strand, counting down.
TTTGTTTAGATGGAGCGTGTCCCTCAACCCGCTCATGTGGGGATAATAGAGAAGTCGCTGCATCGACTTGTAGGCATGTTAAGGAGGCTGTTTGATGGCCATGTGACGAACCGAAAGAAGATACCCTGATTGCATACATATTTGCATACGAGAAACGTCCGCGTGGTGGTTGTTGCTCATTCTGATCGTCTGTCGTGGCTTCTTGCGCGCGGTGCATATTCGTCGAAATGGCGGATTTGACTCAGCTTCCACAGTGTCGCTCTCCCGCCGCCGTGTGAATGATGAAGCTCACTCGTCATTGTACCTTCATCTTCCACCTCTTGCCCTGCACGACATGCTGCGTATTTCCCGCCAGCAAAGTTCCACCTCGCCCCGCATGCACGATCGGCGAAGAAAGGATGAGCATGCCTGCAACATGCACGAAGCTCAATGCGGTCGAGAGGAGAGACGAGTACTGTAAGATAGCGGACGGGAGGCCACGACGACGGCGACGACGACGACAAGGACGACAAGGACGACAAGGCTGTCTCCAGTGGACGGTGGTCGGCGAGAACGGAGCGGCGGGCGGCGGGCGGCGGGCGGCGGGCGGCGGGCGGTCGGAACAGAACAGCGTGCGAGCAGCGCAGGACAGAGAGGCGCATGTGATGCAGCACACAAGGCCAGTGCGGGAAGCTAGACTACATGCACCGTAACTAGGCGGGGCGGGACCCTCATTATTTTCTGCCAGCGTGCAGCGGCACCAGTGCCAGCAGCGCGGGCGGGTGAGGCGAGGCGAGGCTCGTTCGATACTTGTACATGTACTAACTTATTACTGCATGTGTCTGTCTGTACTCTGTACGTATACATGTCTGTGCCGCCCGTCCGTCTGCCTGTGTCTCAACGACGCTCACCACTGCATCCTCCGCCCCGCTGCCACTCTCGCCCTCCTGCCGGACCATCACCGCGCTGCCTCGTTCGTCCTCATGCCCGCTTGACGCCTTGACTGCGCCAGTCCAAGCCATCCCAGCGGCACCGAGTCAACTTCCCTTCCCACCCGCGCCACATCTTCTTTCCTGGCCCCAGCACACCCTTCACACGTCATGCAAGATGGCCACCCGCACTCCGCCGCCATCCTCGAGCCGGACACGCTAGCCTCCCCACCCCCTCCACCGGACCCGAATGTGCACGATGAGCGCGCCGCCGTCCCCATCAATCTCTCCAGCTCTCCCAAGTCCGATGAGCCTCTGCGCCTCGAAAACGAGTCCTGGGACATCAACAAGATCAGTGCCATAGCAGCACTGCAGATGCTCATCGATGCCCTCGACGCCCTCTCCAATACTACCGGCGATGTTCCCCCGACTCCGCCCGTCTCTCGTCCGGGCACGCCGGGTCCTTTGGGCCGGATACGACACCAGCGGAAGCCGAGTAGCACCCTCCCTCGAACCTCGTCTTCTCAAGATCTCCCCAAGCTCGAAATCGGCAGTCCCGAAGCCCATCCCCACGAGCCCATCACTGTCGTCGTGGGCGCCGGTGTGGAAGACATATCGATACAGCATCAGGCCATCGCTAGGCGCTTCTTCTCCAAAACCGCTCCCCCATTCACGATTGGCCAATATCTCAAACGCTTTCACCAATACTGTCCACACTCCCCAGGCGTCTACCTCGGCGCCGTGGCCTACATCCACCAGCTCTGCGTCTCCGACTTGGTGGTTCCGGCCACAACGAGGACCATTCACCGGCTTGCCCTCGCTGCCATCCGCGTCGCAGCAAAGAGTCTGGAAGACAACAAATGGTCGCAAGAGCGCGTCTCCAAAATGGGTGGCATCAGTAACACCCAGATGATGAACTTGGAAATTGCAATGTGCTTCCTTTTGGACTTTCAGTTGTATTTGGATGAGAAGATCATGGCGAGGAGGATGTACCTGCTGCAAGATGCTGCGAGAAGAGGTTTCGGCAGCCAAGGAGGGCTGAGTGAGCAATTCAAGTTGAGGCTGCCTCTGAGGAAGAAGGGCCCCAAGTAGAGGTTGCCCTTGGTGAGCCGCTGGAATGGAGATGTCTGAGCATGCGGGTGCCCGGAGAGCAAGATGTGATTGCTTCGTCTGTGCTTGAATCGTGTGAGGCTCGCAAATCTCCTTACCGGACGGACCGAGGAAGATTCTTCGAGGCAAAGTCTTGCACTTGTGAATCGGAGCAACAGCAAGTGATATCGGGGCACGGAATTTTCACTGGTCTTGCTGAAAGCGATGCGGGAAGGACTCTGGCTAGAAGCCGCCTTTGTCATGACTTTGCACGCATGGAGGGAATTGCGCTGGCGCTACAGGGGAGCACGAAGAGCATACAGCATTGGAGTTTGGCGTTGCGACTTTGCTTTGGACGAAATCCTTCTCTCGATGCAAGCGTTCGGAGCAAACATGGCCGCGACAGAATTACTGGATACCCTCGAGGGCGTTGGATGTCATTGATTTCTTCATCACGGCACATAGGGACTGGACGACAGAAGAGAGGCATGGATACATTATGGCAGCATATGCCTCGTGGAGTTTTCGGGCATGAGCGATCACACCTTGTTTTCGATCGGAATTGGATTTTCCAAATCTACGTTCCTTTCTCAGAGTCTGCGAGGGACTATCGCACACCGCCATTGGTCCGGTTGTTTTCAGTGGTTATGGTATAGCTACAACCAGGACAGAACGGACAGCACGGCTCCGTCTTGTGATGAGGCAGTACAGTATCGCTGGTTAGCAGCAAGAAATGTATCGAAATGCGACGACGAAACGAAGACCTGTAGTCACGCTCGTCAGTCACTCTTCTACCCGAATCAATGTTTTCGTAGTAGTGCAAAACCATTCGCCTGGTGGCATTCACTTCAGCCGCGCGGAAGCCCGCGTCACCCCGCATCATCATCCACTCCATCTGCATCTGTTCTCATCGCCAAACCCTTCTACTCCTCACCCAACATACCATCATGACTGACACACAACAATTTGTGAAGTATGCACAGCAACAGTTCGACGAACTCACAGCAAACATCGAACGTCATTTCGACCAAGTCGCCGGACAGCTTCGCGAGAGCTTTTCTCTCCAACGTCCACCAAAGCCACCCAGACGATTGCCTCCGCCTCCGCCCACCACCTACCAATCGATAGAACGATGGGTGCTGCGGCACAAAGCCCTCACCGCTGCTGCCGTGGCTTTCCTCATCACAGGCTCCATCAGCGCCGTGGTGTACATCAAGAGCAAGGACATCAAACGTAAACGTCGAGCGCGAAGGTCCACCAGCGGCGCTCGAACGGACATCGTCGTGGTAGCAGGCGCAGTCGCCAACCCTCTGACAAGCGCGCTATACCTTGATCTCGAGCGTCGTGGGTTCGTTGTCTACGTCGTCACCAACACCCCCGAAGACGAACACTACGTACGCGCCCAGTCGCGCTCCGATCTTCACATCCTTTCGATCCGCCCGGTCGAAGATGATCCCTATGTCACACGCCAGGACTCGCTCGACCGCTTCCGACACATGCTTTCCCGCGAGCATCGCGCCTTCGACCACGCGGAACCGCACAGGATGCACCTCAAAGGCCTCATCCTCGTTCCCGACACCTCTTCATCTCCACCTCTCGCCATTGCCGACATTCGTCCCTCCGACTGGTCTGATGCGTTCAACACCAGGCTCCTCAACTCCATCACCACCCTCCAACTCTTCCTGCCCATTTTACAATCCAACTCCAAGATCCTCCTCCTCACGCCTTCCGTAACGCCTTCTTTGCAGCTCCCGCTCCATTCATCCGAGACAACCACATACCACGCCCTCGAGTCCTTCCTGCGCACGCTGTCTTCGGAAACAAAATCCTCCGGCATCCGAACATGTCACTTCAAGCTCGGCAACATCGAGATCCCCGCCGTGACAGTGCGGCAAAAACGCGAAGGCACCTATACAACCTCGAGGTTCAAGCCCACACCTTTGCGCCAATTACACGATGCGGTCTTCGATCAGCTGGTCGCGAAGAGGGCGAAGAAAGAAGTGTTTGTGGGGAGAGGAAGCTGGACATATCACTTCATTGGAAAGTACATGCCCAGTGGGTTAGTGGCTTGGATGATGGCCCCTAGTACGGTGAAGAAGGGCAATGCCGCCAGTCCTGTCGGAGGGAGAAAAGAGTTGGAAAACGGATCCTCGTCGGACGATGAGAGGCTGGCAGGTAGTGTGGGGAGTATTGCTTGGGAGAAGGTGGATCAGCGACTGGGAGAGTAACGCAAGAAGTGTAACACGGCAGAAGATACTATGATTGGCGACCAACTTGTTCCAGATCCGGGCGTACAGTATGAATGATGATGGGGACTTTTTAAGAGTGGAGTATGGCGTTGGCTCAGTGTCTCAATGTTGCACAGATCTATCCTCCTACGGAGGACCTGAAGTCACCACGTTGATCCTGCTGCGCAGATACGTATACCCGGTAAACGTTCTCCACTTCATCATTGACCATCATTCTAATTGTGTATGTGCTGAAATATTGCTGGCTACATAAATTTTGGCTGAGATTTGGGAGGTGGTTGGTTTCACAGGTGTCTCGTCGCCATCGGACCTTCTGTTCCTTTCGCTCTCACCACGTCTAATACTGTCCGTCGATTGTGAGAGTGCCCGTCTTCGTTATCTGCGCGTGTGGGGTTAGCACGTATTTCTCACGGTGACTGAACCTGCAACAACTTACCATGTATTCCGCGACCGCAACGTCCTTGCCCGATTCCTTGCCATAACCGGATTCCTTGATACCTCCAAACGGCGTCTCGGCGGCAGACGAATTGCCAGTATTCATTCCGATCATGCCTGCCTCGAGGTTCTCCAGCAGACGCCATGTGCGGTCGATATTCTTGGTGAAGAAGTAGCTGGCAAGACCCATACTCGTGTCATTGGCCTTTCGCACAACCTCCTCCTCGGTCTCGAACTGGAACAAGGCCATGACGGGCGCGAATGTCTCTTCTTGCGCGATCAGCATGCCCTCTTTGGCGCCGGCGATGATCGTGGGCTCGAAGAAGTATCCGTCATATCCGGACGTGCCCTGGAGTTTCTTGCCTCCAAGGATGATCTTGCCGCCCTGTTTGGTCGCGTCGTCGACTTGTGCCAGAGCTTTGTCCAGGCTGCGCTCTGTCGTGACGGGACCCATTGTCGTCTTGGAATCTGCACCGTGGCCGACGACGAGCTCTTTTGTTTTGCGGGCCAGGATATCGGCAAACTGGTCGTACACGCCCTTTTGAACGTAAACGCGGTTGGCGGTGATGCAGGCTTGGCCGGCGTGGCGCCATTTGAGGGCCATCAGTTCTGTATCGCTGTTAGAGGCGGCTATCGCTGCTTTCAGAGTCGATTGTCCACTTACGTGTGGCAGCTGCCTCCAGGTCTGCGTCGTCGAAAACAAGGAACGGACAATTGCCGCCGAGCTCGAGTGTGCACTTCTTCAAGCCATCGGAGCAGATCTTCGCGACCAGCTTGCCAACTCTTGTGCTACCAGTAAAGGTCACCTTTTTGACAAGCGGGTGTCTGCAAAGTGCTTCACTGAGCGCGGGAGTGGTGTCGAGACTGGTCTGGAGTACGGAGAAGACGCCCTTGGGGAAGCCGGCCTTTTCTGCGAGGTATGCCAATGCCGCCACGGAGAATGGTGTTTCTGGCGATGGTTTGACAATCATGGTGCAGCCAGCAGCCAGAGCGGCACCAGCCTTTCGCAGGATCATGGCAATGGGGAAATTCCATGGCACGAGAGCCACCGCAACGCCAATGGGCTGCTTGATGGTGAACACCCGCCTGTTTGGCGCCGACGGTGTTTGAACAGTGCCTTGCACTCTCTCCGCCTCGCCCGCGAACCACCAAGTGAACCCCAAAGCATAATCGAGCTCGCCTTGTGATTCGAACAGTGGCTTTCCAGTCTCATGTGTCACGATCTGGGCTAGATCGTCTCGGTTCTCGCGAATGAGTTGATCCCACTTCAACAGGCATTGTGCTCTGATCTTCGGGTTGACTTTTCGGTATTCTTGGAATGCCTCGTGGGCAGCAGTGACAGCTGCGTCGGCATCGTCCGGGCCACAGTCTGGAGCTGTCGCCCATACCTTTCCATTGCCGGGATCTACGCTGTCAGCATGAGCATAATATTATCATCTCAGCATTGCCTCCATACCGTAGACATCAAAGCGCTTTCCGGACTTGGCCTCTATCCAGCTGCCGCCGGAGAGTGCCTGATCGCGAAACAGTTCTGGATTGTTCAACTAGAAGCGTATCAGAGATCGATATTGCTTGAACTCTATCCGCTCTCGAATACCTTGAAGGGAAGGTTTGGAGCCATTGTACTATTGTAATAGGAGAGTATTCTGTCGATTGGGGTGCAAATTGGCAGATGGTGACTTGATCGACAAGAGAATACAGGACAGCCTCAGATGTAAGAGTGTATGCAGTCTGGGCATCTGCTGCGTCACTACTTGTGTTGTTGTGGTTGTGTAAGCCGAGCTTGCGCGGGGCTCCAATGCCACCCACTATGTCATTACCACTGTCTCCGACGTCGCCCCTCGACTGACCTTCCGGGAATAACAAATATGGATGGCAAAAGCCTAAGTTATAGTAGAGCCTCATCCTCCGGCCAACCGCGATCTTCCCAGTTCACAGATACAAGATGATCCTGCAGAAACGACCTGCTGGCGCTGCATCCATGACCAACAACCGTCTCGCGGGTGAGCAGGAAACGGGCAGATCAAGCTTCATTCCCCGCACCTCAGGACATGGAGCGCGCGCCCCCTTCCGTCTCAGCATTTGTACCTTCAAGAACTCCAGCTCGCAGCGAATAGCAATCGAGAAAAGACATCCATGTGCAGCAGAGCTGACGATGGGGGAGCCTCAGAAAAGAGGAGTTGTCTTGCATGCTCCTGCTCCTTTGACACCTGCAAGGTTCTTTTCTTATTTCCATTGAACATCTCTTTTCTGTGACCAACCAGACATCGACTGTGCTGGTTACACAGCATATATAAAACAGTGCTTTTGAGCCCGCTTCCAAAAATGCCTCCTCGAGCTTCGAAAAGGCAGAAAACCAGTTCATCTTCAAACAACACCAACAGCAACAACGATACTATGGCGCATGCGTGGTCTGATCTCCCCTCTGCTCTATCCACGGCCATTCCCAAGGCCAACAAGGCCGCCGATACTGATGGCCCGCTGAAGTCGTTCGCCACGTCGAATGCCATCACTCAGCCTACCACGTTTGGCATCAAGGCGGCTGGCTCGGACAAGGCCATCGTCGTTACGGTCAACAATGGTAAAGTTGATATCAAGGAGGGAACTACCAAGAACTGTGCTTTCGCCATCAGTGCGCTGCCAGAACAATGGCAAGAGTTCATGAAACAGACGCCTGTCATGCCTTATCAATCTTTCTGGGTAGGTCCGAAGCGGAACGAGTAGATCTCGACATCACCTTGTAGGATGCAAGAGCTGACTAGGTTCAGGGAATGTTCGGTATGAACATTAAGCAAGAGGGTATTTCCATCGAGGGCGACGAGTCTGAGTTTGCGAGATGGACCCATATCTGGCGTCGTGTCCGTAAGTGGGACTTTTCGATACGCAACAGTCGAAATACCATGCCAACAATCTTCTGACTGATTTAGTCGAGCTTGTTCACGATGCACACAGCGGTGTCACGCCAGCTGATGAAGAGCCGGAGTCTGATGTCGACCACATTGTCGGCCGCTATGTTTATCTTGACAATATCCCGCTCTGGGGCCGTTGCAAGGTCTTCTACGAGCAGTCTGGCGAAGGCGATCAAGATATTGTCTTTTTGCATACTGCTGGATCTGATTCTCGTCAATATCACGGAGTGCTCAACGATGAGAGAATGAGGAAAAAATGCCGAATGACTGCCTTTGATCTGCCTGTAAGTGCTCGCGGCAAATAACACCCTGCCTCAACTGACCATTTGTCCGCCCAGGCGCATGGCCGCAGCTTCCCATATTCGAACTTCCACCCAGGCAACCACACCAACAACGAAGACAGCTATGTTGGCTGCATCGCGGCTCTGATCAAGAAGTTGGGCCTCAAGAAGCCCATCGTCTGCGGTGCTTCCATGGCCGGCCAGATCTCTCTTGCTTGCGCCATTCGATACAAGGAAGTCGGCTGCGTGGGAACAATCCCTCTGCAAGGTTCGGACTACTTGGACATGGAACGTAGCTGGCACGATCAGTCTCCGCATATCAACCAGTCTCTGTATGCTCCAGAGTGGATCTATGGCATGATGAGCCCGACTGCTCCGCTCAAGAATAGACAGGTATGATGATGATGATGATGACATGGAATGGAGAGACTGGTGGAATACTTCATGCTGACCATTCCCAGCTCATCTGGCACTTGTACTCGGCGCAAGCTTATGGCATATTCCACGGAGACCTCGACTTCTACTTCGGCGGATGGGACGGCCGCTCAAGGATGAAGGATATCGATACCAAGGCGTGTCCCGTTTATATGTTGACGGGTGAATATGGTGAGTGGACTTTTGTTTCATTTCCGCGTCTCAGACACAGGCTAATTTTGTCGTGCAAAGATTGGAGCAACACGCCCGCAATGTCCCAGGCTACTTGCGACAAGATTCCTGGCGGCAAGCATCAAGCCATGAAGGGGCTTGGGCATTTCCCTGCAGTAAGTTGTTTCTCAGTTGTGCCGAGGCTTTTTGACGTAGTGACTAATGAATTGCTTGCAGACCGAGAACCCAAAGGTTTTTGTGGGATATCTTCTCGAGGCCATCGATCATATTCAGAGGACGCGTGCTTAGTGAGAGTCTTTCACCTCGGGGTGGTAAGAAAAGGAACACGGGTTGCTTCAAAGTCATGTCACGTGTACAGTGTGTGGTCGTACATAAGTCTGAAATCTTGAAATCATAGTCTCACCACCGACCTATGCCACGACATTCTGAACCGCAAAGTTGCCGCTGAAATGCCATCATCTATTATCAGTAGGGTATCTTTGCATCGCAACCAGAGCTCAACGTCCGAGAATCCGAGAGACACCGTGGCTGTTATCTCGACTGCTCGCCAGACTCTGGGGCAGACCATGGTAAGCTCATGGATCGAGCCAGGCTGCGCCATTGCAAGGAAAGACGCGACGCCTTGATCGTCTCCGACCATCTTCGCGCAATCGGCGGCGACGCAGTCTCCATTTCTTCGATTGTGGGCAGGAAAATGGACGCTACGCGGTATCGTTCTCCCTCGATGATTTCTACGGGGTCTGGAGGTCGAGGCCTGTGCTCGACGTCTATTATGCTTCCAAAGTAGTCGCCTCTTTCAAAAGAACGGTCTTGTCCCGCGATGCTTTCTCGACTACGGTTGCTGCCATCGAACCGGGTGTCTATGCGCTCAATCTCCTGCAGTTCGGCTGCTATTGGTGTTATGATTGTAGGTCTGCAGAATACTGCGGGAGGTAGGCTGATGGTAGTTCGTTTGCCGACGTTGGGTTCAGAGGCCGGACTTGGCTCTGTTGCTGACGATTTGTGAGCTGTTCTGCTGAATGTTTGAATCGGCTTTGCTTTTGATACCGCTTGACTTGTTTTCGGACGCCGAACCTCCCTCGTCTGCCCGTGGCTGTATGGGGTTTGATGAGCCTTTGGAAAAAGGGAACCAATTTGCGTAGAACGACTTCTTGCAGAGAGGCTGGAGAATTGGCGCATTCACTGCAATGATTCCTGCTATTGTCTCTCGTACTCCCCATCGATTGATCACCGTTGCCGACGGGTGCGCCTTCAAGGTCATGATGATCCGCGTGAGTGCGGCGGTGATGACAAAGATACCAGAAGAGAGTACTACCCCTACTGTGATCTTCTTGCGCAGAGGGATCTTCAACTTCCAGAGAAGAGGTATGGGGATGGCCAGCAGTGCGGCATCTGTGAGCACATTGAGGACTGTGCAAACGTAAAAGTTCTGTATCCGGAGTTCACAATGCTCTGGCGGCTTCGGCTTGACTTGCCAGTTCAAGTGAAATGGTCGACAGCTCAGCATGATTGTGAGAAACATTGTCACATATGTGATGGCGCAGGCTACCCCGAGTGCTTTAACATATCTTTCTTGTGGCAGACCGAAAGTGATCCGGTGGAAGAAAAACAGCATGCACGCCTTGAGACCCCATCTGTGTGGTCATTGTCAGTCCAGGAATCGCATGTATGGAGTTCCTTCTCACACTAGAAGCGGCAGGTAAGAGGTAAGCGTGTGTCTATGAAACAGCGTGCGAGATCGACAAGAATTTGGACGGCTTCTTGCAACGATGCTTCCGCAGTGACAGATTTAAACAGATTAGACTTACTCAGAGCAGTATATGTGAACCAGGCCACCAATTCTGCATCAATCAGTTAGATAACGTGTCTAGGCTGACGGCTTCCAGTTGAATGGCGCGAGGTAGCGTCCAAAGCTGTCGCGAGCCGCAAATCCGAGAGCCGCAAATCTTTGCGGGTCTTTGCCCGTAATCCACTTACGCATTTTCGAGCCATATTCGACGCTTCTGACTTGTGACGGAGTCAGTCTGTTAACCCCTGCCTCCGTATAGTCGACATTGGTGCCTTCTCGGTCTGAAAGATGGGTTAGCTTCGACAGCACCATTTCACCAGCGGCCCGAAAGAACTCGCACGCGATGGTCACCTGTGGCAGCGTCAACGATTGTTCGTGTGGTCGGGTTCCAGCAGCATACTTACAGTGGCAGCATCCGCAGTGTAACAAGCTAGCACGAGCATTGCCATGTAGTCATCGCCTGCAAACTGCCGCAGACCCACTGTGCGGATCCGAACAATAAACCGGGCGAGGAAGATCAGCACGCCGACGCCGAAGAGCACCCAGACCTCAATCAGGTACGGCTGATCGTCATAGACCTGGGTGCTTCCCATCTCGCAAGGTGGCAAGTCGAGATGGCACGAGGGCGCATCGGCGCAGGCGAAGAGGAAACTCGAAAGATGAGGCCAAATGGTGGTGACAACTTACTTGCAAGAGGGAGAACGAGTTTGCTGACCTGGTATGCGCCCGGACGATCGCTAGGACCGGGTCCTCGTTACTTAGGCCCCGTCTACTTAGCGGTTAGTAGCTACCCAAGGGGTGGTTGATTGAACTCAACTATCGTCGTAATGCACTACTACTAGAGGCTAAGCGAGTACTTTTGTAGACTAAATTTCGCGGGCATTTAGTAGTAATTACGGTCTTATTGTATATATATAAGGCCTAGCTTCCGGATTAAGTGCATATACTATATATACGGGGTACGTGCTACGTATACAAGCTTGTCACCAACACCCCTAGCCTAGAGAACCCATATGCCTGCACCGGGGGATTCCCCGGGTGAATCTGCAGCAATCGGGGTTGTCCATTAGTGCGGACTTTTGCTAGGATGGGAGTCTCGAACTGGTGCACGAGCGCCCGGTGACGATTCCGGCTGATGAACAAGAATCCGAGATCGCGGTTCTTGTTCTTGTTCTTGTTCTTGTTGTTGTTTTGTACTTTTGGCACGTTCAGTCCAGCGCGGCGGTCGAGCCGCTGGCAGCTGCTTCCGACCACCTTGTGGTGTGCCAGTTGGGGATACTGATGATGACTCCGCTGCAAGGAATGTTGAACCAGACGCCTGAGTTGTTGTCGCTGACGAAATGCTCATCGGGCTAGAAACAGTGGATCTGCACTAACTAATTTAAGATGTACCGCTCTGCGCTGACCATGACTTGCCAGGAACCACTGACAGTCTGACAGCGATGCTTGCTCTGCCACTGCATGAATGATCGTGATAACATCCCGCAGACGACCACTCCGCGCCCTGATGCCACCTGCAATGTTCCCTCCAAGTTCCAGCCAAGGCCACCCGGACGATGCTCGGCAGACTCACGAGCCCACCAATCCAGTACACACAAGCGAGCGCAGAACTTGAGATCCAATCCTCGGCATTGCAATAGATGCCGACACTTGCGAGTATGTACATTTGATGACGAACGACAACTTGGACCCGGAAGACACGTACAAACGAGATCAAAACTCAATGCTAACCTTGAGCGACTTGGTTTCTCCGGCACGAGAGAAATGATCATAGGCTTTCTCAATATCCTGGAACTTGAAGTCTGCGAGCGGAGTCAGCGCCGGCGCGAAAACGACTTGGGATCAACTCACCGTGTGTCACCATGGCAGAAGCATCAATCTTCCCAGCCGCCGCCAGGTCGAGCAACGTCGGGATCGTATGCGCGGAAACGAGTGCCATCGAGATTGTGGTGCTCCTGATCCAGAGCTTCTCGATGTGCAAGTCGACTTTCTTTCCATGAACACCAATGTTCGCGATATGGCCGCCCAGACCAACAAGGTCTTCGCACATGTTGAATGTGGCGGGAATCCCTACGGCTTCCATCACGACGTCGAAGCCATCGACCTCATCGAAGTGCTCGGCCGCGAGCTCACGGATAGAGCCTTGGTGGTTCTTCACATTGTACACATGTGTGGCACCCATCTTTTTGGCAACAGAGAGACGGAAGTCGTCCATGTCGAAGAAGACCAATTTGCGGGGCGCGTAGAGTTGAGCTGTCAAGCCAGCGGACAAACCGACGGGGCCTACGACGATGGTTAATGGCAAGCTCAACAAGCTGAACAATGTATCAAATCACCTGCTCCGACAATGGCCACAGTACATCCCGGTGTGACCTTTCCACGAAGGACGCCGACTTCCAATCCCGTTGGCAGAATATCACTGAAAGACAGCAGCGTCCTGTCGTCAACGCCTGGGGGAACGTTGTAGAGCGAGGTGTCCGCGAATCGAATTCGAACATACTCCGCCTGCGTTCCGTCGTGCGTATGTCCCAAGATCCATCCTGCCTTTCGACAAGAATCGGCCATGCTGCGCGCAGAATCAAGGTCAGACACAACAATTACCAGCAAAGGTTTGTGGATAGGCTCCCGCAGACTTACCTCCTCTTGCAGAACTGGCACGTTCCACAACAAGTGATACACCTGATCAATACACGATCTCCCTTCTTGAAGTTCTTCACTTCCCCTCCCGTCTCCTCGATGACAGCGATACCTTCGTGGCCGAGCGTACGACCGTCGGTCACGGTTGGGACATGGCCTTGCAGGATATGCAAATCCGAACCACAAATGGTCGTGCGCTGCATCTTCACGATGGCATCGGTGCCATCGACAATCTTGGGAATTTCCTTGTCGACCACTTTATATTTACCAACGCCATTGAAGATGAGGGCCTTCATTGTTGAAGATGGGACTCTATGCAAACTTGTGGAAGGCAACAGACTGTTGCTTGCTGTAAATTCTGGCTGAGAAGCAGTTTGGACTTTGTTGTTTCACAAGCTACATAAAACAAAAAGGACGAGCTGCAAGCTATGGCTTCTTATCCTTGCCTTTCTCTTGCATTGGAGGCTGCTGGGCGCATTGGCTGGCAACCACTCGCCTTTCTCCTCACCGTCAACGGCGCATCGGATGCACGCAAAGAGGGGCAAACGTCTTCGCACCGCGCACCGTGTGCTCGCTACGAAGCAAGATCCTGGTACTTGGTCCACCTGCTTCCGCATGCGGTAGCCGCCAATCTCTTCGGAGCGCTGGAATCGCGTTGCATTCCGCAAGAAAGAGAAGAGGGACGACTCCCGGGATATTCTTGTTCCATCATCCCCAGCCTTGAAACCCCAGCACATCCGTTTCATAGCCCAAGGATGATGGCCAATCCCTCCAAGATATCCGGTCGTCAATCATCATCATCAGGCACACTTCTGCTCCTCGCATTCGCCCTCGCATTCGCCCCCGCCTTTCTCTTGCGCAAAGGATCTGAGTCTGACTGGGATACATGCGCAAAGGCGACGTCGAGCTCCCTTCTTATTTGCGACCTAGCCATTAAGGTGAGCTTGTGAAGGGATACGTATCCTGCGGGCGGTGCATTTCTCTCCAGTTCCACCGCTGCGGGGAAAGGGAACTTGGTGATCAAACCCTGGTTGGGTTCGTTGCAGGGGACAGCTTCCCCCATGTCAATGCCCCATCACATGCGCCGATTTGCGGGTAAGAGCCCGTTCGGTTAATCTCATTCTCAATCTTACTATGCAATTGCAGGGGTGTTGAGAATAAGAAGTTAGTAGTGTTCGGTTAATTTAATTCTTAATCTAGCGAGTTTAAAGAATTCTTACGATAAGGTAGAGCCTTCGTTTATATGCCTATAATAGGTAAGGTATTAGTTAAAACTATGCTAAATCGACTTCTCGTAAGATATACCTTCTCTACGTCCTTCTCGCTATATAGTAGGTACTATAATTACGGCTATTCCAAATTAAGCTATAGATTATTTAGAGAAAGATAACGAATAGCTACGACTATATATAGTACGCCGGAACTATACTATTATTATTGCAGTAGTAGCGTAGTTACTTAAGAGATATTCGTAGTTAATATCGCCTAGCGTTTGCACGGTTTATATAGATAGTTTAGCTAGTAACCGTAAGGTAGAGATACTACTATAATAACCTCTAAGAATATAGCGGTATACGCGATTTACGCCTAATTAGTTCTTAGAACTTCTCGCTATAGTAGATAAGATATTACTATCTCGGAGGCGGCGAGAGAGAGTATTAAAGGCTTAGAGGTTACTAATATTCCTTTATATAGTAGCTTAGAATTAATTATTCTGCAATATTACTAAGAATTTCTAGTACTTAATAAGCACGATATCTAGTACCTTCTACGAGGTTCTTAATGCTATTATACGCTTTTACTAAGAGTTAGTTAAGCCTACGAAAAAGGAAGATATAGAGGTAATTAAATATAGATAGAAGAGTCGGAAGTACTAGCCTTATTTCGAAGGCATAGTTAGCGCGCTTAATAGTAGTTATATTCTAGCATAGTATACGCTAGAAGATTAAGGGGTATATATTACGGTTTATAATTAGCTAGACCTAATTACGAGACTATTATATATTAGAAGGGAGCGACGCTTAGCCTCTAGAGCTTAGCGACCGCCCTAGTCTACTAAGCGACGTAAGAAACATAGAGCAACGCAACTACTTAAGAGCGACGCGACTGCTCTTTACTATAGCTACCGCTCTTAATAAGAGAAGGGAGGATCTCTTATATATATAGTAGCGATAAGTATCGCCTCTCTAGATAGTTATTACGTATAACTTACTATTTAATCTTACTAAAAGGAATTTAAGACTCTTAGCTTAGATATTAATACTCCTACCTCGTTTTTTCTTATAGATACTCGATAAGCTTAATCCCGATTAAACTTAGCTTCTACTTAGTAATATTATTAAGCTCGACCCTCCGGTTAAAACCTAATAGCTTTATACGCCCTTAAGAATATTTGCTTTAGAAAGTATTAGGAGAGTTCCTACCTCTAGTAAGATAGGATCTAGCCGCGGAAAGGCAGTTTAACTACTAAGAGTAATACTACCGGACGACTCCGATAATAAAGATTAAGGCTAACCTATAATAAAAGGACTTAAACTAGCTAAGCCTAATTTCTACTATAAAGACCGAAATAAGTTTAACGATTAGGTTAACTAAATAGATATATACTTTATATTTAACTATATTAGCTCGGTGCTTAGAACTATCTTTGCTTATACGTTCCTTAGAGGAAGTATATAAAATTAGATTAAACCCTACCTTAAGGCTTATACTAATACGTAAATCCTATACTACTCTAACTAGCTTATAGCTAGCTAGGCGTGCATATCTATATCGCTAAGGCCTAATAACCCTAGAATTAGGTATATAGTAGTCGCACGTAGCGTAATAACGCGTAGCTCTCGCCTCTCGTCTCTAGGTAGCTAGGCTTAGAAATCCTCGTAAGTACTATAGTTTAGATCGAGTAACGGCTACGCTTATAGTTACGTTTCTATATTTAGCTCGCGAACCCTCGTATTAGCTATATCGTCTCTCGTATTAGCTAGTAAGGCAGGTACGTATAGAACGTATACGTATAATAATACTAGAACTATAAATAAGAGACATAGGGTAGATAATTAATTAATATAGAGGAGAGCCTAAGCTCGCGCTTTTATAAGCATCCGAGCTACTAAGGATATGCAGTTTCCGCCTATTAATCCTCTCTTTCTTTATATCTAAATAGATACTCTAACTAATAAGATAACTATTCTAAAAAGACCGTTTAGTAGAACTAACTTCTATAAAATAACAAACTAAGTACTATCTATTCTTTTTAATATATTAGACGTTTATAACGTTACTATTTCCCTTTTTCCGAACCGAACTAGCTAGTTCTATTTACTATATATATATAGCTATACTAATCTTCTTAAACTCGTTTTCCTTATTATCTAAGTAGTTAGTACTATCGAATAGGAAGTACTTTAACTAGCTTTATAGAGCCTTCTTAATATATAGAAAGAAGCTTTACTCTTTCGCTATAGCCTTTTTAGCCTCTACTAAGTACTTATATAGCTACGCAAATCTCTTTTTCGCCTACGGAACCTAGACCTATTTATACTACTTCTCGAAGGTATTACGGTCTATATATAGTAGTATAAGAGCCTCTTAGCTTACTTCTAGTTCTTCCTAGCTATAGCGTCCTATTAACGCGTTTAAAACTAGCCTAACGCTATTAAGCTATTACTCTTAGAAGAGTCTACGCTCCTATAGCTTATTAGGAAAGTTAGTGCCTATAAATGTCTTAGATATTAGTAGTATCGTAATATTACTAATAAGGACCTTTAGGAAGCCTAGGATATTCTTTCTAACTAGCTCTTAATTACGGTACTTAATAAGCGTTAGGTAGACTATACGTCGCGAGGAGACGCTAGGATTCTCTCTATAGGTAATCGTCTAATATATTAGCACTAAGTCGCTAGATATAGTCGAGACGTTCTATAGTCGTAGGCTAGCGTCCTATAGGCTATCCTTTTCTTAGTCTAAGATATAGACTAGCGTCTACTTAGTATCCGAGTTCTTATCCTCGTTATTATTAAGCTTATTAACTATATTATAGATTAGACCTAGGTAGTTAGTACTACTAACGATATTAAACTTAGTATATTCGGCCTTATCTTCCTTCTTATCGTCGAAGTTAACCTATAGCTTATAGTTAGGCACCTATATAACTAGTCTACGTCTAGGAAGGGCACTATCGAGAGAAACTATAGTAATCGTATAGGTAGTTTCTTATCTATCTTTCTATACTACTAGAGGGCCTTTAATAAACTTCTCGCTAGTAGCCTAGTTTCCCTTAATAATTAGAATCGTTAGGTCGATTCTACTAGTAGGCTCTCTCTACTAGTACTAAGCTATTATAGAGTACGCGATAAATCTATATATAGCCTTATCGCGTAGAGAATCTTATGCTAGGATATTAAGTAACTAGATAGTTAGGTCTTACTATATTAGCTACTAAGTAAGGGAGAAGAATATATTTAGTATCTATCTATATATATTATAGTAGTAGCAGAGGTAGTAGTAGTATAGGTCGAATTCTTAATATATTTAGGAAACTATATCCGCGTCCTTTACCTACTAATTAAGAAGGCTACTAAATACGTTAAAGCTATCTTTAAGAAGCTTTCTACTCTAAGCTTTCTATATATCTCGAATAGTTTTAAATTCTAAGTAAGATAGGTAGGTATTAGCGAAGTCTAGCTTAATCCGTATAGGCCTAAGCTTATTATCGTTAGCCCCTAGAATAGACTCTTAAGTAGCTTCTACGTCGCTATAGTCGTTATCGAACTAAACTAGCTAGTTCGCTTCGTTAGAGCTCGCGCGCTACTTCCTCTTAGCCTTCTTAGACTTCTTACTCTTCTTAGACTTCTTTAGGAAGTAAGCTATAGATATAGGCGTAGAACTCTCGGCATCTTTAACCTATAGCTATAAGCGAGTCTTCTTCTTAAGGCTACTATTCTCTTTATTATTAGTATTAGCCTTATACTTAGCCTTCTCCTAAGCCTTCTTATTAGCTACTATCTTTACTATAGCCTTCTCTATATTACGTAGCTAGTTCTTGCTATTCTATTAGTCTATCGCGTCTATCTTCTATATTTATAGATCTTTTCTTAAGTTATTAGACACGTCGTTAATTAATTCCTTCGCTAGTAGGTATAGTCCGTAGAAGATATCCTATAAGTCGTAAAGGTAATTAGACGCTATTATTATCGATTCTTCTACTAGAAGGCTAACTATCTTAGCTATCTCTACTATATAGGTATAGTAGAAGGGAGGACTAATATCTAGGGATTTATACTTATTAAGGGGGATTATATCTAGCTTTCCGTATACTCTATTCTTATAGCGCTCTTTAAGGTAGTTAGTATATAGAATAGCAATACGGACGCGGACTTCTCTAAGATTTAAATAAGGCTTCTCGATCGCCTTATTAACTAGATTATCTAATAGGTCCTTATTATAGCTATATATCTCGTAATATATTACTTATTCTTTTATCCTACTAGCTAGTTCGCGTAGACGGACTAAAACGATTATTTCTAGCTCTAGAGCTATAGTAATAGATCGAGAGCAGGTTACTATAGCCTTGCTTCTACTAGCCTCTTTCTACTAGTAGTTTAGCGCTTTAAGCTCGCGGTCCTCGTAGTAGAGGTCTCTAATCTTATAGTATAAATACGCGAATATAAGAGCGAAGTAAAGCTAGAAGTTAGGGGCCTTAGGCCTTACTAGTGCTTAGTAAGCGGCTGCTGCCGCATTACTTAGCGTATAGTATTCGTATACGCGGAGCATATAATATATAATAACTCTATAAGAATTAGCGCTATCTTCGGACGGAGGTCTAAGGTAGTCTATACGTTACTATATACCCTCTTATAGTTCTAATTCTTTAACCCTCGATAGGGTAGCGGCCTATAGATACTAATAGAAGATAGACGAGAATCGCGAGCGTATTATACTAAGAACGTAGGCTCTATACTACGAGCTCTACTAATATAGGAACTAAGTAAAGAGACGCTAAACCTTAAGGAGATAATAAGAGACGATAATATTAATATAAAGTATAAGTAACTCGAACGCGAGATAGAAGAGCTTCGTAAGTAACTTATAATATATATACTCTAAGAAGAGTATAAGCGTCTCGAGCGCGAGCTTACTATAATACTAGAAGGCGACGACTCTCTTTCTAGTAGATTCGAAGCCTACTATATATAGAGTAGCGTAGAAGGGAATACTAGAAAGGAAGAAGAAGAAGCTAGCGACGCTAGTATAGCCGATATATAGAGTATATACGACGCGCTATTAAGAAGCTCGTTAGCGAAGGATATAAAGATATGCGATCTAAAGCTATTTAAGGGCGAAAGCGAAGATAAGACTTAGGAGTTTATTCGCTACCTTAAGATAATCTTCGTTAATAACCTAATAATATATTATAGCCCTCGTAAGAAGGCGCTATATACTATTATATAGCTCGTAGGCAAGGCAAAGGATACGTAGTATAACTAGTACGACGCTAAAAATCTTCTAGCTAAGTATAGCTAGGAAGACTTCTAGTAGTTTATATATAATATAGTTAGGGATTAAGCGAATCGTATGCTCCTTACTACTATTAAGTACGAGAAGGCCTATTAGCGTAAAAGGCAAAGTATATAATAGTTCGCAAATAAGTTAGCTTATCTTAAAGTATAACTTAGTAACTACTACGAGCCGTAGCTAGTTCGCTAGCTACTCGCGAAGTTAAGAGCTCTCTTATAAAGGGATATTATTAAGAACTATAATATAATAGAGTTTAAGAGAGCCGACCTCGTAGCGCTTATAATACGTTTAGAATAAGCTAAGAGGGCTATATCCTTATAGAGTAACTATAAAGGTTCGTTAAGTAAAAGTAGGCTAGGTAAGTATATCGGATGCGAGACGTAAGCGAACTATAAGCGTAAAGGTAGCGATAATACTATAGTATAATTTAGAAAAGAGAGATTCTACTCTAGTAAGTAGCGTTAATCTAAGAGAGATAAAGATAACCTAGACTAGAAACTTAAAGCTAAATACTATAGGTATAAGGGAAAGGGGTATATCTAGTTAGAATGCCTTTAGCTAGACCTATAGGAGCTGCTTACTATATATAGGGTAGCTATAGGTAGGCTACTAAAAGGCAAGGCATTAAGAAAGACCTATAAGCTTTAGATACTATAATAAGCGGGATAGATCCCCTACTTATATAGAGTAGGCTAGCGATTCCTATTATAGCTAAGGTTAAGACGAATATAGGCTATATATAAGCCGAGTACGTACTCGATAGGGGCGCTAATATTAATATAGTCTCTAGATCCTACGCTCTATAGTATAACCTCCTAGTAAGGGAGAATGCTACTTTACTACTAGCTACGTTCTTTACTAGGTAGCTAGGGTACTACTATAGTACGTATTATATATGCCTACGAGCTACTAACTCTAAGGAAGCGACTTATATATATAAAGGCATCTTTTATATATATAATATACTAACTCCTTACGTCTTGCTAGGCTAGCTATAGCGTATAGCCTATAGAGTAATAGAGGATGCTAGTATAGATAAATAAACCTTTAGGTCTAAAGGCGAGACGTATATAGTATAAGTGCGCGAAGCGTATAAGTTTTATAAGGACCTTTAAAAGGCCCTATATATCTTTGCTATATTACTCTAGAAGGTAGATGCTAGCTAAGAGCTACTACCTATAGAGTTCTAGGACTTTATAAACCTCTTTAATCCTATAGAGGAGATAAGGAGTATACTAGTCGAAGGCGCTAAGTATATAATTAACCTACTACCTAGCACTAAGCTACTATTTAAGCTACTATATTATTAGTCTAGCTGCGAGCTTAGTAAGCTAAGTCGTTACCTCTAAGAAGCGTTAGAGTACGATTAGATCGAGTAGAGCGAAAGTAAGGTAAGTACGCCTATCCTATTTATTCCGAAGAAGAATAGTACCTTATAGTTATACGTAGATTACTATAGATTAAATAAGATTATAGTAAAGAATCGCTATTTCCTACTACTTATTAGCGAGACGCTTAATAGGCTTATAGGAGCTATATAGTTTATATTACTAGACCTTATAGATACGTACTATCGCATCTATATAAGGCTAACTAACTACTAGAAGACTACGTTTCGTACGTAGTATAGATACTTCTAGTATAAGGTAATACCTTTCGAGTTAACTAATATACTAGCTACCTTTTAGGGGTATATTAATAAAGCCCTCTTAGGCCTCGTAGATATATACTATATAGTATACCTAGATAATATCCTTATATATAGCGCCTCGCGTAAGGCCTATATACGAGACGTATATACTATACTAGAGCGACTCTAGAAGTTCGGATTATACGCTTAGTATATAAAATGCTACTTCTTTAAAAAGAAGGTTAAGTTCCTTAGGTTTATCGTATACTCCGAAGGCGTAACGATAGATCCCTATAGAGTTAATATAATTACGGCGTAGCTAACGCCTATAACGCTTACTAAAGTATAGTTATTCCTTAAATTCGCTAACTTCTATTAGTAGTTTATATATAGGTACTCTAGGATTATTACTACTTTAATAGCGCTATTAAAAGAAGCTAAAGTAGGTAAGAAGCTAGAGCGTATTAGTTAGGGCGAGAGCGAGAAGCTTATATTCCGTAAGATTAAAGACATATTCTAAGCTACTCTATTACTAAGGTACTATAACTCTATAGTATATACGCAAGTCGAAACTAATACGTCGGACTTTATAATTACAGGTATTCTAAGCTAGCTATTCGAGGATAGGAACTAGCATCTAGTCGCATTCTTCTTATAGAAGATAATTCTAGTAGAATATAACTATAAAACCTATAATAAAGAGCTCCTAGCTATTATAGAAGTATTTAAGATATAGTAGCTATATCTCGAAGGCACCTTATATTTAGTTACCGTACTTATCGACTACGCTAACCTTAAAGCCTTTATAATAATAAAGTAACTTATAGGCAGATAGGCTTATTAGGCCGTGTTTCTAGCCCTATTTAATTTTATAATTAAGTATTAACTAGGGAAAACGAACCTAGCTAATACGCTATCGAGATATAGTAACTATATATGCGAATAGGCGTATATATCGAACCTACTACTAATATTATAAAAGAAGCTCTAGGTATATAGTATAAGAGCTAAGTGCAGCGATTAGGCATTCCTCTAGTATATCGCAATTATAATATAAGAGCAACTCGTAAGTATAGCCTTAGGGTAGCTTCTAGAAGAGTGCGTATAAGACTACTTCTTAAGTAGTATATATATTATATACGTAGCGATTGCTATAGAAGGACTATACCTAAATATCTTAGACTTAGTTCTTAACTTTACTAAATCGCTAACGCTATAGAAGCCTAATATAAAGGAACTCTTCGAGGAGGTATAGTATAGTAAAGGCAAATATAATAGGTATTATATTAGGGAAGAAGTACTATATTATAGCGATTAGCTATATCTTCCTATAGACTATATATTACGGACGTAGGTAATCTATATATACTACGATAATCTACTCGCTAGTTACTTTAGTAAGAATAAAACTACTAAGTTAGTATAGCGGAAGTATTACTAGCTAGGTATATCTACGGATATTAGCTAGTACGTCTAATTCTATTTAGAGTACTAAGTATCGAAGGCGAGATACTATCGACTATATAGCGAGCTATTAGTATTATCGTAGCCGGAGCTTCTATAGAAGAAGCTAACTATAGACTTTATTATAGACCTACTACCTAGCAAGCGAGACGTATATATATACGATATAGTCCTAGTAATTATCGACTAGTACTCGAAGATAAACCTCTTTATACTAACTACTAAGAAATATACGAGCGTAGACCTCGCATAGATTCTAATTAATAGGGTAATTTACTAATTCGGAATGCTATATAGAATTATAAGCGATAGAGGCACTATCTTTACTAGCTAGTTCTAGTTAGACTTCTACTTCGAGTTATATATAAACTATAAGCTATCTATAGCCTTCTATCCGTAGACTAATAGGCAAATAGAACGTACTAACTAGACGCTAGAATAGTACTTACGTATCTTCTATAATAATAAGTAGAATAACTAGGCGACGTTACTACCTTAGGCGGAATTAGCTTATAATAACGCAGTGCATCTAACGTTTAAAATAAGCCTATTTAAGGTAGTATATAGCTACGACGTAGAGATTACGATAAGTACGTAAGTCGCTTAGAATAAGCTCTCTAGGAAAGAGGTACTAGTAGCAATCGACGCTATAAAACAACTACGAGAAATATATAAGAACCTTATAAAATGCTAGCAATATATAGCTAAAGCGTAAGCTAGATACTTTAATACTAGGCATAAGCTAATAGAGTTTAAAGTTAGCGATATAGTATTATTATCCTCGAAGAACCTCTACTTAAAGGTGCCTATAAAGAAGTTAGTACTAAAGTTTATAGGTCTATTTAAGGTAATTAACGCAATTAGGAAGTAGGCATACTACCTAGCTCTACTAAGCGTATAGCGCGTTTATAACGTATTCTATATATCCTTACTAGAGCCTTAGAAAGGCGCTATAAGTAACGTAGATATAAAGGGTATACTACTCGTAGAAGAAGACTTAGATAAGTAGTAAGTTAAAGAAATCTTAGATACGCAAGTTAGATATAAGAAACGTTAGTAGTTAATTAAGTAGATAGGCTAGCTAGAAGAATATAATATATAGGAACTAGCTAAGTATATTAGAGAATATAAGGCACTAGATAGATTCGAGGCGATATATAAGGTAAATAAGCGTAGCTCGAAGGTAACGTAATAGTACGTTATACGTAATACGTAGTAATAAAAGGTAGAATAAATAGCTTTTTATTCTATAGATAAGCTTTATATTATTTATAGGAAGCTAACTAAAACATTTATTATAGCGTATCGTATATAGCGCGCGTAAGTAGCGTATATATAGAAGTATAAAGGAGCGTAAGGAGCGCTAGCTTAGGTACCCTCTATAGCTAGCTTATCTTTAGAGGCTTCCTTCTCTAAGAAGGCCTCCTTAGCCTTATCCTCCTCCTCTAAGGATAGATAGAGGCTAATAGTAGCGTTAATAGTATCCTACTCTACTAGGACGCTACTATACTTAGTAATCTACGAGTGTAGTTAGTATGCGATATAAAAGCGATAAGCTACTAGATATACCTAAGTAAGTAGCTCTATTATACTCTAAAGAGTACTATTAAGCTAGGTAGCCTTATAGATAAGAGCGCAGGACCCCTATAGGCTACTACTACTACTCTCCTTCTTAATAGGCTTACTACTAGCTAGCTTGCTATTATTAGTCTAAAGGCGCTTTATAACTATCTTAGTCTCTATATGCGTAGTTAGCAAATGCGAGATATAAGTAACGCGTACGCAACGCGCGACGTTAAAGAAAGAACTTACTAGCGTAAGTAGCATCTAGCTAAGTCTAGGTATCTACTACCGCTTGCTAGCTATTAGCTCGTGCTATATCGTTTCTATAGCGACCGAGCTCGGCCTAGCGACGTATAAGAGAGTATTTAGTAATATATAGACTACCTTAGACCTCCGTCTAAAGATAGCGCTAATTCTTGCAGAGTTATTATATATCGTATGCTCTATATATGCAAATACTATACGCTAAGCAATATAGTAGCAGCTACTTACTAAGTACTAGTAAGGCCTAAGGCCCCTAACTTCTAGCTTTACTTCGCTCTTATAACTACCTTCCTTCTTCTATTAAGCTACCTTAGCTTAATAAGGCAGATAGTAGTCTTCTCGTATACGCGACGTCCCTATTACGTCCGCGTATCTCTTATTATTCGTAGGCCTTCTATTAAGTTCCCTCGTATATTACTATTACGCTTCGTATATATAATATAAGTAAGTCGTTACTACGTATTATTATTAATAGCAACGCGCGTTATTATATTTATTATAGTAATAGTATTATAAATTCTTGCTTACGCGCTTTTAAACTTCTTCTATAATACTAATACTTAGTTATTTTAGTTTCTTTTAGACGCGCTCTATACTTACTCTCTAATATATATATATATACTTATCGCACTCTCTATATACGCTTTACGTATGCACTTAAGAACTACTATAAGATAGGTCCTAAGAAGACTAAGAAGCTATCTAAAGGCAAAGAGGCAGCTATAGCCTCCCTATTAAGTAGCTTATAGGCGGGCCTAGAGCGCACCGGTAGAAATACTAGTATGCCTAGTAGCTACGCCCTAAGTTTAGCTAGTAGCTAATTCTCTCTCTTATATCTAGGTAGTATTATACTAGGTAAGAATAGCTAGTCGGGTAGTATACGCGGCGCGTACTCGCCTTAGGCGAGCTCTAATACTTCTAGTAGTAGTCCGTAGCTTAGTTTATCTCTAGCTTCTAATACTACTAGTCGCCCTAGAGAAGGTAGCTACTATAGCGGCTATATTAGCTTTAGCCTAGTAATAAGTAGAGGCCTAGGTAAGCTTACGCTAGGTAGGTCGCTATTAGCCTAGCTTCTGCTTAGTAGTAGTAAGTATACGAAGTATATACGTAGCCTATTATTAGAGCTAGGCTCCTTACTAGACCTTATTACTAATAGACCTATAGGCCCTCCTAATTATACGCTAGCTACGAAGTGCCTATAGCTCGCAGGCGCTCCTACTATACTACGTACTAGTACTATACTCGGCCTAGCTTCTATTACTCCTCGTATTAGTATAGCTAAGACTAAGTACCTTAAGTAGTATAATTGTTATATCTGCAACGACTACGATCTAAGTAGACGTAACTATAAGTCTCTTCCTACTCGCTATCTCGTTATATTCTATTTATATACTAACTATAGTATAGGCTAAGCTACCTACTCTAGTAAGCTACCTAAGGATATTAATACTAAGAAGTATATACGCTATATACGTAGCAAGTACGCCTATAAGTAGACCTACTACGAAGCCGTTAAGTCGGTAGTACGCCGTATATATAACGTACGCGACGTGCTAGTACGTCGCTAGGCTAAGCTTAGCCGCTATAGAAATAATATAGTACGAGCTAATAGCTAGTAAGTAGTAGTAGATATCTAGACTTAGCTAGATGCTACTTATACTAGTAAGTTCTTCCTTTAACGTTACGTATTATATACGTATCGCTTACGTCTCGCATTTACTAACTATATATATAGAGACTAAGACGGTTATAAAGCGCCTCTAGACTAACGATAGTAAGCTAGCTAGTAGTAAGCCTATTAAGAAGGAGAGTAGTAGTAGCAGCCTATAGGGGTCCCGCGCCTTTATCTATAAGGCTACCTAGCTTAATAGTACTCTTCGAAGTATAATAGAGCTACTTACTTAGGTATATCTAGTAGCTTATCGCTTTCGTATTATATACTAACTATACTTATAAATTGCTAAGTATAGTAGCGTTCTAGTAGAGCGGAATACTATTAACGCCGCTATTAGCCTCTATCTATTCTTAGAGAAGGAGGATAAGGCTAAGGAGGCCTTTTTAGAGAAGAAGGCCTTTAAAGATAAGCTAGCTATAGAGGGTGCCTAAGCTAGCGCTTCTTACGCTCCTCTATACTTCTATATATATACCGCTTACGCGCGCCGTATATAATACGCTATAATAAATATTTTAGTTAGCTCCCTATAAATAATATAAAGCTTATCTATAGAATAAAAAGCTGTTTATTCTACCTTTTATACCTATATATTATATATAACGCGCTATTGCGTCGCCTTTAGGCTACGCTTATTTACTTTACGCGTTACCTTAAACTTATCTAGTGCCTTATATTCTCTAATATACTTAGCTAGTTCCTACGTATTATATTCTTTTAGCTAGCCTATCTACTTAACTAACTACTAATATTTCTTATATCTAACTCGCATATCTAGGATCTCTTTAACTTGCTACTTGCCTAAGTTCTCTTCTATAAGTAGTATGCCTTCTATATCTGCGTTGCCTATAGCGCTCTTCTAGAGCTCTAGTAAAGATATATAGAATACGTTATAAACGCGCTATATACTTAGTAAGGCTATGTTAGGGTTATCGGTAGTAGCACGTATAAGAAGTAGTAGGTAACTATAATAGGTGCTATCTAAGTCTAGCTGCGAAGTATCTATACTACGTACGTAGCACCTATACGCCTACTATCCGTAATATAAGCCCCCTATTCCGTTAAAAAACAAGAGCGACCTCGCTCGTAAAATAACTTATTATCCCGTACCGGATAATTATCTCTCCGTCGTGCGGCTATATAAAGGTAGCGCGTATAGGTACCTAGTACTATAGCTTATTAGTACTTTAGCGCATTATACTTATTCTTAGCCTAGGTAACGAGGCGCTTACGGGCGTAGTAGTCGGTCTTACCGGATCGTCGGCGCTTATACTTTACCTAGTAGCAGCTAAAGTAGGCGCTATTCTTAACTAACTTAGTAAAAGGCATCTTATCGGTGCGGCGCTAGGTAGTAGTACTTAGTAGTTAGACCCGGCGTTAGACGGAGTTTACGCTCTCTTAGTATTAGCCGCTACGGCCGCGAGTGCGTCCTTAGCTAGTAGGGCTAGCGCCGCGCTCGTACTTATATTTATAGCGATCTTCTACTTAGAAGTAGCGTTGCCGGCGTTGCTAACGTCGCCCTTAGTCTTCGGTTTCTTAATAGGTTTCTTACTATCTAAGGAAACGGTATCGGTAAGTATAGTCTTACGTTTGCGGCAGGCTTTTAGTAGTAGAGTTACGTTATTAGCGGCGTTACCTTATTTATCGCCTTGCCCGTCGCTAGGCTAGGTACCCTCGTCGCTCCTAAGTATACTAAAGACGGAAGGTAACTATAAGAGGCAAGCGCGTAGAATAGTAGAGTTACCGGCGCTAAGGCATCCTTAGATTAACGAGTAGAGAACTAGGCGTAGGTCTATTCTCTATAACGGTAGGAGCGTAGCGAAAGCGCTTCCTATTGCTTAGCTCTCGGTAATTATCTTATACTAATCCTCTACGGCGGCCTTTACGACGCCGAATTTATTAGGCTACCTAGCGTCGTATAGAGTAGGTGCCTAATCCTTAGGTATAAGGCGCTAGTCGTAGTAAAGTGCAAGGCGTTAGAGGTTAGCCGTCTAGAGGAAGTACTAAAGAGCGGTAGTAGGGGTATATTAGAATTCCTATAATAGGACTTAGAACTACGTAGCGGGGATAGATCTAGAGTCGATATTAATAGGGTATTCCGTTAAGCTATCTTACGCTAGGAAGTCGAATAGTAAGAGCTTAATCTTATTATAGGTAACCTTAAAAGCGCGGGACGTAAGGTATGCCTAATTACTAGTATATGCCTTTCTAATATAACCCTATCCTCCTTTAGGCTCTTTAGTAAGCAGTACGCGTTTAGGGTATAGCTCCCGGTATTAGCTAATACCGTATAGAACGACGCGCTTATAACTCTATTAATATACTTAGATGCTATTCTCGTTACGTATAATAGCAGGTCGTTCCGTTAGCTTAGCCTTATCCCGGACTTCTCTCTAGGCCCCGAAAATAGTAGGGTATTTCTAGTAGGAGAGGTCCTTAGCGATATAATAGAGATCGTATAGGCGTAGAATAACGCCCTTTTTATAGTCTTCGAGAACGCACCTATCCGGCGGTAAGAAGTCGGCTATTATAGTATAGAAGGCAAGGTACTAAAGTAGAATAGTACCGCGTTCCTATACCTATATCGTATTAATATATATAGCTTAGTCCTTTGCCGTAGGCTTTATGCCGTAACGCTAGATAGTTCGCGTCTTATTATAATTAAACTTCTCTATAGCTATAGCGTCGACGTTATCCTCTAGTAGGTCTAGGACCTTAGTAGACTTATCCGCAAGCGGTTTAGGGAGAGGCCGCTTAGAACCGGTATCGGTATACTAAGACGGCGTAGTAGGTATTACCGGTCGTATCTTAGCGCTCTTACTAGGCGCCGTAGGTATAGCTAGCGTTAGCTTAGACTACGTCGTAGATAGCATAGCCTATATTATAGACTATATTATAGACGGCATAGCCTCGGACGGTATAGGCTATATTACTATAGGTCTCCTAGTGCCGTTATTAGGTACCGTAAGCAAAGTAGGCGTCGGCTTTAATAGTATTATAGTTATAGTAGACGTCGGTATAGTCGGGTTATATACTAGCATATCGCTACTATAAGCGCAAATCTTATTAGCGGCAGCATTAGTACTAATGCTCTTAAATAGAGAGCAAACGTCCTAAGCTAGTAGTAAGCGGATAGAGTATAGCGACAGCCGTATCTAGTATAGCGCGTCGAGTATAGGTGCTACTATAGAAGTTAGCGTAGAGAGAGGCTTATAGGCTAGCGGTTCTATAGTACTAATTAGGCGTTAGTAAGTAGCGGCCTTATCGTTATACTTTAGTATATAGCGCTACTTATATCGCTTAATTATTCGAGCGTTTGCAATGCTTATAATAAGCGTCTATATAGCGTAACGAACGGTCTAGTAAGCCGCAGCTACGATATCGGCGCTAGCCGCAAGAGTGCGGCTTAACCGGGCGCGTATAAGTTAGTTAACGACGCTAGTAGGTACGTTAGACTTAGGGGCTAGGACCGGTATAGAGTTAGATACGGTTAGTTAAACGGTATACTAGCGGAGTAGAGCATAGTTACGGCCGAGCTAGGCGGTAGATATAGGTAGAAACTAGCTAGTAACGCTAGCATTATTAGCTAATATCGATATAGGTTTCGGCTATAGGATAGCTACCGGTCCGTTCTTCTTAGCCGTAGCAAGTAGCTTTATCGCAACCTAGTAGCACGTCTAAATAGAGTCGGCGTTTACTAACTAGTACGCCTTATAAGTTGCCTATAATAAGTTATTTATATCGTAGAAGTAGTAAGGTACGTAAAGCTAGTTCTATATATAGCGTATATTAATTAGCGCTTTAAATATATCTAGAGTCTAGGCCGTCGGGCCCGTAAGCTAGGCATCTAAAATACGTATATAAGCGTACTCGAGGTATCTAGGTCTCTATTGCCCGTCGACGGGCTCGCGGCGTAAGCAGTCTAAGAAAGCTAGTAAAATACGTAAGGAAACCTCCTAGTTAGTAATATAAGAGTCTAGCGGGTTAGCGTCGGCCTATGCCTATATTAATCCCGGTATAAGCCGGTCCTAGCCGTTATGCTAGCGTAGTAGCAGCTTTACCTTAACGCCTAGCGCGATCGTTACGCTTAGTACGGGGGCTAGCGGGTCTATAGGTACCCTATCGGTAGTAAGTAGCTTAAGAGGTAAGAGGACCGTAGCGGAGTTCGCTAACTAGTACGCCTTATAAGTTGCCTAGCGCGGGTCGTTTAGAGTACGATACTAATAAGGGATCTAAGGCTACTTAGCAACCTTAGGTAATTTAATTATAGCGTAGTATCCCCTCTTAGTCTACGGCGGCGAGGTAGGGTACTAGCTACGTAGAATGCGCCTCGCTATAGTTTATAGCCGGCTAGGGTGCAGAGCCTTATAGTAAGGTCTACGGCGTAGATAGTTCTCGGCGGCTAATAGAGCCGCTATAGAAGTAGACTAGCTATAGATATAAACGTCGATATCGTACGCGTAGAACTACTTCTAAATAGCTATAGGCGTATCTTTATTAGTATTGTTAATCTAACGTAGCGGAAAGTTAGCCCTAGCTAGCGTCGACTATTTAGTAACTAGTATAGCTATAGCTATAGTAGGAATAATCGGGTCTACGCTAGCGGTAGCCGGTGCGGCTAGCTATAATAGCTATAGTAGGATAGTAGAGGATATAGTAGAGGTTACGGCCGGCTATAGTAGAAGAGTTATAGTTACTACCGTAGTAGCTAGGCGTTTAGCCTCCGCCGTAATATAAGTAAACGCGCCGGGTATAGCCTAAGAGTTAGCCTAGAAGTCCTATAGCCGCTCTTAGATTTCGTTATTAGCAAATAGGTACTGCGCGGGAATAAGAAGAAAAAACTCTACCTTAGTAAAGAGTAGCGATACGCGAAGTATATCCGCTATCTATAGTAAGAAGTCTAGGCTAAGGTAGGTACTAGATAGGAATTCTAAGGCGTACCGCTCTAGAGTAAGGTAGTTAACGTTATTATTTATATCGTCCCCTTAGTACTACGTACGAAGGCAGTCGGTAATAGAGAGTAAGAAGAGGTAAGCCTACTTTATATCCTTAACCTAGTCGGCGTTATCTATTAGCTAAACCTCGACCTATTTATAAAGAGAAATAGGGAGGCTCGGGAAGCAACGTAGTAGTAGTATACTAGAAGCGGGTAAGTCCTTTATAGTATAGCGGAAGTCGTCGGCGTCGTCCCCCGCGTTACTAGCGTCGCGTAGGAGGCTTTTATCCCTCTAGAAACGCCTAGCCTATTCGAATAAAGCGAGGTTTATCTAGTCCTTATCGGCGACTCGCTTTAGCTAGTAAGTACTATTATTAGGGTATACGATCTTAAAACGGTAAGGTTAGTATAGCATATCGTAGGGCGGCGCTATAGTAACGGCGTCTTAGAAAGAAGGTAAAACTATTAGCCGCCCTAGCAGGTCTATATTAACCGTAAAGACCCTCTACTAGAGAGCGGCGAGCTTTACGCGGCCTTACTATTTAGTTAGCGTCTATACTAGTAAGGCGTGCCGGTCTGCCTTATATAATAGGAAATCGATAGAATTATTAGCTAAGTAGTTAAGCGTAGTAGTTAGCTCTACGTTAGTAGGGTTATATTATAGTATAGTCTATAGAACGTCGAAGATTATCTAGACTATTATAGGACAAAAGTAGTAACTATAAAGAAGTGCGTCCTATAAGTTCGGTTCGTTCTAGATACGGCCCGTTTATAGCGTAAAAAGCGAAAATAGCGCTAGAAAGGGCGCGTAGTTATTATACGTCTCCTATTCTATACGCGTAGGGAAGACTATCTACGCTCGATATAACGTTAGCAACCGAATAGATATCGCGCTGCCGTCGCTACGTAGTAAGTCTAAGGCGCTAGGTAGGTATCGACTAAGTAGTTCTAAGTCGAAATTAAGTGCGCTGCCTAGCTCGATAGTAACTATACCTAGTAATACCTCTTAAATGCACTCGGGCGCGAAGTCGATTAGCTATAAGGGCTCGTCTACGCTAAACTAGAGTTAGAAGATATACGTAGCGTAAAGACGTACGCCGTAGTAGGTATAGAGGTTAGCGCCTAAGTCGTCGACTAGTACGAGGGCGGTATAGCCTATAATAAGAAGCTTAAGTACTAGTTAGGCAACTAGAGTATTAAACTTAGTAGCAGTAAGGTCTAGTACTTCGGCGATAGTATCGTTATATTTTCGTATAAGCTATAGAACTACCTAACTATCTAAAGGTCGGTTGCTATAGTTTAGCGCCTATATATAGGCCTTACGTTCTTTCTTACCGGGACTAATATCCTTATATAGCCCCTTATTATTAGTAAGGCAAGAGAGAAGCTACGCTATAGGTTGCTTAGAGTTACGTAGGACTAGGTATAAGTCTTCTATTAAGAGCGGGTTAGTACGGTAGGTAGATCTCGTATATAGCGAATAGAATATACGTTAGACTCTAAAACGGTACGTCTATTCTAAAGTAAGGGGACCTATTTTAGTCGCGTCGATACTTAGCGTTCCGGAGCGGAAGGTAATAAACTACTAGTTACCGTAGGCAATTATAAACTTCTTTTAGAGCACCTCTAAGGTCCTCGTATAAGCAACGTCCGCTTAAGTATAATTAGCGAGCGGTAGGCTACTAGCCGTAGCTCCGCCGTCGTCCGCTATATTATACGCTATTACTAAGGGCAAAGCCTCTAAGCTAAGTACCGGTAGTACTTTATTGCCGCTCGATTAGAAGAAGGGTAGTAGTTAGATTTAGATGCGCATTTACGTAGTTATATCTTAAGCGCCTATTAGTACGGAGGTATTATGAAAGTAGAGAGCGTAAGATAGAAGTTAGCGTTAAGAAAGCTATAAAAATTTAGTAGTAGCAGAAAACTAAGTATAGGCGGAGGAAACCGCGCTAGTCTAAAAATAGAGTACGAGGATAATATTTGCTACGGTAATAACGTAGTCTCTAGGTAATAGGTAATAAGTATACTAGAAAATAATAATATTTAATACGGCAATAATATAGTCTCTAGGTAATAAGTAGTAAGTATACTAGAAAACTACGTACGTAAGCACGTTTATCTCTACCTTAGGCCTATATAACGAAGAGGCTATTATAGGCCTAAAAAAGATAGCTAAGCCTTAGTATCCGGCTTAGAAGCTAGACCTACTAGGGGGCTGCTTTAAACATTTCTACGAGCCCGGCGTATAGTAGAGCAGTTAGGTAGGTATTGCCTATCGTACTCTACTATAAGGTCTATAGCGTTACGGAGGTTATTAATATTATACTAGACGTTATATACGTAAGAGTACCCTTTCTACTTTACTAGGTATTAGGTAACGCTACGACTAACTCGTCGTCCTATTAGTCTTTTAATTATATAGTATAGTGCTTCTCGTAAGAGTACTAGGTTATTGTCTTCTTCTATCTAGATAGAGCCTAGTTAAGGCGGTTATCGGTTATAAGGGTTATTACCTTTAAGGTACGGCTCTAGCTAGGTAACTAAGATAACTAGGTAGATGCCTATATTAGGCGGTAACTCTAGCTTATAAGCTAAACGCCTAATAAGTCGAACGATTTTAAATAGTTTAGTACGTTATATATGCAACTTACGGCTAGTAAGTCCTAGAATCTTATAGCCGTAGTAAAGCTTAAGTATAACTTGCTACTCTGCCCGGAATCGAACGGGTCGGTAGCGCGTATCGTAGCGATCTTTTATTATCGCCGCCGCCTATACTAGCGCGTCTACTACCTAATCTTATGCCTATTAGCGTAAGGCAATAAAGTCCGTAGTAGGAAGTTCGGCGAGTAGGTTTAGAGCATCGAGGTTATTCTTAAAGCCCTAGATTATAACGTTTAGGATCTTACTAGTAGAGGTATTACGCGTATTATTAAGTTCTGCCTAAATATATAGCAATACGTCGGTCTATACCGCGTTAGGAAATAAGGCTATATAAAAGCGTATTGCGATCTTAACGGTCTAGTTTATCCGTTCGGACTAGCTATCTGCCTAAGGATAGTAGGCCGTTATAGCGAAAAAGCGTATACCTAGCTTCGCAAGTGCGGCTTTTATAAAGTCTAAGAGCTAGATAGGGTCCCTATCGCCGATAAGGATAGTTAGGAAGTTACGTTTATATAGTATATAGGCTTCTACCTAATCTATAGCGTAATTCTAGGCAGTCTATATATACTTAACCTTACGGAGTAGAATATCCTTAGTAAACTTATAGGTTTCCGTTAAGAAACCGTTATAGCTATCTACTATTTTAGGCAGTCCGTAGACTTAGTTAGCGGTAACTACGTAGTAGGGAATAGGCATAGTAGCGATAGGGTATAGCTTACCGTACGGCTTATAGTAGTACGTCTAGTTCTCGATATATATCGGGCAATACTAAATATACTTATAAAGCTTTTACGCGAGCGCTCGTACGTAGAAGCTAGTATATATACGAGTATACGTACGGTAGAAGCCGGTATAGTAGTAATTATCGTATACTATCTTAAATACTTCGGCTTCTAGGCTTTCTAGTATGCATAGTCGCTTCCGTCTATCGTTATTACGGAAGTAGATTAAATTATTACGTCGATAGAAGCGTAGCCCTAAGGGTGCGGTTTTAGGCTTGCCTTCTTAGGTCCGAATATCTATCTAGGTAGCTTTAGCCTATATATAGAGTTTATCTTTACAGTCGAACTATTTAATACGTACGTGCTAACTAGTATCGTCGCGGTAACCGCGTTTAAGATCGTTCTTAAAGTCTTTAGATATCTCTATAAGTATAGAGTAGAAGACTAAGAGCTCCGAGGAGGTATACGTACGGCTAGAGGCTTTATTAATTAGCGTAGCGCAGTAGTAGTATATATACCGTTTATATCTAGAAGTAAGGGTCTCCTTAGCGAAGTAGTTAAGAGTAGTAGTATCTACGTCGGCGTAAGCGTAGGCGTAACGGACGTTAATAACGTCGTAGGCTAGGTCCGGATTATCGTAGCTTAGTAGGTCGAGGGTCTCGGTCTAAGTATCGTACGCTGCATTAACGTCGCAAACGAGCCGGCTAAGAGCGTCTAGAATTCCGTGCAGTCTGCTAGGTCGGTATAAGATAGACATCTACGGGAATTAGGACAAATACTACCCTGCGTTCCGAGCTACTACTTATTAGGGTTACCGGTAGTAGCACGTATAAGAAGTAGTAGGTAACTATAATAGGTGCTATCTAAGTCTAGCTACGAAGTATCTATACCGCGTACGTAGCACCCGTGCGCCTACTATCCGTAATAGGCTAGGTAGTACGCTTACTTTCCGATCGCATTAATTACCTTAAATAGACTTACGAACTTTAGTACTAACTTCTTTATAAGCACCTTTAAGTAAAGGTTCTTTAAGAATAATAATACTATATCGCTAACTTTAAACTCTATTAGCTTATACCTAGTATTAAAGTATCTAGCTTACGCTTTAGCTACGTATCGCTAGCGTTTTATAAGGTTCTTATATATTTCTCGTAGTTGTTTTATAGTATCGATTGCTACTAGTACCTCTTTTCTAAAAAGCTCGTTCTAAGCGACTTATATACTCGTCGTAATCTCTACGTCGTAGCTATATACTACCTTAAATAAACTTATTTTAAACGTTATATATACTATATTATTATAAGCTAATTCTACCTAAGGTAGTAACGTCGCCTAGTTATTCTACTTATTATTATAGAAGATACGTAAGTACTATTCTAGCGTCTAGTTAGTATATTTTGTCTACCTATTAGTCTACGGATAAAAGGCTATAAATAGCTTATAGTTTACGTACGACTCGAAGTAAAAGTCTAACTAGAACTAGCTAGTAAAGATAGTACCTCTATCGCTTATAATTCTATATAGCATTCTAAATTAGCAAATTACCCTATTAATTAGGATCTATACGAGGTTTACGCTCGTATATTTCTTAGTAGTTAGTACGAAGAAGTTTATCTTCGAGTACTAGTCGATAATTACTAGGACCGTATTATATACGTATACGTCTCGCTTACTAGGCAGCAGGTTTATAATAAAGTCTATAGTTAGCTCCTTCTATAGAAGCTCCGGCTATAGTAATACTAATAGCTCGCTATATAGTCGATAGCGTCTCGCCTTTAATACTTAGTACTCCTAATAGGATTAGACGTACTAGCTAATATCCGTAGATATCCTTAGCTAGTAATACTTTCGCTATACTAACTCGGTAGTTTTATCCTTACTAAAGTAACTAGCGAGTAAATTATCGTAGTATATATAAATTACTTATATCTATAGTACGTAGTCCTTAAGAAGATATAGCTAATCGCTATAATATAGTACTCCTTCCCTAATACGATACCTATCGTATTTGCCTCTACTATACTATGCCTTTTCGAAGAGTTCCTTTATATTAGGCTCCTATAGTATTAGTAATTTAGTAAAGTTAAGAACTAAGTCTAAAACATTTAGGTATAGTCCTTCTATAGCAACCGCTACGCGTGCGATACGTATGCTACTTAAGAAGTAGTCTTATATATACTCTTCTAGAGGCTACCCTAAAACTATACTTACGAGTTACTCTTATATCGTAATTGCGATATACTAGAGGAACGCCTAATCGCTATACTCGGCTCTTATACTATATACTTAAAGCTTCTTCTATAATATTAGTAGTAGGTTCGATATATACGCCTATTCGCGTACGTAGTTACTATATCTCGACGGCATATTAGCTAAGTTCGTTTTCCCTAGTCGATACTTAATTACGAAATTAAATAGAGCTAGAAATACGGCCTAACGAGCCTATCTGCCTATAAGTTGCTTTATTATTATAAAGGCTTTAAGGTTAGCGTAGTCGATAAGTATAGTAACTAAATATAAGGTGCCTTCGAGATATAGCTACTATATCTTAAATACTTCTATAATAGCTAGGAGCTCTTTATTATAGGTTTTATAGTTATATTCTACTAGAATTATCTTCTATAAGAAGAATGCGACTAGATGCTAGTTCCTATCCTCGAATAGCTAGCTTAGAATACCCGTAATTATAAAGTCCGACGTATTAGTTTCGACTTGCGTATATACTATAGAGTTATAGTACCTTAGTAATAGAGTAGCTTAGAATATGTCTTTAATCTTACGGAATATAAGCTTCTCGCTCTCGCCCTAACTAATACGCTCTAGCTTCTTACCTACTTTAGCTTCTTTTAATAGCGCTATTAAAGTAGTAATAATCCTAGAGTACCTATATATAAACTACTAATAGAAGTTAGCAAATTTAAGGAATAACTATACTTTAGTAAGCGTTATAGGCGTTAGCTACGCCGTAATTATATTAACTCTATAGGGATCTATCGTTACGCCTTCGGAGTATATAATAAACCTAAGGAACTTAACCTTCTTCTTAAAGAAGTAGCATTTTACGCGCTAAGTATATAATCCGAACTTCTAGAGTCTCTCTAGTATAGTACGTACGTCTCGTACGTAGGCCTTACGTAAGGCGCTATATATAAGGATATTATCTAGGTATACTATATAGCATATATTTATAAGGCCTAAGAGGGCTCTATTAATATACTTCTAAAAGATAGCTAGTACGTTAGTTAACCTAAAAGGCATTACCTTATACTAAAAGTATTTATACTACGTACGAAATATAGTCTTCTAGTAGTCGGTTAGCCTTATATAAATGCGATAGTACGCATCTACGAGGTCTAGTAATATAAACTATATAGCTCTTATAAGCCTATTAAGCGTCTCGCTAATAAGTAGTAGAGGATAGCGATTCTTTACTATAATCTTATTTAATTTACGGTAATCTACGTATAACTATAAGGTACTATTCTTCTTCGGAACGAATAAGATAGGTATATCTACCTCGCTTTTGCTCTGCTCGATCTAATCGTACTCTAACGCTTCTTAGAGGTAATAACTTAACTTACTAAGCTCGCGGCTAGACTAATAATATAGTAGCTTAAACGGCGGCTTAGTACTAAGTAGTAGGTTAATCGTATACTTAGTACCTTCGACTAGTATGCTCCTTATCTCCTTTATAGAATTAAAGAGGTCTATAAAGTCCTAAAACTCTATAGGTAGTAGCTCTTAGCTAGCATCTATCTTCTAGAGTAATATAGCAAAGATATATAGAGCCTTTTAAAGGTCCTTATAAAACTTATACGCTTCGCGTACTTATACTATATACGTCTCGCTTCTAGACCTAAAGGTCTATTTATCTATACTAGTATCCTCTATTACTCTATAAGCTATATGCTATAGCCGGCCTAGTAAGATATAAGGAGTTAGTATATTATATATATAAAAGATGCCTTTATATATATAAGTCGCTCCCTTAGAGTTAGTAGCTCGTAGGCGTATATAATACGTATCGTAGCAGTACTTTAGCTACTTAGTAAAGGACGTAGCTAGCGGCAAAGTAGCATTCTCCCTTACTAGGAGGTTATGCTATAGAGCGTAGGATTTAGAGACTATATTAATATCGGCGCCTCTATTAAGTACGTACTTAGCTTATATATAGCCTATATCTATCTTAACCTTAGCTATAATAGGAATCGCTAGCCTACTTTATATAGGTAGGGGATCTATCCCGCTTATTATAGTATCTAGAGCTTATAGGTCTTCCCTAATACCTTGCCTTTTAGTAGCCTGCCTATAGCTACCCTACGTATAGTAGGTAGCTCTTATAGGTTTAGCTAGGGGTATTCCGACCGGATATGCCCCTTTTCCTTATACCTATAGTATTTAGCTTTAAGTTTCTAGTCTAGGTCGTCTTTATTTCTCTTAGATTAACGCTACTTACTAGAGTAGGATCTCTCTTTCCTAAATCGCGCTATAGTATTATTGCTACCTTTACGCTTATAGTTTGCTTACGTCTTACGTCTAATATACTTACCTAGCCTGCTTTTGCTTAATAAACCTCTATAGCTACTTTATAAGAATATAGCCCTCTCGGCCTATTTTAAATATATTATAAGCGCTACGAGGTTAGCTCTCTTAAACCTTATCGTATTATAGTTCTTAATAATATCCCTTTATAAGAGAGCTCTTAACTTCG
Source organism: Cercospora zeae-maydis (assembly GCA_023512815.1). Classification (NCBI taxonomy): domain Eukaryota; kingdom Fungi; phylum Ascomycota; class Dothideomycetes; order Mycosphaerellales; family Mycosphaerellaceae; genus Cercospora; species Cercospora zeae-maydis. The sequence continues at coordinate 1,977,039 of JAKLWY010000001.1, read as the reverse complement.
CGAGTAGCTAGCGAACTAGCTACGGCTCGCGGTAGTTACTAAGTTACGCTTTAAGATAGGCTAACTTATTCGCAAACTATCGTACGCTCTACTCTTTACGCTAGTAAGCCTTTTCGTACTCGATAGTAGTAAGGAGTATATAATTCGCTTAATTCTTAACTACGTCGTATATAAACTACTAGAAGTCTTCTTAGCTATACTTAGCTAGAAGATTTTTAGTATCGTACTAGTTATACTATATATCCTTTACCTCGCCTATAAGCTATATAATAGTATATAGCGCCTTCTTACGAGGGCTATAGTACGTTATTAGGTTATTAATAAAGATTATCTTAAAGTAGCAGATAAACTCCTAAGCTTTATCTTCGCTTTTACTCTTAAATAGCTTTAGATCGTATATCTTCGCGCCCTTTACTAATAAGCTTTCTAATAGCGCGTCGCGTACGCTCTATATATTAGCTATACTAGCGTTACTAGCTTCTTCTTCTTCTTCTCTAGCGTTTTCTTTTACGCTACTCTACGTATAGTAGGCTTTAGATCTACTAGAAGGAGAGTTATTGCCTTCTAGTATCGTAGTAAGCTCGCGCTTAAGATACTTATACTCTTCTTAAAGTATATATACTACGAGCCGCTTATAAAGCTCTTCCGTCTCGCGTTTAAGTTGCTTATACTCTACGTTAACGTTATCGTCCCCTATTATCTCCTTAAGGTTTAGCGTCTCTTTACTTAGTTCCTATATTAGTAGAGCTCGAGGTATAGAGCCTACGTTCTTAGTATAACGCGCCTGCGATTCTCGTTCGTCTTCTATTAGTATCTATAGGCCGCTACCCTATAGAGAGTTAAAGAATTAGAACTATAAGAGGATATATAGTAACGTATAGACTACCTTAAACCTCTATTCGAAGATAGCGCTAATTCTTATAGAGTTATTATATATCGTATGCTCTACGTATATAAATACTATGCGCTAAGCAATATAGTAGCAGCCGCTTGCTAAGTACTAGTAAGGCCTAAGGCCCCTAACTTCTAGCTTTACTTCGCTCTTATACGACGTATAAGCGCGTCGCGTATATTATATATACGACGTACGACCGACTTAATAGCTTCGCGGTAGGTCTACTTATAGGCATACTTGCTACGTATATAACGTATATACTTCTTAGTATTAACGTCCTTAGGTAGCTTACTAGAGTAAGTAGCCTAGCCTATACTATAGTTAGTATACGAATAGAGTACGGCAAAATAGCAAGTAGGAAGGGACTTATAGTTACGTCTATCTAGATTATAGTTATTACGGATGCAACGATTATACTACTTAAGGTACTTAGTCTTAGCTATACTAATATAAGGAGTAATAGAAGCTAGGCCGAGTATAGTACTAGTATATAGTATAGTAGGGGCGCCTACGAGGCGTTAGCGCTTTATAGCTAGCGTACGATTAGAAGGGCCTATAGGTCTATTAGTAATAAGGTCTAGTAAGGAGCTTAGCTCCGATAATAAGCTACGCGTACGCTTCGTACGCTTACTACTACTAAGTAGAAGCTAGGCTAATAGCGACCCGCCTAGCGTAGGCTTACCTAGGCCTCTACTTACTACTAGGCTAGAGCTAATATAGCTACTATAGTAGCTACCCCCTCTAGGGCGACTAGTAGTATTAGGGGCTAGGAATAAACTTAGCTACGGACTACTACTAGAGGCATTAGGGCTTGCCTAAAGCGAGCGCGCGCCGCGTATGCTACTTAGCTAGTCGTCCTTACCTAGTATAATACTACTTAAACGTAAAAGGGGAGATTAGCTACTAGCTAAACTTAGAGCGCAGCTACTAGGCGTACTAGTATTTCTACTAGTACGCTCTAGGACTGCCTACGAGCTACTTAATAGGGAGGCTATAGCCGCCTCTTTGCCTTTAGATAGCTTCTTAGTCTTCTTAGGACCTATCTTATAGTAGTTCTTAAGTACGTATATAAAGCGTACGTAAAGAGTATAATAAGTATATATATATATATATTAGAGAGCGAGTATAAAGTGCGTTTATAAGAAACTAAAATAACTAAGTATTAGTATTATAAAAGAAGTTTAAAAGCGCGTAAGCAAGAATTTATAATGCTATTACTATAATAAATATAATAACGCGCGTTGCTATTAATAATAATACGTAGTAACGACTTACTTACGTTATATATATAAAGCGTAATAGTAATATACGAGGGAACTTAATAGAAGGCCTACGAATAATAAGAGATACGCGGACGTAATAAGAACGTCGCGTATGCGAGAAGACTACTATCTGCCTTATCGAGCTAAGGCAGCTCGATAGGGGAAGGAAGGTAGTTATAAGAGCGAAGTAAAGCTAGAAGTTAGGGGCCTTAGGCCTTACTAGTACTTAGCAAGCGGCTGCTACTATATTGCTTAGCGTATAGTATTCGTATATATAAAGTATACGATATATAATAACTCTATAAGAATTAGCACTATCTTTAGACAGAGGTCTAAGGTAGTCTATACGTTACTATATACTCTCTTATAGCGAACGTATTAGGGTATAGTTAGTCTTTATTAGCGAGGTTTATTTTCTTATAGACTTAGTGCTCGGCTGCCTCGTAAAAGCTCTTAAACTTATCGGAAGCTAGATTAAGGTAGCTAAGAAAGTCGTAGCTAGACTCGAAGGGCTTACTAAGTAGCCTACTTACGGCTAAGCCTCTAGCTTTATTATTAGCGTTAGATACTCTAGAGATCTTATTCTTAGGGATAATAAAGTAGGTATCTATAATAGCGAAGCTATTCTTATCGATAATCTAGAGGTTCTCGTAGCTAAATAGATCTAGCTAGAATATAGCCTTTACGCTCTCGACGAAGCTAGCCTTCTAAAATTTACCCGAGATATAGCTAGATATAGGGCGGAATAGATTCTCCTTCTTTCTATTATAGAAAGCCTAGTATACTATCTACTTAGACTAGGTTAGGCCTAATAGTTAGAGATTCTTAGTAGGGATGTTCTTAAATAGTATAAAGTAGCGGAGATGCTAGCTAGCTTTCTTATAGATCTTAAATATAGAATTAAGGAAGTTAAAGTAGGGGAACTCTCTATCTAAGCTAAAAGAGTTCTATAGTACGTCGAGAAGACCCTCTTACTTTTTAGTAAACTACTTACCTCTCTTATAGATATTTATTACGCCTTTTAATCCTTTTAGTACTTTTTCTTAAGCGCGAGAGGAGGTACGCTAGCCGAATTCTTAAATAAATTAGAAGATAATAAAAGCGTAGTAGTCGTCGTCTCTTTAAATAGTACTATAAACGGAGCGTAGAATAGTCTGCTTCTCTTCTTCTATCCCTGCGTTAGTAATAGCTTCTAGTATCTATATATAAGTACGTTATCTGCCTAGCTTAGAAATGTTAAGTATAAAGTTATAGAAATTAGCTAACTTAGAGTCGGTAGTATAGGCGAGCGCATTAGAGTTAGAATAGTAGATTACTACCTTAGGCTTAGAGGTAGGCGCTTTAGCAGTCGCGTTAGTTATAGCGATGTCCTAGTTAGTTATTATACTAGTAAGGTAGAGAAAGAGAAAATAGACTATATAGAAGGGAGTATACTATATACGAGCGGAGAGAGCTAGTTAGAGATAGGCGTTTCTATAAGTAAGTTCTTAAGAGCGCGTAAAGCGGCAAATATATAGGTCTTCTAAATAGATAAGTTTATACTAGTAGCGGTAAGAATAGTTAGTATACGTATAGAAGAGGTTATTATATAGAGTTTTCCTATTTTTTTTGTTTGCTTAAAAACTCTATATAACTATCGTTACTACTACTACCTATACTCGGCAGAACTAAAGTAGTTACTATAGCAATCTTTAAGGGTCGTTATACTTAAAGTAAATATTAAGGTTAATAAAACTAAGAAGAGACTAGAAGAGCCGAAAAGGAGAGGAGTTTTATGCTTAAACCTACTACCTAGATATAAGGGTATTCGTAGCTATATATTAGAGGATCCTTAGCGCTATTCGAAGTAAACTAGCTAGTTCGCTTTATTTTTACTACTAGAAATAAGGAAGTATATGCGTTTTCCTAATTACTTTTAAGTAGCTATTAGCTAAAATTAAGTAAGAGTCGCCTAATCTTATCTCTCGTTACTCCTAGGAGCTTAGGCTAGTTAGGAACTAGTATTCTCTTAACGGTAGATCCTCTCGTTTATAGTAATAGCTCTCTTATCTAGCTTCCTAAGGTCTATTCTACTTCTACTACTAATCCTTCCTTTCTTATAGTACTAGCTATATAAGAGTAATAAGTAATACGTTTCTCCTTATTTCTTATACTAATACGAATATAGCAGAAACAATTTTTAAAAATTAGGGGCCTACTAGGATTCCTCTAGTATTAGAATGTCTAGCTAGTAGATATACTTCTCTCTCTCTTCTTAAGTTATTCCTAATAGCTTACTAATCCGGATCTAAGAGTATAGATAGCTACGCAGCCGTAGCTTAGGAGATAGAGGACCTAGCTGCTCCGGATTAAAGTTATCCTCTTAAGAAACTATAGCCTCTAAATCCCTCTAGTATAGTACTAGCTTTAAGTTAAACCTAGGGAACGTATAGTAAAGGACCTCTCTACTAAGTTTCTTAATCTTATATACCTTTCCTTTACGAATAATAGTATATATAAGAAACGGACCCTACTATTAGTACTATAGCTTATTCGAGAAGCTCGTTTTTAGTTCCGATTAGTAAACGACTACTATCTACCTAGGATAAAGCTCCTACTAATTAGTATTCTTATAGTTATTAAAGTACTTAATATTATGCTTCCTTAGCTAGTTCTATTAGGCACGAGCTTCCTTAAGCGTTATATATATCTATTCTATAGCTATAGCTTATATCGCTAATAAGGAAGGATAGTTACGGACTATTCCCTACTTAGCTACTCTATAAGTTCGGAATTTAAGCTCTACTAGCAATATAGCATCCCTGCCTATTATTATCTCTGCTAGAGTTAGCTCTATTATCTAGTTTGTCGTAGTATATTCCGCCTAAAGAATCGAGGGAATATACTTAGCTATAGCGCTTACTTCTTCGCCTATAAGCTTAGAGAGAGCTACTAGAATCGGACGGTGCCCTTATTTAACGATTCTATTAGCCTATAGATAGTAGAGGGAGATTATAACCTACTTAATTCCGTAGCTTATAAGTAGCGCTTCTTAAACGTTCTCCTCGCCCCCGTCTATATAGATCTTAGCTATAGCCCTCTAGTAGCAAATTAAGTCCTTATAGATAAACTTCGTAACGTGCCTAGCGTTAACCTTATAATTGTCTATTATCTATATTAACCGGGCTTCTAGCTAACGAGAAATAGCCTCTCTTATAATAATAAAATAGAGCCCGGTACTAATAAATACTACGTCTAAGTACTATCGCTCTCTAAGATACTATTTCTTAGAAGTATAGAGTAGGCTAGGACGCTAGTAACCGTTCCTAAGTATATATTACTAGCAACTCTTATAGAAACGAACTACTATAGTATAAACGCTATCCTACTACTATCGTTTAGTAACTATCTTATACGTCCGTTCTAGCCCTAGGTGTCTATAGTAATTGTAATATATAGTAATAATCCTATTATAATAGTTATTATCGTCGATAACCCTCTAAGGAATACTACTAATATAATCCTATCTTATAAGCTATATCTCCTTACTTATATAGAACTTAAGCGTACGTTTTCGTAGAGACCTATATTCTATTAGAGATAGGCCTAGTAAATAGTAAAAGTAAGTAAGAAAGAATACGATATTCCTCGAGTCCTAAAAGTAGATACTATTTAGCACTTCTTCCTCTAATTCTACTTAAGTAGGGAATACTTAGGTAACGAGGTCGTAGGTAGAGTAGGCGAAGAACTAGTTATCGATTATTCTATCGATATCGCCCTCCTTTACTAGTTCCTAGGTGTCCCTCTCTATTAGAGGCTTACGAGATAACCTATTAGTAGCCGTATACTTCTTCCTAGGTATATATACTATATTAAAGTCGAATAACCTAATCTAAGCTAGCTATCTTATAATAGCTACGTTTAGGAGATCTATAGTAGCCTTATTAAGTTAATATACTAGCATATTAGCGTCTATCTCTAGCTAGAAGAAAATACTAAATAACTATAGACGACACTTCTTTAGTACTTTAAGAATACCGAGATACTCGCGCTTCCTAGCGTTATAGTATTACTTAGAAGCGGAGAATAGTTCTAACTTAAATTAAGAAGAGTATCGAATCCTACTATCTTTCTAGTTATATTAAGAAATATAGCATCCCTATAAGTAGAGACTAGAATCTACGTCTACTATAATTAGCCCTCCGTCTAGTTTATAGTCTAATACTACTAGCGCTAGCGTAGAGATAAGGAGTTCTATAATCGTATCCTTAGATTACTAGTATTCTTTCGTCTATACGAACTTAACGTCCTTCTTTAGGAGAGAGAAGAGTAGCCTTAGTAACTAAGCGAAGTCCTTAAGCTAGATCTTATAGTATACGAACATCCCTATAAGAATATAGACTTCTCTCTAGTCTATAGGAGTCGGCTATTTAACGAGCTTAACTACTCGTTCCGTATCTAGATATCTACTATATTTATTAGTAACGTAACCTACTATCTTAATCTATTTATAGTATAACTATAGCTTTTCTCTATAAACCGTTAGTCCTGCTCTTTCTAGGTTAGTAAGTATCTTATCTAAGTTTTTAATATATTCTACTATAAATTAGCAGAGTCTAGGCTTAACCTCCTTATTACTATACTTCGTTTTTAGCCTATAAATAGCTATATTATTAAGGAAAGGTTTAGTAGCGTAAGGTATCTAAGTAGTAAGGATAAGCATAATAATTCGGATAAATTAAGTAATAGAGTTCGTAGCCTCCTATAGTAGCGTCGTCTAGTATAGTAGGCTAAGAGAAGTATTAAAACTTATAAGATCCTAACTTCTTACGTCTAGTAGAATCTAATCGTAGCTAGAGAAGATATTAACTAAGGACAAGATTATATAGCTTATAAAAGCTTTAGAGAAACTATCTGTATTAGAAGGAAGGTTAGTATTATAAATAGTTATAGTATTAAACTTCTATATAGTATTAATTAGGCGATACTCCTTTAGTTCTCCTAGGTTAGTCTTCTTCTTTATAAGAAAGTACGGATTCTAGTAGGCACTATAGTACGGTTTAAGAGCGCCTACGTCTATACGCTTATAGAGTATTTTTACGACTTCCCTCTCGAGAGAGCTTTAGAGTTAGAAACTAGGATACTACTATAGCTTATATAGGATTATATAGATAACCTAGGGAGGAGTAATAGTAGGCTTAATATAGCTAAGATGCTCGAAATTCTAAGTAAGTATAGCTTCCTAATTATATAGTATTTTAGTTAGAAGATATAGCTCCTAATCTAATAGTAAAATAGTAGGCTTAATTTAAGCGAGCTATTCTAGCGTAAGCCTTAAACCTTTCGGAATGCTAGAAAACTTTTTAATTAAGTATTTCCCGTTAAAGAGGCCTATTCTAGGTAGTATAGCTTCCTTTATAGTAAGTACTTTCTTTCTTTAATATAGATCCCTACTAGGATTCGATCTATCCGTTATAGATACGTTTACGTTAACGGATCTAACCTTATCTACTACTCGCTTATATATCGTAAACGCTCTAATTTCTAGAGAGAATTTAGCCTATATTTCTAGGTCTAAGAGCAAGTCTAGTAGTAGTTTACTACGGCAAACCTTATAAGTCTAGTAGATGTTCTTATAAATAACGTTAGTAACTATAGCTTATTTATAGTCGCCCTTAGATTCGTATCTATCTTTAGAGTCGTAAGAATACTTATCTAGGAGGAGAACCTTAAATTCTAAGTTCTATAGGGAAAAGAGGTTCCTAAAGTAGTTAGAAAAGAGTAGGTTACTAGGAGGATTCTACTAGGAATAGAGCTCTATACTTCCTAAACGCTACTCGACTAGTTTCGGAAAGAGTAAGAATATAAGATTATTATATATATTATATAATAATCGAACTAAACTAGCTAGTTTACTTAGTAAGTTCTACTAGTCCGTACGTAGATTAGTTAAGACTTTACTTAGCGCCCTTCCTATAGTATTAGCATCCCTAATTATTTCTAACTAGGTTTCTCTTAGTACTCGAAGCTACCTATTTAGCTCTCTACTCTATCCTATAGCTATCCCGAAGCTCCTTCTACTAGTATTCGTAAGTATCCTAAAGCTCCTAAGACTACCTCTACTAGCGTCTAAAGCTATCCTAATAGTCCTAGAACTAGCCTTAGAGGCTTCTAGAGGTAGCCTAGAGCTCTTACTAGCAAGATCTAGCTACCTAAATAGATACTCCCTTAGCTCTATAAGGTACTTTCTAAGCTTATTCTACTCCTATTCGCTTCGACGCTTTATAGGAGCTTTATTATAAGAGAACTCTATACTATAAGAGTAGTCTTTAGCCTTAGAGTATACTAATTTATATAGTATAGTAGATAAAAGCCTTTCCTAGAGATCTAGGTTCTATATAAACTTATACTAGAGGCCCTAATAAAGGGTATTATTAGATTTCTAGCTAGGATAAATTAGTAGAGATAATAGAGGGACGTTTCGAACTTATTTTCTAATAATTTCTCTTATCTTATTATAAGCTCCTAATCCTTTAGGATCCGTATATAACTTTATAAGAAACTTATACTAGGCTATATAGTTAAAGACTAGTCCTTCGAATTTAGGATCTCTAAAGTAGGAACGGTACTAGTAACTAAGGTAGTTATACTCGCCTTTATTCTTAAAGAAGATAGTTTTACTACGAGGATGCTCGCCGATAGGCTTATTAAACTAGTCCTCCTCTTCTTTAGTAAGCTTCCCTACTAGTTTCTTAAGTATTCTATAATCTAGCGCTATATTCGCTCTAGGTATTAGTTTATCTATCTTCTTAAGGATACTCTTTAGCTTAGTTTAGTACGTTTTAGCTCTTCCTATATCTATGCTTAAGATTAGGCTAAAGCGGACCTTAGTACCTAGTCTTTTCCTATTCTATAAAGAACGTTATCGACTATTCTATATCCGTTACTACCTACTATACTAGTAAAATAAACTAGGTTTCTATAGTTGTTAGTAATCGTACCTTCCTAGAAGCTATTATTATAGTTCCTAGAGAAAAGATAAGTTCTATAGGTCTATAGCCTTTCTAGAAGAGTTAGCGTCTTAGAATTACTAGTAATAAAGAAGGTTATAAAGACGATAACTCTATATACCTCTACGCAGACGTTATAATATATTCTAATAAAGGTAACCTTACTAGAGATACTACGTATAGTAGCTATAATATTAGTCGAAATAGGAAGCCTTAAGCTACGAGCCCTCTTATAACTTATAATTATACTCTCTACTTCCTTATCGATTAGGATATTATATACTTATCGAGCCTCTTTAAGAGTCGTATAGATATAGATACTTAGAATAAGTAGGTAGTTCTTATAGAAGTCTAGAAGGATACTATCTAGGTCTATATATAGCTTAGAAGTAGGAATATATAGTAACGCCTCTATACTAGAAGCTAGCCGAACTAAGAGATCTACCGCTATTATAATAGTAATCCCTAGTATATCTTAATAAACGATCTCCTCGTCTACTTCCTTCTAATTAGGATTAAGAGAAATAGATAAGGGCTATATTTCGGTGTTATTCTACTCCTTCGTATCGAACTAGACTTCGTTATTACTTAGCTCCTCCTAGTTATCGACTAAGGATACCTACTCTTCCTTAGGCTACTTAAAAGAGTCGAAAGAATTTATTAGGAAAGTATTAATCTCTAGCTCTTCGTACTAATAAAGGCTAACGTCGTCCTTATTATTATCCTTGCTCTCCTCCCTTCTAGATACTTCGCTATCTTTATTAGAATAGCTAACGGAATTATACTCCTATATCCTATTATAGATCTAAGCGAAGTTAACTATAGAGGCGGCTATACTATCTAGCCTCCGTTTTAACGTATAATAGCGCTTAAGTATAGCGCTATAGGATAGATCTATAGGCTTCCTTCTATATAGGAACTAACTAAGAGCTTACTACCTAAATAGCTATAGTTCTCTAAGTTCTATAACTAGAGGTGCTCTAAGGAGCCTATTAGACTAGAAAGCTTCCTATTTATCTATAGGAATAGCCTTCTTAAGTAGGTTATCTAATCTCTACGTTTTTAGCTTAGTTCTCTACGATCCTTTCGCTTTACCTCTAGAAGAGACTATAGGACCGAATTAAGTATCCTATATCTCTATATTCTAGAAATTTAGAACTACTAGAGTCTAGGATCTTCCCTATATCTAAGATAAAGCTACTCCTCGAGACGAGCTTAGTTTACCCCTATAATAATGCTCTATTATCTCTAGTAGTACCTACTCTCTATAAGAGTAACTAGTTCCCGTTTTAGTAGCTTGCTTTTACTTCTTTATATTCGCTTTTATAGCTTTTATTAGAGATATAGTTAGGCGAGAGGGATTCTAGATAGTTTTCTAAGAGGACCGTATAGTTATATAGGTAGCGTTATAATCCTCTTTATTCTCTTCTTCTCCTAGAATAAAGAGAGATCCTATAGGCTCGTATTCCTCTATATACTCTATAGTCCTAAATCTAGCTATACTAGCGTTAATTAAAACGGAACGTTTACGCTAGTTAGACTTCTACGAGACTCGTAGAGTATTAAAGCTAATATATTTACTAACGTTAATCGGACCGATAGCTTATTTAAGAGCTAGGAGAATAACCTTTAATTAAAGGGACTTCTTATCCTAGCTATACCTAAGAGGTCTTATTTCTCTACTAGCTCGGCTAGGACATATTCGGCGAGTCTTATCCTTATAGAGAAACTCTTAATCTAGAAGCTAATTAAAGTAGGAATAATCTCTACTATAGTAGCCTTCTAAACTATACTCCTAATAGGCTATACTTATCTTAATTTCTAAGGTAGTATAAGCTATAACTATAGCTTAGATCTCTAGTGCTTCCTTATCCTTTTAGCTACTACGTAGGAGTCTATACGTAGGTTCCTAGTTCTTTAAAAGAGTAAGGGCAAGAGTAGCTAACTATTTAGTTAGCTTCTTAACGTTAGGGCTTACTCTAGATATAGTGCTTATTGCTATAGAAACTAGATTTAGGTAAGAGGTAGTATTTCTTATTACTTTAACTAGCTTTTCTACTAAAATAGAACGATTATCCTTATATAAGGCTTTATTAGTTTTATCCTTTTATAACTTAGCCTTTATAGCTAAAATTACTCTTATAAAGTTACGAAACGTATAAGGGCGATCTATATCTAGGTTCGCTTTATTCTAAATCTTTTTCTATATAGGCTTAGATAGAGGCTTTAAAAACATCTAGGTACGGCTAAAGTTATTTAGATCTTCTAGAGAAATTATAGCTAAGGAGATCTCGAAGTTCCGAATATACTTAGAAATCTCCTTTAGCTTATCTAGCTTCTATAGGAATAGCTAGGAAAGGTACGACCGATCTCTAAGTATACGCTAGCTATTAAACTCGCGATACTCTTTAAGAAGGCTACTTTTAAATAGTCTATAGTTATAACTTTCGTACTCTTCGAGCTTCTTAACTATAAAATACTAATATCGATAAACGTAGCTAACTAGCTTCTCGACTTTAGTAGATTTATTATCCTAGTCGCCTTTATAAGATTAGTATAGGTCTTTAAAACGCTTAATAAACTTAGTAATATCTAACCCTTCGAAATATCCTATCTTCTTAGAACTAGATAAAGGTATAGGAGGTCGGCTCGTAGAAATTAAGGCTTAAAACTGCTCGACGCTTAAGCTAATAGTAGTATTAATAGGGAGTTATAGTCCTATAGCTCCTCGTCGACGAGAATAAGTATTACCTATTTCTATCGTTCCGTTAGGATAAGCTAAAAGATTAGTAGAGCCTAGAGAGCTTCTACCTAGTCGTTTAACTTCTCTATTAGATCCGACAAACTAGGTAGGTTAGTAACGGAACTCTTAATTGCGATCCTCTATACTAATATTATCTAAGATACTACTAGAGTTAATAGTAGTATCTAGGTTATTAGTACTAGTAGAGAAATTATTATTCGGATCGTTTAGTATATTTTTAGCTAAAGGTTAGTAATAACGAACTAAACTAGCTAGTTTAGTTAGTATTAGGTAAAGTTAGTAGTAATAGTAGTACTAGTTTATTATATAACGAAAGAAATATTCTTATCGAATTAAGAATAAAATAAGAAATAGAAAACTCTAGATCTAGATATAATAAAAGGAGATTCGTAACTTTATAAATTGCGAGTAAGAGTAGCTAGTAATACCTAGTAGTTACCTATAAACTTTCCTAGGAGTCGGTTTCTTAGTCTATCTAGCTTATAATACTTCCGACTTATATTATTTTAAACGTCTAGCCTATCGTTAATCCCTTCGTACTATACGTCTATAGCTTTTTAGCAATCTCTAATAAGGAAGTATAAGAGCCGTTCTAAGCCTATACTAAATATAGGAAGAGCTAATTAAACTCTCCTAAAACTAGAGGTAGCTAGTAATACCTAGTAGTTACTTATAGTACTTTCCTAGAAGTCGGTTTCTTAGTCTATCTAGCTTATAATACTCCCGACCTATATTATTTTAAACGTCTAGCCTATCGTTAATCCCTTAGTACTATATATTCCTAGAGCCTTTTAGTAACCTTTAATAGGGAAGTATAGGAGCCGTTCTAAGCCTATACTAAATATAGGAAGAGTTATTAAACTCTTTTAAAAATAAGGTAATCGAAGTTACGAAACGTAGCCTTATAGCGAAACTAGGGAGTGCGAGTAGTAATACGATCCTATATCCTTTCTCTATCTTACTAAACTCCGTATAGCTCGTAATATTATATTCTTAGGCTATTCTAGCTATAACGACTCCTCTATATAGGTATAGTAACTCTAAGCAAATCCTTAGAAAGCTATAGATAAGCTAAATTATTAACCTTCTATAACTAATCGTTAGCGCCTTAAAATACTATCGATTCTAAGTTGTAATAGGACTAAGGGTTTATAACTTTCTTAGGGTTAGAGACTATCCCTATATAGAAGGTAGCCTTAATACTCTTAAGTCCTTCTAAGTTATCTAGTTCTACCTAGGCTTATATATAATAAAGTGCGTTCTAGTAGCTTATCGTAATTAATCGCTAGCTTCCCGTATTATAGTTCGTACTATTAGACTATAAGTAACTTCTTTCTTTTCGTGTTTTTAGTAGTTCTTATCTATAGAAGATATTATATAGCCCTACCTTCGGCTCTATTTTAATGCGTAAATCCTATACTACTCTAACTAGCTTATAGCTAGCTAGGCGTATATATCTATATCGCTAAGGCCTAATAACCCTAGAATTAGGTATATAGTAGTCGTACGTAGTATAATAACGCGTAGCTCTCGCCTCTCGTCTCTAGGTAGCTAGGCTTAGGAATCCTCGTAAGTACTATAGTTTAGATCGAGTAACGGCTACGCTCGTAGTTACGTTTCTATATTTAGCTCGCGAACCCTCGTATTAGCTATATCGTCTCTCGTATTAGCTAGTAAGGCAGGTACGTATAGAATATATACGTATAATAATACTAGAACTATAAATAAGAGACGTAGGGTAGATAATTAATTAATATAGAGGAGAGCCTAAGCTCGCGCTTTTATAGGCACCCGAGCTACTAAGGATATATAGTTTCCGCCTATTAATACTAATTCCTAAGGAACCCGGGACCCTACTAGTATATTTAGGGACTACGCTACGTTTAAGATTAAGTTTAAGGAGATCTTTAGATCTTCTAACGAGGTAACCTAGGCGATTAGGGTTATCTAGCATCTAAAGTAACAAACCTCCGTATCTAAATATATAGTAAAATTCGAGGAATACTCTTAGATTACTAGATAGGACGAAAGAGCGTTAATAATAATATTTAAACATAGACTTAAAGACTCGGTTAAGGACTAGTTAATAACCTATAGTAGACGATAAGATACTTTTAAGTATTTAACTAAAGCGGTAATTAAAGTTAACGACTAGCTCTATAAGAGAGCTCTAGAAAGACGATTCGATTCTAAAATAGGAGGAATAGTAGGACTTACTTCTAAGTACGGCTAGAACTAAGGCTACGTACCTAAGTAAGATAACTATAAACTAAGTAAGCTATACTACGGACTATAACTTATAGAACTCGACGCTACCTAGAAAGGTTATAAATTCTAGGATAGAGCTAAGGAAAGCCTAAAGAAAGCTTAAGAAAAAGGTAGGAAGGACTAACTTACTATAGATATAGTAAGATAGGCTATATAAGAAGGGACTACCGTTCTATAAATAAGGTATAGTAGCAACTCTTTAATATAATATAATAAAAGGAAGAAGAATATAGTAGCTATAACGACTACTAAGTACTATAGGAAGTCCGACTTCTAGGTATAATATCTCGAGTACTAAATTAAACCTACTAGGAAGAACGTCTCGAATACGGAAGCCTTTACTAGCGATTCTATTACGATAACGTATACTAGATATACTACTCTTCTAAGAGGGACGTAGGCTTTTAGCTCTCTATACTATAGAGAGGTATAAGCTCGCCTCTAATCTAACGAGGTAAGGACGGAAGTAGACTATTATCTATTCTAGAGGAGCTATAGGAAATAGCACTATACCTTAGACTTACTAAAGAAGAAAATATTAATAAATCTTACTACGATAATAATAAGGAAAATAGCTCTTCTAAACTAGACTTATCTAAGAAGAAAGAGTAAGACGAATCTATAGAAGATACTAAAAGTAGTAGCAAAGAGAAGGAATCTAAAGATAAACTAGTTACATTTATAAGCACCTCCCTAGGACTATAAAGGAAAATCGCACTTTACTTTATATAGGAAATCGAAGAAATCTTTCCCCTTATTAATAAGAAAAGATATATTAACTCTTAGAAATTCGATTATTTCCTTTAACGACTCTAATAGTTATTTTAGAATTACTAAAGAATATAATAAGAATCTTACTTCCGAGAACTTATAGTAGAGTAACTACTACTAGGTAGTATCTTTACGCCCTATAGATATATTATACTAGATAATTATATTATATCTAATAAAATATAATAAGGACTCTACGAGCTATAGAAACGATTTTAAATAGTCTAGAAATGCTAATATAAATTCGCCTATATTAAAATCCTATTTAAATAAAAGATAACTAACGAGGTTCGAGAGATAAGAACTAAGATTTACGCGTAGCTATAGTAACGAGCTAGTAATATATAGTTAGGAAAAGGATCGACTCTCTAAGAAAGAGCGTCTTAAGAGAGGTTTATAATATATAAAGCGCTTACGTATTAATAGTAGTCTTCTATATAAAAATTAACGTTAACGGTTATACGCTATATACTATAATCGATTTAGAAGCGAGTAGGAACTTTAGCTCTAAATTATTTATTAAGCGATATAGGATCGCAACCTAGTATAAGAAGGAAGGATACGAACTAATCGTAGTTAACGGATTAGCCTTACTAAGTATAGAATAAGAGACGTTTCTACTATAACTTATAATCTAATAGTACTATAAGGATATTATCTTAGATATTACTAATATAGCTAATTATAATATCGTTCTAGGCATATCTTAGTTAAGAAAGCATAATCTAGTAATCGACTAGAGAAAAGAAGTACTTAGGTTTAAAAAATACAATTACGTTATTAGCATTAACTCTATATAGTAATAGCGTATACTAATAGATAAGGCTAGAAGAGAGCTTAATAAATTAACTCCTAAGCTAATAGAAGCTAACGAGAGAGGTAGCCTAACCTAGACGGACACTCGCGATAGTAAGGAGGTTAATAAAGTTATAGGCACGATTAGAAGTAACGTACTAATAAAGGATTCGAAGTTAGATCTTAAAATCCCTAAAGAGTATTAAAAATAGGCGAAACTCTTTAAAGAGGTAGAAGATATTACCGCTTTACCTAAATACTAGAAATAGGATTACTAGATTAACCTTATACTTAGAAAGGAGCCCCTATTTAAGCTACTATTCTAGAAATCCGAAAAGTAGCTCTAGGATAAAGATAAATAGTTACGCAAAATGCTTAAAAGAGGCTAGATATAGAAATCTAGATTAAGCATAGGCGCATCTATCTTCGGCGTTCTAAAGCCTAATAGAGATATATAAATTATTATTAATTTTAGAGGACTTAACGAGATTACTATTAAGAACTAATATCTACTACCGAATATCGAAGAACTATAAAATAGACTAATAGGATTAAACTAGTATACGAAAATCGATCTATAAGACGTATTCTATACTATTTATATAGTAGAAGGCGAGGAATAGAAAATAGCGTTCTAAATATACTATAGACTTTACGAGTTTAGGGTTATACTAATAGGATTAACTAACGCGCTAGCCTTCTACTAGGAGATAGTTAACGATATTCTTAGAGATCTACTCGATATATATATTATTACCTATATAGACGATATCCTTATCTATACTAGAGGATCTCGAGAATAATATATAAAATAAGTCTAAGACGTCTTCTAGAGACTTATAAAAGTAGGATTCTAGACTATACTAAAGAAATATAAATTCTATAGAAAGGAAGTTAAATTCCTTAGATTTATAATTAACCTTAATAGAATTAAGATCGACTTAGAAAAGATCGAATCGATACGTAGTTAGCTAATACTAAAGATAGTTAAGGATATATAATTATTCCTTAGACTAGCTAACTATAACCGAAAATTTATCTAGAACTACTCGAAGATTATAATACTACTATTAGACCTAATAAGGAAGGACCTAAAATAGAACTAGATAGATAAGTACTAGAAGGCCTTCGATATACTTAAACGAATATACTATAAAGCACTAGTTCTACGACTATTCGATAGAAAATAACTAGTCTAGATTAAGACGAACGTATTAGATATAGCTATAGAAGCATATCTTACGTAAGAGCATAATAGGAAACGACACCTAGTAGCCTATTATTTAAGAAAGATATTACCCGTAGAATAAAACTACGATATCTATAATAAGGAATTGCTTATAATTATCGCTATACTATATATAAGAGGGTATATAGTAACGTATAGACTACCTTAGACCTCCGTCCGAAGATAGCGCTAATTCTTATAGAGTTATTATATGTCGTATGCTCCGCGTATGCAAATACTATACGCTAAGTAATATAGTAGCAGCCGATTGCTAAGCACTAGTAAGGCCTAAGGCCCCTAACTTCTAGCTTTACTTCGCTCTTATAACTACCTTCCTCCCCCTATTAAGCTATTCTAGCTTAATAGGTAGATAGTAGTCTTTTCGTATGCGCGACGTCTCTATTACGTCCGTATATCTCTTATTATTCGTAGGCCTTTTATTAAGTTCTATCGCATATTACTATTACGATTCGCGTACGTAACGTAAGTAAGTCGTTACTATATATTATTATTAATAGCAACGCGTGTTATTATATTTATTATAGTAATAGTATTATAAATTCTTGCTTACGCGCTTTTAAACTTCTTTTATAATACTAATACTTAGTTATTTAGTTTCTTATAGATGCGCTCTGCACTCGCTCCTTAATATATATATATATATATATATATTGCACTCTCTATATACGCTCCCTATACGTACTTAAGAACTACTATAAGATAAGGCCTAAGAAGACTAAGAAGCTATCTAAAGGCAAAGAGGCTACTATAGCCTTTCTATTAAGTAGCTTATAGGCAGGCCTAGAGCGCACTAATAGAAATACTAGTATACCTAGTAGCTACGCCCTAAGTTTAGCTAGTAGCTAATCTCCCCTTTTACGTTTAAGTAGTATTATACTAGATAAGGACAGCTAGTTAAGTAGTATACGTAGCGCGCGCTCGCCTTAGGCAAGCTCTAATACCTCTAGTAGTAGTTTGTAGCTAAGTCTATCTCTAGCCTCTAATACTACTAGTCGCCCTAGAGAGGGCAGCTATAGTAGTAGCTATATTAGCTCTAGCCTAGTAATAGGTAGAGGCCTAGGTAAGCCTACGTTAGGCAGGTTGCTATCGGCCTAGCTCCTACTTAATAGTAGTACGCGTACGAAGCGTACTTGCAGCCTATTATTAGGGCTAGGCTTCTTACTAGACCTTATTACTAATAGAGCTATAGGCCCTCCTAACCGCATACTAGCTATAAAGCGCTAACGACTTATAGGCGCCCCTACTATACTATATACTAGTACTATACTCGGCCTAGCTCTTATTACTTCTTATATTAGTATAGCTAAGACTAAGTACCTTAAGTAGTATAATTATTATATCTATAATAACTATAATCTAGGTAGACGTAACCGTAAGTCTCTTTCTACTCGCTATCTCGTTATATTCTATTTATATACTAATCGTAGTATAGGCTAGGCTACTTATTCTAGTAAGCTACCTAAGGATATTAATACTAAGAAGTATATATACTATATATATATAGCAAGTATACTTATAAGTAGACCTACTATAAAGCTATTAAGATAGTCGTGCGTTATATATACGACGCACGCAATGCGCTAGTATATCGCTAGGCCGAGCTCGGCTACTATAGAAACGATATAGTACGAGCTAATAGCTAGCAAGCGGTAGTAGATGCCTAGACCTAGCTAGATACTACTTACGCTAGTAAGTTCTTCCTTCGACGTCGCACGTTATATATACGTTACTTATATCTCGTATTTACTAACTACGCGCGTAGAGACTAAGATAGTTATAAAGCGCCTCTAAACTAATAATAGCAAGCTAGCTAGCGGTAAGCCTACTAAGAAGGAGAGTAGTAGCGGAGGCCTATAGAGATCTCGCGCGCTTATCTATAAAGCTACTTAGCTTAATAGCACCCTTTAGAGTATAATAGAGCTACTTACTTAGGTATATCTAGTAGCTTATTACTTTCGTATTATATACTAACTATACTTATAGATTGCTAAGTATAGTAGCGTCCTAGTAGAGTAGGATACTATTAACGCTACTATTAGCCTCTATCTATCCTTAGAGAAAGAGGATAAGGCTAAGAAGGCCTCCTTAGAGAAGGAGACTTCTAAGGATAAGCTAGCTAAAGATAGTGCCTAAGCTAGCGCTCCTTACGCTTCTTTATACTTTCTTATATATACTACTCGTACGTAACGTATACGATACGCTATAATAAATGTTTTAGTTAGCTCCCTATAAATAATATAAAGCTTATCTATAGAATAAAAAGCTATTTATTCTACCTTTTATACTTATATATTATATGCGATGCTTTATTACGTTACCTTTAGGCTATGCTTATTTACCTTATATATTACTTCGAATTTGTCTAGTACCTTATATTCTCTAATATACTTAGCTAGTTCCTATATATTATATTCTTTTAGCTAGCCTATCTACTTAACTAACTACTAACGTTTCTTATATCTAACTCGCGTATTTAGAATCTCTTTAACTTACTACTCGCCTAAGTCTTCTTCTACGAGTAGTATACCTTCTATATCTGCGTTGCCTATAGCGCTTTTTTAAGGCTCTAGTAAAGATATATAGAATATATTATAAACGTACTATATACTTAGTAAGGCTAGGTAGTACGCTTGCTTTCTAATTGCGTTAATTATCTTAAATAGACTTACGAACTTTAGTACTAACTTCTTTATAAGTACCTTTAAGTAGAGGTTCTTCGAGGATAATAATACTATATTGCTAACCTTAAACTCTATTAGCTTATACCTAGTATTAAAGTATCTAGCTTATGCTTTAGCTATATATTACTAGTATTTCGTAAGGTTCTTATACGTTTCTTATAGTTACTTCGTAGCGTCGATTGCTACTAGTACCTCTCTCCTAGAGAGCTCGTTCTAAGCGACTTACGTACTTATCGCAATCTCCGTATTATAGCTATATACTACCTTAAATAGACTTATTTTAAATATTAGATGCACTACGTTATTATAAGCTAATTCTGCCTAAGGTAGTAACGTCGCCTAGTCGTCCTACTTATCGTTATAGAAGATACGTAAGTACTATTCTAGCGTCTAGTTAGTATATTCTATCTGCCTATTAGTCTATAGATAGAAGGCTATAGATAGCTTATAGTTTATATACGACTTAAAGTAGAAGTCCGACTAGAACTAGCTAGTAAAGATAGTGCCTCTATTACTTATAATTCTATATAGCATTCCGAATCGGCAAATTACTCTATTAATTAGGATCTATACGAGGTCTACGCTTATATATTTCTTAGTAGTTAGTATAAAGAGGTTTATTTTTAAGTACTAGTTAATAATTACTAGGACTGCATTATATATATATACGTCTCGCTTACTAGGTAGCAAGTTTGTAATAAAGTCTATAGTTAGCTCCTTTTATAGGAGCTCTAGCTACGGTAATGCTAATAGCTTGCTATATAGTCGATAGCGTCTCGCCTTCGATACTTAGTACTTCTAATAGGATTAGATATACTAGCTAATATCCGTAGACATCCCTAGCTAGTAATACTTCTACTATACTAACTC
Source organism: Cercospora zeae-maydis (assembly GCA_023512815.1). Classification (NCBI taxonomy): domain Eukaryota; kingdom Fungi; phylum Ascomycota; class Dothideomycetes; order Mycosphaerellales; family Mycosphaerellaceae; genus Cercospora; species Cercospora zeae-maydis. Next base: position 1,956,495 of record JAKLWY010000001.1, on the reverse strand, counting down.
GGTAGTTTTGTCCTTACTAAAGTAACTAGCGAGTAGATTATTATAGTATATATAGATTACCTACGTCTATAGTACGTAGTTCTTAGAAAGATATAGCTAATCGCTATAATATAGTACTCCTTTCCTAATGCGATACCTATTATATTCGCCTCTACTATACTACGCCTTCTTAAAGAGTTCCTTTATATTAGGCTTCTATAGCGTTAGCGATTTAGTAAAGTTAAGAACTAAGTCTAAGATATTTAGGTATAGTTCTTCTATAGCAACTACTATATATACGATACGTGCGCTACTTAAGAAGTAGTCTTATATATACTCTTCTAGAAGCTACCCTAAGACTATACTTATAAGTTGCTTTTATATTATAATTGCGATACGCTAGAGAAATGCCTAATCGCTACACTTAGCTCTTATACTATATACCTAGAGCTTCTTCTATAATATTAATAGTAGGTTCGATATATATGCCTATTCGCGTATATAGTTACTACGTCTCGACGGCATATTAGCTAGGTTCGTTTTCCTTAGTCGATACTTAATTACGAAATTAAATAGAGCTAGAAATATAGCCTAACGAGCCTATCTGCCTATAAGTTGCTTTATTATTATAAAGGCTTTAAGGTTAGCGTAATCGACAAGTATAGTAACTATATATAAGGCGCCTTCGAGGTATAGCTACTATACCTTAAATGCTTCTATAATAGCTAGAAGCTCTTTATTATAGGTCTTATAGTTATATTCTACTAGAATTATCTTCTATAAGAAGAATACTACTAGATACTAGTTCCTATTCTCGAATAACTAGCTTAGAATACCTATAATTATTAAGAGGTGCAGTCTAGTTAGTACTTCCTAAGGCACCGAACTAAACTAGCTAGTTTAGTTCTAGGGTTAGGTAACATAGGTTATATAACACTAGGTTATATAACCTACCGGGAAATATATCTTAGGAGAAGGTGCAACCTATAACTAAACGAACATAATTAACTCGGTTAGTTCCTGCTTATCGCCTCTACTTCTACTACGCGTTATACCCTTCCCTCCGACGTGTCCTCCGACGATACGAGAACATATTTCGATAATAATTACGAAATTCGATATATTAGTTTCGACTCGCGTACGCGCCTTAGGGTTATAGTGCCTTAGTAATAAAGTAGCTTAGAATACGTCTTTAATTCTATAGAACGTAAGCTCTTCGCTTTCGCCCTAACTAATATACCTTAGCTTCTTACCTACTTTAGCCTCTTTTAATAGTACTATTAAAGTAGCGATAATCCTAGAGTACCTATATATAAATTGCTAATAGAAATTAGCGAACCTAAGGAACGACTATATCTTAGTAAGCGTTATAGGCGTTAGCTATACTATAATTACGTTAACCCTATAGGGATCTATTATTACGCCTTCGAGGCGTATAATAAACTCGAGGAACTTAACCTTCTTTTTAAAGAAGTAGCATTTTACGCGCTAAGTATATAATCCGAACTTCTAGAGTCTCTTTAGTACGGTACGTACGTCTTATATATAGGCCTTACGTAAGGCGCTATATATAAGGATATTATCTAGGTATACTATATAGCATATATCTACGAGGCCTAAGAGGGCTCTATTAATATACTTCTAAAAGGTAGCTAGTATATTAGTTAACTTAAAAGGCATTACCTTATACTAGAAGTATCTATACTATATATAAAACGTAGTCTTCTAGTAGTTAGCTAGCCTTATATAGATGCGATAGTACGTATCTATAAGGTCTAGCAACGTAAACTATACGGCTTCTATAAGCCTATTAAGCGTCTCGCTAATAAGTAGTAGGAGATAGCGATTCTTTACTATAATTTTATTTAATCTACGGTAATTTATATATAACTATAAGGTACTATTCTTCTTCGGAATAAATAGGATAGGCGTACCTACTTTACTTTTGCTCTACTCGATCTAATTATACTCTAACGCCTCTTAGAGGTAACGACTTAACTTACTAAGCTCGCGGCTAGACTAATAATATAGTAGCTTAAATAGCGGCTTAGTGCTAGGTAGCAGGTTAATCGCATACTTAGCGCCTTCGACTAGTATACTTCTTATCTTCTCTATAGGGTTAAAGAGGTCTATAAAGTTCTAGAACTCTATAGGTAGTAGCTCTTAGCTAGCATCTACCTTCTAGAGTAATACGGTAAAGATATATAGGGCTTTTTAAGGTCTTTATAAAACTTATATACTTTGCGTACTTATACTATATACGTCTTGCCTCTAGACTTAAAGATCTATTTATTAGTGCTAGTATCCTCTATTACTCTATAGGCTATATGCTATAGCCGGCCTAGTAAGACGTAAGGAGTTAGTATATTATATATATAAAAGATGCCTCCGTATATATAAGTCGCTCCCTTAGAGTTAGTAGCTCGTAGGTATATATAGTATATATCGTAGCAGTACCCTAGCTACTTAGTAAAGGACGTAGCTAGTAGCAAAGTAGTATTCTCCCTTACTAGGAGGTTATACTATAAAGCGTAGGATCTAGAGACTATATTAATATTAGCGCTTCTATCGAGTACGTACTTAGCTCGTATATAGCCTATATCCGTTTTAACCTCGGCTACGATAGGAATTGCTAGCCTACTCTATATAGATAGGGGATCTATCCTACTTATTATAGTATCTCGAGCTTATAGGTCTTCCCCGATACCTTGCCTTTTAGTAGCCTACCTATAGCTACTCTACGTATAGTAGGCGGCTTCTATAGGTCTAGCTAGGGATATTCCGACTAGATATATCCCTTCTACTTATACTTATAGCATTTAGCTTTAAGTTTCTAGTCTAGGTTATCTTTATCCCTTTTAGATTAACGCTACCTACTAGAGTAGGATCTCTCTTTTCTAAATCGCGCTATAGTATTATCGCTACCTTTATACTTATAGTTTACTTACGTCTCGTATCTAATATACTTACCTAGCTTACTTTTGCTTAATAAACCTCTATAGTTGCTTTATAAGAATATAGCTCTTTCGGCCTATTCTAAATATATTATAAGCGCTATAAGGTTAGCTCTCTTAAACCCTATTATATTATAGTTCTTAATAATATCCCTCTATAGGGAAGCTCTTAACTTCGCGAGTAGCTAGCGAACTAGCTATAGCTCGTAGTAGTTACTAAGTTACGCCTTAAGATAGGCTAACTTATTCGCAAACTACTATACGCTCTACTCTTTATGCTAATAGGCCTTCTCGTACTCGATAGTAGTAAGAAGCGTATAGTTCGCTTAATTCCTAACTATATTATATATAAACTACTAGAAGTCTTCCTAGCTATACTTAGCTAGAAGATTTTTAGTATTATACTAGTTATACTACGTATCCTTCGCCTTGCCTATAAGCTATATAATAGTATATAGCGCCTTCTTATAAGGGCTATAGTATATTATCGGGTTATTAACGAAGATTATCTTAAGGTAGTAGATAAACTCCTAAGCCTTATCTTCGCTTTTACCCTTAAATAGCTTTAGATTATATATCTTCGCGCTCTTTACTAATAAGCTTTTTAATAGCGCGTTATATATACTCCGCGTATTAGCTATACTAGTATCGCTAGCTTCTTCTTCTTTCTTTCTAGCGTTCCCTTCTACGCTACTCTATATATAGTAGGCTTCGGATCTACTAGAAGGAGAGTTATCGCCTTCTAGTATTATAGTAAGCTTGCGCTTAAGATACTTATACTCTTCTTAGAGTATATATACTATAAGTTGCCTACGAAGCTCTTCTATCTTGCGTTCGAGTTACTTATACTCTATATTAATATTATCGTCTACTATTATCTTCTTAAGGTTTAGCGTCTCTTCGCTTAGTTCCTATATTAGTAGAGCTTATAGTATAGAGCTTACGTTCTTAGTACGATACGCTCGTAATTCTTATTTATCTAATATTAGTATCTATAGGCTACTACCCTATAGAGAGTTAAAGAATTAGAACTATAAGAGAGTATATAGTAACGTATAGACTACCTTAGACCTTTATCTAAAGATAGCGCTAATTCTTATAGAGTTATTATATATCGCATGCTCCGCGTATATAAATACTATACGCTAAGCAATGCGGTAGTAGCTAATTGCTAAGTACTAGTAAGGCCTAAGGCCCCTAACTTCTAGCTTTACTTCGCTCTTATACTATAGTACTAGAGGATATACGCGGAAGGAGTACTAGGACTTACGATTCTTTCTAATTATAAGAATCTAACCTACTTTACTATAACTAAGGTATTAACCTAATAATAGTACTACTAGTCGGAACTACTCGAGTAATATAAGTTCGAAATCTACTATACCCTAGAAAAGGATAATAGTAGAGTAGATGCCTTAAGTCGATAAATAGACTATATAGAAGGAAAGGAACCTATACTATAGCAAGTTCTAAAGGCTAATCTAAATAGAAGCCTTAGTACTAATACGAAAGAGTTTAATAACGTTATATAAATCCTTACGGATAAGGATAAACAATTCCCTATACTATAAGGGAAATACTAGGTTCTAAAGAACCGAGAAGAAGAATATATACGATAATATTATAACGACCTACTATATAGATATCTAGGAGCAATAAAGATAACGGAACTTATCTAGAGAAGTTTTAACTTTCTATAGATACGATAAAAGGTACTTAGGTATATTAAGCGCTACGAGAGTTACTAATATAATAAGGCTAAATAATACGCTAAATATAGATATATATAATTCTAGACTCTACCTTCGCAACTATAGGACGAAGTAATAATAGACTTTATTACGAAGCTCCTAAGCTCTAAGGACTAAGCTATAACTATTAAATACGATATAATACTAGTTATAGTTAATAGACTTATAAAATATATATACTTTATACCTATAAGCGAGACCTATACTATAGAACAACTCGGATACCTTATCCTTAATAGGCTTATATAATACTACGGATTCCTAAAAGTATTTATTACTAATAGAGATAAGCTCTTTACCTCTAATTACTAGAAAATACTAGTTAGATACCTCGGAATTAAATATAAGCTATCTATAGCCTATTACCCTTAAACGGATAGACAAACGGAAAGAATAAACTAAATATTAGAATAATACCTACGATATTACGTTAACTATATATAAGATAATTAGGTATTACTATTATCTATAGTATAGATTATACTAAATAACTAGTAATTAGAAATAACGAGGTCTACGCTATTCTTTACGAACTATAGATAAAATCTAAACCTTTTTAGAGAGCCTTAGTTATATCTATAGGCCGAACGAGCTATAGTAGTAAGCGAAGATCTAAAAAATATTATACTAAGAATTATAAGATCGAATCTTAGACTTATAGGAAATAATAGCTAGGCTATATAATAAGAAAAGAAAAATAGTACCTTAGCTAAAAAGAGGGGATAAGGTCTATCTCCTTATAAAAAACCTTAAGATAAGAAGAAAGACTAAGAAACTAAATTAAGTTAAAGTCGGACTATTTTTAATTAAAGAAGTTAAAGGACTAGTTAACTACTAACTTAAGTTACTAAAAGACGTAAAGATCTACTTAGTATTCTATATATCGTTACTAGAACCTACTAATACTAATATTCTATACTAGGAAAACTTCTACTTCTAACCTAAGGAAGAAGATAAGTACGAAGTCGAAAAAATACTAGACTATAAGAATTAGCAATACCTCGTTAAATAGAAAGGCTATTTTAAATTAGAAAATACCTAGGAACTAAAACGCAATCTATAAAACTATTAGTAAAAGGTCGAAGAATTTAATAAAAGAAAAGGGGCCTAATAAGTAAAACCTCTCTAAGACTTTATATACTAGAAACGGCTAGTATAGGAATTAAACCTATAACTTCTAGTACGTAGTTATAAGAATAAAAGAGTGCGAATTAACTACTCGTATAAGCTAATAATAAGCTAGGATAATACTACTATACTAACTAGCCGCTAATAGAACCTATAAGTACTAAACTAAATATATACCTTATATACTAGAAACTACCTCTAGATAAGACATCTTAACTAGAAACCTACTAAGGCATACTACCGATAATACTCTACTCGTAAGGACTTATTTATAAGCGACTATCTATAGGCAAAGGAAGATTTTCTAGAAGATCGAAAGGAATTAGAGCTAAAGGATCCTCTATTAATAACTCGATTTCCTCTACTACTATAATCGAGGCAACCTTAGCTTCCTATACTTTAACCTCTTTCGCCTCTTTTATATAAAGTTACTTACGTAACTAGCATACCTTCGCGCGATATTTAAAGAGTTTCTACGTTAATAAGTCTTCCTCTTCCTTTATAGCCTCTAGGTCCTAAGCGATCTTCTAATATATATAGTATATCCTCTCGTACTTAATCTAAGTAACCTAGAGATTATACGACTAACTATATAAAGTATACTCTATATAATAACTCGACCGAATATTAACCTTATACTCCTTCCTAGCCTTCTCGTAATAATAATACCTTATAGGCATTATAAAACTATCTTCTAAAATATAGCAAGATAACTCTTATTTTCGTTCCTTAGTAGTTTTGTTCTTAGACGACTTTACTATTATAATATAATAAGGAAAGGATAATAAAGGAAAGGGAACGGAGGGGATTCTAAAAGAATTAGGACGATTCTGCCTAGAGGGGGGATAGTATTATAGTTTATAATTAGCTAGACCTAATTACGAGACTATTACGTATTAGAAGGGAGCGACGCTTAGCCTCTAGGGCTTAGCGACTGCTCTAGTCTACTAAGCAACGTAAGAAATATAGAGCGACGCGACTACTTAAGAGCGACGCGACTGCTCTTTACTATAGCTACTACTCTTAATAAGAGAAGGGAGGATCTCTTATATATATAGTAGCGATAAGTATCGCCTCTTTAGATAGTTATTACGTATAACTTACTATTTAATCTTACTAAAAGGAATTTAAGACTCTTAGCTTAGATATTAATACTCCTACCTCGTTCTTCCTTATAAATACTCGATAAGCTTAATCCTAATTAAACTTAGCTTCTGCTTAGTAATATTATTAGGCTCGACCCTCCGGTTAAAACCTAATAGTATATCGCAATCGTAATAGCTAGTTATTATAGAATATATTAGCCGTAGTTAATTATAACTAGTAGTTTACGTTCGTTCTACCTAGCTAGGAGAGTTCTACGTATAACGATACTATTTTAAAGAACACTATTAGCAGATTTAGCTTTAAGACTCCTCCTAGAATATATTACCTCGCGGATGCTAGATACGTTAATTCGTTACTATATTTAGTATCGTACTATAGCATATACTACTACCTCTAAGAGACGTAGATTACTAGCCTTAAACTAGCGACTATAATAGAGTTATTTAACCTATAATACTTATCTTTATATAATATTATTAAGCGAATATTTAGCGTATTCTAAAGGCGATTCTAGTTATTTAAAGCAGCGCCTAAGTTTAACTATTTAATATAGGTTTAGCTAGTTTACGCCTATACTATCCTTTATAACTTCCTTACTAAGCGTAGCGTAATTAAGCCGATTCCTTAGTTTAAGCGTAATAGCGATAACTACTTTAATAGCTCTTAAAATAGCGATAAGAAGGTAGTAGTAGTAGTATTATTTAGTAGTAATATAGACGAGTTCCGTAATAAACTAGCTAAGTATATATAGAAGAATTATAAGTAGTTTAATAAGGAGAGAGAGAAAGAAGCTAATAAACTACTACTAGCGTTATATAAGGAAGAATTCGAGCCTTAGAAGCAAGGAGAATAGTTCGAGATTCGAGGAATAAAAGTAATTTTAGTAGGTAATAAGCACTAATTTTACTAGTAAAATAACTATTAGAATCCTATTCTTAGTATATTGTTTCTATTCTAATCGTATTACGTCTCTAACGCGAATATACGCGCTATTATTTATCGAACGCACGCGCTATATACGAAAAATAATAGCATCTTAGTAGGAGTAATAGAGGTAAATATTAACTAGCCTTAACGTTTAATATAGTATTTGCTATATAAATTAGATAAGAATTATATAGCTACTATCTTAGGCATCCTCCTTACTACTCGACTTCTCTTCTTAGTATAGCTTCTTAATTATTTACTTAATTTACTTAACCTAATCTTCGATATCTTTATCTAAGAAGTAGTTTACTTCCTTAACCCTTTTCTTCTATAACTTCTTCGCTATATTACGCTTATCTGCCTTATTAAATCGCTCGAATAGCTTCGTCTATAGAAGCTATACTAACTTACGTTAAGGTAGAATCTTCGGTTTAAGGTTATAGTTCGATTTAGCGATAACCTTAATTAAGCCTTAAAGGCTACTAGATATACGCTTACTAGTAGTTATTCGACCTACCTTATAAGTAGTCTGCTTCGTAGCGTAGCTCTAACTTAATAATATACGCTTCTATAGGTTATAGCTAGCATCCTCGTAGCTAGATTAAGAGGCGTCGCCTACTATAGTTTAGTAGTTATTATCTCTATTCTTAAGAGCCTTAATACTAATAGCGTTTAAGCTAGTTGCGCTAGTACTATTAAATAGAGCCGCTAGCTTAGTTTAGAAGGCTAAAGGATAATTCTAGAACTTCGTAGCGTTCTTATAGATAGCGAAGTACCTATCTATAACCTCTTTATTAGCCTTTAGATACTAAGTAACTAGATTAATCGTCTATCTACTAAGCGATAACAACTCCTTTTAGGCCTTATAATTACGGATTAGATTGCTAATCTTCGACTCTAGCTTGTCCTTATTTAATAACGCTATCTATAACTCGTCCGCGCCTTCTTCTACTATAACTTCCTTAACTAATTCTATAATCTTAACTAGTACTTAATCCTTCTAACTATTACCTAACCGCTAACTTAATATTTCTTCTAGGCCTTCTAGTAGCTGCCGAGTTATCCTTTATAACTACTTAATTCGAGGTGCTATTATCTGCTTCTTCTTCGCGCTTAGCTCTAATAACTACGACGCTAAATCGTTAGAGCCTATCGACGGCGATAATATAAAAGATAGCGTTCGTAATAATATAGAAGGCGTCGTTCGGTAAAGCTACTCGCTAGCGCCTAGTAGTAAACTTAGCTATTATAAGGCACTAAATAGTATACTATAATCGAAGGTAGCGAGAATATAACTATTAAGCGAGTAATCCTTAAAACTATAGTTTAAATCGTCGCTATTTAGAACGCTATTAAGCTCTATAGCTACTAACTTAATAGTAGCAATAACTCCGAGGCTATATAGAAGGTTTAAACCTTAAACAATACTAAATCGGTTTAGTTATTACTTAGAATAAGAATAGAATTAACTAAACGCTTATAGATTCTTAATCTTAGCGACACTAATTAAGAACGACGATACTAGTTAAGGGGGTGTACCCACAGCGATTTGAGAATAAGAATAATAACCGAACGGGCTCTGAGAGCATTTCTGGCATGTCGAGAGACGTAGAAGAGCCGTTTTCTCTCAAGCAGTATGTGAGCTCCTGCACGGGCGGGACACGATGAGCTAGCCGGCTCTAGTTAGGCAATTTTCGTCCTCGAGGGCTCGAGTATGTGTGCTGCCATCAAGTTGTTTGCAAGCGCGTGCTCGAAGTGCACTGCAAAGTAACAAGGACGCGATAGAAGCTGACCGGAAGTCGATTTGAGTTATAAAGTATACCGAACAACTACATAGGCATGAAGCTTTAGTCGCTTGAAAATGATATCAACATCCTGTGCTCGTTATGCAACACAGTTCTCTGCAATCCGGGTATGAATGTCATTGCACACCAACCCTCTCAATTTTACAACTTCGCCTTTGAGCCATCTTCTCTCAACTCCGCCCCAGCGCCTGAGATAGCAAGCTTGCCAGTCTCCTTGACTTTGACTTGGAATATAACCCATCTACCTTCTTTCCACATTTCTGTAACCAGTGTCTGGCCGGGAAGCACCACGCCTGCGAATCGGACCTTGATGTTCTTGAACTGCCCGAAAGTGTTCAGAACGGCTTTGCCTGCAATACCGAAAGATGCGAGACCGTGCAAGATGGGCACGTCGAAACCTCCAACCTTAGCGAAGTCAGGATCGATATGCAGTGGGTTCCTGTCTCCGGACAGTCGGTAGATGGCAGCCAACTCCTCCGAAGTCTTCTCTTCGACGACGGCATCGGGTTGTCTCTTTGGTGGGTTGTGGACCTTGGTTGCATTGCCACGGTCGGCACCTTGCTTTTGCCCGTTGAAACCACCAGCCTTGCGAACGAACACCGTTGCTTCATTGTAGAACACATCCTTGCCTGTGTTCTTGTCCTTTGTCTCGCTGCCATAGACAATGATGCCGGCCTTGCCTTTATCTTGCACTTCGATCAGGCGTGGGGAAGCTACGAGTGTGCCTTCTGTTGGGATCGGGAACTGTCGGATTTCGAGATACTGCTCTGCGTGGAGCAGCTGTCGGAAGTCGAAGTTGGGAAGGAGAGCGCTCATGTCAAAAGGCGCCTGGGCGTTGAAGGGAGGGATGACGCCAAAGGTTGGAATGACTTGGAAATTGTCATCACCTTCAAAGACGTAAGGAAGCTCGGTGCGCTTGGCTCCAATACCAATGTCTTGATGACATGTTAGTTTGGGTATGAGAGCAGGGAACGATTTGGCAAACTTACTGTAGAGAATCACGTCGCGTTCATCATAGACGAACTCCGTTCCCTCGGCCTGCGCCTTCTTAGCTTTCTCGATCACGGCCAGGTAGTCAGTGTCATTTGATGACTGAGACTGCTTCCCACCTTTCTTGGACCGGTTCTTGGAATTGCCTAGAATCTTGTCGTTCGCGAATGACACGTCGTGTGGGTTGTCGGCACGGCCATCGTCGAAATCGACAATCTTGTCCCACACAGCCTTGACCGCCTCTGGTGTCAGCTCCACATCGACTGGGAACTGTGCACCGCCCGTTCGCTGCCATCTTGTCTCGCCAGCCCAGCCGGAGCCGCTCTCGAACACGCGTCCAGTTGGCTCGCTTGGCATCTTGTCGGAGCTCATGATAAGCACAATAGGAACGACGTAGTCGGGCTTGAAGGCTTGCACCATCTCCTCGGGCAAAATCGAGCGAGTCATGTTGGTGCCTGCGTTTGGTGCGATGGTGTTGACGAAAATGTTGTATTTCTTGCCCTCACGAGCGAGAGCACGCGAGAAGCCAAGAATACCGCACTTGGCAGCTGCATAGTTGGCTTGTCCAAAGTTTCCGTAGATACCAGAGGTTGAAGTCGTGTTCACGATACGTCCATACTTCTGCTTCAGCATATAAGGCCAAGCAGCCTTGGTGGTTTTGTAAGTACCACGCAGGTGGACGTCCAAGACCTGTTGGAACATCTTGTCCTCCATGTTGTGGAATGCTTTGTCGCGGAGGATACCTGCGTTGTTGACCAGGATGTCGATTCTGCCGAAGTTGTCGATTGCGGCCTTAACGACCTTCTCTCCATCCTCGGCACTGCATCGAACACCGACCGCCTTGCCGCCAAGCTTCTTGATCTCTTGCACAACTGGCTCTGGGTCTGCAAGGTCATTGACAACCACGGTTGCGCCATACTTTGCAAAGGTCAAGCAGTAGCTGCGGCCCAAGCCAGCACCACCACCAGTAACGACAGCGACTTTACCGTTGAAGTCGAGCTCCTGGGCCTTTGGGCTTGGCTTGAGCTTCTGTGCCTCTTCGAGAAGGGTCATGAAGTCGTTTGGCCCAGTGGGATGCTGTGGGTTGCTCCAGTCCTCAATATCCTTCCACTTGGCGAGTAGGGCACCCGGAGTGAAGGTTTCATCTGCCTTGAGGAGAGCACCATTCGAGCGCTCCCATCTGTACTTGGCGACATGGCCTCCGCCAAGTTCGAAGATACCGCCCGTCTCTTCCGCAGGAGTATCTTTGTGTGTAAGAGCTGCCACGACTGGCACGATCCACTCAGGCTTCAGCAGGTCCAGGACTTCCTTTGGCATTACGGTCGCCGTCAGCCGCGACGCAGCAATAGGTGCAATTGTGTTGCAGATGATGTTGTACTTGGCGCCCTCCTTCGCCAGTGTCTCTGTGAAGCCGACTTGCGCGAGCTTCGCCGCAGAGTAATTGCATTGTCCGAAACTTCCAAAGATACCGGCAGCCGAGGCAGTGCTGATTACTCTGCCGTATTTTTGTTTCCTGAAATGTGGCCATGCCGCTCGTGCGCACTTGTATGCCCCGATGACATGCACCTTCATGATCAGATCCCAGTCCTCATCCTTCATGTTCTTAAAGCTGATATCGCGCAAAATGCCAGCATTGTTGATGAGCACATCTATGCGGCCAAAGCTGTCAATGGCAGTCTGGATAATCTTCTCGCCGTTCTCGACGGAGTCGTAGTTGGCCACGGCCTTGCCGCCAGCTTGCTTGATTTCGTCGACGACCTTTTGTGCCATCTGCGTCGAAGGTTAGTTGAGCTTCTTCGGCAGTGCGCTTCCTCGTCGATGCTCACCGTCTGGCTGGCACCTTCGCCCTTGAAGCTGCCTCCGAGGTCGTTAACCACGACATTGGCACCTCTGCTGCCGAAGAACAGAGCATACGCCCTTCCGAGTCCTCCGCCAGCGCCAGTAACGACGACCGTCTGGCCATCCCATCGCAGTTGTTCGCCCATGCTGGCGGTCTGTATGCGGTGATGGGGAGGATCAAGAAAAGGAAAAGAAGGGTTGACGTGGAGTCGGGTGGAGAGAGGAAAGAAGTGAACAGGTCAGGTGGCAGTGATGAGGTGGAAGCGATATGTTTGGGAATGGTCGAAGGAACCCTGCTGCTCACGTCCAGCAGCGCGTGCCGACGATGATGCACCCCACGAATATTGAACCTCGGCTGATGACGGCCGGCATGCACGCACACATCCACACCATTCTCGCCCCGTGGACGCCCAGGATCACACGCGGCGTATCCGTGGACGGAGCGTCTGTTTCTTTCTTTCCGCATCATGGCCGTCTGTGGCCGGCGTGGCCCATCACGGGCTGGAGATCGTCATCTGCCGGCCCTCGTCGAGAGTCTGCCGTAACGGCTTTGCATCGTGCGAAAACACATCCACTTCCGAGGCACATGACGGCAGTTTGCGCATGCTGTAGGAGGTACCGCGAAACCCCCATCGGCGCGCTGTGCTTTTCACTTCTAGACAACAACGCCGATCTTGGCGTGATTTTTGCGCCCTCTGTGGACTTTCGTATGAAGGCCGCCAGGTCATGAGGCATGAGAGCTGGCTCGGCTATTCTCTCAGCCGCAAGGTTGTCCCTTTCACATGCTCAAAAATGGAGAGCTGTTGCAGCTCGGAGCAAGTAGCTAGCCTAGACATCCGAACCACGGCCACGTGAGTCTGCGCCATGCCGGAGATCATCGACGACAAGTCAGAGCATTGCGTCCCTTTTATCCTCGAGCGACTCAAGTCGCACAAGGAAGAGTATGAGCACAGAGGAGAGCAGCCGCCACCATTCTTCCTGGGCTTGAATGGCGTGCAAGGTGCAGGCAAGACTACACTAGTACGTTCATCCTCATTCAGGTGTATCGGAAGGTCTTTGGGATCAGAGTGTCGTTGCATCTCACTCCCAGGCACTTTCTCATCACCATGAGAACTGATGTTTGCAGGTGGAAACACTTCATCACACGCTGTCGCAACCTCCCCACAGCTTGCCCACACTGGTGTTGTCGATAGATGATCTGTACCTTCCTCACGATCAACAACAAGCTCTTGCCAAATCGCATGCATCAAATCCTCTCGTCCAGCATCGAGGCGTGCCTTCAACCCACGATGTCAAGACCGGCGTTGAGCTTTTCCACGCATTGGCGAACCGCACCCAGAATGTAAAGATTCCGAGTTACGATAAGTCACAGTTCAATGGAGCGGGAGATCGCAGGCCCGAATCCGCATGGCGTACTGTGAACGGGCCAGATCAGGCATCAATAGAAGTCGTCGTGTTCGAAGGCTGGTGTGTTGGCTTTCGCGCCCTCCGCGACGAAGAAGTGCAGCGAAAATGGGAGGCGGCGAGACGAGAAGCTGAGACGAGTCGCTACAGCGGGAGACTAGGCAAGTTGAAGCTCGAGGACGTCTTGTTCGTGAACAGCAAGCTCAGGGCGTACGATGCTCTGACGGATAAGTTTGGTGCTTTTATCCATATGTGAGTCATCTTTCCTTAAAATTTGCTACCCTGCGGACTGACTTCAGTAGTGACGCCGAAGATACGCTATATGTGTACGACTGGCGAGAACAGCAAGAGGCTGCGATGAGGGCGTCGAAAGGGACGGGCATGTCGAAGGAGCAAGTCATTGAGTTTGTCAATGGAGTAAGTGCAGCCACGCCATGGCAGGCCGGAATTCACATGTCCTTCTCTTCCATCGTTCTGCATTTCCTGCGACTATTGAAGGCATTGCTGACCTCGGGCGACTATGTGCAGTATTACCCGTGCTACGAGTTGTACACGGATGTATTGCGGAACGGCATTTTTGGAGGCGAGAAGGCTAAGCAGCTGAGACTCGTGGTTGACAAGGACAGGAAAGTTGTGCAAATGCACAACATATAGCTGCGCGTCACTCAGTCCCGGTCTATAGCGTGGTGTACAAACGTGTGTCCCATCGTAGTGAAAGCGTCCCCAGATGAGGGTTTCATGTCCCTGTGTCGTCCGTGCGAGTCCCCGCGATCGGAGAAAGTGGCCATCACGCAATTGGCGAAGAGTCAGCAGCTCGAAATGGCTTGCCCGACATCTTTCGGAGTCCGCACATTCACACACACACACACACACACCGCACAAACCACGTCTACCAACCTATTCCTCTATCGCATTGAAGTCTCCCGCTCCGACTTTATTGCCCACAATTTCACCCACCTAATCACCCAGCTGTTGAGGTCTCTAGTCCTCGGTAAAAAACTACCCTCTCCCAAAATGAGCGGCGGCGACCTCCCCAATGGCACTGGCAAGGCCTTGAAGCACATTGACCTCGACGGTCACGACCTGCCCCCTTCGCCTGCCCCCTCGACCCCTCGCAACGGACGCCGCTACAACTTCGCCACCGAGTTGGTCTACACCGAAAGCAACGACCAGTACAATGCCAGCAGCGTGCCCATCTACCAGTCTGCCACCTTCAAAGGCGGCCCCGGCCAAGAGTACGATTACACGCGCAGTGGCAACCCAACGCGGACTCATCTCGAGCGACACATGGCAAAGATCATGGGCGCTAACCGCGCATTAGTGGCAGGCTCGGGCATGGGCGCGCTCGACGTCATCACCAGAATCCTGAAGCCAGGCGACGAGGTTGTGACCGGAGACGATCTGTACGGCGGGACCAACAGACTTCTCACGTACCTGAAAGAGCATGGTGGGGTCACGGTCAAGCACGTGGACACGACGACACTGGATGTCGTGACAGCGGCCATTACGGAAAAAACGACCATGGTCTTGCTTGAGTCCCCCACGAACCCGCTGATCAAAATTTGCGATATCAATGGTATTGCCACTGCTGCCCACGCGGTCAGCAAGAACATTGTGGTAGTGGTGGACAACACTATGCTGTCTCCATATTTGCAAAACCCGCTTGATCTCGGTGCAGATGTCGTGTACGAATCTGGCACCAAGTACTTGTCGGGACATCACGATGTCATGGCTGGCGTTATCGGCGTCAACGACCTTGCGCTTGGCGAGAAGTTCTACTTCATGATCAACAGCACGGGTTGCGGACTTGCACCATTCGATAGTTGGCTGCTGCTCCGCGGTGTCAAGACTCTGGCGATCCGCATGGACAAGCAACAAGCCAACACGCAAGCTATCGCCGAATTTCTGGAGAATCACGGCTTCAAGGTCCGCTATCCCGGGCTGAAGTCTCACCCACAGTACAAGCTGCATTGGAGCCAAGCGCGCGGTGCGGGCGCCGTGCTCTCCTTCGAGACAGGCTCCATCGCACTGTCAGAACGAATTGTCGAGTCCACGAAGCTCTTTGGCATCAGTGTGTCCTTTGGCTGTGTCAACTCGCTGATCTCTATGCCCTGCCGTATGAGTCACGCGAGTATCGATCCTGCCACGCGGAAGGAACGTGCTCTCCCAGAGGACATTATCCGGTTATGCATTGGCATTGAGGACTTGGAGGATCTGCTCGACGACTTGAGCCAGGCATTGGTCAGAGCGGGCGCTGTGCGCTTGACTGGGGCTGATGGGTTCAGGGCATTGACTGCCGAGGAAACTACAGGAGAGAGCGGAAGAACGACGCAAGTGGTCGACGAGCCATGATCCAGCACCGTGTACTAGTACCGGACACTGTACCTAACAGCTCCGACACGAGCTGCTTGTAATAACCCAGAAAGTCCGCAAAGGCCAGAAGATTATTAAAGTCATCTCGACCGTCTCTCTCAGCAAGTCAGTTTCCCGCCACCATGCTCATGTGTTGAATCTCATTCGCTGGGCTTGATGGGCGATGACATTGTGCTCATTTTATGCATCAGTCCGGGCATACTGGAACATTGACTTTTATTCACTGCAGTGACCAACGCAGTATTACCGTACAGCGCCGAGATGATCGGTGGCGGTTGTCATTGAGCTCCGGCCGCCTCAGGAACCTAGATCAGCGACCATTGCTTGCCGACCAGGCATCATGCCGCATGATCAACCACGCGGCCGCCACAAGTCGAGCACGTTGTGAACGGCGCGTACTACTGTAGCTGTGCTAGCAGGATTTTCTGGAAGTCCTACTCGTTCTAGCCAATGTCTGACTGCGCGTCTTTCTGGATTGGAGCGAGTAGCTGTCAGATTCATGTAGTGACCGTGACCGTGACCATACCCAATTTGGCAAAGCCTCAGCGACATACGCCATCTTACGAGACGAGCACTGCGAGCACGCTGTTGCGACTTGCACCGTCGACTCAGATGGACTAGGCATGCATTTTCAACACCACCTTTGCGCACTCTAGACGGTTTTGAAAAGATCGCACCACCCACTGTTGGTGAGACATGGAATCGTCCCACTAGTGAGGAGGTACTTCTGACGGGTACAGTACTGGCGAACAAGCCTTGGACCGGCGCATTTCGTTAACCGAGTCTCCGTTCCTTTGAACTTTGGCGGGCAGGTCGGGGCGTCAGTGGTCTGGGTTTCGCTTTGCTGCACAGCGTGCCCCTGGTGCCTGTGCCCCCAGCTCACCCACGTGTTGCCTTCCTATCCGGGGTATTCTTGGGTCGCGGCATTTCACACCAAGATGCCGCAGAAGTGCGGGCGTTTGCACCGCGGGCACAAAGATAAGTATGAGTCTCTTCCGCGGGCGTCGACGCATTGTACCCGCGCAACAACATCTGCTATCTACGACAAACCCTTCCCCACGCCAGAAAGTGCAGAGTCGGCGTTCCATGTTCCTTTCGGCAACCTCATTACTACTACTGCAGCCCAATCATCGACGCCCGCAAGCCCGGACCTCAGCGAATACGTGGGTCGACGATCAGTACGGTATAGAGTCGCTCTACATACCGTACAGGATAGCTCAACACGCAACGTCCGTGATCGACGTGAACTGAAGCTGGACCCGAGTCAACAATTTCAAGCACACCATGTCTACTCTCACATCATCGACACCGATGATGCCTACAAGTGGTGTAACCAAGACGTCGAGCAGGCGAAGGCGATCTGCCCCAAAACTCAAGGAGAGCTGCGATTGTTGTGCTGCCGCCAAAGTGCGATGCACGAGAGAACGTCCTTCTTGTCTGCGCTGTCGGACCAAGGGCAACGATTGCCAATACAGCCTTTCGCGGAGAGCTGGACGCAAGACAATGCGCAACATCACTGTGACCTCGGTCAGCACATCCGAGTCGGACACTTCCTCGTCGATCGGCTCACCAGTGCAAGTCCCCACGCAACCAAATTTCGCGCACGTGGAACGGTCTTTTAGCGACTCTTCGCCAGTCAGCAGTACCTCATCAACCTTTGTCGACTATCCACACGGACTTCCAATCCCTTCCTACACGAGCCCGGAAATGACCGAACACCTATATAACGAACAAGACCCGACCATGTGGAATCAAGTCGCATTCATCCCATCAGAAAACTGCGCTGCCAAGGCGGACTGGTACGGTCTGGCCGATAGCCTCGCGCATTCCACCCTCGCACCGTCGAGCCAATCCTATGAAGCTCCAGCTCACATCCTGACCCCCGCATCACCCTCTTCGTCGTCCTCTGACGAAAGCTCCGCACTAGAAAGCATCGAGTTCCCTCCGTCAGCAAATCTCCAACACCACCATCAAAATCTCTTATGGGACGACAGTGTAGAAGATTCCAACGAATCTGCGCTGCCCGTTCCTCAAGATATTCCAACGTTTGGCCCCAGCTACCAAGAAGCCTTCCTCTTTGCGGAGACGGAAGCGGTCCGCGAAGAGCTCCGTCTCGTGGCGAACTATGTCGCCACATTAGAAGAACGCGTCGATCGAGGCGTTCGGTGCGCCGGGCTGCAACAAAAAGCTGCCATGGAAGCGAAGGCGCTATGCGGGGATTTCGGCTCGCATGCTGTCATGGCAACCGAGTTGCAGGAGGCAGGCAATTTGGCCGTGAGATTCGACGCGAATGATTTGAGGCGGAGGCTAGGCGCCATCAGGCATGAAATTGAATTTATTATTGGATTCGGTTGAGAGGGGTCTTTTTTCGAGGATGCTTTGTCTTTCCACTTTGAGGTGGCGATGTGTACGGATTTGGACAGGACGTGACTATCACAGCTCGGAGGGAAATTGTAACTGATACCAAACGGAGGCATGGAGTCTGTACGAACGTCAACTTCTTTTTTTTTTCTTACTGCATCCACAAATGACTGGACGTCAAGAAAGAGTGGGACTGGGACATATCGCCGGGGATCAGCTCCCCGTCGACGTAGTAGGGGCCTTGATCAAACGTCAGTCAAGTCACAACCTCGTGGTGGGAACATGGCTGGGATTGAGGGCAAGAGATTGCAACAACAAACCTTGAGTGACATCGGGCTGAAGAATGCAGCTGTAGTTGTCGTGGAACAACAGCATCTCATCGTCGCCAGATTTGACACCGGAAGTGGAAGCGTGTGAGATATTGTAGACTAGGTGCTGAAGTCACGCCGAACCAGAGGCTTGTGGGTCGCGAGCCCACGCTTCGCACGAGCATGCTTAGCAAAAAGCTTGACGACGAGCCAGGGACTGCTCGACATGACCCCGGCGCCTCAGCTCGTCGGCGCAAGAGCGAACCCTACGAGTTTTGAGTGAACGGAACAATTCTCCACGCTCTGCCGCCTCCTCGGCCACGCTGTGTTCTGGGTGGGCGAGAGAGCCGATGGTGACGAGACTCAAAGTGAGGAGAGAAGATATTGATGCCATTGTAAAGTCGGCTCGAGGGTGCTTGCTGGCCTAGAGGAGGGTTGTTACGGCTTGATGATTCCACTTGAACAATCATGCCTCCGCGTCACTACATATACTCACTTGATTCCGCTTCTCGGTTCCACGTTCACTTCTGAGCCGCGTAATGCTCCGGACCACGTTGGAGGCTGATGAATAAAACTCCAGTGGTGCAAAGCAAGGCAATGCCTCTTCGGAGAGTGCTAGTGGTCATTGCACTCGCTCAACTACGCTTGCGGGACAAGTCCAGACAGCCACCCCGGTGCCAAATTCGGCAAGCCTCGACAATCATAAAACGGAGGCATGCCCCGAAGGTCGCCGTGAGCCCTCTCGGCAGGCGCCTGGTAGGCACACTCTGCGGAATTCGATAGTCCTGTGGAAACTCTGGGCCGTGCGACTAACCAAGCGATGATACTGTCGAGAAACCAGAAAGTCTTGGTGGTAGGGGCCGAAATCCGACACGGTGAAAACAGGAAACTGTCTCTGGACGAAAGTCGGCAAGGTGAGCAGGCCCAAATTTTGATTAGCAGATTGATGTCTACAATTAAATTCACCTTGTCTCAACTAGGCTGCTTCACATTCGCCCGATGCTTCTTCATCGACTGCGATACGAGCACGCCATTCTTAATATCCTTCGCAACGTTCTCATCGGCTTCGACTTGTGAGGCGATGAGGTCAATGGCCTGTTCTGCGAGATCCTTGGGCAGACAAACCACTCCATTCAGATCTGCGATGAGAATATCGCCAGGGTTGATGTATGAGTCTTGATCCTCGCTACTGAAGCGGACGGGGCCGTTGACCTCGCTCACACGAGCAACTTCAGCTGGTGCTGTGGTACCGACGTCTTTGGCAAAGACGGGATAGTTGAGATCGCGATGCTCTTGAAGGTCCCGAAGTCTGCCATCTATGATTGTGCCAGCTGCGCCGAGGTACTGTGCGCGTGTGCTCATGAGGCCACCGTAGCATGCATTGATCATCTTTGGAGGAGCTGAAATGAACAGGACCGATCCCTCGGGCACGGTATCGATGTAGTGACCTTTTGGCTTGGGGTCATTCTCGTAGTTGTTCCTGACATACTTGACTGTGTACGCTGGGCCGATGATCTTCGTCGGGCCCTCTTGTCGCTTTGGTGACCACATCGTGAGGCCCGGCAGGAAGCCTCCATGTGGTACTTTCAGCTTGGTGAGGGCATCTGCCACATCACAGCTAGGGCATGTGGTTATTGCGTATTGTCCGGCGTTGAGATGTGGGAGATGTACCTGGTGAAAGACTCCAGCGCCTTGACGATGCTCTTCATGGCACTCATGCTAGCTACAAGTTCTGGAAGCGATGAGACTCGTTTGTCGATGTTACCATCGACCGTCCGACAGGAATCTCCTGTTATTTGCTGGCGGACAGCTCGATAGCCGCCGGGGTTTACGGCCTCCGATGTCGCAGAAGTGGCAGTCGGGAGCCCGGCCACATCTGCACTTCACCACCCGACATGGCTACTCGCCTGGCCAGCATTCACCATTCCGACATACTCAAAGCCGTTCACGCCAACCAAAGGCCTCAATCTGCAGTGTGCAGCCGCATAAATTTGTTGGTCCGCGTGCGACCTGATCATACGCGCCTGGATGGCGTCGTAACAAATGACCGGCGCCGCATCAATCGGCCTGATTGCAAAATAACCTACCAAAACCAATGACTGGAATGGTTCCAAGGGTGATCATTTTTAACGGTTGATTTTCCTGCAGGATCCCACTTTATGTGCAGGACTTGTATGATACCTGGCGCTACTATATTTAATCATGTCCTCAAGCCAAGCTACGGAGGCGACGCAGTAACGAATGGTACCCCCGAGATCCTTGCCTCATACACACGTCGCACTAACGTACGGCCTCCAAGCCAACGCCGATAGCGCTACTCCCTGCCAAAGTGCTGAAGTGCCGAAGCGCGACAAGGACCACATGTCATCGAGCTCGAACGATCGCTTTTGGCCTTCGCTGGAATTCTATGCTGTCGTCGTGAAAGTAACTCTCTTCTTCGGCGTACGCCCATATAATGACATGAGCGGATGACTCCAGGTCGCTTTGCGTAGTGCTACACCGCCAGAAGACTCTGGGCTTGATGTCTTTGTGGCCGCTATCAAGCACAGTGGTTCCTGCCAAAGTTAGACAATGCCATTGTGCCACTTCTGATAAAGAACTCATGCCGTCCCCCATCCGCGCTTCAACATGAAGCATCCATTCATTGTCCACAACAGCCCAATTTCATCAATCAATATACTTGTGCAATGCACTTCCTGGCGGCTATAAGTATCAGTGCTTGAATCCACCATTTTCTCAACACCAGAATTGTAACCCACACAGCCTCAACTGAGTCACACCCCGCCTCGAAGTTCACCTCCCGAAAATCACAAGACGAGACTCGACATCATGTCTGCAAGAACAGGAATGCAAAACTTCGAGTGCAACAACTCTGCTGGCGGAGCGTTGCCCCAAATGGCCAACTCAGCCACGGTACTTCGGACCATTCTCCAAGTCGACAGCTACGCCGACGCTCTCTCGATCCTAGGCCTCTACTTCCAGCCCAAGCTCGTCGAAAAGGACATCATCGCCGCGTTCCGCAAAATCGCCCTTGTCCTACATCCAGACAAATGTCAAAATGCATCTCAAGCCGAGTTGTACACTAGACTTTTCCAGAAGCTCGAGGCCGCGAAAGAGTCTCTTCTCAAGAGCGGCGACTTGCCCGACACCACCCCGGAACCTCTCGCGATCGTCGAAGGCCCCGAGGGCCTCCGGATCAAAATCTTTGACGCAAGAGAAAAGCTCAAAGCCGCCCGCGCAGAAGCAGTAGAAGTAAAATATCTGTCCGCCAAGTTGCAGCGCAAGCGCGCTCGAGCCAAGCTCGTCCGCGAATACAAAGCAGCCGGCGCTGAGGCCCACGAACTTCGAAAACAGGGGAAGCAAAGCGAAGCTCACAAGATCCTCTCTGCTGCCAAAGACAAACTTGCCGGGTTCAATCGCAAAGCCGATTTAGGTCCCGATGCAGGCCCTGGGTGGGAAGACATCCCGGGAAAGGGTTGTGAGCGTGTATTCGCTGACCCGACTCTGGTAGAAGATCAGTGGAACAGGAATCTTCGTCACGGAAAGACTTCTGCTACAACAGGTGTCAGTTTCGAGCTGAGGAAGCGGCAGGAACTGCTCCAAGCTCGTCGAGATTTCGATGAGATGTACAAGATTAGGCCCGGTCAACTCGAGGAAGCGCGAGCAAAAATGCAGCAGAAATGGCTGAAGCAGGATGCAGAGGGCTGGACGAGGCTGTGCGAGGATGCCGAAGGTCGACTTTGGTGGCGAAGCAAGGCTGATATGGAGGAGGAGATGGCCGAGCTCGGCTACAGAGACTCGCAGATTAGGTGGATTCCGTCCGGAGAGGCATGGGCGAGAGTGCTTTACTGGAGAAAGCGATAGAGTCGCGCAGTGCGACATGGCTTGAGCTGGATTGAGCAGCGTGCATATCAATTTGACAGTGCTGTCCACTGAGTGCTGTGTTTTTTGCAAGAGCAAGGCTGGAGTTCGGCGTTCGGTGTTGGGCAACTGTGATTTTTCGCTCTGTAGCAATACGACCAATGACATCTCACAAAGAAGAGAAGATGAAAAGCACATTTCAATTTCAACACCACTTCTCCCTTTCCTGTAAGTTAGCGTCAGAGAGACGCGAAAAAATGGCTGAGTGACAGACCAGGCGGATAGATGTTGGCGCTAGCATCTTGCCACTTAGGAGAAAGCAGCACCAGTAATAATGCATAGACCAATCTTCTTGCCTCCTTCAATTCAGGATCAAACAACCCATCGTTTCCGAGCAAGATACTTTCCCTCCAAAGTCGGAACAATGTCCTGATATCCCTGCATGCATGAATTTCCTCTGGTCTTCCAGCTCCTTGTTCGCGGGAGACTGCTGCTCAAACGGCGCCTCTGTCGATGGCGAGGTTGCTTCAAACAATCTTATGCACCCTTGGGACGAAATGTCGGACTGACAGTGGGAATTTCCAACGCCGAAGGGAACGAGCGGATGACAACGCAAATTGTTCTGCGGGCAATTGATGAGGCTTGCGCACGACTTCGGATGTGGAGTGGTAGCTTAAACGAATTTGACCAATTTCCACTCCTTCATGGCATCTTTCCATATTTTGACATCAGCAATGTCAGGCATAGCCAATCTCTTCACTACGTTGCCGACCCTTTCCACAGCAATGAGGTTGATCGCGTGAGATTCCAGATCCCAGTCGGCGTTGTGTACATTCTGGATCGGCGAATGATGGCTACGCGATAACAGGACCACCTCGATGGGTTGGTATTCGATATCATACTTGGGAGGCACATCGCTGAACCGCACGTATCCCAGTACCGATTTGACGGGTTTTCTGTCTGTAGTGTAGAGTTGAGAGTTTTTGAGACAGAATCCCGAGGAGCTTTGGACCCAGCCATAGAGCGCGGCATCGTCGAGTGGGAGGAGACCATGAGTTTCGAGATCGGGCATGGTGACAGTCTTGCGAAAATCCTTTCGAAGCAGCGCGTAAGTGCCGTAGGTCTTCAAACTGTGCACTGGCTGGATTCCATCACCGTAAGCACGGTACCAGTCGACCTCAGTCGTGAACCAGGTATTTCCACCATACCCTGCAGAGATCTCAAGTGAGCCCCAGCTCCACGAAGGAATGCCCCGAAGGCCGTCCTTGCGGCATGGTTGAGTCAATTGCTTCCGTGGCGACCACATTAAGGCCAACTCGAGATACTTCTCGGGAAGACCGAATAAGAACTTCGTATCGTACTGGTCTGCAAGAATTCCAGCAATGCCAGCGAAGGCTGGTAAGCGGTCTGATTCGAATCGCATCTGTCGATGAGTGTAGCTCCGGACCGCATCTAAATACATCAACCATTCTGCCTCGTTGCGTTGGTCGAATGCCAAGCAGTCTTCGCAGGCAGTAAAGTACTTGCCAGACCAGTCCGTGCTCTCAGCTGTGTGTGTCGGCTTGGGCAGATTGGGTAGAGTGCCTTCACTGTAGCTCTTTCTAACTCGCATGCCGCAGGACTCTGCACATCCCAATTTGAATCTCTGCTTTCTTTGCTTGCCAATGAACTCCCGCCATATGTTTCTCTGTTCGGTAGCTAAATTCAACGAGTGCTTTGTGCACTTCTGGATGTCACACGCGTCATTTTCAAGCACAATCTCTTCGCTGAAAAGAGTAGTGCAACATAGCATCAAGACTCCTCGAGAAGTAATGTAAAGTGTTCGCCTAGCAAGCGATGATTCTTGATACGTCCAGGCGCGTGTGTTGTATTCGGCGCTATTCATGATTCGACCCAGGAAACACGTCCGTGCGATTAAGCGCAAGCCATCCAATTGTGCTGACGATTGTACAACGTCTCGTGGCTTGCCACTGACACCTGCCATGCCATCATTGGCATCGGCACTCGACGCTGCAACTAGAGTCACAGCGGCACAGCCATAGACAAGGTGCATTTGTCCGATCTGAGCAGCTTTATGATTTGGGCTGTCCTGGATGATGCAGAGCGCATCTATCCATACATAATCCAGGCCGATATTCCTAGTCAACGTGATCGCATCACGGACTGTGGCTGGTAGAGGTCGGGAAGCAAGTGCTCCTTCGACCTGCAAAGCTAAAAATTCTGCCTGAAGCGTAAGATACTGCTTAGCGTCGCCCCACGTGTAGCTGAGAGCGGCGTAGTTAACACCTTTGGGCGCGTGGACCAAGCATTGCTTTTTGACATTGATCAGAAGCGACTGGTCAGGCAACTGCTGAACAGCCTGCACAGATCGGTATGTGTCATTGCACTCGTCGTGGTTCTCCTCACACGTAGTGATCCAGTGCTTGACGATTTCATAGCAAATCGCTTCGGGTGCAACGCGTCGGCCATAACCAATGGCAGGCCTACCTATTTGGCTGGAATTTTCAGCATCGAGCATCACATCTCCAGCGTCTTCGAACTCATCTGTGTATATATGAAGCCTAAAGGCTCTAGTAGGGTTTTCGTCGGGACTCGATTTGCACTGAAGAGCCACCGTCCAGACAGGCACGAGAACAAAGCCGTCCTCCTCACCGAGTTTGCCCCTGTATGCCCATGGCCCGTAGCGGATCGCTGAAACGATGACCCCGCACAGCTCGCATTGTCGACTTCTTTGTTCGATTTCTTCGAAGCTTCCGAGTTCGGTTTCTTCATTACTGTCCGGTGAGGTCAGCAGTCTCCTGATGTCCAGAATGGAGCAAATGTCGCATAACGAAGACATTCTTTGTTAGTGTCCAACGCTGCAGCTGAAAACAGCGTTGCGGAGGAAGTCGATATGTGCCCGCAAGCCTGGTAATATGCATCACTACCTCCTAGTGCATCCTGCCAGAAGGAGCGGTTTGGTCTGCCGTACTTGCAGGCACCTTGGTATTGCTCTAATGGCCACCTCTTGCTACTATCATGCGATGCCTGCAAATCCGCGAAACCACACGTTTTGTTGCGAGTCTGTTCGTCCTTTATCCTTCGTCGACAATGTATGCTGACGAAGTCGCTGTTGCAGCGTGATATGGGCAGCCAACGCCAAGCCCAAGCTTGGTCACACGGCTGAACTCAAACCCGAACACCCCGACTTTGGTTCACGACTCGTGTTCGTGCTCTGGACGACGCGTCTGGGTGGTATGGGCTGGTTCTGGAGCGGGTGGCAGCTTCCAGCCCATCGAGACAAGTCAAGCACGACGAGCAACAATGCCACGACTTCAAGCCTCGCTGCCGGCCTAGCAAGTCCGCCCGACAACCCGAACAGCAACCAAGCATCCTCACAACGCCTGAGAACAATCGGCTGGTGCACAGCGACCGCAGCCCTCGCGATCAGCCTTCCTCTCCTGTATAAACGGTATCTCCGCCGCATTCGGACTGCAGAATACCTCTCTCCCAAACTTTTGCGAAAGAAATCGCTCTTCGGCTACGTCACACGCGTAGGAGACGCAGACAACTTTCGTTTCTACCATACCCCTCTTGGCCGCGTCGCAGGCTGGGGCTGGCATCGTCGCATCCCCACCAAGCCCACCGAGCTCTCGGACGAGACCATACATGTCCGCATCGCAGGAATCGATGCCCCAGAGCTGCCCCATTTCGGAAGACCAGGACAGCCGCATGGTAAAAGTGCGTTGGATTGGTTGACGGGGCAGTTGCTGAACGAGAAGGTGAGGATTCTGCCTTTGGCAAAAGATCAGTATGGGCGCGTGGTGGGGACGGTACATATGCGCAGGCTGTTATTCTGGAGGCGAGACGTAGGGCTGGAGATGATTAAGGCTGGGTGGGCGGGGGTGTACGAGGCGAAGACAGGAGCAGAGTATGCTGGGAAAGAGAAGGAGTATCGCGAGGCAGAGGCGAGAGCCAAACAGGCGAAAGTGGGCATGTGGGGTGAGCCAGGTGTGATGAACAAGCTTCTCGGAAAGAAGAAGGAGAAATTGGAGAGTCCTCGGGAGTTTAAATCGAGACAGAAAAAGCTGGACAGCGCGCCCAAGTGAGTTCCCAGGGTTATGGCCGACGGTCTTATGCAAGGCCTCCGGAACCCAGCAGCAAGAAGGTCATCGTAGAAATCCATTACCCACGCAGCCAATCGCCACGGTCCTGGCCTGACGAAAGAAGCTCAGCCTATACGTGTCTGGATTCGATGTCCATGCGAGAAGCACGACCTTGGTGATTCGTGCTGTGAAAGTCGATGGTGTTGGGGCATGTATCAAGTAAGAGCAGGAGCGTGCAGATGAAATGAGGAGAAGGACATTGGCCTGCTTGAAGCCTCTGGACTTCCTGGAACCTCAGCCATAGGGATTGCTACATCAACAAACAACAGAGCATTAGACGAGAGGGGAAAAGACCGGCGAACCCGCAATGAGACGAAAGGCTCAAGTCAACAAGAATTGGGTATCAAAGTCGCTTTGCATTTGGTACCGAGTGGAATTCAGCAGCAGAGTGTACCCGTTGCGCCTCTCGGAGGTCTCGAGCACGCTCAAAGTCCTCCACTGTAGAAGAGTGTCGCCGTGCCGCCCGTGCGGCCGCGATCGAAGAAATCAAAGGACGCCAATGCAATCATCATAGTGAAGCCGTGCCCATGCCACTGACCCGTCAGTCGTGGCAGACATCTCGAGGAGTCTGCGCTATCGTAGCTTGGAAAAGCAAGTCGTTGCCGTAAGAGGTAGCTCGCCTGTTTAGACGAAGAGCATGCCGATGGCGACGGCAGCGAGAGCAACGAGAGCCTTCTTGCCGCCGATGGAAGCAGCACCGCCGGTGAAGGGAACGATGCCGGTGGGAGTGACGTGGACGCTGCCAGTGCCGGTAGCGGTAGGACCAGACGTCGAGTTGGCTGGACCAGTTGGGTAGGAGCTAAAGCGGGTGGTTGAGGTGGCACCGACAGGGTCAGCGATGGACTTGCCGGTGCGGGTGCTCACGGTCGGGTATGGAGCACCGGCGCAAACGATGTAGACGGTGCCGTTGGCGCCAGGGACGGTGTTGATGCCAGCCTGCTGGCCACCAGCGACGCACTGAGTGACGGTGGTGGTGGTGCCAGCCTTGGCCGAGCTGGTGTAGCTGGGAGCGGTCAGAAATTGCCTGTGGGAGGAAAGGGATGCAAGAGGAGACTCACGTGGACAGAGCCCAGGGCATGGTCGTGGTCGTGGTCGTGGCTGGTGGGGCCTGCGCGGTCGAAGTCCAGACCGCGGCGGAGCTGCTATCAGAGGGTCAGTAACAGCTCACTTCTGGCGGCCAAAAGCGCTCGCCGTACAAGGGCGCCATACGTACCTCGCGCTGGTGGATGCGCTGGACGAGCAAGAGCCCGAAGTGAAGAGGCTGTGGCTCAAGCTGGGAGTGGCAGCGCCGACGGGCGACGACGCACCTGGCGTGGCGGTGACGGTAATGGTGGCGACCGTGGTGGTGATGGTGGTCGACACGGTGCTGCAGCCCGGAGAAGGAGAAGACGAAGTGGCGGCGACGGTCGAGGCCAGACTGGCGAGGAGCGACAGGTCGGTGATGAGTTGCATGTTGACGGTGTTCTGTGGAGGAGGAAGATGGGCGTTTGTGGGTGGTAGAGTGCTGGGAGAAAGCAAGTGCTAAACGAGTGTGGGTGTTGTGGTGGAAGAAGTGGGAGCGAAGGGCGGGCGAAGAGGGGAGAATAAGTCAATAGCGCGCGGCGTCACAATCAACGATAACCACCACTCAGATGACGCGTGTTGTGAATTTCCGATGCGCATCCCATTGCCCGCCAAAACATCACATGTGCAGCAAACGGAGGTGACACTGGCAATCACCGTCCGCCGCACACGGTCTCACAGCGGAACACCGTCGGCGCTCGTGCATATCGTGTCTACTGAGATTACGGGGATGCATGTGATGAGAAAGATGGACGAGCGGGTTCGGGAGCGCGCTGCGGGCTGGCTTCAGATAGACGAGCCGCTGAAAGTGAAGGGTGAAGTGTCGTTCACATCGTGAGGCAAGAACGAAACAAGGTTTAGTGCCAAAGCGGGTTAGCGCTGCCAAGACTCAAAATTCGATTTCGAGCACGGCACGGTGGACGCGAGCAGTCCGTCCTGAACTTCGAGACCGCAAGCACCCAACGAACACCTCGACAACGCCTCTCGACAACCGCCGCCGCCGCCGCCGCCATGGGTCGTCTTCACAGCAACGGAAAGGGTATCTCTTCGAGCGCCATCCCATACTCGCGTGCTCCTCCGGCATGGCTCAAGACCACGCCCGACCAGGTCGTTGAGCAGATCTGCAAGCTCGCGAAGAAGGGTGCCACTCCATCGCAGATTGGTGTCGTCCTCCGTGACTCGCACGGTGTTGCCCAGGTCAAGATTGTCACTGGTAAGGACTCCACGCGTTTGGAATGAGCCCGAGAGACGAGACTGACGTGTGACGCGCAGGTAACAAGATCCTCCGTATCCTCAAGAGCAACGGTATGCCAACACCACCACTCGTCGCGCCTGTGTGAGAGTAAAGTTTCGAGGGCCTGTGGAAACACTGCCGCAAGAGATGGAATCACACTGCACACAATGCCTCTGCAATGCGCATGCACAAATTTTATGCCTCTGCCTCGGTCACAGACTGACAGAGAGACAATAGGCCTCGCCCCAGAAATCCCAGAGGATCTCTACATGTTGATCAAGAAGGTGAGCGTGCCCAGATTCTGCAGTGGGGGCACGGCCACTAACGCTGTCCACAGGCCGTCGCTGTCCGCAAGCACCTCGAGCGCAACCGCAAGGACAAGGACAGCAAGTTCCGCCTCATTCTGATCGAGTCCCGTATCCACCGCCTCTCTCGCTACTATAAGACCGTTGGTGCTCTCCCACCAACCTGGCGATACGAGAGCGCCACTGCCAGCACCCTCGTCGCATAAGCATTTTGCACGCGCGTCGAGATCTGGTTGTTGCATTCAGGAACGGAAAGCATGGCGTCAAGGAGGATTCCCATCGAGGCAAACTGCCTTTGCTGCAGTATGATGACGGCGGAAGAGTACGCCGAAAAGGCACTTTGGTAGCCACGAAATCAAGACGAGAAACTTCACGCGCCATGCACTCTCACTTTGACTTTCTCAGACCGTGCTCAGTTCACTGTGTGAAGCAGAACTGACGCGAATGTCCGCAAGACAGCTCATTCACTGCAGCAATGCCTCGACTCTTCTGTTTCTCTCTTTCGTTTGCTGATGCGACTGATCATTTCATGCTCGAAGTTGCACTTCTAGTAACGCTACCAAATATGGCGAAGATCAAAAACAGCCGGCGAGGAGCTGCAAAGCGCGGCAAAGTAGCTCGGGGCCTTGTAGTCCTCCCAATTGCGAGCAGTAGTCGTGCAGGAACCGAAGCTCCTCCAAATTTTCCAAAGAATTGGTGAGTGATCCGATGAGCTGAGAGCTGGATACCATGCAAGAAACAGTTGTCATTATAGTGAAATGGACATTCTGAACCAAATACTATTTGAAAGAAAGTCTGACATGCAGAAAAACGCTCGCGACATAGCAAGATGCAGACAAAGCAGTGCAGACAAGAGCAATATCAAACCAAAGTCATCCCCCACAATGAAACGCCAATCACACGCACGGGTATAAGTGCTGCACACAAAAGGAAAACCACAAAAAACCTGACTCGGCCTTCGTCCTTCCTCCCTCCCTGATAGCAAAAGCCCGTGGAAGGGAGAAGGGAAGTCCATTACCTCACCCCATCCAACCCCTCCAAAAGCTCCTCCCGTCAGAGGACCAGCTCTCTCAAACTACTCAATGCATGCTTCATATCCCTCTGGTCGCTCACGCGCTGACCGCCCTGATTTTCATCCCCACCACTGGTCAGAATCTTTTCTTCCTCATCCAAACCCCTCTCATGCATGACGTCCGCCACGCTTCTGCCGTCCTCACCCCGCGCGTCCAAATCCGGATGGCCTTCTCTCGCGAGCAATTTCAAAATCTTCATATCGCCATTGTCAAGAGCTTGCAGCACGGCATTCCAGCCGCGGTACATGAGGTTGATGTCGGCGCCTTTGACGATGAGATGTTGGATATATGACATGTCGTTTTCACGATGGCGGCGAATCTGTGCACACACACAAACCCAAGTCAGCACATTGCGGGGTGGGATGGAGGATTGAATCAACTTACAGCTTTGATGATGGGAAGATGCTCTCCCGGAGAATTTGGATCCGCGCCCGCCTCGTCGACCAAGAATCGGAAGATTTCCTTTCGGTTCTCTCGAATCGACGTGGTCAATGGACTGAAGACACCTCCATTCTTCTCCTCGACATCGACTCCTTTGGCGAGCAACAACTTGACGCTTTCGAGTTGGTTCGCCACGACGGCCATCTCAAGCGCTCCCTTGATAATTTTGTTCGTAGGGATGTACGGGAGGAGCTTGGCCAGGATGTCGGGGTGCTTGACGGCGAGAGCGATGGGCCATTCTTGGCCACGCACGGCAGGATCTGCGCCATGACAGAGCAGGAAGTCGATCAGTTCGAGTTTGTTCTCGTGGATGGCAGTTGTGAGGGCGGTGTTGCCAGTATTCACACTGCGAGCATTGATGTCAACTTTGTGGTCGATGAGGAAGACAAGAGCATCACGGTCGTTTTGTTGAACGGCGTGCTCGATGATGCCCTTGGGCTTGTGGAGGTCTGCGCCTGCTGCGACGATGGTGGGGAGAATGTGTGTGCGGTGATAAGTCACGCATTTGTAGGTCGGGTGTTCGAGAGCCGGAAGGTTGGGGTCTGCGCCCGCTGCGAGCATGATATCGACGAGATCTTCGTGATTGTCGCGGATGGCAGAGCATAGTGGCGTATAGATGCCGTCTTTCTTCGCGTTTGGGTCTGCGCCGTGCTTGAGAAGAATATCGATCGCTTTGCGGGAGTTGATGGACGTGGCCAGCTCGAGAAGACCGGGAGCGCGACGCAGGTCAGCTTTGTGTTCGAGTAAGATTGAGAGAATGTTCGGCTGGTGCACGGCAGGCCAAAGCACAATCTTGGGACCAGGCATGTCGGCATCAGCGCCGTGCTCCAGCAAGAAGGTCACCAGGTCGTGTCGCTCGGCTGCAATTGCCTTGAAAAGTGGCGTCTCGCCACGCGCATTCTTCTTGTTCGGGTCGGCATCGTAGACGAGCATCAGTTCCACGAGCATCGCTGGAGTGTGCTTGTTCATCGATTGCGTGAAGGCCGTTTCGCCGTTGCCCATGTCGGCATTGGGGTCAGCGCCGTGCTGGAGGTAGAACTGCGCAAAATGTGCCTTGCTATTGGTCAAGGACACGGCGAAGGGGCTTTCACCATACGGGCCTGTGCTGACGTTGCTATCCCCGCCGTACTTGACAATGAGAGTAGCCGCCTCGTAGAAGGACGATCCGGTCGCTGTGTAGAGTGGCGTTGATCCATCCTTGTCCCTCGCATTGGGGTCTGCGCCGTAGAGCAGGAACAGACGCACACTGCCTAGATCGTGTGTGATCAAAGCTTCTTTGAGCAGACTCTGCTCGGGATTCACGCCGCTATCGAGGAGATGTTCGACCATCTTGTGATCTTTTTGCTGCATCGCGCTCACGAGCGCATTTCTGGCCGATTCCGGAGTTCCGTTGACGCCGCGTTTCGAAGGCGCGCGTCGGTGTATCTGAGAGGGGTCAAGCTTTATCCGAATGGCCTGCTTCGAAAACCTGTCGTGAAATTGCGTGAGATTCTCCTGCTCCTGCACCATTGACATGAGAGATGTGATGTCAGAACCATTGTCGCCAGACTGCAGCATGATGGAGCTGCGGTCACTCAGGTAGGAAGTGTTCGCAGTCTTCGTGGTCTCGGCACTGGATGGAGTATCTGGCCATCGCGGCTGCGGCTGCGGGGCTTCGATGGGTATGCCGCGTGGTTTGGATGGGGGCAGTGACGAATCGCGGGCGGCGAATGTCAATGGCCCAGGAGGCAGTGGTAGCTCCCTGCGGTCTGGCGACAAGCTGGCGTAGGCGTCATTTTGTTGTGGCGCGGCGGTGCCCACGGTTGGGTCAGGAATTCCGAGTATCGCTGCTAAAGCGGTGTAGCCGATAGCTGTTGCTGCATCCACCAGGTCGTTTCCCAACAGGGACGAGAACACCAATGTGCTGATGCTCAGCTCGGCCTTGCATTGGTGGAGAGAAAGGCGTAGTTTTTCGATCTCGGAATCTGCAAACATCATTCGGAAGCCTCTGCCAAACTTGCCGAAGGTCTGCTTTTTCTCGTTGGCGAGGAATTTGTTGACGACTTGGTCCAAGACGATGAATGCATTTCTTGTCAGCTGGAATTTCTGTTGCAGCTGTGTCGTGACGTCGGGTTGGAATTTGGCTGACGAGCGTGCGAGACCAGCTTTGGCCGGAAACAAAGCTCGCGAGGTCTCGACGAACTCGATGGCCATTTCTCTGAAGCCATGAGGGGCTTCGTTGACGATGGATAGGTACTCGAGGATGTGTACGGCAATGCCATTCCCAATGGTAATGATCCCCGTACACTGGTCGAGCAGGGTGTCCTTCTTTGCAGGTGCCATGGTCGACAGACGGTCTCTCAAGTGACGCTGATCGATCAGCGCTTCCGGACCGATCGCAGGCAAGGCCGTGAGATCCAGTGTGAATACGATCGGGAGCAGAGGACAGGAAAGTAAATCGAGGGCGAGGAGAAGGAACCACGTTATCAACGGTGCAGGTCCGCTGTAGCAGGTCCGCGGCGCAGACAATGAACCTGACACTGTTCGGGTTGTTTGGAACAAGGTCCAGAGCTTCGGAGGTTCGTCCTGCTGGCCTAGCTACGAATCGCCATGCTGGTGGCGCAATCTAGCTCGCGGGCATGAGTCGCGGATGGTGGACCGCGGCGCTTTGTCGCCTCTTTCGCACGCAACTCCGGCTTTGTGCAAAATCTGGCCCATCGGGCCATCGGGAGCATGACTTCACGAGAAGCGGTTCCAGACGCGCAAGGCCAATTGGCATTGTTGATCGGTGGCAAGGTGGGCAAACGTGCTGGTAGCGCCGCGAGATTGTGTAGGCGTGGTCGCAGCTTTAAGCTTTTGGCGTGCAGATGCCCTACTTTGCACTCCGACCAGACGCTTCCGCTGGGGCCGAAGCCACGTGCAGCTTCGGCGCTCTCGCTCCGAATACAGAGCAAGACGAGTCGCACAGCCTCGCGTCTGCTGTCCACGGACGGCTTGGCCGCTGCTTCTGTGATCCAGATCCCTGCGCGACATAGTCAGTGGGCAGCGTGCAATCTCATCACAGTTCTGCCGTCTGCGCCAATCACGGCGCAAGACGCATGGCGCAACTGTCCCTCTACCAAGTACATCCCCGACTGGGCATATCGAGCAAGTCGGCGCCTCATTCGCGTAGCAACCACATCGGGCGACGCGCACACCCAAATTCGCAATACTGTGGGGCGACGAGGCTCACCGACGCAGCGCCCGCGATTCAGCAGCACCATGTGATTCGGGATACAGCTGAGAGAGTTGCGCCCCCGAGTCAACTCGTCGGCCAAAGGAATGCATTGGCGAAATGAGCCTATGCGAGGCCATTAGCAATTCTTACACATCATGGCCATGGCCCCGTTTCCAGATGCTGGTGTCTCTCGTCCAAAAAAGCCTACATGGCACCAAGCGCTGCCCAAACGCTAGTGTTACGATGGAGTCGTGATAGCGCTCTGATCGACTGATCCCACCGGCCCTCCGTTCATGCCCCCAAAGTTCCCGCTTCGGCCTCCACCGCCATACGCGCCTGCCGATGCCGCAGTCGGCATCAGGTTTGTGACGTACAGAGAGTCGTAGTCCAATGTAAACTCCCGGCGCTCGCGTCTCCAGTCCTTTTCTTCAAAGAAGATGTATACACCCCGTTCGCTTCGCTCGTTGATCCGTATCGGTTCCTGGCCGATAGGAGCTCCGTTCGTGTGGTCGACAAGTGCCGGGGCAGCGCCAGCGTTTGCTTCACGGGTGTCCTTCTGCAACCATTTCCGCAGAACTTTGTGCCACCGCCAGTCCCGCTGGTTGAGTTGAGTGGCTGCCATCTCTTGCATGATATCACGTGGCATTTGGTAAAATATGCAGAATAGCGTTTCTGGGACGAGATTAGTGTTTGCTCTGGAAATTGGGACGAGACATATTACCGTCGCTGAATGCCGGCATCCTGGAAGCCATCTCGGGCACGTTGTTAACGGTGTACGCGGGTGGCACGTGGAATGATGGAACCGTATACTGGTCTCGGAAATCGTAAGATGAGTCGGACGGCGTTCGTGTCGCAAAGACTGAGAAGGTTGGGTAGAGAGGCTCCGGATTGTTCAGGTCCATCCCAAAGTCGGGTGTTTCTTGGCCCATGAGAAAGGCAGTATTTCGTGTCCATACGGGTAGAGACTCATCCATGGGCTGGTTTGACTCTATTGCACGACGGGCCTCGAGCTGCGACATCAGGCCTGCCATGCCATAACGCTCTGGCTCGGTGAGGTCTACCCATCTCTTCGTATGTGACGCGTGCGGGAGAGCTTGTCCTTCGAAGCCCTGCGGGGAAGGGCCTGCATGCGATTGCGGTGCAGGCTGTCCGCTTCCGATAGGAGCCTGTTGGCTCGAGCTTGATACCTCGCGCATTGGCAGCTGTGATTGCTGGCCATTCGTCTGCGGTATCGAGTCCCGGGGAGAGCCCAGAATACTGCTCCCCAGACCGTTTTGCCTCGCCGAATCGCCGTTGGCTGATATCTGATCGCTCTGCTGTGCAAACTCACTCCGATCGGTTCCGCCGCGATCTGTCGACTGCTGCTGCGAACGCTGCGACTCGTAATGGTCCACCGACACTTGTGAAGGGGCGGTTGAGGGCACTCGCTGTTGCTGTACGGACTGTTGTGATGCCGATTGGGGGGGTTGTGCCTGTCGTATCGCGCTGCTATTCCAACTGTTGGCAGTGTAGTTGGACCGTCCTGGCCCAGTCAATGTGGGAAAGTCACTGGCAAGCATCAGTACCTGGGTATGGCAGCCCACATCCGCTTCTCCCTTTGATAGACTCACTTCATGTCGATCTGCGTTTGCGCCCCTCCGCCCATGATTTGGGCAAAGCCCGACAGCTGTCCTGGACGTGCCAGGCCCGGCGCGCCGAAGCCAGTCGCTGCTGACGCCGGTGCGCCAAATGCCCATCCCGCTCCTGCATTGCCATTCCCTAGCCCCGTCTTCTGTGTGTTTTGTAGTCGCGAGTTTTGTCGTGCGTTCGGCTGAGCGCCAAAGGAGCCCATGTTCATGGTACGCATTTGCGCGTGACTGCCTGTGTCATCCGGAACGCTGTCAGTTCTCGATTCTCTGTCACGGTAAGAATTCGTTGCCAGTGGAGCGCGAGCCTGCTGTGGTCGTCTGCCGCGCCCGCGGGTGCGAGGCCTGTTGTCGGCCATGTCGGAGGTGCTGGCGGGGTCGGAGTTGGGGTGGTGGTGATGATGTCTCCAGCGGCGACGTGTCCGGCATGGATGATGGTGATTACGTACCGCTGCGGGCGTTCATGCTGCGTGTGTCTATCCTGCCTCCCTCTATGCCCGTTCCTGCTCTCGGGAACGCTGTTCTTTCCGCCGTGCTGGCGATTTTCCCACTTCTGCGGCGTGCGGTCTTCCGTTCTATGGGCAGCGTCTCGCGGTCGACGTGGAGGTGCGATGGGTGGCGGTGCGTTGACAGTCCAGCAATGCGCAGAGAAGCGTTCAATGCGAGGCGGGTGCTGTGCAACAAACTACATGTACAGCACGACACATGCACAGTCGAGTAGTGAGCTCGCCACTAGGCTCGAAACACGGATAAGGTTCAAGCCGATCGGTTTCTTGGCGTTATCGTTCTCCGTCCTCATCATCACCAGCGCACACCTCTCTCGTGCGAAACGCCAGCGTCTGTAGATCATGTCGAACAGCCTCGTGGCCATGACGGATTCTCACTCGCAAGACTGTGAGCCGGGTGCATCCGCATCCGCACGCTGCTGTGAAGAAGGTCCACGTGAGCATGACGGTATTGGTCATGGTGACTTTGCAGCTGCAGGAAGAAGGCTAGCAACTGTTCTTGGCCGATGGTATATACATTCGCACCGCCTCGGCCGGGCAGAAACCCCACCACTCCGCTCGACTTTTGCAGTGCATGCGTCTTCAGAGCGACATACGTCACCAGCAGCCATGGAACACCTCGCCATACCGCAGCATACCACCATCGTGGCACACCTGCACACCATGTCATCGTTCGAGAATCTGGCCAGCGGCAGATCAACGCCCGTGCGGAGTCGCAGCGCTACTCGTGAAAGATCGGGGATACGAAGCAAGATGCTGGATGTTGCTGCGCAACGATCAGACCCTAGCACCAGCCTTTCCTGGACATCCACTGCCGGCGTATCATATAGCGCCTGGCTTGCTACGCTGCTCATGGCCTGTGCTATATTCATGGTACATTGCCTCGGCCTGGGTGAGGTTCGAAACTGTTACTGACAGCGTAAAGCAACTCGACACTCCCAAACTACCTTCACAACTGTCTTGGCTCCTCGACCCCAGGCGAACGTATAGATGTAGCCAACGCCCCCGACTCGTGCACGATTCTGATTCGGAAGTCGCCCGAGACTGGATACTCAATATGCAGCATGCTGCACTCCTTGCTATTATAGGAACTGTCGCATTGTCACTTGAACGACTATCAGAGATGTATCTTGCAAAAGTGCTGAATAACTCGCGAGATCTTCGATAGCTAAATGATAATAATAAAGGACAAGTCTCAATAACACCGTCTCGTTTTCCAGATACTCTCCAGTGTGCTCCTGATCTTTCGGTCGTCAAGTCCTCCTAACAACCCTCGATGTCCGAATTACCAGAACGCTGTAGTCACTTAAGCGTGTTACAAAAAGAGCTACTCCAAAGGGCAAAAGGAACACTTTGCGTTGGCGTGCAACGACCATCATGGGACCTTAAGAACATCATTAGAGAGCTCTCAGGCTGACGCAGTTCATGGGAAAGCTCACTCGAACCCACAACCTTCCGCTTAGGAGGCGGACGCTCTACCATTGAGCCAAACAGCCCCGTGTCGGCGGGTTGGATACCCTACTAATTGGGCCAAATACTCATCCTATTGAATTATACATCACTCAGTTCTTTCCCGGTAGGCCTCGGCATGAGTCGGACCCCGGAGAAAACCGTTCCTCTAAGGCAAGGGTGAGTAGAACAGGCTCGCTGGAGTCCTCGACTTCACACGTTGATACTATGCAATACTATCAATCCGCAAAAACCTCCTCACCGATGCTATGGACGTAATGCTTGTCCGCAAAGCGCTGACTCACCGCTGCCATTGTGTGTGCATGTGCTTACGGGGATTGCGATGCTGAAAAGCATCCGATTCTTCAAACCGACAAAGCAATTCTTGCACCTACGCCCAATCGCCCGAACGCTCAGCCACCGGACCGCCGTTACCCACAGCATATTCCGATGCGTACCACGCCTATACATGTTAGCGAGACTAGATTTGGCGTCTTCACATTTCACTCTCTAGTCTTCACCGAAAGATTCGCAGTAGGACGGATGTCCAGAAAAGCCCACAAGATGAGCTGACATGCTTCAGTTGTCGTATAAGTATGCACCTTGATGCTACAGATGTATACGCTCCGTGTGTATCTTATAATGCTCCCTCTTCCATGAACTTTCCCAAGTGTACTCGAAACACGCATTACAATTCCACGACGATCTTCTTGGCGCTCACACCTGCCTTGTTCGCGTCAAGCCCCTTCTGCACACTCTCCAGTCCCTTTCCAATCACAACCGCCTGTGGCACAGCCTTGAGCTGCCCTGACTCCAAGGCAGGGGTGACAAACTTCTCCCAAATTGGAGCATTGACCTCATTGATGGCGAAGATGGCACCATACTTGACTTTCTCGGGAAGACCGGACTGTGGTGGAGGCAGAGTTCCAGCAACGTTGTTTCCACCGAACTCCTCGACAATTGGGAAGACGTGTTTGCGTGACTCGTCGAGGGCAATGGCATCATAGACGCCGGCAAACTCTCCGCCAGCAGTAGAAATGGCTTTGACGACATCGTCGACTATTGTGGGCTCGTTGTAATCGAGCACTGCAACTGCTCCCAGGCTCTTGACGAAGTCGTGGTTGTGCTTGGATGCCACTCCAATGACCTTTGCGCCGGAAGCAGTGGCGAGCTGGACGGCGAGGGCTCCGACGGACGATGAAGCACCCCAGACGACGATAGTCTTGTTGCAAGGCGAGCCGTGTAGCGTTGGTTCAGGCAGGCCAAGGAAGCCCTTGTTGCGTTGGTCGTAGAGGCCGTGGCCAGCAGTGTCGATGGCGAGAGGCAGGACAGCAGCATCTGTGTAAGACAGGTTGCTCGGGATGGTGGCAGCGTAGGCCTGCAGAACTGCAGTATACAATTGAAAGCCACCGTGCGTGGCCTTTCCATTTGCCAGCCCGACGGCGTGACTACGAACGAGTTAGGTCTGCTCCAGCAAAATGCGGCGAAACGAAGCTCACGCAATCACGCGATCGCCCTTCTTGAATCGCGTAACGTTTTTGCCCACTGCATGCACTTCACCAGCTACGTCTGTGCCCAGGACGTTGGGCCATGACTGAACGAAAACGCCATAGTCCTGGATCTTCCAGTCCACGGGATTGATGGCGAGGGCATGGTTCTTGACGACGATCTCGTCATCAGCAGGCGTCGGAATGTCCGCGGGGCCTACCTGTGAGCTGCGTTAGCATAGGCCTTATCTCGTCGCAGCAGCAGTCGGGACTCACTCTCAGAGGCTTTCTCGGCTCTTTGTCGATCCACGCGGCTTGATTCTGCTGTGTCATGGTGATGCTGTGATTGTGATTGGTGAAGGGGTGATGATGCTGTGTACGCGGAGTAGACAGTACTTTGCAAGAGTGAGCAAGGCAAGCAAGGAAAGAGCAGTTGTGTTTATAAAGCGCAAGGACGGCGATGATGCTCAAGCTGACCAACCTGTGTAATGTGCGGCCGTTCACGACAAGCTGGGCTGTGGCCGGCCGGACTATAGCAAAAAAGTTAGACGAAGAACGGCGAAGCTCCTAGAAGCTTCAGTCTGCAGGAACGCATGGCGAAAGAGACTCGTGAGCAGTCGACAGGGTGCTGGATCCGCTCGCGATGGTGTTGTTCGCTCGGTGAAAGGTTGGGAGTGGAAGCTGCCCCGGCAAAAAAGTGGCCGCTCGTGCGATGCTGACAAACGAGCGTGCAGCAAACCCCGCGACGACTGTGCATCAATCTCCGACGTTCAGCGCAACCTCCTCCATCGCGCATGTTCCTCCTCGCATCGCGTCAATGGAGACGTGGAGCTGTGCTGCACTGTACCCTGTGCGGAGCCGCTGGCCGTCGTCCGCTCGCATTGCAATTTGCAAGAGCTTCCCCCCTGGTGTTCCCTCATCTGCGCTGGGGAGCAGCTGGGAGCATGGAATGACAGGGGCCCGCCGAAAAGTCACAGTGCCGTGACTGCAGCATACAAAGGCAGGGCGGGTTCAGCTACGACTACTTATTTACCGTTCCTCTCACAGCGGGAGTGTAGCTTGCATTCCAGACGCGATCGGGGGAGGGGAAGTGCTCTCGACCGCATTGAAGCAACGTCCCGAAGCGCAGTGCGGTCAGCTACACACATCGGCCAAGCGCAGCAAAGGGAGCGGCTGCGAGAACATGCAACCAAACCGGAACAGAGGGCGGCTCCGCGCACTGATGGCACGGTCTTGAAGATGCGGCTCTCCCCACTGACCCATGCCACATTGACTCTTGACGAGAACAATCATCCGCAGCAGAACGTGGTTTCGCGATTCTCTCCTCTGTTCACCGGTCAGTCCATGGCATTGCTGCCTTTGGGCCGTACTTACCCTAGTCCCAGGGTGGTCCAGTTGAAGACGAACGCGCCAATGAAGGCGCCGATGAAGATGCAGATGATGATGTACCCATTGTAGTACATGGCCAGAAGCATGATGAAATATGCGACTGCGAATTGAAGCATGTGCAGAAGGGCTCGAATCACTTGTTCCAACACTGTTGGCCTGAAGCTGAGTGGCCTGGAAGGCATAGCTGTCGCAGTGGCAGTTGCGTTCTTGCTGGAGTCGCTGTCACTGGGCTGGGATCTGGTCGCGGTCGCGGTTGGTGGATAAGCAGCAGGCACTCGCTTCCGCACAAGATAGGCATCGTACTCCTTCGACGCGCGACGAAGAGCCTCTAGGACCATGACGAGCAATATCACTCCGATGCAAGAGCCGGCGAACATGCCTCTCGACGTAATGCGCCACGACTCGGTAAGGAAGCCTGCAGACGTCAGCTTGATATTCCCACCACTCGGGAGATCCACTTGCAGGCATCGATGGTATACCAGTTCCACAGCATCTGCTCGCGTCAGTCTTGCCCGCTGTTGAGACATTCGAGCAACTTGCGTTGATTTTGCAGCCGCCCATACCCATGTCCATGCCATCCATCGACATTGCCGTCGACGTTGGCATTGCGGCAGAAGACGTCGCCGACATGTTCGCCATGTCCATAGCGCTCATTCCCGCGTGGTCCATGATGTGAATGTTGCTGGTCGGCCTGGGCGGTTTTTGGCAAAGCGAGCGGCGCAGCAAGCTTCTTGCTTCTTTTAACTTGTGCGAACTGATGATCTCGCGTCCGGAATATGGTTATCGAACTCAGCCATGGCTTGGCAGGCAACCTCTGCGGACTTTTGAGCAAGTTAGGGAAGGCAACGCGGAGTTCCATTGGCTGGGCGTGTTACACAGAAGGAACAAGGGAGTCTCCGCACCTCACCATGGCATGACCCTCTTGCACTTTACTATCGCCCACGAGGCGATACGTGGGGAATGGGAACAATGCGCACCGCAGGAATGGGCACTGTGGACAGGGTGGTGTGGTAAGTGGATATCAAGAGGGCGTCGTCGAAAGGTCGAAAGGAATCTGTCGACACTGATGCTTCGTGACAATGAAGTTCTGCGTCTCATTGCTGCTCTCGCTGCAGGCTACTGCAGTGCTGACAGCTGTAGCATTGCGCGAGAAAGGGAGTGATAAGCCAGACTACTGTGAGCTTCATATCGGAACGCCACTGAGAGTCTGGACTCAGCTAAGCCCTACAGGTGTACAGTCCCAGCCTGGCGTCGATTCCACCAGCATTCAACGAAGCCATGGAATGGTATTATTCCGTGGCTTTCAGACGCTGGATGCCTTTGGACCCATCGATGCGCTCGGTTTCCTTGGAGGACAGTTCAAATTGGACCTACATCTGATCGCTGAGGCCCTCGATCCGGTCACAAACCGCCCGGCGAGCCCATCGATGAGTCTCCGCAATTCGAGTACCCATTACCATGTGCTACCGACCACGACCTTCGCGACAGCACCTGACTTCGATGTCTTGTTTGTGCCAGGAGGCATAGGAACCCAGTAACATGGAGTACGAGCGTACCATTGACCCAGACGATGATCCTTTCGCGGCTATCTGGAATGTCACTGCTGCGTGGTAGGTGACTGAGGCTGATTCTGAGCACTCGCCAGAAAGTAGATTTTTCTCTGGAGTGATCGAAACTTCCCTACTTGAAAGCTTGATCTTGGCCAAGTTGCTCCTGCAGGGACATGTCCACATCGTGGTTATGTCTTTCGGTATCCTAGCACTGAATCGACGCAATGTGATCGTACAGCTTCTGTGCTGCCAATCCTGGACTGAGCTCGCTCACATTGATGCTCAACTGAGTGGGCAGGTCGGGTTTGAGCATGACGTGGTCTTCTCGGAGCTTTGCCAGCATTTCGAGATCGGTGAGTTTCGTGGTGCCAGACTCCTGCCGCTCCTTGGATACAGCTCGCCTCAGATTCTCCCTACGATCGCAATCAAGAACAACCGGGACGAAGGCGCGTCCTGATTCTAACGCTGCGTGCTTGTATTCTCCTCCAACTGCGATGCCGAGCTCGTTGTTCGATTGACAATCTGCACTATGAGTCAGAGGTCGCCATGTGAGAAGGACAAGTCAAGTCGATACCCGTGAAGACGACCAGCTTTTGTGCATTATCTTGATCGAGCACCCACCGCTCCAAAGCTTTCTGTCGCTCCTTCTGGCGCTCCACGTTGTATTGCGGTTCTTCACGCTGAAATCTAGCAGCAACTGGATCGATGAGCTGATGATTGTCGATGAGCACCACATTCCCATCAGCGTACAACTTGACCAGTTCCCTTGCCAGCGTCAGC
This sequence comes from Cercospora zeae-maydis, assembly GCA_023512815.1. Classification (NCBI taxonomy): domain Eukaryota; kingdom Fungi; phylum Ascomycota; class Dothideomycetes; order Mycosphaerellales; family Mycosphaerellaceae; genus Cercospora; species Cercospora zeae-maydis. The sequence goes on along the minus strand of JAKLWY010000001.1, from coordinate 1,913,466 downwards.
TTTCCAACGCCTGGGAATCCATTTATCCAAACAAGAGGTTTTGGCCGTGCTGCTAACGCCATCAAAGTCATACCGCGCTGATGCTGTAGACATTTAAAGTCAGTCTAGACTCATTCTGCGAGGTAAACGAGCACGGAGATTCTTTCATCCTTCTTGGCGCTCGTATAGTTCTAGTCCAGCACCAGGGGGAACGAGGGACGGTGGCCCGAATATACAGTTGTACTAGGCAACGTTTTACGTTAATTCGCTATCTCCTTATCTCGCGATTTCATTCTACTATATAGACTGCGATAACTGCTTATATATTCGCTACGTGTTATTTATTATATTTAACAAAAGTATAGTAGGCGTATATATACTAGTATAAATAGACTTCTTAGAAAACTTAGTATAGTTAGATATTCTAGAAGATATACTAAGTTTCTCTATTATAGACTAGAGTAAAATAATATTAGGTTACGTAATGTAAACTAGCTTATCTATAACTAACTAACAGAATCAATATAGAATAGATCGAGAATCTAGAGCTATCTCGATATCTAGTCGATTATACTCCCCTCAAGTCGTAGATATTTTCTAAAGGAGTGCCCCCCCCCTAATATAAAGAGGCGATAGCTGTCGCAGCGCGCACCGCGTGCGCCTACCCCGAGCCGTATAAGGGAGCCCACGCTGCACGACTTCTACCTGCAGGAACGGCGATATCATCATACAAAGCTCGAATAGATAGATGATGCGGCGGCTACGTGCAATGTCAGACGAGCTGAATGAATTTGCATGGGGCAGCGAATAGACCTGTGTAGAGTAAAGCAGACCGCAAACCGCCTTTTCCATCGTCTTGGTACGAAAGATCGTTTATTCCTACGGGCTAACGAGTCCTTGATATCGTGAAGACTACTTCCTACCCCCCATACCCGGGGAGCTCACCTGCCCTGACTCATGATCTGAACTCAGTAACCGCCATCTCTGCGTTCCAATTCGGCCTCTTGGTCCGAGGGGAGCTTTGCAGAGACCCAGGCACCATCGGGATAGAGGCCTCTCTTCTCAGCAGGTCCCGCGGCACTCCTGCGTTCCAATTCGGCCTCTTGGTCCGAGGGGAGCTTTGCAGAAACCCAAGCACCATCGGGATAGAGACCTCGCTTTACAGCAGGTCCCTCGGCACTCCTGCGTTCCAATTCGGCCTCTTGGTCCGAGGGAAGCTTTGCAGAGACCCAAGCACCATCGGGATAGAGGCCTCTCTTCTCAGCAGGTCCCGCGGCATCGTGGACTACAAGACTCGGAAGAAAATTAGTTTTGGTGCTTGTACCGGACGCACGATGCAACACGAACCCTTGTACGAGGCTCGACCTGGCGCTGCCAAAGCGCTGCCAAGCAGCAATGAAAGCAGGTAAGTCGGGGCGTAAAGCTTCATCGTAGGTAGTGTAGAGGAGAGTGCGATGGCGTTGTAGTCGAGCGTCTTGATGACCAGTGCGTTGCCGTGGACAGAACGAGAAGCGGTGGCAGTTCTTGTTGAGCTCTTTTTATAACGTATTGAAACATATCGCTCGCGGTCCTGCTCGGTTGAGAGCACTTCTCTGCTGGTCCCATGTACGAATTGATCGCCCGGCGCGTAGCAGAGCAGTGGTGTGACCGATGATACGCGAACTCAATGCCGGTACCCCAGCAGACTGACGCGGTACAGTAAGATGTCTCACATAGATCGAGGATGTGAGGTTGGGTTGCGGGGTGAGGAGTGTAGTCTGGGTATTGCTTGTGTGGGGGCTGCATGTATCACTTGTGAGTTCGACCGCGGTAGGTAGTGAAACCCTGTACTCAATGTCAGGCCAGGATCTAGACATGCATTCAAGCTTTTAGATTCTCAAAAGAGGCGAGACATCTGATGGTTCGGCAGTGTGGACAGAAGTGAGGGTTTGTGGGCAATATTCTGACCACTCGTCATGCTCTGCAGACTTGACGTGCTCTGCAGATTTCACTTCAGAGTCTCCCAGATCGACATTCATTCTTGCAGACCCAGCTTAAGCTCGTCCACTCCCCTCTACGTTTTTCCTGTTTGCGATGGATGAGAAAAGGTGCAAGTACTCACCTCTGGATCCCGAGTCCGGATCACTTGACTCTGAGAGCGAAGATGGAACATGCTCGCAGCAATCTCGCTTGCAATCCAGTATCGATGGGCCACGTCGGCGAATGATGGCCAACAAGAGGACATGGTCGTTCGTGCTCATCATCGCGACAGTGCTCGGGAGTATGGCGGCTTGCTTCCAGATGGGAAGGATGATGGAAAGAAGGAATCGTATCTGGGGCTCGGAACGACCTGATCAATGTCAATGGGCCTCACTTTGTTCACTCGGCTTGTGATGCGATGCTGACAAAGTCGCAGTGCCTGAACAACTCAAGAGAGATCTCCTTTTCAGTGGAAAAGTAGCGCCTCAAAGCACCTTGACTTGGACTCCTTTCGTGCGCGACGAAGATCCTGATATCGACCAGCACCCATGGTATCAGGCCCCTGGTGAGCAACAGGACGAGTACTTCATGACCAAAATCGCGCAAGGCCAAGAGTTTCTCATCACCAAAGAGGACGTCGAACGCATGGGAAGAGATCCGTCAAAGCTGGTCCGCATACCTGATGATTGGGGCTACGGCGACCGGGTGTACACCGCCACCTTTGATATCTCCCATCAGCTGCACTGCGTTCATTCCGTCCTGGAGGCGATCAACGCGAAGCCCTTGAACGCCACCCATTTGCTGGATCGCATCGACCAGCAACATACTGAGCACTGCCTGTGGTCCATGTACGACTACATGGCATGCCACGCCAGTCTCGACATCATCAATCATAAATGGATGGACGGTGTCCCTAAGCCAGTACAAGACTTGACCACGCGGCGTCAGTGTGTGAACGTGCAGGCAATTTTTGACTGGCAAGACCAGCATGATGTAAGCAGCGACGCAAGAATTCGCTACCTTGTTGCACACGAAGGGGACTTCAAACACACGCCCTCGCCGGATCGGAAAGCCCAAGGACAGATCCTGGGGGAGCGACTGCGAATCAAGCTGCATGGCAAAGATTGGCTGACGGAACGAAGCAAGCGCTTCCATCAAGCCTTGGCAGAATGGAAAGCGACGGGCGAGATTCCTCGCACAAATGCCAGCGTGATCTGGCACGGAGCAGGAAGCTTGCATCACGACGATCTCAGAGATGCTGCCGATGCGCAGTAGGTAGGATGTACGTGCAGCACTCGGGCGTCTCCGTTCGCAGATGGCCTGAAATTCGCAAATGTCCGCGGCAATTTTTTTTTTTTTAGATGGAGAATGGCATGTCATTATTATTGTCGTGGCAAGTTCGTGTCGCAAGATGCACAACCTTCATAGCTGCAGCCTTCCTGTCATCCTTCCAGCAGCCGAGTCCATTCTAACAGGAGTCGGAGAAGGTAGAGCTCCATGTCCTCAGGCCGGAGTACTTTGAGACTCCATGCCCGTGCTGCGCGTGCCATTGCCGCGCCTCGTTCCTCACGTGCCAGGAAATAGTCCATGGCTGTCCAAATGTCATCTCCCAGTCGATTGGCCAGAGGGACAAAGTGCAGCCAGGGTATGAGGCGGGCATCGTGCCATTCCTCGTAAATGGTTGCTTTGAAGACGACCGACTCGGACAGCAACAGGGCGTGGAAACGGCCGCTGAAGCTGTTGCCGTCGATATCGAACAGATAGCGGTAGGAGGACAGCATTTCGTGCAATGGCACCCATGAGGCGGGGTGAAAGTGCGGATCGGTGTATGCACAGGGCGCGTTCGCCCTTCGGTAGAGATCATCGCGACATGTGAGCAGACTGAAGCCGGTGTCGAAATGGTCGGCCGTCATCCGAATGACATCCAGGCCCGTGGAGGGGATTTGCAAGAAACCGGCCCAGTCGTCGGCTTCGCGCGCCACCACCGACTGCTGATAGGTGGCGTTGGTGAGGGCGACGAAGCGGTGACGGTGGAAGTGGTGCCAATTCTCGCCATCGTGGCTTCCTCCCGAGTTGGAACCGCGCCACAAGGCTTTGTTCTGCTTCGAGGACCACGCTGCCGTCGCACGTGAGCCGTTGTGATAGTCCGGGTCTTGGGCCCAGTAGATGGCGTCCGGGTATCGAATGGCCGTCTCGACGCCGGCAATGCGAGCGGGTGCGAACAGTGGAAGGAGAGTCGGGCCGACGATCTGCGCCAAGGGCCGAACCAGCGCGCCGTGCCGCGTGGACAGCCAGGGCTGTTGACAGACATCGCGCCATGCGTCCGTGTCGGCGGCGAGGCCCCAGCGCTGCAGCTCGGGATGCGTCCAGAGAGGGGCGGTGGAGGGACACGCCCACGGCCAGAAGGTAGGCCAGTCGCGCACGACGAATAGCTGCTCGCTCACGTACTCGACGGGCTCGGCGCCTGAGGCATTATTCCCGTGCGAGGCGTGGGGAAGGACAATGCGCGGCGACGCGTTCCCGTTGATGGGCACGGGAACGGCGGCGGCCGTGTCGGGCAGGTGTGACGCCACGGCGAGCATCATGTCGCGAACGTCCCAGCACGGAAAATTGCCGGCTTGGCAGTTGCACGTGACGGTGCCGTTGTCCAGCACGAGGCCGCGCACGATGGCCGACTCGGTGTGCGCCATGCTCTCTGCCGCAGCTCGCAGGTCGGCGGCGGGGACGGAGTCGAAGACGCGCAAGTCGGTGTAGATGGGATCGAAGAAGTCCTCGATGATCAACGCGTCGGCAGCGTGGGCCAAATCGAACCAGTGCGCAAAGCCCGGCGGCGGCGGTCGGTGGCGGCGGCGGGAGTATGCTGCCACGCTCTCCTCCACGCTGCTGCTTGCGCGCAACAACATGCGCTCCCATCGTGCTTCGGCCTGGCGGATCAGGGCATCGATGGCGTGGCCATGTCGTGCCGCCCGCCACCGTGCCCAGTGGTATGCGGCCAGTCCCACAACTACTGCCCCGACCGTGGAACAAAGAAGTCTCGGACGCATTAACAATATTGCACCCACCACGACACGAGTCAAGAACTTGCCACTTACCTTCTTCCACAGCAGGAACGAGGAAGATGAAGTCACCTTGCTCACCGCCTCCCGTCTGTCCGATCATCCGATGCATACATGTACCATGAGACTACAGGATAGGACATGTACATGTAGCCCCCTGCCCACCTCTGAGCTAATAGAGACCGACTACTGCAACATGCGCTCGTAAATAACAAGCATCCTACCAAGCCTTCTTGATGACTGTTCTTACTATGTACAACTGTAGAACCCTAAGGTAGCCCCCGCGCATCATTGCCCCTGCACGTGCTGGGCACGCATGCCCTGCACCACCTTTCGCCCGCTGGAACCCCCCTCCCAAACTTTCACTTGGACTCGGAGCAAACGGAATTGAATGGGCTTTGGCTTCCTTACCGCAGTAATCATGTGTGGCAGGCGAGTGTGCTAGCCACTGGCAAATTGTGACTTGCACGGCCGCCCAAACTCCTTCGTTGCCGCGTGTGCAGTACCCGGTCCGTCTGCGACGTGCACCCGCGCGGATTGATTCCAAGTGGAAATGGAATACGATAGGAAGCAGAATCCGGAGCATGTGCCATTCTTGCTGGGAGACGAGAGCGAGCTGCCATACAGCAGTCCTGTGCCGAGACGTTCAGGTCGCCAGAGATTCAAACCATGGCACTGGACCGCTGGCAATCTCCTGCTGTTGCTCAGCTTCACACTCTCCAATCTCGCCATCCATCGGCACTATGGCACATGCATCTGGCGCACGGATTTCGATGATGCCACGCAGGCGATTGAGTACGAAGAGAAAATCTTTACCGGAGCACTGGTGTATAATACGACACAGCAGCGAGCTGTCCGTCTTCGAGATGGCACTACGGAATACTTTGGACCACCGAGCCGAGAGCTGGACGCAGCCTGGGAGGAACTGCTACGCGGTAGGTGACATCTCCCTCCGTCCAGCCCATCGTCGCCATTCTTGACTGACATGACCTCGAGACGAATTCCCCACAATGACCGAGAAAGAGGCCACACCGTTTTTACCACAGCTTCAGCGGCTCCCTGAACTGAATGAATACCATTTTGAGTACGTGCAACCCTTCTCCTCCACGCGACTCTCCTTCGCTGCATGAGTTGACCGTGATGTCGCGGTGCCAGACTTACAGTCTTTCACTCGCTCCACTGCCTGAACGCGATTCGCCTCGAACTGAGTCCCGTTCTCTACAACGTGAGCACAAGCAGGCACACACACCTCCTCACCGATCCGAATGATCCCCACTGGCAAGCCACGCACATGGAGCATTGTTTAGATCAGCTTCGTCAATCTGTGCAATGTTTCGGAGACCTCACGCCTTCTCCCCTCTACCCTGCGATCAATGGCCCCTTTGCAATAGGAAGGTCCGGAGTGCACACCTGTCGTAAGTTCGCGCCGATCCGAGCGTGGCTCGATGAGCGAGCTGCGAACGGAAAAAGCTTGGCTGCTTGAATATCTAGTGGGCGGGGAGCTTTCGGTAGCACGGTACACGTAGTCGCACATCGCTCCGTTCGCCCTCCCTCTCATCACCTTCGTAATCGTTTCTACTTACTTGTCGCCCACATCAACGAAGAGGTCCGAAACGTCATCGCCATTCAACCTCACTTTCGAAGCCGTATCGATCAGATCTAGCGTGACGTTTTCCGTCGCTACCACGGCGCAGTGATGGGCATGCTGGATACCACGCGCCCGCCTCGGTATCACGATTCCGGTCTCCGGCGCCCGGACTTCCTTGATCCAGTTGTAGGCGCAATGCGACAGATGATACGCATGAATGGTGTGATAAACCTCCCCCGTATCGGCCATGAGTGCCACCTCGTCCTCGGATATGCGATGCAAGATATTGTTGATTTCGCGGTAATAGGGCCATGTGCCGTTGTACTGGAACTCTGCTGGTGCGGCGTTCCTGAACTGCTCGGTGGTCTCGTCGTCACGGCAGTGCGGTGGAAGCCAAGCGAGTTGAAGCGGGTCGTAGATGCAGTTCCGAGTCCTCGCTTCGGCGATCGACTCGCCGCAGGCACACGAGAGGTCGTCGCGTTTGGGACGAACTGCGTTCCAGACCTGCCAGATGATGCTGATGGTGCCCCAAATTGCAAGCGTAGTGACGATGAGCGTGAGAGGATTCGAGACACGAGTTTTCCAGCTTCGCTTCTTCGCCCGCCCCGGCTGGCCTTCGATTTGCGGAGATTTCATGCCTTCATTGGACTCCTTCGTGTCGAGAAGACGCTCCAAGTCTTCGGCGTCTCCATCGTCTCCCAAACCCGTTGCCATTCCTCGCGTCTTGAACCACATGCGCATGGAACGGGTAGAGAGCTCCGTTGCAATGCAAATGATTAGACTAGCTTGGGGCCGACAATGGTATTTGCGCTTTCGACATATGTCACACTGTGGTGTTCCAGAACCTCTGCCTTGCCGTATGAGCTCGGGCATATGACACCTCGATCTCTGGGATCAGGAAGCTTCTCGCCCACCGGATGCTGTCGGTTGTCTACAGGCAATATTCCCGCAGCATGCGTTTCGCAGCATGCGGTCCCACACTAGTACTAAAGCTTGAGAGCTGGCCAACTAGGAGGTTGAAGTAAGGTTCAGAATAGAGTATAGTAGGCTGGGGTAGGGCCGGGGTTGCGTCCAAGAGTATGACGCCTACGGCCCTATTCACTAGTGAGATAACCTTAAAGTAGTATAGTAGTTATGCATGTGTGGAACAGGCTGCAGGGTAGGAGTTGTGAAGCCCAGGCATCCGATCCCGGCTCGATTCCACTTACTTAGCGCGGGGCAATTCGAAGTGCGCTACATACAGTAGTCTAGCTTGTCTGATGGGCCGACTCCGTACAAGCAACTACTAGATACTCTTCCGCCTGTACGCCGGGATTCCGCAAACGCACTTGAACGATCGAACTCAGGCCGACCGGGCATTTCCACCAACGTGAACCACAGATATTGCGGCTCGAGTGTCTCTCACATGTATACAATATCCCCGTGCAACTAGGAGCAGTCGATGGCGTACAGAATTGTCGCACCCGCAATGCCGCCGCCCGCTCGAAGACTGAGTCACGATGATCGCAGTATGATCAACAAGGGTACGACAGCATTCGCACTCGTGCTCGGTCTGCTGCTCGGGCTCGTCATGCTCCCTTCCATCCACGGCCACTTTTGGCCACCGACTTTTATCAGGCGGCAATGGCCGACGGCTCACGTATGCGAGCGTCCCGCATACACCGTTCGGACGATATCGTACCACCCTCTGATCCAACACATTGAGGGCTTCATCACTCCAAGGGAGACGACGCATCTGATTTCTATTGCGTAAGTGTCGAGTAGCGTTGGAACTCGGCCCTTATTGTTAATCCTAATCACGAGTGCATCGCAGTGAGGCACGATACGCACGATCACGGCTGGGACTGGGGCTGTCGCCTATCCGCAACAGCTCCACTGCCTCGCTTCCCGACCACGACCCCGTGGTGACATGCGTGCGGACTCGTGCAGCCGAATATCAAGGTTTCGTCAATCTGAGCATGATGGAGAGTCTCCAGATCACCCAGTACACCCAAGGTCAAGTGTTCCTCGACCATTATGACTTTCGCGAGCCCGAGGATCTGTCTCCCGGGATGCCTAATCGCGAGACTACGTTCTTCGGTATTCTCGACGCTACATGTACTGAGTGTGGGACCAGCTTTCCGCGCATCCGATCAGATTGGGCAACGGAGGACCCACGATGGTGCCGGATAGTAGACTGCAATTCCACTTCACTCATTGTCCGACCGATCCCGGGAAGCGTCACCTTTTGGGTCAACCTCCTCGAAGATGGAAGCGGCGATGAACGTGTACTCCACGCTGGTCTACCGCCCAAGGCGGAGTCTGCTAGGAAAATTGGTCTGAACATTTGGACGGCAACATATGTCTAATCGCTAGCAAGCATCACTGCCACGCAAAGGGCGATCAGGGAGAAAAATTGTGAATGGTGGCGCAATTAGAGAGAATGATGCAACTCTGGCTGTCGCGGTGCCTCCGGCAATGTCAAGAACACCGTTGATTTCTCCAACCTTTCCCCTGGAGAGCGTAGCATTGTGCAATCAACTCATTACACTCAGACTCTAGGCTATGTACAAGCTGCAACATGTGCAGTGTCTCCTACCATTATCTAGAGTCGTCCTGCCAATCAGCTAGCCGAGACTTGTGCTCGTTGCGAGTGAAAGCAATTCTATGGGCCACAATACCCATTTATAGCAGACAGAGCCCCTCCAGCAGCATTCTATGGCAAAGCCATGAAAACCTCGAGCATTTTTGGGAACACAGGCGTCCCCATGCCCGTAAGAGGATCCCAACCAGGCACTGCCGCGAAGCCAGAAGTATTGCATCCTGGGTTATGGCCCTCGGTGACATCGTTGAATATCTGAGGGTTACCATATATGACGGGGTTGATGAAACCGATCGAGGTCTTTCCCGCGTTGTATCTCGCTTCGTTGATCAAGGTGAGGATCGAAGCCATTGTCGGAGTAGCGCAAGATGTACCGTATATCTCGGTCCAATTTCCGTGCAAGGCGAGAGCGTAGTGGGCCCCGTTGGCGGACAAATCGGGGTAGCCACGTGCTTGTTGGCTATTGTTGTATCGGTCGGCAGTGTATGGAGGCATGAAGTTCGCAAAGTAGGACTGGACTGCGTCTGCTTGGTATGACGGGAGCGAAAACACATCGCTGAAGCCACCTCCAGATCTAATTTCGGTCTCACAAGCCTTTTCCGGTTGGCCTTGCGCGGTGAGTATGTTGACTCCACGCGGGATCTCGGTGGCGCCCACCGAGGTTACGTATGGGCAAGTGCCTGAGAGTGAGAGGCTCGTAAGCGTTCCGTCTGGTCTGGCTAGACTGAAGTAATACAGAAGACTCGGTCATCTTGTACATACCAGGAAAGCTGGGTGCGAAGCGGCCTCCGACCGTTTTATTGCCTTGCTCTCCCGCAGATCCACTGAAGTCGACGACTATGTGTCAGCGGGTTTTCACATCCCTCGAACGGACTACCTCGCGGACGACGTACTGGGTACATTTTCCGCCGCCACCCGCGACACCCTCATCACCGCTCGCGAAGAGAACTGTAACGCCCATCAACCCGAGTTTCAGATACCTGCCTACATTAGCTGAACCGTGTCGCGCCACCTGCTCCCCGGCGGACGCTTTACTTACTCGTTACATTGACGTCGCATATAGGCTGGGCCGAAATAGCTTTCGTCCCAGTAGTATGATGCCGAAACGACCTTGGTAGGTGCATAGATGCCGCAATCTTTCCCTTTGTATCCTCCAGATGCAGGATCAGGATATGGCTGGTCTTTCTTCGGATCCGGATCTGATGTCAATGTTAATACTTGGCAATCGATTGCCATGGGAGGTTGCTGAACGACATTGTCTTACCGTCACCGCCTTCGTACGTGCAGTATGACGCACTGCAATATGGCCAAGGTAAGTATTTGCTTCAATCAAACGCCGGTCGCACTCACTCAACGGCGTCCAGAAAACTGTTAGCCGAGCCACCCTGTACTAAATCCCCCACTTGAAGCAACGTGACCTGCTGGGGGTGTACGAGAGTCATCGACCAGGCCAAATTTTGGTTACTCTCGGCATTAAGAGTTTTACGGTCCAAGGTTTGCTGATTGACGCCACCCTGGATGGATTCAAAGATCGGACGTTCTCCCACTTGGCTGGGAGAGAAGTTGGCAAAGAACAAATCCAGGTCAGCAGGCCGAAAGGCTGCGGGAGTGAGCTCTATGATGCCCAGGCTGTTTTTGGGATTTGCGCTTGATCCAGCGGGAAACTGGTAGAGCCGTCGCAGACAATCGGGTGTAATATGTTGGGCCGAGTCAGTTCATGATGGATTCTACGAGCCATTTTGACGAAGGCCGAGTACATACCCGTTTGTCACAATGCGCCAGCTCCCCTCCAGAAGGGACGCCATGAGCTGTCGACAGGGCAGCATACGCACGGCCGCTCGTGTCGAAATGAACCGTAGGCGTGATGAAATCGACATGGCGGCGGAGATCTGCTGGAATGCTGTACTGTTCGCAAGCGACATGCAGTTGGCCCGTCGACTGATGCTCGTAAACATGGTACTCTGTTTGCAGGAGGCGCTCGGCTTCGTCGATCGTCGCATCTACATGCAGCCAGCCCCAACTGCGAGACTGTTGGATGCGCTCGGGAGCAATGCCTGCGGAAGAGAGCCAATCGATGACGGCCTGAGCCGTGCCGTCACTATACATCGGTATCGGCGCGTAAGCATCGTGATCGGGATGTGAATTGATACATCAGAACTGGAGGGAGCGCAGCTTACCGTGGAGCGAAAGCCGCGGCAACGTCCTGCGGCGACCAATGCTGACCATATTTACTTGAAGCCGGATGTGACGTTTGCAGTAACCAGTCTTCTGCCTGATCGAGATTCGCCTGCGCAAGCGCAATGCGAAGTGGAATTGTGAATGCAGCGTAGCGCCGCTCGATTCGATTCCAGTCGTGCAATCTTGTGCTTTTGCGTTCATGGACCACATATACGGCACCTGTTCCTGATAGTGGCGACGACAGACAACACGCGACAAAAGCCGTGAGAAGCAATGTGTTTCGCATTTTGGCGTTGTATGTCGGCTGTCGTGATTCGTGAATGCGAATAGGTGGCTTAGCGGATAAGGTGATATGAACGCTGACTATCCATTCCACGCCCGATATTGTCTCCAATCACGCGCAACGAAGGTGTCTTACTGTAGAGGGTGTGGTATAGTCAGTGCGTACGTCGTCATTCTGTCGCTTGTCCGAGGGCCATTCGTGTTGCTCGGATCATGCGGGGCTTCCACGCTCCCTAGTAACCCGAGTTACGTTCCGTAGGCGTATTGCACTGGATGGGCATGATATGCTGGCAGCCCAGAATAGAGCAAGGCAGCCCTGCTGAAGGTTTGCTATCCACCTTGTTGGAGACCCTGGTAGCTTGATACGTGACACGGAAGGTCCTAGCGACCGGAAGGTCCTAGCGACTATCGGCTGGGCGGAAGCTGCGGAAGGTTTATAACCCTCCGCGACTACTGCATAATAGATAGCTACTACAATCTACTTAATAACAACATAACCTTTATACTACTAACAATTAGTAGCTCGGAGACTACTAGGGAGTTATCCGTAATACCTACTAGTACTGCAACCGAGGCAATATACTACTCTAACCCTCCGACTATCGCCGCAAGTCGAGACGACTAGGCACTACTACTACTACTAATACTAGCCTATAAGCGACGAGGAATATAAGCAGTTCTATATATTTGCTAGAGCTAATAAGAGATAAGTCGCTAACGTAGAAGCCCGATAGCTCGTTAAGTAATATATATAGCAATTCGGCGTAGCTAATATATACCCGCCTAAGTAGCTCGACGCGCCTTTAACGCGACGGTAGGTATAGGACCGATTTATAGTAGCAGCGAGACGACTATTTATAATAGCCTTACTATAACTACTAACTACGCTATAGTAGTAGTAACGATAATCGCCTATTCTAGTAGCGACTACTCTAATAAGATTAAGGGCAGCTACGATTAATATAAGCCGCCCGATAATAGCGACTACTTAAATAAGTACCTCGACGACGGTACCGCTTAATATAGCTAACTAATAGCCTCTAAGCGTAGAGGTGCTTGCCGTAATCTAGTAAGTAGTATAGAAAGCGATAAATAACGCTCCGTAATAGCCGCCGCGGAAGGAGAATAATAAACCTAACCGACTAAGAGACTAGGAAATTAGTTTCTTCTAGCTAGATTTAGAACTAGCTAACTCCGTAGATCTAACCGTCGTTAGCTCTAATACCTTCTTTAGAGACGCCTATAACTTTATCGACCGCCTAAAGGATATAGTAGTATACTATAGCGAGGATAAAGTTAAGGCTTATATTCTAGCCCTACTCCGAGAGATAGCGCTAGTATAGTATATAGGTACCCTAACCTAGCTAGAGAAAGAAGGACTCCGATATTTACTATCTCTATAGAGTTAGATAACCGTACTATCCTCGCATTTTAAGCTACTACTAGCCGATTCGTTAACCTAACTACTAGCTATAAAGTACTCGTAGCGTAACGTAGCTAACTGCCGTAGTACTAACGCGTATCTTATAGAGATATAGCGATACGCCCGTAATGCTAGTATAATAGAAGTCTTATAATAGCTTACCTACGCGTAGAATAGCATTAATATCGAGCTCCGATAGGGGATTAGAGCACCTACGTCTATAATAATAGCGAAGGATTTTGCCTAACTACTACGAGAGAAATAGTATACTTAGTTCGAACTCGTAAAGCGTTAGAACCGACGAACCTAGGTAGGAAAGCCTACTAATAACGTTAGCTACCGATAGCTATAATATAAGTCTAGTAAGTATTAAGATAGATAGCAACCGCGCTATAAAAGCTAATTAGATCCGCGGCCTAAATAGTTACGACCGTCGACTTTAGAACGGGACTAAAAGTATAATTATTCTTCTAATAACTACTAATAGCCTTAACCGCCTTAAAAGGACTACTAAAAGGACCTTAACCGATAGGAGTTTATAAAGCTACGCGATAGACGTAACTAGCGCAAAGGCTATAAGGATAAAGACGAACGACTATCTAAGCCCTTAAAACCCTTTATATATAGGGCTAACGCCTATTAAGTTAAGTATAAGTCTAACGACTACGATAGCGATATAGATAATAAGGAAGATACCTATAATATCGATAACTCTAAATACGAGAGTACTAACGAGGAAGTAAAGCTAGACCTTAATTATCTAGCAATTAGTAAGTAGAGCCCGATCTGCTCTATATATAAGTAGTAGTTTAACTTTAATAACTAGCTCTATCGCTATCTTCGGGAATAGTATCTAAAATCCTAGAGGCTACCTAACTCTTAAAGCTAAAGGATCCGTTATCGAAATATGCTACTATATAGGCACGACTTACCGAGTATAGGAACTAACTAATAGTCTGCCCTAATAGCGGGAACCCGATTTTCTTAGCTAATAGATAGCTCTTATAATAATAACTGTCTTCTTTAGTACTATTTAAGGCTAACTACGCGATTAAAGTACGTAGAGTAGGTAATAAGGTTATATAGCTAACTAAATAAGCTACGCTTACCCTATACTTTAATAACGACTATTAGATAATAGCACTAGCCTATATTATAGATAAATTAATAGTAGGCATTTTGCTAGGAATAGATATTCTGCGATAGTAGGGTATTACGCTATACTTCCGTACCGACTATATACTTTAGCCTAATAGTAGTTATATGCCGATATATATAATAATAATAAGCCGAATACGCTAATAGACGGCATCCTTTACGGTAAATACTAATAGAGGCTAAGAGCGTTAGGGCCTATATAAAGCGATACTCTATAGTAACTAAACGATAATAGAGAGATATAATATATTGCTAGCTAAATACCGAGCTTTATTTACGGATAATAGAAAGTTCGCTAAAGTACTAGAAGACTAATAGATAACTATCCCGCTAGTTAGCGACTAGCAAACTATAGGTACTAAATTAGTATATAAGGTATATTCTTTAGAGCTAAAGGATAGGGAGGTTATTAATTCTATATATAACCGGCTATATAACTAGGGACGGATGTCCTAGACGACTAAACTAACTCTATTTAGTTTCCCGACCTTTATAGTCTAGAAGGAGATAGCGATAGGTCGTAAAGAACGAGCCGTAGTAGATATTTAAGAGCTAAACTAAATTACGGTAACCGACGCCTACCTAATGCCTTTATAGATAGATATACTATTAGCCGTTTAGGGCTGCGATTATATCTTAACTATCGATATAAGGGCATTCTTTTACTAATAGCTAGTGCATCCTAACGATAGATATAAGCTAGCTATAGTATCTTATAGAGAGCAGGAAGTATATAACGTCGCCGTAATAGAATATAAGAATATACTACCTTACGTCTAGCGATAGATTAATAAGATCTTAAGATCCGAGAACGCCTATAAGTTCGCAAAAGCGTTTATAGACGATATTATTATCTATAGCAAGACCTTTAAGAAGCACTTAGAATACCTAGAACGACTATTCGATATATTATTAAAGTATAACCTAACTATAGTAGCTAATAAGGCTTTTATCGGCTATCTATCTATTAAACTGCTAGGATAGCGAGTTAATATATTAGGCATAACGACCGATAATAAGAAGCTAGTAGCTATTAAGAAGCTTAAGTTCCTACGGATAGTTAAAGATATAGAATATTACCTTAGACTAATAAGATAGCTGCGATCCTATATTATATACTACGCGTAGCTAGCGGAGCCTTTATAGAAGATTAAGACCGACAAACTTCGGAAGGCCCCTACTAGTAAGTACGCCCGCGCTTATTATATAGTAACTATAGATATCGAACCGATAGAAGAACGACTAGTAGCCTTCTAGGCAATATAGGAAGCCTTTACTAAACTATCTCTTTTATATTACTTCGATAGATAACGGCTATTATATATCTATATCGATGCGTCTAAGAAGAGGGGCTTTAGGGTTATAACTACCTATATCGAGGGCGATATAATCTCTAAAAACTTACCCCGAACTAAGACGCAACTAATTCTTTTCCTTTCTAAAACGCTATTATAAGTAGAAAGGAGATACTAGCCGATAGAGCTAGAGGTAGCATATTTAGTATAGACTATTAAACGCATCCGATAGATAATCGAGGCATGCAAGTTAACGGTAATTATCCTAACCGACTACGTAGCAATAGTAGGGATTACGAGCTAGATAGTACTAATATCGTTATCGGTAGATAAACTTAATAACCGACTAATACGCTCGTCTTAATATCTATTATAGTTTAGCAACCTAAAGATTATATATAAGCCTAGTAAAGAGCATATAGTACTAGACGTACTATTACGACTAGAATCGCATAATAAGGAACCGACTAAGGATACTCTTAAGGACCTAATTATTAACTAAGTAACTATAGTTATAAGAGCGAAGTAAAGCTAGAAGTTAGAGGCCTTAGGCCTTACTAGTACTTAGTAAGCGGCTACTACTATATTACTTAGCGTATAGTATTCGTATACGCAAAGTATGCGATATATAATAACTCTATAAGAATTAGCGCTATCTTCGGACGGAGGTCTAAGATAGTCTATATATTACTATATACCCTCTTATAGTTCTAATTCTTTAACCCTATATAGGGTAGTAGCCTATAGATACTAATATTAGATAAACGAGAATTATAAGCGCGTTATACCGAGAATATAGGCTCTATACTACGAGCTCTACTAATATAGGAACTAAGCGAAGAGACGCTAAACCTTAAGGAGATAATAGGGAACGATAACGTTAACGTAAAGTATAGGTAACTTAAACGCGAGACGGAAGAGCTTTATAGGCAACTTATAGTATATATATTCTAAGAAGAGCATAAGCGTCTTAAGCGCGAGCTTACTATAATACTAGAAGGTAATAACTCTTTTTCTAGCAGATCTAAAGCCTACCGTATATAAAGCGGCGTAGAAGGAAACGCTAAAGAGAAAGAAAAAGAAGCTAGTAATACTAGTATAGCCGATATACGGAGTATATATAACGCGCTATTAGGAAGCTCGTTAGTAAAGGGCGCGAAGATACGCAACCTAAAGCTATTTAAGAGTAAAAGCGAAGATAAGGCTTAGGAGTTTATTCGCTACCTTAAGATAATCTTCGTTAATAACCTAATAACGTACTATAGCCCTTATAAGAAGGCGCTATATACTATTATATAGCTTATAGGCGAGGCAAAGAATACGTAGTATAACTAGTACGACGCTAAAAATCTTCTAGCTAAGTATAGCTAAGAAGACTTCTAGCAGTTTATATATAACGTAGTTAGAAATTAAGCGAACTGCACGCTTCTTACTACTATTAAGTATAAGAAGGCCTATTAGCGTAAAGGGCAAAGCGTACGATAGTTCGCGAATAAGTTAGCTTATTTTAAGGCGTAACTTAGTAACTACTACGAGCCGTAGCTAGTTCGCTAGCTACTTACGAAGTTAAGAGCTTTCTTATAGAGGGATATTATTAAGAACTATAATACGACGGGGTTTAAGAGAGCCGACCTCGTAGCGCTAGCGATACGTTTAGAATAGGCTAAGAGGGCTATATCTTTATAAAATAGCTATAGAGGTTTATTAAGTAAAAGCGGGCTAAGTAAGTATATTAGATATAAGATATAGGCAAACTATAAGCGCAAAGGCAGCGATAATACTATAGCGTAATTTAAGAAAGAGAGATTCCGCCCTAGTAAGTAGCGTTAATCTAAGAGGGATAAAGACGACCTAGACTAGAAACTTAAAGCTAAATGCTATAGGTATAAGGGAAAGAGGCATATCTAGTTAGAATGTCCCTAGCTAGACCTATAGGAGCCGCCTACTATACGTAGAGTAGCTATAAGTATGCCGCTAAAAGGTAAGGTATCTAAAAAGACCCGTAAGCTCTAGATACCGTAATAAGTAGAATAGATTACCTACTTATATAAAGTAGGCTAGCGATTCTTATTATAGCTAAGGTTAAGATAGATACGGGCTATATATAAGCTAAGTACGTACTTAATAGGGGCGCTAATATTAATATAGTCTTTAGATCCTACGCTCTATAGCATAACCTCCTAGTAAGGGAGAATGCTACTTTGCCGCTAGCTACGTCTTTTACTAGGTAGCTAAGGTACTGCTACGGTGCGTATTATATACGCCTATAAGCTACCGACTCTAAGGAAGCGACTTATATATATAGGGGCATCTTTTATATATATAATATACTAACTTCTTACGTCTTACTAGGCTAGCTATAGCGTATAGTCTATAGAGTAATAGAGGATACTAGTACTAATAAATAGACCTTTAGGTCCGGAGGCAAGATATATATAGTATAAGTACGCGAAGCGTATAAGTTTTATAAGGACCTTTAAAAGGCTCTATATATCTTTGCCGTATTACTCTAGAAGGTAAATGCGGGCTAAGAGCCGCTACCTACGGAGTTCTAGGACTTTATAGACCTCTTTAATTCTATAGAGGAGATAAGGAGTATACTAGTCGAAGGCGCTAAGTATACGATTAACCTACTACCTAGTACTAAGCCGCCGTTTAAGCTACTATATTACTAGTCTAGCCGCGAGCTTAGTAAGTTAAGTCGTTACCTCTAAGAAGCGTTAGAGTATAATTAGATCGAGCGAAGCGAAAGTAAGGTAGGTACGCCTATTCTATTTATTCCGAAGAAGAATAGTATCTTACGATTATACGTAGATTACTATAGATTAAATAAGATTATAGTAAAGAATCGCTATCCCCTACTACTTATTAGTAAGACGCTTAATAGGCTTATAAGAGCCGTATAGTTTACGTCGCTAAACCTTATAGATACGTACTATTATATCTGCGTAAGGCTAACTAACTGCTAGAAGACTATATTTCGTATATAGTACGGATACTTCTAGTATAAGGTAATGCCTTTTAGGTTAACTAATATACTAGCTACCTTTTAGAGGTATATTAATAGAGCCCTCTTAGGCCTTATAGATTTATACTATATAGTATACCTATATAATATCCTTATATATAGCGCCTTACGTAAGGCCTACGTATAAGACGTACGTACCGTACTAGAGCGACTCTAAAAGTTCGGATTATATACTTAGCGCGTAAAATGCTACTTCTTTAAGAAGGAGGTTAAGTTCTTTAAGTTTATTATATACCTCGAAGGCGTAACGATAAATCCCTATAGAGTCGACGCAATTGCGGCGTAGCTAACGCCTATAACGCTTACTAAGGTATAGTCGTTCCTTAGCTTCGCTAACTTCTATTAGCAGTTTATATATAGGTACTTTAGGATTATTGCTACTTTAACGGTACTATTAAAAGAAGCTAAAGTAGGC
This sequence comes from Cercospora zeae-maydis, assembly GCA_023512815.1. Lineage (NCBI taxonomy): Eukaryota > Fungi > Ascomycota > Dothideomycetes > Mycosphaerellales > Mycosphaerellaceae > Cercospora > Cercospora zeae-maydis. Next base: position 1,894,524 of record JAKLWY010000001.1, on the reverse strand, counting down.
AAGAAGCTAGGGCGTATTAGTTAGAGCGAAAGCGAGGAGCTTATATTCTATAGAATTAAAGAAGTATTCTAAGCTACTCTATTACTAAGGTACTATAACTCTACGGTACGTATATAAGTTAAAACCGATATATCGGATTTCGTAATTATAAGCATTCTAAGCTAGATATTCGAGGATAGAAACTAGTATCTAGTCGCATTCTTCTTATAGAAGATAATTCTAGTAGAATATAACTACGAGACCTATAATAAAGAGCTTCTAGCTATTATAGAAGTATTTAAGGCATAGCGGCCGTACCTTAAAGGCGCCTTATATTCGGTTACTATATTTATTAACTACGCTAACCTTAAAGCCTTTATAATAATAAAGTAACTTATAAGCAAATAGGCTTATTAGGCCGTATTTCTAGCTCTATTTAATTTCGTAATTAAGCATCGACTAGAGAAAACAAACCTAGCTAATACGCTATCGAGACGTAGTAACTATATACGCGAATAGGCGTATATATTAAACCTGCTGCTAATATTATAGAAGAAGCTCTAGGTATATAGTATAAGAGCTAAGTGCGGCGATTAAGCGTTCCTCCGGTATATCGCAATTACGATATAAGAGCAACTTATAAGTATAGCCTTAAGGCAGCCTCTAGAAGAGTACGTATAAGACTACTTCTTAAGTAGCGTACGTATCGTATACGTAGTAGTTGCCGTAGAAGAACTATACCTAAATATCTTAGACTTAGTTCTTAACTTTACTAAATCGCTAATACTATAAGAGCCTAATATAAAGGAACTCTTTAAGAAGGCGTAGCGTAGTAGAGGCGAATGCAATAGGTATTATATTAGGGAAGAAGTACTATATTATAGCAATTAGCTATATCTTTCTAAGAACTACGTACTATAAACGTAGGTAATCTATATATACTATAATAATTTACTCGCTAGTTACTTTAGTAAGGATAAAACTACTAAGTTAGTATAGCGGAAGTATTACTAGCTAGGGATATCTATAGATATTAGCTAGTACGTTTAATCCTATAAGGAGTACTAAGTATTAAAGGCGAGACGCTATCGACTATATAGCGAGCTATTAGTATTACCGCAGCCGAAGCTTCTATAGAAGAAGCTAACTATAGACTTTATTACGGACCTGCTACCTAGCAAGTAAGACGTATATATATATAATATAGTCCTAGTAATTATCGACTAGTACTTAAAGATAAACCTCTTCGTACTAACTACTAAGAAATATACGAGCGTAGACCTCGTATAGATTCTAATTAATAGAGTAATTTGCTAATTTAGAATGCTATATAGAATCGTAAGCAATAGAGGCACTATCTTTACTAGCTAGTTCTAGTTAGACTTCTGCTTCGAGTTATATATAAACCGTAAGCTATCTATAGCCTTTTATCCGTAGACTAATAGGTAGATAGAACGTACTAACTAGACGCTAGAATAGTACTTACGTATCTTCTATAACGATAAGTAGGACGACTAGGCGACGTTACTACCTTAGGCGGAATTAGCTTATAATAACGCGGTATATCTAACGTTTAAGATAAGTCCGTTTAAGGTAGTATATAGCTATAATACGGAGATTATAACGAGTACGTAAGTCGCTTAGAACGAGCTCTCTAGGAGAGAGGCACTAGTAGTAATCGACGCTATAAAGCGACTATAAGAAACGTATAAGGACCTTATAAAACGCTAGTAATACGTAGCTAAAGCGTAAGCTAGATACTTTAATACTAGGCATAAGCCGATAGAGTTTAAAGTTAGCGATATAGTATTATTATTCTTAAAGAACCTCTACTTAAAGGTGCCTATAAAGAAGTTAGTACCGAAGTTTATAGGTCTATTTAAGGTAATCGACGCGATTAGGAAGTAGGCGTACTACCTAGCCTTACTAAGTATATAGCGCGTTTATAACGTATTCTACGTATCTTTACTAGAGCCTTAAAAAGGCGCTATAGGCGATACGGATATAGAAGGCATACCGCTTATAGAAGAAGACTTAGGCAAGTAGTAAGTTAAAGAGATTCTAGATACGCGAGTTAGATATAAGAAACGTTAGTAGCTAGTTAAGTAGATAGGCTAGCTAGAAGAATATAATATATAAGAACTAGTCGAGTATATTAGAGAATATAAGGCACTAGATAAATTCGAGGCAACGCGTAAGATAAATAAGTATAGCTTAAAGGTAACGTAATAGCGCGTTATACGTAATACGTAGGTACGAAAGGTAGAATAAATAGCTTTTTATTCTATAGATAAGCTTTATATTATTTATAGAGAGCTAACTAAAATATTTATTATAGCGTATTATATACGTTACGCGTAAGCGGCGTATATATAGAAGTATAGAGAAGCGTAAGAAGCGCTAGCTTAGGCGCTATCTTTAGCTAGCTTATTCCTAGAGGCCTTCTTCTCTAAGAAGACCTCTTTAGCCTTATCCTTCTCCTCTAAGGATAAATAGAGGCTAATAGCGGCGTTAATAGCGTCCCGCTTTACTAGGACGCTACTATACTTAGCGATCTATAAGTGCAGTTAGTATACGATATAAAAGCGATAAGCTACTAGATATACCTAAGTAAGTAGCTCTATTATACCCCGAAGAGTGCTATTAAGCTAGGTAGCCTTATAGATAAGCGCGTAAGACCCTTATAGGCCTCCGCCGCCGCTCTTCTTCTTAGTAGGCTCGCCGCTAGCTAGCTTACTATCGTTAGTCTAAAGGCGCTTTATAACTATCTTAGTCTCTATACGCGTAGTTAGTAGATACGAGACGTAAGCGACGTATATGCTATGCGTAACGTTAAAGGAAGAACTTACTAGTATAGGTAGCATCTAGCTAGGCCTAGGCATCTACTACCGCTTACTAGCTATTAGCTCGTGCTATATTATTTCTATAGCGGCTAAGCTTAGCCTAGTAATATATAAGCGCGTCGCGTACGTTATATATATAGCGTATAACCGACTTAACTACTTCGTAGTAGGTTTACTTATAGGTATACTTGCTATATATATAGCGTACGCACTTCTTAGTATTAATATTCTTAGGTAGCTTACTAGAATAGGTAGCCTAGCTTATACTACAGTTAGTATACGAATAGAATATAACGAGATAGCAAGTAGAAAGAAACTTACGGTTATATCTATTTAGATTATAGTTATTGCGGATATAGCGATTATACTACTTAAGGTACTTAGTCTTAGCTATACTAATACGAAAAGTAACGGGAGCTAAGCTAAGTATAGTACTAGTATATAGTATAGTAGAGGCGCCTATAAGGCGTAGGCGCTTTATAGCTAGCGTGCAATTAGAAGAGCCTATAGGTCTATTAGTAATAAGGTCTAGTAAGAAGCCTAGCTTTAATAACGGGGAGCGCGCGCGCTTTATACGCTTACTGCCGCTAAGTAGAAGCTAAGCCGATAGCAACCTACCTAGCGTAGGCTTACTCCGGCCTCTACTTATTACTAGGCTAGAGCTAATATAGCTGCTACTATAACTATCTTCTCTAAGATAACTAGTAGTATTAGGAGCTAGAGATAGACTTAGCTACGGGCTACTACTAGGGATATTAAAGCTCGCCTAAAACGAGCGCGCGCTACGTATACTACTTAGCTAGTCGTCCTTACCTAGTATAATACTGCCTAAACGTAAAAGAGGGGACTAGCTACTAGCTAAACTTAGGGCGCAGCTACTAGGTATACTAGTATTTTTACTAGTACGCTTTAGGCCCGCCTATAAGCTACTTAATAGAAAGGCTATAGTAGCCTCTTTGCCTTTAGATAGCTTCTTAGTCTTCTTAGAGCCTATCTTATAGTAGTTCTTAAGTACGTGCGTAGAGCGTACGTAGAGAGTATAAGGAGTATATATATATATAGTAAGGCGAAGGCGGAGCGCGTCTATAAAAAACTAAATAACTAAGTATTAGTATTATAGAAGAAGTTTAGAAGCGCGTAAGCAAGAATTTATAATACTATTACTATAGCAAATATAATAACGCGCGTTACTATTAATAATAGTATATAGTAACGACTTACTTACGTTACGTACGTAAATCGTAATAGTAATATATAATAAAACTTAATAGAAGGCCTACGAGTAATAAGAGATGCGCGGACGTAATAGAAACGTCGCATATATAAGGAGACTACTATCCGCTTATTAAGCTAGAATAGCTCGATAGAGAAAGGGAGGCAGTTATAAGAGCGAAGTAAAGCTAGAAGTTAGGGGCCTTAGGCCTTACTAGTGCTTAGTAAGCGGCTGCTACCGTATTGCTTAGCGTATAGTATTTATATATATAAAGTATATAATATATAATAACTCTATAAGAATTAGCGCTATCTTCGGATAGAGGTCTAAGGTAGTCTATACGTTGCTATATACCCTCTTATAATAGTATAGATAGATAAAGCTTTTAAAAAATAGCTAACTATAGCTTATAACTACGATAAGTACTTAAGTAGAGTTAAAGTAATGCTATAGATAGCGGAACTAGAATCTACTAGCTTCTCGACCGATAATAAAGGTTTAATCTAAATAGATTATAAGGAATATAATAAGCGACTATATATTTCTAAGACTATAGAGGGAGATATATTCGAGAGTACCTATAACGACTAATTCTATATTAGTTACTACCGACTATATACTCGAATCTCCTCGTAGTACTATATCCGTAAGCTAGCTAAACGACTAAAGTTATATCTATAATACTGCTAGGAGTATTAAGCGCTATAGACCTTACGATACTACCTATACGGTTAGCTCTAACTACTAGGAAGCCTACTAGTACCCTACTATATAATTATAATTAACTTTATTATAAAACTACTAACGCTAGTAGGCGGAGACTACGATATAGTACTAACGGTAACTTGCAAACTATCTAAGAAGATACTACTAATTATAGGCTATAAGAACTACTTAGCGGAATCTTAAGTATACCGGCTGCTAGATACGCTACTCTACGGTAACTAGGGACTACTAACTATAATAATCTCCGATAGAGACCTAAAGTTTACGGCCGAGATATAGAAAACTATCTTTAGCTAACTAAAGGTTAAGTTATTAATATCGACTACCTACTATCCGTAGATAAACGGGTAATCGGAATAGACTAACTAGATAGTTAAGATTATACTACGGTACTATCTAGTATAGAACTCTAATAGAGGAGTAGAGATAGAATTTATACTCTTATAGATCTAGATAGTAATAAACAATTCGGTTAACGCTAGTATAGGCAAATTACTAAACGAAGTAATACTAGAGTTTAATCTCCGAGAGCCGATAGATATTATAAGATAATAACGACGGACCGAAGGGAATAAGGCAGCTAAAATAAGAGAGGTTAACTAATAGGAAGCGCGAGATACTATCGCTTATACTAAGGTACTAATAAAGAAACGATATAACTCTTAGTATATCCTATAGAGACCGATAGTAGGAGACTATATATTCCTACGGCTAAAGAACTATAATATCTTAGAGGTAAAGAACCGCAAATTAATACTACCGAGGGTTAGCCTATTCTAAGTTAAGAAGGTAACCGATAGTAGGCTTACGTATAAGATCGACCTACCTAAGAACTAGAGAATATATCTAGTAATCTCGATCGTAGAGCTAGAACTGCATCTAGCTACGGATAACCTATACCGACGACTAACTTATAAGCTACTATAGATTCGGGTCGATAAGGATAACGAACTACTAAAGGTAAAGGCCTTATAGTAATAGAGAATACGCAAGGTTAGCTATTACTAACGGGAGGTAATCGAGTATCTAGTTAGATAGAATAACGCCGGACTAGAAGATAACGAGTAGGTAGCTAGTAATAACGTGCTATCGGAGTTAAAAAAATCCTTCGACCGACGCTACTTTCTCTAAACTAAAGGGACCTATCTATAAAGTAGAGATATTCGTATCTATATATATCTCTATAAAGTAGGTAATATTAGCGCTAAATCCGAAAGTAAGCGAGAAAGTAAAGATAAAGTAAGGAACCTAACGGCACTAAAACTAGTAACCTCCGCTTGCAATAACTACTTACGATAACTACTTACGATAATAACTCGCGATAATAATAACTATTTATAACAATTACTACCGAAGCGATATAGCTAATTAGTAGAAGGCCGCTAGCGAGATAGGCGCGGCGTTACTACTAACTATTCTACTAACTACTTCGCTAACTACTCTACTAACCGCTCCGCTAACTACTTCGCTAACCGCTCCGCTAACCGCTCCGCTAACCGCTCCGCTAACTAAGCCTTAGATTAAATCTAAGCTAAAGGACGAGAGTAACGAGAACCTAAGCTTCTATCTAGTACCGCTACTATTAAAGAGTAAGAGAAAGCTCGACCTCGTACTAGCTACCGAGAGCGACGACGACCTAGAGACTAGTTAACTAACGCTAGGACTTAACCCGCGACTTAATACGCTAGGACGTAACTAACTAATATTAAGAGATATAAGGCTAGCTAAGAAGACGCAGATAAAGGAGTAGGCTAAGAGCGTAAAGACTACGCGTATCTTCTACGAACTAATTATAATCGGAAACTATAACTACTTTCTTCTTAATCTCGATAACGCCCGATATAATCTAACTAAGCTAGCTAAGTAGAAAGCTATAATAAATAGCAGAGATAAGAAGAAGAAGCCCGCGATAATAGTAAGAAGTAAGGGTAAAAAGAAAACTAACTAAGTCTACCTACTAATAGTAGAATACCTTAACTAAATAGTAGTATAGGCCGACCGCTAGCCTAGGCATCTTAATTTTGCTAACGCTATAATAGGCGCTTAGTATAAAGCCTACGATAATCTATCGAATATTTATATATATACTCTAGCGTTTAGCCGCTACTTCTACTACCGACTGCGATAGAAGGCTAGTATCGATAAATAGATAGTATACGCTTCCGAGTACGCTAACCCTAAAGTCGAAGACCTACGCTAGTAGCTAAACGATAAGAATAAGATAATCCGCACTCTAGCAGACTAAGCTAAGAAGCTAGACAACTAGCTTAAATAGAAGATAGTAGAGTGCCGACTAATAGAATAGAAGCTAGCCGGAATAATAATAGAACGCAATAACCGACTTAATACCTATAAGATTAAGGACGATAGAGATAGTAAGAGAGTATAGGTCGGAAGAAGCTACTACGTTAACTAGCTAACTAACTATCGCCTATAGCTAGTAAGTACTACCGCGACCGAGAAGTATCGCTACGCTAATACTTAGATAGAATAGTTTAGTACGGAATAAGCTAGCTAACTAGCAGCCGTATAGTAGTAGTAAGCTAAAAAGAAGGCCCGCGAGAAAGCTAACTAATAGGAACTTACTAAAATATAGAAGAAGTTCGAGTAATAGCTTAAGAAGTTTAAAAGGGCTCGTAGGATAATCTAAGACAACCGAGGGATAACTAGAGGCGACCGACGTAACTCTTTCTTTTATTATAAGTATAAGGGCATACTTTTCTTTTTTAAAAACCCGGCACCTAATACGTAATATAGAAGGTCCTAGCGACCGGAAGGTCCTAGTAACTATCGGCTAGGCGGAAGCTATAGAAGGTTTATAACCCTCCGCGACTACTATATAATAGATAGCTACTATAATCTACTTAATAACAATATAACCTTTATACTACTAATATAGCTAGAAGTTAGTCCTACTAGATAGCTAAATAATTATTAATATAGTTATACGATTAAAGTTGCTAATTAATAACTTATTAAGCATTAGTATAAATTAAGTTAGAGCTTCGACGATTAGTACGATATAGTTATATAGGAAGCTTAGTATAAAGAGAGAAACTAGTATTAAAAACATAGTAAGCTATTCTATCGTCTTAGTTTACTATAAATAGCTTAGTATAAAGACAGAAACTCGTACTAAAGATATAGGGAGCTCTTCTACTATATTGTCTCCGCCCTTAACGCTTATTAGCGTTCGAGCGGCCGTCCTCTACTCGCTCTTCTAGGATCTAACCCTAGCTAAACTTAGCGGAGACCCCTTGTCTTTAGTAAGCAGAATAGATACGGAGCATTTTATTTTTATTAAGTTATATGCTAGTAAAGCAATCGTGCTCTTAACGTAGGGTCCGAGTACGAATAGTATCTAATATACTAACATTCCGCGCTTTACGCTATAATAGTATAAGTCTCCTACGGCTACTAAAGAGCAAGACTTTTACCGCATAGTATAGTAAGGGTTTTGTAATTAAGGTAATATAGATAATCGAACGCACGTTACTTACTACTACCCTACGCCTTTACTATGCTCTTCGCTGCTACTTACCTAAATTAGGAACTATTCTACTTTTAAAATATTAAGTACGTTAATATAGGTCTTAGAGGTTTGCCTCTACTACTATCTTAGTCCTACTACGACTAAGCTACTTATGCCTAAGTATGCAAGACTAATATTAATATCGATTGCCGCCTCGGCTTTATCGTCCTAGTTAATCTTTATTAAGCTTAGAATATACTCTAGTAGCTATAAAGCGAAGAAAACTTAGGTCTAAAGTTGCTTCTAAACATCTCTAGTCTCTAAAGCATATGCAGTTAGTAATATACTAGTTACCGTAACAACTATATAACTAGGCTATAATAGCCTTTCTAGTTATAAATAGGCCTTATAACTAGGTAACTAGGAATTAACCGCTAATTAGGTAGCAGCTCTATTAATTTTTAAACGGCTAGGATGTCGATTAAATTAGACGGGCTAGGATCTAGGATCTTATTACTCGTTGCTATTAATATCTACCCTAAGTCTAACCCTAAGCTAGGCGTTATATACCCTAATCTAAGGAGCTTCGCCTACCCTAAAGGACGACGAATACTCTATACTATCTACTATACGTAGTCTACGCGTATATAGGACTAGTAAATAGAGCTATATAGTACTAGGAACTCTATACGAGCCTTTAAGCAGTATCCGAGTAGGTATAGAGGCAGGAAATACGTACGAATCTCAGTTATACAGTCACAAGCTATTTACAGGGCAAAACGCTTAGTTATAGCTTAGTTACGCCATTTACCTAGTTACGAGATTTGTGACTGTAACTAAGGCACAACACTATGTGCAGTACAAGAAACTTAGCGAAGTCACCATCACCGTTGCTGGGATCGTCTTGGCCCCCAAAGACCGCGCATTGTGCAAATAACCATCACTGATCAGCTCGAGCATTCAGTGGCTGAGGGGAGTTGCTCGGAGTTATAGGACCGTTCCCGTACGCGACATGAGCGAGCTTTCGCATTCGTTGTGGAGCGTGACCAGATGTACACCTTTCACGTGCCAATAGTCTATTTACGCGCCGAAGCGCGTCAGCTTGCCTTGAAACTGTTGTAGCCTACTACTGCATCAAAGGACATGCCAATTCTCTCTGACGCCTCCAAGTCGATTACGTCCTGTTCATATTGAAGAAAGTTCCGCAAGACAGCAGTTTTGTCGCTCCGCCACAATGAAACGCGCTCTCCAACTGTGCGGTTCGCCTTTGGCAACATGTCCATACCGGAGAGAAAATACCATCCCATCAGCCTCAACCTTGCCGAGGATGTCGAGGAATATCGGCTGGGCGGCTTCCACCCAGTGCACATTGGTGACGTCTTCCAAGCGAAATACAAGGTCCTCCACAAACTCGGTGCAGGCGGATTCTCCACGACTTGGCTAGCGCGCGATACCGTCGACAAAAAATACGTCGCACTCAAGATCCTGAAGGCGGAGGAGACTGCATCTTACTCCGAGCTGCGCATGCTGCAAAGCCTCGCTAACATTCCCGGACATCATCCTGGCCGCCGCCACATTCGTATGGTTCTCGACAGTTTCTTTGTAGAAGGCCCAAATGGACGACCCAACTGTGTTATCACGGAAGTCGCTGGCCCGAGCTTGAACGATCTATACAACGTGCCAGGAATGGGACATACGGCAGGCGCACGAAGGTTCCGTGCTAACATTGCTCGCAAAGTCAACTCACAGATCATTGAAGCTATTGATTTTCTGCATTTCAGTCGTGTGTGTCATGGAGGTATATCAGTATCCACAACTCGAGCGGGCAATCGCATCTTGAGGACTGACTTCCAGTGAAGACTTGACTACATCAAACCTCCTTCTGCACCTCAAATCAATTGACGACTGGAAAGAGAATGAGATCTACCAACATTTCGGTGCGCCCGTTGAAGCGAAAGTTCTAAGCGCCTCGAGATCAGACCCAGGAAAGTCTGCGCCTCGCTACATAGTTGAAGCTGCGGGGATACCACATGCAAAATTCTTGACAACAGACATCTGTCTTGTGGATTTCGGGGAAGCGTTCCAGTTCGAAGAGCCAGTAAAGTCAGAGGATATCGGTATACCGTTCATGTACTGAGCGCCAGAGACAATTTTTGAGTCAAAATACGACCGGTTTTCCGAGATCTGGGCTCTTGCGTGTGTTTATTCGAAGTGAGAGCAGGCAATCCTCTGTTCACAAGCATCATGGGTGGAGCAGACGAAATCATCCAGCAAATGGTGCAAATGAAAGGGAAGCTACCGGATCCATGGTGGAAGCGTTGGGACAAGAGAACGATGTGCTTTGGTGAAGATGGTCGGCCTCTTGATAATTGGCCTGAGGGGAGAGTCCTTGCGGTGCAGTACCCGCTTGAGGAGATGATAGGGGATATCGGAAGCGAAGATGATGAATCCGCTATTGCTTCGGGACCTGCTTCGGAGATGCTTGAGCGGAGCTGGACAAAAGTGGACATATATGAAAGGAAGGCTATGAGGGACCTTTTGAATGGCATGTTACAGTGGCAGCCAGAGGAACGACTATCGCTTGAGCAGATCCGGAAGCATCGGTTGATTACGGCATGATGATAATGATGATGGTGACGACGACGATGAGCAGATAGATACTGTACCTATCATCGGGCATCCGTAGCCCTAGCTCAGTCCTCCCTATATTCTTCTCATTCTGACGGCGGTTTGAGATACTTATGGTGTACGGTGTACGGGAAGTTGCAGACTTAGACGAGACTCCGAACGACCCGCGCCCCTTTCCGGAAGCGGTTCCGCCGTAGGAAAGGAAACACTAAAGCTACTACTTGCTATCTTCTATTTATTACTTGACTATATTTCTCTAACTTTATATAATTTACTAGAAGAATAGTAGTTTGACTATTTCTTTTAGATACTTTCTCGAGTTATTTAGCTAGAATTTTTATCTATCTAAAAAAGTTTCTTAAGCTTTAACTTTACGAGCTCTCTATCTAGAAAACGTCGCTTATATTTATATAATAGACTGCCTTACTATATTTAATAACTTCATAGTATATTATATATATATATTTATATGTTGAAGCTATTTTACTATTATATTTACAACTATTAATTATAGTCCAATAGCACTAGCGCGGATACGTAGAGCTACAAGGTTGCGAATATACGCAATTCGTTACCTGATGTAACTATAGTTTGGGCTACCGTCGAGGGAAGGTGCAGCGGGAGGCGTTTCAATACTACCTAAACCCTTCTTAGATTCAGCCTTGTGATAACCACCGAGGCTTTTCGCAGTAACGAAATCATTAATATGCATTTCTCGCTCGCACCTCCAAGGATCTTGATAGCCTGTTACGAACATGGCGCCGGCGTCCGAGTCGTCGAATTCGCTGGGCACGCAGGCTTATCTGCAGCCTGATAGCGGCCAACTCGCGGGCGTGAAGCGCCGTCGGGTGGTGTTCGCGGCCGAGGATCCATTGCATCGCAAGAGGACATATGCATCTAGTATATCGTCGTAGGTGAGCACCAAGTCTTTCGCTCGTGCCGGACATCGATCGCGAGATTTCAAAACTTCTAACGCAAGCGTACAGTATGACGGAGCCATATCGCCTCACGGCCGTAGAGGCAATCAAGACGATTGCGTCAGATGAACTGACTGTCGAAGAATATGCTCGTTCTCTACTGGATCGCATCCAAGAGCGCGACGATGCTGTTCGAGCATGGATTTATTTGGACGGCAACCAAGTTATAGAACAGGCGAGAGCCCTCGACAAGCTACCAAAGGATCAACGTGGTCCATTACATGGCGTTGCCGTCGCCATTAAAGATGTCATATACACTAAAGGTAATGGAATTCAAGCCAGTGACAAGGCTTTAGTAATTTGACATTGTGCAGACATGCCCACCCAGCACAATTCGGCCATCTACAAAGACAGCATGCCCGAAATCGATGCTGGGAGCGTTGCCATGCTCCGACAAGCGGGTGCTCTGATCTTTGGTAAGACAACGACCACTGAATTCGCAGCAAACGTAATTGGCACCAAGACCGCGAACGCACACCATGAAGGTCGAACCCCCGGTGGCTCTTCGTCAGGCTCAGGCGCCGCGGTGGCCGACTTCCAAGTCCCTCTGGCCCTAGGTACCCAAACAGGAGGCTCCATGATCCGCCCGGCCAGCTTCAACGGCATCTACGCAATCAAACCCACGTGGGGCTCCGTCTCTCGCGAAGGACAGAAAATCTACAGCCTCAGCCTCGACACTCTCGGCTGGTACGCACGGTCAATCGAAGACCTCACCCTCCTCGCCACAATTTTCGGCCTCAAAGACGACGAGATTCCCCGACCTATCGACAACGGCGTCCGAGGTCTCAGATTCGCCTTCTGCAAAACCATGGTCTGGAACCACGCAGGCTCCGGCACGCGAGCAGCCTTCGAAACTGCCAGATCCCTCCTCGAAGGCGCAGGCGCCGAGGTCGAAGATCTCGAGTTCCCCGAAGAATTCCACCAACTCCCCCACCTCCACACCGTCATGCTCTTCTCCGACGGCCGCGTGTCTTTCCTCCCAGAGTACCGCCTCGCGAAATCCTCACTCGCCGCGGACCTCGTCGAGCACGTCGAGGAATTCCACGGATACACGCGTAAGCAATATCTGTCTGCGTGCGACACCATCGCGGCATTGCGGCCGAAATGGGATGCGCTAGCGGAAAAATACGATGCTGTCATCGCACCTTCGGTGCCGGATGTCGCTCCAGAAGGATTAGAGAGGACGGGGAGTGCGATCTTCCAAGGCTTCTGGACGGCGTTGCACACCCCAATCGTCAACGTGCCTGGATTCAGAGGGGAGGAAAATATGCCGATTGGACTGAGTTTGGTGGCGCCGAGATACAAAGATTTGGCCTTGTTGAATGTGGCGAAAGAGGTGGCGAAAGTGTGGGTCAGAGAGCCGTTGGAGTTGCCAGAAAGCAAAGCAACGACGGAGAAAACGACAACAAGTGACTGAATCATGAGCACGACCGGAGCCGTGTCTACTCATCCAGGCCATCGCGTAACAATATTAGCGTTTATTGCAGAGTATCAAGTAGTCTTTTCGCCGCAGGCGGAAGTTCTTCTCGCCTCTTGTCTCGACCTATCCCAGGGTGCCCCGATTCCATGTGAGATGACAACTACTCCCACCACGATCTGATAAGTCAAGCAAAATAGGCGTGAATCCCCTATGTACATTTTCATCCCCGTAAAGACAGCGTCGAGTGAACATCAAAAATAAATCGTTCCCTTGTTTGAGCACCCTCTCTCGTCATCCTTCCGGTATCTTATCGATTCTGTGCGCCGTCCTGTAAGCCGCTTTCGGTTTTGCTGCCTGACTAAGTTTTTGTCCTGTTGCGATCTCGTAGTCTCGTAGAGCACCTGTCATCAGATCACGAGCGAGCTGACCTTTCGTTCGTGTCCGGGGTAAGCCTGGTGGTGGCTACCCATGCTCGGACTGCCCTGGGTGCCATTTCCGTAAAGTGTTTGGGTGCTGTCCATCCACTGAGGGCCTCTCAAGCGTCGCTCTTGTTCAAACACGTTCCAGTGCTTCATGACGATCTTGCTGGAGTCGAACTCTCCCTCCTCGGTATGGCCACCTTTACCGGCGCCCCTCTTCTCTCCTGCAGTTTGACGTGTGTCACCCCAGCTGAAGTCGTCAAAGTGCCAGAACGCGTAGGTGGGAAGGATCAAGTTCCAAATCGGCAGCGATAACAAGTAGACTCCCATCCAAACCACATATGAGACCCGGTGAGCTGTGATGACGATGAGGATGCCAGGAAGACCAAGGATGAGGGCGAGCAGGACCAAAGGAATGACTGGTGCCTCGGTGTTGTTGATGGCAGCCTTGATAGCGAGAGCGACTGTTCGGTGTCAGCAGCGCATACAAATCATGACGAGCGGAGAACACTTACCGACGTAGATGGTGAAACTGATGGCAGCTGGCAAGACCAAGGTGCCCATCAATTCAACGAACACAACAAACTGCATTGAGAAGCAAAAGGTACCGCACAAATCTCGCACGAGGATCAACTCCATAAGATTGTGGATCGTGGAGTTGATCCATCTTCGACGTTGCGAGAGAAGCACCTTGAAGGTCTCGGGGACCGTGGTCTTGCAAACGGCTTGCGGAATGAACATTTGCTTTCGCTTGGGAAAGGTTTTCAACATGAGCGTGGACAGATATCGATCTTCTCCGAGGAGTAACAAGTTCTTCTTGTGCAAAGTGTCGACGACGTTCTCCGAATAATGCTCGACGATGTCGGGATTGGCCAGGATAGGCACCCAATAGTTCTTGCCGCCCTTTGGTGCTTTGACGCGGTACATGCAGAAACAGCCTGGTAGACATGTAACACCACCAAAGACAGATTCAAAAGCCTTGGACAGATGGTGCGAGATGAAATATTCGAAGACTTGAATCATCGAGACCCAAGTCGCTCGCTTGTTGGCGATCTTGGTCTCGCCACAAAGTCCCATGATCTCGGGGTCCTTGACCATGGCAGAGACCATGTGCGTGAGAGAATCCGGGAAGACCTTGGTGTCGGCGTCAACCATCATCACAATCTCGTAAAAGTCAGGTGAGATTCCGGTGAGCTTCCAGATGCCGTTGAACATTTCGTACTCCAGTTCGGTCATACGCTCGTCGAACATGATCTTTTGCAAGAAGGACATGAGAATGATTTGCGAGTCACGCTTGCCCCGATTGCCGGGTTTCGAAGCATTGGCTTCCTCCTCCGTGCCGCACTTCACAACGACGATCATCGGCACGCGCTGTTGCCGCTCCACCGGGATTTTGGTGTCGGCACCGTAGTCGTAGAATCCGCAGTACACTTTACTCATGTTGTGACGCTTGCTCCCAGAAGCGACGGCGACGTAAGAATAAGCCTGGACTTGGTCGGGTTGCACGGAGAAGTCCTTCATCATACTAATGCAAGCGTCGGGTGTCGACATGGATTCGCCTTTACCTTGGATGAGACCATCACAGACGACGTAGATCAACTTGTGACTATTTGGGTAGTCGGTCATGGCAAGACTGTCCAACGTTGTGCGGATACCCTCAGGTCCTTCGGAGTATGCAGTCACTAAGCAGATGGTGTGCGCGAGTGGAAAGCCGTACGGCTGCCAGTCCGGAGGAGGTTGCGGCACGACAGATTCGTGGATGAAGCCTTGTGGACCACGAGTGTCCACCTCGCCGTGCATCACACTGCTGTACCTCTGGGCAGAAGAACCATAGTTGCTGGATTCCATCAGACTGGCACGGCTCTCCGACTGTCGTCCGTCTGCGCCGTACAGCGCAAGTGTGCCTTCCGACCGATTCAACTGGCCGTAGACAGCTGCGGCGTTGCCGATCGTCAACCTGTTGTTCGAGGATGAAGTCACCATGGTCGTTGGCTGCATGCTACTCTTCCTGTTGCCCCTGTCGATGGCGTATGGGCTGGTGAAGCGTGAAGTTGTTGGCAAGAAACTGGCGCGTTTGCTTGATCGGTCTGTTCCAGTCGTCGAAGCCGGTTCCGTGATCTTTGGAGGCGCACGATAAATATCGTCCGACCAGTCTTCGATCTGCGCCTGCCGCTGCTTCTTGTCCTTGCTCATGCTGGTTTTGGCAGCGGCGTACTTCTTGCTCAGGAACCACTCGAACAACAGAGCCATGAAGAACTTGGCCAGGACAATGCCCAGGATAAAGATCAGTGACACATAGAGCACGACCTTTGATGCGATACAGCCGACAGTCTCGGTATCGATCGAGCCCACCTTGATGATTTCCTGGAAGCACTGCGCCGCCTGCTTGTTGGCCCCGGATGCGAATGCCAAAGTCACATCTTTGCCGCGGAGGTTCGCGTTCTGGCGAATAGTGTCAAAGCTGTCCGGATAGCTGACTTGAGTTCTGTTGAACCATTCCAGCAGATTGAGGTCGAGGACGTCTCCGGAGTACACCATGAGATTTCGAGACGAGTTCCGGACATCGTCCCAGTTGAAATACACATCCCCGGAGGATCGAAGACTGTAAAAGGCGTCTCGTCCCGTGCGAGAAGTGTGACAAGCGTAGCCCAGGTAGTACGGGATACTTGCGTTGGGGGGTGTAGATCCGTCCTGTTTGAACATATTGCATGGCATGTACCAGGCCAGATTGCCGGAAGCATCGGTGGGAACGTCTGAGCCCGGTGCAGCTGTGATGAGGCCTTTGCAGGCTCCATTCACGTTCTGAAACAAGAAGCTGCCATCCATGCCTGCGCCAGGCGGATCCGGGTCGAACAGGACGTTCGAGTTGGGAGGCACGCCTCGTGCCAGAGGATGTTGACTTCTGGTCAAGTCGTACGCTCTGCCATGAAAGATCATGTAACCAGGGCCTACTTTGTTGATGCGCAGCCGAAGTGGGCCGCCGCCAGGACATACTGTGGCGGTGAAACCGAAGGTCAAGTACCCCACGAACAGCATGATGAGCAGAATGATGGAGATCAGGCCGATCTTCTCGCGCCACGCACGTTGCGCGTCTTTCGCCCGCTTGCCGAAACATCGGAGAAAGACGTTTGGAGCCCAGAAAGTCACCATGTGGCAATACGTTCCCCACAAAGTAGGAGTTCCGTTCTCCTTTTTGATTTTCTGCTTACGCTCTTCTTTTTCCTCGCGCTCACGCTCCTTCTTGGACAAGTTGCGGTGCAGCTTTGCGGGAGCACGCTTGCTTGCACTCCTCCCGGACTTTGCACGCTGTAGGCCGTCTTTTTCGCTCAGTGGCACGTTTTCCTCTCCCGTCTTGGACGAAGGATCCGAGCTGAGAGTCTGCACGTCTGCTTCCAGCTGTGGATCTCGACCGGTTGTGGATGGCATCACGTTCATGTTCGACTGCTGCACCCGCTTGCGATAGTAATAATCGGGGTCATCGGGGTCCATGCGTCGCCTCTCTGGCCGGACCAGACTCTTTTTGCGATTGAGCTCATCGCGCCTGCTTTGTGCGCCGGCCTCCATCATGGGGTCGCGATCGTGGGTTGCGTAGGGCGAAGGTGGAATGTTGTTCACTCGCACTTCTGGGCCATGGCCATCGCCCTTTCGTGTTTTCTCGATGTTGATGCCTCGCGGTTGGGCTGGCGGCTGCCGTTGCGAGGAACTCGGCCTCCGGCGGCGTTGGTGGCTATTCAGGTCCTCTACGCCTCGCTCACGCTGGGCACTGCTCGTTCGGCGCTGGCGGTGCGAGGTGGAGTTGCGAAAGGCTGGGTGTTCGCGGTCGTCGGGACCTGCAGAGGGTCTCCGTTGCCGTGAGCCAGAGGAGCGGCGAGTGGTGTGTGCAGGACGACCGGACGAGTTCCGCCGGCGCGTCGTGTCAGGCCTGTTGTTCGAAGACATTGTTTTGGCCTAGCGCTGGCCTCGGCCACGCATTCCAGTCTTCCAGAGCCCTGGCAGTGTCTCGGGTATTGTACGAACCCCCCCCACCAAGACTGCTATCCTGGCTTGTTGATTACTATAATACGAGACGTTGCGACACCAGGCTGGAGGTGCGCTGTGCGTGGGAGCGGAGCGGAGCGAAGCGGACGCAGTGGCGGCGGAGAGCGTGCGGCAATGGGCGAATCGATTGAGCAGGACGGTGCGGTGTGACACTGACTGTTCCTGTTCCTGTTCCTGCGCCGGGGCGTGCCTGCGTGCCGGTGCACAGAGGGGTCTCAGCGAGCGAAGGTGAAGAAGGTGGGCGCGAGGCGGTCCAAACGAGTGTCGCGACACGCAATAGCAAACAACAGCAGCGAACGACGGCGAAACAGACAAACAGACGGCAAGGCTGCGCACAGCAGGGCTCTGCGCGCGGCGGTGGTGAGGACGGAGAACGATGGTTGCCCCGTGCGCAGTTGCCGATTTGTCCAGCGGCGCGCCAAGCAACGCTCAGCCCCCTGAAGCGCGGCCGACTACTGCTACTGTATACTGCTACTGCTGATGAGGTGGCAACGGGTTATTTTGAGCGCGTGTGCGGCGCCGATGGATCAACCTGCATGTGCGCTATCGAGCCGCATCTCTCCTTGTGCGCGATTCTGCACTCACATACACACACACACACACGAGTGTGTGTATCAACCCGAACGATGGAGAACGAAGGGCGGCAAGGCACAGGGTGTTGCAGGTGTTGCTTGGCAGCCCGGGTGTTGCAGTCGTTTTCCTTGTCGGAGATCTCAAACGTTCCCAACTTCGGTTCGCGGCCGAAGGTGCACGGTGGAAGACAGCTGGCATTGCAGTCGAGTACTACAGATACCGTACTGTATGATGATCCTGCACATGTACTGTGTGAACATCACATTATCGAGGGCCGGATGTCGCACAAGTCGGCGTGCATGTGTGATCGCTCTCATGACTTCCGCGCCTACAGAGTCTCAGGTTCTTCTTCGATGATTGACACGCAATTTCTGCGGCACTCAAAGTTCCACCGACCACGTTTTCTTTTTCATGCCGTGCCGCATTCCGAACCACAAATGATGGCTGATGACCCCCTCATCAGTGCCCCTTCTCGCATTGCAATTGTTGCATAATCAAAAGGACACCAACAGTGTAGATTCGATGTGCTGGGAGTCCTGGTTGGCTGACCTGGCTCTGCTCTGCACATGGTTCTCTCGGCTGGCTGGCCGGCCGCTGCAGTAGCACAGTAGTTTCAGATGGCGTGCGAGTGACGGCCGTCCAGCTGCTTCTGCGGAGACATCTGACTTGGGCGACATGCACCGAGACGCGGCAACAAACACCGAAGCTTCCACTCACCGTGAGCATCGAGCTGCGCCATCGTTCTGAGAAGCGCGCCGGAAGGGGAAGCGCACTGCCATGTTGGTCCGTCCAATTTGAGACGCTGCATGAAGTGCGCGTGCGCGTGCGCCACGCACTACCCACTCCCTCGCCGGCGCCTACGTAAGTGAAGAACAGGCATGGAAGTCCTGCTCCCCTCTCGACCTCCTGGACATGCTGCTGCTGCTGCTGTTGGTACTTGTCCCCGCCGCTGATGACCATCACCTGCCCGCTCTACACTCACTCGAAACGCGCGAGACAACACCATACATTGGGGCGTGGTGGAGCTCCGATCCTCATCGCCGCCATCAAGGGTCCTCCCGACCAGCAAAACGAAACAGTACGGACTGCCACGAGCGCCGTCGCTGTCTCTGCCGTCCGAATCCCACCTCCGTCCAGCCCGCCCGCCCGTCCTGCTGCGGCGCTGTTCCCCGCCTCCCACTGCTGCTGTCGCCGCTCGTTCTGCTGCTGGTATGCGGAGTTGCAGCGACATCTCCATTCCCTTCTTGGCCGCACACGTGAGGTACGTAAAGCACGAGTTCTACCGAAGCGAGGCTTTGCGCCGTCCCGACTTGGCCGCTTGTCATTCCTACATTGAGCTCGGCACGCTCCACGACGCGATCATCATGGCCGCTGACAGCAGGTGCAGAGAACAAAGACTCGTATTGGCATCCACCACGTTCCGTCGCTCTTGACCCGCACCACCACCACCATTCCCATTACCGCCACCCTCCTTCCAATTTGTGAAGCGAAGGAGCAATCTGTTTCACACCCGCCGTCCCGCCGTCGAAGCCACCCAATTCTTCTACTGCGCGCCTCCATTGGCAAGCTCGCGCCTCACTGCGCGCCGCGTTCTGCCGTTCGCCGGCCCTGCGTAGCCTCTCCTGCCCTCCACCAACACGCATCGACCACTGCGCCCAACGTCGACGCTCATTCCCGTCCATTCATTGCTTCCTTGTCGTCACGAGCTCGTATTTGGTATAGAAGCTTGGGTTCCGCAACGATACGAGACAACATATCGAGTGAGGTCGTACACGAGCCGAGCGTATAATAGTCACCGACAGAGTCGCGCCGACCATGGCGCAGACGCAAGATGCTGTCGCAGCATCGCATAGCAAACAACTGCCCGATACGCCCGACTCGCCGAACAGCGTGCAGTGGGAGCCCAAGGATGGCCAATTGACGAGCCGCCACATGGCAGACACTCCGAATGATGGCGAGTACTCGCACAATAGAGACATCTCGAATGCAACAATAGAATCCACTTCCCCCACAGAATCATCCTCTGTGAAGAGGAAGCCCATTCCCGCCAGTCTACAACCCGATTATGGTCACGGGCCAGAAGTGCGCATCCAGCAGGCACCTGCCAGCCCGGTCAACATAAGCCCGGGGCACATGACGCACATTGAGGGAGAGCAAGCAGCAATACAAATGGGCGATGAGGACCGACGCGCTTCCCGGGACACTGCAACGCCAGACTCGGGCTATCGGGGAAGCGTCAGCTCCCTGCCGATGAGACCGGCGCAGAAGGGTGCGAACGGCGACTCGAGTCACAGTCGGAAGTCATCAGGCTGCTTCGATCCGAATCGTATCGATGAAGAAGGTGAGGATGGAGCCCCCGGGAATGCCGAGGAGAACCCGGGACTGCAGTACCACGCATTCCCGGAAACGTCCAAGAAGCCCAGCAATCGAGTTTCCCAGGCAACAACGACTTCGAGCGGCTCAGGTTCGTCCGTCGAAGGCAGACATCGCTCGTCGAATTCTTACTCTGGCTCGGCGGGTCTTGCGGTACCGCGGACGAGCCTAGCCAGACCCGCGTCAGCATACACGTTGGGGCCAGAATTGCGGGGCCGGACACTCTCGCCATTGAGCGCGAACGAGTCCGAATCGGGTTCTCCCGCAAGGAACGGCCGTGATCTGTCCACGCAACGCCGCTCACCACTCGCTCGCCCACACAGTTACGTCGAACTTCTCGCCAATGTGCCATACAACCAGCAAGTTGCTCCCAGTGGACAGCTCAACAATGCCGGTTTGCAATCAGTGGTTGGCAATGCCGCCAGCTTACTGGAAACGAAAAAGACTCTCGAGATGTATCGCGCGAATGTGAAAAAGACGCACGATGCAGCGGTGCAGTACGAATTCGCCGTATTCATGGTCAACTCCGCGCATGAGATAGCCCCTGGAGACGGTCTTGATCCGGCAGAATTGATAAACGAAGCTAAGCACATATTACAACGACTGGCCGATCGAGCATACCCGTTCGCGCAGTACTATCTCGGAGATGGATACTTCAGTGGGCTGTTTAACAAAGGCAAACCGGACTACGACAAGGCGTTCCCACTTTTTGTTGCCGCTTCGAAACACGGACATGCGGAGGCCGGGTATCGTGCAGCTTTGTGCTACGAGTTTGGTTGGGGTTGTGCAAGATCCTACCCCAAAGCTGTCCAGTTCTACAAAGCCAGCGCTTCCAAAAACCATCCGGGAGCCGCGACGCGACTTGGTCTTGCACAGATCAAAGGGGATATGGGGCTAGATTTCAGAGTGCGGAATGTGTACCGGGAAGGTGTCAAGTGGTTGAAGCGAGCTTCCGAAAGCGCTGATCCCCAGTACAATGCCGGACCCTACGAGCTTGGGTTACTACACCTCACAGGCTACGGCGATGACATCTTCAAGGATGAAGCATATGCCGTGCAACTGATCACACAGGCCGCAGAGCTGGGCCACGTACAGGCCAACTTTATGATGGGACAAGCGTATGAAAATGGACTGCACAGTTGCCCAAAGGATGCAGCGTTGAGTGTGCACTTTTACAATGGCGCTGCATCCCGTGGCCATGTCGAAGGCATGATGGCACTATGCGCGTGGTACATGGTAGGCGCGGAGCCAGTGTTGGAGCGGGACGAGGCCGAAGCCTACCTGTGGGCAAAGATGGCTGCAGAGACGGGCAAGTACCTCGGGGTAAGCGATGACGGATCATGATCAATACTGACTTTGTATCGCAGGATGGCCAAAGGCTGAATACGCCGTCGGATACTTTACAGAGATGGGCATTGGATGTCGCCGCGATCCACTCGAAGCTAATGTCTGGTACGTGCGAGCTGCGGACCAAGGCAACGAAACTGCAAAGCAGAGGCTGGCAATCATCAGAGCTGCAGCGAGCGGCGACCCCGGCATCCCGATGAGCACGGCACCAGCGAAGAGTAAAGAGCTGGGCGGCAAAAAGAAGTGGGGGCTATTTTAGGACAATTCCCTTCCTGGGACCGGGCAAATAAAGCATCCATCCTTGGAGGTCACCTTGGACGAATCTGGACCTTTGTCACGCTGGAAAAGCACGTCCAATTTCGTCTGGAGTAGCTGCAGTGCCTCCTCAGCGACGCTGAGATTCGGAGACCTGATGGCGGTCTTTCACGCATATAGCTGCCGGGATCGCACCCATGCGCCTCAGATGGGAGCTGTGTTGCCGCCGCAACAATGTGCTGCGACAACCTCGTACTGGAGACTGCTGGGAAATGGCAAGTGTACAAAAGCGCGTAGCATCATTTGGAGGGCATAAACGGGCTTGGCGGCATGATCTTCTCGAGATTAGCAATCCGGACTTTTTGGAGGGGCGCAGTGTCGATTGGTTGGGGTCGCCACGTGTCTATGTTCGACTTGGTTTTCGGGTAACGCGGAGGTTGTCGGACACTCTTGGTTGTTAGCATTCGGGATACTCCATTCGCGGTTTTCATCATTACCATCACCACGAGCATTTGCACTTGGGAGTGTTTTCACAGGAAGAGGGATCGAAATTCCGTTGTAATGTATCATGAGTGGAATTCGGACGAGGCATGGTTCAGATACGGCATTACTAGCAAGTTCAGAATAGAGCAGTCGTTCAATGGATCGGCCAACTCATCACTATGGCCACCAATACCTTTGTCATCCTGCCAAGTGTAAATGATGGCATCTAACCCCTGCTTGGCCGCTCTCCAAGCATCTGGGGAAAGCTGTCTCGCACGTTGCTATCCGACCGACACGTCTTTTGTCCACAACATCACGCACCCTCCCAACTCGCCCTTCATGTCTCCCTCCCTGGTCGAACAGCTATCGCATTACGTGCTCGACGGCCTGTGGCAACTCGGCAATTGCTTCTCTTGCTTCCCGTCCACTCCCTCGCTCAAAATCAATGGCCGATCATTCAAGATCCTGCGACTCCTCGGCGAGGGCGGCTTCAGCTACGTCTATCTCGTACAATCACCCGGCGACCCGACGCTCTACGCGCTGAAGAAGATTCGATGTCCGTTTGGAGAGGAATCGGTGTCGCTGGCGTTGAAGGAAGTCGAAGCTTATAGCCTATTCGCGCCGCACCCCAACATCATCCATGCGATTGATCATGCGGTGGAAAAGGACCGTGGAGGTGATTCGGGGAGCAATACGGTTTATATACTGCTGCCGTACTACAGGAGAGGGAATTTGCAGGACGCGATCAATGCGAATTTGGTCAATCGCGCAAAGTTTCCCGAGCGGCGGTTGATGATTCTATTCCTGGGCGTGTGCCGGGCGTTGAAGGCGATGCACCAGTACCGAGTCGGAGGAGCACCGGGTGGAAAAGCGAGCAGGAGAAAGGCGAAGGCTGTGAGACAAGAGGCTGCGCAGGCAGATCGCGAGGCAGCAGACGACGTTACCCGCGCGAATCAGAGTCGGCGGAGAAGTCAGCGGGAAGATGACGAGGACGATGAGGGTGGACAGCAGGAGCCATTGATGGAGGGAGAAGTCATGGCAGCACAGGAGGGAGTGGCCGAAGGGGAGATTCGCAGCTATGCGCATCGCGACATCAAGCCGGGAAACATCATGATTGCGGACACCGGGACACAGCCGATTCTCATGGATCTTGGATCGCTCGCGCCTTCGCCGACGCCAATCACGAGCAGAGCAATGGCTTTGCAGGTTCAAGATCAAGCAGCGGAGCATAGCACGATGCCATATCGAGCGCCGGAATTGTTCGACGTCAAGACCGACACGGTGATTGATACCAAGGTGGACATTTGGAGTATGGGCTGCACGCTCTATGCTTGTCTTGTCGGCAAATCACCCTTTGAAGCACGGAGCGAAGAGACTGGCGGTTCTCTCTCGCTCTGTGTTCTCGGCGGCGATTGGAGATTTCCCGACGAAGGCGTGGCCGAGGCCAAGCGTGGCAAGCAACGAGTATCGGATGTCGAAGAGGCAAAGAAGAAGCGAGCAGATGTCATTTCCGATCCCGTCAAGGACGTCGTGCGACGCTGTCTCGCCGTCGAGCCAAGCGAACGACCAGATGTGGACGAGCTCATCGCCATGGTCGAGGGAGTGATTTCTGCGCTGCCGGACGACGGCGATGCGGCGTTGGACATGGAGTAGAGCACGTGTGACAACATCACGACCGTCATGAATTCCCTGTAGATTATCAGCTCCTCCTCGCCACCTTCCACACCTTCTTCTTCTTCTCACTTTGCATAATAGGTACGTTTTGGCACCTTCTTACTATACCTAGTGTACCTGCACTAGTGTCATCGTAGCGTGAGACCGGGATTCTGCAGCGCCCCGCTGCACACGACACCCGCGACACGGCCGCAGTGGACGAGACTCAACTCGACTCCTCGTTCCTCGTTCCTCCATGCGGACGCCTTTTGGTCCGCAGAAACAACACCTCTTCCCCAATCCTTCCTTCTGTGCACTCATCACGCGCGCTACAATCTCGAGAGCTCCACCAGCTTGCCGGAGCCGGAGCCTCACACGTGGCACATCAACCTCGACCCCGCCTGTTTCCTTCCGCTGCGGCATCAGCAAGGTTTCCCACAGCCAGCGCTCTCAACTGACATCCCGGAACCACGGAAGCTCCAACCAACCGTCGTCTTCCCCGTCTCCTCCAACCTCACCGCCACCATCCCCAATGGTCCTCCGAGCCATGCACTTCACCCCCAAAGTCCTCCTCTCGGCCCCGCGCCGCAGCGCCGGCGTGCCGAACCCTTCGGGCTCTCATGTCCTCTACACCGTCTCGACTTATAGTTTTGACTCTCATTCGAAGACCAACGAGTTACGGGCTCTGCATGTTGCCACGGGCGAGTCTCGTGTTCTCGCCCAAGAGGATGAGATCTCGGACGCCAATTGGTTGAATGACGACGAGTTTGTTTGTTTGCAGAGCGAGAAGGATGGGAGGACGCATGTTTACGTGGCGAGTGTGGGGAAGGTATGTCTGCATGATTTGATACGAGCATGTCCGCTCTTTGGGACTAATCGTTCTGTTTGTAGGTCATCGAGAATCAGGAGGCCGGCAAGGCACATTATGTTGCGGGTGAGTATGAACTACTTGGGACAGTGTGCGGTGATTCCATTGCTCATTCGATCTGTCACAGGTACGATTGAAGGACCTGCAGGCAACCTCAAGGTCAAGAAACTGGACGACAATAACTTCGCCGTGGTATTTTCTGCTCAGGCCTACAATCACGACGGAACTCTTTACAATCCCGAAACAGAGAAGAAGCCGCAATCTACAGCGAGGATATACAATGGCCTATTCGTGCGACACTGGGACGCCTGGACCACGAACCAGACGAACTGTCTCTGGTATGCGAAGCTGTCGAGGTCCGGTCATGGGAAATTCAGCCTATCACGATACACGAACGCTTTGCATAATACTGGTCTGGAATGTCCGATTCGGCCTTTCGGAGGCACCGACAATTTTGACCTCAGCAGGAATGCCCTCATCTTTGTCTCGAAAGATCCCGATTCCAATCCAGCCTTGACCACGAAGGAGAATGTATATATCCTTGACGTTCATGATTGGGAAGGGCAGCATGCAAATGCTTTGCAACAACTCGTGGTGCCTGGATTCGATGGCGCTTCAGGATCTCCTGTCTTCAGCTCTGATGGGACCCAGGCTGCATTCTTGTCGATGAGAACGAATGGTTACGAGGCGGACAAGAATCACATTTTCGTGCTGCGCGATGTCAAGGATCCGGTGAATACACTGGAGCGTGCCTTCTCTGCCTCTGCAGAAGGTGGCTGGGACAGGAGTCCTGCGTCGCTGGTATGGACGGCCGATGGCAAACATCTGCTGTTCACGGCCGAAGACATCGGAACCGTCAAACTATACCGTTTACCTAGCGATTTAAGGCCACAGGAGCCAGAGGCATTGACCAAGAATGGCTCAGTCAGCGACGCAAGGCCCTTGCAAGACGGCCGCATTTTCGCTTCTGGTACTTCCTTCACTGACAACTCTTTCTTCTTCTTCATTGCACCTCAGTCGCCGCCGAACGAGTCGCACACGTACGTGAGTTGGACGCACTCGAACTCTGCAGGAGGGTCGAAACTCGGTGGACTCAAGCCTTCTCAAGTCTCATCGATCTGGACCCCAGCGAGCAATCCCAAGATCAATCGAGAAGTTCACAGCATTGTGATACGACCAAGCAATTTTGACAGCAGTAAAAAGTACCCTGTAGCATACATCATCCATGGTGGACCTCAAAATGCCTGGGGCGACAGCTGGTCTACACGATGGAACCCCATGATCTTTGCAGAGCAAGGCTATATTGTGATCAACCCCAATCCGACGGGCAGTACTGGCTATGGCCAGGCCTTCACGGATGCTATCAATCACAACTGGGGCGGCGACCCGTACCAGGATATTGTGAATGTGTTTGAATGGGCCAGTGAAAACATGCCCGAGGCCGATCACAGTCGGGCTGTGGCTTTGGGGGCGAGTTACGGAGGGTACATGATGAATTGGATCCAGGGCCACGACCTCGGTCGCAAGTTCAAGGCACTTGTGTGTCACGATGGCATAACGTCTTTCGCAGGAGCAATGTTGTCCACGGAAGAGCTCTACTTCCCGCTGTTCGATTTGGGCAATCCTTTTCACACGTCGGCTGCCGCTCAGGGACACGACAACTTCAGTCGGGCCTCGCTGTCTGACTGGAGGAAGTGGGATCCCAGCGAGCATTTCGCAAATTGGTCAACGCCGCAGCTCATCATTCACTCATCGAAGGATTATCGCTTGCCGATCGCCGAAGGCCTTGCTGCTTTCAATGCACTGCAGGTCAGAGGTGTCGAGTCAAAGTTGTTGACATTCCCAGACGAGGTACGTGACGGACATCCGGGCTCTGCAACCCTTCTCGCTGACTTTGAACAGAATCACTGGGTACTTAAACCGGAGAACAGTCTGGTCTGGCACAAAGTGGTTCTCAACTGGATCAACCACTATGCCGGTATGCCGCCGTATGCGGAGGAAGATGAGGCAAGCATCGAATTTCTCGGGGGAGTCAAAGAAGATAAGGAAGAACTCGTCGAGATGGCTGGTCAAGGCAAGGTGGAATAAGCCGCGCTACGTCCATAATCTCTCTATGTTCATAGCAGTGACTGCGGTATTTGTCTTGGCCATCGATTGTAAGTCGTGTGCCTCTGGGCCGGTGGTCGAACTCAAAGGGAACCCCACGCTGTCCTCTCACGCCGGGTACACATCGGTATCTTGCTGCAGGCATCCGCACTTTGCCCTTTGGGGTTGTGATTTTCTCGCTGTTCAATCAGAGCGGAGTGCAATACGCCACCGGACCGGTGGTTTCGCAAAGCTTTGGATAGGCAGTCTTATCAACGCTTGACTGCAGAATAGGGTTCATACAGTAGCCGAGCCAGCCCATGCGATCTTCTCGCAATGTGAGGAGAAGCAAGGCTATCAACCGCGTTCGTGGAGTAATAACAGGCTACATCCTGGCTTGCATTAAGCGTCGCTTGCCACATGTCTCCGCGTGGCCTATCGACGTGCCATGGGCCTGATATCTCACTGCCTTTCCCCTGCCCCAAGCCTGTATTTTGGATTGTGAGATATAAGGCTCGAACTTGTCCCTTCTCTCTCTTTCTCAAATAGATTCGGTCTCGTAGTTACATGGCCTGCACTGACTGACATTGGAAACAACCATTTTGTCTCATCGTGATGTCTTCTTCGGCGGCTGCAGAAGGCAACAAAAAGAACGACGCTGCAGTGGACATCAAGGTCAGCGACGCCGGCGACTTGGAACGAGATGTCGCCAACGGCACACAGACCGCGACGTTCGATCTCTCATACCTGCGCTCCACCAAAATGACCATCTTCTACCGAAGTGTGTTGTTCCAAATGGTGCTCTTTGGAGCTCTCTCGTTTGTTGGACCGGTAAGCACATCAGTTCGAACAGCAAGAAAATTTTTATTTCCCCTTACCGCCTTGCCAAGCAAACCAATGGTCAGCTAGCTAATTGCGTTATTCGTCGTTACTTCTCACAGGCTATGAATGATGCCATCACGAATCTCGGCGGCGGAGGCCTCAAAACGCCTTACCTTGCCAACTTGGCCAACTCTCTGAACTATGCCATGGGCTGTGCCACGACGCTCTTTGGCGGACCTTTGATCAACAAGCTCGGCATTCGGAATTCGTGCATTATTGCAGCTCTGATTTTCCCGTTGACGGGTTCGGCGTATTACACTTCGGCCAAGTTCGGGAATCAGTCATATTTGCTTACTTCGCGCATCATTGAAGGCGTGACGTCTGGTTTCTTGTAAGCTTTCTCAGTTGGTGCCCCCTTTTGGGAGGTGAAACGAGCTCAGTCCTCTCTTCTAGGTATGTGGCCGAAACGACGGCCATGTTGTCGTATCCACCACAAGACGACCGAGGATTCTACCTGGGAATCTGGAGCGCGATGAGGAATTCAGGGAGTGTGGTCGGTGGCGCGATCAACTTCTCAACGAATAGTAAGGATGATTCGGCAGGTGGTATTGTAAGTCATGACCCCAAACTGGTTGCAGCAGAATAAGCATCCTTTTTCTTTGGGATTTATCAACGCTGACCCATGGCTTTTTAACCCTCGTCATAGGCCTGGTTCACGTATTTGCTCTTTGTTGGCTTCGAGTGCACGGGGATCATTTGGGCAGTTCTGCTGAGTACTACAAGCAAAGTCCGCAGGAGAGATGGGACGCGAGTGCCAACCAGAAGCGAACATACTACGTGGAAGCAAGAGTTTGCTGCCCTGGGTAAAGTGATGGCACAAAAGCATGTGAGTGATGCACAGTTGGCAATGCACCATCGCTTCCGTCCGGGCTGACTTGCAATTTAGATCTGGTTTGTTGCCATCCCAGGCTTCTACAGCTTCTTTTACGGCGGGTGAGTTGCTCGTGCCATAAGTGGGGCAAGTTTCAATCGCTGACCATCGTCAATTCTCGCTCACAGTACTATGGGCACGTATCTTTCTTTGCACTTCTCTGTCAGAGCTCGAGCGCTGTCGTCGCTCGTGGTCCGTAAGTCTCAGGCCAACAATGCAATTACCGGCCCCGTACTAACACAGGCCAGCGTCACTCGTCATCCCTCTGGTCATCGCCTACGGTAGACTCCTCGATATGACACAATGGACCCGTGGCCGTCGTGCTTGGACCGCGTTCTTCTGCTGGGTCGTGCCACAGATCGGGTGCTTCATTTGGATCGGCATTGAATACAGCAAATTCGGGACTTCAAAAAATGTTGGTCTGGACTATGAGAGGTCAGTCGCAAACTTCTCCTTCTAGTTTCGTGCGGAGGATGATACTAACGTATTTTCCAGGGAAACCCACAGATGGGCCGAAGCGTACGTTCCATACCTCATCATTTTTGTCACGGGCTACTGGACCCAGCTGTCCCTCTACTGGATGCTGGGATGCCTGTCGCCGAATGTGGAAACCTCGTCTCGCGTGGGAGGACTTTTCCGTGCATTCGAGACTGCTGGCCAGGCCATCAGCTACGGAATCAACTCTGCTAGCAAGGCCGACCCGAGGCGCCCGTTCTACGCAAACTGTGGCGTACTGGCTTTGACCATACCTTGTATGATAATGCTGATCAGGCTGGTCGGTGAAAGCAAAGTCCATGACGAAACTTGCAATGAGCCTGTCAAGGTCGTTGACGAGCTTCCAGAGCCTGATACGAAGAGGGTTGACCAACGACATATCAGTGAACGTGAAGAGTAGCTCCCGCGCGCATTCGTAGTTCAAGGACTCGGGGCTGTAAATATCGAACGCTGTTATTGTTACCGCTCAACTTTGTTCTCAGACACTACCAACGGGTGAGTCTTTTCGCTTCAATGCATCTCCACTCGATGTAGCCGCCTTTGTCCTCTCGATGCGACAGAACGGCTTCACGGCGCTTGCCTTGTAATTCTCTTTAAATGCCTTCAGCTTCGCTTCCACATCTGCCGTCTGGACGAGACGCTCAACACGCTCCGGCGTCGCATGGAAGGGCGCGGGCAAAGGAGGGAAGATTTCTGCCATGGACGGCATTTTGTGGTCCAATTTGAGATATTCCAAGACCAGAGGTGTAATATGAGCAGTCGAACCCAGAATACGAGGCATACCTGCTCAGCTGTTAGCATTCTTGAGTGGTGTCAGCGACTCAAGCCTTTGCTTACCGTGGCCAGCGAAACCAGCGGCCATGAATTGCCCTTGGCGACCTGGCACTGGACCAACGAAAGGGAATGAATCGATGCTGCTTGATGCGACTACCGCGGAGTCAGTACGATCAGTGGCAACGGATAGATCTCTCGAATTCTTGATGTCTTACCGCCAGTCCATACGCCACCTTCACCATCATCTTTGCCGAGCTCTGCAGGGTCTGGTCCTGGCCAATCCTTTACGTCTGACGCAGGCCACGTCTTCACGAAGTCGAGGAAGCCTTCGACTTGCTTGTCTTCTTCGTCGTTGAATAAACACTCTTCAGGCTTGTGGACGAGGAATCGTCTTCCCCCGCCAAAGATGATTGTATTGTATGGAGGAGGCAATTGGAGATGATAGTTCTGTCGATGTCAGAATCGAACATTGTGTGATATGTGGAGGGTATGCGGGAGATCCTACATTGACACAAGCGTCCCAGTGCTGGGAGCCTGTGTGTTTGATAAAGCCTTCGGGTGCTTTGATGGAACCCATGGCGCATTTGTCGCCAAGAATGAGTTTGCTGAACTCCGGAAGAAGATGAGACGCCCATCTGTTTGTCGAGTGCACCACGGACCTAGTGCGAATGGTGCCTCTGTCGGTCGTCACGGTGATCCAGCCATCCGCATCGCGCTCGGAGATCGATTGCGCCGGGGTGTTTGCTTGTAGGTTGAAATTGCCTGCATCCAGGACGATGCGCAGGAGGGCATGAACGAATTTATATGGCCAGCTAGTATCTCATATCAATTCAGCGCACGTTTCAGTATCTGTGTACACTCACATTTGCCCCGTTGGGTGAACAATAGCTGAAAGTGCGCCCTTCATTTGAGAAAAGTCTTCTGCGTCAGAAGCATCTTCAAGAAGCCTGCAGACCTTGACGACTGCATTGTCTTCGCCATGATCTGCCTTCATAGCTTCGTAATTGCCCTTGAGCCGGGTCCAGGCTTCTTCGGTCATGGCAGCATCGAAGGTCTCGCCAAACTTCAGGCAGACTTCTTCAGCAAATCCCTCCGTGTCTGCTAAAGCTTTGAACGCAGTCAAATGCGCCATCTCGTGCTGGATGAGGTCCATTGCGCCTTGTGCTCCAAATCGCTCCTTCCATAACAGGTAGCGAGAGTAGGCATGCGGTCTCAGTTGGCCACCGTTGCGGCCAGTCGCGCAGCTGCAGATATCTCGTGCTTCAAGCATGACCATGCGTGGCTTGTTGGATGCATGTTCGGTAGACTGGTACATCGGTCAGTATGAATTGGTGCAATATGAGAAGTAGGGCGTCGCAAACTCTGTGGATCCAGTACGCAGTTGAAGCGCCAGAATATCCGCTGCCGACAATGACCACATCAGCCTCCGAGGGTAGTTCAGAGGTGGAACGAAAGTCTCGAAGTGATGATTCCGCCGCCTCAATCTAGGGGTCATTAGTATGTGACAATGTCTTTGTGTCTCAGCGGCGGTGTACCCAGTATGATTTGGTAGGATTCGGGACTGGCAAGACCATGTTGAGAGTACACCCGAACAAGACTATGGTAACAATTTTTCAAGATTGGCTGTCTCTTTGCTGCGGGAAAGTGGCAGCTAACTGCCTGCGTGAGCTGACTCGTATTTGTACAATGGGGAGCGTCGATGCTGTCGTGCGATTTATCAGATGGTGGAGCCCCGGGCCGGGCAACTCGTCTCAAATCTGCTGCCCCGGCCTATCTATCTGATCCAGGGACACGAAAGGCATTGGCCGGGAACTGGCATCGGCGGCAGAACTCCAGTTCGTTGCTCTTGCTCGCTGCAGCGAGGGCTTTCCCAGGTCGATTTCAGGTGAAGTAGGGTGTAGTCCATCGATCTGGTTGGTGGCTTCTGCATGATTGGTCGAGGTCTGGGTACAGGTCCATAGTCTGCGAAGCTTATACCAGCAGGGGAATTTGTCAACGTTCACGGAGAAACTCTGCCGCCGAGCACTTCATGACTATCTCCTGGGAGAGATCGAGCAACGTGCTTTTCGACCAACGAGAGTACCATATTCCGACTGATTTGTGCTCGTTCGAACGCATGCTTGTCCAGGAATACACGAAAGGGCTTGTTTGCACCACACAGAGACTTTCAGCATACGCCTCATTGCCATAACAGCAGTCACAATGCAACGAATCCTCCTGCTGGCGACCGTCCCGAAGACAATGTTACTTCATGGCAAGATGAAAACCTGCAGAGTCTTTGGAGATGCGGCAAAATCGGCCTCAACTTCGCGACATCGGTTCGCCACTTTTGGCGTGCAGTCCGCACATGCAGAGACTCAAGCAAGATGAGGTGGATCGCTTAGCCATCTTTCTTGTGATGTGCGGTATTCTGTCCTGCGCGGATGACCAAGCTCCCGTTAGCCGTTCAAACCACGCCGAGGTGTCGCTGGCACGTAGCAGGAGGAGAGGTGATTCTAGACGGCCTGACCACATATCGCTCTCAGCGCTTCGATCGTCCGATTGCGAACAACCGTTACTTCTTCAATGGCCCGTTCCCAGGTCTGTTAGTGCAGCCAGCGGCGTTCACAGTCAATGAGAACAATCTTCATCAGCGATATGAAACTCTTCTCACTGATCAACAATAGTCATCGCTTCATGGCCAACCACTCCGAAGAAGATCCAATCGGAACGCTGAGTTACAGCAACATTCAAAGCTGGTTCGGAATCGAAGGGGAAGATGGCAGCTATGTAGCTCGCCAGGGGTACGAGCGTATGTAAATCACCCGGACCGACGGCGCTGAGAAACGTACTGACTCTGTGATGGCCCAGGAATCCCTGAAAACTGGTACAGGCGATCGATGACCGCCCCGTACACTATCCCATACTTCCTCGGAGACGTCCTGAACGCCGCTCGTCTACAGTAAGTACTTCGATATCATGATGACAGCAACTCTGATACATGCTGACTTCCCATCCTTAAAAGCCCCAAGTTCCTCAACGTCGGCGGTAGCCTCGACCGCAAGACCAACAACTTCGCTGGTGTCGACATCACCAACCTTACTGGCGGTGTCTTCAACGGCGCCGACTTGCTCCAAGGCAACAATCTTGGATGCTTCGCATTCCAGACCGTTACACAGGTTAAGACTCATCTGATCGTCGATGACATCCTTAACAACATGCAGAGCGCTGTTGGCTCAATCGTGACGCAGCTTGGCTGTCCGGCTGAAGGCTATGGACGATGCTCTGCTCAAGCAGTTCCCAGGCTACCAAAAGGCTCCAGCATTTTAGACCGATGCAAGCTAGGCAGGGTGTTGCGACCGATTTGAGGGATCAAAACCTAGAGTGTTGCGTTGCAACGTGTTGGAGGGCAGTGTATAAGACCGGGGAGATGGAGACGTAGCAAAGCGCAGCTTTGCGATAAATTCTTTCAGCATTCAGAAGTATTGGTCATTTCGGTATGATAATGAGATTAACGAATTCGCATGGCGCCTTTTGCTCTCGTCATTGGAACTTCGAACGTAGTGTTCAGTAGCCTGGCATACTTCTACAACATGATGGCCCGTTGGGAGTAGGGCCTGAGGCTCTTCAGACCACCTCATTTCTCAAAGCCATGCTGCGTGGCTTTCGTCAGGTTTCGAAGTCGCGTGGAATTCAGAGTCGTGGAGACATACCAGAGGATCTTTACCGCGAGCATGTGCGGCCGACTCCTCTGCTAGCTCTTACACTCGCACAGCCATGTCTCTGTAGTAGGACGTGTCCGCGGGGCCGACAGCCTACTATGCAGTGATTTTATCCGGGCCCGACTCACGGGTACTCTCACGTCCTCCGCAAGAACAAGTTGTCATCGTCACCATCTCGGTGCTCCAATGGCTTGCGCTCATTCACGCAGTGCCACTGCCTTCTCGAACGCATTTCGTCCCCAAGATATGTTCCCTCCGAGCCCCAGTATGATTCAACCTCTTCCACGGCTCCCACTTCACTTGTAAATCTCATCAAACGGCCTCGTGTCGTTAAAACAACTATCCCAAACCTCATTCACCACCCTCGCAGCCTGCGCATCATCCTTACAGGCCGGCCGACCCGCGACCGAAATCGTCGCCCGCCGTCTCACACACTCTTGCAACTGCTGTGTCAAATTCCATTGTCCTCTGGTAAAGAACTCCCTCACAAATCTGCATTCTCCGGACAACATGCTCGCTCGAATTTCCATGCAAGCCGCATGCCGCAGGTCCAAAGGATCCATTTTGAAGCGCAGATGATCGTACGCGTGCACCATTTCGTGCGCCAATGTGTCTTCCAAGTGGCCGCGTTTGCGGCAGTGGTTTGCGCAGAGGAGAATGCCGTGTTCGGGGGAGAACCCACCGCTTTGTTTGGTCTCGCAGCGGCGGCAGCGGACGTTATGAGGGCCGATGGAGGCGGAGCCGTCGGCGGGGCCGAGGAGGTTGATTTGGTGTTGGAGGAAGGTGACTATTGGGGAGGCTTTAAAGAGCCATTTGACGTCTTCTTCGGCGCGTTTAATGTCGTGTTCTTCGTTTCGGATGTCGCGTTCGTTAAAGTAGGCTTCGCGGGTTGACGGCGCTGCGGTATTCGTGAGGATGGAGAAGAAGTTGGACCAGGTGAGATATGTCTGGTTGTCCGAGGGCGTTGTGCCTGTGGAGGTCTGTGTTGATTCTGCCATGTCGGTGCGATCGCTATACGGGATTACTGTGGCCGAGCAGATACTCGAGTTCCAAGGGGGTGAGATGAGGTTGGTGAGTGGGAAGCTGTTGACAGTTCGAAGTTCCCACATTCACTTCGGCAGTCCGCTGATGCCAAGCCGCGATCGGCAGTGCTCGCTTCGAGCTTCTTGTTACTGTACATGTACACTACTACCATTTTCTATGCATAGAGATAGCATGCACATGTGGACATGAGTGACTGATTGAAGATCGAGATCATCTTATCTTATGTATTGGCTACTGTTTGTCACCAAATCAACCCGCCCGAACTCCACGCTAGTCATACTTCCACTCGTAACCAACGCCATCGTCCGACTAAGCAAATATTGAGCGCTCATTAAAAGTTCACAAGATTACGCACTGGCCGTCATTGGCTCTCCTTCTCCTTCTGCTTGCCCTGGCCACTTGTGCGCTGATAGTGCCTCTCGCCCTTGACGCAATGTTTCAGGATCCAAGGATGCTGTTCCACCTCCTCCAGACTGATTCTCTTCTCTGGATCAAGCACAAGAAGCCTCTTGATCAAGTCCCTTGCTTCGGAGCTAACGAATGGTGGCACTGTCATCTCGCATCGTGCGATTCTTCGCTGGGTCATGACAGGCGTGTCCTCGAAAGGCGCTTCTCCAACCAGGAACTCATAGGTCAAAACACCTAATGACCACAGATCAACCTTCTCGTCGTACCAGTTCTCGTCTCGTCCTGGCTTGATCATCTCCGGAGGCAAGTAGTCTAGTGTGCCACACATCGTCTTTCTCCGGTTATTTGGTGCGTGTACGCTCCACCCAAAGTCGCTGATCTTGATCTCTCCGTGAAGTCCCACGAGAATGTTTTCGGGCTTAATGTCCCGGTGCATGACATGTTTCTTGTGTAGATACTTCAATGCGCTCGCCATCTGTGCAATGTACTGTGCCGCCTGCCATTCTGGGAAACGTTGTGCTTTTCGCAAGTGCTTGTACAGCTCGCCCTTGCCTGCAAACTCGAGGATGAGGAAAATTCGCTTCGTATCGTGGAAATGGCCGTATAGTCGGAGAATGTTGGGATGGGCGAGGTTAGACTGGATTTCGATCTCGCGGCGAACCTGCTTTTCGACTTTGCCAGCGGACAGCTCAGACTTGTGAAGGACCTTTAGTGCGCAAACGAAGCCTGTACTGCGCTCTCGGGCCAGGTATACACGACCGAACTTGCCCTTCCCCAGAGGCTTGCCAATCTCGAACATGCCCAGGTGGAACTGCTTGGGTTTTGATTGCTCGCTAGGCGCGGCTGGAAGTGGCTCGGGGTCGGACGGGCGCGATTCGGCGGAGATGCGCTGCGCGCTCTGGGAGGGAAGGGTGATCTTGGTCGGTATGGGTTGGAGAGCAGGCTTTTGACCAGCGTTGTTCGACTGTAGCTTCTGCAGCGGCAGCTTCATGCGGTTTTGTGCTGCTGCGCTGAGGCTCGATAATGAGATGCCTGTCACTGAACTCTACAACTGTCCGTTAGAGAAAGCAATTGCCAAGTCCTTCATTGCTGCTCACCTTCGCCTTGTGCTGAAAGGGCGCATTGGGATCGCGATTCTCCTCCGATATCGACACGGCCTCGAGGCGCTTCTCCAAGGTCTCAGCCATGATGTTTGTTGTATTGTTGTCAATGAATGTAGATGCAAAGTCTACGTCCAGCAACGGGCGATGGGTGTAGTGAGGATGATGTGTGGCTCTTGCGCGAAGTGATGGAGCGTGGAAGCCGGTGTGTATCGTAGCAACCGCCCATAGCAACCATCTTATCGACGCCAAGACTCAGCTTTCGCTTCAGTGATGCGGAGCTCGCAGTCAGTCACTTTGAACCGCACTGCTTCTTCTGCCGCAGTCATGGCGCAAAGCTATGGCACCTTCTCGCACACTTCGGTCAACGGCGTGTGGAAGATCACGACGCGCAAGCAGCCCATTCTCAAGGCCGAGCCCATCGAAGAGCTGCACCAGGATATTGGCATTCCCATTCCTGAGATGATCTTCGGCGACAACTACGTCGCCCTCACCCACGTACCCACCGCTTGGAACCTTCGCTTCAATGCTCGCGATGCAATGGATCGCGTCAGCAAGACTGAAGAGGGCATGTTGCAGGTAGCCGTGGCCGAAGAGTGGAAGAAAGAGCGCAGTCATCAGGAAGAGGTCAAGCAGGTTGTGAAGCCTTTTGATTGGAGCTACAGCACAGACTACAGGGGAACTACAAGTGACAAAGATGGCGCTATCATCGAGGATAGCAGGTGGAAGGAGAGCGACCAGACTGCAGACCCCATCCGCATTGACCTGCTGAGCCGCCAAGATCCCATCCAGTTCTTTGATGCTGTGGATCTGTA
Source organism: Cercospora zeae-maydis (assembly GCA_023512815.1). Taxonomy (NCBI): domain Eukaryota; kingdom Fungi; phylum Ascomycota; class Dothideomycetes; order Mycosphaerellales; family Mycosphaerellaceae; genus Cercospora; species Cercospora zeae-maydis. Next base: position 1,857,082 of record JAKLWY010000001.1, on the reverse strand, counting down.
CGAAGACGAGTTAGCAGACAACGGGATCGCTCTGTTCAACATCAAGGTCAGAATGATGCCCGAGCGCTTGCTGGTGCTGAGCAGATATTTCTTGCGGCTCGACGGCGTCATCATCAGGATTCGTGACACCAGAGTATATGTCGAGCACAGCACGAACAAGGTCGTACGCCAGTACACAAGCAAGGAAGAAAAATATGACGTGGTTGCCGAGAAGCTCAAGAGTAGACGAGAGAACGTACCAGAGGCTTTTAGAGATGTGAATAAGCTGGCACATCTTCTGCCCACGATCCAAGAAATAACGGACGTCTTCGAGGTGACCTAAAAACATGTCTGCCCTAAGAACGATCTAAATGCTATCATCTTGTGGTAGCATACGAAGAGACCACTTCTTGAGGCTCGGCGCAGTTTCAACTAGGATTCATTATTCTCACTCGGTGGTCTCTGAGCTAGAACCCAGAAGAAACGCGACGGTCTCTTCATCAACATGGAGTCAAATTTGCACTCACGTGTCATCAAGCCTTGCTACGGCTCACCTGACAGTCTTTTGCCATGGATAAAAGATGCTATCGATTCACAGCCAGAACTTCCTCGCACCCGCGCAACGCCCCGCAGAACCAGCTACATTCCCCTGGAGCTCGTCAAATTCGCGCAAATCAAGGCTCGCCCATATTCGTCTACTCCCTCGTCCAGTGTCTACAAAAGCCCAAAGAAGTGGTGGAACTGGAGGCAGGAGCATAATCTGACGTGGAGGGTGGCGTGCGTTTGACATTCGGCAACTTCGCAAACGATGATTTTCGATGTTTTATGCTTGCCTGCGTCGGTCAGTCACGCTTCCGTGACTGTTGCATTGGTCTGCATCAATGTCATCACACGCCAATGTAACCATGCGCGCGCCAAGGGCTATCCATGGCTGCAATGAGTCCACCTGCGCATCCTTCGTCAAAGGGTTAATCTTGCCAAGATAATCCTTCGGCCAGCGACAAAAGTCAACTCTGTCTGGCTTCTGTGTCTTCACGATCTCGGCTCATGACCTTCTTGGTAGGAAAGAAAGACTCTGCAGAAATATCAATCCCTTCAATATTGCCACCTACGATCGTCGATTTCGCACAATCCAATGCTTTTTGAGGAATACCAAGCGTACTGAGGCCTCTCTGGCATCAATTCCTTCATGATTCGATCAATAACGCCAAAGCGACCTATGTCTAGCGCTCCTTCGCGCTTCATAGTCTCTCTTGTGTATGCTGTTGGACATGCATGTCGACTCATTCGTGATGATTGGACGAAATATTCTACCAGATCTCTTGGCTGACATTGTACAGCAACAATGCTCGCAATAGCACCTCAAGATCGCAAAAGCGTTGTCTCTAGTGATATGGCAAGGGCAGATCCAAGTCAGCAATGGAGTGGCTGTCATCAGTCCGGCTCATGAGAAGCTCTGGAACGAACAGCTGTCAGTTGCGAGATACGACCGCCGCGTGGCATATCATTTCTCTCGACGGAGACTGCTGATCGCGGGTCACTAAGCACGCCCAGATATGGCGTTGCGATGGTTTAGTGCCCATGCAAGCATTCCGCGGCCATGTGGTGCATAGGGGACGGATCGTCGAACACGTGCGGTTATGCGGCAATGCTTCTAACGGGTAATGGAGCTGGTCGCTTGGTATTGCACATCACTGCTGCCTTCGTACCCCTCTTGCTGCAACTATGACCGCCTCTTGCACTTCTGATCGATACTCATGCATTGGAAGCCGATGCTGCTCTGCACGCCGCGACTGAATGATCTTCGGACTCTGGTATAGCTTCGCGAAAAGGAGCCGTTCGGGAATAGATCGAGCGGATTCTCGTTGACGAGCTTTCAATGGCACGGAAAAACCAACAACGCCAATTTCTTGGGTAGCAATGGAAGGGCGACATATCGTCACAGCGGTCATGTCCGATATACCAGTCGACCGCGGAACCGGGCAACGGAAGAAGATATAAAAGCCTCGAAGAAAGACAGACATTCGTACAAGCAGCAAAGCAGTCATTCTATCATCTCACAGGCCTCAGAGTCAAATGAAGACCTTCATCATGGTTTCCACAACTTTCGATGCCCTCCTGATTGCCTTTGCGACCGCCGCTATGGCATCTCCTCTGGAGCGCCGGCAAGATGGAGTGTTCCAGTGTGTCGGAACCTTTGGTCCGAACTACGCAGACTGTAAGTAGAGCCCAGCAAGCGTACAGAAACGCAATGTTCTCTTGCTCACATGGCTTTGCTAGGTAACGTTATCATCAATCGTCTGCTCGTCACCGACATCGATCAGCCTTTGGAACCCAACATGTGCATACCATTCGCCGAGGGCAATTGTCTGATCTCGCACTGCAACTTCGATGCCAATACCCAAAACGCCAATTATTTCACTATCGGGCTCGGGGCCAATTTCGTCAAGCAGAATTGCGAGCCGCTCAATTCAGGTGGATTCAGAGACCTGGGTTCGCAACGCACCGAGGTGAAGGAGAACCCCGACTTCGTACCAGAACCTGTCGCTTTTGCAGAGCTCACCAATGGCTCCGTCGCGCCTGTCCCGGCGATCACCAAGAGGCAGCAGCCAAACGTAAGCTTTCACCTTCAATGCCCCACACACATACCAAACATGCACTGATTATCCCGTCAAGGATGATGGCCTTGAAGTCACCCGCACAGGCCGCAGCGTCCAGCGTCCTGGTTTCGACTTCGCCGTCTCTCCCCGCTATCCCGCCGGCACAACCAGCACGGCTGAAGTCAGCGAAAGCCAGACCGTAGGCTTCGATGCCGGCACCGAGATCAGCGCGGGTTTTGAAGGCGTACTCTCCGCTTCCGTCAGTTTTTCTGTCAACTTCGAGAGCACGACAACCAATGCCCAGAGCGTCACCATTCCGATCAATTGTAGCCCAGGTCAGGAAGGCCAGATCTGGTGGAGCCCATTGTACGACTTGATCGAGGGAAACGCCTTGCCTTCGGGCGATTTTGTGCAGGCGTGGTTCCCTGTGAATGATGGGATTTCAGCTGGCAATTATGCCATCAGGTGCTTTGGCTGAGTGTTGCCTCATGAACGTGAGACAGAAGCTTTGATCCGCCATGCGCTCTTTTGTTGGCTTTCTGTGTGTGCTCGGATGTGGAGAGACGATGCTAGCAGGAGACTCTGGTCGTATTCGTTCATCTGACTCGATTTGCTCAGCGCATCGATTTCGCAGAATATTCGCACACCTGGTCGCACAAGGCACCGTCAATAACTGGGAATAAAACGTGAGATGTTCAATTGTACCTCTGATCCTGTACGACTCTACTTTCTGTCACATATTTGCATCCCTTGGCTTGCAACCATGTCGAGAATCGGAAATACAACATTAGATGATAGCTATACCTCTGATTCTCAGCAATTTTTCTTCTTCAATAACGCTACATGTACTGGCTTGAGCTGAGTTCAGGATTCAGAGTCACAGCTTGAATGCATGCTCCGCTCCGTTCTCTACGCATTCTATGCTCTATATCGTCTCCATATCCGACGGCTTACACCGAGGTCAGCATCTAGAGCCATGGCCTAAATCCTCATCACAGCTCTGTTCTTCGGCGAGTCCATTCTCCACAGCATCCTGACATCTGTTGTCTCCAAGTGACAGTGAGGGCTGGAGATACGTGATTAGACGCTCTCTCCATCTCTGTTGCTCAGCGAATTTATATTCCAAGACATCTCTACGTGGATCAGCCGGATGGAATGTCGAGATCTGGAAAGAGGCTCGAAAGGCAGACGCTAGTTCTATTGCTTGGAAACATGCATTGCCCCGGTCATCTTCGCACTCGTTACCTCATAGCCATGTCAAGCAATGGAAGCAGATCCGAGAAGCATCTCTGATTCCGCTGTCCAAGGAACTACACGGCTGAAACTCATTTGACACGCATTGGCTTAAGGTGGAAGTGGGAATTGGAGACATTGTTTGAGATGCACATGTTTTATCCGTCTACAAGCAAGCTTTCTTTGCGCTACCAGACTTCACAATCATCGCTCTGTTTGAGCGGCCTCTTGCGGCTCGCCGGCCGATTCTCTCCTGTTGCCTATCCCTAGGCTTTCTTTGGCGGAGCCCGGCTGCGGCGGGCTCTTGGAGCCTCCAGGTCCATCGTCAAGTCGATGGTCTCGGTGCCGGCTTTGCGCTTCTTGCCGGTGGTGGCGCCGGCACCGAAGACCGCACGCGCCTGGTTGTCGTCGTTCTGCTCGATCTTGCGGCGTCTGGGTGCTGGTCGATCGGCAGAGGGGGCAAGGTGGCTTGCAGTCGCCGGGCCTCTCGCCTCGTCGTCGCCAACAGGTTCTTCAACCACCACCCAGCCTGGGCCTTTGCGGACGACACGCGGGTTGGACTGGGAGCCCTGGGCTTGGGCAGGCTTGGGCGGAGCTGGGGCTGGGGTTGGTGGCGTCTTGCCCTGCTTCGGAGGCTGGCCAGCCTCGCCGGTGAACTTCTCGAAGATGCCAGTCTTGGGCTCGGTGGTTTCGTTGAGCTTTCTACGCTTGAATCGCGGCGACTCATCTGCATCAAGACCTGGGAATGCTCGCTTGACAGGGTTTGAAGCATTGGAGCTCACATCGTCGTCTGCTGTGCTGGGAAGCTGTGCCTTGGTTGATGGATCCGATGGTGCGGCTTCGGCTTCGGCTTGGGCTTGAGCGTTCTTGAGCGATGCAAGCATTGATAAGAGCTTTGCAGTTTTGTTGCTCTGCGTTCCGGTCGGCTCATCGTCTGAATCGGCGTTGGACGCAGCCTTTCGCTTGCCAAGTGCTTTCTTGCTCGGCTTCGCTTTCGAAGGTTGGTATTCGGTCGACAAGGCGGATGACACAGATGCTGCTGAAAGCAAGCGGTCACAAGCTGCGTCAATGCTCCGCGCCGAATCAGATGTAGTCTCCACCATCTTGGCCTTTGCATCTTGAACCTCCGCCACAAGCTTCTCATTTTCCTCCCTCAAAGCTGCGAGAGCATCTTCAAGCATGCTCAGATTCTTCTTCACTTTCTGACGGTCATCTCCCGCGTCCTTGGTTTCTTGTAGCAGCTTCTTAACCTGTGCTTGAACCTTCTGTACGCATTGTTCATCCAGTTGCTTGCCAATGGCGGTGAGACTGCTTCGATACTCATCAATCTCTTCCTCGATGCGCTTGACCCTCTTCAGCATATCGACTTCACGAGTAAAATCCTCTTTCTTCTTGGCAGCAGCGTCCTCAGCCTCTCTGTCGACTGCATCGAGCTTGGATAGGACGGCCTCGAGGCGACCCTTAATGTCCTCGAATGACTCAGAAACCTCTTGGCGAACTTGCTGGATGGCTGCCTCTGCAGCACTCTCATTCTTCTTGCTGTTCTCGTCTGCGTAGGTTTGAAGCTGCTGCGAAAGTGCTGCCAATTCAGCCTCTCTGTCCTTCTCGACGGTGGCTTTGGCCTCGAGCCGGCTGATAGCTGCTTCGAGTCTTGACAGACGTTCGGAGAGGTGACCATGCTCACGCTTGATCTGATGGGCCCACAGGAGTGAGGTTGGGGAAGACGGAGGCTGCAATTTTGGTGCCATTGTGAAGTTCTTGAAAGATTCGAAAGTCGTGAACGTGACGGGAGTGGCGAGGGCCTTGTGTGGGAATGGGGTTCGTGCGACGTTCGAGGTCGTAAGGAGTCCGGCTCCTTCGAGAAGTTTTCGTAAGGTGTTCGCGAGCTGTTCGTGAGTGGTACGTGTTCGTGATGAGTGCTGTGGCTTTGTGCTGAGTCAAGCTTCTGGTGAAGGTGGTCAGTCGAGTTTGATCGAGAAGAGTCAAGGCGGCAGACGATTGAGGTGTCTTATTATGGCCCTCGCGACGTGCCGTATTGTCCGGATGCCATTGTCAATGTGTATTGTGGTCCTTTATTCTCGTCGTGTATTATTGTCGTGGTGTATTGTCGGCGTGAATTGTCATTTGTATTGTCGAGATTTGTCGGTGGCTGGACAAGTGAAGCCGAAAGATGCCAAGAACTGAAAGTGCACTGAGAAGGAAGGACCGACGACGCGCCAGAACAAGAAGGAAGGCACCAAAGAAGACGTACTTTTTTTTGCTGTTCACATACGCAGCTCTATCCTACGCACGAGATCGCAATTCAGCCGGAGCAGAAACAGCTTCAACGTAAGCAGTACACCGTGATCCGTTCTAAGAAACATCGCAAGTAATCGCGCCCGCAAAGCATCATCGCAAACTCCTTCCCGATGACCGTGATGCATTTCTTCATCCCTCGCCATTAGCGCTGTCAGTGAGCAATCGTGAAAGGGCGCCCTGTCTGCGCACAAGCGGCGGATGCTGTCCAGGTATCGTTTTGTGTAGTGGGTGCCTCCGCGGCTCGACAAATGAGGGCCCGGAGACCAGCGTGGTCAAGGACTCTGTCGAACGTCAAAGGCGTGGGTGTGTGGAATCGTGCTGGTGCACTTAGATGAGATCTGGGAACAAGGTCAGCAATTGGTCGAGCGAATAGTGCGTGGAGTGAAATCATACCGGCCACGTTCATTGGCATCTCCTCAATCTGAGTGCTGTAGAACTGCTCGATTTCACGCATCATGCGCACATCGTCGGCGGTGACGAAGTTGATGGCAACACCCTTACGACCGAAACGGCCACCACGGCCGATACGGTGGATGTAGTTCTCGCGGTTGGCCGGCAAGTCGTAGTTGATGACCAGCGAGACCTGCTGCACATCGATACCACGAGCGAGCAAGTCGGTGGCGATCAGGACACGGGAAGAACCGGAGCGGAACTCCTTCATGATCACGTCACGCTGAGCCTGGTCCATATCTCCGTGCATGGCAGAGACAGTGAAGTCACGGGCAGTGAGCTTGTCGGTCAGCCAGTCGACCTTTCTACGGGTGTTGCAGAAGATGACAGCCTGGGTGATGGTAACGGTCTCGTACAAGTCGGAGAGGGTGTCCAGCTTCCAGTCCTCCTTCTCGACGGCGATGTAGAACTGCTTGATACCTTCGAGGGTAAGTTCATCCTTCTTGACGAGAATGCGGACTGGGTCGCGCATGAACTTGGTGGTGACCTCAAGGACGTCCTGGGGCATGGTGGCGGACAGGAGCACGACCTGGGTGGACTGTGGGAGGAGCTGGAAAATGTCGTAGATCTGCTCGGTGAACCCACGAGACAGCATCTCGTCGGCCTCGTCGAGCACGAACATCTTCATGCTGTCGGTGCGCAGGACACGGCGCTGGATCATGTCGTGAACACGGCCGGGAGTGCCGACCACGACCTGTGGGCCGTCCTGGAGTGCCTTCATGTCATCTCTTACGGAGGTACCACCGATGCAGGCGTGGCACTCGATGTTCATGAAATCGCCGATGGCGACCACGACCTTCTGGATTTGCTGAGCCAACTCACGGGTTGGGGCGAGGATCAAGGCCTGGCATGCCTTGATGTTGGGGTCGATCTTCTGGAGAACAGAGATGGAGAAGGTGGCAGTCTTGCCGGTACCGGATTGTGCCTGTGCGATCACATCGTTGCCTGCGTCTAGTCAGCCGAGTGTCGCGCTCGAGGGATGGAGTCGGCAGATACGCACCCTTGATGACCGGCATGATAGCGCGCTGCTGGATAGCAGAAGGGCGCTCGAAACCGTAGGCGTAGACTCCACGGAGGAGCTCGCTCTTGAGGTTCATAGCATCGAAGCTGTCGGTGGTTTCGTCATAGTTGGACTCGATCTGACCTGTAGCGCGTCAACTGTTATGGGGGATTTTTTTGTGGAATTATAGGCGATTGTCCTGTCGTCCGCCCGCACATGTGCCCCGCCGCCGCCTCGGAATTTTTTCTGTCGCCCACCGCCGCCCGCTAGATACTGTGCGCGCGCCGCGCGCGCGCCGTGTGTGACTTACCAGCATCGATGTCCTCAAGTCCCTTGTCAGCCATGATTGCGGTGCGGGAACGAAAGCTCACTGCGCTGGGCAAGTGAGCTGAAAAAAGTTCGGTGAGTGGGAGGGCGCGGGGATCCTCGAGGAAGCCGGCGCGGTGTCGCTGAGGGTGTGCTGTGGAAACTAGATACCTGACTGTCGGTAGGGACAGTCGTCGGGTTCTAGTTGAGCGGGTATGTGCTTTGTCGTGTTGGTGTGTGGGTTGAAGTGGCAGGAGACAAATTCGCGAGTTTAAAGAGGGCTTTCAGAGATCGAAAATGATGCGCACCGCGGTTTTTGCCGGCTAGTCTACCGCCGCCACTTCACACTCTCAAACCTTGTCCCGTCAGAAAATTGGTCACTGAGGCTCCCTCTTGAGACTCCCAGCATCGCCTCCCACACTACTGTATCTACTTCCCCGCGAGGCCAATCGGGATGGCCGTGTCGCAGCAACCCGACAGTGGCTACCACAGCCCGGCCCTTGACTCATCGACGCGACCGGCCAAGAAACGTAGGCAGCTCGACGGCGACAGCGAGGATGCTACTTTTGTCCGACGACATCCACTCGGCGTCCGGCCAAGCGGCAACGCTCTCACCTCGAACTTCAACTTGAAACACTCTGCAGGACACTTTGCACGGCTGCCAGACGAACTGATCGCAATTCTGCTTGAGGCTCTGCTGCCCCAAGATCTTCTCCGCCTTGGTGGGACATGCAGGGCGTTGCACGCGTTCACGAGGAATGAGGAACTGTGGCGAGCGCTCTTCGTGGAGTAAGTTGTAGAGTCATATGTACACTCAGCGCATGCTGAGCAGCGTCGGTAGGTCAGCTCCCAAGAATTTTGCTTGGAAAGGCACGTGGCGGTCGACATACCTGTCACAAGATGCGAGCAGAGAGCCAGACGTGGATTGCTCCCACCTCTTTTGCGATGTGCTCCATCGCCCCTTCTTCTGTGCCCATGTCCCACTGCACCCCTACGCTGAAAACATTCCCAAGCACAATGAAATTTCGCGATTGCCCAATCTGCCTCACGAGGAGTTCGCGGAGAACTGGTACGATCGGCCGTTCATCCTCACAGAGCCTGTCAAAGAATGGCCCGTCTACAAGACCTGGTCGACAGACAGACTCGTCGAGCAATACGCCGATGTACCCTTCCGAGCGGAAGCTGTGGACTGGCCGCTCAAGACCTACGTTGCATACATGAATGACAGCCGAGACGAATCGCCTCTATATCTCTTCGACCGTGCATTCGCTGAGAAGATGCAGATCAAAGTCACCAGCGAGCCTTCACCAGATGCGGATTACTGGGAGCCTGCCTGCTTTGGCCCTGATCTCTTCCATTTGCTCGGCCGACAAAGACCTGACCATAGATGGCTCATCGTCGGACCTGACAGGAGCGGAAGCACTTTCCACAAGGACCCCAATGCCACTAGCGCTTGGAATGCTGTGTTGAAAGGCTCGAAATACTGGATCATGTTCCCATCATCCCCATCCATTCCACCTCCACCCGGCGTCTTTGTCAGCGAGGACCAGAGTGAAGTCACGTCTCCCCTTAGTATTGCAGAGTGGCTTCTTGGCTTTCACGCCGAAGCACGCCGGACGCCAGGCTGCAAAGAAGGGGTGTGCGGAGAAGGAGAAGTGCTATATGTACCATCAGGCTGGTATCATCTCGTACTCAATCTCGAGCCGAGTATCGCCATCACACAGAATCTAGTGCCGAGGAGCAGACTGGGAGCTGTGCTTCAGTTTCTGAATGGGCCAAAGTGCAACGTCAGCGGCTTCAGCGACGACATCGAGGATCCATATACGCTGTTCTTGGATCGGCTACGGGAGCACAATCCGCAGCTGCTCGATGAAGGACTGAAAGAGATGGAGCGGCTGAGCAAGATTGGCAAGGGTTGGGAGGAGCTTACCAAAGGCGCCAAGGAAGCCGATGGGGAAGAGGGCGGCTTCTCGTTCGGCTTTGGAGGGGACGACGATGATGAGGTTCCATGATGCTGTTAAGATGAGACACGGCCTCTCAACTTGTCCGCTCGCTCGTCTGCTGATGCCAAGCGGCTCGAGATGATCTCTAGGTTCGAGCCCGCTGTATCCATCTAATATGTCGGCGTAAATTCGTACTCTGACTCACGATCCCTCACTTCCACTCGGATTTTCGCCTGCTCTACCTCCTTTCCATCGACGATCAACCCCGCCTCCATCACATCACCCGTCACCACAGGCCCCACGCCCTTCGGCGTCCCTGTGAGCACAATATCACCCTCCTCCAGCGTCATCACCTTGCTGATGTCCGCCAACTGCCTCCCGATCCTAAAAAGCATCAACTCAGTGTTATCGTTCTGCTTCATCTCCCCATTGACCTTCAGATACAGCTCCACATTGTGCGGGTCCTTGATTTCCTCTTTTCGCACAGGCCCCGCAATCGGCAAAAAGGTATCGAAGCCTTTGGCAATGGACCAAGGGAGACCGCGCTTCTTCGCCTCTTCTTGCACATTCCGCCCTGTCATATCAATGCCCGTAATGTATGATCCAATGGCATCTTTCCATCCTGCTTCGTCTGATTCGGAGAGGTCCTTGACGGTTTTGCCGATAACGATACCGAGCTCGATTTCGAAGTGGAGGGTCACGCCTTTGGGGCGCAGTATGGGGCCTTCGTCGGGAAGGAGGATCGAGGAAGAAGGCTTGAGGAAGAAGAAGGGTTGTTTGGGGCGTTGGTTGTTGAGTTCCGTTATGTGGTCGGCGTAGTTGCGGCCGATGCAGATGACCTGGGAGGAATAATCAGTTACCTGAGGCGAGTTTTGTGAAGCAATTGAAGGCATACCTTGCGGCATTTCTTCTTGATTTCTTGTAAGCTCGTCATCTTGGAGGGCGTGCTTGCGAATGCTCTTCTCTGAGCCGATGATATGGAAGACTCAATGCCTGGTATAATTCTTCGCGATGCCTGTAACACATTTCTACTCGGCTTGCTTTCGGCCACCAAGCTCGTTACGCAGTATGTCCGCCGGCCAGCAGCGAGCACGGGAGCTCTGCAAGCTGCTGAAGCACACTTCGGCAGTTGACTAGCCGCGAGCTTTCGTGCGAAGGGCGGAGACATGGTTTATTCGCCCGGTCTTGCTGGGAAAACTTTTCGATGGAGTGGAGAATGGACAAGTATCAGAGGAGGATCCACAAGGCCATTTATACGGCGCAACGACAGAGATGGATGCGACAGGCAGAGCATGGTTATAACAAGACCCTCACGAGTTTAGTGTAGGGTGTTTTGCTCCGACGACATCGGAGATAAGCTCGACGTCTGCCAAGGCTCAGTTGTCGAACTGCGGCTTCCTTCTCCGTTTCCCGTAGACATTTGACTCCATAACTTTGTGAACTCATGCAATTGCCATTCACTGTTCACGACCTACTTATACTGTCCTGGCTCACACTATCCATCGAAAAACGGGCAGAGTCGCCAGGCGAGCAAGGTCAATCGTAGTACAGGACTACACGCAACAGTGTGTGCCTTTCGACAATGCAAGTTCCGTGCTACACGCTGTTGCGAGAGTGAGATACCTGAGCGGACCACCATGCAATTTACAGGCTAGGAGGTGGCATGGCATCGTCTTTGCGCATCACTCTTCCGTGCTCGCTCGAAGGACCATTGATCATCAAAGCAGGCGACTTGGAACGAGACGCCTTGACGCTAAAGCGCACAGAAGTCTCAAGGGAGACGTTCAAACCTTTAACACGCGCACTAACTTTGCCATACCAAGCGCCATGCCATTGTCAAAACTTTAGCGCTTTGGTCTCGTAATTTGGCACCACCAAGGCTAAAGAGCAGTGCCGAGTGTGTACTCACGTCTTGCCTACGCCTACCCGATGCAGATGCACTTTGGAGCAATACACAAGCTTTTCGCAGCGACAGATCCGAGAGCAAGACAGAACTCCGCTGCAAGGACTTCTCTTGTTAATAGCTTGGTCGTGAGGGATTGCGTGTATGTCAACTTCCAACGACACTGACAACAGACACCTTCTCCATTCCTTGGGCATGGCAGAGCTCTGCGTGGCCGTTCGCTCATCTCTCACCTGGGGGCTTGAACTGGGTCTATACGTCGATGGGAAGACTCGCTCGCCACAGTCGGCAAGCACGTCTTTCGCACAAGTCCTCGCCCGGGCATTGCAAGTCATCCTGTCCCACTGGAGACATTATGTGAAGCATGAGCCCTACCTGCGCGACCGCCTGCCACGTGTCTGCATCACGCTCTCGGGATCATCATGCACGGAAATCGCAAAACTTCACTACAAGACTTGCTCACGACCGATCGACGGTTGTTCCAGAAGATGTACTGCTGCTGGCGCAGGGATCTAACAGATAGAAGCCTTGGCAGATGGAGGCGTCACAAATTCCTGAAGCGGCAATGATGAGCGGCCGACCATGGTACGTCTGAAATTAGGACTCGACCTAAAGACCTTTCTGCGAACGCTTATTGACGATTACACCCTCGAGACTTCCCGCTGCGCCTCTACCGAGCTCTTTCGAAAGGTGCACCCTGGTTCGATCTTGTGGTCGACACTTCAAAGACTTTTTGAGGTTCGCAACTGGACCATAGAACGAGCCTGTAGAGTCCTGTGTTTGCAGCGTGCACGCGGCACTGAGTGGCATCTCTTCTGAACCCAATCGTCACAACGCAGAAACTCAGTTCCCCGATGTTCCAGCGCCGACGTCTTGACATATAATATGCCGCTTATGCCGTTGGTGGGCGTTTCGTTTCTAGACACAGCCATTGATCGGATTTTTCTTCTCGGATCAAAACCTTCCGGCACCCAAGAGGGACGTGCCACGCACAAAGCAGAGATGCAAGACGTCTTGCCGCCCTGCCCAGGCCCAGCTTCGACCAAACCATTGCCACTGTTGCCATCTCGGTCCAACTGCGCTTTAACTGCAGGACAAATATAAGGAAACGCCGTGTCCGCAATGATCGACATCCAACGGCCTACAGCTCGCCCGATCAGGCCCTCTGAAGTTACGAAGATGTCAAAGAGGATGCCTGAACATCTTCTGCCCCGCGACCTCCTTCCAACGAATCTTCGTCCCGCAAGACAGCGCTGTCCAAAACGAACGGCCGATCGCCCATGGGATTTCTGCACGAACCAAGCATCATTGCTCCTCAGCCTCCCTGGAGACATACGTAACATAATATGGGAATTTGTCTTCGAACGCGCCGATGGCATGCACGTTGACTTCAGCGTGGACCCGACGTCTCGACGTGGCCATCGGAGTGTCTTTGCCCTGAGCATGACGTGCCGGTACCTATACAACGAAACTCGAGATCTCCCCTTCTGGCTCAACGTAGTTCACCTTCACGCTCCGGTCTTACAGGATCTGAGTGTCCTTTGCAGCCACAGATATCAAGATTCGCCTCCTACGCCACCCTTTCCAAGCAGACGTCTGGTCGAGGTGCCATTCCACGGCGATCTGGCATCCAAGCACGTTGCCTTGCGCCAGAAAGCACAAGAATATGTCACCATGGCTATGCGAATTCCGCACGTGGACCTTGTTACCACTCGAATGTGGATGCTGCTGAGCAAGCCGGACGTGCTACGGGCTTTGCGGAAAGTTCATGTTCATCTGGGGTTTCAGACGAACAACGTCTTCCTCGACCGCTTCTATACCGCCTGGGACGAAGCGTCGCCATACTTGCGGATGCTGAGGGTTCACACAGAGCTGCGTGTATCTTTCCAGTTGAGACTGAGCCGTAGACTGGTGGTGCAGTATGACTTCAGAACGGCAGATGCAGAGGTGATGTTGTCGGACGTGGATCGTTGTGTGGTCATGGAGGGAGACTTGACTTTGCCAGAGATGGCCAGTGTGAATACGGTTCGATTTCAAATATGGCATGGGCTTTTCGAGATGACGAATGCACTCAATCATCGGCTTCGACGGCATTCGAAAGAGTCCTCGTCCAGTGGGCCTTGTCGGCGACTAGGGAAGCGACTAGAATAGGAGCGGTTGTACGTGATGATCCATAGCTACAGACTGCATTCAATGATCACTGTCGCATCGGTCTTCGGCCAGCGTGCACTGTCAGGACGAAAGAGCAGTGCAGGGGGGCCATATCGATGTGCCAAGCCGATCGGCTTACCAGGGTGATGCTAGCCGTGTTTTGATCTGCACGGCATCTGCAAACTAGGGCCGATGTCTCCGCTTTGACAACGCCCAAACAACACCTTCGAGCCGCACCCTGGCAGCACACGGCGACACACTGCGCACACGCAACGCGGTAGAAGTGTGCAGACGACGTTCGTTGGTGCCTCTGTTATGGCCGACCGCCGGCAGCTCCGCGTCCTTCATCACCACTGAGCATCCGCATTCCTCCATCGACACCGCTTGTCACAGCGCCAACGGCCGACCGCTCTGGCGGCCATGGATCTCTCACCGCCTGCAGCGCTCGCAAAGGCACAGCACTACGGCACGTCTGGCCGCAATAGTGTGCATGCCAGCTACTTTCATCAACCGCCCAAGTCGCCAGTCGCTGCAGCCGCCACCCCTGCTACTGCGACTGGGCAGAACTATTTCTCCGCGAGCGCCCGCAAGAGGCAGCGACCAGACTCGGCACATTCGCGAGACGGTCAGCACGCGCAGAGCACAGCTTGGGCAGAGACACCAGCCTGGGCGCAGTCTTCAAGTGACAGGATCTTCGGCAGCAGCTACGGTCATAACTCAGAGCTGGTGAACGAGCGATACCGCCTCGCAGACGGCTTCGACACTCCGGGACTCGAGTCAAGCACCCGCCTCGAGCAGCTCACAGTCCCCGAACATGAATTTCGAAGACGACTCCGAGGCGAAGACGATGACATGGATTTCGCTATGCGCTCTGGCTGTCCTGCACCTATCGCTGGACCCCTCGCACGTGAGAGAAATGGCGTTGCTCGTGTGAGACCTGCATCTGATGACCGTTCGCAGACGACATGGACGAGTTTTGCGATTAACTTCATCGGCAAGGCCTTCACGTTTGGAAGTACCGTATTTCGTGGCTTTTACGCTGGAGGTGGCAAGGGCTATGACGTGCAAAACTCAGCACTCGTGGGATCAGATCTGCTCCACCATACGCGAGACACCGTTTCCACGCCTATTCCAGGCTCATGGCACGACGCAGAGGCCGACTTCATGGGCGACTTCGAGCAAGACAGTCCCTACTTCAACCACGGCTCCCCAAGTCGACCTGCAGTGAAGCGACGACAGACGGACCGAGAGAGTTGGGTGCTTGTACCATCCGATCTGGAAGGCAGGCCATCCAGTCCTAAGCGTAAGATCTCTGGCAATGGTGTGCCGCGAAGCAGCCTCGCACCTTCCAGACCTTCTGCCTCACGAGCTTCAAGCCGACGAAGCCTCGCGCCTGTGTCACGGAGAACGACCTCGTACTTCCAGACGTATGCGGCACCGCCGCAAGCCTCAACGACAACTCAGCCACAGAACAGGCGAGCATCAACTGCCGTGACTCGGTCACCTCAGAGCCGACCCACCTCCGCTGGTGCAGTGACTCTGGTCAGTCCCGAGGCAGAACGTTTTGCCCGACGACAGGCGAAGCAGGATAAGACGATGACGAGCATGAGCAACAGGATACAGGAAATGATGCGACAGGCGCAGGAAGCCCTAGGCACGAAGTTCGCTGTCGAAGGCACCAACGATGCCATGGATGCAGAAGATGATGGATTCGTTGACGATGAGTAAAGATGCTGCGACATGATGATACGACTTACGCTGTGCATGACAACAGCATGGGCTTACAGGACACGCAGCGTGCATTGGAGCTAGCAGACTGATGATACCCACTTTTCGCGCTTATGCTTGGATAGAGAATGTCCATATGGGAAATAGAGGCTATCGTGTTTTTTCGGTCCAATGGATATGTGAACTAAGGGATTCGTGTGCTGGCCCGTCAACCCCGTCTCTCCTTGATGTGGAACCACATATCGGGCAGCTCCTCGGCTTGGCAACATTGTTCAGTCTCAGCGTGCCATTCTGCGACACGGTATGCACCCTGAAGATTAAGATGCTGCGTGAAAGGAGAGGCATTCAATTTCGAGTGTCTGCCTACCAACCCAGATGAGCACCCAATTTTGAAGCCTGGCCAGTGAGATCCGGTCTGGTCTTTTGGTGAGAATGGGATCAGAAGATGGACTTCGGAATGACGAGCATATGTAGACCATTCGATCACACGTTTATGTACAACAACGAGCGCCAAAAGAATGAGCTTTGACGTGTAAAGGTGATCGACAACCTGCGATCTGCCTTCTGTTTGTTCTCTTCGCACCTGGCTCCCCATCGCACTTATAGTATCAATCGAGTCTGTCAAAATATGTAGACGAAAGCACTTGTTTGCCGAGCTCATCTAGCCGCGTAGTGGTTAATGAAACGCAAATTTGGAGGCAGAGTTGCCCGGAAGGAATGATGAGAACCTACATGACTTGCTCATAAGCTACATATGTAGGACAGGCGCGGAGGTAGCGGCCGAAGAACGAACTGCGTTTCATTTGAAGAAGGTCATCGCGGATGAATGAGAGAGGAACCGGAACCGGAACGCCAAGAATATCGTGCCGAGGCGGAGCGAAGAACGCCTCCTCTCACTACAGTACTTGCTTCTTCCTCCTTTGGTATTGGTGGAGCACGGCATCCCTGTTCCACGCGGCAGATGGCACACGACGATGGGTGACAATGGTGCGGGATGAGGAAAGGGGCAGCGCAAACGGCGACGAGCCGCCCAAGAAGCGGCGGCGAGGACCGTACGCGTGTGCGACGTGCAGGCAGCGCAAAGTCAAGCAAGTCACCACCAGTAGTAGTCTAAGTCTACCTTACAGTACTCTCCCGCTGACTCAACACGTGCGGGCAGATGTGATGGCAAGCAGCCGTGTCGGAACTGCAACAACGCCGACACGGAGTGTGTGTACGGCAGCGAGCCCATCACCAAGGGCAAGAGCGACGCCATCCTGGAAACCGTGTTACGCGTGGAAGAGCGCGTGTCATACCTGACGGCGCAGCTGGCCGCACATCCCGGCCTCTCTCCGCTGCCGACAACACCACCATCACCGCAGACCGTGACCACCGAGCGCCTGCCTTCATGTTCCTCCATCACCGGCGCCCGCCAGCTGGTCCACGATGCGCGACACCGTCGGAACGAGAGCCTCGACAACGCCATCCTCTCCCCCCGCCACACCTCCACCACCGAGTCCGTGCTGGCCTGGCCGTTCTTCCATGTCTTTCCCGCCCTGCGGACGCACTACCAGCAGATTTTCACCATCGAGCAGCAGCGCCGCCGATACCCCTCCCACAAACCCGCCCAGCCGCCGCCGACGCTCAAGCCCCATGAAGTCAGTGCCGCGGTGCGCGCCTTCCAGGCCACCATCAACTTCTCCTATCCGACCGTGACCACGCGTCAACTCGCCGATGTCGAGCATCGCGTGCTGGGCAGGCAAAGCGACGACAGCGTCGAGACGAGCCTGGCTCTTCTCGTCATGGCGCTGGGCTGCGCGAGCCAAGTCGTCGACGGCCTGGCCAACACGGGCTCCACCTTTTCCGAGGATAGCCAAGTGCAGAGGAGTCAAGTATTGGCCCATACGTACTTCGAGCTGTATTTGCAAGGACTCAGTGGCGTCCATCTGGAAGTATCCACCACTGCCACGCAATGCTTGTTCTTCACCGCCCTGTTCTTCGCCTATCTCCAGAGACCACTACAGGCGCATTCTTATGTTTGTATGACCGCCACCAAATGCCGAACTCTCCTCGCTTACACCTCTGCCGACTCCGGCATTGACACCGAATGCCTGCGCCGAGTCTTCTGGTCGTGTTTTATTTTAGAGAGTGATTATATCGCGGAGCTTGCAGCCTTACCCCAGACAGGCGTGAGCGACATCGAATCATCCGTGCCGTATCCAGCTTATTACCAAACGTCGGAAGATGAGGTCGAAAGAGACCACTCTTCACTCTACTTTCTGGCCTGCGTCTCCATGCGAAGGCTTCTGAACCGAGTTCACGACTTGCTGTACGCTCCGGACACGGGAGTGGCGTTCGATGATGCTCGCTTCCCGCACGTCGTCACCGAGCTTGATCATCAGCTGGAAGAGTGGCGGACCTGCCTACCTCCGGTGTTCCAATTCTCGGTCGACACCTCTCCTGCGAGCTCCCAACGAGGCGGCTTCCTGCGTCAGAGATACTTGACCTGTGAGTGTTCCAGCATTCCCAAGACGACAGCGACAACGACTGACACGTCTCACCGCTACAGGCAGAGCGGTGATTTATAGGCCATACCTGAATCAAGTACTGTCGCGCACTTCCACGGGAGAAACACTGACGCCGCAAATGCTCGACCAGAGTGAAATTTGTCTGGCAATGTGCCTGCTACATATCATGAACCTCAGAGCATTCTCACAAACGGTCTTGGTGGATACCTGGATATGTTCGCTCTCGTAAGTCTGCTTCTCCATATGCTCACGTCGCCGGCATCACTGATCAAACTTCAGGATGGCGAGCACCATGTTGCTGCTACTCGCTGCTTCTCGCATCCCAGCCTTGAAAGAGCGGCTGGACTCTCAAACCCTAGATGCCGGAAAGCACCTCGCTCAGCTCATCGAGCCGTGGACCCATGTCCATGGAGGTGCTGTCTCACCAAGTGTTCGACAGAGCCTGCGCATGATTGGCGAGGTAGACGCTCTCCTCCACGCAGAGCACGGTCGGATCGATCCAACAGTTGACGCGCGCGTGCGAGGATTGGTCTGAGCAAGAAAGTCGCTCGTCTTCTATCTTTGCTTTCTCAGCGGTCGAGAGTCGCCTTCTTTGTCCTGACCTCTGCGACCCACCGGATGGCCGGGCTTCGTTGGCAAGCGTCGGGCTGCTACTTCGCAGAGCGCTACTCGAAGGGGAATGTGGCTCTTGAAACTCTCGAGAGAAAGATGGAGTGCAAGTGCGGCATCTTGGACATTATCGCCTCGGCCCAGCGTCGAATCTCCGCAGCGATACTGATTGACTCGCACATCACTGACAAAAATCCCGGAAATTAGCCTCAAAGTGCGCGACTCGGAATGCTGCTTCAGTCAGTACTGAAGCAGCCGAGCCTTATGCACGATCATCGATGGCATGTTCATCTACTAGAGGACCGTGCTCAAGCAGAGTATCCAACATGGCGCTCACTGTTCTACAAAGGCTTCCCGAATCCACGGTGTTGGCGTATTACAGATGCGACTGCTTCTGGAATGCCAGCTGCTGCTCCATCACATCTCGCACAATGTCCTGCGCAGGTCTCCATTTGATCCCCAAGTCGCGATCAGCAGGCTCTGTGTCGACCTCGAACTTCGATGACAATTCTGGGCCGTCCACCAGCTTGACCTGCACCTGCGGATACTCCTTCTTCACCAACTGGGCCACAGCATCCCACGCGACGGGCGGAGAGGACAGGATGTATTCTGTCCCATTCTCCATCTTCTCGTAATTCTGCAGCGCCTTCACATGCGCTTCCGCACATTGCTTCACATCAACAAAGGTAGAAGGCATGATGGGCTTGGGTTGATGAAGTGTACCCCAAAGGACTTGGTTCATACCATCGAGCTGCTCAAAAGACTTCTGAACGAGCGATTCGCCGATCACAAGGACCGGGTGAAAGGTCACGAGCTTGTAGTGGGGCTTTTGTTTCTCCACAAAGTCGCGCGTGGCTTGCTGGGCAAGGATTTTGCTGGCACTGTATTTCATGCCGTGGCCCGCAAAGCCTTCTGGAAATTTCATGTCCATGTCGACCGGGAGTCGTTCTCGCGTGTTGGCTACTGATCATTAGCCGGAACGATATCAAGGGCTTTCAAGAGATTGCCTCACCTGCGACACGACGACCTGTGTTCGCCAGGCCGCCTAGCGGAACCAAGGCCAGAATTGAGCTTGTCACGACCACAAGCTTGATCTGATTATGCTTCAAGGCTTCTTGTAGGATTGCAAGGCTACCGGACACTGCAGGCTCGACGTAATCCCTGCGAAAGTCATCGCCTTTCCCCGGCATCGGTGAAGCAAGATGGAAGACATGATCGACGCCTTTCAGTGCCTCCTCGAACGCGCCAGCTGTGGTCAAGTCAGGGATGTGGGTGAATTCGACTTTCTCCTGCGGTGCTCCTTTGAGAACAGCACGGATTTCTTGTTCTTGTTCCTTGCGTCGAATGCTCAAACGGATTCGGTAGCCGGCTTGGAGTACGGACTGGGCGGTCTGTGAGCCGATGAAGCCGCTCGCTCCTGTGATGAAGACGAGTTCAGACATGGTATTGCTTCGCTTGGCTCTGAAGGACGATCAACGGAAGCTCCTCTGGATGTGTGCGCTTCCGTTCCGGTAGCATTCGATGTGCATAGATACTTATAAAGATAGTGAATCCACGTGTGGCGCGAGTACTCGACTTGAATCTAGTATCCAGCAGCCTTGATATCGTTTGCGGAGTCGATCACTAAACATGGCTTGCGTGCGTAGGCATCCTAGTGGCCAACCAGCTGTGGTGCTTCTGGGATTGTATGGGTTCCCTGAACGCGGCGGCTTGCGGCACTGAGCCGGACGCAAAGCACGAATGGGTTGTTTAGTGAACACAACTGCCTCACAGAGCTGTGAGTATGACCAAGTGGATCCGAGCTGAACGCGATCGGCCCAGATCCCCATTGTGACGTCCGACCGAAGGCTGATTACTGATCAGCACAGCGGGCAGGAACGCAAGTGCAAAAGATGAACGAAGCCACATTCTAAAATGAAATCCCAGACAACCAAACCCCGTTCTCGACTCCAACCACACTTTGCAGACGAAGGAAGAAAGCGTCTACTCGCTTGTCACCATGCCGCACTGGAGAATTTACCATCCCCCCGACGTCTTCCAAGATGTCGAAACGAAACAAGCACTCGCAAAAGACATCACAGCCATGTACGCGGGACCGGACACCAGGATGCCCGCTTTCTACGTCGTGGTCACTTTCCTCCCCATCCCCGACGAGAACCAATTCGTCGGCGGAGAAATCTCTCGATCCCGAGGCAAGCCCTTTGTCAGGATCAACATTGCCCACATCCACATCAACCTGCCCAAGGACTCTGCCGTGTACGCGCGCGTCACGGGCCGCATGGACGCGCTGTTGAAGCCGCATATCGAAGATAAGGGTATGGCGTGGGAATATCATGTGGAGGAAACGGAGAGGGAGTTGTGGAAGCTTGATGGGGTTTATGCGCCGGCGTGGAAGTCTGAGGACGAGAAGGTGTGGGTTGCGGAGAATCGGGTGGTGAGGCCGGAGGAGATGGAGGCTGCGAGGAAGAGGTTGGCGCATTTGTGAGGGGGGATGGAGGTGGTTTCTTCTGCTTGAGCTGCTACTATTTTGTAGCTTGCTAGGTTGGACTGCGAGGCTTCAGATCATCATTGTGGGCAGGTCCACGGCGAGACATTTGATTTTTGAGTATAGAGAGCTTGCGATCAGATTGATTGAGACGGGATCAAGGATGGATGTCGTCAACAGAACTTCAAAGAGGCAAAGACCGACCATTTCTCACCTGTGACTAAGCATGGGCCCATAAAAAGAGCTCGGTATAGAAATGCTTCGATGCCGCTAGACCTGTTCCTGAACAATCATCTCCCCGCCGACCGTCATGTAATGGTGATGTCAGGAACCGACATTATTGAGCACAACGGCGATGATGCTCTGATGTACATGTACGCTGCCAATGCATCGTTGATTTTTCCCTCTGACTTTCTATTCTCTCCAAACCCACCCAAAAACAGACTCTCTTCCATCACAGCAGTATACATCGAATATTCAAGCAGCATTGCGATTAGTTGAAGCTCAGAGACACGATGGCTACCAAACAGCAGACGTCGACGAAACCGACGATGGAGAATAACAATGGTACTGCTTCGACCCCTCGAAACCCATCCTGCCTCACAGCTTGCTAATTAATAGTTTTCTCCGAAGTGGCCGGCGGTAAACTTGCTCTCTTCTCAAAAGATCCGCCCGTCGGCTTCTTCAAAGACGGCTACTGCAGATCAGGACCCGATGACAAAGGCAACCACTCAATCGCAGCCACCGTCACCGACAAATTCCTCGACTTCACCGCCTCCCAGGGCAACAACCTGAAAGACGCCGGCGTGAAACCCGGCCAGAAATGGTGTCTCTGTGCTTCGCGATGGAAAGAAGCCCTGCTGGCCGTTTCCGACGGAAAGCTGCAGAAGGAACACGTGCCCAAGGTCCATCTCCATGCGACGCACGATGCTGCCCTGAAGGAACTGGAGTACAAAGACTTGAAGCAGTATGCTGCTGCTGGCGAGGCGGGGGAATCCCAGCGCCAGGAAGCTCATCATACGCCTTCGAGCGCGGGCTCGAATGTTGCCAAGGAGCATCATGAGATTAGCAGTCATGGTACGTGTGGGGCTTTGTTGTTGTTGTTGTTGTTGTTATTATGGTTGTATCGATTTTGGATCATCACTGACGATTTTTCAAACAGATAAGTCGTTGGCGCCTGGGACTGCGTCTGGGATGAATAAGACTGGCTCGGTGTCGGATACCAGTGCTCCTCGAGGGTAACTCTTGAAACGAAGCATACCAAGACAGTATCGTCCGTATCGTGTCGCACTTCTGGAAGCGGTTGTTTACTTTCTTCGTTGTTGTGATATGTGAATTGTGAATATTGAGGTATTTTATTCTGTCATTTCACTACCACTACTCCTACCATTCTCCCCTTCTCCGAAATGCTTGCAAAGAGCCATCGTTGGTGTTTTTGGACATGTGTTGCCGTCAAGGCAGGCGAATGGGCAGAGTCTGCCAAACGGACGTAGCCAACTCGGGGCACTGTTGCCGTCTGGTCAGCCAGAGACTCCAGGGATAGAAGGACAGAAATGATTCCAGGATATTCATACCTCTTGCCCGCGAGGCACACACGGTAGCGGAGAAAGCGCGCGGCAGAACCGGTGTTTCCGAATCCATGCTGGAAGTCCAACACATGCCGGCGGCGTCATGAAGGGCGTGGTGGTGGCCGAAGGAGTGAGGGGGACAATGTCTTTTATGTACATCCATCTTACACGGTCAGGTCTGCTGCTCCTTGCTCTTCCCCGGGTGATAGATACTTACTGTCCTCTCGTCGCTCTTCGTTGCTACTCAGTACCACCATGGGCCAATATCGCTCGAGTCCGTTGGTCCTTCGCATCCGTTGCTGCCCTTCTTGGGCTTCGGCAGCGTATGTGGGAAGTAGGTCTTCTGGACGACGACGATGGAGAGGCTGACCAGCATGATGGGGAAGATGTGGCCGAGACGTGGAGATGACCAGAGCGGCATGATAGTGGACGTCCTTGGCGGAGGATGTGAATGGCGGTCGGTCGAGGAGGACGGGTACGAGAGTTACGCGTTGCTGTGAAGAGTTTCGATGGCAATGCGATGGACGGAAGATCGAAGGGGGTTGGCGCTCGTGGTGTCCTGTTGTACTAAAACAGTTTGTCGAAAGTCCATTGTCCGCTTTTAGCTGCAGGTCTTACTGCACGGAGCCGCAACACAATCAGTTGCTCGATCACTCTAAACGCCATCCGCCATTGTCAGATGTCCATGATTGCGCGCCAACGCTCGCAGCGACGTCGTGCTAGACATCCAGGGCCCGCAGCGTGATCAAAGTCGAATCATGCTGCTGCCGGCCATGCGATGGACGGACAGCTCGCCAGGGGTGGTACTGTACGGAGAAAGGGCGCGCGTAGGGTCAACTGCAGCATGCTCGCGCACCCTTGCTACCATGACAAGTGTCTCGCGAGGTCTTCGAGTCGACGAAGATGTGGTAGAAAATGTTCCTGAGATCCCTCGTGAGTCTCTGTTGACAGAGTGGCTACAGCTCCAACCAACCGGGCCCATACCACAGGATGCTGAACGAAGCTGCACACCGATTGACCGGCGTATCAAACAGCACCAACGAGGGGCTAGATTGTAGTGCTTCTTCACCATTAGCCCAGCCAATGCCTGAATATTGCAGGTTGTATGGGCCGTTTCGTGAACGCTTGACTATATTGCAGGTGGTAGCGAACGACGAAGAGCGCTCGCTGGATCCCCGGGTAACGACCGATCCGCCAGTCTACAGGCTCCGTTCGCCATCATGTTCTTCGCGCGCTGATTCTTAGCACCGTCACAGGCTTCTAGGCCCTCGAACGCGTAGCTTATGCAGTCCCTAGACGGTCTAAACGTCGTGAAGTGGCTCTTGTGCTGTCCATCTTGTCTGTTTGCATCTTTCTCCCGCTCTTTTTCCCCCTATGTCGCCAAATAGACACCACATCAGCAGTCATATGAACCTCGACTCGATCTTGTGGCATCTGTGCTACCTGTGACATTAGTGGATTCGACATTTGGTGAAGAGCTGGAGCAGTGAACAGCCGTGCGGCCCGATCATTCACCTGGGCTGCCTAGCCGGCGCTAGTACAGCCTACTTGATTTCGTCTCCGTGTTCTTCCTTCGAAACAAATTCCGTCGACACAACTTCCCCTAACCTCTGCAACACAAAACACCCTTCCGGATCGGCAGATAATAGCGCACAATCTTTGCCTGTCCATTCTCGACAAACACTAAGTCCTCGATCGACTACACCAGCTTCGCATCTACTTCGAGTCGACCGCCAGTCACTTGTTGCGCGATACGCACTCGGTTGCTACGACCACTGGAACTCCCTTCGCCAATCGTATCTCCAACCACTTACCCATCTCATTATGTCAACGCCAGGACACCGTTGCAATTATTGCAACTTCATCGCGAAGGCCCCACAAGGCCTGGCATCGCACGAAAAGGCGATGCACTTGGGCATTAGCTCGAGGTCTAAGACGGCAGCACCAGGCACTCGTGCGCTGCTAGAGCGGCCGCGCGGTCCGCCGTAAGTAAAGGCTCGCGATCCCTTTCGAACATACAACGGAGACTAATCGCTCGTTGACAGAATTCCCAATGCCGCTGTCACTGTCGCTGGGCCACCGAACCCAGCAGTCGCGGCAGGCCCATCTGCCAATCCTTTCGTCCTTCCGCCAGCCGGCAGAGGCCATGGCAACCCCCTGGCAAACCAACAGCCAGCGGCTACCGAGCCAGCACAGAAGAACGCAGGGGATTACGCTACCGCACACGCGTTCTATGCCCGCGCTTTGGAGATGACCAAGCTCTCTTCAGCTGATTTCCGGCGCTTGCCAGTCGCCGAGCGCCTCAGATACCAAGACTGGTACGACGAGTGCCTGAACGACGAAGAGAAATCGGCCAAGGAGAGCGTCGAGTACGCCGCTAGCAAGAAGACCAGAGATTTCGAGGCCGACGCCTATCTCCGTGGTTCGAGGGACAGAAGAATGGTTTGGGTCCAGGAGACAGACAGGTGCCTCACTCAATACCGCACTGCCATCAACAACGGCATGCAGTTTGATAGAGAGGTTCACGGGCTCGTGATCGGTCTCAAAGACCGTGTCCAAGAGGTTGCTCTGCAAGCCACGCCAGAGCTGGGCAACACGAATGTCCGAAACGCCATCAAGAAGGCTCTCGATGAGGCAGAGACCTTGGGTCTGAACGGAGACCAGACAGACGAGTTGGTGGGCGCTGCTCGCGATGCTGCCATGGCTAACGAGTAGAGGGGTGTCTTCTTGGGTTGGTTCTAGGCATGGGTTGAGCATGGTTTTTTGATTGGCGATTCGAGCGTAGCGGCATTTTCTGACTGGTCACACAAGACTTCCGAAGGTGGAGCAGTGGCGTTCTTGTTTTTGGTTTGGCGGTGGGAGTGCAGTTCCCTCTGGTTTGATCGCAAAAAAGGTTTCGAGATAGAGGTGTGAGTTTCTGAAACTTCAGTATTTTGGTTCAGACATCGTGCCAGAGACACAGTTTGATCAGTTCTTGGCTGCTTGCTGAGTGATATCCTGCTCTCCGTGATACCTTGTCATATGTTGCTAACAAATCGTCAGACTGTCTGACATAGCAATTATACAGCGTTATGTACAGTGTGCTTCATGAGAAATCCAGCTTGCACTGCCATCTCATGTGTGACTGGTACAGATATAGTTCCACTGGTTGATGAAGAATAGGCATCGATAGACAAAGGATATCTTGGCAGATGAGGTGCGAGAATGAGAGGGACGAGGAAGCGAACCCTGGTCGGCGGACCTCCGGGAGCATCCGGTGGTCTTAGCGTCGAGGGGTTCTGCGTGTTTTGGGGCAGGCGGCACACATAGCTCCGACACCAGGCCTGGCGCTTGCACTTTCACCGCCAAAGATAAACACTGTGTCCTCACGACCAGCCCTTTCTGCTCAATTCCTGCTCGCATCCCACTGCCGGCACTACTCCCGCACTCACTCAGCCATGGAGGAAATCGCCCCCGAATACGACGTCGTCGTGCTGGGCACTGGCCTGACGGAATGCATTCTGTCCGGCGTCTTGTCTGTCAAGGGCAAGAAAGTCCTGCACATGGACCGCAACGACCACTACGGCGCTGAGGCGGCGTCACTGAACATCGAGCAAATGTTCAAGCGCTATGGCAACTACAACAAGGGCGAGGAGCCGTGGAAGAAGTACGGCCGCGCCAACGACTGGAACATCGATCTCGTCCCCAAGCTGCTCATGAGCAACGGCGAGCTCACCAACATCCTCGTGTCTACCGATGTGACGAAGTACATCGAGTTCAAGCAGGTTGCTGGCAGCTACGTGCAGCAGGGCGCTGGAACCAAAGCCACGGTGGCCAAAGTGCCCAGCAGTGCCGGCGAAGCGTTGAAGAGCCCTCTGATGGGAATCTTTGAGAAGAGGCGGGCGAAGAACTTCCTCCAGTGGGTCGGCGACTTCGATGAGAAAAACCCAAGCACACACAACGGTATGTAAGCGGTTTTGTACAGAGGGAGAATGGCATCTGACTTGACCGGCAGGCATGAATCTCGCGCAGACCACGATGAAGCAGGTCTACGACAAGTACGGCCTCGAGCCCACCACGCGTGACTTCATCGGACACAGCATGGCTCTCTACCCCACAGATGACTACCAAGAGACGAAGGACGAGGCCAAGAACTGCGTCGAGCGCATTCGCTTGTACGTCAACAGCATGGCCCGCTACGGCAAGAGCCCTTACATCTACCCTCTGTACGGTCTGGGCGAGCTGCCTCAGGGCTTCGCTCGTCTCAGTGCCATTTATGGCGGCACTTACATGCTCAACGCGAACGTGGACGAGGTCAAGTACGACAAGGATGGCAAAGTCTCGGGTGTCCGAGCAACTATGAAAGAGCGAGATCAAGAAGGCGACGGCATGAAATTTGAGACCAAGTGCAAGCAGATCATCGCCGACCCTTCGTACTTCACCGACAAAGTGAAGGTCACGGGATACTTGATCAAGGCGATTTGCATTCTCAAGCACCCAATTCCAAACACCGAAGATGCAGATTCGCTTCAATTGATCATTCCGCAATCGCAAGTTGGCAGGAAACACGGTATGTTCACTGCACTCCTTGCCACTCCGCCCACCGGATCAGATGGCTAACATCTCTCCCAGACATCTACATTGCCATGGTCTCCTCGACCCACAATGTCTGTCCCAAAGGCTACTACATCGCCATCGTCAGCACCATTGCCGAAAGTGATGCCAATCACCACCTCGAAATCCAGCCCGGTCTTGAGCGACTAGGACAAATTGAGGAGCAGTTCCTGGGCAAACCTACGCCGATCTACGAGCCTGTCACAGATGGCACACAAGACCAAATCTTCATCAGCAAATCCTACGACGCCAGCTCGCACTTTGAAAGCATGACTGCCGATGTCAGGGACCTGTACCAGCGAATCTCCGGAGAGGAGCTCGTCGTTGAGGGTCTCAAGAAGGAGGGTGCGAATTTTGAGGTGAACGAGTAAATTATCGAGCACACCGAGATGAGCCTACGCCCTTCCGCCGGAAGATGGAAGTGCGTCGTTGCAGCTTGATGACGAAGCTGGAATCAGTGCTTTGGGGGAAAACCTCGGTCTTGTAGAAGACACTTGACGATGAGTGTGCCGGGACGGTGACGGGACGACGAGGATCACGACGACCTTATACCACAACTACTGTGCGATAGTCAGATACGACATGCCCAAGATGGACATAGAAAGGCACAACAAATCGAAACTGTATGACTGTGCTGTTGCTGTCGACACATGTCTGTCCTGCTCTTGTGTTAAGACACAAGAAAAGAAAAACCCACTAAGCGATTAACTTCAGGCAAAAGTGAAATGTGAAGGAAGCAGCGTTCTCATATAAAATCATCATCGCAAATGTCGACTTGATTTCTCGTGCACGACTGCTCCCTTCATGCCTCGAGAAAACCGGTCCCGAGCTCATCCTCTATGTACACACAGTCTGTTCGAAAATATCCGCAATCGCAAGCCCCGCGTGTCGTGCTGATCTCATTAAGGACGCTTGAATGCCCGTGCGCTTCCCGTTTGGTATCAAAAGAGCCAAAATAAGTTTTTCAAGTCAATGCTGTGTGTGGTGCAGGAAAATGGAATGAAGAAAGCAAGTCTGTGGTCGTTCTTCTTCGCCTCGCCATATATACAGGACGCGCTGTCTGTGGAGTGAATGCAAAAGTTGCTCATGCGAGTTCGCATGCGAGCCTTGGTGTCGAAAAGACCGAGAAGCCTCTGAGCGGCCAAGCCGGAATGCGCTTCTGGGACGTAGAGGCGGTACTGTTTTTGTGTGATGGGTTAATGCGAGGGTCGTGATGATGCGATGGGAGAGGCTTGCTCTGCGGGACATGAATATTCGTCAATCGTTGAGGCGTTTCTGCATCGTAAATCGCTATTTCGCGCGGGCAAGAAGATGAAGGGTGAGAGAGGAGAGAGCGCATGATGTATGGCACCCGTTCAGCGTCGCTGGCCGGCTTCGAGATCGCTGGCAGTCACCGCGGTCTGCACGGTGGTACCATTGTCTTGCTCTTGTCGGTTTCGTCGACCGAATCGCGGCATTGAGACTGCCGTTAGTCGTGATCTCCAGTTCCGCGGTGTGGCTTCTGCTTGTATGGTGGGATCCTGGTAGACGTCCCGCCCTCGCCGTGCACGTTCTGCCGCTGCTGAAGTTGACTGACCTGCGCGTGTTCCGTCGCTGACAAAGAAGCGCGGCGTGCCGAAAAGCATCATGCGCGGTCCAAATGGCATACCGTGTTGCCTCGCTGGAGCAGGCTCCTGAGGCAATCGGCCGCGATGAGCTTCGGCTGCATTCGAGCCATCTGCTTCTGTCCTCGGCTTGGGCACATAGTAGTCTGCTTTGCACAACGGGCAGCATGCCCTTCTACTCGTGAGCCATGGGTCGACACAGGATCCATGGAATGCGTGCCCGCAAGTCAGCCCTCGCACATCGTCATCGTCGTCGAGTGTGTCCAGACAGATGGCGCACGTATCACCTGGGGCGGCAAGCATCTCAGGCAGTGCTGCCGTGGCTATCGGATCGTCCTCGTCATCGTCCAAATCCGTGACTCCCGAGTTGTTTCGTTCAACGCTTCTCTTCCGGGCCTTCTCCATGTCTTCGATGGTCACCTTCTCCGCGGCCTTTTCTCCACTGGCAGTAGCCTGTGCAATCGGAGACTCGACGACCGCATTCTCGTGATCCTTTTGTGCAATACTCAGCGCCGTCCCGGGCCGTGCGGTGTCGATGGAGTTCTTGCCAAGCGTTTCGATGGTGCCCACTTCGTCTCTTATGCTGGCAGCTCTACTGGGCGGCGCAGTCACTCCACCCTCTGCAGGAAGGCCTTGAGCCTCGCGCGACGATCGCCATGTCTTGTACTTGATCAATGGGAAGCGCACATTCACATCTTCCATGGACATGAGCTTCTTCTCGCGCCTCCTCCGTCGCGGGTTCGGCATTTGCGCGAGATCAATGGGTTCGCCATTTTCGTTCAACGCACGCGCAGCGCGATTGCGCTGGTTATATCTGAAGCAGTACTTTACGCCGACGATGATCCTGCGGGAGTCATGATTAGCGTCCCACGGAGCCATGGCAGAACCGCGGATGTCGGCGGACGAATGTCAGCATACCATAGATTCGTGAACACCACGCCGAATCCCAGGGCGACGAAGAATAGAAGCGGCGAGCTGGTGGGCCCGCCATTGTTGTTGTTGTTGTTGACGTTCCCCGTGGGGGTGGGCGACGGCGTGCTCGAGGTGGTGGACGACATGGCCGGGCTTTGCGAGTGGCGGTGGTACTGTGAGGTGCGATGCCTACAGCAGCGGCCTAGCGCAGGACGGTCGATTGCGCGCGCGCGGATGCGGATGTCGACAGGGCCGAGGAAGATGGACGGCCACACGGCTACACCATGGTATGTGGCTGCTGATGCGGAGGTGAGGCCGTTCCGGTCGCGAGTGCTACTGTAGTAGGTGTCGCCGGAGGTGCAGGAGTCGTAGTAGGGTGGCGAGATCGACGTTCAAGCCGTCACCACACCGAGCGATTGTGGATGAGCGAGAGGAGGCAGAGGATGTTCTAACGAGCGCCGCGTCGGAGCATCCAGCCAAGAGAAGTGTGACTTCGGCAGCGCATGCGAAGAGGGGAAAGGCTGGCGCGCGCCGCGGGCTGAAGTGATGAACGAACGAGCAGCACGATGCTCTCTCCCGGTGGCGCAGCTGCCCTCGCGCGGCAACGAAGAAGATATGTATATGGCCTGCGTCGTGGTGGTGGTGGTGGTGGAGGTGGAGGTGGAGGGGGGGGTTTCTTGTTTGGTGCGCAGTGCACGAATCGTCTACGCACCTCATGCACGCACGTTGGTTGCGTTCCAAGGAGACGCTCGCCAAGAGCCGCGGCTTTGTCCACCGTCACTCTCCTTCGCAACAATAATGGGGAATGCGGCACTCGATGATGATGATGGACAGACCACCTACTCCACATATGCACTCTTTCACCCGCCGTGCGCTGAGGCGAGTTCGTTATCATTGTTGCCACTCCACCGCCCAAGACATTCGCTGGGCATTGCGGAGGCTGGAGCAAAAGCCACTGGAGACTACTCCTGTACTGCGAGCCGGGTGTAGAGTCAGCCGTCTGCAACGTCAGTCTGTCACTACTGCATCTACTACTGTCACAAGATCAGCCTTCTCTGCGTGGCGTGCGGTGCCCCTGTTGATGATCGTGGAATTACATTTGAATCACCAGCATCACTGACACCTTGATACTGCGACTCGCAATCCTGGACGGTACAGTATGTGACAGGGATTCAGCTCGCTGGAGCTATCTCCCGCCTAAGCCTAATGCGCAGCCTCAGCCCATGTGTTCCATGGTCCTCGACTCGTGGTCACGACAGCTGCCACATGCTGCAAAATCATCTCATGCGCACAGTGATGGCCATGACTGTTGAAAAGGTTTGTTGCCCATGCTTTGTACACGAGGTACATACAACGAAACCCCTGATCTTACTCATGGGCTATGGTCCTTCATCAATGCTCCACCTGCACCCTGTTAAGCTGCCTCCAACCCTAAGCCTGTGCGAACGATGCTTGCGACACGCTGCGCCTTCTCATGCAAACATGATGGTGCCGTATGGATGTCTCGACCGAGAATAGACGCCCTTTGAATGCCAGCGTACCGAAGCACCGGATAAACAAGAAACGGCGTCGACCGCAAGGGCGATCGGGGAGTAGCCGAGCGCCTTGGAAATCCCTATTCAAGCAACACGGCTGCCGCGAACCATGGTTCCGAAGGCCTCGACTTGAATGACACTCGTCAAACGGGCGGATCTTCCGCGCTCAACCTGTTCGCGCCGTCGAGACCCTCACCAATGTCAGACTGAGGTGGTCAAATAGTAGCATAGTATGTGCACTTCGAGTTGGATTTGGAGCCGTAGAGCAGGAACGGGGTTGGGAAGATTCCAATATTGCCTTGATTCTAAGAACTACGGAACGCTCCTCTGCCTCAATAAGATACCCCAATATTAGCTGTCCACAGTTCATCAATTTTCCCTGTCGACGAGAATTTCTCCACTCTCCGCGGTACGGTTCGGACATGGTATTCGAAGAGGATGAGAGTACCATGGCCCAGACTATCTGCAGCATTGTTTTGCAAGGGAATAATTGGTTGAGAATGGCTTCGAAAGGCATATGCGAAATCGGAATGTGACGAGGACAAGGTCATTGGTGCCGTGGAAGCTCGAGTGGCATTTGATATACTCTGCAGTTCACATTCATGCACGGCTCCGCCTTCGCTGATACATAGGAGGAAACGCCATGTGTTGATGGAGAACGTCTGCCGTCAAACGGAGTAAGTCGCTGTCCCTGGCTGTGTTGTGATTGGGTCAAGCACGGATGCGCAGCTTGTGCGCTGTACAGTCCTCAAATGTATCCATGACCGCGCTACGAAGCTGGACCATCAGAACGAGCAGCGACGAAATTTGCAAGAAATGGTTGGAGGAGAAGAAATCGTGAAATCTGCGGCGCGAAGCTCCGAGCGCGATGTGGCTTGCCGGGATCTTGGGGAAGTGATGTCAGTCAGGAACGACTCGCGTGTGAATAACGAAGTCGCGTTCTTTCTTCCCATCGCTGGTACATCGACCTTCCCTCGCCGCTCCGAGGGCACATCATGACTGGCAGCAAACATGCCGCCGTTTGTCTCGCGCAAGCGTCACTCCGATGGCGCATCGCCGCCACCGCCAGCGAAACGAGCGGCGACTACTAAGGCGAAGAGGGCCTCGAAGCAAGCCAAGGCCTCCTTGTTCGACGCCGCTGATACGCCGAAAAATTCGAAGTCAGCAGCAGAGACGAAGAAGTTCCTCGAAAGTCTAGACGACGAAGATGACGACGAATCCCTCAGCGAGGTCGACAGCGATGAGTTCGAAGATGTACCGCCTGCGACACGTCGAAAGACTGCAGCAAACGACAAGAAGGACGCCGACAAAAGCGATGATGATGATGACGACGACGACGATGGGATGGACTGGGAAGACGCGACTGCACATGCTACCGCATCGTCGTCAAAACTCGAGCCTGAGATTGGCGATATCAGTGTGTCCTTGAATGAGGAAGGAGGCTATATCGAGCCGGAGTTGTCACTCGCAACGGGCAAAAAGGGCCCGTCAAAGCGCGAGCGTCAGTTTCGTGTCCTCACGCATTGTTTGCATGTTCAATCCCTCATGTGGCATAATACTCTTCGTAATTCTTGGTTGAACGACAAACAGCTGCAGAGCATACTCGTCGACGGACTGGGCGACGGCGTAAAGCGAGAAATTACGAGATGGCGGGAGAACATGGGCACTCTCACGAAGGAGGAACTGGACGCAAAGAAAGCTGCCGCAGCCAAATTCCAAGCTCGAAAGGAGAAGAAGGGAAAGGGAAAGAGCAAGAGCAAGACGAGGGACTGGGGATACGAGGCTTCGCACCTGGAGCAGGGTGTGCCCAATTTGAGCCAAGGCGATCCTCTGTTCAGGCTTCTAAAAGTGATCACAGCTTATTGGCGCAAGCGCTTCACTGTCACTGCGCCAGCATTTCGCAAGCAGGGATACATGCCACTGAAGAGGCTGCGAGAAGAGATTAAGCATTGGGAGAAGAATCGTGACGATACAGATGAACACGGTGAACGCATAGAGGACATTGATACGTTCCGAAACCTAGCAAAGTCATGCGAGGGCTCTCGAGATGTGGGAGCGCAACTGTTTGTGGCTCTGCTGAGAGGCATTGGCCTCGAGGCAAGAATGGTCGCCAACTTGCAACCGGCAGGTACTGGATTCAGCAAAGCTGAGGAAGCAAACGAGAAGAGAAGCAAGCAGTCAAAAACAGCGGAGGCAAAAGCTGATGCTACAGCCTCGGAAGGTGAAGCAAATCGTCAGTTGCAGAAGAAACCGAAGGCTTCAGCGAAAGGGTCCTCAAAGCTGAAGGAGGAGAAGCCGAGTCGCGTATCGTCGAGAGGCAACAAGTCAGAACCGATTGACCTTGAGAACTCGTCTAGCGCTCTCAGCGAACCACCCTCTGACTCGGATCATGCTGCAGTAGACGACGACGACGACGACATCTCACTCGTTGATGTCACTCCGGTCGCGCGACCAAAGACAGGGAGGAAGTATGATCGTGACCTCGCATTTCCGACGTACTGGGCCGAAGTTTGCTCCCCGGTCTCTCACAAGTGGATACCCGTGGATCCTATTGTGCTGTCCACGATCGCCTCGACGGATGAGCTTTTGCAGACCTTCGAGCCGCGTGGAAAGAAGGCAGAAACTGCGAAGCAGGTCATCTGCTATACTATTGCTCACAATTCTGACGGCTCAGCGAAGGATGTGACAGTTCGCTACATCAAGAAGCATCAATTGCCTGGCAAAACAAAAGGCATGCGGATTCTGGCCGAGAAGGTGCCCATTTACAACAAGCGCGGCAGGGTCAAGAAATATGAGCGCTACGACTGGTTCCGAACAGTCATGTCGCCCTACGATCGATCACGAATCAAGCGAACAGCAGCCGATGACCTTGAAGAGCAGACGGATCTGAAGCCCTTCAAGCCTGCCCAGGAAGTAAAAGAAGTCGAAAAGGAGAGCTTGCAATGGTACAAACAATCTGCAGAATTCGTGCTCGAGCAACACCTACGGCGTGAGGAAGCGATCTTGCCAGGTGCGAAACCTGTCAAGACCTTCACGGCGGGTAAGGGTGAAAAAGCAGTGGATCATCCTGTATACAAACGTTCAGACGTGGTCAATTGCAAGACTGTTGAGTCGTGGCATAAAGAAGGTCGTGCAGTCAAGGTCGGCGAGCAGCCTCTGAAGCATGTTCCAGTACGGGCGGTGACGCTCGTTCGAAAGCGAGAGATGGAAGAGCACCTCAGGGAGCACGGCGAGAAGCTGCAACAAGGACTTTATGGATGGGATCAAACGGACTGGATCATCCCGCCAGCCATCGAGAATGGAGTAATACCCAAGAATGCGTTCGGCAACATGGATGTGTATGTGCCCACGATGGTTCCGGAAGGAGCTGTACACCTTCCACTCAAGGGCTCTGCGAAGATTTGCCGGAAGTTGGAGATTGACTATGCTGAGGCATGTACGGGTTTCGAATTTGGCAAGCAGCGTGCTGTGCCGATTCTGACTGGAGTTGTCGTGGCCGAGGAGCATGAGATCCTTGTCAGAGATGCTTGGAAGGAGCAGCAAAAGGAGAACAAGCGTAAAGAGGATGTCAAGCGTACTGCTGTTGCTTTGCATTGGTGGCGCAAAATGGTGATGGGCATGCGGATTGTAGAACGGATGCGTGCAGAGTACAATGAGACTTCTGGCGACCCTGATGCGAGCAACCCGTTCGCAAGGAAAGCAAGAGCCGAAGGGCAAATGGCACAGGCCGATCATGAAGAAGATGACGGGGCCGGTGGCTTTTTCCGCCCTGGCCATGAAGAAGAGGAGGTTCCACAGCGCTCGCGTCGTGCCACCAGTGCAAATCCTCTCAGAGAGGAAGATCTTGGTGGTGGGTTCTTCGCTGAAAGTGAGGATGAAACCTCTGAGACAATTGTCATGGACGATGGTTTGCTCGTCGAGGAAGATCCTGACGTGGCCGATACTTCGCTTCAATCTTCTGCCGCTGCTTTCACGCCAATGTCGTTGCAATCTGCTCATACGCCGCACGGCGCTAGTGAGTCTGGGGATGTGGGGCAAAGAGAAACGGCAGGAACTTTCTTCTACGAGGAGAGCAGCAACTCACGAGTATTGAACAAGAAGCCTGTCAAAAAGCAAGCCGCTTCCAAACCGCCGAAGACGACTGCTAAGTCGAACGGACGCCATCCTCCCAAAAAGACCATCACCTCAACACCGCCTTCGGACGAGGACATCTCACTCGCCTTGTCAGAGCTTGAGGAAGCAGACACACCTGCAACGAGAGATGAAGGGACGCCAGCATTGCGTCGGGAACGCTCCTCTCCGCAAGTCATAATTAAGAAGCCTTTGAAACCGGAAAAACGTACTTCCCGGTCGAGAGTCGTGAAGAGAGCAACGCCAACGAAGAGCCAATATTTCGACCACGGAAACAGTGACCACGAAAGTGAAGATGGAACAGATGACAGCGAACCGGAGGTTGTCAGACCATCGCGCACGACTGCGAGAACCAGGTCAAAGAAAACATAAAATGACCCCTTACACGCGGCATCCGCGATGTCGTCGACTACATCAGCAACGCCAAGTGCGCCAGCAGATGTCTGTACAGTACAGTACAGTACTGTCGGAGTCCGACCGCATGTATGTATCAGAGAAGTCATGTGCAGGCATCCGCGCCTTCCGGCCGGCAGCGACGTTCGTTCTCTTGTCAATTTGGTTTGGCAAATGCCATGTGGTGAAACAGGGTCCAGTGTACTTACAGTGCTCACAGGGATCTTTCAGGGTTACGAGGAAGATCCATGGGGCGCTGGACTTCGTACTCGGGCTCGTTCGTGAAGTGATCTAGATCTGGCCTCCTACCATCTGCACCGTAAATCACTTTCATCGGACTCTTGAAACTCCTCGAGACTCGAGCTGCCATCTAAGACTTTTGGCATTCCGTACATCACAGTATTGGACCGTGAAGTAGATACGACAAGGAAGATCTCCCGAGAAACAACCGCGCCCCCGGGTGTCCACCTGGCTGCCAAGATATGTATGGATATCAACCAGCAGTAGTGATTACGGTGGTTCTCTTGGCATCCTCGAGCCGTACGAGCTGGACAACGAATGGTGTCCTACAGCAGCAAGCATTGCCAGCAGAAAGAGTGAGTGGCCAGCTCGAGCCACTACCGATGAACCCTAGGCAGTATTGTAGCGTTGGCGGCGCAACTAGCCCGTGCACCGCGTGACTCTGCGCGGGTACGGAGAGGTACATACAAGATCTCCGTAAAGCCCGCTACTGTAACACTAAAACCGACAGATTGCTGGAGGCAACGTGCTACCGTAGATGCTCGGGCAGCTCGGCATTTGACCCCGTGCTCGAGCAAGACCGCTCCTCCCAATGGAGGGTCGTTGTTGACGATTCAGACCATAGCCACCAGTCCCAGAAGGCACGCCATCCACAGTGCATCAGTCTCCACCAGTCTCAGCCCAAATGCCTCAAAGCAACAACGACTCGAGCCAAGATGGCGGTAAACACCGGGTATCGCCATTCTGCACTTGCACTGTGCCGCCTCACGCCTAACCTCGCAGTGAACAAGGTCCTCCATGGATGTTAGATCCAAAGCCAAGCGTCTTACTCGGAGAAGGCAACGCTGGTTTCACAGCACTACCATATCTCGGATTTCATCTCTAGACCCTGTTGCCGCAGCCCACAGCTCTTTGCCTTCACAATACCGCATCGACTGCTGCATTACGCTTGACAACAGTTGCCATGTTTGAACTACCTCCAGAGATCATCCATTCTGTGTGCCAACACTGCGAGATCAGAGATATCCGTGCATTACGACAGGTCTCGACAGCGATCAAAGTGATTGCAGACGAGTACATGCTGAGGTCTTTGCGATTCACCTTTGACCGTCAGGACCTCGTCAACATGGCAACACTCATCAATAACAATCCATACGCCGCAAGAAAGCTCCCCGAGATCCATTTCCAGGCCGATCGATTACCTATTGTCGCATGTCAAGAGGAATGGGAACTGTGCAGACTGAAGACCATCTGCGATGAGGCCATCTGGCGCGGCGAACTACAGTGTGCAGAACGCAGGACCTACGAGCAGCCCGAGAACAGTATGGAACTAAGCAGTCGAGAAGCAACCAGATACAAGATCTTACAGAGAGAAACATCAAAATACAGTCAAGAGGAGATGAACCAGGCATGGACATGTTATAAAGAGATGATGCAAGATCAACAAGCCATGGACCGCGCAGAGGAAGTGTTCCACTGCATGACAAAAATCTTCAAAGCCTCCCAACGCCTCGAAACCGTCACTCTCACGCTCAAAGATCGCATACGAGATGATCCCCTGCGATGGCGACGTAATGAATTTTACCAACGCGGTATGGTTCGGCCTTGGGGGGACGATGGGTGTTGGAGTCCAAACACGCGAGTTCTGAACCAGATCTTACTCGCTGCACACACGACCGGCACGAAGTTGCGGAAATTGAACGTCATGCCATTATCGTATCAATTCTTCAGGCAAGAGGCATCGTTGATGGAAAAGCTTCATGACACGATCATGGGTTTACGGCACGTTCACATTCAGATCAACAGTAACTTCGGCATTGATCATGAGGAGGAGCTGGCTCAGCGTTCGACTGGGATTGATCATCAGTCACGTCCCTTCTCGTCTTCTTTGCGCGCTTCCCAAACTCGAATCACGGCGGCGAGTGAAGCAGCGAGGGTCATCGACGCGCTGAACGACAGCAGAGTCTACGATTTGCTTTCCAAGGCCTCGGACCTCGAACACTTGCTCTTTCATGGTCCTGAGACTGACACCGGTCTTCCAAAAATGAAACTCAACGCCATTGTCGGCTCCTGTCCATGGCCGAAGCTTCGCTTGCTTTGTCTCACTACATTCGAATGCACGGAGACTGAGCTTGTCAAGTTAGTGGACAATTGCAGGCAGTCGGTCGCATGTTTCTGTCTTGCAGACGTGCTTTTGACCGAGGGCGACTGGCAGAATTGTTTCCGTCGAATGGCTGGAAGGTTTCCAAAAGGGGTTGATATCGTTCTGAAAGGACGCTTTGGGAGTCGACAGACCAACCAGGAAATTCTGGTATGTGATCCAGGTCATCCTTTCACGCATGAGTTGATTAGATACCTCGAGACTGGGCAGGATGAGCCCAAGGCATGGCTTGCCACGCCTTGGGTGACGCTGTGATCGCGTCAAGTCTCTTGCGGGAGATGTGGCTATCTGCGGTGTTAGGATGTCTGTACGGCAGTGAGAAGGAATGGGATGTGCGACGGCAGGTTGTATATCATGTACTTTACTGTCCATGTTACACGCAGACATGCGGAGCTGAGACGTCCCATAGCCGCCTCATTGAACGAAATTGGCTCCCACCCAGCGCTGCTCCAGAAACCTTCAGAACCACCAAACTGGTGTGTAGCTGCTTGCACATAATGGAGTGCGCGTGGCTGGTTCCGCGCATCCATCGAAAGCAGCACCCTGTGAAGTCGAGATCAGGTGCACATGGTCCTTGCCATGATGGGCATGGCGTTGCTCGAGGCAGTGCCGTTCCTCCAGTGGGTCAAGTGAGCTCTTTTCAAGTTTACATTGCTGCTTTCCCGTCCAGTCAGCTATCTGTGACGACCCATGGCGATGCCTTTCTTTTAGATTTCCGCTGCCGTTCTGGCTGCGGTGCCTGCATAATCGATGCGTTCGGGCTGGAAGATTCGGTCGTTCTGAGGAGGTGCTCCTTGGCTTCCTGATGCAGTCGCTTCCTCTGGGCGATGGCTTCTTACCGGTCGTCGTAACTTCATGCTGATTGACATGTCTGATGCTCAGAATGCCCAACTTCATGCTGATTGATACGTCTGATGCTCGGAATGGGCATTCGAAGCTTTTGATGGACTACTTCGCATAGCTGGTGCCGTTGCTGTTCGAGGGCAGAAGTCGAGTGCCGCCGCGTGCACCATGCACACAATATGAGTTGGCAGGTTTGTCCTGATGGCATTGCCATATGGGCTTTCGTCAGCGGAGAATGATGTTGGAGGCAAAGTTCTCTCGCCGGGGGAAGAAGTAATCGTGAGTGCTTCATCGTATTGGCATTATACCTCTTCTGTATCTACAGTCGCGACCTCCTCGTAGCCGCCGCTTCGATAGCTCATGCCGCCGCGTGGTACATCGTACATGACTGCGTAGTCAACGAGTTCGCCATTGAGGAGACCTTTGTTGATGGGCTTCCTGCCAAATATGGGGCCGTCCATCCAAAAGTCTTGGCAGTTCCGAAATATTCCTCTGGTGAAGGGATTGGAGCGTTTCGTTTGCTTCTGCTTCTTGTTCTTGTGACCTTTGTAGCCTTGAAATGCGATTGTCATGAACACATCGAGCCCGATCATCTTCCCGCATCTTGTCAGGAAGCCTTCTTTCTTCTTAAGCTTATGTCCATGACCATGACCAGTGGGATTGGGACCTCTGCCACTGCTGTCCAGCTGGGCAGACTCGACGTTCATGGTGCCAGCAGCAACGGCTGACATCAGCGGGTTGACGTGTTCGGTGTTCCGCATGCTCTCGTATGTTGTAATGTTACGCGCGACTTGGTAGAAATGCACGAACAGTAGCATGAACGTCCACGTGAGCTGAAGTGAGCCCCAGGCATTCGTGATGATTGTAAGCGGGTCTTTTGAGAACTCTGCGCATAATCCGGCTTTCAAGACTGTGCAAGTAGCATCTTTTGGAGCGGGTAAGACTTGAAGGTCTGAAGCAAGTCAGCGTCAAGTCGGCGCTGGAGCCAGAAGTGTCACTTACATGCGAGGGTGAGCTGGATCAAGAACCCAATGCCTACGATCAAGAATAGCACATACAGGATGAAGTGCTTGTGGTTGTTCACAGCAACACAATTATCGACCCAGGGACAATGGCTGCGCTGCGTTAGCTGTGCTCCAAATAGTCATTCGGCAGACTCACTGATCCTCTCGAGCAACGCATCTCCCGCAACGCCGGCAGTGTTTGCTCCGAAGTGGCTTTCGTATCATACATATCGTACAAAAGTGTGTTTCATTGAAAGCATTATTTTCGACAAGCTCATCAATCGTCTTCTTGGTCTGGCCTCGACTTGCGCCTTTGGGTATGAATCCAGGATCCGCCGTCATTGTCATGAAGTAGAAATATGCACAGAGGCTGTAGGACGTCGCGAAAAGCAAATTGAGGAGGAAGTTGGTTGAGAGAGTATCTGATGTGACATGAGTGAGCGCTTTCCAAGGGTACAGGCATCGACTTACTCGGTAGTACTTTGGTGATGTAACGCACGCCCACCCAAAAGAGGGTTGCCGCGAAGATACCTGCGAGAAAGGGAGTCTTATGCATCGTTTTCATGTCCGAAGGTGCCCAGCGTAATGTCTTCGTGACTGTAAATTGCAAACCATAGCCAACGACCAGTACACCTGGAACGGAGATCCAGGGGTTCATATATGCCAGCATGTGCAATTGCAGTCCCCCCAGCGCGAACGGCCATAAAAAGAAGAATCGCTTGAAAAATAACCTTCTGTCATCGACGAATGGGACAGGAAATGCGAGAGGGTTCCCCGCCTCATCATATCCGCACTCGACAAGCGCGCGATGCCACGTTCGCTCGCTCTTCATCTTGGCGGCCGTCTCTGCTGGGGTGTCGCCTTGGGTCTGTCCTTCTTGAGGTTTACTTCGCACGAAACGATCGCTTCCATACTCGATAAGCTTCTGAATGCACATGTAGCTGTTCTTGACCAACGCCCAGTGCAGAGCCGTGAAGCCCATGTCGTCTGTGGCATGCACGTCTGCCCCAAAGCGCAGCAATACGTCTATGCATGCAGGATAGCCCTTATACGCTGCCCACATCAACGATGTATGCCCTTGAGCATCAGGTACATCGACAGGCAGGTCCGGGTGGTGCAATAGCATGATGAGCTGATACACATTGCCATCGAGGGTCGCGGAATGCAAGAGATTGTAGCCCTGATCATCCCGTAGCAATGGATCGGCTCCGTTGGCTAACAGTAAGGATACGATTTGCAGGTTGAAGCGCTTGCTCGCCCACAAGACCGGCGTCGCTTGCGCATCACCGCCCTTTGCGTTGACGTCGGCACCGGACTGGAGGAGGAAGTGACACAGCGCGTGATGTCCATTGATAGCGGCCCACTGACTCGTCGTCAGCCTGTATCCTTATGTGTCTGGCTCTTCATCATGATGCTCGTACGTGCAATGCTGTGATGCCCTGCTCGTCGGTCGACTTGGCGCTGTATCGCCCGCTGTCGAAGAGTTTCTGGATCGATCGCAATTCTCCCAGTCGCGCCAATTGCATGAGGTCTGATTCGACGGGAAGACGTGGCGGGCTCGCGTCCAGATCGCTCATCTCAACTTTGTCCAGCATCTTGGACGGCGAATTGGGCGCGCTGCCCGAGTCTTTGCGGCCCGGAGAACTGTCGCGCGACGGCATAGTGGTGTGGACAGAGTGGCAAAGGGTGTCACTGCAGCGCCATGGTGGTCGCAGCGTTACATGGCAGATTCGAAGGATGGTACGTCGTTTAGTCCAAGTCTGAGTGGCTGACACGCACAGCCACCACATCGACGCGTGTCCTTGGCATTGCCGTGTTCCACATCGCCCGTCCTTCGTGTCGCCGTTCAAGTAATCTTGAGACCAACCTGCGAGTACGATGGTCCTCTTCGTACCACGTGTCGACGGAGTCGACCAATCCGCAGACACGATGCCTCCTTCAACATCTCACTTTGTGCTATGCTGATCGTACTTGGACAGCTATCGTACGCAACAAGCTACTGGTTCTGTTCTACTTCTGGCAATCCTTCCCAAATCTACCATCCGGTCTAGCGATCGTCTGCACTCCTGACTACGTTCTCAAGGAAGTCTTGAGAGCAAAGCTTTGTGGATCATGCCCTCCGAAACGCTACTCCATACTGCAAAGCGCCCGTTCAACCCTGCCTGTCTGTTGTACGGCCATGCCTTCATGCTGCTCCTATCAATGAAGCATCGACATCTACGCGCAACCATTACACCAAGAATTGCCTGTAGGCTATAAGCAAGCCAGCGAAGGGCCTTTGAAGGTAAAGAAGATTGACGGCTGGACTTGATGTTCAATGACGAGGGATGTGCGATTCAGCGAGTGAACGGGAAGGGAGACCGGACTTCATGGATGTTGTCATTGATGATGGCAACCCAAAGCAGTGTGAAGTGCATCGAATTGGCGTGCGGCCACCAGTCAATACCGCTGCGTGCTTCTCAAGTTTCTCGCGCGCCTGTTGGGCAGTGGTTGAAACTGCATGCATCGGACCACGTCGAGTGTCAGTGAAGACGATGATGGCCACTACAGTCAAAGTGTGATTGCCTACACTTCACCTCTGGTGCCCGGGCTCCGGTTGCACAGATATGTAACAGCTGTTTTTCTTGTACAAAACCACGTTCTATCAAAGACTCCGCCCAGTGAATGCACCTCTACCCATCAACGCCGCGCTAACCGATCACATCCCGTGGCCCTTCTTAATTCGTCTGGTCCGGTGTGCTCGCCATCCCAGCACCAACGCCTCTCAACAACACGATTGTATCTCCATTCTTCACCTTCTGGCCCAATTTCTCGCCAAAATCCAAAAGCGAACCACCTTCGACGTGAAAAACCCTCAACTTGTCCTCCTCACTTTCCGACCGGTTGTTGACGTTCGACACTGACAGACTCTTGGCCGCGAGATCCAAGACTCTCCCTACCGAGTGTTCGTTACTGTAGAAGAAGTTGCCCTTGGGGATCTTGGCCGTGACAGTATCCGAGCTTGCCTCCACGAACACATATACTCGCTTTTCCTGTGGAAGTTTGTCATCGCCCTTCGCGGTCCGCTTCAGCAAGCTGATTGCCGCGAGGTCTGCCGCTGCATTCTTCTTCGCTTTGCTTTGCGGCATGCTGGGCAGGTTCGCTCTCTTGCTCATGCCCCATGCCTTCAGCCTGTTCAATGCCGCGATTCCTCTCTCTTTCTGCGGCGATGGAGGATCCACGTGGCCCAGCGGGACCAATTTGTCACAGTTGTGTTCGCTTTCATACCGGTGTTTCAAGCAGTATGCTCGTCGACATTTGTCGCAGTAGATACCAGTCGTGAGCGCGTGATTGATGATGGTTTTACACGAGGGCTTGCAGCATTGCCGCGCGTAGGAATCGAGGTCGACATCTTTGAGCTGGTTCGGTGCGGGGGCGTTGCGGAATTTCTCTGCTTCGCGGCGGGCCCATTCGCCAGCTTTGGGACAGGTGTGGGCGGATTCGGTCCGGTGGTCGAGGCAGAAGGTACTGAGACCTGGTTGTCAGCATACCATGTCAGTCATCAATGTAACTCGGCTCTACCCACCCATTACAGCTCTGGCACGTGAAGGGCAGGAAGTCAAGCTGTCTACAGTACTCGGCCTGGCAGGCTGCGCCCACGTCAAGAATGCTACCATCGTCCATATTCTGTTGGGCGGTCGATACGATGTACGGATCCTGTATGGTGAACTTGTTGTTGATCTTGTTGCCCTTTTTGGCGACCATGGTTGCGGGGCTGAGACGGGGGTCTTATATGTGGCTTCTAGTGCAAGGCAGTTGCCGCTTGCGTATACGACTCCTACAGGCTGCCCGTACGATTGCTAAGCGACCAGATGGCGACGAAGGTTCTGGCCGCTGTTCGGCAGATTCTCAGCTGTCC
Source organism: Cercospora zeae-maydis (assembly GCA_023512815.1). Classification (NCBI taxonomy): domain Eukaryota; kingdom Fungi; phylum Ascomycota; class Dothideomycetes; order Mycosphaerellales; family Mycosphaerellaceae; genus Cercospora; species Cercospora zeae-maydis. The sequence continues at coordinate 1,813,008 of JAKLWY010000001.1, read as the reverse complement.
TGAATGTGCGAAATGAAAGTCCTATACAGGACCACATCTCCATGGCTTGCGCTTCTGTCCTGTATAGTCGCAAGGACAAAGGGCACGCTGCCTGCCGCATGCGGTGCAGTCTGGATGGTAGAGACAAAGAAAGTCGGGGACTGTCTATACTGGTCTACTACAGGAAATGAAGTGGCGCCTGAGTCTTCACATGCAAACAAAGCGAGCTTTTGCACCTCACTTGTTTTTAACACTAACTAGACCCAGATTCCTTTGTTATCGGCTACGTCATCCGCCGTCGAGCCGAGCCGAGCCTCAATTAAACCCCCGTATTGACGCATACAATAGTCTCATCAACAACCAGCCCTACAAGAACGTATTCACGACACGAGATTCACATGGCTCCTAGACGCTCCCTACCGTCACTGAAGATGATTCAATCTTCTGGAGTCCGGAGTGCGATTACGCTCACACAATGTCCGTTCCAGTATACCTCCAAGTCATTTCGCCCCTGTGGACACCCCTTTCCAGTCATACTCACTTTATCTGATTCTGCTCAGTGTTCATTTCGTGAGCAACTTCGTGCAAAGGGTGTCAGCGTGGCCCAAGACCGCTTCGAACCCTGGGAAATGCAGAGAAGCGTCAAAAAGTCTGTCACCAAAGTATCGCAAAGAGACTCTGAAATGTGGTGACTCGGCTCGAGGCTTCGCACTCGTCCGGATGTCGACATGTCGAATATGCAAATGTTTAACTATTTGCACGCACTTCTCGGAGCAGATGCCAGGACCTCCATGAGGCCCCAACTGCTGCCACACAGGCCACAGACATGGCCCACCTGACCTGATCGTTGTCCGCGCCACCTAGATATTCCGCTACCATGAAGACAAGCCCACAAAGCCCGGCTGCAAGTATCTGCGGTGCGGATAGCGCTGCATTGTGCAAGCTCGTTAACGTCCCTGCATCGTGGGATCCTGTGACTTGTCTCCCAATCAAAGCGTATGGAACCCAGGTCGACAACGCTCGCGGTATACCAATCAGTGCAAAGATCCAGATGCCTTGTTCTTCGGTCGTTGCGAACAAGCTGACTGCCATAGCCAACGCGAACAGGAGATGTCCACCGAGCCAGATATTGACGAGAGCGGTCAACGAGCCGATCTTGCCATCAAAGGTGCCGTGCTTCGACGATGCACTTGCCCATCGCGACATGGCTGCCATGAGTACGGCAGTCGTGAACATGAAGACCGTGTGAGGCACTGAGTCAAAAGCTGCATGTTCTGCTTCATTTGTTGGCGGTGAGATGTTAGAGATGCGGCCCATTTTCCAAAGGCTGGCCAGGTAGCTATGCACAAATCAGGACAAGGCAAAACTGAAGAAATCCTGTCTGGTCTTGGAGCCAAAACTCACCTCGTCTGATAGTAAAGTGCAGGAAACCATCCCAACCAGGAGAAGAACTGAACCTGCAGTGTGAGCTGAACGCTTCTCGGCAGCGACCCCAAGCAACGAATGTTTCGCTTGAGCGCATGCTTCAGAGACATCGAGTATTGGGAAGCAGCAGCAGCCCCTTCTGCCTTCTTTCGTGGGCTTCGGTAAGGGCAGACCACGGTGATTCCTGAACACAGGAGCAGAATCACAGATACTAGCAGAGACAGATTTTGGAACTGCCAAATCGCGGACCACGCACCTGGCCGATTGCCAAAGGATACCGAAGCCAGAAAGTAGCCACTCACTGTACCGAAAGCCACCAGAACGCCTTGATAAGCCGCAAATCGTGCTTGTGCTTCCTTGGAGCCTATCTCATGCAGCAAGGTCCGAACACCACCTTGTAAAGGCTGCACGGAGATACTAAGTGCCCAGACCCATACTGTAGCATTGATGATGAGCAGTGCCGTGCCGTTCTCGCGTCCACAAAACTGCTCCAAGAAGACCACAATGTTGGGAGTGTACGCCAGACCGTTCATAGAAATTGCAGTGGCAATAGCTCCTCCAAGAATAAAGGGTTTGCGCTTGTTGCGGCCTGGGGTTTTCGGCTCGTAAGAGTCACTGATTGCGCCCATGATTGGTTGCACAATCATGCCGCAGAATGGCCCGGAGATCCACAGAAGCGCGGAGAGGGACATAGGAATACCAATTTCAGTCAGATATGACTGCGCGTTAGTTAGTAGCAATCTCGATGCATGTGGCCTTTTCACTAACTGTTCCTCGAGCGAATATTGTTGACCAGATCAGTTGTAGTCTATCATCAGGTCAGTCGAACGTCGCGAGCTCACAAACATATGAAAACTAGAACTCACGCCCACAGTGTGCACCCCGCTGCTGCGAGATGGATCTGATTGCCGCCGTCTACATCTCCGATTAGGTCCTCCTGGAGATCGGCCTCCTTGAGCAGCGAGCATAGCTCTAGACTTCCTCTTTCGTCTGTGAACGACGGGCGTGGAGACATTCTAACGTTTCCACTACGTAGGTAATGTTATAAACATGCAGAAATGGAATATCTTGCGCTCTCTCGCGCTCTTCCTGCAACAAAGATCTTGGTCGATGACCCAGTTGGTTTCCGGACTTGGACCCGGAAAAAAGGCTTCCATGGCCATGACCATGACCATGTCAGCAGGTTCAGGACTAGGTCTCGGCACCGCACCAATCTTAGGGTGACATGGCTCTACGGATCTAGACAATGCCCGACGCGAGTGCAAATTTTGCCGATCGATGCAGTACGCTACAGTAGTACATGCTGAACTGGGAGGTGAGTAGTAGAATGTGATTTTTCCGACTTCACCCTTAGCTCCAGAGTCGGTTCTTCCATCCCTGCAGCGTATGAGAACTTGCCGCAAGGGTCGAACGACCCATGAGCTGCATCGAGGTGGTATTAGAGAAGGTGCGCCGACAATTGTCCTGTCCACCAGAGTCGACTCCATTGAGCGTATCATCCACCTTCTCGGTCTCAACAGTTACATGTCTACTACAACACACCCATTCCCAAGGATGTTTTTAAGTTGTTGAGGAAGGTCTTCAATCGTGACGAGCGTTATGTTGGCTGTAGTGATGAAGTGAGCCGCAACTGCGATCAGTAGGAGCAGGTTAGTGACCATCATGCATCATTGCTATTGCGAGCGAAGTGACAGAGAAGTCACAGGTCGACGTGGATTGGATCGAAACCACCAAAATACGGGGTCTGTGGCAATCTCAGACGGATCAAGAAGCGAAGCGCAATTTTATATGGCAGCTTCTTTCGTTCAATGATATACTTCCCGTACGAGCGGATACATACATCAGTCTCAGTTCCAATGGATTCAATTACTTCAGGCCATATACAGTAATGTCCTTGCTCATTCCTGCTTTGACCCAGATAGCTACTGGCAGACCCCCAAACTCATTCAAATTTTTGACACCACAATCTTGGAATCGCAAGCTTCTGAACACAGCCTCAGATGCCTTGTTCTCAGGATTAAAAAGCCCGAGAATTTCTGGTACACCCAAGGCACTTTCTGCGTAATTCATCAGCGCCTGCGAAGCTTCGCGAGCGTAGCCCTTTCGCATCTCTTCGGGCAGGATGGCGAAGCCCAAGTCAGGTGCCGTGAATCCAGTAGGCGGCTTTCCACGCATCAGTGAAACCGTTCCGATGGGTTTCAACTGATCCGCAATCTCTCGAAAGGACTTGGACTGGTTGTTCTCTGCATCTTCTGAGCTTTCTCGCAAAGATACCAGATACATGCCGTAACCGTTGCGAGTATGATCCTCCAAGAAACGGCCGCTGATCTCATTGCGAGCGTCTTCACGTGTACGGACCTTGGTCTGTCCACATGTCTTGATAAATTCCGGCGTGTTCCATAGCTGCACCAAGAAATCGCAGTGGGTATCGTTAGATGCCAGCAGGTGTGAGATATACAGTCTTGGGCTTGCGATGTGGAATTCTGCGTCCATGTTGCGAATGGTCGTTCTGTGGTCGAAGAGATAAACCCGAAAAAGTTCATGTACCCAAGCCCCGAAGAAGTTGTCTGCGCTGCACAGTAATACCACTGGCGAAGTGGAGCCCTGATGCATCCGGAGATAGCCTAACCTAGTGAGAATCCTGCATCCCAGTGTGGCGTCAAGGTTACTAATGCATCTCAATCTCGTAGTCCGAGAGCTTCTGGCAACAGTGTCGAACACAATCACGCCGTGATGTTCCACGAACTGTTGTACATCTCCATTTGACCTTTTTGCCACCCCATCAGCCGTTGTCGGTCTATAAACACATGCACCACGCTCTTCCGAATAGTCAGTATGCTAGAAGCGCGCTTGAATCGCGCAGATGCTGTGCATACCCAGGCCAATCCTCCTTCGTGAAACTCTGGCGGGATTCCAAGCGGAAAATCGCTCTCTAGAATCATGTAATCGGCTGCGGCACGGTCAGCCATGGTGTACAGATCAGGAGAGCGAGTTCAAATATACCGCATGTGATTGAGCACCGCAGATATTACAGACAGTGCTCGACGCGCTCGATCCAGTCTTCGCCCTCATAATTCTTGGCCAACGTGGTCATATCTGGTTAATAGACCAGCATGTTTTACCTTCTCCTCATGACATTTGTGCAACGTAGTTGGTGCAGCGTATTGAGCACGTAAAAGTTGTTGACATTGCCCCAAGGTGCAGCCGCGGCTGGAGGCTTGTCGAAGACGAGCATAGGTATTCGGAACCCCGCATCAGGAAGTCCATAGAGCTCTGGCTCGGAACGGTACACAGAGTCAGAGCCTGCATGACAACATTAGCAATTGTCATACGACAGCTCTGCATACGTGCTGTTAACGCATTCCAGTGAGAGTCTACTTCAGCCCCTGGCCTCGTATATCTGCGATCCGGGCTGCGCCAGTGTCAGACGTGTTTTGAAGAATTTAATCAAATTATACTGACCTGAAAGCGACAATCTTTCCTGATCGCCAAAACCTCCTGAGGGACTGGCGAGTTCGGATCTATGCCCCAACTTGTAACAAGGATTCGAGAGTACCGCGCACAGAAGTAGTCCAGGACTAGACCAAGACAGATGTTAAGTAAACAGAACGAAGGGTACAGCATGAGACCATGTTCCCGTACCCTATGGCTGGAAAGGCGATGCTGCGACAACCCTCATTGATCTTCTGCAAAGAGTCCCGAACATCATCGAATCTGCTCTCCGATGCTCTACCCATTGTTTCCGGTTGCGTCGTTATGTATCGACAAGGCAAGGAAATGTGCGATATGAGCAAAGTGGTGAATTGAAGTCGCTGTCCCACGGCTCATCATCAGGGTCGTTGATCGCCGCCATGAGAGCCACGGGGTGCAGCCCGGACCCAGTCGTGCTTGATCGTTCTGTCGCCAAGTCCGTGTCACGATAGGAGTCCAACACAGACTGCCCATGCCAAGAGGAGAGAGGTCTAGAAAAATGTCATTGTATTCTGAAGGCACGCTGAATTTTGAATGATCATGGAAGAGTGCATGAAACCACTATCTTTACATCGAAAGCATTGTAAGTGCACGCGTGAGGGACGTGGCAGGTCGTGTACGGAAGAGCAGCAAGTGCCGAGACATAGTGGTCCGGTCTTTGTTGCAAGGGTTGTTGCATGGATTCGTAGCAGTATGGCGGTGTGCTGCCATAATCAATGCGGAGACAGCCGAATGGTTTCTGCGATAAGAATACGGGCGATTGCGGAGCGGAAGGGCGCCTCGGATCGTCCCGCCGCTCGTGACTGGAGAGACGAGTGGGTCGAAGGCAACACGACGCGGGGTTGAGGAATGGAGCGAGGCTCACGCGTGGACATGCAGCAGCCGATGGAGCAACGGGAAGAGCTGAGAGCTCCGACTCTTCTCCCTCTTACTGCCTCCGCTGTCCCCTCATGCACCCTCGTGCCTATCCGTCCTCGCCATCTTCGAGACTGCTCATTGTCGCCGCCTCGGAGCAGCTCACCATCATCGATAGACGACAGATGCCGTGCCCGTAGCACCGATTCGCCGACAGCACTTACACACAAGAGCGGTCAGTCAGCGACATGCTCCCACCTCACCTCCAGCAGGGCATCGCCTCTGCCAGACCGAGGTCCATGTCGACCAGTGCGCTTCGCTCTCACGCCTCCACCCTCGCCCGCCCGGGCACGGCTTCCATCCAGTCGAGGAGCTTGTGGTGGCGACGACCTTGTGATTACGCCTCGCAGATTGATCCCATGTATCACCGCTTGGCTCATTATCGCACACTGAAGACCCGCGCCAAGCTACTCGATAAACTTCGCAGACGAGGTCGATGGGATTGCGACGCGTCGCAACGCCCAGTCCCCGCGCTGAAGCATGTCAGATGGGCAAGCCACGTCGGGAGACCCAGTTTGGCCACTCAGCAAGAGCAGGATAAGCAAGACCGCAAGGCCAAAGCCCAAAAGTCAGCAAAGGATGATGTCGTGGAATTGAGCCAACGTGAGAGACAGTGGAAGGAACATATGGAGGCATTGCGGAGACGCATAAATGAGGACCCCTATGAGGCCGTCTTCGGGAGGCGGTTCGAGCCGTTCTGGAACTCACTCGTTCCCAGCTGGATGAGAGACGAAATGAGTTCAAAGGACGCTTCTCGGTCGAAGGATGCTTCCGAGGCCAGAGCCAGTTCTAGCGCCACCCCGAACCGGCCACAGAAAGTAGAAGCAGTTCCATATAGACCATTAGAACCAGAGGCAAAGAGGCAAGTCGATTCGAGGAGTGGAGCACCAGAATCCCAGGCTGCACCTGCACGATATACATACGATCCGAAGAAGACATCCATTGACTTGAGCAGTGACACACCCGATGGCCAGCAGACCAGCTACTCTTACGGCGCTACCACGTCGTGGGACTCGTGGACCAAGAAGGCGAGCCGCATCGAGTGGGATTCTGTATCCGGCGAGAAGCGCCGCTATGAGTATGATCCCATCAGTAACCGCATGGTGCAGGTCAAAGGCCCGCCTGAATCTGAAGTGAGGAAGGTCGAGGATGCTTTGAAAGACTACCCTGCGAAGTCTCAGTCGCCGCTCATGTCTCACGGCTGGCAATCAGGCCTGGGGAGTCCGTCGGCGGAGACCGCTTCCGTTGAAGCTCCAGTGAAGTTGGCAAGGGAGACGAAAAAGGCGATTTCAGTGCCAACACAGGATAACAAGGGCCGCAAGACATCAGTCTACTTCCCTTCGCTGATCAATACCTCCGTGGTGGCTGATATGCCAAAGCCAGCGTCACTTACAAAACACGAGAGATACCCCGATGCCCTGACTGCGGCTGAGGTCCGCGCATCTGTAGGCCAAGCTAAAGTAGAAAAGGCCACTGCTCCCACGCCGATCGCAACGGACGGCGATCGCGCATATCGACATGGGAAGCCAGATCCTCGCAAGATGAGTGAGTGGGAACAAGCAGAGCATCGAGTCATGCTTAATCAAGAGCTGTATGATGTGACAAAGGAGAAGTTGAAGCTTCTGAAGGAAAAGGCTGGCTCTTTCCACATTGAGAAGCTTCAGCGTAAGTTCGCCAAGCTGGAGTCGAAGGCGTCAGAATTGCACAACGAACTGGACATCATGGATGCCACCAGCAAGAAGCCAGCGAGGGAGGGATTGACCTCAAACCAAGTGCCAATCGAGCAGATGGGCTGCAATGATATGATGGTTGCATCCCTAGATACTACGAAACTGCCATCAAGAGCGCAAAGTACTCCTTCTCTGGACGGCAGTAGTCGGGTACCCACAAGATTACAGCCAGCCTTGGACCGCATGCAGCCTAAATTTCCAACAGTGGTTGAGGATCCAGACGACTCCGCGGCTCACGAGTCGACAGGGGAGCTTGGTGATTACAAGAGCTTCGAAACTGCTCAACAGCGCGAGAATCAAGCTGCGCTCCTCGCAGCTGACCGCCTTGAAAGAAAGCAGAACTTGCAAGATCTACAGAACCAAGCCGACGCTTTACGTGCTTCCGGCACAAGCATGGTGGAACGGTTGCGAGAGAAGAGAAGTCTGGAAGATCGCGTGCAAGGCGATGTTCTCGGCCGCAAGTCAAGTCCGCGATGGATCGATGTTGCAAATGCTCGTAAAGCTTTTCACGAAGTTCGGGACGGATTGAAGGCTCGCTCTCGCGATGTGGAGAAGGACGCCAGGCTTGCAAGGGCAAATGCTCTTCTACAATCCGAGGTTGAAGAGCTGAAAAGTCGCATGAACGCACATGAACATCAACCCACGCCCTCTGCTACGAGCTTGAGCATCGCGCCGATCTCTCCCATTCAAACCAAACAGTCTGCCTCGGAAGAGGTTCAAAAATGCCGGGAGAAAATCAGAGATCTCCGGAGAGAGCTCGATCTTGCTTACAGCCAGAGTAGTGCCAACTCCGAGGGTCACATCGACACTATCAGGAAGCTAGAGAAGCGTCTGGAAACAATCTTGGAGAGCCGATCAGAGATGTCCGGTGTCGAGAAGAAGAAGTATATTCAGAAGATCATGGCCATGCGAGAAGAACTGGACCGCACTTTCAAACAGAGTAGCATCAACGCCGAGATGCTGGTTGCGCGTATCCGTGAGCTCGAACGAGAGCGCGCTTCTGTTAAGCCCGTCGAAGCTACTCAGGCGGAGGGCGACATGAGCTTCAATGTCACCAAATTTGCCAAGGATAGCAGCAAGTGGTACAAGCAGGGCGCGAGTGGTCAGACGCAAGATCTGCAGCAGCTTCAGCGGGACCTGAAATCGTTGAACAAGACTCGCGATGAGGGGCTATCAGACTACGATCTAAGAGCCGGCTCAGCATACGAACAGAAAGCAAATCAAGAGAAGTCAGCTGAACCGAAAACCGAGCCACACCCGATCGATCAGGCATTGGCTGAATATGAACGACGAACTGCGCAAAAGAAGCATGACCAAGCCCTTGTAAAAGAGGTCCGCGATATCTACGAAAGCAAGTATGGTAAGATTGATGTCAATCATCGCCAATTGACGGTCGATGCGGCGCTGGAAGCACACGAGATGACGCAAATTATACGAAACACTCAGCCTGTCGAAGGTGTCGAGGTCGAGACAAATACAGAACTGGGCAACGCTCTTGCAGAATATGAGAAGGGGCCAAGATATGAACTCCAGCAAGACAATCTCGAGGCGGAGCTCGCCCAACAAAACCAAGCATCCCACGAGGCACAGTCCGCGATGGACAAGGAAGTATATGGTACCAGGAGTGTCGATACCGACGTCCAACACCCGATTCGTGTCACTTCAATGAATGGCTTGGAGTGGGAAGAGCCCCCTGTCTACAAGATCCTCGCATATGACTCCGGAAATGACTTCCTCGTGACTTCTACCACCTCCACGAACTTCACCGGAAAGGAGGACCCGATCTCGATTCCCGACGCTCTTTCGCAGCTCTACCAGCCGGCGCGATTCATTCCCGAATTCGCTGAGTTACAGAAGCATGGTTTTCAAGTCATATATGGAACAAAAGACCTGCTCGTATTCCGCAAAGCCAAATCGACCACCGAGCCTGCGAAATCTGATGCTGAGAGCACTCCAGCTCTGGAAGACTACGGGCTTGTCGCACCAGCTTCGGTAGAGCCTGCTGCAGCTTCGTCTGCACCCAAGATTAACCCTGTTGACAAGACAGGTTACGAAGAGCCCGCAACAGGCAGCTTCGCCTCTCCAACAGGTTTCGTAGGCGACCGCTGGGAACATGAAGCCGCTGCTCAAAGCTCGAAGGAACTGAAAGCAGCAGCGCATGTAGATGCCGATGTCAGACACTATCCGCGCATTACCCGCCAAGAGCAAGTCTTCTCCGGAGGTCGCCTTCAGAACACAAAGAAGGATCGCAATACCAGAAACGAAGAGAAAGAACAAAGACGCAAGTATAGAAGTTGGAGACAAAGTGCCAAATGGGCTCTGATCTCGGGTTTTGGAGCCAGCGCTGTGGCATACAGCATCGGTGCCGCGGCCGAAAAGAGTCGAGAAAGGGATTATGAGAGGTGGCAGAGGATTTTGGCCGAGCAGAGGGCTTTGGGTGGACTGGGTGCTGACGGGAAGAGGTTGCAGCAGGGAGGCGGTGGTGTATTTTGGAGGTGATGACCGGCGGGATTGTTTCGTTTCTGTTTGTTCGGCATGTATGGGGTTCGGATGTGATGAGCGCAACTGATGAGCATATGAGATAAACTTGTGATAGGTAGGGCTGACTTAGTACTACATTCCTCCAGATAGTCCTGATAGAGGCGAAGTACCACTCCAGATCTGCGCTTGTCTTCCAAATTGGATCACCGTTTTGCGCGACCTTCGCTGTTCATGCGCATTCGGCGCTGTGAAACACTTTTGGGCGAAGCTACGGGGGTTGGACGGATCCATCATCATGCACTACATCGTGAAGGCTTTGTCGTCTACGCGGGCACGCCGTCTATGTAATGTATGGGCAGATGCCAATCTTATCGGCAACCGTACTGCAATGCATCGTTGGACGGACACACCAAAGGTCTTTCCCATCTCATGCGATAGCGTGCCGGGGAAGCCGCTGTTCCAAACCGTTTCCAAAGCCCAGAATAACTCAAATGCTGTATGAGCTGTGGATGCTCCAGGGTATACTGCTTGTATGTGTCCATTTCTCGATCCAAGGTGTGCTGCAAAAAGTCGGAACCAATAATGTCCCCATGCCATACGTAGCTACTTCATCATTCACATTTCCTCTTGCAGGGCTTTGACCTTGTCAAAGAGCTCAAGAGCGTTGATGGCTCTCACCTGTTCAGATGTCAGCAACGCAACTCTCGGGTGTGATGTCGAGAAAGTTCCTACCTTCAACTGCAAAAGCTGCAGATCTTTCTTTTCGTCGATGGTACCCATGAAATAGACATAACTACCATTCGGTCTGCTGCCATCCGGCTGGCCGAACTTGATTTCAGGCAAGATCGGAGTGTTGAGGAGCACCCTGTGTGAGCCATCGGCGCGCATGAGCAATCGTGCGGTAGTCTTGGTATCGCTGTCTTCATGTAATGGTCGCTGTACGTTCAGGCGCAACACTCCAACGCCGCGTTCTCTCCATTCTTTCTTGCCATCCTCCCCAGTGGCAAAGTTGTATAGCTTCGCGCGGCAATTCATCTCAGTCGTCTCCCCTTCTTCGCCGGTTTCGATGTCCTGGGCGTAGAATCGCTCGTCCTGCTTGTCAGATTCCTGAGAGAGTGGACTCTTATATCCAGCGCCATCCTCATCGTCCTCGCCCCCATCCTCACCATCATCGTCGTCTGCAGCTGCTCCAAATGGCTTCGAACTGCTTCCTAGTGGCGCGCTAGACTTGCCGCTGGCAAAGCTCGAGAGACCACCTCCCCCCAAACGGCTGAAACCCGTACTGGCAACCCCGCTGCCGAAGCCACCACTGCTGGCTCCACCAAGACTGCCAAAGCCTGATGCACTCGAGCCGAATGCACTCCCGCTGTTAGTTGTGGAGGCAAAGGCCGATTGTTGACCAAGAGCACCACCGAAGCCACTGCTAGAAGTCATCGAAGCTTCATTCTCTTTGCTGCCCAATGCACTGCCACCCCCACTACCAAAACCTCCCCCTAGTCCCGGTCCGCCCGCTGTCTTACCAAGAGCACCAAACCCTGAGGACGACGAGTTCGCCAGAGCGCCGAATTTGGATGAAGCAAAAGCGCTGGTCGATGACTCGCCTGCGGGCGACTTGCTACCCGCCAGAGCGCCGAATGGAGATGATGAGGAGGTGTTGGCGAAAGCACTCCCGAGTGGTACCTTGCCTGCAGAGCCTTCTGCTGATTCTGTCTTGGACTCAGCTGTCGAAGCAGCAATTTTCTCTGCCAGTGCACTCGAAGTGGCCAGCCCAGTGTGCTCCGCAATAATGGCCTCTGCCTCCTCAGTCGTTGAGTGTAGCCGGCTCCTTTTATTTTTGGGGCTCGCCAACGCCTCCACTGCTGCTTCATCGTCGCCGCTCCGCTCTGGAGTGAATGCACCTGTAGGCTTGCTCTGCCCGTTGGCGTCCGTCGTGTGGGCGTCTGCTCCATCTCCGTTTCTTGGTCGTTCGCCGGACGTCTTGCGCTGGCCGTTGTTCAAGATGTCCTCTCCAACTGTGCTGTCTCGTGATCTCTTACGGGTGTGCGATTTGGAAGGCGCTGTCGAGGCCGGCTCGGGCGTGTCTGCTTCTACCTCCTCGAAGCTCCGCTTCCGCTGTACCCTCCCTCGGACCTCGTCGGTGAGCTCTATATCCTCGCCAGTCGGGGCGCTCGTCGGAGCAGGGGCATCGTGCAGCTCGTCGTCGGCCCGTACGGCGTTCGGGTCGTGGATGTTGGCTTTCTTGAGTCTCTCGCGTGCTGATTTCTCCCCACCCTCGTTGTCTGATAGCACCGGCGTGTCCTCGTCGGCGGCCATGGTGATTACTGCGTGATTCACAGCGACTTGCTCCAATTCACGCGTTGTTGCGTGGGCAGTGCCGTGCAAAGTCGTCGATGATGCAGCAGCTGGGCGCGACAAGAGAGAGGCGGGACGGAGTGCTGTCGATCGGCAATTGCTCGCTAGAGGTGGGGCCGGCCAATAACAAATCCAGATGGAGGGGATTTGGGCGCGGAGCAGAAGCGGTGAGACGAGATTCGCTGGTTTCGAGGCCGTTTGATTTGGGGGAGTACGAGAAGCAGCTGGCGACGTTCAGGCGTGGTGCGAAGCTCAACGTCGCAGGCGGCAGTCTCGTGGCTTCTGCAACGACCATGCGCTGGCAACTCGAGCGAGTCCGAGGCTTTCGCGACAGATGTGCGTCCGAGGTGTCAAGTGGTTCTCTCAAAGTCAAGCAGTCGAGTCCGAGCAAAGAAGTGACGCGCGGGTGGTATGCAGAATCAAGTGTTTACATGTATTGCATCTGCTGAGGTGAGAGGTGCCAAGCCTGATTCACTCCCTACATGTGAAGACACGTGATGGGGGCGACGACAACCGCTGACGAGGTGGAGTTTCTTTCCGCATGGCATGTGCAAATATTCATCATTCATTATCATACTATCGTCTCCCGTGGCCGTTTTCTCAACCCTCAACAGTCAAGACGCTATGTCCACATTTCCTCCCTTCAGATCGACATAAACACCTTCAACAAAGCCGGATAGTTCGGCGTGCCCAGTCCCGTCACAGGATCCCAGCCGGCGGCAGCAGTAAAGCCATTGGTATTACATCCTGGATTCGAGCCGACGGTGATGTCGTGCATCGCTTGAGGATTCTTGTACAAAGTCGGGTTGGCGTATCCCACAGTGGGCTTGCCCGCCTTCAGACGCTCGTCGTTGATTCGTGTGAGAATCGAAGCCCACACTGGACAAGAAGCAGAAGTACCACCGATCAGGGTAGGAGCTCCCATTGTGAAGACCACAATGTTGTCGCCCACAGCGCTGACGTCTGGGTATCCACGACCGCTCATGTTGTAGATGCCATTACCGTAGGAAGTTCCGGTGTAGTAAGGATACTGTGTGCCGGCAGTCTTGAAGTACTGCGTCACTGCGGCGTTCTGATAATCGGGACGAGGGTAGATGTTGGAGAAGCCCCCTCCGGACTGTCGTGAGTAAAGATTAGCTGATGCATTGAAACGCTTTCATCGCTTGTGAGACTTACCGGGAAGCGTGTAGTGGCTGTCTCCTCATCTTTCATCGCGTTGCCGGTCAAGACTGTCGACCCAACCGACAAAATGTACGGGCACGACGCGGGGAAATCTAAATCAAAGTAAGCACGTGTCTTGTGTAACTAGTGCCGGCCTAGCGATGATACGTACCAGGATTGAAGATCTTCTGGTTGATACAGCCATTGTCTCCGGTGACAGGTCGGCCTGAGACGCCCGAGTCTCCAGAGGCGACGACGGTGGTGACACCTTGCATGCCTAGCTTAAGGATTTCGGCACATTGTCGTTGCTGGTACGACGCAGGGAGATCCGGCTCTTGGCCACCATACGAGATCGAAATGACGTTGGTTGGCTTGTAGACGCCACACTGCTTCTGCCCCTTGTAGGCGCCAGGTGCGTTGCTTGGGTCGGGATAGACAGGGTCGAGATCTGGCTGTTCGATGTCTCCGGTCTTGCAATAGGAGCCGTCCAAAGCATCGAAGAAGTTGTTGAGGAAGCCAGCGTAAGTGTAGTTCGCCTCGTAGACTGGGTCGTCAGTCTGGAAGAGGATGCTGTTCTGAGGCCAGATGATTGGGTAGCTGATCTCGAAGTCCAGGTCAGACTCTGGGCCAGCGCTCGTCACTGGATTTGGAGCCCGGGCACCGTCGATAGCCTTCAATGTGGGATGGGTGCCGAGAGGAATCCGTCGTTGTAGGAGCAAAAAGAACTCGTTCAAGTCGGTCTGGGAATAGACATCGCCGAGATCCTCGAAGATGCCCAACTCGTTGCCGGGAACGGCACTGGTCGCCTTGGTGAAGTTATACATAGCCTCGATGCATGATGGGATGATAGCAACATCACAAATGGCAGTCAGAGGAGATGCAAGAATACTCTCGATCGTCTGAGGCAACGCTTTGAGGAGCGGGGGCAAAGTGCCTTGTCCTTTTCCCCATCCAAAAGAACGTTTCTCGACGTCTTCCTTTGGAGTGCTGCGGGTGCTGTAGTCGAGTCAGCATGAGACTCTTCCTGCGTAGACTACCCCCGACCTACTTCATCAACTTAATTCCTGGTGTGATGTAGTCGATGTGTCTCTTGACTTCATGATGAACGTGGTACTCATCGCAGCCAATGGTAGATTTGCCCGTATCGGCATGCTCGTAGAAGTGATACTTGGACTGCAGCAGTGCTTCTGCTTCGGCCACAGTGGCATCAAACTGGATCCATTGCTTGTTTGCCGACTGCGAGATGCGGGCGGGCTGGAGGCCGGCGTCGTGAAGCCAGTTTTTCACAGCATCAACGGCATGGCCAGCTGGAGCAAACAGCTCGTGCACCTCCTCCGCAGTGTAGTACTTTCCATAACGCGGCGAATCTGGGTCGGAGCTGCGAGCAACAATCAGCGTCTATGGACACCCAACATTCTTCGCTATAAGACTTACACCTCCATCAACCAGTCGTGGCCCTTGTGCAGATTCTCCTGCACGAGTCCAATCCGCATTGGCATTTTGACATCAGGCCGCAGACGCTCGCCCTTGACCCAGTTCTCGGACGGAGCCCGCTTCTCATGGAGCACATGGCGCTGAACGTTAGCAGGAGCAGCGAGAGCCACTCCCAATGAAGCCGCGGCGACAACGAACGAGGAGAAATGCATCTTGATGGCTCCCAAGACGGCGGTGCGGAGCAGTTGGCCTACCTGCGTGCTTTCCATCTTTTTATACTGGTCGCAGCTCACGCGAGTGCGATGACAGCTCCTCGGTCTAGCGTCCATCGTGCGTGCCTCCGAGCCACCAGCACGAGGCAACACTTGCGTGAGGAGCGCGAGCAGCACGAAATATCCTCAAAGGAGAAGGTCGTGCGCTCGAACGGCGGCAACACGCTTTGGCTAAGCAACATGGCTTGCAAAGATCAGCACCGGCAAAGGCTTTGGCGAGCTTGACAGCTGCAGCTCTGTCGCATTGATGGCGGATGCCGCCCAGTGGTGAGCTGTCATTCGAGTAGAGCGAGTGGGAGATCGTTGCTGCATGACCACTCGCGCTTGACCAAGTGCGGCAGGCCAAGGGCCATCTTTGCTCGCTCGGTGCCATTAGCCGTTTTCATGTCGCATCAACTCGAGCGGCAAGTACATGTATTCGGAAAAGAGGAGTCATGACTCGTTGCAGCGCAGAGTAGGTGTGAGTGTCCACAGGCAAGGAACGGCCGAGGATGAGGAATGGAATGCGGAGAGGTCGAACGCGGAGAGAGCCGTGGAAAAGCAAGCACTTTCTTGTCTCGCTTGGCAATTGCTTCTTCTTCGCCGTACCCATCGTGCAGTCGTGTACTGTAACCGTCTAGATTTCACAGATCCATCGTCGACCAAAGGCCTGAGACCACGGGCATTTTGCGCAAGCGCCGCAAATCGAGAGCGTGTCAACACGACCGAGACATACCGACGCAGCCGCTCCGGAGTTCCAGGAGCACGAACGCCACAGCTGGGCCAAGAACCTCGGCCGTCCAACCACTTGACGTGTTCGGAACGCAAGCCACCGACGATGATGGAGCAGTGCTTGTATTGTTGTGGCTGGCGCTTAGTTGGCGGGCGTTGCGCACTCGCTCTGGGACTACGTCGAGCAACGTCTCAATTCCTTGCGCTGTAACTAGTGTCGAAGCGGCGAGTCATCTGCGTAAGTGAAGTAGAATCCGACAAATATCATCCCCTCCGTAGATGCTGTGATTGCTGCGCACAACGCTCAAATCGGAGTTCGGTCTAGTCTCTACAATACACCTTAATACGTCCTCGCGACTGGAGGTATCGTGTCAATCTCGCTCTTATCCAGAGTGTCCATAACAACACCACGATACCCGATCTTGGTCTCCTGTCCGATATCCTTCTGCCAACTCAGGGTATGCTTCATCCACTTATCATCGTTCCTGCTCGGAAAATCCTCTCGTGCATGACTACCCCGACTCTCCTCTCTCACCTGCGCCGACTTGGCCGTCTGCGCGGCACAAGTCAACAGGTTCTTCAACTCCAGCGTTTCAATCAGATCCGAATTCCAGATCATGGACTTGTCCTTGACCGCGAGTCGGTTGTTAAAGTCTTCTTGAACCTTCTGTATCCGTTCGTTACCAGCGTCCAATGCCTCTTTCGTTCGGAAGACGGATATGTCAGCTTGCATGACTTTCTGCATGTCGGTACGGATCTCCGCGCTGAGTTTATCGCCGTCGGCCTGTCGAATCTTTTCCATCGATGCTATGTGGTCGAGGCCAATATCTTCAGGAACCTTTGTATGAGGGGCGCCCTTGTCATTGTTCGCCGCAATGTCCAATGCGCATGCTCGACCGAAGACGACGATGTCTAGCAAGCTATTCGCTCCCAGTCGATTAGCGCCATGCACCGAGACACAAGCCACCTCGCCTGCTGCGTAGAGACCCTTTACGACCTTTTCCTGTCCGGTACTTGGGTCAATGTTGAGCACCTCGCCCTTCCAGTTCGTAGGCACACCACCCATGCAGTAGTGTACTGTTGGGAGGACGGGGATCGGCTCTTTGGTCACGTCAACTCCAGAAAACACGCTGGCTGTCTCTGCGATTCCGGGCAATCGTTCCATAATGAGGTCCGCAGGCAGGTGACTGAGCTGGAGGTAAACATGGTCCTTATCTGGTCCGACGCCTCGTCCTTCGCGGATTTCCATGTGCATCGAACGGGACACTACATCCCGTGACGCGAGGTCCTTAGCCGTAGGGGCATATCGTTCCATGAATCGCTCGCCCTCGCTGTTCAAGAGATAACCACCCTCGCCACGGGAGCCTTCCGTAATCAGCACGCCGGCACCATAGATGCCCGTTGGATGAAACTGGATAAATTCGAAATCTTGGTTGGCGAGACCTGCTCGTGCTGCCATTGCCTAAAGGTGAAGCAGATCAGTACAGGCTTCGCATGCAAGGGTTCGATAATACCCACATTACCATCCCCGGTGGAAGTGTGCGCGGAAGTCGCACTAAAGTACGTGCGACCATACCCACCAGTCGCAAGCACGGTGTTTCTTGCGAATACTCGGTGCAACGTGCCGTCCTCCATGCTCATGCAAAGTATGCCCACACATTCTCCATCGACCATCAACAAATCAATCGCAAAATACTCGATAAAGAAGTTCGTGTTGTGCTTTACGCTTTGCCCATACAATGTATGCAGCATGGCATGCCCAGTCCGGTCAGCTGCGGAGCAGCATCTCACGCCCTGCCCTCCTTTTCCATACTTCAGACTCTGCCCTCCCAGAGCACGCTGATATATCCTTCCATCTTCAGTTCTGCTGAATGCCATTCCATAATTCTCCAACTCATAGACAGCTTTCGGCGCTTCTCTGCACATGTAGTGGATCGCGTCTTGATCTCCTAGCCAATCTGATCCTTTGACCGTATCATACATGTGCCATCTCCAATCGTCTTCGGTCATGTTCCCCAGAGCTGCGTTGATGCCGCCTTGTGCTGCGACAGTATGCGATCGCGTGGGGAACAGCTTGGTGATGCATGCTGTATCAAGGCCGCTCTCTGCAAGCCCGACAGCTGCGCGGAGGCCTGCGCCACCAGCTCCTACTACTATGGCATCGTAGTGGTGATCGATGAGAGGGTGCTTGTTCGGATCGAGGTACGTGCCGGATGCAGTCGTTGCTCGTCTTCGCTGGGTCTGGCCCAGGATACCGCGCTGCTGCTGTGTAGGAAGTGGTGCTGTTCGCTGTCTTCTCCATATTGGATTGCTCGATCGGATGGACGATGAAGTGGTGGATCGTAGCACCGAGTTCGTCGCACCGAAGACTGTTCGAACGGTTCGGTGTGCCATTGTGCCTCGCAATCTCGACAGCCTCTACAACACGCGTGCCACCCCCAAGAATGCACCTCAAACCTCTACAGACCCTCGAGCGCAGGCGGCGGCCAATGTACCTCCAAGACCCCTAGCTGGAACGCGAGTATGACGGCTCCAGTGATAGTCAACAGTATATGCACGACAATATAGGGAACGGTGAATTGGAAGTCTCCCCAAGCGAAGTAGAGGTGTAGGAGGACACTCCTGTCCCGCTCTGGTGGCTGACGATCTCGTCTGCCATGATTGTCGGCGGCCGGCATTGCGGTAAATGGCACAAGCGTGCGTTTCTGGCTGCATACTGACGAGATGAGAACTGAGCTTCACCGAGGGTCTCACCCGAGGGCCCACTTGGACCATGACATCTCTCAAGACATGATTGGTCACTCCACATGTTCCCACGCTCTCGTCCGGGAATTGGCTGGGAATAATGAATGCGACCTGCCTCGCGAGACGCTATACTCTGTACGTTATGCTCTACATCTTACACTCTGTTGTGGTGCCAATGATCGCTTGCGCCTTATAGATACCATTTGGTGCATCTGATCTCTCACTTGCTATGTACTCATCGCTGGCTTCTTAGCCTTTTTCCAATTCAAGCAGAGAAACTGTTCGCGAATACCCAGACAGGTGCAGCATCGTGAGTTGGTGCTCCGAGTACCGCCTGGGTGGCGTTGTCGGTAAAAGTCGATTCTGCCGCAAGAGCCGCAATCGACTCTCTGCAGATGCATGTGGCTTGGTCACTAGATTGACGTCCGGGGTGACTTGGCCTGTCCAGGCATAGACAACGTAAGTGAATATACGGGAATGCTGTTCGTTCCCGAATCTAAGTGTGTTATGATTTGGCGCACGCCTCTAGTACACCCATCGTTGAGAATTGGCATCAATCAGATTTGCCACTCTTGCCCACGCGTCGTTCTCTGCTCATACCGCCCACGCCCGCGCCATCGAAATAGCTCGTAGCCGTAGTGCCTGGTTTGCAACCTGCAGTCGCCTGCTCGGCCGAGCCTTGTCGGCCTCTTTCTTCCTCTTCGTCTCCTCCGATCTCAAATTCGTCGGTCATCTCTATTAGGTCACCTACTCCGCCAGCCCCTTTGCCAGGAGTTCCCACCGACACTCGGACAGGATGTTGCCTACTACCGGGAGTTAAGGTAGATTTCGCAGCGAGTTTTCGCACCCAAGACTCAATTGATCCTCCGATATCCTGCAAATGTAGACCTCCAGAGCTTCCACCTCCGTGCGGGTAAGCTGGTGTAGCTGTGCCCGAGCCGAGCGGTGTTGCTTCGTCGCTGTACAAAGGTAAATCGGGCTGGTATAGCGCAGTCTGATTTCGAGGAGGTG
This sequence comes from Cercospora zeae-maydis, assembly GCA_023512815.1. Lineage (NCBI taxonomy): Eukaryota > Fungi > Ascomycota > Dothideomycetes > Mycosphaerellales > Mycosphaerellaceae > Cercospora > Cercospora zeae-maydis. Next base: position 1,793,321 of record JAKLWY010000001.1, on the reverse strand, counting down.
CCACATCGGGCAAATGCTTCGCCATCATTTTATTCAAGCCATCCTGCGCCGGTCCCGGGAATCGCACATTTCTGTCCATTGTCCCCACTCCCCCCGGACCTTGTAGATATGCGGGAAAGTAGCCGTTCGTGGCATTGCTAGGCCTTCGCCGAGGTCTCTGAGGCGCAAGCTGGTTCCGAGGAGACGAGGGGGCATTGCTGCTGCTCAGTACATCGCCGGCATTCGAGCGAGACAACTCCAACGACGTCGACGGTGTATCGAGATCTGACCATGAGTTGCTCTTCCGTCGTGCGGGAGGGAAATATCCCAGTGCTCGTCGTGGGATCCGCGCGATTTGGACAGGCTGCTCGAAGCCTGGTAGCATGACCCAAGAATCATGTTGCCAGTCTGCTTCTCCCTGTGCGTTTGCACTTGCCGCAGAGGTACTCGTGTGCGTGGATGCCGAGTTCGTGCGATTTCTGTTGTGGTGAGAAGGGTTGTGAATGTTTCCATTTGGTGTCGGGTCCCCTGCAGTTGGCGTGGAGACCTCTTCGGCGTGTAGTGTGGAAAGAGACTCGCTCTCGGATCCCAAGAGGTCGACTTGTGCGGCTGTTGCAGGCTTGCCTTTGACTCCACACGCGTCTACTGGCAGGAACAAAGTCTTGCGCATTTGCACGCTATCATTGGGCCACATTCTATTGGCTTTTCGCAACATGTTGGCAGAAATGTTGTATCGTATGGTGATTCCAGGCAGTGTGTCATTCTTCGTGACTTGATGCACATATGCCAGGGCATCTCTCTCGTCTGCATCGCCAGGCGGGGCAGAGGTCGTAGTTCTGTCATCCGATAGTCTCCTCTTGAATTTGCCGAGCGTGTCTGCGTAACTGCTTTCCTGCCCGGTCAACATGGCCTTCCTTTTCTGAGCTCGTAGTGCTGCAGTCTGCTCTTCCGTAGTGCCTCCGCCGATCCCGCCAGATCTCGCCCTCGATCCCGCCGAAGGTCCCCATTCAGCAGGCGGCGCACTGGTGCTCGTTCGTGCAGTACGCTGCCTACCGTACGGTGTCCGATCTCGCGGTCGCGTGGTTGATTCGTGCTCGAAGGGGTCGGTGCCCAGGAATTCCTGAGCTATGCCTTGGAGAGCACTCAATGAGCTTCCCCAGAGTCCCGCGAGACTGGGCGGGCTCGTCCTTTGTTCCGCACTCGCTGATCTCGGTGATCGAGCAGCGGCATCGTGGCGGCGTGCATGTGGACTCAGTCGCTGGGGATGTGCCGAGGGGATGGGCGAGGCGGAGCGACTTGCAAAGGGAGTTCGCAGCGGCGAAGCGATGCGGTGGGGAGGGGCATTGACGGGGTCGAAGGCGGCCTCGTCGCCCTCGTCCAGGCCGGAGATGAGTCGCGCGGTGCGAGGCCTTAGCGTAGCGCTGGAATGGGCGGAGCTGGCGCGGGCATTGGTGCTGCTCATTGCCGGCGGCTTATGGAGCAGTCGGATGCATAGGGCGGTAACGTGGATGGCCGGCGATGATGCATCCCACCTGTTCACACGTGCGTCTCTGCCACACCGGACGGATCGTGGGCTGCGCTCGGGCGACGTGCGTGTACTGGACTGTACAGTAGAAGCTCTGGCGCGCTCTCACGTAGCGACGACAGGTGTCCGGCCTCCCTGAAGCATCATGTCCCCAAACTTCCGGTGCCTGCTTTGCGACAGCTGTGCGCCCTTCGAGGGCTTCGTCATCGCCATGGCTCGTGCGCACACGTCCAATCTTACATGTATTCCATGCAACTCTTATTACTCGAGGCCCCATTACCGTTGCTTCTCCTCCAGCGCCAGCATTACCATCACTCGACTGCTTCACACATAATGGCCAGCATGAGCTGAACAGTGCCTCGAGCTGAATGAAGCCCGGTCCGCGAAAGTGCTGTTTCGACATCCAAACAGCAACCACACCATCTGCGACTTCGACTGCTTGGCGTACGGATACCTATCCTTGCCACTATCTAAAAGTTTACGATTCGATGGGCAGTCAGTCGGGATAGAGTGTACAAATGCTTGGTCGAACGCTGGGTCTTCACGTAGTGCCAGGTGCCAGGCCACGACATGGTGCTGATACTAACATGCAGGTGGCTCACAACAGCCTCGAGCGTGCTTTTTGTATTTAAGCAACGAACGTTGCCACTCGGCAAGGACCACCTCCGACCTTCTACGCCTTGCCGGCCGATTGCACTAGGGGATTTTCTACTAATTCGTAGCGAACGTATCTGAAGATCACACTGTGGACCACCAGGAACTTTGTTTTATTTTTAAATTGCATGGCGAAAGGCATTCGCTGACCGTATCTTGGCTCCGGACTTTCGTGAAAACCCGTGCGAACAATGACACCTTGTCCTGCCAGACCGCGCATAGATCAGGCCTTGTGGTGGTCGAGGAGGCCGGCCATAAGCATGAAAATGATTTTCGATTCTGCATGACGAGCTGTGTTAACTCGGTCAATGGTAGAACAACATCGAAGTAGCAACTCGATTGTGTTGAGTTGGTGGATGTGATATGTAGGCAACGGAAGTGAGAGCGAGCCCTAAGGTGGTGGGGCTTGGGAGCTTGACACTGCCGCCTTGCCGCTTTGCCTCCTTTCGGGACCTCGAGCGACCCGGCTGCGATCTCTGGGTCAGATCCACTTGCACCTTGGAACACGGGTTTTCAAGAGCCACACACACGATAGCGAAACCGCGGCCAACGATCCGTCGTCTGTGACAAACATGCTCCACTCTTCGCGCGGATCCCATCTGCCGTACCACAGAGAAATCAGTGCTGAGGCTTGCGGCCCCATGTCGCCGATGTATCCGAACGACTGCCCGCCATCTACGTTGTAGCGCGTCAGCCAATGAAGAGCGCATAGCCAGAGGCGCCTCGCTCGACAAATTGATCCAGTACAGTACGCAAACCTCCAGAGAGGTCGCAGTTGAGAGCTTGCGCTCGTGATAGAGCCGAACAATGGCTTCTTGCGAAAGCTGCAAAAGCTCATCATACATAGCCTTGCCAAGATCTAACAAAGAAACGCTGCACATGAAATCTCCAATCATGTCATCATTCGTCCGGACTTAACTGGGCGACCGAGCCCCGACACGGAGAGAGACGTGCAGCTGTGGCTGACTTGCAACGCCATCGGGGTGTAAGAGGTAGCTACAGCTTTCGTTCAAAAAGTTCGAACCCAGCTATCACGATTGGCCTATATCGTCGGATGAGGAGGTCTCGGTAGGCACTGCAAGACTGCAATCGCTGTCCAGGACTCGTCATTGACCCTACAATTGACAGAAAACTCCTCGACCGCCTCCATTCTTCTTGACCACAACATCTCATACGGACCTTCCCACACCACGAAGGTCTAACGTCTGGTCGCTCTGGTCTATCATCTTTGGATCAAGGTTGTCGCCGCGATGCCCGCCCTCCAACGGACGGGATCGTGGACCGCTCCTGGCCCTGGTAGCGGATCTGGAGATGAGGTATACCGGACTCTCAGCAATGCTATCTCGCGTACATTCAGCGGGAGAAACTCGAACTATGAGCATCCCCTTGAGAGCGACGAGTCAATCAGCAAAGCCAACGACTGGAAGCTCATGGAGGAGGTGAAAGCCGTGGCCCAGCAGACTCAAGCGGACGGTGCCAAACCACGAAAACTTGGCGTCACATGGAAGGATCTCACTGTCAAGGGCATTGGCGCTGATGCTGCTTTCAACGACAACGTCCTTTCGCAGTTTAATATTCCGAGGCTCATCAAAGAGAGCCGGCAGAAGGCGCCACTCAAGACCATCATCGACAATAGCCATGGATGCGTCAAGCCTGGCGAGATGCTCCTCGTCCTTGGAAGGCCAGGTGCCGGCTGCACCACATTACTCAAGATGCTTGCCAACAAGAGGCTCGGTTATGCTGAGGTCACCGGCGACGTCAAGTTTGGATCGATGGACGCAAAAGAGGCACAGCAGTATCGCGGACAGATTGTGGTGAACACAGAAGAAGAACTGTTCTTCCCTACGTTGACTGTTGGTCAGACGATGGACTTTGCCACACGAATGAAAGTTCCACACCACCTGCCGTCCAACGTGAAAGATGCCAAGGAATTCCAACAGATTACTAGGGACTTCTTCCTGAGATCGATGGGCATCGAACACACACACGAGACCAAAGTGGGAAACGAGTATGTGCGCGGTGTTTCGGGAGGCGAGCGCAAGAGAGTCTCCATCACCGAGACAATGGCATCCCGTGGTTCAGTGTACTGTTGGGACAACAGCACGAGAGGCCTCGATGCGTCAACAGCGCTCGATTACACTCGCTGCATTCGAGCAATGACGGACGTTATGGGTCTCAGCTCGATCGTCACACTCTACCAAGCTGGTAACGGGATTTATGAGCTCTTTGATAAGGTACTAGTCCTTGACGAAGGCAAACAGATTTTCTATGGACCACTACCACAAGCGAAGCCTTTTATGGAGAATCTGGGATTCCAGTACACGGAGGGTGCCAACGTTTCCGACTATCTTACCGGTGTCACGGTTCCCACGGAGCGAAAGATCAGACCTGGCTTCGAAGACCGCTTCCCTCGCACCGCGGATGAGATTCGAGCTAAATACGAGAGAACATCGATCAAGTATCTCATGGAGAAGGAGTACCATTACCCCTCTACGCCCGATGCAATTTCGCATACAGCAGATTTTAAAGAAGGCGTTGAGTATGAAAAAGCACCCAGTCTGCCCAAGAGATCGCCTCTCACGGCCGATCTCTACACGCAAACTAAATCTGCCGTTACCCGGCAGTACCAGCTCATCTGGGGAGACAAGGCCACATTCGTGATCAAGCAAGGATCCACAATCGTTCAAGCACTCATCGCTGGATCTCTGTTCTACGATTCTCCGCCCACCTCCAGCGGTCTTTTCGGCAAAGGTGGAGCGCTCTTCTTCTCTCTACTGTACATGTCTTTGGTCGCCATGTCCGAAGTTACGGACTCCTTCGCTGCTCGACCGGTACTTGCCAAGCATCGCAGTTTTGCATTTTACCATCCTGCCGCTTTTTGTCTCGCGCAAATCGCCGCGGACATACCAATCATCATCTTCCAGGTCACCGTCTTCGCCCTGCCGCTGTATTTCATGGTCGGGCTGAAGGAGACCGGGGACGCGTTCTTCAGCTACTGGGCCATTCTCTTCGCTTCAGCTATCTGCATGACGGCCTTCTTCCGATGGTTAGGCGCAGCTTTCGACACGTTCGACAACGCTTCGAAGGTTTCCGGGTTCGCCGTCAGTGCGCTGATCATGTACATTGGCTATTTGATCCCAAAGCCGGACATGCATCCCTGGTTCGTTTGGATTTATTGGATCAATCCACTGGCATATGGGTTCGAGTCGCTACTCGGCATTGAGTTCCGAGACACCATCATTCCCTGCGCAGGCCCCAACTTGGTGCCCCTCGGTCCTGGCTATACCGATACTAACTTCCAGGCGTGTACAGGTGTAAGAGGTGCTCAGCCAGGAGCAGCCTCGCTCACGGGCGAGCAATACCTCGAGGCGAACTCATACTCCTCCTCTAACATTTGGCGCAACTTTGGGATCATCTGGGCGTGGTGGATCTTGTTCGTCGCTTTGACGATCTTTTGCACGTCGCGATGGTCTATGATCTCTGGAAATTCCGGTTACCTTGTCATCCCGCGGGAGAAGCAGAAGGCTGCCATGCACTTGGTCACTGATGAAGAGAATTTGCCAGAGAAGACTCGCGCCCGCGATCTGGAGAAGAGCTCGCAAGATGACAATATCGAAGACCAACTGATCCGCAACACATCAGTATTCACTTGGAAGAATCTGACGTATACTGTCCAGACGCCTTCGGGTCCTCGAGTACTCCTCGAAGATGTGCAAGGGTGGGTGAAACCAGGCATGCTCGGCGCTTTGATGGGCTCTTCTGGAGCCGGCAAGACCACTCTGCTCGACGTTCTCGCTCAACGCAAGACGGAGGGCACGATCAAGGGCAGCGTTCTGGTCGATGGCCGAGAACTCCCCATCTCTTTCCAACGCTCAGCCGGGTACTGTGAGCAACTCGACATCCACGAGCCTCTCGCCACCGTTCGCGAAGCTCTGGAGTTCTCTGCCCTTCTTCGACAAAGCCGCGACACTCCCCGCAGCGAGAAGCTGAAGTACGTGGACACCATCATCGACTTGCTGGAGATGCACGATATCGAGAACACCATTATCGGCACGAGCCGGGCCGGTCTCTCTGTCGAACAGCGCAAACGTTTGACGATTGGGGTCGAGCTGGTGTCCAAGCCAAGTATCCTGATCTTCCTCGACGAGCCGACGTCCGGTCTGGACGGTCAGGCTGCTTTCAACATTGTCCGCTTCCTTCGTAAACTCGCCGACGTCGGCCAAGCGGTCCTCGTCACCATCCACCAGCCTTCCGCTGCGCTCTTTGCCCAGTTCGACACACTCTTGCTGCTCGCCAAGGGCGGCAAGACAGTATACTTTGGCGACATCGGAGACAACGGCGCCACGGTCAAACAGTACTTTGGTCGCTACGATGCTCCCTGCCCGGCCAACGCCAATCCGGCCGAGCACATGATTGACGTCGTCTCCGGGACGCTGAGCAAAGGCAAAGACTGGAACCAAGTCTGGCTCAGTAGTCCAGAGTACAAGACCATGACGGCGGAACTCGAGCACATCGTTCACGAGGCAGCGTCCAAGCCACCCGGAACTGTCGACGATGGGCACGAGTTCGCCACTCCGATGTGGGATCAGATGAAGCTCGTGACGCAGCGCATGAACACAGCACTGTACCGCAACACGGAATATTGCAACAACAAATTCGCGCTCCACGTGGGCAGTGCCCTCTTCAACGGCTTCACCTTCTGGATGATTGGCGACAGTGTCACCGACCTGCAGCTGGCACTGTTCACCATTTTCAACTTCATCTTTGTCGCGCCGGGCGTCATGGCGCAGCTGCAGCCACTGTTCCTCGAACGTCGCGACATTTACGAAGCGCGAGAGAAGAAGAGCAAGATGTACCATTGGTCGGCGTTCGTGACGGGGCTCATCGTCAGCGAGATTCCTTATCTGATCATCTGTGCCGTGCTGTACTACGTGTGCTGGTACTACACCGTGGGCTTTACCGGCGACAGCAACAAGGCGGGAGCGGTGTTTTTCGTGATGCTGATGTACGAGTTCATCTACACGGGTGAGTGGAAGTCCGGCGACCATGACCTCTGTACCGCGCACCATGACTGACAATTCCCTTCCCGTAGGTATCGGGCAATTCGTCGCCGCATACGCCCCCAATGCCGTCTTCGCCGCGCTGACCAACCCTCTCATCATCGGGGTGCTCGTGTCGTTCGCCGGCGTCCTGCTGCCGTACGGACAAATCCAGCCTTTCTGGAGGTACTGGCTGTACTACGTCAATCCCTTCAACTACCTGATGGGGTCGATGTTGGTCTTCACGCTGTTCGACAAAGAGGTGCAGTGCACGGAATCGCAGTTCGCCATCTTTGACACGCCCAACGGCGAGACGTGCGCGAGCTATGTATCCGCATATCTCCAAGGACCGGGAAGCAGGACGAAGCTGGTGAACCCGGATGACACGAGCGGGTGCCGAGTGTGTCAGTACAGGCGCGGCTCGGATTACCTGGCGACGTTGAATTTGCAAGATTACTCCTATGGCTGGAGAGACGCGGGGATTGTAGCGTTGTTTGCGTTCAGTTCGTATGCTCTTGTGTTTGTGTTGATGAAGTTGAGGACCAAGCAGTCGAAGAAGGCGGAGTAGAGGAAGGATTGGATATCATTGGCGATGGCGTTTTCAGCTTAGAAGGGGGACGTATGGGAAAGAAGCGAACAGGATGCTTGATAGATAGATACCCGACGCAGTCCCTCTCGGACATGGACCGTTGGAAGTCAGGGAGGAAGCATGTGATGTACAGAGCAGAAGCAAAGGTGCAGCAGCCTACTAAAATGTATGCCCATGTCGGCGTTGCAGTGAGGAAGGAGCAGACACAAGGTGACGATTTCTTTTGCGCGGCTTCCGCAGCACGCACAGGCGATAGTGCATACAGACGAGGATTGGTGCGACTCGGGACAATCGATCATCAGGACAGCGAGGATGCAGGATCCGGATGGAGCAGAACGTGGCACCGTTGGCGTGGTGGTGTCTCGGCAGGCTGTGTTGGTGACTGGATGAGAAGTTTGAAGGGTACCAGTACTGTACTGTACGTGTGTGCGTGTATACCGATGCGTGGTGACGGTTGACTCGGTGATGAGGCGAGGTCGCGTGGCAAGGCTTCCATCTTCCATCGTTTTAGGCATTTCCACGGTGCAAGCTGCCGTGGTCGTGTCGTGTCGTGTCGTGCAGGTGCAGGTGCAGGTGCAGGTGCAGGTGCGACGGCGCGGCAGACAGACGCGTCGGACATGCGGCGGCGGCGGTGATGATGTGGTGGAAGGTGAGCTTGTGAGCGTTCTGGGAAGCGGAAACAACCTACTGTACTGTACCTAGGTCATGTCGCAACGTGGGCACTAACACTAACTTCGGCCGCATCCATGTCATCCAGGCAGTGCACCTACTGTAGTAGTGAAGAGTTTGGTGGTGTGAACTTTGCCGCCGACCAATGCGCCACCACGCACGCCATCCGTCTTATTATACGCGTCCGAATGGGGAATGGCGTCTGGATGCCACTACCGTCGGCTGCACGCACTGCGCTCGAAGGGACAGAAGGTCGATTCTTGCGCAACAACCACAATGACAACAGCAGCAGACAGCAGCAGCAGACAGATAGCGATGAGTTGGGAGTGATGATCCAGACTCCACGGTCGATGCGGGTCTGGAAGGCAGAAAGACTTCTGAAGAGTCGCCGAGGTTTGAGAGGCCGAGGGGCCTTAATTTTAAAATCATCCGCGAGCCGGCAAGCGGTGCGTCAATAGAACTCTGCCCGCCGCCCACTCTCACGCGCCGTCGACGCGACGCCATGCTGCTACCGCCCGACACGATATCGTTGCAGCCGTTGCCCTTTCCGCGTGCCCATCGTCGACGGTATGCGCGCCGATGGCAACGGCAGGCGTGGGAGTGACGATGAAGAAGAAGAAGAAGATGAAGAAGAAGAAGAAGAAGATGATGATGATGATGAAGGGCCAGGCGAGACTGCGGCAGCACTTGCCTGTCGTCGTCGACTCGCGCGCCCGGCAAAGCAGGTTTCGCAGCTGTGCAGTAACTAGTGTGGCGCCGAGATTGATTCATGCGCGCGACGAGGAACATCACAACCTTCGCCCATCCTCTCATCAATTATAATAACACTAGTAATGTCGTCGCTGATGACTGATATTCCTCCTGCCTTGCCTGCCACCGTTCGTGTTCCCGCCGCGACCGTGATGTGAAAGCTGTAGAAGCGAGGCGCCGCCGCTAGCTGCTGCCACCATCCTGGCCGCGCAGATCCACACCTGTGTCGCTGTCTCACCCGCCCAAGGGCCCTGCCGCCCGCCTGCCTGCCTGTGCCCACTCCTGCTCGCACCTCTCTGCCTCTCACTCTCTCACCCTCCTCTCTCTCTCTCTCGCTCTGTCCTCCCCCAGGCCACGACATCCCCATCGCCCGCATCCCCACCACCACCACCTCCACCCTCATCACCACCACCGACACCACCGACTGGCAGTGCTGGCCCTCCGCCCTTCCGCCCCCTCCCGGAGCCAGTGCGATCCTCAACCCCACGCCGTCGTCGTCAGCTGGACCACCGACCGACCCTTGCTTGCGCCTCGCCCGCAACACTCACACTCGCTTGACCACCGCCTTCTGACGATTTTCCGACTTACGGCCTTGTAATTCTCCCCTCTTCGCCATTGTTCCTGCTGCCATCTCGAGCCTCATTTGCGAGCACGCGCGCTTCCATTGTCCCACCGACTCGACCCGAAACGAGCATCTCCACCGTCACGACTTCTCTCAAAGCACCGTAACGGCGAGCCAATCGGTCTGCGACCACACATTGGCTACGAATATCTCTCTTCAAAGAAGCCTCTTCTTTGTCTGCAGATTACACGCCCCACGTGCCCCGTGGTTCACTGGTCGCGAGTCCGCTCCGCCGCGAGCACTTCGACAGCACACCCACGCGCCCGCTTCTGCCGTCGTTTTGCTCCCTCCACATCTGCGCCCTCGATTCCAACTACCGACACTCCTTTCCCCGAGACGAACTCCAGGAACGACGACGGGTGGGATATGGTAATTCCTCCGTCTGCACAGAAGTCGCATACTGTGATTGTGGTGGTCTGAGCAAGCCTTCCCCCGTCTTGTGGCATTCGTCACGTACACTCGTTTGAAGGACCAACTCCACACGGTGCGCATCCCCGTCCGCGAGTGCGACGCCATCTTGCCGCCCACTGACGCCGCCCAGAAGCATACACATTTGACCCTCTCTTTTCCACATAACAACCCTTATCCGAGCATTTACCAGCTTGCTCTTTGCACATATTAATTTTCGCGCCACCATGAAGGCCGCACACACGCCCGCATGGGCTGCCGCACTTGCGCTCATGTCCATGCAAGGAACCTTCACCAATGCCGAGCCTGCCCCGGCTGCACTACAACAACAAAACCAAGAACAGTCGCGGCCCCGATACTACTACCCGAGGCAAGTCAAACGACAATGGCCCAACCTCACCTCGATCATCACCTCCGGCAATCCGCCCAGTTCGAATCCGGATCCAAGTGAGCCCGAGACTCAAGGTTCCACCACCAACGAAGTCGTTCCGACTCAACCGCAATTCAATCCGGAAAGGCCTGAAACTTCCGATCTTTACGCCAGTTTGTTGGCGGCCTTGTCGGGGGCGACGCCCAGTTCCAGCTCCAGTAGCAGCACCATCCCCCGGAACCAGACCTCGACCGCGACCTCGACCTCGACTTCGAGCACCGTCGTCCCACTGACGACTTCGACGAGTTCCTCATCGAGCAGCTCTCCTTCTGGCGGCGACTGGTACGGTACCGGCGATCAGTCGAGCAGCTCTTCCTCCAGCACGTCGAACGCTCCCAGCGGCCAGTCCGCACCTCAGACGGAGGTCCAGCCGACGGGCCCCTCGCAGGAGGCGTCAAGTTCTACCTCTACCACGTCCTCATCCTCCAACCCGGGACTCCTTGGAGGCCTTCTGGGCCCGCTCCTCGAGTCCTCAACGACATCGTCCTTCAACCCGCCACGACCGACTGGATCGGACTCGGCGCCAGACCACAGCACCGTCCCTGCAGGCACCACGACCTCGTCGGTCCCGGTCATCTACGTCGGGCTGTCGACGACGTTCACAAGCACTGTGTCTTCGGCCACGCCCTCCTCGGACAGTGAGCCACTCGTCAGTCTTGGTCTTGGTGGTCTTGGAGGACCTGGTACTACTTCGAGCACAACTCCCACACCCTACGCAGCCACCACCACTGCACCTGGTCTGCTCGATGGCATCCTCCCACCTGACGATGTCCCGGGCACAGCTCCCACGGCGTCCAGCACAGCGACCACTACTGCACCGGGTTACCTCGATGGCGTCCTTCCACCTGACGATGTCCCGGGCACGGCTCCCACTGCGTCCAGCACAGCGACCACTACCGCGCCTGGCCTGCTCGACGGCATCCTCCCACCTGATGATGTCCCGGGCACGGCTCCCACTGCGTCCAGCACAGCGACCACTACCGCGCCTGGCCTGCTCGACGGCATCCTCCCACCTGACGATGTCCCGGGCACGGCTCCCACAGCGTCCAGCACAGCGACCACTACTGCACCGGGTTACCTCGATGGCGTCCTTCCACCTGACGATGTCCCGAGCACGGCTCCCACTGCGTCCAGCACAGCGACCACTACCGCGCCTGGCCTGCTCGACGGCATCCTCCCACCTGACAATGTCCCGGGCACAGCTCCCACTGCGTCCAGCACAGCGACCACGGACGGAGGTTTCCTGAGTGGTCTGCTACCGCCAATTGAGTCGCAGACCACGGCACCGCCAACCATCACCAATGCTCCCAATGGCACCACGGCGGGCAACAGCACTGGTGGTTACGGCCCGTTGCCACCCGTCACAGCCTCGTCTGCGCTGGAGTCGCTTGCCTCTTCATTGTCCTCCGATCTCAACAGCGTGATTGCCACGAACCCATGGGCGTCGAGCACCCTGGCCTCGGAACTCTCCAGCGCACTTTCCAAGGCAGCCTCTTCCCTCGCCGTTGCCACTACGCTACCAGCAAATGCGACTGCAAGCAGCCCGACCATCACGGGCTCGGGTGGCCTCACAGTGCTACCCACTGTCCTCCCGACCGGCTCTGCGACTGCAACGAGCAATGTGACCCGCGTCAGCCCCTCCGACTCCGTCCCGGCCTCGATTCCATTGACCACGGGTGTGTCCTACACTGTCCCGATCAGCTCCGCGTGGAACATCACCTCGATTCCCGCGAGCGCGACGACAAACTCCACCTCCGAGCCCACAAGTACACCTATCGCGTCATCGAACTCCACATCCACAGAGACTGCCGTCGTGATCCCTCCCACGACGAGCTCTCCGGCGTCGACGACGCCCAGCTCTACTGCGGCCAAGACCTCATCGCCGCCTCCAGCGTCCATTGTGCCAACGGCCACGAACTCGGCGACCAGCATGAGCCTTCCGACTACCCTCGTCTTCGCCCCGTCGACCACGGAGTCCCCACCTACATCTCGCACGTGGATCCCGGTGGACAGCACCGCCTCTTCTGCCCCGAGCGGTCTACCTACGGCTCTGCCTCGTCTAGTGCAGCCGCCGGGCGGCATGCCGCAACCCCCTCCCAATTCCATTCTGATCCAGGTCGGATTCGGCTATCCGCTCAACTACAATTTCGTCGTACACACCGAGAACTCCGCCAACCAGATCTTCACCTATTTGCCGCAAGGCATTGCATATGCTCTCAACATCAACGCGGACCAGGTAGCCATGAATGGACTCATGCCATATGATACGACCAAGTCGCTCAACTACATCACTACTTTGGCTCAGGCATACATTCCCGGAGACTTGGTCAACACATTGCAGATGGACCTCCACACGCAAGTATCTCGCGCCTACGACAACCCGGACGAAGCCGTTCGCATGCTCATGAGTATGATCAATCCCACGATTCCCATCCTACCGGGCGCGAATATGGATGCTTCGGGACAAGGAGGACCCAAGTCGTACGGCCCGGGAGGAGGTTCGGGTGACAATGAGGATGGTGGCACGGATGGAAGCCCCATTGGCGGCGACACGAGCTCTTCGCAGAAGATCAAGGGCACGTCTGTCGGTATTGGCGTCGGCGCTGTCGCTGGTGCGGCGGTGTACGCTGCTGCCATGGTCTACGTTGCACGTCGCTACCGTAACAAGCGGAAGTCTCACAAGCGTGCAAGCTCGGTTGGCACCCACGGCGAGATGACTGAGCGATCTCCTGGTACCCCGGGCACCCTTACGGGTGGTATGGGCGGCTATTTCATGTCGGGCGGCAATGGCCGCGGATCAGGCACGACGAGGGGCAGCGGAGTCAGGAGCAGCGGGAGCGCTGGTGGCAGAGGAAGCAGGAACAGTGCTGGCAGCAGCAACAACCGCAGCGTGCGGGACCAGGGTATTAGCGCGCCTGTCATGGCCGAGAACAGTCTGGGCTGGAATTAGGTCGTGCGATACTTGACCCGTGTTACCCCGACGATTTTTCTCAGTTTCTTCATTTCGGACGATCGAGCGCGTGAAATAGAGCGAACGAACGGCACATGCAGTGGCAACAGAGTCCTTACTCCCAGGCGCCCTACCAGGATGTGTGTATACAACAGTGCGGAAGAAGGAGTTTTTTCATCATCAGGAAGCAGAAAAATAACAACCATGCGAGAGAACGCAGAAAGAGAACGATGGAAACCTTGCTTTTTTTTGGTTTTATACCAGGCATCATGTGCCACACCGTACCCAGGCCTTTTTTTTTTCCTTTTGCTCCTTATTCCTTCTCTACTCGATCTCGATCTCTGTTTGCCGGGTCGAAGTGTTTTTCTTTTATGATGGAAATTTTTTTAACGTGTTTATGCTCTAGTTCGCCCTTTTTGTTTTTCTTCATCTTTCTCATTTACTCTCTCTCTCTCTCTCTCGTTATCTGCTGGCAATACTACCTTATTATTTACTAACTATTACTTGCCTCCTCACGTGTGCGGATCACCACGCGATTTTGTGGAAGAGAAACAGCCCTCCGTTTCACACATGAGGCTTGAGAGAAGGGGTAGGTGGGTAGGTAGGTAGGTAGGTAGGTAGGTAGGTAGGTAGGTAGGTAGGTAGGTGTGATTGTGATGAATGAATGAATGGATCGATCATCATCAAATCGAAAAACCGACGATGAAAGGATTCATGTATCGATACGACAGTGCTGATATGTACGTATTCGTATCGATACTTTGTGGTGTGTATGTGTGTGTATGTACTATTTTATTTGCTTTATTATATTGTTCTCGATCGTTGCAGGTGTAAGATATAAGAGATAAGATGGCTGAGATATGTGAGTAGTAATGGTGGTGGTAGTAGTAGTAGGAGTAGTAGTAGTAGTAGTAGTAGTAGTAGTAGTAGTAGTAGTAGTAGTAGTAGTAGTAGTAGTAGTAGTAGTAGTAGTAGTAGTAGTAGTAGTAGTAGTAGTAGTAGTAGTAGTAGTAGTAGTAGTAGTAGTAGTAGTAGGTATGCCTTGCGAAGAATCTAGATGGCTTTGAAGAACCTTAACTAGGGGAAAAGTAACCTTATGCCTATAGCATAAAAGAGAAAAACCTTTGTCTCTTTTTAAGAAGGGGGGGTGTGGGCCGGGGGGGAGACTTTTGTCTATTTGGCTTTTGCTTTTCGTATATAGGTAGGCTATACAGCTTATAATTATTATTATTATTCTTCTTCTTCTTCTTCTTTCACTTTCTTATAGTGCTAAGGAGATAAGGGATTTTTTTTTTTACCTTTAAGAGAGATGGCGGTCTAGAACTCGATGGGTTCAAGGATGATGGATAGTTTGGGCGGGAAAGAAAGTGTGATGATGTGAAGTGATGAATGCAGTATGTACAGTACACCACGCATTTCCCGGGCTTGGCGTTTTGGATTACGGGATCATGGGAGGGGGATCCTTGTTCTGTCTTCTGTCGTTTGTTTTACTTGGCGGGGCCGGGGGGGAAGGAAGGGCGCAAGGAGTGCGTCAGGAGGGGAACGGACGGACGGACCGGGGCGGTAGGGAGGGAGGGATGGATGGATGGATGGAAGGCAGGGAGGGAAGGGAGGGAAGGGAAGGCAAGGGAGGAAACTCTAGAGGTTGATTAATTTCATAACCCTTCTCGTTTGTGATGAAGGACTTGTTTCGGAAAAAGGAACTGGCGTTTGGAAAAAGGGAGAAAGAGAAAAGAAAAAAAAAACAGCTGGGTCAGATTCAAATGAAACTCCTTTCCGGTCATCAAATCGGGATTTTGTGATTCCTTGCTGCCTATCATACAGGCAAGTACTGTAAGTAAGAGTAGTTTATGGGTTCACTCTGCTGTCATACTTTTTATGCTTATTACATATTGTAGATAGTCGCTCATTAAGCCTAAAGTAAAGATGAAAGATTCACTTCCGCTCCATCCGGCCGTGATGAAGTCAGGGACATTTTCCGTGTTTCACATTCGGACACTTTGGGCTGTACGCGAGTGAGTCGCCTGCGCGTGACGACGAAGCATTCAATTGTGAAGAAGCAAGAATGAGGGGAAAACAAATGGGATGATCTCAGGCCAGTGTGCTGCAGAGTTGGTATACTATGTGTCTCGCTCCACGCGTTTTACATACTCCTTACACTCTCCGTCCACAAAATTCCACATTAACATTTCAGTGTTCTCGTCTACGGTCTCTTCGTTTGGGTATCTATTTCTCTCTCGCGCCTGCACAGCAGGTCCTAGTGTGTTTAGCACACCTACCGTCCCTTCAATGGGCTCGACAACGCGATATCATCATCCGCGAAGCTCAGATCGTTGTCCAATTCCTTGCTCTCCCTGCTGCCATGGCCACTGTCCGGGAAAGGCGACAAATTGGGACTGCGGGCAAGTTTTGGTCGCGCTTTAAAAATGGATGTATACTCGACGTCTTCTTCGAATAATTTCTCGCGAGGCGTAATGTCTCTACGTTGGTAAGATGCGCCTTCCATCGCATCTTTGTCCAGCTGATTGACTGTGAAGCGACGGGGCTGTCTTTTCTCTGGCGTATCGAATTGGTTCACTGGATAAATTTGTGATGTACGTGACCGCGCATGAGAGGGTTGCTTGGGCGGTGCAGATTGTTGCGGCGCAAAGGAAATAGACTGGCGAGTCCGTTCCTGCAGACTCAATGCAGGCTTCTCTTCGACCGTCGAAAGTGTGGTGATGGTTTCGTCAGACCCGATGGGCGTGTCTGATCGAGTGAAGCCTTTCCTTTCGCCATCGTCCTTTCCTGTTGCTCCGTGGTTCAATTCAATCGAGTCTGTACTTTTGAATGCCATCGACATGCGCGTGCGGTCAACCAACGATGCTCGAACGGGACGAGACATGCCATCCGCGTTCCTGCCCACGGGCAATTGAAGCGCGGGTGGATCGATCGGACTGTCCGATGAACTTTCGCTAATTGACAATCGTGACGCAACTCGAGGGCTGTTCCTGCCCGATGAGGCTCGACTGAGCGCAGCAGTTCCGATGCTGGCGAAACCCGTGTCGCTGCCGTTTCGTCGGCGCTGAGGAACATACTGATCTTCAATTAGTGATTCTTGGGCGGGAGAAGCAACAATCGAATTTTGGGGGCTCGGTGAGATCGAGCTTGCCCTATCCGTCTTCAGCGGCGAGAAGATTTCCGACTTCAGTGGTATAGGCTCGCGTTGATTGATGACCTTTGGCTGTTGGTATGATCGTGACCTGGACGAGACGCGCTGGCCGAATCTCAGCGGAACCGAGGTATGCGAGTTGGCTCGTTGGTGTACTTCAGGCGGTGCTCGTGCTGTGGTATCCACCGACACGCTCGGCCGCTTGAATTCAGGACGTTTCACTCTCTGCACAGGCTTCGTAGGCGATGCTGGATCATTTGCAGATTTCTTCCGAAGCTCATCCCGCATGGCGGTGAGGATCTCATCGTACTTGGCAGCGCTGGTATGTTTCTTGTGGTTGGCAATGGTCGACATCTGGCCAATGTCGGCCATGTCGTGCAGGGTGAGATTCTGATGTTGATCCAATCGCAGCTGAGATGGCTTGGCTGTCGCCGCATCGTCGTCCTTTGCGGACTGCACTTTGGATTTGAGCAGTTGCTCGTGCAAATCCTGCCATCGCTGCAATCTCCGCTTCTGCTGCCGCGTGCGATCCTCCAAGTCTTCCAGGAGGCCTTTCTCTGTCGGATCTGCCTTGGCGAGCTGGTCCGTCCTGTTGCTGTCCCAGACAGCATTGAATGACTTGGTCAAAAGACCATCTGCTCCCGGAGCAGCATCTCCATTAATAAGAGCATCCTTCACATCTTCACTGCCCACCCACTGATTTTCGAGTACTTCCTGTGCCACATTATCTTCGGGCGATCGACGACGTCTCAGGCCTGCTGTCTCGTGCACTTGGATCTTCCTCACGCGCAGGTTGACCTCCTGGTCTTTGAAGGTCTGCCAGAGCCCATCGTAAGCTTCGTTCTTGCGCTTCTTCTCTTCGAGCACCTTGGCCAGTGCAGCCTTGTGAGCAATGGCCAGCGGAAGCATGCTCTCCCGCTGCTTGATGCTCAAGGCCTTTTTGGTGCCAATCTTTTCCGCATATGGCCTTTCATAGGACAAGCGGTCCTTTTTTTCGACCGTTACCCTGCGCAGGACGAGGCCGGAGAAAGAGAGACACAGTTCCCAGAACTTGTCGCCTTGACAATCGTCCAGCATGGACTTGCGCAAGACGGTCTCGCGTCCCAGAACGCCATCCTTCTTCAGCTCGTTCAGACAGCGGAACAGCGCAGCGCGCAGATTGATGCTCTGCAGAGGCTCCAGAGGCGGGAAGAAGGGCTGCAGCTTTTCCTGTGTGGTTGCTGAGTCGTATCGGCGGAAGAGTTGGAACAAACACCATTCGGCGCATCGTGTCCTCGCGCGGGCATCCTGCGACACGTTCGCGACCGTCACGTCGGGCCAGTCCTCGAGACGGTCGAGATTGAGCAGGCGACAATTGCGGAGGAAGAGCGCAATAACGTGGAGGTTGTTGGCGGCCCCGCGTTGCGTGTCGTAGGCATTGGCGGCCTTGGAGATGGTCCGCTTATGCGTGGAGGCGCTCGAGCTGGCGGTGCTCGGTCGGTCGACCATGGTGGTATTGCATTGCACGGCGACAGCGACGGCGACGGCGACGGCGACGGCGAGGGGCAAGCGGGAGAATGTGAGGAGAGAGCAACAGCCTCCTCAGCAGCACATTAGCATCAGTGGGAGAGATTAGTCGGTCTGCAGGAGCCTCTCCAAAACAATGGTGCATGACTAGCAGGGATGTCCGGCTTGTGCATATCGGATGTGGCTTTGTTGATCGCATACAGTACCACTTTTACTGCAACCACCGTTTGCTATTTGCCGTTTGTTGTGATTTGCTGCGTTCGCTCTGGCCTTATAACAACCCTCATTAACTGTTGTTGTTGTTGTTGTCGTCGTCGTCGTTGCCTCCTGCCCTCCTCCACGCCGCCTTCACCACCACGCCATACGGCGGAACAAGCGACACAACATGCCGCCTGACGCAATAGAGACAAATGGCCCAGTGAGCCCCGGCGCTGGTATCCTCCAGCGATCCAATACCAACGAAGGCTGGAGCCCCAATACCGTGCTCAGCACGCTTCCCGAGCAACCACAAGCCCACTCGACCTCCCCGCTTCCCTTCTTCCATCTGCTCGAACGCCTCAAGACCACCAAGCGCGAGGGTTGGCGACGCTTCGAGATCAGCCATGGCGAGTCCATTGCCGATCACATGTATCGCATGGCCATCATCACCATGCTGTGTCCGCCCTCCCTGGCGAGCCGGCTAGACCTGAATAAATGCACGCGAATGGCCTTGATTCACGACATGGCAGAGAGCTTAGTCGGCGACATCACTCCCGTTGATGGGGTGAGCAAAACCGAAAAGAGCAGAAGGGAGACGGACACGATGGACTACTTGGCCAAAACTCTGCTCAAGAATGTGCATGGCGGTGTGCCCGGCAATGACATGCGCGAAGTGTGGCAGGAGTATGAAGACAGCAAGACATTGGAGAGCAAATTCGTGCACGACGTCGACAAGATGGAACTGTTACTGCAGATGATTGAATACGAAAAGGCGCACGAGGGAAAGGTGGATTTGGGCGAGTTCAGTCGGGTCGCGAAGCGTATAGAGCTTCCTGAAGTGCAAGAGTGGGCTGCAGAACTTCTCGCTGATCGAAAGCAATTTTGGCAGAGCAAGGGAAAGGAGCCGAGCGGAGTGCAGGGTATTTCCCAGGAGATGAAAAAGGCGCAGGATGAGTACTATGGGAATGGCACATCGTGACGCATCACATTACGCTTTTGCGAATGAGTACTACGAGGCATACGGCTGGTGCATATAGCGAAGATAGAGACGTTTTCACGATAGAGACGACGAGATGAACGACACTCTGATAGTGGTGGGTCTGGGCACTTCAGGGACTTCTATATTTGAGTTGCGCCTCGATACAGCAAGTAAGGCGGTCTCACTCAACTCTAAAAAGCATTCCAGCGTCTTACGTGAGACCACAAAAGAACCCTTGCACTCTCTGCATTGCATGTACCCATTGCGCCGAGCATCTTTCCATCGCCAGTATGGATCAACGTATCGCCCGAAATGGTCGCCGAGCTCCCCCATCTCACATTTCCAGAATATAGCAGAGATCGCAAACTCCTGGGCAAACCCCATCACCATGTCGATCTTCCCCGAAGTAGAGCATCCACCAGAACGATTTGGCGAGGGTGCGTGGCCATTGCGACCGCACTCTGCCTTGTGATTCTCCTCCGCCATGATGAGGCATGGTCCACTTCACTTCGCCACGCGGTCTGGCCTACGATGGACGCTATTGATTGGAGCCAATATGCTTACATTCAATATGTCACCACGGAAAACTATCTCTGCAACAGCGTCATGATCTTCGAATCGCTGGCGAGGCTTCATTCCAAGGCGGATCGATTGATGATGTATCCTGAGCAATGGAGCATCAAGTCAGATACTACTACGGGAAAGTTGTTGTCGCAGGCGAGAGAGAAGTTTGGAGTCGAGTTACGGCCTGTCACTGTTCAGGGAGTAGGACATGTTACTTCACAAGGAGATCACACTTGGGCGGATAGCTTGACCAAGTTGTTGGCTTTCAATCAGACGCAGTACAAGAGAGTGTTGCATCTGGATTCAGATGGCACGATTTTGCAGGTTCGTGGTGCCAGGAGAAGGGAGATGTTCTGCTAGCACTAATCACTGGAACAGCATATGGACGAACTCTTTCTCCTCCTACCAACACCTCTTGCCGCTCCACGAGCCTACTGGCTATCACAGCAAAGGGACCCCTCCCTGTCTTCCCAGCTCCTCCTCATTCAACCTTCCACCCTCGAATTCAACCGCATCCTCTCCGCTTTCCAGACCCGCCGTCCCTCCGACTACGACATGGAAATCATCAATCACCTCTACAACTCATCTGCTCTCGTCCTCCCTCATAGACCCTACAACCTCCTCACAGGAGAATTCAAGCCTTCAGAACACAACTCAGCAATCACGTCTGCCTCCGCATCGATCGCCGCCGAAAGCACGATTCCCTCCCGCCTCGACCACACTGCCTATCTCGGTTCTTCAAGCGAAATCTGGGATCCTGATCTCGTCATCAACGAAGCAAAATACGTTCATTTCTCCGACTGGCCGGTCCCGAAGCCTTGGTCGCTTGCGGATCAGAAGGTTGTAGAAAGCGCCATGCCGCGGTGCACTATATTAGAACAACGCAAGAGCGTGTTTGAAGGTGTGGAAGACGAGATTGTGGAAGATTGTAGGGATCGAGAGATTTGGTTGGGGCTGTATGCAGACTTCCAGAAGAGGAGGAGGGAAGTTTGTGGATTGGAGCCGATTGGAATATCGTGAAGAACGTGATCGGAGATATTTCTTTGACTGGTGTGGTGGTCCTTGAGCGGAGTGGCTCCCTCAGCCGATACCGGTCAGCCTTTTCGGCGTTCTGCATGCTCCATCGCGACGCGTCGCCGAGAGGGCGGGGCAGCAGGGAGCATTGTACGTCCAACCAGGCTTGCAGGCAAGTCCGAAGACTATAATACAGTATAATTTGATTCTAGCGATACCTTGGGAGGCAGAGGTGCGTCTCGTAATAGCGAGATTTCGTTAGAGTTCGAAGTCATAGAACTATACTGAATAAGGCTCACATCTAATTAGCTATAGAATATTGGATTGCGATACCATATCTATAGGTCCTACGCACTCATATATTGCTATATTCGTAGAGACGGCGATGCTACGTCCGGAAGTATCGTAAACGCCTCCAATCGGGCTACTAGATAGCCTAATACGGCAAACCACGGCAAACCACGGCCTGCGAGCGCGCGTATATATCGCTGCGAATGAGACTTACGAATACTGTCTCGAGGCGTCGACAGTGTATATCAGCTGTTATCTGCTTGGAGACGAAGGGGTCGTCAATCTTCACCAAGCCACCAAAGAGCCTGAGCCATATGCAAACTTGAATCGAAGGCCTAGGCTGGTGGAGTGTGATCATTCGCGCTCTTGCATAGCTTATCTTCCCTGGCGCTTGACGCAAAGATGGATTGCAATTGGTCGTCAGACGAGCAACACGTCTGTAAAGATCCTGGGGTCTGTGCATCTGAAGCTGTACTCCGTCGAGATAGCATGCCCAAAGAGAGCATCCCGGAGAGCAGGCGGATGCCGCTTTCATTGACACATATCAGACATAGAGATGCCAGGGTGCACGTGCGAAGAAAGCATCCTGCTACAGGAAATGATCACATGGTCGCATATGAGTGCTGCGAAGGGCTTCGGCCACACGTATAAAAATCCATTGCATCGCAAGGATAACATCTACGACTCTTGGTCCTGAACATCGTTCGCAGGAGGCGCTCACGCGGACCCCAAGGTCACCAAGTCGTCTCACGATCTGATACTGATAATCGTTATGGGGAACAGTAGATGGAGTCTATTAGCTATGCAATTGAAGCCACTGAAGGCGCCACGTCTAATCCTTGGTGTCTCGATCACTATCAGCGAGAACTTTGTCAATCACATCTGAATCCAGGCCCTGCCACCTCGCTCTGCCCCAGGCGACATATGAGACGATGGCGAAGAGCCAGACGAACGCATTGATCGGCAGAGCGTACTAGTTGCGCACATCAGTCAGCACATTGTGCCTGTGCAGAGGTGGGTGGGACTTACGTTGAACAAGCTCGCTGTAATGGGGAGATAGGTGGGAAATGTCATGAATATGCCAAGCCATACTGTGAAGGCAATTGCGAAGATGTTGATTGGAATGCCGAATTTGCCAAGAGACCACGGGGCCTGCAACAGTGAGCATAAATCATTGCACAGATGATCGAAGCTGAGCTATGGGTCAGAGTGTCTTACCTCGTGGAAGCGTCCTTGGAGCTTGGCGATAAGACCACACACGATGGCGATCAGGTATGATTGGAAAAGTCCAAACGTGGACAGGGATGTAATGACACTGAAGGCGGTGTAGTTCGCGAGGTTCAGAAGGGAGAGCAGCATGACCAGGATAATGGGAAGCCTGCAATGCCACACATTAGTTGAAGATCATCACTGATCGATATTTGTCGATAGCATACCACACGGATCGCAGAGGGATGCGATACTTTGGATCCACATAAGCAAAGTACTGTGGCAGGGCTCCATCACGAGCCCAAGCCCAGGTGAGTCGAGACACCGAAGCCACTGAGCCGATTGTGCCTGAGATGATGGTTATCAGGATCCCAGCCAGCATGGCGGATGCACCAGCAACAGACTTCGTCGCGTTCAGACAAATGTTCATGAGCGGGTATGAGGAGCTAGCGATCTCCTTTGTGTTTCCGAGCGTGTACAAGAGTATGATGACCATTCCAAAGGCCATGGCAGCGTTTACGCAAAGCGACCAAAACATAGCCTTGGGAACTGCGGAACGAGCTTTTTTCGTTTCCTATCGAGGTGGGGAGATGGTCAGTCAGCGGCATGAATGTTGCAATCTGTAGCTCGCTCCACGCTCACCTCGGAAATGTGTGCCATAGCATCGTAGCCCACAAAACCCCACGACAGCAGGATGATGCCGAGGTTGAAAGACACGAAATCACTCGTCCAGCCTGAAGCATTCGCTTTCTCAAGGAAGACGAATTCTGAGCTATGGCGAGGAGCTAGCGTCAGAAGTACCACGGCATAGACGATCCAGAGTACCACATGTAGCAGACCCGCCACCAGTTCGATCCATGGAATGAGCCAGAAGCCGTACATGTTCAGCAGACCCAGTGCGACCAAGAAGCCGTACATGACCAAGATTGTGTGCCATCCTTTGACGACATAGTCCGGGTGGTTTGCTACAACGATGACCATCATACAATTTGATGCAATGTTGGTCACGCCTGCGAGCAATGCAATCCACGAGAACCAGGTGATCCATCCTTGCAGCCACGTAACAAATTTCCGGGCACTCGGCGGTGCAAACTGCCAGGTCCAATGGTACTGTGCCCCAGCAATGGGCTGCACAGATGCAAGTTCCGCGATGGACGCGGCTTGACAGAGAACACCGGGCACGACAATGAAAAATCCCCAGACCAGAGCGCGCGGTCCTCCGTTGTAGAATGCCAAGCCGACATTACTATGTATCTATGGTCAGTCCAGCGCGTCGTCGTTTGTGGTGCTGCACTCTGCCGTGCTTACGTTGTGATGGCTTCCCATGACTGCATGTAGCTGAGCGCGAAGAAGTACAACTGCGTAAAGCTGAAGATTCTCTGGATGGATCATCAGTCGACCGACAGATTCATTGGTTTGAGTTACAGCTTCGCGTACCCGCACTCTGGTCTGCGTACTGCCTGAATTGTGCGTTCCAGCCATGCCCTCCTTGCTGGACTCAACGGCTTCGTCCGAAGCTCTGTCGAGCTCATTGGCGTCCGCTCGAGAGCTGGACTTCATCTCGTAGGCCGTCATGCCTGTGCGTGGCCGTCGATGTCGCGCGGTCGAGCGGTCAAAGCTGGAGATGATGCTGAATGCACACCCTAAGATCGTACTTGAGACAAGCAACGAAAGACTTCGAACGACCTTGCCGATGGACGGGCTCAAAACGTGCTGATTCCTTGAAGGCCACTCCTAACCGAGGACCCTGATGCAAGGTGAGGTCCCGGGGGCGCGTTTCGGCACTATCTTCGTGCGACGCATGGTATGCTGCATATACGGGTAAGCGAAAGTCGACATCCACCCTAGGCTCGGTACTAACCAGAGTAGAGTACAGTCCATCATATGCATACGCGGCACTCCGAGCATGGTATACACACTTTTGCAGGGCATTTGTGGCCTATTTGCTATCAATAACCATCATTTTGGAGTTCCGCGTACGCATACGACGGGCTGTACGAGTGCCTCGTCTCTATTACGCAGATCCATTTCGAAGGGCTCCTCTTTCGTGGCCGGAGCGCTCAAAGTGCATTCTGCATGTGATGAAAACTGTAGAGATTGGACGATTGGTCCAGAGCGATGTCTCGCTGACTAGTGACTGCATGCAGCTATGCAGGGAAATCGTCGGCAAAACTATCATGTCGATTCGCTTGAATGTACATGTAAAGCAGGGGGGAAATACCTGAACTATATGCGATGGAGCGCTCATATGGATGCTTGCGGACGAGTGCATCGTCTGCTGTACAGTAGCAGCTCGAGCAGAGTTCTCGTGTCCACGTGCGACACTGTGACCGACCAGGGTGACCCGAATTCCCCGCAAAGCTAATAGACATGAGCAGGAAGGATCACAGGATTGTGCATGCGTGACAGCGGGGCGTGATAGCATGCTGTCCGACATATCATATCGCGGATGAGAATCATCATCATCAATATTGTCAATATCCAACCGACAAGTCCGAAGATCGCACAGAGCGTATCACATTGAGAGACATAAGCTTCCAAACGCGGGTACAAATCTCGTTCCCCAACTTTATGTCATGTCTCGCTGAAGTCTGGGCTCATAGGCCTTTTCAGGCACTTGTTCCGCATGCAGTAGGTCTGAAGCTCCAATGTCCTGTCCGTCCTAGTGGCCAGGATGCAATAAGGATGGTCAGCTCAACTTGCTGGTCGAATGCGGATACCCCTAGTTATGTGATTGACGCTTAGTGTGCCGCAGCCCATGGTGATTCGTGTTCGGGTGCGACGGTCCAGTGCTCGGGCCCGATATCAGGTATGTAAACCCTCGCAGTCACGTCTCACCACCACCCCTGAGGGCTATGGTAATGTTGAGATGCTGTGATGGTTTGGTTCCGGCCAGATGACAACAGCCATCGATATCTGAAGAATGGGTCGATCTTCCTACAACAGCACGCCCTTATGAGAGCGGCCATCTTCCGGACCACTGCCACAACACCCTTCGCGGTTGGATGCGAGTGGATCAGCTGCCATGGCCAGCGAAGAACTTTCACCTCCGCCATATCAAATCTCCCCGCAGAATCACGGAGGATACATTCTGGTCACAGCCGTGATCTTCATCATCCTCTCGGGGCTGGCTGCCATGGTCAAGCTTTGGGCGATTGCGAAAGCGTTCAAGAAATTCAGGCTGGACGATTTCGCCATCATAGCTGGACTGGTGAGCATAGCTCTTCTGTAAGCGCTCCACAGGACTGACAAAAGGCTGAATGCCAGATCTTCGCGCTCGGGTATACCATTGCAACATGCCAAAGCGTCAACCATGGACTGGGAAGCGCTGAAGAGATCTTGACACTCACCCAGACTCGCTCACTGGGCCAGGTAAGTGCACCCCATGGAATGTCGTAGGGCCATGGAACTCCACTGAATCGGCAAATGTTGTAGTTCTTTTTAGCAGCCAATGTCCTATCATACCCGGCATTGGCCTTTTCCAAGTGCTCGGTTGCTCTACTCATCATATCGATACAGCCGCAACGATGGATCATTGCCAGTCTATACGGCGTTTGCGCAATCTCCATTGTCTGGGCGATAGTGGCAGCGGCCGTGACTGCGACACAGTGTGGACCCCATCGTTGGGTGCTTGGTCATACGGACCACGATTCCTGTATTGACCAATACGCCGCCCAGGTTGGTATCAAGCTGGTCGACATCATCACAGATGTGGCGCTTGTGGTGCTTCCCATTGCCATGATATTGAGCGTCCAGTTCTCCGTCTGGAATCGCTTTGTTGTGAGCTTCATGTTTGGGATGCGAATCGTGTAAGCATAGATGCCCTGACTTTGGTGAGCAAGGCTGACGACGTGCCATCTAGAGTGCCCAGCTTCACCGCTGTCACGCTCGCCTCGCAATCCAAGTTCTACGACATGCCTACGTCTGATCGACCCTTCGCGGCAGTGGTCCCATCGGTGTGGACGTCAATAGCCCTCAACCTATCTGTCATTACTGCGTGCCTGCCAGCACTCAAACGCTTCCTGATGGACGTTGGGGCGGGGATTGCAAATGGCATCATGGCCGACGCATTCGAGATGCAACAAGGTCCCATCAACAGGTCTGGGTATGTGCCGACAACAGGCGAAGGATCTCGCGACACCGGGTCACGCTCGCGATACGTATCGCAGAATTCCAGATCTAGGGAGGAGAGGAGACGACAATCATCAGCGCTTCAGGGGGATAAAATCGACGGAGGAGTACAAGAGGATGAAACCAGTAGGGAAGGCTCAACAGATGGTATCTTGCGAACTACAGGCTACGAAGTGCTCTATGAGGCTGATGATCCGGATCACCAAAACCGGTCAGGGTCAGTGACGAAATTGCAATTGAGAAGCGCTTGATGTCAGGCCTCGCACTCCGCCGAGAAACCGGTAGCAAGCTCAATACTCACTGTGTCGGGCTCTGGCCTCCCCCATCATGTTCTCGAGAGACTGTTTCATCTGCGGAAACGCATTCATGTTCGACAAGTATCGACAGCTCTTCGCTGTCGATGGAACTGGTATCGTCTTTGCGTATACGGCCCTTTCAGACGCGCGCAACCTTGAACTCTGAACCCCCTCGACTTGGCGCGGTCTCCATCTCTTCCAATCTAGGTGCTGACTCCACAGTCGGACCTGACAGTCGGGGCGTCTGTTCGTTCACCTTCGCTCCTTGACCACGCAGCTACGACCGTCTAAGGATTAGAGACTCGGTCTGATAAGGTGCCACGTAGGCGAAGAGCCTCGCCGATCTATACCCTCCGATGTTGATAGTGAAACGATGTTACGGAAGAAACGCGGGCTTTCTTGCTGCTGCTTTCGAGAATCCCGCTAATCGCGCATTCGTCGATCGGGCCCAGAGGCAGGTGAAGTCTCTGCGCTACCAGTGCGTCAATAAGTGCGAAGCTATCGAGCCGTAATCGATCAGGGTCGCCACTTCGTTGTAATTGTTCAATAGCGCGGAAATACGGAATCAGGAGTGTTCTATTGTATCTTTTGCTTAAATCGATTCTAGTGCCGCTGCAGCTCTCTCGCTTTCCGCCCTTAGGCACGACTTCGTCTACAGTCTGTCTTATGCATCCGTGGGACGCCAAAACGGGGGCTCGCTCGGCAATAGGTCCTATATGCCCTGGTTTCGATGTTGCTTCCCTGTCGCCCGTGCCACGTATGCATAAGACGCACCATAAGGGCTATTCTTTTCCTAACTCCGTCGCATTGTCGTCGCATTCCCCGGTTTTGGCAAACGACGCTGCCTTTGTGTTATTGAGGTCGACTGCTTCTTCTAGTCTTATAGGTTTCTCTAGGAGAAAAGAATTCGCATTCCCCTGTTCGGTGTCCTATGTATCCGTAACGGAGGCATAGGCGATTCTCGAGACAGTAGCTCATAGTCTTCGAGGCTACCTACTTCGCTCGTTCCTTCCATGTATTCGTCCGCTCGAGCCGTCTTGACATGATCCCGAATCCCCAGCCAGTGTAAGAACCGACTTGCTGACTTGGAGGTTCTGCCGATCGTTGAGCATTCCGCATGTGAAAAAAAAAGATGAAATGTGATTGCCGTCGAGTGGAACGTCTGGTCCCTACGCGATTTTCTTGGGGGGAGTGAATAAGAAGACAGTCGAGTTGTGGGTCACAGGCTTGGCGCAGCTCAGCCCGAGTCGAAGCTGTGATCAATGAGACGAAAGATCGCTGAGCCCGATTCGTGGTTGCTGTTCGAGTGGGAACCACATCCGAGAATGCCTCGAGTGAATGAATTCTTTGCTCGTGGCTTTTTGACTGGGATGTCAGCTTGATGGTTGACGGGTTTGCGAGAGCAGGCCAGCCTATTGTTGGAGGTCTTCTCGACTGCAACATTGCACACCTGCTGATGCATCCTCATAGGTGCTGAGATTCGCTGGGCAAACGCCAGACCTGATTCCATCTTGCTGTCAGGAGTGCCAAATGCAAGAGAGGCGATAGCATTCACCTAATGTAGTTAGCGGCTGGCTACATGCATGGAAGGCAGGTCCTATCACAGCAGGTGACAAATATAGTAAATAGCGTTATAAACCTTAGCACCCTTAACTAAACTACCTACTACCTTCTAAGCTACCTTATATGCTATAATACGCGTATTCTAGTGCAGTTTTCGATTATAACGACGCGTAAGAAGTTAAGACTTAATATACTACCTAATTTCTATAGAACTCTAGTAAGAACACGCTTTTTTAACGCGTTTAATTAGAGGTTACCCTAACAGCTAGTGTTACGCTTTGTCCTTCTAAATAAAGACAAACTATAGTATCTAAGCTAGCTAACTGCCTCTCGCTAGATCTCTAATTATAATAAGCTTATTATTAATCGATTGTCTCTAACTAGGAAGCCTTAGAAGCTATATAAACGCAGAGGAAGGCTAAGAAATTAAGATGCTACTATTTAGGCGGATATTATAGCCTTAGGGCTAGCCTACCTACGTAGAAAGGATTATAAGTTCTATGTATAGAAGGCAGGTTATTTAAAGCGTACCCTATAGCGTCGTAAGAAGGAACATAAGCTTATAGTTATTAGATCTAAGCGGAGGTATACTAAGAAGATTTTAGATACTAATAAGGCTAAAAGGAAGGCTTATAGCTATAAATATAAATATAAGACTATTAAATTACTCTAGTAGTAGATCTACTAGACTAATAAAGCCTATATTAATAGGGCTTTAGCTATCTCTTAGTATATCTTTAGAGAGAAGAGTAATAAGAAAGGGCTCTTAGCAGAGGAACTAGCTCCTAGCTATTTAGTTCTATATATAGCTACCTTAGTCTTATAGCATTATAAAGGTAATCTTCTCTTTTATAACGACGGCTAGTAGACTTATTTATACCTTCTAGAGATATAGTAGAAGGCTAAACTAAGAAGGAATAAGAAGAGGAAGTTAGAGGCATAGCATTAGATTAAACTTAAAGAATAGGAGGCTTAGTAACTACCTAAGACTCTTAAGACTAGAAATACTATAATATAGCAGTACTATACTATAGTGTAAGAGGGTATGTAGCAACGTATAGACCACCTTGGACCTCCGTCCGAAGATAGCGCTAATTCTTGCAGCGTCATTGTGTGTCGCATGCTTCGCGCATGCGAATACTGTGTGCCAAGCAATGCGGCAGCAGCCGCTTGCCAAGCACCAGTAAGGCCTGAGGCCCCTGACTTCCAGCTTCACTTCGCTCTTACAACTGCCTCCCTCCCCCTATCGAGCTGTCCCAGCTCGACAGGCGGGCAGCAGTCTTCTCGCATGCGCGACGTCCCCATTGCGTCCGCGCATCTCTTGTTGCTCGTAGGCCTTCCATTGAGTTCCATCGCACGTCACTATTGCGATTCGCGTGCGTGACGCAAGTGAGTCGTTGCCGTGTGTCATTGTTGATGGCAACGCGCGTTGTTGTGTTTGTTGCGGTGATGGCATCATAAATTCTTGCTTGCGCGCTTCCAAACTTCTTCCACAACACCAACACTTGGTTGTTTTGGTTTTCTTTGGACGCGCTCCGCCCTCGCCTCGCCACACACACACACACTCCTCGCACTCTCCACGCACGCTCCACGCACGCACTCAAGAACCACCACAAGATGGGCCCCAAGAAGAACAAGAATCCACCCAAGGGCAAAGAGGCTGCCACAGCCCCCCCATCAAGCGGCTCGCAGGCGGGCCTGGAGCGCACCGGTGGAAACACTGGTGCGCCCAGCAGCCGCGCCCCAAGTTTGGCTGGTGGCCAATCCCCCCCTTCACGTCTGGGCAGCATTGTACCAGGTGAGGGCGACCAGACGGGTGGCATGCGCGGCGCGCGCTCGCCTCAGGCGAGCCCCAATGCCCCCGGTGGTGGCCCGCAGCCAAGCCCATCCCCAGCCCCCAACACTGCTGGACGTCTCAGAGGAGACAGCCATGATGGCAACTACATTGGCTCCAGCCCAATGATGAGTGGAGGCCAGGGTGAGCGCGTGCCGGGCGGGTCGCCATCGGCCCAACTCCTGCTCGGCGGCGGTGCGCCTGCGAAGCGCGCTCGCTCCCCGTTCTCGGAGCCAGGCTCCTTGCCAGACCTCATCACCAACAGACCCATGGCCCCTCCTGATCGCACGCCAGCTGCGAAGCGCCAACGCCTCGCAGGCGCCGCCACCACACCACGCACCAGCGCCGCACTCGGCCCGGCTCCCGCCACTCCTCGTGTTGGTGCAGCCAAGACCAAGTACCTCAAGTGGTGTGATCGCTGTGTCCGCAATGACTGCGATCCAGGTGGACGCAACCGTGAGTCCCTTCCTGCTCGCTGTCTCGTCGCATTCTGTTCGCATGCTAACCGCGGTGCAGGCTGGGCTGAGTGCTCTGGCAAGCCACCCAAGGACATCAACACCAAGAAGTGCACACGCTGTGTGCGTGGCAAGCATGCCTGCAAGTGGACCCACCGCGAAGCCGTCAAGTCGGTGGTGCGTCGCATGTACGACGCACGCGACGCGCTGGTGCGTCGCCAGGCCGAGCTCGGCCGCTGCAGGACCGATGCAGCACGAGCTGATGGCCGGCAAGCGGTGGTGGATGCCCAGACCCAGCTGGACGCTGCCTGCGCCGGTGAGTTCTCCTTTTGACGTCGCGCGTGGCGTGCGCGTCGCTTGCGTCTCGCATTTGCTGACCACGCGCACAGAGACCAAGACGGTCATGAAGCGTCTCCAGACCAACGACAGCAAGCTGGCTGGCGGTGAGCCTGCCAAGAAGGAGAGCGGCGGCGGCGCCCCGCAGGGGTCCCGCGCGCTCGTCCATGAGGCCACCCAGCTCAATGGCACCCTCAGGGGTGTGATGGAGCTGCTCACTCAGGTATGTCTGGTGGCTTGTCGCTTTCGTGTCGCATGCTGACCGCACTCGCAGATCGCTGAGCACAGCGGCGTCCCGGTGGAGCGGGACGCTGTCAACGCCGCCATTGGCCTCCATCCATCCTCAGAGGAGGAGGATGAGGCAGAGGAGGCCTCCTCAGAGGAGGAGGCCTCTGAGTATGAGCTGGCTGCAGAGGATGTTTGAGCCAGCGCTCCTCACGCTCCTCCACACTTCCGCACATGCGCCGCTCGCGCGCACCGCGTGCGACACGCCACGATGAATGTTTTGGTTGGCTCCCTGTAAATGATGCAAAGCTTGTCCATAGAATGAAAAGCTGTTCATTCTACCTTTTGTGCCTGCGTGTTACGTGCGACGCGCCGTCGCGTCGCCTTCGGGCTGCGCTTGTTTACCTTGCGCGTCGCCTCGAATTTGTCCAGTGCCTCACATTCTCCAATGTGCTCGACTGGTTCCCACGTGTTGTGTTCTTCCGGCCAGCCTGTCCACTTGACCAACCACTGACGTTTCTTGTGTCTGACTCGCGTGTCCAGGATCTCTTCAACTTGCCACTCGCCTGAGTCTTCTTCTGCGAGCGGCATGCCTTCCGCATCCGCGTCGCCTGCGGCGCCCTTCCAAGGCTCCAGCAAAGACACGTGGAACACGTTGTGAACGCGCTATGCGCTTGGTAAGGCCAGGCGGTACGCCTGCTTCCCGATCGCGTCAATCACCTTGAATGGACCCACGAACTTCGGTGCTAACTTCTTTGTAGGCACCTTCAAGCGGAGGTTCTTCGAGGACAACAACACCATGTCGCCAACCTTGAACTCCATCGGCTTGTGCCTGGCATTGAAGTATCTGGCTTGCGCTTCAGCTGCGTGTCGCCAGCGTTTCGCAAGGTCCTCGTGCGTTTCTCGCAGTCGTTTCGCAGCGTCGATTGCTGCTGGTGCCTCTCTCCCAGAGAGCTCGTCCCGAGCGACTCGCGTGCTCGTCGCAATCTCCGCGTCGTAGCCGTGCACTACCTTGAACGGACTCATTTTGAACGTTAGATGCACCGCGTTGTTACAAGCCAATTCCGCCTGAGGCAGCAACGTCGCCCAGTCGTCCTGCTTGTCGTTACAGAAGATACGCAAGTACTGTTCCAGCGTCTGGTTGGCACGTTCCGTCTGCCCGTCGGTCTGCGGATGGAAGGCTGTGGACAGCTTGCGGTTCACATGCGACTCGAAGCAGAAGTCCGACCAGAACTGGCTAGTGAAGACAGTGCCTCTGTCGCTTACAATTCCATGTGGCATTCCGAATCGGCAAATCACCCTGTCAATCAGGATCTGTGCGAGGTCCACGCTCGTACATTTCTTGGTGGTTGGCACGAAGAGGTTCATCTTCGAGTACCGGTCGACAATCACCAGGACCGCATCGTACACGCATGCGTCTCGCTTGCTGGGCGGCAGGTCCGTGATAAAGTCCATGGTCAGCTCCTTCCATGGGAGCTCCGGCTGCGGCAATGCTGATAGCTCGCCGTATGGTCGATGGCGTCTCGCCTTCGACACTTGACACTCCCAACAGGATTGGACGTACTGGCTGATGTCCGTGGACATGCCCGGCCAGTAATACTTCCGCTGTACCAACTCGGTGGTTTTGTCCTTGCCAAAGTGACCAGCGAGTGGATCATCGTGGTGCATGCGGATCACCTGCGTCCGCAGTGCGTGGTCCTTGGGAAGATACAGCTGATCGCCATGATACAGTACTCCTTCCCTGATGCGATACCCATCGCATTCGCCTCCACTGCGCTGCGCCTCCTCGAAGAGTTCTTTCGCATTGGGCTCCCACAGCGTCAGCGATTTGGCAAAGTCAAGAACCAGGTCTGAAACATTCAGGTATGGTCCTTCTGCAGCAACCGCTGCGCGTGCGACACGCACGCTGCTCGAGAAGCAGTCTTGTGCGCACCCTTCCGGGGGCTGCCCCAAGGCCATGCTTGCGAGTTGCTCTTGTGTCGTGATTGCGACACGCCGGAGGAACGCCTGATCGCCGCACTCGGCTCTTGCACTGTATACCTGGAGCTTCTTCTGCAATGTTGGCAGCAGGTTCGATATATGCGCCTGTTCGCGTGCGTAGTTACTGCGTCTCGACGGCGCATCGGCTGGGTTCGTTTTCCCTGGTCGATGCTCAATCACGAAATCAAATGGGGCCAGAAACACGGCCCAACGAGCCTGTCTGCCCACAAGTTGCTTCATTGTCATGAAGGCTTTGAGGTTAGCGTGGTCGACAAGCACGGTAACCGAATGCGAGGCGCCTTCGAGGTACGGCCGCCACGCCTTGAATGCTTCCACAACAGCCAGAAGCTCTTTGTTATGGGTCTTATAGTTGCATTCTGCTGGAATCATCTTCCGTGAGAAGAATGCTACTGGATGCCAGTTCCCATCCTCGAACAACTGGCTCAGGATGCCCGCAATCGCGAAGTCCGACGCATCGGTTTCGACTCGCGTGCGTGCCGCAGGGTTATAGTGTCTCAGCAGTGGAGCAGCTTGGAATGCGTCTTTGATCCTGCGGAACGCAAGCTCCTCGCTTTCGCCCCAGCTGACACGCCCTGGCTTCTTGCCTGCTTTGGCCCCTTTCGACAGTGCTGTCAAAGCAGCGACAATCCTGGAGTACCCATATATGAATCGCCGGTAGAAATTGGCGAACCCAAGGAACGACTGCACCTTAGTGAGCGTTGTGGGCGTTGGCCACGCCGCAATTGCGTCGACCCTGCGAGGATCCATCGTCACGCCTTCGGGGCGCACGATAAACCCGAGGAACTCAACCTCCTTCTTGAAGAAGTGGCATTTCACGCGCTGAGCATACAATCCGAACTTCCGGAGTCGCTCCAGCACGGCACGTACGTCTCGCACGTGGGCCTCACGCGAGGCGCTATACACAAGGATGTCATCCAGGTACACTACACAGCATACATCTACGAGGCCTGAGAGGGCTCTGTTGATGTACCCCTGAAAGGTAGCTGGTGCGTTAGTCAACCCGAAAGGCATTACCTTGTACTGGAAGTGTCCGTACCGCGTGCGAAACGCAGTCTTCCAGCGGTCGGTTGGCCTCACACGGATGCGATAGTACGCATCTGCGAGGTCCAGCGACGTGAACCATGCGGCTCCCATGAGCCTATCAAGCGTCTCGCTGATAAGTGGCAGGGGATGGCGATTCTTTACCGTGATCTCATTTAATCCACGGTAATCTACGCATAACCGCAGGGTACCATTCTTCTTCGGAACGAACAGGATAGGCGCACCCGCCTCGCTTTCGCTCCGCTCGATCCAATCGTGCTCCAACGCTTCTTGGAGGTAACGACTTAACTCACTAAGCTCGCGGCCAGACTGATGGTACAGTGGCTTGAACGGCGGCTTGGTGCCAGGTAGCAGGTCAATCGCATGCTCAGCGCCTTCGACTGGCATGCTCCTCATCTCCTCTGTAGGATTAAAGAGGTCTGCAAAGTCCTGGAACTCCGCAGGCAGCGGCTCTTGGCCAGCATCCACCTTCTGGAGTGACACGGCAAAGACATGCGGGGCCTTTTGAAGGTCCTTGTAAAACTCATGCGCTTCGCGCACTTGTACCGCATGCGTCTCGCCTCCGGACCCAAAGGTCCACTCATCCGTGCTGGCATCCTCCATCACTCTATGGGCTGCACGCCACGGCCGGCCCAGCAAGACGTGAGGAGTTGGCATATCATATGCATAAAAGATGCCCCCGCACATGCGAGTCGCTCCCTTGGAGTCGGTGGCTCGCAGGCGCATATAATGCGCACCGTAGCAGTGCCCCAGCTGCCCAGTAAAGGACGTGGCTGGCGGCAAAGCAGCATTCTTCCTCACTGGAAGGTCATGCTGCAGAGCGTAGGATCTAGAGACCACATTGATGTCGGCGCCCCCATCAAGCACGCACTCGGCTCGCATGTGGCCCGCATCCGTCTCAACCTCGGCCACGATGGGAATCGCTGGCCTGCTCTGCACAGGCAGGTGATCTGTCCCGCTCATTACGGCATCTAGAGCTTGCGGGTCTTCCCAGATGCCTTGCCTTTTGGCGGCCCGCCTGTGGCCACCCTGCGTACAGCAGGCGGCTCCCACAGGTCTGGCCGGGGGCATTCCGACCGGATGTGCCCCTTTTCCTTGCACCCATAGCATTCAGCTTTGAGTTTCCAGTCCGGGTCGTCTTTATCCCTCTTGGATTGACGCTGCCCGCTGGGGCGGGATCTCTCTTTCCCGAATCGCGCCGCAGTGTTGTCGCTGCCCTTGCGCTTGTGGTTCGCCTGCGTCTCGCGTCCGACATGCTTGCCTGGCCCGCTTTTGCTTGACGAACCTCCATGGTTGCCCCGTGAGGATATGGCCTTCTCGGCCTGTTCCAAACGCATCGCAAGCGCCACGAGGTCGGCTCTCTTGAACCCCGTCGTGTCATGGTTCTTGATAATGTCCCTCTGCAAGGGAGCTCTCAACTTCGCGAGTAGCTGGCGAACCAGCTGCGGCTCGCGGTAGTCGCCAAGTTGCGCCTCCAGATGGGCCAACTCGTTCGCGAACTGTCGTACGCTCTGCCCTTCACGCTGATGGGCCTTCTCGTACTCGATGGTGGTGAGGAGCGTGCGGTTCGCCTGATCCCCGACCACGTCGTATGCAAACCGCTGGAAGTCTTCCCAGCCATACTCAGCTGGAAGATTTTCAGCGTCGTACTGGTCATGCCACGTGTCCTTCGCCTCGCCTGCGAGCCACATGATAGCATACAGCGCCTTCTTGCGAGGGCTACAGTACGTTGTCGGATTATTAACGAAGATCATCTTGAGGTGGCGGATAAACTCCCGAGCCTCATCTTCGCTTTCACCCTTAAACGGCTTTGGATCGCGTATCTTCGCGCCCTTCGCTGACGAGCTTCCCGACAGCGCGTCGCGTGCGCTCCGCGTGTCGGCCGCACTGGCGTCGCTGGCTTCTTCTTCTTCCTCTCCAGCGTTCCCTTCCGCGCCACTCTGCGTGCGGCGGGCTTCGGATCCACCGGAAGGAGAGTCGTCGCCTTCTGGTGTCGCAGCGAGCTCGCGCTCGAGACGCTTACGCTCTTCTCGGAGCATGCGTACTGCGAGTCGCTTGCGAAGCTCCTCCGTCTCGCGTTCGAGTTGCCTGTACTCCGCGTTAACGTCATCGTCCACTATTGTCTCCTCAAGGTTTAGCGTCTCTTCGCTTGGTTCCTGCATTGGTGGAGCTCGTGGTGTGGAGCCTGCGTTCTCGGTGCGACGCGCTCGCGATTCTCGTTCGTCTGACATTGGTGTCTATGGGCCGCTACCCCGTATAGGGTAGAAGAATTAGAACTGTAAGAGGGTATGTAGCAACGTATAGACCACCTTGGACCTCCGTCCGAAGATAGCGCTAATTCTTGCAGCGTCATTGTGTGTCGCATGCTTCGCGCATGCGAATACTGTGTGCCAAGCAATGCGGCAGCAGCCGCTTGCCAAGCACCAGTAAGGCCTGAGGCCCCTGACTTCCAGCTTCACTTCGCTCTTACATATAGAGATTCTGCCTATATATATTAAGAGAATCTACTATTAGAAGAATTAAAGAATGCTAGCTATTCTAATAGAAGATAGTAACCCTTCTTATAGCTATAAATTAAGTTATAATATGCCTAAGTTAGTACGTTAAGAGGCACTAATTAAGCTATATAATTATCTACCTTAGTCTCTAGATTTAAATCTAATTAAGGGCTGCTAGCTATTACTTAATAAGAGGCTTAAATAACTCTATAGTAATAAACTGCATAAGATAGACTACTATAGCCTTAGAAAGGCTATTAAGATAGCATAGAATTAGATAACCCTCTAAGAGATTCGTAATAGAATTAGTAATATATAATAGAGGTGCTAACAACTAATTAAGAATAGTAGCTTCCGTATAAAGGGTGCAAAGTAGTAGATAGTTATCTAATTAATTAATGGTTATGCTAAGCATTAATTACGCTATTCACTATATTTGTTACCTGCTTGCTATGTAAACATGTGAGTATCGGCCGTACTATGGAAATGATCCGAGAGGGTTCATGTATGGAGTGTGATCGTGGTACCGCTGAGCTCCTATTCGAACATGGATCGCTGCCTGTGATATGGTAACGGTAAATCAGAGCTCGTGGCCGGTGCTCTATATCGGATGGCGCGAATGAGACCGGAATTTTTCCCTCCTCGTGGCACCAAATCTTATCATAAACCTCACTTCTATAAGAGCTGGGCGAAATCGGCCAAGCCCGGGGCCAATCAACTGCAGGAAGTCGCTACCAGTGCGCAGAAAACTTGCAGCGTGCGACTGGCTTGGGCTGCGGAGGTTTCATGCGCGATGCGGCAGGACTCTCGATGCCAATCACATGGCCAGATTGAGACTGATGGGCACACAAGGCAGCGCGCCAAGGTGTGAACAGAGAACCTTATACGCCCACTCTGTGTCCCTTTTGCTCGATGACTCTGTCGATATCTTATGTCGCATGTGGAGTGTGAATCAAGCGGCCTGCATGTAGTACATGGCACAGACGTCGTGCAGTACTGTACCTGCCCCACGGAACCTGCTCCGAGGGCGTCAGTGCGTGCGTGACCAGGCAATTGGGAGTCGATGGCGTATGAGAAATTTTTAGGCGAACTCGCAGCAGCATACGAGATTTTTTTCACGATCGGCGAGTGCATCGCTGATGCGCAAGAGCGGTTCAGAGAGTGCTGATGAGTTGTACTGACGAGCCATGGAGGATAAACTCACCCCACGTCTTCCCAAAGCTTATTTCGTGAAAGTCAGGATTCAATGGACGGCGCTGCAGTTCCCATGACCTACCAACATGACGGCGTGCTGCGTTCGCCACTATCTGCTGATGAATGGCCGTTCCGAGCGCGAGGCACGGCGAAGGATGCAGTCGCAATGATGATGTCGAATGCGACAGATGTCTCATCGCGAGAGAACGATGGCGATAGAGCCTCATCTGATCTCAGCTTGGAGAGCCCCCACGCTCAGCCGCTTAGGTGGAAAAAGGGTCCGATGAACAGACATCTCATACACGATGATGATAATGATGATGATGATGATGATGTGAACGATCCGGCGCTTCGTCGCCGACGTCGCGCTGTGCGTGTTTCGAGGTTCGGCGATCGAGCAGAATTAATTGCACATTGTCGGAGCAATGGCTGGTGCTGCCAGGCCGAAGAGGCTGTGCGGTGGAGATACAGCATGGTGATGGATACATGTAGCTCCCCAACCAACTCTGCGCACGGCTGCATTGGCGGCTGCAAGAGGGGGAACATACATGTAATAAGATGCTCGCAGGTACAGTACAGTACAGTACATCGAGATGCGAGCAAATCCGCGGGCCTTGTCTCCGCTTCTTCCTCGCTCGAGGATTCCATGAGTTGGTGAATCGGTTGTTGTGTGTCAGAGAAGGGCGCGAATAGACTTCCGGTCAACATGCCGGCTGCACAGGACCTGCGCCCTTTTCATCGACCAGCATGCCGCCAGACCTGGAGGGTGCACAAGGTTCAGCCATCGAGTGGCAAATGCGTCAAAACCACGAGGCGTTGCGAGCTTGTCTGCGAGCACAGCTCATCAGCGGCCACAGCGGCCGCGACAGCACGGGCAGCGCGCGAGGCCTATTGGTGCTCAGGACGTGTGCGGGTACGTTGCTTCGCCGTCCACTGTACATACACAGCATACATGCTTACATGCTGTATGCACCCTGCCAGGACCCAGCCGGCCTCTCCATCACCCTGTCGCCTGCCTGCGAGCCCAATCAACGGCATCCCGAAGAGGACGGTGGCTTGCGAGTGAGCGTCCCGATGAAATCGTGAAGTCACTACACTATAGCCTTCCGCCGCTGCCGAGTCCCGGCGCCGGCCATGCTGGTGGAGGGAGATGCTTTCGTGCTTTGGTGCTGTGATGGAGGAGAGAGCATGCACGCGGGATGGCCGTAGTCTAACCCCACCGATCGCTTCCTCTGCCTTGCTGCACACTTGGTATGCCTTCTTTCACCCCAGTAAATCCACACCACTTTCACCCGGCTCCATCACAGCCTGATCGCCCCGGCCCCCAGCCGATGCATGCTTCTACTTTCGCACCTCTCCGCAACCAGAGCACCGCGCCGCTGCCGCCCCTCGTGACTTGCAGCGCCGTCGTCCGGACCAGGAGATGACGCGCGACTTGCACAGGCTGCTACACCAGCTCCGACGACCGACGTAGAGCCTCCGCGCCGTGCTGCAGCTGGAGGATCGCCCTACTGAGAGAGCCCCCCCCGCCCCCCCCCCCAGGACCGCCGCCCCGCGAACGCCGCACCTCCCCCTCGTATGAGCTGTGCTCCGCTCCGCCATGAGTGCGACGACCGCGGGGGACACAGGCGCGCCGCTCAACTCGCGGCCCGCCGGCCGGAAGGAAAACGATGAGGCGGACATGGACGACGCCGAGCACGAGGTCGACGACGTGTCGGAGAAACGCTCCAAGAAGAAGCGCCGCGTGGTCAAGACCACCACGGACAAGAAGTACGAGTGTCCGCAGCCCGACTGCGGCAAGGCATACTCGCGAGCCGAGCACCTGTATAGGCACCAGCTGAATCGTGCGTCCTCCCGAAGTGCAACCCTCGCGCGTGCTGACTGACTGACGGCCGCTGCAGATACGCCCAAGAACATCTACCGCTGCGACTTCCCCGGCTGCGATCGCCAATTCGTGCGCGCCGACCTGTGCGCGAGACATAAGGAACGCCACACGGCGAAGGGCTCGCATCTGCAGCGCAAGGACGCCTTCATGCACAGCCAGCGACAGCAGTCCACGGCGGCAACCAAGTCCGGCCCAGCGAACGACGTTGCGTCGACGATACACACCGAATCATCGCCCAGCGATTCCGCCCACTCTGCGCAACTGCCGCCGCTTCACGACTCCAAGCCATACCTTTCCCCAGCAACCCAACCCACCCATAATCCCTACACCACCGCCGGAGACCAACAACACTATGCCAGCTCGTCTCAGCACAACCAGCAGCTGTCCTCGCTGCACGCAGGAGCCCTCAATGGTGTGGACGGAACTTACGGCGCGTACCCGCCGACCTTCGATAACAACGGACCCTCCTCGCAAGCCGTGCCATCGCCGTCCCCAAGTACGGTCAGACGCTACAGCGTGGATAGCCAATTCAGCCGTCCAACCACCATGACAAATGGCCAGGTGCAACCGCTTGCAATGCACCCGCCCCCCCTTCCACATCAGTCCCAGACCCCAGCGTACACGCAATCGCTATATCAAGCACAAGAGCCCAGGGGCCAACCATATCAAGCAAGCACTGCAACGGGCTCCCTGCCTCCCTTGCCTCCATTTGAAATGCAGCCGCCGGCGTACAATAGTCGCTCGGCCTCCATGACTACTTCTGCCATGACGGCGGAATACCCTTTTAACCCCAGTAGCGACGCCTCCGGTGGTATGCTTCCCGAGATGGACGCATTCAACCCCTACACTTCAACCTTCGTCATGCCCGTGTTCAACGTGGAAGGTTATGACCGGTCTTCGCAACAGGCCTTCGACTTTGCACGACTGATGAATGACCCCGCTATGTCTTACACCGACGAGCCTTCGCCGCCCTTCGCCTTGCACTATTCTATGCAAGCGTCGGGAGTCGCGCACGCGAAGCCGGAGACAGACAACGCCATGCCTACCTCATCGCTTCAAACGGACGCCGTGAGTGCAAAGTCCCCCGAAGTATACGCAATGGATCTATCAATGCGCGAAAGCAACATCACGGCACAGAGGCAGCAGCGTATGATTGCAATGGTAGAGCAATGGGGGGACATCGAACGCGTGCCTGGACAGCAGATGAAAAGCAACTTTTTTTCTGGTGATTTCGAGGATCCGGTGCACCCACTGAGCGTTGAGATGTTGAAGACATACTTGACGAGCTTCTGGATCCACATACACCAACAGATGCCGATCATGCACCGTCCGTCGTTCAATGCACAAACATGTCCTGACTTGCTCTTGCTCGCGATGATGTGTCTTGGCGCTTCGTGCATGGATCGAACCCATACGCTGGAGCGTATCAAAGCCTCCTCTGAACTTGCCTTCTTCTGTGCGTCGCACATTCGCTGGGAAATCTTCAAGGATCCAGAGTTCAGGCCACCTGCGAAAATGTGGACCTTTCAGACTATGATTTTCTTGGAACTTTATGAGAAGATGTACAGCACCAGGGCACTGCACGAGAGAGCGCACATCCACCATGCCACCACGATTGCCATCATGCGTCGAGGTTCGTCGCTCATTGGACGTGGCGCGACAGACGAAGCAAAGGCACGCGAAGATCCTACCAGGACTCCACCCGGACCGGATGGCAGCATAAATACCAGCGGGCAGAACACAGCGGATCCTTGGTGGAACACCTGGATCAGCAAAGAGGCATCCCTCCGAGTCGGCTATGCTGCTTTTGTCATCGATTCTACCCATGCCGCGATGTTCGGGCATACTGCTGCCATGACGTCTCACGACCTCGCGATGGATTTACCGTGCGACGAACAAATTTGGGCCGCACCGAGTGGCATCGCAGTGAAGGCTGCCGAAGGTAGTCTCTCCGCGAACGGATTTCGCCGAGTGACTTTTCGGGAAGGCCTCCAAAGGATGATGAACAAGGAAAAAGTCATTACCAACGTTTTTGGGCGTGTCATCCTGATGGCGGGTTTGTTGAACCTCAGCTGGCAAATGAACAGCCGAGACCTGCAGGCGAGCTCCCTCTCGGCGCAAAATACGATTGGCAATCCGGATAAATGGTGTCAGGCCCTATGCCATGCAGTTGACCACTGGCGCAAGGACTACGAGGCTGCTCTGCAGCCCAAGCCCAACGACAAGGACGAGCAAACGGTCGGCCCACTCGTCGACGAGACGAACAACAAGTCCACTTGCCACCGGGAGCATGGTGACAACGTCTCCGAGACGTTAACCTGCCTGCACAGTCTTGCGCATATGTCGTTGCATGTCGAGCTAGCTGATCTTGAGATATTGGCAGGCGCCGATCTGGTGTTGGGCCGGGCTGTCATCGAAGCCGATCGGGTCAGGGTTCGACGCCGCCTGCACGAGTGGGCGCGAAGTCCGCGAGCGCGGATGGCAGTGTACTGGGCGATGCGCATCCTTCGCGATGTCTTGATGCCAGAAGCTCGTGCATCGAATTCGAGTGGACGGGTCCAGCCCAAGACGGGTATCGCATACAGTGCGCGCGATGACTACTTGCTGAATCGTCCGTACATCCTGTACTATGCCTGCATGGTCGTCTGGGCATATGGGTATATATTGGACGGGCAGATTGCGAATCCCCAATACAGCTTGGTGACAGTAGAGGCCCAGGTGTGGGACATGCAGCAGTTCTTGGGTTGTCTTGAAAAGATCGTGGAACCTAGCGGGGTCGAAAACATGACAGATCGTAACCGTGTCGTTGGACTGCTCATCGTGATGCGCGGTTGCTTGGAAACGCCTCGGTGGGAGCTCCTGCAAGAATCGGCGCGCCGGCTCGAGTCTTGCATGGAATTGCTACGTCCTGGGATCAATCAAGAGTTGAGAGACTATCTTCGACAACAAGAGCAGCAGCAGCAGCAGCAGCAACAACGAGAAGAAGAAGAAGAAGAGTATGAGCATTACGAACAACACTGATTGCATGGATAATTGGGCAGGAAAACAGCATAAGCTTCGGGGCGGCCGGGGCGATTGATCATACCATCAATGTCAAAAACAGAAACAGCACCACAGGAAGGTCAGTCATCTGGGCGATATGGGGGCATTGGGCAAGGGAATGGGTCGGAATCAAAAAATGGGAAACTGGGGGGCGTTTACGGTACTTGTGGGAGTCTCGTTTCGGAGACTACGGGCGGCATTTGTGATACCCTGACATCGATATGTCTCGCGTTTTAGTTTTGACCAATTCGCTCTGCTTGATCGTTGCGGTTCTGGTGGATGTGGATCGTGTACATGTCCGACGCTGGCCTGAAGGTAGTGTGCGCGAGCTTGTATCGCACCGGAGGAGGACAAGACACGGCGAATCTTCTTCTTCTGACTGAATAATGAATGTCGAAGTCATGTGTGTTCATCGAGGTCTCCTCTCGCGGTGCGACGGTCTTGCGTGTTGTGCCGACGAGCCGTTGGATGCTGATGCAAACGTCGAGTCGTGGTG
Organism: Cercospora zeae-maydis; assembly: GCA_023512815.1. Taxonomy (NCBI): domain Eukaryota; kingdom Fungi; phylum Ascomycota; class Dothideomycetes; order Mycosphaerellales; family Mycosphaerellaceae; genus Cercospora; species Cercospora zeae-maydis. Next base: position 1,749,797 of record JAKLWY010000001.1, on the reverse strand, counting down.
TCTTCTGCAGAACCGGCGGCCGATCAGTGCGCCCGTTTTTGTCGCTCATCGTCCATCGCTCGAACGCTGGTGGGGTTATTATCGTCTCGTCAGGTCCCCGCGTCAACGGTCTCGGTCAGCGTGAGAGCCGTGTCATTATATCCGTGAGATTGTCGAGCGTCGGGCCTAGGTGAGCTATTATATATATATATATGCAGCATGAAAGGACGAGGACATCAAGGTGAAAAAGCGTGTTCCACATTCGGGAGGAAGGAGGGTTCTGGGAAGAGCGCGGTACCACGTGCTCTGTTTTACAGGACGCCCAACTTGCGGTGAGGGACGTACGTGGGTTCCGAATGGCCTGATCATCGCGGCGCATGAGTCGCATGATGCTTGTTGATGATTGATACGCTCCCGGTACCCATTATTATCGGTGTGTGTGTGTGTGTGTGTGTGTGTGTGTGTGTGTGTGTGTGTGTGTGTGTGTGTGTGTGTGTGTGTGTGTGTGTGTGTGTGTGTGTGTGTGTGGCAGTGTGTCAGGCATGGCGTACCTGGATCGTGGAATTAAACTGTCGTGCGTTGTTTGCCTGATTCGGCCTTCCTCTTGTGCGACGTGCCGAGGTTCGCAGGGATTATGCCAGACGATATCGATGACTCGACGCTGTCGAGATTTGCTTCACTAAAGTCTGAAGACATTCGATTCGGAAATATATCACATCGGTTCACAGACGTTGGCGCCAGTAATGGCCGAAGCAAGTTGATGCTCGATGCTGCTGAAGGGCGTTTTGGTCTGCAACGAAATCCAGTCTTTCAACATGAATCGACGGGGCCGATATCGACGCGATCCTCACTGCCCGATCTGTGAGAGCACGCGCGTTTGCCCTGTGCGCGAAGTGGATATAACAGACGCGCCTATAGATGGGACCGCGCAGTGGTTTGTGGCATGGGTCTCATAATGTCATCGCAGCAACAGCATCTATGTACCTCCTGTGGGGATGGTGATAGAGCGCCAGCATTAGTACTGTATGGCCTCATGCCGTCGTGGTGCTCCCTGTCGCTATAGGTGACCGTCTACTTCCTAGCCAGACCCGAGGAAGCTACCTGGCTAGACGCGCAGCAGCGTCCGCATCGTATCGCGATTGCAGCTCCGGTCAACACCTGCCCCCTCTGGAACAACGTGTGAGGAATTGCTCTTGAAATTGCTCAACGGCTTCGGAATTTCCTCGATTGTGGGATAGTGCGACAAAAAAAAACGCGACAAAGATGTCCGGCAACGACTTTGGACAGACTCCGCGCCCTGGATGAACTCGCCCCAATGGCTCTGTAGGATGCAGGAATCATCCTGTGGTCGTTTCCATCTCTGTGATAATTGCATTGTGCAGTCCAACCGTGGCACCTACGCGCGGGGCCAGCGTCGGAGGCGCTTCCAGCCACAAAGTAGGCGGGGAAGCAGACGGGAGCGTGGAAGCGGGTGTCGTGAGCATATATTGCTGTCGTTCTCACATTTCATGGGGTCCAGTGGTACGGATGAAGAGGTGTGGTTGTTCCAGTGTGTTGTCGCGGGCCACGGCTCCGCAAAGCTGGGTCTGCGTTGATCAGTTCGAATCGACGATTTCTGTGCATCTTCTGCTGATCGCTTGCCCAAAGAGTAGAGTGCCGCACGATTTGCATCAGTCGCGACCCGGGCTTCTGGGCAATAGTTGTTACGGCCGCTGAGCCTACACGACCTCACTTGTGTTCTCAAATCTCCCTTGAGTCTGCAGTGTCAGGGACGTCGGCAATGCGAGTCCGAATGGAGTTTGAGGTTCTGTAACCGTACGGCATGGAAATTGGACAAGACTTGTGATGACGAACACGCGAGTTTCATCCGCTAGGACACGCGAGGATTGGCGGGGGCAGAGGCTAGGCTGGGACAGGGGATCTACAAATACGCACCGCGCATGTTGGTGATGGGAAGCCATCAACGGCGATTCAACGCACTTTCTTCCCGCCGCCATGGCAGATACAGTTACTGATGCGACTGCTTCCCCTCGAGCTGCCTTGTTGCTGCATGAGCTGCAGCAGCTGCTGCAGTACAGTACTGTGGTATGGCGCCTCCGCACCCTGAAACGTAGCTCAAAGTATACAGAGCAGCTTAAGGTCCCTTAGTCTTGGCTTCTTGTGTTGTTGTAGTCCCTCATCACCCTCGCGTCGCGTCGACCCCCGCGAACGATGTTCCGTGATTCCCGTGCAGCGCTTTGACGACGGCAATTGCTGAGCGGCACAGTGTCGGTTCGCGTGGCACTCGCTCCGCGGCGAGGGCTCGCGGGACGGCGCTATCATACACTAATAAAAGCGCGTCTGCTCCAGGACAGGAGAGGAAGCGTGCGTGCGGGCGGTGGTGTACCTAGCCTGTACCCGCGGCGGCTGGGCAAAGGCTGTTGTTTCACACACCTGAAGCTCATCGTTTGGATATCATCGGCGCGCTGGTGGTGAATGTCCTACTGTACAGTACAGTAAACAGCTGCAGCTGCGCAATGGTTCGCCGTGGCGTGGTGCCGTTGACGCGCAGTAGCGACGAGCAGCGCAGGACATGCATACTGGCCAGTGCTGCTACAGTAGTCCAGTCTAACTTAGCGGCGACGGCGCCGGCCGTCCGCAAGCCTCCTCTCGCACATGCACGCTCGGCATGGCAGTCGTCGCAGCGCATACAGTATCTTTGGTCGTGGGCCGGCACAAGCAACACAGATTTGATGAGCCCAAGAATAACCCAGCATGGACGACAAAGGGCCGCAACCCGACGACCAGAACCGTTGCTCATTCTGGGCGAGGACGATATTAAAAATGTCCCAGGATATGGCCGATCGACCCCCTGCGTCGGCTGTCAGTGCCAACGTGCTGAGACGCATGTCGATCTGCCACAAACAGCACCTGACTACTCTCATCACGTTCGCGCTTGCAGGCCTTTTGGGGCCCGTTTTACTGCTCGAGCACTGGCGCGCTGCGGCAACCCGCATGCCACTTACAGGCTTCCTTTCGTCATGTTCACGGGGGGTCCCAGCTTGTCTCAGAACGGGCCCATACCACGAATGGAGACTTCGGGCGTGAAGGAGCTAAGACAGAACCTTGGAGCTTAGCAGGTTAGCAGCCAGGCCACGGGAAGCGGAGACGCCTTTTTCCTCAATGCCCTCTACATGACCTGCTCAGGCACCCGGACATCACTACCTGCTTCCACTCACTGCTGCCTCCGACAATCCCATCGGACAGACTCCCACCAAATCCTGCTCTGCAGGTCACTGAGTCAGCGTTCTTGGGCAGCATCACATTATCCTGAAACGTGGTTGCACAACTACTCCCTTTCGTGCATCCGCCGGAGGAACTAAGGCGCGTGCCTGGATCTTCGCATAACATCCGAAGAGGCACTCGTTCACAGCATATACCAAAGATGGCCATGGCATCTACGCGACCCTCACCGGCCTTCTCGAGACCATCATACATGGAAAATCTGTACAAAGAGGCGTCATATCGAGATGTTCCCAACACCCCACCAGCAAGTCTGCATTCGTACAAGAGCAGCATTTCCACCACCAGCACTGCCTCCAACTACAGCCTGCACTCAACATATCAGAGCACCAGACCTCTATCGCCGCCCATCGAGGAATCCAGTAGCGACACAATTAGCATACGAAGCAAGAAGTCATTCCTGAGTCCAAAGAGGGCGTTCCGCTTCGGCGCCATTTTACAGCGGAACCGCCACACCTATCCGCAAACCACAGAGCAAGCCGAGCCTGCACCGCTCCCCATTTCGCAGCCTGTACGCGACATTTCTCCGAGGAATCCCACAACACCGCCAGCCTCCGCGTCCACATCTCCTTGCTTAGAAGGCCAAGTCGTGGCCGTACATCATCGACCCTCATTACCCAGACTTCAAACGAACTTTCGCCCTGCCAAATTTGGACCCCCCGAGGCTATCGACACGTATGAAAAGAAGGCTTTGCCAGCATTGCCAGCTACTTCACGGTCCCCGTCACGTCAGCCTTCACGGGTGCCGTCGCGAACGCTATCGCAACCACAGGCCACAATGACACGGCAAAAATTGACTGCTGAGCTTTGCAGTCCAAGGAGCGAACGAGGCTGTCGTCAATGCTACTACTTTGCGGCACGGAATTGCAATGGCTACGTGATAGGAGGCGAGGTAGGGGACGCGTGTGAGACATGTCTGGTGAGTGTGCCTTGACATCGATACGCTTCAAGTGACGTCGAGGCTAACGCTCTTCGCCAGTCCGCAGGTTTCTTCGGTGCGAAATGAAACGGCCGATTCACGAATCTCCTTCTTCTTCACAATTGACGACTCTATTTTGGCAGATTTTATGCGTGGCGTCGGCTGGATCCTGATGCATGGGTCGGCATGCGGGGACCTTGTAGGATTTGTGCCCCACATATTTTGAATTGGGCGTAAGACTTGGGAGCATGGTGTTCTTCGCTTCTGTTATGACACGATACGACACGGGGAGAGGGAATGCCGAGGATGGCCAAAGGCCACATACCATACACTGTCGCGTAGACAGATTCAACAGGAGGCTGACCGGGTAACTGCGGATTGCCGCATTGGATAATTTGGATGCACACCAGAGCTCCGCCGACCCGGTCACAGCACAACATCTGAAGTGCACCTTCCATAATGGACAACGCGAGCCGCGTTGAAACCAGCGGATTTCCGGATCCGGAGCCTTGACCAATCTATCTAACGGATAGTAGTAGTAGTAGTACAGACGAGGAAACCAACGACGTGTTGTTGTACTACATACATACATACACCTCCTCAATGGAGGTCAATGGTGTTCCCTCATGTAGGCGATGCGATGCGATGCGTGCATGAGAATCCAACGGCAAGGCGGCAAGGACGTCCCTTCGGGGCTTGTCCCCACTGTGCCACCAACCATTCGAGCCACTCTATGCACGCACGCAGAGTAGACCCTTGTCGTGAAACACGACAAGAACGCCAGTTGGCGGTGCCAGTGTGCCAGTGTGCCAGTGTGCCAGTGTCGTCACGCTTGTGTCCCTTTGGATCGACTCTGTCGCACCATCCCAAGAAGCCGTGGCATGGCTGCGGGGATTGATATATCGAAATGGTGATGTGATGCCATCTCTCCACGGCCCCGCGAGGTTATCCGAACAGCCTTTGTCATTGTATATAGACATAATCTGCAGCCTTGCGAGTTAGGCAGCTATCGATATACTCATCGCCACTGCGTCATCGTCATCGGAGGTTGACTCTTGGGGGGTCCTGTCAGGCTGTCATGGATTTGGCGTTGACGGTGATCCAGCCACGCGAGTTGGCTGTGTGCGGACTACCTCGAACACTGGTAAACACGAAAAGGAGCGTGTTGGCTTTTGATCGATTGCGCAGTATTTCACATCGTACCAAAGCGCTCTTCGTGATCAGATGTGAGTTCAGATGCATAGGGTCCGCTGAGATCAGCTATATCGACCTTCATGAGCCGACCCGGTTTCGATTTGCATCGTGCGGTCAACAAATATAACATTTTGTCACTCCGCGAAGCATCGCTGCTATGAAAGGCGACGAAAAGTAGACTGTTTGATGCTTTCAAGTGTTTCTTGCAACATGGAAAGACATCCTTCTATCCGCGCTTGTTGGCGGACCACCGTGCACAACTTCGCAGTGCAACCCCTACCTTGAACTCACCACAGTCTGCCAAGCCTGTCATAATGCTTCATGCTGCGCAAATCGCTTTCCCCCAATCATGGAAACAGCAATGCCGCTGATGGCCCGGAATACGACAAATGCCGTGAGCCCATCGGGTACAAACCATCCTATTCCATGTTTCCAGCTGAAGGTGGGCATTGGCATGGTCCAGAACATGCCACACGACTGAGCTCACTCGATGCTCTGCGGCGAGAAATCTCCAGCCGCAGTCTCTTCTCGACGCGCGTGTCCGGTTTGTCACTGCCCGAAGGAAACATCTCAGCAGAAATCACCGCCTCTTTGACAAGATGACTCTGTGTCAGGTTCCTGCCCAGCCACATGCAACTTCTGATTTCCAGGTGAACAGTTTCGTAGTTCACCAAAGACCAATGGTTTGCCACGTCTAGGAGGCCGCGGTAGCACGTCATGTTGTGCATCATGAATGTGTGGATCCTTATCCGTGGTCGAGGGGCCGGTCCAGAAGTGATGCAACGAATGAAATGAAGGAGTTCCTGAAAGTCGAAGCGAGTGATGTATGACGAAAACTCGTTGTTGGCGTAGAACATTGCGAGGCATTCCGATCGAGTCTGTCGCGAGATGCGTGTGATGGCAGGCTGAACAGCGCATATCATACCACTATGAATATAAGGCGACGTGATGAATAGTCGCTTGTTGCGGTCTTTTGAAGGTAGCGCGAGCCCGTAGATGACGTTTCTGATCTCCGGAGGCAGCTCGAAGAAAGTATTCTGCCGTACGCATGATGTTGCTGCTTGTTTCTGCGCAGTGAGTTCGTTTGTATCGCCAACCAGCGGCGCGCGCTCGCTCGTGGAAAGCATGACGGTAGTGCGATCGGAAGTAATGACCAGTCTCGGTGAAAGACAAGTGGTACAGTATAGTACGAATGGCTGTTTGTTAGTCCCGCGATCGATGTTGAATCTCGAGGCGGCACGAGGTAAGAAGCTCAGGCTGCAGTCGCCATTGAAACGCAAGTGCCATACAACATGCAAGTGCAGGAGCGCGCGCAAACCCAACGTCAACTCTCCTCAGCTCAGGCATCCACATAATTCGACAGCCGTCCCATACTGAATCGCTTGTCGTTCGCAGACGTGATGCTCAACCTCTTCGTCTCGTCAAGCATCGGCGTTACCGGCCGACTCAGCTCCTTGTTGAACAGCGCGACGCTGTCTCTCACAGCGACGTATTCAGAATCAGCGTAGCCGATGATCCCGGCGATCTGACTACTTCGATGCCCTGCAATCCTCTTGATTTCAATGGCGGAATAGTTGACAATGGCCTTACCGACCTCTTCACCTTCACTCAAAGGCGAACTCCTCGAAGGCAGGACCATTATGCGAACACACTCATGCTGACCAAAGTGACCTTCGACATCCACAACGCCCACTGGGAGCAATCCATTCTTGGACTGCAGAGCCGTGTAGGCTCCATGATCGACGTACACTGTACCATGCGTGGCCAGGCCGTGCAAGAGCCAAAAATAGCGGTCTCTGATTGGATGTGGATCTGGCAGAAACCGAGTATGTAAGGGAGGAAGGCCTGGCTCCTTGAGCTTGGGTGCGCCAATTCCGTTCACGACTGGTGTAGTATGGATGACGGGTTCTTGGGCAGGCAACTCGCCGCTTTGCTCCATGCTCTTCGCAGCCACCTTCTGTGCTTCTGCATATCTGACAATCGCTGAGATATTTCCCGGCTTGCTGCTCTTCGTGATTACCGTTGTCACACCAGCGGCAGTGGCCAGTCTCGCAGCCACGATCTTCGTGCTCATTCCACCAGTGCCCAGTGAACTTCCTGCACTTGAGGTGTCGGCCGCCAGGTCAGCGATATCTTCCACCACTTCTATTGCCTTGGCATCTGGATGGTTGCGGGGATTCTTGTCGTACAAGCAATCCACATCCGTCATCAAGAACAGGTAGTCCGCGTGTACCATGCCGGCTGTGATGGCACTCAATGTGTCGTTGTCTCCGAACTTGATCTCTTGCACCGAAAGCGTGTCATTCTCGTTCACGATCGGTATCACTCCCATGTTCAGCAACTCGTGGAATGTATTCTGTGCGTTCAGGTACTGAGTTCGATCGGCGATATCGTTTCTGGTCAGCAGAATCTGAGCGACTGGTTGCCGCATGTGCATGAAGAGCTGGTCCCACATGGCCATGAGCTTGCACTGTCCTATTGCTGCCAGCGCTTGGACTTGAGGAAGCAGTTTCGGCCGCCGCTCCATGTTCATCTGGCGTAGCGCCATGCCAATGGCTCCAGAGGAACAAATGACTACCCGGTGTCCGTCATGGCGAAGACTCATGGCGGTTTCGACGATCGTCGAGAGGGTAGAGAGCAGTGGCTCATGGGTCTTTTCATCCACGATGGACGACGTGCCTAGCCCGCTGTCAGCACATCATAATCCGAGTACAATTGCCTAGAGTCTTTACTAGTGCTGTACCGAGCTTGATGACGACCGTCAAGTGTTTCTCCTTCATCTTGCTGGTTTCCTGCGGCGTCCGGCCACCCAATCCTCCGCTGTGTGGGTTCTGGGAGTCGAGAGAGTGGCTGCCATTCACCCGCAGGCTGGTGGGAGGTTCCCGCAGCTCCATTTTAGCGGTGGAGTGGTCATTAGGGGCATGAAAGTATGTGCATTAGCCTGTGACAACGCGCCCTGCCAAGGCGCGATATCGGGGGTGTTGCTTCCGCATCCAGGCGCACCTTCCCGCCCGACCAGCCGCATACAGACACCGGACCAGACGCTGTGCGGTCACTGCGAATGGATACATCAAAGCAGCGATGTGGCCGGGTCAGCTCGACCAATCCACAGGGGTATCATCACGCGTAACAATTGGTCGCTATGCAACAATCACGTCCAGGACAGAGTCCAACCACTCATCGTACCACTGCTTCTTTCGCTCGCCCACCAGAGCATCGATCATGAGCTGCGTTGCAACCTTGTCGGTCGCGCCTCCTGCAGCCTTTCCATCCTCCTTTTCCCTCCAAGCCTTCTCTGCTGCTTCTGCTGCCCTCCTAATGGCCGCTTCTTCGTCCTCATCCCCATAGAGGTCGCAGCGCTCGCATTCCGCACATTTGCCCCCGCTAGGTCGGAAGTGCTGGCAGAAATGTGCATAGCCTTCTCGACTTGTGATTTCAGATCGGCAAATGTAGCACATGGTGTAGCCGCAGTTACAAACGAGTTTATTGCAACCAGAAGATTTGACGAAGCTGAGCATGCACTTCGGACACGTGCGTTTGACTGCCGCGGTGGCCGACGTCTCAATTGCTGTGCGCAGCGAAGTCTTCTCCGACTCGAAACAGTTGTGCGGGTCGTGCCATGGAGCCGTACAGCGGATGCAAGATATCCGTGAGCATTTTGGATGTCGACACGTGAATTTGGGGTTTTGGCGCCGCTTCTGAACACGAAGGATGGATCGATCCAAAATTGTAGAAGCAGGTGGAATGAACCGAAGAAGAAGCCAAATCGCAGAGCCGAGAGCAACCATTGGTGCTGTGAAGATCGTCAGTGCCATGAAGAAGGCGAGAAATACAATCTGGATTCCCGCCGGTGTATAGTGAGCAACGTGATCCCAAATAGCCATCGGTTGCTTCAGTCGGGGCTTAGGATATTCTTGGATCTCAGCGTAGCTGCAGAAAGGGCACCTTTGGAGGGGCAAGCCACTTTGTAGAAGAGCCTCGTTCGACACACGTGCCTGAAACTCATTCCACATATCCTCGTCGTCCCGTCCTTGTGTCAGCGCTCGATAGAGGAGGTTCTTGGGTATGTTGCCAGGGCACTCTGCAGAAGCAAAACACCGTACTGTCGCAATTTTGGTGTCCGCTGCTCTCGACCAGCCTTGACCGTACAAAGCCTCGTTGACAGTACGTTTGATGCATTCCAAGCACAGCAAATGGCAAGCATCGTCACAGGTTGCTAGCTTCTCGAACGATACAGAGCTGTAACAGCACTCGCAGTCGAAGAGCGCCTCGACTTCTTCCGCCTCCGCATCATTGAGAGTGGCTGCAAGTTCGTAATCGACACGTTGGCGCTCTCGGCGTTGCTGCATCACCACGGGCGCGACAAATAGCTCATGCAACTCATGGTCAAGTTCCGAACTGCCTGTCCGCCGTACCGCAGGAGAGGTTGAAGCTTCGCCGTCTCCGAGACTCTGCCAAACAATGAACGGATGGTTGCGAACTTCCGTAGCATGGTCTGTGGCTCGCCTCGCCCAAAGGTTTGTCAGGGAGAATCGCCATGATCGAGCAGCCACTTGCTGGAGTACTGGCCTTGCCAGCGTGTAGGAGAAATTCTGTTCTGCGAGCACACCTCGGACTGTCGACTTGCTGAGTGTTCTGAATTCCTGGTAAAGCACTTGATTCACCGCAGCCTTATACTTCTCGCTTCGAAATAGTTCCACGTCTCGTGAAGAAGCATCGCTTGCAACAGCGACGTCGGTCACAGCATGCTTAGTCCCACGAGGAGATCTGTACCGCCCTTTGGCCCACTTCGCCTTCTTGACCAACAGATGTTCCGTAACAATCTGCAAACGACTCTCCTCGCTTACGCTCACGAGCATTTCCCGAAAAACCTCGGGCTGAACATCGGGGAAGATATCAACCAACGCCAGTAAAGCCGAATTCAATTCTCGGAGATCTGGTTCGGGCTTCTCGTCTATGTCCTGAGGTAACAGAGTGGGATCATAGAGTGGTGTACTGGCAGATGCGGAAGTCGTCTTGTTATCCTTGTCCGCGGCTTCATGCACCGCTGCACTCCTGGAGGGCCGAAAGAAGTCTGCTTTGGTCTTCCAAAGGCGACCAGATCTTGGCAATGGGACGTGATCCATTGCGCATAGTTCATGCACCTTGGTCAGCGTGTGCCTTAGCCGAGCTTGTAAATATGTCGATGGAGCATATTTTTGGCGCGGAGCTGTGAGATCGCGGTATTGCTTGTTTGCGAGGTGGAAGTTGGCAACTGCGCCACAGGAACTGTTGGACCCGTCCCGTCGTGTCTTGGCGATCGTTCACGGAAGCAATTTGCCTAACCAAGCGGCCAGTTTCAACTGAGCAACGGCAAACGCGAACTGAAGCTAGACACGAAGTCTCGCGGCACCTTCTCGTGATCAAATGGGAGGGGACTGCACTGTGTCAAGCTAGACCGGGTTTACGTTGAGCTAACGCTTCCGAGTCACCGAGAAGGGACGACTCAGCAGCATTGCGATAATGATACTTGCTCTAAGCTAATCGTATACACGCGTAAAAAGCTGGGTATCCTGTCATGATCACAGAGCCGGTCCGTCTCGTCTGCTTCGCATATCTTCGTAGTGCTGCGAATCTGACACAGACACATCATCAATCGCTAGGACTGGAACAACAGCCCAGCAGCATACTCTACGTTGCCATCGCATGCGTCCAACGCCGCGACAGCCTGCTGGTGAGAGAACCCGAGACTCTGCAACTGCTCAATCTTCTCTTTCGAGTGACCCGATGAAGAGGGTGGGGCCTGAGCTGCTGCGGGCATCGCAGGTGCTGGTCGTTGTGTTGATGCACTGCCGCCAAGCGTCTGTCCCTGTCCTTGGAACGCCCCGCCACCTGGTTGCGATGAAGACGAAGCCGCTGCAGACGTTCCAGCTGGCTGCACGGTGCCGGACTTGGCTCCAATTTCGGTCCCGTTTGGTCCTTTAATGGTCGGCTCCGCTGCCTGCGCTTCCTCGAAGTTCTTAGGAATGTCAGCTTCTCCCAGGAAAGTGACTTCGTTGCCGTCGCCAAAGATGAGCTTGTTCTGCCGGAGATCGATGACGGCCTGGAAGCGCTTGAGCATATCAAGACCGAGTAAGAGGTCGACATCTTTGCCCTCCATGACGGTGAAGGAACAGCTCATGGTCTGATTGCCGATCTTGATGTCTGCGGAGTGAACTCGCCCAAGGATCTGTGCCGTGCCAACACCCTTTGCGATTCCGGAGTAGCGCTTGTCAATCAATCGCATGATGCCGCATGCCTCAGCACAGGAAGGGGACATGATGGTTGTTTGCGCGCCGGAATCCACGAAGGCCTTGACCGGCTTTTTGTTGACCTCGACGGGTACGTAAAGCATCGTGACTCTGCCAAAGACTGCCTCCGATGTTAATGCCGAAGCAACATGCACATGTTCTGAGCACGACTTACCTTCTGGGTTGTGCTCGTAGGCGAATTGAAGATTCTCCTGCACTGACTCTTGCCGGATCATCTCCTCGATCTTCTGTTGTGCCTCAATGTTGAATGGATCCTCGTTCAGGAGCCGCATTTGCTCTTGTCGCTGACGTTCCCTTTCCTGATCTTCGCGATCCATCTCTTGCCACACCTCACGGAACCTGTTCGAGTCGTGAATCGCTGCAGCCAGCGCAGGCCGCTGTTCTCTGATCTGGACCATTGCACCCGGATTACCCAGGATGTTTTGACGTGTACTCTCAATCTCTTCTGGGCTTCTCGGCGGGCCCCGCCCTCGGGCTGCTTGTTGGTGCTGCCGTTGAGCGCCCATGTTGTTTTGTTGTGGTCGACTCATGAGCATAGCAATCAGATCGCCATCCTGGACACCTGCAGCGTCTAAGCTTTTGCTGTCGTCTCGAAGGGCCTGGTTGTTCAGGAAGAACTGCTGTGAGGCTTGGGGGATTTGGGTCTCGGCAGTGACGAAGCCTTTGAGGTCGGCGATGGAGAGGTCGGAAGGCAGGTCCAAGGTAAGGAGCTCCTGGTCGAGTTGGTGGTTCGGAGCGATGATTTGTATAGTAATGCGCGGCCTGCCATGATGGCACACGGATTAGCAGCGGGTCGTTGCAAAGTGGCACAGGCATGCTCTGGCGGTGAGACCATCACATAGCGACGGGAGCGCAGGTTCCTGTATCGCGGCTAGCTGTACTCACATGTTGCCAGTTCAGTGGCCTTCAGGCCCAGAATTCTTGCTGAGGTCGTACGTCCTTGCTCGAGCTCTTATGCAAGTCGCCAGAAGGAGCACGGTGTCTGGAATACCGGCAACAGCAGCGTCACACCCGCCTGGGGACTGGCCTGCGACGGAGACTACTGCTGCGAGATCGTTTGGCTGCGCTTGGTTGCGAGAGCAGCGAGGAGGGTCGGTGAGCTGTTGGATGGCACGGGGTCCCGCGGTGTGGCCGAGGGGTGGTTCAGGTGGCGGCTGCTTTGAGACGAGCGGAGCGGGGTCGAGCGGCGATGGTGTACGTGTCAGAAGCTGCGCGAGCACGGAAATGGGTTGAATGGTGAGAAGAAGCTGGAGGCACGGGCAGGCAGCGAGCTCTTTCGTAATCGCGGCGCCGAACACAGTGGACGATGATGGCATGCGGGTGACGGCGGCCGCCGCTTCACTTCGGCCTTCACTTGACCGTTACTGCGATGCACGTGGCACCGCTGTTGTCGGTGAGTCTGGCGCAGCGCTGGCCTCTGCCTGTGCAGGGTCGGCACGCGTGGATGCTGCAGCAATAACGTTGCCTCTGATCATGCGTGTGCGCGTGTTTGCACTCCAGCTGCAGACGTGATCGACCCCTCGCCGAGTCAGGCCCGCCGCCGACGACACAAGCAACAACCACGTCGGCGCTCGGCCCGATCCCGTCGTCACAATCGAGAGCGAGGCGAGGGGCACCCATTGGCCTTTGGCAAAATACATCACCTCTGCATTGATAACCTTAGACGTCCACCCTTTCCCACGGAACCCTCACTACTGTATCCTCTGCGTGCCCCCTCAAGCGACTGTGCACACACGCGCTACTGCACGACTTTCACACGCCGCAGGACGACGAACGTCACCCGTATGACGGAGCAACGTCTGCGAGCATAGTCATTGTCGCACACTCCGCGCCGTGCATACAAAACAGCCCTTCACGCCGCCGCCGCCATGCCTCGTGATCTATCTTCACTCCTGTCACAGGCGACAGACAACACTCTCGACGGCATGCCTCAGCTGTCAAGTCAGAAGCTGGACGGCCCGCGGCTGCAAACGCCAATTCTCCCGTCCAACGACGATCAGGATCAGGATTCCGACACGACCGAATACATGGACGAACTGGGGCAGAGCAACGAGAAGCGCGATCCTCTCCATCCATACACGCAGACCCTCTCGCTTTCCGATGTGGAAAGCTGTGTCCGCCTAGAAAACGCCGCCTTTCCGCCAGCGGAGAGAGGCTCTCGGGAAAAGGTCAGTGCCTTTGCTGTCACGAACACGCCACACGTCGTTCTGGTGACATGTTGGTGATACGTTCCCGCGGTATGCGTTGGCTTCTGCTCCCGTAGCGTCACGCTGCGCCCGGTCTGACAGGACGACGGAGCCGACAAACTATCTGAGACAGCCCGCTCGGACGGCCTACCGCTCCCCCAAGATTCTTCGCTGAGTTGGCAGCTCTGCACAACATCACGTATATGCAATCTCCACTTTCTTCCTTGCATTGGGCCTCATTGCCACGACTCCCCGCTTGTACCACGGCACTGCTTTTCCAATACATGGCATGACACCTGCGCATTCCCAAAGTTGGTTTGCTGTGCACGCTTTCGAATAGATGTCTGCACCAAGCCACCTTTTCGGAAGCGAAGCGGCGTAGTCCATACGAACAACATGCACACAACATGCTGACGGCTTTCTTTGTAGTTCCAATACCGCTTCAAGAATTGTGGCGAACTTAGCTTAGGCATCTTTACCTCAGGAGAGGATTCCGCAGCAGCCACTGCCTCGACTGCATCCCCTGCCTGGAGCGGAGCGCCGGAGCGCAAATCCATACTTTTGGGACATATTGTATCGACGATGACTACCAATTCGACTGTCACAGATGATGATATGGCGATCCCCACCTCTGAAGACCCGAACCCAAAGCTCGGGAACAAGCCTGAAGGTCGGACGGTCTGCATACACAGTTTGGCAGTTTTGCCAGAGTATCAAGGACGCAGTCTTGGTAGCACGCTCATGAAAGCCTACCTCCATCGGCTGAAGGCTCAAAGTGTGGCAGATCGAGCTGCGCTCATTGCTCACGATCATCTCATACCGTACTACGAGCGATTTGGTTTCAAGAATCTAGGACCGAGCAAGGCGCAATTTGGTGGGGGAGGATGGTACGATATGACTCTCGAACTGGACGCTCTGGAGGAGGACGAGTGATGTCCGTCACTTGCAAAAGTCCGTGTCTGTTTTTCACGCCAGTTATTACATCCAATCGAGTAGACATACCCTCACAGAAACCATATTGATACCAAATTGCTGTTCCAAACCTGCGTGTGCGCATTAAAATCTATCAACTTGGCCTGCACCAAACGCAGCGCAGCTGGGTATCTCGCTCACATGACAAACAAGATCACCTGTACACATCTTCTCGATCTCCGCTCTCGCACCACGCTCAATAGCTGTCCTGCCGCCACGATCCACGCACCTTCTTCCACGCTTCGACATCTTTCTCGCCCTTGTCAGTAAAGCCGAGACCTCGCTCGACCCATTCCTGACTCCCCATCTCACTCAATCTGCTCAATGCACGAGCAAACGCAAAAGCTTCCTCATCACCCGTGAAGAAACTACTCTTCTTCATCGAATCCATGTTCATCCCGAGATCGTCCATCATCATTCTCATTGTATCATCAACATCTGCGCCGGGTGCCTGTGGCTCCATCTTCTTCTTCCTTGCGACGTCTTTGACTCTCCTGTCCGTGTCAGCCGCATCCGCAGCTTCATCCAGCATGCTGTCAATTTCGTTCCTGCTCATGAAAAGCTGGGTGAGAGGCACTGCAGTTGTGAGGACGAGCTTCGCGCGAGACTCGTAGACCGCATCGAGGAAAGTAATGAATCGGCGAGCCAAGTCTCGGGAACGGTAATTCATGCCAGGGACGTCCGTTACGATGAATGCTTCATAGTGTCGGACAAGCTCAAGATAGTCTGCTGCACCTGTGGCGGAACCAATGAGTTCATTGAACGTGAACCAGCAGGCCTTTCCAGAGGCCTTTGGAACGGTGATGTCTCGTCCCCATACATGCTGCACTTCTGGGTGCGGAGGATCATTCTCCACGTCTCCAAGAAATCTGAACCAGTGGTTGGCATGTTGCTTGGAGGCATTATCCAGAGGATGATGGTAGACGCCTGAAGGCGGACGTGGGATCTTCCGATAGTCTGTCGTTGAGTCGAGGTTTAGCACACGGAGCTGATCCATAAGCAAGTTGATGCAGGGAACGAAGGATTCGCGCTGTATGCCGTTCTTGTAGAGCTCAGTAGGGTGACGATTCGATGTCGTGACCAGAACGGTGCCATGGGCCATCAAGCTCTCGATGAGTCTTCGCAGAATCATGGCATCGGCAACATCGGTGCATTGAAACTCGTCAAAACATAAGACTGATGCTTGCTGTGCGATCTCGGCTGCCACAAAAGGAATACAGTCGATATCCTGGCCGTGCTGCATCTTCATCTTGTGCAGCTGCTTGTGCACATCTTGCATGAAGTTGTGAAAGTGAATCCTCGTCTTATGCGTGATGTTGTCAGGTAGAGTGTCGTAGAAGAGATCCATCATCATAGTTTTCCCGCTTCCCACGTCTCCGTACATATAGATGCCCTTCGGCAAGTCCGGCCGGGGCTTCATCACCAGTTGACTCTCGTCGTTCCCACCGAAGAGTGATCCGAACAGGCTTTTCTTCTTGGGCTGCAGAGACTCAATTGTGGGTTTGATCACTTTTGGCGCGATGTATCTGGAGAGTACATCGTGCAGATCTTGTAAGGCCTGAATGATTGTCCGCTGGTGCTCGTCATCCCTCAATCGACCTGATTGCACTCTCGCATCGTACTCGGCTATGGGCCCTCGACCTGTGTATCCTTGCTGTCTGACCTCGACCTGCGTGGCCATACGCCTCTTCTTCATTCTGTGCTCGTTCCATTGTTGCGTCGGAACGGTCGCGACTGGCCTGCTGTCCACTCGGCGAGCGACGCCGTTCTTGTCCTTCCCCAAGCACTCAGTACATATCGTTCTTCGTTGGTGTCTGAGAACAGGCGATCTGGATGCGCGAAGCAAGGTTCGCAAAGCTCTCACGGCTTCCGGCGAGGCCATCGTCACCGACTATTATCGAGCACTGAGCACTCCCTTGCTATCACAGCTCTTCAAGCTCCAGGCATTCCCGGCCGGGAGCTCGTCCTCCACCGCTTTTCCACTTTCGCGTGTAATTCTGGCTCTGCTCTCGGCGGAGACCGCAATGAGGGGGCCAGATTAGCCAGCGTGGTACTTGTGGGTCTCCCGGCTCTCGGACTGGAGGAGGGACAGTGGAGCGTGGAAGCGAGAAGAAGAGTGAGGCTAAAGCCACGTTCAGGGCCCTCGGCCCGTGGAGTGGAGACACAGTTCCGAGCGTTGACATCACTGTCACATGCAATATGAGTGCTCGTGCAGAACAACAGTTCGCCAAACGTAAAATTGTATCCTGTGCTACAACCTCTTGGGTCATTGCTCACTGTGCTGCAGAGTGATATTCTCAAGAGCAGCGAAATGCACCGCGGGAATATAGCTAAGCTAGTAGGAATCAATTGTTATCGTGGGCTTGCGTCGACAGCAGTGGGATATCTGTCTCTGATGCCAGCACCGCTGTATAGCAAGGCTTCTGCTCCATTACCGAGCCGGTATATTTTGAGTAGAAGCATAACCACGGTTGTCGCAACACAAACTTGACCAAGATGTTCTTTCCTTTTTATCAACTCTTCAGATCCAGCGGGAGGTGTGATTACTTGGCAAAGTAGCGCTGGCTCTGAACAATTGGAATGGGAGATCCGCAGTTGTTGCCACGCACTTCATAGACAGATCTCTCCCATACTTTTCTCGATCTCTCTTTCAGCGCGCTTGGGCATAGCTCGGATGTGCGCTTATCTCCATTCGAGACGTGGCTGTTGCAGCTAAGTTCTGCCAGCGGATCGCGATTGGGGCAGCCAAGCATGTACACCGCATCGTCGCATGCTGACTCTGCTCTCTCCTTCGGCGACTTACTATAGATCACTGCGGACCACCGTCATGATCACTATTGCTCTCTTCGTCCGGACAGTAGCGTTTGGACAGCAAAGCCTCGGACAATATCATCCAGGAAAAGCGACAGCTGGCTTCTATATTGTTCATGCTGCTCAACATCACCATTGGCGGAATTTTCGTTTCTGGCTGACTCCGGTCGTGCTATAGGCGGAGATTGTTACGAATACAGAAGTCATTCACAGCCGTCCAAGCTAACGCTTGCGTCAATATGCTGCGGGGGTCTTCCCATTCGTGGTGCTCTTTCTGCTCCTTCAAGAATCAACCAGGTCCAAGATGGTTGGCTTGCAGAACGTGAGCACACCATGCTGTCTTTAGCTAGGAGGTGGACGACATTCGCCGCTACAGCCGCGAGCTGGACGACAGTTGTACACGAAATCGCGTGCACGCGGTTGTTTGCTGTCCTAGTGCAGTGTATAGTCCAGTCTGGTTTTGTGAGTTGGCAACCAAGAGGCGTCGGAATGCAGCTCAAAGAGAATGAGTATGAAGTGGCTCTGGCTGGGATCAGCCCTCTTCTTCGTCCACTCTGCTATTATCGCCTTCGAGAAAAGTTGAGTTCTCGGAAGACAACTTCATGCCTTTGTTGGCCATTCTCTGAAATCCTTCCCTTGCTTTCTCTCGTTCCGATTCGGCTTGCATCTGGTGCTGAACAGCCGAGAGCTCCGACTCGTCATCATCAGTCGTGTCGTCGCCAGGGCCAGTCTTTGGATTGCCCTTGACTTCAGCCAGAATCTTGTGCATATTCGCCAGCCATAGACTTATCATACCCCTCAGCTCTAAAAGCTCAGGACATGTATCGTAAGGTGGATTCAAGAGGAGATCATCAAGCCTTTTGACTAATGGTTTCGTATCGGACAGCTCACGCATTCGAATAAGTCGTAGACTGCGTCTTTGGTCAAACTCATTACTGCGCGCACTGCCGGCCTCATCATATTCTGCAGCCTCGTGAGAGTCGGCAAGCTTTTGCCGAGCACGCTTGGACCGGTGCTGAATCTCATATAGCCAAATGTTGAACAAGGCAGGGTAGATTGCATAAGCGTTGACACTGGAATGCCGGGCTCTTGGGATGTGAGGGTATTGTAGGCACATTCGCTCGTAGTATTCGCGGGCCAGGTGAAAGCCCTCATCGGACAGTACCGGAGCCATGGGTTGTGGTCTCGAATCGTCCAATTCGGAGCCCTGGTCGCCAGTGGATATCTGCACTGGCTCCAGCGTCTGATCTCGACGCATGAGTAGCTCTGCGCCGATCATCCATCGACCATGTTGTCGAATGTCTGGGGCGAACCCAGCGATCTCCGTGCGCAAAATCAGCCCCCAGGCGCGAGAGGCGCGTCCCCAGTCCTGGTTCAGCATGCATGTGTGTAAAATCGCGGTCAAGTTGTTCAAATGCCGACCTCTGACCGAACCTATCGGGTCATCGGGTCTCTTCTTGGGTACGTAAATGGGAGGGTTCAATCGTGCCAATTCATCTTCCACGCTCGGTCTTTGCGCAGCAAGCTCCAGATGCGCTGCATGAGGAAAATTCGCTCCTGGAAGAGGAACCTCGCGCGACCAGCCGGCGATGTAGTATGGGTCTTTCTTGTGGACTGGATGGGGGACACGAGGCTCGTCTGCAGAAGCCTCGAATTTCGATGTTGCAGAAACTTCCGCCTCTCGCTCATCCGCGTCGCTCGAGACGTGGTCGTCTTGGTCAGCATCTTTTGCATTTCGCTTACGCTTGCGCGCGCGCTTTTGCTCGCGCGCCAGAAGGGACTGCTGCGAGGTGGGCAGCCTGTAGACCGGTGCAAAAGACGCCATGCTTGTGCTTCACACCTTCGGATGCAGTCGATCGCCAGTCGGCTGTTTACACATGGCCCCGAGCAGCTCGTCTCGTGCAGGTGGGTCGACACTCAGTGCCAGAAGTAGCGTGATCTGGGACGGCGTTTCAGACGACAGGCGTCTCTCGTTGCAGCGCCGCGCATTGAACTCTGTTCAAGCGGCACACGAGAGTGATGTCCCTGTCTCACCACCGCTGAGCGAGGAAGCCTCGATGCCCGCGTATGCATGTATGTAGTAGCAGTAGTCTACTGATCAGATCAGCCTAACTAGTTAGCCTAGGCCTCGGCGCAGCACGTGCCACCCAGCCGGAGCCGCGAGGCAGCACCCGCCTTCGCTGACTGCACCCGCGTGATTGACACCAACGAGCTCACGACTCACTCCATCGTTCATCACCCACCCGCCGCTCCTTCACACCACCCACCACCGACCGGCCGCCGCATCCCCACGCCCTTCGCTCGGAACAACACACGCTTGTCGGCGGACGCTGGACAACGGGCGGAGGCACCGGCATGGGCGAGTAGCGCCGACTGAGACGCCGCCCCCACGATGGGCCAAGGAGCCTCTCGACACTCGCCTGAGCAGGCAGCGGCTGGAAGAAGACAGCAGCGCACGACGAGCGATGAATCTCCCGACGATGGCGGGCTTCTCGACAGCACGCGACGGCGGCGGCGGAGGACCAACGTCAACCGCATTTCACAGCTGTTCCGCTCAGGCGACGTGGAGAGCATGAGCTCGCCGGCAGCGGTCACCCCCGAGCCCAATCGAAATGGAACCCTCGTGCGGCGGACGCGCTCACGATTTCAGGAGATGCTGCACCGGAACAGCAGTGCCGCTTCCCGACCCGGACTCCTCTCACATCTACAACGTGCCCAGCATAGCCGTAGGGCACCGAACGATCACGACGCGGACGGGAACGATGACGATTTCTTCGATGCACCTCGGCTACCTTCAATCGATATGTCTTCGACATTTGACGACGACGCGACGTTCGATTCCCACGAAGAGCCTGTTTCATCGCATGCCCGGAGCGATGCTTCCAGCCGTGGCCCCACGCGTCGATTAAACGCCTTCAGACCCGACAGGCCATTGCGGCAACTCACTTCCTCCCTTCGCCGACGACGATCGCCTGGACCCTCCTCATCTCTTTCCAGCATGCGCCCAGGCAGGAGCGAGGATCAGGCTGCTATGTTGAGCAGACTGTTGAGCGTTGCTGCTGCGGCCACGGCAGCCACTCTCATGGGCGACGATCACAACGCATTGCGGGAGGCGAGGAGTTTGACAGGGAGCAGCGGACTCGGCGATCTGGGCAGCAATGGTGAGGACGGCAGCTTCGACGGCTTTCTCCGCGCCCTGCAGAATGGCCGCATAGCATCTGCACTTCGGCAGGGCGGCGGGGATGGTGAGGGAGAGTCCAGAAACCCTGGCGCACCTTTGAACTTCTTTCGCATGTTCCGCTTCGGCGCGTCGGAGCCTGCAGAACCTGTCATGGGTGAGAACGGGCAGCTGGCTGAAGGTGAGGGACGAATGGTGCCCATCATCATAGTAGGTATTCGGTCCATTTCGCCCAACTCCAACTCAGGTCCCGGCTCGCCGAGTGAGGATCTGCCGCCTTTCATCGACGCGCTGGGTAATTTCCCATCGCCTCTCCCGCCGCATGCCATGGGCGCCCACGGACATGACAGCATTGACTCAATATTGCGGCCGCCACAAAATGGAACTTCGTTCAGACACCGACGCCGGGCGAGTATGGGAGGCTTTGGAATGGGCAGAAGTAGACTCAGCGACCGAATGGATGACCAGCGAGACCACCGCTCACCGGACAGAATAGAGCGGAGGAGGCAGCGACCATGGAGTGTGGCAAGTTCGAGTTCGAATACCTTCGAGCCAAGACCTCCACCAGCAACACCAGCGAGCCCAAGTCCGGAGCTGAGTCGAATATCCAGCAGAAACACCACGCCGAGTCATTCAAGACCGACCTCGCTCGTAGCCAACAGCATGCGAGATTTTGACATGTCTCGTCACAACAGCATTCTACATCGGACAACATCCAGTCCCCTCAGCGCCCATACCGAGGAGACGGGGTCCATTCGCTCGACTCACTCCGGGACTGGCCTGCTGGGCGATGCGGAGCCGTATCGAATACACCGTCGATCGGACACCGCGCCCAGTATTCATTATCCCCGCTTTGCGTCCGGTCACCCTCGCCGTAACGGTGTTGTCGAGCCAGACAATCTGCCGCCACTGTCGCGCTCGTCATCGAATAACAGCGATGGCACAAGCGACAACCGGAACAGTAACAGCGATTCCCGCAGCTGGATCATTTACGTCCTCGGGGGGTCTTATCCTGAAAATCATCCCATCCTGACCACGCCCAGCCTGTTTACAGAGAACCCCACGTACGAGGACATGATGTTACTTTCCGCTTTACTGGGTCCTGCCAAGGCGCCCGTGGCCAGTGAAGACGACGTGCAGAATGCCGGCGGTATCTACAGCATAGAGATGGTCGAACTCACCGACGACGCTACCAAGACTGCACAGCTCGTTGCTATTGCCGCAGAGAACGGCGAACAGGTCCTGCTGGATACCGATCAGCGATGTCTTGTTTGCTTGTGCGATTTCGAGATCAATGATGTCGCACGCAAACTCGTCAAGTGCAATCACTTGTTTCACAAGGAGTGTATTGACCAGTGGCTGACTACCGGGCGAAATTCCTGCCCTCTTTGTCGCGAGACAGGCGTGGACGCTGCAAAGAACCAAAATGGAAACGAAGAAGACGGAAGTGCGCCTGCAGCAGATCTCGCGGCCGTTGCTGAGACCGCGGTAGGCACACAGGAGGTGGCAGCACTTGAGGGCTCGTAGGATGAGCCCACGTCTAATACTAAAAGAGTGGCAAAAGATGGTTCTGTGGAATATGCTGCGTTTCGAAGATACCCATCAACCTTTATTGGAACCGACCATACAGCGGCGAGGTGTCACATACAGTTTCTTTCATGGCGAATACTGGCGTGGCGTTGGGACTGGATGGAAGGGAAGATGTTTGCAGAGCGAAAGGGTCAATCTGACGAGGCACGGTGGGAGCCTCGCGGCGGGTCCGTTGTTGCTCTTCTTTTTGCCGACATGCATGGGCTTATACAGGATGGTCACCGGCGTAATGGCGACGTGAGCCTTTATTGCGCCTTTCGGCCACCCACGATATCACGACTCAACTGCTTCCTGATGCGAGGACTGCAAGGACATAGCATTGCATCGCGGCGCAGAGCTGCTGTCGCACCATGTAGTTGAACAGTACAGCTTCTGCTGCTTTCTTGTAACCATACTGGCTCCTGTCACTCTCCATGTCTCCCAACACGTGCTGCGACTGGCCATGTTTTGGCTTGGCGGCCGATCCACTAGCAACTTCGGCTTGTGACAGCTCCGTACCTCCTTGCTAGACACCAACACCTCCACTTTGCCCGAGCACGTCAGCGCTACTAGCAGCATCATGCTTCTTGCTGCTGCTCAGGGAGCTCTTTATTAGTTGTCTTTATGAGATAAGTCAATTGGACTCGTCCAAAGCTAACGACGAACAACCTTTCTCTTCCAACCCTTTCAGCATGGACGTCTCCACTTCATCAACCCTCCATCTCCATCTCTCCCTCTCACACTTCTCCAGCAGCTCAACCGGAATCATGATACCCACTCACCAACGAACCATATACTTCGGGTATGGTTCGAATCTCTGGCTCCACCAGATGCGCCAGCGATGTCCCACGAGCAAGTACCTCGGCATAGCGCGTCTTAAAGGCTACAAATGGATCATCTACGATCGAGGATACGCAAATATTGTCGAGCTCAGCGAGGAAGAGAAGCATGCTGTGGCCGACGAACACGACTATTCGAAAGAAGTCTGGGGGCTCGTGTACAGTCTTCAACCCGAAGATGAACGACGCCTCGACGTGAATGAGGGTGTAGCGCATGGTTCGTACAGCAAAGAGTGGATTGAATGTGAGTTCTGGACGACTTCGTCTGAAAGAGCTGTGGTCGAAGACACGGCGCATACACTGTCTTACGCGGAAGAGGGGAGGCCGGATACGAGTAAGAAGCCAGGGAAGACGGATATGCTGGTTTACATTAACCGGCAGAATGTGAGAGAGGGGAAGAGTAAAGAGGAGTATGTGTATAGGATGAATGCGGGTATTCGAGATGCACTGAAGGAGAATGTGCCGAGAATGTATGTGGGACAAGTTTTGAGAAAGTGGATACCAGATATGGAGGATGAGAGTGTAAAAGAAGTGGCGAGGAGGCAGGCCTTGGAGTTCGAGGATGAGAGGTAGAGCTGTTTTGCTCTGTGTCTGACTGAACGTGTGTATGGCGAGTCCGCATTGATCGGAATGTGAAGAGAGTTCTCTCACCTCTGGCTGCCCAGGTAGAGTACTTTGAGGATTTCTGCCGGCGGTCCTGCGGATTTGGATGCATCTACAATTTGCTGGGACATTTTAGTATCTTGACAACACAGGCTGCCCTTGCCACCGATGGAGAGATGCTTTGGAAGCAGACATGCTTGTGAATGCGCAATGGGTGGAGTACGAGCACGGGACACCCCACTGAAGCGGACATGAAGGCATCAGGCTGTTCGTTGGGGAACAGAGGCCGCTTTTCTTTCTACTGTCTCGTTGAATCGTGGCCGCTGATCGCGCAAAAGCTGCGCGAAACGCCGGGGACTTGATGCGGCAAGTGCACAAGTCGCTCTCGTCAGATGGTTTCATCCATCGCATGTGTGCTGGCAGAGCGACATGTCCAACCATGCTTACATAAATCTAACTGCCGCTTCTGGGCCCCTACATGTGGTCGTTCTGTCGGCACCTCCAAGTTCTGCGACCATCCGTTAGCCTCCGGGGGATTGCCAGCGAATCATTGATGACGAAGTCCTGCCCAGCTTCGGCACGTCACCAGGCGGGAAAACAGGATCAATTGTTTCCACGGCCGAATCGTGGCAACAACGGCGACAGTGAGTGAGTTCGACATTGGGCAAAAGTCCAAGCACACCCATGAGTTGTGGTGCAGCCTCAATAATCCCGACATGATAACTGGCTAAAAAGTCTGTGTCTCATAGATCACGCTATGTTGGTCTAGCTTCATCTAGCTTGCTTGTTGACTGCTGATTCCTCGCATCTCGCGCATCTCGCGTCTCGTAAAATCATATATCCTCGTAGCTCACCTCTAGGATGCAGTGATCGCTGGGGCTGGGCCCTTGTAGTCGTATGCGAGGCGAATGCGGTGCTCTTCTTTACCCTTGGTAGAGTAGATGCGGCGCACATGGCGACGAACACCCTCGATGGTAGCGAAGCCCCAAACTTGAGTGACCACCCAGCCGTTGCCGACACTCTCGGTGTGGCTCAGAAGAACATCGCCGTCAACGCACTCTTGGTCCCAACCCTGGGTCAAGAAGGCATCTTGGGTGACCTCGGCGAGCTTGACAGCTCTTCGTGCGACCATTAGCTGGCTGGTGTCAAGAAGCGCCCGGGGATCGACTCACTTGTTCCAGCCTTTGACCTTGCCCCAGTACTGGATGTCTCGCTCACGAGCTTCACCGTCCAAGATTCTTGGCTCGAACTGCTTCATATTTCCGGTGGAAATCTGTTCCTGGTCGAGATGCTCCTTTCCGTCATCACCCTTGTATTGGTGGAGGTTGACCTGGATGGCGCTGTAGTTGGCGGCCTGGCGAACAAGGAAGTTCACGCCCTGCATTTTCAGCATCGCGCTGGTGCTGTCTGATATGTTCTTATTCAGGTCGTACGACCCGGAAATGTTGTGAACATTGACTTCGGCTGGAGCGGCCATGTTGGAGTTGCTGTGTGCTTGTTTGGTGGGTTGTGTATAGATAGAACGGTCCGTATTCTCGCAAGGTACAGACCGGTTGCTTGATCTGAGGTGGAGGGCTCGACGAGGATGTTTAAGTAGGAGACTCAATTGCGAATGCTAGTTCGGCGCCGAGGATGCGAGCGTGGAGAAGTCCGCAGGCAACACAATAACAATGCCATTTCCAAGACGGACTAAGAGCCCGTTCGGTTGCAAAATCTAGTCCGCAATCCAGTAGCGTAGCGCACGGCTATTATCTACTTTCTAAGTTGTATTAGCGTACGCTACGATAACTGGATTAAATAATAGTATCTGTCCGGTGCCTCTAGTCTAATTTAGTAGCTAGATTGTCGGTTTAATAGTTATAGCTGCGGTTAAGGCCGTAGTTCGAACCTTCTTAATAGAACCTAACTATACGCGTTATAGCGGTGTTTAATAGCGACTGCAGAAGGGGTAGCCTCTTAGTATATACGTATAGTTTATCTATACGCGCCTATCTTCTAGATAGGCTATTTATTAGCTAGTTAGACCTCTTAGAATAGATAGTTCGTAGTTATTTACGCCGCTACTATAAACCCCGCCGTAGTCGCAGTCGTAGGCTACCTAGTACCTTTCGCAGTCGCTTATTTCTTCTTAACTATAAACCGCAGACTCGATTACTTAGTTTAAATAGCGATAGTCGGAATTTAAGGCTCTAATTAATGCCTATAATAATTAGTATAATAACTATAGAATACGTGCGAATAGTAGTATTAAGAAGTAGGCGTAGATGCTAGTACGTAATATATATATATAGGCAGCAGAGGCGGAATAGCGGAAGAAGTACTTTACCGAGAATACGTATAAGAATAAGGTATATTAGCAACTCTATATAAAACGGCGGGGTAGTTCGATTATAACTATTAACTATAGTATACGGCTATAAAAGGCGATTAGAAGATATAGAATAAGCTCTATAATTAATCTAGCGTAGGTATCGATAATTAGGGCTATATTACCCTACTAGAGAAGGCGATAGAGGACTACTTTAAGGTAAATACTAGCAGTTATTCTCCTAATTCTTCGGTTTACTAACCGTTCTAGTAGGCTTATCCTAAGGCTAAGAAGTTTCTAAAGAAACTACTATTATTCTAAACCGAGTTAGATTAGCTATTTACTACTACGACTGCGATAGGTATATACGCGCTAAGTATTTAGAGCCTTCTTAATAACTCTCTTTCTCTTCCTTTAGGCGATTCTAGTATACCGATTACTAGGAATAGCCTAGTAGAGGAGAACGACAAATATAAGATAGCTCGTAGCAAGACTTAGAAGCGTCGTCGTAATGCCTATAAATAAGCTAGGGCTAAAAAGAAGCGATAATTAGGCCCTTCTACCGTCGCTAGTTCGATTAATAGGTTAGTAGAAGTATTATTACAGCCGCTACTAGCGCCTATAACTCCGTACTAGAGGCTCGTCTAGCTCGTATTTAATCGCGGGTTCTATACGGAGGTAGACGAGTTAGCGGACCTAA
The DNA here is from genome assembly GCA_023512815.1 of Cercospora zeae-maydis. NCBI lineage: Eukaryota > Fungi > Ascomycota > Dothideomycetes > Mycosphaerellales > Mycosphaerellaceae > Cercospora > Cercospora zeae-maydis. The sequence continues at coordinate 1,722,967 of JAKLWY010000001.1, read as the reverse complement.
CGATATGCTAGAAGCGGTTTATCTATTAATACGTCTATCGCATAACTAATAATATTATCGATATAGTAATAGCGGTGCTACGAGAGATAGCGTAGAGGATAATAGTAGGTATTATTATAGAGTTAGTAGGCGATATCGAGTTTAAGGCTCTAAGTTAGCGCGCGGGTAGTTATATAGGGACTTTTAAGATAGTAAATAGAATCGCTCGTATATTAATACTTATATATAGCTAAATTTATATATAGATTAATATTCTTAGCGTTAAACCTCTACGACTCTTCCTAAACTACTATTATTAATAGCGGCTAATAACGTAATTAATAGCCGCTACTACCTCCGCTACTACTTTACCTCCTAGGCTATATATTACTAGTATTCTAATATTTATAGTTACTCTATATCTCCGCCGCTATCCTATCTTGCATTTAATCTATTAGGCCCTTCGGATGCGTATCTTCTTTCTCCGCTATTATACGGTCCGGTTCTAGAATAGCGTTAGTACTATCTTCTATTAGATCTACGTCCTTAGCCGGTACGCGTATATCTTAGAGGAGGTTATAAAGAGCGACTACGGTATAAACTATAGCTACCTAAACCTAAATTAAGAACTTAGGTACGCTTGCAAATATACGGAATCGTCGTTTAAGTACGCTAAATAATCGCTTAACGATATTATAGAAGCTAGAATGCCGGAGGTTAAATAACTCCTTAAAGTTCGTAGGTCGCTATAAGACTAAGTACTACTCCCTTAAGTAGTATCTTACCCCCCTATACGGAACGAGATAGGGCTAATTATTCGAATAACTAGCGTCTACTAGGTAGTAATAACCCTCTAGCACTCTAAACGAATAGGACGAACGCGCGTTCGTAAGTACGCAGCCGTCGTGCGCTAACCCTTCTTAGCTAGCTAGAACGTATATAAACTTTATATTATAGTTTACTACCGCTAGTACGTTCTACGATAGATTATCCTTTCTATTACGCTATGCCGCCTATTTATTAAACGGAACGTACGCTTTAATATGCGAGCTATTAAGCGTACTAATATAACCCTTAAAATATAGCTAGTACTTAGTCTAGTTACTACGGCAGCGGAGTAGTTCTTAATTAGCGCGTTTAGCTAGAAGAATAAGCTAGCTATATACTCGCGTTATAGCCTCTAATACCTCGTAGAAATAGCTACTTATAGTCGTTAGCGAATAGTAGAAGTCTTCTACGATATCTCTATAATAATCGTTCGTAGCTATAGAATATAGGAATATTAATAACTTCTATTTGCGACTAATAATGCGGCTAGTTCGGAGGTGCGGCTATATAAGCGTAAATAACTCTATAAAGGCCGGACGATTAAACCGAGTATAGTAGCTATAAGAGGGTATATAGTAATATATAGACTATCTTAGACCTCCGTCCGAAGATAGCGCTAATTCTTATAGAGTTATTATATATCGTATGCTTCGCGTATACGAATACTATACGCTAAGCAATGCGGTAGCAGCCGCTTACTAAGTACTAGTAAGGCCTAAGGCCCCTAACTTTTAGCTTTACTTCGCTCTTATAACTGCCTCCCTCCTTCTATCGAGCTATTCTAGCTCGATAGGCGGGCAGCTATCTTCTCGTATACGTAACGTCCCTATTACGTTCGCGTATCTCTTATTACTCGTAGGCCTTCTATTAAGTTCTAGCCTATATTACTATTGCGATTTGCGTACGTAACGTAAGTAAGTTATTGCCGTATATTATTATTAATAGTAACGCGCATTATTATATTTATTATAGTAATAGTATTATAAATTCTTGCTTACGCGCTTTTAAACTTCTTCTATAATACTAATACTTAGTTATTTAGTTTCTTTTAGATACGCTACGCACTCGCTTCTTAATATATACGTATATATATCGTACTCTCCGCGTACGCTCTATATACGTACTCGAGAACTACTATAAGATAGGTCTTAAGAAAACTAAGAAGTTATCTAAGGGCAAAGAGGCTACTATAGCCTCCCTATTAAGCGGCTTATAGGCGGGCCTAGAGTATACTAGTAGAAATACTAGTACGCCTAGTAGCCGCGCCCTAAGTTTAGCTAGTAGCTAATCTCCCCTTTTACGTCTTAGTAGTATTATACTAGGTAAGGATAGCTAGATAGGTAGTATACGTAGCGCGCGCTTACCTTAGGCAAGCCCTAATGCCCCTAGTAGTAGTCCGTAGCTAAGCCTATTTCTAGCTTCTAATACTACTAGTTACCCTAGAGGGGGTAGCTACTATAGCAGCTATATTAGCTTTAGCCTAGTAATAGGTAGAGGCCTAGATAAGCCTACGCTAGGTAGGTTGCTATCGGCCTAACTTCTACTTAGTAGTAGTAAGCGTACGAAGCGCGCGCGCTTCCCGTTATCGGAGCTAGGCTTCTTACTAGATCTTATTACTAATAGACCTATAGGCCCTTCTTCTAACTATACGCTAGCTACGAAGCGTTAGCGCCTTATAGGCGCCTCTACTATACTATATACTAGTATCGCACTTAGCCTAGCTTCTATTACTTCTCGTATTAGTATAGCTAAGACTAAGTACCTTAAGTAGTATAATCGTTATATCCGTAACGACTACGATTCTAGTAGACGCAACCGTAAGTCCCTTCCTACTCGCTAGCTTATTATATTCTATTTATATACTAACCGTAGTATAGGCTAGGCTACTTACTCTAGTAAGCTATCTAAGGATATTAATACTAAGAAGTATATACGTTATATATATAGCAAGTATGCTTATAAGTAGATCTACTACGAAGCCGTTAAGTTAGTAGTACGTTATATATATAATATACGTAACGCGCTAGTACGTCGCTAGGCCGAGCTCGGCCGCTATAGAACTAATATAGTACGAGCTAATAGCTAGTAAGCGGTAGTAGATGCCTAGACCTAGCTAGATGCTACCTACGCTAGTAAGTTCTTCTTTTAGTATCGCGCGTAGCGTACGTATCGCTTATATCTCGTATTTACTAACTACGCGTATAGAGACTAAGACGGTTATAAAGCGCCTTTAAACTAACGATAGTAAGCTAGCTAGCGGTAAGCCTACTAAGAAGGAGAGCAGCGGCGGCGCCCTATAGGGGTCCCGCGCGCTTATCTATAAGGCTACTTAGCTTAATAGCACCCTTTAGGGTATAATAAAGCTACTTACTTAGATATATCTAGTAGCTTATTACTTTTATATCGTATACTAACTGCACTTATAGATTACTAAGTATAGTAGCGTCCTAGTAGAGCGGAATGCTATTAACGCTGCTATCGGCCTCTATCTATTCTTAGAGAAGGAGGATAAGGCTAAGAAGGGCTTCTTAGAAAAGGAGGCTTCCGAGGATAAGCTAGCTAAAGGTAGTACCTAAGCTAGCGCTTCTTACGCTTCTCTATACCTTCGTATATACGCCGCTCGCGCGTAATATATACGATACGCTATAATAAATGTTTTAGTTAGCTCTTTATAAATAATATAAAGCTTATTTATAGAATAAAAAGCTATTTATTCTACCTTTTATACCTATATATTATATACGATACGCTATTACGTTGCCTTTAGGCTATGCTTATTTACCTTACGCGTTGCCTCGAATCTATTTAGTACCTTATATTCTCTAATATACTCGGCTAGTTCCTATATATTATATTCTTCCGGCTAGCCTATCTACTTAACTAACTACTAGCGTTTCTTATATCTAACTCGCGTATCTAGGATCTCTTTAACTTGCTACTTACCTAAGTCTTCTTTTATAAGTAGTATGCCTTCTATATTTATATCGCCTATAGCGCCCTTCTAAGGCTCTAGTAAAGATACGTAGAATATATTATAAACGCGCTATACGCTTAGTAAGGCTAGGTAGTACGCCTACTTCCTAATTACGTTAATTACCTTAAATAGATCTATAAACTTCGATACTAACTTCTTTATAAGTACCTTTAAGCGGAGGTTCTTCGAGAATAATAGTACTATATTGCTAACCTTAAACTCTATTAGCTTATGCCTAGTATTAAAGTATCTAGCTTACGCTTTAGCTATATATTGCTAGTATTTCGTAAGGTTCTTATACGTTTCTTATAGTCGCTTCGTAGCGTTAATTGCTACTAGTACCTCTCTTCTAAAGAGCTCGTTCTAAGCGACTTACGTACTTATCGTAATCTTTACGTCGTAGCTATATACTACCTTAAACGAACTTATTTTAAACGTTAGATATACCGCGTTATTATAAGCTAATTCCGCTTAAGGTAGCAACGTCGCCTAGTTATCCTACTTATCGTTATAGAAGATATATAAGTACTATTCTAGCGTCTAGTTAGTACGTTCTATCTACTTATCGGTTTGCAGATAGAAGGCTATAGATAGCTTATAGTTTATATACGACTTAAAGTAGAAGTCCGACTAGAACTAGCTAGTAAAGATAGTACCTCTATTGCTTACGATTCTATATAGTATTCCGAATCGGTAAATTACCCTATTAATTAGAATCTATATAAGATCTACGCTTATATATTTCTTAGTAGTTAGTACGAAGAGGTTTATCTTCGAGTACCGGTCGATAATTACTAGGACTATATCGTATACGTATACGTCTCGCTTACTAAGCAGCAGGTCCGTAATAAAGTCTATAGTTAGCTCCTTCTATAAAAGCTTTAGCTACGGCAATACTAATAGCTCGCCGTATAGTTAATAGCGTCTCGCCTTCGATACTTAGTACTTCTAATAGGATTAGATATACTAGCTAATATTCGTAGATATCCCTAGCTAGTAATACTTCTACTATACTAACTCGGTAGTTTTATTCTTACTAAAGTAACTAGCGAGTAAATTATTATAGTATATACGGATTACCTACGTCTATAGTATATAGTTCTTAGGAAGATATAGCTAATCGCTATAATATAGTACTCCTTCTCTAATGCGATACTTATTATATTCGCCTTTACTACGCTATGCCTCCTCGAAGAGTTCCTTCGCGTTAGGCTTTTATAGCGTTAGCGATTTAGTAAAGTTAAGAACTAAGTCTAAGATATTTAGGTATAGTCCTTCTATAGCAACTGCTACGTATGCGATACGTACGCTACTTAAGAAGTAGTCTTATACGCACCCTTCTAGAAGCTACTCTAAGGCTATACTTACGAGTTGCTCTTATATTATAATTGCGATATGCCGGAGAAACGCCTAATCGCCGTACTCGGCTCTTATATTATATACCTAGAGCTTCTTCTATAATATTAGCAGCAGGTTCGATATATGCGCCTATTTATATATATAGTTACTACGTCTTAATAGCGTATTAGCTAGGTTTGTTTTCCCTAGTCGATGCTTAATTATAAAATCGAATAGAGCTAGAAATATAGCCTAATAAGCCTATCTACCTATAAGTTGCTTTATTATTATAAAGGCTTTAAGGTTAGCGTAGTCGATAAGTATAGTAACCGAATATAAGGTGCCTTTAAGGTACGGCTACTATGCCTTAAATGCTTCTATAATAGCTAGAAGCTCTTTATTATAGGTCTCGTAGTTATATTCTACCGGAATTATCTTCTATAAGAAGAATATAACTAGATACTAGTTTCTATCCTCGAATATCTAGCTTAGAATGCCCGTAATTACGAAATCTAACGTATTAGTTTCGACTTACGTATATACCGTAGGGTTATAGTACCTTAGTAATAGAGTAGCTTAGAATGCTTCTTTAATTCTATAGAACGTAAGCTCCTCGCTTTCGCCCTAGCTAATACGCCCTAGCTTCTTGCCTACTTTAGCCCTCTTTAATAGTACTATTAAAGTAGCGACAATCCTAAAGTACTTATATATAAACCGCCGATAGAAGTTAGCAAATCTAAGGAACGACTATACCTTAGTAAGAGTAGTAGGCGTTAGCTACGCCGCAATTGCGTTAACTCTATAAGGATTTATTATTACGCCTTCGGAGCGTACGATAAACTCGAGGAACTTAACCTTCTTCTTAAAAAAGTAGCATTTTACGCGCTAAGTATATAATCCGAACTTCTAGAGTCGCTCTAGTATAGCACGTACGTCTCGTATATAGGCCTTACGTAAGGCGCTATATATAAGGATATTATCTAGGTATACTATATAGCATATATCTATAAGGCCTAAGAGAGCTCTATTAATATACCCCTAAAAGGTAGCTAGTATATTAGTTAACCTAAAAGGCATTACCTTATACTAGAAGTGCTTATACTACGTACGAAATATAGTCTTCTAGTAGTCGGTTAGCCTTATATAAATATAATAGTATATATCTACGAGGTCTAACGACGTAAACTATACGGCTCTTATAAGCCTATTAAGCATCTCGCTAATAAGTAGTAGGGGATAGCGATTCTTTACCGTAATCTTATTTAATCTATAGTAATCTACGTATAACCGTAAGGTACTATTCTTCTTCGGAATAAATAGAATAGGCGTACTTGCCTTACTTTCGCTCCGCTCGATCTAATTATACTCTAACGCTTCTTAGAGGTAATAACTTAACTTACTAAGCTCGTAGCTAGACTAATAATATAGTAGCTTAAACGGTAGCTTAGTACTAGGTAGTAAGTTAATTATATACTTAGCGCCTTCGACTAGTATACTCCTTATCTCCTCTATAGAATTAAAGAGATCTATAAAGTCCTAGAACTCCGTAGGTAGCGGCTCTTAGCTAGTATCTACCTTCTAAAGTAATACGGCAAAGATATATAGGGCCTTTTAAAGGTCCTTATAAAACTTATATACTTTGCGTACTTATACCGTATATATCTTACCTCTAGACCTAAAGGTCTATTTATTTATACTAGTATCCTCTATTACTCTATAGGCTATATGCTATAGCCGGCCTAATAAGACGTAAGAAGTTAGTATATTATATATATAAAAGATGCCTCTATATATGCAAGTCGCTTTCTTAGAGTCGGTAGCTTATAGGCGTATATAATACGTACCGTAGTAGTACTCTAGCTACCTAGTAAAGAACGTAGCTAGCGGCAAAGTAGCATTCTCCCTTATTAGGAGGTTATACTATAAAGCGTAGGATCTAGAGACTATATTAATATCGGCGCTTCTATTAAGTACGTACTTAGCTCGTATATAGCCTATATCCGTCTTAATCTCGGCTATAATAAGAATTGCTAGCCTACTCTATATAGGTAGGTAATCTATCCTGCTTATTATAGTATTTAGAGCTTGCGGGTCTTTCTAGATGCCTTACCTTTTAGCGGTACGCCTATAGCTACCCTACGTATAGTAGGCGGCTTCTATAGGTCTAGCTAGAGGCATTCCGACTAGATATGCTTCTTTTCCTTATACTTATAGCATTTAGCTTTAAGTTTCTAGTCTAGGTCGTCTTTATTTCTCTTAAATTAACGCTACTCGCTAGAGTAGGATCTCTCTTTCCTAAATTACGCTATAGTATTATCGCTACCTTTGCGCTTATAGTTTGCCTATATCTCGCGTCTAATATATTTATCTAGCCTACTTTTGCTTAATAAACCTTTATAGTTACTTCGTAAGGATATAGCCCTCTTAGCCTATTCTAAACGTATCGTAAGCGCTATAAGATTAGCTTTCTTAAACCTCGTTATATTATAGTTCTTAATAATATCCCTTTATAAAGGAGCTCTTAACTTTGCAAGTAGCTAGCGAACTAGCTACGGCTTATAGTAGTTACTAAGTTGCGCCTTAAGATAGGCTAACTTATTTATAAACTATCGTACGCTTTACTCTTTACGCTAATAGGCCTTCTTATACTCGATTATAGTAAGAAGTATATAGTTCGCTTAATTCCTAACTATATTATATATAAACCGCTAGAAGTCTTCCTAGCTATACTTAGCTAGAAGATTTTTAGTATCGTACTAGTTATACTATATATCCTTTACCTTACCTATAAGCTATATAATAGTATATAGTGCCTTCTTATAAGGGCTATAGTACGTTATCGAGTTATTAATAAAGATTATCTTAAGGTAACGGATAAACTCCTAAGCCTTATCTTTGCTTTCGCTCTTAAATAGCTTAGGGTCGTATATCTTTGCGCCCTTCGCTAATAAGCTTCCTAATAGCGCATTATATATACTTCGCGTATTAGCCGTATTAGCGTTACTAGCTTCTTCTTCTTCCTTTCTAGCGTTTCCTTTTGCGCTACTTTATATACGGTAGGCTTCGGATTTACTAGAAGGAGAGTTATTACCTTCTAGTATTATAGCGAGCTCGCGCTTAAGACGCTTATACTCTTTTCGAAGTACGTATACTATAAGTTACCTACGAAGCTCTTCTATCTCGCGTTTAAGTTACTTATACTCCGCGTTAACGTTATTATTTACTATTATCTTCTTAAGGTTTAGCGTCTCTTCGCTTAGTTTCTATATTAGTAGAGCTTATAGTATAAAGCCTACGTTCTTAGTATAACGCACTTGCGATTCTCGTTCGTCTAATATTAGTATCTATAAGCCGCTACCCTATATAGAGTTAAAGAATTAGAACTATAAGAGGGTATATAGTAACGTATAGACTACCTTAGACCTCTATCCGAAGATAGCGCTAATTCTTATAGAGTTATTATATATCGTATACTTCGCGTATATAAATACTATACGCTAAGTAATGCGGTAGTAGCCGCTTACTAAGCACTAGTAAGGCCTAAGGCCCCTAACTTCTAGCTTTACTTCGCTCTTATAGTAGCGAAGCCGGCTACTATTAATTAGATCGAGTAATTCGCGTATAAACTAGTTACCGCGCTAATAATTGCTATAGATAGTTAGAACGCCTCTACTTATAGAGTTTAAATATTCCGCCGCTAGCGTAGTAGCGAGGGCGATAATAATATTATAGTAACGCCGAGCGAGTTCCTCGGAGTTAGCTATACTCGAATCCGATACGCTACTACCTAAACTATATATAAAACGATCGAGAGAGAGTAGTTTAATAGTAGCGTATCTCGTTAACGTACCCTCGGAAGTCGCTTAATCCCGATATTACGTAGATTCGCGCCTCGCTAGCGGCGGATTGCTGCCCCCTACCTCTATTCTGCGTGCTAGCGTAGCTTACGCTATAAACAAGGGTTTTATTACCCTTTAACCCCTTTAATTAGCCTTTTATGCTAGTATATTATAGCTAAACTTAATAACTAGATAGTAGCGTTATTTAATATTAAGATTAAGGATTGTCGAACTAGCGAACCGAATACGATACGGAATCCTAGCCGATTATTAAATATTAAGATTTTAGAAGTTAATAACGCCACTGGATTACGGCCAACCGAACGGGCTCTAAGAGGGCCTGCCACACGCTTTAAATGGAGATAGCCGTCTGGTGGTATGTTGTGACGATAAGAGCTAAGTGTGCCTCGAAACACCGCCTAGTTCGTGATGTGGACATGGTGATTGGCTGAAAATGATGCCTCGGCCCCCTCGCCACCTTCGTCAAGGCGAGCTACTACTTTTTGGCGGGCTGGGAAAAGAGGAGCAATCGAGGGGCTTTTCTTGTTTCGCTGTCTCGGAGTCGTTCATGTGATGCAGGTGCCGAACCAGGACAGCTGCTAGCGTCGGCTCCGAGGAAAGGCGAGACAAGGCGGGAGGACTCCTGGAGCAGTGAGCATGCCAAGGTTCATCCGACTGCAACTCAATACCAACGTGGTAAAAAGCTGACTGTGCACGCAACGCGCGTTCTCTCCGTGTCTACGGCTCCACAGAAGCCTAGAGATTATTGGAATAGCTCGGCGGGGCGGCAAGAAAGTGCCATGCGCCATGTCCCCGGACTCCGACTCAAGACTGCCACTCGCCACTACAGTACCAAAACCCGTACGGAGCGCGAGGTCCCAACCGCGGTCGGCGTTCGCGAGTCCAGTGGCGACTTGGTTCGTTGTCCGACCAATCTTTACCCTGCCAAAGGGCCACCTCATTGCTACTACTAATAATATCACAATATCAATAATGGCATCTTCACCGAGGTGAACGACTTCGAGGAGTGGAAGGTTGCAGCTGCGGCATTGCGGATACAGACGTACAAACATGGTAGTGCAAATACACCAGTAGCAACAATCTGGAAGAGGCTGGCATCCGAACGAGCTGGACACCGCAATCGTGGACGGAAGCCGTGCATATACGTATCCACAATGGGAAGACTGATGGCCAACTGAATTCAAGAAACTGAAGCTCATATGCCAAAAGCATCGGTTTCGTCCATTGCAACACCCAAGCCTAGGCTTGGGTTCGCAAATGGCGCTGACGAGATATCGACAAGCTTGCCTTGGCATCGCAGCACAATTCCCCTGCAAGTTATTCCAGTATCCGCCATGTCATTGCAAGTCTACGGCCACATTCCTCGTGGGATTCTTTGCTCGTGCCAGGAATCCCGTCCGAAAATTCTGCTGAGGCCATCGTCGAAGGCCAAGTTGTGCTCTGAGTGTAGCACAGCCCATGGATCATTCACAAGGTTGCGGTCTTCAAGATATTGGTTTCTGGTCATCGCGATGTTGTAAGCAAAACTGCTCTTGACTATGCCGCCGAACACACTGCACCGTTTGAGGACCTCCCAGTCGACCAGAGCTTGCTGATCCCATGATAGCTTGCTCAGTGCCGAAGCTTCATGTGCTGGTAGCAGATCAGTTTTGGAGACGACGGTGATGGGCGGATCTTGAACAGTCGCCCTCTGCCTCAGTTCTTCCACGTCCTCGCTATTGCCGGAAGCAACGTAGATGACTCGTAAGTCGTATTCCTTGGCATGATTAATGTACTCGTCCATTTGTGCACTTGCATTCATGCCTTCGACATCCATCCACCCAGCGTTTTTCGCGTCATCCGCCGTCCTCAAATGTGCTCCATAGAACTGCCCTCTCGGCACAGCCTCCCTCGGATCCAGTTCCAAACCAAACCTCTCCACCAATCTCCAGACCACCAAAGCCGCCAGACCTCTGTACATTGAGCCAACTTTCAGTAACTGGCCAAAATTCCTCCTCATCCCCATGGGCAAGCTCCTCGTATCCACATCCCAAAGCGTCCTCGCCAAATTGACCACCACCGGCTCTTCCGCATCAGTCCGTGCCAACATTTCAACACCACCATACCTCCTCTTGAAATCCTCATTCCCACCCAACCACTCCCCCAAAGCCTCCCAACCTCTCCTCGCCGTGTTCTCAAAACTCTCATCAACCCTCCTCGTCCGACAGCTCCAAACGCCCTCCACAGCCGACACCATTTCCATCCCCTCTCGAACCTTGTAAACCTTCATTTCCGGACACGTCCTCGCCAACGTACTAACCAACCACTCCTCATCAAACATGGCGGAAAGCTCTTGCCGGCCACCCCACACATTCGACAGATCATCTTCTTGCCGCGAAGCCATGTCCGGCACGATGATCGAAGCTCCCATCTCGATGGCCGTGAAGAGGAAATCGAGAACATTCCCGCGGACGTTTCCGATTCCGCCGTTGGCGTCGAACAGGTTGAAGACGAGATTGGGATGCCAGGTGATGGAGCTGGAGTTGCAGTACGCGGCCAGCGGCGCGGGGTTAAAAGGGTCGATGAGGTGAGTAGAGAGCCAGGTTTGGATGAAAGATTCGCTGGCGGAGTGCTGCGGAGATGTGGTGGAAGCGGGCGTTGAGGGTGATTGCGGCTTGTCATAGGTACCGCTGCCGTAGGGGTGCGCGGAGCGGTAGTGGTAGGAGAAGAAGTAGAGGGGCAGTAGAGTAACCAAAATCATCGCCGCAAGTGTCCTCGGCGACGAAGTATTCAAGCGGGTCATCTGTATCATTTTTGAGTGCCTGGTATCAAATGCTCTGTCGAAATTCCCCCGTCCATCGAGTTCGAAGGTGAGACGCGCTGAAGGTGTCCTCTGCGATCCGAGACGAACAAAAACTCCTTGCTTCATGCTGAAAACCTCATTCCGGTGCGACGCGAACTCCCCTTTCCTTCCCTCGTCATTTCGTGAAACCCATTGGTCTGATAACAAACGCTGCCGTGCACCCTGTATTATGCATCGATTCGTCAAATCAAAATTCCCCTTGCTCTGTTCTGTTATCCGACTCATTTCCTTTCGGGCTGCCAGCTCCGTCGATGTTGTACACTGCCCATCATAGGTAAGTCTGGACTGGGCGCCATGCTCCTCTGTAAATGTGCTGGCAGCGCGGAGCCTTCCGTCTCCGCAATGGTGGCCATCATACTGCTGTTCTCTCCATCTGTGTCGACCCGCTTCAGCTGTGCCATGCGATCTTTTCTTTCGAACTTCTCCATATTGGCTTCAGTCAGTGCCGTGCTTGCTCCAGGCTGTTCGACTTGATGCGCATCATCTCCGACGCCTTTCCCAAGTCTCGTTTTGGGATCTTCGCCAGCTTCGATCAGCTCATGATCACGGAGAGACATTGCTTGCTCCTCGGCGCGAATCTGCCTGTCCGCACGCTCAGAAGTAGTCTCTGAAGAGGCCGCGAAGCGGTGGCTGTTCACAAATTCGAGTCGATCCACCTCGGAAGAAAGGTGGTCTTGCGGCGTCACCAAGTTGCTTGAACCCTCGCTCCCCGTGAACGAAGTATTGTGTTGCATCCCTGGTCGTGCCCGCTGGCTGAGTAGAGCTGGATTGCTCTTTAGCTCCGCGCGCTTTCTACGACCTTCGATGGCCCATTTGATAAGCATCTTTTCCAGGTTGACCTTTTTCACGGGCTTGGCGAGGTAATCGTCCATGCCAGCTGCCTGGCACTTTTCGCGGTCGCCTTGTATCGCGGAAGCAGTCATTGCGACGATTGGAGTGCCTTGGACCTCAGCATTGAGTGCGAAAGCTTTATCATTACGGATTGTCCACGTCGCACGATATCCGTCCATTATCTTTCGAATATCAGCTGGCTGTGTTCAGATGCATTTGAATGTCAAAAACTCACAGGCATCTGCACGTCCATCAATATTACGCTGGGGCGGGGCCGATCCGCTGAGGGAGAAGCCAAATACTCCAGTGCCTCTTGTCCATTCCATACAGCTCGTACTGGGAATCCGAGCTTTTTGATCGTCTTGAGTGCGATTTGTTGGTTGACCTAGGAGACAAGTCAGCACTGACAATCGGAAAGACGTCGTTCACGCGACGTCTGCAGCCCGATATCCTGCGTGGATGTCAACACTCACGGGATTATCCTCGACCACCAACACTTGAGTTTGGCGTCGCTCTTCCTCGTTGAGGTCAAGGTCCATCGTTTGCCAGTCTTGATGCGATAACAACGCAGCCATGCCACTGTTCGAATGTCCTCTCATGTGTCCTGTTGGCGTCGTAGGACCGCTGGCTCCGTTGTTGTCGCTCGCAGGACGAGAAATGGACAATTCTGACGCTAAACGATGTGGTATAGATCCAAGATCAATTAGAGGGGAGTCCGCTGACGCTTGGTATGGCGCCTTAGCGAAAGGTATCCAGAATGTCGCTTTGGTGCCAACTCCGAGTTTTGACTCCAGAGAGATACCACCACGCATTAATTCGACAAGGTTCTTGCTGATCGTCAAGCCCAGTCCAGTGCCGCCGAAGCGTCGTGCGGTTGAGCTGTCAGCTTGTGAGAAAGGCTTGAAGAGCTTCTGCCGAACTTCTTCTTCGATGCCGATGCCTGTGTCTTCGACAGTCTGTGACAATATTAACGCTGGAGCTGAGACCGTCGGCAGGTAAAAGACTTACAAAATGGACCTCGACAGTGTCGGCCGTCTCTCTTTTTGCCTTGACTCGCATAGTAACACTGCCCTCGCTGGTGAATTTGATGGAATTGGTCAACAAATTGGTCATAACCTGTCGAACCCTGCCCGGATCACCGATCAATTTCCAATTCTGTAACTGCTGTATGTCGTCAATATATCGCAAGCCTTTGCGCTCAGCTGCGAAGCTCAACATCTTGTTCACATCTCCGATTACAACAGAGAGATCAAATTGGACTTCTTCAATGTCAAGGCGGCCAGACTCCACTTTGGAGAAGTCTAGGATATCGTTGATGACGGTCAACAAGCCATTCGCAGAGCGTTGAATATTCTCGGCGCATTCCCGCTGCTCCTTGGTTAGCTTTCCAGAAGCCGAATCTTCTTCATCGAGAAGCAATTCCGACATGCCAATGACGCCTGCAATCGGTGTGCGGATCTCATGGGACATGTTCGCCAAGAACTGGCTCTTCATTTTGCTTGCCTCCTTTGCTGCCACACTTTGGGCCATCAATCTAGCGTTTTCCCGGTCCCGCTCCGCGACCTCTTCCGCTGCTCGTTTCAACTCTGTTACATCCATGCTGACGCCAACGACTCCATCGATATAAGTGTCGCCTTCGATACCTCCCGCTCTGTCCTGCCTGGTAAGGGGCACGAGCTTGGTACGGAAATGCTTCCCATTCTGTTGCGTCACGGTTTCTATGATCTCTTCAGATTTCCGTTTCTCTAGGATTCGTCTGACTGGATTCACAAAGGCCTCCTGCTCCGACTGCCTGCCTTGCCGTGCAAAAATGTAAGACATGGGCTTGCCGAGATAGTCATGCCTTCTCCTGTGAACGTCAATGTCAGCCGGATCGTCTGACATGGCTCGACCTTCCGAGAGAGTCAATCTCATGTCCGTGTCCACGGCCCATAGCGTGATGTTAGCATGTTCGATGACACGCTCCAGCTGCTGTCTGGTTTGCCTAGCCTCCTCTCGCGCCAGAACAAGATCATGGATGTCAGTACAAGTGCCAAACCATTTCATGATTTTCCCGTTCTCATCCCTCATGGGCGTCGCCCGACCGAGCATCCATCGCAACTCGCCCGAGGCACTCTTGCAACGATACTCGGTACGGTACTCGTCTCCAGTGGCCAATGAATGTGCCCATTTTGGCCCTGCGATAGCGAGATCGTCAGGATGAAAAGCATTGAGCCAGCCTTCTCCATGACTTTCCTCCACGGACAGGCCGGTGTAGGTGTACCACGGATCGTTGTAGTAATCATGGGAGCCATCCGGGCTTGTCCGCCAGATCAGCTGAGGGATCATGTTGCAGATATTCTCGAATTGGCGCTCGTTTTGCTCCTTCTGTACTGAAATGGTACGAGCATATCCAGTGACGTCGTGGAAAAGAACGCAGCCGCCCATGAACTCTCCCTTGTCATCCAACAAGGGCTCTCCACTCGTGTCGAAAAGCAGGCGACTGCCATCTTTCACGCTGTACATTCCAACGCGGTAGTTCTGAAAACCAGTGCGCTCCCTCATCAGGCGCATGATCGGGTAACTTTCGAGGGGTATTGTTTCTGCGAAGTCGCCGGTGTAGAGCACAAAGCGGGACAGGAACTCCTTAGCCTGCTCTTGCGAATCGTAGTCATTGCTATCTTCTGCGTAGGGAAAGAGTAGTCGGATAGCAGCTTTGTTTGGAATGCCAAACGTTTCATCTTTCCACATGGCATAGGCTGGCATGTTCATGCTGTTAAGCAGGGCTTGTTTGAGCTTGTTGGTCTTTGCGAACAAGGTGGGCTCATTCGATGCAGATTTCGTGGGAGGGCCCCGCGGGGGGAATTCCAGAATGGAAGGACTTGCATAATTTGACGTCGGGGGACTCTTGAAGGTCTTGAGCGCCGAAGCTGAGCTAGAACTCGAACTTGGCCCCGAGTTCATGATTTCCATGCCGGAGTGCGCGCTGCTAGGATAACTGTGCGTGGTACGTGAGACTGTGCGGCTGGTGGTCTTGGCACCATCGGAGGAGGAGCTGGAGCTGGAGCCTACGGAAGCCGATGCTGTAAAGGTCAAGGTGTAGTACTGTTCGTTTTCTGTTGCCCATATGCTGATGATCATGCGCGATTGGATGTGCTCGACATCGGTGCCTCCGAGAATCGGCAGCCCTGTTGTGGAATCCCGATAGGTCGAGAAGATCACCTCGACAGCTGCGTCGTGCACTTCCGTGCGACTACCCGAAGAATGACTGAAGGCAGAAGAGTGCGCCGTGTTCACGGAATTCGATCTCCGGTGTGACTTGTCACTTTCGGTCGGGGTGCTGTCTTTGTCACGCCGTCTTCCATGGTAAGTGTTCAGCTGCGTGGTGCTACATTGGGCCCTCGAAGCATCGTCCACAATGGAGTCAAGGAACTGGGTCCACGAAATGAACACGGCACTGCCGTTCTGTAACAAGTCCATGCCCAACTCTTCAATCGTGACTCCGTAAAGAATATCGGTCGCCGAACTGACATCACGGCTGGCCAGGCGCTGTAGTGGAGTCAACCTTAATTCTGCATCGTCTTTGTCCGGCTTCGGCTCCGGATTGATACCCAGCAGACGGCCCATGGCTTCATTCGCCAAGACGACTGTCTTCTGGCTCGACAGGACCAGTACTGGCATCGGCAGGTACTGCAGCGCAGTGAAGGCCATGTCTGCTTTGAGTTGGGCGGGAGGAATGCGAATGTTGAGCTGGTGTGCGCCTCGACGAGAGCCCAACGAGCCCTGCGACATGGTATCGTCGTTGTAGCCATCATCGGTGCCGTACGCAGAGAAATAGTCCTCGGCCGTCGCGGCGCCATCGCTCGTCCCATCTTCGCTCGCGGGCACGCGCATCTGAGAGTCTTCGAAGGACACGCGCGCCATGTCGGTCCGCCGCAGCTCCTCGGCCAAGTACTCGACTTCGCTGGTCGCACGCCTCTTCCTGCTCGACGCGACCTCAGCGACAGGCGTCCGCTCCCTCTCTTCCATCCAAAGGCACACACGGGTGCGGGATCATCGAGGACCGGTGATGTCACGCGGGCGATCGCAGTGGTGAGAAGACGGCAATAGGTTCGCAGGTGGTCGAAAGGGAGTAGCAGGGCAGCAGGGAACAGAGGGCCACGCCTCCGCACCGCGCCGCAGGGAACAGGGTACTGTAGCCGCGATGGCGGTACTGTATGGCGACGGGCGGCGGTGGGTGAGAGGGTGGTGGGCGAGGCCAGGCAGGAACGAAGCGAAGGTTTGGTTTACAGTTGGCACTAGAAGCCATGTGGAAGACGGGCCAAAGCATCGTCACGGAAGCACCGCGCAGACGGAGGCGACGGAGAGATTGCTTCGACGAAAGACGTGCACCGAGGTGCTGGGAGTGCGTGATGAGAGCATACAGTATGCTTCCCCATGGCGTGCGGCTCAGCTTATAGTAGTTCTAGAACTAATGAGACACACCACGGCCGATCTCCACGAGCACCCCGGTCGTCGTCGCCGCATTCACACATCGATCGGTGCATTATTGCTTGGCCGACGCTCGACCCATGCAAGGCGTGTGCAGACTGTCGACGTCGCGTCTGCGTCTGCGTCTGCCACCGCTCAGCCACGATACGCACCGTACCATGGCAAAATGCGCGCCGTCTGCTGTGCTGACCGAGGCGGTGGCTATCGAAAACACCCGCTTGGTCAGGTGCTTCGGCTGTTGTCCAGCACCTTCGAAGGACGTTGAGGCTGCCAGGTAGGTACTGTATACAGTACGCGTTTCCATCGCGGCAGGCAAACACACACCCGCTTTTCTTTGCTATCGACGTGCTTCCCTTTCCTCCCCTCCCCATCCCCCCACCCCCTGATCATCGCCGCCCGCGCGTTCCAACACCGCTGTCCAAGGCGAAAAGAGGGACGGAGCAGCCGGGCTTGCGCTTTGCGTACCACAAAGTGGCAAGTGGCGTTCTCGAATCTCAAAACAACCCGCCAAGTCCGCGCTTCCCACCGCAAGCCCTTCGCTATCCACGCCTACGCCTCTCCTCGCCCCATCACACTTATGTCCAGTTGGCGTCCTCCCGGCCCGCCTGGCAACCATCGACCCGCCTTTCCAGGCAACAATCGAACTCCTTCGGAAGGAGGACCCAGCGGTGTGCATCGTTCCTCTCCCATCCAGTTCAAAGAGACCGAGTCCCTCTTCAACACCTACGAACATCTCTCAGGACTCCCACGCAGCGATGACGCTCTTCTTCTCTTGCGCAAAATCGCCTCTGTGGTCAAGCCCATCATGCGCAAACGCGGCTGGAAAGTCTCGGTCCTAGCCGAATTCCTGCCTCCGGAATCCAACTTACTCGGGCTCAATTTCAACAAAGGATACAAAATCTGTGTTCGTCTTCGCTATCACAACAACCCGCACCTCTTCCTGCCGTTCGAAGAATGTGTCGATACGATGCTGCACGAACTGTCTCACAACGTCTGGGGACCCCACGATTCCAACTTTCACAAATTGTGGAACGAGCTTCGTGATGAGCACGAAGTTCTGCTTCGAAAAGGCTACACCGGAGAAGGCTTCCTCGGCGCTGGCAACCGTGTCGGTGGGGGGTACGCGGGCGGCCACCAGTTGCCACCGCATGAACTGCGTCGTTTAGCTCGCGCATCGGCCGAGAAGCGCAAGAAGCAAAGGGCACTGAGCATTGGATCCGGTCAACGACTCGGCGGTGCGCTGATCCATCGCGGCCAAGATGTGCGATCTGTCATTCTCGATCAGATCACAAAGCGGAACAATACCATGAGCGAGGTCAGTTGCGCATCTGGACGGCAAGACGCTGGCAAGTTGTCTCAACAGAGCAGCGAGCAAACGTTCAAGACGAAAGCGGAGGAAGATGATGCGAACAATCGCGCTATTGCACAAGCACTTTTCGAACTCATGGAGCAAGAAGAAGAGCAGAAATTGTACCAAGAAGGCGGATTGCAGTGGAGCAAAGAGCTTGGACTCTTTGGTAGCAACGAAGCTGGCGCTTCTTCGTCTGCCACTCTGACCGGTCACCCTAGTGAGGAGGATCAAATGAAATGGGCCCTCGAGGAAAGCACAAAAGCCTCTCCACCCACGCCTCCTCTATCTCAGTGGACTTGCGAAATATGCACTTGCATAAATCCAGTTCAATTTTTGGCCTGCGATGCATGTGGAGTCGAACGTCCTCAGTCATCATCTCTCGTCAAGCAGGGGTCCAAATCTCGTGAATCGTCCCGTTTGAGCTCGGCTGTTACACGAAAGCCAGTGCGGTCTTCACGAGACCTCAGTAAGAAGCCGCTACCGACTAAGACCGCAGCTGAGCGCTTCCCCACCAAGCAGCCGGATCCAAATGCTGGCTTAGGATGGAAGTGCAGCTTTTGCGGTTCGTTCATGGAGCACCAGTGGTGGACCTGCTCGGCTTGCGGGACGTTGAAGGATCGCTCTTGAGGAATGCATTCCTGAAATGGTGCAACGGGAAGGGGCTGACCATTCGTCTCGCCCGTCTTGTACAGACCCTGCGGTTGCTTTTCAGCAAAATAGATGAGCAAAGATACCCATGCATGACATTTGTCCACAGCGGAGATTGTTCAATCCGCCGCTGCTGCTGCTGCTCCAGAGCCGCTGTCATTGCCAATAGCCTTATGTGCGCCGGGACCAGCAGTACCATTTGCGACTCGTGCCGCGTGGGCCAATTTCTTCTGCTGTCTCTTGCTCAGTGGTTTTTCCAAGCCATCCCCGCTCGGCACTTCCTCATCTGCCTTTCTCTTTTGTCCTTGCTGATCGTTCTGCTGCTTTCCACCATCTCTCTTCGCGGCGTGCTTCTGCTTCTGACCCTGTTTCTGTGTCTGCTTCTCCTTTATTGCCACTTCCACTTCCTTCGGCTTCTCCCCACCGTATACAATATCAATGGCTCCTCTGTAGCCCGTCCTTTTCAGCTTGCCGCTGACAACGACAGCTCTGGCCTCCTTGCTCACGGCCTCATACCCTCTCTCCTGGCCCAACCCCCAAACCGCGGCCAAATTCACCGCATCCCAGGGCCCTCTGCACCCCACTGCTCCAAGTCTCGCTTCCACCCCAGAACTAATAATCAAGCCCCTCCCCCTCGTCGCACGAATCAATTGCGTTGCATTGCTGATTAAATTTCTCCTTCCTTGCGCATCGCCCAGCAATCCGCCTGAGTAGCATATCTCAATCTTCTTCCCCGACTGGATCGCAACGGAAAGCATCTTGTGCTTGAAATGTGTTCCAAAACGTTGCGTGAGGTCGATGCTGATGATGTCGCAGTCCATGCTGCTGCATGCTAGACTCAGCGTCTTTTCGTCTACGGGGCGGAGTGCGAGTAGATCATAATTGGATGCGAGAGCTGCGAGGCGGGCGTTCGGATGGCCGGATTCGGAAAGCACAAGAGTGAGGCGTCGGAGGATCGTGAGTTTTGCGGGGAGCGATTTGTGTGTTTGTTGGAGTTGAGATTGCGTGGGGATGGGATTTGTAAGGTCGCTGGGCAGTTTGCCGGAGATTGTGTGGTTGAGCGCGACAACGTTGTAGCCGAGTTCGTGGAGGAAGGCGAGAGTGCGTGGGAGATTGGGGTCGGAGGTTGTCCAGTGAACGTTAAGGTCGTAGAACATTTTGGAGAGCGGCGGACCGTGAGCTGAGTAGGCTCATTGCTGTGAGGTCAGCGTGGAAGTTGACGTTGATGCATGTGAAAGACTCTGGAGTCAGGAATTGTCGGAAGCTCTGGTGCAGATCACGGCGCTAGGCGCGGCAGGGTAGGTCAGTATGGAGGCCTAAACCTTAGTAGGTGCCACTACGTTAATTCCGGCTTAACTTACTGTTTACTTACTGTTTACTCGCTATAATAACTACTATTGTCGCCGCCGCCGCTATTATCGCTATCGCATTGTCTTATTAACAACAATAGCGCTTAATTACTATATTATAGCGCCGTTTACTACTACTATCGCAATATAGCCTTCTTAGTAGCGCTAGTACTATTACTTTAGCGACAACCTCCCGTAAACGGTATATAGCACCTTTAATACGTACTTAGTAAGTACGCTAGCGTCTTCTTATATCGCTATTATTGCTAATAACTTATAGTCTACTCGCTACTACTACCGCTACTATACCGCTTATACTATAACCGCTAGCTAGCGATATCTTAACCTTAACCGAGTTTAGTAAAGAAGCTAAAATAGGAGATACCCTAGTAGCCTTTAAGTAAGTAGAAGTCCGCACCGCTACGTACTTATAGTATACTTATCGATTTCTAGTACCTCCGCCGCTTTCGCCGCTTCTCCGCTACTCTCCGCCGCTTTTATATACCTCCGCAAACCTACTACTACGAATCGATCTAACTTCTAGTTTATTAATAATAAGAAATAGTAGCGCTA
This sequence comes from Cercospora zeae-maydis, assembly GCA_023512815.1. Taxonomy (NCBI): domain Eukaryota; kingdom Fungi; phylum Ascomycota; class Dothideomycetes; order Mycosphaerellales; family Mycosphaerellaceae; genus Cercospora; species Cercospora zeae-maydis. Next base: position 1,701,924 of record JAKLWY010000001.1, on the reverse strand, counting down.
GCTTAATAAAGTAGTCTTAAAGGATAGCTAGATAAAGAAGACGGCTTATAATAACCTAAATAAGTAGAGTATTACTAGAAGGATAATAGAGACTAATTAAGGGGTAGTAGCGCCGAACCCGTACTATTAGTACTTACGTAAGGGCTATAATATAACCTATATAGTATTTAAGGCTAAAGAAGGAGACAAATCGATCGTATACGCTTATTATAAGCGCTATAGTAAGGGTAACTATAAGGCTAGTAAGGAAGAAGAGTCGGAAGAAGATAATAATAATAGTAACCCCTACGATACCCTACGGCAACTTGCTCGGCTAGAGAATATACTAATTATAGTATAGCGTAAGGTAGAGGATTTAGAAGAAGAGAATAAGGCACTATATACTAGGCTAGATAATTAGACTACGTAGATTAAGTTATATAATATATAGCTAGTTTAGCTAAGAGGTAAGGCTAATAATAGGTCTAGAGATGCCTATATACTATAGAAGAAGATCTAGCCTAATAGCTAGCGTAAGGAGCCTATTCCTCGCTAAGTATATAGCTAAATAATAACGGTGCGCCTATAAGTAATAATTTAAAATCCCCTAGCCCTATACTTCTAAATAATCGATATAGCGAGTCGCCTACGAGTTACTACGAGTGCCCCTAGCCTATACTAAAGAAACGTCTATAGCCTTAATACGCGCGATAGCTATATAAGCGAAGGCCTAGCATATATCTAGTATAACGAGTCGCCTACGAGTCGCCTACGAGTCGCTATAAGTAGTGCCTCTAGCTATACTATTAATTCCTCGTACTTTTCCTAGTTAATATATATATTACTAGAACCTAAGCCTTCTAACGCTTTAACGCTAGCTTAGAGGTATTCTTAGTCCTCTAATTAGCTAGCTCGTTTTATTGCTAATTAGCATTAATTGCCTTCTTAGGCTCTTCTATATTTAGCTTATTTAGCTCTTAATTAGCGGTATTCTTAGCCTCTTAATTAGCTAGCTAATTATCGTTATCGTCTCTAGTTAAATTAAGGTATATAGATAGCTTATTACGATTCGAGACTATCTCTATAAAGGAGGGTTTCTTAATCTTAATTATCTTGCTATCTAGAGTCGTATTATCCTACTTAATACTAGTTATAATACTATTATATTAATTATATTAATTATATTAATCTATAGGCTCGCTAGGCACCGTACTCGTACGCTACCGCTTCTTTATTAATAAGTACTTAATCGTTTAAATTAGTATTCTAATAGTATAGCTATTATTCGCCTTATATTAAGTTCTAAAGGCTAGTATAGCCTCTTTAATATCCTTATCTTAATAGGCCGGAGGATTAATCTCTATAGGTTAATAGTCCTTATTAAAGCCTATAATAAATATAATGTCGTAGAAATTCTTAATATTCTATAGTAGAAAGGTCTTAAAGTTCTTTAGTTAAAGATAGCGGGTAATAATAAAGTCTATTAAGTTAGTATCGGCATAATTAAATTTATGTTCGTTCTAATAATCGACTATTTAGAAGTATAGCTCGTTAACGTCTGCATTCCCGTAGTTCTAAGTATTAATATTCTTATTAGACGAAACCTTAATTAACTAGTAGTATAGTAATATCTTGCAATTAAACCGCTTAATTGCCTTCTTCTATAGCTTTATAGCGGCTATAGCAGGTATTAGTTTATAATAACTAAGTAACTTTAAACTAGCGTTAGAGCTAGGCTTTAACCTATACTATATATTCGTAGTATTACGGTTATCGTTAGTATACGCCGCTATAGTAGGAAATGCCTAGAATTCTAGGGGTTCTACTATAGGCGGTATACTCGTAGCGATAGCGCTACTAATAGCGCTAATAGCGCCTAAGTATATTAAGCGCTTACGATAGAACTATTTAGCTAGTAGATCCGGATTCTTTAGGCTATATACGCTATAGAAGGCGTATCGGCCGTATATTCTAGCATAATTATTGCTATTAATAGCGTAATAGGGGCCCTAGGTAGCTATATTATCGTTTATAGTAGTAGAGTATAGTAGAGGTAAGGAAGCGAGGAATTATTCGATAATAGTTCGTAGCGCTATAGCACCGTAGTAGGGTAAGGAAGAGTTTTATACGCTACGTAATATACTAAACTATAGAAAGTTAGCAAACTTAATTAACCCTATATCTTTATTAATAACCGGCTAATTACTAGTTTCTCTAAACGCTCTATTTACGTATTGCCTAGGTACCTAGTTATAAGCTACGAGAGGCTTATTAAGTTCGTTTAAAACCGGCAGTTAATTAGCTACTAAGTAATTATCGATTAAGGTATATAGCTGCAAATACGTAAGGTAGTAAATGCAGTTACCTTTAAAGTTAATCGTACTACTATTAATTAGCAGCCTAAAACTATATAGTTCTATAGCGGTACGGCACTACTATAGCGTATCCTTAGGAAGATAGGCGTCGAGATCTAAATACGCCTTTAAGTTAGTAAGTACTTAGCGCTATAGCTATAAGTAGTCTTACCGAAACTACGTAGTTCTTCCTTAATATCGTCTAATATACTCTTAGGTAGTAGCAGCCCTTAATTGCTAGCCTTATAAAGCTTAGAATAATATAATAGCTTATATAAAATGCCTAGAATTAAATGCGGACGGTTGTTTTATTTCTAGATTCTATAGTAGTTTTAAACGTTAATAAACTAATAAACCTTATATTATATAATCGGTATATATATAGCGAGAAACGCGATTTTATTAGCCTTTAATCTATCGTTAAAGAGGCCTTTATTATTAAGTTTATAGAAGTACGTACGCTAGCTACTAAGCGCAGGTGCCTATTAATTTTACTATGCCTTAATACGCTAGTTTATCTTACTCGTACCGTATTTAAATACCTCGTAGAAGGTTAGCTAGATAGGTATAGTAGCTAAATCCTACGATTTCTTATAGTAGGCCTTCCGAACTATATAGTAGCAGTTAGTAGCTAGAATTATCTCTACGCTACGATCGGATTTAACTATTTATAGTACCGTTTAAGTAGTATATAGGGTTTAGACGTATTAAGCGAGAACTAATATAGCTATACGGCTAGTAATTCCGACGTAAATTTATATAATATAGCGTAAATAAATATTAATAGTAGCATAGATTTAAATACCCTAGTACTCGAACTTGCAGTATATATTAATTAAGATTATAAAGAATAGTCTAGGCGTAATAATAGCGCTATAGTATTCCCTAATCTACTCGATACGCTTCCGTAGGCCTTTAGGGTTTAGTACCTTTAATATAGCGAAGATGCGATTACTAGAAGTTATAATTAGCGCTACGGCTACGGTATAGTAATAGTACTAGCGTAACTTACTATCTAATAATATTATACTTTGTCCTTAAATACGTATATAGATGCTGCCTACCGAATAACTTAATTATAGACTTCTATAGTTCGCCCTATAATACCTTTGCAATCTCTAGCTCTTATTCCTTATATTTATAGCTATCTTTACGCTTCTATAGACTAAGCTCTTTACGTATAGTAGCATAGCGGTAGACGCTAATTTAAAAGCCTTCGCATTCGAGGATAGTTATAGCCTTCTCGTTAGTTATATATAGGAAGTAAAAGGTCTAGGCAACTCGTAGGCGTAGCAACTCTTAATTATTAAGGCGATAATTAATACGGCGATTATAGTTAAGGTTCTAGAGCGCGAGGTTCCGAGCGAGGGTACGGTTTGTTTGTTTGTTTGTTGTTTGTTTATTCCATTTACGTCCTTTAGGAGTCGAAGACTATGTAGGACGGGAGCTGCAGGCAGCTGCCGGTCGGTTTCTATTCTAGGGGTGTCTTGTTCGTGCCACGATATATATTGTAGGCCGATGCCTAAGAGGGCTCATTCGAGCAGAAAGAGAGAAAGGAAAGGGAGGGTAGGTTCCTAGGTTGGTGTCGGAGTTCTAGTCGGTTATCGGAGTCCTAGTCGGTTGTCGGAGTTCTAGTTTGTCGGAGTTCTAGTCGGTTGTCTTATTTTTTTTTTTTTTAAAATTCTAGAATTTTGGCTTTGCTAAGCTTGTGCGCCTTAGCACTTGCTTGGCACCTAGCGCCAAGCCCACAAATGTCGAAATAGAGGTGTCTGTCGTGCTAGCAGAGCCGTCGTACTAGCAGAGGCAGGTAGTTCGGTGTCGATCGAGGTGCAGAGAGCCTTCCTACCTATCTTCTCGTGTTTTCTAGAGAGCCCCGTACCCTCTAGATCGCATGGTTTCCAGTCAAGGAGAGTCTGCCTTTGTCCCTCCCTTCTGCGGCCCTTTTTAGCAGTTTTAATAGTCTGTCTCTTTGCCCTAGCAGCTGCCTCTCGTCTCTGCCTTCCTACTTGTCTCTATCTACGTCTTCTCCTTCTCTTCCTTCGTTTGTCGGTAGGTGTAGGTTATCGGTTTGGATTCTTGGGTTTTGCGGTTGTTCTCGGCTGCGTAGCGATAGCGGAGAGTCGTCTTGTCTTGTCTTTGCCCTTATACTTTGCTAGCATACTCTAGGAGTACCTGTTTCCACCTGCGGCCGCGTGGAGGCGTATAATAGGACTTCGCAGGCGCGAGGGTACGGTATAATATAGTAATACCCTAATTACGGAGGTTAGAAACGATAGTAGCGTATAGTACGCCTGCCTCTACCCGTTCCTTAATAAAGTTATGCTAGTTGCTATAATTAACAGTCTAGCGAGGCATGCTATAAGTCGCCTGCGAGTAATATAGCGAGTAATATAGCGAGTAATATAGCTAGAGGCGGTGTTAATATAGCTGAAATTCGTAGTAGCACCTTCCAAGCTTTCGGCCCCCGTCGGTCAGCTCGGGAAGAGGTACCGATTGGTTAGCGACAAGCAGGGCAAGACCCCAGCACTCCACAAGCTCATGACAATTATCGCCATGCAATCCGATCTGCTGAACATTTACAGTCATGTGCAATACCGAGCACATGTATAGCTTATCGAACTGTTTGGCAATGGTCCGTATCCGCATGCAAGAAAAGGGGTGAGCCTACCATACCTCCTACACAGCAATCAGAGACTATATGCACACCATTTGCTAATGAGATACGCAAACGACCGCCTGAACAATGCACCTTTGCTTTACCTTCATTGTGACATGCCTCTGAATACCACATCCACCAGCACCTTGCATAATAAAAAGGCGCCACATGGCTCTTGACACATCCTCGTAGAGGACTTGCAGACCCGTTTCTTGGTTCTCTGGACGGCTCCCCACGCGAGAGGTCATCGAGGGCCTTGCCATGACCAACTAGCATCAGCCTGCGATGTCATTCGAGATTCTTTTTGTTACTATATGCATGACTTATATGCTTAAGGCTGTCGGTTGCGTTAGGGAGACATTCAGGTGGAGACTATTCACATCAGAAACAGGGATTTATTCACAACAGAAACAGGGATTCATTCACAACAGAAACAGGGATTCATATGGTGCAGCATTAAGGTCACATAGTACAAGGGTATAATATTCACCAACAGAGTGAACTAAGTCGATACTCACCCTGCATGGCCCCATGCTTCACTAGCACTTCCAGAATATATACACTCAAATATCTTGCATCTCGAAGAGCACAACTTCTTGTATTCACATATATGGAGTAAGCAACCATCATAGGCCCACTTTCGGAGGTCAAGATGCACCAGCGCAATATGGAAAGCGCTCGCTCGCAGTTCTTCCAGTTGCCACAGGAGATTTATGTCAACATATACGACCAGATCGCCCGCGAGGAACATTACTCGAGGACTCGATGCCACACTAAAGTTATCGCCACTCTGGGAATCGATGGAAAGACTGTGTATGGAGAATGTGATATGCGAGAAGTCTGCGATAAATTGTAGCTTACAGATCAGGAGCTTGGCGCACAGTTCAGCCTACGCCTGGCGGCTTTCATTCCACAGCATCTCGATCTTCAGCTTTGCGATGGCAAGATGCATCTTGTCGACGATCGGTCTTTGAATTCCGCGCTGCCAATTGCGATGCCTATAGTGTCAGGCGGCACGACCCAGCATCGCATTACGAATTCGGAAGGTCTCTACATCAGTGTAGGGCCTGCAACTGGCCTACAAACCACGGAACGTGGCACATCGGAGCCTGACGATGACAATGACGACAGTGATGCGCGGTTCCAATGGTACACGAGCTATCAGTACATTGCATCGTAATGTGAACGATTGCTGCAGCACTATTTGAGCATCATGAGCGGCCACAGCGAACAAGAAGAAATACAGTCCGACAAAAGCGAAGACATGCTCATTTCTCTTTCGGCCATCCATTCAGGTGCGGAATGTCGGGACCACGAGCAATCATCGTCAGACTGGCCAGAAAACCCAAATACCAGCGGACTTGCGCACGTCGAGCATGGCTTCCACAGCCTGATCAATCGACTAAGCCTATGCGACAAGACACGGGATCTCGTCCTGAGGGTAGATGTCAACAACAACGACTGGAACCCAGACGGACAGTCGGCAGAGCAGGCTGCATCTCAGACGGCCGCTCTGGAGGTCTTGATCAAGGGCATAGAAGAAATGCCACGAGTGCAGCGTTACTCGGTGCAAGTAGGACACCATGCCATGTTCGCCAGTCGAAAGGGCGACCGCACCTGGCAGGGCAAAGATGTCTACCGCGTTACATCGGCAGCTACGAGGCATCGGAGCAGCGATGAGAAGTACTGTATGCTTCTCAGCGATCTTAACATTGGCTTCTGGTCCTGCGCGACAGTTTCGGCTGTGTGATGGTATTTCCTCGACACTCGCCTGGGACCAGCTCAAGATGCGCATGACGATATTTGGCAGCTGGCTATGCTCGTAGCTTTCACTCTCCTCCCTCCTGCAGTGCTGGAGACAGTGCCGAAGGCAATGCCGTCAAGGAGAGGCCTCTCGGGAACTATCTGACGTAGCTAAAAGAGAACCTGAGTACAAACCATGATGTCCAAAGAAGAAAGGTTTTCTTCCCTTTATGCCCCTTTTCTTATAGCTGGTTCTACGTTGAATCCAAAGCTGGTCATATGACAGCTTATTTCGCCAGCTCTTGATCATCACAGAGCCGTCTTTCTGGTCTGGTGCGCCATGCAATAATTAAGTAGGTTCGTCAAGGTCTATTTATTTCTAACCATAACGGATCCGATGAATTGGTATAGACGAAGACGATAGAACATCAACAGTTCCTCAGTCAAATACGCATCTCAGAGAGATGACAGGCCAGATGGTGAGTTGAACGGCCTTTTTTCTCTCCTCTAACCACGCAGCGATATCCCCCGAACTTTGTTCCTTCGATGAGGCATTTTTTCTAAAGTTACCAAAGTCTGCTTCCGTCCTAACTTTTTTACCCTTCCAGCTTCACTTATAATCTACATCGCACATCACGTCCTACACACATATACGTTCTCAATTCCAGCCAAGTCCTCCCGTCGAAATCGACATTTCCCAACTCCAAGATGACCGTGTCTCTAGCCTTCCTCGAGGACATTCCACAAGAAGTCCGAGACGAGATTTACGACGTGTATATTCGAAAAAGCCAACTCGCAGGCGCACTTTACCATGACACCTGCATCGCGACTAGGAGGAGCTCGCGAAACTTCCACTATCGCGATGAAGAGTATGCGGACTTGATCACGATCGATTTCAACATCCGTCGCGTCGGCAACCAGATTGGCAGGGAGTTCACAAGCCGCATGGCACGATTTGTTCCGCTCCACCTGCATGGAATCTTCCAAAAAGGCGAGAAAAGTTTTAGGGTCGAGAAAGAGTCGCTGGAACTGATCTTGCCGGTGCAGATAGTGGACACTGAGCATGGGAAGAAAGAAGAGTGCACGGAGGAGTCAAAGGGGATTTTCATAGAGGCTGATTATGATGCGGAGCCAGTGGAGAGAAAAGAGTCAAATAATGCTTGTGAAGATTCTGAGACTGACAGTTGGATCGATCAAGATCAGCCATTTGAGTGGTATGATGGGCCGCCAACAGATTCGCCAATCAACGACCCGTTGTCGGAGTATTGGGATGAGATGGGGCGACGTCAGAGCGGCGCTGCCAGCTCTGATCCAGACGGTGATGGTGGTGGAACAAACGGCTCAGAAGATGCTGGAAGAAGGACGTCGTCTGGCTGGGCCGGCCAAAACCCAGTCTTCGATGGCTCCTCAGCTAGTGAGCATGGAGCCGCAACCCAGTCTACTCAGCCTCCGGAAATTTGGTCTGTCTCGACGGAAGGGGTTGAAGAGTTTTGCCGGCGATTGATGCTTCTTGAGAAGACACAAGATATCGTGATCCGTTTTGACACCCAATATGCGGACTGGTGGCCAAGCAGACAATCTGCATCTCGTGCGAAAGCTTGCGAGAACGTTCGCGAGGTCATAGCGGCTAGTATCGAGCGCATCCCCAATCTAAAGCGCTACTGCGTGCAAGTTGGTGAATTCGCTGTCTTTACCAGTCGAAAGAAGGGAAGCACAGTTGCAACTTCCGAGGACCATCGTATCACTTCAGAGACTACCGAGGACTGGCGAAGCGATGCGCAGTATCGCAAACTTTTGGATGACCTCAATATTTGCTGGTAGAAATCACCAAATCAGAAAGGTCAGTGGAGGGTGTGATGATGCTCCGAGCAGACCATGACATGAGTTGGATCCTTTGCGAGATATTTGGCAAACTCTGTGCGCTCCCGACCAGCAAGCTTTCCACAAGCATATGGGAGCAGTACAACAGCGTTGAGGGAAGGCCAAGGCTTTAGCCTTGTGCTTTAATGGAGATGCCATTGGTAGTTCGAAAATTTGGATCCCGTTAGAAGCTCAGTATTGGTACCCATTGCGCCTCATGACGGAGCATTCTTCATCTTCTCCATCACATCTCCCTTCGGCGCAGTGTCGCAGATCTCACCACAGTTCTTACATTTTCTCGCCTCCTCGTCGGCCTTGAAAGCATTCACTGCATTTTTGATTTGTGAACCTAGATCTGTGCAACGAAAGCTTGTCTCGTAAACCTCGCTCCCACAGCCCTGACAGTACCACCTCAGCTTGTCTATGCTTCCTTCGGGTCGTGGCTGCTCAATGACCACGCCCACGGTATCCGCGAACCGAACGGGATTATGCGGGGTGTTTCCAGGCAATAAAAACATCTCGCCTTCATTGATGTAGACGTCCTTGAATGTATCCTTGCCGTCGATGTTTTGGATTATCTTCAAGAGCATGCGACCTTTGTATTGGTAGAAGAACTCGGGTGTGGTATTGATGTGGTAATCTGTCCTCGCGTTGGGGCCGCCTACCACCATCACGGTGAGGGGGTCATTATAGACGCAGAAATTATTTATTGGTGGTTTGAGAAGGTGAGAGTTTTCGTTGAGCCACTTGGGAAGATTGAGGGGAGGAAGAAGCGCGGAGGATGTGGTGGTTGTAGCGGTAGCATGATGACGGCTTGGGAGGTGTTGGTTTGCGGTGCTCGCTCGTGCTATTGTAGGTGTGAGATATCGCATGGTGGAGCGAGTGGTTGTGATGAGCGGCCGCCTGAAGGCTTGCATTTTGACGTCCTGCAATGTTCACGGTGCTAAGGACCATCAGCGATCCTCGGGAGGTGGCGGAATGAGCAAGCTGAGGTGGTCTTCGAGTGTTGCTGTCATCAGTGTTTCGTTCGTGGTTGGTTCAATCTGGTCGATGACATCGCTGACACGGGCCACGAGTTGCGAGCATGTATGTCCGATATCGCCGGGGCGGGATTGCCCGGTCATTCAACTCCATCCCTTCCAACTTCCTTTCCTCCCAGAACAAGACATTATTCCTTCAAATACACCGTGCGACGAAGGACGATGATGTGGTGCATCTAAACGTGCCACATCCCTCAATTCTCCTTGAGTCGGGGTATCAAGGACCTCGACTCCACGAGCGAATAGTCCCAAGACCACATTCGAGGACTCTGCCATACTGCAAGACAAACCAGAACAAATGTCGTCAGCCCCGAGGGAAATACCAATATGGTTGCCATATTGACGCTCATTCTGGTTGTCAAATATGGGGTTTTCATTCGTTCAATTGTTCGCAGACCAAACAGATATTTGGTCCGCTGGCTATCTTGTCATGACCTTATGCAAGGACACGCTTAATCAGGGCGTAGATGATGACTTGAGTATGGCTCCAAAAGCACAACGGGCTATAGAACAGATTCATAGCTTCACCGACACAGTCCTGGTCCATCAGATGGCACTTCCGCCCGTGTTCTGCTTGATTCGGAGTATGGCGCTGGCTATCCTTCGGGCTTGCCAGTCAACTACTGTATACGAATATCTTGGTGCTAAGCTTTCGCAGTTTGATCTAAGCGGTCCCCGAATCAATATCTCACAATCGGCCCTGTGCTTGTGTCGTATGGACATAGCCGCGCTCATAATATGGTGCTGTACGATATGGTCGTCTATATCTCCTAAATTGGGACTTTGCTAGCTTCTACCCGTCAGTCCGAGATGTGGTCGATCGCCCTCGAACAGCGCCTCATATCGGATTCACTTACACATCGTCGTGCAAATCTTCTGCAGGATGATGCCACTTTGGCCCAAGGGGATGAAATACTGGGATCGACCAAAGTATCTGCTGCAGGCTATCGTTACTGACTGTACGTATTGATGCCTCCACGCCCTTGCTTTGGGCGTGACCAGCGACAAAAGTCCTGGTCTTGAGCAAGAAGTGGAAACGAGATTCGTATCGGCGACGGCTGGCTTCCGGCATGAAGCAAAGAATGAATGACTGACCTGGGAATATCAGATTGCAATTCACTCCAGCTCTTACTTATAAGCCCGAAGGATAGACTGTAGCAATATTGACAACACTAGAGATGCATCGCCCTCAAGCACTAGACGCGACCCTGAAGACCAGGTTTGCGTTGGGCATTTATTCCACGTTCACAACACGAGGTCACGCACCACGAGCGCGACTCACGTTGATTGCACCTATTGGTGGATCAACTCCTGCCGATGTTCCTACAAGCAAGTATGATATCAATGCCGATGCTCTCAAAATACGCAAAGTCAGGACCTACAACAGTGTTTGAAGTCATATCTGCGGAGTGAACCCGCGTTAACAAAGCACGATGACTAGCAACAGTACGCCGTGCCCAGGTCTTCGTGCTGAAAGAAAGAAGTCGCACTTGAGAGGACTTGCATGACAGCTCCTTAGGGGACGCGTCCACCTAAAATCTAGCCGAAAACATCTTCGACATGGCCTGTCTTGACCACATAATCTGACGTTGCCTCACATTCAGCTTCACAATGCGATCAAAGTCCAAAATCATGCGCGGTGGTCGGCAGCGTATCACAAGCACAGGCTGAAATTGCTCGAGGGTTGCGAAGCACCAAATCTATACACCTGGGCTGAAGAACAATGATGTTGAGACCGAGGTGCTTACCAGTATGTAGAGCTTAATTGCATAATGGCATGGCCATTCTAGAGACCACAAATGTATGCACATGGATCTGGCATGTCTGCACCTGCCGGTCTGCAAGCGATGTCGATCAATGCTTGGCCCTAGTTAGACCACAAAGTTTGGAGACTAGATTGCTCCAACTGCGCCGAACAGAGCTTGAATGATGCGGGGTCGTCACGACGTCACGCTCGATGCTGAGGATGAGGCAATGCACCCACAAAAGCACTATGAGAGACTCGCAGAACAAGCACTGCCTGTTTGGTTGAACTTGTTCTCGTCACTATTCCTGAAGAGCTCGAGCATCACTGGCCGTAAAAATACCTCGATCATAATCGACGCTCAACTACTTCACCATTGCGGCAACTGCATTGACTGGAAAATTGCATCTATCTAGCTTCTCCAAAAAGGAAACGAGTCAGAGTGTTCTCATTGAATTCGTTTAGCTGATCACGATGGCCGATTCTTCTGACATCCAGCCATTCAAGGTCGACATACCCAAGGAGGAAGTCGATCGTCTCAAGCGTAAACTGAAAGACACCCGACTTCCACCCAAAGAGATTGTGCCCAACGCTGGCACCAAATATGGTCCTACCTATGAATGGTGCAAGAATCTCTACGAGACATGGGTGAACGACTTCGACTGGTATCCGATCCAAGACCAAATCAACTCCGCACCGCACTACATCGCCAAGATCGAGGATGTCAAAATCCACTTCGTTCACGCACGCTCAAAACGCGAGGATGCTATTGCGTTGATCATGGTCCATGGCTGGCCGGGCAGTTTCTACGAATTCAATCAATGTTGGGGACCACTGTCGAATCCGGAGAACTCCAACGACCCAGCATTCCACGTAGTTGTGCCTTCAATGCCCGGGTACTGCTTCTCGGACTGGCCACCAAAAGCAGGCTGGACCTTACAAGATAACGCTCGAATCTTCGACGCTCTCATGAAAAAGCTCGGCTACTCCCAATACATGATCCAAACCGGCGACTGGGGCCACTGGGTCGGCCGTGAGCTTGGATCGAAGTACACAGACTCCTGTAAGCTGGTGCACTTCAACTTCGCTCCATCACCCCTTCCCGAAGGGGTCGAATACACGAAACGCGAACAGGACGTCAAAGACCGAGTCGACGACTGGCTGGAGAATCACATGGGCTACGCCGTATGCATGCGAACACGTCCACACACCATCGGCTTCGGCTTCAATGATAACCCCATGGGCATCCTGACCTGGGTCGGCGAGAAATATAACGAAGCAGCAGATCCTGAGAAGCAGAAGCGTAGATACTGGACGCAATGCATTCTTGCCACTGCGACTTTGTACTACTTTACTGACTGCATCATGCCGAGCATGCTTTGCTACTACGAGAATGTTCGACACGAGAATTTTGCGAGTTTCGCCATGGAAGAGCATAATCGGATTACGGTGCCGTTTGGGTACACGTCCTTCTATTGGGATACGGAGCCGAGTTCGAAACGAGCTGTTGAGAGGACGGGGAATTTGGTATTTTACAAAGGTGAGCTCACCAAGTCGATGGCAGTGACGATGGCTCTATGCAGATGTATAAAAAAAGGGGGGAATGCTAACATTCACGGCAGAACGCAACGATGGCGGCCATTATGCCGCTCTCGAGGACCCAGAAGGCATTATGGAGGATGTTCGAGCACTTGCTGCTCAAGAATGGAAAGGCACTCAAAGCAAGGAGTGAGCGCGAAGAAAACACACTCCAATCGGGAGAACACAAGAAAACAGAAACGACTCACAGTGATGATTTGCGAGTTCCTTTGCCCCGCAGATATATCGGAAATACCCCCCCCCCCCCTTTTTTTTGTTACCTTTCTACGCTATGCCCCCCCTCGCCTGTCCTGCCCCAAAGCCGTTCCACGAGCATCTCAATCTCCCTACGAAGTCCCCGAGCATCCAACAAATGCATTCCCTCCCGCGCCCGTATGTGTGATGGCGCCAGCATAGCGTCCCGCCTCGTTGAACACGACTCGATCCGGACCAGGAGCACCTACAAAGAAAAGTTAATTAAAAAAAAAACACACAATCAGCCATCACCTTCTATACACTCGTGGTAGCAGAAAGGTACCTTCGTTGTACGCACCCCCCGTATAAACATTCCCACTCTGCATGATTGGGAAAATCTGATAAGGCGGCGCCACGGGAAAGCTGAAACCTTCACGATTGTTGAAACGATGCGGATAGCGGTTGGTTCCGACTTGTTGACCGTTGTTGAAGTAGTTTAGGCCTTGACGGTAAGCGGCTGACACGCGGGATTGGCTGTAGGAGTGGCCGCCGCAGGTTGTGGCGGATTGTCGGGTTTCGAGATCGTGGTGGACGGGAAGCTCGACGTAGGAGACTGCATCTTTGGCTTCGAGAATTGGTGCGGGGGATGTGATGGGTGAGGAGAGCGAGGTGGAGATGAAGAGGAGGGCGGTGGTGAGGAGGGAGAGCTTCATGGTGATAACGGGCAATTGGTGGAAATTGAGAAATGGGGTTCTTCGTGAAGGATGCTGCAGTCTCTTTTGAATTTATACGTGTTGTTGCACGATGTACCCAAACATCAAGACACCATTAGCGGCAGTCTTGCAGGAACGCGGCCATAGCCAAGCTCTATAGCAAAGCACGAGGCGAGCTGCGAATGTCGCGATATCTGCATTTCGACGATCTCCCAACAACATGTGCTGCAAAACAGCCAATCTGATATGCCATCTGCACAAATGCCTTGCTGCGTGTGCGACTTGAGAGCTGCAGGAACACGATAGATCTGCAGAGGGAAATGTGCGGTCAGCAGGCCGTAAAGGGAAGGTCAAAGAACGGCGCTGAGACAGCCAAAGAGGATCCTACACTGTGTCACGTTTCACGGACGAGTTTCCTGGGCAAGTGGGCGACACGGAATGGTCAAGAGGCTTGGAAGTCTTAGGGCCTGAAATCTGTTCCTATAGCTATGAGTGATCGACACCGTGCCAAGATGGAAGCTCCAACTGTCGCTGTGCTGGCTGGCAAAGCCCACTGAGAGATTGGAAGAGTGCCCCCGGGCGCCGTTTCCGCTGTGGTCGCTCGTTTTTTCGTGCAGAACCATACAGTCTCTCAATCGCGTCCCAGCCTAGTTGTAATCACAATGCCTCGCATTGTCGAGCAGAATGACGCTTGAAGCGGCCCATGTGGTCGTGCTAGCCAGCGTGATAGTCACGTTTTTTCATCTTCTTCAAGTCGTCGAATTTCTTGAAGCGCATGTCGGCATTCAAGATTGCACCCAAGCCCAGAGGTCCGCTGCCACTGATGGGCACATAAGTGAATGACTCTTCAGAGACACGCTGATTCAAATGATTGAACCCCATGGCACTGAAATCGCATCGCACGGAAGTGGCGACGAGTATCTGAGCAGTGTTAATGGTGCATCCGAAGTAGAACTCCAAGAGGGTCGAAGTATTTTCCCCGCTGGAGCAGAGGGTGTTCCCGACGGAAACAGCGTGATGAGTAGTTCCTTCTTTCCACCACTGGTCAAGAAAGTCCGTGATTTGCGTGGTGAGCGATCTTGTCAGGCCAAGTCCAGCAGTGACTTGGGGTGATTTGGTAGCGACACCTGGCAGACCTGAAGCAAGCTGTGGAGCGATCAGATCGGGTCGACCGTCGAGAAGTGGACCAGTGCCTTACGAAACGAAGCGGCGAATCCGTCATATTGCAAGCCATTGTACAAGCCGATTTCATTTTCAATGAGAGGCACCGCACCAGCCTGCAGGTCATCGAACGGACGATTCGGTCAGAGCTGTGCAGGATTGATGGCGTTGAACATCCTACCGTGTCAATATTTGTTGTGCATTGGCCAGCAGTGAGCTGCACTGGAGAAGCAGACACGCTTGTTAAAAAGAGAGAGAGAGAGAAGAGCTGGCTTTTCATCTTGTGGTCAGGACATGTGACTATCTCAAATGCGCCGAGGACATGTGAACGAGGTTGGTATACTCTAATTTAAGTCGACTGGCGGTCCCTTCTGTGCTTGAGAGATTCATGAGCACGAACTTTCACGTGCTGTGCAAGAGCTGGTCTCTAAGGGAAGGCACTGAACGCAAGCGGCAAACACAGGGACTCGCTCATGTACCACGCACCTAGGATGCTGCAGATCTCGGTCCGGCACTCGTGAGCGCCGTAGGAGATCCCCCGAGCTTCTCATCGAATGCCGTGGTGGTTTCGGGATGGCTTGAGTGGCAGCCAAGTCTTGCTGGGTATAGGAGCGAGCCTTATATTACATCTTCAGCCATACACAAGCGCCTGCAGCTTCGCTTCATCAAGTACGGAATGTGGCTGCTGTTTGATGTCGTGAAAGCACGAAAATAGGCTCGTTCGACAAGTCTTGTCCTCATATGGCGTTCTCAGCGGTCAGAGTCCCCTATCGAGGTTGTATCTTACACCGCAAGCCGCTAGTGGTGAATGTGTATCGACCGGGCTTGGTACCGTGCGACCCGATAATCGCGTACTTCAGCGATCTGGTGCGCTCTATCTTCTCAGAAACATGTTCCTGTAGGTTCTTGAGCGCATGAACAGCGCGGAGACTTCAGCAGCTCATTCGGCCGTTCCGGTATGCTCCTCCCTTTGTTCGGTCTTCTGCTCGGTCTTCTCATCGACATCGAGAGGCTCGATCTTGACTTCCACGCCGGGCTCATCGGCTTTGGTCTCCACAGTAGCGCCTTCGGAGTCAATGAGAATGGTTGTGCGGTCTCCACTGTCGTCTGCGGGCTCATCGGCAGGCACTTCCGGGGTTGCAGAAGGCTCTGTGGCTGGTGTGGGCGCTGTCTCCACTGGTACTGTAGCGGCCTCACTCGACCCCGACCCGTCCAATGCTGGAGCAGGCAGCTCTTCTGACGGCTCTCTACTATGCACGACAGTATTTGCGCGCTCCAAGCCGGGTTTTCCCTCCGCACGTTCCTCTTCTTCGGCTTCTTCTTGAATGACCATGGTCACATTTGAGGGACTTCGTATATGCCCTTGGACCCCTCCGTGCCGCTTGGTAGTGTTGCCATTAGCAATCACCTCATTTCCGGCCGGCTTCAAGGATGCTGATTCGTCGCTTCTGGCAAGTATGCTCGTTGTCCGGCTCTGATCGCGACCACTCTCGTCTGACTCGTGGCCTTCAGCCTCAGGCGGGATGGTGTAGTTCTCTGGCTGAATCATGCCATACTCGTCGCAGACAATTTTGAACAGGATGTACAGGCCCGTCTGTCTCTCGACTCTCCAGAACATCTCCCGATGTTGAAACCAGGCGTGCGCGTAGATACGGTACACGCGTCGAAAGATGTTGGTGATCTCCTTCATCTGCTGCGCAAGCACCTTGTCGCTGCCACCAGTCTGGCCTGAGCCAAGACCCAATCGCGATGGGAACATCTTACTACTCGTGAGGCTGCTGGCAGCCCAGTCGAGGGTATGGCAGCAGTAATCGATCGCTGAGCAGCTCTTCGGCGGGTCGTGGACGGCGCAAAGGTATTGCCATTCGCTGGCTCGCATTTCGGGACAGGTCGAGGCACTGCATGGCGGGTCGTCTGCAAAGAGGTTGACAATGATGACGTTGGTTTTCTGGATCAGAAAGCGACCAAGCTCATACAACCAGATCTCCTTTGACGTCCCTGGTGGAGGTCGTGCGAGCTCACGGGCGAGGTCGGTGCTAACGGAGGTGGTGGTGTCGGAGTCGCGCGGGTGGGTGTGGTGATAGTAGAGCGCTTTCAGATGTTCGGTGAGCTGGAAGGCGGAGTCAATCTGCGTGTCCCGTCAGCGGGGCGGTGTCGCGAGTGATGGAGCAGTGTCGCGCTACATTCTGCAAGTCGGTCAACGGAGGACCCTCGTGGATGTCTTCCGCTTTCGTGCCTGGCCGTATTCTGCGTGCAGCGCCCGTGTCTGTGATGCTCGCGCCGGGCACTTTCCCGTGCTCCTCGTACAGCGACAGTCCGGGCGATGTAGGCCCGACCTGGTCCTCTGCAATGGGCGGCGGGGACGGGAGTCTTGGCGACGACGACGACGGCGAGCTGACTGCTGCCATCTGGTCTGCTGCCCTTGAAGAAGTCAACAACAATAATGATGTACTCTCTACCAGGGGGACGTTCCGCTGCACTCGGCGGCTGAAGGCACATGAAAGTCAGCAGCATCCTGGTCTCGCTCGGATCGCGCCATGATCCCGCCCAAACTTAGACCACCACCTTCCTTCTCGACCCAGCATAACGTCAGACAATAACGACATGGAACATCATGGAGGACGATGATGAGCTCCCGCCCATGCTTGTCAATGCCGATGGCACGACAGCCGCAGATCAAGCCCTCAGCGCCGAGCTCGACGACGTGAAAATTGCCAAAGTGCCCATTACCATCATCACAGGTACGATTGCCACCCCGTACTTCTCCAGCCAACAGTCCTACGTCGCAAGTTTCCAACCGATACTAAGTATACACATCAGGATACCTCGGCGCCGGCAAAACCACGCTCCTCAACTACATTCTCACGGCCAAACACTCGCACAAAATCGCCGTCATCCTCAACGAATTCGGCAACACATCCGACCTCGAAACGAAACCTCTGACCATCAACCAAGGCTCCACGCAAGTCTCCGAATGGCTCGACCTCGCCAACGGCTGCATCTGCTGCTCCGTCAAGGACTCGGGCGTCAACGCCATCGAAGCCCTCATGGACCGCCGCGGAACGTTCGATTACATTCTTCTCGAAACGACGGGTCTGGCGGATCCGGGGAATATCGCGCCGCTGTTTTGGGTGGACGAGGGGTTGGGGAGTTCAATTTATTTGGATGGGATTGTGACGTTGGTCGATGCGAAGAATTGTCTGAGAGGGTTGGATCAGCCGGAAGGAGAGGAGATTGTGAGCCACGATGACCACGCTGCAGGTCCGGTGCTGTCGACTGCGCATTTGCAGATTTCTCACGCCGATGTCATTGTGCTGAATAAAGCTGACTTGGTGACTGCGGAGGAGCTGCAAGCGGTGCAGGACCGCGTGCGATCGATCAATTCGCTTGCGAGAATCCATGTCACGGATCATAGTCAAGTGCCGCAGTTGGAAGGGTTGGTGCTGGATCTACATGCTTACGACGATGTGTCTGCGGAGAATCTGGAATTCGCGACCAAAGGACATAGCCACTTGGATCCTGCAATCGGAACGCTGACTCTGAATGTGCCGACATTAGACGACCGACGTCTGCAAGCGTTGGATTCTTGGCTGCAGTCTGTACTGTGGGAATCGCATCTACCGAGAGTGGATGATGCACGTGAGGACATCTCGAGTGCCCGCTGGGAAATCCATCGCAGCAAGGGGCGAATACCACTCACGAACGGGACAGTGAAACTGCTACAGGGAGTGCGCGAGATCTTCGACCTGATAGATGGTCCCATCGATCCCAACAGTGCTGCTGGCCATACTGGCAAGCTGGTCTTCATTGGTCGCAATATAGGCGGCGATCAATTGCAAGCGTCGTTCCAGACGAGCCTTGCGGCACATATAGCTCGCAAGATGGCTGCGCACGACAGCGCGAGCTAGGTGCATGCCCGCAAAACCAGCACGGCACACGTGTCGATCTTCCTTGAAAGCGTCCATCATCGTAGGCAGCGCGTCCTGGCGCAACGGCTTTCTTCACACGGCGTACGTTTGCCACACATTCGAGCTTCAGGTGACGCTCTCATCACGATGGAAGATGCAAATCATCCCGTGGTCACCTACAGTCACCATCCAGGTCCCATCAGGACTCCAGGCAATCTGCGAGGTTGCGAAATGGGAAATCTTGCCTCCCACACTGGGTAATTCGGTATTGGCCGTGATCCTGTAATGCGGAGCAAGTGGTGTAAAGCGGTCGCTCAGAGTGTACTCCCGACTCTCTGGTGCCGTTGTCGAAGATGCGCCGGTGGACGACGTTTCAGCTGGGGAAGGATTAGTCGACATGCGGACGGACATGGATCGGAGACTGCTCACGAGTTTGACCAGAAGTGCTGCTGGGGCCACTTTCGTTTCGGCGCAGCTCCCCGAGCACATCCGGGCCCTTCTTCTTCTTCTTTCGGGTGGACTTGTTTCTTGGCTGCATTGAAGGTCGATCGAGCGGGTCGATGCCCTCCTCGAAACGCTGCATATCCCAGAATGAGAAACGTGTCATCTGATCGCCCATGCAGAGCACCGGCCGCTTTCCCTCGGCGTGAAAGAAGCCGAAGCGATGATAGAAGCGGTCCGTGTGCGGAATATCCAATGTGAGCAGTCTCGAAAAGGCGCGATAGTCTTCGTCATGGGGAAACGCCGAGCCCGTGTATTTCCCGGCTTCCTGCACGGGAAGGCGCTCGGACGGCGACTCATCGGCATCGAAACCGTTGATTCTCCATAGCAGGATTTCGTTGGCATATCGATACTTTTTCGCGTCGGCCTGGTCTCTTGCGGCCTTTGATAAGATCAGATCCCCGTAGAAATCGAAGCTGTCAACATAGTTTGGATGAAGTTCCTTGGTGAAGAAGTGTGGCAGCTGGATGGTCAACGGGATCGAAGTGGTACTCCAGTCGCTGTCCGGTGCTCTCTCTCCGAGTGGAGGAATGGACCATAGACATACCGCCGTATCGATGCCTCCGGAGATGAGCCATCGTCCATTGGGGTGGAACTTGATGGCAAGCACGGGGGCGCGGTGTCCATCTGCTAAAACGGCCACACACGGCTGCGCCTGGTAGGCGGGGCGCAGATCCCATAGGCGAATGGTGTAATCGTTGGAAGCGGATGCGAGCAGGTTGGGCGTGGTGGGTGAGACTGCAAGGTCATTCACCGCACTGCCATGACCGGGCAGGGTGCGCGCAACGGTTCCCGACTCAAAGTCCAGTATCTTGATGTGGTGCTGTCCATCGCCTGCAACGCACAGCCAGGGTTTGTTCGTGACGGGGGCCCTCGTCCACGCCAGACTGTTGAGCGAGGCAGGAGTGGCGTGCTGGGGAGATCGGTCAGACGCCGCGGTCATGGACAACACTCGACCACAGGAATGCGAGCTATCTCACCGGCTCGACCTCGTCATGAACGTGCCTCAGCAGCTCGAAGGGCGGGTCCGCGCCTCGTCGTGTCCTGCATACAAACGTCTGCAGAAGGTCAGCACGGTGGCATTACACGGGGGGGGGGGCGATTGGTGGTAGCGCGCATACCGCTGTGCCCCCGGTCAGTGCAAAGATGTGTTCGTCGTCTTGGGTGCCATAGGGCCAGAATCGAACATCATAGAGAGTTTGGCCTGCACGCGCGGTCAATGGGCAAGTCGAGGGGGCGAGATGAAGTTGCTCCACCTACTCGTGCCTATTCTGGTGCAGGCCTGCAGGACAGGGAACACATCATTGCCACGAGGGGCCATGGCGATGCACGCGGGGTCGAAAGGTAGTGACGAGTCTGACGACGTACCTCGCACCGCTCGTCAGGCAGCGAGTGGAGAAGTACATGCAGCCGTGTACCACTGTTGCGTGTGCGAAGAAGGTGGAGGCGATGTCACTTGTCGCACGGATGTATGGATACAGTAATGTAGACTGGTGCAGAGGCGAGGCGGCGGTAGTCTATAGCGATAGCCGCTGCCGCAAGCGCGACTTGCAGGGGGGGGGGGAGGGTGGGTGGGTTGGACGTCTGCCGGAAATGCTCGGCGTTGTGGAAGGGCGGTTGGCGGTTGTCGTCGTCGCGCACACACGAGGGTTGAAGTGGCCACATGTGATTGGGCGGGCTCTCATCGATGATGATGATGATGATGATGATGATGATGATGATGATGATGATGATGATGATGATGATGATGATGAGGAGGAGGAGGAGGAGGAGAAGTGAAGTGAAGTGACTGATGAAGGGGCTTCGGAACAGCACAGCAGCTGGTCACTATGTACTGTAGGGAGGTACATGTACTGCATGAGAAGAAGCACAGAAGGGCCGTCGGTCGTACAGGTAACAAGCGAGGGTGATGCCTGAGGCGGACGGACTGTGGACAGGCAAACGACATCGGACCCCCGGTTTCCCGCTCGGCAGTGAGCTCATCCCGCATGATGAACGCCCTTGCACCACGCTCGCTGCCCGCTTTCCACTAATAATTAACTTTACTGCCATCAATCCGCGCCCGCGCTCTTCCTTCTTTCAGCCTTGTCCCGCGAGCGAAGTGTGGAAGGTGGCATCAGGATAAGCTCGACCCGAACGCTGCAGGACCCTCTCTGTTGCGCCTTCCACCGCACGATTGATTCTTCTCCTGCTTCACCCGACGGAGTTTCTGTAGATACTATAGCCCTCTCGGCGTCGTCCTTGTCGGCGCCAGAGCCAGCCAGAGCCCGCCAGAGCCAGCCAGAGCTAGCCCAAGCTGCTGCCAGCGCGGGGAGTGGGGGGACACCATGAGATGAGAGCATCACGCATTGAGAAGGGACTGTGAGATTCTTAGAACCACACTTGTTCCATCCCGCCAGCATGGAAACCACCTTCATCTCCATCCACGGTACGCCGGCCGTGAAGCTGCACTGCACTGCATTGCACCGCCTCTCGCCATTCGGCGCGCTGACGTATCGTGCCAGACCTCAGCGACAATGCAACCATCCTCTACACCTCCGACTCGGTCGTCGATGTCCTGGGATACACGCCCGACGAGCTTGTCAACCGCTCCGCCTGGGAGCTCTTTCCCGAAGATGAAATCCCCGACGCCCAGAAGTTCCATCGCAAACGCGTCAACACCGATAGGGCTGCGGTGCTGGCGTATGTGCGCGTGCGGAACCGCGAGGGCGCCTGGGTGGGCTGCGAGGTGTGTATGACCGTCGTCTACGATGTCATCGTCGTGTGTACCAGTGTCTACCGTCGCGGCCTCCGCTCCGAGAGTGAGTCCCCCCGCCGTCTCCGCCGTCTCCACCACATGCTTCTTCTCCGACACCCCGCTGACCTTGCCGAGAGCGTGCCTTGGAGGCTCCCCTGCTGCGCCGCATCTTCTCCTCCTCGCCCAAGGATCCCAGATATCACATGCTGTCGCACCTGTCGACCAAATTCTCCCAGCCGTGGAAGCAGGACCAACAGCACGAGCCGCGTGCTGCCTTGTTCCTCAACCGCTTCACCCGCACTCTGACCATCATGTACGCCACGAGCGGCCTCGACGAGGTCATCGGCATCCCAGCCGACGTCATGCGTGGCCGCAGCTTCTACTACTGCATTCATGAAAACTGTCTGCAGGACGCGGTGAAATGTCTGGAAAACGCCAAAGGCAACGACTCCATCGCCTACCTGCGCTTCTGGTCGCGCGATCCCCGCATCGACGACCACCCGGTCGAGGACGATAGCAGCGACGAGGAAATGACGACCGATGCGAGTGAGGACGGTGGCGTGGTGCTGGGAAGCGGCCATTCCAGTCTCCGTCCCGCGAGTGCCAGCGGAATGGACGTTGATAGTGACGAGTCCCACAAGGACTCCCGGCATTCCTCAGGCGACAGCACGCTCGCGCCAGATACGCACGATGCAATCTTCGGCCAGGCACGTCGAGCCGAATCCTCGACTTCATCCCTCGGGCAGTCGCCAGCCCGAGATGGCGCGTCTGCTCCTCAGATCCTCCGAGATCCCGTGGAGCTCGAAGCCGTCGTGTCTTGCACCTCCGATGGTCTGGTCGTGTGTCTGCGAAAGGCGCGTCCGCTGATTCCCCAGCCGACGCACCACCCATCGCAACCTGTGCACCGCAACGGCCTCTTCGCCGCACCGTGGGCGCACCAGCCCGTGCTACCTCCCATGGAGGCGAGAGCAGGAGCCGGGCACGGCCCAACATTCGCACCGGCTCTCGGACCACAAGGCGCTCGTCGTGAAGCCCAGCCGCAGCCACAGGCCATGGGCCCCGCCCAGATGGATTACATGGCCGCTATCCGCGAGCAAGCTGTCTTCGCCTGGGCACTGACCGGTATCAACGGCATGCTGGCAGAACATGGTCACGGCAAACCGACGGGCGAATCACTGCCACAGGACGGTCTTCCGATCTGGGAGAGTGATGACAAAAACAAGTCGCACGACGAGAGCGGCAACGGCCGGCCAGCTCACATTTTTGGCGACCCCGGAATCGATCGGAATAGCACGAACGGCAGTCGCGGGATGCAGAACAACGCATTCTCCAGCGTCACGCCACCGGATCCGACCCCACGGTGAGGAATCCACGGCGTGCGACTCCACGGTGCTCTCGGCATATTTGGCCGATGTGCAATTCTTCTGGCCTTCCGCTGAACATGATTCGATTTTTCTCACGAGATGCCGGATGAGGTGTGGTATCTGCTCAGCATTTTAGCGTGTACGAGTGACGGCTGTTGCATTCCATTTGGCGGAAAGGGTTGCGGCGAGGTCTATTATTTTTCCAAGCATTGGCAGAACTGGAATCATCGGAGAACTTTCGCGTGAGATCCGTGAACGCATCGGACTGTGGAGCAGAGATTCATTGCAGATGCTCCTTCATAGCTGCTGGCGCAGATCTCGACACCGGTCTCTAATCTCGAAAGTGGTTGATCCTAGCTCGTACCTGCACCAACCATGCTTCTTTCTCCCCCATCCATCTCCCGTCGCGCACCTTTCACCCTGAGCAAATCAGCCAACACTTCACCCGCAACCTCAATCGCACTCTCCGGCAGCCCAGCCAACCTCGCCACCTTCAGCGCGTGCGAATCGCGATTCACGCCTTTCCTCAACCGATGCGCATACATCCACGTCCCATCCTCCTTCTCCACCACATTCGTACAATAACACTCCACCCCCTCCAAATCCCGCGTCATATCCGCCAAAGCGTGAAAATGCGTCGCAAACAACGCCCGACTCTGATTCGTATGGTGCAGATGATGCAAACACGCATATCCCACCGCGATCCCATCCTCGGGCGTCGTGCCGCGGCCGACTTCATCCATGATGACAAACGAGCGCGGCGTAGCTTGTTTGAGAATTTCGGCGGATTCGAGCATTTCGACCATGAACGTCGACTGGTCTTGGGAGAGGTTATCCGCCGAGCCGACGCGGCTGAAGATTTTGTCGACGAGCCCGATTGCGGCGTACGAGGCCGGCACGAAGCTGCCCGTTTGCGCGAGGATGGTGATGAGGGCGTTTTGGCGCAGGTAGGTGCTTTTGCCGGCCATGTTGGGGCCGGTGATGAGGTAGATTTTGTTGTGGGGCCGCGAGCCGACGGAGCAGTCGTTGGAGGTGAAGGAGCGGCCGTGGTCGGCGAGGCTGGCGTCGACGGTGGGGTGTCGGCCGCCGATGATGTTGTGGGTTGTGGTGTTGTTGAGGATGGGGCGGATGAGGTTGCGTTCTTTGGCGAGGTGCGCAGAGGAGCAGGCTACGTCTAGTTCGTCGAGGACGGCGGCGTTGCGGCGGAGTTTGACGAGGTTCTCCAGGACTTCGGCGCGGAGTTTGGTGAAGACGCGTGCTTCTTCCGTGCGGATTCGGTTCTTTGCGTCGTCGATGCGGACGCCGAGCTGTGTCCAATCGGAAAGGTAGAAGGATTTCGTGCTTTTCGTGGACCCAATGACCCGAGCGCCTTCGAAGGCTGCTAAGGTGCCTTTTGCGTCTCGGCCTTTGATGTGACAGTAGTGACCAAGCTGGGAACTCCACTTCAACGTCAGGCTCTCAGACTGTAGCTCTCTGCGCAACTTGTGTGCAAACCCGGATTTGGCTTCCAAGAGCTGATCGAGTTCTCTGTGCGCCCGCTCGAGGGTTGGAGAGGCGTTGCGACGCATGATCCAGATCTCGCCGGAATCCATGTCCGTGGCCTGGTCGGTCGATGCAGCTTTTCGGCGACGCCGAGTCAGATTCGGGCTCTTCTCGCCAGCAGCCTCTGCAGAGATGACTTCCTCGGCCATTCGCTCGGCTTCGGCGGACGCTGCTTCGTCGACAAGTTGCTGCCTGCTCAAACCGTCTTCATCGATGGCGTTCTGTATGTTGTGAGCGACCTTCCCCGTCGTATCCAGATCTAGGCGTCCCAGGATGTCCCACAGAAACGTGAGGTCTTGGGAAGCATATTGACTATCTTCATGTATGAGGCGATCTTGGTTGTCGATTATGTGCTGATGCAGGAGCGAGGACAGAGTCTGCATGACATTGACAGTCCTGGCCAGTCCGAGCAGATCATCGGCGTCACCTTTACCAGCGGTGAATTTCTGCATGAGCCGGAACGTATCGTGTGTGCGCCGGAGGAGGGCAACTGTATCTTCGCGCAAGGAGTCGTGGCTCAGCATTTCCTGGACAAGATCCAATCTCTCATTGATGACAGCCAGCGACATTGATGGAGAGACGAGGCGTTGACTCAAGAGGCGGGCACCGCTTTTCGTGACGGTGTGTCGAATGGCGTGTAGCAGACTACCCTGATATGCGCCATCTCGTAAAGTCGAGCGGATCTCGAGGTTGCGCAGACTCTGCTTGTCAATAGCCATGTAATCGTCATCTGTCCTGCGTACTGGTGGCTGGAGCTGAATTTTGACATCGAGCAATCTGTGGCGAACATAGTCTAGCAGTAAGCTACCTGCTGCGACTTCAAACGTGGTGAAGTCTGCCTGCTTCTTTTCCGGTACCGCTCGCTCTAGCATTGGGGTCCACGTTTCCAAAGGCATCGCTGGTCTAGGTGCAGGATGAAAATGCATTGGAAGTTTGGCGTCGCTAATGAGGCGCTGAAGATTGGACGGATCTGAAGCTTCCAGATCTGCATCGAGGACAACTTCTCGAGGCCCAATGCGCGCAGCGATAGAAGGCAAAGATGCCAGATCCGACACTTGTGTGAAGAAGTCGCCGCTGGAGAGGTCGACCCAACTCAGACCCACCTTCACACTACGCCTGTACCGTTCATACGTCGCTCTGTCGTCGACAACAGACTGGGAAGCAGGAAGGGGCCCAGCAAAGTGTATGGCGAGCAAGTAGTTGTTCTCGAACGGGTCCATGAAGCTTTCATCTATAAGCGTTCCAGCAGTGACGACCCTGGTGACTCGTCGGTCGAACAGCATATTGCCATTCTTGCTGTTGCGCTCACTTTCCGGGATGGGTATCTGCTCCGAGATGGCGACTTGCTGACCGAGATCCTGAACAAACATCTTGAGATACCGCTCGAGCTGACTATGCTGAAACCCAGCCATGGACACATCCCCAAGCGTTGTTGCTCTCTTTGCGATTTTCAGATTCACCAAAGGAGCAAACTGCTCGACCTGGTCAAAGTACATTTCGTAAAAGTCGCCGACTCGCGTGAGCACCACGCAGTCCTTGAATTTTCGAACATTGTTAAGATGTTGCTGCAGAACGGGTGCGTAGCTTTTCTCCGGCTGTGAGGGAAGATCATCTGGTGGTAAGGGTGGCAGGGCTCCTTGACGAAGGGCGTTTGCATTGATAGTGCTTTTTGTCTTAGCATTACGCGTTTGAGTCCAGAGCCATGGTCGCTTGGCGATGCATTGGATCGATGCTGAGATCGGTGCGCGAAACGATGCTGGTCCGGGGAGCTCATAAGCTGCTCTGACCGGGAGAAGCCGCACTCGCATTGATGGTATCAGGTTGATGCCTGGAGAAGATGTTTAGAAGCTTGCGTTCAATGCTCATCAGTCGCGTCTGCCGTACCCCTAAAGCCGAATGCGAGACGCGCTAGTTCTAGTTGCGAAGCGAAAAAGGAAGGTGGAGCGAGAGCCATCTGGAATTGACTTTGACTGTAGAACTTCTCCTTAAGACTTCTCCTTTCCTTGCACCGAAGTTCCAATCTGATGTGAGATGAATCTCGACTGCAGAGACATCGGGAATAAAAAAATCTGGCGCTACACACTGATGGACTGGCTTTGTGCTCGACCAATGTTCGGATGCAGAGCATAGATTCACACGTGAATAGTGGCAGTACGAGGACATACTGTCGATGGAAGTTCGAAGTCGCCTTTTCTTCTCGAATCTAGGGTCTTGGTACGACGAGACAGGTAAGCATGCAGACATATTGCCTTGATTTTTCGCCGCATCCAGACAAAGAACAACGTCGCGGCACACAAAGAAATCATCGGCGACCATGAAGCGGCAGCCACCCGATCTTGGGCTTCCTTCTCTATGTCACACGAGCCCTTCTGTTGAAGAAGCGATAAATGCACGAACAGTCGTCCCAAAAGCCACAGAATGACAACAAACTATCGCACTCGACGTGTGGAGGTGATCAGGCAAAATGTTAGAAGACATCAACAGGCGGCAGAAAAGCAAGAAGTTGCAGAAAGAGCTACACCGGCTTATCTGCAGCACCACGGCAGGATATCGGGGTGCACTCCTGAGACTTTCCTCCGCAGGCGCAAGCCTGTGATGAGAACGCCATGGATCCCAAGTGAAGACCTAGACTCTTGCGGCCATGCTCCTCTGAAGCTCTCCGATGACTCTGAATCAAGGACTAGGACTGCTCCGTTCCCGACTTGCTATTCCAATCCAGAGTCTCCTGCAACAGCGCCACGCACGCCAGTGACAGTGCCATATCATCTCGACACATTCGATGAATATTACGACTTAAAACCTCGATACATGTTGAGCTACATAATACCCAACGCGAGAGCTGAACCAGAACCAAAATCTCGCTCTGCGAGCTTTGACGAAGAAAGTAGATCCCATGCGCTCAGCCAGGGCATTTCCACGAGCAAGTTTGGAATTGCCAATCCACACTCTAGGTTTGCGGCACCAATCGGGCTTTCCACGCGCATCACCGACCTTGCCAGTCCCCCGAAGGAGCGAAAGCGAGGACCTTTCAGACGAGCAAAAGCTGTAGCTCAGTTTGCAGAGCAGCCTGCGGTTTTCAGGATGGAGAAGACGTCTCGTAAGCCAGGTCGCGACTCAGCAACTACGGGACCCGCTAGAGCTCAAACCTCGAAGCAGCCGCTGGAGAGCCT
This sequence comes from Cercospora zeae-maydis, assembly GCA_023512815.1. Classification (NCBI taxonomy): domain Eukaryota; kingdom Fungi; phylum Ascomycota; class Dothideomycetes; order Mycosphaerellales; family Mycosphaerellaceae; genus Cercospora; species Cercospora zeae-maydis. The sequence goes on along the minus strand of JAKLWY010000001.1, from coordinate 1,673,679 downwards.
ACGACATTCTCATATTCCGCCGTCTCTGGAAAACGAGGCCTGGGAGCTATCGCATACCGGAAACAGCAGTGGTACAAGCGAAAGCGCGAGCCCCGGCACTATGGAACGCGGTATTATGAGAATGCGTGCTATAATCGATATAGCGATGTGCATCTTCGCCTTCAGCCTCGTCATAGTTGCATTAATTGGCACTATGTCGACCTTCGCGACTGTGATCACCGCGCCCGCTAGCTGGTAGCCGATCACAGCCAAGACCAGTAGTGATTAAGCAATGCCATTGCGGAAGAACGCGTAACCTTTCGATCGATGCATTCGTTCTCCACTTGCCTAAGCGGATTTGCTTCCCATAGTGCATTGCGCGCCAATACCTTCGCTTCCCACTCCGTTGGATTGCGGGGACAGCCTTCTCGTCCACACTGCGGCGGCTTTGGACTCGGTACTACCCTTACCTCTGCAGAGCGGAACTTTATCTGCACGAAGGCCAGGCAACGAAGATGCGCCTCATCTTGCTCAACAGAACTATTGCGTGTGAGCTCGCCGTCAAGGTCCACGACTAGCATTTCCAGAGCTCCCTCCGGCAGACTTGCCAGCCATTCTGTCGTCATCTTTCGTGTCCAAGAACTTGCTGTACCACCGCCTGGGAGAACAGAAACATTCGAGCCGTACGCGGTATCCAAGGTTTCTGCGCGCAGAGCTCTACAAACTTGCGTCAGGCCGAAAGTACTTTCTGGCCTGAGCTGGAGCGTTCCGATGTCCCATCTCTCGTGGATCGTAGGATCGGCTGAATCTTCATCCAGGTCGAACAAGGCTCCAAGATCATCTTTGTGAGCATTTGGCACGCTGCTGTGAGGTCCGAAACGGTTCGTGACCGGATCGATGAGCCGAGAGGATGGCATAGTGAAGCTGTAGATAATATCTCGTATCTCTCGAGGCAATCTGAATATCCATTTGGAAAGGATGTCTTGGTTGTGCTTTTCGCGACTCTCTCGAGTCTGCTCCATTGCGCTTGGAGTATAAATTAGCACTGTAGACCTTACGAATTGAAGCTCGAAATCATCCAAAGAGAGACGTTATGAACACCAGTGTCGGTGAGAAAGCCGCAAGATGGGTTATGGTAGTGGCAGTCAAAGAGAGGCAGACCAAGTATCTTCTCTGCGGCTGTGGTTACAGCGAACGGTGGGATGCAGCAGCACTAGACTATTTCCGGTTAGTGACATAGCTCATCCCATTCGATTCTGCAGTTTGGCGATGCAGGTGACTTCTGACTCAAAGATATCTGGTGTACACGTGAGCTCGGTACGAAAATGGGGTCTAAAAGGAGATCACAAAGAGCTATCAATTTCGCACAAGACTGTTCCAGGATCGTGCAGCAAAAGTAAGTGATTGTCAATAGCGAACTCAAATAATCTCTCCCACCTGCAAAGCCCTTGCTAGACACGCAATTCTCCGAATCAACGCCGTCCTTGCATTCCATGCTATGCTCGCTGTGAATATCAAGACATCTTACACCAACTTCTCTTGCTCTCCATAGCCACCTTTCTTCTCGTCTGTCCACTCTCGGATCTGAATTTCTCTCAACTTTGCTTCCTTCTCATCGTCATCTTTGATAATCGCCATGACCCGATCGTGCGGAGTCTCACCCTGTGCCTTACTGTGACCAGCTGCAAAATTCGACCATGTCTTGGCAACCTTTGGGGCTTTCGCCAGCTTCTGCTTTGGCTGCTCCGGCTCAACCCCTCCAAGCATCGGGAATGGGTTTTCATTCGAGTAGCCGATAACGTAGGGCCTGAACCCTTCTTCTGAGAGCGAGTCGAACATTTCCTTGACAGCTTCCCACTTGTGGAGGGGAAAGTCTTTTTGGCCTTGTGTGCCAGTATGCTGCTAAGAGTCAGCCAGTTTCACGGAGCAAGCGCGGTTGCGGGTCTCCACAGATAGGGGGTTGGAATTCGACGCAACATCTTGGCCTTGCAAATGGAGCGGCTGTACGGAATGTACTTACTGTGAAGAAGATAATTCTCAGGTACCCGCCAGGCAGATCTGTGACGCTCCAGAGATCGGCTCGGCCTAACCGCGAAAGTGCTTGTAATTTGTACTTTTGCCAGGTGGGCATCTTGTCCTCGAAGCCGCCGAAAGTCCTGTTGTCGTAGAAGACCTGGATCTCGCCCGGGTCGTAGCGGCCGGCAGTTTGAGGGTCGAATTTGTCGAGCTCTTCGCGTGTTGTGTAACCCATGTTGAAGAATGATACGCCTCTGTTCGCTCGAGAAGGGTGTCGCGATGATCAACAGTTCTTATGTAGTGGGTGAAACAAGGCGGAAAGTGCTTGGGGAGGCTCAGGCCCTTGATAATTGCGTGGCAGTGGCGGAAAGTTGGCTGTGTCAAATTCTTGGACTACGCCATGGCAATCTTGCGCTTGGAAGCAAATGGCAGCTGGGAAATTTGAACTGACTGTGGATTCTAGAGGAGTCCGCTTCGCTATACTGGGTACCTTTGCGCGATTATGTCTACGCTCCTTCACGGACTGGTCTGTCACCGGCAATAGTCGGTCCGATCGGAAGTCGAAAGGCAAATTGATGGTCACGTGAGCGTAGGTCTGGACGCGTTACATTCGCGTCTGACCCGCGCCACGCCATGTCGTCATGATCTTGCGGCGGACAATGCACCATGCGATAAGAGCTGCTGGACGGCGACCGACCATGGAACATTGAACGTTCGACCACACGCACAGAGAGGATCACAGCACCTTCGGCAAGAGAGAAACATGGTCAAGCTGCAGGCAGCGACCGTCGCGCCACGTCTGGCTGGGAACACGAAGAAGAGGAAGCGAAAGACTGTCGAAGCGGCAACGGAGGAAGTCGATGGCATCGATGCTGAAACGCCCTCGACCACCGAGAGCACCTCTACGGTTCCCACGAAAGAGCATGACGGGGGCAAGAAGCCTCGCAGAACGAAGAAGCAGGGAGACAGGCCCACGCTACAGCGCAACAATTCCTCTGCGGTGGTGGAAACGACGATACCATGGCCTTCCGAGTTCACGGCTCTGCAACAAGTCTTCCGTGCTCTTAACCTGGTTTACACATTTTGCTGCACGCGCAAACACTTCGCCACTACTATCGAGAATCTGCGAACCACAGTTGAGAAGAACATTGGGCGAGAACTGTTGGTGACGGACGTGGCCAAAGTGAAGTGGCTGTTCCCGCAAGCAGTCAACTTTTTGTACGTGGATGAGACATTACTGGAGGTTGCGCTCATGGGCGAGGAGGACTACAGAGGCAATAAAGCTGCGAATAACTTCTTCCCATCGAACCCTGCTGAGGAACGCAACGTGCGCGAAGGGATGGGCCGTGAAGAGCACAAAGAAGTGCTCTTTTTTGAGTTTGTGGATGGCGACTTGAAGCGGCATGTGGTTGACCCTGTGACTGGTGAGGCTGTGAAGCCGAAGACCAAGATTCGCAATGAGGACCTAAAGATGCCAGTGTTCAGCCAGAAGCAAATGATGAAGCTCATTGACAAGCGCAACGTGAAATATACGTCCGTGGTAAATGGTTGGTTGAACAAGTGCGCGGAACAGAGCGTGGATCCTGTGCAGAAAATGGAAGAAGAGTACAAGCAGTACATTCCAACGCCCAGCTACAGCAGAGCTGCCTCACCTACAATCGAGGACACACTGCCCAAGAGCATACCCGAAGAGAGAAAGACCATTTCGGAGATTGTAGAAGAGCTCAAGGGACTGGAATGGTACACTGGGCAGATCGTGCCTGACGGACATCGCGTCTTTGACCCACAACAACCCGTGTACGGCGAGTTGAACTTTGAGTTGAGCCAGGAGCTGGTCAACGCATTGTATAACACTCGCAACATACAGTCATTATACAGTCACCAAGCCGAAGCCATCAATGCCCTCCATGAAGGACACAATGTGATTGTGGCCACATCGACCAGTTCCGGCAAATCTCTCATTTATCAACTTCCCGTGTTGAATGCTCTAGAATCCGATCCGAACACTCGCGCCATGTACATATTCCCTACCAAAGCGCTTGCGCAGGATCAGCGTCGGAGCATGAAGGCCATACTGAGCTACCTGACAGGACTGGAAGACACTGTGGTCGAAACCTTCGATGGAGACACCCCATTCTCTGATCGCAATTACATTCGGGACGAGGCTCGCATCATATTCACCAACCCAGACATGTTACATCTCACAATCCTGCCGCAGGAGGAGTCCTGGCGCACCTTCCTGAAGAATCTGCGCTACGTGGTAATGGACGAGCTGCATGTGTACAATGGTCTTTTCGGAGCTCACGTCGCTTTCATAATGCGACGTTTGAGACGAATTTGTGCGGCAGTGGGAAATCGCAAAGTGAGATTTATCTCCTGTTCGGCGACTGTTGCCAATCCAGAGGAACACATGCGGACCATATTTGGCATCGAAGATATCAAACTCGTCGACTTCGATGGCTCACCATGCGGTCGCAAAGAGTTTGTATGCTGGAATACGCCTTACAAAGATCCTGGAGATCCCACGAGTGGACGTGGAGACACATTCATGGAGACTGCGCGCTTGTTCTGCCAGCTTGTCCTACGGGGCGTGAGGGTCATTACGTTCTGCCGGATCCGAAAGCAATGCGAGATACTGGTGGGCGCCATCAAGAATGAGCTGGAATCCCTCGGCCGCACAGAGGTCATGAATCGCATTATGGCGTACCGAGGAGGCTACACGCCACAAGATCGAAGGCGAATTGAGAAAGAAATGTTCGAGGGCAAGCTAGTTGGCATAATCGGAACTAGTGCTCTGGAACTCGGGGTCGACATCGGCAGTCTGGATGCTGTGATATCTCACGGGTTCCCATACACCATCGCCAATCTGCGCCAGCAGTCCGGGCGAGCTGGGCGACGAAACAAGGACAGCGCCTCGTTCTTGGTGGGAGATTGCTTTCCCACCGACCAATTTTTCATGGCAAACCCAGACGAGATATTCACACGCCCGAATTGCGAGCTCCAGGTCGACCTCACCAACTTGCTGGTGCTCGAAGGCCATGTGCAGTGCGCGGCGTTCGAAATGCCTATTTCTGCCGACGAGGATGAGAAGTACTTCTCCAAACAGCTTTCCGAGCTTTGCGAAAACCGCCTTCGCAAGGATACTCTAGGTTTCTACCATACAGCTGAAAGATTCCTCCCCCATCCTTCACGGAGCGTCGCAATCCGCGATACCGAGGACAATCATTTTGCGATCATCGACATTACGCATGGTCGGAACGTGGTGCTGGAAGAGCTTGAGGCTAGTCGTGCTTTCTTCACGATCTATGAAGGCGGTATTTTCTTGCATCAGGGCAAGAAGTACTTGGTCAAGCAGATGTCTACCGAACAGATGATCGCCAAAGTTGAGTTGGTCAAAGTGGACTGGATCACTCAGCAGCGAGACTTTACCGACATCGATCCGATTGAGACAGAGACCATTCGACGAATACCGGGCAGCCTCAGTAGAGCTTTCTTCGGCACTATCAAGATTCTGCAGAACGTATTTGGCTTCTTCAAGCTTGACAAGAAAAATCGTATTTTGGATGCTGTACAAGTCGACAATCCCCCCATCATCATTTTCAGCAAAGGCATGTGGCTGGACGTGCCTCGGGGAGCGATCGAAATTCTGAATAGCAGAAGACTCAACTTGGCTGCTGGAATCCATGCTGCCGAGCACGCCATCTTGTCACTCATGCCCAATTTCGTCATCAGCATGCCCGGAGATGTGAAGACTGAGTGCAAAGTCGCCATCAAGGAGTTCTCCAAGAAGGAAACGAGTCGCAAGAGGCCTGCCCGCTTGACCTTCTACGATGACAAAGGTGGGCAGCATGGATCCGGCATTGCGGCGAAGGCATTTGAGTTCATTGATCTGCTGCTGAACCAAGCGTGCGAACGCGTCGAAGCATGTCACTGTCTCGAGGGTTGCCTCGAATGCTGCTGTAGTGAGCGGTGCAAAGAAGCGAACCAGGTCATGTCGAAGGCTGGTGCGGAGGTTATACTGAAATCTCTCCTGGGCAAGGAGATCGACGTGGACAATTTGCCCTGGGGTCCCGAGGACGAAAGAACGCCCGCGGGCATCGAGACTGTCGTGTTCGCAAATGAAGTGAGGCCGAGAGCGGGCGCGAGAGTTGATGTTATTGAAGTGCAGAGAGACGAGAATGGGAAGGACACAAGACGGTATATTGTGGGGGGCATGGGGGGTGATGAGGATGCGCCCATCGTCATTAAGGATGAGCCGGTGGACGACAACGATTGAGAGACATGGCTTCTCAAAAAAGACAATTCTCGCACCTCGGACGTCGAGCACAACCTCGCTCATCGTACGTGCAGCCTCGCATTTCTGTGAGAGCCACGCATTGCAGCATTTAGTCGAATAGTGATACCTGGGCGCTCCTTCACATTTAAAGTTCTGTCATCCGCAAAGTTCCTGAAATTCGAGGAAGAAGAGGTGTAGTGACAAGTGAGATTTCTTGTCTCGATGTTCGTTTTTGGAGGAAGGACTGGTTTGGAGATGTTGGGGAAGTCGTCAATTTTTTTTTACAATTTCACTACTGTATGGATGCATTTATGAACAAACTCACGTCTTCTGCAAATGATATTAATACGAACGAACGAATGTCGAAGACAATATAGAACCCGATCCCAATGACATAGTCTAATGGTCATGCGCTAGAACCTAGTCTAGTTAGCGATGCCTGCCTGCAAGGACCTTGCGGTTTCGGAAACCGATCATGAAAAATCCTTTTTTTTCTATTCAATTCTCATCAAGATCCTTCCTTTCTGAACTGACTTCCCCTTTGTGATGATGATGATGATGATGATGATGATGATGATATATATATATATATATATATATATAATAAACAAAGGTCGAAAAAAAAACATTGGTTCATAATGTATTGTATTGTATGCTCGCCGAGACCGCTGAAAACCAGCACAGCACAGCACAGCACAGCTGCATGTGTGCCCTTGTCGCCGATTCTCGGCTTCCACCACTCACCTCACCTCACCTCACCTCACCTCACGTCGCCGTCAGCTCAGCTCAGCTCGGCTTCAGCTCGGCTTCAGCCATGATGCAGTGCAGATCTCAAGGACCAGGTCTTCGTGATTCTCAACTTTCTGCTGACTTCACCTGCTCTCGACGATTGCTTCTTCTTCTTCTTCGTCTTCTTCTTCCCTGCCTGGGGGCACCTTGCGGGTTCAATACTGAGAATTGGCAAAGCAAAAAGTAAAAGTTTCCGTTGGTTGGTTCATGTTTATTAATAACGTGGCAATTTCGGGTTCAACAATTGTTTTTGATACAGTGCTAGGAACGAGAACGCTATCGAAGGAACTTTTTTCTTTCTTTTCAACACCCAATCTCGTCAACAATGGGCTCCAAAGTGAGCTGAAAGCTTTTGTCCCAACCGACCGACCAACACCAGCGCTTGAAGCAATTGCGAAGAGAAGAGACTTTTTGGTGTGCCATGTCGGGCGATCGTTATCATCATCCGTCATAATCGTATGGGATCTCAGTCTGTCGATATTTCCCCCCATCGCAGGTCTTGTTCGCGTCCAAGACCGTTTTGCGCGCTGCGAAGCAAGATGCAAAGGATGCGCCAACCGGAGTCCCCAAGTTTTCGCACCAAGTATGTTTCACGCATCGTGAATGGACGGTGGTTCCCGGAAGGAGATGTGTTACCGTGGACTGGGATCATCAGTCGGGGCAATGGTCGCTTGTCGTCGACCAAAGACTTTGAAGACTTTGGAGTAGCGCAACCTCTGACTTCACAGCTGAAGCCAGCCTTGCTCGACGGCAAGGAGGTATTCATCTTCCCAAATGGCATCCCAGTTGACGCCATCCTCTTCCTTGCCGTAGACGCCGGTGGTACCGTAGGGACCCTTGGTGCTGATTTGCTTGCCACGCGGCCAAACACCGTTGGAGCGGATTTCGGAAAGCACGAAATCGCCGTGCACGAGGTTCTTTTCGGGCTCGAAAATGCAGCCGGCGAAGAAGAGCTCGATGGAGAGTTGGTGGCCGAGACGACGGCGCGATTCGACGAGCGTTCTGGCGGCGTTGAAGATTTTGCGCAGCTTGCGGGCGCGCTCGGGGCCGGGAGTGGAGCTGTCGCAGGCGCAGACGTCGGTTGCGCGCACCTGGCACTCGCCCGTCCACTGCACTTCGAGGTTGCCGAGGAGATGCCCGCACATGTAGGGAATGCTGATGGACAGATCGCGCATGCGTGGCAATGAAGTCAGGAGGTCGCAGATGTGCTCGTTGGACGGGAGATGGCCGGGATATGGGTGGTAGAAGCCATCGTCGGAGCGGGGAGAGTGCTCGAGCACTTGCAGGGAGTCGTGCGATGCCTTGACGAGGGCGAGCATGCCGGCGACAGAGATGGTCGACAGGTTCGTGATGTCGAGGACCTCCAAGTTGGTGGCGGTCTTGGCGATCAATGCGAGGTCGGCGTCGCAGATGGGCTTGTGGAGGGTGTTGCCGAAGATCTTGAGACGCTTGAGCTGGCTGAAGTCCACGCGCGGGTCCTCCAAGGCGTTGGGGGAGTCTTCCTTCTCCAGAGCATCGGCCTGGTCCTTGGCGAGACACACGGCCTGCAGCTCCAGCGATTGCAAGGCGCTGCCGAGGCCCGTGTTGACGTTGAGCAGATCGATCCAGTCTTCGGCAGCGCTGCGTCGGAGCACAGTCCACGGGACACTGAGGAACTGCAGTTCGTGGCACTCGGACACGATGGAGAGGATGAGCTTGTCGGTGTCGGCGGTGTAGAAGCCATTGAACCACAGGCGGCGGACGTGGTTGGTCATGTGGGGGAGTTGGTGGAAGATGCGGTCGGTGGCCTTCAAGGAGCTGTTGGGGTCGCGGAAGACGGCACAGCCGGATGGACGATCCATCAACTCGTAGATGCTGTACTTGCGCCGGTTGGAGGACAACTCGGCCCATCTCTCGCTGCCTCGCCACCTACGCTCGAAGACATGCTCGAGGTTGTAGGAGAGGGCCCAGTCGTGCCAACGGACACACACCTGGCGGATGGAGGCGGTGGCGTCCCATCGCAGCGACTCGGCCGTCACGGGACCTCGCACATATTTGCTGAGCTTGGCCTTTTGGAGAGGCAGAGGGGCTTGAGTGAGGCCGTAAGTGAAGCTGGCACCTTCATTTTCGTTGGTACGCGTGGCCAACAGGAGGATTTCGGAGAGGATTTCCGAGGGAAGGTGAGTGATGTGCATTGGCAGTACAGGTAAGGGGGCAGAGCAGGCTTCAAATTGGTAGCTACAGATGGCGGCGTAGTGATGAGTGATAAGTGATGATGATGATGAGTGATGATGATGATGATGATGATTATTTACCGGCGGGCGACTCATGATATACTACTGTAAACTATGTACTGTAACGCCTGGGGAACAGGTGCGGAAAGACAACGCATCTGCGCGCTTGGCGAGGCCGCAAGGAGAAAGACATGAGTCAAAGAAAGCCTTCGTGCCACGTGCTGCTCCATTTCCTGGGGGTAATGGTTTCGTAATATGTAACAGCGGCAAAAGTCACCAGACCCACGGCTCGTCGTCAGGTGACAGAAATTCCTTCGGTGGAAAACTGACTCGTGACCGTCCGTTATCCTTGGCACCATCCCTCCTTACGTAACTTCCTCTGCCATTGGACTGTACCTGTACCTGTACCTGCCTGATCCTTCCAAAACTCCTTGCTGAGACATCTCACACGTGCTCGCCCAGTCGCCACCATTGCGGGCAAGCTCCAGACTGGCCGACTTCTTACATACTCATCACTGCAGTACTGACTTCTCCGCACAGCGAACCCACCGTGTGATCACACCCCTCGTACTGTAGCAGAATTGCATTCCGAGACCAGTCGCTTGGGCATCATCATCATCATCATCATCATCATCATCATCATCATCATCATCATCATCATCATCATCATCATCATCATCATCATCATCATCATCACGCTTTTTTTCAGTGCTGATTCCCGAGACGCGAGCCTTCCTTCCGAGAAGATCATGTCGCTCACGTTATACTATACAGCAAATCAGCGCTCCCTACAAACATGTCCTCGGACGCCCATGTATCGACACGCTGAACTGTCAATCATGTAATACACGAATCACGATCCTGGCCTTGGGGGTATACTGTAGTATGAGCTGCAGCCATCGACTTTCATCATGCCAAGCTCACAACGAGCGTCAGTCATGGGGAATCATGATGAGCACGCGTGTCCAACCTTATCCAGTGGAGGGAGGTGGACTGACTGACAGCACGACCATGTGAATGGCAATACCCTCTCCTCTCTCCGAACGTCACAGCGCGTTGACCGCGACCCGTGCGGACCAGAATGACTCGGAGTCGCGACCCCTTGTCGATGGAAAGGCCATTCCCGGCCCTTCATCAGTGCCGTCCGCTGGAGAGCGACGTGCTGGAGAGGGGACCCCCCCGAACACGTCTCTCTCCCTTGCTGTCGCCGTCACTAAAAGTACATACCCGTTTTCCCATTTTTAACTCACACTACCTAACTACCTACCTGAACTTACAGTAACTTGAGTTAGTCAGCCTCGGCTCGACCCGTGGCGGCCCCCCTTGTTGAAACTCAACCACCAAAAGGCTCTTTTTCAACTTTTCTTCCACATACCACCACCACCACCACCACCACCACCTCATTCGCATCCTCATTCGCATCCGCATCCCCGCAAAAAAACTCCACCAATGACCCTCTGGCACTCCTACCGCAACCTCTCCCCCAAAACCCGTCTGGTCCTCGGCGGAGCAATCATGGCCTGGAGCGCCGTGGGTCTGTTCGTCTCCGACAGGGCCGAGCAGGCTTTTGGTCTGGTGCCCACGGAGCAAGACAAGGAGAAATTGCACGATTCTTTGCCCAAGATTCATTTTGTGGAAAAAGGATAGATGGGTGGGGTCGAGTCTGAGTCCGAGTCGAGGTGATGATATTTGGCGAAAAGGAAGAAAGAGGATAGTCATGGAGCACCGAACGTGTGAAAGGTGAATCAAAGGGAAACGACGGACAATCTGCTGAAGTGGAGAGAGAGCGGCACTCGAACATCTGTCTCATGAGAAGTGCAGAGATGACCTGGGAGGTTCATGTCGATTTTAGAGGTGGCCTAGCTCAAAGGCCCCAAGACTAATCAGGCAGCACCCAAGTACCGAGACGTTGATACTACTGACAAAAATGCAAACGCAAATATTTCCATCATAGAATAATCGAAAAATGCTGTCGAAGTCGTAGATTCGAAGAAGCTCTTCCTACATTCAAAAAAAAAACATCACTTCCCCATTTTTCATGCACATCTCCCCCCCCCCGCTGATGTTCAATCTACAATTTGCTCTTGCTGACAATCTGAGCATTGTTTTTCGAGATGCAGTCCACAGCGCCGCCCACCATCTCATCAATAATCTCCCGAGCGCTCTTCTTCTCGTTCACCACCGCTGCGGCCTTGCCCATGAGGAAAGGTCGTGCATTGTCCATGGTGTCATCGTCGACATCGTCTCCGAGACGCTCCATGTCCCATTCGACGGGAATCGTACCCTTGCTCGTGAGCTCCTTGATCTCGTTCTGGCGGTTCTCTTCCCAGTTTTGAATGTAGGGGTTGTTGCGGACACGAAGCGGTCGCCCGGTGAAGATGATGGTGCGGATGTTGTCGTCGAAGCCCGACGTGCGGACGGCCTCTTGGTGGGACTTTGGTGCGCCTGCTTCCTGTATGGTAGAAGAAAAGTGGTTAGTTCAAAAACAGTTGAAGCGATGAGTGATCGGTCTGGTCTTGCCTCGGAAAGGACAAATCGTGTGCCCACCCAGACAGCGCTGGCGCCGAGAGCGAGAGCTGCTGCGAGCGATTGTCCGTTGAAGATACCACCCGCTGCAATGACCTGCACCGGCTTGCCGGTCATGGGGCTCTTGTGACCTTCGCAGAGCTTGGCGACCGCGGGGATGAGAATGGTGGTGGGGACATCACCCGTGTGGCCACCGCCCTCGCCTCCCTGTGCGCAGATCATGTCGGCGCCGAGTTCGAGGCACTTCTTGACGTGCTTGGGGTGGCCGATCATGTTCATGTAGAGAATGCCGTTCTTGTGCAGTTTCTCGACGACGTGCTTTGGGGGAACGCCGACGGCGGACACGAACAGACGAGCGCCGGACTCGATGGTGATGTCGATGAGCTCGTCGAGTTTGCCCTTGGTGTAGTCGTAGCTGGGCAAGTGCGCGTTAATGAATGCTCTGCCCGTGGTGCTGGCTCGAATGTGCCTACTTGGTCTTTCGCGCGCTACCACCGACCTGAGGGAGCAGGAGATCAACACCGAATGGTGCGCTCTTGTCGTTGAGGAAGCTCTTCAGCTCGGCGATCTGCTCGCGGAGCATGTCTGGAGTGTAGCCCACGCCGCCAATCACGCCGATGCCGCCGGCGTTCGTCACCGCGGCGGCGAGCTTGGGACCGGCAGCCACGTTCATGCCGGCGAGCATGACGGGGTGGTTGATCTTGAGCAGATCGGTGGTGGTGGTGCGGATTTGCTCTGTCTGCGGTCAGCATGTCTGTCGCGCGGACGGGCTGTCGAGTGGGAGCAGGGGCAGGGGCGCGACGTACGAGGAGATGCCATGATTGCGGTGAGGCGTCGGGGGGAGGATGATGCAGAAGTGCAAGAGAGAGGAGGGTTGGTGTGGAATTGGGGAAACGAGACGTCTTTGATGATGTACAGCTCGGCACACCACCCGCTCCACTCTGTCTCTCGCACCAGATGCCGAGGTCCACGCGCTGCCGACCACGCGACTGACCTAATGACGAAGACGCTTGTGAAAATGTGGAGATGCATGTGGCTTGCGGAGGTCGGAGCCTCAAAAACCTTTCGCCGACGACACTTGCACATTTCGCCAGGCACGCGTGTTGCTGGACGACGCGACGCGCACGCAGCAATGGCCTTCCTTCCTGTGCTGCATCCCCGCCGCCACCACCGCCGCCGCCGCCGCCGCCGCTGACGACACGCAGATTCCTGAGCTGGCAGGACCGCTGCACAAGATGTGGTCTCGCAGCTTGCGCAGACCATTGCCCAAGCCATGTCGAGCTCATGCTTGCGTGAAGCCGCCTGGTTTTTCGCATTTCGCCCGCTCACTCCAAGCAACCGGCATCCCGAATACCGCCGAAGATGATGGCCATGCGACGACATGGCCCGTCGGCAAGGACGAGCCGCATGCACTCCCAAACAGCAAGCTTCGCTCCGATGCACCACACGACGACACGGGCTTCGCCGCCAAAGGCTCTGACGACGGCGAATGGATCGACTTGACCCTGTAGGCCGAATTGCCGCTTGATCATCAGACTATACAGTTGACATATTTACAGTTCGAAAGCAGCTCGTGCGAGCGCAGGCCTCGATCGTTTGGCGCTCCGTGTTGGCACACCAGGCCGTGGACCTGCTTCGCTCGCGCAACGAATCCAAGTCGCGCGCGACCTAGACCGTCACATCCAACAGTCGCCTGCACCTGGCCTACGCAACCTTGCCGTGGCTGCCCGCGCCGTGGAGAAGACTTTGCGACTCGGCCAACGCCTGAGCTTTCGTGTTCGCAACAACAAGTCGAACGTGCATTGCAAGATTCTGCCATCGTCCAAGTGTGCAATTGACGTCTCTCTGCAGCTTCCACATCACGCGCTTCGTGCCCTTCCTGTTCAGAGAGCACGGATTCGTATTTTTGCCAGCTACAACGAGGAGGAAGCTGCACCATCCGACGCTACTGTGGTACCTTTGGAAAAAGACCTGACGTATATTGAGAGAACCGCTTACATGGTGATGAATCGTGTTGGCAATGTCAAGACCTCCGAGAAACCAGAAGCTTTTGCAAAGACCGTCGCCGAAAGTCTGCTGCGGATTCTACGATTCCGCACGCCGGACCTAGATATCGTACGCATCGCATTCGATGCTTCACCTCCTCGTGAGAGAACGATGATCATCGTCAAGGCCCACTGGAGAGGTACTCTGGGTGGCGTGCCAGCGGAATGCGATCGGCTTTCCCACCCAATCGAGCTCGCTGTGAAGGAGGTATCAATGACTCCGCTCCTCGCTGAGCAAGACCATGTGCACGCCCAAGAACAACCCGGCAAGCCGGTCGACGATCCCGCAGATCTGAAGATCCACAACGGTGACCCGTCGCATGAAGGAATGCCTTCTTGCGGTACTGGGTCGAAACTCGTGCTTGCAAATGATCATAGGGACGTACGGGCCGCCTCAAAGAAAATACAGTAAGCGAGTCAAGAGCTTCAACGCCAGGCTGGAGACTGACAAGCATGACTAGGTCGGAATCGCTGCGCCGGTTCGGAATGGCGACGTACCGATTTGTGCTGCGCTGGCCGGCCGCACTCGGCCCAGTCCTGAGCCGACGGAGTCCCGACTTCTGCTTTCAGGCTGCAGAGAGAGCCATTGCAGACGCGCCTGGACATGACCTCGCTGCACTGAGTCTCGCTGCGCAGAATTTACAGAGGTCACTTCCGTTAAGCCCCCACGTCGTCTTGCAAGTCATCGATACAATGGAACTTTCCGCTTATGAAACGCGTCTCACCTTCTGGGCTGACGAACGGGTTCACCGCAAAAGTCTCTGGACCTTCTCAGTCGTGGGCATTTCGTTCTCGCCGGTACCAATCGCAAACAGCGAATCGGAGAAGACCTTCGAGATAGATGTGAAGCTTGGCTTTACAGGAGCTCCCACTGCCTCTCTTTCGACTCATGACCGCCTCGACAGGCAATGTGCCGACACAATCCTTGCTATGAAGGAGCTTCTGGCCCCAGTGCTTGAGCGAGGCGCCCACGATTCGTGGGCGCAGCTTGCAGACAAGTGTGCGGAGGCGCTATTTGAGATGAGGCCACCCCTGATCGGATGCCCCGCGATTCATGACGTCTCCATTTCCCTGTTCACACGGAGTGAACGTGGCCACAAAGTTCGGCACGCGACGACTGGCGGGTTTCAGTGTCACAAACCGGCCATGATAGCGCTGGGGAGTAATGTTGGCGAACGCGTAGAGAACATCGAAGTTGCCTGTAAGCGCATTGATGCTGATCCGGACATGAAGGTTCTAGCAACGAGTGTGCTATACGAGACTCAAGCCATGTACGTGGAGGAACAGGCGGCCTTTGTCAACGGCATGTGCAGTGTAAGTCGGCGCGAGCCCCCCGAGATGATGATCATTAACAGGTCTAGGTCCGTACATTGTTGTCTCCAACCCAGCTCTTGGATCGGCTTCAACAGATAGAGAACGACCTGGGCCGCGTCAAACTGGTAGATAAGGGCCCCCGCAACATCGACTTGGACATCGCCACGTTTGGGGGCCTTTGTGTTGATTCGGAGCGCCTCTCCATCCCTCACAAATTGCTGCTTGAGCGAGAATTCGTTCTGCGTCCTTTCTGCGAGTGAGTGGATTTCTCTCTGACATGACAAGTCTCAGCTGATCGGCATGCAGCATCAGCAAGAGACATCGGCATCCCCGGACCAGAAGAGGCATGGGCGACCATTTGCACGAGCTCACGGGTGGCAAGAGTACAATGTACCCACTCACGCCTTTGGCGCCAGGCTGTGAGCCGCTGCGACCACTCGAGCCCACGCGCCGCACATTGATCATGTCAATTCTGAATGTCACACCCGATTCTTTCTCCGACGGAGGCTCCAATGAGCCTACCAACCTCGACGCTCTGAGAGAAACGATCACCGCGCAGATCTCTGCTGGGGCCTCCATTATTGACATTGGGGGGCAGTCCTCCCGTCCAAACGCGCCAGATGTCACTGCTGAAGAAGAAATCGCTCGGATACTGCCAGCCATTGAAGTCATCAAGGCGATGCCAGACGCCAGGCACATCGCCATTAGTATCGACACCTATCGAGCCTCCGTCGCCGAAGCGGCGATCAACGCGGGCGCTCACATTATCAATGATATATCGGCTGGACTTCTGGACGCAGAGATGCTACCCACGATCGCTCGACTTGGCTGCACCTATGTCATGATGCACATGCGCGGCACGCCGGCTTCAATGCAAAGTGCAGAAAACACCTCATATCCTTGGGGTCTCATACCAACCATTAGGAGTGAATTAAGCGCAAGGCTTCGGGCAGCAGAGCAGGCAGGTATACGGCGCTGGCGCATCATCCTCGACCCGGGCGTAGGCTTCGCAAAGACTGCGGAGCAGAATGCGGAGCTGCTGCGTTGTTTCGGACGTTTGAGAACCTCTCCGGGTCTGAAAAATTTTCCGTGGCTTGTAGGGTCGAGTCGAAAAGGATTTATTGGAGTGTTTACCGGTGCAGAAGATCCCAAGGATCGAGTGGCAGGTACGGCGGCTACTGTCACCGCTGCTGTTGCTGGCGGAGCAGAGATTGTAAGAGTGCATGATGTTCTAGAGATGACGAGGGTCGTGAAGATGGCGGACGCGATGTACAGGAGTGCGACATCTGGCCCGGCGGCTGATGAGAAAGTGGAGAATGGCGAGCAGCAAAAGTTCTCGAGTGCAGAACATGATGAAGAAATGTACGACGACGAGGCGGCAGAAGGGGGGAAGGAGGGTGGGGACGACGAGGGGCGAAAGTAGTTGTCGGCGCTATCTTGCATCATCATCACCTGCATACATCGAGGCATAGAAGCATAGCGAAGGCGTGGGGCATTGCATTTGTATGGCATACCTATAGAGTCGTGGCATTTGTGTATCGTGGGCCCAATCGAGGGCGAATCTCTGTCACAGCAGTAACAGTGAAAGGCACACACAGCTTGCAGAAAAGGGATATCGTTTCGCCTTTCAACCCCACAACACAACGAATAGGATTGCAATTCCGACATCTACATTCGTTCGTTAATTCACCACAAACCCCGCTCTCTCCATCTCATCCTACGAAACAGGACAATGATCATAATTCCCACTCGCATTATTCCCCCACCAATTCGGAAACGGATGCGACTTGCCACCGGCACCAAACACGGCAAACGACAGGAGGAACAGCGCGAACAACGCGCCCCCATCGAAAGCTCCCGTCACCAGATACGAAAAGTTCTTGAAGAAGTTTGGGCGGTAGTTGCGCAGGAAGTATTGCACGAAGAATCCCGATAGAATCTGGCTGAGGATCACGCAGGTCTGCGAGGCGTTGTAGGGGATGTAGCCGGCGTATTGAATGAATTGGGGAAGATTGAGTTCCGAGGTGGAGAAGTTGCGGATTTTGGGGACGAACTGTTGTGGGGGAAGCGCAAGAGTGTGAGCATTTGTATACTATGTAAGGTGGTTTGGGGGGGGGATTCGGGGAAGGTGGATGTACGAACCTGGACGAATATGCGATGGAGAACGACCGCGCCTGCTCCGAGGGCGAGGCCGACGGGAACCATGTAGTATTGGCCGCGGAACTCGTAGAGGTACTTCGAGAGCGCCCACGAAGCTGCGTTCGTGTTGTAGGATTGAATCGTGGCACCGCTCCAGGTGGAGTCTCCGTTGCTGTTGACGAGGAGGTCGGCTTGGCTCGATACGATCGAGTCCATGACGGCGTAGTTGATGAAGCCGCCGAACACGGTGCCCCAGATCTGAGTGAGAAACATCACTCGGGGGGGAATCTTGACTACAAGTGAGGAGGATCGTGTCAGCATTTTAGTGTACGTACGGTAAGCCTGAACGCAGCCACTGGGTAAGCTGGTGGGTTGGGACTCGACCTACGATATTCGCCCATCTTGAGGTCATTGGACAGGTTTACCGTGTTCAAGATCATGTTGTGCGACCATGCCGCAAAGTACATGTTTCCTATCGGACGACCAGGAAGCGCAATGCCCGCGAGCATCTTCGACAAGTTATTCGTGGCAATTCCATTGCCGTAGCGAGAATAGAGTATGGTACTCTAGAGGAAAAAGATCGAGTCAGCATCGTGCCCGGAGAATCCACAAGCGTAGCGGGGGTACTTACCATAGGAGCGATGACCGTGCCCAGAAGCAATGCGACCACATACGCCCAAAAGGGCAAGGTGACATTCTCCTTGACGACAACGATAGTGCCGAGCACGAAACTGCCGACGAGCACGATGGCATACCACCACCACGGACACTCTTTGTAATGCTTTGACATGTGCTGATGATGACGGTCGCCGCTGACGCCTGTCCGAGCATCTTTGTACGCTTTTGCGACATCACCTCCCCAGAATAAGAAGACATGCGCGATGAGCGCACCGATCTGGGAAACATATCAACGTCAGCCGTGCGAAATCGGAGGAACACAAAAGACAGGTTCTTGCACATACCGCAGCGTTCGCCATCAACATGGAGTAGGCAAAGGTGCCAGCCAATCTGGGAATACCTTGTTTTGCAAGAGCTTCGTGGTCGAGCACCCCACCTTTGAAGACCTCGGAGATGGGATATTTGGACCCGTCGGCCGATCGCAGCGTCGTAGACATGAAAGGCAGGGATTTGGCGCCCCAGATATCTGCGTACCAGACAACAACCATCATGATCATGCACGTAAAGAGTCCGGCCGCAAAATTCGCTTGATATTTGAGTGGGAGGGAGGTGTTGAATGATGTGATCTGTGAGGCATCACCGGTCAGTCTCTGTCAGCAATGAGACGATACGCCATCAACTCACATATTGCCAATCAAACGACAAATTGAACAGCCCTAAGCCCTCGTTGTTGGTCGCTCCTCCGAAAAATCTCGTCAGGGTTTCAGCCTTGGAACCCGTCGCATGCATTGCAGCCAGACACGGGATCGAGACGGAATTGAGCCAGGGGAAAATGTACGCTGGAAGGAACTCGTACAGGAACATGCCTACGAAGCTGTACCAAAACCAACGGAGCGGCTTCGAGCTCTTGACTTGTTGCCAGTGGAGACCCTGCAGTGTCTTCACTGTGGGCAGCGTGCCCCAGTATACCGCTTCGACGTTCCACACGCAAATCGGGCGGAACAAGCCCGTGAGGCCGTATCCAAAGAGGCCGATCGAGATGATGCTCAGGATGATTGTGGTCGCGCTGAGGGGGAGATCGTAAAACAGCTTTTGAGCAGCGAACACGGTGGTACTCGCAGAGGCGTTGGAGGCTGACGTCGCGGTGATTGCAGCAATGGCATGTTCCTTCAACGTCCATGGCCCATAATTGAAGAAGCATAGCACGCTAATCCAGAAGGGTCTCTTGCCCTGGCCACCTCGGGCTCTCCAGCGAGCCTCGTACAGATCACCACGTGGTAGGAACATGGCCCAGGCTCCGCCAATGAAGTATGCGATCAGCACGATGAAGGTTCCTTGAATAGTGACCAGGGTAGGTTTGAACTGGACACATACCAATGGTCGTCAGCATCATGTAACTTTCACGAAGAACGGTCGGAACGTTTGTTTCGATGGCACCCACCTGATAAATCTGTGTCATGACAGCCTGGAAAGCTGAAAGTGCCGTGGCCAAGAATATGCTGCGAAACGTCAAAGGATTTTCAAAGTCGTCGCGCATTGGAAGGAGGTATAAAGCTGCATCCGAGGCGGTCGCGATAACCACATCGTCTCTCTCCTCGATGTCATCTTCGGCCGTGGTGACGGTGGCAGCTGCGTTCTTGAGATCGGATTCGCCAGAGCGATCATCGTCCGCAGCTGGTCCGGTATGATCATCCATCGTTGAGCTCGACAAAGGCTCCCCTGGGCGATCGAGGTCATCTTTCTCCATTGCTTCGATCAGTTGTTGGGGATGTGATGATGTATTGCAATGACATCTAGTCTTTGTCCACAAAACTGCGAGCTGAAGACGGTGGCGTTGGCCGTGAAATGCAGAACGGCGCAAGTGCTACCGTACTTCTTAGCGTAGACATGGCGCCGAAGATATAAGAAACTTTGGCATGCCATCAAGCCTGCTTGGACAGAGGCTTGATCTCCGCGCCAAACCGAGGTGCCATGCGATAGCGGGCCCTATCGGACGCATGGGCCGATTCCAGACGTTTTGATGAATTGCCCAGTAACGCGCTCACTCCATTTCGGCAGGTCTGTTGATAGCGACTTCGCTAGTGAGCACGTCAGCAGATAGCACGATATGGGCCTGCCATTTCGTGCTCGTGTCACTCTTTACCCGAGAACTTACTGTACTTGCCCACTGCGTGATCCCCGCTAAGCCCTTTGTTCTAGAATTGCTCTAGCGTTACATCTCTCCAGAAAAGTCTGGTGGCTTGCGTTGGTATCACCCCGCAGTGCGCGACTCTAGATTTGGGAAGCTATTGGTGCTTTCTTAAGTTGCAGATCACGGTTGTGTCGCAAAGGAAATCATGGAGTCTTGCTCAAAAGTGGTGGGATAGTTCCCAAGTAAACAGAGTATAATACCATCTGGGCAAAGGTCGGTGCTTGCCCCGTTGGCCCGAGGCAATAGACTTCACCCTGCTCCATGCCTGGGACTGCGGTATACGAGTTTGTCGAAATAGCGGTTGCATGCCTGCCAAACTGCCCGATGCAACGTATCCTGTATTCGTTGGTTAGCCATTGCGGTAGCACTTTGGAAAAGCCTTTATGTTTTATTCCATGACGACCGTTTACATCCAATTAGCGTCTGTTTCAGACTTCTAATTGGTGATGAGCATCATCATCAACAATACGGGGCGCGTGGTCTAGTGGTATGATTCTTCCTTAGCAGTGTTTCCGCTTACACGAGCATGAAACCTGGATGGAAGAGGTCCTGGGTTCAATTCCCAGCGCGTCCATTCTCTTTTGCTCATTCGTAGTGTGTTGGAGGTGTTGTGGCTTGTTGACGCTGGAAGTTTTGTTCAGTTTGGAGGGTGGTCACAATGGCCGGAAGAATTGCGGATGGTTCGTCTTCAGAAGGTGTAGCGGCAGCGAGCATCTTCTATGACGACGTCATGGGTCTATTCGAAGACAGCTCTGATCGTGTTTGCTGTGTCTCTTTTGTTGGCAAAGTCGAGGAGGGTGAGGCATCGTAGAAGGTCGAACTTTGGGGCTTGCCAAGCCTCTTTTCGACCGTCTGAATCGTGTTTTGGCAGGGTAACAAGCTGGTTTCCTTGCCATTAAGTTGTTTGTTTTATCGACTTCGTTGCTTATGGCTATAACATATGCTCGTGATGTCTCGTCGTGCTCTCTGGCCTGCATCGGTTGTCGTCGTGACGCCAAGCCTGGGACTTTGCGGACCCCGGGACGTGACATCTGCATTATAACGGGTAGCTGCTAACGTAAAGCTGCGAACAAATGTGCATGCATTCCACTGCAAGAATATCGGGACAGACTGCGCTCCGTGCAAGTGTAGCGGACATGTCAACATTCATTTCCCATCATTCTCAGCATAGCAGCGTATAGACATTACCCACTACTCGACAACGAAGTCTACCAGCTTATGCTCTAGCAGCCTCAGCCTCAGCTTGCTGCGTCTCCATGTCTTCGATGAATCGCTCCCATATCTCAATATTGCCTTGGAAGAATCGAATGTTGGCATCAGCCAGTCCACCCAGCTCCTCCCTAAACTCGATAGCTTTGATTCGTTCGAAATCACCGACTTCTTTCACGACCTCTTCGTCGAATGCTTCGCTGGTCTTTTTCGCGGCTTCCACCTCTGTTGTAAGACGCGAAATTTGCACCTCGAGTTTTCGTTGTCTTTCGCGTCGAGACTGTTCGTGATCCACGCCTCTCACATCCTCAATCTTTTGTCGCAAAAACCCAGACGCGCCCATGGAGCCATGGCTTGCAAGTGTATCTCGTTCTTGTGCGGCCTTCGCGAGGTAATCAGTAAGTGCTTCGAAATCCAGCTGCTTCTGTTCTCGCGTCTTTAGTAGTGACTTGACAGACAAGATGTAAGCCTCCATGTCTTTAAGCGATCCGAGATAGTCTTGATCCGTGAATTCTTTCAGCCCTTGCCATCCTTCGCTTGTGGCATTGACGGACGTTGCAAACTTGGTCAGTTCATCATTCACCCCAGGTTCGAGCGCTGCCAGTCTCTGGAATTGCTCTGCAAGGTCTCGATAATCATTTTCCAGATCGCCTTCTCTTTTGGCAACGCGTGCCACAGTCTTGCTCACAGTCCCGAGATCGTCGTCCAATTTTGAAGCTCGCTCATTGACCTCTTGAAATTTCTTGTCCGTCTTGTGCGGCTTTGTGAAGGCATTCAAGAAGCTATCGGTCCAGCTCTCGAGCACACCTCCGCCACCGCCATCGCTCCCACTCGTGCCCCGGTTCGGCCTGGACTTCATGACGGAATTCCAATCGGTCGATTCCAAAAACAATGTCAGAAGTGTTGCTCTTCGAAGCACAGGGTGCCGCGTCAGTCGTGCAAGGAAGCGATTTAAAGAACATGCTCGCCGCGAAGTAAAATCGGGACCAAAGCGATCGCCGCGCACATAGGACATGTTATGTTTATCCGGAAGAGGTGGGACGGCGCATTGTGGGTACTCCCTTGCGAGCGTGCGATAGAGGAATACAAAGTCTGTAAATCGTCGTCGTACTTTTGTGTGTGAGTTTTGGTACGACTTGAAGTCGGTCTCGGTCGTCACCAGATATGAAACATAGACTGTTTGCGTGCCTTCCCCCTCCTTCTGAGGACTGCCGACTGTACACACCAGCCTGCCATGCGCTCCAGGTCCGGCAAGGTCTATTGAATCCGCATTTGCGCCAGCCTGCTGCCACTCGGGATCGTCATATTCGTTGCTACTCCTTCCAGCTCCGTCCATGGCGCTGATGCCTAGCTGGGCGGGCGAGCTGTTGGAGAACCTGCGTTGCGGCCGCCGTTGGTACTTGTTGTATCTCTTGCGTAGATTCGACGTGAGGCCTCCTATGACCCCCTCTTCGCTGGGAGAGTCGTGGCCGTCGTAGTGCGATTCGGGCAGCTGGGTGTCGTCGATGAGCTCAAAGTCGTCGTCGTCTGCGGCACTCCCAGACTGCGAGTTGAGGTCGATGACAGAGCTGTGCGCGGACGACACGGGCGAAGCTTCGTACGAATCTATGGTGGGCGGTGCGGCGAAGGGCAGCGGCGCGGAGTGGTCGTCGTCGTGGGGATTTGGCGGGAGAAGGTCGTGGGAGCTCCAGACGTTGTCCGGCGGTACGTCAGTGTGGCCGACCCCGGCAACGTGGCTGGCGCTGTCTCGCGAAGACATCGTTCGGCGGGTGCTCTGTGCGGCGGAACATGCGATTCTGGACGTGTCGTTGGGACGAGTAGAACATGTCGGTGCAGAACGACTGCCTGTGCCGGACGCCGTGAGTGATCGCTACTTCAATTTCACTTCAGTTGGTTGCAAGGCAAACGGCGCACGAAGACCCAGACGTCACCACTCACGGCCCAAGCGCCATCACAGCGAACCCACGTCGACTTACTCACTGCGCCGCCGAACAGAGTCCCAAATATCCATGAACATGGCCGAGCCCAAGGCGTGGGAGCAGCTGCTGACGTGGGCCTTTTCGCCCTCCTGGCAGGCCATCGTCCTGGCCCTCGTCGTCGCCCTCACGCTGCCCGTGCTGATCCACGCATATCTGTACAAAAAAGCCGTTGCCCGAGAGGCCCCGAGCTTCTTGCTGACAGGACCGAGCGGAGCGGGCAAGACGAGCTTGTTGACACTGGTATGTGCTCGCTTCACGACGACGATGCCATACCGTATTAATGTAGCTTGTGCCAGCTGTCCACCGGCTCAGCAGCTCCAACATACACTTCGCAATCGCCTTCGGCAGCCCTCGTCAGTCTACCCCACCAAATACGCACGAGTGAGGACAAATACCGTTCGGAAAACGACAATGCGCCTCGAGATCAGCCGACGTTCCAGCTGATCGACACTCCCGGTCACGGCAAGCTGCGACACCACGCACTTTCCACCTTGACAGAATCCACTGCCCTGAAGGGTGTCATATTCGTCGTAGACAGTGCCGCGGTAAGCCTCTCAGAGGCGGCAGAATTCCTACACGACCTGCTACTGGCCCTACAAAAGCGACATACACAAAGCAGAACCAGTAAAGGACCTGCATCGATACCTGTGCTCGTAGCGGCCAACAAGCAGGATGTCTTTTCTGCCGCTCCTGCCAGCTTGTTGAAAACGAAGCTGGAAGAAGAGATTGGAAGGATACGGCAAACGAAAAGCAGAGGTGTGATTGGTGTTGGAGGTGCTGGCACAGAAGATGATGCAGGAGGTGATGATGAGGACAACTGGCT
The DNA here is from genome assembly GCA_023512815.1 of Cercospora zeae-maydis. Taxonomy (NCBI): domain Eukaryota; kingdom Fungi; phylum Ascomycota; class Dothideomycetes; order Mycosphaerellales; family Mycosphaerellaceae; genus Cercospora; species Cercospora zeae-maydis. The sequence continues at coordinate 1,649,562 of JAKLWY010000001.1, read as the reverse complement.
AGGTGAGTTCGGGAGCAAAGACTTCAGATTCGGCCAAATGGAGGAACATGGCGTGGATGTAAAGCTCATAGGCGGAAATGTGAGGAATGGGGAAAAGAAAGGTGACGTGGACGGGTGGTGGGTTTGGATAGGAGAGAATCTGTAGAGCTGTTAATCGACAGGCGAACTTGACCGTCGGCTGTTGGCCCAGATTGTCCATAGTGCTTAAGAGCACAGGCGTTTTCAGCACAAGCAAGCCGAGGAACCGTTCAGGTCAGCCTACACTGGTCGGGTTGATGACCTTCGGTATGCTATACTCGGAGAAACGCTGTGCTTCCGGACTTAACACGGGCTTTCTGACAGCTGAGCTGCAACCTCTAGTTTCTTGGCCACGATACCTGTGGTCAACGTATCAATGAGCCTCTAAATACGGCATGTCTTGACATGTTGAAAGCCTGCCTTCAATGCTCGATATCATCGTCACATCAATGCTACAGCGCCAAGAGGACGTTGCTGACAGAATCAAGCACAAAAAACTTGACCGTGTATGATCAAATCAAGATGTTGCCTCGAACCAAAACTTTCTTGGTACTTCAAAAACTTACTCTATCGCACCACATACGGGTTGATTGCTCTGATGCTTCTGCCTTACAAGCTCTTGGGTAGCAAAAGCACAAGTCAACCGCACAAGCAAACATTTTACAAAAAGGAAATCGCATATAGCACACGAACGCATTCCCCTAGAAACTTATTAGACCTTGCAAGTATGCATCGCGATCTTGTTGTTGACATACCCTCACAGGCTTGAACTGTGAACCTCTCGATTGCAGAACACTGAGAACAATGTAATAACAGTCGAACGCGCTAGCCAATTGCGCCAAGGAGGATAGAAGACACGATCTGAGATCGGGCTGTGATTGGTGAATCGTAATGAAAATGTTCCTGTATCGGTCTATAATGGCTACTGGAAAAACCGATGTGGGAAGAAGGTTGAAGCAAAGGTCAAAAGTGCCCCGATTTCTGGAAAGCTTCGATGGAAAGCGCTGAATGTGGTTTCAAATCAATCTCACGCTTCAAATCTCGCCGCTTGATGATTGTGGCTCTTGTATTGCTTTGTCGAAGGTGACGCGTTGCGACAGCCCTAGGCACGCGGGTCCGGCGGTTCTGGCTTCCATACAAAACCTTGGAGTGTCATCATCTTCATCAGATAGCTGGCGCAAAGCTCCATGGCTTCTCATAGCACTGACATCCTCCCGGCGTATCTGACAGAACATGTAGAAGTCGTAGGTTGCGAGGTTGAGCAGTAGGAATATGGACCTCGGTCCAGGCGACGCGTCTCCACAAGACGTCCAAGCACAAGCACCTCATTGATCACTCCACCTCACATGGCCGTCTGAATTCACTGGCAGTGCTAAGACTCAATCAGCATAGACTCTACCAGCGCCATTGTACAGACCCGTGCCTCACGATAATGGCACCCATAAGCCGCAAACCGCACCTCACCTTCCCCGAACCGCCTACCAAAGACTCCATAATCTCGTATCCAGCGACAGGTGTCCTGCTAGTCCACCTCAACAAGCCCAAAGGCTTGAATTGCATCAATGCAGAATTCACACAAGAGCTGGAAAGAATCTGGGAGTGGCTAGACAAAGAGCCGGCGTTCACAGTAGGCATCATCACCGGGACAGGCAGGGCCTTCAGTGCTGGTGCAGATTTAAAAGGTAGGACACACATCAATTTTTAGGTGAGGACATTAAGCATGGGTAGGAATGACTGATACTGGTGGCACGTAGAGTGGAACAAACTGAACACCGCGAATACACCCAAGTCTATTAGCGGTACTGGATTCGGCGGGCTCTCGCGTAGAGGCGGTAAGAAGCCGGTCATTGCTGCTGTGAACGGGATATGCTTTGGTGGAGGATGCGAGATGATCGTGAACTGTGATTTGGTCATTGCTTCGCAGAAAGCAACGTTCGCTTTGCCAGAGGTCAAGGTCGGTGTCGTTGCTGCCGCAGGAGCTTTACCACGTATTATCAGGACGATAGGAAGGCCGAGAGCTATGGAAATGGCTTTGACTGGAAGGACGGTGTCTGCTCGAGAGGCGATGGAGTGGGGTTTAGTGAACAAAGTGGTTGGAGATAGAGAAGGAGAGGTCGTGGAGGCGGCTGTTGAGTATGCGAAAATGATAGCGGCTAACAGTCCGGACGCCGTGATTGTGAGCAGAGAAGGCATCAAACTTGGATGGGAGGGCATGGGTGCTGAGGATGCCACAAAGTATGCTCTGGAGAATTGGCAGCCGAAGTTGCAGGCTGGCGAGAACATGGCAGAGGGCGTGAGGGCTTTCGTGGAGAAGCGGAAGCCAAAGTGGAAGCCTTCAAAGTTGTGATCGGGTGGGTGTCCAACATGCAGGTACAACGTAATCGACCTCCAGCTTCATCTGGGAAGCGATGGTATTGCCGTTTCAACTTATGCCTGCCTTAGGGATACGTGCCTGTTGCTCTCCTGACCAGCCAGCTGCTTGTGGTTCAATTTAGCCCGTCAAAACTTGATTATCGGAACGGAGTCCGAAGGGGCCTCAACTTCGCCTCCTGCCAGTCCAGCTTGCTTTCCCCTCGACACAAACAAACCTCGAAGCGCAACTGGTTCAAGGCACATCGGTACGGCTGTGCTGCATTCTATCAGGCTACGTTCGACTCTGACATGTGTTAGGGAAGCAGTTGACGTGGAGGAAGTTGCAATCCCAGCATCCCTTAGCCCTGTGCAACATTAATCCCGCGATTGGTGCAGCCAGCCCGTGTTATCGTGCACGCCTGAAATTTGACACAAGACAACACGAATTCTTCACCTTCTGTCCGCGGTCAGACAGCAGCTCGAACCAAGGACGTTGCGTATGAGAGAAGCTCAGACTCGAGTCGCCCAACTCCTTCGCAGGCAAATTCCAGCTGCGCGCAACAAGAAAATGTCGACCTATAACGTAGGGAGCCTTCCCCGGATCTCCCGTGAGGCTCTCGCGCCTTTGGTTCGCGAACAGAATTCCGGCCTTGCTGTCATCGATGTGCGTGATAGCGATTACATCGGTGGCCACATTCGGGGCTGCCAAAAGGTACCTACAGCAACGCACGACTACCGCATGCCTGAGTTGGTTCGAACGCTCAAAGACAAGGACACCATCATCTTCCACTGCGCTTTGTCGCAGCAGCGTGGGCCCTCGAGCGCCTTGAAGTACCTGCGCGAGCGTGAACGGTTGCACGGCAAGGATGCAGACCAGAACCAAAAAGTCTACGTGTTGGACGGAGGATTTCAGAAGTGGCAAGAAGAGTACATGCGTGCTCCCCCCTCATGACTCGCTGCAGCATAACTGACGACTCGACTAGGTACGGTGAGGACAAGGAGCTAACGGAAGGCTACATCAAGGATCTGTGGGAGAACTACTGAGGTGGCCGTTCACCCAGCTGATCTTCATCTGCTTAGTCGCTCCTGGGTTTTCTGAGCTCACAATCCAAGTTGAAGACACACGGCTTCTCGTATTTCCCAGATAAATGCATGGAGTCAGCGGTGATAGCACGCAGCCTCCGGTAGATCAAGCCGCCAGACCGGGGCAACAGGCATAGCCCTTTCGACTGCCGATGGAAACGGGGCGGAAGGGATCTAGCGGTTAAGAATGAGTGCAATGTTGGAACACATCGATAATGCTCACCTGATAGCCGCGAAAGACGTGTTCGGATCTAAACATCCGGTTGAAGTAGCCCGCAGCCACACAGTCTGTTGTCTGTCGCAAGTCAGAACACTTCCTAACTGCATGCAGGACTCTCCAAGAATAAGCACATGCGCAGTGCTTGAGCAGATATTGCTGCAACGCGATTGTCGCCAATGATCGCAATCAACCGATTGCAATCAATCAGAGGCCTTGATTGAGTTGCCAAGGCTAGTGATTGCAACCAGAGGTCATTTCAATCAATCGATTGAGCCGGATTGATTATAAGTAAGCAAAAATTATGTAAAGAACCTAGGTTTTGACTAGCTAATTTGGCCAGTTAATGCCGAATAGAGGGTATTAAGCTATATACATTTAACTAAAAGACGCCTCCGCGGACGCTAAGACCGCTATAAACTGCAGGCTGCCTTCTATACTAACTAAACTACGTTGCCAAGCCTCGTTTCAATCAATCACACGACTCGGTTGCAACTATTCATTATTATAGCATATGATTGCAACCAATCAGAGTGCTAGATTGGGTTGGAATTGATCAATCGGTTGATCAATTAATTGCCGGTTGACGGTTGACTGCGATCATTGATTGTCGCCGCGCGACCTTTATATATTTGAAGGTCACAATCAACCATAACTCGCTCGACCACCGCGAGACCTCGAATGAGTGACCGGCCTCTGCTCAGAAACATTGCCTTCTAATGGTACAGGATTGATGCTGCAAGCGTGACGGCACATATTAGAGAATGACCGTGCGAAAGGGTGCCTACAACGCGTAGTCGTGCGGTGTGCGCCAGCCGCTGACCGCTCATTTTCTTGGCTCAATGGCACGCGTTCTCACCGCCACAATCAGACCAATATGCCAAGTGACGAGGAATCTCCTAGTTTGCATTGCGGGCTTGTATTTTCGTTCGTTCAGCTGGGTCACAAGACTCGCGTTTCAAGGGACAATTGACTTTCCATGCACGCTATCTGGGGCTGCGCCAAAGAATGCAGAGATATGTGAGAATGTGTGATGGAAGCTGTGTGACTTCCTGGACAGTTGATTGCAAATGCGATCGGGAAAACTGTCCGCACTGGTAGTGAGCCGTTCGTGGACGGCCATGAGTCAGCTCAGCCTGATCGAATCCTTTGTGCCTTTGAGACAACGAGAAAGAAAATAGTCAGGTAGCGTCTGTGTTATATTCTCATAGTAGCGCAACTCGTTGAATCAAGAAACTTCATTGGGTGACAAGGTTGGTGGCACGTTCTGGACGATCTGGTTGGCATGTGCTGGTTCGATCGTTTGCACTTGGCGTTTGACAAGCTGGAGGGGTCTCCAGCCGTGATTACCTGCCTGCCTGCCTCCGACCTCAACATCAGAACAACAACAATATCATCAGCTGCGCTGCATTGCGAGCCTGCTTGGCTCACTTATTGTCCTATTGTCGTAAGTAAGTCACTGCGGCAGCCTGCACGTGCCACACAGGAGCTAGCTTCTTGGCGGATCGCATCTCGTTACCTGCTCTGGCGGATCTCAACCTCGCGATACACATCTCGCACCACTTCCACCGCGGCGCATATACTCTATCGCATCAGCGGCTCCAAGATCACCCTCCTGAAGAGTCTAAGAACTGCCTTGCGCAAGACAATCGTGACTCGAAAGTTCCACTTGCAGACTCCGGAACCTCCTGGAAACAAGACCGGGTCATCGCGTGCACTCGGCTTCAATGTAGGTCTTTTCTTTCACCAAAAATATGGTTCAGCTGCGCAAAACTTATCGTTGTGGTCGTTTGGCTCCGCAGGAAGTTCGCATTCAGTGATACTCGCCACTAACAATTGTCCAGGGCCACCTCTAGGCATGACCGAGAAATCCGAGGCGACGACAAGGGTCTGACAAGCACGCGCATTCGTTATAGCAGTCCTCCGCCGCGCGAGGGGGACGAAGTTCTGCAGTATCTCACGGATCACCGCCAGCGTAACGCTTTTCGACCCCGCCACACGCCTCCGGATGTTTGCGCGGCTCAAGATGTGGCGCTGGGGAAATCTCGCACCCTCGACCTCGCCATCAGAAGCGCGCAGTCGTCACGAAGGGATAGCGGCGTCAATGACGACCTGTCAACCGAGAAGACAAAAGACATTATTCCTGACTTGGAAGCAAACGATGACGACTTGGCGGTGAAACCACCGCCACCTCGCCAGCAGGCAACAGCAGATCTCCTGGCTGCACCGTCAATCGAATCACTAGCCTCAGCTCGAGCACCGTCACCCAAGCGGCCCTTTTCGGAGATATCTTGGTCAGCCACGTCGCAAGATGACGGGCCGGAGTATCGGCCCCAACCTTCACCGAGAAGAGCAAGCAAGAAAGCGACACCTCAGCCTACAAAGCCATCACAGCCTCGCTCTCCTTCGGACAAGCGAGCTCGTCGTGGACGTAAGACTCCTGTACGGCCCAGCGAGCTGCGCAATCTCGGAGTGGATGCCCAGGGACTGGATCCTAACAGACAGTCACCCGTGGTGAGAAAGCTGTACTCGTTCAAAGGAAAGTGGTACGAAGTCACCGGTCCCGGACGGCCGGACTGGGCTGAGGACGAGAAAGAAGAAATCGTCTCTGCTGCACCACAGTCGTCCAAGCGGTCGAGGGCAAGTCTCAGTCGGCACGTGCAGTAGCTATTCCAGGAGAGCAAGCCCACCTGCATTCTGAAGTGACCGTTGACTCTGGAGATACGCTATGCTCTTCGCTACTGATCGGAGACCTGACCTCGGATCCATTGCTTACGGCTCCTCAGAGAGATATGGCACCCTGACTTCGCTCTGTTCGCACAACAAGATTCATCCTACCTTGCAAGCGCTCTTCAGCGAAATGGACTCGAGCAACTGGTCCCTGCGGACACTACGACGGAGCCATCATAGACAAGTTGGTGCGGAGCGGAGGTGAAGCAGACGCCAAAGGATGTACAAGCGAACGCTTTCCACATCCGCGATTCCAACGGTCGAGCAAAGGCGGAATCAGCTCCGCAAGATCAACACAGTCGACGACAAAGAACGACGGGTGGATGACTCGCGTATTGAAAAGTTTGTTGAAAAAGCCGTTGAGAATGCCACCTGTATCCCGCTATCTACAAATTGTCACCGTTGCGCTATGCATCATTCGTTTCGCTCATGCATCTATGTTGAGTTACTGTTATCCGCGCAGCTCCATGGACTGGTTCGGTTCTGGGAATCGACGATTCCCAGAATCGCACCATACGTGCCGCCAATAGTGACAAATGTACCTCCGATGACCATGAATAGACTGAAAGCGAGTCCAGCGTACCACTTCCAGGTGCGGTTCGGGCTCTTGAAGTTGTCGTACAGCCACATCAGCCCTGTTGGCTGGAAGCAAGTCACGGTGGCCAGAAGCGCACCGACAAGTGACAAAAGCTGGTCGAATACTGGAATTCCTGATCCGATGAGGTAGGCCACAACGGTGATGAGAGCAGTGCATCCTAGCCACGCCATCCAGTGGATCGGTGTGTTCGAGGTCAGGTGCTTTGTGCCGCGCATGAAGCGCATGAAGATCGTCTTGGCTGGCATGTGAACGAAGAGCATGCAGCTTGCAACCAGACCGGGCAGAGCGATTCCGTAACAAATTCTCTTCATGAGGGCACCTGCGGATCCGAGAGCGGGAGACGCGACGTATGAACCGCAGTAGAAATACACTACCACGCCGATAATCAGGTATACGGCCGTGACAGCACCCTGAGCAGTCAAGAGCGAGCGTGTGTAGTGGCGTGGGTTCCGCATCTCCGCGTGGCAAGCGAAGAATGCCGGAAGGCACGAAAAGGCGAAGACGATGGTTGATACGGCCGAGATTGCTTTCGCGAACGGGGGCGCTCTGGTCAACTCGTAGTTGGAAACATATGATCCTTCTTGTGGTGCGGCTGCGGGACGATCTTGGACACCAACTGCAATAGTCAATGTGAAAATTGCGGTCAAGATTCCGGCCACTCCGGCCCATGCGATGAAAGAGACCTTTCCGAGAGTTTGAATGCTGCCGAAACTGAAGCCAATGGCAGCCCCGACTACCACGAAGATGGCAGTGCAAGCACCGTGGACGGATACCGAGTTGAGGGCGATGGAAATACTCAGCATTGCAGATGCTGCGAGAAATGTGAAGTCTGTGCCGGTCAGTAAGATGCCTTTGCATCTCGAGCAGTCGTTCAAACTTACGCAGCACAAAAGCCCAAAAGAAGAACTCGCGTCCGACTTTGCCAGCGATGATTCGTCCGACGTCATCGATCCCATATACGTGCGGGTGGTTGATCTTGAATTGGCCGACCATCCAGGCGGCCCAGGTTGTCATCGTCGCGACCGTGAGGATGATGATGACTCCAGGTATCATGCCTAGGGTGTCAAACGCTCCGGGAAGGCCCAGGACACCCAAGCCGACCTGCGTCTTGAACATGAGGACCGCACTTCCTGCCCAGCCGACCTGAATCCCATGTCAGTGGATGTGATATCGATAGCGACGTACTGCACTTACGTTCTTATAATTGGGACCATCACTCGAGAGCTCCCCGAAAGGGTCTGATTCATTTGGATCCTGCCTGGGCTTGTTGACATAGTCCTCCACATCGCCGACGTCGCTGGTAGCGACAGGTGCCAGGCCATCCTCCTGCTGCGAGTCCTTCTTATTGTCCCCGAACATTTTCGAAACCGGTCTGATTGTCCGTCCGTCCCCACGAGATCAGTTAACGATGGGTGAAGTTGAGAAAAGAGTTGGCTAGTGCAGCGGCCGTGGGAGTGCGGAAGTCTACTTTAAGAGGACGCGGAGAAGCAGGAGGGCCCACAAGCTATCAAGCACGCTTGACGAAATCTGTTACAAAGAGTTTCGTAGGAAGCGACAATGGCCCATGGGGAAAGTGCCATTGCTCGTGGTCAGCAGCTTGTGCACGGTCGTAGACGGCTACCGACGGTTTGCTGAAAAGTATGCTTCTGCGGTGCAAGGGTTCGATATCCACAAAGAGGACATCATTGCACAGATGGGAACCATTTTCTGCCTAGCGTAGCAATATAGCTCTGGTCTTGGCGGTGGTGAAACATTTTTTCTTACCTCTCTTTGCAGCTACTCCTGTAACCAACATCCGGAATAAGCCTATACGACCGCATTGCTCGGAGGTCTTTTTTCGGGACGGTGGTTGTCGTCGGGCTTGGAATGCTATAAAACAGTTGCTTAGTCGTGGAAGAGTCTGCGAAGAAGGAAAATTCCGACCGAGAACTGTCCGACTTGGCAGTTGATAGATGCAGTCGAAGGACCAATATCCGGCATGCGGCATTCGTGTTGCATTGTCTTGGCCGTGGTACTATGTGATCATGTACTGTATTTCTTTTGTTATTGTTGTATCCACAATTCGCGCTCTGTGGATATGATGTTGGATAGTCTGCATGCAAGCCGTGGTTCGCAGCTTGAATTATTTAAGCTTCGAATTGCAAGTCTTGGTCTTGGTTCTTTAGGAATTGCTTTCTTCTGCTCCTCATGTTGGATGTCCTTATGTCGAAGCCTTAGAAGCCCGACTGATCATCCGGCAGCAGTGCAGGGTTGGTGTACGGGTCGAGCGGTGGCATTTTCCGCCATGCCGACGCAGATCGCTCGAAGCGCCTTGGCTGTGATGATACCCGTGGGCGATGAGGAAAACTTTGGGTTCTCGTTGACACTCCGGGCACGAAGTCAAATCGCCGGTTCTCAGTCGCGCTGGAGACAACTACAGTCCAAGTCTGTCGCGCTTACCTATCCGAATAGCATACACCATATTGGATACCTAGTCGTTGCACGGTTCGGCGGCTTGGCACCGCTTGGACGTTGTGCCCGACGGCCTGCACTCGGTGCGAAATTCGGCTCAGCGGCGAGATTGTCGTTCGTCGAGAGTTTGCCTGCGTCGCGTGTCCATACAGCCGCGATAATTGCCAACAGGTGATGATGATACTGTACATGCCGCTCGTGCCCCTGTCTGCACCACGTGGATGGCAGGCTCTATAATTATAAAGCTTAAGTTAGTCTAGGTCTTGTAGCAATTTGCCGTGGGGGTCCGGTCAAATTTTGAGAGCGTCTTGATTCGGTGTGAGGCAAGTGTCGATGATTTCAGTAGTGCTCGAGACGATGTTTGCAGGAGTTGGCGGCTTCAATCGTTGTTTCTGCTTCGTTCTTGCACTATGCCTCTCGAAAACACACAAGATTCGATGTCAAGGGCCGCATCCTTGGGCATTGAGGCCTCTAATGGAACTTAGGACGGGAACAGAGGAGGCAGCAATACAAAACCCACGATAACCCAACAAGCCGGGGCGCATGCGGATCAGTGCTCCAGCACAGATGCCAAGTCGCAATTTTGTCGCACGCCCCCGAAGCCTCTCCACGACCACAACATTCAATGCGCGGCCATATTCGAAGATGGCAGTGATAGCAGACTGACGACACGCTGCACCGAGTGTGCGCCAATATTAATATCACTCTGTCTCCAAGGATGGCGTGCTTCACCCACCCGCAATTCGGCCGATGGCAATGCATATAAGTATACCGTATACGGCACGTCGGGCGACGTCGCGCCTGAATGAAAACCAATCCGTGCTGTACTCCGAGCCCGGAGAGACGAGATAACGATCAAGATGTACTGGCGGAAGACGATAATGGGTCTATACGCATTTGCTGCTGCATGCGATGCAATCTCACGACCGAACATCGTCATGGTCCTCACTGATGACCAGGACAATTGGACTTCGCTGGACTACATGCCATTGCTCCAGAAGTATATCACGAATCACGGCACGAAGTTCGAAAATCACTATTGCACGGTCTCCATATGCTGCCCCAGCCGCGTTAACCTCTGGACTGGTCAAGCAGCACATAATACCAATGTTACTGACGTGTACGAACTATGCTTGACGGGTCTGGACGAGTAGTGACTGATTCATGCCAGATCCCCGCCATATGGTGGCTACCCGAAATTCGTGGAAAATGGCTTGAATGACAACTGGCTTCCGGTCTGGTTGCAGGCCCAAGGCTACAATACATACTACACTGGTGCGGAAGCTCGCTGCAGATAAAGACTTCTTCTAACAACCACTTTCAGGCAAATTATTCAACTCGCATAGCGTGAAAAACTACAACGCTCCTTTCGTCAAAGGCTTCAATGGATCAGACTTTCTTTTGGATCCTTACACGTATACCTACTGGAACGCCACGATGACCCGCAACAACGCGGCACCAGTCAGTTATGAAGAGCAATACTCGCCAGATGTAGTGGCGGAAAAGACCTACGGCTGGCTTGATGAAGCTGTGTTGCACGAGCAGCCCTTCTTCATAGTTGCAGCTCCCGTCGCACCTCATAGCAATCAGGATCCGAAGGTGCCTGGCATTATGAGCATACCAGAGTATGCCCCGCGACATGCGCATCTTTTCAAGAACTTTACCATTCCACGCACACCCAACTTCAATCCTGATACACCGTCCGGGGTGAGCTGGGTGAAAGATTTGCCGCAACTCAATGAGACTGTCATCGAGTACCATGATGAGTACCAACGAAGCAGGCTGCGAGCATTGCAGTCGGTTGACGAAATGGTCGAGCAGCTTGTCGAGAGGCTCGATGGCTACGGTATACTCGAGAACACATATGTCATCTTCACCACCGACAACGGATATCATATCTCTCAGCATCGCTTGCCGCCAGGAAAGGAGTGTGCCTTCGAGACCGATATACACATTCCTTTCATTGTGCGAGGCCCAGGCGTCCCCGCGGGCAAAACCGCAGGGGTAGTAAGCTCACATACCGATCTGACCCCCACGATCATGAAGCTTGCAGGTGCAGACAGGCCAGATCTCGATGGAACCCCGATGCCGCTATCACAAGGCGATTTGTCTGCGGGATCATTCGGTGAGCATGTGAATGTCGAGTACTGGGGAAAAGCTCTTCCAGAGGGCAAGTACGGCAAGATTGGCAACGAACCTTTTTCGCCGGGGCGACCACTTATCTCAGCTCGCAACAATACATACAAGGCTCTTCGACTAGTCGCCGATGAGTACAGCTTGCTGTACACAGTGTGGTGCACGGGCGAGAGGGAGCTGTACGATGTGCGCCAGGATCCGGGCCAGACTCACAACCTCCTTGAACCTGAAGAGTCTGCACCATCTGCAGACTATCGAATGCTTGGCCGCTCCTTGGTAGATGTGGCGGCACGTCTGGATGCCCTATTGCTCGTCCTCAAGTCCTGCAAAGCAAGAAGCTGTCATAAGCCTTGGGAATCGCTACACCCCAACGGTAGTGTGCGAACACTGAAAGACGCGCTAGATACGCATTTCGATCAGTTCTACATTGGCCAGCCAAAGGTCAGCTTCTCTTCGTGTCCCCTGGGACATATAATCAGCGAGGAAGGCCCACAGACTGTCCACGTTTGGGAAGATGGTAGTAGCCAGGCTGCGAGCCTTTCGGCCCACACGTACTTACGTGTTTGAGAGCACGATGAGCCGAGAGGATTGCAGCCTCATTTCACTCGCTCATACACATGCGACATGGAACGGAAGCACGGCACCGAAGTCGCATCTGAAGCAGATTAGTCGTTAGGCGACGGCCCGGTGCGCTGTCGTGAAGAAGGACTCGACAGGGATCCGCAGTCTCTCAACGCATACAATAACGAGCGAGAACGCAGGGATTTCACGATTGGATTTCTCGGCCTATCTTCTGGATGTAGTATGCAGAGCTTTTTTGAACGTCGATCGCGTCATTCAGCTCTACGCTGGCACGAGGTCTTGGTAAGATCCTGACCCAATCTATCCTAGTACGTCGCGGCTACCGCGCTCACAGAGCAAACATTGTCCCCAACCCAACAGGGTGTGTACCGTGCAGGGATTGCTCAGCGAAGGTCCGATCTCCGCAATCGGCCGCTTCTGCTACATGATCCCAAGCTGGAAAGCCTATCGTGGTCGGCCGCGACACCGCTAATCATATTCTTGCTAATTACATACGCGTGACTACGATACTGATGGGCGGAAACCGCACATCCTTGGCAGCTCGGGCGCCTACTTAAGCGCGAGCTCAGGCTCTCCTCCATATCAATCAATCATCTACCCTACGTTTCTTGTTCACAGTTCTAGTATTATCACACGTTCTGTGCGTACCCGCCCTGCCAGCTATTACGAGAGACGATGTAGCCAACACGAGGGTTCGTGAGCTGAACGTGGAAGCGTGACTGCGAGCGTGGCCGTTACTCGATCCAAACTGCAGTGCTTACGAGGATTCCTGAGCCTGGCTACCTGGAGACGAGAGAGACGAGAACTGCGCGTTGTTACGCTGCGTGCGACTGCTATACACCTGATTCTGGGGCTGTCAGGCCTCAGCGATATGGATATGCACGCCCAGTTGGCTGTGAGCTGGTTGGAGTAGTGTAGGATTCACGCATCAATACAAAAACATCGTTGGATCACTTTGATGTGCTCGTGCGGAACACAGGCTACATCTGCAGTGCAGACTATTGACTGGTCATGACAGAAGAAATCGAGAGACAACGACCCGCCAGTGCAAGCACCGTTGACGATGAGTCCGCTGACTCATGGGTCGATGAATTCGCACCTCTGTTGCCTGATGGTGCCGAAAGGCCACTACTATACCGAACTATCAAGGTGAGTGCACCAAACCCCCCGACCATGTCGTGCTCAAGTTGATTGCTGTACAGAGGAGAAGCGATGCTGGGGATCTGCCAGCGGACGATAAGGATGTCGAACTAGCCAAGAAGCGACATGATTATGAGAAACCTTCTAGCGGTGTGTATGCCACCATTTCGGTGCTCTTGCTTGGAGTGTTCGTCGCTCAAGTCGATGCAAGCCTGGTGCTTGCCACATACGGAACTGTCGCATCCAGCTTCGGCGACCTCGATTCGGGATCATGGCTACTCTCTGCATTTGTCCTTGCCCAATGTGTCGCTCAGCCACTCTATGGCAAGCTGTCAGATATCTATGGACGGAAGCACTGCTTACAAGCTGCGTATATCCTCTTCGCGCTTGGCACTACCATGACTGGGCTGGGCCAAAGCATGACCCAAGTGATCGGGGGACGAGTCGTACAAGGCGCGGGATCTGCTGGTATAACTTCTCTGGTCTCGATCATCATCACCGATATGGTTCCACTTCATGAGGTTGCCTCCATTCGAAGCTACGTGAACATCCTCCAGACGAGCGGACGTAGCTGTGGCGGAGTCATCGGTGGTGCTTTGACTTATACCCTTGGATGGCGTTGGGCTTTCTTGGTCCAAGTTCCGCCAATGCTGTTGTCGATGCTGCTGGTCCATCGGCGACTCGAGCTTCCGAAACGACAGAGCTCGGGCCACACGCAATGGCAGAAGTTGAAGCGTATCGATTTTCTTGGTGCATTGTCACTTTGTGCGGCGATTTTCGCGGCTTGCTTCATGCTCGAGACTGGAGGCTCGCAGTTTGCATGGAACTCTGCCCCGATCATTGGCTCGGGCGTAGGCTTTGTCGTGGCCCTCACCACATTCATTGTCTCAGCCAACATGGTCGCCGAGCCTATATTCCCACTACAGTTGCTCCGGAAATGGGTAGTCTTGAGTAGCTATAGCATGGCATTCTTGCAGGTCCTACTGCAATTTTCGCTGATGACGATCGTGCCGCTGTACTTTCAAGTTACCAACAAGGCCAACACCGCTCAGGCCGGTGCATACTTGATTCCTGCATTTGTCGGAAACACGATAGGAGGCTTGACTTCTGGATACTTCATCAAACACACTGGCCTGCACAAGCCAATGACTGTCGTCGCACCGCTCTTCGGGATGTTGTGCATGTTCTTGTGCTACTTCCTTTGGAACGGCCATACTTCTACCGCCGAAGCACTGTACATTCTTCCTGGCGGATTCGCAGCAGGAGCATCGTCGAGCTCCATGTTTGTTGCACTTGCCGCCGGCGTCGCAGAGGATGACCTAGCCATAACTGCTTCCGGGCTCTTTCTGTTTTTCAACATGGGCGCCGTTGCAGGAGCCAGTGCCGGAGGTGCGATATATCAAGGCGCTCTGAGAACAGGTCTGAGGGCGGCACTGGATGGAGTCCCCGATGGCGCTGAAATCATGCGAAGAGCACTTTCTGACATTACCTTCGTCCAGAATGCAAGTGAGCAGATTCGGAAGCTCATCGTGCCAGCTTATGTCTATGGGCTGCATCAAGTCAATGGTAAGTCACCCTTTCTTTTGCCCTCTCGGGACGGCTCTGTCTGATTTCTGCTGCAGTGCAAAGCATCATCTGCGGCGCGATTTGCTTCTCCATAGCGATTTTCACGCCAAGCTCGCGCATTGGAAAGTAACACCACGACAAGTTGGACAACTGCACCTACTATATCCGGGCTTCTGTCAGTCGCACGCCACCCCTCGCCTAAGCTCAAGCCCGGATATTGTAACCGTAGCTCAGCACCAGAGCCGCCGAACGGTCGCTACGGTACAAGACCCATCACCCCGATTGGATCGTGTCGCCGCTGCGCACGAGCATGGCGTGCGCAGTAAGACTATGTATCATATATGGAGAATGTCGAGAACATCTCCTGGCTGCAACAGGTCTGCTGCCACTGGTGGGTGCTATGCACGAAATGCATGAAGTCGCATTCTTGCACTGATACTGTACCACCGATTGTGATCCCCATCCGCATCCCGCGACTACTCGAAATCGTCGCTGCAATTGTTGTATTGTACAATACAGTCAGTATGCGTCCGACACAAGGTCAGTCGTGAGTGCACAAAACGACGGGCACGGAACGCGCTGGGCTCCGAGATGCCGAGACAGGGCCAAGGTGGCAGTACGTATTGCGCCACGCAGCATCGCGACGCTCCACAATTTCTCAGCGCTTGTCAGCAGCCGGTCGCAGCCCATCCTATTATCGACGTTCGGACGAGGCACGTCAAGGAAACGAGGGAAAACGTGGTTGACCCTATTCGCCCGGAGCATCTTACGCAGCTCTCGGGGAGTCGGGGATAACATCGATGCCACGCAGCGGCATCCATGTATAGACTTCCTGAGCGAGCCGTATACATTACCATACATAGCGATGCGAGGTACCAAGTTAGTTCGCTTTCTACTCTTCCTTCCCTTGTTGATCTCACACCGTGGGTTTGATTGTGCTCCTCGACATGACTTTCGGCGCAGGTGGCACCATCGCAATCGTAATCGTCTGCGCCGGCGCCGCAGTTCTGATTGGAGTTGCCCTCACCCATTCCTACCTGAGGGCCAGAACTGCAAAGATCGAACAAGTGCGGGAGCAAGTGCGGGATACCTCACAACGAGGGTATATGACGGACGTGAGGGAGAGAAACGTGCGAGATATGATGCTGGAGCAGGGATGGCATCTCCCTCGTCCTCCGCCGAAACGACCGAATATGATGGCTATGCGGACGGAAACGGAAGACAGTATGGGTACCTCGAAATGAGTAAACTGTCGCACCCGAGGACGCAAACGAAAAAGCGTTCTGTAAGTAGCGTCGTAGCGCAAAAATGAGTCGCTCGTTACTGACCATTGTACAGGGGAACGAACGACTTGACGATCGAACGGAGTTACGAATGCATCTGAACGACTATGATTGTCTCCAGAACTAGGCGCGTGGAAGCCATGACGTCCGCACGTGAGCTTGACTTATTCGTGGAGCAACCGTAATGACAGCCAACCACGGCTGACAGGCCTCACTGCCACAACCAAGACGTTAAGACGACTACGAGCAAGCAAGTCACGGCGAGCAGCACCCCCGCATCTGCAGCACTCCTTCAGCTTTCCTGCCGCCGAGCAACGAAAGCAGAGGAATCTCTGCACATAGCTGTCGCACCGGAGGAATATGGAATGGCAGTATTGGACTCTGACTGGGGTTCCTGGAATGCGCAGTATTGTAGAAGATCTGCAGAGCGCCAGATCGCTAGGATTGCCTTTGAGACCCCACATTATGGTAAAGGTCTGATGCAGGGCAATCAGCCACTGCTCTCGTCTGGTAACACCTCACAGTTGTCTCGCAAGCAAGGCACTTGCGAATGCACGAGATTCCCAAATATGCTGTGAGCACAGCGTTGAGCGCGTTGGCGTACCTCGTGCAGGACCGGCATTGAAACGACTTTAACGGCATCATCTGGCGAGGATAGGAGAGGTGCATTGTGTCCGGAAACCCCGAGGTCATTGGGAAGCGCAGTTCTGCTATTTGGCAATAACTCTGAAAAAGCGGCTCTGGAGACAATCTCAAGAGACATGACGAGGATCGAGCTCGAATATTAATTGCGTGCTCCTGTGTTTGTACGATAGATATGTTCATAAGAGTACCAAAAACTCATAAGAATCATGCCGACCAAACAAAATCCACCAGCACTGCATTATGATCCGACAGCCTGTCCCCATTCGGCTGTAAAAACCTGTCTGTTATATAAGTATGATTCGAGGCTGTCAGGACGACATTGTCGCCAGCTCGATATAAAACCTTGTCTATCGCTTCACATGTCTGATTGGTAGTGGGATCTGTGCATTCCGGTGCATTGTTTGGGATCGCGCCGCCCTGAACAAGGTCGACCCAGGCATCTCTGAGCCCATTCTGCGTTCCCAGAAGACGAATATTGTCTTGAGACCTGGAGTACAGACTATTTGTATCTCCGAAGACGATGACGGCTTGACCGGCCGAGACAGAGGTAATGTGGTCGCTGAGTTGCTGCGTGTTGGATCTCCTGGCCTCGAAATCCTTTTCCTCATTTCCTGCTTCCGCGTGGAGATTGTAGAAATCGATGGTGACTCCTTCGGCAACATTCATGCGCATGTAAGTGAAACCCTTGGGTGTCAAGCAGTCTGCTTCATTGATAAAGCAGCGGTCCCACTTGATTCGTCGAAGATCGGTCCACCCAAAGTTTGCGAGAGTGTTTAGCCCGCTGCCAAACGGCACATTTCCAGTCGTTTTCGTGCGGAATTTGTGGTTGTCATTGGCATAGATCTCATCGTGATATGCAAAGTCTTCCTGGACGTGGATCACATCGTATGCTCCAGCAGCAAATTTCTGACCTATCATTCCGGCTGCATTCTCCTTGCCTCCAGGAATTCCATTGTCGCTGAGGAACTCGGGCAGTCCAGCAACGTTGAAGGCCAGCACATTGAACGTGCCATCTGAGGCCGCCAAGGCAGTATGAATTGCTGAAGCTAGGCCGAGAAGGCTGCAGAGTTTCATCATGAATATCTGTCGTTGTTAGAAGCAACTGTATTCATGACCGGATCCCAGAAGTGTACTTAAGTATTGCTTGCCAAGGAGCTTGCTAGAAGCGAGCTTTGATTTGCAACCTCCGTGAATGTACGAGCTCAACGTGTTGCTTATGCTTGAATGTCGTTCTCCAAGCCCATGGGATCGCGAACTGTGATCATTCATTGTACCGTGGTACTGGTGGTTGCACCAATAAACCATGGTGGGGCAGCCACATGTCGAGAAGATCTGCAGGATCGTCACTGCAGATACCTCGGTGGGCAACACAACTGAAGCTCCAAACTGCCCATGTGCTCGGTACTTTATAGCCAGGTGTTGATTCCTCGTCCTAGAATATCGCGGGCACTGGAAGTACTGGGAGCGACTACCGAAGTCCATTGTGGAGCTCTTCCCAGCCATCCGGAAGCCTGTAGTCTCGTGGAAGAACATACTGACCTCTGCAACTCCTGGGCGAGTCGCAGTTTTGCAAGTCACACTTGCCGTACAAACGGCAGTAGCAGACCTGTGCTGACGGACAAGCCAGAGCGTTGAGGGCTCTGAGGCTTGTTTGGCCTTCCGTAGGACCCAAGAATAGGATATGCCAGACATAAGACAGAATACGCCCGGCTATGCGATCATCAGAAGGGGCCGCGCCGTCGTCGAGAAGCCACTGCCGGAGAGCACTATACTCATCGCGCGAGTGACCCAGGATCGCGGAGCGCGAGACCGCAAATTGTGCACAGCATTGAGCACGAATAGCATCACTCCGCCGAAGAAGCGCCGGAGATCTGTTGTCGGCTGTGTTGCCATCGAAAAGCAGTTGCAGGGCTTTCGGCAAAGCTGCATCGGAGATGGCGCGCCTACTCCACGGCTGAAGTTTTGATGAAAGGAGAGTCTCGATACTGCCTTGCGGCTGTGCTTGCCGGGGACTGCAAGTACCGGCACTCCAGTCGCAGCGCAAATTCGTGTAGCCGTGATGCTCAAGAGCTGAAGTCAGGTTCAAAGCCCGGAGCAATGCCTCATTGTCATAGTCCGGCGAATCGTTATGCCATGCAAATCGGGATCCGTGAACAAAAACTGCGCCGGCTTCGGGAATGTTTTCATAATTGTCGATGATAAACGTCAGGTAAGCCATGCCCTCATGGCCGCGATTGACAGGGACCTGGAGATTTCTGGAGTTGCGATCCAGTGGCGCGTCGGCCGTGTAGACACAGAGGTGGTAGTGCAGTGCCAGATCAGTCAGCCACTGAGTATCCTCTGAGGCAATCCGAGCCACCACCAGTGCTGGTTTGTCGCTACCAGCTAGGCCGGGACAGGTACCCCGGGACTCAGGCAAGCTTTGGGTCTTTGATCTGTAGCGGATTCGAGCCCAATCATATTGCTTATCATCGCTTCCAGTCGGCCAGAGATTGAGAAGAAGTAGGGCGGTGAGCAAAGACGCAAACGCAATGGTCTGTGCGTATGCGAGATACTTTTTGGTGATGCGTTTCATGGTGCTGTGAGAAGATCCGATGGCATCTAGTACAGCCTGATTTCTGATAATGACAGGAGATGTAAGGGAGAATGCAGGTGAGGTCTACGTGCAGTAATCAAGATGGATGCTGCAGAGCGTCAGAGCCTAGTCTATTGTAAGATGCCGGGGTGCCGGACCTAATCCTTCCGGGCATGACAGGCAACTCGAGTCAGATGCAAGGACAACCTGGTCCATAGACACCATTAACAGGCCGTCGCCTGACGACTCTTCTGGGTCCAACTATCGTCACCATCATGGCCGAGAAGGTGCAGCACAAAGCCCATTGATCATGGGAAAAATTTTCATCAGAGCCGTCAGAGCAGTGAAGCTAGCGCGATCTGCGTAGTTGACAGTGCTTTGATTCCGATCCCGCGCCTTCGCCCATCCCCTACTGAAGTAACGCCATCGTCGTGCCAGAAATGCGTACTGGATCCCGGAGTTGCGCTGGACGTCACATCGAGAGAGCGCTCATCTTGCGCAACGAGGGCGGCTGTTGTCGCCCTGAGTCTCGGTGAGCTCAGTGCAGAGGAGACGAAAGCTTGCATTGTGAGTCGGATGCATGAGAGCCGACTTGACGATGAGAAGAGAATGACAAGAGAAGGAAGATGGGGGAAATCTCGCAGAGGCGTGAGTGCAAGTGATGTTGTTCATCACGTCCGCGGACAAGCTTCACCAAGCCTCGAGCCAAGAAAGATTCCACTATTCCACCGACGAGGACCGAGATCGACCACTTGTTCATAGGAAAGGCACAGTATGAGCGGGCAATACGCGATATCTCGTGGGTGTGACTACAGGAAACAAACGTGCTAATGCATGAAGAGACAAGATACAAGGCTTCAACTGGCTTGGCATCTGCCCTACCCATCAACAACCTCCGTCGAAATGCCATTCCTGGCTGCCTTCTCTCCATTTCCAGCACTCTTTTTCTTCAGCTCGGCCCTAACTCTCGGCAGAATATGTCGGCCATAGTCAATGGCATCATTCAAGTTGTCGTACCCACGGATCGAGATCAGATCACAACCCAGCTCAACATAATCCAGGATCGAATCAGCCACGGTCTGGTAAGATCCCACAAGCGCCGTCGAAGCTCCACGGGCGTTCGTTGCAGTCACAGTCGGATACCATAGTGCACGATCTTGCACCTCTCCCTTCTGAGCAATCTCCAGCAACCGCTGCGACCCAACATTCTGTGGCGGAGGCGCTGCAGGCGGCACCTTGCCCTGACCAGCGGCGCGATTCCTCTTCAAGAGATCCAGAGTCCGATACGCCTTCTGCCAAGCGAGATCGTCTGTCTCAGCCGTGATCGGTCTGAAAGTGACCCAAATTCGCGGCCTCTCCTTCCGCCCCGCCTTCTCGGCCTCGGCGTATATGCGATCAATCTGCTGCTTCGTCTCCTTGAGCGGTTCTCCCCAAAGTCCGAAGATGTCTGCTAGCGATCCTCCGATACGATATGCTTCGTCGGAAGAGCCTCCGACCGAGATCGGGATGCTGCTGCCGTTGACAGGACGCACTCGGTTGCTGAATTGCTCGAATTGGTAGTATGTGCCTTCCCAGTCAAACGGCTCGGGAGATGCCCAGGCACGCTTCAGGATCTTGATGTACTCTTCCAGCCTGGCGTACCGCTCCTCCTTGGGCAGGAAATCGCCCTCCCTCGCCTGTTCTACGTCGCTTCCGCCTGCGATGAAGTGTACCACTGCTCTGCCATTGCTCAGCTGATCTAAAGTGGCCAATGCTTTGGCGGCGACAGTTGGGTAGACAGTGTTCGGCCTCAGGGCGATGATGACATTCAGCTGCTTTGTCACAGAGGCGATCGTCGCTCCCGTCGTGAAGGGATCGAATGAGCCCGAATCGTATGGCTGGAGCGTGTAGTTGAAGCCATAGTCGTCCAAGTTGCGGGCGTACTTCTTCAAGAAGTCTGGATCGACTCCAGCTCCGGGAATGGGCTCGAGTTCTGTCGAGGCATTGGGGAACGCCAAGCTTATGAACTCAACTGGCATGGTGAAGGTTCTCTGCTTGCAATTTGTCGTGTCACGAGCCTGGGACACGCCATTGCGCTCGCATGTGCATTATACATAATTGACATGTGCTGACAAAACTATTGCGTGAACTGCAGCTCGATCACGCCTTGCAAGCGGAGTGGACCAAGGACCACGACCTCATCCCCACCCGACGTCGGACCGACGATCCGATACAGTTGATGGATGCATTGCAATCACCTCACCTTTCAATCTTGCCTTTGTCTGGACGAAATGGAACCGGTTATCAGGCAACATATCTCGTTCATGCCTTGCATGATGCACTAGAGAGATTGATCATACAGTAAACACATTCCGTCATGCCACACCGTCCTCAAAGGCCTGACCAAGTGCACTGAGTGCCCTTGCAAACAATGTGCAGTCGTGTCAGTTCAGACCAAATCCACCTCACGATAATGCGTAGCATACATGCGCATATTACCAATCTGGCAGTCCTGCTTGAGCCTTCTCTCCAAAAGCGTTGGGTCCGCGTAGTAGAACGGCTCGAGACCCCAACCAAAAGTCATCACACCGTTTGCGATGATGCCACTGCCTTTGTTGGTGCCAAAGTCGACACAGATCTCTGTGGCATTGTATTCCAGCACATAGTCGCTCAGAGTGCTTGCGATGAGCTCAACGTTCGCAGGGGATTTATTGAAGTCATCGTAAGCCTCGCTGCTGAGAGAAAGCCAATAGAAGTTGCCGACGAAGCCGCCTGCGCCTGATTTGGCGTCACGTCGCTGTACGGCTCCAGAGAGGTCGAACGTCTGTGCTGCTCTTGCTTCTATGGACTCGTGCTCGAGCGTCCGTGGGTTCACTGCGCTGTCGGTCGATCTGCGCTTGTCCTCCAGCTTTACTCCAAGAGGCGATACTTCCTGGTACGCGGCCAAGAAGTCCTGCGTAAGGTTCTTGATGATGGCGTCGAGGCATGATTTGGTCTTGTCTGTGCTGCCTCCGCTGCTCAAGCTGCAGCTCGCCTCAGAGACGAAGTTGTCGTGTGAAAGGACGCTTAGTACGACGTTGTCTCCTTCATCAAGAGCGACCGGCACGGCTCCTGCAAGACCCAGCGTAATGAGTAAAGCGAAAGCTTTCATGATGGCAGCCGCTAGTGTCCCAGAGAGAGAGAGAGAGAGAGAGAGAGAGAGAGAGAGAGAGAGAGAGAGAGAGTGTGTGTGTGTGTTCGACAGAGAGGGCCTCTATCGGTCTGTTGGAGCTGGCTCGCGGCAGATGCTTACTTACCCTTATTATAGTGACCATCTATCTATCTTGCATTCTCGGCGTGTTGCGTCCATGAAAGAGATCGATGGTTTTGCCAACATGCAACACAGATGCTAGAACTTGTGTTTCCGAATGTATCGAGGGCTGCACAGACGGTGCCGCAACAGCTCGTCAATGCAGTGCACATGTCACCAGTGCTCGCGGCAACGACCACAATGGTGCGTGTCTTGCAGGATTGCTCCAATTCCTTGGTACCATGACTCGGCGAGACCATTATGTGTATGTCTGTGTGATTGTCAGGAGCGCATTCAACGAGTACAACAGCTTCTTGCTCTGCACGACCTACCATGTTCAGCATCCACATGATCCCAAGTGTGAGTAACAACTTATGTTTGAGTTTCCGTGGCCAGAATCTGCGCGGCATCATGTTTGAAGCACCGCCGATCCAGCTCGTTGTTACGCTGCTTGCCTTCTCGCTCGTATGTGTCCCATCCACTGTGACGGGTAAATCATTCGCGAGCAGACCCATCTCGACTTCGTCCATTGGCGTGGTAGTGTTGGCTGATGTCCGCCCAGTCGGCGGCTCTTCCTTGATGAACCAATCCGTGATCACGCCTGTAGCATCACCAATGACGCTACACGCAATCAGATAGAGCGGTGTAAGAAGTATGACGTCTCGCCATCGATCGCCCAAGAACGTCTCGTCCCCATGAAACAGACCAGTTCGTAGCACAGCTTCTTGGTCGTTCGCGAGCCACAAATGATCTTGCAAGACGTACATCTCCAGAGAATATCTGCCTAGCCAGGCGAACGCAGCAGAATACCAGTTTCGCAATGCGGGGTGTGCGTTGCGCAGAATCGTGAAGCTTAATATTGGTAACGGTGTGAGGTAAGGCTGCAATTTTGTCCAATGCTTTTCATCTCGAAAATGATTCGCAGTCCAGTACCAGAAGAGACTCTGGCTCAGTGCCGCAATCACGACAGAGATCGGTTGAAGCACCGGCCAGGCTTTTCGGAAAGCTTGGCTGACTTTGTCGTTATGCTCGTGCTTTTCTACTGTCGACCGTACGTAGATGTAGAGCATGCCAGTGATCATTCCGATGAAGACAATATACTTGTCTTGCTCCACGCGATGGCCAAAGAACTCGTCAGCGTTGAATTCCAGCCTGCAAGTAAGCTCAAAGAAGCGCACCACAGTTCTGGGAAGATCCTTCGTGCTCAGGAAAGTGCTGAGGATGACGGCCGCGGTTGTAATCTTGGCCAAGAGGAAGAGGGTGTACTCGTTGTAACGGCGGCCGATTGCAAGTGTCGCGTACACACTCACAAAGTTGAATGTCGACAGGGGCATGTAGTAGTATAGGATCCAGCTAGTTCGCATCACGTAGGCTAGTGTGACAGGGAGAAGATTCGTGCGAATCATGACGTTACAGAATCTCTTCAACGAGTAATCCTTCTTTTGCAAGAAATACATCGTATGGCCGAATCCCGTGAGGAAAAGGTATGATGCTACGCTCAGGCGGATGACCTCCCAGAATTGGAGGAACTTCCAAGCCTTGTTGTAGTGGTAGATTATGATGAGAGCTTGCATCCAGCCTTTCCACTCGTCAGTCTGGTCTCGAGGCAAGAATGGCTGTGGTGCGCCAGATTTGGCTTTGGTAGCACTCTTGCGAACAGTGACTAGACCAATGGAGAACGTGACGGCGATCATCAGGTACAAGTTAGACTTGACCAGCGCCAGGCGTGTCGCCTGCTCAAAAATGTGCGTCCGATCTGCGATCCACGAGAAGGAAACCGCAGCGCTGAATGCACAGAACGCTCGTAGCACCGGCCGCGCTGCATCTGACAATATTTGCAGCCTGAAATCAGCCAATGTTGCCAGGGGCAGTATAGCAAAACCGAGCAGCAAGAACGAGGTCTGGACCCAGTTGGGCCCACGCCAGGATCCACAGCAAATGGCTTTGTTTATGGATTTGGTTGCGCGGCCCACTATTGCATTGCACCGGAGGTTGAGCAGCAGGTCAACACGTTTCTGGATGACTGTGTTCGCTACGCGCGGGCCCTCTGCTTTGTACAGATCTTTTCGGCCGCTCACCATGTCACGAAAGCTCCAGAGTATATTAGCATGGCTCAGAGTCTCCAGTCTGGCGTTCAGCTGCCGGTAAGGTCCAGCATGTGTACTGTCTTCACTGTATGGCTCTTCGGCAGGAGCGAAGAGAACAAGATTGCCCGGTCCATCGTCATACGTGAAACGACGTCCTGCGTGTGATGCACGAGACGTCGAGCCCAAGTTGCCGATTGTTGCAGCATACTGCTCAGCCATGTCCTGTTCGGCATGGGTATTGCCCGCACCCAGGACCACCAGCAAGGGTGAGTCTCCATGCTGGTCGCGATCAGTAATGCCCTTGGTGGTGGCGGTCCCGTTCAGGTATGGGTCGTAGAAGTACTGCACCTCCACATTATCCTTGGTAATATGGAGGTCTTGCCGGCGGTCATTTGGAACCTCGATACCATGCTCCAGACGCCTGGCGAGTTGGAAGAATAGCCGCTGCATATGGAGATCGCCAATGAACGTGAATCTGCGTTTCTCTTCACCCACGCACTGCTTGATGTGTTTGCCTTCATAGCGAATCGTGGAACAACCAACCAGCCATTCATTTTTACCGTACCACTGTCCAGCAGAGACCAGCGCTTGACATTTGTTAGGGTCCGTGTCTGTGAAGCAGTCAGCATATCAGGTGGGTGCATCATCGGTTATCAACACTTGCCGATCACAAAGTGATTAAAGAGTACGATGGTGACAATTGAAAGGAAGAAAAAGCCAAGGAATGTGCGAGGAGACGCAGTCCAGCTGCGCCAGGTGGATTGAGCTTTGCTGTCGCTCGCCATTGATACGAAAGCATAGGCAGCACTGCAAAGTATGAACAGGATCAACACCGCCAGTCTTCAGGACAAAGATCCCGACATCCCACGATGCCATTCCCTTCCAGTAAATCAGGGGTCGTAGTCGTCAACTCGAGATGCATCGGCCAAGACTTGACGCGGCAAGTGGGCACGCTTGTCGATGATGATGTGATGGCTTTGTGGCTTGATGAGTGGCTCAAAGTAAACGGGCGAATCCACGCTAGACTATCGCGCGTGCAGTGGAGTCTGCAGGCTCCGCAACCATTCTGCCGAGCAACGCGGCCAAGAGAAGCTGACGAACATCTCTGAGATACGATGACGGGACCACCTGGCAAGATGGGATTTGGTATCACGAAAATGTTGTGCTATGATGATTGTTTACAGTTTCAAGTTTGGAATGGCTGGTCTTGGTGTGCCCCGAGATCAGTCTAGACTATTGGCAGTGGCTTGGCGATCGTGTCCGTCTGTCCCGAGTTCTGCATTTCCGCTTGCCCTTCCAACGACTTCAGAACTCCTATTGTCAACCTGCGACGCGAAAGGCAGGCAGCTCGAGGCAATCCTGCTGAGAAGCGAGAAGCAAGCAATTTCCAGAATTGAGCCGAAGCGATCAGAGAAGGAGCTGAAATTTTGAGGAGAACTATGCTTCTCCACATGCTATCTGATTTGCCCCCAAAAGGACGGTGTGCAAGGCACTTCCACCGGCACTTTAAACAAAAGAATATTTGGCAACTATCGTATCGTACTGGCTTTGCGTGATCGGAGTCACTTGGCCATGCTTGATGGTGCTCGGAAAGCCCTCCAGCGACTCAGCCTCCCAGGCAGCCATATCATTCAACGTCCTCGCAGTCGCCGGGACATAAGACTGAAAGGTATTCTGATCAATCCACAGATGATACAGGCCAGAATCGACATTATCGCGGAAGATGAGAGGACCTTCGTTATTCTCATATTGGGCAGCAAACTCAATTCTTTCACTGTCTGGCGCACCTCCCACGCGCGTGAAAGTGCCGAGCATACCGTTCTCGGAACGCTCTTGATAGATCTGTGTCCATGTTAGTGGACAGTGCTCGGCACACATGCGTTTCAGCCACTTACAAGATAATCTACTTCACTCTTGATCCACCGGTACCAGACATCGGGCCCTTCTTCCGTGGCATGCCAAAACGTGGCGTCAATGACTGGATATCCTGGGAAGTAGTACTCCTTGGCCTCGGAAAATGTCACAAAGTCCTGAGTGGTGGAGTACATGAGTCGATTCGGCGGCTGTGGTCCAGTCCTATTCACATCGGCAGGATCCCAAAAGCGCGACGCGTACACCAATACATAACTTTGAATGAGCGGATCCCAGTCCGCTTCAGGAGCCCACTGGAGAAGGTCAAATGTTAGCATACCCGCGGACCGCAAGAAGAAGTTTCGATTTCAGTACTTACGACATTCCCAGCGCTGACATCCACGATCGGATCCGTCAATCGCGCTTCACTCCACGTAGCAAGATCCTCGCTCTCCCAAACCACAATCGATCGACTGCCAAATCTCGTAGCCTCATTGAAGTCTTCGTCAAAGTCGTTGACTTTCAAATCGGTAGCAATGAGCCACCATTTGCTGCCATCCTGGCTTGGGATGAGAGCGAATCTCGTACGCCAGTCGTCCCCACATTGGAGCGCAGTATGGAGCCATTGCCAGCAGGTCCGTTCAATTGTGTCCAGGAATGGGCGTCATTGCCGTTCGAGAGCCAGCCGTAGATGGCCTCGTCCTGCAAAGGGAAGAAGGTTCCAAAGTAGCCGACGTACTCGTCTTGAGCATCCTGCTGTTGAGCAATGGGCGATGCCGAAGCGGCACTGAGCAGACCGGCCGCTGCGAACAGTGATGTTGAACGCATTTCTAATGATGACAAGTACGAGATAGAGCGTACTCAACGTGGACACTGACCGCCGACTTGTCTTATACCAAGTTTGTTGCTCGATTCCCAAGCTGCAGATCGTAGCAACAAGACGGACAAATCTCTATTTTCCGCATCAGCTCTCCCACAACATGTGTCAGCTGCCGCATGGATTTCCGATATCTCCATCATTCGGGGGCGATGGACACATGTGTGGAGTCGATATGGCTTGCCAAGGGTCGACTGAACAATCAGGCACAACGCGGGGTGTTGATTACATCCACATACCGATGCCAAGAAAGGGAGGAAGTAACACGATTGGAGCGAAAACTATAGACCTTCGTTCCGGCTTGGTTAGTAGAAGAAGCGGCTGTGGCTTGTCAAATCTCTCAGGTCGCAATGATGCAGTATGCACGAACGAATCATGGCTCTTCCTTCCCCACGCCAACATTGCAATGCTACTGATCGTCCGGATAGTAGAAGAATGCAAGCGCGATGATCAAGTACCAGCCAAGACACCTGTCGGTGAATGTCAGCTTCGCAACTGTGCGATCTTCGAATCTATGATACTCACATAACTCCTTCAAGGTAGTTGCTTGAACCACCTCGGATCAAGAAATTGACGACAAGGACGCTCACGAAGAATACCACCGTCTCGAACAGCTGGAAATGTAAGCTGAATGGCTTGCCCATTCCCCAAGAGATGAGGACAAGCAATCTGTGCTGAGGTCAGTCGTGGCACAGGTCTGAGCT
Organism: Cercospora zeae-maydis; assembly: GCA_023512815.1. NCBI lineage: Eukaryota > Fungi > Ascomycota > Dothideomycetes > Mycosphaerellales > Mycosphaerellaceae > Cercospora > Cercospora zeae-maydis. Next base: position 1,621,399 of record JAKLWY010000001.1, on the reverse strand, counting down.
TGAGCTAGCATAGCTTACGGCGTAACGAAGAGCGCAATCTGCATTCCACTCCCAAGATCGACGAGCATTGCTGTCAAAGTAGTCAGTGGACAGTACGAGAATATCTGAGACGATCTTACGCCTCTCCGCGATAGACCTTACCCAAATTTTGTTTGCCCTTCCACGAAACAATGACTGCTGTGACGTGCTCGGCAGCATTGCTCACAATGGGCAGCAGGATCAATCCAATGAACGTGGTTGTCATGCCCGTCTCTTCCACAACACTTTCGATACTGTCGACCAGAAACTCGGCACAGAAGCCCACGCACACGACTGAGACAATCATGCAGGTGAGCGCTCCAGCAGAACCCAGGATTTCCCCACCTTGATGGCTCTCCTTCTGTGCCGCACCTTGTGGATCGCCCTCGAAATCGCTGTCGTCGCTGTCGTTGTTGCCCACATCCTCTCGGAAGAGATCCTTGTGGGAGAATAGTTGAAAGTAGAGATAGAACAGATACAGTACGATCAAAATGATCGCCGCTCCTCTTGAAACTGCCAAGATGTCGATTGTATCGCCCTCTGCCGATCGTTTCATTGTCCAGTACAGTATGGCAGGCACAATTAGTGCAGCTGCAGCCAGAGTCTGGAGAGCCGACATGATAGATGCTACAGTTGGGTCGTACTTGGATTCCGAACGGCGAATACCGCCGGCGATGAAACAGCATCCTAAAACCTGTGGCGCGTCAGTGATGTGCAGATCCAAGTGTATTGGCAGCACCAACAAGCAGAATATTGACGAGAACGCTGCCCAAGATACTGGCCTGGACGAGGCGGAACTGGTCCTTCTGCAATGCAATGACGCTGACAATCAGCTCGACAGCGTTCCCAAAGGTTGCGTTGAGTAAGCCTCCAATGTGAGCTCCGACAGCTTCTGATAGCTCTTCTGTAGCGAAAGATAGTAGTGCAGCAAGTGGCACGATAGCCAGGAAATTGAGGCAAAATATGGCGCCAGGTGGAAGGTCGAGCGCGCCTGCGATGATTCCTACTGGCACAAAGACGAGCAAAATATTGATATAGCTGCTCTTGAGAACGGCCCATGTTGTCTTGAATACACTTCGTGGAGCTAGTCGGCTCAGGAAGCTGCCAGATCCAGAGTCATGCTGGGCGTTTTGATCCTGTGAGCGACCAGTCGCTCCGTATTCACCAGACCCGGGTACATGATACAGTAGGCTGTTCCTTTCGCCGTTGCCAATGTGGCGCGTATCCGACTTCCTTCTGATGAGGACATTGAAGCGATGTCGTATCTGTGAGGCCGCTATTGTACTTGGTTGTTAGCTCTGATCTGCCTCTACATTAGCTCTGCTACTGATGCATCTTACACATATCTTCAACTCTCAATGTCTACGATGTGGACAAGCAATCAGCAATGCATTCTCACATCAACAAAAATGTTGTGAAATGGAGTGGTTGGACATGATATTAAAAATCCTTGGCGATGACCGCGTTGCGCGTAGAATATGGCGGATTTTTAATGCCAAAAGTGCAAAAACCCAAAAATAGATTTAGGCCTTTCTATTTCCGCTTATAGTCTTATGCTATTATAATAGTCTGTCGGCCCGTGTTTCTATCTAGTATTAACTGCTATTAATATTATATAGGTAGAAGATTATAATATATTAATATTATACCTTATACTAAGTCGTTATTTAGTAGAGTTATATTCTTACCTTAGCTCTAATTACTTTTACTCCCCTATTCTATCGTAAATCTCTATATTATTATAGCATTCCTACCTTTAAGTATTATATAACTATACTATATCCGCGAAACTCTCTAAAGGAGCTCTACCCTACGCTTATTATATAGTAGAATAATAGTAGCTTAATATCGGACCTCTAGTAGTTCTGCCTTAATTTAGGCTATTATACTAAACTATCTATTCGAACCCTCTATATAATTACTTAAATGCCTAGTACTTAGAGAAGAAATAATATATACGACTATACCGACCTATAACTCTAAGGCTATATTATATATAAATTCTTTATCGAGGCGATAACTAATAAGATAATATATAATACCCTTACGAAGGAAGGCTAGGTCCTAGGTAGTCGAAAGCGTTTTATATAAGAGAGAAAAGTAATAGAGTTAAAGTATAGATATAAAGAGCACGAGGTAATAGCACTTCTCGATATATAGACTAATATTATTAAGTCTTAACTTAATACCGCGCGTATTAATTTATATAGTAGAGAGTTTCTATAGACTTATTTCTACGCAAACTCGAATATATAATTTATACTTAGAAAGTATAATAAAGAAATAGGCAAGTTAAGACTATATATATCGTCTAAGGCTAATAGAATTCTACTAGGAAGCGCCTATATAATATTATAAAGAAGCTTTACTCTACTAGCACGTATAATCGAGCTATAGACTTCTTCCGTCGCTATAGGCACTTTATTACGCTAGGCGTTAATTAGATATAGAGTATAGATACCTACTATAAGGCCGAAGATTATAGTATTTAGATCTACGTAGCTATCGACGTAGAAAGCTAATATATTCTCTAGCTTTACTATAGCCCTTCCGCCTATATAATAGTATCTATACTTAGCTAATATATAAAGATATACTGCAAATATAAGAAGGTACTTAAAATCCTTCGGACTAATAAGAGTAAAGAAACTATCCTTTTTATAGACGCTTACTACTAGTATGCCTATATTATCCGAGGTCTAAATATACTCTTTAGGCGTATATTTATATTTAGTATAAGTACGCGTAATATTCGTATCGAGCGCTAGTAGGGTTAAATATTTAGAGAAGCTATTATATAATAGATAGTATATACTCTACTTAGCTTCCGTAAGTATTCTAATTATACTTAGGCTATATAAATAGCTATATAGATCTTCGACTCCCCCTTGCTTTATATAAGTAAAAGGGCTAAAGTCTAATAGTATAATATATAGACCTACTTCCGTAAAGTCCTAGAAGATTCTAGATAGTACTATAAAAACTCTAAAGCCGACCGTATTGCCCTTAAGTTTATCTATATTCTACTTATTAGAAAGCAGCTATTAGGCTTTATATATATATAGAATCTATATAGAATCCGGAAATAGCGACTACGGCCTTATATACGCTCTAGTATCCTATACTATCGATACTACTATCTAGACGCTAATAAGCTAGATATTAGCTATAATATCGACGAGGATTTCTTTGCCTATTTAGATAAGGCATATAATAGATAGGGTAAGACTATATTATATAAGTAGGTTAATTATACTAATCTATAATTCTAGATCTAGACGAATATGTTCTAGAGTATACGTAGTAGCTCTATAAGAAGATACTAAAGGCCCGTAGCTTTCTAAAAGGTCGACTAGATCCGCATCGATTTATATAATCGGTAGGCATATCCGAATACTAGATAGTATACTAGAAACTTATCTATAAGCTCTAGAAGTATTATTTAGATAAACTTATTAAGACTACTATTCTATATAGAGATAGGGTATAGATGCTAGTAGTAGCTATATATACTTTATAGATTATAGAGGAGTTTAAAAGAGTTATATAAGTAGAAGAAGCTTATGCCCTCCGCTATTAGGTAATATAAGTCCCTAAAAGCGTAGGCGAATATAGCGACTAAATTAACGAAGGTAATAAGTCTAATACTTCTAAGGCTCTCGACGCTTTTTAGATTTCTACTAACTTATATAATAGCGGTTATATTTATTAGAATTAGATCTCTAGATAGAGACCCGTTATACGCTTTACTATAAATAGCCTAACTTCCTCTATAGCTTTAGGAAATACTCCGTCTTCTATTTCGTAACTACTAAGATATCTTACTAGGATTATAGCTACTTACCTTAGTTATATAAAGGCGTTTCTCGCTAGCGTATACGCTAACGCCGTATACTAGAGGTTTTTGCACTTCCCGCACTTCTACCCTTTTCTATAAATTCCTCTACCTCCTATATATATTATATTAACTTCTGGTTTTTGCACTTCCCGCACTTCTACCCTTTTCTATAAATTCCTCTACCTCCTATATATATTATATTAACTACTATAGAGGTTTTTGCACTTCCCGCACTTCTACCCTTTTCTATAAATTCCTCTACCTCCTATATATATTATATTAACTACTATAGTGCACCTCTTATATATCGTATATATATACCTACCTATATAATCTAATAGCTTTTAGCGTAAAGACCTAGGCCTATAATTGCCCTACTACTACTAGCACTATTAACTACTATACTAACTATAGATACCTACCTAAGTGCCCTACCTATAAGAAGTTAAACCCTACGCTACTAGCGCCCTCGGATATATCTATATAAAGGGAGGTGCCGACTCTACTACTAGGGCAGCCTATTATAGAGCTATTATAGAAGATCTAGGTTATCGACTTAACTCTAAGTAATAGCTCTAATAATAGGGAGCCTAGTATTTAAGAAGGCGACTGCTTTACCTAAGTTCTAGGCTATATATTAGTTATAGTTGCAGATAGGAAAATCCGTATTAAGGGTAACTATTAGAAGTATCCTAAGAGATATATTTATTATACTAGTAGTGCTCCTCTAACCTAACGACTATATACTACCGTCCCTATTCTAATAAGTACGAATATATAATTAGTATTTAATATAAAGGTTCTTATTATATAGTATACTATAGACGAGGACGATTAAGATAGTATACTAAGATAGAAGTATAAGGAGGTTTATAAGTTATTCTACGCACTATCTACCTTATTAACTCTTATTCCTATACTAATAATTAACTTATATAAAGTACCTACGTAGCGAATAGAGTCCCCTAACGTTTAGGTAACGGACGAGGCATAGCTTATCTAGTACTTTAGCTAATAACTATTAAACTAGGAGAAGAAGTAGGAAAACTCGAGGAACGCTAAATAGTAGATCGCATTAACCTTTATAAAGTAGAATAGGCCTATTTAGCTACTAAAGAATAAGTTTAAAGACACCTTACTACTTTAGGCCTTTCCGGTTTAGAAAGATCTATAAAAGCGAGCTATACTAAGCTTAGAGCAAAATATATAAATTATAATTAAACATTTTATAATACTCGATAGTTACGATAAATTATATAAGTTAGAAAGCCTAGTAACTAGTAGAGAAGTTAAGGAATACGATAAGAAACCTATAGAGGGTAGTATAGAGAAAAAGAAGAAGAAGAAGAGAAAGAAAGAAGAAATTAAGATAGAGAACTTAGATACTAAGGTTTATGCTTTATAATATACTTATATAAAGACTTATACTTGCTAATAGTTAAGTAGATTAAGATAGAGCATATAGATAAAGTAAAGGTAAAGATAAAGGTCGAACTAAAGAAGGTCTATACTAAAGTAGTACTACTACTAAGTAAGAGTAGTAGTCGCGTTATAGAGGTTTACTAATATAATAATTGCTCTATCGGATAGAGCTAATATAAGTATAGTTAATAGATCTCTCTAGCTAGGAGAACGATAGGTCTAAATAGCTACCTTAGCTCTCTATTATAAATAAGAACGAAGACGAGCTAGGTAATACGTATATTAAAACGGAGTTATAGAAGGCAGAGAAGGGCAGAGTACGTATTATATAACTAAGCAAATTATTCTATATCTATTATAGAAGAATTAACGACTAATATTCGTAGCTATAAACTCTACGGGATTATAAGCGTATATCTTCTAAAATAGATATTGCTTTACTACGAACTCTAGTAGAAAACGATTAATCTTAGCGACTATATACTAGTATATTCTTAAATCCTCTAGCTATAAGTACCTATAGGGCTATAAGGTTAGAGAAAGCGCGAAAGAATAAGAAGGGGTAGAAGATAAAATTTTAGGAGTATAGAGAAGATATATTATTTCTTTAGTAGTAGAACTAAGTATTTTTAAGTCGTTTTAACCTATATAATCTTAGAGAAAAGTAGTCTGCTTAGGGTATAGGATCCTTATAGAGTATATATAAGTGCTCTACCTCTACCTCTAAATCCTTCTCCTATACTCTACTTACTATACTTCCTAGGAGCTCTTATAATACGGCTAGAACGCGTCTAGTGCTTTATTAGGTCCGAATTATACTAGTCGGCTATTATCTCCTTGCTCTTCTTTATTACTACCTTAGTCTACTTATCCTTTTTATACTTTATAGACTTATTATATTACTTGCAATTTCTATAGTAGTTATTAAAGTACTCTTTTTAGGTAATATAGGCCTACTCTAAGTTAGCTAAATATATTATATAAGCGCATAGAGAGCGCAAAAGACAAATAGACTTAAATAGATATTTTATACTTTAAAAGGTTCTTTCTTCTTATTATATTTCTTATATACCTTAGTATTCGTAGTTTCTCTATACTTACTATTAGTATTTCTTTTCCTAATATAGAGTAATAAGATTATATAGACTAGGACTAAATAAGCAGTATATTTATATACGACTAGTAGTTAAGGATTTTATAAAAGAACGCTCTATACTTCTAGCGAAGCTTAATATAGTTACCTCGCTTTTTCTTTATTATAGCTATCTAATTAAGCATAAGCGCGAAGCTAGCTTCCTCTAACTATATTATACTTATTAGCAAAGGTCCTAAAAGTATATTATATTAGGTATCTTACCTTATCTCCTTAAGCGTTAAGCTACCTATCTACTATAATAAGACTATTATTAGAGGCCTATAGCTAGAAGGGTTCGAATTCGTTAGCTATTATATAAGCGCGCGTACTTAGTTTATAGTATAAAAGAGCTTTAAGAGATATTAGTAAAGTAGTTAGAAGAGATAAAAGTTTTAAGGATAGAAAGGTTAAAAGTATTTAAGATAGAAGAAGTAAGAAGTATATAAATAAGAGCATAGTAGTAGAAAGAACTTATATTATACTAGTTAGGCAGCCGCGGGTTTATATAATAAGGTAGTATACTATAAAGAGGTAAGCGTATTAGAAGTAGTAAAGTAAAGTAAAGTAAGTAAGTCCGTAGATAACTCTACTCTAATTATAAGCTCGTAGCTACTTAAAAGGGATTCGAACATTTATATTATATATTATATAGGCGAGAAAGGAAGAGAGAAAGGTCTAAAGAAGAAGAGTAATATAAATTATTAAAAGAAAGTAGAACTTAGAATCTAAGAGGTATAGAGTATAGGTTATATTTCTATTATAGTAGTATAAGAGTAGGCTAAGTCTTTCTTACCTATATAAAGTTATTAGAAAGTAGTCTTTCTTAGAAATACTATCCTACTATAGTATATATATATGCTCCCCTATCGCCTAAAACTCCCCTTCTACTACTTACTAGCTATACTTCTTAGGCGCTTTAGTAATATAGCTAGAGCGCGTCGTTTACTTTAGTTCTTAGGATATTATATAAGCGCGCTATTTCTTCTTCGCCTTCTTCTAGCTACTATAATACTTATATCCTAGCTTATCTCTAATATAGATATAATTTCTATAAGTACCTCTAGAATTCTTTTCTTAAGTAATATAGCGCTGCTTTAAGTTAGCAAAATATATTATATAAGTGCGTAGATAGTATAAACCTTAAATAGACTTCGACGATTATCCTTAGCTATCTTAGTACTTAACTAGACTATAAATCTCTTATAGGCTATATATCGATACTCTATCTACTAGCTACTATACTTACTATTAGTATTTCTTTTCCTAATATAGAGTAACTAGATTATACGGACTAGGACTATATAAGTAATATATCTACTATATTTAGGTAGTTTAGGATAGCCTTCGGAAGATTTATATACTTTTTATAGAACTTAACGATAGTACTATCGCTTTTGTTTATCTACTTATTCTACTAGATATCTATCGCGAAGTCCTTATTCTCTAACTATATTATACCTATTAGCGAAAGTCCTAGACTTATAATTAATTCTCTAGAAACTTAACTTACGACTATACTAGCTACGTCGAGACTAAGCTTTACTAGATCTAGGTCGCCGTTAGCGTTAAGAACGAGCTTATAGCTAAGATTAATATTTGCTATTATATAGGCGCGCGCACTTATTTTATAGTATAAAAGAGCTTCGGAAGGTATTAGTAGAGTAGTTATAAGGAGTAAAAGTTTTAAGAGTAGAAAGGTTAGAAGTATTTAAAGTAGAAGAAGCAAGAAGCGTATAGATAAGAGCATAGTAGCGGAAAGAACTTATAAGAGGGTATATAGTAACGTATAGACTACCTTAGACCTTCGTCCGAAGATAGTACTAATTCTTATAAAGTTATTATATATCGCATGCTCTATATATGCGAATACTATATACTAAGTAATATAGTAGCAGTCGCTTACTAAGTACTAGTAAGGCCTAAGGCCCCTAACTTCTAGCTTTACTTCGCTCTTATAACTATCTCCCTCCCTCTATTAAGCTATCTTAGCTCGATAGGTAGATAGTAGTCTTCTCGTATATACGACGTCCTCGTTACGTCTACGTATCTCTTATTACTCGTAGGCCTTCTATTAAGTTCTATCGTATATTACTATTACGATTCGTATATATAATATAAGTAAGTTATTACTATATATTATTATTAATAGTAACGCGCGTTATTATATTTATTACGGTAATAGCATTATAAATTCTTACTTATACGCTTCTAAACTTCTTCTATAATACTAATACTTAGTTATTTAGTTTCTTATAGACGCGCTCTACCCTTACCTCGCTATATATATATATACTTCTCGTACTCTCTATATACGCTATACGTATATACTTAAGAACTACTATAAGATAGGTCCTAAGAAGACTAAGAAGCTATCTAAGGGTAAAGAGGCTACTATAGCTTCCCTATTAAGTAGCTCGTAGGCGAGCCTAGAGCGTACCGGTAGAAATACTAGTACGCCTAGTAGCCGCGCCCTAAGTTTAGCTAGTAGCTAATCTTCTCTTTTACGTTTAAGTAGTATTATACTAGGTAAGGACGGCTAGACGAGTAGTATACGTAGCGCGCGCTCGCCTTAGGTAAGCTCTAATACCTCTAGTAGTAGTCTATAGCTAAGTCTATCCCTAGCTTCTAATACTACTAGTCGCCCTAGAGGAGGCAGCTATAGTAGCGCCTATATTAGCTCTAGCCTAGTAATAGGTAGAGGCCTAGGTAAGCCTACGCTAAGTAGGTTACTATCGGCTTAACTTCTACTTAATAGCGAGTCGCGTGCGAAGCGTACTTATAGCCTATTATCGAAGCTAGGCTCCCTACTAGACCTTATTACTAATAGACCTATAGGCTCTCCTAATTATATACTAGCTACGAAGCGCTAACGCCTCGTAGGCGCCTCTACTATACTACGTACTAGCACTATACTCGGCCTAGCTTCTATTACTCCTCGTATAAGTATAGCTAAAACTAAGTACCTTAAGTAATATAATCGTTATATTCGTAATAACTACGATCTAGGTAGATATAACTATAAGTCCCTTCCTACTTACTATCTCGTTGCATTCTATTTATATACTAACTATAGTATAGGCTAGGCTACCTATTCTAGTAAGCTACCTAAGAATATTAATACTAAGAAGTATATACGCTATATATATAGCAAATATACCTATAAGTAGACCTATCGCGAAGCTATTAAGTTAGTTATACGTTATATATATAATATACGTAATACGCTTATACGTCGCTAGGCCGAGCTTAGCCGCTATAGAAACGATATAGTATAAGCTAATAGCTAGCAAGCGGTAGTAGATGCCTAGGCTTAGCTAGATACTGCTTATACTAGTAAGTTCTTTCTTTAACGTTACGCGTTATATACGCGTCGCTTATATCTCGTATTTACTAACTATATATATAAAGACTAAGATAGTTATAAAACATCTCTAGACTAACGATAGTAAGCTAGCTAGCGATAAGCCTACTAAGAAGAAGAGTAGTAGTAGCGCCCTATAGAAGTCCTATACGCTCGTCTATAAGGCTACCTAGCTTAATAGTACCCTTCGGGATATAATAGAGCTATTTACTTAGGTATATCTAGTAGCTTATTACTTTTATATCGTATACTAACTATACTCGCAGATCGCTAAGTATAGTAGTGTCCTAGTAGAGCGGGATACTATTAACGCTACTATTAGCCTCTATCTATTCTTAGAGAAGGAGGATAAGGCTAAGGAGATCTCCTTAGAAGAGAAGTGTCACGGGCTAGGCCCGTAACTACTAGCCCGTATGCACCTAACGGGTTGCTAGGTAGTAGTAGATACGTAACCCGTACGGCAGGGCCGCCCCGAGGGCCTACGGCTTACGTGTCCCCTATAGGTTAGGTAACCTATAGGGAAGAGTTTCTTCTGCCTACGCTTAAGGGAGAGGCTTCCTTCCTTTAAGCTACGTCCTGTCGTTTAAGGCTACCTATACGGTAGACCGAGTACTATACTCTGTCCGTAGCATCTATATCCGAACCGTTAGCGACTATACCTACCTTCCGTCCCTATACCGCCCGTAATACTACGTAGCTCCTACTATTAGGTATAGCTGCTACCGACCGCCCTCTGCCACCGCTCCTCCCGGAAATAGAGGCAGAGTTCGCCGAATATATTACTACGTACCCCGACGCCTAGTACGCCTACTTTTAGAGCGCCTACTAGTATATCGACCGCTACGGAATAAAAGAGGAGGAATAGGCGCACGAGCTTATTCGCGAGAAAATTTAGGCTGCTAAGGTTCGTAATAACCTCTAGTCTCTCCGCGCCGAAAATAGCTAACTCCGCGCGGTTATCGACTTCTAAAAGGCCTAGTATAAGGAGATAGAAGCCGAATACCGCGACTAGACTATAAGGGCCTAGAGGGAAGCCGATAAAGCCCTCCGCCCTGCCGGACCTACTATATCGACGCCTACTCTATCTATCCCCGCCGACTCTCCCGCTAAGGTTAGCGTAGATCCTTCTCTAGGAATGCCTACGCCTCGCTCCGCCTCGCCTTCTTAGCCTACTCGATAATCCGAAAGGCTACCCGACCCGAAAGAGTTTACCGGAGATCGAAAGGACCTTCGCCGCTTCCTCTCTTAGATTTACGAAAAACTAACTATAAACCGCGACCGCTTTCCGACCCCTGCCTCCCGTATGTTATACGTTACTAGCCGGCTCTCGGGGGTACTATACTTTTAGATCCTCCCGTATATCCGTAACGGCGTCTATTAACTCCCGGACTATAAGAATATACTATAGATCCTCGACAACGCTTACGGAGACCCTAATCGTATCTAGAACGCCCGCGTAGAGCTCTTCCGCTACCGCTAGATAGGTAAAGACTTTGCGGCCTTCTTCGCCGAATTTTAACGCCTAGGGTTAGAAGCAGAGATAACCGAAGAATCCCTATCTACCCTCTTAGAATAGGCCTACTCGAACGAAATTAAGCAGATGCTAGTTTATAGCCCTCTACCGACCTAGGACTATCTTAAGCTCGCCGCGCACCTGCAAGACCTTAAGAACCGTCGCCGTTACTACTACTAAGCACCCCTAGTGCTAAACCCCCGTACCTCTATACCCCCGAACCGTCCGTCGCCGCGGCAGGATAAGTCGTACGCTACCGCTGCTAAGACTGCCCCCTAGGGAGAGCCTATAGACCTCGATAGGTCTAAGAGGGCTCCTAGGGACCCTCTCTCCTATTACCGATATAGAGAATTAGGACACTTTGTTCGAGACTGCCTAAAACCCGATATCCGCCCCCCGCATATCTAGAAACGCAACGCCGAACGCTATAGGGCAAATTTAGCTACCCGTTCCTCTACCCGGGGGTCCCCCTCTCCTAAAAGGGGACGGTTACCCCCGTTGCAGAGTAGACCTACGTCCCTCTCTCCCCTGCCGACGGAAAACGGCGTACGCCTATCTATAGCCGCGGTTAGGCGTTAGAAACGCGCGACCCCGCCCCTAAGGTAGCCCGTATCTCCCGTTCTGCTATCTCCCGACTCGCGGTCCCGTATAAATACAACCGGTCGACTTTCCCGAAGATCCCGTTTACTATCTCTATAGGAGATAAGGTTATTTCCGACTACGCGTTAGTCGATACTAGTTCGGAGGCCTACGCAATAATAGATTTATAATAGGCTAAGGCCTAAGGCCTCGAGATCCTACTGCTAAAGAAAGAAGTAGTAATGCTCTTATTCGATGCCGAAGATAATAGCGGAGGGCTTACTATACGCTACGGCACCTACTACGACCTCCGTATCCGCAACTACCTAGAAGAAGGAGTCGTTTTCCGCCTTACTAATATAGGAGGGAGCCCTATTATCTTAGGCTACCCTTAGTTAGAGGTCTACGATCCGGAACTCCGTCCTAGCCGCTCTATACTTTCGTTTTTAAGCACCTACTACCGGAAGAACTGCTCCGTACCCGCTATATCCGAACCGGTCTAAATATATACGAAGCGCCTCTCCCGAATAAAGGAAGACTCCCGCCGAATAACTTAAGTCTACTAGATCTCTTTCCGGACCGCAGCATTCTACGCCTCGCTAGCTATATAGAGATAAGGTTACCGCCTCTGCTATATAACTATCGAGGATCTCTTATCTATTTTCTCTACGGAAGAAAAAGCTAAATTAGAATCCTAACTGCTAGACTATCTAAGGGAGTTTAGTTCCGTCTTCTCCCCGAAGCTTGCTAATAAACTACCGCTATACCGTCCGTACGACTACGAGATTAAGCTTAGAGAAGGCAAAGAACCTCTATTTGGACCCCTCTACGGCATGTCCCGCGACGAACTGCAAGCCCTAAAAGAGTAGCTTATAGAGAATCTAAATAAGGGGTTTATCCGCCCTAGCTCCTTGCCTGTTGCTTTACCTATCCTATTCGTTAAGAAACCCGGAGGAGGCCTACGGCTCTGCGTAGACTATCGTGCGATTAACGAGCTTACTATAAAGGACCGCTACCCGCTGCCGCTTACGACCGAAACGCTAAACAACTTAAACGGAATAAGGTACTTCTCTAAGATCGATATTATCTCCGCCTTTAATAATATAAGGATAAAACCTAGCTAAGAGTACCTTACTGCCTTCCGTACCCGTTTCGGACTATACGAGAGCTTAGTTATGCCGTTTAGACTTACTAGAGCCCCGGGAACCTTCTAGAGGTTTATTAACGACATACTACGCGAATACCTAGACTAGTTCTGTTCGGCTTACCTCGACGATATCCTAGTCTATAGCCGTACCCGGGAAGAGCATAAGAACTACCTCCGAGCTATCCTAAAGAAGCTAAGAGACGTAGGCCTCTACGCTAAACTTTCGAAATGCGAATTCTTTAAAGAGGAGACGAGATTCTTAGGCATAATCGTAGGCCGTAACGGCATCCGTATAGACCCCGATAAGGTCTAGGCTATCCGCAACTAGCCTACGCCTAAGAATATAACCGACGTACAATCCTACCTAGGCTTCGCGAACTTCTACCGCCGTTTTATCCGAGGATTCTCTAAAATCTATTAACCGCTTACGAAACTAACCCGTAAGGATACCCCGTTCTCCTAGTCTACTAACTGCGACTCCGCCTTCCGCCGCCTTAAGGACGCGTTTGTAGATAGTCCTATCCTAGCACCGTTCGACTAGACTAAAGAAGTAGTCGTTAAAACCGATGCCTCTAACTTCGTCTCTACCGGCATACTCTTCTAGTACGATAACGAAGGGGTATTACGCCTAGTTGCCTTCTTCTTCCGGAAACACTCCCCCGCTAAGTATAACTACGAGATATACGATAAGGAACTATTAGCAATTATCCGCTATTTCGAGGAATAGCGTCCCGAGCTAGAAGGAGCCGAATACCCGATTAAAGTACTATCCGACTATAAAAACCTAGAGTACTTTACGACAACGAAGCAGCTTAATCGTCGCTAAGCCCGCTAGTCCGAGTTCCTATTACGGTTCCGTTTTAAAATCGTATACCGACCGGGTAAGCTAGGCTAAAAACCGGACTCCCTAACTAGGAGGTTAGGTAATCTGCCTAAAGAGGGAGATAAGCGCCTCCGCTACTAGAGCTAAGTAGTTTTAAAACGCGAGAACCTGCTAGACCCTGCCTTAGAAGCACCCTAGCCGCCGCCGAAAACCCCGTTAAAGAAGAAGGTCTCGTTCTTAGAAACTATATCTATCCGGTTCCTACCTAAGGAGGAACAACAACTCTACGTATTCCCTATTCGTAGAAGAGGACAAGAAACGCAAGAGTAACCTTCTAAAGAAACGATAGCTGTCTAGATCCCCGAAGAACTGCACGCCCTTCTAGACCGCGCTTATCCTACTAACGAGACTCTGCAAGAGATCTTAGACGCTCTCCGTAAAGGCAAGAACCGCTACCCGCTAATCTAACTATCCTAATATACGATAAGGGATAACCGTCTCTTCTACCGGAACCGCCTATATATCCTAAATAACGAGGAGATATATAACTAGGTACTCCGCCTCTATTATAAGATCCCGGCCGCAGGACACCCTAGGAGAGCGAAGACCTATTAGATAGTCTCGCGTAGCTATTACTAGAGGGGCCTTAGCGCCTATATTCGCCGTTAGGTCCAGAACTGCTATACTTGCAGTAGGATTAAGCCGAGTAGATAGAGACACCGCGGATTACTATAGCCGTTGCCGACCCCGACCCGCGCTTAGGACTATATTTCGATAGACTTTATTACGCACCTATCGAAGTCCGACGGGTACGACGCTATCTTCGTTATCGTAGACTGCCTTACTAAACTACGCTACTACGTCCCCTACTTTACGACCGACGGAGCCGAGGAAATCGCCCGCCTATTCGTTAGGAATATATTCCGATTATACGGTAAACCGCTAGATATCGTATCCGACCGAGACGCTAAGTTTATATCCGACTTCTAGAAGCACCTTATATAGAGGCTTAAGATTAAGTGCTCCCCTTCGACCTCCTACTACCCGCAAACCGATAGTTAGACCGAACGGATAAACGCTGTTTTAGAATAGCACCTCCGCGCCTACGTATCCTACCTATAAGACGACTAGGTAGAGTAGCTCCCGCTAGTAGAATTCTCCGCAAACTCTATATTCTCTAAAACTACTAGCCTCTCTCCGTTCCTAGCTACTTACGGCTACTAACTGCTCCTAGGCACGGAGGTTCTATAGTCTAGTACCGACCCGCCGGCTAGCCGCGATATAGAGTCCTTCGTCGAGGATATAAGAGCAATTACCGACTTCCTAAAGGCTAAGACTAGCCTAGCCTAGTCCCGCTATAAAGACGCTATAAATAGGCACCGTAGTCCGTCGTATACGTTTACCGTCGGCTAGAAAGTCTAGCTAGACGCCCGGAATATTAAGACGCTCCGCCTAACTAAGAAGCTCGACTAGAAGAACCTAGGCCCGTTTATAGTCCTCGAAGTAAAGCCGTATACCTGCCGCTTAGAACTGCTGCCGACCGTTAAGCTACACCCGGTATTTAATAACGACCTCCTTACGCCCGCCGTAGAGGACCCGTACCCGAATTAACGCGCAGAACCGCCGCTACTAGTCGAGGTAGACGGAGTTAACGAGTAGGAAGTCGAAGATATTATCGACTCGAAAACCGACCGTAGGGGCCCCGGAGGCCGGGAGCGCCTTTGTTACGTAGTTAAGTAGAAAGGCTACGACGTACCTACGACCGAACTAGCCGAGACGATAATAAAGGACATCCCGCACCTTATCCGCAATTTCTACCGGAGATACCCGCTAAAACCGGCCCCCCCTCGAATGCTAGTATAGCTACCGCCGTACGCCCCTATAGGCCCCGGAAAAATCACGTAACCCCGCCGCTAGCGTCTTAGCACCCTCCGTTCCGCCTACGACGTCGCTGCTACCGCAAACCGACATTTTCGCCGCTGCCCCGGGTAGGATTCGAACCGCTAACCTTCCCGCCTTAACGCCGAGCCGCCTTACTACTAGGCTAAGGAGGCTGCCCCCTAATTTTTAGAGTTATAACAGATCTAATTTCCTGCTAAGTTATGCAGCTAACTAATAGAGCTAGAGAAGGGTAGGCCTAAGATACGTCTACCTAGAGGCTTTGTTATATTAAGGGCCCTCTACGGACCGGACACTTCGGTGCGCTGCGTAGAGGGAGCAGGGTTCTCCGCATCCGAGACTGCTAATTTAAGTATCGGCACGATAATAAGTATAATGCCCTAGCGCTATACCTATAGAAGTAGTCCCGAAGACGCAGTTATGCGGCGAGTACGGACGAACCTAAGGGTCGCACAAATAGCGCTAGCTAAGCCCCCGATAAGGGGGCGGGTCGTTTTGCACCCCGCTCCGCCTTATCCTTTTGCACCTCCCTACTATGCGTACCTATACCGAGGAGAAGTTACGGAGGACTTTACGCTAGAAGGGGGGGTACTATTACGGGCTAGTGTCACGGGCGGTATAGGGACGGAAGGTAGGTATAGTCGCTAGCGGTTCGGATACAGATGCTACGGACAGAGTACAGTACTCGGTCTACCGTATAGGTAGCCTTAAACGACAGGACGTAGCTCAAAGGAAGGAAGCCTCTCCCTTAAGCGTAGGCAGAAGAAACTCTTCCCCATAGGTCACCTAACCTATAGGGGACACGTAAGCCGTAGGCCCTCGGGGCGGCCCTGCCGTACGGGTCACGTGTCCACTACTACCTAGCAACCCGTTGGGTGCATACGGGCTGGTAGTTACGGGCCTAGCCCGTGACAGTACCCCCCCTTCTAGCGTAAAGTCCTCCGTGACTTCTCCTCGGTATAGGTACGCATAGTAGGGAGGTGCAAAAGGATAAGGCGGAGCGGGGTGCAAAACGACCCGCCCCCTTGTCGGGGGCTTAGCCAGCGCCATTTGTGCGACCCTTAGGTTCGTCCGTACTCGCCGCATAACTGCGTCTTCGGGACTACTTCTGTAGGTATGGCGCTGGGGCATTACACTCATCGTCGTGCCGATACTTAAATTAGCAGTCTCGGATGCGGAGAACCCTGCTCCCTCTACGCGGCGCACCGAAGTGTCCGGTCCGTAGAGGGCCCTCAATACAACAAAGCCTCCAGGTGGACGTGTCTCAGGCCCACCCTTCTCTGGCTCCATTGGTCAGCTGCATGACTCAGCAGGAAATCAGATCTGTTATAACTCCAAAAATTGTGGGGCAGCCTCCTTGGCCCAGTGGTAAGGCGGCTCGGCGTTGGGGCGGGAAGGTCAGCGGTTCGAATCCCACCCGGGGCAGCGGCGAAAATGTCGGTTTGCGGTAGCAGCGACGTCGTAGGCGGAGCGGAGGGTGCCAAGACGCTAGCGGCGGGGTCACGTGATTTTTCCGGGGCCCGTAGGGGCGTACGGCGGTAGCTATACTGGCATTCGAGGGGGGCCGGTTTTAGCGGGTATCTCCGGTGGAAATTGCGGACGAGGTGCGGGACGTCCTCTATTATCGTCTCGGCTGGTTCGGTCGTAGGTACGTCGTAGCCTTTCCACTTAACTACGTAACGGAGGCGCTCCCGGCCTCCGGGGCCCCTACGGTCGGTTTTCGAGTCGATAATATCTTCGACTTCCCACTCGTCGACTCCGTCTACCTCGACTGGTGGCGGCGGTTCTGCGCGTTGATTCGGGTACGGGTCCTCTGCGGCGGGCGTAAGGAGGTCGTTGTTAAATACCGGGTGTAGCTTAACGGTCGGCGGCAGTTCTAAGCGGCAGGTGTACGGCTTTACTTCGAGGACTGTAAACGGGCCTAGGTTCTTCCAGTCGAGCTTCTTAGTTGGGCGGAGCGTCTTAATATTCCGGGCGTCTAGCCAGACTTTCTGGCCGACGGTAAACGTATACGACGGACTGCGGTGCCTGTTTGCAGCGTCTTCGTAGCGGGACTGGGCTAGGCTAGTCTCAGCCTTTAGGAAGTCGGTAATTGCTCTCATATCCTCGACGAAGGACTCTGCATCGCGGCTAGCCGGCGGGTCGGTACTAGACTGCAGAACCTCCGTGCCTAGGAGCGGTTGGTAGCCGTAAGTAGCTAGGAACGGAGAGAGGCCAGTAGTTTCAGAGAACATAGAGTTTGCGGAGAATTCTGCTAGCGGGAGCCACTCTACCCAGTCGTCTTGTAGGTAGGATACGTAGGCGCGGAGGTGCTGTTCTAAAACAGCGTTTATCCGTTCGGTCTGACCGTCGGTTTGCGGGTGGTAGGAGGTCGAAGGGGAGCACTTAATCTTAAGCCTCTGTGTAAGGTGCTTCCAGAAGTCGGACATAAACTTAGCGTCTCGGTCGGATACGATATCTAGCGGTTTACCGTGTAATCGGAATATGTTCCTAACGAATAGGCGGGCGATTTCCTCGGCTCCGTCGGTCGTAAAGCAGGGGACGTAGTGGCGTAGTTTAGTAAGGCGGTCTACGATAACGAAGATAGCGTCGTACCCGTCGGACTTCGGCAGGTGCGTAATAAAGTCCATCGAAATATAGTCCCAAGCGCGGGTCGGGGTCGGCAACGGCTGTAGTAATCCGCGGTGTCTCTGTCTGCTCGGCTTAATCCTACTGCAAGTATAGCAGTTCTGGACCCAACGGCGGACATAGGCGCTAAGGCCCCTCCAGTAATAGCTACGCGAGACTATCTGATAGGTCTTCGCTCTCCCAGGGTGTCCTGCGGCCGGGATCTCGTGACAGAGGCGGAGTACCTGGTTATATATCTCCTCGTCGTTCGGGATATATAGGCGGTTCCGGTAGAAGAGACGGTTATCCCTTATCGTACATTGGGATAGTTGGATTAGCGGGTGGCGGTTCTTGCCTTTACGGAGAGCGTCTAGGATCTCTTGCAGAGTCTCGTCGGTAGGATAAGCGCGGTCTAGAAGGGCGTGCAGTTCTTCGGGGATCTGGACAGCTATCGTTTCTTCGGAAGGTTGCTCTCGCGTTTCTTGTCCTCTTCTACGAATAGGGAATACGTAGAGTTGTTGTTCCTCCTCGGGTAGGAACCGGATAGATATAGTTTCTGAGAACGAGACCTTCTTCTTTAACGGGGTTTTCGGCGGCGGCTGGGGTGCTTCTAAGGCAGGGTCTGGCAGGTTCTCGCGTTTTAAAACTACTTGGCTCTGGTGGCGGAGGCGCTCATCTCCCTCTTTAGGCAGATCACCTGACCTCCTGGTTAGGGAGTCCGGTTTTTGGCCTAGCTTGCCCGGTCGTTATACGATTTTAAAACGGAACCGTGATAGGAACTCGGACCAGCGGGCTTGGCGACGATTAAGCTGCTTCGTCGTCGTAAAGTACTCTAGGTTTTTGTGGTCGGACAGTACTTTAATCGGGTGTTCGGCTCCTTCTAGCTCGGGACGCCATTCCTCGAAACAGCGGATAATTGCTAATAGTTCCTTATCGTATATCTCGTAGTTACACTCAGCGGGGGAGTGTTTCCGGGAGAAGAAGGCAACTGGACGTAATACCCCTTCGTTATCGTACTGGGAGAGTATGCCGGCAGAGACGAAGTCGGAGGCATCGGTTTCAACGACTACTTCTTTAGTCCAGTCGAACGGTGCTAGGATAGGACCATCTACAAACGCGTCCTTAAGGCGGCGGAAGGCGGAGTCGCAGTTAGTAGACCAGGAGAACGGGGTATCCTTACGGGTTAGTTTCGTAAGCGGTTGACAGATTTCAGAGAATCCTCGGATAAAACGGCGGTAGAAGTTCGCGAAGCCTAGGTAGGATTGTACGTCGGTTATATTCTTAGGCGTAGGCCAGTTGCGGATAGCCTGGACCTTATCGGGGTCCATACGGATGCCGTTACGGCCTACGATTATGCCTAAGAATCTCGTCTCCTCTTTAAAGAATTCGCATTTCGAAAGTTTAGCGTAGAGGCCCGCGTCTCTTAGCTTCTTTAGGATAGCTCGGAGGTGGTTCTCATGCTCTTCCCGGGTACGGCTATAGACTAGGATATCGTCGAGGTAAGCCGAACAGAACTGGTCTAGGTATTCGCGTAGTATGTCGTTAATAAACCTCTGGAAGGTTCCCGGGGCTCCGGTAAGTCCAAACGGCATAACTAAGCTCTCGTACAGTCCGAAACGGGTACGGAAGGCAGTAAGGTACTCTTGGCCAGGTTTCATCCTTATATTATTAAAGGCGGAGATAATATCGATCTTGGAGAAGTACCTCATTCCGTTTAAGTTGTTTAGCGTTTCGGTCGTAAGCGGCAGCGGGTAGCGGTCCTTTATAGTAAGCTCGTTAATCGCACGATAGTCTACGCAGAGCCGTAGGCCTCCTCCGGGTTTCTTAACGAATAGGACAGGTGAAGCAACAGGCGAGGAGCTAGGGCGGATAAACCCCTTATTTAGATTCTCTGTAAGCCACTCTTTTAGGGCTTGCAGTTCGTCGCGGGACATGCCGTAGAGGGGTCCGAATGGAGGTTCTTTGCCTTCTTTAAGCTTAATCTCGTGGTCGTACGGACGGTGTGGCGGTAGTTTATCAGCGAGCTTCGGGGAGAAGACGGAACTAAACTCCCTTAGACAGTCTGGCAGTTGGGATTCTAATTTGGCTTTTTCTTCCGCAGAGAAAACAGACAAGAGATCCTCGATAGTCGTATAGCAGAGGCGGTAACCTCGTCTCTGCATAGCTGGCGAGGCGTAGAATGCTGCGGTCCGGAAAGAGATCTGGTAGACTTGAGTTGTTCGGCGGGAGTCTTCCTTTATTCGGGGGAGGCGCTTCGTATACATTTGGACCGGTTCGGATATAGCGGGTACGGAGCAGTTCTTCCGGCAGTAGGTGCTTAAAAACGAAAGTGTAGAGCGGCTAGGACGGAGTTCCGGATCGTGGACCTCTAACCAAGGGTAGCCTAAGATAATAGGGCTCCCTCCTATGTCGGTAAGGCGGAAAACGACTCCTTCTTCTAGGTGGTCGCGGATACGGAGGTCGCAGCAGGTGCCGTAGCGTATAGTAAGCCCTCCGCTATTATCTTCGGCATCGAATGGGAGCATTACTACTTCTTTCTCCAGCAGTAGGATCTCGAGGCCTTGGGCCTTAGCCCATTGTAAATCCATCATTGCGTAGGCCTCCGAACCAGTGTCGACTAACGCGTAGTCGGAAATAACCTTATCTCCTATAGAGATAGTAAACGGGATCTTCGGGGAAGTCGACCGGTCGTATTTATACGGGACCGCGAGTCGGGAGATAGCAGAACGGGAGACACGGGCTACCTTAGGGGCGGGGTCGCGCGTTTCTAACGCCTGACCGCGGCTGTGGACAGGCGTACGCCGTTTTCCGTCGGCAGGGGAGAGAGGGACGTAGGTCTACTCTGCAACGGGGGTGACCGTCCCCTCTTAGGAGAGGGGGACCCCGGGTAGAGGAACGGGTAGCTGAATTTGCCCTACGGCGTTCGGCGTCGCGTTTCTGGACATGCGGGGGGCGGATATCGGGTTTTGGGCAGTCTCGAACAAAGTGTCCTAATTCTCCACATCGGTGACAGGAGAGAGGGTCCCTAGGAGCCCTCTTAGACCTATCGAGGTCCATAGGCTCTCCCTGGGGGGCAGTCTTAGCAGCGGTAGCGTACGACTTATCCTGCCGCGGCGACGGACGGTTCGGGGGTATAGAGGTACGGGGGTTTGGCACTGGGGGTGCTTGGTAGTAGTAACGGCGACGGTTCTCAAGGTCTTGCAGGTGCGCGGCGAGCTTAAGATAGTCCTGGGTCGGTGGAGGGCTGTGAACTAGCATCTGCTTAATTTCGTTCGAGCAGGCCTGTTCTAAGAGGGTAGATAGGGATTCTTCGGTCATCTCTGCTTCTAACCCTAGGCGTTGAAATTCGGCGAAGAAGGCCGCAAAGTCTTTACCCATCTGGCGGTAGCGGAAGAGCTCTGCGCGGGCGTTCTGGACACGATTAGGGTCTCCGTAAGCGTTGTCGAGGATCTGTAGTATATTCTCATAGTCCGGGAGTTGACAGACGCCGTTACGGATATACGGGAGGATCTGAGAGTACGGTACCCCCGAGAGCCGGCTAGTAACGTATGACATACGGGAGGCAGGGGTCGGAAAGCGGTCGCGGTTTACAGTTAGTTTTTCGTAAATCTGAGAGAGGAAGCGGCGAAGGTCCTTTCGATCTCCGGTAAACTCTTTCGGGTCGGGTAGCCTTTCGGATTGTCGAGTAGGCTGGGAAGGCGAGGCGGAGCGAGGCGTAGGCATTCCTAGAGAAGGATCTACGCTAACCTTAGCGGGAGAGTCGGCGGGGATAGATAGAGTAGGCGTCGATATAGTAGGTCCGGCAGGGCGGAGGGCTTTATCGGCTTCCCTCTGGGCCCTTATAGTCTGGTCGCGGTATTCGGCTTCCATCTCCTTATACTGGGCCTTTTGGAAGTCGATAACCGCGCGGAGTTGGCTGTTTTCGGCGCGGAGAGACTGGAGGTTGTCACGAACCTCAGCAGCCTGAATTTTCTCGCGGATAAGCTCGTGCGCCTGTTCCTCCTCTTTTATTCCGTAGCGGTCGATATACTGGTAGGCGCTCTGAAAGTAGGCGTACCAGGCGTCGGGGTGCGTAGTAACATGTTCGGCGAACTCTGCCTCTGTTTCCGGGAGGAGCGGTGGCAGAGGGCGGTCGGTAGCAGCCATACCTAATAGTAGGAGCTACGTAGTGTCACGGGCGGTATAGGGACGGAAGGTAGGTATAGTCGCTAGCGGTTCGGATACAGATGCTACGGACAGAGTACAGTACTCGGTCTACCGTATAGGTAGCCTTAACGATAAGACGTAGCTTAAAGGAAGGAAGCCTCTCCCTTAAGCGTAGGCAGAAGAAACTCTTCCCCATAGGTCACCTAACCTATAGGGGACACGTAAGCCGTAGGCCCTCGGGGCGGCCCTGCCGTACGGGTCACGTGTCCACTACTAACTAGCAACCCGTTGGGTGCATACGGGCTAGTAGTTACGGGCCTAGTAGTACAGCTATACCGTAACTACTAGCCAGTATACACCTAACGGGCTGGTAGTAGTACGGCTTACGTATCCCCTATAGGTTAGGTAACCTATAAGGAAGAGTTTCTTCTGCCTACGCTTAAGGGAGAGGCTTCCTTCCTTTAAGCTACGTCCTGTCGTTTAAGGCTACCTATACGGTAGACCGAGTACTATACTCTGTCCGTAGCATCTATATCCGAACCGTTAGCGACTATACCTACCTTCCGTCCCTATACCGCCCGTGACAAGAAGGCCTTCGAGAATAAGCTAGCTAAAGATAGTACTTAAGCTAGCACTCCTTACGCTTCTCTATACTTCTATATATATACTACTTATGCATAACGCGTATAATATACTATAATAAATATTTTAGTTAGCTCCCTATAAATGCTATAAAGCTTATCTATAGAATAAAAAGCTATTTATTCTACCTTCTATACCTATATATTATATATAATATGCCGTCGCGTTGCCTTTAGGCTATACTTATTTATCTTATATATCGCCTTAAATTTATCTAGTGCCTTATATTCTCTAATATACTCGGCTAGTTCCTATATATTATATTCTTCTAGCTAGCCTATCTACTTAACTAACTACTAACGTTTCTTATATCTAACTCGCGTATCTAAGATTTCTTTAACTTACTACTCGCCTAAGTCTTCTTTTATAAGTAGTATACCCTTCGTATTCGCATCGCTTATAGCGCCTTTCTAAGGCTCTAGTAGAGATATATAGAATACGTTATAAACGCGCTATATACTTAGTAAGGCTAGGTAGTACGCCTACTTCCTAATCGCGTTAATTACCTTAAATAGACTTACGAACTTCGATACTAACTTCTTTATAGGCACCTTTAAGTAGAGGTTCTTCGAGAATAATAATACTATATTACTAACTTTAAACTCTATTAGCTTATATCTAGTATTAAAGTATCTAGCTTACGCTTTAGCTACGTATCGCTAGCGTTTCGTAAGGTTCTTATATATTTCTCGTAGTCGTTTTATAGCGTCGATTACTACTAGTACCTCTCTTCTAGAGAGCTCGTCCTAAGCGACTTATATACTCGTTATAATCTCCGTATCGTAGCTATATACTACCTTAAACGAGCTTATTTTAAACGTTAGATATACTACGTTATTATAAGCTAATTCTACCTAAGATAGTAACGTCGCCTAGTTGTCCTATTTATTATTATAGAAGATGCGTAAGTACTATTCTAGTATCTAGTTAGTACGTTCCGTCTGCCCGTTAGTCTATAGATAGAAGGCTATAGATAGCTTATAGTTTATATATAACTCGAAATAGAAGTCCGACTAGAACTAGCTAGTAAAGATAGTGCCTCTATTACTTACGATTCTATATAGTATTCCGAATTAGTAAATTACTCTATTAATTAGGATTTATATAAGGTCTACGCTTATATATTTCTTAGTAGTTAGTATAAAGAAGTTTATCTTCGAGTACTAGTCGATAATTACTAGGACTATATCGTATACGTATACGTCTCGCTTACTAAGTAGCAGGTCCGTAATAAAGTCTATAGTTAGCTCCTTCTATAGAAGCTCTAGCTGCGGTAATACTAATAGCTCGCTATATAGTTAATAGTATCTTACTTTTAATACTTAGTACTTCGAATAGGATTAGACGTACTAGCTAATATCCGTAGACATCCCTAGCTAGTAATACTTCTACTATACTAACTCGGTAGTTTTATCCTTACTAAAGTAATTAGTAAGTAGATTATCGTAGTATATACGGATTACCTACGTCCGTAGTATATAGTTCTTAAGAAGATATAGCTAATCGCTATAATATAGTACTCCTTTCTTAATATAATACTTATCGCATTTGCCTCTACTATACTACGCCTTCTTAAAGAGTTCCTTCGTATTAGGCTCTTATAGTATTAGCAATTTAGTAAAGTTAAGAACTAAATCTAAGATATTTAGGTATAGTTCTTCTATAGTAACTACTACGCGTACGATACGTATACTACTTAAGAAGCAGTCTTATATATACTCTTCTAGGGGCTGCCCTAAGACTATACTTACGAGTTGCTCTTATATCGTAATTGCAATATACTAGAGAAACGCCTAATTGCTATACTTAGCTCTTATACTATATACCTAGAGCTTCTTCTATAATATTAGTAGTAGGTTCGATATATATGCCTATTCGCGTACGTAGTTACTATATCTCGATAGCGTATTAGCTAAGTTCGTTTTCCCTAGTTAATGCTTAATTACGAAATTAAATAGGGCTAGAAATACGGCCTAATAAGCCTATCTACTTATAAGTTACTTTATTATTATAAAGGCTTTAAGGTTAGCGTAGTCGATAAGTATAGTAACTAGATATAAGGCGCCTTTAAGATATAGCTACTATGCCTTAAATGCTTCTATAATAGCTAGAAGCTCTTTATTATAAGTCTCGTAGTTGCATTCTACTAGAATTATCTTCCGTAAGAAGAATACTACTAGGTACTAGTTTCTATTCTTAAATAGCTAGCTTAGAATACCTATAATTACGAAGTCCGACGTATTAGTTTTAACCTACGTACGTGCTATAAAGTTATAGTACCTTAGTAATAGAGTAGCTTAGAATACGTCTTTAATCCTATAGAACGTAAGCTCCTCGCTTCCGCCCTAGCTAATATACCCTAGCTTCTTGCCTACTTTAGCCCTCTTTAATAGTACTATTAAAGTAGCGATAATTCTAGAGTACCTATATATAAACTACTAATAGAAGTTAGCAAACTTAAGGAATAACTATACTTTAGTAAGCGTTATAAGTATTAGCTACGCTATAATTACGTCGACTCTATAAGGATTTATCGTTACGCCTTTAGGTTATATAATAAATCTAAGAAATTTAACTTCCTTTTTAAAGAAGTAGTATTTTGCGTACTAAGTATATAATCCGAACTTCCGAAGTCGCTTAAGTATAGTACGTACGTCTCGTACGTAAGCCTTATATAAGGCGCTATATATAAGGATATTATCTAGGTATACTATATAGTATATATCTATAAGGCCTAAGAGGGCTCTATTAATATACCCCTAAAAGGTAGCTAGTATATTAGTTAACCTAAAAGGCATTACCTTATACTAGAAGTATCCGTACTATATGCGAAATATAGTCTTCTAGTAGTCGGTTAGCCTTATATAGATGCGATAGTACGTATCTATAAGGTCTAGTAATATAAACTATACGGCTCCTATAAGCCTATTAAGCATCTCGCTAATAAGTAATAGGGAATAGCGATTCTTTACTATAATCTTATTTAATTTATAATAATCTACGTATAATTATAAGATACTATTCTTCTTTAGAACAAATAGAATAGGCGCATTTACCTCGCTTTCGCTCTACTTAATTTAATCGTACTCTAACGCTTCTTAGAGGTAACGACTTAACTTACTAAGCTCGCGGCTAGACTAATAATATAGTAGCTTAAATAGTAGCTTAGTGCTAGGTAGTAGATTAATTGTATACTTAGCACCTTCGACTAGTATACTCCTTATCTCCTCTATAAGGTTAAAGAAGTCTATAAAGTCCTAGAACTTTATAAGTAGCGGCTCTTAGCTTATATCTACCTTCTAGAGTAATATAGCAAAGACGTATAGGGCCTTTTAAAGGTCCTTATAAAACTTATACGCTTCGCGTACTTATACTATATATATCTTACCTCTAGACCTAAAGGTCTATTTATTAGTACTAGTATCCTTTATTACTTTATAGGCTATATGCTATAGCTAGCCTAGTAAGATATAAGAAGTTAGTATATTATATATATAAAAGATACCTTTATATACGTAAGTCGCTCCCTTAAAGTCGGTAGCTTATAGGCGTATATAATACGCACTATAGTAGTGCCCTAGCTACTTAGTAAAGGACGTAGCTAGTAGTAAAGTAGTATTCTCCCTTACTAGGAGGTTATACTATAGAGCGTAGGATCTAGAGACTATATTAATATTAGCGCCCCTATTAAGTACGCACTCGGCTCGTATATAGCCCGTATCTATTTTAATCTTAGCTATAATAGGAATCGCTAGCCTACTCTATATAGGTAGGGGATCTGTCCCGCTTATTATAGTATCTAGAGCTTATAGGTCTTCCCTAATACCTTGCCTTTTAGTAGTACGCCTATAGCTACTCTACGTATAGTAGGCGGCTTCTATAGGTCTAGCTAGAGGCATTCCGACTAGATATATCTCTTTCCCTTATACCTATAGTATTTAGCTTTAAGTTTCTAGTCTAGGTTGTCTTTATTTCTCTTAAATTAACGCTACCTACTAAGGTAGGATCTTTCTTTTCTAAATTATACTATAGTATTATCGCTACTCTTACGCTTATAGTTCGCCTATATCTCGCGTCTAATATACTTACTTAGCTTGCTTTTACTTAATAAACCTCTATAGTTGCTCTATAAGAATATAGCCTTCTTAGCCTATTCTAAACGTATTATAAGCGCTATAAGGTTAGCTCTCTTAAACCTTATTGTATTATAGTTCTTAATAATATTCCTCTATAAGGAAGCTCTTAACTTCGCGAGTAGCTAGTAAACTAGCTATAGCTCGTAGTAGTTACTAAGTTACGCCTTAAGATAAGCTAACTTATTCGTAAACTATTATATACTTTGCCCTTTATGCTAATAGGCCTTCTCGTACTTAATCGTAGTAAGGAGCGTACGATTTGCTTAATCCCTAACTATATTATATATAAACTACTAGAAGTCTTCCTAGCTATACTTAGCTAGAAGATTTTTAGTATTATACTAGTTATACTATATATCCTTTGCCTCGCCTACGAGCTATATAATAGTATATAGCGCCTTCTTATAAGAGCTATAGTATATTATTAGGTTATTAACGAAGATTATCTTAAAGTAGTAGATAAACTTCTAAGCCTTATCTTCGCTTTTACTCTTAAATAGCTTTAGATCGTATATCTTCGCGCTCTTTACTAATAAGCTTCTTAATAGTATATTATATATACTCTACGTATTAGCTATACTAGCGTTGCTAGCTTCTTCTTCTTTCTCTTTAGTATTCCTTCCTACGCTACTCTATATATAGTAGGCTTTAGATCTACTAAAAGGAGAGTTATTACCTTCTAGTATTATAGTAAGCTCGCGCTCGAGATACTTATACTCTTCTTAGAGTATATATACTACGAGCTACTTATAAAGCTTTTTTATCTTACGTTCGAGTTACTTATACTTTATATTAACGTTATTATCTATTATTATCTCCTTAAGGTTTAGTATCTCTTCGCTTAGTTTCTATATTAGTAGAGCTTATAGTATAGAGCCTACGTTCTTAGTACGATATACTTGCGATTCTCGTTTATCTTCTATTAGTATCTATAAGCTACTATTCTATAGAGGGTTAAAGAATTAGAACTATAAGAGGGTATATAGTAACGTATAGACTACCTTAGACCTCCGTCCGAAGATAGCGCTAATTCTTGCAGAGTTATTATATATCGTATACTCTACGTATGCGAATACTATACGCTAAGTAATGCAGTAGCAGCCGCTTACTAAGTACTAGTAAGGCCTAAGGCCTCTAACTTCTAGCTTTACTTCGCTCTATTAGAACTTATATTATACCGGTAAGTTAACCGCAGTCTTATATAAAAAGGTAGTAGACTATAGAGAGGCAGGCGTATATAAGGAAAGTAAGAGTTACTAAGAGTAAAGTAGAATTTATATGCATAGCTATATATTATACGCAGATTATACGTACAAAACGAGTAGAATATAGCGATAGCAATACTCTCAGTTTCCGCTAACACACCGATGTAATCTAGTGTAAGCCTAAATCTATTTTTGGGTTTTTGCACTTTTGGCATTAAAAATCCGCCATAGTAGAACTAGGCGAACTGTGAGCTGCTACGCGTCATGATCCTTCGGAGCATGAGGCAAAAGCAACAAAGTCCTCTCGACATATATTCATGGCAGACCTCACTTGTTGTACCAGCACGCGAGCAAGTGGGCCTCGTCCGATTCTCCAGCAATCTGTAAACGAGTCCAGCACGACGCCGCAGAGCTTGCGCTCCACAGCAACATCACTGGCTCCGCTCCCGTGACCTCCTGTCCATGTCGGGAGGCAGCGTAAAAGAAGAGGCAAATTCACAATGAGAGAGTGAAGAAAGAGTTCGTTGGGATTGCAGCATTTTGTGCATTGGACGTCACTCACGAGCAATTCGTTCCGAACGGCTTCCGCCATCTGGGGTGCATCGGTGGAGGACAAAATTGAAGATGATGACCTGCCAAATGCACCCCCCCCCCTTGCATGCGGACAATCATTGAGCAGCAATGACGTGCAACTCGCCCGCCTACGCCAATTATCTCGGCATCCATTGTGGCCTTGGAGGGCACAGGTAAGTCATACATGCATCTCTCCACCAACATCTCCGCTCATGGCTCTACGCAATCTCCTCCACGGACCCAAGGGGCATATCACGTCAACACTGACCGCACGACGAGCGTTCTCTGGCACGAGCAGATCGAAAGCATACAAAGATGATCAGCACAAAGATAGTCTGAAGAGAACGAGCCACGAGTACAGCTTGTCAGGATCAGATGAGGCCGCTGCGGAGAATGTCGAAACTTCGTTCGGCAGCAAACATAATACGCCAGAAGAGGCCTTCGACAATGCGGAAAGCGAGAGCAAGCGAGTACGTCCCTGACTCGTGACCAAAGCTGTCGCGCCGCTGACGGCCTTCACACAGATCGGACAATCTACCAGCCCGCTGAACGTCTCGCCTGCCAATATCGAGGTCAGCAAGGCCGCAACACATAGACCCGAGCACGAAAGGATCGAGCAAGGACTTTCGAGGGAGGCCAGCACAGGCGGCAAGCCGGTCAAGGGAGGCCGCGGGAGGCTCTACGCGCAAGAGGGCGAGTTGAGCAGTACGGACAAAGGCCCAAGTTCTGCACTGGCTGGGAGGGAGGAGAAGAAAGATCGCAAATGACACGAAGGCGGAGAGCGATTCGTAGGCCTTGCTGTGAAATCTCCGAAAAGGAAGGATCCTGCGTCCACCGCACGCCAGGTGGGGCGGATGATGCGAGCCTATTGTCTTGTATAGGCCAATGAAGTACCAATTTTCGGCCATCGAGACATCGCAACGTCTCTCAACCTGGTGGCGTTCGCTTTTGCCGACTGTATGAAGAACGAGAGTTACGGCTTGTCTGATGGCTGGCTGGGCACGACTGCTTTCAATCAGCTGCGAGACGTCTTGCGAGCCGACTGGCATGCCGCTGGCACTCCAGCAATTACTTCTTCGCCATCGCTGTAATGAGTGCGATCTCCATTGGCGGGGCTAAAGCATGTGTTCTGCCTTGTTCAATTGCTTCCTACACCGTCTTCACGAGGAACGTGAAACACCCGAAACCTGTTCATCTATGCACTGTGCAGGACCAATCTTATCGCTCCCTTGCCAGTCAAAAATTATGTCCCTTCGCAGTAGACTGGAGTGCACAGATGCACTGCCCGCAGAGGAAGAGCTCCCTGCCGCCGCCAGCGCCAGCTTTTTTGCTTGTATAACCTTATGTAAGCCCCACCCCTGAGCAGCGAAGCGAGTATCGTGCAGCGTGAGAGAAACCATCCCCTTTAGGCAAGCGAGGAAGTGAAGCGGTCGTGAAATGGTGATATCGTGCTGCGCATGCCGACTGGGGTCAAGATATGCAGTATAGAAAACCTCACGTCGACGCTTCAGATCAGGGGTGCCTGAGGTGCGAGCGCGACCTCACGGTGACGGTGGCTGGGACCCACTGGCGATGTGAAATCGCATGCCACTCGCAAGGAGTCGAAATCATCTGAGGATGCAGTGATATCTCTGACAGCGGTGGCAGAAGCTTGCGATCAGACTTCCAGATGTCCAGGGCTGCTCCGTCACTTCTCGCGCCTGCGATGAACCCAGGCGGGCGGAGGCCGCAGCGGTAGTCGTTGATCGCCTGGCGCGTGACTTCCATGTTATGTTCGCGTCCGATTTCCCTTGCGGTGGGAAATCCGCACCTTGCAGGGGTGGTTTGTTTGGATGCTTCGAGGTTCCGCTAAAAGGCCAGCCACAAAACAGCAGTCATATGTGCTCGCCAGCGACACACCAAATCTTGAACTTCACCGGATGCTTTCGAACATGCGATTAGCATCATGAGAGTGAGCAGCAAATGAAGCTCCCGTTCCTCGCATGTCGGCGCGCCGCCGCGTTGTGGCAGAAAAGCGATCTGAAGTTCTTGGATATAGTTCGCCGCACGCGCATGTAGCCACGCCCGTTACCAGACGCGCTTCAGACTCATGCGGGCATTCACGCGCAGTGCATGAAAACGTGTCATCAGTCATTAGCGCGGTCCTGCTGCCTGGCAAACATAAAACTCGTCTTTCCCTCCTCAACTTTTTCTCTCCACTTTCTCCTCGTCTTTCTTTCCAACACCCTCTCTCTCTGTCTCTTTTCGTCTTCACCCCCTCGCCCCTTTCTTACTCCGTCTCCTACTGCCCTGTCTCTCCTTCTCCCTCTCACTCACTCAGCCCTCTCACCCCCTCTCAAGAGCACACACACACTCTCTCTCTTCTCCTTGCCCTTTTCCCTCCCTCTTCCTCCTCTCTCCCTCCCTCCCTCTTCCTCCTCTCTTCCTCCCTCCCTCTTCCTCCCTCCCTCTTCCTCCCTCCCTCACCTCCAGCACCCCTCCCTCCCACTTCCTCCTCTCTTCTCCTCCCTCCATCACCTCCACCACCCCTCCCTCCCACTTCCTCCTCTCTTCCTCCCGCCCTCACCTCCACCACCCCTACCTCCCCTTTGTTTTCGGCGTTCGGCGTTTGGGTTTGCTTTCCTTTTCTTGGGTCTGGCGTTTGTCGTTCGGTTTGCTTTTGGATTTGCTTTTTTTGCTTTTGGGACGGGCCTTCGGTTTTCTTCATCTGTTAACCTCTTTCTAGGTGCCTTTGAGCGGGCGGAAGAACGACCTCACTGCCAGTGAAGCTTGGGAAAACTGGTGAGTGATCAATTCCATACTTGCAAGAAGTGGTGCTGACCTCGAACAGATTCGAGATTCGACAAGACGTGAGGCAAAGGCCGGCAAAGGCCTTTGAGCGGGCTTGAGAACAAACTCGCAGCGAGGAAGCAGGGGTGGGAGAGGTAAGCGTATCTCTGCATTCGCATCAGACTGTCACTGACCTCGCTCCAGGTATGAGGCAGACATTCACTGTCGCAGTCCTCGGCGACATCGGCGCCTTTGAGCGGGCTCGAGAACAACCTCGCAGCGCTTCTGCAGAATCGCATTGGTAAGCCTTCTTCAATTCCCACATCTGCACGCTTGACTGACTTGAGCACCAGGTGAGCGTCACCTCTGAATGACACGATCGTCCACGCGTGTGAGCGAGCAAGAAACAAGAAGGCGGCCCCATTCGCAAAGACATCTTCATCAGCCGGAAGTTCTCAAAAATTCAAGGCTTATTTTCGCGCCTTGCAGCACTTCGAATAAGCTAGATCCATTCCGTAGCAAATCTCTCATGCATGCAGTGGTACAAACATCATCAGCAATTGTTTCGTGACCAGACAATTCTTCACTCGTTCGCTTGCCAGTACGATTTGCGTTTTTTTCACGAGGGCTTCTCGATTGGCTGCCTCAGGCGTGCGTCCTTCCAGGTTGTCTTTTTTCGCCATAACCGCATGCGACTATCTCACATCTCAGAACCACCTGTGTATACTCCGAAAAACTTGTCAGCGGCATTACTGCGCAGCTGCAGAGAACAATCACTCGTCGTGGTCGGTGGCGACATGATGGAGAAAGCGAGGGTGAGCCCGGAAGTGAGGAAATGGTATTCTTGGCATCACGTGACTGTAAGAATCGTATTGTAATGACAGTACACGCAATATCTTCTATCGTACCAAGAGCGTCATGACTGTCATCGTTCAAACAATCGCAGCAGGCGTTCTGCCCCACTGAGGAGCGTTGATGACAAAACCCATCAGACATCCAGAGATAACAGCAGTGGAAGGCAGAGTAATGAACCAACCGCTATAACTCCATGCCACCATGCGCCAATTGATTGCGCGGAAGTCCCCTGCGCAGAGTCCAACGCCAACAGTGGCGCCAATGATACACTGTGTCGTGGAGACTGGGAGGGCCAAACGGGTCGCAAGCACAACAGTCAGAGCTGCTCCGAGCTCCATGCAGAACCCACGAGCTGGCGAGTGCAGAGTGATGCGATTGCCCAAGTTTCTCATCAGGTTGTAGCCATAGGTCCACAGCCCCAGGGAGATGGCTGCCCCTCCGAAGATGAGAATCCAAATCGGGACTTCGGAGTCTTCGCCTGCGGTGTTGGTCTGCCAGATCTGGTAGATGGCGGCCATGGGTCCCATGGCATTTGCAACGTCGTTAGCACCGTGACCGAAAGATGCAGTGGCGGCCGTCATGACTTGGAGGAACGAGTACAGATGCTCGACCTTATTATCGTAGTGTTCGACACGGGCGTGCTTGTCTTCGAGGTTCTTGCCAATCAATAGGCGTTGTAAAAAGCGCGGTTCGTTCGTTGTTGATTGTTCGGCGACGATGTCGATCATGACACCGCGAAAGAAGGTCCACTTGATTGTCTTCCAGAGCTGGGCCGGTTCCCACCACTTTGCTTTGGCTACGGGCATGGATGGCTCGGCGGGCTTCTCAGCCAAGGCGACGGCTGCATTGTGAGCATAGGACTCTCGGCGCTTCTCAGTGCTGATGCCATCAACATCTACCTGTGTCTTTTCGAGAGACTCCTCGTCACTTTGACGGTCAGTGACGATTGTGCGGCCCTCGGCATCGAGTTCTGCGCGCGTCTTGTGGCCGGCATAGTAGTCTGGCACGAGACGCATGCCCTCGGGCACTGGACCGGCATCTGGACGGCGGAGAAGGAGAGGGCCTTTGATGATTTCCCATTGCTTGAGTTTCCAATCTTCCTTGACCAGGCGAACGTAGATGAATGGCATCAGGAAGATGGCTGAGAGGAGCGCGACGCCGCCAGCGACACCAAATATGGTGCCGACAGTCGGAGCAACACCCCAGTCGTCGAGATCAAGTGAGGCAGCTCCCTTCCAGACGACCAGCATGGTAAGGATACCAGAGGTGAGGCCGAAGAATACTGGAATCGTCATAAGTCCCACCATGAGCGGATTTCTCGACTTCATGACACCGTACTGCAAGACCATTAGCGACATTCCCCCACCGCAAGTAGCTTATGTCCTGCTGACCTTGGTGAACAAGAACAAGAGCGCCCCGAAGGTTGCAGCAACAGCAGGTGCAATGCCCCAGGCAGCGAAGACCTGGGATACTCCCTCCCAGCTCCAGTCCACGCCATTGGCCCCGACCGTCGCGAATCCCACTCCGATGATACCGCCGATGATGCAGTGCGTGGTCGAAACAGGAAGACCAATCTTCGTAGCCAGTGTCAAGAAAGTGCTTGAGCCGATCAGTGCACACAGCATTCCCAGCATGAGCACAGATGGGGTTTCTTCGAACGCGCTGATCTGGATAATGTCGTTTCGGATGGTGCCAGCGACACGGTTACTGACATCAATCAGTCGTCTGCACAGTCGAAGCATGTCGATTCGTCTACTAACCCCGCGAGGACTGCACCAAGGAACTCCATGACAGCACCAATGGTCATGGCCTGGATCAAGGTCAAAGACCTCGAGGAGACCGAGGTCGCAAAGGAGTTGGCCACATCGTTTGCCCCGATATTCCAGGCATCGAGAAAAGCAAAACACAGCCCGAGGCCGAAGATGTAGCTATACTGTGGAAGAGCAGCCATTGTGTCGAGATATTGTCGGTGAATGATACCACCAAAGGAATTTACGGTGGAGAGAAAGGCCCACTGGGGGGGATTTGAGATGGATAAACAGCGAAGCAGTACCCACCGGTTCGACTGTACTTATACGACATGGAAGAGCCTTCCACTCCGGGAGAAAACTGGATCCTGCCAAGTTGTTGCTCGCAGACCAAGCATTGCCATGAAGCACGACGAGGCACGATTTCCCTCGTGGCGAACGAATGTATGGCTGAATGAGATATCGCCATCGGCCCACAAGGCCACGCAGAGGGAGCAGCGCGCTGGGTTGGCAGACGATGCTGAGAAAGCCCAAGTATGGCTCGGCGAAGTTTTCAGCACTGTAGAGTGGACACGACAAGAGCACAAGAGCCTTGTGCAAAGCTCAGGATTGGAGCTTCTACCGTGGTCTGTTTGCACGTCGGTGCATCGAATTATTGTGGTGCAATGTACCAACAGTCAGCGCGACCACGAAGCTGAGGTGTAGAGTTGTCGGGTGGTGTACAAGTTGCTGTTGCTTCCCCGTCCATTTCGTGCAATATTTACCATGTGGTGATCCATATCGCGGCGCGCGTTGGTGGGTGTTGGCAAACATGAAATCTATTGGGGCGAAGGCCTCGGGTGGATTTCGAGGCACTTTGCAATCCAATCACACGGCGCCTGGCCACCACGTGTTGATTCAGCTTCAGCTTCTCCTTCTCTGCCATGACTTCCAACACACATCGTTCTCTTGGATCCTCTTGACATTGCTCGTGCTTGCTTGCTTGGGCGCGAATTTGGTGAACGTCCGAGGGCCAGCTTCATCTTCGCGCCCTTTGCCGCCAAATCCATCGGCGTGTGGCGGTGCTCGGAGATTCCATTCATCGTTGATGGCACCGTCCCACACGTATGTATGTCCTGGCCAGTCATCACGTTCGTAGCATCTCACGCGTCTCTTTTCCTTGTTGTTCGCCACGACGCAGTCTATGCTCTGTGGCACCAGGGAGCGGAATGCCATCAGCCTCAGGAAAAGCGACAGCAGCCATCGAGAGCTGAAGCAGCGCCAAGTGAGCGAGGGAGACGGACGACGTGAGCTTGGACAGCGCCGGAGGGCATTATATGTACATGTACTGTACCATTTTATCTATGGATACATGTAAGGATATCACTCCCCTGCGATGCGGAGCGAATTTCGTCTTTCTCTGTGATTGGTTGAGGACTTTGAGGCCGGCTTGTGATGTCAAGCTGTCTTCAACTTTCATCCGACCTGCCCAGCGCACACTACATCACCCACATGGACAAGCGACGATGACCGATATCACAGGAGACTTCAACGTCTGCTTGAAGCAAAGGGGCGCCGAGCCTGTCCTGCCAAAGGAATATGACCTTCGATCCATCAACGCCTTCCTGCAGGAAGCATACAGCATAGTATGTTGGTTGTGAACGCTTCAACAGAAGCCTGTTGACCTCTGCTCCAGTATGCGCGCATAACAGACCTCAGCCGCGAGCTGCGTGCAATCCGTCCAGCCTACCTTTCGACAGCACAACCGTCGCGACGACGCCCTCCGGGTGACAGTAATGGTCGTGCACGACCTTTGACCGATGCGGAGCGGGAAGCCATCGATGCGCAGTCCAAACAGCTCTTGCGACAGCTTAATGCCAAAATCACCGGACTCAAGCAGGCCGAGGACGTGCGAAACCAGACGTTAGACTCGGTTGCTTTGCGCAAGCGTGCACAGGGCGGACTAATAGGACTGGGACGATGGGCAGCAGGCGGGGCGCAAACTGCAAAGTCACCCGAGGAACAGCTCGAGGAGGCTGCCAGAAAGACTGTGTTCGCTGTCAGAGAGAGCATCATATTGTATCTCCAGCAGAAGCTGGAAGAGGCGGGCAGGGTGCAGAGTGAAATGATGGACATACGTTTAACGAGGGAAATGGAGAAGACGAAATCGATCCTGGCCAAATCAGCGATCCGCAGTGCCACGTCGCACCTCGTCAACGAGTCAACGGCGGCTTCACAAGAAAGCCCATCAAAACGTCAACGCTTTTCTACTGAGCTTGGAAGCGGAGCGACTGATACGACGGCGCGAGAAGAGCTTAGCGAAGAACAGCTTCAGCTTTTCGCAGAAGAGAATCATGAGCTCCTCAAGCACTACGAAGACCAGCTGGACCAGGTGCGGACGGCTGAGAAGAGTATCCTGGAGATTAGCGAGCTGCATAATACTTTGCACGCCAACCTGCAACAGCAGAGCGAGCATATCGAACAGCTTGTGCAAGATTCATACTTGACCACCGAGAATTTGGGCAGAGGCAACAAGGAGCTCAAGCGGGCGAGCGAGCGGCGAAGCACTGCACAGGCAGTATTCTGGTCGACTTGCGCCTTCTGCAGTTTTCTGGTTGTTTGGGACTTGGTGTTTTGAACGTCATCTCTATCATCTGGATTTATGCTATGTGCTCTGCGATACGCGCCGCAAGACACAGACGATAATGTGCTGGTGTCAACGGAAATCCGTCGCTCAATGTCCCTCCATGGAGGCATGCCGGCGATTCGG
This sequence comes from Cercospora zeae-maydis, assembly GCA_023512815.1. NCBI lineage: Eukaryota > Fungi > Ascomycota > Dothideomycetes > Mycosphaerellales > Mycosphaerellaceae > Cercospora > Cercospora zeae-maydis. The sequence goes on along the minus strand of JAKLWY010000001.1, from coordinate 1,584,234 downwards.
ATGCTGCAGCTCCGGAAAGAATTCTTCGAGCCCTCCCCAATCGGCTGCATTCAAATCAATCTCGTGGGATTCACCTTCAGTACTGGCAGAGGTCTTCGACTGTGCTGTGCCTATCGATATGCATGCAGTACGTCCACAACACGTCTGCTCTGCCTCGCTGAGCAAATTGCATAGCTCCGAAGCATCCTCTCGCAACCAGTTCCAGAGGTTCAATCGATGTGCCGACCGCTGCCCAGCGGCAATGGATGGATTTGAAGCATTGATCCCAGCATTGGTCTCTGTAGCGTCGAGCGACCTTTGTGGCATGAGCATCTCCGTGGTGGTTCGCAAACGCTCAAGCAGCGCTCGAACCTTCAGCAGTAAGTCGCATCCAAGACCTGCACCTGCACTTCCATCGACTGCATCTGTAGCTTCAGCAGCTCCGGGCGTCTGATCTAAGACTGTTGGCAGCAAACTCGTGGCACTGTGTTCTCCAACACTTGCCTACAAAACGATACGCCCTTGCAACTCTGCCTGGCTTCTCCTCATATATACACTGCACGCCATGTTAGAAGATCAACCAAAGGCATTTCATTTTACTCCAAGTCATAAAGGGCTCAAGCTTACCAAGGAGCTCGTCTCTCTGCATCTCGCACAAATTGGGCGTCCTCTGTCACATTTCAGCTTGCGGCGTCTGCAAAGTGTCAGTCATTGGCTCTCTTTAGTAACCTCTATTCCGACACTAACCTGCAGCTGCGGCACGTTGTAACACTGCGATCACTGTGTCGAGACATAATAAAAAGAACGAAGTTTCGCTTGAGAATGTTACCCTACGGCCCAAGCAACGAGACATCATATTGCAATCACCTCTGCCATAATATAAGGCCTCAGTAATGGCATCAGTCGAAGTGACATGAAGCATCTAGACGGTCACCGACAAGACTATTCTCGAAGAAGTAGCTGGAGACGGGCGATTCTTATGAAATCCAGTCGCATTGTGCTATAAGGTGATTAATGTGGTCTGATTGTGCCGCATAGCCACCCCGGACGTAGCTTAGGGCCGGCAGCCCGACCGAGATGTGGCTGTTTTACGAGCCGGGTGGCAATAGACAGAGCCCAGATGCTGCTCGTGATAGACAGTCAGCAACCTCAAGTCGTGCAAGTCAAGTGCCATTAGTGATGTCAAGGGCCGGAGCTTGCTCCGTACATGTACATCGGCTGTGTTGCGTGTTTCGGCGAAGTGAAGATACCGACGCCGAAGTTCCTTGCACGAACGTTACAGGGGGATGGAACATCACTCTAAATGCTGCGTCAGCATGATGAGAAGTACGTAAGTCCGCGGGTACATGTAAGCTAGCTTGACTTGGTCTTCGTTTCTGCTGGAAGGGAACGAGTTGACTTTTCACCACCACTTTCACAAGCTTGCTTGTGTTGTTGATCCGAGGTTGTTTGGATTCCATGAGCTCCTTCAAAGTCGCGAGAACGAGATGCTTTGTTGGCCTGACGATGTCGCATCAGGCAACGAACGAAGACGCTGCTACATCAGAAATGCGATACATGTATAGATGCTCCCTTCCATAAGTATCCATCGAACTCACCCCAAAAGCTCTGTCAAAATTATTGTACTCGTCAATCGAATCAAAGTCCCAGCAGCACAAGACTAAGGACGGGGAGAATAACAACTTTGATCCACCTCGACCGCGACTCCTGCAGTCTTCGCCAGTACTCCATACATACCATTACAAAACCAGCACCTCCGACCCTCGAACATCCAACAGAGACTAGAGAGGTCCACACCATGTCCTCCCTCCTCACCGCCCTCCAAACCTTCTTCCTCGGCATCCAACCCTCCACCACCCCATCACAACAACCAAGTCTCACATCAAACTACATCATCTTCCACTTCCTCTTCGCGTACGCCGGAATTTCCACTCGCCCCTGGAAACGCCACTACAACCTCGACCACCAAGTTTCTCCACGCGAAGACTTGACCAAATATGGTGCCGAAGGTAAGTAAGTAACTTTTTTTTTGTCTCCCATCCATACGGGGGCCCATACAACCGCATACAACGCATACTAATTTTGTCTTTGTTGCGAAAATTCGCATAGCCGTGACATCCGGCAAACTGACGCAAAAACAACTCAATCAAATCATCCGCGTGCAATCCGCTCACGAGAACAGCGTGGAGCATTTCCCTGTGTTGGTCGGAGCGCTGATTTTCGCTCACGTCGCGGGTCTGCCAACGGAAACGATCAATCGTACGGGAGCGTATTATACGCTTGCGAGGCTGGTGTATGTTGCTTCGTATGTTGTGGTCACAGATGCCAAACTGGCTTTGTTGCGAGGCGTGGCGTGGTGGGTGAGTAACATCATTTGTTTGAGGTTGGTTTGGTTGGGCGGGAAGGCGTTGAATGCTGGAAACGCTGCGTAGTTGGGAGATGAGGATGACCATGTAACGTTTGCTCAAGAAGGATTTCAACGACAGCGAATACCAGAACACAGAATTGTTCAGAGAAGGGATTTCTTATAGCAACAGTACTGTTGTGTTGAAGCTCGGACCCCAGACCCTGCTTATCTATCAAACCTCTACCATATTTTTTTTCGTGCCTCGTCATTCCTCGTGCCATTACTCATCGCATACCATAAAGACAAGTCCTGTCGAACCTCTATGATGTCTCACGAGCGACAGCATCGACCGACTTGGCAAAGTAGTCGATGTTCTTGGTGTTGAGACCGGCCATGGAAATGCGGCCGTTCTTGGTCATGTAGATGTGGTACTCGCTGCGGAGCTTCTCCACTTGCTTCTCGTCCAGACCAGTGAAAGAGAACATTCCAATCTGATCGGTGATGTGATTCCATGTGCCGGGAGTCTTGGCCTCTTCCAAACGCGTGCGAACGGCACTGCGCATCTCCTTGATGCGACCCGACATGGTGCGCAGATCCTCTTCCCACTGTGCGAAGAGCTTGTCGTCGTTGAGGACAAGCGAAGCGATGCGAGCACCATACGCTGGAGGGTTTGAGATCTCTGAGCGCTGAAGGATGGCCAGCTGTGATCCGACACGCTGCGTCGTCTCTGCTGCGCTGGAGCCTGGTGATGTGACGAAGTGGAAACAGCCTGCACGCTCGCCGTACAGACCAAAGTTCTTGGCGTAAGATTGAGCGATAACAAGCTCGAATCCTTGCTCGACGAAATAGTTGATGGCCCAGCCATCCTTCTCAAGCGAACCAGAGGCGAAGCCTTGGTAGGCGGTGTCGAAGAAGGGGAAATGTTTCTTGCTCTTGATGACCTTTGCGATCTCCTTCCACTGATCTTGCGTAGGGTCCACGCCCGTAGGGTTGTGTGCACAGGCATGCAGCAGGATCACGCTGCCCTCTGGTGCGTCCTTGATGGCACCGATCATGCCATCGAAGTCGAGACCCTTGGTCTGCTTGCTGAAGTACGGGTATTGCTTGACCGGCAGCCGGACGTTGCCGAAAATCTGGTTGTGGTTGGCCCATGTTGGGTTGCTAACATAGACCGCTTTTGCCTCTGCGTTTGCAGGATTGTAGAACTTGGCGAGGAAGAGGGCACCAAGGTGCACCGCTCCCGTACCAGAGATGGTCTGTAGTGAAATGACACGCTTCTCGGCGATGGCAGGCGAGTTCTTGCCCAAGATGAGCTTTTGCGAGGCGGAAGTGAAGTCGGGGAGACCGGCGATGGGAAGGTATTCGTGATTGAGGTTGGGGTCGTTGCGAAGGAGCTCGTCTGCCTAGAGGACGTTAGCAAGAGCTGAGCGCTCCAAGCCCGCGTACTATGGAATAGCAGATGCATTCTCGACGTCGGAGTTTGTCCGACCTGCTAACCCGGACAGACAAATGTATGACTCGATTGCCTTCCTCCTTGATACATGCTGTCGACTGCGGTGTCTGCCCAGTTCTTGCCACATGTGCAAGCGTCTCCTCCGTGCTCCAAATCGACGTACCTGCTTCACAACGGGCAGAACCCACGGCTTCGCGTTGTCGTCGCGGTAGGCTCCAATTCCCAGATCGATCTTTTTCGGATCGGTGTCTCTACGGTAGGCGGCCATCAGTCCGAAGAGCGGATCCTCGGGTGCCAGAGGCACGACATCTTGCGTGAAGGCCGTAGCCACGTTTTCGCCGACAGAGCCCATGTTCAGTTGCGCTGTGAGCTGTGGGAGTCGGTGTTTGGGGGATGAGGTGGTGTTGTTTGGCGAAGCGGAGGTCGATGACATTGGCGGGACAGCTCAGTGGGCTGTTATGTAAATTCGGAGAGCAAGTGGGTCAGGGTCTTAAGCGACGCGGCAACGGAAGGCGCGTTTCGGATTCGTGTGGAGAAATGGAGCTTGACTTTCGCGTTTCACCCGTGTCCTCACTTTGCAACTGCTGCGGCGCATTCGCCCGAGAGCAGCGGTCATGGATGGCACAGCATGTATCCCGGCTCATTTTCGATTCCACGTGATGATATCACCACACCCTCGATACTCCAAGACCGCACTCTGCCGTCCAGCCTAGGCGAAACGAGGTCACGAAATGCGCGCTGAGCCGAGGCACGCCCTGCTGACCTGCTCGCTCGGCCGGTGTTCTGCGCACCATCTCACACGACCGCATATAAGCTGACGAGCCGCTGGCAGTGGCAGTCTGCGCGGCGAGAAAGCGGATCGCCGCGAATGGCGACTGGGTAAGCTCGTGTTCGAGCCGGGTGAAGGTTGATTCGTCTTTGCTATTCTGCTGCAAAGGTAATGGAGACAAACCGACCCGGATTGTGCAAGGGCACTTTTCTCCCATCTCGCTCCTGTGGTGCCTTTTCCAAAGCTCGATCGTATCGCGGACGCTGGATGGAGCCGCTTTCTCTTGTCCGAACGATGGGACACGCAACTTATCAGCCCACCCAATCGAGCACGGCCTTCGCGAACTGATCCGGGTCCTGCATCGGCGCAAAGTGGCTCACATTCCTCAACTTCACATAGCCACTCCCCTTCAGCACCTCATGCTGGTGAAAAGGCACACCACGCTTCACAGCCTCATCGTACTCTGCCTCCACCAGCGTCACCTTCTCGCCATCAATCGCTGCAAATTCGGCATCCGACCAGTTGGGCTGCGTGTCTTCCAGTGTCTGCAGCTTCAACGCAAAATCCGTGAAATTCGCACGCGGTTGCAGATGCGCGTACTCCCTTCCACACCGAGATACGAATTCCGAAAAGATGGCCGTGTTGCCGAATGTGGCGTTCGTGTCAGAAGGGCTTTGCGAGCCAGCGAAAGCGAAAGCTTTGACAATAGTAGGGTTGATAGCAGGATCCAGCAGTCCTGCGAAAGTCGTGATGGAGCCGTCACTCCAACCGACCCAATATGCCTTCTTGACGCCTTGAGCGCGAAGTAGATCGGCAGTATCTTTGGCAAACTCCTCAAAGCCAGTGAAGTCTGTGGGCAGATAGGTGGAGCGTCCATGCCCACGACGATCGACTGCGATGACATAGTGCTTGTGGGACACGATGGAGATGACAGCGCCGAAGTATGCGGAATATCCTAGACCGCCTGCGAGAAAGACAATGGGAATCCCGCCGGCGGCTTCGTTGTACTTTTGCGACCAGAGATGCACGCCATTGATTGGGATTCTAGCTTTGCTGATGGGAGCTGGAAGAGGTGGAGTTGGCGGCAGCGTTTGCCAAATCGCGCAGAGCGCTGTGCTTGCGAAAGGTAGAAGACTTGCGACACGCATGGTGGCTGTTCGTGAATGTGCGCTGAAGTCGAAGCCATGTCTGCAGGGCCTTGGGTATTTATGTGGAACATTTTCCCCTTCAGTGGCGCCATATGGCCCTTTTCCCTGGATGTGTCGCTCTGAAAACACGGACACGTACACCTAGGAAGCCGTTGTAAGAGGAGACCGCAAGGATCTTTTGCGGCCAAGAAGTTTTGCGACAATCAGAATCTCGCTTCGTGGAGGCCACGCCCGCCGACATTCTGCCGTACCGAGACAGTTCACGCCACAACTCCCGGAGAGCAACCATATTCGAATCATTCCAGAGCGGTTTCTGCTTGTTGGAAATCCCGGGAGCTTGTGTTCGACCCGATGAGCTGTCTCAAGTGCCTCGTATGCAGTTCGCCTAGATCTTACTGTGGAAATTCTCACATGCTGACTGTACGAGACAGGACGTTCGAGAATCGAAGGGCCTTACAATCTGCTCCCTGACACGTCGTCAGCCCTCGAGAGATCCCATTGTTACGTCCTGCGTCCTCGTGAACAGCCACAATTTTTCGCGCACTGCTCACATTCGACGGCGGGACGGCGGTGCTCTGCAGAACGTCAACACAAGTTACTAGTGAACATATAGAACGAGGAATGTATAAAGCAGCAGCAGGGCAGCAGACGGAACCACATTGCCTTGAGCTTGTCGAGTTGGGGCTGCGGACTAAAGTCTGAATCTTCTGAACATTGAGATGATGGAGTCGTTATCTCAACGGCTCAGCGCCTTCACTCTGGCTTCGAGGTCTTCTACCCAGCCCTTGACAAAGTTCCCGTTTCTCCCATTCGCCTGGCCGTGTTGCTCAACAGCTTCTTCCACTTTCTGCAACCCTTCTCGCCACATTTTCAACTCTTTGTCCATGTCAGCTTGTCGGCTTTCGACATCGTCGAGATCCTGGCTGGCATTAGCTGCGGCCGAGTGTAGCGTCCGCAGAGATCGTAACCGCTCTACAAGCGGGGGGACGATGGGGGAGAGTGATTGCAGACTGGGCAGGAGAGCGTATAATGTCTCGAGACGTTTCATATCATCAGATGATAGTAGTGGTAAAGCGTCACTCTCTTCGTCGTCGTCCGACCCAGCTGGCGTGCTCTTGGCGCTTACGGCAGTTCGTTGCAATTGAGCGAGATTGTGTGCTTCTGACTTGAGTTTCTGAATTCGTGATGTGGCTTGTTCTAGTGAGCTCAGTGATGTCGCAGTGGTCAAGCTAGCAAGCTGATGATCGAGTAGCGTCAGAGTCGGCAGTAACGGCGTGGCTGTTGCATCCGCATCTGTGACCGAGTCCAAAGATGCGATGCCCAGCGACTTCTCTAATGCAGCCAGCCTAGTCTCGAAAGCCGAGACTTTGGTCAATGTATGCTCATCTGTGGCGTCCCCATCCCTCTCGTTCCCGGTGTCCGGTACGGCTGTTGAAGGTGCATCGTGAAAGACGCTTCCACTGTGGTTCCGGCCATGACCTTTCTTCCTTCGTACTTTTTCGGGGAGTTGCAACCCAGCAATAATCTCGCACAGCTTCTCCGTAGCATCCACATAGCCATCCTCTTCCTCCCCGTCCTCGGTTCCAACGTCTGCCTTGTTCTGCCGTCTCTCAGCCTCGGCCTCCGCCCGGCATTCCTCGACCTCCCTACGCAGTCTTGCAATCTTCGCCTCCAAAGTCTCGTCCTCGTCCCGTAGAACACTACCACGTTTCACCCGATAGCCTTTTCGTCGACCATCAACTCTGTCGCTCAGATCTGTCCCTCTAGTCTCGATGACACGACTCTGTTCCCCGAAGCGCAGGCGCGCACCACTGACATGCAACCTCCGTGTGCTGATTCCACGGAAATCGTCCTCATCTTCTTCATCGGCACTCGTGTCTGACGGGTCCGAGGGGAGTGGAGGGGAAGAACGATTTCCAGCTGTGCTTGCCGTCGTGTCATCGTCTACGTATGTCTCGTAGACGTCGGGCGCGGTGTCGAGTCCGGGCAGCTCGGAACGCGATGCGGGAGCGGTCGCCATTGTGTTGTGTCTCGTGTGCTCGAGACGAACAACGTGAGTCGTGAGCAATGGAGGGCAGCAGTCGCGGCGGAACGAGATGGTCAGAGCGTCAAACACGACTTCACATGACTCTCTCTTTCTATTTAACTCCAACAACGCGAATACAGTGCTGCTGCCGGCCCAATTGCTCCCATCGTTTGCTCTTGAGGTTATGTCTCTCAGTGATATAAACGCTTCTTTGCACCATGTGACTTCAATCTACTGTCAGGTATAGTTATTGACAGGCAGGATTCCAATGGAAGAGGAGCAGCGCCCATTCACATTGATCGTGATTGCTGCAGTATTGTACTATGCGACTGATATGGGATCACAAGCAACACGCATCCAGCCGAAAGAAGATGCGTTTCAAAGTGGAGAGCAAGCTATTGGAGGCGAGGCCCAACGTGGGCCAGTCGACCTGGCAAAAGACATCTGGGTGCTTTCAGCCAATCTGTTCAAGGCCATGGGGCACACTCTGCTCCCAAATGCGAGCGGATCCACTGCCTCTTGCTTGACTCCGGCCCAGAATAGGATGCATCAGCTTGTCTGAGAAGCGACGAAATTCCGTATCAGAGAGTATTTTCCTCCGCAAAAGGACGCAGGTCTCGGCTCCCTGGCTTGACGAAGAGGTACGGAGACATGTCCCGTCTGCCGATGACCTTGAGTGCCAGATGAACTATTTTGTTGATTCGCTTCATGCACATTGCGATCAAAAGCTGAAGTCAAAATCTTGACAGCTGTGCTCAGCGAAGCCCAACTTTTGTGGAGACGCTGGGCAAGTACAGCAAGAGATCTACCTGCAACGCAATTCGCTATAGCGAGAGTCCCTCGTCAGTCGCAATGCGGTCGCAAATCGCACGATCGTTGCTCGCAGCACTTCTGTTCCTGGGGTCTTTCACACTCGCACAGAATGACAGCCACAACTCGGGAGGAACACATAATCCTGGTACGCTCGCAAATATCGCTCAGCATAAGCTACGAGCTGAAAATCCAACCAAATCGATATTCGAGACACCGAGACCGATACCCGTGCCATCAAGGAAGCTAACCGGCAATCCCATCAAATATGACGTTTTCACCTATGATGACAACGACTGCCAGTACGTGCTCGGCCAAAGGGTACGACCAGTGGCCGACAGAGATCCGGTGCCATGTTATTCATTTCCTGCGGGTTTCGACAGCTATTTCTACAACATCTACCAAGGCAACGAGCGAGGAGACTGGGAGGTTCCGAACGCCCTTCACGGAAACTGTGACTGGAGAGATGGGTGTGGGAATCAAAGGACGGACATCTTCATGACTCGACACGGGATTTGCAAAATAAGCGTGTATCCAAATACTCAATGTAAAGGTCTCCCGATTCATGTACACGATAGGGTAAGTGCATATCTCGAACAGATCAGGCATGAATCTGAAGCTAACAATTACAATAAGTCCAACTGGAAATTGAACGAACATAAATGCATCAATAAATTCTTCAGAGACCCTACGACCAAGAAACGCGTGCGTGCGCACAGCATGAATGTATGGTGCGACCACATGGAAGAACTTCTTCAAGACAAGGTCCACTACCCTTGGGTCCTCAACATGTGTCCAGCCGGACCTGCAGAAGTGTATGATATTCGACACCATGAATTTTTCGAGCACCCGTACTTTTACCCAGATACCGGCTATGAGCCCGCGACGAAATCTTGCCAGAAGGAATCTAGCACTAGTTCTTCATCAGCAAGCCCGGCTATGACGACGATTTCGACCGTGTTGATCCTACCTGTCGAGTCGCTGAATACCATTTCTTCCACGACGTCGATGACCTTTGCGCCGAACAGCACCGCGTCGCAGTCCACTTCTTCAGCGGCGATCTGGACGAGGACGAGCACTGTGTGGGTTCAGCCAACGACTTCGGCAGGAGCCATCAAGACGAGAACAAGTATTGTATGGGTTCCACCAACGACTACTTCTTGAAGTGCAGGGACGATCGATGCCTTCTACTCAGGTCAGATCAGACCGCGATTGAATGCGCACACCTGGCAGGGCCACGGATTGTAGGCGCTCAAAATCAGCTTATTTTAATGGAAGTCGAGCCTTCCAGAATCAGAAGCAGCACACGCATCAACCAAAAAGGAGCTGATATCATCCCAAAAGGACCATCAGAAACCACACCTTGCTTTACGGAGTTAGAGGCTTCCTAGCTCACAAGGCTTGCATCAGCAACATTGTGCCTCCGGCCTTACCGAGACCTAGCTGCAGCTATAGGTCTCCTCTCAGTAAAGAAGCAGAAGTTTCTACTTATTCACCGGGTGAAGAGGCATTATAGCGCGGCAGAGAGTTTGCTGGAGCGCAAGTACATGTACCTCCCGCCAACGAAGAGACCCGGCCATTAAGAATTCACTCAGTCATCCAGATTTTGTCGTCTCACCATAAGCTACTGTACAAGCCATTCCTCCTTGGTCGCATTACATCTAAAGTTCAGCTTTTGGCATCGCTCTCCTCTCCAACCCTTCGCACTTCCTATACCGCAGGCGCCGGCATGGCAGATGGCACCAACTCCTCTCCGCTATCACTCGGTCTCGTCGGCGCTCTGGAGATTGTACTCTTCCGCTTCGCCTCCTCCTTCTGCTCCATCGTTGTCGTGACCTGTATTCCATGCAACGGCGGCATCAAACGTTTCTCGTCGCGAGTCGACTCCGTATCTTCTCCTTCAGCCTCGATAGCCGTGATCATCACTCCATACTTCTTCCCAAGCAATGAATTGCCTCCTTGGGATTTAGTTCGCAATGCTCGAGCACTTCCAATCGCCTGCAAAGAGCGGCCGCGAAGCTGGTACGGCCCGTCCGCGCTGCTACTTGGTCCGCCGCGACTAACGAACGTGTCGAGCACTTTGGGGAAGTAGCGGCAGACAAGGCCTTTGAGTATGGGTAACGAGCAAGCTATGAGACCGACGTTGATCTCGATTGTTGCCCATAGTGCCGCGAGAGGATTGTCGTAGCTGATGTCTCTCGATTTGGCTATCGCGTATAGGGCGTGGAAGCGGACGAAGGAGATGACGCAGACGACGCCTCCGAGGGCGAAGACGCAACTGAGGAGGATTCGCTGCTTTCGTGGGAGTTGCAGGCTTCTGAGCACTGTCACTGGAAGGACAGCTGTGATTATATCGGTGAGGATGCTGAAGATGGCAACGAAAAACCTGGTGGGCAATGCAATTAGCTGAGCAGTTCTGAGATGGAATGAGATTTGGACTGGCCGATCGACTTACCAAATTGCCAGTTTGTCCATGCACTTTCCCGTTGACTTTGGATGCCAGAAGTGGTTGACTGGTTGACACAAAAACAAGTTCATGAGCGTACTCCACGTCGTGAAAATTACCAGGGTGATAATCATGACTATGCTCGCCTTTCGATACCAGTGTATATGGCCAAACACGCGCAGGCATTGGCACACGATTGACAACTTGATTATTCCAAGCGAGCTGGTATATGCCGAGATCGAAATGTAGAACCAGATCAAAGCATGGACAAGCTCGTTCGGCGTCAGAGTATCCATGTGTCTTCCCAGGCCATACTTCACTGCGTATTTTCAGTCGTTGCTCTTGACTTTGCCCACAATAAAGCTCTCCCTTACCTTGCATACACATACATGCATTCACCAAAATGTTTAGGCAAGCAGCCACTGCGGCCAAAGCATCATCGATGCCAGCTTGCCTAGATATACGTAGGCGTGTCCAGAGTCGAAGGATACAGCACAAAACCGCAGTGACTGTGAATGTTGTGACCACGATCACAACATTTGCGCCAGAAGTGTGTCCGGTGTATGCCATGGTGACGGCAGATCAGCTTCTTCGTGCCGACGAGCAGCGCATCAAGTGCGGTGCGAGAGAAAAGAACGGCAAGATGTGAGATGTCAGCATTGCTTCAGGCCTTTGCAACATCATCACTCGTCGAGAGAGCTGCGACTTGCAGCAACAACCACCCCCACATCCAGGACGATCCAACGCCCGCAGCCGCGTAATCCTGAAGCAGCAATATCACAATCGCAAGGGACTGTGAATGAAGTGCAAGGTAGAGCTATGTCCGGCTTCCTATCGTAGCTGTTTGACAGGCGTAGAACTGCGGTCATCCTGGTTAACACTGACCATATTCGGCCAGACCTGCTGATGAGCACTCCCCAGATTTCGCACATTCGGGACACCAAGATTCTGTTCCGTGGTTCAGGTTCACACAATGCTGCGTGAAAATGCACTAACGAGAGTTGCTCTGTCCATACAGCCCTCGCCTCGCGCTTGAAGATGTTTGCTCACAGTGGCTGAAGCCAACGAATTCAAAACTTTCAAGATGTAATCAACAAGGTACAACAAAGCTTCTCTTACAAGGTTTGACAATGTCGCCCACGCAACTCTGTCTTCGTTATCATGAAGGCCCCTCCAACAACCTGTCCGGAGAGCGGCTGTGCGAACGCCGAGGCAAGACCGCTGTGGTTGAATTCTTCTTGGCTGGCAATGCATCTGCGATGCCCGGATTTAGGCGTACAAATTCGCCAGCGCCGTAGTTTCGGCAACCTACAACCCCAGCCATCCATCGCTTGTGACTGCCAAGGCAAGCGGTAAGCAGAGCGATCGTGATGTCAGTGACGAGCTTCACAGAGAAGTACTGAGACATTTGCGAGCTAATCGTTCAGTCGTCCATTGCCAATAAAAAAGGTCGGTCGTAATTGACCGCCGGTGTATCGAGTCCCGGTGCACCACAGCAGACCGAGGCAGCGAATCATTGGGGCCAGGCACGAAAATGCCGCCGTCAACGTTCGTGATGGGGAACCATCCGGCAGCCATCAATACCTCCCTGGTACGGAGCTTGGAAAGTCCAGCAAAGAGTTCTGGTCCAGCGGAGCTAAACGAAAAAGCATGGAGGAGAGGCATGAATCGGTGGAAGTGGCAATTGTCACTCCGCCATGGCCCGTAGTCCTTCGCCGGACATGGTCTTTGTAGAGGAACGACAGTAATGCACTTGATAAAGTGTGGGCTAACCCTGTCGAACGACGATAGTTTGAGCCTTTTGCTTGTGATGGCCAGAGCGAACAGAGGGGCGATAGTGGCATCGAGTGAGTAGGGCTTTAGCTGAGCATGATTTCCACTTTGAGCGGACTTTAAAGGTGGCCGTGGCGAACAGAAGGTCGATCTCCAGTGCTATAGTGCTTTGAATTGCTCGAAGTCCTTCGCACAGCTCTCAGGAGAACTGCTCTGATATGCGAATCAGTCGTTCGAAAGAAGGACCGGGAATGCGCCGCCGCATGCGCAATGGATGTTCGTCTTGCCTCGTGTCGCCAATACAATAGGATACACGCCATAGCTTTCCGAGGTTGCCTTCGGGGGGTTCTTGTGGCGGTATGGAGCCAACATGGTGTGGTAGATGAGATCTCGTAGCTCTCGCGGAATGTCGAAGCAGCCATTTCGAGCTGGAAGGGCCATGGCTAATCCTCTGCTGGTTTCACTCGTTCTCAGGGGTCAAGGCGAACGGGTGACGCCCACGGCATGGCCACCGCTAACTAGGCGCTAAGAGGCAGCACGGCGTCCTTCCGGGACCTCGCCGGCACTCAGCGGGGCGCAACGCGCCTTTTTTGCCTATCGCGGCTCGCGTGAATATCGCGTCATGCATGAGCTCTCGCACTTCATCGAGCAATCGTAATCATGAAGATCCGGTAAGTCATTGACTCCCATATTCATACTGTACATTGATCATTTCTCTCTCCATGATGGGCGGAGGACCAGCCAAGGACACGCTGCTCGCCGTGCTTCCCTTTCCCGAGCCGAAGGACATCACCCAACGCCTGCTTCAAAACTTCCCGGCCCTCGACATCAATTTCGTCCAAACGCCCTTCATAAACGATGGCCGAGAACTCTGCAAGCTCGTCCCCAAGCATCTGTGGGAGTCCGCGACCATCCTCGTCACGCTCTTTGCCATTCCAGAGCCGGACGAAGTCCCGAATCTCGAATGGATCCACCTTGTCTCTGCCGGCAGCAATCAGATGCAGAACACGGATATCTACAAAGAAACCAAAATCACAATCACCACGAGCAGCGGCATTCACGGCCCACAGATTGCCGAATGGGTCTGGATGACTGGCTTGGTGCACAGTCACAGTTACAACCAGCTCTACGAGCTACAAAAGAGACATGAATGGGGCAGCAAAGGGGCCCAGTATCCAGTTCGAGACTGGGTCGGTCGAAGAATAGGTATTCTCGGATACGGATCAATCGGCAGACAAGTTGGGAGAGTAGCGAAGGCCGTGGGCATGGAAGTATTGGCTTTCACTGCTACGCCAAAGGACACGCCAGAGAGTAAAAAAGACCACGGCTTTATCGTTCCTGGCACAGGAGATCCGGAAGGTGAGGTGCCAGTCGAGTGGTATTCTGGCGTTGAGAAAGAGAGCCTGCATAACTTTCTCAAACAGAATCTCGACTGGCTTGTCATCGCTGTGCCATTGACTGAGCAGACGCGGCATTTTCTGGGTGAAGAAGAGTTCAGAGTGCTTAGCCATGATGGCAAGAGGCCGGCTCTTGTGACAAATATTGCTCGCGGGCCAATCGTAGACCAGCCAGCACTCATCGAAGCGTTGAAAGACGGAACACTGTCAGGTGCAGCACTGGATGTGACCGACCCAGAACCTTTGCCTGCAGACAGCGAGCTTTGGGGGCTGAAGAACGTGATCATCACACCGCATGTCAGTGGGAACGGTGTGGCGTACACAGAACGGACATTCAAGGTGCTAGAGCAGAACCTCGAGCACCGTGAGCATGGCGAGAAGTTGATCAATGTCGTGAGGAGAAGTAGAGGTTACTAGATCTTCTGCCAGGAACGGAATAATGTTCCGGTGCACCATCATGCCTTCTGACAATACCGGTACCCATGATTCGAGTAAGACTGTACCGTGGCCAGACTACGTACACTCGCTCCTACTGCGGCTCCTCATCCTTAAACTTTTGCATCAAAGCCTTCACATCAAATCCACAAAGTTCTGCTTTTGCCACAATCGCCCTCGCCTTCCCACTGACCGGCGCATCAATCATCTTCCCATCCAAAGTCCACGCCCCTCTCCCCTGCTCATCCGCCTTCTGATCACAAATCACCACCCGCACAGCCCACTCCGTCTCCTTCTGCCCAGGACTATAAACCTCCTGCACGGTAGCCACCTGATCCGGATGAATGCACTGCTTCCCATTAAACCCAAAGCGCTTCCCATTCTCACTCTCCTCGCGAATCTGCCTCTTCCCTTCCTCTCCCCGAAACGTCGTCGACACCAAATCCAGCGCCGAAGGCAACCCATGCGCTCGCGCAGCAGTCACAATCGCCGACCGCGCATACAAAAACTCATGCAAACTCGGCGTCCGCGTGATACTCAAATCCATCGCAAAATCTTCCGCCGCGAACGTGAGACCGGAGAGGAACGGGGAAGCTTTACAAATACCATTCAAATCCATGACCGACCTCGCACTTTCGACCAACGCGACAATTTTCACCGGATCATACGCATCAGATTTCGGATCGTGCCGTTCGGGCAGCATTTGTCGGAGCACGTCCGTCACGAAATGCAAATCCTTGGGAGCGTCGACTTTGGGCACCACGAGACAATCGAGATGTTTGCCTTTGAGGATCGTCGTGAGATCGTCCAGGGCGTAGCCCGAGTCGACGGCATTGATGCGTACAGCTTGTTCGCGGATTCCAGGGGCGCGGTCGCGATTGAGGATTTCGAGCACGTTTCGCCGGCCTTCGGGTTTCTTGTTGGGCGTCACGCTGTCTTCGAGATCGTATGCGATGCTGTCTATTGCTGCGATGCCGCGCGACTTCTCGAGGAAGCGCATTGATGACCCGGGGACTACGTGATAGATGTCAGCTTGGAATTCCCTGGACACAGGTGGATGGATCGAGCTCCATGGACCTCGTAATGGCGAGTGCAAAACATACCATAGAGCTGTGCTCGTCGGATGACCTGTTTGGCTGTGTTTGCAGCCATGATGTGAAGGTTTGCAGTCGCAACTCAACACCCGGCAGTTGCTATTCACACGCGCCTTTGGTGGTGTTCGCTGGAAAGAGCTCCGTGATGCATTGAGGTGGTAGTCGAAGCATGTCGTCAGGCTGTAGCCGAGGAACGCCATGACGAAGTGCTTATTCCCGACCAACTTCAAGCATGTTCTCCACCGCTATGAGAGTAACGCCAGTGGCACAGAACATGTGAGGAACAGTCTAACTCAATTCTGATACCACATTCTCGCTAAGTCTTCCGTCAGGGCGCTGCAGCGCTCTCCAAGACGTCAATCATACAAACCAGGAGCAATACTACAATTCATTGACGCCATTGAGCCCACAGCAAAGTCCTAGTCCAGCGCCTTATATCTCCCACGCGCGCCGCCTACCTGGCACCACGCTACTTCATTGACTCCGTTACACAAAGATCCCTTTAAGATGAGGCGGCCGCAGCCTCGTCGAGCTTGACCGCCTCCACCTTCTCCTCAATCTGCCCAGCATTTGAGTCGGCTACCTTCTCGATCTCCGTCTTTGCAGGCGTCTCCGAAGCCTCTGCATCTTGCATCTCGATCTCTTGGCCCTCAATTGGTTTCGCAGCCCCTTCCTCTGCCTCTGCCTTGGTCGTGCCAGCAGCGGCAATCTCCTTTGTCGCCTCTTCGGCAGCTTTGTCCTCGCCAGCTGGCTTCTCGTTCGATTCAGTGGCGGAAGGAGCCGATGCCTCGCCGTTAGAGGCGGGCGCCTCAGCCGGTGCGGCAGACTTCTCCTTGTCGCCTGCGCCGGCTTGAGGATCTCCGTCAGCCTCGAGGCGCTTGTTCCAGATCTCCAACATCGCCGAGCTGCGCTTCTTGAAGTTGAATTCGTCATCCTTGGGCAACGAAGCAAGCTTGACAATTGCCTTGAGGACCTTGTGGATTTTGGTGAGGCGGATGATGGCCGGTTCCAGATTCTCGTAGCCCTCGAGCTGAGTGAAAAACTCGGCCATGCTTGCCATCTCATCTTCCTTGGGTGCCTGGTCACGCGACAAGAACCCTTTTTGCAGGCGATGGCGCAAGTAGAGCACTGCCTTCTCGCGTTGTGCAAGTCGCTCCTCGTGTGTCATTTGCGGCTTCTCCTCTTCGTTGCTCTTCGGTGCGCTCACGACTTTCTTCTTGGGCTTGGGTTTCTTTGCCGTGGACGCGTCGCCGTTGGGTGTCTTAGGTCCATTAAGCTTGGTCACTTTCGGGGTCTTCTTGGGCTATACAATCGTCAGTCTGCAACTTGATATCTTCCTTGACGAAAAAATAGACTTACCTTCGCATCAGCATCGCTTTCGTCGGCCTTCTTTCTCTTCTTAGTAGACTTGGGGGCATCCGCGTCTTCCATGTCGACATCCTCGTCGGCAGCCTTGCTCTTGCGTGGTCCCTTCTTCTTCTTCTCTTTGGGCACTGCCTCGCCATTCTCTGCTGCTGCAGCTTTCGCGTCCGCTTCCGCAGCACGGCGCTCTTCGTCTTCAGCCTGTTGCTGTAAATAACTCTCCAATTCTTGCTGATGCAATCTCAGTAGGTCCTTGAAATAGTCGATGTCGTGCCCTTCCGCAGCAACCTTGTAAGCTTCCACCAGAGCCTTGGTCATCTTCGCCTTTGGCAGTGTCTTGCACTCCTCGGGCGTCAGCGGCGTCAGCGAGGTATTGACCATCCATTGGCTGTCGAGCACACGTCAGCAGAGTGGTTTGTCGTGGGAGAACTGCGATGGTATACGTACAACTCGTTGGTATGCAAGAACATGATTGGGAAAGTGCGCTCCTTGGCATTCTTCCCGCCTTCCTTGAAATCGTCGCGAAGAGAGCCATCCGGTCGTGCTGTGCTGACCGGGCGCGTGGCAAGAAGGGACTCGGGAAGCATCTCTTCGTCACAGACAATCGCTGGCCACGGAGGGTACCCCTTGAGACGCGCCCAGTAGTACTCTCCCGGCTTGCAGTCAAGTCGGAGCGTAATCATCGACTTCTTCCTGCCGAGCTTCTTGTTCTTGTGCTCGGGGACTCCTCCGACCGGCTTCTTCTTCTTATCTTTTGGCGTGCCATCGCTCGCCGGCTCTGCTGACGCCGATTTGGCCTCTGCCACGTCTTCCCCATGAGCGACAAGTCCGTGTGGTTTGGCATCGGCGACGGGTGTCTCCGAGTCCTCCTCCTTCGCATCTGGTGAAGCTGCGTCGCCGTTGGTCTCGGCCATCGTGGGCGCGGGCTCGGTCGAGTCGGCAGTGGTGGTGGCAGGCTGGGGAGGTCTCAGCAACGGCGACACGTTTCTCGAGCCGGCGGCGACCCGACTTACCGGTTGCGCGCTCGCGGGCGACGTGGCAGGCCCCTCGTCTGCCATCTCGGCAAAAGTTTTCTCGCAGCGGTGCGTGGGTCCTGGCACTAGCAGGCTCTGCGACGCGATGGTCGGGCTATCGGAACGCGTGTGACGGGCGGGTCGCGATGCAAATGGTGCCCGGCGAGTGAGGATGCGATTGGGAGACGGCGGTAGATGTTCAGGCGATGCGGTAGAGACGCGTTGTGGTGGTGGTGATGATGTTGTTGGTGAAGTCGGGACGAAATCTGAGAGGAAGAGGAACGAGCGACTTTGAGCGTTCGTTCGCGGGAAGACCGTCCGTGCGTGGAAGAAACGTCACAAATCTGGCGCAGAAATGTGAAATCGGCGACAACGCGCGCCTGGAACACGCGCAAATTCCCACTCGCTGCGTGCAATGCTTTGTTCGATACTCGGCGTCTATATGGGAGCGCGACATGCGCCGTGTTGCCTTGTTGTCGTCGTCGTCGTCGTGGTTCAGGACTGCGAGAGTGGCTTGGCGCGTACCTCCCCAGCTTCCCGGCGAATCAGCTAGCACAATGCCGCCGCAGCCGGTGCTTCGCTTCTTTGTCCGCAGTCCAGAGGCCGAATCGCTGTCGCGTCAAACGTGTCGTGGCCAGCCTCCGCCGTTCTGTTCGCAAGTGAATCGCCCGCCCAGGTGCTCGATCGCCGTCGGAATGGTCACTGGAAAAGGCTTCCAGGTGGCGTCACCGCATCAAGGTCCAGCTGACGCAAGCAAATCTTCTGCCGAGCTCTGCCTCAACACCCCGCTTGAGGTCCAAGGGCAGATTCCGGCCAGGTCTTGACGAGCACGCCAACGCCTGGTGCTTTCGTGTTGCGCGCTCGCAGCAGCGGACAGGGCATGGGGTCGGATCTTGTAGAGGCCGTAACGGCACGACCTGATTGCGCACTCCCTCGACCGAATGCAGCTTGAACGTGTGTGATGACCGCGTCTGCCTGCACGGCCGTTCAGTTATTGTGCTGATGTAGAATACTGTTTATACGTACATGTTCCTGGAGTCAAAAGCGCTTTCTGCACTTTGCAAGCCGCCTGGTGCGCTCAAGTAGCTCAGACAATCCTTGGGCGCTTGCTTCCGTGCGCACGCCAGTAGACAAAGCTTGCTAGAGCCGCGACTTGCAGCTTCCCTATCGCTGGTGAGTCCTAGAGACAAAGGTAGCGTTTGAGTGAGGTCTTGAGCACAGCAACGGCAAGACGAACTGAGGAAATAGTGCAATCGCTCTTACTACATCGGATTGTCGCTTGCCGCCTACGCTGGACATCACGCACTCAAGAATGCTTGGGACTAAAATGCAGGCTAGAAGAGGCTGTGGTTCTAGCCGGAAGTGTCGCCAGTATTGTGTTGGAGCAGCGTCAAGACATGGCTGACTTCAGGGCTGCGGTGAACGCTGCACAACTTGCACAATGCTCATGGTGCCCAAGAGCATTAGACCGCCGGACTTGAAAGGTATGATGTGCGGTGTTCGTGCCACCGAGGCGCCTTTTGTCCAGGCCACCATCACAGCTCGTGCTAGCCAACCGACCGAGGATTGTGGAGTGCCGTAGATGTTGATGTGTTCGAGGGAGTGTAAAGGCTGCGTGTTGCCGGCATTGCATGACCTGGTTGCACATGGTCACCTCCTCCTCGATTCATCCCGTGCGGCTCTTTCGTGTCCGTTGCATCACCTCTGCCGCCCGCTGCACTGTCCTTTCACCATTCTGGACATTTGCGCAAGTGTCAGACAACTCGATGTCAATCTCGATGGAGAAATAACCCGGACGGGGTTCGGTCGTGGCTGCGCGGGACAGAAATGGAGATGCGACGGTGAGCGTGTGTGTGTGTGTGTGTGTGTGTGTGTGGAGTGCGACGGTGCAGCACACGTCTTATCGTCGGACTGCAGCGCAAATGGCGGGCGGCAAAGTCAACGGAGGCGAGATGAAAGGTTTGCGACGCGGGCAGATGGACTGTGGTTGTCAGTGAGCACGGAGGAGAGGACTTGGTGGAAGCGGTTGGCGGTGCCCGTGACGCTTCTTGCCAAGAGTCGCCCGAACTCGCCACGAGCACATCGCTGACGGCGGCATTTTGCATGAACACCACACTTTGCCGAATGGGCTGTAAAGACCACAAGCAAGCATAATATCAATGTTCATACGTTTTCCCAACAGCACATCCGGCAACTGAGTGGACGGCACGTTATTACGCGTCTTGGCAGACTGAGCTTGACTACTGCTGTCCTGGTCGACTGGCGACACTGCATATGCGCACAACCGTCCATCTGCGAGGATGCTTGGGCAGCGCTCATACAGCAACACAAGGCGACACGACGTGACGGGCTTCTCGATGGCCTGAACGACCCGAGCCTCTGCAGGATCATAGCACAAACGCCCGGGCTTGGCCATGTACGCCACAGCAGTCATTGTAGCGCTCCTGGATCATCTTTGGATCTGCCTGCAAGCACGAACAGCCTCCGGAGATTTATCAGCACCACGCATTGGGGCACCGATCATCCACGTGATCTGTCCTGCGTTTACCAAATGTGATCGCAGCTGGTGCTGATCGGATGCATTGGCCACCGTCTCTCCTGCGAGATGTCGATCTTTGAGGGTGAGAGGCGTCCTCAATTGGCTGTCGCACAAAACAGAGTGTCTTGAGCTCCGTAAGTGGTACGCGGAACTCTGGCACCCGCTGGCTGCGCTGCGAGCCGTGTGGAACGCCGTCGTAGTTGATCCTGCCCATATGTCCCTCGTGGAGCTTGCGCTGCTGTGAGACACTATTTCCCAGGTCCATCGCTCTTCGCAACTGCACCCCAACGCCCACCGCGCAGAGACAGGTGCTTGAACGTCTCTAAATCTCTCCTACTGGCCGTCCCAGTAACCGCTGGCCTGGGCAACTGTCTTGTCTCCGACGTCCTGTGCCACAATGGGTCTCGAACAGATGACGGGGCCTTATGGCTCTGATGCTGTTTATACGAACCCAGCTTATGCGAATTCAGCTTATGCCACTCCACTGACCGAGGAAATGCCTCCCATGGGTGATGTACCTGATCTGCCTGCTTTGCCGCCGAATGGGTTCTCGAAGTATTCGGAGTCTGTCGAACATATAAAGATACCACGAGAAATAAGGGCTGTGAAGGATGCAGAGTCGTATGAATCACCAGGAAAGAACATTGTTGTATGCTTGGATGGCACAGGTGATCAAGTACGCGCCGCAGGAGCACCATTTCTGCCATTGCCGCTGACATAGCATCAGTTCGACGCCGATAATAGCAACATTGTCCACTTTGTCAGCTGTCTGAAAAAAGCAGTTCCGGAGCAGGTCACATACTACCAATCTGGCATCGGCACGTACGACGGCGGTGGAGTCACCAATGGCATCAACGCCGGCCTCGACATGGCTGTGGGTTCTGGCCTAGGTGTTCACATCCGGGACGCTTACGGATTCATCCAAGCAAACTACAAACAGGGTGACAAGATTTGCCTGCTCGGTTTCTCACGAGGCGCGTACACCGCCCGGTGCCTGGCTGGTATGATCCACAAAGTTGGTCTGCTGCCCGCTGGCAATGTGTCTCAAGTGGTGCGTTTGACTTGTGACATCTGCCAGTGCCTCTGCTGACATTCTCCAGCCGTTCGCGTACAAATACTACAAAGATGACTCAGACGAAGGTTGGAACATGAGTCAAGAGTTCAAGAAAACGTTCTGCATTCCTGTGAACGTCTACTTCGTCGGGGTGTTCGACAGCGTCGCATCTGTCGGCTTCTTCCCACGCAAATTGCCCCTCAGCAGTACACCTACACACCGAGCACAGTACTTCCGCCATGCGATGGCGCTGGACGAGCATCGAGCGAAGTTCAAAACATGTCGCTACAGGATGAGAGATACAATGGGCGAGAAATACACAGTGGCTGCCGAGGAAGATATCGTGGACACTGATGTCCGCGAGGTGTGGTTCACTGGATGCCATGCAGACGTGGGTGGGGGTGCAGTCAAGAACGAAGTGAGACATAAACTTGCACAAATACCTTTGCGGTGGATGATTCGTCAATGCTTCGAATGCGACACAGGCCTCATCTTCAAGACGCCTATGCTGGCGAACGAAGGTCTCGACATCCATACTCTTTGGCCCAAGTACAACAATCTCTCAATACCCACCGGCCCTCCGCCTCCAGAGATGCTTGATCGGTATCACAAAGGCCTTCTTGGCCCCATCCATCGCAGATCCAGTCTTCTCGAACCCGTCGACAAAAACGACGAATACGGAATGCATCATCTCAAGATCTACAAAGAGATTAGTTCGGAGAAGTCTTCGGCAGACTTGCATGAGCATTGGACGCCGGAACAGGTCGAAGACTACTTTGACGCACTACAAAAGGTCAATGATCAACTCGTCGACGCCAAAGGTTGGTGGATCCTCGAGCTCTGGCCCATCAAGATCCGTCGTCAACTCAAGGATTCGGACGAATGGGTCAAAAAGATCGGGTTGAATCTCGGAACCTATCGTGCTGTGCAAGATCGTGCTCCAAATCTCCACTGGACAGTCAAGCACCGAACAGACCAAATGGAGTACCGGGTGAGAACAAGAATGGACAGGAAGGCCGAGTGGCGAGTGGTGGTGTAATGAGCCAACACCTCCACTACCGCTGTGAAAGCAAAAAACTTCAGGGGAGAAATGAACTAGGACATGTAAGCTAGCAATACCCCAGACTGACGATAATATTCCTGTGCGTTGAGTACCTCCTACAAGCATCTATCGAAACTCTTGCGTGCTTTTTGTCTCATCACAGGACAAGGACAATGGAAGTCCTCGACCGCTTCATTCGCTTTTACTACCTCGCATCGGGAAATTTTTCTTCAGAACCTTTACCAACAACGTTCATGCCCCTGAAATTTCTGATACACCTCCGGGCGTTTCCCTCGATCGAAACCACATCACTAACAACCCAACCCCGGTCTCGCCTTACCTCACAAAATCAACTGCGTCAAAGCCGGCGCCAGACAAATAGGTTCCAGGCCACCCCGGTCTGCTGGAAAACGAAATCCGCCAAACAACAAATTGCATATCTTCCAGAACGTCTTGATGAGCCCTCGATGCGGGTGCAAGATTATTCGCTGTGCGATTGTTTAACCACGCCGACAGTCCCGAGGCCTTTCGCCCATCGATGGATGTCATGCCAAGTTGCTTTTGTGCAACGACATCCGCTTGGATGGCTCGAGGGTTGCTGATTTGTTTTGCTCGTAAAACCACGGCAATCGAAATTGCCTGCCATGCCGCGATCTTCGCGAACGAGAATTTTCTTTTTTTTTTCTCGGCGGGACCGGAGTCGAGGAAGTTGAAGGGGGTTGCGCTGATGATGGTACTGTACTGTACTGTACAGTAGCACGGCGGAAGAGGCGGCTTGCAGCCCGACGGTCTCCGCGCCGAATGTTGCGACGTTGTCGCCTGTATTGAAGCCCGAAGCATTCAGGGGCTTTCCAGCCTGTGAGGATGATGTCGTCAAATAGCATATGGGTAGTCGTTCAGTAGGGAGATGGTTGTGTTGGTGCGTAGATCGGTTCACCCGAATGAGGGGGACTGGAAGTCTATCAGACCCGCGTCCCGTGTTGAGAAAGCAAAAGAGTCGCACAGATCCACAAGCATCACGGATTTCGACAAAGAAGATCGAAGTCGAGCAGCATAAGAGCCTACGTGAAAGCTTCGTCATGCCAAGGTACTATATATGCCTGGCAATCATGGATGGAAGCCGCACTTCTTCCGCTGTTTTGACTTGCTCTTGAGGAAACGTACATGGACGTGAAATCCCTCCCCCAGCATACGTCACTAGGAGCAGGAGCTGGAAGACATGCCATCGCTGAGCCTGGTCCATTCGACGCCAAGCGGACTTCTGGATGCGCTCGGCTCACATGCCGCGAGCAGTTGTCTTTCCGCGAAAAGCCCTGTGTATGATATCTGCACGCGCCGACCGGGCATCTGTATGCTCTCGCCTTGGAATGGGTCACTTTGTGTCGACGAAGGTCCTTCGGAAATGTGAAAGCCTTGCTGCATTGAGGGCATGAATATGGCCGTGAGCGTTGACGGCGTCTAGCAAGGGCTCAGTATAATCAATAGAGCTGCAAGATGGACCGCTTACTTGACTATCGAGATATCGATACTGTTCGAGGGCGTGGAATCAATTGAAGCTGGAGTGTATGGCGATATTTGCTGATTGATCGAATCCGCAGGTATTGTGTCCGTCGATCGATCTTCTGATAAGAGTTCCGACCATGAAGGTGAATGGGAATCTTGCGGCGTCGTATAGCAGTCCTCTGCAGCCGCAATATTCCAGTCCCTATCGTCCCAGCTCATCTGCCCATTCAGAGGACCGTCAAAGCATTGGAGAGGCGGTGGTGACCCTATGTTGCCAACCGGTACACCCTGATCAACGAACTGTGTTCCGAAGTCCTCGTTGTAAAGCAAGAGAGTAGTGTCAAAGAATGGACAGCATTCAAGCGCAAGCTCCGGCTCACAAAAGATCTCATCCTCAGAGAAAGCCATTTTGTCTCCCACAATGACAGCAACTGTAGTTCTACATTCAACTCCCCAGCGAAACCCTCCATTTCTTATATTGCCCATCAGACAACCCCCCCAGTCACACCTCATCTCCCCGACCGGCGGCCTCAATGCAAGGCAACATCCATCACGAAAAGGCACCTTTTCAAAAAAATTCTCAAAGTAAGTGACACAAAAGAGCAGATTTCGCATCCGCAGCAGCAGCAGCAGCAGCAGCCTCCAGGGCCCCAAGAATGCCAGATCTCCCATCCCACCCGCATCGGCAGCCCGTGGCACACAACCCAGCAGACAGAGATGCAAGTGGAAGAACAAATAGGACCAAAAGCCGCCAGGCGAAGTAAACACAAAAAGCGCAGTCGCAATTCGCCACAAGTTTGCCCTCCGGGCCCTGTCGCCAGACGTTTGCCAGGAACCACTGCCACGCTCCGGGCCAAAAGGTCCGCGAGACGTCGTGCTACAGCTGTAGCCCGTACGTGCCGGCATGAAGAATGATCAAGCTTGATCCGGATGTCGTCTGCCGCTCCAAGCGAGAGATCTCGTTTCAGTTTCCAGGGGCCAACAAGCGAGGAAAGAAGGAAGAGGCATGCATCCGACTGCAGACTGCAGTATGTAGCCCGGGGGGGGCTGATACGCGAGATTCCCAGGTACACGGGAGAAGAAAATGCAGTGACTAGGTGTAGGCGAGACTTCCGGACGAGGAGGAAAGAAGGAAGAGGAACGCATTCATCTGCAGTAGCCCGCTCGCTCACGCGCATGAGTCCAGGTTGTCGGCGAAGAAGTGGTGATAAGCGCCAGACGCGTCGTGCCGACTTCCCCCCGGATGTACGTCGAGCTGCTGTGCTATACGGGGAGCAAAGGACATGTGTCGCACCGCATACCAAGGCGCACGCAGCGCAGCAGGCGTGAGAAGGCGCAGGACACAGCCGCAACAACAATGCTTGCGGGCCGTCTCACACTCTTGCAAAAGTCGGTGAAGAGGGTGGCTTGGGCGTCATAGGATCATATAGTCATAATATATACCCAGACGTCAGCGTCTTGGGAGGAATCATAAATTCAGTAGGGGAAGACACCTGCACCTCATCGCTACCCAATCAACCTTGTCATTTCCAAATCTTCCATCCCGCTTTCCTCTTACTATCGCTTCTACCCAAGTCGCCTTCGTTCGGCCGACCCTGATCCAAACTTTGTCTGCCAGCTCCAACGCCCAAGAATCGATCTGCCTTGCTACCAGTCCTCTGCGGTGGGAGTCTGTCTCGTCCCATGTGTTCTTCTTCAAGGTCCTCGCTACCCGTTAAGCTACCGGTACTATCGTAGCCTTGATGGGTGCCATTGTATCTGCCATCGCCTTTTTGCCCCGGTGGTGAGCGCCCATATGGTCCGCGATTACCTTGTGCAGCGCTGATAGGAGCCGGTCCTGACGCAGCGGTTCGTCGATAGCCGGATTGCGGGTAGGCAGTGCTGTCAGGATTCTGCGAACCAATGGGTGGTCCAAAAAGGTTGTAACCATTGTGATATGGATCGACGCCACGTTGCGGGCTCGCAGACGGAAGTCTTGGCGTATGGTTGACAAGTTGACCAGCACTGCCGTAACCATCGCTGAGTTGATGCGTCTGATATGCACCGCGCCCAGTACTGGTCAGGCCCATTCCGACGGCTGCGTGACTAGCACTGGTGTTCGGATTCGAATTGAGAGCAGTATTCTTCTGAGTTCGGAAGTCCGGACTTGGAGTGCGAGTGCCATCGGTGGTTCCCCTGTACTCGCTGTACTCTGTGCTCTCATCGGGCTCAGCACCAGCGCGAGTGACGGCATCTTCAGGTCCATCAAGAGCCTCCCTCTTCCTATTAAGCCGCAGACGTTCCATCAAACCCTTGCGGTGAGGCGGAAACTTGGCGACATTTGGGTCACCAGAGCCTTCATACCAGAGCGCCGGAACTAGCAGTCTGTACGGAACAGTCGTGCCCGCTGGATTGTGCTGGTCGACTTCCATGCACAGCGAGATGTCCAGCCCGCCTTCGAGGTTCACATGCCCAGCAGAGTCATCGTGATTGGCGGTGCTATCAAACCCACCCTGATTGTTCTTACTCGCGAATGAAAACCGCCGTGGTGGCTTTTCCGACAAGTTAGTTGGGCGACGTTGGAATGAAGGCCGGTCAGGCGCGGCATTCGGATCATGCTTCAGACGATCCGGGTAACGACTGCCGCCTCTGTCGGCGGCGGACAAGCTGGAAGACCTTTGTATGCTTGACGACCTGCGGTCGCTGTCATTGTACGGCCTTGCGTGCTCTGGCGGCAGTGAAACCGGTGGCGGACCCTTCTTTGACGAGCCACTGAGTCGCCGAACCAACGCAACAGGGCCGCGAGTGAGACTCATTGTGCGTTTCATGCTTCCGGGTGGGAATCGTCTGTCGTTGCCACGACTTTGCTTGTAATCTTCGGCGCCGCCGTCAAACTGCTGCAGATTTGCAGATGGACTAGCACGAAGCTTTGGTGACGGCGGAGGCGTCGAGCCTGGAACGTACTCTCTGATGACGCAAAAATTTCTTCTGGGCAGCAGGTGAGTGTTGTTTCTCTTGCTTCCATCCACATCGTGGCTGAACATGGGTATCATGTCTTCATCCGTGTCGGCATCCAGATGGTGGATCTTGTTCCTCTTATTGAGCACATCAGCCATCATGACCGGCGGGGGAGTGTTGACTATGGCGGATGAGATGACATTGGGAATATATCTGTGGTCCTTGTCTTTGGGAAGGCCAAACTTGCCGTTGCTGAAGAAACGTCCAATGGCGCCTAGATGGACGTCTCCGCCAAGGATTGTAATACGAACACTCTTCTCGGCCGCCAGCTCTTGCAGTTCTTGTATGAACCAGTTGCGCTCGGCTTTGTGGTGTTTTGCAGTCCAGTGATCATCCAAATCGTCCAGGATCTCTACACCGCCATCGAACTTGTTCACGAAGCCGCCGAGCATACCTGTTCGACCGATCGCCTTGATCGGGTCCATAACCCGACTGGTCAAAATATTCTCCAAGAAGTTGAGTCGCGGGTATGCGATGGGCACTCCGAGTAACACAATCAAATGCTTCGTCTCACCTTTCACCAGTTCCGCTCGGCAGCGATCGAAGATCGCGTCATACGTTTCTTGACTGAGCACCTCATCACGCATCCGTTCGGTACGACAGTCGAGTCCCAGGAACGCGACGTGACGGCCGAGACTCATGAACAAGCTCCGTGACCTCTCATTGATGTACGGGCCAGGAGAGTGTCCAAGTAACCAGCTGGGCTCCTCCTTCTCGGTCTCAGCCGCGAGACTTTGGTGTTGAAATAGCATATAGTACTTGTAGGCCACTGCACCCAGGCCCGTGAAGATCCGCGTGCTCATAAAGTGATGAGGATAACTGCCGTACCCATCAATAATATCGTGGTCGTCCCAAATGTTGACCATGGGTATTTGAGAGTTTGCCATGCTGAAAAGTCCTTGGCTAAACCACATCGAATACCGATGCAGGTAGAATTCCTCGAGCTCTTCTTGCATCTCCACAGTGAAATCAGCCTCGTGCTTGTACTGTGGATTCTTGGTTTGCAGCCATTCCCTAAACAACTCCGTGTCCCGCATCGCAGCATCATTGTAGATCTGATCGCCGCCTCCGATCATGACGTGGAATGGCCGAGCCTGGTGACGATTCAAAACATCACGCCACAGGGGATCTGGGCCGGAGAAGGTCTTGCTGTCGACAGACATCGAAAAGCCATTGCAGGAGTGGAACATGATGTTCATCGATTCACCTCGCGCAGGCACCCAAAAGCCGATGGCAGGGCCCTTGTTGATTCGATACGCCACGCGTGTTTGCTGACTTGCGAGCTCGATCTCGATGCTGAAGCGCCAAAATGTGAACCCCCGCTCACTGTGCAACCGCACCGCTTTCGTTTCGCGATATCGACCCGCCCTCTCGCCGTCACGTTTCTTAATCCGTGATTTGTCCTGGAATGTGATGTGTTGGGCTGGCCGACCATCGGAACCAACGGCAGCTTGTGGCCCTAGCACGGGCGTACGTTGGGCTGAGAAGAGACCTTGATTATTCTCCTCGCGAGACAGATCGACATCACCCTCGATATCATGTACCGGCCGTACATATAGTGCTCTGCCTGTACGAGACAATTTGGCTTGTCCGGCAACGGGGTCCTCGTATTCGGGCGGAATTTCACGGCCACTATCGAGGAGGTGCTGTGGTGGCGGGGTGTGCAAGTCCATCGGCTGAGCGAAGAGGCGCAGGACAGGTGTCCGTGCCAGGTCCGATTGATCGTCTTCGGTGACAATCATCACAGTACCCTTCCACACTTCCCGTTGGGAGACCACGTGGGTGCGTTGGTTACGGACGGTCTGTTGCCGGATTCCAGTGTAGCGCAGTAGCGGACCACACTTCAAGAACAATCGAGGCTGGAAGCCGTTCGCTTTTTCTTCGTACGGCCCATCGAGCTGTGCCATGTCTGGGGTTTGCTTAGAACCGCCAGAGCTCGATCGTTTGTGGCTCTTCTCCCACCACGGGGCATTGCTGTCCTCTTGGCCCGCATTTGCCATTGTCTTTTCGAATTCGACGTCATCCGCTGTCAACACGGCTGGTTTGGCATTCCGCCAATCCTCCAAAGGTTCCGATGTTGGTTGGTAGCCACGATGCTGGTTGTGGTCGCGGTGGAAGAGTCCTCGGATGGCGTGGTGCTGTTTCTCCTGCGGCGACACAGCGTCGCCCGAGGTCGAGAAGCCGACTTGCTGTCTTGCCTGCTGCGCGTTCGCGGTTTGCGGCGGTTGAGCATACCGCACGCCTTCCTCCGGATGCGGGTTCTCGACCGATGCTCGAGGCACGGGATCCAGTGGCAGATTCGCCTCCGCGGCTTGGCGCTCCTTTTGGGTGCCATCCATACGACCGGTGTACAGTGCATCTCTCGTGCTGTGGTCCGCATTTCGACCATCGGGAGATCGTTTTTGTAGCTTCTTGCTATCACTCCTGCCTACGCTGGACCCAGCTCTGCCACTGCCCGGCGAAAGCGGACTGACGGGGGAGGGCGCTGTTTCACTCTGGACCTGGCCTTTGCGTTTCTCGTACGCGACCTTTCCACGCTCAGCTGCACCTGGCGAGTAGCCTGCGCTGGAAATCGATGGGCCACTCCACGCAGCTGCATCTGCGCCTGCGAAGCCCGCGTTCTTGGCACGATATTTGCGACTTTCGGATCGCCCTAGATCATTCGACGCGCGCGGGGCCGAAGTCGGCCCGGAGTGCGGCGGTTGGTTTAGGGCTCGCTCATATGTTCTGGACTGATTTGCGACTGGCGGCACGGGATTGCTGCTTGGGCTCGTAGGACTCGCATTCTCCCTGAGCAAAGAGTTTCTCGCATCGTGGAAACGACGTGCACCTGCTTCTGCCTGACTTTCGGATGCATCGCGCGGCCTATGGCTCTGGCTGGGCCTTCTTTCCGTATCATCGCTGACCACTCTCGCTTTGTCGTTTCGTAGTGTGCCATCTCTGTCGAGTGCCGAGTCCGCTCTGCCGCTCGCGATGCTCTTTTGCCGAGCGCGCTCCTCTGCGTGCGCGATCCTCGCTCGCTTCTCCTCCTTGCTCCACGTCTCGAGGTTCTGCAACGGGCTGCGGTCCGGCACGGAGCCTCGCCTCACATGCTCCGAGAGGTTGCTGGCATTGCTGGCTTGTCGCCGCTTTGCCGGGCGTGGAGCATTATTGACGGTCCGCGGAGACATGAGTTCGGGGCTCCAGGGCTTCGAGGGCGTACTCGTAGGCACATAGTTGGGGTCCACGGTCAGAGCAGGCTTCGGCTCGGTATCGGGATGTGGAAAGGTGGTGCTGAAGTCGTCATCGGGGTTGACGAGTCTCCGCGGGTTGGCGGGCGATGGGTCGAGGGTGTTGCTGCGCTCCTTCCGGCGCGAATGCGCTCTTGAGGTGGCAGCGGAAGCATTTGGCGGTGGTGCGGTGCGGTCGGAGAAGGAGCGCCTAGCATTGGCGGGTGGTGGGTAATAGTGGTAGGGCGGGTGAGCGGGAAGCTGTTCGAAGACGTTGGTGTCGGGATTGCGCGACCAGAGGCCGCTTTGCCTGCGTTCGTGAGACATTGCTGGCGGGAGTGATAATTCTGAAGCTCTCTACATGAGTCGCGCGGGAGCTGAGCTGAGCTGAGCTGAGCTGAGCAGAGCTGAACTGAGCTGTGGGTGTTTGGGTGTTTCTATTGTTACTGTAACTCGAGGGCATCCTTCGACACACGCGATAACGGCGCCGTCAACGGGTGGCACAAGGCGGCATTGCAGTGATGAAGCATCATCTCATGCGTCTGCCGGAGAGAAATATGCAAAGACACGGGGCACGGGGGAGGAGGTTGGGCGCGGATGTCGTCGCCCTCACTGCACCTTGTTCGTATTATTATCCGGTGGCTGGTCTGCTCTGTTCTGCTCTGTTCTGCCACCATGATGCGCCCGTACGCACGTGCTTGGGATACAGTAGCGGCCGTTCATGTACATGTACTGTAGGTCTGGACAATTACATATGACGGGCAAGTCTGCCGCGGCCGGAGTTTTTGCACGGCAGCTGCTGGCTTGCTGGCGATTTGGAGCGTTGCGCGGGTGCTTGTATTTCGCCGATGCCCTGCTCCACACGTTTCACCGATCCCTGCACACCTGGCAACTGGGCTCCTGCGGAGTGGTGTGTGGTGCGCGCGGATGCCGAACCCACCACAGTGCCACGACACACAAAGAGCCCTCCGCCCTCCACTCTCAGTCCGGCTAGTTACATAAAACTCTATTGCTATTCCGCTGCACTTGCGGCCACATTGCCTTACTCGACCACGCGTCTCATCATCACCGCACCCGCACCTCCTCGCCATCTGCAACCGCCTCCCTCGACGCACTCTGTCGCGTGTCTGATGGCGACGTGAGACTCGCCGCTCGCCGCTCCCATCCCATCCCATCCCACAACTGCCCGCCTCCTGCGTCGTGCCATCGCCATGAAGTGGGCCACTCTCCTTCCCACATTGCTGGCTGCCACGGCATGCGCAGCAGACGCCCCACGACGCATCCGCGACTACGACAACTTCGACTACTACGCCGTACAACTCGGCCCGGGGCTGGATCCCCAGGCTGCCGCCCGCGAGATTGGCCTCGAGTATGACGGGCCCCTGGGAGAGCTGGACGACCACTACATCTTCCGCGACCCAGACCGGAAACACGATTACGATCACATCAAATCTCTCAAGAGCGAGCTGAGGAGGCGCCGACGGAAACGAGAAGCCGGCGCCGACGCCCCGCATGTCCTCGACAGCGTGCATCTGTCGAAGAAACAGGAGCTGCACAAACGATTTCCCCTCGAGAAACGAACTGCTCCTTCGCTGAATGAAATCACCAACTTCCTGCGACAGGGCAACTTCGCCGGCGCCCCCAACTACGACAAAGCCGCCGTTGCGCAGCAGAACGAGGTGGCCTTGAACTTGAGCATTTCCGACCCCATATTCAAAGAGCAATGGCATCTGCTCAACAATGTCGAGGTCGGACACGACATCAACGTCACGGGCGTGTGGATGAACGGAGTCACCGGCAACGGCAGCACCGTTTGCATCGTCGACGACGGCCTCGATTTTCACAGCAACGATCTGAAAGACAGCTACTTCGCCGCCGGCAGCTGGGATTACAATGATCCTGGCCCAGACCCCCTTCCCCGACTCTCCGACGATCGACACGGGACACGATGTGCCGGCGAGATTTCTGCCGTGAAGAACGACGTGTGTGGTGTGGGCGTGGCCTACGGGGGCCGTGTCGCGGGCGTCCGTATCCTCAGCGCCGTCATATCCGACGCCGATGAAGCCGAGGCGATGAACTACGCATACCAGCAGAATCACATCTACTCGTGTTCATGGGGCCCACCCGACGACGGCACTGCCATGGAGGCACCGGGCATCCTGATTCGGAGAGCCATGGTCCAAGGGGTACAAAAAGGTCGCGGTGGACTCGGCAGTGTCTATGTCTTCGCCATCGGCAATGGAGCCGCCAACGATGATAACTGCAACTATGACGGCTACACGAACTCCATCTACTCCGTCAGTGTGGGCGGCATTGACCGCAAAGGTCTCCACCCGTACTACAGCGAGAAGTGCTCTGCGCAACTGGTGGTGACATACTCCTCCGGCTCGGGCGATGCGATCCACACGACCGACGTCGGTACGGACAAGTGCTACGTGAATCACGGCGGCACGTCCGCCGCTGGGCCTCTCGTGGCAGGCATCTACGCTCTCATGCTCGAGGTGAACCCCACCCTGACCTGGAGAGATTTCCAGTGGATCACCGTTCTCAACGCCATCAAGCTCGACCAAGGCGATGACTGGCAAATGAACAATGCTCTCGGTCGCGAGTTCAGCCACCAATATGGTTACGGCAAGGCAGATGCGTGGGCATTCGTCGAGGCAGCCCGGAACTGGACCAACGTCAAAGCCCAAGCATGGTACTTCAGCCCATGGCTGCACGTGAAGCAAGCCATTCCGGAAGGCCAGGACGGATTGGCGTCGACTTTTGAAGTGACGGAGGAGCACTTGAAGGAGGCCAATCTGGAGCGTGTGGAGCACGTCACTGTGACTATGAATGTCAAGCATACCCGTCGTGGCGATCTATCTGTGGATCTGATCAGCCCATCGGGAATGAGATCCGAAATTGCTACCCACCGTCGAAATGATAACGCACGGAGCGGATACGTCGACTGGACGTTCATGTCGGTGGCACATTGGGGCGAGTCCGGAGTCGGGAAATGGACGGTCATCGTCAAGGACACTCGCAAGAACTCCCACCAGGGCACCTTTGTCGACTGGCACTTCAAGCTTTGGGGGGAAGCAATCGACGGCGAGAAGCAGCCGCTCCTACCCATGCCAACAGATCACGACGACGACGATCACGATGTCTACCTTGTTCCCACCCAAACGGCACTTGCACACACGACATCCGTCGCTCATCCTACCGATGCTCATGGCTCGCCGATTGGCAACCCCACAGATCATCCCAACCGCCCTACCAAGCCAAAGCCTGTGGTCACGACTTCAGCAGCCCACGAACCCACCGGCGCAGCGGAGACCGACGCGCCAGCATCCATTGCAGATGGGGACAATAACCCCTTCCTCCCTTCCAAGTGGCCGACATTCGGAGTATCGCGCAAGACCATTTATTGGATTTACGGTGCAGCATTCCTCATTCTCACGTTCCTGATGGCACTTGCTGTGTGGATGCTATGCGTGCGCCGTAAGCGACGCAGACTCGGAGACTTGGGTGAGTTCGAAATGGTTGAGCAGGACGACGCAGACGAGTCGGCACCGCTTGCAGGCAACGGGAAGGGCAAGCCCCGTAATAAAGGCAAGGACTTGTACAATGCATTCGCTGAGGGTAGCGATACCGATGAGGCAGAGGCCTTTGGGATTGGAAGCGACGATGAAGATGACCACGAGAACTTTGGCGAAGGAAGCTCGAGTGGCAACAGCAGAGGCAGTATGGACAGAGCGCACCCTGCCCGACATGAAAGATATAGAGACGAGGACCCCGAGAAAGTCGGACTCGACCCATAGGATGTTTTTCTCTGCAGCACTTTTGGTATGTGCATGGGCCGGGCGCTGCGGCAGCATTACTGGCAGCATTATTGCATGGGAGTATTGTGAATATGGAACGAGCCAGTGCATTTTCGTGGTCATGACCTCGCTGCTTTCTTGTGTCAAGTCTCAATGCTTCCTCCCGCCTACCGCCACGTCCAACCAGCTCCACCTCGGCGAGCTTGACGGATGTTGATGATCGTCGTTTGTCAGCCGTAGTTACACTCTTGGAAACGAAGGACGTTCTCTGGGAGTGAATACGCAGCCTCCCGTCTCTTTCCTGGCTGATTACCAATGATGCGAGTCTCAAGCTCGTCCCTCCGTTGTGCGATGGCATTGCGTCAGTCGCCGCGGGGCACATCCATCGCGACAACAAACGGCGCTCGCAGCCTTCTGTCCTTCTCGACATTTCACGTCCCATCGTCCACAGAGAGGATCAAGCTGAAGACCCGCAACCATGTCCATGAACAACTACTCCGACCCTCATGTAGGTCAGTGAACCCGGTCCCTGTTCCGCAGAAGCGTTACAAATCATCTCCCACAGAGTCCTCTCAGTCGCCATTGAAAGGCCTGTGGCGACCAACGCGCCTGCAGCGACTGTACTATGGCCCAGATAGCGTCAAAGACCACCTTCTCGCCTGTCTTCCCAGCGAAGCCTCCAAAGCCTTCATCCTCACGGGAAACTCTCTCGCCACCAAGACTCCTCTCATCAAGCAAGTCGAAGAACAACTTGGCAATAAACACGCCGCGACTTTCAGCAAGATCGGTCAGCATGCGCCTGTGAAAGAACTCGACGAAGCCACTTCTCTCGTGCTCCAAGATTCCAGCATCGACACGATCATCTCCATCGGCGGCGGCTCTCCCATTGACAGCGCAAAAGCCATCTCCTATCGTTTGAACGAAAAGCAAAAAGGAAAATGGCTCTACCACATCACGATTCCTACGACTCTCAGCGCGGCGGAGTGCACGCTTGGTGCTGGCTATACTGGCGAAGACGGGATCAAAACCGGGGTGGCGCACGCAGAACTGGCTCCGCACGTCGTCATTTACGACAGCAAATTCGCTCTGGAAACTCCCCAATGGCTCTTCAAGAGTACTGGATTGCGGGCGCTCGATCATGCGATGGAGCTGATGTACCATCCTACCGCAACCGAAATGCCCACCAGGCAGAATTGTCTGCTCGCGGCGCAGGGGTTGTTCGAGGGCCTGAGAGAGTATCATCAGAACCCCAAGGACGAACAAGTCATCACCAAATTGCAGCTCGCCGCGTTCCAATCATTGGGATTCCTGGCGTTGAATGTCAAAGGTGCTCTGGGTTTGAGCCACACTTTGGGATACGCGCTCGGTAGTCCTTTCGGTATTCCGCATGGAATCACATCGTGTCTTACTTTGGGACATGTGGTCAAGTTGAAGGCGCAAAGCTCGGCGGATGACGCGAAGCAGTTGGCCAGAATGGCGCCTTTTGTGGGTTTGGCGAAGAGTGGCGATGACAAGAAGGATGGAGTGGCCGTGGGAGAAGCGATATTAAAGTTGGTGGAGGATATTGGACTGAAGACGACATTGACGGAGAAGGGCGTCGGAAAAGATCAGGTCGACTGGATCGTGAAAATTGCGACAAGGCAGGAGAGTGGTCCGGTTTATGACAAGGTGAAGGAATTGGTGGAGGGATTGTATTAATCAGACCGCATATCTTGGGTGGAGCGATGCATCAAGCAGTAGCAAAGATGTCACGTTAGATGGAGAGTCTCACAGAATGAGCCGTAGCAGCAATACAGCAGGCAGTGCCTTAGAGAACTTGTTACGAACAAAGAAAGTACCAGATTGACCATCACTCAGTTTCGAACCTTTTTCTTTTCTCTCAGGCGTTCTGGATGGGAGCATCTGCCGCCGTGACAGTAGCATATAGCCTATTGCTCCAATCTCGACCGTCCTTGCCTATTTGAATATCGTCACTCAAAGCATGCGACTTTTTTCCCGACAAGGAAATCAACTTTGTCCAACGATTTGTTCCGACTCTGCAATTCGGTCGCGCAATCTGAATGCTCTCCAATTGGGGCAAGAGCATAACTACAGCCCGTATTGCGGGCCTAACTGAAGAGAGAACTGAACAAGTAATGAAGAGCTCACCACGATTGCAACTCCAAACTCGGCCGAGAAACACAACGTGCGCTCGCATTTCAACGTAGAAGAAGTCAGCCTGCTGCTTCAATCACGACGCCTTCAGAGAGAGAGAGAGAGAGAGAGCAAGCAACCGCTCCGCATTTCGATAATACAAATCATCCACCACCTCCTCCTCACCAAACAACTCTTTGACCCCACGATCCATCTGCCCCAACAGCAACTCCACGCCCTCAGCCTTCGTAAACGGGAAATCCGACCCATACATCAGCCTCGAATGCGGCACTCCAACACCATACAACAGCCCTCGAATCTGACTCGGAAAGGCAAACCCTGCCATATCGAACCAGATTTGCGTCTTGTACACTTCTGTGACACCCTCTTCGTCCATCGCCCGCCACGGCCCGGGCACCAATTTGCCGAAACCCGTCCAGCGGGACAATAACGGCGGAGAAGCTCCGCCGAGGTGCGGTAAAATGATTCGCAGATCGGGACAGCGCTGGATGGTACCGCTCATGAAGAGGTTGGAGACGACGCGCGCGGTGTCGAAGAAGAAATCTAGCATGGGAGTCGGGAATTTTCCCGCGAAAGGGGTGGCTTTTGCGGGGGGTTGTCCTGCGGCTATTGCTTCGGGGGAGCAAGGGCATTGGGGGGTGGTGGGGTGGATGAAGAGGAGGGCTTTGCGTTTGTTGAGTTCGGTGAAGATGGGGTCGAGCTCGGGGTCGCCGAGGTAGATTCCGTGGGCGTTGGTCATGAAGACGAAGCCGTCGCAGCCTTCTTCGATCGCTTTGGGGATTTCTTCTAGGCTGCCTTTGATGTCGGGAAGAGGGAGGGATGCAAAGTAGCCGAATCGGGAGGGATGTTGTTTCTTGAGGTCGGAGGCGTATTGGTTGCAGTCGCGGGTCAGCGATCGCGCCAATTCATCGTTTCCGGGGACAATGTGACAGCCTGGACTTGAGATGGAGAGGATCGACTTGGAAATGTTCAGCTTGTCCATGAGTTCTAAGTGCTCTTCGGCGGACCAGCTGGGTACATATGGCATGCCGTCGGGGTTAGCATGGCCGTTTTGCTTGAGAGCTTCTTGATAGGCTGGTGGTAGGAAATGGGAGTGCACGTCAATCTTGTGCGGCATTTCGGATGCCATGACTCTGGATAAATGAAAGTGATGGTGATGAGCAGCGACGAGTCGAGGACAATTGAAATTGGTGAAAGACAAGAAGTGGCGGACTTAGGAAGACCACATCCGCATCGGACTGCCGGTTGCTGCAATAGCTCTCGAGCCGGGATGCGTGTTTAGTGGTGCACATGTTACAGGAAGCGGAGAACGGAAGAACAGGAGGAGGAACAAGCTCGAACGAGCAGCGGTGAAGATTTCGGCATCTTTGTTTCGAGTCGTTCTTATGAGCTCGCGTCTGCTGCTCGTAGTGGATGTCGTATCGCACGTGTGGGATGAATCCCATGGAGAGAGAACAGTCCGACCCCAGCATACGGTACGGTTGTGTGTTATTGTATGTCCGATGTCGGACAACAGCTTTCCCACGCTGGCTCCCCACCACGATCCGTGCACAAATACTCGACGGACTTCATCCAGCGGACTTGAGCTGAACGATCATAGATGCGGAACCGTACTATGTACAATGTCTGCGGGATGGCATTCGATGGAGCTGGGCGACAGCAAGCAGTTCAAAACATAGCGTATGCCACAGAGCGATAAAGCAGTTCCATCGCCCGATAGGCTCATATCGATACTTTACAAAGCAGCAGCGGCCGACAGCTATCTGGCACTGCTTCCTTCAGCATCCTCTTGAGTAACAACGGCCGTCATTGGCGGGATCACGGCACGCCTGACTGCAGCTCCTGCTACACTCACAAGCACATATATTACCAAGACGCATCAGCTTTCCATCAGGTGTCGAATACGAATCAACACTGATCGAAACAACGTCCTTCGGACATGGCATCTTTCCTCATCAAAGACGTTCGTATCTTCGACGGCGAGACAACGACCGAGAGCGGCTGCGTGCTAGTCGAACATGGCAAGATCTCAAGAGTCTCGAATGAGGCTATCGAGTATGACGGCAAAGTCATCTCCAAGCCTGGCCATACACTGCTTCCCGGACTCATCGATGTCCATGTTCATTGCGACAATGCCAACCCCGTAGCCCTTCCTCAAGCCCTTCGGTTTGGAGTGAGTAGATTTCCCCATATCGCAACCGCTCTGCAGAATGTTTATCTTTGTATCAACATATTCTAGTGCACTACGCTTTGTGACATGCACAATGAGTACCCGAACATCCAAAAACTCCGCGAACAAGTCAAAGGTGGTGACTGCGCAGATATCAAGACCACAAGCTATGCCGCTACGATCCACGGAGGCTGGCCGGAAGCCATCGTCCTCATGCTCAACGACAGTCCCGAAGCAAGTCCCCGTCCCTGCCTCCAACACCTCGCGATATAAACTGAATTAACCCTCGCCCCCCAGACCCGCGCCGAAATCGCCACCTGGCCCAAACTCGAAAGCCCGGAGCAAGGCCAGCAATACGTCCTCGATCGCCTAGCCGAAAACGTCGACTACATCAAACTCATGCATGAATCCGGCCTCGTCATGGGCGCCAACTTCCCCAAACCCTCTCTCTCGATCCAAAAATCCATCATCGAAACCGCCCATTCCCACAACCTCCTCGTCGTCGCCCACGCAACCTGTCTCTCCGACACTCTCGAGATCCTCTCCGCTGGCGTCGACGGCCTAACGCATACATTCATCGACGCGCCGCCGACAGAACCACTCATCGCGGCGTACAAGCAAAACAACGCGCACTGCAATCCGACGCTAGCGGCCATGGGATCCGGAACGAAAGAGGGAAAAGAGACGCAAGAACGATTTGCGCATGATGCGCGCGTGCAGCATTTACTCGGCGAGACGGAAAGGGAACAAATGTGCAAATGCATGGAATTCGCAAGGAAAGCGGGCGCGACGTGCGAGAATGCGTTTGAGTCGGTGAGGAAGTTGAAGGCGGCCGGCGTGTTGATTTTGTGGTAAGTTCGTGCCAGAACGGAACTTCGTGGCTCGCAAGGGTTTCCTTTGGATTGCCCGTTTGGGATTTGAGAGCTGATTTTCAATGTCATGATAGTGGCTCTGACGCTGCGGGTCCTGCAGTGGGCACGGCGTGGGGACTGTCGATGCATCAGGAGTTGGATTTGTTTGTGAATCAGTGTGGATTCACGCCCGAGGAGGCGCTGATCTCAGCGACCTCTGCTCCCGCCAAAAGATTCAAATTCTTGGATCGTGGCATGATCAAGCCTGGCCTACGAGCGGATCTGTTACTCGTTGAGGGTAATCCGCTGAAAGACATCTCACACACATTGAATTTGCGAGGCGTGTGGACGAAGGGGAACTTATGTCGCGCTTACGAGGGAAAGCTGTGATGCCTCGAGGAGACTGTAGACATTTCTCGTTCCATCGTTGGCGGCGTAAGTCAGGTGTTGGTGGTACAATGTAGGAGACACGACTACAAATATGCCAGACCGCCACCATCTATGATTTCTAGGTCGCTGCGGATTCCCCATGCATCAGTACCCGCGCGGCCAAGTACGTCTGCCTTCCGAGCAGCACCGAGCTCACCAAGCCTCTTGATCAAGTTACCATCTACCACGCCCCTCGCCCCGCCGAAACTTTCAGCCTCCACGGCTCTATACGCTCTCGGGTTCAAGCCGGCAGCATGTTCCAAGGTAGCCGTGAGATGAGCCTGCAGCGCTGAGAGCCTCCTATAGGCAGCTTCATCCAGTGGGGTCACCAGTCCAACAGAGCCGGAAGACGATGTCGTGAGCACATGGTACAGCGACGGAGCGGCTCTTGTCGCTTCATCATCAGGACCCTCATTCATGCCGTTCGCCAGGTTTCGATCTTGCGTCTCAAATGGCTTTAGCGTCGAGGGTAAGAGGAGCATGTTTGTCACAAAATGTCCGACGTGAAAGGTGCTCCGGTGCAGCAATCGCATCCCGTTCACGGATTTCGGGTTTTCAGGGTCGTATTGGAGTACATGAAGATCCATATCGGCATCCATGATGAGGATGTACAACCCGCCATCGAACGGCAGAAAGTCTGTGGCCATGACTTCCATCTTGCTTTTTGGCGACTTGCCCATGACTGTAAGCTTGTACGGCTCTTCTGTGAAGCCACCGAACCAGAGGCCTTTCCATACATCACCAGCCAACCACATGCCTCGACCAGGGAGAACTTTCAGGGTGTGTGTATGACTCTGAGCATCCAGGAAAGCGACCGGTAAGCATGTTCCATCTTCTTTGAGTCCGCGGACCATGAGCTTGAGACCTTGTGCAGTACCGATGAAGCCACCTGGTAATGGACCTGCCAACGCTGTGATGGCTCCTCGTGACTGTTCTCGAGCGAGCTGATGAAGCTTAAAGCCGCTTTCAGCAACATCAGGCTCCGGCACAACGTCGATTATGTCGTAAACTGTTACAACTCCTTTAGCCGGCATATCCTCACCGCGTTGCGCCGCAGTGGAAACCACTACGAGAGGCTTCTGCTCGTGGGAATTTTCCGATATCTCCAGCATCATGACTTTCAGATCAGTGACGGTCTCGAGGTAAGGTACTTGGAGCGAATGTAGGGCTTTGTGAGATGTTGCAGAGACCAGATGGATGGTATACAGCGGCACTTGAGGTCGAAGCTCGATATCATCCTGTTCGGGATGCCTGCCGTCTTCCATTGCGAAGTAGAAGTCTACTTCTCTACAAGTCGCCACGACGTAAACACACCTTGACTCGTGATAAGCCACATGCCGTATTTCCTCACCAAGATCGGACTGCTTTACACTCCAGCCAGTGCCGTACCAGGTGTCCTCCGGCAGTTGCATTTCTTGCAGCTCTTCATTGGGCGTCAAGGTGATAAAGCCATGTTCGCAGCCAGATCGGTGCACCGGTGACAGGACTGACGCTTGTTTTGATGAACCTGTCCCTCGAACGTCGAATATTCTGGGCAGTGACGAAGGCTCCTTCAGGAGCAAACACGCGGGAGCTCCAGGTATGCTGACAGCTTGGTAGTCTCCGAATGTCACCCGCTTCATCGGCGCCGGTCGAATGTCTTGTTGGACTTCGTCCAATCGCTCATTGAATTTCGGTTTGTGGCAAAGGGGCACCTTTCGGAAGCGCAAGCTTGAGTACCATGCATCATCGCTCGAATCCTTCGGCCAGGTAAAAGGTTCATAGAGCACAATGTCATCCAAAGCCGTCCGCACAACCAAGTAGGGAAGCGTTGCGTCTCGTTGTCCGAGATCAGTCACCAGGAGTTCCGTTAAAGTATCCTTGGTGCCCACGCGACGTGCTGCAGCATCGGCTGCCAGAACGGGGGGCAAGTGGGGCAAGTTCAGTGCAGCGTAGATAGGTCGCAGCTCGGGTAAACTGAAGACATGCAAAGCGCCGTCTGCGTGGAGTAGAAAGAGTGCCGCTTGGTTTTGTGTAAGATCCCCAGAGTAGACACAGCCGCTTAACCACTTCTTCTCAGTGACAAGACCTTCACCTTCGAGAGGTTCAAGTTCACGGCCTTGGACCACTTGTACCTGCACACTGCTATCGCCGCGGATGATCAGGACGTACGGATCACCAAACGAAATATGTGCCACATTGAGATCTTCATCAGTTTCCTCATCGGTCATGGGAATGATTTGGTCCAGGGCTAGAGCTGCGTTGTACGTTCGAAGTTCCGTGCGGCGGCACTGCACAACAATGGTGCCTTCAGCAACCGTGCCCATGTCAATTGTCTCGCCCTCACTTTCAAATTCTGGGACATCACGTTTGGTGTATACGTCGTCACTCTCGTCTTGGATATCGTATACCTTTGTGCCATCGTTGTCGGAAACGAAAAGCATGTTATCGTGCTGAGCAGCTGCACTATTGCGTTGCCTCGCACGAATTGCCCACGCGGCCTTGGAATCTTCCATTTTGAGTGTGCGCCGTGCCTCTGGAACGATATCACGGTGGAGCAAAGTAAGCCTGCTGGCTCGTTTACGTCCAGTGCCTGCTGCAAGCTCGAGTTCTTTGCTTTGTCGTGGGCGGCCGAGGCATGCTTCATTGATGGGTCCGACGGCGGGTAGCTCGTCCTTGATTGCGAAGTGGTATGGTGAATCGGAATTGACAGCCGTGTCAGAGGTGGCACGCTTTTTGGTTTCGGGCACGCTTTGGTATAGGTCATCGTCATCCTCCTCCTCCTCTTCTTCCTCGTCGTCGTCATCTCTGTCGAGCATTTGAGCATGCGAGCGTTTTCGGTTCAGAGACAGGGTGGGTCGCGACCAGCCTAAAAGAGAAGAGGCCCCATCTTCACTGCCGATGAAAACATGGTCGCTATCGAGTCGCGCTGTACAGGATGCCCCGGATAAGACCGTGGCGCTCCCGTTCTCGGGTGTCACTCTCTTCACATTCACGGCGCTGATGGTGCCTCCGAGCGTTTGGAATGACAGTATCGCCAGCGCACCATCATTCGCAACAATGAGGAGTTCTCCCGTCCTGCGGTCCAACAGCTCGATTCTGCAATCTTCCAACTTCAGATTGAGATGGGACTGATCTGCCATGCCAAAATCACTTTCCAATTTGGCAAATTCATTGACTGCTGTAGCATTGGCCTTGCCGTTTTGATCAATGTGCACTAGTTCGTTGGTGCCAATGAGTAGTGCACCTCCTACGGGCAACGGTAGAGGCATGACCTTCCACAGAGTTGACGGCAGCTTCGGCACGCTGATCAAGCTTGTTGCCTGTGTCTTGTCGAGATCCAAAGTGAGGACTGTATATGTGAGGATATCCTTTCGCTCCTCGAGGAGGGTGTAAGAAGGTTCGATGGAGGCCGACAAGATGGCAAAGGTGGGGTCGCGGTATTGGTGCAAAAAGGCCAGATGCACAGCATGGCTGATACTCGGTTCTAATTCCGTGAGAGCGAGGGTAAAGGAGGCTTTGTACGGCGTCTCTATTGCTTCACCATTGATCTGTGGCAGCGAATCGGACCTCTTCAGGGTCGGCGATATCGTATCATGATCGTATTCGCCCTCCTCTTCTCCGGCCAGCTCATCTCCGAACTGTCTGAATGGCAAGATGGCCAGCCGCCGGGCGCCGAATTTCAGGGCCGCGCATCGCGAACTCGGGTCGACGGCAAGGATGGATTCGCAATCGCTGAGAGGAGGTCCGAATGGAGGTGTCACCACATTTTCTCCCTCGTAGAAGTGCAGACTGATGGTGCTGATCCGATAGTTCTCCTGGTCCCACTCGACCAAACTGAGCTTTGCGTCTTTGAAGGCCAGAAGCACGGCTTCCCCTCCCGACTTGCTCTCGAGTATCTTGACACGAGCTATGGAAGTGACTGTTCCCGCCAAACTGTACTCTCCCACCAGCACTAGTCGTTCCTGCCCCTCGTCGTTCGTTGCGCTCAGCTGAAAGACTTGTAAAAGCGACGTCTTCGCGACGACCAGGTTGTTCGATTCGGCACTCAGAAACGGCAGCGACACGGCGTGAGTGACGGCCGTCGGGGGCACGAGCTCGGTGTAGCACTGCATCTCTTCTCCGCCGTCGCCCGAGTCGCGCGCATCGGTGGTGTTGGCAGCGCGGACGATGCAATGGGTGGTGATTGTGCTGGCTGCATTTCTGGAGGAAACGCGACTCGAGCGTCGCGAAGCCGGCCGGGCCCGTGCACGTAGTTCGAAACTCTAAACAGCTTCCATCGTCATTCCTGGTCGAAGCTAAACAAGCTCACACCCAGGAAGGCATCAGGCGGCTAGAAGAAGCTGTGCTGTGCTGTGCCTCTCCTCTCGCCTCACA
Source organism: Cercospora zeae-maydis (assembly GCA_023512815.1). Classification (NCBI taxonomy): domain Eukaryota; kingdom Fungi; phylum Ascomycota; class Dothideomycetes; order Mycosphaerellales; family Mycosphaerellaceae; genus Cercospora; species Cercospora zeae-maydis. The sequence continues at coordinate 1,540,075 of JAKLWY010000001.1, read as the reverse complement.
CGACCAACACCACTACGAGAGCAGCCACAGCCATCGCCCGCCATGGCCCTCATCGAGACCGGTCTGATCTGGGTGGCCTACGCCGTCTGCCTCGCCATCATCTTCTTCGTCTCGGCCATCTTCGTCTTCGTCTACCAGAAGCCGGGCGAACGCAGCATCACCGTTACCATCGTCTGCTGGCTTACCGTTCTCTCCCTCCTCGCAACCGTACTGTTGATGCCCGTTGATGTGGCCCTGGTCTCGTCGACGACAAGCAGGAAGCTGGGCAGGAAGAAGGACTGGGCCACGCCCGACAAGGTGGATGACACGCTATACACACTGAAGATTGTATACTACACCCTGTACAGCTTGGATGCGGTGCTGTGTCTACTCGTGGTCCCGTTCACCTATTTCTACTACGAGGAGTACGACGAGGTCGCAACCGAGGAAGGGCAACAGACGATTGGCAGCAGGCTGTGGGGTGCATTCAAGTGGACATTTGCCTTCCTCCTGTTCTGCGTGATCCTCTTTCTTGTCGGCTTCTTCGTGCCCGTTGCCAAGAAAGCAAGGGACGATCACAAAGATCTCGACTACTTCAAGGACCTGCTCACTGAGAATCGTGCGTATCCCGCGGCCGGGATATCACCTGCATTTCACTGACCCTTCTATAGATGGCGAGCGTGCCCTCACCTTTGCCATTGGCGTCCTGATCCTTGTCGGCACGCTTCTCTATTGTCTGTACACCGCACCAGGCCTGGCTCTCCTCCCCGTTTCCTTGATCAAATCCGCACCAAGCATCTCTGCACCACAGCTTTCCGAGTCAACCGAGAGCCAACTTGCTCAGAATCGTGAGCGTCAGCGTCAACTGGAGGGTCGTAGTGAAGGTCGTCAAGGTGGTCTAGATGGTCGCGACCGACGCGAGCTGGAATCCTTGGTCCGTGAGGAGCGCACCCTGGTCCGCCGTCAGCGCCTTGCTCAGGAGAACGCAGGGACTGACCGCAATTGGATCATCAAAGTCTGGCTCAAGATCGAAGCCATACTCCGCCCCTTGAAGCTCATTCTCGGCTTGCTTTTGGTCGTGATTGCTCTGATCATCTTTGCCAGCATGCTCATCACCATGGTGGACAAGCTCAAGAATTCAGTCTGCGGCGTGTCCTGCGGCTACCTCCTTGGCAAGACGAAGATCTTTCAACCCGTCAATGCTCTCCTTCGCGAGACGTCAAAGATCTTTCCCATCGACTATGTAATCTTCCTCTTGCTCACCATCCTCTTCTTCTCGGCATCCGTAGTGGGGCTGGCAACGATTGGCATCCGCTTCCTGTGGGTCATGCTCTTCCGGATACGAAAGGGTCAAACCACCCCTAACGCAATGCTCATGGCGACAGTGATGTTGACACTGATGACCTTCGCCCTCAACTACAGTCTGGCAATGATCGTCGCACCACAATACGTCACGTTCGGTCCCCAGACTTTCTGCGACAGGCCAACTGGCAACCCGGACCAGCAGCCGGACTGCAGCGAGCATCACAATGCGATCAAGCCTTGCTCTGAAAGGACAGACAACCCCATTGCAAAGATGGTCTGCACGCCTTCTGTTGTGTCGACTTTCATCAACAGGATCACAGCCAACTTTCCATATCTTGGCGCTGTGGACTTTTACGCGCAGTTTGCCTTCCTGGGAATCTTCATCATTGTCTTCCTGGTAACGCTCTTCCGAGTTCCACAACTCGATGAAGAAATGATGGACGAGGATCTGCGCGAAGCGGAGGAGGAAGGGCTGCTGGCCAGCACCGGAAGGAGATTCGGAGCGACCTGGCAAGACATTACGGGACGTGCTAAAGGTGTCAATAGATCCGACTATGGCGCTGTGAGAGGCAGTGAGGCAGTCGGTGATAACTGAACAAGGTAATGAAGAGGATGTGAGGATGTACTGAACTCAGAGGCAAAGAATGATATCTTGATCATACGCATTGGAGCTTCAAATGGTTTGATACCCTCTTGGCGTGCATATATGGAGGTGAAGTCGTCGCGGGTGGAACCAATGGCATGCGCTGCAGCTTAATTTTATACTGGTAACTACATAGTCAACACTGTCCGGCAGGATCTCCATTTTGCTTGGCACAGCGATTCCCCCTCTTAGTCTCTCCTTCCTCCGTTTGCTGCGTCCAACGTCTGCCATGACTCCGAAGTGGACCTGGTCGCAGAACATGTTACTCTGGGAGAATGAAGAGAACCAGGGGTCACTGCACGCCTACACTGATGGGCCCGTGTAATTGCACATGATTGTGTTCTGCTCATGAGGGGCAGAATGCCTCGGCACGTGGAACAACGAACTGAAGTCCCAAAGTCGATCGACGAATCCCGATATTCTGCTGCCTACAGAAACGGCGACGCCGAGAAAACCTTTCTGAGGCTGGAATTGGTCGGTTCGCGGGCAAGTGCTTTTCCAATACAAGCCGTCTGCGAAAGTCTCCGCATCCGCTTGGTGCTTGTGAGCTTAAGTTGGGTTTTACCAGTAGACTACATGTGCCACTTGAATCCACTCACGGCACCGCCCGAAGTCACCATGACAGATTTCTCACGCCAGCCTCGGAAGTCAAGTAGATTGCTGTTGTCGACGATGCGATGAGCGGCGTGATCAGGCAGCACTGAAAGTGAGTAGAAGATAAAGAGCGCTGTTGACCGCTGTCTAGGACGTTGTCAAGTTCAGCAAGTACAGATACAAGATCCAAAAACACATTGACCACAACCTTTCCCAACCATCTACAACAAAAACAACAACAACAGCCACCACCAATATGCTCCGCCTCAGCAAATTCGCCCAACTGGCCGCCTCAGCCAAAAATGCCATGACCAGCCGCAGCGCAGCCACGAGCCAAGAAAACCTCGCAAGGATCAACGAATCCGTCCAAAAGCTCACCCAGATCGTCAATGCCTACGCCGGCGGTCTCCTCGCGGCCTCGCCCATTTCCAACCAAGAAGCCGCGCTAGGAATCCACATTAAAAACGCCACAGCAGACGCGAACGCTGCAGAAATCCCCTCGGAACAAGAAGCGCGAGAGATCATCGCGTACATTACCGATGTGCTGGAGCCGAGCATCCGAGCGTGCATGACTGCGATGAAGTCGAAGAAGGAATTGCTTCTGGCGTCGAGTCTGCAGGGCACGGTGACGGGGGATATGAAGGATTTGAGGGCGCAGACGGACATGTTGGGGAAGGCGCTTGTGGCGAAGGCGCCGGCGAGTGAGCGCGAAGCTGGCCAGAAGGTTTTGAAGATTGTGGATGATGATTTTGAGGATGCGCTGAAGCATTTTGCTTAGAATAGAAAGGGTGGGGAGTGGGGGTCAGGTGAGAGAGAAGGGTGGTAAGTTTGATAGTTCGAGCGATTTTTGATACGAATTCATGATCATTGTGTTGATTCTAACGATCAGTCAGACTGCCTGGCTCAGCGTTGTCGTCGCTGGTGCGGATATGCTTTCGCCTTATTCTGTTGGTCTGTTCGTTCGGCCTGCGAGGTTTGTTTCTCGAGGCACGATTAGACCCTGTGCCTGTTCGCATCGACTCGGGGAGGTGCATGCGCTCTCGATTGGGGCCTTCTCCCTCCTTGCGCGCCTTCAATGAGAAGAATAAGTCTTCGACATTGATTTAAGCCACTTTGGACCGCCAATCATGTTGGTAACGTCTGTCGGAAGATTTGGTGGTTCTGGTATGGGTGTTGCGCATATCGACGCTGCCAGCAGTACGGATGCCAGTGCGAGACTGAATTTGAGTTGCATGATGATGGCTTTGGCGGCATGTATCAGTGCGGCGTGTTCGCTAAGAGTCTTATGTCTGCCAGCCTGTCCGCCAATGTCCTTTTGTGGTGCACAAAACCTCTTACGCATTGCTGTCCTATTCAGAGCTCAAACGGGAAAAGTTCGAGACAAAGAAAGTGGTCTTGTCTTTTATGTGCAGTGGGATATCGCCTTTAGTCAAGCCTTGTTCAGCATCTGCTCGTGGAGGTACGGTCGAATATCTTCCACACAGATGTCAAACGAATTGTATCTGAGGCATGTAGAGGGGGCGAATTCGTGCCTATCACAGGTCCATTGCCCCGCTCACCCATCTGATGCTGCTGCGCGTATTCTTTGACCGCGACAATTCCCTTTTGAGGATCTGTGCATCGTGTGGGTTGTCACCGAGATGTCTTGTCGTAGGATTGCACTCAGCGAGATGTACAGTCTGCAGTCCGCTCAGATGGAGCAGACACGAAACCCCGTCGATCACCCACGGAGGCGCATGCGGATAGACGAGCATTGGACGGGGCAATCTGATAGTAATGGCTTGCAGTTTATCGCAGGCTCCAAGGAGAGCAAACGCGAGAGCGTCCTCTCGTGCACCGCATATAATATCAACTGCTTTCAGTAATTGGCGGCCATAATTGCCAATGTGTCGGAGGAAGAGATACATGACTTTCGTTGATCCGAATTTGAATGTTGTATTGGAGAACAAAATGTCGAGTGCTTCCTCGTAAATGGCACGGCAGGTTAGCATGATGTTGATTTTAGTCGTATCACGGGCTTTCCTTCTCCTATGACCAGCTTCTGTGATGACGCGATTCGTATCTGCGTTCAGTGGAACAATTGCTGTGACCTTGTCCAGCTTCGGCATGAGCATGGAATAGATGTCGAGGCGGAGCTCCGTTGGCAAGGAGAAGAACGAACTCTGTTGCTTTCTCCTCGACAAGGTCACCACGCGATGTGGAGCGTCGCCAAACTGCCTATCAAAACGTCGGCGAAGAGCATTGAATCGTGATTTGCCACCTGGAAGCGAGTCTGGCTTGTGCATGTCTAGTGGGTTGCGCACTTGCAGGTGAAGGCAGTCAGGGTCGTGTAGCCGGATTGCCTCGAAGGCTCGCGGGGCGTCGGCGATGGAGCCTTGGAAGGCACGCACACTGTCTTCGTGCTTTACGAAGGCGCCACAAGAATTGCATCTCGAACCTTGCTCGAGAGCTTCCAGAGGCGGCCGATCACAGACGTGACCAAGAGCTGCCAGCTGTCTTGCAGTGGCGTCGTCGTCGAACCCGTGACCTCGAAATGTCGCCAGCCGGTCTGCATAGCTGGTCTGCAGCTGGCCATTATTCCGGGACATGTTCTTGTAAGGCAGTGGTGTAAGATCAGACAAGAGGCTTGGGTGAAGCTCGGCAGGAACCAGGCGGGAAACTTGGTTGAGGGACAGAATTCCGAGGCATTGGAGGAACAGGCCACGCGAGCAGCGAGCATGTCCTTCTGCAGACTAGCAGACGTTGTCATGTGGCCTGTTTTCTGAGAGATTGCTGCTTCTACAGTTCCACTGCATCCAAGCTCGCTGGTGCCAAGGAGCGGACGCGGCGACGGAGCTATCCGTGTAAGTCCCGCCTTGCAGACGTAAGCGAAACTCTAATCAGAATCAATCTTTTTGGGTCGACGAGTTCGAGATCGAGCTTCTCTACACACACTCTTCTACACGATGCCATCAACACACAACGTCGACAAGCCGTGGGACACGGAAGACATTGACAAATGGAAAGAAGAACCCTTCACGCCCGACCAAAATGCCGGCGGCACATTTAGCGAAGAATCGACATTTTCCACCCTCTTCCCCAAATACCGCGAACTCTACCTCAAAACCCACTGGCCGCGCATCACCAAATCGCTCGAAAAGCACGGCATAGCATGCTCGCTCGACCTGATCGAAGGCAGCATGACGGTCAAGACGACGCGCAAAACCTACGACCCCGCCGCGATCCTCAACGCCCGCGACCTGATCAAACTGCTGGCGCGCAGCGTACCCGTCGACCAAGCGCTGAAAATCCTCGAAGACGGCATGGCGTGCGACGTGATCAAAATCCGCGGCATGGTGCGCAACAAAGAGCGCTTCGTCAAACGACGCCAGCGAATTCTGGGCCCCAACGGCAGCACACTGAAAGCGCTCATGCTCCTCACGCAAACGTACATTCTCGTGCAAGGCAACACGGTCTCGGTCATGGGCGGGTACAAGAGCTTGAAAGAAGTGCGACGGGTCGTGGAAGATTGCATGCAGAACATCCATCCGATCTACCATATCAAAGAGCTCATGATCAAGCGCGAACTGGCCAAAGATCCCGAGCTCAAGAATGAGAGTTGGGAGCGGTTTTTGCCGCATTTCAAGAAGCGGAATCTGAGGAAGCGGAGGGTGCCGTTTCATGTCACGGATAAGTCGAAGAAGGTGTATACGCCGTTCCCGCCGCCGCAGGAGAAGAGTAAGGTGGATTTGCAGATTGAGAGTGGAGAGTACTTTTTGAATAATGCGGCCAAGGAGCGCGCGACGAAGGAGAAGCGGGAGGAGGTCATGAAGGAGAAGATGGAGGAGAAGAAGCGGAAGCGAGAAGAGGCGTTTGCAGCGCCGAAAGAGGATGCGGATGTGAAGAAGAAGAAGAAGAAGAAAAAGAAGGAGAAGGACGGGGAGAAGAAGAGTAGTAAGAAAAGAAAGGCCGCAGAGGATGTGGAGATGGAGGACTGAAAACGGAAGAAACTGCGGTACATGGTGTCATGGAATGGAATTAGCGAGGAGTCTGGCCTGGTTCGTGTTACTGACAGCTATTGTAATTGCATACGGTTTCGATCGATGCCATTGTTGTCTGCCATCTTCCGTCCACCGGCGAATGTACTTCTGTCAAACCACCCCCCAAGCTATCAAGCCCCCGACAGTAAACTTTTCGCATTCTCACAGACCCGAGCATGGATCGCTGATTTGAAAGCGAAAGAGCGGGCTTGCGATCATGCGACGCGAAGGAAGCAAAGCGTAGAAAAGAAAAGCAGGAAGGCTTCGCTCGCAATGAAGCCGAGCGAGTATGGCCATGTGCGAAGATTCATGCTAGCGCCTCGTGGTGGCAGCGCGGACGCGGCGATGATGCCGCCAAAGAACCACTCCATCCTGTCGCGGGTATGATACATATTGCTGGAACTCGTTCTGGAGTTTCAAACGTAGGCGCCTATGCCGAACGAGAACAGTCGTCTTCTTGAGCCAGAAGAGTCCAGTCGAAGTCATCAGAGGAGATATTTTCGTCCGAGTTCGGTCCCGCGGCGCGTGGTTCTCCAATATCCGCGAACGGCTCTTCGACTGGACGTTCACTATCTCCTTGCTCTGCCATGGCGATGTCTTCTAGATGAGCCAGGTCATCCATTGGTTCTGGTGACATCTCGGCTGGAGACGCAACTGGATTGTCCGGGTGGTCTGGCATCTGGGCTGCCAGCGGGTTGAACCACATTGGAGCGGCAGTTGAGATGTTCTGCACTGGCGTTGCCATGCTGCTTTCGACCGGTCCGCCTTGGTTGAGATGTGGTGGCGTAACGAATGCTTCGAAGCGCTTGACTGGGTCGGCTGTATCAGAATTCTCATGTTTGATCTGCGAAGTCGTTTGGAAGTCGGGCACCATCATAGGGTTGAAGCAGCCGTACACCTGCTGACTCGGCAAGGCTTGCATACGGACGCCATAGGCATTGTCCACACTCAATCTCTGGTCCGCCATCCATTCTTGTTTCAATCGAGTGCCTGCTGGAAGAGCAATACCACCATCTACCGCCTTGCGCTTGAGGCCTGCCGTCGCTTGGGGTAGACCATCTTCGAAAGGACCGCTCGGCACGAATATGGCGCTGTCGTGGCGTCTCCAGTCACCGATCTTGTCTGCCAGCGACAGCTTGGGTTCACTGATCATGTGTTCACGCAGCAGGCCGGAAGCTTTGCGCCCAATAGCTCGAGCATGGGCCGGTGAGTCAATCGGATCTGTCTTGCCGGGTGAGAATCCAGAAGAGTCAGACTTAGCCTTAATCGGTGAAAAGGATCCTGAGAGGTCCGAGTCATCATCGCGATAGTTGATCTGTTTGTCCTTTACTCTGCTGCTGCGGCGCACCACGCTGGAGGACTTCCCCGGGGAGCTAGCAGGGTCCATTTTTCGCTTCTTGGTTCTCGCAAACTTCTGCTGATGAGCTCGCATTTCTGGTATGGCATTTTGGACAGCTCTCTGCTGGGCTTGCGCACGGGTTTGTTGAGATAGCGACGCTTGTGCTGCAGAGTTGATCTGGTGGAAGGCACCGACACTCTGAAATGGACCTTGTGGCAAGTGCTGTTGGACAGGGGCCGGTCGAACGAGAGACGGTTTCTGGTGCAGTGTCTCATTGGGGGGTTGTACGGCCAAGGGAGGTTGAGGAAGGTGTGGAGCGTCAGCGCCATCGCCGCTGGGAACGCTGGGCGCATTAATTCTTGCAAGCACCTGTGGGTGAAAGCTCGCGAGGAATTGTTCGAATGGAGGACCCTCTGGACGTCCTTCCCGCTTGTGCAGCTGATGAGTGTCGTGGTGCTGCTTGGCCAGGGCTTTGACCTTCATCCAGATTAGGATCTCATGCTCGCACTGCTGTCTCTGACGGTCAACAATGCTCAGATATGAATTCAACACCTTCACCTCGCCCAGAGCAAGGATCTGTGGGATGGTGGCGCCCTGGGCAAGCCAGACATCGCGCTTGCTGAGCAAAATGCGCTTTCTCATGGCAAGTTCGTTCACCACTGCGACGTGTCTGCGCTTGCTTTCTTCATGGGCCCTCTCGATCTTGTCGAAGCAGACGCCATCCTTCGTGGCGCTGCAATAGAATCTGCCGGCGCCACAGTGCACCTGTTCGTCCACGTGCTCGGAGTGGTAGTATGCACAGTCGATCTTGCGCCAGAAGTTGATGTCCAGCTGTTCGACAAGGTCGCATTCTTGCTCTTGGAGCCTCGTGCAGCCGCAAAGGAAGGTGGTGAAGTGTTGGAAGCACATGGCGAGAGGCGCGCGTGAGGAGGTCAGCGGCCAGGCAGGCGCCGTTGTTGGTATTGATTGATAGCAGTGCGGCCGAGTCGGGCCTTGAGTTGCGCGAGCTTTGTGAGCAGCAGTTTACTTCGCATCAACTGCATTTTGCGCACATGACGCGGAGGGTGATGTGGGTGATGTGGGCAATTTCGCAGCTGCTGCGAAGATTTATCAACATCTGAAGGGGAAGGGACTGTCCAAAGTGGAACTGAACTTGAGGCCATTCACTGGATTTCACGACTCCAACTTCACAGCCCACGCATTGAGCATGCTCCCAACTGCACCTCCCCGCCCCGAGGGAAGTTCAGGGGCGCGTGTTGCTTCTTGTCTCTCGCGGCGAGGCTGCGATGGCGCATGCCTATTTTCAGTGAACAGAATGCTTCAGACTCGCAGTAGAAGGCAAAGACGGCCTCTATGGCGACTGCCTGTCGACGACCTGTTCTCACGGTTGTCTTTGATAGGTGCATGTGACCATCGTTCATCCGAGGAACAACACGGCCATCCTCTCTCTCCCTCGCCAGCTCTGGGCTAGACATGAGCTATGTACCGGAACTTCGGAAGGCATGTAGATGATGTAGTCAAGCAAGTGCCGAGGGATGATGGAACGATGAAGACGCAGCGGGAGTAGGTACAGTAGTGATGGGTCGCGTGAAGTGCATGATGACAAGGGCAGACCTGGACGCTGGACCCATGCCAAAACAAAGCATCTACAGTACTATATCTGTTGTAGATGGATTGCGCAAGCACTTGCTGGGATTTTGCAACGAGAGGGGTGACTGACGTAGACGATGGTTTCATCGCCGTGTACGAACCATCGAACATGTGTAATGTAGGACAGCGGTGGAAGAGCATGGAATGGAATCACAATCAGCACCGAGCAGGAGACCGGGCTGGCGTGATGATGAGCTCGGAGAGGCGAAGGAAAAAGCATAGTCCATCTGCGGCAGGACGGATCGGGCTAGTCTAGTCTAGAACTAAGTTACTTTTCGCAAACAACGATGATGCGACCGACTCTCGCGTGGGGATTTTTCCAAAGCCCGATTTCCCGTGCCAAACGCCTCCTCCTCCTCCTCCTCCTTCTCCTCCTCTTCGCCGCCGTGGCACAGGATGCGGCCGCGACGCTTGCACTCCATCATAATGACTCTCCGATAGTCCTCCGCCTCTGCCTCTGCCTCTGCCGCTCTCCTGCCCCCATCACTGTCATCAGGCGTTGCTCCTCGACACACATTCCTCTGGCCCAGTCCAGCCGGTGGAGCCTTCTTCCAGATCGACCACCTGCCAAGGTAGACTAGCTTGCCCGTCGACACTATCATGACTTCACGCGAGGAAACAACGACGAACGCGACACCGAGCCCGACTGCAAGCCCTCCTCATGTCATCACGGACGCCTCGCGAGCGCAGCCCGACCTGACAAGGACGGCGTCGCACCGCGACACAATGGCGGCCTTGGAGGAACCCGAGAACAATGCGCATAGCGGCACGAGACACCACACCACCGATCCGAACACGAGTCTCGACACAGCAGATGTCGAGAAGCAGGAATATTCGGAAGAGCTCGGCCCTGTTGTCAGCAAGGATGGCAAGATCAATGGGAGATCGAAAGGGAAGATTGCGATTATCATGCTCGCGTTATGTCTGGCCGTCTTCCTGGCTGCTCTCGATGTGACCATCATCACAACCGCCTTGCCGACCATTAGCGAGGAATTCAATTCTGCAGCTGGCTACACGTGGATTGGTTCGGCTTTCCTGTTGGCGAACTCGGCCTCCATCCCATCATGGGGCAAAGTCAGTGACATCTTTGGTCGCAAGCCCATGCTCCTGGTTGCCAACATCATCTTCTTGATCGGATCCCTGGTCGCTGCACTGGCCAACAGCATTGGCATGCTCATCGCTGCCAGAGCTGTTCAAGGTGTGGGTGGAGGGGGTCTGATCATTCTCGTCAACATCGTCATTGGAGACTTGTTCCCCATGCGCATTCGCGGTGCTTTCTATGGTGTCATCGGAGGCGTCTGGTCCATCGCTTCAAGTTTGGGACCTATTCTCGGTTCGTTCTCCCCTTCGATGTAACTACTTGACCTTCTGCTGACTGCGAGCGACGAATCTAGGCGGAGCATTCAGCCAATACGTGACGTGGCGCTGGTGCTTCTACATCAATTTGCCTCTCGACGGAATCGCCTTCTTCATTCTGCTCTTCTTCCTGGACATCAAGACGCCTCGGACACCTATCGTTCAAGGTCTGAAAGCGATCGACTGGCTTGGATCCTTGCTCGTTGTCGGCGGAACCTTGATGCTCCTCTTCGGCCTCCAATATGGTGGCGTGTCTGCGCCGTGGGACTCTGCCCGCGTCCTCTGCCTCATCATCGTCGGCGCCTTTACGCTCTTCTTGTTCGGCATGTGGGAGTGGAAGGGTGCCAAGTATCCTATCATGCCAATAGCTCTGTTTGCCTCGCGTTCTCGAGCTGGCACACTCGGCGTCGTCTTCCTCCATGGCTTTGTCTTCATTTCGAGTAGCTACTACCTTCCACTCTACTTCCAAGCCGTGAGAGGCGAATCACCAATCATGTCGGGCGTCCTCATTCTGCCTACTGCCCTCGCTCTGGCCCTCACATCGGTTGCAACAGGAGCCTTCATCGCCAAGACAGGTCGGTTCCTGCCGCCCATCTATTTCGGCTTCTTCTTCATGACGCTCGGCTTCGGTCTCTTCATCAACTTCGATGCACACAGCTCATGGGCTAAGCTTGTCGTCTTCCAGCTCATTGCCGGCCTGGGTATTGGACCCATCTTCCAGTCTCCGATCATCGCACTGCAGGCGCACATCAATCCTCGTGACATCGGAACCGGAACCGCAACGCTTGGGTTTGTCCGCCAACTTGCAACGAGTATATCAGTGGTCATTGGCGAAGTGGTGTACCAGAATCAGATCGAGAAAAAGAGTGCCCAGATCTCGGCAGCGCTGGGCCCGGAGGCGGCTCAACAGATTACTGGAGGTGGCGCGGGCGCCAGCACACAATTCATTCAACGGCTGCCGGAAGATCAGCGCGAAGTCGTGCGCGTCGCCTTCGCGGACTCCCTGCAACCCATGTGGATCATGTACACATGCTTTGCAGCCTTGGGGTGCGTTGTCATGCTACTGATCAAGAAGAAGCAACTATCAAGAGAACACGAGGAAACAAAGACCGGCCTAGAAGCCGAGAAGGAAAACGCAGCAGCAAGGAAAGCAGAGGCAGACGAGAAGCGGGCTTCGAAGGCTACGAAGAGAATGTCCAGACAAGCACCAGCGAGTCGACCACTTTCTGAGGCAACGACAGCAGCAGCGAATGGCGACAGTGACAAGGAGCACAGTTCGGCCGAGGCACCAGATGTGCCACGATCACGAACGACGAACGATCCGGCGGCGCACCCCCAGCTCTGAATGGACGAGATAACGTTGTACGACGTATGTATGTATTAATTGTAATGGTTAGAGGGTATCTATCCTTTCTTCACATGGGGATCTCGGGGGAAAGCATCCACCAAGACGCATGGGAACACTATATACCGACTTCTTATGACCAAAAGTGTATAGTAATGACACGATGTCCACAGGCTTCTTCTGTACGAGATAGATGTTGCAATCGGGTTCGATTCTGCATTTTATGCCAAAGGCCCCATCCTTGGTTCTGTCCGATTCTGCATTTTATGCCAAAGGCCTCATCCTTGGTTCTGCTCGACCGTGCTGATGCATGAAATCGCATCACTGGCTCGACTGACCCTTCGTTCCTGGCACGCTAGTGCATGTACTTCTTGGCTGCCAGCCTGACGTAGCACAGAACCGGATTGCTGGACGTCATGACTCGCGTCGTATACGTCCCATGCATGCCTTATACTGATATCAGTCTTTGGTTCTCCCCTTTCGTTCAGGCGATGAATTCTAATACATGTCGACATCACCCCACTGCCAAGCGTCTGTTAGCAACGAAGCATACTTTTTTTTTCCTCTTTCAAGAAAAAAAAAATGGGACCGATATCTTACATGTTCCTTCAAATCATCCGCTCTCCACTTCGTCGCCCATCCCATCTCCCGCTCAATCCTCTCGTAAATTTCCAAAATCGCACGATGCTCGCTCGGATGACTCATGTGCTGTCCTGCAATCCACAACGGCTGGATACTGTTGCTCCAGCTCCCGTGGTGGTGATTACTCAGACTAATCCCGCAAATCTGGCGCGCATGCCACAAGACCGAAGGCGGTTTCTTGGCGAACTGGACGTGGGGAGGTTTGTATTTGAGCATCAAGAGCGCGGCGGTGTGGTACATTTGGTTGCCGGAGATGCCGGGGCCGTTGCCGAAGAGGAGGGTCGGAAAGGGTTTGTGGGTTGTGGAGGTGGGGATGCTGATGATGGTTTTCATTTCTTCGGGGCGGTCGTGGTACCAGCGTTCGAGGAGTTCGAAGAGTTGGGTCCATTGGTGAAAGTACTCGGTTGGGCTCATGGGGTGGGTTGGGTTGCGGTGTCGTTGCTCCCATTTGCCCGAGGAGCAGAGGAGGTCGATGACTTGGCCGGTGAGGTATACGACGTGGTTGGCGTACATGCTGAAGTCGGAGTGGAGGTTCAGTAGCATGTTCACGTCGGATGTGATGTCGACTCCTCCCATCCATTTGTGTAGTGGTATCAGCGTGCGTTCTGAAGAGATGAGAGCTCCACAAATGTCTATGCGCGCGAAGCACCAGAAAATAGCTTGCTCGAGGCGTCCGCAGCCGCCTGAGATACCGAGGGCTTGTATCAGAGCGGCACATCCGTCGACGTGACGTCGCCACGCTTTTGGGGAACAGCTCATCATTTCAAGTACACAAAGCACGAGACATGATGCCAGAACCTCTGTCGTCCGCAGCTGAAGAAGGGGAGTCAGTAGATGAATGGCGTGCTGGTATAAAGCCAAACTGCAAGAGAGATCGGCATTCTTCTCGACGAGTTCTTTCTGCCGCGCGGACAAAGCCAGTATGGAATACTCGAGATGAGGATGTTGTTTTGCCAATATTGGCAGCACAAGCTCGAAATGCCTGTACATGTCGAATTTGTCTAGCCAAGGCGCAAGCTCGCTACACAAAAAAGATGTAATCAGCCTTGTGCGCTTTCCGACGATCAATTCACTAGCCGGCTTACTCAATGTAGTTCTGCCACAGCATGAATTCCTGCTCCACAGAGAGGTATAAAAGTCTTTGCCAATCCTCATCGGCGGATTCACTGCTTCCCTCGCCACGCATTTCCGCTCTCTGTTGTGTATCGGGCGAACCCAGCCGGGATGGATTGGTGGACTTTGCCGTGTCGATGATCTTGTTACGCAATGCTGCATGCAACTCCTGGTACTGGGAACCAGCTGAGAAGATGCCATCCTCAATGGTACTGTCGCTGTATTGGGGTGATAAGAATAGCTCTCGAGATTGTACAAGCTGTGTCCCTTCGAGATCCACGCCTGGCACTACATCGTCTTCAACTGTTGAATAGCTTTCATGCGTTGCGATTGGACGCAGCATGTCGAAGGGCAGAGCCTGCTGGCTTGTGTTGCGACGATTCTGAGGACCCGGACGATTCACCTTGGAAGGCAAAGACGCGGGAAGAGGCACTGCTTCCGCAGCACGAGCGTCGTCCACGCCATTCGTGCTCTCCTCAAAGTAGTCGCGTATGACCTCGTTTGTTACATTGACAATCTTGTAGCTCAGGTGTTCTGAGTATGCTGACTGCAACATAGAAGGATGTTCTGCTCGCATAGTCTGTGCGTTTTCCGGTTTGAACGAGACCTTGACGCCCCATTCGCATGCCTCGCGTCTTGCTTGGCATCCTTCGCATGTTGGTTTGGCCTCGTCGCCTATGTAGCACCTCGTCAACTTTGAGTCTTTCTGCTAGACTTCTGCATGAACCGTACACTTTCTTCGCTTTCGACGACAGTTCAAGCATCCGGTTCGGGTGCGCTTGCGACTTTCACCTACTTGTCTGCCGGGACCAGCCAGGCGACGTTCGGGGCCTCGTGGCGAGCCCTCCGATATGTTCACCACATTGTTAGTAACCTCTGTCGGCGCCATATGCAGAATTGAAGAAGAAGCGGTGCAATGCGGCCACGGTGAAAACCAAGCTCTGCCCATGCACTTCTCCGCAATACTGGAGACGAGTGGAGAGAGAAGGCATGGCGGCACCGATCCTGCTGGCCCGTGTCGAGGTGGTCGGGAAGTCCTAAAGCAGACTAGAGCGACATCGCGACAGTGGGCATCAACACATCGGCCTCAACACGATCTGCTATGCTTCCCATCGTATGGTCCAGGTCAAAGTATACAGCGAGTTGAGGGTACGTGCGACGAGAAGAAGTGCAATCTGGGGATGTGTTGAGCGTGTTGAAGTCGTAAGGAGAAGAATTGGAGCAATGGTCCTTCGGGATTCCCGAACAAGGAAGGCATTCACGTGAATACATGTGGAGAGACCCACTTGCTTGACTTCACCTCTTCCATCCCGACGCCATGTAGCCGTCACTTGGTTGTACACTGCCTATTGGCATACTTGCTTGCATTGCAGATACCAGTCGTCGATCGCAGCCACCATGCCTCCCCTTCCCAGCAAGCGCGAAAAGCGGATCGTGGGCACTTCGCTCAAGATGTACTTCGACCTGCCATCTACGATCCAGTACATCGACAACGTTGCGGCGCTTGCGAATGTCGCTGAGAAGGCTGAAGTTGACCTCTTCGTTATCCCAGACTTCGTCACTTTGCTCTCGGCGAAAGAAAAGCTAGCAGGATCAAAAGTACTGCTTGGAGCTCAGGACTCGTACAGCGAAGATAAAGGCGCATATACGGGCGAGGTCAGTCCGTTGACACTGAGTCAGGCTGGTGTAAAGATTGTAGAAATCGGCCATGCAGAGCGGAGGAGGCTTTTTGGAGAAACAGATGAAGATGTCGCGAAGAAGGCTGCCGCCATCGTCAGAAACGGCATGATTCCCCTTGTGTGCATTGGCGAGAAGAACAGGAGCCAAATCGCGTCGCAAGCTGTAGGACTTGCTGTGGACGAGTGCAAGCCCCAAATTGAAGCTGCCTTCTCGCAGATCCCCAACGACGCAGAAGTGATCCTGGCGTACGAGCCAGTCTGGGCGATAGGTGCTGCTGAGCCCGCTGGCGCGGATCATGTTGTGGCTGTCACGCAGAGCTTGAGGGCGCTGGTCAAGGACCGAAAAGGCCGGACGCGAATCTTGTACGGAGGCTCCGCTGGACCTGGCACATTCCAGAGACTGAAAGATGGCGTTGATGGCTGCTTCCTCGGGCGCTTCGCCCATGATGTGAAGAACCTCGAGAAGGTGATAGAGGAGATGGCCGAGCCGTGAAACGGGTCTTGCTACTTGGAGTTCGAAAGGCTGCACAAGAACTACTCGCCGCAATTCTCGTGTCGCTGCGCGCACATGAACTCCTCTCCTCACCGACAACACATTGCCTCCACTGACCACTCGAGGTCTCTGCTGGCCCCGCCCGCCTGTCGCGCCCATCTCTCACCCACCGCCGGCGCCACTGCCCCTCCCTTCGCGCTCAAATGGCTGCAAACGCCGACAAACGCCGGCAGAACCTTCAGGCAGCTGCGGCCGACTATTGCTGACTGATAAAAAGAGGGACGGACCGCGCCCTTCCGCGCTAGTGAGCGCACAACTATTTAAGAAATCCAACCTGAACTCCTTCCTCAATCTTTTTCTCTCCACTACAATCCACTACAACAGCTACATCCAATTCCAACACTCAAACATCATCAATCCATCCAACATCATCAAACATCCTTCACTCATCCATCACTCAAACCCCCTTCATTGGCTTCGGCCACCACTCACCCACTCACTCACGTCGGCGGCGACATCAATAGTCGCCCGCCGGCAGCGCCATCAATTGGTAAGTCAATCCTCACTTACCTCACTGACTGCCTCCCTCACTGACTTGATATCGCAGCGCACCCCAACCCACTGACTCGAGGCGGCGGCGACATCAGCGACTGCCGCCAGTCGCTTGCAACCTGCACCATCAATGGGTGAGTCATTGCTGCTCACCACTGACTTCCCCCTTCCTCACTGACATCGCAGCGCACCCCACCTCACTGACCCGAGGCGGCGGCGACTTCAACAACCAGCGCCTGTCGTTTGCAGCCTGCGCTAGCAGTTGGTGAGTCACCACCCACCCCTCACTTCCCCCTCCCTCACTGACATTGCAGCGCACATGGCACAACCTCCACCACCGCTCGCGCCACCTGAGCGGCCAAACAGCCAGCTGCACGCCCACACCACATCCACACCACCATCATGACACAACCCGCGGCTGGCAGCAAAATCGAGCAACACCACGAGTCACGAGCGAACAACTTCACGAAATCACGACCGAGCAACTTCACGAAAGTACGATCGAGCAACATCACGAAATCACGGACGGGAGGAGGGCAGAGAGGTTGGCAGGCAGCGAGAGGCAGGGAGATGGGCTGTTCGAAACAAGCAGCAAATTCGACCTCTTGGCGGCAGTGTGTGTGGTTAGCGACTTCGGCGCGCCACCTTCGGGTGCTTATGATGTGAGATGGCACGAGAGAGTGGGCCGTTACTCCAGCGACCATGCGCCACGCACACTGTCACTTGGTTCGTTTCGTTGGCTTCAAGGGGTGGGCAGATGAGGGAATTCAGCATTGGGCAATCTGGCATCAACAACAACAACATCAACAACAACAACTTGGACACGCAACGACCTGGCTTGGGCGATTCGACTCGGTTAGCGACCACGGTGCGCCACCTTCGGGTGCTTACGATGTGAGATGGCACGAAAGAGTGGGCCATTACTCCAGCACCATGCGCCGAGTCGACATCAAATCAGCCAGCTTCGTTTGCTCTGCTCCAGGTTTCAGCTCAGTTAGCGATCACGGTGCGCCACCTTCGGGTGCTTACGATGTGAGATGGCACGAGAGAGTGGGCCATTACTCCAGCACCATGCGCTGAGCTGTCACCTGCAGCACAACACAACAAAAACAACAAAGTCAGAGTCAGAGATTGATTGATGGGTGATTTCAGGGGTGGGTGGTCTTCAGCAGTGGTGGTCAGCAGTCAGCAAATTTTGGGTGGTTGGTCAGTCAATTTGGGTGTTTATAGTGCTCTCGCTGCCTTGCCTTGGTGTTCCAATCAATCAGAATGTTTCAAATCTCAATCAAGTCTTTCATTCATTCTCCATCAATTTGTACCAAGTTGTCTTTGGCTCCAATCAATTTTGTGCTTTGTAGTCTTGCGTTTCCCGTCTTTCATGCTCTGCTCAGATCCTGTCTTTGAACTTTTGCCCACACCATGCGATCGAGATCCCGACCGCTCACTCTCTCGCCATGTGCTCCTGACCCTTGCCCGCCGTAGCTCATCACCACATCTTCTCTGCCACCATGTCTTTCCACGCTTCGTCTTCAACTGGATTACGCCTTTACAAACATTCGACGTGAGCTGTCGTTGTCGCTCTTTGCTGTCGAGCTCTTTGCATCGCCACGCATCACTCGGACGACAAATTTGCTTCCTGCATTGGCTACCACAGCTCGAAAATCAGCTTTGGCGCTTCAGTCTTTACTGCAAGAGTCGCCGCGCCTCCATAATTGCAATCGAAAGATGCCCCTCACAATGGAGCGATGACTCAGGGGCATTGATCAGATACCGCTGAACACGCCACCTCGAGTTTTCCAAGAATGAAGTGGGTCCAGGGGCACACCTCACTCGGTAGAAGCAGTGGAAAATCTTGCATATTTTAGCTATGTAAAAGATATTCCTCACAGGTCAAAGCTTGCTGTCCCGGGTTAACTAAGTCACTGAGGCTATGGGTGTGCAACGGAGGAGTGCCAACGGCACCGTACTCGACACGACGAGAGGAATATTAATCGATGACAATCCCGCGGAAACCTGATTGCCTGGGCAACAATTGCTATATCATTTAGCGGCGCCTAAGCTTCCTTCTCTCCTCATCTTCTTCCTTTTTGATAAGAGAGCTCTCTGTACTAGACCGTTTGACATGCAGACTGCCGGCAATGCCAACGTTTCCTGAGATATTTGCTATATTATGCATCCTGCAATCGCAACCAAGAAAGCCTGATGCAGAACTTTACAGTACGCCCCTTTGGAATATCGTGGGGTTCAGTCTCATTCTAGCCACGTTGACGCAAAGACGTATGTATACAATGATCGGCCTTCGCATCGGCAACCTTGCAGCAGCGGCCTTGCTCGTCTCCGCCTATTGCGGATCAATGGTCGCACACCGGCTTCCACTTCTCGCGCAACCTGCAGGACATGCATAGCCCGGGTCAAATTGCCAGGAGAAGTAAGGGTCGGTCTCGTTTGTGAGAACCTCGCCTATGAGGCGGGTTGGGCTGCCCAGATCGAAAGACTGCTCAAATACCTTCATGGAGCCAATGCGAATCTGGCCCCAGCCTTTCTGTATCAGCGTATTGATTGAGGTACCATAAATATACTCCTTGAACCCGGCCCAGCGAATAGCGGACGCACACATCGGGCAGCTTTCGGCGTTCGTGTAAAGGGACAGACTACTGAAGGCGCGTTGTGCCTGGCTTGCGTTCAGGCCGTAAGGTCCTTCGATATCAGTCAGAACAGCAGTGCAGTTGTTGATCGCAGCAATTTCTCCTGCGCAAAGTCAGAGGCAGTCGATTCTTCGTTGTCGGATCAGAGCTACCATGCAAAGTTGGATTGCCCGTCGAACCAATCGAGTTGGCGCCAATGCAAATCAGTTCACCGAGCCCATTGGCGGCGGTATGGTTGACAATCGCAGTTCCGAAAGCACCAAAGGGGCATGGTGAGACTAGATCTATCAGTGCTTGGTTGGCTCTCCTCATCCAATGCGCTCGTGTGCTGAAAGGAATCCCATTGATAGTCAGACGCGAGTCGGCGATCGGCTGTTGATGACCAAATGCGAAGTCAGCGATGTATCCAGTCATCAGAAGTGCGATGGAGATGAGCGAATGCATTCTGGCAGATGAGGAGCCTGCGCCCGCTGTGACGTTGGGAATGCACGATGGCGGCGAGGCGGGTGCATGTGCTTTTATAATGCATGAACGGCAACGGCTGGTTCGTGGGCGCACTATAGTAGACCGCTTCTCCACGGTATGCATGACGGACCTTGGGTTCGGCCGAGATAGGCAAACGCCATCCAGAAGAGCCCGAATCGATCCCGAAGGTTTTCGTGGCTCGTGGTGATGACAATCGGAAACAGCTGATGTGGTCAGGCGACTCTTGGCGACGCGGACAGGACAGCTCTCTGTCGCGCAACGCCGCAGCAAGCAGCACTTCTCGTTCACACGCTCGCTGTCACAGCTTCGATTAGACGCACGACGTATACCAAGCGAAGGAACCGCTTCATAAGGATAAAGAAATGCGGGCGAAAAGCGGGTCGATGATGACGATGTCTGTGGCTAAACGCTGGGCAACTTGAGACACGACACGAAGCTCGAAAGGACTTGGACAGAAAGCGCGCACAATGGCAAGACTATACTCGGTACGAATACTCGTCAAATACAAGACGGAGAGCCAAATACTGGCCAAGCTTTGGGATACAACACTCCTGCGACCCGAAGTCTTGCCAGATCGCAGCACCTCCGGCCGATTGCCCTCAGGACGAGGTACCGCTCAACTAGCCACAAGAATGACCGCTCGGCTTGAGAATGTCCTGCAGCTGTGAATGCCGCAGTGTGCTTCTTGTGCACTGACTTGGTCATTATACAGGTACCGATGGCTCGTGCAAGATTTCGCATCTGTACCGCAGATATCTCCCGTGTGGATCATGATGGTCCGATCTGGAAATTGGCCCTGAGATGTTCTCTGGTGCATCCAGTCCGTCTGCAAACAAAGCATGCCGGCCCAAAACTGTTCACACTCGGCAAAAAATCTCGCACGTAAGAATCGGGGTTTGCTCAAACGAGAGCCTGCTCCAGATCCCATTCCTGGGAGAACTGTTGTGCACTTCCAAGCAAAAAAAGATCCTCCGCATCTCGAGTTGTGCCTCTAGCTACGCTCGTCCGCTGAAGTCGGCTTTGGAGCACAGAGCTGACACCATCAGATACCATTTCGGTATGAGAAAGACATGCGAAAAGGATGAACTCTGACCTCAACCCGATTTGAACGGATGACCTTGTGGAAGCCCGGCGGAAGTCTTTGCACTGGAATCACATGCGCTACCACTGCGCCATGAGGCCTCTTCGAGTTTTTATTGCTCCTGCTTGATCCACTGTGGGACCAGGGTGCCAAGAAGCTGGAATCTGTTCATAATAGTACACGGACTGTGCCGGACATGGAAACGACCGAGATGCGGTATTGTTGGAGTGCATTGATCAGCTCTGTATTTAAGCAAAGACGCTGGGAAGAGGTGATCTAGGGCAACAGGAATGTCAGTCTGGTCAGCTTCCTACCATCACACGAAGTTCATCTCACGAATGCTTGCGGATTGCTCTGGACTTTGGTGTCAGCGTTACTGCTTTTGCTCCAGTGCGCTTCTGTAGAAGCCCTGCTACCACTTGAGCGATACTCGGGAGATTATGTCGATTGCTGCCGGCTGCTTCGGCTTGCTAAGCTGCCTGCTGCCTTCTTGGATGCTCTTCTTTTCGTCAGCTATTGCTGAGGTCTTTCCATCGTGGCTTTGCAGCAAAAGACGTCCGTAACATTGAGATCTCACCCTATGCAGGGTCAATGACACAGCAACTACTCTTCTTGGCCAAGTTCATGATGCTGAAGCGCCTGTGTCAATGGAATCAGAATCTCCAACTGTGCGTACGGGAGCGTTTCGTGTATACCAGAAGGCACCATATTAACATTAGCATATCCCACAAACGAGCAAATATGGTGGAACGGCACCAACATAGCCTTGATCGAAGGCTTTATCCAACATGTCTCTCTCATTAGGGCGGGCAAATAGACCGTCCTTCATGGCATACACGTCTTCATATGCAAAAGAACATTTCCCGATCATTGCATTGGAGATTTGACCTGCCTACTGCCAACAGTGTATAAGTGAACGCTGAACGGCTTTATGGACCAGTGCCGCAATTTCACAGTGTACAGAGCGTGCTTGGCAGACAACGGTATCGAATGTTGGCTTCTACCACCCACTGGCCTGCAGCGTCTGACCTCTGTAAAACGGCAAAAACAAAATCTGGCTCACCTTCGCCCGTTCAGCTCAGTGGTTAGAGCGTTCCACTCGTACGCATCGCATTGCGAGGCAGCTTGTTATGGAAAGGCCAACTGTTCGACTCAATTATCGGGCACGACAGTCGTTTTGTTTTGTTCCCTCTCTGCACGGGCCACTACGGAACGAACGTAGCACACTAGCAAGTACCTTTTTGCGAGAGACAGGTCACAGGTCACCCGGAATACAGTAATGTGGTGGCGGTCAAAAAAGTTTGAACAGACTCTGGCACAAGTCATCTGAGCCTGCGCCGCCGGCGTCTGAACCAGGGCGGAAGAGGTCTTCCCTTAGCGTCGAGCCAAGTTCCGCCAATAAACATCCTGACGATCCGGAAATGCTTGCCTAATCTGGAAGGAAGTGGACCTGGACAACATTTGTTGGGGGTAAGCAAGTTTGTCAAGGTCGTACACTAGGACGTTTCTCTTATTTTCTAATGGTCAACGGGATGTTTGGAGGCGTTGCATCGATACGCACCGCCAGGTATGCTTCTCACGATGCTCGGAGCTTGATGCTACTTCTTGGGAATCAAAACACCCTGCAACACGAAGTCAGCAATGGGAGTGATCTTCGGCGACCGGCCATACTCACCCTCTGAACAGCCTCCGAATTCACTCGCAACCTCCTTGCTGCTTCTTCTCCGAGCCATTGAGGCTGTGCAGCGTACAAGCTGTCCTCAAACTCCCAGCCATCGCCGCCTTCGACATACACCGCCTTGCCGGCAACAGCCTTATTCGTGACAAGCCCCAGAATGATCTTTGCAACACTTTCTGGGGGCTGCCAGAACAGATTGTTATCCTTGAACGCACCGATGATACCAGTAGTCATTGCTGTATCAGTCACTCCCGGGCAGACCGCATTGACACGGATGCCATCACGTTCAAGCAGTGTCTTGCGTGTGGAACGGAGAAGGCCTTGGACGGCATGTTTGGACATCTTTGACCTAAAATCAGCGAGTCCTGGACTGGACATGGCATGGCAGCTTACCTGATACAGAAATAACCCAGGACTGTCTCTGAACGCATTCACACTTGACAGCAACGTCAGGCTCGTGTTGCTCCCCGACGCCCTCTCGCCTTCTCTCAAGAAAACACTTGCGATACGAGCAAAGTGCAATGTTCCAAGGAGATTGACGTCCAGCACTTTCGTACTTCCGGGCTGCTTGACACTTTCGATATCCAGAACCGCGTCGAACCAATTCCCTTGCTCGAAAATTCCAGCGCACGAGATAGCATGGTCGATTCTGCCGTACTTTTGGAAAGCTTGTTCACACAAAGTGTAGATTTGGCTGTAGTCGCTCACATCCGTTCTGACGAATGTGAGGTTTTGCGACAGATGCTCCAGAAGCTGTGTGGCTGCTTCTACGTTCACGTCTCCCATTACGATGAATGCTTCATGTTTAGTCAGAAGCTTCACCGTTGCTGCGCCGATTCCTGTTGCACCACCTGTACAGTCGGCATGTATTTCGAACGATCAAAGTCGTATTCAGCCATACCTGTAATCACGACAACTTTGTCTTTCAGCTGGGTAAAGAGGGTCTCATCGGGGACAAATTCTGCCATGATGCCGTTGGCTCGATGTGTATGTTCAGGTGGGTGCGGATGATAAGATGTGAGCTTTCGAGCCACTTGAGATACTCAGTGTATCAGTGAAAGAGAAAGTCCGACGGGATTAGCATAAAGCCGTCTGGGTTAGTCGGGAAGACGTGCGAATGCAAACACCTCGACATGCATGTCAATAATTGTTCGCTACGCTGTGGGCAGCCCCGCATGCAGCTCCGGTGAAGCTGTTTCCTTCGGCATCCTGATGCTACGAGCAAGCTACTTAATGTCACCAACCAGCCTTTGACTGTGACAGCGATCATTAACGGCAATTAATAACGCTGTTTGATGCTACTGTGTTATGATAACGAATTCCGGTGTTGAGGCCACACTGCATGCTCGAGGAAACTGGACCTGTTGCGTCGAAATAGATCACCAAAGCCGCCCTGTGGTCCACCACCAACTCAGAGTTCCCTCGTCCGCTCTTCTGGCACCATCTGCTTTGATCTGCTGGATATCTCCCGCCAGATTGTGCTTGTCGTTTAGCTGTAGATTTGGAAGGAATCAGACTAATATAACGCCGAAGATTCTCGCTCCCAGAGCAGTATAAGTCATATATCTCATGACGTCGCTGTAAGCCACATTTATGGCCGTCCGTTCGGACGTGTCATTTGCAATTGGCTCCTCGGTAAAAGTATTCAAAATGGTATTGACCAGTTCGTCAGATGAGCCCGGCGGATGATTTCTCAGGCGAGATGCAAACGAATTAGTGTAGATTGCTCCAGCAGCTGTTGAACCTAGTGCGTTGCCCATGTATATGAACAGCAGTTCCAGCGCAGTCGATTGGGAAAGCTCGCTTCTAGGAACCACAATTTGGGCTACGACCAGGAAAGTGCCAAGCACAATGCCAGATCCGAATCTTTGGATGAGTTGAACAACGAAGAGTTCTGCGGTGCTGTGGTTGGCTCGTACCCAAAGATACAAACGCCAACGCCGACAATGAGCAGCCACTTGTAGTGACGGGTCTTGTACATCAAGGCGCCCACGATCAGCCTTGTCAGAACTTGCATGCAACCTGCTGTAAATGTCAGGAAACTGGCATCGCGCACACTGAAATCGTGAACTACGACCGCCCAGGTATACATGTAAGTGTGCGTCGAAGAGAATGCGAAAGCATCCATGAGCCCCATTATCCAGGCCAGGACCAGGGATATGTTCTTGAAGAAGTGTGGCGGGACAAGAGGGCTGGAGGCGATCTTCCATTCGTAGCCGACTAGTGCGATGAGGAGTATACCACCGACAGCGATCAAGGCAGGAACCCAAGCTGCATCCCAGTGAGATGGGGTGGTACCAGCAAGAGCGAGCGGAAGTAGGAGAGATGCAAATCCTGCGACAAGGAGAAGCATCCCACCGATGTCGATCTTGGAGAAGAAGGAACGATATGTTGCTTGCGCCTATCAATATCTAGCGACGAGTTTTCTTGCACGCAACAACCATGCCACTGACCTTCGTGCTATGGCCGAACTGCTTCATCCTTTGCTGGAAGCAGCAGCGACACAATAACAACGACAGTGCATGCAGGTATGATGGTGGCGAAC
Organism: Cercospora zeae-maydis; assembly: GCA_023512815.1. NCBI lineage: Eukaryota > Fungi > Ascomycota > Dothideomycetes > Mycosphaerellales > Mycosphaerellaceae > Cercospora > Cercospora zeae-maydis. The sequence continues at coordinate 1,514,931 of JAKLWY010000001.1, read as the reverse complement.
ATGCCGATACCCCTGCGCATGATCAGTTTCTGGTTGGAAACTTCTTGGGGGCGTGGAGCATACCATCTCCATCATACGGTCTGCAGCGCTGAGTCTGCGATGAATGCCGCGGTCCACGGAATGATCATGAAAGGCAGATTGACAAGTCCATTTGCCAAGCCTCGCCATCTTGACGTTGTGATATTCGCAACGGTAAGCTGGTTCGGGATCTGCTTGCCCGACACAATAGATGATGTAGCTCGCCGCATATTGATTGTATCAGTTCGATGATGCGCAAAGAATGTACGACAGAACATACAAAGCGACTGCGAAGCAGTAGGTCTCTGTACGGCCAATGATGTCGGGGACTTTAGCGACAGGTGGTTTTAGCACGGCGGAAACGATGGTGCCCGCAGTCGAGAGTGCACCGAGGAGGGAGACTTGTCGGAACTCGCTAGTCGTGAAGTTCGGGTCGTTATACATGGTCGCATTATCAAACTCGAAGATAGTCCACATAAGGCCTATGCTGTGACTTGTTAGCGCACAAAGCAAGCGTCGTCTTGTAGGCTTCAGGTGACACGCCCGATCCACCTGTAGATCAGTCCGTTCTTGCCCCAGGCCTGACCCCTCACAGCCATGAGCTCTTCATCGATGCCAGCCGCTGAATCTGCCAGCGAGAGCTTGCGCTGCTTCTGGTCAACCATGCCATCTTCATCTTGATATGATGTCTTCTGTTCAGGTGTTGTGGTGGCCATAATAGGGGGAAGAAAATACAGCCTAATGTTACAGAGATTCTATCTGATCGAACCACTTATCTGATCACTGCGTGAGCTTATATGGCTTGAAAATGGTCCGCGAGTTCACGATCAGGGCTGATTTGTTTTGTCGGACCACTCAGGAATTGGAGCCGAGATCCAATGATCGGTGGCGAACGGCCGTGTGGGGTTGCCATCAGCCATGTGCCGTCGCCGATACCGCTTTTGGTGTATGTGCATGGCGGCCATATTCCATCAAGTTTCAAAGGTCTCGTGCACGCAGAGGGATGATGATCATGAGGTCCCTGCACGTATGCTCGCCAGAGGAGTTCTCGTTTCCCTGATCTGGGAAATGATAGACTGCAGTTCACACCTTCTTGTCCCGGAAATTTGGTTGTCGATGCTCGTCGACGGAGCAGTTATTGAAAAGTCAATAGTAAGAGCGAACAGAGATTAGTTGGCGTTGAGAGATATATCTGCAGTAAAAGGGAAGGACTTGAAGCAGAGGCGAAGCTTCGGCATAGACTAAGCCAAGCCAAGGATGACAGCCACAAGCTTGTGGCTGGTAGCCACAGCGGACCGCTCAGAAGGCGTTTCCATCTAATACCAGAACTTCCATCAAGAGGTCGCTTGTATCGGCATCATGCCACCCAGACCATTTCCATTCGCATTCCGCGTCGGCACAGACATCATAGCGCAAAGCAGAATCCACGATCTCATCACCAGAAAAGTACCCACGAATAAGCCGGCCACGCAGCTTGATAGGTTTCTCCATCGGACATTCACTCCGCGGGAAATTGACAGGTTTTGGCGGCGTTTTAAAGGCTTCACCGTAGATCAACCGCGACTGTCGACGATCGTTTCGTACTTAGCTGGGAGGTGAGGATACATTTTCCGCCACACTCCAACTGTGCTAACATGATGGTAGATGGGCTGCAAAGGAAGCTGCCATCAAGGCAGTGAAGCCGCGAAAGCTGACCATAAGGGACGTTGAGATTTTGCAGAATCCCGAGACCTATGAGCTATACGCTATCATTGCGGACAAGCCCTACTTTCCGCCGCGTACGCCGGGATTGGATGTGCGACGCCTGGACTTAAGCAAGATAGCAGAATCGAGCGACCTGGATCTCGACGACACATTGGACCAGACGTCGACCTCTGACGCTGAGGCGCAGCGGAAAGAAAATGATGAGAATTCGGGCCAGATCGCTCTCATCAGCATCAGCCATGACAAGGACTATGCGACTGCAGTTTGCGTGGCACCGGAAGAAGCATTGCTTCGGGATGTCGGTGGCGAGGCTGCAGCGAGGATGTATTTCGACTGAGTCAGGATGCACTTGATTCGCCGGAATAGCCGTATGTTAAGCATTCTGCTCTCCGGAATTGAGTATTCCCAAAGCCGCCTGCATGGGCTTGCCGCGAGAATCCACAAGGCTCTAGAATGGCTGTAGCCTGTAGCTACTGAGCCCACATTCACTGTGGCGTTACGGACTCCCACGGAGTACAACATGATCCCGTACTATTGCACGCGTTTGAGCATCCCAAGATCAGACTGGGCCATATTAGGACACAGGGCTCTCACCACAGTATAAGAGACTTCGCTCGTGTGATCAATAGTATGACTGGAACAACAATCCATCTGCGGCACAATCAGCCGCATCAAATGCAGCCCTTTTCGGCAGCTACCATTCTTCACGTGCAACTATGTTGCAAATCTATGTACAGTCGTCGAGACTACTGTCGAGCGCCATGCAGCATGCCCCATCTGGGCCATCTACTCCTGGCGGATAAACACAGGCATTGTATCGATGGGACAATCCACCTCTACCTCACTGCCGCCAACGTATGAGCTGCTTCCGTCCCAGGACTTCCAGCTCGAGCCACTTGGGAGGTAGACTTTGAGCTTTCTTTGCTCAGCGCTCAGCACTGGTGCAACAAGATACTTGTGTCCATACATGTATTGCGTCTCCACTGACCACGATCTCGCATCCTTAGGAAACTCAAAGAACAACGTTCTAATTATTGGCATGCCTTTCTCGTGGGCTTGCTCCATCAGACCTCGCGTATAATCCCGGAGCTGCTCACGAATGGCGATGTACTTTTTGCAAATCTCTTCGACTTCCTCGCCATATGACCAGATCTCGTTCGGTGCGCCAGGCTCGGTAGGCTGGCCCTCTGGCTTAGGCTCACGGTCTCCGTGTAGTCGCATAACAGGGCAGAAAGCTCCCCATTGAAACCAACGCACGAAAAGTTCACGGAACTTTGGGTCGCTGGGGTTGCCGCCGTGAAAGCCGCCGATGTCGGTTGTCCACCAAGGAATACCAGCCATTCCCATGTTCAGCCCAGCAGAAAGCTGATTGCGGAATGAGCCCCATGACGATGCGATATCGCCACTCCAGACGAGAGCACCATATTTTTGGCTTCCCGCCCAGGCACATCGGAGCAGGTTCACGATATTCTTCTGCCCTTCGGCTTCCATTCCCTCGTAGAAGCCTCTTGCATACTCCTTGGCATAGGTGTTTCCAATCTGCATGTTGCTTCCAGCATGATACCGGTAAACATCAAAGTCATACACATTAAACTCTGGCTCCGCCTCATCGAGCCAAAACACCTTGATGCCGATGTCGTAATAGTGCTTCTTCACCTTGTTCCAGACATACGCTCTTGCCTCTGGGTTCGTGGCATCGAAATGAGTTGTGTAGCCATCACAGATCATCGCGACACGAGGGCCGCGATCATGTCGAATGAGGAGACCGCGCTCCACCATCTCATTCCAATTCTCGCCAAGCGGATCTACTGCTGGCCAGATCGACACCATGAGCTCCACGTTCATCTCCTTCAGCTCTTTGACCATCGCTACAGGATCTGGCCAGAATTTGGGATCGAAACTCCATTCTCCTTGATATTTCCAGTGGAAAAAGTCAATAACGATGAGATCCAGAGGCACATTGCGACGCTTGTAGCCTCGTGCGACCTCGAGCAGTTCTTCTTGGGTTTTGTATCGGAGCTTACATTGCCAGAATCCGAGTCCGTATTCCGGCATCATGGGAACTTTGCCCGTCACGTTCGCGTAGGCTTCTACAATCTCGGCTGGAGTTTCGCCTGCCACGATCCAGTAATCAATGGCTTTGGTTGAATATGCTTCGAAGCTCATAACGTTGCGGCCAAGTACAGCTCGTCCTATAGCTGGGTTGTTCCAGAGAAGGCCGTAGCCCGATGAGGAAACCATGAATGGCACTGTGGCTTGAGAGTTTCTCTGGGCGAGTTCGATGTCCGTGCCTTTTAGATTGAGGTATGGTTGCTGGTACTGGCCCATGCCGTAAATCTTCTCCTCTGGATCCAGCGACTCGAGTCTCAGGGTTGCATGGAAGTCGCCACCCGGGATGCCTTTCAATTCTCTGGCTTGGATTTCTAGTGCTGAGCACTTAGGATCTGTCAGATCCATTCGATGTCTGGCATACTCTTCCAACAGCTTCTTGCCATTGCCATCATATATGATAAGTTTGCCTCGACGCGATACTTCTGCTCGGATTCTGCCGTTTGTTATGCCACCGCTCTGATCATCTGCAGTATTGACTTGAGCTTTATCCGAATCTGTGATCTTCTCGCTCAATGCCCATTCTTCTGTGGGCATTGATCGAAGCTTCGTTGCTCGAATGCGAAATGCATTGCGTCCCCAGGGCTCGATCCAGAGTGTGTGATCATCGTGTCTGAAAACCAGCCTATTCTCTTGCTCGAACAGCATCTTGAGTGAACTACACGAATCGATCGCTATCTTCAACTCGCTTACTCGAACAGAAAGTATCTATAATGATGTATTCGAAAGGCTGAAATAGAGCTCGTGGCCGGAGGCCCAGAGCAAGCTCCGGTGGGATGAATCTGGCTTGAGGATAAATTCTCGGTGCAGCAGAGTCCGAGAGCTACCCGGCAGGCCTGCTTCCTTGCATTTCCTTTGCATTCAAGGTATGCATGCAAAGGATCCGTACAAGTGTTTGTGGAGACATGACCAGCAATCGCACTGCCTCCGTCACTCGTTGTACGCTGCTGTGAACACGAAGCTTGCGCTTCAACGAGCTTCGACGACCGACAACACATGGCACAATATAACATTAATATCTTTGGTACTTCAGATTCGCTGTGCTAGCTTGTGCAGGTTCTGACTATATTCACGAGCTTTATCGTAGCTCATGTACTGTGACCGTCGTAGCAATTTCATCCCCTCTTCGAGCACTCGACGAAGGCCACGAGCAGTACAGATATCCCCGGCACCTGACATCTCCACTGTCATTGCATGACCTTTGCGCACAAATGCCTGGATGATCTCATCGTCGCAGGGTCGGTCTATCAGTATCGTGTCTGGAACCAGGTCGTCGTCTTCGCTCTCTTCAGAGCTGCCTGTCTGCGAGTGGTTTTGTAAGCTTGTATCGTGGCGTTCACAGTGGCGACGATTTCGGGACTCCTTAATGGCCAACAAAGCGCTGTGTACTTGCGGCAAGTACAGACCATAAGTCCAGAGTATGACAGTGGCCACATAAATCGTGAATGGCTCATGATAAAGCGCAAGCGAATAGCGTCTGATGTACCAAAAGATCGCTCCAGCGTGGACCAAACTCAGTCGGCCCTTGTGGTCATCCAACGTGAGCCATTTGACGATGTTACCAGAGAGTTGCGCGGCCGACACATTTTCTGCACCAGCCGTGTGACGTCGACTGAGTTCCGAGACCAGAGACATGCAATCACGATAAGGACACAGCACGAGTAGACGCGCTAGGTGTAAGTGAAGAATCGCCGGTCCTTCGAAACCTTTGGCAGCATGAATTTCGCTGTTAGCCTTGGGTGAACCGCAGTTAGTACTTTTTGCTCATAAGTGGACTGCCGGAATTTCTTACCTGCCAATGAAGCAAGTCAAAGCAATCGCAGGCACTGTTACGCCAAGTAGCGAATTTTGAGTTGGCAGGCAGCCATTGATCTTTGGGACCGGCGCTTTCTCCTTCTTCGGCATCACTGCCAGCATCATTGTCTCCGTCTGCTGGCGTAGGGCTCCAGCCATGTAGAGCCTGCTGAACAGTAGAAGCTACCTCTCCGGTCCGCGCGATAATAGTGTACGTCAGAAGAATATTCTGTATCGTGTCAACGAGGGTTGGGATCCGATGTCTGATATATAGAGAGTTCAAACTCTCTAGTAATTCGGGGCCTTGACCAACGCTCTCAAGTGTTGCATTCCATGTCCAGATGTTGTCTGCCTTCCATAAGATCATAGCACAAGGTAGTCGAAAACAGTCAGTCGGTAGGATTGGTGCCACGACATGACTTCTAGCTGCACTGAGTACCATCTCTGTCAGCCACGCGAACCAGTGCAATCGTCGATGTGTTTCCTCTTGTATCCACGCCGCCCACATAAGCTCTGCCTGCGAAGGATCAATCTGGTCGAGGGGCTGTGCTCTGTACGTCGCTTGGTATAGAGACATGGCAAGTCTGAGATCGGAAACCGCCGACAAGGCATTGTCTTCTGACGTGGCATTGATTTGTGCGATGGTATGGAGTAAGCAAGTCTGCGCTAGCGGCATGCGATCCAGGGCCGTGTCCGTTTCCAGACACCAACGAACTACGCGTCGAAGGAATTCGCGGAAAGAGTGTGCACACTCTTGAGCTTTGCCCTCTTCGTCGAATGTGGACCCTAGGGTAATGCATGCAAGCAATACAGGCCATGAGACGGCTCTCTGTGTCCAGACTGTGGTGTGGAGCAATGCGAAATGGGGCGCAAACTGTTCGAGATATAGCATCACACAACGATTGAGATGGCTACGTTCCGGAAATATGGCCGTGTCGAACGGCTTCCAGAGAGTAGTTTCGCTCACACATAGGGAACGAAAGTGCCGCAGAATCGTGTTGTAGGAATGTTCGTCGATAATTTCGTCTTCATGCATCGAAACATCATCAAAGTTTCGTGCCACTGCTTGAGGGAATGAGAAAGAATTGTCCCTCGGCCACGAAGCCTCTACAGGAGCTGTGGAAATCCTTTTGACGCGTTGTACAGACTTTCGAGCACCGTGGCCGTCCACGTATCGCGATTCGGAATCCTTCCTCCGCGAGTGTGCATGGGTCGTTAGGTCTGTAGAGGATGAAGTCGAGGTGAGGGGCGAGTTGACGCCGATGCGTTCAGGTAACGCCCATGTTGACCCGGTGATCGTTGCAGTCAAGTCGAAGTCTTCTAGTACAGCAAGGTCTGAGCCATTGCTTACAGGCAGCCAATTCATGTTCTCTGACCACGACAACTGCTCCAACCCGGAGGGCTCATTCTGCGCGAGGGCATTGTTATAGCTGGGAGGCCGGGAGGCCGATTGAAACTGCGAGACACTTGCGGTCGCTTGAGTGATCGCTGTGCTGATTGGGAAACGGGCAGCAGAATCGACAGTTGGAATGCCATTTTGGCAAGTGCTTGATGACCCTGCAACACTGGCTGACAGAGCCACGCCCGCAGATTCTATGCCGGAGGCATTTTCCTCGACGACGGTTGTTGTGGGATGCCGCGGGTGGCCCAGGCCATATGTGCAATCCAAGTGCTTCTCATGGCATCGTTCGCAGTGTTCGCCACCGGAACATCTTGTCCGCGCAATGGCACAATGGTGACACGCTCTCCGCATGCGCTCACCGCGAGAGGGGTTGGTGCTGCCGGCAGCGCGTCTGTGGGCTTGCTGATGTCTACGGCAGCTGTCCGAGCGATTGAACTCTTTGCCACAAACACTGCAAGTGTAGACTCGGTCGCGTTTATGTACTGAATCGACATGTCTAGTCAGATGTTCGCTGCGCACAAATGCGCGCCCACAGTGCGAGCACGCAACGGCCATCGTGATTGAGAGTCAGGACAGACGCAGCGACGTTGTCCATGTTGTTTGGTCTGACAGGGTTCCGTGGGGTTTCCAGGCTGCGAGAGGGGGAATCACACTCCACCCCGCTTTCTCGTTCCGGTGGGATGTCGCTGACATGGGAGTTCTCTAGTCCTTTAGTGCAACGGGCATGGCCTCAGCTTTGATATAGTTTGTGGGATAACAATGTCCGTTCCACGTGGAGATGACTAGCATTCATATGAAGCTTCGTAGGTCCGCTTGGTTGGTCGGCCGTCCGCGTTGGCAGTACTGCTATCTATCCTCCACCATAAATTATAAATTTCCAGAGAGGCAAACACCATGCTTGTGGACAAGAAAACTAGCGACTCTTCTTCCATGCATGTCGAGAATGTTGATGACAAGACATACATCGAGATCGCGCAAGATGCTGCTGCTGCTGAACACTCGCAGACCTTTTGGCAAGCCATCAAAAGCGAGCCCAAGGCGGTGTTGTGGTCAGTGGCGGTATCGACAGCGATCATAATGGAGGGCTACGATATCGTTTTAGTAACCTCTCTGTTCGGCCAGGTAAGGCATGTTAGATAAATTCCTAGGCTGAGGACTGACATTCACTTTGTGCAGCCGGCTTTTGCTGAGAGATATGGTGAGAGAAGCATTATTATTGGTCCCATCGTGCCGGCCAGTCCATTTACGGCCGTTCACTGATAATTGCCGACTCTTGATCGAAACACCAGCTGACTTCGCATCTAGGAAGCTACCTCGCCAGTAGCACAACTGGAAAATGGCAGATACCGGCCCCATGGCAGTCCGCATTGGGAGCTGCGCCTACGATCGGCGCTGTGGCGGGTGCATTCCTCAACGGCTGGCTCACACATAAGTTCGGCTATCGAAAGGTGTTACTTGCCTCACTCGTCGCCATCACGGGCTTTATCTTCGTGCTCTTCTTCGCTACCAACTTGACAATGTTGTTGATCGGCTTGATACTCTGTGGTATACCGTGGGGCGTATTCGCAACGATGGCACCAGCCTATGCATCAGAAGTATGGTGAGTGCAACCTGCGAATGCGAAGTCGGTGGAATTGAAAGTGACGGAGACTGACAGTTCCCTTACACTACGCGGATATATGACAGTCTATGTCAATCTTTGCTGGGCGTTTGGACAACTGATTGCGGCTGGAGTTCTCGAGGCCTTCGCAACGAGTAATTCGCGCTGGGCGTACCGCATTCCATTCGCGTTGCAGTGGATCTTTCCGCTGCCGCTTTTCTTGCTCATTTGGTTCTGCCCTGAAAGCCCCTGGTGGCTAGTCCGACGTGGCCGCACGGAAGAGGCAGCGCACGCGCTTCGGAGGTTGGCTTCAAGGTCCTCAACCATATGCCCCGAAGAGACAATTGCCCTGATTCAGCATACAAATCAGCTTGAAGACGAAGTCCAATCTGGAACGAGTTACTGGAGTTGCTTCGAGGGTGTCGACCTGCGCAGGACAGAAATAGTCTGCATGACCTTCGCAGCTCAGATTTGGTGTGAGTCGTCCCCTTTGCCGGTACATTCGCCTCTTTACCAGAATACAGTTCTGTGAATCAACACCTGTGGGTGCTTGCTCAGCCGCAACTCGGTCTCTCTTTGACACTTCTCTTAGCTGCAAGTGCCTTCTGACAACAATTCGCAGGCGGCTCTCCACTCGGAGGCTCTCCGACGTACTTCTTCTTGCAGGCAGGCGTCCCGACATCAACGGCGTTCAAGTTCAGTGTTGGTGGGCTTGGATTGGCAAGCTTGGGTACCATCATTTCTTGGTTTCTGTTGAGTCGCATCGGTCGCAGAACCCTATATGTCTGGGGCATGGCCCTGCTCACAGCCTGTCTTTTGATCACCGGAATTGTGGCGGCCACTTTCCGTGGAAGTACGTCGAGCTATGTCCAGGCTGGGTTCGTCATGGCCTGGCTGCTTGTCTATTACCTCACAGTCGGTGCGCGAAGATTGCCTCGAGACTGCTTGAGATTTTGCTAATCGAGATGCTAGGACCTGTTTGCTACGCCATTATTTCCGAAACTTCAGCCGTCCGTCTGCGCAACAAGTCGGTCTGCCTGTCACGAATCAGTTACTACATTTCGCAGGTCGTCGGCAACGTCATTGAGCCATATATGGTGAACCCGGGCAACGCGAATTGGCAAGGTAAAGCGGCGCTCTTCTGGGCAGGAACCTCCTCCATCTTCTTGGTCTGGACATATTTCCGTTTGCCAGAGACGAAGGATCGGTCCTATGAGGAGTTGAACATCCTCTTTCAGCAAGGTGTCTCCGCTCGGAAATTTTCCAAATTCAAGGTCGATGCATATGCGGACAGATCAGAGCGTATCAAGCAGGAATAATCGTCTGCGCTTGATCACACGCTGCTGGCTGGCATACTTGTAAGAGGCAGCTGCTCAGATGTGGTGGAACAAGGAACAAAAGGTCCAATGCGAGTGCCGATGTCGTGTATGAATTTTTTCATATAAAAATATACTTTAAAATATAGTATAAAGAACTAGACTATTCGCCTAGACTTTCTTACTATACTTACTAAAGATAAAATAGAATAGAGAACAAGATACTCTGGATATATCTATGAGAATATTACGGACTATAAAGGTTTACTTTTTAGATATTTAATATCTACGAGACGAAAATCCATAATTTGCAAATAATTCTCAAGGCCTTCTCCTTAGCAATAGAGCTTAACTAGCAGAGCCAAGTACTTCCTACGTTTGGCGTGCCCCGGTTGTCTATACATCCTTGTTCCCATGCCTTGATTTGCGAGTCAGGGCAGCAGCAATGGTACTCCTATATAGGTAGTACTTGGTAACCCTACGACATGTCTAAATAGATGCTACTTACCCTGTCGAGCGACGTAAAATCGTGCATGTATCGCCAATGACAACTAGCAGCAATACAAATAGCTTCGTCGGAATTCGAATTAGGACTAGTACAGACTTGTGGAGTATCTGCGAAGACTTGGATAACAAAGGGGATTACGAGGGCGACGGTTCGGAAGAGCATTGTTGGTCAGCCTAAAGAGAAGTATTAGGTAAACTACTCGTTAACAACCAAGGTAGGGTAGTCGTTTACGGACCAAGGTAGGGTAGTCGTTTACGGACCAAGGTAGGAGTCGTTAACGGACTAAGGGAGTACTCGTTGGCGGACTAAGGTGGAGTAGTCGTTGGCGTATCGAAGCGCGAGATTCTTGAACGGAATTGGGTAGACGAATGACTTCATCTAGGGCGAACGTAAGAAATATATAGATGTGAGAGACTATGACACGTGACAGGATGATCCCTGGGGACAAGAGAGCGGGGAGGCCTACCAACACAGTAATTAAAACAAGAATCCGATCTCCTTTCCACCCTGGCGCTGCATTTGCCTATTCCCCTGTCTGTATGCAGTACTGTGTAGAACACTACTAGGGCCCCAGTTCAATTAAGGTTTTTGCTTAGATTTACGGCATTGCAGAAATAGAAAGTCGGGAAATTGCGAGACAATGCGCAGCGGGGTACATGTATAAAGGGCGGAAGAGGTTAGCACAGTCGCCATGATGAGCACTTAGTCGATCTCCGCGTTCATCCGATAGCCAATCGCACGAGAAATGTCGCTCTTATAGAAACTATTATGCTAGGATAGAGCGATTTGCAGATCCGAGAGCGGTTTCACGTGGCGGCGGTAACTCGACAGGAGTATATATCTTCTATGCCGTTAACTGTATGCGTCGCCCTTTTGCTCCTACTTATCGATAATGCTTAATTCCTGGAGAATTTTGTGTTTGCATATAGTTTCCGAACACATCCTCGTGTTCGGAAATTTGCGCTTACATGCTAAAAGCTTCATGCCTTGCACCCGCTTATTGTATAAAAGCAAAGGCCAATGCAAGGAGGCTTGTAATGTCCATCCGGCTTCACTGCCGTTCTGTTAATCCCGAGGTGGACAGTGAAATCTCGTGTATCATGACAGATAAACAAGCTTTCTACCTTACTTGATTACCCTGATACAAAGAGTGCCCGCACATGTCATTTTGATGATGACTGTAGACCATCGGGAAGTGCAATGTTTGACCCTCGCTGCCAAGCCCAACATGACTAATCACGGGTGAGGACTAGTTAGTTAGGTACCTGGTAAGGAACCATGTTCTGTATGGTCAACTGCACGGAAAGTACCTCATCGACTTCCAACCCACCATATGGCCATTTGAGCAGTTGGGATGCATTAATTCCATGCATGTGATTCGGCGTGGGCTGCCGAGCCTGAGTGCTGGATTGTGTTCTGGTGCGATATGGATCATGCGCCGAAACTGCGAGACCCCAGCCAGGACTCCAAGATCTCCTCACGATATGAGGCGGCCATATTTGATCCGATCTCAACATCTTAGAGCCTACTTTCGCCAGCACAAGTATACTCAAGGATACGGCTACTTCAACAAGATCAAAAAATTCTGGTTGTGTCTCCTTGTGTCCAAATGAGGCTGCCGGCTGAAGGAAGCTTTCGCGGAGAAACGTTCCAGACCATGATTCGAGACAGCTCTTGGCCAAGCCATTGGAAGTGAATCTCGCGCTACTACGCGCTCTTGCCGAGGATTCGCGGGAGCTATACCATAAACTTCATGATTGCTTCTGCGTGCTCGACTTACATCATTGTCCGTCGGCTCTTCAGGACGTATTTTCGAGCTTTCGTCGACTACCTTGGACTTCGCATAACGGTTTCTTGGTATCACTCTCCTCCAAATTCGAACAACAAAACACAGCAGTCAAAATGGCTCTCAATCTCGCAAAGAACCCACTGCTCCAGGTACGAGATTGGCCCTCAGGCTATCAAGGCTTCCTTGTTGTGATACTGACTGCGTGCAAAGCCAGTGACAGTCCTCGCAGGATGGACATTCGTCAGTACGTGCAAACGATCCAACGCAGGCAAACAAGCGATCCGCCCGCCCCCGCAACACTGCTTGCCCTAACCTCGTACCTTCCACGCACATTTCTTGGTCGCGAACCTTATCCGAGACCGCAGACTTACCATTCCGCTCTCACCTGTAGTGCAAGCATGGATGCACGTAACACGCATTCAAGCCATTGGCAAATACAACGTCTCGATCGACGCGGGCAAAATCAATCAAGAGCTCGAACAAAAAGTGCCGACCAACATCCAAGCCATTGCGCACAACTACAATCACCTCCACGAACAGCCCACGGTCTTCTATGCCGTTGCGCTATCGCTCATTGCTGCGGGAGATACCCATGACTACACTGTCAAAGCAGCTTGGACGTACGTTGGGATCAGGATATTCCACTCACTGTTCCAGGTGTTTGTCAACAAGGTTTTGGTAAGTCAGGCCCAAAGCAATTGACACATTGTGAACCAAACAGCTAACGATCGTCGCAGACACGATTTCAAATCTTTGCCAGCAGCTCGGTTGTCATAGCCGGAATGACGGCCCGTCTTGCGACGATCGTCTTTTAGACGTGATGTACATAACAATATTTATTGATGAAGAGCACAATTAATTGATTCTCTAACTCACAAGGCTACCAGAGCTCTCACAGGTCAATGCACGCTACCCTGAAGATGCTCTGTCGGCACGTGAACCGGGCGATAGCCTTGGCTCATCGGATGCAGCCTGTAAATTAAGAGACACTCTCCCCACTGTTGCTCGACAAGCTTTGGGAAGAAATCGCCAACGTTCTTAGCACATTTCGAAGCCTCCGTTCTTACTTCGGCAAACGATGCTTACATTGCCAGTATGCAGATGGACCCGACCACGATCAATGAGACGAAGACCTCCTTGACGGCCCTGGCATGAGTCTTATCCCCAAATCACTTGCGTCGCGAAGCGGCGATTCCTACGGGAGTTCTGCAGTAGGCCACGTCGCATCACTTCGCAACACGGAGAAGTTATGCAAGCCGTCTCCGAATCGAGGTCCGTCTAGCAGTCCTTCAGTGAAAAAATAGCGGGCTTGAAACGCGGCGTCGGTATCATAGACTCCGTGAAGCGACAGTAGTGCGACTTGCCACTCGTTAGTCGTTTCACATAAGTGAGAACCGACGCCGGCATATTGTAGAAGTCCGAAGGTGTGTGAGATACTCGCTCCCATCCTGATGGCCCCGAATCCTCTCGTGACACAGCTGCAGCCCAAGTGTGGCCGACCGACTCGTTGTTAGTGATTCTGTCCTCGAATGCTGCTAAATCAGTATTGACGCTTCAGAATCGGAATATCCCTGTGGAATGGTCGTACATGTACATCAGAAATGTCAGCGGCAAGTCAGCTGGCCATCTGCTTCCTCCTTTGTTCAGCTTCTGTGCTGGCATACATGTGCGGTGCAACGCGCCCAACGAGGGTTTTTGGTAGCATCTTTATTCCCACCATCGTCATGCCCATGCGAGCACATTCCGTTCGCAGAATGTAGAGAAGATGTTCAAGCCGTGCTAGCCGCGCCAAGTATGGCTTAAGGCAACATCTTTGGAGCCAACGTTACGCGAAATCGCCGAAACATTAAAACTCCGACTTTGTGCGGAGAGACAGCTGAGAGCTGCTGTTGAGGTTTGGAATGGAACGCGCGTCGAAGGCGTTGTGTAACGAAGAGACATATAAGGGCATGGTGGGCGTTCAGCAGTCAGATCTGAACAAACCAAATCATTGAGTGCAAGTGCTGGTCGCTTACACATTCTTTTCTCTTCTTGATTTCTCTCCTTGAACAACTCTTTCGATACCTACCTGCTATCATCAAAATGAAGTGTGAGTTCCTTGCCCGACTTTGCAAACGTCCGTGGTCGCGAACAAGTACCTGACACCGACTTCACCAGACGGCGTTGTGTGCTGCGTTGCAGCCATTTCGGGCTCTGCTGTGGCCGCCCCCATCTACAATTCGGAGGCGCTCCAGCTGTTGCAATTGCGACCCGGATTCTGGGGGCCTAAGACGCGCAATGCAAAGCCTTTGCACGGGTTGGACTTCACAACTTATCAATTGCCACCCGGAGCCTCCCCAGGAGTGAAGCGTGACGCAAATGCGGAGCCGTTTCACTGGACGGATTTCACAACTTATACATATCAACCTGGAACCCCCTCGGGGTTGAAGCGCGATGCGGAGCCCCTTCGCTGGTATGATTGGACACAATATTCACCTTCACCTGAACCATTGAAGCGCGATGCCCTTGCTGCGGCCCTAGCGGAGCCCCTTCACTGGTATGATTGGACACAATATTCACCTTCACCTGAGCCATTGAAGCGCGATGCCCTTGCTGCGGCCCTTGCGGATCCGGGCTTCATCACTCGATTTCTGCGAAAACATTTGGGATCGGTGATGGGCGGCGAGGAGAAGCGCGATGCCCTTGCTGCGGCCATGGCGGACCCGGGCTTCATCACTCGATTTCTGCTAAAACATTTGGGCTCGGTGATGGGCGGCGAGTAGAAGCGCGATGCTGCTCCAATCTTCGGATGGGATCCAGAAAGCATCGCATACACTGGTGACAAGGCATGAAGCGATTGCTGGAGCAGTTCGAGCCACTGTATGCATACATCCGATGGGTAGTGCGGCACTCCTGTCCATTTGATGACGAACGAATGAATCAAACGATTGACGATCAAATGATGTGCTTTTCCTTTTTCTTTCACTCTGGCCGTTCGGCGTGTAGTCCGGTCGCTGCTCTGCATTTACTGTTCCCTCGTAGGTACCTATAGGTCGTGGTCATTATCGAGGTCAGTGTACCAGGGTCAGTGGGCCAGTCCATGTTCCAATTGTGGGTGGTCAGGTCAAGGTAAGAGTGATGTGATCGGACAACGTGTTCTCGGTGGAGACTGGAGCTGGAGATGCGGCGGAGGAGCCGCCCGCCAACCCCTGCAAATAGCGGCAACCTTAATGGAACTCGGTCCGCGCGTATGAACGCGTTTGTGGAATAAATTATGCCAACCCGCTCCATTTCCGTTTCACGATCGATGAACACCGCAGACGAGCGCGCGCGTCTCTCACCACAATGGCGCGACTCGGGCGAGTGGGTTTCCTGGGCGTCGCGGTGGTATTCCACCTGATCTACATCTACTCCATCTTCGACATCTACTTCGTCTCGCCCATCGTGCGTGGAATGCGAGCGTACCGGGTGGAAGATCACGCAGCTCCTGCCAAGCGGCTGGTGTTGTATGTCGGTATGCCTGGAGAATGGAATCCACCTGCTTCTCTCAGCACTGACCACTCCCTCCCCAGGCGATGGTCTCCGCGCCGACAAGGCCTTTCAATTCTTCCCCGACCCCTCACGACCCGCCAACGAGACCGCTACCGACGATGTCGTCCCCATGGCCCCCTTCCTCCGATCGCGTGTCCTCGAGCACGGCACCTTTGGAGTTTCCCATACTCGTGTGCCCACCGAATCGAGGCCCGGGCACGTAGCGTTGATTGCGGGGCTGTATGAAGATGTGGCAGCAGTGACGACGGGGTGGAAACTGAACCCGGTCAACTTCGACAGCGTGTTCAACAGGAGTAGGCATACATGGAGTTGGGGCAGTCCGGATATCCTTCCAATGTTCTCCACGGGAGCTGTGCCCGGCCGAGTCGAAGATGCTACATACGGCCACGAGTTTGAAGATTTTAGTAAGGACGCCACAGAGCTAGATTACTGGGTGTTTGATCGTGTAAAGCAGCTGTTCAAGGATGCAGAAACAGATGAAGAACTGGACAGAAAGCTTAGGCAGGACCAGCTGGTCTTCTTCCTGCACTTGCTAGGATTGGATACCACAGGACACGCCTATCGACCGTATTCGCAAGAGTATTTGAGGAACATACAGGTCGTAGATAAAGGAGTTCAAGAGATTACGGAAGTCATCAACAACTTTTACGGAGACGATGACACAGCATTCGTCTTTACAGCCGACCACGGCATGAGTGATTGGGGCAGCCATGGAGACGGACATCCTGATAACACGAGAACGCCGTTGATCGCCTGGGGTTCAGGGATTGCGAAACCGCAGACCGTCAAGCAAGGAAAGGCTCCTGGCCACGAGGACGGCTTTTCCAGCGACTGGCGCTTTGATCATGTACAACGGCATGACGTTGCCCAGGCTGATGTTGCTGCGCTCATGGCCTATCTTGCTGGACTTGAATTCCCCGTCAACTCTGTTGGAGAGCTTCCGCTCTCTTTCCTAGATGCAAGTGACGAAGAGAAAGCGAAAGCGTTGCTCGTCAATGCCAAGGAGATCCTGGAAATGTACCATGTCAAGGAGCGGGAGAAGATGGCGACTGTCCTGCGCTACAAGCCGTATTCTGGATTCGCCAACGCCGAGAACAGCGTCGAGAACCGCATAGCATCAATCGAGCAATTGATCCGGAGGCACGAGTATCAAAAGGCTATCGAGCAGTCCGATGAGCTGATTCAACGTGGTCTGGCTGGTCTACGCTACCTGCAAACTTATGCATGGCTCTTCCTCAGGACGTTGGTCACAGCAGGGTACCTTGGCTGGATAGCTTTTGCCTTTACCACTGCCGTGGACGTGCATATCCTGGATGGCAAAGTGGACGTGCAAAGGAGCCCAGGTCTGATCATCACTTCCGTGTCAATTCTGGTTGGTCTGTACAGTTTGTTGGTTTTCCAAGCATCTCCCCTTACCTACTATGCTTATGCGCTATTCCCCGTCGTTTTCTGGGAGGAAGTCTTTGCGCGTCGCCACGCGCTGATCCAAGGGAAGAACAAGCTCTTCGCCAACTTCTCCCAGGGCGAGGTCATGAAGCTGGCCGCCAGTGTCGGGGGCTACCTGGCATTGCTCGAAGTCATGGTAGGCCGAAAGTCGAGCACCACGTTGGCGGAACACTGACAAGTCGCACAGGTGCAAAGCTATTATGACCGAGAAATCTACACCATCCTCTACCTTGTCGCCACTGCCTGGCCTGCGCTCTATGGTCTTGACTTTGTCAAGTCCAACGGACTGCTTTGCACGACATGGGCGCTTTCATGCGCATCCATGAGCATCTTCACCCTACTCCCAGCCAACAAGGTCGAAAGCTCGGGACTCATGTGGGTCGCCCGACTGCAACGAATAAGACATGTGGCTAACATATTCTCAGCCTTTTTGGAGGGTTTCTCATCCTTCTCGTTGGTGTCTTGTATATCGCCTTCGAGAGAAGCTTGCCGGTGCAGAGTGCAAAATTCAAGCAGGAGCTCGAAGTGATAGAAGCAGATCCGGTCTCGCGATTGATTCTCGGATCCCAGGTGGGACTCGTTGCACTTGCTATGTTCGTCACCAGATCGAGCGTCGCTTCTCTGCAAGCCAAGACGGGCTTGCCTCTGGGTACGCAGATTCTCGGTTGGATCACTTTAGGTAAGTTCGCGATCTTTCGTTCAATTGTCACGCAATACTACACACTCCATCCGCACCTTGGGCTGCACTGGCGCCTTGCGAAGGGCATTGGATATTCTTCGAATTCATATACTACGCGCTGCACGACCATCGGCACGCATCGGCAATGGGTATCTATGCCAGCACGGCGGACGACCTAGAAGATGTTCTCTGCATCTTGCAGCATCCTTGGAGGTCATTCAGAGCATACGATCAGTGGACTCGGGTCTGGATGGGCCTGCTCCTGCTCATTTACCTTCCGTTGGGCTGCTTTGTTGCATTCCTTTTCGAGTTGCTCTTCCGGCTGCCATTCAAGCTCATGTTCGGATCGCGCAAGTAGTGGCTGGCGACAACAGACGAGCAGTACTGGTACGACTACATCTACGCTTCCCCGGGCCGCAAGCTTTTGATGGTGCACTTGCAAGATGAGATTTCTGCAGTAGGGCTCGATGGTACCAGTGAATCTCCATGTGAGAAGGGTGCCCGAGCTCAAAGGACATCACCCTGGACGAAGATGACAGTCACTTGGATGTGGACCAAGAACATATATGTCCCTCCGCTGGCAATTCCGCCGAGAGCACTCTACCTGCATCTCAACCAAAACGTCACACGCCAGAATAGAGTGCTCGCCGCCGGAAATGAGCCTCAGCTGCTGCGAGAACATCGCTGGGCCCCCGCGAATGAGCGACTGAACCTACCGCTGCAGTGGGACCGCGCATGGAAAACAGAGGACCTTGCCATCGTTGTATATACGACTCACTGCTGTGGCCTTTTGCTGACCACTTGTGTTGCAGTCACGTCGCTCATCCTGCCATTCGCCCACGCGCTCCGACCACGAAACCACTACCTCCACCGCCTTGCCATCATATTCCTTGCCTTCGGGCCGGTATTCATCATCCTCACCATTTCCTACGAGGGTCTCTTCTATTTCGCAATCGCCATCACTCTCGTCAGCTGGGTACGACTCGAACACAGAATACATCAACGCTTTGGTGGAAGCAGCTCCGACACCACTCCATCGGCAGCCAAAACCTCACCTAGTGCATTGGGCAACAGCAAACACGCCACAAGTAACGGTGACGCCTCCCACGCCAACGGCGTAACCAAGGAATTAGACGTCACAACTCCGCTCGCACCAGCATTGGACGCAGCCCAACAGCGTGAAAAAGCCGCTCAGGTCGGCGACTACAGAAGTCTCACTCTTTCCGACGCTCGGATTTGTCTCTTCTTCCTCTTCTTCCTTCAATCCGCCTTCTACTCCACTGGCAACATCGCCTCCATCAGCTCCTTCTCTCTCGATGCAGTTTATCGCCTCATTCCCGTCTTCGACCCATTCTCCCAAGGCGCGCTCCTTGTCCTCAAACTCCTCGCGCCCTTCGCTCTTGTGTCAGCGAACTTGGGCATTCTCACCAAACGCCTGCGACTTCGCGGCGGGAGTCTTTTCGCCGTGGTTATGGGTATCGGAGATTACTTGACGCTGCGATTCTTCTGGGAGGTCAGAGATGAGGGCAGTTGGTTGGAAATTGGAGAGAGCATTAGTATGTTTGTTATTGCTTCGGTGCTTTGCGTTTTTGTTGCCGGACTGGAGGCTCTTAGCGAGGTTTTCGTAAGAGGAGTGGAATTTGATGATGATGCTGTGAAGAGGACGAAATCGAGTAACGGGACGTTGAATGGACAACCGCCGGGCGTTGCTGCTGCTGCACATCTTGCTAAGAAGGAAGAATAGTGCTGGTAAGATGGGACGGGTCACGGCATGCATCGTATGAACGGTTCCCACGCATGTACATATAGATGAAATGGCTTCAATGAATAGTTGAACTGAAGTCGGTTGTTTTTCCGTTGCCACAAGGACAAAAGCTCAACTGGTGTTGCGTCGTTTGTCGAAGCTCAAATACGACGCAGAATTGTACATTGCCAACGCCTTCGAAAACTGTTGGACTATTACAACTAATCTAAAGTACCGAGAACCCTTCATCACATATGGTTCTCTTCCGTCACATCGGAAAGTCCCATTCGTATCGTTTCGTCCATCATGAATCAATCCGCCACGAACCCCAGACTATCCCTCTTATCATCCGTCAAACGTCCCCACTCCAGCAGCAACCGAAACATGTAGATCTCCATGTCCTCCTTCCGCAAAACCTGTGCCGCCCATTCCTTGCCTTGTCTGGCAATCCTCTCCGCCTCCTGATGATGCGCTTCAACGCTCACATCCACTCCACCTATTTTGGCATATAATCCTTGGAAATACGCCAACGTTGCCCAGAGACCATGGCCGCGGAGGTCAAGCGGTACGAAGTGGACCCAGGCTTCGACGCGGTCATCCCACCATTCGCGGAACAGGGCGGCTTTGAAGGGTAAGGAATTACTTCGCAGAAAAGGAAGGAAGCGACCGGAAAAACCGGCTCCGTCGAGGTCGAGGAGATATTTGTGTTGCCAGTGATCTTGGAAATCGAGAGGTCGTTCCAATGGGGAGAATTCCTGTTCTTGATCGGAGCAATCTCGGCCGGCGCAGCGGACGATGGAGTCGACGAAGTGGACGTCTGTGGCGAGGAAGCTGGAGAGTTGTTGAATTGAGAAGGTCTTGTATTCCAAGTTTCGAGGGTTGCGATGAGATTTGACGAGGAGCGCCTGGTCAGGATTGGTATTGTTGATGTTGCTGCTGAGATGGACAAAGCGTTGTCGGGCCATGCCGCGCCACTGGCCGACATTGGCATGAAAGGAGAAGCCCTCTGATGTGGCGCCTCTCCAAAAGAGGGTCGACTTTTTTTCTGCAAATGACCTATCTGGGTGCTCTTCGTTGGGCTCGTATTTCGCCTTGTCGATGTAATTCCAGGCGCTCGGATATAAGATATCGCTGAAGCCGCCCGCTTTGCTTTGAGAGAACATTGGATATAGTTCAGAGCTGGCTTTGAAAGCTGCTGGCGACAGGTACAGCCCGTGCAGATCTGCGAGATCTGGTTGATGACAGACGTCGCTTGCAGTGGTCCAATTAGACAGAAAAGCGCCCATAGAATGCGGATAAGCGCATGTCCGGCATAGAGAGCCTGTATTCCATGTTCGCTCTGTGCGTGCAGGAGCGTTCGGCGGACAGCCACTATTGCCGAAGCGATGAAACGTTGGTTGCCAAGAGGCTTCTACTAACAAACTGTCGTGCACAGGTTCATCTGGAATGGCCTTCCACTGTTCACTGCGCGCGGACGTCCACATCTTCTCCACATTGCTTGGTATATTGCCACGAGCACCTGCTCGTCGCATCGGTTCGAGTTGCTCGTAAGGTACGGACACCCGGCACTCGTCGTTCAGGTTGAATGCGAGATCCATGTCTGGTAACTTGTCCGCAAACTTGCTCATCATGCTGACGACTCCTTCCAGCATCCAGAGATGAGTGGGCACCACATTGGGTGATATGGACACCTTGCCACTGCGTATCGAGATACCCGCCGCATCGTTCCACGGATTAGCTATCAGATTCCAGGTTCGTTCGCGGATTTCTGCCGGAGTCAGGGCATGGAATGGAAGTAAATCGCGATGGATACTGTCAAAGTTGTCGATGATCGATGATCTACGACTCGTCGCAAATTCGTACCAAGCATCGAACCCTGGAGGCGGGAGCTGATTGTATCGTTCACGGTATGTCTGTGTGGCTTCTGCCAATGTTTTGCTAGTCGCGGAATGCGCGACGAAGTTCTCATGAGCCGCCTCGGCTTGGTATAAAAGCATGTCAATGGGATGAAATGCAACCTCGCCATGGTAGCACAGCCAGAAACCCAGCCAGAGGATCATGAACGCAATACATGAAGCAGAGAACCATGCAGGCACTTTGCGCAGCAAGCGTTCATCCCTAGCGTACTGTTGAGGTGGTGTGTTAGCTTCGGTTTGGAAATATATCCATACGCCCAGGAGCAAAAGCACGATGCCGCAGAATGCTGCTCCAAAGTGAATCGTAGGAAAGGGGTGGCTGTTTAGCCATGCTGAGGTCGTTGAAGCCGTGAGTACGCTGGAGCACGTCGCGATTATACTTGTGGTCAAGAGACCGACATGGTGCACCTGAAACTGTCAATGCATGATCATTCTTGCATCCACTTGACACTTACTGATTGTAATGCGCAAGTCAAGGTGAAGGCGACATAAACATTAAGCTTCATTACGCTCCACAAGTAGACAGAGGGTATAGTCAAGAGCCATACGCGGCCCGTCTCTTGAACATACCAGTAGACGCCGCCGACCGCGATCCAAAATCCGGCGCAGGCCTGATGAGTCGAGTTGTCAGCAATGTGTGATTCACTTCATTGAGATGTTGGCCGTACCAGCAGCGCGAGGCCGACGACTGCGAATCGATTCGCAGTACTGAGTGCATGCTTTGCACCTGGCGAGGAGATAAGCTGGTCAATGCAATATAGAATGGCAATGTCCAGAACAAAGGAAGAGCGCTGAAGCCACGGGACTGTGACCCGATAAGGCAATGAAGCGGCGCATATGTACGTTGATGGCATGCCGCTTACGGCATTAAGGACCAAGCCACCACCCAGAGCAAGAGCTAGTGTGGCTAGCACTGGAACAAGGGTAGAATACGCAAGCTTGCGAAGCATTGGCAATCCATCCGGTTCTTCGTTATCATCAGTTGTCCCCAAGCGTGGGGAGCTTCGCATGGACCAGCTGTGCCAGTATTGCCATACGCCAAAAACGAGTGGCACGCACGTGGTCCACGTCTTGGTGGCGCATTGCGCGTTATCAACGACGCGTCTCAGGAAGTCTACTCGAAGACAGATGAGGGCCACCAAGACGAGAAAGAGTATCCGCAGCTTGCGCTGGCTGCTCGCGTGTGTGACATCCTCGCGATTGGGACTTGGTTCCCTGCTGGCATGTGGCTGGCCGACCTCATTCAGCGGCAGCAGCTGGTCGTAATGCCCTCCATCTTTGCGCCGGCGCTGTTGTTGATCCTGCGGGAGGCCTCTGCTCAATGCGACCACTGCACCGCCTGCACCCAGCAGGATCGCGGTGCAGCTGTGGACGGGGCGATCGAATGCGAAGCTCGTGGGAATGGCGCGCGTGAGGACGACGGTGCCCAGGACAAGGCCACTACAGAGCAGTCAGTAACAAAAAGAGACTTCAACGCGCGTTACAAGGAGAGTTGTGCCTAATTGCTGGCCATTTGGCGGTCACCATCATGCCTCGGGATCAGCCATTGTCTGACGAAGCTGACTGGTGGCTGAGGCTCGTAGCCGGTCCGGCGTCGACTTTTAGCGCCGGTGTTGTTGTCGATTGTGATGTCGTCGCGCGCGTACGAAAGGGGTGGCAGAGTGAGGACTGCGCGGGCTGCTAGGAGTGGTGAGGATATTGCAATGGCAACGGCCGTTTCATTCCTTCCCAGATCCCAACCTCGAAACCGGGCTCGGCTCCGGAATTCCTGGATCGAATCCCTGCTTGCCATGTGCAGCATTGTGGGGATAAACCTTGATGCTTCGTCCCAAAAAAATCCGCGTGCACAGACAGCGAGCTTCCAACACCGATTTTCGCATCAGCCGCAAGTGTCGAGTATGACGAGCTCGAACATGGCGTAGCATCGCTGGCCGACGAAGGCGATCGCATCTCAGCGTCCCGGCCAACAGGCTGCTGTTCCCCGCCAATATGCCGAAAAAGGCCATCGACGCGCGCATTCCTGCCCTCATCCGCAACTCGCAGCTCCTCCGCCATCGCTCCCTCTTCGTCATCGTTGGCGACCACGCGAAGGATGTTATTGTCAACCTCTATCACATCTTGCTGAACCTCGACATCAAGATCAGCAAGTCTGTGCTATGGGCTTACAAGAAGGAACTGCTGGGCTTCAGCAGTCACCGTAAGAAGCGAGAAAAGAAGATCAAGGCGGAGATCAAACGAGGGCAGCGCGATGTTGACGAGCAAAACCCTTTCGAACTCTTCGTCAGCACACGCGATGTACGATATGTCTACTACAAGGAGACGGAAAAGATTCTCGGTCAGACCTTTGGCATGTGTGTGCTGCAAGACTTTGAGGGCCTGACGCCAAATCTGTTGGCGCGAACCATGGAGACGGTGGAAGGAGGAGGCATGGTCTTACTTCTGCTAAAGAACATCACCAGTTTGAAGCAGCTGTACACCATGAATATGGACGTGCATGCGCGGTACCGCACAGAAGCCCATGGAGACGTGGTGGCAAGATTTAACGAGAGGTTCCTGATGAGCTTGGGAAGTTGCGGAGGCGCGCTGGTCATCGACGACGAGATGAATGTGCTGAGCAGTGTCTCTGGCGCACGAGGAGTTGTTGAGCTCAAGAGCGAGGAGGTTAAACCTCAAAGCCAAAAGTCGAAAGAGGAGCTTGCCGAGATCAAGGAGAGTCTGGAGGGAGAGAAGCCCGTGGGCGACCTGGTCAAGCTCGCGAAGACAGTGGACCAGGCCAAAGCGCTCATGACATTCGTCGAGGCTATCATGGAAAAGACATTGGCGAGCACCGTGACTCTCACCGCAGGGAGAGGACGAGGAAAATCAGCTGCTTTGGGCATGGCGATTGCTGCAGCGATTGCGTGCGGATACAGCAACATCTTCATCACCTCTCCATCTCCCGAGAACTTGAAGACGCTGTTCGAATTCGTCTTCAAAGGCTTTGACGAGTTTGGCTATCTCGATCACACTGACTACGACATTGTGCAATCAACGAATCCCGACTTCAACAAGGCCATCGTTCGAGTTAATGTGCACAGAGAGCACCGACAGACGATTCAGTACATCCAGCCACAGGACTCATACACACTTGGACAAGCAGAGCTCTTGGTCATTGATGAAGCTGCTGCGATCCCTCTACCCCTTGTGCGGAAGCTGCTCGGGCCGTATTTGGTCTTTATGGCGTCTACAATCAACGGTTATGAAGGTACAGGCCGCTCACTCTCCCTGAAGCTGATCCAACAGCTGCGGGACCAGTCACGGAGTGTAGGCAAACCCAATGGCGATACCAAGATCGCGAACCGGGACGGCAATAAGGAAGGGCAAGACTATACACCGAAAACCGCTCGGTCGCTGCGCGAGATTGAGTTGAACGAACCAATTCGATACGCTGCGGGGGACGCAGTCGAAAAATGGATGAATACACTGCTTTGTCTCGATGCAACGCTGCCACGAAAATCAAGAATCCATGGAACACCTCACCCATCACAATGCGAGTTGTTGCAGGTCAATCGTGATACGCTCTTTTCCTTCCATCCGATTACCGAAAAGTTCTTACAACAGATGATGGCACTGTACGTCGCATCGCATTACAAGAATTCGCCAAACGATCTGCAGCTGATGTCCGATGCTCCGGCGCATCAATTGTTTGTGCTGGTGGCGCCGACTGCAGACGATGCCAATAAGCTGCCTGAGATTCTCTGCGTCGTTCAGGTCGCTTTGGAAGGACAGATCAGCAGGGAGAGTGTGCTTAACAGCCTCTCGCGAGGCCAGAGAGCAGGCGGAGATCTTATTCCGTGGCTGGTCAGCCAACAATTCCAGGACTCCGAATTTGCAAGCTTGAGTGGAGCACGAATAGTTCGAATTGCCACCAATCCGGACTACGGGAATATGGGATACGGATCTCGTGCACTTCAGCTCTTGACCGAGTTTTATGAAGGCAAGCACATCAGCTTGGACGAGTCCGCGGATGTGCTCGCCATGAACGAGGAACAAGCGAGACGGGTCACCGACGAGGAGCTCGCAGAAGGCTCGTTGCAGACGGAGACGATCAAAGTTCGCGACATCAAGTCCATGCCACCACTTTTCGCAAGACTACATCAACGGAAGCCTCCCAAGCTGGATTATACTGGCGTGTCATATGGTTTGACACAACAGCTCCATAAATTCTGGTACAGAGGCGGTTATGTCCCCGTGTACCTGCGTCAGACTGCGAACGACCTCACCGGAGAACACACGATGGTGATGCTGAAGCCAACTAACAGCGACACGACAGACCCAAGCTGGCTCGGCGCTTACGCGCAAGACTTCCATCGTCGAATCTTGAACCTGTCTTCTTACCAGTTCCGCGTCTTCCCTACCATTCTGATCCTCTCGATCGATGACAGCACAAACAAGGGCATCAGACTACTCGAAGACACGGAGAAGGCCCGTCCTCTCGACAAGCCTGAGCTCGATAAGCTGTTCTCTCCCTACGATATCAAGCGGATAAAGTCGTATGCCGACAACATGCTGGACTACCACGTTATCTTGGACTTGATGCCCACGATTGCAACCCTCTACTTCACTGGCCGCATCAAAGACGAGAATGGAGTCGTTCTCTCTGGCGTGCAAAAGGCGCTACTGTGTGCTATTGGACTACAGCGCAAGATGTTGGAAGACATGGAGAAGGAACTCAACTTGACTGTTTCACAACTCATGGCTATGTTCATCAAGGTGATGCGCAAAGTCAGCATGCACCTCGAAAAGATCCTCTCGGGTGCCATTGAAGCTTCTATGCCTGCCACTAATGGTAAGGCACGCGCTGCGCCTGACGATGAAGATGCGGAGCAAGCAATTGATGGGGCTGCCGTGAGCAAGGACCTCGCAGATGATCTGGCAGAAGGCGCGGAGGAGTTCAACGCAGAGGAAAAGCAACGCAATCGAAAAATGATCGATGCTCTGCCTCTGGACAAATATGCTATCCAAGAGGGTGAAGTAGGATGGGAAGACGCTGAGAAACAGGTCAAAGATGCAGCGAAGAAGGGAAAGAGTATCAGCACCATCGCTGTCAAAAGCAGCAAGAAAGGAGAGGAAAAGAAGCGGAAAGCCGGCGAGGCTCTCAGAGAAGCGCAAGAAGAGGCTGAAAAATTAGGTGGCGCTGGGGGCAAAAAGAGTAAGAAGAGCAAACGATGAAGCAGCTCGAGTATAGCCTAGATACCCTTGTCCAATAGCATCAATTGTACGATCTTTTTGGGCTTGCTGCCGCTCGTGTAGCGTTGCGAGTTCTTCTGATCCCGTTGCTCGTTCAGCAGATCCCGCCATGTGAAAATCTTGGCGCGGCAGTGCCGGCTCCACGCCTTCACAGCTCCCAAGACCTGTCTCCACCATCATACCTTTACCAAGACGAAGAGGATCTCGCGGCGCCGCTGGGCTATCGTCACTTCGACCAACAAAACGCCACATTCTGCGTTCCGGTGCGCGCTGATCGAGCAGTTCGCTCGATGTCGTGCTTTCGCGCGGCCTGCTCAAGTGCTGTCTAGGCTGTGCGCGCGCGGAGTTTGCACCTTGCGCACGCGCTCGCGTGGGAAGTTCTCCTTTCAAGCATTACTTGGCGTGGTTGGCGATGACAGAGTTGGAGGCGGTATCGAACACTGTAGGTGGGACGAGAGGTGGGTTTCCGTTTTCCTTCTGGTGCAGCTCGCTCTTCATTATTCCCTGTTTCTTCTGGACTTTTAAAACGTATCGAACAAGACCACATATCACGATACTTTTTCAAGCCATGAATGGATCCGTACGTCCGTGATACGGTGTACATACTCAACATTGAGTGGCATCCTTGAGAGCCAATCGATTGTCTTCGAAGCACAACTCTTACGGACAGAACACGGTCTCCACCATCTATACCGACGCAAAAGTCCAGCCAAAATGCCTTTTCCATCCTTCCTCAAAAAGATCGTCGACACCGTCGCCCCACCACCCAGCAAGTCCTCCGATGGCCGCGACCAATGGCCCTCCCGCGCCTCCTTCCTCCTCGCCGCAATGGGTGGCTGCGCCGGCCAAGGAAACCTCCTCCGCTACCCCTCGGTCGTCTACAACAATTACGGACTTCAGTGGTTCATACCCTACCTACTAGCTGTCTTCCTCATCGCAATTCCGGCCTTGATCCTCGAAGTCTCCATCGGCCAAGCCTACCGCGGCGGCAGCATGATCGCCTTCAATGGCATCAACCGCCGACTTCGTGGTGTAGGCATCGGACCTGTCTTCGTCAGTTTCGTGGTCGTGCAGTATTTCACTGTGAATTTGGCCTGGATCATGAGTTATTTCCGACATTCATTCACGAGTCCGTTGCCATGGGAGGGAAGGACTAATGAGTTCTATAACGATGATGTTGTGGCGAACCCAGAGCCTTCTTTTGGAAGTTTGACAGCTGGTGGAACCAGTGTGGCGAGCTATACGCAGTATAATGATGTGGCGCTCATTGGAGAGACGGTGGGGTGGTCTGTGTTCATCTGGTTCATCATGTGGCTGTCCATCGTCAGAGGGGTGGGTTTGACTGGCCGTGTCGTTTACGCCAGTATGGGCATTCCGATCGTCACGACGATCATCTTCGTGGGACGTTCTGTTAGTTTGGAAAACGCCGGAGAGGGAATCCGACTTCTTTGGGCGACGTGGAGAGGCGAACAACTGAAGTCTGGAACTGTTTGGCAGACTGCTGTGGGCCAGGTCTTTTTCAGCACTGGAATTGGATTCGGCTACTTTACTTCGTATGCTTCTTACAATCAGAAGTATTCGAACGCGGTCATGGATTCGCTCTTGATCTGTGGAAGCAACGTACTATTCGAGAACTTTGCCGCGTTCTCGGTCTTTGGAGTCGTTGGATACCTGCGTCTCTGGCCTGAGGAGGGCACGAGATTGGGAGCCTTTGTAGTAGGCTTCCTGACATTGCCTGAAGCTGTCCTACAGATGCCTGGCGCTAACTTCTGGGGTGAGTTGTTCCAAACACATCTGCAAGACGAATGGCTAACTTGTTCACAGCATTTCTCCTCTTCTTCACGCTCGTAGTTCTCGGATACAGTTCCGCTTTTGTAATGCTGGACGTGGTGGCAACGATGTTATGCGACGGTAACACCAAACTTTCGCGACCCTGGGTGGTCACAATATTGACCATCGTCTCGTTCCTGCTCTGCCTACCATACTGCACTCAATTCGGCTATTACTTACTGGACGGCGTCGATAGATGGGTGAACAATGTTGCTCTCATTTTTGTGGTCTTCGCCGAAGTTGTTGGGTCGACAACTATCTATCGGTGGAAAGATGTGGTGGCGCAGACTGGGAACCCAGCATTCTACCTGTACAACATGGCTTACTTCGGAGGTCTTCTCGTTGGAATCACAGTGGCGCACGGCATTGGTTCGCCTCCGATCGGCGTGGGAGCCGGCTTTGGCTTCTTCATCGTGTGCGCAATTGCTGCGGTGCTCAAAGCAAAAACACCAAGCATCCGTGCACCGAGCTTCTGGGGCAACAATGCTCTCGTTAGCAGGTTTTGGTATCTTGCTTTCTACTCGGTAAGTATAATCGTTCTGAGGCACAATAAGTGGCGATGCTAATAGTTTACGTCAGGGCAACCAACTGCGCCGAGATCTCAACCTCATCGTCGGTCGCGGCAAAAACTGGAAGATCCCCGTCTTTTGGCCCATTCTGTTACGATACGTCAGCGGACCTGTCCTCGCTATCATCTTCAGCTTCGCTTTTCCAGAATTTCATACTCTGCGCTACGATCCGATGATGATTACAGGCTTCGTTCTATCCATGCTCGGCCTGTCAGCAATTGTGTTTGGTTGTGTTTTCCCCAGGTATTACGGCCAACTGCTTCCTCCGCAGAGGCGAGATGATTTTTTGAAAGCAACGATCGCGCAGGAGCCTAGCTTTACGGAAGATGAGGTGCTGGACACAGTTGTTGAGCCATCTTCTGATGCGGAAAAGTCAGACGGAGAAACTGGATTAGAGTCCAAGGGGAATTCTTGAGCCATTTGTGGATATACACGACACTACAGCATACATTTCTGCCTCGTTTCCGCTGTTCACTGCGCGTGTACGCTTTGCTGACCAGACAGTTCTGCGGAGCGACCGATCGAGGCGAACCGGTATGCAGGTGAAGTTTCCGTATCGTGCAACATGGACATCTGTATCGTATCGATGTCGTTAACTGCACCTGGTAGTGAAGCAGCCCGACAATATACTCTTTCAGCTCTATGACGCTAATTACGCTGCTAGCTCTGTGATAAAGTACCATAGTAGCCGTGGTGTTGGCTCTTGCAGAGCAACTCACTCCGCACAATTGCTTTCTTGGGGTGTGAGCTTCACTTCGCTCTCGCATCTTGATGAACCCCCCAAAAGTCAATTCAGACCACATTGCAGAGGCTGGTCATACGGCTGGCAGAATGCATGTAGTTCCGAGATAGTGTTGGTGTTCGTGCAAATCATATATCTTACACGGAGCCGTTCTTTCGAGCGTTCACGGACAAGCAGTTCGAATGTCTTCCGCTGCTCTAACACATGGGAGTGAGATCATGGCCCCAAACACTGAGTTCACTCGAGCGGAAGCTATCCCTGCTAACGCCACTTTCGACGCCAGCACAGTAGCTGTGAAGAGTGTTGTCCTTACCGGTGGTGCATCAAGAATTGGCGAGGCATACCTCAGGGCTCTTGCGGCAGCTGGCAGATATCGCCATCGACCTTGGAACGAAACTCGCTTCCGAACTAGGAGGAAGAGTCGCTTTTGTATCTTGCAATGTCCTGAAGTGGCAAGACCAAGTGACTCTCTTCAGAACAGCCTTGCAAAGATCACCAAACAGAACCATCGATATCGTGATTGCCAACGCTGGAGTATCGGGACGGGATGAAGTCTTCGAGCAGGATGAGACCCAAAAAGGCGAGCCAATAGAACCGAAACTTGCCATTCTACAAATCAACCTTATGGGAGTCGTCTACACTGTCAAGCTCGCCCTGTTGTATCTGCCCAAGCAACCGACAGCTGGCAATAGAGACAGATGTATCATCTTGACTGGCAGCATGGCCTCCTATCTTGACTATGCTGGTGGACCACAATACAGTACTGCTAGGATGGGACTGAGAGCTTTGATGAAAGGTATTCGTCAATCCGGACCATCACAAGGCATCCGTATCAACATGCTGGCGCCCTAGTATGCATGGTCGCAGCAGAGCTGGCTTGATTGTCAAGCAGACTGACAAATACTCCTAGGTTGGCAGTCACTCGTATCCGCCCACCCCAGGCCTCGGAGCGACTCATGGACGGTGGAGCACCGTTTTGCGAGGGTGAAGACTGTGGAACTGCACTTCTTCAATTAGTCTTTGACCACTCTATTAATGGTAAGTAGCATCGTGGTCAGCTCAAGCACTGCTCTGATTCTTTGCGCCGAGGCCGTACCCTGGGCGTCGTTCCACGATCGCACAACTCACGAGGATATTATGACCTCGAGCGAGACGATTGGAACGAAGAAGACGATATGACTGCGCGGCAGAATGCTGGAAAGCCGAGGGAGAGCGTCAAATCCGAGTGAAGCTTGATCTATGTTCGAATCCATGGCGCTGAATATGTTCCTATATCAGCTGGGAAACGAACGCAGAGGACTTTCGTTGTAGTCTTCCCCCTCCACAATGTCAGCTCCGTACACTAAGTAGTGCAACGGCGGAAGTGTATCGGAGCAAGTGATGAAGTGTCGCACATGCTCAACCATGGTTCGAGGGGCGTAACTCACCAGAATATGCCCTAAGTCGGCTCCAGTATCTGTCCATACAAAGCCTTCATGGTACCTCTTTTCCCATCTGAGCACTGAGTTTTTCTCTCGCCTGCAATAGCGTCGCGCACTACCCATACACAGAGCCGCCAACGAGTCCTCGCACGTCATGTCTGAAAACCCCACAATCTAAAGCGTCTTGACTAACAACATTATTGAGACCTACCACGCTCTCCATCGTGCCATGTTCAAGACGGCCAAAGACCAGAGCGAGTACGTCGAAAGCACTGCGCGCATGCTGGAGAATCATAATCTTCCGTTACTTATTCGTGCTCGCGCATGCATAGTTCTGGGTTGTGCTTTCGATCCCACTTTCTTGAAATGAAATGGCCCGGGAAGGTGTTCGCATAGCAGAGCTAGGCCATAGCCGTTGTGGGAATCCAGGCAAATTCGAACGCACTTTAGTTCGTAACTGAAAGGGAGTTCTCAAAGAAGAGCACAAGCTGCCCACGATGAATGATGTCAGGGGCAGGATGAACAAGGTGACCAGGAGGGCCAGGGGGAGCTTATGTAAGTACCAAGATACTTTCATTTGATCCACATCGCTAATATGGTGGCGAATTCCGGTGGAAGGTTAGTGCAGATGACCATCAGGCTTTCCTCGCTGTATAGGGCCGCCGTGTAGAGACGGCCGAAGGAGATCACTTGGAGTAGGCGACTTCGCACTCGACCAATGATGATCCGGAGAATAACAAGAGGATCGTTCGTCATACTAGCTCGAGCAACACTAACGAGAATGCACCGCTAGAGGACCTGGATGAGATCTACGGCGAACGGCATGTGTGTAGACCACTTACTTTCTGACGATGCATACGTGGAAATAGTCGCAGAGGAGTAGTATGTGGCCAAAGGTGGAGCATTGCTGGGCATCCTGCAAACGATAACGATCGATCTCGGTTTTTCGGTCTATTTGATTCTTGTCTGACAGCTGGTGTTGTTGAGCGGAGGAGGCAAGCATATTTCCATTCGTAGGATTTAGCTTGGGACGAAGGGCTCATCGCCTTCGATCCAATCAGCCTTGCTCAGGCAAATGCAACTACCACGATGATATCGAGATCACAGGCTGACAGTATGTCAAGTGTCGATAGTTGACTGAGCGAGGCGAATACCCGACTGGGCGAGAATGTCAACTTGGCACTGGAAGCTCTGTGATTTCGTCCTCGACAGTCTTGGTGTCGTTTAGCTGAGAAATGCATTACTGACACAAAAGTTGAGATCGCAACGGATGATGGTCCTCGTTTGGACATCCGGAGCTGCAATCAGTGCCGAACTTCCTACTCGGCAGTACAGATGCACCTGTACCTGCGAACATCTCGCTTCGTTACACGCCCCGCAGCTACTATTACACGAGCCAATACAGCATGCGGGCACAGCAGGTTACCGCAAGTGGAGAAGCAAAGTGCTCGGTAACATGGGGTTATATACAGTTGTGCGGCCTTGGACTGTTGGCAATCTTCGTCTACCCTGAGTCTACATCTGACTTCTGCCCTAGTCGGGCAAACAAAGGCCATGTCGTCGTTCGTGTCAGACATGAGAGAGCTGCTCGACACAGTCAAGGACCATCCAGTCCTGGCCATTCTCGTGCTCTTCGTGCTTATCGCCATTCGCAACAAGTTTCAACCAGGCCTGACTTCGATTCCTGGGCCTCCACTAGCGGCATACACCAAATTGTGGCGTTTGCACAGTGTCTGGAAAGGCTCTGCTCATCTTGATGCTATCAATCTGCATAATAAGTACGGCAATCTGGTCAGAATTGCGCCGAAGGTGGTCTCAGTAGCAGATCCAAAGTGGATTCCTGTTTTTTATGGGGCGAAAGAGGATTACACTAAGGTATGAATTCAATGGAACAACGCAAGATTATCATTCGGATCCGCGAGCTGATTCGATAGACTGCATTTTTTCCGATACAGTCAATCTCCTGGAAGAAACGCCCTGAGATGAACTTGTTCTCAGCACGAGATCCAGAGTATCATCGTACCGAGAAGCGGAAGGTCGGTAATGCATATGCGTTACCACGGCTACTTGAGAGCGAGGCGGCCATTGACAGCTGTATTGAACTCTTTCTGGACAGACTTGATGTGTTTGCGAATAGGAGCGAATCCGTGGATCTAGGTGCTTGGTTGCAGTACTTTGCATTCGATGTCGTTGGAGTAAGTTCGTCATAACAACAGCTGTTCAGTGGTTGACAGAATGCCAGGAAGTCACTTTTGCGAGTAAATTGGGGTTTCTGGAACAAGGGAAAGATGTCGATGGTATGATGCAGGCAATCGGAGGGATGCTGACATATGCAAGTCTTTGCGGACAAGTGCCCGAGTGGCACAACCTACTCCTTGGAAATCCGCTCTTCACGAAAGTGATGCCAGCAATGGAGACATGGGTGAGCGTTGTGTTCCGACCATCCCAATTACATCAGAATATGCTTACTTGAGCGATGCAGAATCAAGTGCTTGTCTTCACATTGAAAGCGATCAATAACCGCGCGAGTATCGAACGTGATGGGGAACTCATCAACGCTGATCGCGAAGGAAGAGACATGCTGAGCAAATGGGCTTATATGAAGAGCTCCAACCCGGACAAAATGAGCACGAGGGACATCGTCGTCCACCTTTCCGGAAACGTTTTCGCCGGATCGGACACGACTGCGATTGCGTTACGAGCTGTGATATATTTCCTTTGCCGGAACCCAGAATGCATGCGCAAACTTGTCAGTGATATCGATCAAGCTGACAAACAAGGAAAATTAAGCAGGACGATCTCGTACAAAGAGGCAACTGAATTACCGTATCTACACGGTGTAATGAAGGAGGCCATGCGGCTGCACCCAAGTGTCGGACTGCTGATTGAGAGACACGTTCCCAAGCAGGGTGTGGAAATTGATGGTTATCATTTGAAGGGCGGCACGATTGTTGGTATTAATCCGTGGGTCACAAATCGCAACGAGGACGTTTTCCCCAAAGCAACTGTTTTTAAACCGGAAAGATGGACCGAAGCATCAAGTGAGCAGTTGAGAGAAATGGACAATTTGTGGGAATTGAATTTCGGAGGAGGCTCGAGGAAGTGCATCGGGAGACACATTTCTTGTGAGTTACTATACATTGTGAGGCCCAGCGCTCACTGACATCTCTAGGGATCGAAATGATGAAGTTCATTCCGGAGCTCCTTCGACAGTATGTTATTGAACTTACATATCCTGAGAAGGAATGGCGCGTCGTCAATCACTGGTAAGTCAAGTCGCGCCACAAAAGGTAGAGGTGCTGACGAGCTCAGGTTCACGCAACAAGAGGGATTGATCTGCAACCTCAAGCGCAGAGACAGGCGAGATGGGTGAGTCGAAAACGAGTCTCTGAGATTAGCCTCGCCAATAAGCAGCGGCGAACGTCTTGGACAGGGTGTGTAGTCTGCAGCCGCAGATGGCGATGTACCTCGAATATGGCTACTCGTTTTGATAGAATTACTCTTTTCCCATCTTGCCGCTGGTATAGCACAGCAGAGACCGTAATGTTCGACGTAGTCAGTCTGAAAACCCTTCGGCTATTGCGTATCATTCTATCCCTTGCGAGCATACGGTCAACTCTCATTAACGATCAACCATCAAATTACTACTTTCGAAGTAAAACCCAAACGCTGCAGACAAGACCGAGCTGGGCCAATTCGGGGAAATGCAAGCAAGGGGTCTTGGAAATACCACTCGATTGGGAAATAATGGAAAGACCCAAGAGAACACGAGCAAAGAGGGTGATGGGGATTCTGTATCCGCAGAACTGTTGATACGACTCTGGCCCTGCGAACAAGTCCTGGGCCAGGCATTGAGCAGTCTTTATGATGCCGCTGAAACAATTTTATCGAGACATTACGTTTGCTCGACCCAAGGAGCTGTCCAACTCGTGTGACTAACCAGAGTGCATCTGTTATATCATGGTCCAAGAAAGAATGAGGCCTTGACTAGGTATGATCAGCCTTTGTGTCGCAGGAATTTGTTCCATATCAAGCATAGTCAGGATGGCGCACGAATAACCATCCGTCTGCGGGCTCGCTGTGTAGTCCTGCCTGCCGCTTTGTATTTGGGGATGTCGTACTTCGAAGCAAAAATGGACTTGGAAGGCTTCTCCATGCGCTCGGAGCTTTGAGATAGACCTGGGCCCGGAGGATCATTTTTTTTGTAAAATTTTATATCTGGTCACAAGGGCCTGGACATTCGCAGCTATAACATGATGTCCAATGCATGATTTCTAGCCCTTTCTGAGGCATTCCGACTCCGTCTGAGGTCTGCATTCTGGCAGCGATATGGAGTGGCAGATCGTGTATCGTAGCATACATGAGTGCCGTGGGAAAGTGCCGATCTCGGCTTCCAGTAGAGAACCTTTCTTGCCGGTCAATTGTGACTATTATATACGATTGCGGCGAACATCGGGCATCGAATCAACGCTTTCGTGGTGTAGTGTAAGCATCCTTGACCGACAACCTGCGACATCAGGTACTAACAAATCACAGTGGTTATCACGTCAGTCTAACACACTGAAGGTCTCGAGTTCAAGTCTCGACGAAAGTACATAGGATCGTAAGATCAGTGTGTGATTGTCAGTCTTCATTGACTGTAATTTTTTATTCTTTTTTTTTTGGCTCTCAGGTCTTTGGTGCAGCACTGGGTGTCCTCCAAGTCTTGCGTTGTGCTGGCCTCAAGACGACCTTGACACCCATTGGGATATCATCCACAACAGATATGACCATGCATAGTCGATCTATAA
This sequence comes from Cercospora zeae-maydis, assembly GCA_023512815.1. Classification (NCBI taxonomy): domain Eukaryota; kingdom Fungi; phylum Ascomycota; class Dothideomycetes; order Mycosphaerellales; family Mycosphaerellaceae; genus Cercospora; species Cercospora zeae-maydis. Next base: position 1,478,794 of record JAKLWY010000001.1, on the reverse strand, counting down.
ATCTGCCCGCGAGCATCCTTCAATGCATACAATTGCTCCCAATTCCATTTTGAAGCGACAGGTACAGTATTCTTCATCTCTGTGGCATCCGCGCACGCTCGGGCCATAAATCGGCCTTTGCTGACGGCAGCTGAAACCTATTTTCGGGGGCGTCCGCTATGTTGCGCGCCCGCGAGAATGCGTAGCGATCCTTCGTGCGGCCTCTCTCAGCCTGATCGGTTGCATGAGGTGACAAACCTCAGAGTCCCGTCAGGATGTTCTTTCTTCACCTCAACATCCGCTATATGACCCTAGAGCGCTCTCTCCGGGCCTCCAGGGCTGAGCCTCACGGCCGGTGGCAGACATGGATGACACAATACAGCTGAACAGTGGGGAGCATACGCGACGCGACACCTACGACGATCAACTTGCACTCGATCCCGAGCTGGTGGCAGCAATCTCGAACTGTGATTTCATCGATATCAATGCGGAAGATGCCGAATATCAACGACAACTGGCTCTGACACTCAAGAGCACATTCATCGCGAGTGTGCTGGACGTGCCATGTTCGACCCCACTTGCAGCCTCCGATGGCCCTTCCACGAGCGCCTCTTGCGCGAACAGCAACATAGCACCACGGACACCTGAACCTGTCCGCAATGAACATCATTTCCCGGCAAGAGACGTGCGCAGTCAGGAAGAGTCGTACACTGCGGATCGCGAGTTCGACTTCGACGACTTGATCACGTCTTCCGCATACGAGCACTCAGATATCGGCAAGCATGAGCAGTCTATGCCACCGCCATCCCTACCATCTCGAAATCGCTTTGACCCGCCCGTCAATATAAAAGCAGAAGCATCGCAATGTGCACAATCACCATCGCCCGCTAGCGCATACCTCGAAAGCCCCACGGAGCCACACAACGAGCTATTCCGCTCGATATCAAAGAGAGGACGTCAAGACACCAGCAACACACTCTCAGGCCTGACCAAAAAACCCAGCGTCAAACGCCACAAGCAGCAAAAAGGTGGATTCCCTTGCAAATGCACGCAATGCCCCGAGAGATTCGATCGGGCATGCGACGAAAAGAAACACTACCAACGCACCCATGCGCCCAAAGACTCCCACCCCCATTCGTGCTCGCTGTGTCAAGAGCACGGCAAGATCAAAAGATTCCTCTACCCCAAAGACCTCCGCCGCCACTTCAAACAAGTGCACAGCATCATCACGACGGAGCTCTCCCCATCGACGCGAAGCCCATCCAACATTTCGCCCGGCTCCGAAACATCGCCCAAGAATGTCGGGTTGTGGGCCATCATCAAGACCGTAGTCTCATTCAAGAAATTGCGCATCAGCGTGACTTCTTCTTCTTCTTCGCCCCAACACAAAGTGATCATGGTATCGCAAGACCAGCGCTCATTCATGGACGTCGATGTGACGGGCCTGCTCACACCCGAGGCTCTGATGCAGAGGATTCGCGGAACGCTCGGACATGCCGAAACTCTGCCGCCGCACTCGATGCAAGCGCAGACGTATCGTCGGCAGTACGGGCGCGTTCAACTGGGCGAGAAACTCGACGCGAAGGGCATCTTTGCTGTGGTCTCGAAGAACGCTGACTCGGAAGGCTCGTTGAGGCTTTTGGTCAGTACCGGAGATGCTTGAAATGGCGACGATATTGATCTTTCCCCTGTTCTCTCTTTTTTTCCTTTCTTTCTTTCACACCCCAAATCTCACCGCACTGGCGTCAGAACCGTATTGGCAATCTAACAACGGCGTCCAAAACATTCCCTTCTGGCCACGCTTACGAGTTACGAAATACCCCCATGTCCCTTTTGCTTTGCGGTGCGGTGTGTATCGTTATGATTTCTGCTCGTCCTGTTTTTCGAACGATTTGCGCAATGTAGCTACTAGCTCTCAATGACACCGGCCGTTCGGAAGCGATTTATACATGGCGTTGCAGGAAAACAGCAGCAGCTCAGCACCATGTATATACATAGATGATGATCGTACGTTCCAATGCCAAGTTTTCACGCGAGATTGTGACTCGGAATTGCACGGGTCTCTCATATCATCTACACTGATTACTGACTGTACAGCTCATTCATACTAACTACTCAGCGCCCTGCTTCGCTTCGCTTCACAGTCATTCATATCTGTCGTATGCAAACACATTCATCATCACATTCATCAATCCACAAGCTTGATCTTTTCCACGTCCTCTTCAACGCCCATCACGCCAATCGCCCAATTCAGTCGAGCTTCTTTCTTAGTCTTTACCAATCTGCGGTCCGCATCATCACCGTCGACAGGTGCAGATCGAGGATCCAATCGCTCCCAGCTCCCTGTCAAGCGCGGATCCTCGCTATTCGTGTGATGCGCGCGAACAATTCGGGTATATGGCGGTCCTCTCCCTACTGCGGCAGCTTTTACCCAGGCGGTCTCACAGCCGTTTGCAATGAGTTCCGCGCTGCCCCAGCCTGTCCGGCGCGCGATGCTAAAGATTCGAGTCACTGTTTCATAACGCTGTCGCGCGTCTTGGTATTGAACAGCAGCGAAGAATGAGGGCATGCAGCTGTCGCAGAGTGCTGCCCCCAGACTTGGATTCAGTGGCTGATCGTCGGGGCCCGGTACTATTCCCGCGACAATTCGACCAATTTCCATGGCATGATGCCTGGTCTCTTGTGCTGCGACGCCGGCTGCCATGTGAGCAGCAGGCGGCATATGTGGATGCGCACGTATAGCTATGATCATGGCCATGTGGTAGAATGCCCACAAGCAACCGATATCATAGGTGCGGAAGAAGTATGCTGGGCCAAAAGCTGTTTCTGCAGAGTGGTAGGATCCTGATTCCAAAGGTTGGAAAGCGGGCGAGCGAGAGAGACTCTGTTCGAAGAGGTCGAGCGCTTGTTGTATGTGAGTGTACTCGTCCAGAGCCTCCTGGGTTGCCTGAGGTAGGTCATTTTCGAATGCACCCGGAGGATATGCGCCTGCTGGCGTGGGCGTCGTATGCGGATTTGAGGATGTATAGGAACTTGGCATGTGTACATTCGCCCTCGGCGGTGGAGCCATACCATAGAAATCCGGCATCGGTGGTGAGGTCATTGGGGGGCCACCGACAGCACCCGGCATAGGCATACCAAGATGGGCAGACGCGGGGGATGGTGCGGCCTGCTGCGGCGTTGGAGGTGGGCGAGGGATGTTCATGCCCGGCGCAGGTCTCCAATGGCCCCCATTGGCCTCCATTTGCTTCAGCTTTCGTTTGCGATCTCGGGATGAGAAATCTGCTATTCGACCGAGGAGTAAAATTAGATGATCAGATGATCCGCAAACCGCGTCGCCACGTCCGAGTGGACTTCGAGGGGGACAGTTGGGCCAACGGTTGAAGTCCATGCTGCACTGTATCAGTAACGTTCAAGCAATGAAGGAAAGACGACTCACAGCAATTTGTTGCCGCTGACGATGCTCTGGATGACGTCTTGCTTGCAGTACCACCAGTACAGATCCCGGAGAATGTCAAACTTGCAGAGGTCTAGAGCGGGCGGCAATTTTATAGTCGAGGGCTCCACGTGGCCAACGATGTCGTACTTGACCTCCTTGCCGACAATCCGGCTCACCACACGCTCATCAATATCATGCATCTGATCCAGCAAATCACCCTGAGAGAATGGCTGCTCCGTGCTGTATCGTCGTTTTCTGTCTTGCTCGCTCGACAGATGCATAGCACGTTCCATCTTCATTCTTTTGAAAGCGGCCGTCATCTGCACAAAATCCGTCTCCACGAACAGTTGCTTCGCACCCATCAGGTGCATGTTCCATTTCATATGATCTGCCGTCATGACTTCATAAAAGCCCAAAAGCATCGAAGCTGCAATCGTCGTGGCCTTGAGCCTGCTCTTCGGATTGCTGACTGCAGCATGGATTCGCCTCAAAGCCCAGGCATAATGCTGCATGGACGGCGTCGTCGAGGCGCCTTGTAATCTCGCAATGTGCAGACTAGCTAACGCCAACATTGCATGAAGGAGACCTTGATGATGAAGCGCAGCCATCGGTAACGTGTATGTCCACAAGCCTTGTTGCGCGATGGGCACAGTGCCACCATTGAAAAGGACCGAAGAAGTATTTGGCGTTCGTTCGAAAACTGACAAGCTTGGACCCGTCGCCGAAATGAAGTGTGCAAATACCCTCGCTGTGGCAGGATTCTTCAGCGGGCTTGCGACATATTCCACGCGGTACGTATCCAAGATTCCATCATAGATGAATGTATCATACCGTCGCATCTGGAGACCCCGAATACTGATCTGATTCCCCTCCAGAACTCTGCCCAGCATGCGTTGTCGCTTGTGACTTTGGAGTTGCGATAGTGATGTGTCAACATCTTGCTCCTGGTCGAGATCGTCGTCGTCCACGTCGTAATATTCGTCGTCCTGTTTCTCCACCGCCGCGGCACTCAACACATATGTGGGCGTCATGGTCGGCGGCGCATGAAATTCATGTTCGTACAATTCCGGGGTCGAGGGCCCTCCAGCTTGCAGTGCGGCGGCAGATTGCGGACTCTCCTGCTTCAAAGCATGATTGCCATTGGTTTGCATCGACCGCGCGTGCTCTATTGGAGGTGGTGGAGCGTAAAAATGATTCGCATGTGCCGATTGTCGAGTTCCATCCTGGTCTGCAAGATCGCCGCCACTCCACTGCGTCTGCCACTGAGCGTGCGCTCCCATCTCGGGCGTTGGACGGGAAAATGAGAAGGTCTGCGAAGAATCCGCGGATACAGGCGTTTGCACTGTGGCCGATGCATCCCCGCGAGGTTGTGATGAGGGGTCGATCCAGCTGTGATTCGGCACAGTTACATCAGCAGGCAAACTCGTCCGCGCCTGTACATCGGGGCTCTCATACACGTGTTCGCCAGGCGCATACTGCATTCGCCCGTTCGTCGTAGGAAGGCCATTGTAGTGCTCGGATGCACTGTCGGGATATTGTGAGAGCCGTATGCCTGAATCGAGGAACATGGAGTGACCGTGGACAGCAGGATACGATGGCGACTGATGGCTCGGTGACTGGGAGAGTTGATGCAGAGAGAATGGATCCCGAATGACATGGCCAGGACTGATAGGGCCGAGTCCGTCTGCAAGCTGTGAATGTCCGGCCTCTGTTGGGCTTTGCTGCACCTGCTCAGGTGCAGGGGCAGGAATATGCACATATTGCTGAGTCCGCTGGTCCCAGATGGTGATGAACTGATCCTGTGATGGCCGCGGTCGAAGATGCGTGTAATACGCTTGGTTCAACAGCGCTTGGCCTGAGTGAGAATGTCCCAGTGCGCCAGGATCAGGTCCCGCTTGGAAGGTAATATGGGCTGATCCATTCGCTCCGGGCTGATAATCAAACGTGGGCTGCTTGAAGACGACGCGCTGGCTGTAGCCCTCACAGTGGCGCTTGCTCTTGACACAATTCTTGCAAACAGGTCTTCCTTCATCGCACTTGATTCGTCGCTTGCGACATGTCAGGCAACCAGTCTTTGTGCGTTTCCTGGACAACTTAGCCTTCAACGCCGCCTCTGCTGCGGAAGTATCGGCCATCGTTACCTCGCCACCATAATGGGTAGCCTCGAAGCCGGATTGCATCAGGTGCGAACTTCTGTAGAGTCAATATTATATCGACCGAACTTGCGCATTTCCGGGTCTTGGCCGTATTGGTTGATAGCAAGGCCGGACCAATCCACAATCCAATCTGGGCCAATTTCGGGCGTGTACAAGGACAGGAGGTAGGCCGTTGCGCGGAGGTCTCACAATGAGCTGAGAGGGCGTGTTCTACACTAAAGATCCATTCGGGTGCTTCGCCAGGTTCGAGAATGTGTGGTCAGCCGGAAGGATGGGGTGGGCGCGACCTCACGAGGCAGGCGTCGCAAACCTCAGCACGTGGAATGGGAAATCCGTCAACTCGTTCTGCGGGCGCAGAATGCTCTCTCCATGGACCATGCCAGATGGCGGCGGGTGAAGCAGTCCAAAGAGGATCAGCGCGCAGGGCTCAGCTTATTGAAGCGGTATTGTAAAAGGCAGCAGCAGTTCCAGAGCCTCAATCCTCGTTAGCGGCGAATGTTGCAGTCCGGGCGGAGTTTATCGCGTTCCCCTCTCTGGTCTCTGGGACTTGGCCTGGAAAGCTGCGGCGACACTGTGTGCTCAACGCGGTCCAGTACAGCGATTGCGCAGCGACGTAGGATGACACTGGCCTGGAGGGGCCGCAGAGCGAGCATACAGTCGGTGGCTGCAGCGACAGAGGTCCGGAGAAAGTTCAGAGCGGAGATCTGACGTGCAGGACATTCGCGAGGTCAATATTCTCTGAGAAAGACTGGGGCGGGCGCAACGTCAGCAGTGAGATGCACCGTGCCTGCGCGAGGCGTGTCGTCCGGGATCGGGTAAAGCGTGCAGAGGATGCGGTTGCAGGGTGGGTTGGTGTTGTGTGGAAAATGGGCGGTCCATATGGCAACCTCGGCGCCACTGGGAGTACGAGGGAGCAGGACTTGGCGAATCGAAGGACGCGGGAACGTTCGGTTGCGTTGCGGTGCGGTGCGGTGCAATTCGGTCCAGTGCTGGTGGCAGCGTGATCACAGTGCATTCATCATCATCATCATCATCATCATCATCAGCTGGCGGATGGGAGAATTGTTGGGGTCCAGCGAAGCCACGCGCTGAGATGAGCAAGAAAGCACGACGATCGCGCGTCCAAGACAAGGCGGAAGGGTGTGGGATCAGACTTACGGAAGCGGCGTTCGTGTTACAGTAGTACAGTACAGTATTAGTTTGGAGGCGCTCCGAGTCGGCACTACTCCTGCACTGCAAATCGTCCTCCACAGTGCCACACGCTCCACTCGAGCGCCTCTTCTCTTCGCCCACCGCAGCCGCGAGGGTCCTTTGCATGACGTGAACGGGCGATGGGAACGGAAGCATGCGCCATGATGCATGTCATCTCTCCATCAAAATAATGAGGGCAATATGGGAGGAATACCATCAAAGCTGATGAGGTGGCGGACGGGAGAGTGTGCTCGAAGCAGGCAACGCATGCTGCAAGACATGCTGATCAACATTTTACCGGCGCAGGTGTGCAGGCAGGCATTCGGCGGACGGCGCATGGTTCTTCATCACGTCAGGTGATGTCGTGTTTGCTAGTTTACATGTAGGGTTGGAGAAAATGAACTCTCTTCTTGATGATCATCATCACTGCCTTGCCGTTTCATTACACTACATATTGACTTCACGTCTTCTCGTTCCGGATCTAGCCCTCTCCAGGCAATACAATGACCATTCAACATGTGCCATTTCACTCACTGCCCGTCACCATAGTGCAGCCCATATCCCCATATCAGAGCTGTTATAGCATGACCAATGTCACGGTAGCACAGGAGCGCGCGTGCCCATTCTCAGTCCACATGGCATGGATATGATGCCCATGTGTCTGTACCGCTACGGCGGACTGGCAAGAATGGTCCGCGACATGCGTTGCTCAGCCCAGAGAAAAGTGTGCCTGCTGCTTTGATGCTCACCAGAACCTGTCCACACGGAGCGCTGCGCTGTTGTCGTGCCCCCACGGTCTGACCAAACATGCAACCGTATGGCATGAAGCTTCTTGGTTCGCCCCCAAAGTCCAGTCCGGCGAACCGCACACGGCCTCTCTAGAGAAGCCCGCAGATTACGGGCACCCGGTGCCCTGGTTCCATGGCTTGATGAATAGCGTGGTGTATCAGCATACACGCACTGTGCACGGATGTATAGCTCTACTACTGTAGCCACAGACATCGGACACCTCCAGTCACAGTCACAGCACGGACACTTCGGGTTATGCACGACCTGAGTGACTCGTCGCATGGACAGGCAATCAATATAGACTGTGCCCGGACTGGTCCGCGTGTCTCACCAGCTTCCCCGTTCGTTCACCCAGAATTGCGCGGTGCGCGATGCATCGACGCCCAACGCTGCATTGCTCCCGTAGATATCTCCTCATCGCTGGCAGGAATCGTGGGAGGGTATGCCATGTGTCGTGGCTCGAATCTCCTGCAGCTCATCCGTAAGGTAGCTCCAATGCTGATTAATGCTTGAGCTTGGCGGGCGGCGCTGCAGGTCCGATGGTCGGTGGTGACGCGCTGATCGCTTGTCGCCCTCGAGGCGGTTCCGTGATGAAACTGCCTGATGAACAATACATCGCCATCGACCATACCTACTCGACGCCCTCCTGCTCCCTCGTATCGCCCGCTGCGCTGCCCCCCTCCCTCGTCACGTACATTGCTAACTCCAGCTCGGGTGGAAAGTGCCCAGTCCGGGGAGTCGAGCAGGTCGAGTGCGATAGAGCATGGTCTACGGCCGAGGGCAAGCATGGCGGACCGCCTGGAAACAATCGCAACACCGCGCATACACCACCGCCCGGGCGCCATGTAGAGCGTGTCACATACATCGACCCCACCCAGTCACAGCGTTGTCGGCGCACAGGAGCATTCCATACACTGCACTGCGATCCTGCCTTGCAGCCTCCCGAGACTTTTCTACAACGCCCGCCAGGCGGAAAGAGAAGCCTCCATCCGATAACGACTCCAAAGACGAGGACAAAACCGACGTGACCGAGTCAGATGAGAAAGAGGCGAAGAGCAATTCGGAACCTACGCCCTCGCCCATCCCGCTCGATGGGAAAGGCTCGACCGCCGGAGCAGCTGGCAGTGGCGAGTCCGGATCCGGGAGCGGCGATGGCGGAAACCGCAAGCGAAAGGGCACGAAGGAGATAGCAAGGACTGCGCCGCCAGAGGTGTATCCGCAGGTGTTGGCAATACCCATTGCACAACGACCGCTGCTTCCGGGCTTCTACAAGGCCATCACCATCCGAGACCCCAACGTCGTGGCTGCTGTGCAAGAGCTGCTGAAGCGGGGGCAAAGCTATGTGGGAGCGTTCTTGTTGAAGGATCACGAAAGTAGCCAGGACGTCATCAACGACCCGAGCGAAGTGTACGACGTGGGCACGTTTTGCCAGGTCACAGGCGCCTTCCCTGCGGGACATGGCGAAGACAAGGCGCTACAGGCTGTGCTCTATCCACACCGAAGAATCCGACTGAGCGAGCTGATCAAACCCAACCGCGGCCCACCGGCCGCACCAGAGCCAGAAAAGGCGGCGCAAGCGACTTTGGAAGACGTGCCGCAAACCGAGCTGGGCGAGCAGCCAGAGACCGACGAGAAGAAGAGTGGCGTAGTGGCGAGCTTCGAAGAGTCGGCCGCGGACAAGAAGGACGACAAAGCCCTCGTCCAGCCCACCGACTTCTTGCGGTCATGGCCCGTGAGCTTGGTGAAGGTGGACAATCTGGCGGATGAGCCCTTCGACAAGCGTGCACCCACAATACGAGCATTGATCTCGGAGATCGTCAACACGTGCAAGGACATCAGCAGCCTTGACCCCCTGTTCCGCGACCACATCGCCGCCTTCTCCATGTCACAGTCCGCTGCCAACATCGCAGAAGAACCCGCCAAGCTCGCCGATTTTGCCGCAGCCGTGTCATCGGGTGGTGAGATGGAGGAAGCACAGGCAGTCTTGGAATCATTGAACATCGAGACACGTCTGAGCAAAGCACTCGAGGTGATCAAGAAAGAGTACATGAACGCACAGCTGGGCAGGAAGATCACCAAGGACGTGGAGAGCAAGATCCAGAAGCGCCAACGGGAATATTGGCTCATGGAGCAAATGAAAGGTATCAGAAGAGAACTCGGCCTGGAGAGCGATGGCAAGGACAAGCTCGTCGAGAAGTTCAAGGAGAAGGCGAACAAGCTGGCCATGCCGGATCCCGTGAAGAAAGTCTTCGATGAAGAAGTGGCCAAGCTCGCACATCTCGAACCTGCGGCAAGCGAGTTCAACGTGACGCGAAATTACTTGGACTGGCTCACCCAGATTCCTTGGGGTCAGCGGAGCGCCGAGAACTTTGGTATTCAGCATGCTCAAGAGGTGCTGGACGAGGATCACCACGGGCTGAAGGATGTCAAGGATCGTATATTGGAGTTCATCGCTGTCGGCAAACTGCGCGGGACCGTGGAAGGCAAGATCCTGTGTATGGTCGGGCCACCTGGAGTCGGAAAAACGAGTATTGGCAAATCCATTGCTCGTGCGCTCAACAGACAGTACTACCGCTTCAGTGTCGGTGGCCTGACGGATGTTGCGGAAATCAAGGGACACCGAAGGACATATGTCGGTGCGCTTCCTGGTCGCATTATCCAGGCTTTGAAGAAGTGTCAGACGGAGAACCCTCTGATCCTGATCGACGAAGTAGACAAGATTGGTCGTGGCCACCAAGGCGATCCTTCCAGTGCTCTGCTGGAGCTTCTCGATCCAGAGCAGAACAACTCTTTCTTGGACCACTACATGGACGTGCCCGTGGATTTGTCCAAAGTCCTGTTTGTCTGCACAGCAAACATGACGGACACCATCCCTCGGCCGCTTCTCGACAGAATGGAGATGATTGAGCTTTCCGGCTACGTTTCGGATGAGAAGATGGCCATCGCCGAACGCTACCTGGCGCCACAAGCCAAGGAGCTCAGCGGACTGAAGGATGTCGACGTCAACTTGGACAAGGAAGCCATTCTCGAGCTCATCAACAAGTACTGCCGTGAGTCTGGAGTACGAAACCTGAAGAAACAGATTGAGAAGGTGTACCGCAAGTCTGCACTGAAGATCATTCAGGACCTCGGTGAGGAAGTGCTCAGCGAAGACAAGGCATTAACAGAAGAGGGCAAAGCGGCCGCCGAGGAATCCAAGAAGGATGACACAGATCCAAAGGAAACTCCAGAAAACATCGAGAAAGAGACTACCGAGCAGCCTCGCGTAGCACTCAAGGTACCAGAATCCGTCCACGTCACTATTGGCAAGGAGAACCTCAAGGACTATGTTGGTCCGCCGGTTTTCACGTCTGATCGCCTCTACGACATAACTCCGCCTGGCGTGGCCATGGGTCTTGCCTGGACGCAGATGGGAGGAGCGGCGCTTTATGTCGAATCCATCCTAGAGAACGCTCTCTCTTATAACTCAAGACCTGGCCTCGAACGGACTGGCAACCTGAAGCCAGTCATGAAGGAATCGACACAAATCGCATACTCTTTCGCGAAGGGTCTCATGGCAAAGCAGTTCCCAGACAACAAGTTCTTCGAAAAAGCCCGGATACATTTACATTGCCCGGAGGGCGCTGTGCAGAAAGATGGGCCCTCGGCTGGTATCACGATGGCGACATCATTACTTTCACTTGCCTTGGATACGCCTCTGGACCCCACAATAGCGATGACGGGCGAGCTGACAGTCACTGGTAAAGTTCTGCGCATTGGCGGTCTACGAGAGAAGACTGTCGCTGCAAGACGTGCTGGTTCGCGCATGATCCTCTTCCCGCGGGAGAACCTGAGTGATTGGCTCGAGTTGCCCGAGGTAAGCATTCCGGACTGATATGTTTGACCGAAAGCTGACAATTCTGCAGAACATCAAAGAAGGCATTGAAGGCAAGCCCGTGGATTGGTATTCGGACGTATACAAACTCGTGTTCTCAGATGTCGACGCCGATGCTGCCAACCAGCTCTGGAAAAAGGAGCTCGCGAAGCCACCGAAGGAGGAAAGGGAAAAGGATGATGACTAGGAATCTCATCTGAATAACCCTTGCGGGAAGCTCGAGTACTCTTACGAGACTTCATACGAAGCAGCACAACCAATTTTGCCGCAGATTCGATGACACGAAAGCATGGGCCGGCGCGTTTTGAGTCGGACGTATCAATTAGAAAAAGCGGAAACATCGCGTAGTACGGAATGCATCACTCCGCTCTTGTATATAATTTTTTACAGTCGTCAGCAGCAGGGAAGCGCTGTGGCGCTGGCGACAAGTGATTGCCGCTGTGGGGATATAGAAGTGAAGCTATACTGGTCGGTGGGAGGAGAAGGAAGGAGAGAGAGGGGGGGGGAGAGAGCACGACTGTACAGCTACAACTCAAGTCATGCGAATTGGCATTAGATTACATATTTTTGCGTCCGTGGAATTGCGATCCTTTGTGAGTTGTGCAGTAGGTGCAATGGTCGGCCGTGTGGTTGATGCGTGGGGTTTTGCCTCACTCTGACATGCCGTAGCAGCCGGGTTTAACTACTACATGTATGTAGGCCGTTCTGATACTTCCCCGTAGCGATCACGACATGGCACTAACAACCTCACTCGTAACTTCCTCTTCCATGAGCAACAACATCTTTCGACGAGGTTTCCGAACCAACTTATCGATCACCAGGACCTTCGCGTGCTCCGTACACCACTTTCGCGACACGTTTGGACCACAAACCCACCTGAAAACATGACACGCGACCTCTCCCTATCTTCTTCTTCTTCTTCTTCTTGGTAACATGATTCGATCCCACTACTACGATACCTTCTACCAACATCTATATCCTCCCCCCTCTCGCATGATATCTCTCTCCCGTACTCGGCACCGGTTTCTCCGCGCGAAGACACCACAAAAAGACATCCTCGAGCGGCAAAAACACATAAAACACCTTGTTCGCCGCGAAAGCAATCACGCAATACCCCAACGCAACCGCTGCATCCATCCAGTAATGGTTCGCCGTGGCAAGGATCGTGACCAGAATCATCGCGGGATATGCAACGCCGAGCGTGCAGTAGAAGAATTTCCAGAAAGTAGTTTTTCGCGATTCGAACTTTTCGAAACGGTGTCGGATGAGGCCCGAGTGGTAGATGAGCGTGCTGCCGATGACGAAGGAGTAGCCAAAGTGCATGCTCGGCATGGCGGCGAGGGAGTTGACGTGTTTGCCTGTTTGCCATAACGAGGCGGCGTCTTCCATGTGGACGGTATCCAGGAAGCCGAATTCTTTCGGAAGGAGGCGCGGTGGCATCATGGGGTAGACGGTGAAGGTGGCGAACGCCATGAAGTTTGTCAGGGTCATTGTGCGTCGCACCGTCGCGAATGTGGCGTGGGAAGGTGCGACGTAGTAGTACCAGACGATGAAGGCCATGGACCCCGGGATGTGGATGAGGGAGTAGAACCTATCGAGGAAGGTGAGGAGGTCTTGGTGGCCGTGCATGAACCATTGCTGGACGTCGATTTCACGGACCAGAAAGAGGAAGCGGAAGATGCTGAGATGTTCGAATGAGAGGAGGGAGATGGCGTGGGATTCGGCTGCGGTCCAGATTCCTTGCCCCGCGAAGATTTTGTTGGAGACGACGGTTGTCATGCGATAGAAGAGGTAGTTGAGCACCCAGTAGAGCATTTCGACGAGGAAGGGGTATTTCTGTAAAAGCCGCGAATGGATGTGGTTTCGGAAGCGGGAGGTGTTGGGTGTGGAGATTGGCCAGAGGCCGCAGCAGGTGCGGGTTTTGGGTATTTGCTTCTCGGGGCCGTAGAGGTAATCTTCTGAAGACTGCCAGGCATTTTCGTCGTCGTCGTTCCCTCTATCGAACTCGAACTCTTGGTCGAGAGAAGAGGAGCTCGAAGATCTGTCCAAGATGGATTGGTATCCTTTGCCTTTCCTGCGATGGCGTCCGAATATCGAAAAATCCCTCCGCCGGGTCAGGATCATGCCACCAAAGAGGATGGTGACGAACATGACCGCTTCACCCCAGTTGGGGAGCTTGAACTCTGGTTTTGCTGTCCATTCCACATAATTGTCAAAGACTCCTTCCGTCAACTTTTTCGTAGCTTCCGTTAACGCATGAGGCAAGGCTCCGACCTCCTCTCCCATGATTGTATATACTTCCGGAATGCCCTGGATGCTACTGCGTTTGATCCAGCTCGCCTGAAACTTTCTCTTTTCTTCGGCCTTTGCTCCGCGGTCTGCCAACGGACAATACTGATATCATGTAAGGCGATGGCGATGTTTGAAGCGTGGTAAATCGTGACTGATGATGACGTTTTTTCGTTCGTGTCCTCGAGGGATGGACTTCGGGGGGGGGATAGAGCAGGGAAAGACGGTGAAATGTACAGCTCTGCGAATGGGAGATGAAAGTACCGGATAATCCACAGCGAGTCGGTATGGGATATCTAGATGTACATGAAGCATGTATAACGACGCAGCGGAACGGGTTGCAAAGAAGGAACGAAAGACCAAGGAGAAGGAACAGCGGCAAAGCAAAGCAGGCGCGGCGACTCCTCTGAAGGATGCAGTGCTCTGCCCGGATGTTTGGATGCTTCACCACCAGTCGCAAGCATGAGCTTGGCATAATTGATCGGCACTGTAGCGCGGGCGCCACAGCCGGAGGTGTCGCGTGCTCTTCATTTTGTGATGGATATGCCCCTTGTGTTGCGGGATAGGGCTGGGGTCCGAGTGCAGCATGCCTCGGATATCCAGATTGGCCGGTGGTGAGATGTTGTCCTTGCAATCTGGCGCCTGTCGTTGTCGATTCGAGCGTGATTGTGATCTCTGACACGCGACGTCAGAGCACTGAACGGTGACGGCTCCTTGTCCATTATAGCGCCCGGCGGGTTTCAGCCGAAGTTCCCGTCGCCGCAGAGCCCCATCGTATCTCTTGGCACGGAAGCACGTTCCGACCGTGGTCCGCTCTGCCTTTATTGGTGCATGCAAGCATGGGATGGGGTCGGCGAGGGGATGATGAGATGCACCTTTTCACCTCACCGCATCAACGACGACGTCAAATTCACTGCTGGGCAGCAGGACTCGTCGTAGTTTCTCCACGAGACATCAGGCAGTCCCGACCATGTTGATGGCAAGCAAATGACGAGAACGGCTTCGTCCGGCGGCAGTCAGATCTCGGGATGCCGACGAGAGCAACGCCGCCTGAATGGAGATGCCGAAGCGGAGGAGGCTGCTCGAGGAGAGAGAATGCTCGAGATGCGAATGCATCATGTCTTCAGATGCCGCCACTTTCATGTTGTTCCAGTGCAACCACGCGACTCACCATGACGTACTAATAGCGATGGATGTCAATGGCGACTTCCATGTATGTTCAAACGAAGCAAACAGTGAGCATCAGCACTTCTTCCACCATCTCCAACACAAAACTCACAATGCCGGACACTGCCATCATCTCCGGCGGCGCACGTGGCATTGGACGTTGCCTGGTTCGACGCTTCTTGGAGCGAGGGTACAAGGTGTACGTCTTCGACATCGATGAGACGGAGCTCAATCACACTGTGCGGACTCATCTGAAGGAGTATACCGAGAAAGGCTTCTTGGGAGCTGGCATCTGCAATTTGAGAAATGTCGACGACATCCGCGAAAAGGTCGACGACGCCGCAAAATTCCTGGGAGGTCGAATTGACGTCTTGGTCAACAATGGTCGGTCACGGAACACATTTCCCGCAGCGTGGACACTAACATCATGATCACAGGCGGCATCGCAAACCCCAAGTGGAAAGATGACGCGACCATGTTCGACAAGGACACCTTTGCACAGTGGCAAGCGTGAGTTGACGCAGCACGAGCATATCTGGACTTTGCATTGACTCGTGCAAAGCTACGTCGAAACGAATCTCACAGCTCCATTTGCCGTCTCGCAAGCCGTGTTGCCATACATGAAGAACGAACAGAGGCAACACGATCACGACACAAGCGAAGCTGGTCCATGCATCATCCACATTGGCTCTTTCCGCGCCTTTCAGAGTGATCCCAACCAGGAAGGCTACGCATCTACCAAAGCTGGAATGCTGGGCTTGATGCATAGTATGGCTGTTAGTCTGAAGCCTTTCGGCATTCGAGTCAATCTTGTTGCGCCTGGTCGGATCAAAGTCGCTCATGAAAGTAAAGATGGCGATCACAATGGCACGCAATGGTCGGAGCTTAACGAAGAAAAAGATGTGGCGGATCATCTTGCAAACCGAGCTGGCCGTCCCAAGGATATCGCTGATGCTGTGGAATATCTCGTCCACGCTGGTTTCGTCACTGCCCAAGAGCTTATCGTGGACGGTGGCGCGACGAAGACCAAGTGAAGAGCTGCAGAATTTCATGTCTCAAAAATGGTGACACGGCGTCGTTGGGAGATCAAAATAGCACACCGGAAAAAGCGATGTAGGCCATAGAAAGCTTTCGGAATGCATTACGAATCCTTTCACTTTGGGATACCAGTCACTGCCGAATCAACCTCAGGCCCCACCCATCTCGGATCCGAAAGCTCAGCTCCTTCCTCTGAATCCCAGCTTGCACATCGAACACATAAACCCATATCGCCAAGACTTTCACTTCTCCATGCTCTCCAACAGCCGAAACTACTGACACCATGACTTCACACGAGACGCGCGCATCACCACAAGAACGAGCCAACATCTCCGAAACCTCACCGACCATCAATCCCATCGAACTCCCCTCCAAGCTCCTCCGAGCCGCCTACTTCGTCGGAAAAGTCCCCATCAAATCCCTCCGAAGCGACCCCAGAATCTCCTACGCCATCTACGTCCCCGAACAATACTGCGCCGTGCACGACATTCTCCAAAACCCCGAAAATGACATCCCGCCCCGCCTCCCGCTAATCGTGAACGTCCACAGCACCCGCCGCCAAGCCCTCGTCTGTCGCGACTCCCTCATCGACTTCGCCGACAAACATGGCGTCGCCATCTTAGCGCCTCTCTTTCCCGCGGGTCTCGACTCCCTATTCGATCTCGACAGCTACAAACTCCTCCGAACGGACTTCCTCCAAGCCGATTTGCGGCTCATCGATATGCTCAACGAAGTCGGGCACATTTGGCCGGGGATTGTTGCCGATCCTATCATTCTGATGGGATTCTCCGGAGGAGGGCAATTCGTTCACCGCTTCATGTATCTCAACCCGGAACGGGTTTCTGCTGTTGCGGTCGCTGCTCCGGGACAAGTTACCAAACTCAATATGTCGGAGCCGTGGCCGAGAGGAATCGCTGATGTGGAGAAGTTATTTCCCGGTGAGGAGATTGATGTCGCTGCGATCGCGCAAGTTGGAGATATTTTGCTTCTTGGCG
Source organism: Cercospora zeae-maydis (assembly GCA_023512815.1). Lineage (NCBI taxonomy): Eukaryota > Fungi > Ascomycota > Dothideomycetes > Mycosphaerellales > Mycosphaerellaceae > Cercospora > Cercospora zeae-maydis. Next base: position 1,461,877 of record JAKLWY010000001.1, on the reverse strand, counting down.
GCGAGGAAGATACTTTCTCCGGTGGGCAGGTGGAATTGTTGCAGTGGTTGGCGAAGAGGAAGGCGAAGTTGAAGGGGGAGACGGTGGAGGAGATGTTGTCGAGGACGAGTAGAGTGCAGGGATTGAAGAGTCTGCAGAAAGATTGGCGGAAACATGGGATTGAGGCGAAGTTGAAGATCGTGCCTGGGGTGGGGCATAGTTATCAGGATCTGTTGCCTTCGTTGATTGCGTGGTTGGGAGAGTGTTCTGATATTGTCAATCGGGAATAGGCATCTATCAAAGATGGCCAAGTTTCCGCGAAACTCGCTCTTGTGCAACACGTTTTCTAGAAGCCTTTTTGTCCTCGCCCGTGGCCAGTTTCACCCTTTGGAGCGTCTCGGCCTCAATTTTTGCCACCGTATCTTCGTTCCGACAGCTCACGTTTCTCCTTGTTGGCGTTCCTCCGACTGCGCTCCTCGAGAGTTTTCTCTTGCGCTTGTCCGTTCTTTCTCACCTCTACCTTCGTATGCGACCTTGCCTCCGATTTACCAGGTCTAAGACCGTCTTCAAAGTCTTCTCTCCTCATCCGACTCAGAATCCTCTACCCGGTCCCGAACGACTCTACTGCGATTCCTCAAACGATTCCCCTTCGCAGCAACCATCGACATCTCCGCGATCCGTCTCCAGCGAGAGGATCTGAACCAATTCGACCATCCAGCACCTCCCTCCGCGAATATATTCGTACGGAAGGTCCAATTTTTTCACATTGGGGCATTTTTCGACAAATTTCTCAAACACGCGTTCTTGATCGATAAGATCTGTGCGGGCCCAGCGGTAATGTTTTGCCCCAGACGTTGTGGAGGGTCAGAGTTTCCATCTGCTTCAGTTGTGCTGAGGCGAGGTTCTCGAGAGTATCGAACATATCCTCGAGCCGCAGGAACGAGAAGTGGAGTGCTTGCGTGGACCAGAGTTGGGATACCGTACTTCGGCGTGGATTTGCTTGCTGATTGTCCACGAAAGCGAGCCTAGCGCGCATCCTTCATAGACTTAGTCACTCTTGACAGTGACATTCGCAGTACGTTTGTCCACATCATCCGCGTCGTCAGTAGAAACGATAACAACTCCATCAATACTGTTCTTGGCGACAACATGGCCTGCGACAGCAACTTCTCCAGTATCCACCGCTTCGGCAAAAGCACGACGCTTGGGGAGAAGGAATCGAACATCAATGTATCGCAGAGTACAAGTCATGGCGATGCAGAGAACCCAGATGGCAATGCATGATTGCCAGCCGTATTTGTCTGGGAAGCAACAATCAGTACAATTTGCCAAGAATCGTGTGAAAAGAGCATCACTTACAAAAGGGCGCCTGACTTGCAGGCCAGACCAAAACTTGTGACCACGCAGAGATTGCGTAGTAGCCAGCGACAGCGACGCCGACGATGAGACTGCGAGCTTCTGGGTCTTGTGGGATTCTAGAAAGTACTACGTTAGCATTCCTCCTCATTGTCGGGATTCGGGAAACTCACAGATCGGAAAGCCAGGCAAAGATCAAGGGCGCCGTGCCCAGAGCGACATAATTGATAAAGTAGCTCGCATAAGCGGCCGAGACAGGCACAGAAGTCGGATGTCTTGTCCATATGGACATGATAATGCAGGGAATCAGTCCTATGACACCTTGCGTAACGACCAAAACCCATCGCGTTTGAAGCGCATCGGAAAGCAGAGCCCAGATCCAGACTGGGAGAAGTCAGCGACTCAACTACGCCGTTGCACGCGGAAGGAAGTACTCACCAAACGCAACATTGATCGCACCACCTCCGATAGGAAGCACATTCACCTCCTCCGTCGTCCACCTCTTCGAGCCATCTGGTCTCATCTGAGCCTTCAAGAACAAGCCAAAGTATACGTAGCCGTACGTAGCCAGCACGGTGCCAGCATACAGAACAGCGACAAAATACACGACCCAAGAACTGTAACACAAGTATCAGTCCCGAAACCTCAGATGACAAATCCAAAAAAGAAATCCTCACGAAAAAGTCCGCTTCGCACTTTCCCAAGTCACAGGCCGGGGCTCCGCCCTCTTGTGCCTAATCAACCTCCCAATCGCCAATTCCTGATCATTCCTCGTGAACCAGAACGCTCTCGGATTGCGCTTATTTGGATAATCCGGCAACATGACGATTCCCAGAAATCCCCACACGACCGTGATAATCGAATTGATCACAAACAACCATCTCCAGCCCTCAAGTCCATGCGTGCCATTCATCGTACTCATGATGGCCGCTTGCAGGGCTCCAGATAGCATGTTACCGATCGCTTGACAGGAATGGTAGAAGCCCATGCGTTTGGCGAGTTCGGTGGGAGTGTACCAGTGCATGAAGAGGGTCATCATGCCTGGCCAGGCGCTGCTTTCGAATGCTCCGAGGAAGACGCGGATGATGTAGACTTGTTTGGCAGTCGTCACCATGGCCATGAGTCCGGTGAGGATTCCCCAGCCGACTTCGAGGCCTGGTAGCCAAAAGGATGGTCGCACCCAGGTCATGATGATTTGGGAGGGGACGAGCATGATGCAGTATGCAACGTTGAATGCGGTGGTGAAGTAGTTGAGTTCGTCGCCATAGAGGGAAAGATCCTCTTTCATGCCGGAGACGTAGGCATTCTGTCATGCGTCAGTTGGGTCTGTGGGCTGGGATGTCTAAGGGAATTACTCACGTTGATGTTTTGTTGATCCAAATATTTAATGACCTGAGAAATGCACCCAAAAGTCATTAAGAAGACATCGAGACGCCGCACGAATGCTTTCTCTTCCTTTGTGCGTTCCGGCGCGGGCGCCAGAAAGGCAGGTCTTTTCGAGAACATCCCCATTCTTGCCACTGATCAGCATCCAGAACCAGAAGCAACCTCGACACAACGGTTGAAGACAAGATATAACAGCAACAGAAATGAAAAACCATTGGCAGTACAAGCATTTGCCAGTTGGCCCATCCTCGGAAGCACCAAAGCGGATCGCATCCTATCAGCAGACCAAGTGACACATACTGTGCCACGACAAGATTGTGTTGCATCTCGTGGTCGCTATCGCCCACAGTGGTATGCCACCCTAGCAAGATCTGCGCCTTGGCGTTGACTTTAAAGAGCTGATAGGGGACGATAGGCGAACCCGCGGAGTACTGGTAGCCGCAGGAGCATCGTCGGGCAACTGAAAGTGGCAGCCCTAGCCCTCCGAACAGCGGAACAAGACGTGCAAGAAGTGAATCAATAGAGCTTCGAGTGGGATAAGCTGTTGTTGGCAAATTCTTTTCCGGTTTCTTGGCCTTTGTTGCATCCAACGTGTTCGAGAAGTGAATACCACCAGCACACTACCTTTCAAGAAGGCGCTGCAGAACTGATACAACGCTTGTCGCAAGTGTCATGGCTCCACACGCCACAGGCAATCCCGAGCTCGCCTCCGCTGGCATAACCGACGAGCAGGAAACCATCACTGAGTTAAAACAGCAACAAGGCTATCGCTCTTTACCCTTACCAAATCCATGTCTCTCATATTGGCATCGCACTACTCGAGCTTTCAAGCACCTCAACGCCAACGAGGAAGCCCCAGTTCCGCAAAGCGCCAAATATGTGATTATCGGCTCCGGTCTCTCAGGCTCCTTAACAGCATGGTCATTAGTCGTCGACCACGGCGTTCCAGCAACAGATGTACTCATTCTCGAAGCCCGCGAAGCGGTTGGTGGAGCTTCAGGCCGTAATGCAGGACATGTCCGACCGGATGCGTTCCGCGGCTTTGCAGCATATTCCAGGATTCATGGTCCGGAACAAGCGAAGAAGATCATTGAGAATGAGAAGCTTGTGTTTGGGCGTCTGGATGCTTTCGTTCGCGAGCATAATATCCCCTGCGACTTCAACTCGACCACGACATTTGATGTATGTCTGACGCCGGAGTTTGTAGAGTATCAGAAGGAATCTTTTGCAGCATACAGAGCAGCTGGTGGGGATGTGTCGCACGTGCAGTACTATGCAGGCGACGTAGCCAAGGTGAAAACTGGAGTCGAAAGTGCACTTGCTGCTTACGAGTGGCCCGCTGGATCCAGTCACCCTGCAAAGCTCGGGCAATGGTTGCTGGAGCAGCTAGTGCAAAGGGGTGTCGGCTTGTGGACGCATTGCGCTGTCGTGGAGGTCAACCAACACCAAGCCTCTGAACCAGAAAGGCAGGCGAAATGGGACGTGATCACTGCACGCGGAACAGTCGCCTCGCAGATCGTTGTGCATTGCACTAATGCATACGCTGCACACCTGCTGCCTGAGCTGTCGACCTTTGTGACACCCAACCGCGCTCAGGCGCATTCAATCGTTCCAGGGCGCGAGCTCTCAGGCTCGAATGCCCATGCAAGCACCATGTCACTGCGATACGGCTTGAAACATTTCTTTTCCTTCATACAGCGTGCTGTCGATGGAACGGTGGTATTCGGAGTATCAAGGGACAACCCCACCTGGAGTGAAGCCACCAAGAGCTCCACTGCGTCTTTCGATGACACCAAGTACAATGCAGAAATTGCTGCATCATCTGCAAAAGCTTACGGGGGGTTGTTTGCAACCAACGGGCCGAACTCGGCTCGGCATGGAGAGGGCGTAGATCACTCGTGGACGGGTATCATCGCCATGACACCCGATTCTGTACCGATGGTTGGAGCACTGGAGGGCCGAGAAGGGCAATTCATCCTAGCGGGTCATAATGGACATGGTAAGCCCGACAGCTAAATCGTCTCTTGCTGCGCCATCATACTGACTGAAGTCTAGGAATGGCTCGAATCTGGATGTGCGCACCTGGGCTTGCAAAGATCATCCAAGGTGACTCGTGGTCTGCGACGGGTCTTCCGGAATGCTTCAAATACAGCAAATCGAGACTGATCCGAGCGACAACACAAAATGTACGCAGCGTGTGGTGAGCACCTTGGCAGTGACTTGAGACGCGCAATTCGAGCAATACATCTTGCAAACTGCATACGCGCTCCTATCGTTCTGATCAGCAGTGATTTCGTAAGAACGTGGGTACGAAAGGCAAGGTAGTTCCAGGACGTTTCGATGTGCTGTTGTCGCATTGGTGCAGATTTGAGGCCACAGCAGGTCGCACAAGAGGAAGTTTTGGCAGCGCCCCCGCCTTCTCCGCAACGATAAGGCATGTGAAAACTACCACATGCAGATAGACTCCTCATTTTACCATCGGCCTGCGGCGCGCATGCGGATGAGGAGCGAAGGTATTGGACTGTTGCCGAAGAGCAGCAGGATGATCGAATGCAATAGACTTTGGTTCACCCGATCCGCGGGTAAAAGAATGTACGGACTAGCTGCTTGAAAACCAATAAGGGCAAGACATGCAGGCGACAGGCAGTTGCGGAGAACTCCAAAAGCATGCTATCGGATCGTATGCGCAGGGATCAGAGGACAGCTGTTTCTTGCAATGTTGAGCACTGCGACAAGCCCTTTATAGGCATATGATCCTCGGGTGTTGAGATATCGTCACAACAGAACCTCCGTCGGGTCCATCCTGCGTTCTGCTATCAACGAAGATGACACAGGGAAAGCCAACGATAGCTGTGTTCGGAGCGACAGGATACCTTGGAGAACACATAGCCGCAGCTTTGCTTGATCCCGGCATTAGACCCAAGTTCCGGAACGTTGTCCTGCTATCAAGGCGTGCCACCAAATTGCACAAGTGGCAGAAACACAATGTAGTCATCCGGCAGTGTAGCGAACGAAGTCTGGCTGCAAGCCTCGCGGACATAAATATTGTCGTCGACGCTGTCGGTGCTTCGGGAGCGGAATTCAGCAGGCGACTGATAGCGGCAATGGCACAAGCCAAGATCAGAATCTACTTCCCGCCCGAGTTTGATGTTGATCACAACCTACACGACTTCCGATTCGCAGAGTGGGACTGGAAGAAGAGCAACGTCGCTCTCGCCCGCGAACTGCTGCCAAGCACCAAAGTCTGTCAAATTTTTGCAAGCCTCCTGTTGGAACACGCCTTCGGCCCATGGCTTGGTTTCTGCTCGAAAAGGCAGATTTATGCGTGCGTAGGAAGCAAAGACGTTGCTATATCGTTCACTTCAGCGCGGGATTTGGCGCGAACAATTGTTCAATTGTCCCTGACCGAGCCTCCTCGCATTCCTGACCAGGTCCACATTGGAGGCACCACGACGACATTCTCAGATGCTGCAGCAATCATGAGTCGCGAAAGTGGGAATCCAATTCGAGTCGTGGAGCTCCCTCTGGCAGCATTCAAGGCAAGCGTGCTCACTGCTGCTGGATCCAAACGTACGGAATACCTTCGTTGTGTGATGGCAGAAGGCAAGGCGGACCATGGACGATACGGGATATGGAGCCAGAACGAATTGGTCAATCCTGGAGGAAGACGGTGGGAGTGGACGACAGTGGAGGCGTTGGCCAAACAGACGGGCGGTCGACCTTGGAGCGATGCAGATTGGCCGGATATATGATGAGGACGTATTCATGCACCTGATGGTTGGGCTCAACGTTTCCTCGGCTGCTGAAGTGGTATACTGTTGACATCCTGCCCGATGCGCACTTTCAGCTCGGAGAATCTGATGCGTGTGGCTGCCACAGGCTCCAGAAGTGCGTCGGGAAGATCTACCGCGACAGCACCGGACTTCACTTCCGTACGATGCAGCTGTGGCGTCCAGGCAATGCTGATGTGAAAGCCGTCGTGAGCATCGGCGAGGGAGGTCGGGCTTGAGCGTGCTTGGTCTGTATAGAGCAGTGGCTGGGAGAATTGGGCAGCAATAGTGTTGCACGTGTTCAACAACAATTTGAGCTCGTCGTTCACAGGCTTTTGCAATCGAAGTACAAGAAACCAGCGCGTGCCTTCTTCGTTGGGATGCCATACTAGGTCCAATGGCTGCGCATCAAACGCCGAGAGTCCAGAAGAGGGGATTCGTGTCTTCAGTTGCTCCAAAAAGACGTCCTTGTCATCGGTCTTCAAGCTTAGCGGTCGAGACAGGGAAACATGAAGCGGCTGTCGCACGCCCAGATCATTCTGCAGCAGACTGTGAACAGTAGCCGGTTTCGAAGCTTGGTGGGTGTGAGAAAGCAGTTGCTGCAATGCCGAGTAGTCTTCTGGCCGCGGTGTCCCTCCCGTCGCGTCAGTACGCCAAATAGTCGAGGATGAAAACGATATGAAGAGATGAATCACGCGTCCTTACAGTCTAGATAGACGTGCGTCGGCCAATTGCCCGCGACATGAGGGGTGACGCGTCTGCGGCCGCCATGAAGGGCGGGATCGTCTTGAGTGCTCGTACGGACGGTTGATGAATAGAGATCACGAAACGGAGCTGGCAGTGGAGGCAGCGCCTGAGAATGGTCCGTGTCGAGCTTGCGTTTCTTGGACGTCGGCTCTGCTTCACTTTCCGAGCTGTCGGAGTAATCGACAAGAGCCATCAGTGAGGATGAGGCTGGGTTGGGCTTCTGAGAGAGTGCTGGCGTGGTGGTGGATCTGCGGACAGTCAGAAGACGTGTCGTGTCAGTGGACGCGACGAGACGACGCGTGAGACAGCAGGCAACACAGGTCGCGTTCGGAGTGTGCCCAACGCCAAGACCTGCCCATTTCGGGACCCTTGTCAAAAGTGGAGGAGGAGGTGCTGCCTGGCGCAATGACGACAGAGGCAGACGGAGGAGCAATCACACAATTACAGACTGGAATTAAACTTGGGAGGAGCGTGTCGGGAGCCGGCTACGGTGCATCCGTAGTCTACGCCGTGCAAGGGTCGGTGCGGTGGAAGTCACATCCGTGTTCTGGGCCGGAAGAGCGTGGACGGAGCAGCACGTCACCGGTGGACACTAGTACCGCCGCGTCACCAGCCGTGCTTGTGCTCTTGGACTGGATGGATGCATGTGCGCATTGATGCGATGCGTGCTGATGGCAGGCACGACGGATCAAGAGTCATCATCCCCTGCTTCTGCCTCCCGTCTACTTCTCTTCTTGTACATGTAAAACCACCTCCACCTCGCAGAAACGACACTTCGCATCGCACGGGAACAGCGTGAAAACATGTCCCAAGCAGTCTCGTCCAAAGTACCTCCTCTCACACCCCCACCACCGTCCATGCAAGGGACCGGCGGGCATGCCACAGCTTCGTCGCTGACTCTCCAACACAGGCGGCGGCAGCATACCTGATCGACCCACTGAATGCCCCCGAACCCTCCGCCGAAACAGGTCCAGGCACCTCGTTCGGCAGCACCTTCGATCCCGCACAGAAAGCCAATGCTCCCTCCATTGTGCAGCAGCCTACGGGCTCGTCCATAGGGTCGAACAATCCCTACCGCAAGTCGGTCGGCCCACGCACCCCGCCAGGTACAAGCACGAGGAAGACCCAGAGTCGCAGCCCGCGTGAGACATTCCCCGCCTACCGCGCAGAAGCCTTCTCCGACTATGCCTCTCCTCGACGTCACTCGTCCAGCAACGAGAAGCGCCATGTGCCTCCTGCACACGATCCGACCGCCTCGCCGAATCGCGAAACCCGCCATCGCCGCCGCACGAGCTCGTTGACGGCACGTTATCCCGGCGACAACAGCCACCAGCCACTGGAAATCATCCGACGCGACAGCAAGAAGGCACATCGCAGTCCGCATCTTCGGAAGAAGCACCTGCCAGGCCCAGATACCATTGATCGCCTCGATCCGGCCATCAGCGGTCGTGCCTACCATCATGAAGGCCCATACGACGCAGCGCTGCTGGCGAGAAACAATAGTTTTGAAATCTCACCTGTTGCAGCTGTGCAGCACGGCAACGAGGAGACGTTGAAGGCGACGCCTGCAGAGAACATTAGAGATGCGCTCGAGAGGCATCGTCCATTGGATGGTGTGGCACAGCTTCCCCCGGGCATTCCGGACCGCTATGGGCGTGTCTACCGCTACGAGGAGGGTGCCGATTTGATGCACGAGGATGGTCCAGACGGTCCTGGCTATAAGAGGTACATGTTCCTCTCCAGATCGACAATGTGCCGGAGACTAACGCCTTCGCAGGTGGGCCGGTAAGGAATATCACCCAGACGATCTCAAAGGTAAAGGCGACGAGTTCGAGCTCGATAGAGCCATGAAAAAGCACACCATCAACGAGAATGGTATCGAAATGTCAGATAAGAAACGAGACCCAATCAATGTCTCCGATGGCGAGCCCTATGCTGATTACGCAAGCACGCGCGATGCCGACACCGGTCGCAATCGCAGCGACAGCGGTGGTCTGCGTGCTGGGCTGAAGAAACGCATTGGAAGTTTACGCAAGAAGAACCGAGTGGCGAGCTAAATTTGATCGCTGAAAATGTCAAACTCACTTCACGGAATGTACGATACCAGACTGTATAACTATGATGGCATGAATGGAAATGTACGATGCGTGGGCAAATAGAGCGGGTATAGCGATGCAGCTATGACAGAATGAGGACATATCTGTATTGATTGCTGTGATTGCCACCCAAAGTATCATTGTTTGCCCATTTCGTACAGCTGACTTCGCATATGGCCAGGCTGCATCGTATCGCGATAAGTACGAACGCGTTTGCGCGCAACATTCCATGTTGCGATCACAAGTCAATATGAGCTGCTCGCATGGATAGACAATGCTTGTTGACAGAATTTTCTGTACCAAGCAATCGAGTTGGACTCACAGTACCAAGAGGAGAGGAGAAAATGACGAATTGTCCATATGAATTTGATATGCCCTCGATGACGAAACTCAAGGTCATGGAAGATGAGGCTATGGGGCTCACGTCACCGATTGGTCCCAAAAAGTTGGAGAGTTCGCAACGTCACGACGCAAGTGAGAGCGACGGGCGGTTTGCAGATGGCAGTTCCACGAAGCGAGAAGGCGTGTCTCGTCGTTGTGGCGGTGGTGATGATGCTCGACATTCCATCTCGAGTCATCCGGGAGCGAAAGGTGGTGTGAAGGATGCTGCTGGACTGAATGATGTGTTAGGAACTGCAAAGGGCGATTTACTGAGCATGTTTGACGGCTCGAGGTTCATGACTTTCAATGATGACGAGGTCAAAAAAGGTACATTGAGATGCCAGCACGGCGGTTTTGATACCTGAAAGACAGAATCGAATGCGATGTATCGAAGTTGCATGCCTGGAATCTGCGGATCGATGTTCCTGACGCAAAACCTCACCAACTCTCGGTATAGCTCTCTTTACAAAGGAGGCTTCACCAGTAGATGTAGCTCCGACTGTTGACTTCCCTGGGATCCGTCAGCTCGATGGTTATGAAGACTGCAAAGAAAGAACAAGATACGCACCCTCCAACACTCGCTGCCAGCTGGGCAAACCTCTCTGCTCCTTCCGATTCCAGCCAATATGAACTGACTCGGAAATGCGGCGTTGCACCCAAATTTAGGCCCCGCAACTCATTCTCATACAACTTCCAATTGTACTCTGCTTTCTTCGTGCGCGGATAGTCCGGATCGTTCACCAGATGGATGGAATCGAAATGGAACGTGACCTGTAATGACTTGCGATGCACATTCAGACAATTCAATAGAGACCGTAACGCTTGCGCTTTCTGTATCAAATCTTCCTCAGGCCGGATGTGCTGTCTGACATGCACATGATCGATCCATTGCAAGAACATCGACTTCTTCGCAGGAGAAGCAATGATCCCAATCCGTTGGCTTTCCTCTCCATACACAAATGGGGAACTGAGTCGAAGATCCTGTATGTTGATGACCCAGAGCATTTTGCTGTAGAGGAGGTCCATGGCTTCCTTGTGGATCAGCTTCGAGACGCGGAGGATGGCGGGGGTGGTGAGAGCAAAGCTGGGCGGCTTCGCGATCGTGACGGATCGCCATGTTGTGCCGTACTGTACGATGTTGACATGTCCAACGCCGCTGGTGTAGCCTTGCTCGTGAGCGACTGCGCGATGAGGTACCGAGGTTGCTGGTGCTACTTGGATGAGATGTTCGAAGATGTGGACCCGTACTTCTGCGGGAAGAGCGAGCAGACTGGGAGCCGATGGAGTGTTCGCGGCGGAGTCCAGGGCTCTCGCGGGAACGTCTTTGTTATGGTTTCTGAAGATATCCATGATCAAGTCTGTGATGTGCTATTGGTAGTTCCAACGACACAGTGGACGACGGTGGAAAGTGCAGACATGCCTTAGCGTTGCAAGGGTCACTAGCCAATTGAAGCGGGGCTTGGCGACTGCACGTCCTTGTCTCGTTTCTCGCGTTCTCGCGTTCTACACTTTGATCTACTCGACCCGGCCATTCACACTTCCATCGACAGCAGTATTGCCGCTTTGTCGCGCCTGAACACCTCAGAGTCTGCAGTGACGCACCGCGCCACCATGGCAACCTGCCACAGTGACGTTCAGACCGCCCGTTTTCCAACGTTCGTTATTGTCCAGCAATGTCACAAGAATTGGCAGGATCGACGTGCCTCCCATCGCAGCGGCGAGCTCTTACCGCTGACCACCCACCGTGCTCGTAGCCACGCGAGAGTCCTGGTGCCCACGTGTAGTAACCCTCAGGTCTAACGGTCGCCTTTCCGCTAGCAGCGACGACCGAACCATGCTGATGCCATTACCAGCGACGGCAACAAAAATTCAACGGTGATTGGTCTAGAGCCCCCGCCATGATGGTTGATATGACAGCCATTTCGAATCTGCCAGCGGCACGGCAGCGTAAGTCCGAAATATGTATTAAACACACCGACGCAACCCCTTCAGCCTCTTCTCCTTTCATCACGATCGTGGATTATACTGACCCCATTTGTCGCCATGAAGCTGATTAGTCTCATCCAGCTCTCGCTACTTACAACATCCATCTTTGCACACTGGCGACGTGCAACACAACTCGAAACAAACCTTACAGTGGCAGGGAATGACACAATAGCACGCACAAGCTTCGCATCTACACAAGAGCTCGGTCCATATACTCGGTGTGCTTCGAACCCGACGGTCGCACAACGTCGACTATTGGACCAAGTCACTCGCGGACGTGATGAGACACTAGATCGCGCAGACCGGGTGATCGAAGTGTACGTGCATGTCGTCTCGACACAGTCCAAGCGAGCGCGCTATAACAATGCCATGATCCAAAACCAAATGACTGTCATGAACGATGCGTTCCAGGGGACAGGCTTCTCATTCGAGCTCGTAGGCTTCGATATCACTGTCAACGAAGCCTGGGCAAAGGCTTCAGGGGGATCGGGCGAAGAGACCAACATGAAGCAAGCTCTGCACCGTGGGACATACCAGGATCTCAATCTGTACTTTCTCTCGGATCTGGGTGGTGGTCTACTTGGCATCTGCTATTTCCCTACCAGTAACCCCTCCCAGCAGATGCGAATTCTCGATGGCTGCATCAATCTTGCAGACTCCATGCCGGGAGGAGCTGCGACATATTACGATCTAGGACTGACAGCGGTCCACGAAGTTGGACATGTACATCACATTCCAGCCTATAATGCTATGCTGATGCTAATGAACTCGTAGTGGTTTGGATTGTATCACGTCTTCGAAGGCGCAGATTGCAATGACGCGAAGGGTGATCGCGTCGGCGATACACCACGTCAATTAAGCCCGACGGCGGGGTGTCCGAGTTCCAAGGATTCGTGTCCCCGTTCCTCAGGACTCGACAGTATTCACAATTACATGGACTATAGCTACGACTCGTGTCTCTTCGAGTTTACCCCTGGGCAAGGACGCCGGATGAGAACTTTGTTCGACTCGACACGGGCCGGTGTATAGCCAGACGTTGTTGCGTGCTTCTTCAGACCACGGGATGAGTACGTGGAAAGCAAGATTGATGATTCATGATTGAAATGACCTTAAGTTTGCAAAGAGCAATGAAAATGCCATGATGAATGCTTCGATTGTTATGTGAATACTGTGTATTAGATTGTCTTGTTTGAACGGAAACGAACGTGCTTGTACAGGATACCGTACCTCCCGTCAAGCGCTACCTCCTAGACCCGTCGAAAACAAATAGACTTTTGAGCAGGCGCATGATTGACCAATCAAATCCGACTGTGCAGACGACGGGGGCCGAAAGCTTGGAAGGTGCTACTACGAATTTCAGCTGCCTCTAGCTATATTACTCGCTATATTACTCGCTATATTACTCGCTATATTACTCGCTATATTACTCGCAGCCGACTTATAGCATGCCTCGCCAGACTGTTAATTATAGCGACTAGCACGACTTTATTAAGGAACGGGTAGAGGTAGGCGTACTACGTACTACTATTATTTCTAAACTCCGTAATTAGGGTATTACTATATTATACCGTACCCTCGCTCGGAACCTCGCGCTCTAGAACCTTAACTATAATCGCCGTATTAATTATCGCCTTAATAATTAAGAGTTGCTATACTTACGAGTTACCTAGACCTTCTACTTTCTATATATAACTAACGAGAAGGCTATAACTATTCTCGAACGCGAAAGCTTCTAGATTAGCGTCTACTACTATACTACTATACGTAAAGAGCTTAGTCTATAGAAGCGTAAAGATAGCTATAAATATAAGGAATAAGAGCTAGAGATTATAAAGATATTATAGAGCGAACTATAGAAGTCTATAATTAAGTTATTCGGTAAGCGGCATTTATATACGTATTTAAGAACGAAGTATAATATTATTAGATAGTAAGTTACGCTAGTATCGTTGCCGTACTATAGCTATAGCGCTAATTATAACTTCTAGTAATCGCGTCTTCGCTATATTAAAGGTACTAAACCCTAAAGGCCTATAGAAGCGTATCGAGCAGATTAGGGAATACTATAGCGCTATTATTACGCCTAGACTATTCTTTGTAATCTTAATTAACGTATACTATAAGTTCGAGTACTAGGGTATCTAAATCTATACTACTATTAATATTTATTTACGCTATATTATATAGATTTACGTCGGAATTACTAGCCGTATAGCTATATTAGTTCTCGCTTAATATATCTAAACTCTATATACTACTCGAACGGTGCTATAAATAGTTAAATCCGATCGTAGCGTAGAGACAATCCTAGCCTAAGCTACTAACTACTACTATATAGTTTAGAAGGCCTACTATAAGGAATCGTAGGATCTAGCTACTACGCCTATCTAGCTAACTTTCTACGAGGTATTTAAATACGGTACGAGTAAGATAAACTAGCGTATTAAGGCATAGTAGAATTAATAGGCACCTACGCTAAGTAGCTAGCGTGCATACTTCTATAAACTTAATAATAAAGGCCTCTTTAATAATAGATTAAAGGCTAATAAAATCGCGTTTCTCGCTATATATATACCGATTATATAATACGAGGTTTATTAGTTTATTAATATTTAGAACTACTATAAGATCCGGAAATAAAACAACCGTCTACATTTAATTCTAGGCATTCTATATAAGCTATTTTATTATCCTAAGCTTTATAAGGCTAGTAATTAAGGGCTGCTACTACCTAATAGTATATTAGATAATATTAAGGAAGAACTACGTAGTTTTAGTAAGACTACTTATAGCTATAGCGCTAAGTACTCGCTAATAGTATTTAGATCTTAACGCCTACCTTCCTAAGGATACGCTATAGTAGTACCGCACCGCTATAGAACTATATAGTTTTAGGCTGCCGATTAATAGTAGTACGATTAACCCTAAAGGTAACTATATTTACCGCCTTACGTATCTATAGCTACGTACCTTAATCGATAATTACTTAGTAGCTAATTAACTACTAGTTTTAAACGAACTTAATAAGCCTCTCGTAGCTTATAACTAGGTACCTAGGCAATACGTAAATAGGGCTTTTAGAGAAACTAGTAATTAGCCGGTTATTAATAAAGATGCAGGGTTAATTAAGTTCGCTAACTTTCTATAGTTTAGCGTATTATATAGCGTATAAAGCTCTTCCCTACCCCGCTGCGGTACTATAGCGCTACGAGTTTTTAACTATTATTAAATAATTCCTTACTTCCTTACCTCTACTATACCCTACCGCTATAAACGATAATATAGCTACCTAGGGCTCTTATTACGCTATTAATAGCAATAATTATGCTAGAATATATAGCCGATATGCCTTCTATAGCGTATATAGCCTAAAGAATCCGGATCTACCGGCTAAATAGTTCTATTATAAGCGCTTAATATACCTAGGCGCTATTAGCGCTATTAGTAGCGCTATTGCTACGAGTATACTACCTATAGTAGAACCCCTAGGATTCTAGGCATTTCCTACTATAGCGGCGTATACTAACGATAACTATAATACTACGAATATATAGTATAGGTTAAAGCCTAGCCCTAACGCTAGTTTAAAGTTACTTAGTTATCGTAAACTAATACCTACTATAGCCGCTATAGAGCTATAGAAAAAGGCAATTAAGTAGTTTAATTATAAGGTATTGCTATACTACTAGTTAATTAAGGTTTCGTCTAATAAGAATATTAATACTTAGGACTATAAAGATGCGGACGTTAATAAGCTATACTTCTAAATAGTCGATTATTAGAACGAATATAAATTTAATTATGCCGATACTAACTTAATAGACTTTATTATTACCTGCTATCTTCGACTAAAGAACTTTAAGACCTTTCTACTATAGAATATTAAGGATTTCTACGACATTATATTAATTATAGGCTTTAATAAGGACTATTAACCTATAGAGATTAATCCTCCGGCCTATTAAGATAAGGATATTAAAGAGGCTATACTAGCCTTTAGAACCTAATATAAGGCAAATAATAGCTATACTATTAGAATACTAATTTAAACGATTAAGCACTTATTAACGAAGAAGCGGCAGCATACGAGTACGGTGCCTAACGAGCCTATAGATTAACATAATTAATATAATAGTATTATAACTAGCATTAAGTAGGATAATACGACTCTAGATAGTAAGATAATTAAGATTAAGAAACCCTCCTTTATAGAGATAGTCTCGAATCGTAATAAGCTACCTATGCACCTTAATTTAACTAGAGACGATAACGATAATTAGCTAGCTAATTAAGAGGCTAAGAATACCGCTAATTAAGAGCTAAATAAGCTAGATATAGAAGAGCCTAAGAAGGCAATTAATGCTAATTAGCAATAAAACGAGCTAGCTAATTAGAGGACTAAGAATACCTCTAAGCTAGCGTTAAAGCGTTAGAAGGCTTAGGTTCTAGTAATATATATATTAACTAGGAAAAATGCGAGGAATTAATAGTATAGCTAAAGGCACTACTTATAGCGACTTGTAGGCGACTCGTTATACTAGAGGTATGCTAGGCCTTTGCTCCTATAGCTATCGCGCGTATTAAGGCTATAGACGTTTCTTTAGCATAGGCTAGGGCTACTCGTAGTAACTCGTAGGCGACTCGCTATATATTAAGGCTAGCGATTATTTAGAAGCGTAGGCTAGGGGATCTTAAATTATTACTTATAGGCGCACCGTTATTATTTAGCTATATACTTAGCGAGGAATAGGCTCCTTACGCTAGCTATTAGGTCTATAGCGTATAGGCATCTCTAGACCTATTATTAGCCTTACCTCTTAGCTAAACTAGCTATATATTATATAACTTAATCTACGTAGTCTAATCGTCTAGCCTAGCATATAGTGCCTTATTTTCTTCTTCTAAACCCTCTACCTTACGCTATACTATAATTAGTATATTCTCTAGCTAAGCGAGTCGCCGTAGGGTATCGAAGGGGTTACTATTATTATTATCTTCTTCTTCTTACGACTCTTCTTCCTTACTAGCCTTATAGTTACCCTTACTATAGCGCTTATAATAAGTATATACGATCGATTTGTCTCCTTCTCTAGCCTTAAATATTATATAGGTTATATTATAGCCCTTACGCGAGTACTAATAGTACGGGTTCGGCGCTACTACCTCTTAATTAGTCTCTATTATCCTTCTAGTAATACTCTACTTATTTAGGTTATTATAAGCCGTCTTCTTTATCTAGCTATCCTTTAAGACTGCTTTATTAAGCTAGCGCTGCTATTTCTTATTATTAATAAACTAAAAGTCGGATCGATTTATAGTAGTAGGTTTATAGAGGTATATAAAGGTAGCGAAGGGTAGTAGAGAAGTAGCGGAAGTAGTAGAGGTACTAGAAATTAATAAGTATACTATAAGTATATAGCGGTACGGACTTCTACTTACTTAGAGGCTACTAGAGTGTCTCCTATTTTAGCTTCTTCGCTAAACTTAGTTAAGGTTAAGATATCGCTAGCTAGTAGTTATAGTACGAGCGGTATAGTAGCGGCAGTAGTAGCGAGTAGACTATAAGTTATTAGCGATAATAGCGATATAAGAAGATGCTAGCGCGCTTACTAAGTGCGTATTAAAGGTACTATATACTATTTATAGGAGGTTGTCGCTAAAGTAATAGTACTAGCGCTACTAAGAAGGCTATATTACGATAGTAGTAGTAGATAGCGCTATAATATAGTAATTAAGCGCTATTGTTGTTAATGCGACAATGCGATAATGCGACAGCGACAATAGCGGCGGCGACAATAGTAGTTATTATAGCGAGTAAACAGTAAGTAAACAGTGAGTTAAGCCGGAATTGACGTAGTGGCACCTACCAAGGTTTAGGCCTCCATAGCAGACCCTGATTTACCTTAAACCGCCACGCGCTCCCTGTCGACGGGGACTTCGCGTCCTTTCGCGACACCACTCTACGCGCCTCTGTACAATCACCAAGTCTGGCTAAGATGGGACCACTCAACCTCGCCGAATGGCAGAAGCTGCCAATCTCACTCTCTGAACTGTCGATAAACACCACTCTGCGATGCGGCCAAAGTTTCCGATGGCGCAAGAACGATCTCGGCGTCTGGTCCATTGCCCTGCACAACCGCATCCTGTCTCTGCACCAAGATCAAGAATACTTGTACTACCGCTCAATACCGCCTTCAGCGCAACACATCAAGATCGAAGCGCCTCCATCACCGCCTTCATCCAAACCGCCAAGCCTCCCCGAATGTGATGAGAGAGATGCTGTAGACACCCTCGACCTGATCAAACACTACCTCAACCTCGAACCCAACCTCACAGACCTCTACAAACAATGGTCATCCAACGACTCCAACTTCGCCCGCCGAGCCCCCGCCTTCACGGGAATCCGCATTCTCAAACAAGACGCCTGGGAAGCCCTCGTAGGCTTCATCTGCTCCTCCAACAACAACATCATCCGCATCTCCCAAATGGTGCACAAACTCTGCTCCAACTACGGCCCCTTACTAGGCCACCTCGACGACGAACCCTTCCACGACTTCCCCACGCCCCAAGCCCTCTCCGTCCCGGGCGTAGAACAGACCCTCCGAAATCTAGGCTTCGGCTACCGAGCCAAATACATCGCAACCACTGCCCGCCTCATCACAGAAAAGGACAACCCGAACTGGCTCGATTCGCTACGGAATCCCGAATCTCCCATCTTGGGCACATCTCCCACCACCCCAGCAGGCCCTTTCCTCCCCGAAGGCCGCGAAGGCTATCGCGCCGCACACGAAGCGCTTCTGACACTGCAAGGCGTGGGGCCCAAAGTCGCGGATTGCGTGTGTCTGATGGGACTCGGCTGGGGAGAAGCGGTGCCGGTCGATACGCATGTGTGGCAGATTGCGCAGCGGGATTACAAGTTTGGGAAAGGGAAACATGCGAGTTTGACCAAGGTTACGTATGATGCGATTGGGGCGAAGTTTCGGAGCTTGTGGGGGAAAGAGGCGGGATGGGCGCAGTCGATTTTGTTTACGGCGAATTTGAAGGCTTTTAGTGAGAGGGTTGTGGCGATGAAAAAGGAGGAGGAGGAGGAGAGAAAGGTGAAGGTGGAAGAGGACGATAGTGGTGATGAAGTGGTGAGGAAAGTGGTGAAGACGGAGAAAGTGATCAAGCGGGAGTATGTGGACGATGAGGAGAGTAAGGTGCTAGAAGTGGAGGAGAAGAGTACGAGGGCAAAGCGGAAGAGGAGAAATTGAGTGCCACGTACGATTTCGTACCCGATTATTCTCTGCCGTTGGTGTTACCTAACGATTATCCCTTTTCTCGCCAGACGCCTTGCTAAAGTGATAGTAGCATTCCACATGCGGCGCGTTTCGCTCGCTTTCTGGCAGTCTGATCATACCATATTGGCTCTACGCATGCCATGTCACACATCAAGACGCAGCTTTTGCCTGTCCCGACGATGCCCAATTAATGATCTTCTCCGATTTTGGCGTCATGGCCCCATTACCAGCCTTTGGCGACGGCGAGCCTCCTCCATTGGTCTTCCTCGATGGCGACTTTCCTCCGTTCGTCTTCCTCGATGGCGAGTTTCCTCCGTTGATCGTCCTTGATGGCGAGCTCCCTCCGTTGGTCGTCCTCGATGGCGAGCTTCCTCCATTCGTCTTCTCCGCCGGCGAAGCTCTTCTCTCTTCCGAATTTCCATCCATCCTCCCCCTGGACTCCTGCCTCGCAGCTTCACGCTCACGCTCCTTGGCCAATCCGCGTTCCCGAAGCTTAGCAACCACTGAAGTCAATTTATCCTTCTCGGCGCCCTCCTCGCACTGCTTCACCAATTTGGCCGCCTCATCCAAGAAATTCATCACCTGTCCCGGCGACGCCTGCGTGGAAAGGATATTGTACGCGTACACTTTCGTCTCCACTTTGGAATGCTGATTCTGCACGATTTGAATGCAGAGTGCCCGACACATTTCGTATCTTCCCTGGTCTCGCGATTGCATGGCTCGAGTCAACAGCTTCGCGCAGTCTTCACGAGCGCCTTGGATTTTCTTCTCCAATGATCGGAGATTGACGACGAGAGGGTCTTCGGGCTCACGAGCTTGGGCTTTCAGCGATTCCAGAGCGCGACTGACGGCATCGAGATCCGGACAGGTCTTGGTGGCGAATATGGTCTTCACTTCTGGAGTGTCAACGCGGTTCGGACTCGCTGTGCCACTATTCGCTGCGGACGACCTGCCACTCTCGGCAGGAGTAAGTTTCTTTTTGGGAGCCAAAAGACCATTCGATGCCATCGATCTCAGGGACATTCGTAGAGAGCCATGGCTGGAATTCTTTTGCTCTAATTGCTTGGTCTTTGCTTTCTCTTGGGCAGATTGCTCGAGCGGACCTGAGGTGGGCGCAGGCTTTACCGTAGCAACAGGCGTCAGTGTCGCTTCCGAGCTTGCGGATCTCACTGGCAAAGGTCGAGCGCCTAGGTGCGCTGTCCCGTCGTTTTCGGGAGGCCCGATGATGATGGAATGGGAACGCGGTGGCGTGCTGAACGCGTGCCTCGTCATCGGTCCGGGTAGATGCACCACGGCCGCCATATCATAATCATCGGTGATTTTGATTTCTGGTGAGCTGACCGCTGATGTTGGAGCAGTCGAGTTCGGAGTGCTGGCCAGTGAGGCCATAGCTGCAGTCGCACTCGGATGTGTTCAAAGCATGTGATGAAGTGTTGATGTATGGCGGAAGACAATGTTCGAGTCGAAACTCGTTGATGGCGCAGTGCTGGATTGCTTGGCGTCTGATGGATCTGATGGGTTTCTGCTTGCGTCGTGCTTGTTGGAAAGAGTTGAAGATGAAGTCCAGAATGTGCTATCGATAACTTAGTTTTGTCATCGGCAAGGTCCAGGTCCTTCAAGGGCGTGCAACTGAGAACGTCTCGACGGGCAAGTATCAAGAACCAAGATAGCTGTAGCACCTTCCCTCGCGGACCAAAATTCAAAAAGTTCGATCGACTGTGAATGGTGTCAAGGCGAACGGTGACCGAAAGGGTTGTGATTCACCTCCTCTATTCACCCCGATAGTCTTGAAGCTTTTTCAAGAATCACACGTGTTGGTAGACCGCCATTGCTTGATTCCGCATGGGCCAACGTTCCAACTGGGCTGTCGTTTGGCTAGCTGATTGGTAGTTGAGGCGTTGGCGACACTTCGGTTGGGAAAACGCAGTAAGTTTGTTTCGACACCAGCAGCACGAAGAGGAATTTTCTAATCAAGTCAGCCGATATTGTTGCAAGCTGTACGCATTGGGCGTCGTCGGGGCCGTCATTATTTCTTTGTCCGCAAGTGCGGATTGCACGGTTGCCAAGGCTGGTGGACAGAGCAAGGAATGCATGTCAGGATGACCAAATTGCTGCGGCCGCCGAATCGTCAGTGTGGAACACATCAGCTTGGAGTAGATACATGTATTGGCAGACGCAATGACGCAGCAGTTCGAATAACATTGAAGGTATTGACGGATTTCATTATGCGATCTTCTTCACTGTCGTGTAGGCTGCGCATTGCAAACACAAAACCCCCGACTACATGTAGCAGACGCCGAGTCGAGCTGTGATGCACCCACCGCATGCGCCTTTTCTCGCCAGGTCATTCATTTCATTGCCCGTTCGTAATCATCAAATGCTTCGTGATCGTGAATCATGCATCCATCATGCTCGGGTATTACAAATCATTGAAGCCCAGGATTCTCTTTGGCAGGCTCTTCTCACTGACGGCCCACGTCCATGCTCTTCCTGCTTCGCCTTGGAACAGAGATTCCGGTGCTGATGACTTTTCGAGCATACCGTCCTTCTCCATAGACTTCATCTCATGCCCGGTCGTGTACGTCAGGAAATGCTCAAAGTCTTGCGTTTCGAGCGCAATTGCATTGCCGCTGATGCCGTGACACAAGCAAGGCTCCTTGGTCAAGAGTCCGCGTTCGAGGATACACTCCCTCCCTTTCGTGATGGCCTTCTCGATCCGTTCTTTCAAATTTGGGAAGTGTTCCTTGATCGACTCCAAGCCTGCAATCACACCTGGCGCACCATGGCACACTTGCACCAGACGATCCCGCTCAGGCGGCACGCTGCTGGGGAAGTTGCCAGAATCGTATTGGTAGGTGAGCAACACCGCCAACTCGGCTTCCAGTTTCGGAGCGTATTTCTGCGGATTGGTCAACACCACCTGCGTGATGATGCCCATCGTGCCGTGCACAGCCCCAATATACGCCTTTCCATGCCACTTCCAAGGTCTCGGCGAGTCCAGTATCGCGTCCACAATATCGTCTTGCGTGTCCGTGATGAGCTGCAACGTCTTCTCGTCACCCATGAAGCTCGCCTTGATCAGACGCAGCAGATAAAGATATCCCGCACGCCCGTAGAGGAGCTCGTTCTCCGTTCCTTCTTCTAATGCTTCTGCGCTGTAGTCGCACAAATTGGAAGCCATGTCCGCATCTTTCGAGCTCGCGGCACCAATCGCAAGAAGGGCGAGGATGTCATCCGTGATACCACATTTCCCAATCTGTGGACCAGGATACGAGGCGATATGATCTTGTGCGTGTTTCAGGTAGGCAGCACTCCAGACCCCGAGCGGATGACCCTCGATCTCGAAGTCGGGATACATGCCTTGCAGAACGAGGAAGGTGTACGCGACGGACACGGGACCCTTGAAGAGCCCGCCACCGGGCTTGATGCTGGCGGGAGGGTGTTCGGTCACCAGGCGGGTGAGGGAGGCTTCGAGCTGGCGCCGAGGATCTGCAGCGACATGTTGTTAGCGGGTGTGCGTCGCACGGCGAGTCCGATTAGCCAACCTCGTCGCGCAGACGGCGCATCGTTCTTGAAGTAGCGCGGGGGCATCGTGAGCAAAGTCCAAATTGGCTTCACAGCTTCATCGAGGAGATTCGTCACGCTCTGCTGTGAGTCGCATTCGAGCTGCGGCCCGCCTTGCGCAAATGGCGCGGTAACCGGTATCGAAGAGAACGAAGGCACGGAAGTTGTTCCGAGGCTGCACAACGTCCTCCAAGCGAAAGTGACACTGGTCGAGCAGTGTGTCCTCGGCGGCGCAGCAAGGTTCAAGTGAAGTCGGGATGTGCAGCCTCACATTACCTATACAGTGTCAAGTGTGTGTCAAGTTGACTCGTGATGCATCGCTCTGACGTAGCAACGGCTGTGGCGGGGTGCATGCGGCGGAGAGCGCTCCGTCCGTCTCGTTCATGTGAAGATTGATTATTGTGCATGGCCTGTACCAACACTGCAGCACAGAAAATGCATGTAGGCGTTCGGTCAGAGATACGTGAGTCAACATCGTAACTATCTGGATGGATGTTATCTATTCTCCTCGACTTTCGCCGCTGTCAGCCAAGGAGAGATTCCACAATCAGCTTCGATTCGCTGCTGCCTGCACTCTATCCTTTCTTGCTGATACGATCCAGACGCGCTCGATTGACAGCAATCTGGTCGTCCACCTTGTCTGTCTTGCCAATAATGCGGTCAATGTGCTTGTTTTGTGAGTCAATCTCGTCGCCCATAGCTTTACCCAGCTGGTTAAGTGTTCGCGCACCGCGATGAATGGCGTCCCTATGACAGAGTCAGTCCCGCCTTGTCCCTGCATCTGCATGTACGTGATACTCACAAGTTGTCCTCAATCTCGTTCTCCATCTCGTCATCCTCGCTGTCAGCCTCGAATTGATATTTGGCGCGGTCGGCCAAACTCTTCTGATTGTTCGTCCGGACCAGGTTGCCGTTGATATCCCGCTGCTGAGCCTGCTGCCTCGCCTGGCTACTGTAGGCCTCTGCCCGAGTGGCATCAGCTTGTCGTCTCTCCGCTTGATGTTTCTCTAGCGCAATGGCATTTGCCGCTTCTTCTCGCTTCTTTGCCGTGAAGGGGTTTGCGACGTGGACTGCAAACATGCTTCTGTTCAGTGTCTTGAGCTCACGAGCCTTCTCCTCTGCAAGACGATTCTGATTGGAAGCCATGTCGAGGTTGCGTTCGGTGTTATGGATACGCTCTCCTTGTGCGCCTAATCTGGCCAGCGTCTCACGTCCTGTTTGTTCTGCCTGCTCGGCGATGCGACGTGCATTTCGAGTGGATGACACGTCTTGCTGCTTGATGAACCGGATTTGTTGCTTCGTCGCGTTGACGTCTTCCTCTTCTTGTTCCTCCGCAGTGAGCTCTCGTGGCGGTCCTGACCCGTAGCCGTCAGGCAAATCGTTCGACCCATAGCCTCCTCTGTTGCTGTAGCTATTGTCTTCACCTTGTGGCTCTGTTGCTGGGGCTGGCCTGCTCTGTGCTCGGTTCGCAGCGTCGCCAAAGAGAGCGTCACGGCCGGCCTGGGTGTCCACGGTTTCATTGCTCCTGGTGCGGCCTAGCCCACCATAGCCACCAGATCCGTAGCGCGACTGCGCGGGTTGTCCGTTGCCGTAGGGATCACTGCCATACCCTCCTACTTGTCCGTATGAGCCGCCTGAACCTCCAAATCGTGGCTGCGATGGCCCTCCTCCGTATCCGCCTGGCGGCACAGGACTCTTATCGTATCGGTTGGGTGCAGGTCCGTTGCCGCTATTGCCATACGCGGGTGGTGCGCTCTGCTCGCTGCTCAGACTGAGGTTGCCGAACGAACCGGTCGGCGGCTGGCTTGCGTATGGGTCATTCCTATTTTGGTTGGCATACGGGTTGCCGCCGCTCTTCGCATACGGATCGTTGCCAGCTGGCGGGACTGCGTAGGGGTTGTTGGAAGTGGGCGCAGGCGAACTCGATTTGCCCTTGGAGCGCCCGCCAAAGAGGGACGACTTCTTGGCTTCAAGATCGCCGTCCTTCTCCTTGTCCTTTTTGCTTAAGCCGAAGGGCATAGTTGCGGTATGAGTGTGCAGAAGGAATGGGGAGAGGGGCGCAAGGACGACGTGAAGTGGGAAATGTTGGTGGAGAGCTACGCCGCCGATCAGGGAGCGATCTGTCGCAGGCGATCGTGTCGACGTTCATGCAGTGGCTGAGTTGCAGCTCTGCCGCTTTTGGGCGCAGGCAAAGATAGTTCAGGCACGGCAAGTTTCAGGTCAGGCACTACTGTAGCATATCAGGTGGAGTGCATTGCATTGCGGTTTGACACTGATGATCACATGTCTCCCACTGTAACCTGAGCGTAATCTGACAGCGCGGTCTTTCCGCGTTCGACCTTTGTGCACCTCTCCCGAGTCCGCAGTCTGCGCGCTATGATACAATTTCAATTCTCTTCGACTCTCGACAGCCTGGCCATCATCTCGAGTTTGCGAGCGCACTTCCTTCTCACGGCAATTTGTAGACTTTTTCGCATGCGCCTCAATCAACGAAGAAATCATCGTGCTCGCTGCCACCACATTCCAACGCCGTTGCCATGCTGCCGCTCGCACTGCAAGAGGAGCGACTATATAGGTTGTGAACTTACCAAGCATTGACGTCGAAGTACTCTTCGCCGAAGTAGGTCACGACAACCGTGCGATCGGCGAACTTGCGGCCAGCCAGTGCAGCCAGAGCCTTCGCTGCGTGCTCGGGTGCCTCATACTTGAGGTAGATCTTGCCCACTCCGTTGCTTTGGCGAGAGCCACCGGTGGGCCGCGGCATTTTGACCTCGACCAGTGGACCGTACTTGGCGCACTCCTCCTTGACGTCTTCGAGAATTTCTGCAAGGCATATGTTAGTGGATGTGGAGCTGTATCCAAGGTTAGTAGACTCTTACCATCTGCGTCATCGGGATCCATCAATTCCTCAGGCGTGATCATGTTCATGAGTGCAAGCACACGTCCATTGTCCGAGTCGTTCGATTTCGCGCCAGCCATCATGCTCATGGCGTTGACACTCATTTCGCTGCTGACTTGCTGGATACCAATACTGGCTAGCTTCACACGCATCGCGACATCTCCGAGTTCCATTCCATTGAGCGCTTCCACAGCCGTCTTGGTAACGGAAGAATCCTTGTATTCGCAGAAGGCGATGCCTCTGCTTTCGCCCGAAGATTGCTCCTTGACCAGGATGAAGCTCTTGAGCTCGCCAAAGGACATGAGGAGTTCCTGAATCTGCTCCTCGCCCAGGAAAGCAGGGAGGTTAGTGATGGAGATCTTGTTTTGCGTGTCCGGTACAATGTTCGACAGCAGGCCAGCTTCGTGCTGCGTGTCATCGGTGACGTTCGGCACGATGTAGTCCTTGGGTCTCTTGATCTCAAGACCCTTGGAAGCGCCGTTGGCGTCCCCGTTAGTGTCCATCGAGTTTGGGTCCATGACAATACCATCAAGAGCCATGGCGTTAGTGGCGTCCTCAGGGGTCTTGAACTCAACCAGAGAATAGCTGTGGTCTTTCGCAGTCTGAGCAGAGATGCAAGGATCGACACCACGCGTGACATTGAGCCCGTTCAGCTGGAGGTTGAAGAAATCGACAATGCTTTCGTCAGTGGCAGAAGCTGGTAAATTGTAAAGCAAGACGCGCTTGGACTGCCGTGCGGTGGAGGGCTTCAAGGCGGAGCTGCTTGCTTGGTTGCCGGGCTGGTTCATGAATGCCTGTAGTTTAGCTGGGTCCATAGGCTGTTGGCGAGGTGCGCCTGGAAGTGGGAACATGCCCGACAGCTTAGCCTGCTCCGCGGTCACGTTGTCATAGCCCGGAGGCTTGATGTCCCATTGTGTCAGACGACGCTTGCGCTCGAGAATATTGACAACGTCAGTCAGATCAGGAGTCGGCTCTCGTGGCTTCTTGGGCGGAGGAGATGCGCTCTCGCGCTTCAACTGGCGCTCGAGCTGTTTCATGTCGTCGCGGTCCTGGCCTCGGTCTCGTCGGTCATCATCTCGGGGACCACGTCCTCCACGGTGGTCGCGATCATCGCGTCGCCCTCCACGCCTGTCAGCGAACAAATCCTCGCGGTCGCCTCCGCGGCGGTCATCACGGCGTCGTCCACCGCCATCATCGCGCCTAGCGTCTCGGCGTGCTGATCCGCGGTCTCTGTTCCAATCTCTGTCATCTCGGTCACGTCCTCCTCCTCCTCCACCACCACCACCTCCTCCCCCGTTGTAGCGCTCTTCTCGCTCCCGCTCGCGATAGCCGCGACTCGACGAGTAGCTGTCTATCTCTGGGCCATCGCGTCGGCGGTGATGCGGTGAGCGCGAGCGCCGACTGTCGCGGCGGTCTTCATCACGTCGGTGGTCGCGTCGTCGATCGTCACGTCCTGACTGCATGCGACGGTCAGACATGCTGTGCTGACCACGTGTGTGGTGCTGTCTGAGCTCTTACTAGCCAATCCTGCGGACTTCGCGGGCAATTCGAGGAGAGGCTACGAGTTAGATCGGTGCGGTCGGAGCGCTGCGATCAGCGTGCAGAGAGAGCGGCAGAACCTCGACAGAGAGTCATCCAGCTGCTGTCAGTGGTGGCGCGCGAATGGATGGACTCGAGGGAGTTGAGAGGTTGATGTTGACTGCTTGCTGAAGTTTGCTGCAGCTCGAAGTCCACCTCCCAAATTCTCGGCCGGCATCCTCCGTCGCTCCCGCCAACCATTCATTCAACCGCGATGCACAATTTGTCTTACACACTCATGTACCACGCATCGTCATTGAACCGCAAAATGTATGGACTTTGGAAGGGTGGCGGGACATGGAATGGCGAAGTTCCGTAGTCGCAGCTGCCTCTTGAGCAAGCGATCCGTCATGGAGGCCACGATGGTCAATGGTGATTCCCCATTGAGCACGACTGACCGCTGCGATGCTTCGATCTTGCATAAAACGAGCTATTACAGGGTCGCACTGAGTTGAAGACGTCTGGTATTCCCAAAGCTGCTGACGAAGAGGCCTATTCAGCTGACCGTAGGCTGCACAGCCGCACGATTCAGCCGTACTATCGTGTTATGGTCTACATGATCCAGATGCGCTGCTTCGCAAACCGCTGACTCGCAGATCATGAGACTAATCAATGTCGAAATATATGAGCTTGAGGCAATTCTGAACAAGAATGTGCCCGCTACGAAATTCTCTCGCACACATGGCAGGGGAGGGAAGTGACATTTTCAGAGTGGCAGGAGTGGGTGTCTGGTGGCCACGATGGCGAAACGCAAGGCATTCAAAAACTCCAGGCATTCTGCAATGAGGTGAATAATTCTGTTTTGTTTGGATTCAACCAGCGCTATGCGTGGGCAGACATGTGCTGCATCAACAAACAAGACCCGACAGAGCTTTCCGAGGCCATCAACTCAATGTTTCGATATTACCAGAATTCAGAGGTGTGGAAGGTGTATCTTGCCGATGTTCATGCAGATCCTGGAAGTGAGGGCATGGCAGAGGCAATATGCCGCAGTAATTGGTTTAATCGAAGCTGGACGTTACAAGAACTACTGGCGCCATCACGTCTCGAATTCTTCAACGCAGATTGGATATCTCTCGGCATACTAGCCGACAACGATGATCTGACAGAGGGTATTGCTCAAAGGACTGACATCAGCACATCTGTACTGCGTGGTCGTGACAGGCGTTCCGAGTTTAGTGTTGCCACTCGTATGTCCTGGGCTTCGCAACGACGAACCACGCGGCTAGAAGATGAGGCGTACTGCCTGCTCGGCGTCTTTGAAGTAAATATGCCGTTGTTATATGGAGAGGGCCGCCTGGCTTTCAGGCGACTGCAGGAAGAAATCATCCTTCGATCTACCGATCAGTCCCTCTTTGCCTGGGAGCTTAACTGCATTGATCGGCATCACAGCAAGACAACGAGGAAATCACTAGCCTGCTCCTCGCGCCCTCACCGCATGCTTTTGAGTATGCAATAAACAATGAGGTTGTACAGCACTATCAGGACGTGGACGGCTGGGTTGAAGCATATGGGCATACGAATCTGGGTCTCAAACTCCGGCTACCACTTATTAGATGTGACGCGATGCCCACAGCCTATCACGCGATTCTCAACTGCGCATTCAAGACGGTAAAGGTCCCCTCGCACTGACAGTGCGACGCCGTGGGCAGAAGGCCGAGAAAACTAATGTTCCCGAGGCTGTCTTTGAATGCTGTTCGATCGTGATCGACGTGGACTATCCGCGCGTCAGTAAACTTCATGTCAAAGGCAGTTCCGTCCCCTCAAGCTTGAGAAGGACGTGCTCCGCCACGCATCTGTTACGAATGAGCATTGTTGCCGAAGAGTCGCTACTCGAGCAAGGATACTTGAAGAACGCTGCTACTATATCCCGCGAAAGCGTTCAACAAGGACCCTCAGCTTCTGCACTTCCGCGAGACTCGTACAGAAACAAGGCTTCGTCCGCGGCACCAAGGATCAAGCTCAAATTCGACAGTAATGCGGACCGCAGCGACGGCCATGTGCATACACCCCGGAGCTTTTGATTACGACATCAACGTAGTTGACACTGTGGAGCAGTCCCGTGGCCTCTTGATTGAATTGTCGACAAGTGCGTAAGATCTGGGGCAAGCAGGTGAACGAGTCCTGGAATGTCAGGAGGTCTGCGTAGGTGATGTTTCGAGGCTCTGCTGGATATCGTTAGCGTGGTATAGCTGATACTTGGCTGAAGTTCCGGGTTACACGCCGAGTGGAAGGTCGCTGAACCGGAAGGTCGGGCAGCGATGTACTCGTTTCTGGTGGGGCCGTTTTGCGCCTTCGAGTTGACTAGCAAACCACGATCGTCGGCGAACTTTGCCAACTCGACTTTCTTGCAGCGATTGTAACGCATGGTGTTGCTGTCGTTGTCGTTGTCGCTACTCCAGGTGGACGCGTGTTTTCAGGTGATGTGTCAATCGGGCGACGCTCATTTGTATCTCAAGCGCGGCTTGAACTCGTCACGTTTGCTGATGGTGAACGGCTTCAGAGGCAAGTCACGGTACATGGTCGCCGGTCCTTTCGATCGCTGGTAATTTCCGGCCACTGTTACCAGCCAATAAGTACCTCTTCCTGTCTATGCGCTTGCAGTCGCTTGTAGTTGCCACTTTGTCGAGCACTTGTATCTTGTTTGAACCGCATTGTGGCATTTTAACTTATGTCTGTCTGTCATCGCACTTCGCTAAGAGTCGTGAACGACACGCGCGAAGAAGAAGCTAGATGAATCAGAAGAGCGTAGAACTGAGCCGCAAGCACGTTTCCTGTGACGGCCTGATAGGAGAGGTTTCACTATGAGGTGAGCTGGCACTGTGTTGGCTCAAGTCGGGCTCGCATCTCTCAGGCTGACGCACGCCAGACGAATGGATTTGTTTGATTTCAGTGCTGATGTGGTACGCCAATGCAGCAGTGAGTTTGCGATGCGAAGGCCGAAGTGAGATGCGATGGTGAAGTAGGCGAATAGGGTTTGTGCCCCATGCACCGGCAGGCAACCGAAGTGCCGAGACACCATCTCTTGCCTGCCTGCCTGCCTTATTACACCTCTTCTTTTGCTTTCTCCATAATCTCTGTGACTTCCTTCTCACACACCTCGACTCCAAGCAACACCCCGCTTCCAGATACTCGTTGTCCTGAGTTTGCTCACACGGAAGAGTATGAAATGAGGTGACTGTCCGCCTGACGGCTTCTCCGTCGTCCACTCACTGGCACGTGCCAGCAGATGACATCAACACCATACTTCTCACCCGCGAAGCTGTCGTGTCGACTGCCACACACTCGCAAGATGGAAGTCGTGTCCATCAAGGATTTCGAGCGGCAAGAAGTTGACGAACTGGACTACCTCTTGAGCTCGGCGGTCGACCAGCTGGTTGCTCTGACACAGCCGAAAGACTATTTACCGAGCCTGGACGATTTCGTCTATCAATTCGGCACGCTGAACTTGGCTGAAGAGGCAGGTCATCAGCGTTTTGATTTCAGTCTTCCTTCGACATGCCCGCCATGGCCGGGACCACGATTTGGCACATTCTCGCTTCATAAGATTATACCCAAGGCGGCCTCGAAGTCTTGTTCCAAGAAGGAGCGACCAAATGGAGCTGTGAAAGCGGTGTGGACGCCGAGGTTGCGGCCAAAACCGCCGAGGACGAAGCCGCGCCACGAGGAGCCGGCAAAGTGCGGTGCTCTAGTCATTCATCGGTGTCCACCACTACGTCTCCTAGATCTGCCTCCAGAGATACGAAACTCGGTGTGGAACCTGCTCGCTGTCCGTAGAGATCCTGTTGAGGCACAGCTGCGCCGAATTCAGCCCTGCAAGAAGATTACTCATTACCGCAAGACTTTCGTCCGCCGCTTTCCGCAAGAGCCAACGGCAGCGAGAGCCAGTAAGCAGATGCGACATGAAATCCTATCGATCTTCTACGGCACAAATCAATTCATTCTTGAGCGTAACGCCTGCAGCATGTTCGCTAACCTTAGCATGTTGAGCCCACCAAACATCCTGAGATGGAGGCCGCGAGCGGACATGGCAAGCTTTCTGACATCCGTGGAGCTTCGATTCAACGCCCTTGAAAAAAGTCTTGCAATGGGCCAGATCGTCTACGCAATGCGGCGCGGACCGGATGGATCAACTTCCATTGAAGTGAAGACGAAGACGGAGAAGTCGGGCAAACAGAAGAAGAAGAGCGTCGAAGATCAGTACTGTCTATGTGATGAGTTCGCTGTTGCACAGGCTGTCAGCGACATTGCCTCGAAGGATGGCCAGCTAGACCTTGCAGAGTCTGCGCTGAACGTGGTACGCAAGCGACATGACACGATCTTTGCAGCACCAGTCATGCAGAACAACAAGAGCGGCAACTTCTACCCTCCCAACGCTGTCTGCGATCGATGCGAGAAGTCGAACTTTGAGATTGTTTACAAAGGACTTTGAGGGCACAGGCGTGGGAGTTAAGGCGTGTCTAAAGGGAGCAACCGGGAATGGCATGAGTTACGAGTTTATACATGGGATGAGAGACGATGGCTTCTATGGCAGATACCCCTTTGGCATGTTCCTTCATCACAGTCCAAAACGAAGTCCTCTGCAAAGAAGCACTTCATAAGATCTGATGCGCTCTTTTTCATGTTCCATCTGCCAGGTTGATTGTTCGTTGCGCTGCTGATCATCACTTTGGAAAGGGATGGAGCCATCTGTTCCTGCTAGGACTTCGCATCGATGGCGACGATAGCAGGTTGGCCTTACCAGCGTCGTCGAACTAGCGGAATTATTTCGCAGTGATATGTTGTACAGGGATGAAATTCGAGGCGCTGATGCGAATTCTGATTGCTGGCGTGCATAAGCTAGAAGTATCGTTCGGCAAGAAAAGCAGCTGGGCCAAGCATGGAGCTCAAAATCATGATTGTGATTGTGCTTATTGGCGAAAGGGGAAGAGCGAGACATTTCACGATGACTATTGGATGTCCTGAGCGTGACGAGTCGTTTTGAGTGACCTCCTATATTCGGGACTTTACGCACGAGTCGTACAAGGACGTCCTTGGGACGAGAAGGTGATGCATGCCAGAAGCAAGTGTTAAGCCACCCCCGAGCCGTCCACGTACACTTCACCCTGCAAACTCATAAGAGGATTGAGAGAGCAAAGCAAAAAGAAAAAAGTATGAAGACTTGAAGGGGCCTTTGTAATGGGTTAGCGGTTGTCTCGAGCAATGTCTACGCTGGTACTCACTCAACCGGGATTCGAACCCGGGGCCTGTCACAATCGAGCAGAGAAGCTCTGCGGGAGAAACCCGAAGCGACAATCATACCACTAGACCATTGCTGGGCATTGTTAGCCGCTGCAATGCTGATTTGGTGGTGACATTACTTACAGCCACAGCTGCACCGCTGATTGGTTGAATTATTAGTCGCCTTCACCGCATGTTCGTCTATAAACCAGCCAAACTGCATCCATTGACAACGCGGAAGGATTGACAATGGCAACAGACATCGCGAGTTTACGTTGTTTGGCTCTGAAGTGATTGAATAGTTTGTGGCAGGAAAGCTGCGTGGTTGAGGCACAAGTAGAGCTTCTGATTGATTCGCTGCACCGATCGTTGGGATGCCATATCTAGATGTGCGTGCACAAGGCAGGAGCTTAGGTAGCGTGTAATCGAGGGGCATCTGATGAGTCTTTTCCACGAACGCCTCGTCAATCTGCGTTGAACAGCTCTCACGAGGCCTCAAGAACATCTCACGACGCTTAACAAGCCATAATCGATGGGCACCGCATTGACTTTGGTTCTACGCTCAGACCCTGCGAGCTCCGGTGTTGTGAGGCGCTTTCCTTGTAATCTCAATGTTTCGCGCTGCCAAACGCCCGGGAAAATCAACGCATTGACGAGCCTTTCGAGACTTTCCACTTCGATACGCAGGCATCATCTGAAGACAATAGTGCCCTACTTCTTTATTTTCTTCTCATCCCTTCCCCTCTCGTCGTATATGTCCCTATTCTCCAGACCACCCGGCCCTACGCCAGCGCTTCCAATCTTCTTCTCTATCCGGTCGTGTGCTTCGTGAATCAACCCGATATGCCCTCTCAAGGTGCCCTCGATCTCGTCTGACCGGGCTTCGTTCTCTTCCAAGCTGTATTCGATCTTGTTCTTGAGGTACAATGTCGCTCCGCCCGTCGCGAAAAGGTTCGCAACTCCGATGAGAAAGGTCGGCTTCGCGTAGAATGGCGCCATATTCGACCAGTACTTTTCGTGTCGAAGTCCTGGGGTTTGGACCGCGTTCAGTGTTCGTGGAATACACGAGAATGGGAGGATCTGGTGTTGTCAACGGACAGCCTTTCGCGCTTTGCTCTACTCTTGGTTCCAGTCCGTCTCGGTCATGACGACATCGATTCTGTCAATCAATGTCATGGCTGAGATCGCAAAGTTAGACATATGCAATTCGAGGATTTAGTTTAGCAGATGGCATGAATACCCTTTGAAGACGAGCGTTTGATTACAATCGCGTTATGTCTTCGCTACATTAGGCTTGTGGTGGCGGGAACTGGAGCGGAACCTTCGGAGCTTGAAATCAGATCTGTCGGGCATCTACAATACAGAGTAGCTACTTGTCAGTCCAGTGCAACGGCTTCAGCTGATGGAGCTCGTCCACAAAGCTTCATCTGACATGCGAACAGCATTGCTAGTCCTGGCCGACGTGTGCCTGTTCAGGAGTGTGTGTTTGTGGCGTCAGGAAGACTTCTTCGCCATTCCCCAAGGCCGAAGCAGGGAATCCGGGTCTCCGTCTACAATCCGGACGCATTGTTGACCTAAGCAGTCAGTGCAGATTACTGTGGACGGCAAATGGAGTTGTTCAAGCTCTGAGAATGTACTGACAAAGGAGATGCCGATGCCGAGAACGGAGCTTTTTAGCCTATTTTCATCGTACCTCGCTGCCCCAAACCGACTTCACGTCGGCGACTGGCTCCTCTCTTTTGAGGCATCATTCTCCCGGCAACACAACAATGATGGCTGGGCCCTGCACGTGTCGTGTGGGGGTCTCCGATCCACTGAAGGTCCAAAACTCGGAGCCGATGACTTCGCATGGCGCGGCATTGCTTGTAGTCTTCTTGCCTGCTGCAGAACGGTAGCTGAGGGCCCGATGAAAAGTCACAGGGACTCTTTGACTTCAGACTAAATCTTCCTTCTCTTCTTCTCTTCGTATCTATGCTTCTAGAGGATTGCTAACGTTCAAGATGGTTACAATTACCAGCATTACGACGAGAGATGTTCGCTTCCCAACATCCCTCGATAAGACTGGCAGTGATGCCATGAATGCTGCCGGAGATTATTCTGCGGCCTACTGCATCCTGCACACGGACTCTGAGTATACCGGTCATGGTGAGATTGGATTCAGTGCTGGGCTACAAAGCATTATTGATCTTGAACAGGCATGACGTTCACCATTGGCCGAGGCAACGAGATTGTATGCCAGGCAATCAGCGCTCTTGCAGACCGAGTCAAGGGCAAGAAGCTGGAAGATCTGGTGGCAGATTGGGGCAAGACATGGAGATACCTCACCTCAGACTCCCACCTCCGATGGATCGGACCCGAAAAAGGCGTTATCCACCTCGCATTGGGAGCTCTCGTCAACGCCGTCTGGGACCTCTGGGCAAAGAAACTCGGCAAGCCCGTCTGGCGAATCGTCTCCGAGATGACACCCGAAGAATTCGTCAAATGCATCGACTTCCGCTACATCACAGACGCCATCACACCCGAAGAAGCTGTACAAATGCTCAAAGAGCTAGAAGTGGGCAAAGCAGAGAGAATGAAAGAAGCAGAGCAGAACCGTGCAGTGCCAGCATATACAACCAGTGCGGGCTGGCTAGGATACGGGGAAGCCAAGATGAAAGCTCTGCTGAACGAGACTGTGGCTCAAGGTTACAAACACTTCAAACTCAAAGTAGGAACGAGCATTGAGCAAGATCGGCAAAGACTTCAGATTGCACGGGATGTCATCGGATATGACAAGGGCAACGTCCTCATGGTAGATGCGAATCAGGTGTGGTCGGTACCGGAGGCGATCGAGTACATGCAACAACTCGCCGAATTCAAGCCATGGTTCATTGAGGAGCCTACGAGTCCCGACGACGTTTTCGGCCACAAAGCTATCCGCGAAGCATTGAAGCCTCTTGGTATCGGGGTTGCAACCGGGGAAATGTGCCAAAACCGAGTTATATTCAAGCAACTCATTGTCCAGGGTGCGATTGACGTATGTCAAATTGACGCTTGCAGAATGGGAGGGGTGAACGAAGTCCTAGCCGTGCTTCTGATCGCGAAGAAGTATGGCGTGCCGATCGTTCCTCATTCCGGTGGCGTCGGTCTGCCAGAGTATACCCAGCATCTGAGCACGATCGACTATGTCGTGGTCTCTGGCAAGCTTTCGGTCCTGGAATATGTTGATCACCTTCACGAGCACTTCCTTCATCCGTCCGTGATCAAGGATGGCTATTATACAACGCCTATGGAGCCTGGGTATTCGGTCGAGATGAAGGCCGATAGTATGGAAAGATACGAGTTTCCAGGGAAGGAAGGTGTCAGTTGGTGGCGGACTGAGGAAGCGAGGCCAATTCTTGAGGGTGCGAGAATTTGAGGTTACACGAAGTGGTATGACGGTATAACACAGACTTTGATGGATAACGACTTGAGTACTCCTCTGCGCTCACCACGCTGCTTGTTCCGTCTAAGTATCAGCGCTTCAGTTTCCTTGGTCTATGCTTGTAGACAAAGTTGTGGGGACGAGTTCTAGCAACTGGCGGCGTGGTTTCGTTCACATTGGCTTAGAAAGGAGGTACACCCAACCCAATGGCTTTGTGCTTGCACTGGCATGACTTGTCTTGGAGTAGTCGCTCACTTACACCCATAACTCCCTGACGGCTGATCTTCGGGTGGTGAAAGAATGGAGCCCACTGCTGATAGTGTCCTGCTGTCACTTTCGAGAGGCTATGGTGCCGCTACGAGACATCGAATGGCGGGTCATGTTTGGTCGATGCCGTACTCGACCTTTAGCAGCATCATGTCACAAACATCGCGAGACAGCAAGGAATGATTCCAGCCAAAGAAAGCATTCAATTATGCACGTGGTATGGAGCACTGATGCAGAAACCTAATAGCGATAGCGCCTTCATCACAACTTAGGACTGTGCTGCGCGGCCGACCGTTTGAGATCTGGACTCCAGGCTCGCGAACTTCCGCCAGCAATCTACGCCAGGCCCACTAGGGCTAGCAATAGCGCCACTTTGTCGCCAAGAGGCATTGGACGACAAATTTTCCCGACACCGTTCTTCCGTTCAATGAGCGGTCCAGCTCCTCTAGACAGGTCTCGACCTCGGAACTCAAGCCGGCTGGAGCCATTGCCGCCAATTGCATTCTGAGCCCAGAGATGTCCGTTGAGAAATGGAAGCTTTCGTCTCCCTCCATGTGAAATGTTCTGTCCCTCTCCGTGATCTGGGATGGGGTTCCGTCAGATGATACCCCCGATGGCAAGACCTTATCCTGCCAGGCTCTTTCAGCGTTGAAGAAAATGCGAGTGTGTCCATGTTCGAATATGTCGTTCGGCAGAGGCAGAGTGTCCAGACCATTCACGAACTTGTCCAGCCACGATTGGTCGGTGGCAATTCCTCCCACTGTGGACTGCATCGCTGCATTCAGATTGTTGAACCATAGCCGCTTCCACAAATTCTGTGCCGCTGGATCGTCCAGCCTCGAAGGCCCGACAATAATTGCCGCGAACGTCCCTCCTGGTCTGAGTTGTCGGTCCAAGGCGTCGATCATTCTCTCCGTATCCGTGAAGTGGGTCACGTTGACGGCGAAGACCATGTCAACCTCTTCTCTGGGCAGCCGCATTGCGCTCTCCATCTTCGCGAGGCGGTACTCCACATTCTTGAGGTGTCGCAGCCGCCTTGTGGCAATGTCGAGACTGCTTCGTTCCGTGTCCGAAGTTATGACATGTCGGAACTTCTGGGCCAGGCGTTCTGTGTAAAGACCGATGCCCGCGCCAGGCTCGTGGACGACGTCGAAGCTTCCACCTTTGCTGGAGTGGTACATCCATACCATTCGAAGGAGAATGTCTGGTAGTAATGGACGGCCCTGAGTATGAAGTTCCCAGAAGGCCTCACTGGCTCCTTTGTATGGGTTTGCCATCACGAATGCTGGATTGTGTAATAAGGTTGGACACACAGATTCGGCGTGAACAATCAAGAGCCTTTCTGGCAGGGAAGGAAGCAGACAGTGGTTGCACAATTTGCAGCCTCCCCACTATCACATGGCTTCCGACGCTGCAGTACGCTCCCACGTTGCAGTTGGCCCACTTGTCTGGCGTCAGCTCCACTAGACTATGCCATGCTCCATACGGGCTACGGGCTTCATACTTTTCATAAGGCCCGGATATCATTCATATGTCGCCGTATAAATGACTTTCATTCCTGCATGGATGGCAAGTATGCTGGGCCTACGACGAACGCACCTTACCTTCCCTTCCATCGACGACTATTGAGGCATGCAGATCATCATGGACACTGCTGCCGAACACATGGCATGCTGCTGAACCGCAAGCGCGAACGTCATCTTTGCAGGCGCGGGCGAGCGTGGCAGGGGAAAAAGATCAGATTGGCGGGAAATGGAGAGGTGACACACAAAGTATAGAAACTGCACATTTCTTGGATGGCTGCGTAGCCTCGAGACCGACGTTAGGGGTTAGCAAAGCGCCGGGTTTAGGGTTGCGATACTTGGCCATTTGAGGTCCTCAGTTGGCCGAGAAGTGCACGGAGAAGCTGGTATTTCATTGCGCAAAACGCTCGATGGCGCCTTTGAAATTAGTTACAGCTAGGCAGGCTACATGCACATATCGCGGTCCATTGAGGACGCTAAGGCAGTGCTTGTGCAGCAGAGAGAGGACAGAAGACGTTCTGTTTAGAGCCGGTCCGGAGTAGTTTCTCCAAGTCTCTCGCGAGGAGTATGTGCACACAAAGGCGAAGGCGCGCGGGATTTCGGTGTATGCATACACGCACTGTGCAGCTTGCAAGCAGAGAAGCCCAGCTCATGCTTTGCATGCGATCGTACACCCACTTGCGATGCTGATGCGTGCGTCCATGCTAGCCATTGAGCTTTTACTACCCATGGTAGAAGCCAAAATGCCTGGTCGCCGACCGAGAGCCACGTACAGGTGATGCTTCAATGCTTCGGAGCAACCGGGCCCTTCGCGTATGGGACGACCGGTCCAGCGGTCGTCAAGCTTGTGAGTCGTAGTGTCGCTCGTCTTCTCTCATCCCTTGCGGCGACTGCAAACAGCCGCTACGACAGAAATGTCATCCAGCTT
This sequence comes from Cercospora zeae-maydis, assembly GCA_023512815.1. Taxonomy (NCBI): domain Eukaryota; kingdom Fungi; phylum Ascomycota; class Dothideomycetes; order Mycosphaerellales; family Mycosphaerellaceae; genus Cercospora; species Cercospora zeae-maydis. Next base: position 1,423,514 of record JAKLWY010000001.1, on the reverse strand, counting down.
CCCACCCTCAATGGCCAAACCTTCCTCGACGGCCTTCTCCATGAACGGCGAAGCAGCAAACGGATCTTCGGCGATCTTACGAGCCGATAGCACAATTTCCTGCGCGACGTATTTCATCGCTTCTGCCAGACTCCCGTCCGTACTGTCGGCAAACCTTTCCTTCCACTCCCTGAGAGCTCCCACTGCATAGTCGGCAATTTCTTCCTCCCATAAGTTATCCGTAACGCCATCGCTCATTGCAAGTATGATGTCTTTCTCCATAATGTCGACCTTGTCCAGGACTGCGTTTCCTTCTGGTGTGTCTGGTGAGTTGGTGCCCAGCTGTCTCGGGCAATCAAAGTAGTGCCACTGTTCTTTCGTGGCGAAAACGACCTCCGGGTCTCCCTTCAGTGGTCTCACAACCATGATTCTGCAATCGCCCAGTTGCGTGACGTAGAGCACAGGGTGCTGCTTGCCTTCGTTGCCAGCGTAGTGTAGCAAGGCCGCGCTTGCTGTTGTCGTTCCGAGCCACTCGTTCGGGTCGGACAGCGCTTCCTTTGTCTTCCCATACGCTTCTGCCAAGTATCGCACAGGATCTGGATCGCCCTCACGTCCGTACATGTCCTGCTCCGCGGCCAGAGCCCAAAAATGGCCGATGAGCCGGCTCCATAGCGGAGCGTGTCCTCGCTCGCGTTGTGCCCAGGCTCCCACGCCATCGTTCGCGACAATGAAGGAGTCACTGGCGAGCATTGCGTCGTCTCCATTCGTCACTCCGCGGATCATTTGCCCATCGACCTTTGGTCTCCGGTCCACGGAGCGATGGTGGGTGGAAAGCGGATCGCTGAAACTGCCGCTGGGCGGAGAGAAGAACGGCGGCGGAAATGGTCGGGAGGGACGTTTCGCCCATCCTGCGTAACCGGCCTCGAAGTAAAACGGGCTCTGGCTCTTCTTCTTCGCCGCTTCCTCTGGCGCCGGCGTGGCGAGGCCGACCTGGGGCTCGCGGGATCGGGGTCGTTCGCGGCGCTCGCTGCGTGGCTCGACTTGCTGAGCGAAGAAGGACGTCGTCCAGAGGCTTCTCGTTGGTTGTCTGCGCTGTGTGACCACTCGCACCGTTGTACGAGCTCCGGCGGTCAAGGCCATGGCGTATCTGATGCTCGTTCAGCGTTGAGCTGAGCGAGCTCTGGACGACGTCGTGGAAGCCGCATAACACGGCGCGGAGCTCAGAGATGTCCCCTGTCCAGTCCGACGACCTCTCAGCGCGGCTGCAGAGAAAAAGGCGATGATTCCTCACGGCGGTAATGTTGGGAGTACACCAAATCTCCGCCCGGTCTCACTCTCGGCTCGGATGACGCGTGTGGTTCATTCCCGGCCCCTTGGCTTGGCGCGTACCGTGTATCCTTGCCAAGTGAACGAACTGGTCCGTCCGTCCCGCCCGCTTCAACGACATCTTGTGTCTATCACATCATGCCTGGCCAAGATGACGACCTCCTCGCCAGGCTGAACGCTCTCAAGCCGTCTTCCGTGAAGCTGGAGACGGATGCGCCAGTGATCGACATACAATGCAATGCACCGCAATCGGTAGAGGACAAGCTTGCAGAGAGGCTGAAGACACTGCGAGCCGGGGGTAGCCTCCCACCTGCCGGAAATGTGAACTCCACGAACAAACAAATCTCTCCAGCTGTTGAAAAGTCCGAGAGAAAGGTGTACGACGAAGCCGGCGCCGAGAAGGATCCTATCCGCAACTGGCAGCAAGACGGCAATGAGCAAAGCGTAGACGACCTTCTCGCGGAACTTGAAGCTGACGGGCAATGGAAGCTTGATCCTGAAGAGCCCAAGGATGTGCAGTCTCTTCTCAAGGAAGCGCGGGAGTCCTTGTCCCAGAGTGCGGAACCAATTCCCAGTCCTCAAGATGGTCGCCAAGATGGTGGCAACACAAGCCCGCCGGCAGAGGATGACAACGACAGTGCCATTCCAGGCAAGGCCGAGGACGAGCAAGACGAAGAAGATGCTGACGAGTATATCGCACGGGTCTTGGCCGAGCTCGACATCGAGAAGAAGTATGGCGATGCCGAGACTGATGAGAAGGGAAAAGAATCCAGTAACCACAATGCTCCGAGCGAGGATGGTGACATGCTCGACCTACCGTCTACTCCTTCACAGCTCAAGGACGTGCCTGTCTCTTCGGGACACGAACCACCCTCTTACGAGGATAGCGAGCTGGAGGCACGATTCTCCAAGCTCGGGTTCGACAGTCTTGGCCTTCCTTCCACGCCGACGTCTAAGCCATCATCAAAGCCGAAGGTGGTAGCGTCTGTCAAATCCAAGATGAAGTCGAATCTTCCGACATATACTGACGAGGACATTGACTCGTGGTGTTGCATTTGCAATGAAGATGGCGAAGTTCGATGCTTGGGCTGCGACGGTGACCTGTACTGTCAGGCTTGCTGGTCAGATGGCCATGGGACTGGACCTGGCCAAGAAAGGGGGCACAAGGCTGTGCAGTACAGTCGCAAGCCTCCTAACGCTGCTGCTGCTTGAGCTTGTGTGCGCCCTGGTCATCCAAAGCCATGATCATTCTGCTCTCGTGGTTGTGTCGCCGCATGACTTGGCCATCGATTGACTTGACTGGTGGCATATATTGGGCGTGACTCTGCGCCAGTATCGTTACTGCGGGTCCAATAGCAACCTCATTCTTGTTGATTCCATAGTGGAAGCCATTCGGTAAGACTCGATGAGACAGGATCCTCGCGTGCTCTGCTCACATACCAGATATGCGTATCCTCAAACCGATCTGGCTCTCGAATGCTGCTTTACTGCTGTCTCTCGTCGTAACATCGCCTCTCCCGGACATGTCAAACGACCTCGGAAATGGTGCCGGCGAAATCGAAGACGCCTATCACGAAGCGTCCGATGGTGCAAAGAATGCCTTCGACTCAACCAAGCACTACTTCGCTGGATATCCTCAGCAACCGCCAAGTCATGTCGCCGTTGGCCATCAATCCTGTACTGCCACGGACAATGTGTTCTTCATTTCATACTCCATCAACATTGGTTCCAGCTATGATGCCGCGCGGTGCGAGGTCCTGAAGCACAAGCTGAAGCAAGCAGAAAATGTTAGCCACTGGCAGTGCGTCGATGACAATAGCGATGGCGCTGTCAAGAACGGCAGGGGCTTGTATAGATTGTGGTTCAATGCTGGAAGGAACCGAGGCAGTGGACTGAGCAGAGCTCTGCAAGAAGAGTTCAAAGAGATCAACGCCTTCAACTGCCCAGGTTGGTAGTCATTGTGCGCAGCTTCCCTCAAAGCTTCTTGAGAGAACACTAAGCCATCGTATTTCCGTGGCTGAAGCTGCTCTTCTTGATCCTACCGCGCGCACTGTCGAGTCTGCTATTTGGTATGTTTCGGAACCAGCTCTTGCCTGCGCCTGCACAGCAGGGTTCCGGCAATTTGGGCATTCTTCTGCTGACCCAGCTTTGGTGCGCGATTCGCTCAGGCTTCTGGAGTATTGTTGGCGTTCTGCCCGCGGCCATTCTGAAGACTTCAAGGGTGGCTGGATAGGGCGACGCCCGATTTCCTAGCGCATTCGACACGCGCCCGCTACGAGCTTGGGAAGAAGTCTGAACGGGCCATGAGCCCTGCGCCGTGAAGACAGTCCCAAGGCCTGATTTGCATTTCACATAGGATCCGGCCAATCCAAGCTGTATTTTCAAATGTACTTCCTCTCAAGCTCTTTCCATCTGTATTCATTGGATCGGGGTGCTTTCTGGGCATCGTCGAGCAGTCATCGCGATAGTCATCGAGTCTCGAGGCCTGCCAGAACGAGTTACGCATCTTACAAGATTAGCCTAATGCCTATCCTCGCATTGGCATGGTCATGTCCAATCGAGTGAACTGGCTACAGAGTGTAGACAGGACTGGAGGTAATGCCAATAGAGGCTGGGGCAGACGCGGACTGCGAAGGGAGCGCCAGCGCCATTGGCCCCTGTCAAGCCGTATCGTTTTGGCCGCCTTTTCCACACTTTCTCGACTTCAACCACCACTGCGACAACAAGAATCTGCGCTTACTCCATCACACCGCGCCGCGCAACACCACAGCCATCACTCATTTACCACAGCGCCACCGCCTCCACCACTCATTCGACCCCGCGCTACATTACCAATCACAGCATGTCCGAAGTCGACGCCGCCGCCACTGAACCCGGCTGCCATGGCCCACTCTGCTTCCTGGTCGTCATCTTCCTCAGCTCTTTCTGCACCAAGCCACTAGATTGGTTCTACAAGATGAAGCAGCGCAGACAAGAGAACAAGTTCGCCAGAATGGCTACTTCCAGCCCCCCTTTGGTCTGAGAGACCACTCCGTAAGTGACGCACCTCCTTTATCTGCCTCAGGCTCTTCACTGACGCGTATATGAGAAGACACACACATCACCAAGGGCACCGAAGTGAGAGGGCTTGGCAGAGTTGGGCAAACCACAGCGCTGGATGGTGAAGGGCAGGAGATTAGATTGAGATATCGAGTGAATGAAAATGCTTGTGATGGTACGTGACGGCCTCAGTTTCATATTGTTTCTCTGCGGGTTTGGCTTTTTGGAAGGCCAGAGATGTCCGGAAGAAGCTGATCTGAGTTTGTCGCTTGGAAGGAGAGGGCGATCTTGACAACCTCACTTCTGAATCACAGCTCGACTGGATGCTCATAGGGCTGAAAATGCTAGGGACTCCGATATCTGGCTCAAACAGAAACACGAATTCGCGGTTTCCCAGTCTCTGATCACTGGAGCCGTTCAGAGGCAATTATAATCCGGACGGGCCGGACTGCCCGCGAATATTTCTGTTGGAGACGCACAAATTTCGATGCATTTGCTTCCGATTCACAACGCGAATGGGCTCAGACAGGGGCTGGAGGTACTCAAGATATTATTTCCTCGCTTGGACGGAGACATTAATCGGATTATCTAGTGTCTCTAATGGCAATCAAGTCTCCGAGGCAGCAACATTGCAGTTGGTACAGATTGGCCATAGAACCTCCTGTCAGAGCTGGAAATATCACGACGAGTATGTCTGCGTATCGCGACACAAGGGGAGAAATTCAGAGGCAGCGAATAGAGGCAATTATCTCAAGCTGCTCGATTCAAGTCATCAGAGCTGGAGGAGCCTACTCCTGACAGAGGAGTTGGAACAGAGAGTTTGTTATAGAAAAGGAGGACTGTGAATAAGCTTGAGGAGGCTGCAGAAAAGCTAGGAGGGAGAAGAGCTATGATTTGGAGCTAGCATGCTCGAGCTATGTAAGAGCGCCAATTAGGTCGCGCAGAGCTTCGACGATCAGCGATGAGGAAACTCCGAGGCGCTCTTGAGGATGATAATAAAGGAAAGGGAAGCAGACTGTAAGTGGGGACAGACAAGCAGCGATCACCCTGGATGTGTTTCTAAATATCTCCTGTGTGGCACGCAGTTTTGTGCGACTCTGGCAGGACGCACGAACCGTGTGGTTTGAAAGAGAAAAGCCATCGATCTTCCGACGTCTCTGTCAACCGACTGAATTGAAAGCAGCCACATGAAACACCAAGCTTCATGCTGAATAGCTCACTTTCCGGAGGATTTCAACGCTTCATTGACCCTGCAGTATTACGTACTGTATGCCCTCCGGTATGAAAGCGCCATATTAGACCGTTATTCATGCTCTGAGAAACACTCATCCTTCATCATCCGCGTCATATTCATCTGGATCCAGACCTCCACAATACCCTCTATGCTCTGCACTCATATGGCCATAAATCTCGCGTGCCAGTTGCTCTTCCCCGCAAAAGGAACACCAATGTGCTCTACAAACACATTCAATACGATCGCAGCCGCCAGCTTTCTCGGTCATGACGCCACAAGCAGGACACACTCCCTTTTGATATGCTTCAACGCCGATGTGGACTTGGCTTCCTCGCAGTCTTCGCAAGAACAATCTTCAATGGCCTCGGGCATTCCTTGTGCGCAGACCCGTTCCATGTACTGTTTCGCGGCATCACATGTCACACACCAGGCGTGAATCCATGTTCCACTGTTCTCCACGGCTGACTTGAGCTGGCCAACTGCGTGAACACCACTGCCGTTGCGAGCGAGGGTTTTGGTTGTAGGCATGCGTCTGCAAAAGGGGCAATGCAAAGCTGCAGTATTGAGAATGTGACCTGGCGCATTGAGTCCGTACCATCCGCGTGGACAATCTTGGCAGACTCGTTGATGGCAGCCGGAGCGGCCGCAAGCGGGCAAAAGATCATTCTTGCGCTTGTCGCTGAAGCATAATGAGGTCCCCCGTCGTCTCCTCCCATGAAGCCTCTGCCGATTTGTCGCAGCTCTTCTGCAACGGGGACACGATCGTGCTCGTCAGACAGGTACGAGTTGGAAAAATCTTGCAGTGGTGTAACCCGCTTCACCAAACGCTTTTCCAGCAATTCGGCGCTCAGCGGAAAGTACTGGCCCGCCTTCGATCGCCCGAAACACACGTCCTTCATGGTGATGAAATGCCTCCATTCCGGGTCTTGTTCGCTTGTGATTTCTTGAAGTCCTGCTGGATCACGGTAGCACGAGAGCTGTGCTTTCAGGGCAGAAGGCACACAGCCTCCTTTCCTAACATCCATCCATGCCAGTAGCAAGTCGGTCGTGGTTGGGAGATGTTGCGCGCGCTGCTATTCACGAGATGAATACAGGCACAAGGTCATATTGCTTTGCGATCGGGTCGGCCGTGGTCTCGGTTGAGAGAGGGATTTCGGCCGCTTTGTATGTCGGCAATACACGTTGTTCCATCATAAGTAGCTTCGACGTTTCTGCTCAGCGCCATTTGAGGTGGAACCTTGCAGATGTAGATATACTCGAGGTTTCAAGTCATTAGTGTTGTGAGTCGAGGTTCCCTTTTGAGATACCGCCGCTCCAGCTACTGTTCAGGCGCCATCGTTCGCATCCCACGTCATCCACAAAGAGATCTTTTGCTGTTCTCACTTGCTATGAACCACCGTCAGCTCCGGGCTAGCACTCCACATTCAGCGTTCGTGCATAAATGTGAGAGGAGACACGCAAAGAGATATGGCACCAACATAATCACAGCTCTGTTGCGCCATGTATTTAGCAGCAGCATTCGGGTATCATCTAGCTCACAACTTTACTCACTTCGGTATCTTACACCCACTTCAAGCCCAGCTTGTGCATTTCCACGGCAAGCTGGAACAGGTAATCCAAGCTCTCGCATTGAGTCTTTGCTTGCGCGACATCTTTGCCCCAGACATACACGCCATGTCTCTTCACCAAGATAGCACACGTCTCGGGCCACTGCTTCATCGCTTGCGACATGCTCTCTTCCAAGTCTTCTTCATGCGCCGTGTTCTCGATGATCGGAATCTTCATCGTGTCAAAGTAACCGAGATTGCCCAGCTTTCTGCCACCTTCTGCGATTTCTTGTGACCCTGTACCTCCGCGAGAAATGCCTTTGATCTGCTCAATCTCCTTCATCGCGAAAACGTTTCTGTTGTCCGGGTCCTGCAATCCCGCCTCACAGATCAGTGTTACCAGCACGGCCCACTGGGAGTGAGTGTGTATACACGCTCCGGCGCCCCGATGGGAGTAGGCAGACATGAAGAGAGGAGTGCATGCTGAAGGCTTGAGAACCTACCTCGCCGTCAGCGACGGAGCACTGTTGTCCCAGGCCCAACTGCACCTACCTGCGGCCTGCGAAGATATTGCTTGGTGGCCCAGTCCATGACAAAGATGTCCTGAGGCTTCATGAGCTCTTTCTGCACGCCCGACGGCGCGAGGTACACGCGATCGCCATGCTTGATCGAGATGCCACCGCCCGTGCCCGTCACCCAGCCGTGGCCGTAGAATTGCACGCAAAGAGAGCAAATGTGGTTCGCGGGATGGTGGGGGTCGGCGGAAGTGATCAGGGCGTCGTTGTTGGGAAGCGCGTCACCGTCTCCCGGTCCGTTGGAGGATGCGATCCGCTCTGTGTCGGATGTCATGTTCTGTTGTTTGTTTGCTCGCTATTGACATGACCATATGCCTAAGTTAATATGTACGACCGTGATCGTTGCGGAAGAGAGACGCCGGATATACGTTGTTCCAGCGCCGGTCCGACTTCCTCACCTCGTGGAACAGTGGGCCTCGGTGATCACCTTCATGTTGGAGTCCTCGCTGTGGTCGTCACCACAGTCAATTACGGCCATGAACTGCACCAGTCATTTCCCTCCTCAGCGTTACCGCTTCGAATTCAGGATAACAGCGGCCCATGTCACTACGGGTGAGACTTCAAAACTACGGAACCCCATTTACAGTATAACATGAGCCGGCTTGTATGCTATGCTGCCATCATGTGCTCACTGTCAGCCCATGGACCATGAAGTTTCGACGAAGGACTCAATGACTTTAGCAGCATCCGCCAAGATAATGTACCGGGGGCCCACAAGGACTGGAGGAAAGGCCGAGTCCCCTTTTGATGCTGTCCAAAAACAGGCTACAGTATGCACGCGACAACGGTGGAGAAGCAGGATCGTCGTATCACAGTCTCGGGTTCTTATGACTGGCATTGTAGTGGACCGAATGACATGGTGGCATATAAATGGAACTGGGGCCGCCTCCGTGGTGACGATCGTATCGCTCAACCGCCGGACCATACCCCGCGACTTGGCCTACTGCTGTACATGGCATATTCGAAGGCACTGCAATATGATACTGACCCTTCTCTATCAGCATTCCACTGATGCGAATTACTGTCCGCCGTGCTTTTCCCCGGGCCTAAGATTTTCTGCAAAACGGCATCACCTATACGTCACGAACGGGCGAGTCCCAGCTTGCCGCCATTCGTACACTGCTCTTTCACGCGTCTTTATAGTGGCAGGATCAGCACGCTGCACTGATTGACTCCTCCTCATGGACGGTCCGTCATCAAGTTCGAGAACATCGGAGACCGACCGCCTTCTGCAAAGCTTGAAAAGACAGACGATCCCTACGGCATGTCATAATTGCAGGAGCAAAAAGGTCAAGGTAAGATGAGCAACACTTCTCGCAAACCTCGTATATTGACCAGCACAGTGCGATGGGCGACTGCCATGCGCCTACTGCTCTCGTCGATCCCTCGAATGCTCGTACGAGAGTACCCTGCCCAGCGAGACGCCTCAGCAAGCCCGCAAGCGTCGACACCAGGAACTGGCACGGACAACGGAGGATTTGAAGCAGCTCTACGATATTCTTGCTGGAGAAGATGAAGCCAAAGCTATCGAGGTCTTCCAGCGAATCCGCAAAGGCGATGATGTCGATTCGCTGCTGGCCTACTTACAGCATGGCGCAATCCATCAGAGCAACTCGGCAGCACTAGACGACGTTTTACGCCGTCTCTTCTTGTTCAATCTGGTCGAGTCGACTGCCACGCTAGAGGAGGTTGCAAGTACTTCGAGATCAGTATTGGCGAATAAACGCGTCTCACTACCATCCGCGGATGTATACGAAAACCTACAAGACAGAATTGTGACCCTCGACCACATGAGCGGATTTTTGACAGACGCCAATGCAGCGGGTGCCATCGAAGGTCCAAAGCCCCCGTTTGAAGAGAATGAAAGTACCGGTCCACCTTACTGGGTGCCAGCCCAGCCGTGGCTTCCCAACACCTGTGACAAAGAGGCATCGCATTTGCTGTCCCTGTTCTTCGCCTACCCAAACCTCTGCTGGCGTTTCGTTGAGATCAAGTCCTTCTTGAAGGCAATGCGAAGCAGGGATCTCAACTCACGATACTGCTCGCCGTTCTTGGCCAACGCCATCATGTCCATCGCGACTCTAAACGCGGATACCGATGAGGAACCAGCTGCTGCTGGCGAGACGCAGAAGTCGGAAATAGGCTCGAGATATCACCGGAAAGCCTTGCAAATGTGGTCTGGAGCGGCGTCCGAGCCAAGTGCTACGAACATACAGGGACTTTCCATTCTGGCCGTGGACACCATCCTCCGCGGCCAGGACCGGCAAGGGCTTGAACTGCTGAATGCCGCCTGCGCGCTGAATGAAAGATTGCATGTACCGGCCTTTGACGCTAAGCTAGGCAAAGAGGAACAGGAGCACTTCAGAATTCGAGGCTGCATCTGGTGGATGACCGTCCATGTAGAGTTGACCTTCAAGGTCGGGTTGATGCTCGGTGGTAATGGTACAGATTGGAGCCGAGCACCCGCGTTAGAGCAAGTGCTTCCAGACATTACGCAATACTGGGTAAGGACAGGATCGTTGAATCAGCTGAGCACATCTAACATTGCGACAGATCGGCTATCCACTCCGCGACGAACCAATGCCCTTTCGAGCAAACTCGCTGTTTCTACAGCAATGTCGTTTCACACGCTTTCTATGGGAAGCTACAAATATTTTGATTTGGCGAGCTTCAGAGCTCGACGCACACCGTGAGCATGCGATCGCGGTTCACAATTTGTCAGCGCAAATGGAACAGTGGCATCATGACTTGCCACAAGACCTACAATTTCGCGCGGAGATCCCGCCAAGCCTCTACGACCTACACACTCAATACCACTGCGTTCAAATGGCACTCCATGAGCGTACTTATATGCAGATGTTCGGTCCAATGCGCGACAGAATATCGGATGCTGAAGATCTGGTCGGAACAGAGAACGAACAAACGCAGGCCTTCTTGCGCACAAGGGTGATGCAGCATTGCTATGAGGGCGCAACGCTCATCCGATCATTCCGTGAGACGTACGGGTTGAAGTGCGTCTCATTCGTGCTGCTGAATCATTCTATGATGGGCGTCTTCATATGTCTCAACGACATACACGCAAATCCGCAGAAAGCCGACGGCCGCGCAGGCAGTCAACATGGGCCTGTACAAGACACCACCTCCGCACTGGAAGAGTTCTTTCGTGTTTTGCTGGCCACAAGTCGGAAATGGAAACTATCCCGGGGATTAGCCAGAAGTTTTTACCATACTGCTGTCGAGGAGCTGCACGTAACTCTACCAAAATCGATTTCTGATATGATACGAATGATGGCTGGCAGCTCCTGGCAAGGCTCAGATTTGCAGCAGCTCGGCGCCACGATCTACCCGAACTGGAGCATGCCATACGTACGTGAAACCAACCACGTGGAGGATTACAGGATGGGAGATATGTTGAAGAAGTGGGAACAGCAGCCCAACCCGCAAGGTGCTGTTCGGCAGCCTCGATCGAGCTCCTTGCCGTCTCGAAGGAGTTCATCAAGTGGCACTACAAATTACGACCCTGTGCGTGATCTGTGAGCTGGCTTGTGCGCAAAAGACCATCCTTTGGAATTGGGGGGAGTGCTCTACAACCTGACTATCTCTACCATGGGCCGATTCGAACCATTGATCTTGATCTGGGTGAGGTTTCCACCGCACCCACATGCTCTGTCCTGTTCACCACAAGCAGTGAATGCATTTGCTTTCACGTGAAGACAAAGTTATTGTTTCCACATGAGCACTCTTTCACCATTCACTTGAGCCGTGGCCTTCTTTTCTATAACCTCTCCCGCCCTCGATTCTGTCTCACTCCATTAACCCCACTACCCCGAGACCAGCACAACTTCGAACTCTAACACACACTACTAAAAACACCCTTCCAAAACAGAAGCAACAATGCAGCGCTACACTCCAAACAGCAACGCAGACCTTATCCACCCCCTCCTTGGCTCCTGGGCATCACTTATGGATCTCGGCCGCAAAGGCGACGCGCACCTCATCGAGTCGCTCGCAAACGACATTCTCGGAGCTGGTCAGTTCGAGTCAGCTATAGACAACATGCTCGAAGGCGTCGGCATCGAAGACGACCACAACAAAGGACTCGCTAAGGACGGATTCTTACGCATTGCTTTCGGCGAGCGCGTGGCTGTTGCTACGAAGGAGGAGAAGCGCGAGATGGCTGTCGAGTATCTGGTCGATTTGGCGGCTATGCTGCTTGGTATGAAGCGTGCGGGATTGGAGGAGAGGGTTGGTGAGGTTGGAGAGTGTCTGGTTGGGGCTGAGGTGTTTGAGGCGAAAGTTGTTGCGAAGGTTGAGGAGCTGTACGAGGATTGAGAGAGATGTTTTATGCGGTGGAGAAGTTGCGCGTTCAGGTCGATTCGCTTTGCTTACTGGCGGACTTTTACTCTGGATCTCCTCGAGGGGACTCCGTTTAGGAGCTCTGATCGCGTTTATGGATATGAAACGAGCATCAGCAGCTTAGCAGTCAAGCAGTTGCTCTTGTTAAGCTGCTAAAAGGGGCGACTGCCTCGAGATTGGCATAGGAGTAGTAAAGAGTGCCCATAGGCGCTCACAATGGGACACGTCAATTTGAATCGCAGATCTCAAGTTCTAATTATCCCCGTCTGGAGGCCTCCTTTAAGGCGTTCCTCGGGATACTGTTGCGAAATATTACACCTCCATGAACTGTTTCTTGACTCGAGAACCGCGGACACTCCTGGCAAAACTAGCTCTGTTTTCACCGTCGCTTGGTATGTCATCGGTGTGTCTACCATGGTGTTGAAGGCTTGAGACTCGGCTAGATCCTGCTCGAAGATCAGCTACACTGTCATTATATCGATACATTGATAGAGCTCATATTCAACAACCTCAATCCAACATCGCCCAGTCTGATTGCACCATTCAAAGATCAACTCATCTGGATGCGATAGGCAAAACCCCATGACATGACATTCTCGTTTAAACGTCAACAGCTTTCCCCTACAACTTTCGCCTCACTTTGCTTCTGCAACAACAACGAATCAGCCCAAGTGACGTGGAGGCTCTGCCAACAGCCGCGCGTGATACTCAACACGCCAAGGCAAGCTAGCATCGAAGCGGTGAAGAAACCCGGGCTGCATATCATGCGTGTGCACATAAAAATAGGAAGTTTCTCTCGCCATGTCCTCGCCACGCTGACACGTTCTGTCTTTCCAGTTCTGTTCGTTGCGCACTCTTCTGTTTTGCTCTCCAGCAGAAATCAGGCAAAACCTGTCACAAAGAAGATCGAAGACCCATATCGCTTGGCAAGCTCAGTCGATCCGAATCAGGAAATTTTGGTCTCGATTTCCGGCGGCCCAGCCAGCATAGCATAGCAGAAGCAGCAGAAGAAGAAGAAGAAGAAGAAGAAGAAGATTGTCCGAAAAGACAAAAGAAAGAAACCAGAAAATAAAAGAAATGAATCGATGCCGACTCCTCGAGCTGCCAGCAGAGCTGCGCAACAACATCTACGAAAAGACTCTCCTCCAAGACGAACCCGTCCAAATCGACCTCACCAAACCCTCCTCCTCCTGCTCAAGCCAAGCCTCGCCCTCGCTCAGCACCTTCAACCTCCTTCAAACCTGCAAACAAATCTACAACGAAGCCCGCAATTTCATCTACGACAACACCTTTGAATTCATCACATCCATCCACAACCATCACCAAATCCAGTCTTCTACCCTCGAAATCCGCAACGAAAACAGCAGCAGCAGCAGCAATATCAGCAGCAACAACAACAACAACAACAACAAAAACAGTAATAGTAGTAACAGTAGTCTCACACGCCTCCGAAAAATCTGCCAATCCCAGCAGCAACACCAACCGCCGGACCCGCCCAAACCCCTCCTCCATCGCATCCTCGTCTGCCTCGACCGCAATCTCGCCTTTGAAAACGTCGCCCACCACATGGGGATGCTCTTTCGCGCATCCGAGCCCTTGCGCGAACTGCAGAAAAGTGGAGTCGATGTAGCGGTGTACGTTTCGGCGCAGCTGTGTCGGGGATTGGATTTCAGTCCGCGATTGGAGTTTCATTTGCGCGATGTGGAGGAGGCGAAGAGGGAATTGGATGCAGGGTTTATGCGGCAGAGAGTGGAAGCCGGGTATGGGGATGGGACGGATTTGAAGACGGTGTATTTTGAGTTGTTGAAGATGAAGTTGGTGGAAGCGTTTTTTTGTGAGGATTAGAGAGCGTAGAAGGGTTTGTTTTTGTTTGTTTGTTTGAGGCGAGGCGAGGCGAGGCATTGTTGAGGTGTTGGGGGAGTTTCTTTGTTCTGGAGTATTTGCGGGCGAGGAATTTTACACGCCAGCTTCGTCGAATGATTCGCGAGTCTGCGCCCGGCGGTCAGCATGGGAGCAACTTCTTGGTCATCAGGCCGCTGTAATCCGACTATTTTGTGATCGCGATGCTCCTGCTCCTCGCCATCTGGCATATGTATGAACTCACCATTACGTCGAGCATTCACATGGACTCTCTCGCAACGCCATCTGCGACTTCGCTCGTAGACGTGCATCGCTCTCGGGATATCCTCGACAGACTTCGCCCCTCGACAAAAGCTTCTGTGAGCGCTGCTGCGTCTTCCGTAGCCCTAGTTAGCAGCACCTTGAGCAAGGAATTGCAGCACATACCAAGCGCAGCATCGCCAACGAGAACGATCTTACCAGATGTTGATGTCCATCGAAGTAGGCGCAGAACTTCGGCCAATGCCCACGACTGGCAGTCCTGAGCTTTAGCGAGCACTCCTTGTAGAGCTGGATCGAAGTCGTGGAACTTTGCTTGGATCTCTCCAATGTCTGCCGGCGTATTCCACTCCGCAGCCGAGTCGTTGCGAGCCGGATGCGTTCCATTGACGGCGAGGAAAAATCCACTACGGCAGTGCCAGATATTACTATTATCGCTCTCGATAAAATAAATGGAAAAAGACCTCAAGGTGGGCCCCCATGGTGATGCCAAACGGGTCGCGAAATTGTCGACGCCCCTTTTCGAGAGGCGACTGAGATCTACCTGGAATTCAAGCCCATCGCTCGTTATAGCGTACGTTATCACGGCGAGGGGGCTTCCTGTGCTGGAAAACCGGAAGGGTTTGGTTGGTTGGTTCAGGGAGATGCCAAAGAGCATGAGCAAGACGGGCGCTGGAAGCTGAGATCTGCCAAATTCGTCTGCATGTGATTGGGCACTAGAACTATCTTTCGCCTCACTTTCTCGCCCCAATCCACACCTCTCTCCGATACAAGGTTGCCTCAAATCATCGAGACATCGTCAGGGTTGGGAGGTTATCTAACATGTGACAGCAGCCCTCAGGCCGACCTTTGCATTGGATGATGAGCTGCAAATCGGGTGTCACGATAGTCGTTCAACGCAGTCACTCTATTCTCGACCCCCACCAATTCGTTTTTTAACCTCAAGTCTGTACATTTCGTTCTTGAGCCTCCACTTGTTTCGACGGTACATCTGTACGCCGATCTTGAAGACCCATTGCTGTATGCCTACCTCTGCGTCTGATCCCATCACCCAAATCGCGGAACAACAAGTAGAGCGGTCGAGTCGCAATCCTGTCAAGCATGTAATCTCCACACTCTTCTTCAATGCTGCACCCTTTACCTGCCGAGACGACGCATGTCGTCCGCAAAGGTCTTCTGAAGGGACACGTCTTGCTTCTCAAGCTTTTCCAGCCAGCCAACCCCATCGGCAGGCAAGATGTCGCCGCCAAAGTTCGAGAGGTTGTTCCTTGTGTCGGTGTGATTGCGGTAGCGGACGTACGCAGGAAGCTTGGTCCGCCGAGAGTAACGTTCATGGGCGCTGCAACTACCACCAAGGAACCAGCGGACTTCTTGCGCGCGAGTCATGGCAACGTTGATGCGGCGATCGTCGTCGATGAATCCTATCGACTAGTCAGAAAAATCAGAGTCAAAGCGCTGGTCGAACAACTTACCGATGTCGCTATCTTTGCGATACTGCTGAACAGAGCAGTCAACGATGGTGATTGTCGCTTCGGTGCCTTGACTAGAGTCGATGGTCATGACACTCGGCAGCTCCCTCGCTGTTAACTTGTGCACGCGCATCAAATGCTTCAGGGCTTGTTGCCAGCAGAATCGCTGCGATAATGTCAGTGATATGTTTTGGAAAGGGCCGGCGGAAGTTGTACTCACCGCTTCCTTGTATGCGACAATGACAGTCACGTTGTCGTGCATTTCCGGGCCGAAATAAGCATGGAGGTCCCAAAAGATCTTGTTGAAGAAGGCCAGAATGTGTTCACGAACGACGGTGGAGAGGTTGCGCTTGACGCGACGTCCCTCGACCTGAACGTAGTGCGAACGCAGAAGGTCATCCTCGTCTGCCGCCGAGTACAGCTGTGACAGATGCCCGAGGTCCTTGCCCAAAGTCTTGGCCAGGCACTCTCGCAGTCCTGGTAGCTTCTCGCGCAAGGTTCGGTATGTGTTGGCCGAGCTGCGCATACCAGGCGGATAAAAGTTGCTGAAGGGCCAGTCGGCGATGCGGACACTCTGCCTCACGTCAGTCAAGAATTGATCAAGGGCGGACAGAAGTAGTGCTTACCATTCGATGCTGCTCGAGCAACTCAACGCAAGGGTGGCCCTCGCTCTTCAGACGCGTGGCGAATGGCATTGAGCTTCGTCCTGGGAAAAGGCTGAAGGAGACTCGGCCTTTGGCCGAAGTGTCAGTCGGCTCCAGCTGTCGATCGTCGCCGACCATGATCATGCCAGTGACTTTCGAACGGAAGCCGGGACACATGAGCGGCCCCAGAGTGTCGATCTCGTTGTCTTTGCAAGCCTCGTCGAGGATGGCCACCACGCCCTTGCACATGACGCCATGCATGTCTTGCGCCCAGTTCTCTTGAATGTCAGGACTGTGGACGTTTCCCGTTGTGGTGACAATGAGTCTGCTGCGCGCGACATATTGACTCTTGCATGCGCTGTAAGTCTGCTCGTACGTGTTCACCAGCTTCTCGTCTTGCCAATCGAATTCGCCACGCTCGCACTTCTCGATACAGTTGCGCAGCTCTTGCCACACATCGACCTTGCCATCACTGGTCGTCCCAGCTTTCTCATCCACGATCGGTTGATAGAGCGTGCCGTCGAGGGAGCCATCGCGAGCAGCTTTCAGTACCCTGTGCTGGAGGCCGGATTCGCGACCTTTCGAATACTTGTCTCCCGCTGCAGCGACTTCGGACCGGACCAACTCGAACTCAAAGAGATGCGTGGGCGGTACTGCTGGGTTGCGTGGAGTTATGGGCTCGGTCACCTCTTGGCCAACAGCATCCTTGAGCTCCGTTTCGGCCGAGCGTGGAAAGATTCGCAGAGCCTCGACGTCGCCGCTTGGAAAGTTCTTGTGGAGCTTGCTGACGAAGTCTGCGACGTTGCTGTTCGCCGGTGCGAGGACCAACACGTGCAATCCAATGAGGTAGAAGAATGCACAGAGGATTTGCTGCACGAGAGTCTTGCCCGTTCCCGCAGGGCCGCTGATCAGGATGATTCCGCCCATTGCGCAGCGTATGCTTCTCAGAGCAGCCAACTGCTCGGGATTCCACTTGCGCCAATAGAGCATCATCTCGTATACTCTGTCGATCTGTCGACGGTCCACTGTGCCCCGATAATCAGGTGCCCGCTTGAGTGCAAGATCGACATACGGCAAATGAGGAGATTGGTTGAGAATGAGCGGCAGCCAGCGGGCCACATCAGGAGCGCGCAAGGAGGTTGCGGTGGACAGTTGGCTGGAGATGGTGAAATGTGAGATGCGCGGCTCGAAGGTGACCATGATGGAGGCGCGCAAGGTGAGGTCGTGGATGTCGTGACAGGCGGTTCGGAGTGCATATGGGACGCGCGAAGTGACCATGAAGAGGGCATCGTAGCCTTCGAGCATGGCCATTGACGGACACAGG
Organism: Cercospora zeae-maydis; assembly: GCA_023512815.1. Taxonomy (NCBI): domain Eukaryota; kingdom Fungi; phylum Ascomycota; class Dothideomycetes; order Mycosphaerellales; family Mycosphaerellaceae; genus Cercospora; species Cercospora zeae-maydis. The sequence goes on along the minus strand of JAKLWY010000001.1, from coordinate 1,405,903 downwards.
ACCGCTGAGCACGTGAACTCAAGGCCAGCTTGCTGCGAGCACACTTTCGTGCTCATGCGCTCCGGGAGCCGGAAGGCAACGCTCGAGCCGTCCGAGCCTCTGAGCGGGATGAAGGGCTTGAAAGTGACGGCCAAGATGACGAATTGGCCAAGCTCATAGGCGACAGCTTCGTGCTGAACCTTGGACCACTGCTGGAGTCCGAGATCCTGCTCCACATGTGTGATACGAGCGCATTCGAACAGTTGAGCTTGTGCATCGTTGATGCTGATGTAAGTGGCGCCGCTGCTCAATGGCGTGAATGGGAACGGCGCCGGCGCACCCAAGAGCTCGTGAGGCGTTCGGTCGACGGACAAGGGCACCAGTTGGCTGTGGTCCGGCAGTGATAGCGACTTCAACTTGTGAGGACCAACCACAAAGGGCAGTAGTTGAGGGATGCAGGAGCTCTTGTCGTTTGCCAGTGTGTCGAAGAATCGGACCCTCACTGCTTTTGGGCCATCCGTGTCGAAGAGAGCTCGAAGGTGCCAGATCAGGCGCTGACTCTTCACGCAAAGGTGATTGATCTTGGCTGCAGCGTTGTTGAAGCCCTCACGACTCAGTCTTGAAGATCCGGAGGAGGTGCACGCCAATTCGTCCGCAATGAGATCTTGGCGGGTGATGTCTGAGACGAGGCGCAAGTTGTTCTCGGTGATGCGGACCTTGACAGCGATCTTCAAGTCCAGGTGCGGCCAGTGGACCTCAATACGCACGTGCGGGAGGGTGAGCTGTCGTCAGTCAGCACATGTCGCGTGTAACCCACACCCCTCCTGCAACTCACCAAATCGCTGAAGGTGATGTATGTGTGGAAGGCCGAGCCTGCCGGGTCTCCTGAGGCGTGAAGAGATGGGAACAGCTCATTGTTGAAGACCAACGAGCACGGCTTGCTGGGACCAGCAGTCTGCGTGAGGTTGAACAAGAGAGATTCTGGCGGCGGCGAGTGCAGAGCGGTCAGCTCCGTTTCCGGAGTGATGGTGTTGCCGGTGACGGCGTCGGCGAGGGAGTGGCGGTGCGACAGAATGCTGCAGATGGGGTGTGCCATTTTGTATGCGAGCGTGCGGAATGCTGCGGAAGATGTAGGTGGAAGGTTGGAGACGATTGGAAGAAGAGATCAGACGGTCAATGGAATATTTCCAGGCAGCTGTGTGTGTCACGCCGATGTGGCACGAGCTTCTATTGTGCTGCGGCGCTTCTATTGTCGCGGAGCGCTAATGCAGCCGCTGAAGTCAAGTCGAGCGCCAATGCGCAAAATGAAGTGAAGGCATCAGTACTGGCGCGCCACTCTGCTCTGCTGCTTCAGATGCAGCACTCGCTGCAATGCGGAATGGAAATGAAGTCTCTTGCCGGTGCGTCGCGAGCCTGCCTCGGATATGGATGGCGCCGATGGTGAGCAGGAGCGACCTCGGCGGGCTCATCGCTCATCGCTCATCGCTCATCGCTCATCGCTCATCGCTCATCGCTCATCGCTCATCGCTCATCGCTCATCGCTCATCGCTTCAGCCAGGCCTCACGGTCAATGAAAACATGTACATGTACATGTAGGTGATGGCTGCACCAATGTTCCGGCAGCTTTGGTCACTGAGGCCGAAATCAGGCAGTCCTCCCATCGACTGGCAGCGATTCTCCCGCGGAGTTGGGTTCCATCGTGGACTGCTTTCTCGCGGCGACCCGAGACAGAGTCAGAGGCAGGCCCACGGAGCTTGTTCGGTTGCAATAATGCTTCTATTCGATTGTGGGAAGTCACCAAAATTGAGCGTGCACGCGCTCGAGATTCAACACCCACGCACGGCATTGTGAAGGCGACGGGTCTTCCCTGCGGTTCAGCGACTAGGTCCAGCTTCTGCTACGGATGAAGAATGGTACCTGCAGCACCTCACATACGAATCCCCATGTGGGGTTCAATGTGCAAGTGAAGTGAAGCCCACGTGAAGTGAAGTGAAGCAGCGGCGGACAGGGATGACGGCAGGGATCGGTAGTTCTATTGTATCGCCGCCACATGCGACGTCATCAGCGCGCGGTCAGGCCCACTTTCTTTCGCTTGCTGCCCAATTCTCGCCGCCCAGCTTCTCTGCATTACATACTGTACTGTACATATTACACGTTCATGGATCGGGGGAGCTGTGGAGCATGACAGAGGCGCGTTGAGAGACAACCTTAAGTTACAGTCTGTCGCTGCCCGAACGTTTCCGTCGCACGCACCAATACAACGGACCAACCCTCCCTCCCCGAATTGGGCACTTGCAGACGCCCAGCGGACAGCCTACTTCCCTGCACGCAGCCAGCCAGCACGGAGAGCCAGCCACCGCCCGTCTTCTCTGTTGTGCCGCCCTAGTCTACATGTATCTTGGCCCAGTTGGCTGCCACTGCCACTGCCACTTTCACTTTCCTCCCCCATTTTCCCACTTTCCCACTTTCCTCCTCCCGCCTCCACTGCACTTCCAACACCACCACCACCGAGCGAGAGCTAGCGGTGCTCGTGTAGCACAAGCCCCACTGCGAGGAAGCCATCATGTCCCGCTACCGCAACGACGACTTGGCCTATGGCGAGATCCCCCAGCGCTGGGACCGAGAGCGCTTCGAGAGACTGGGCGGCAGAGGCAGCGTCCCGCCGCGGCAATATGAGGAGGACTTCCATTTCCACGAGCGGGACCGCCCACGACGCCGGGACATCGACATCGCCGTCATGGACCGGGTGGAGAGCCGCGGTCCCCGCGGTGGATACGACGAGCGTGACCGCTTCTACGAGGACGTGCGGAGGGCTCCATCGCGCCCGCGAAGGAGGACCGACAGAGAGCTGTTCGGCGATGTCGATCCCCGCGAACTGGCCGATATGCAACTGGTGCCCCGCCGACAGAGCATCAGTCGAGAAGACTTCGACATTGATCAGCGTGGGCCACGACCGGGCCTGTTGAGGAGGCAAAGTAGTCTGGACACCTTCGACCGAAGGCCTGCTCGATATGAACGCGAGGAATATCCCATCGCACCCTACGTGCCGGTGCCGCTTCCCATTCGACGCACGCGCGATGGCTGGGATGATGACCGACACTACCGCGAGTACGAGCGCTACTACGAGCCGCCCGAGGGCTATCGGGAAGTAGAGATCCAGCGTGAGCGATCCGTCCACCGAAGACGTGCTCCAAAGAGCGAGAAATCCGCCAAGCGAAGCGAGAGCAGCTCCAGCAGTAGCAGCAGCAGCAGCAGTGTTTCGAGCGTCAGCAAAGCACCGAGCAAAGCACCGAGCAAGGCTCCCAGCAAGGCTCCTAGCAAGGCACCGACCAAAGCAAGCACGAAGAAGTCCAAGAGCAAAGCGCCAACGATTGTGAGCGAGTCAAGTGTGACGACTCTCCCGCCCGCACCTCCGCCACCACCTGCACCAGCAGCAGACCCGGTACCCATCGAAACCGTCGAGGAGACCTTGATTCAGGAGAGTGTTCGCGAAGAGAGGAAGTTCAAGAAGGGCAAGACCCGAATGCCGAAGCGTCTGGTCCGTGTGGAAGCCATCATGGATCTAGGGTACCCTTTTGCCGAAGAAGAGCACTTCTATGTATTGCAGATTGCGCTGGAGAAGGAGCAGATTGACGAAGTCATCAAGATCAGCGAGCAATACAAAGAAGGAGGTGAGTTGAGCCGATCGTAGATTCGGCAGGGAATCGGTACTGACAGCTTGGCAGAAAAGAAAAGGATATATCGATACGAACGGACAGTCGAGGAGACGGGGGTGCCGCCGCCACCAATGGGCGAGCACGAGATGGTGGAACGAACGGAATGGATCAACCCCCCAACGATCATCGAGCGCCGCGGATCACCGAGCGCAAAGAGCAGCATCAGCCAAATGCCTCGCTCCCGATCGCGCAACCCGTCTTCGCCGGCAACTTACGTTTCGAAACAGGAGATCGTCGAGGCTCCGGCACCAGTCGCGCCCCCACCGCCACCGGCGCCCGAGTTTTACGAAGAGCGCAAGACTATCATCGAGGAGCGCATACCAGCGCACTCACATCACGCGGGCAGTCTCGTCCTGGCTGATCGCTCTCATCAATCCGATCGGGACATCAACGCCGAAATTCGGGCTCTCGAAGCGGAACGTCGTGCTCTGAGACTCGAGCGTGATGCGGAGCAGAAACGCGATCTCGCCATGCGACTGCGCGATCCGAACCGAGACGAGTACTCTCTGGTCGAGTATCGTGACCGGAGCCGACCACGAGGCGACTTGGTGGTCTACGAACGTGAAAAGAGCCCGCCGCGGAATGTGTTGCGCGTCGAAAAAGACCGAAAAGGTAGGATGGCCTTGGTTCGGTCGTCACACTAAGTGGGTGGGGGCCGCGATCGTTCGTGTTCGGTGAGACCCTAGCTGACTCTCGCACAGAACGACGAAATGCAAAGCTCCTTGCTGCGGCCATGGCCACACTCAGTTAAGCGGTTTACAGCAAGAGGTGGATGGGGTTTGGGTTTGCTTCTTGCGAGAAGAAATGCAAATGTTTGGTCTCGCATTATCGTTCGAGCGATTGCATTCTTACGACTTCACGACGACACGGAATTGACAACGCAGCGTACTCCTCATACAAATGCGTTGTTTCATAGCTTCATTTCAACCTCCTCAGGATCTCAGGTCGTTCTCTCTATCCTACCGTTTCCCAGCTTCAAGCAAACAGTCAGCCCCGATCAACTCTCCCCAATCCCGCGCATCCAAAGTCGCAAAGTCTACCGACCCCATCGTCGCCTTCCCAATCTCCTCTCCCAATTCTACTCCATGCTGAAACAAAACAGGCTCCGCCTCACTCCACGGCTGCGCCAACATATCAAACACTGCTCCCGCCTTCACACTGACCGTCGCCCGAAAACTCGCCGGCGCCGCATACGTGACGATTACCGCGCAATCAAACTCCAGCGGCAAGCCTTCCCTTTGCTTCCCATCCTCTCGAATCCAAAACCGCGCCGTATCCGGCACCACGTGTCCGTGCGAAGGCACACTTGCCGCTTCGACAGATGACGCGTAGCGTTTCTCGTAGCTCCGCGAGATTCCTGCTGAGAAGCCAAGTCCCGGTATGGAGCCGAGAGGGATGGCGGGGAGGTTGGCGGAGAGGTGCCATTCGCGTTTTTCTTCTGTGCCGTGGTGAGTACTGCTGGTGCTGCCGCTGCTGCTAGTGACCAGATGTTTGGGGCCGAAATCTACGATTTCTGGGTCTGATCTTTCCCCTTCGAGTGCGTTTTCGGCGTCGGAGAATTTGATGGTGATGTCTGCTCGCTCGAATCGTATCTATCGAGTTCCGTGCTCGCTTCCGAGGAATTGGAATTTGAAGCCGATGAGGCAGGCTGGATCGTTGGTCCAGTGGCCGTATTGGACTCGGGTCAGGTTGGATATCAGATTGAGGCCGATGAGCTCGCGGTGGTGGATTAGGGTTTTCTTGGAAGGGAGGTGGTGGTGGTCGATGGTGTTGACGGTGTCGAGGTCTCGGGCGAGTTGTGATGATTGGCTTTCGAAGTGTTGGGCGACGGTGTGGTCGTGGCGGATGACTTTCTCGTCGCAGATTTGGGTTGGTGGGAGGAGGTGGAAGGCCGTTTGGCGGGATGAGTAGGAGGCGAGCGCGTCTTCGATTGAGTGGGAGTCCGGTGTGGTTCTGAGGGAGAGGACGTTCGGTGAGAGGTTTGTGGAGATGGTCTGCGGAGTGTCGATGGATGAGCTCGTTCGTTCTGCGGTGGCGAAGGGTGTGTGTCTGATACGGGTCTCGGCCTGGTGGTCTTCAGGCTCCTCACATCGTTCGGATCTGCCGGTCGACATATTCTGTAGGTGATGGTGCTGACGAGGCAGAGGGCGATGAATCTCTAGAGGACGCTTTCGTATAAGTATTCACTTCTTCCTTGATTGTTTGCGGCACGAAAAAAACCTGAGCACCAGTGCTATGCCTTGATAGGACCATAAGTTCTCTCTACCCGCCGCCGCGAGAGGGAATCAGACTGCCTGATGTCCTCTTGAAAGGATTGTTGCGGCAGAGTCCACACGAGATGTGCTGATGCGGAAATAGCAGGTGCAAGATGTATATTGCGGCAGAACAGAAGCTCAAGTGGTAGCGATATGTGGTTGCATTTGCCATGCACTGAGAAGCAACAAATGGCGTTGGCGGTTGTGTGACAAGAGAAGGCTCGCTGTCCATCCTCGTACGTAGTCATCATCGCATACTGGAAGCTGCATCCATGCAGCGATGCCTTCCGAATCAATATACAATGCAGTGCTCGCAACTACCCTGGTCACGTTCCGCCCGCAACCATTTCCTGCACAGTCTGCTGCATCTGCTTCGGTTTGACCCCTTTCATCCCAAGCAATTTCTCGAGGGTGGGATCATGAATCTCACACTCATTTTGACGGAGAGCATCATAAGTCTTGCTCCACCACTTGATGAAGGTTTCTGGCATCCCTCGCTCCGGCACATGCTGCCTCTCGTGCTCTTCTCTCGAAACGACCTTTAGGCTCACATCGCTCTTCTTCGCCGCAGAGACCATCGCAGCAACTTCTTGCAGCGTGTGCGCTTCCTCTTGCGAAAGATAGAACGTCTTCTCCGCCCACTTCTCACTCGGATCGGACAGGATAATGGCGTTTGCCAGCCCCAAATCCGGGATCGAAGTCCAGCTGATCTTACCATCACCTCCCACGACGATTTCTCTTCTGTCGTCGTTCGCCACATCGTAGTGCCCAAAGTACAGCGGCCAGCTCTCATTGTACAGTCCTTCCCGGACCAAAGTATAATTCAACCCGCTCTGCTTCAAGTACTCCTCGGTCCGTTCGTGAGCCTTCATGACCCGACTCATGCTCGGATTTGCGAATGCCAGGCTGGTGTAATAGATGTGCTTAACTCCAACCTCACGAGCAGCTTCAATCGCTGGGAAGTGGTCTGCTTCGCGGCCTTGTCCGTGAGGTGCTTCATGGAAGTCCTTTTCGATCCGAGCAGATGAGATGAGAAAGACCTTCTCGCATCCTTGAAGAGCTGTGTTCCATGATTTGTGATCCTCCCAGTTGGCAGATCTGACTTCGACGCCGTGCTTTCGTGCTGAATCAGGTTTCCTTGCGCCACTTTCCGATGATGTTGTACAGACAATGCTCTCCGGCGGAATGAGCTTGTGATCTAGCAAAGCGTTCAAAGTTGCGAAGCCCAATTTGCCACTGGCACCGATGATGGCGAGTTTTCCTGCCATTCTCAGATGTGAGGTCCGCTGAGGATTTGCCAGTAGTGAGTAAGACGGACATGAAACTACATGTATACTGACATCTGTCGCGGACATGACGTGAAATGTGGGACCTGTTGCTGTACGTGTACATTAGTAATCGACCTCGCTACATGTATGTGGAGGAGGAAGCTGGAACATCCTTCCCGAATTGGCAATGTACAAGGACTGTTCGAATTGTCACATGAATTGAAATACATCGATCGTCTAATTGCAAGTGATCTCGAACGGTTCGAAAACCACGAATCAATACGTTGACTACTGATTTTCAGAGCAAAGTGGAAGTCATCATCAACAACGAGAACAGCATGTTTTGCAATGGGTAGTTGCCAGCAATCGAGATGTCGGCGGCCGTAAAGAGTTCGGGGGTTTGTGCGGAGACGAAGGGCTCGTTGCTTTCAAATACGATAGGCCACTGTCCTCCCTCCTCAACATCTTTGCAATTCGTAATCTCGACCCATTCAAAGGGAGCAAACTCTTCCATGCTGTCAACACAATCTTCCTTCGGCTCAATGGTATCCAACGAGAACGATGTAGCAGCGCATTCACTGCTGAGAAACACCCCACGAGAGTAAATCGTGCTGCCTAACTCGATCTTGCTGTGCCCGCAATTGACCTTCGAGTAATTTAAGAGAGGTAGAGTATCGTCGAGCGACGGATATGCTTCTCCTAATCTCCATCTTCATCTTGAGATGTAAGGGGACGTTTCGATGCAATGGTGAACCAAGCCTGTCATGCAATAGCGTGGATAAAGACAAAGACTTGGCAAGATCCTCAAATGCCGCGGTGACTATCTTGTCATGGCCACCAGGCGTCTTGGTTATGACGATTACTGCATCGTACTTGAGGTGGTTGATGCGCCGCAAGGGCCAGCCGATGTGGGGGTAGATCTGTTCCAGTAGCTCGAGAGGAAGTTCCTCGAATAGGGTGGTGTTCGACTTCACAAGAGCATTGCTTTCGATACTGGAGGATGTGCAGTCCCTTGGAGGGTGGGGGGCCAGAACTTGTTGATCTATAAGGATGGTATGCGTGAAGTTGTGCATTCACTCCTGTGGAATTCTCTGGCAATATCGTCACATGCTTCATTGGAGGCTGTATCTATCCGCTGTTAACGATATCAACATCCTGGCTGGGAGCTAAGGACCGACGGGAGGCAGTTTCAATTATCGAGAATGCCGTCGCACTCGTCAGACAGCATCCATAGAAGTATGTGCTTTGCTCGGGTTTTCCATTGCTGGAAAATCTCTCAAGTTCGTGGCGATGTTTATTAGACATTGGTCTCCTTATGTCTGCACGTTTTATAAAGCGCATCTTCCATCTTGTGAAGTGTCATGGAGTTAGCTGAAAAGAGTCTATCTCTTATGCTCTGGTGATATGAGCCCTGCGACCTGGCCAAAACCATCTCGCTGCTACTATCCTGCTCGTAGAAGTAGCTCTGTAAATCGGTTCTTGGTACTCGAAAGTGACCTGAAGCAAGCCCAGCTTGCTCCTATAATCCGAACGAAGAGTCGATGACCTATAGCACTGCATCGAGTTTTCAAAATCGGTGCACATGTAGGTCCTCGAGAAGTTTAAATGATTCTCGTTGTACGCCCACCATGGAACTTCGCGATCGATGCGCAGCACGTCTGAGTCGCTCCAAACCTGACCACATTTGCGAGACGCAAATTCCCCAGATTGCCCCACATGAACGCAGTAGAACTAGCGCTTCACTCGTGGCATCTCCTCCACCGCAACAACAAACTCCTTAAAATTCTTGCTCTCGAGCTCGCCGTTTGAGTCCTGCTCATCGGGCAGTGCATCTCCTTCTGCGTTGTTGATAGTCAGATAGATGTCTTCAGTATCGTTGCAACCTTTCAGACGCTTTTTGAATTCGGTGAAGGCAGGTGATGTAGTGACGTCGAACAGAATGGTTGCCTGCACTGGCAGCGCAAATCCTTCGCATGTCGCAGGGACAACTAAATCCATCTCCTCTGTGTCTTTTCTAACGAGATGTTCTGCGAGGCTCTGCGTAAACACCTCATTTGCTTGGACATCCTCCGCAGACAAGCTATCCGCCGGCCAGGGTGTGACCGCATCTCCTCCCCACTCGAACGTTGAGCCGTCCTGCGAGCTGTCGAACGAATGTTGAAAGTTATGGATTTTGGTACGAACGAACAATTTTCTTGAGAATGCTGGCAGCATGTTTGCAAGGTTTCGAATATTGAGTTCGAGAGAGCCGTCGCTGACTGGGCTCAGCTGGGAGGAAAGTTGGATGTGCACAGGAATGCGTTGGTCCAGACAGGCGCTGAAGCTGTCGTTGTGCGCTTTGCTCACCAGCAAGAATCCCAACACTTCCTGCTGGTCGGTCTCGAGCACCGTGCGATATCCGGACTCTGTTTTGAGCAGAGTGAGATCACGGTAGTGGCCCGATCCACCACTGCTGCTCTTGGGGAAGGGGCCGTAGGCCAGCCTCATGACCTCCACCGGCAACTGGAGGTAGGATGAGCTATCGGGGCCGCCTTGGTCATGAGCAACCGATTCAGGCCTGCGTGCCACATCCAGATCTATCTCTTGCTGTTCTTGAACGATATTTTGGGACGAGACTTCGGTTGGTGCTGAACCATGTAACATGATTGCTGTATCCAGAACCTAAGTGGCGAAAGGCTCAGGACTGGCAATCATGGAGATTTCGAAAGACCATTGTGCTAGGAAGTAAGATAGCTTATATAAAGTGTACGCAGGCGAGTCCTGGTGAACGAGTACTCGAGTTGAATGTGCTTCACCAATGTGTGCGAGTCACATGAGGTCGAATGTTACACACAGACAATACAGAATCCATATGTCAATGCCGGAAGTGTCTCGTGCAATTTACCAATCGGGAGGCCGTAGAAGAAATGCAAGCCGAACATGTGACGGGAAAATGTTTAGGCCGTAGTCGCAATGCTCGTTGTGTGTGGTACTTGCCAACAGTATGCTGAGTTGATCATTGTGGCCAGCATTGGTTTGATAGAGGTTGAGGGCCTTGTGGTAAGCAGACATCTTGCTATCGAAATGGAGCATCAGCTTTTTGAGAATGGCCTTGGGTTTGGAACTGACGCTTAGCTGATGTCGCTGCCGCAAATACCGGTCTCGAACGTTGCGTCGACCAGTACGGTGTGCCCAGTGACACTGGCAACAGAGGCAGCAGCGTGGGCACAGCACTCGATGCGGGCGCTTGTGGTCTCTGTTAGCGTGGGAGTTGACTTCCAGATCTTGTATTCCAGGTCTGTAGCGTTTTGGTTATACCAAGAGGATGACGGTGGTGAGAATATACTTTGTACAAAGCTGACAGCAGCACCAAATGTCGACCAGTATCGTTGACTCGATGGGGAGATGACGGGCATCAAGAGCTATGTAGCGTCATCCTTCCTCTGAAGATTCGAGATGCGAGTGTAAGCCGAAAGACATCTAGGAAGCCAGCGAGGTTGTGACGCCTCAGAAAGCTCAATATATTCGAACATGCACAATGATTGCTCCAACAAAAAAGGCCAATTGCTGTATAACCATCTTTCTCAAGTATTGCGTGACAAGCCAATCATGCAATCGGGACAGGCGAATCCAAAAGCATGATGCTCGATGAATGCGTCGGGAAAGTGCTTATAGTTTCCTCGGAGAGTCGACAGCCTTTGAAGAGCGTCTGCTGCAGCAAGAACAATGTGGGCTCTAGTCGGAAGCTGTGGCCTTTGATAGTTTGTGATTGCATAGACGCTGCTGCTCCTCCGATGGAAGGCGAACGCTAGTGCAAATTCCAGCCCTTGAAGACGTAATAACAGTGCATTCGGGCCAAGTTCTGAAGGAAAAGTGTTCGAAGTCGATCGTCGTACAGGCCAGTGCTCACAGGAAATGGGAGAGCGGGTGCGAGAAATGCAATTCTTCACGAAGCAAACGAGCGAATTTGAGTAGTTAGAATTCTACTCTCCTGATCCTCGATATGTACTCGCCCACCGGTGCACGTAGGAGGATGTGGGTCCTTCCTCCTTGCACTGACGGCAGATTCTTCGGTTTAGCTCCTGCCACGACTCCTGCGAGACACACTGCAGTTTTCAAAGTTTCTGACCATTGGAAGTGATGATTTCTATGAAAGATATACTTTTCTGCTTACATGCGCTGTGCGACGAATGCAGCAGCGTGGTATCTCTCCCAAACTTCTTCCATTCGAGCGCTCTCTTCGGGGCAAGTTTCTAGTCACACATTGTTCTTCGAATTGTTGGCCTTCGCCGCTCGGTATGGCAGTCGTTCGCATAACATATGAAAAGCGATCGCGAAAACGCCCGCCACCCGTTCTATGCCTCTATTGTAACAAAAGTTCCGTGTCGGTACCGTGATCATTAAACGCCCGCGACCATTTTATTTGGGTTCAGTCTTCTCCTGCGTTGGTGATGCACCGTCCTTGGTGCCGGCAGCAGTGCTCTGTTTCTCTTGCTGCTGTTCAGCGAGGTCTGTCTCTGACTCAAGCATATCCGACTCAGCTTTGTCCTTGTTCTTGGCAAGAGCGTCGTGTTGCCTCTGTTCCTCTTCCTTTTCGTCAATGTCCTCCTTGTCGTTCACCACTTCCTCGCGACCAGAAGCTTTTTGCTCCTCAGCCTGCTCGTTCTCTTCTTTGATCAGATCTTGTTGCTCCTTGATCACTTGCAGCCTCTGCTTGTTGGTAGTGGCGCCTTCAGCAGTGTGCACCTCAAGCTCGATCTCGTGGAAGAGCTCTTCTGGGATGCTGGCAAGCACAGCCTGAAGGGCCGACATCTGACCTTCGAACTCGTTCTCCTTGCCGGTAGCATACATGAACGCGTTGCTCAGGACAAGGAGAGTGCTCGGAACACCATACTTGAGACGCAGATCGAGCCACATCTGAAGATCATCTCGCAGACGGCCAGGGCTCATGCCGTGTGTGCGAAGACCTCGTGCGGCGCACGCATTCTGCAGTTCAGGGACAGAAAGCGACTCGACGCCCTCGAAGCTGATAGCCTTGTCGTCGCGCTTGATCTGTCGCATGCGATGGCGGATGGTGTATCGAAGCATGGCATCAGTGCCAAATGTGCCCAAGTTCATGTACTTGCAGATACCAATCAATTGTGGTCTTGACAGGTTGTCCAGAGTCAAATCGTCTTTGAACAACTTGCAGACCTTGATGATGTCTGCCTTCGTAGGCTCCTCTCCTGTCGTCTTCAGTTTTCGGAAGAACTCTGTGAATTCCTCCTTTTGTGCCGTGGTTTGAGATACAGGAAGACCAGACTCACGCATGGTCTGACGCAAGAAATTCGAAACCTCTTTTCTTGACGAACGGAGCCGGGTTGCCTTGGACTCCTTGCTCTTTGCGTTCTCGTAAGTAGAAGGCAGCATGTTTGGGAACAGCTTCAGAGCGACCGGGAGTAGCAATTCGGCAAAGGGAACCAAGACGAAGACAGAGAAAGGCACAAGGCGGCCAAGATCCTGTACGGTCCTGGTAAGTTGGCGGTGTTCTCTCCGGGTCAATTCGTAGCCCGCGGCCATTTTAAAGGCCAGCTTGGAAGAAATGCGCACTTCAGTGCCCAACAGCTTTGTGCCATCCCAGTAATGCTGCGCTTCGTGCTTCACCTTCTCCCACAGGGTCATCTTCTTCTTCTCCTCTTTCTTTGCGACCTCCTTCTTTGCGTCCGCCTTTTCTTCCGCTGCAGTCTCTGCTGCGATTTCATTCAGAGCCTGCTGCTCTGCAGCATGGGTAGGCGCGGATTCGGAAGGCAGGTGGGCTGGAATGGAGATCTTCTGCTCCGAGGACTTTTTGTCGGCCTCCTTGGCGAGTGGCTTCTTCGCCTGCTCAATGTTGAAGCCAGGTGGCGGACCGCTGCTTTCGCCATGGTGTTGGGTGTTGGTGGAGGCATGACGGGGAACGAGTATTGCCATCGCGGGCATGGTCCTCGGAAGACGAGCGGACCTTGAGAAGGCGGTTCTCGTGCCATGGCGAAGCAGGAGAGGCGCAAGCTGCGCCGAGTAGCGTGTGTTCATCATGCTGGCCGGCAGCGGAAGAGGAATGCTGCGAGTCAATGCGCGCAGCGGTGTGCAGGGTGGGCGGAGATGGATGACGGTGGTGGGAGGTGATGTTGGGAGGGAGAGAAAACAGAGTTGCTGACTTGCATCTCAGCGAGTTTGACTGACATCAGCAGCAGCGCAGAACGGCAGACGGACGGGACCCCTGTTAGTCGGACTCAAAACGAAGCTTCGCGCCGACATGAACGTTTTTTCTTTAGTGTCCACATGCACGCTATCGCCCTCCGTATCCGCCCGGTCGCACGCGCTCGTCATACGCGCTCCTCCGCACCAACTCCGCAGCAGCGACGTCCGTTGTCCCTCGGCGCTGTTTTTGGTTGAACGACACTGGACTGCATCGCACCCTTCACCCACCCACCCACCCTCCTCCTCTTCGCCCTCTCCTCTTCCATACTTGACTTACCATCCTCACCTTCGCCATGGCCGTCTACGATAGCAGCTGACCCATCTGGTCCGCGGAAGGCTTACGAGTCTTCATCCTCCCACCCATTGCGCCGGCTCCCGCTTTCCCGAACACCTGCACTTGAGCATATCATTGCTTGCGATTTCGGCCACTACCACTATTCACACCCCTCGAGACTCGACGCCAATTCCAGCCATGCCGACTTCGAGGCTGCGCCGAGCAGCTCGGGTCATTCTTATCGGTGCGCCGGGCGTGGGAAAGGGCACGCAGACTGAGCGCTTGATGAAGCGCTTCCCGCAACTGTCTGCCATCAGTTCGGGAGATTTACTGCGGGATAATGTTCGCAACAAGACACCACTGGGTGTGTCACGATCCAATTCATTGCATAACGTGAACAATTGCTGACGTCGCGTGACCAATGCAGGCATCCAGGCCGAATCGCTCATGAAACGCGGAGCCCTGGTACCCGACGCCATGATCCTGCGACTCATTCGCAACGCTCTCACCACGAGAGGCTGGCTCATACCTGCAGACGGCATGCAGCCGTACACATTGAACTACAGCACTACCGCCGATCTGCAGCCTGCAGCAGGCGATGGTGTTCCCGACAGCTGGACGACCATCCCTACCGAGATGGACACCGAGTACCTCTACAGTGAACATCCAGACGCGTCGTTCATCCTCGACGGTTTCCCACGCAATGCGGCACAGGCTGAGCAGCTGGAGAAAATGGTGCCGGTCAACATGGCCATTCAATTGCACACTCCCACGGAGATCATCCTTGACCGAATTTGTAATCGATGGGTGCATCCATCAAGCGGGAGAGTGTACAACACGACTTTCAACGCGCCCAAAGTCGATGGCAAAGATGACATTACGGGAGAGCCGCTGATCCAGAGAGACGATGACAAACCGGAGGTCTGGCTCAACCGGCTGAAGACCTTTGACGAAAGTAGCCGAGGCCTAGTCGACCACTTCAAAAAGCGAGGTGTGCTGTGGCGAGTCGAAGGCAACAGCAGTGACGAGATCACTCCGAAACTATTTGACGAGTTCGAGAAACGATTTGGAGAAGCTTGAGATGGGAGGGATCGATCATTCTGAGAATTGTGGATACGAAACTTGCTACGATTGGAGAGGATCGAATACGGAAAGACTGACATGCTGAGCGTGGCGTCTGGAGTATACAGTGCGGGAATCCGCTCGACTTAAGGCAAGTCTGGGAGCGACCGACTGGGAAGATACCCAAGGGATCATCACAATACATGCACAGATTGTAATACAACAAGTGTCTACACATGTGTAGTGCCAATGAAACGCGTCTTCTGCAAATACTATAATAGTGCAAACATTTGTTCGACTCCTTTCCTTTGCGAAAGACGGAAAAGACAGTCCAGCAGCATGCCGAAGTGGACCCCGTTTCCGACTACACGTTCAACGAGACCGCACAGTGAGTTCAAATCGGGAACGTACATGTAGTCAAGAGATCACTCGAGCGAGTATTCTATTGCTCTGAAGCCCTTGGGTACTGACCAACGCATCTCCTGCTCGCAGATGAGGCTATTACCCATGCCTAATCTGTCCAACAGGCTCTCGACTTAGTCGGCAGTGGATTGATGTGGCGGATGATTCTGCTCGGGGTCCGAAATGCTTTTTCTGCCGTTGCATGTGGCATGTTTTCCGGACCCAGTGAAGGCGAAGCAGGGCAGGTCATTGCTCCGGGGCATACGCGTGGTCTTCACCATTGACTTCGAAAGCGACGATGCTGATCGCTTCACCATCGTCACCTGTCAGCAGTGACACTGCGACACCATCTGGAAATCTTCCTGCCGGGATTAGGATGATTTCACGCCTTGGAGGACGTT
The DNA here is from genome assembly GCA_023512815.1 of Cercospora zeae-maydis. Classification (NCBI taxonomy): domain Eukaryota; kingdom Fungi; phylum Ascomycota; class Dothideomycetes; order Mycosphaerellales; family Mycosphaerellaceae; genus Cercospora; species Cercospora zeae-maydis. The sequence goes on along the minus strand of JAKLWY010000001.1, from coordinate 1,390,348 downwards.
GGAGGAAGAAGACTGCAGGCGCGACCAGCAGACATAGTCTGAATCCCTGCACTCGGTGCAGATCATGCCCCTCGCCCTCGATTCATTGATATCGCCTACACACTCATCTTCATGGCTATAGACTTGTGCGGCTCATATCCAACGACCTTCAAGTCTTCTGCTTTCCAACCATCAATGCTGCATCCCACTTCTCTTGAGATATCCAGTGTGGGAAAGTCGCGCGGCTCTCGCTCAAGTTGGACCTCGAGGGCTTCTTTATGGTCGAGATAGATGTGCGCATCGCCCATTGTATGCGTCAGACTGCCCGGGACCAGATCTGTGGCACGCGCAATCATATGTGTCAGTAGTGCGTAAGAAGCAATGTTGAAAGGCACTCCGAGTCCCATGTCGTTACTGCGTTGGTAGAGAAGAGTGTGCAGGACGCCGCGCTTGTTGCCGTCTTCTCTCATGCTCGCGTCCTTGGGGAACGAGACATAAAACTGCGCAAACATGTGGCAGGGTGGCAGAGCCATCTTTTTCATATCTGCAGGGTTCCAGGCAGACAGTATAATTCTTCTATCATAGGGATTACTCTTGAGCTTGTTAACGACCTCGGCCAGCTGGTCCACTCCTTGGCCAGTATAGTCAGTGTGGCAGTCCTTGTACTCGGCGCCGAAATGTCTCCATTGGAATCCATACACCGGCCCAAGGTCGCCTTCTTCACGATGAGAAAGCCCAACGCTGTCGAGGTATTCGCGAGACCCATTTCCATCCCAGATGTGCACATTCTGGTCCTGCAAGGTCTTCGCATTGGTGTCCGCTGCAACGAACCACAGTAACTCCGCTAGTACCGCGCGCAAAAAGACACGTTTAGTGGTCAGGAGTGGCAAGATCAGAGTCCCATCTGGCTTGGACAGCGTGTAGCGATGCTGGGGAGGGAACGGGATAGACAATGTGCCAGTTCCAGTCCTGTCAGGGCGATGTTCACCATGTCGCAGAATGTCACGGATGAGGTTGAGGTATTGATACTCTTCATGCGGTTTCCAGTCGCCATCGATCTGGCCATTTTCTGACTTGACGTGGAGTTGCGGCTCGACTGCGGCATTGGCTTCGACTGCTGCTGGCGCCATTGTGACTTGTGAATGAGTTCTTTTGTTGAGGTGGATCGCGAATTCTGAAAGAGAGACGCGTTTGTCGCGGGGCAGACGCGCCTGCCCTGCACGACCACTTTCGGGAGTGGTCGGGAGCGGGAGCAGCAGTGACGACAAGTTGTGGCGTCGACTTGCTGTGGCTGGCGAGCCCGACAGACCGTCGAGCACGATTCACGGGCATGTGAAAGTCAACCTCTATGCACTCTCTTCCCTGCGCCTTTCGCGTCCACACACACCATGACGATCAGGCAACAGAGCTGGACGGCATACGCCTTCGACTTCCTTCCCATGATTGCAGCGGTACGACCAGAAAACGACACATATGCCCGTTGCCAACGTGCTGACCCACGCGCAGCCTGTAGTCGCCTTCTTTCTCGCCCGACAGATTATTGCCCACTTCGATCCCGACGCCAAAGCCAAGAAGGAAGCCCAGCAAAAATCAGCAGCGGTCGAGTCGCGGCTACACTCGATCTTCAACTCCCACGAGACCCATGACGACGAGCACGAGCACGATGACGAAGACTCGGGCTTCATCGAGCGACCGAGGAAGCAAGAACTTTCCCTGAACACATACGAGCAGACTATCGCCTCCGAGGTAGTCGCGCCGAACGAGATCCCTGTGACATTCGAGGACATAGGTGGCCTGGACCAAATCATAGAAGAGTTGCGCGAAGGGGTGATATATCCGCTGACGATGCCTCACTTGTACTCGAATCACTCCAGTCTTCTCACCGCCCCCTCTGGCGTGCTGCTCTATGGGCCGCCTGGATGTGGAAAGACCATGTTGGCAAAAGCTCTAGCACGAGAAAGCGGCGCCTGCTTCATTAATTTGCATATTTCAACCTTGACAGAGAAATGGTACGGCGACAGTAACAAATTGGTGGCGGCAGTTTTTTCGCTTGCTAGGAAATTACAGCCATCAATCGTGTTCATCGACGAGATCGACGCTGTGCTTGGACAAAGGCGAAGCGGCGAGCACGAGGCAAGTGGTATGGTCAAGGCTGAATTCATGACGCACTGGGATGGCCTGGCTTCGTCCACAACAGAGGGAGGAAGCCAAAGGATATGCATACTCGGCGCAACGAATAGGATTCAGGACATTGACGAAGCCATTTTGCGACGCATGCCGAAGAAGTTCCCAGTTAGCCTACCAAATGCCGCGCAAAGGAGACAGATTTTCGAGTTGACATTACGCGACACAAAGATCGATCGAAGGAAGTTCCAAAACGGTGCATCAGCTTTCGACTTGGATGTACTCGTACGTGTCAGCGCGGGCATGAGTGGATCCGATATGAAGGAAGCGTGTAGGGATGCTGCTATGGTGCCCATTCGTGAATACATTAAAGAGCAACGGCGCAATGGGCAGACTATGAACAAGAGGATCAGACCCGACGCCGTGCGAGGATTGCAGACCGATGATTTCTTTGGACGAAGAGGCGGTGCTCCTCAGATGTCGATCCAGGAGTCCGATGATGACCGTCCGGGCAATCACAGTGACAGCACTGAGGAGGTGGAAGAGTTCGACGACACTGAAGAGGTTGTGCGTCGCTGATTTCGACACCCCAATGCTAGCGTTCTCTACTCATTCAACTAGCGCACAGAGGTAGTGCACCGGTGCGAACATAGACAAGTGCTACAGTCTTGGTAATCGCCGCGAATCACCTCCCCTTGGATCCCATAACATGGAAGCGCAATTACGCATACTCTGGAGCGTCTTCCGTGGCTCATATCTCATTGATCTTTTGCTTCTCCACGGGTGTTACGCATTATGATCACCTGGAACACAGACCTTCCATGCTACGGCTCTCGTCTCGATACCCAATGCCCGGATCACATACATTGATGACGCACGGCATACGCGGGAGCGCATTAGCTGCCCCAAGCTTTGCTATCATATTGTTGCGTTGGCCTGTTTGAAATATCTTGCTCGCATCCATCAGCCTGCAGGTGAGCCGACGGACGTTCCTTTCTGCGATGCGCCCGTTCAAGGCTGTCTGACCTTGGAAAAGTGAGGCCGGTGTAACATACTTACTGCAGAGACGAGCAGCGGCCACGAAAAGCATGCGTGTGAGTACGCAAAGCTGGAATCAGCAAGGCTTGAAAGATGCCACGAGGTGAGCATCAAAAGAGCTGCCATGGCGGTAGGTCTACAGGACAAGCAACTCTTCCAATTTACGGGGGAAGCCCGCAGTGCCCAGCTGAAACCATTTGGATATGAGGCACGAAAATGCCTCGGGAAAGCCCTGGCAATAACAGAGATCAAGATGCTCGTAGCTGCGATATACCTCCTAATCGAGGCACGAGACGTATCAATGCCGTCTGGTCTTGTCGTATTACTCGCATCTGCATTCTTCTGACTACCATCCTTGTTCCAATACACATCTTCCAGAATCTATACCTGCTATTTCAACTGAACTGCGCCCTCGATCTTAGTCCTCCATTTTGGCCACTTCAGAGTAGACCTCGATCCTTGGCACGGTTTCGTTGGCAATACTCTGGTCGTTAAGTACGCCGGCTATCAGCCAATTACCGTATATTACTGTTGTCTTGCTAGCCTTGCGAGGTCTTTCTTCCAAGCACCAACATCACGATCTGTTCATTTGCCGTCGTACTTGACCATGGATTTTGGTCTTGGGAGGCCCGTAGAACAACACGCGTACAGTGTGTCTTATGCATGGGCGACAGGGAAGCAGCGTCGATCCCAGGGCATATAGGCGCTATTGCTAAAACTCTCCTCATTTCGATGTCCCGCGAATGCCTGAGACACATTGTACCTATGAAATTGAAGAACACGGACCTTACCAAGTTGTGAGGTATCCCACCCCTGACCCCTTGGGAACGAGGCTGGGGGATGCATCTATAGAGCTCCGGATAGGAACAAGTGCTCGAAAAATCAGACAGCCATATCTTATCGGACGATGGAGTAGATTGTGGCTGTCAATGCGATTCCTGAGTATCAGAGGCCGTTTGTGAGGAGGAACAGTCAAGAGAGCTAGATATGGGGATACTCGCAGAAATCGGGCAGGTCAGAGCAAGGCCGGTACCATCTGCCACTGCATAGCAAAGCTGCAACTCTGGCGAAGTCAGCTAGGTGCGGCTTTGAGGCTTTGCTCCGGGCCTTGACAGCCATATTCACGACACCAGAGCACAGGGAAGCGGGCAGCCTATAGATTCAGATTCTACGTTTTTAGCTGCGAATCCCGAGACTAGAGGTCAGAGCGAGAGCGCTAAAATAGGAGGGGCTTTCGGCTAGTCAATCAAATACAGTAATCGATAGTAACGAGAAGGGAGACGGATTTTGAATGCCTATCATTTACGTGTAGATTCTATCTTAGCTTACAGTATATCTCGACCTATGGCCGAGGTCCGAGGAGATAACTCCTCCTTTCAAACAATTCATGTCGAAGTCCCTGATACCCTAAAAACTTTCTTCATGCCGATAATGTCTATAACTTACGCACAGGGCTGAGACACTAGACATAGAACCCCGGATATGAGGGAGTTAGTGTATCTTCTATGCTATCGTCGTTGCCCGGACCGGGCATTCGCTCGGGAAGAGATACCAATACCAGTACGGATCCGTGCCAAGACTGGAGTAGGAGCCGATCTCGCTCCTTTTAAGCCGAGGGCGGGCGGACGTCAGCGTCGACGAGCTTTCCGTTCTTCTCCGCAAGCTACATTGTATTGTATACACTCGAACCCTTCTCTCTGCTCTACCTCGTCGTCTCTTTCGCTAGAAGACAGCGAGCTCTCCCCTCCACGAACATGTCGACGCGCCGCATTATATCCAAGGGAAAGCTGCTCCAGAGCTTGACGCTTCGTCCTGCAGCTCCCGCTGCCCGTTTTACCACTGCCAGAATAATGCCGCAGAACCCCAATGCGGGCCAACAGGCCGTCCGACGACTACATGCTACAACTCGACACCTCCAAGGCACGACTACTGCCGCGACGACAGCGACCGAATACCCCACGACGCACGAGAAGGTGCAACAGCCAATTAACACCCAGAACTTCATCGATAACAAGTTCGTCGATTCCAACGCGACACAATGGATCGATCTGCACGATCCGTCCACAAACAACCTCGTTACCCGCGTGCCCCAGTCCACAGATGAGGAGCTCAAGGCTGCGGTGGACAGCGCCGAGAAGGCATTCCCAGCATGGAAGGCGACGAGCGTGCTTCACAGACAACAGCTCATGTTCAAGTACGTGGCGCTGATCAGAGAGAATTGGGACCGCTTGGCTGCGAGCATCACGCTCGAGCAAGGCAAGACGTTTGCAGACGCCAAGGGCGATGTCCTTCGCGGTCTGCAAGTTGCGGAGAATGCGTGCGGAATCACCACACAGATTACTGGCGAGGTGCTGGAGGTGGCCAAGGACATGGAGACACGCTCGTACCGGGAGCCATTGGGGATTGTGGCAGCCATTTGTCCGTTCAACTTCCCGGCCATGATTCCTCTGTGGACGATTCCCATCGCCGCTATCTCGGGGAACACCGTCATCATCAAGCCTTCGGAACGCGACCCCGGTGCGACTATGATTCTTGCGGAGCTTGCGGTAAGTGCACAAAACTGTTGATCCCGGTCATCTACACCAGCAGCAAATTCTGACCGGAGATGTAGGAAAAAGCTGGCTTTCCACCGGGAGTGATCAATATCATTCACGGCGCGGCAAAGACTGTCGATTTCATTATCGACGAGCCTCGCATCAAGGCCATCTCCTTTGTCGGCTCCAACAAGGCTGGTGAGTACATCTTCAGCCGCGGCAGCGCACAAGGCAAGCGCGTACAGGCCAACTTGGGCGCCAAGAACCATGCCGCTGTCCTTCCAGACTGCAACAAGAATGCTACTCTGAACGCCATTGCTGGTGCTGCGTTTGGTGCAGCGGGCCAAAGATGTATGGCACTTTCCACACTCGTCTTCGTGGGAGAGACCAAGGACTGGGCCCCTGAAATTGCTGAGCGTGCAAAGGCTCTCAGCATGAATGGTGGTTTCGAGGAGGGTGCAGATCTTGGTCCAGTCATTTCTCCACAGGCAAAGGAGAGAATTGAAGGTCTTATTGCATCTGCTGAGAAGGAAGGGGCCACCATTGTACTTGATGGACGCGGCGCAAAGCCAAAGGATCCAAAGTACGCCAACGGCAACTGGGTAAGCATATTTTTATACACACGCACAAACAAGCAGTAAGGTGCTAACACTTCGCAGGTCGGACCAACCATTATCGCAAATGTGACCAAGGACATGAAATGCTACAAGGAAGAAATCTTCGGCCCGGTCCTCGTCTGCTTGAACGTGCAAACCCTTGACGATGCGATCAAGCTCATCAACGACAACGAATACGGCAACGGAACCGCCATTTTCACAGCGTCTGGCGCCACAGCTGGCAAGTTCCAGAAAGAGATCGAGGCCGGACAAGTGGGTATCAATGTGCCAATTCCAGTGCCGTTGCCAATGTTCAGCTTCACGGGCAACAAGAAGTCGGTTGCAGGAGGCGGCGCGAACACATTCTATGGCAAGCCGGGCTTGAACTTTTACACACAACTCAAGACGGTAACGAGTCTGTGGAGGAACGAGGACGCCATTAGCACAAGGGCAACGGTGAACATGCCCACGCAGTCGTAAGAATAAAGAAAGCAAAAGCGTTTCTTTCTTCGTGTCGGATTTATGGATACGGAAAAAAATAATCGTACGATGCAATGTAGTGAAACCATGATCCACGACAGCGAACAAACACCACAAGTCCGTGCTGAAAGTCCTGACATGACCTAATACCCGCGGGGTTGATAACAGGTGCGAAATGGTTTTTTGCAATAGAATGAGTGATGGGGTCCGCGGAGTATTTTAGGCCGTCGAACATCTCGACGAGGCAGGATTTCATGATTCAACGACCATGCATGCTTCCCGTTGCCTCTCAATGCCATTGTAATAATCCGGAGAAAGCTCTGACGGATATTGTTGGGACTGGCGAGGGCGGGAAGAAGAGAGATTGGTTGTTGGGGACGTGCATGAATTGGATGTGGGATTTGGAGCAGTTTAATAAGTGAAAAGAAGAGAGCAAGGAGATTGTGAAGAGGTGGAGTTGGTTGTCTGATAAGGTTTCCCGTCTCCTTCTCTTCAAGTTTCTACCTCTAATCATCTTTCTTCCCATCTTCTGCCCAGCTGGCTTGGATGCTGGAGCAGACAGCGACATAGTCGTTCCATTTCTGCTCATTCTCAATGACGCCTTCTCCAGTCCAGAACATTGTCCAATTGCTGTCTGGGATTTTCCAGCTACCCGCTGCGCGCTCGAAATACCACTTGTTGACGGGGTTGTCTGTTCTGCTGCGCCAGCATACGCCATTAGGGAAACAGCTGCGCACCATGGATTGGAAGACAATGTCGGCTACACCACTGGAACCTTGAGAGCTCTGCAGCACTGCAAACTTATCGAGATATGGTACCAGACGTTGCGGGTCGTTCACACCAGGCGGCGTTTCCCAGGTGAGTATGGCGCCACCTTCGTATTGCCCGGCAACGATGATACCAGCGACATGGCTGTTCACTCGTTGGAGGTAGTGCTTGACGTTCAATTTGCGTCGGAAACTGTTCTCGATCAGATGAACGAGGCGAGGGAAGTCGACACGCGGATCCTTTTCGAGCTTCAGCGGTGTCCGCCCGGCACTTGGCTTGTGCCATCCGAGCACCCTGTCCGCTGACGGAATGACACTAAGAGGCATGCCTTTTCTGAGGACAGTGCTTGCGTCTGTCATAGGTCTGTCGTCGCTCTTCTGTTCAACAGGAGCCAGTCGAGCTGCCGGTAACGATGACGATATCACGGGCTTGTTTGTGAGTAGATTATGAATTAGTGGATTCTTCTGCCGTCGTGTTCCAGCTTCGAGTGCAGGCACAGAGGCGTCGACGGCCGCGGATGAGCCTGCGGCTTCCTGTGGTGAGACAATTAGGCCGGAAGATGATGGTGGTAGGATGTGTAGGCATCGCCGAACCAGCTCGAGATTGTCACGGTGCTGATCATAGAACGCCGGGCCTCTGCTGTTTGCTTCATCTTGGCGAGCTTCTTCGGCGTACTCGGCCAGTTCGCTCTCCACCAGGTCGTATTCTTGATCCAGGTTGATAAAGACGTGCGCTCCGTGACCTCTGTGCTTGCTGGGGATACCTCCTACGGCGTCGAGAACAACAATCCGATCGAGGGACACGCCACCATAGTGATGCGTAGCGTCGGGATCCACAGGTTTGTCCTTCCCAGTGAGGTACTTGGTCAGAGCAGCCATGATATCGGCTGCTGCAACTTCCACAAGTTGACCGGAAGTGTTGTAGGCCAGAGGAGACACGATGGGAACCATGCCACGGCTCAATGGATCCATGATCAAGTTCGGCATGGCGACTTGCAGCTCCATGGTATCGATGCCCTGCTCCCAGTGATCTTCGTACGTTTCCAAGGCGTTTGGAACCGATCGCGCACCTTCTGGGTTGTGCCGATCTATTGCATCGCAGAGTCGGTCTGCTTGTTGTGCGAGCACGCGCCGCATCGTCTTGGTATCAGCCAATTGCTCGGCATGGTTTTCGGCTTGCACGTTGCACGGATTGATGTCCAGCACCAGAACGATGGCCATGTCGAGTTTGACCAGTTGGGAAATGGTCTTTGCCAAGCCATCCAGTGTGAAGTCGTCGATTGCCTCTGGTGCTTTCAGACAGGCCAGCGCCACGTGAAGCTCCTGCTGCGGTTCCTGCGCTTGCTGTTCTCGGAAGGCATGTTGAACAGTGAATTGGGGGGTGTTGGCCATGGCTCTCGCGGGAGTATACAATCCACCGAGATTGACGCCATTGTGGTCGTCTCGGTGCGGTACGCGGTGTCGAGAAACATGGGAGTCATGTTGCTGTGCTGCATTGCTTGGCCCGAGGTATGCTCTGGTTCGTGCGGACTGCTCAAATCGGGCCAGGTATTGTTTGGCGTCTCGCTTGGTGGCATTCGCCGTCAGCACATTCATCACCAACTCCCGCTGCTTGGCGGCATCTTCGGTGCGGGCAGCATGTTTGCCGTTGGCAGTTGGCGGAGGAGGAGGTGGTGGCGGTGTGGAGGAGGAGTTGGAGTAGACGCGGCCGCATTGGCTGACGGTCCACTTTTTAAGTCCCGCGTATGCGTTTGCCTTTCCAGACGCCAACATAGAGGTAGTCATTTTCCATGTCACGGAAGGGGTGGTGGAATGAGCAGCGGGAAACGTCGTCGATATGGGGGGGGGGGGGGGTCAGAGCCGACGGCAGCCCCGAAAAAGAACGAGAAAAAAGCGACACGTCCCCTGCGCTACAGCGGCGGCGTTTGGGAGGGGAGATGCATCCGGGCCCAAAGGTGGGGGCGTGCAGAGAGAGTACAGTAGTTAGTTCAATAATGAGATAGAAGCGGCAACGATGAGGAGGGAGGAGTCAGTTCAGCAATGCGGGACTTTTATGAAGGCGCGCGACGATCTGGACTTTCTGTTATCTAATCTGATCATCTGCCCGGGCGGTGACTCGGCGACTGCGTCGTCCCTTCACTGTGCTTGGCCGTGGCGGAGAAAGTCGTTGGCAGAGTAAGGTACATACACATACAGTACATAGTCTAGTATTGGCGGCGATTTGGCGCGGTCCACGTCTGCTGTAAGTCATTGATCTGCGCTGCGACCGAGGCGCGAATAATCGCGCTGTCAGACAAGTGCAAACTCTACTCTGTTGTCCATGGCCAGGGTCTGCATGGTATCGCCTGAGGCATCCATCTGTCATAAAGCCTTGGCGCTCGCGTGAAAACGTGCGACACAGGTGTGCAGGGTCCGGCTTTGTTTACCCGCCAGTAAACACTGCGCGACTCTGTCCCTCCACGACACCACGATGCGCGCCTAACGGACCTTGACCACGCCTTGCTCCCACCGCCACGATGCGCATCACCGAGCTGATCATCGACGGCTTCAAGTCCTATGCCGTGCGCACCGTCATCTCCGGCTGGGACCCCACCTTCAACGCGATCACGGGCCTGAACGGATCCGGAAAGTCGAATATCCTCGACGCGATATGTTTTTGCTTGGGCATTGGCAAGTTTGAGCTGCTGCGCGCCACCGGTGGTGCGAGCGATCTCATCTACAAGAGGGGCCAGGCTGGCATTACAAAGGCCTCCGTCACGCTGGTGTTTGACAACGCCGACACCGCGAAGTCGCCCATTGGTTTTGAAGATGTGCCCGTCATCAACGTCACGAGGCAGATCGTGCTGGGCGGCACCAGCAAGTACCTCATCAATGGACATCGCGCGCAGCAGCAGACGGTGCAGAATCTGTTCCAGAGCGTGCAGCTGAACATCAACAACCCCAATTTCCTGATCATGCAGGGAAAGATCACAAAAGTTCTCAACATGAAGAGCACGGAAATCCTGGGCATGGTGGAAGAAGCGGCGGGCACGCGCATGTTCGAGGACAGGCGGGAGAAGGCGCTCAAAACTCTGGCCAAGAAGCAGACCAAAGTAGAGGAACTGGAAGGTCTGCTCAAGGAAGAAATTGAACCAAAACTGGAGAAGTTGCGGAGCGAGAAGCGCGCGTTTCTGGAATTTCAGAGCACACAAAACGACCTGGAGCGACTGACGAAATTGGTCATTGCCTACGACTATATCAAAAGTAAGCAGAAAATGGAGCAGAGCGCACACGATTTGGCGGCGAAAAAGGAGCGTGCAGCAGAGCTCGAAACCAGTGCAGAGAAGCTTCTACGCGAAATCGGTGTCATCGAAGAGGAGAAGGAAAAGGTGCGAGCGGCTCGTGACAAGGAGCTCCGCAAGGGCGGCAAGTTCGCAAAGCTGGAGGAAGCCGTCAAGGAGCATTCGATCAGTCTCGAGCGCTTAGATGCACAGCTGGAGCTCAGAAAGTCCTCCATGGCAGAGGAGCAAGAACGGCTACACAAGATGCAAGCGACAGTGAAGGATGTGGAGAAGCAACTCAAGCAGAAGACCGAAGCACACCAAAAGCTGCAGCAGAATTACGAAGCAGCGAGTAAAGAGCTGGAGGAGCAGAAGGCCGAGGTGGACAAGAAGGAGGAACTGCTTCAGACACTGCAGACCGGTATCTCCTCGAACGCTGGATCAGACGGAGGCTATGCTGGTCAACTCGCAGCCGCCAGAGACAATGCATCAAAAGCTGGAACTGAAATTGAGCAGTCGAAGCTGAAGATCAGCCATTTGGAAGCACGCATCAAGGAAGACGGGCCACGCGCCAAGAAAGCTGAGAAGGAGAACGCTGGTCTCCTGAAAGACCTGGAATCGCTGCGAACACAAGCGGCAAAATTGCAAGCCCAGCTGGAGAAGCTTGGCTACCAGCCCGGCAAGGAGGAAGAACAACAGGCAGAGAAGGCACAACTCGAGAAGCGCGCTCGATCGTTGCAGGGCGAGGCGGAAGCACTGCGACGACAGGTTGCCGGGTTGGATTTCTCCTATGCAGATCCCGAACCAAACTTTGATCGAAGAAGAGTGAAGGGTCTCGTTGCACAGCTTTTCAGTCTGCCCGAAGCATCAACGGAAGCAGCCACCGCACTTGAAATCTGCGCGGGAGGACGACTGTACAATGTTGTAGTGGACACGGCCAAGACTTCCTCTGCGCTTATCGAAAACGGCAAGCTGAGAAGGCGAGTCACCATTGTTCCGCTCGACAAGATCGACGCCTCCCGAGCAGATGCTGGCAGAGTCAACGCTGCCAAGCAGCTATGCCCTGAAAATGTTCACCTGGCGATCAACCTCATTGGGTATGCTCATGAGGTCGAGAAGGCAATGGAGTATGTTTTCGGTAACACTCTCGTCTGCGCAGATGCAGCCACGGCGAAGAGGGTCACCTTCGACCCCTCGGTACGAATGATGAGCGTAACTGTCGAGGGCGATACATACAATCCGAGTGGAACCTTGTCAGGTGGCTCTGCAGCATCCGGGAGTGGTGTTCTGCTCAAGTTGTCAAAGCTTAATGCAATCACGCAAGCGCTGGAATCCGAAGAAGCAAAACTTGCCAGCCTCGAAGAAGCTATGAGGCAGGATGCGCAGAAGTTGAAGACTGCGCGTCAATCGAAACAGGAGCTGGATCTCAAGAATCATGAAATCCAGCTCGCTGAATCACAAATTGCCAGCAACTCTTCCAGTAGCATTATTGCATCGGTGCAAGAGATGAAGGACACGATCGACGCTCTCAAGGAGAACATCCAGGCTGCGAAGTCGCGACAATCTGAGGCGAGCGCTGAAGTGAAGCGGATCGAGAAGGACATGAAGGATTTCTCCTCGAACAAGGGCGCTAAGCTTGAACAGCTACAGGCCGAGCTCGACAAACTCAAGAAGGCCTTGGCCAAGACGCAAGGCTCTATCAAGCCGCTTCAACAAGAAGTCCGCGACGCCAGCGTGGATACCGAGCAGACTGGTAGCGACCTCACTACCGCACAAGAAGAGCTCCATGACGCCGAACTCACGCTCAAGGGCCAGCAAGAAGAGCTTGAGATGCACGAGGCAGAACAAGGAAAAATCCGTGACAAGCATGCCGAAGCTGAAGCCGCTCTGAACGATGAGAGGAAAAAGCTCAGCTCATTCGACGACGAAATTGCTGACCTGGATCGTGCTGCAAAGAGGAAGAATCAGCAGATCTCGGATGAGAAGATCGAGGCGCAGAAGCTCGGCCATGCCATTGATAACTTTGCAAAGGCACAGCAAGGCGCACAACAGGCAGTGTCGAGTCTGGAGAAGGAGTACGACTGGATTCTTGAAGAGCAATCATCCTTCGGCCGAGCAAATACGCCGTATGATTTCCACAATCAGAACATGGCAGAGTGCAGATCGAACCTCAAGAACGTGAAGGAGCGCTTCACGGGTATGAAGAAGAAAATCAATCCCGCCGTCATGGCCACGATCGACAGCGTGGAGAAGAAGGAACGAGACCTCAAAAACATGATGCGAACAGTCATTCGAGACAAGAAAAAGATTGAAGAGACAATTGTCACGCTAGATCAGTACAAGAAGGAAACCCTGTACAAAACGTGGTCAAAAGTGAACGAGGACTTTGGTCTTATTTTCAACGATCTCTTGCCTGGCAACACAGCGAAATTGGATCCGCCCGAAGGCAAAGACATCAGCGACGGTCTCGAAGTCAAGGTTTGTCTCGGCAAGGTCTGGAAGCAATCACTCACAGAATTGTCCGGAGGCCAGCGATCGCTGATTGCACTTTCGCTCATCTTGTCGCTGTTGCAATACTCGCCCGCGCCCATGTACATTTTGGATGAAGTTGACGCCGCGCTGGATCTCTCACATACACAGAATATCGGTCGACTGATTCGGATGCGGTTTCGAGGGAGTCAATTTATTGTGGTTTCGCTCAAGGATGGCATGTTTGGCAATGCCAATAGGATCTTCCGGACGAGGTTTATGGATGGTACGTCTGTTGTGCAGGCTTTGACGCCAGCTGATATGAAGTGATGAGATGGATGGATGATTCTTGGGTATACCACGGGTTGGCGTTGGTTGTTTGGCAACTTCATCCGTATTTCGTACTGTGGCTGGTGCTCGCGTAGAGCGCGTGTTCGGCTGAACAGCGCGCATCCGGTCACTGTCGCCGGTCTTCATCTTTGAGCAGGAGCACGAACAGATCAACGACGTTTTCAACAGTACAATTGTGTTCCGCCCAGCATTTCCTCGTCAGATAATAGTGCTGCCGACCTAGCGTGCCCTGCTAGCCGCAGTTGGAGCTCCCCAGAGGTGGAGCTTCGCCCAGTTTTCCCAAGACCTACACCCAATGCCTTCAAATGCCGACCTCACGTCTGAATGATCATCCACGGGCCGAGACGCAAGTAGTGTCGAGTGCATCATCCGCAATATACATAGCCTCTCTGTACTCAGTCACCCCAGAACTGCAGATTCCCCTGATCCACCAAACCTACCAAGACCAACTCCTTCGACCCCGCCACCCACCAACATGTCCTCCACCACCACTTCCAACAAACCCACCCGCCAAGACCGCGACACCCTCCTTTCAGCCCTCCCACCACCCTACCCAGGCGATCTCCGCTCCCAAATCAAAGCTCAAATCACCTCCCCTTCAAGCACCCTCCCCCTCCTCGTCATCCTCGACGACGACCCCACTGGGACGCAAACCTGCCACGACATCCAAGTCCTCACAACTTGGTCCCTCCCCGTCCTCCGCGAAGCCTTCACCTCCACCACCACCGCCCACATCGGCGGCTTCTTCATCCTCACCAATTCCCGCGCTCTGCACCCCCACGAAGCAGAAGAACTGATCAAAGAAATCACCTCGAACCTCCTCATCGCTAGCCAAGAAACGAAGAAAACGTTCGAAGTGGTGTTGAGATCCGATTCGACTCTCCGCGGCCATTTCCCTTTGGAAGCCGATGTCGTGAGCGGCGTGCTCGGCGAAGCGGATCTGTGGGTTTTGGCGCCGTTTTTCTTGCAAGGCGGAAGGTATACGATTGACAATGTGCATTATGTCGATGAGGACGGGGTTTTGGTCCCGGCGGGGGAGACGCAGTTTGCCAAGGATGCGACGTTTGGGTATGTGGAGTCGGATTTGAGGGATTGGGTGGTGGAGAAGAGTGGTGGGAGGATTGAGAGGGGGAAGGTTGTGGGGATTGGGTTGGGAGATGTGAGAGAGGGGGGACCGGAGAGAGTGGCGGGGTTGTTCGAGGGGTTTGAGAGGGGGAGTGTGGTGGTTGTTAATGCGGCGTGTGAAGGGGATATGGATGTTGTGGTGTTGGGGTTGTTGAGGGCGAGTGAGAAGAGGAAGTTTTTGTTTCGGAGTGGGGCGGCGTTAGTTTCTGCGAGGCTGGGGATTGCGCCTATCCCTCCCAAGACGCGACAGGAATTGAACCTGGATTCGAAGGTGGGAGGGCTGATTATTGCGGGCTCGTATGTGCCAAAGACGACAGCTCAACTGGAAGTTTTGGTCGAGAAGAGTGGTGATAAACTTACCACTATCACGTTGGATGTTGCTAAGCTACTCAAATCTGAAGAGTCTGCAGCGCAGATTGTGAGAGAAGCCCAGGGAACTGCTGCAAACGAGATTCAAAGAGGACAGGATGTGCTTGTCATGACTAGCCGGAAACTGGTGACCGGTGCTGATGGAACCGAGAGTCTTAACATAGGAGCAACTGTGGCAAAAGCCTTGGTGTCTTTCCTAACAGGCCTGCAGTCGCGTCCTCGGTATGTCATCGCCAAAGGTGGCATCACCTCATCAGACATGGCGACCAAAGGGTTGCAAATGAAGATCGCCACGGTAGTCGGGCAAGCGGCACCGGGAGTTCCATTGTGGGAGTGCTTGGAAAAGACCAGCAAATGGGCTGGCATTCCTTATGTTGTCTTTCCGGGCAACGTCGGTTCGAACGAGACTCTGTTCCATGTAGTCGATGGCTGGAGAGCTCAGTAGGCACGTTTCAGGTAGCTTCTCCATTCCCTTCACGTTGCTCGCTTGCCTCCTTTTGTGTTTGCGCGTTGATGGTCAATTCGTCCGCAGCGACAGCATTGTCGTCGGCCTCGCCCCATCCATACTCATCCGCATCTTCGTCAGAGTCGGCGATCTCTTCGTAGAACCGCTTACGAGCTGGCTTGACAGGACTTGAGCTTTTCTTTGGTGGTCGAGCGACGACCGGCATCGGCGAGCTGCTGGTCAAGTCCACCGTCGTATGCTTTGGCTGCAGCAGCCCATGCTCTCCAATCTCAAACCCAATGGCGTTCCTAACATCCGAGGTAGGGTCAAGAGGCATCAGATTCCGGCCTTGACGCTTTTGGACACCGGCAAATCTGCCAGTGAAATCGCGAAACACAACGATTCGTGACCAGATTCCGTTCTCCCATTCTGTGCCGCCAAGGCCTGGACCAATCGCTGCAGGCATGCCATCATCAGCTCGCATCTTCGATCCGCAACCCGTCGTAACGATGACAGCCATATTGTGTAGCACAGCCAGCCTGCTTAACGCAGTGACCAACGTGCCTAGAATGGCGTACCTACGTCCTGCCTGCCATTTCTGTTGGTCTGTCCTGTTGCCGCCTTCGTACGGCATTCTTGGATAGTCGAGATTTAAGAGAGCTTCAATTCCATCTACGACCATCAACGTAGTGCCCGTTGGAGGGAACAAAGCTGGTGGCTGAAGGACAACAGCAAGAAGATGAGAAAAGGTCGATACGGCGAGGTGACGGAAGTGCTCTTGGAGGACCCGCTCTGTAGATTTACCTTCTGGTAGCTCGGCATGTTCGAGGACTTTGAGTCTTGGGGCAGTCAAAAGCGAAGAGCAGTCTGGCAATCATCAGTGGCTTGATGTGAGGCACAATGATGATAATCTGCTCACCGAGCCATGTCACGGTATCACACGCCTTGAGAGTCTCAACAGCAGCTTGAAATGCAATCGCAGTCTTTCCAGCGCCTGCGGGACCCCATATCTCGGCAACCTTGCCACGTTCGAAACCCGGAATCGCGGCCGGGTTATTGCCAGTCAAGGAGTTGTCAAGGTAACTAATGCCGCTTGAGATCGCCGAGGCTCCCGAATAATCAAGGTCTCCCAATGCATCAGCAGCTGACTGTGTGGCGAGACGATCTGTCATGACATTAGCAATATATCCGCACGACCGTCAGCAGCGAAGTCGCTCACGAGTCAACGCTCCAGGAAGAGCTTGCGAAGAGTCGTTCGAGGACGAAATCGTAATGACAGGGTTTTGGGCAGACATGCCGCCTGTTCCGGTATTCGCTACATGCGTTGTTCTGAAAGGAGACGATATCTCTTGTGGTGGACTGGAAAGTGATGAAAGGCAGGCGGACTCGACGCGTCGAAGTCGCGTCTTCAATTTTTGCCAAGAACAAGGGTGTTACCTTGTCTACGCCATGGAGTATTAATTTCGAAGAGCACAGAAAGGCGGAAGTAGAAGATGTGCAGTACAACGCTCATATTGCCAGAGGCATGCCTGTATCTTTTCTACAGGTTCTACTACATTTATTTATTCTCAAATTTCAACCCGCTCTCGGCTCTCACAGCACCATATATTCCTGCAATGTCACCCTTGTCGCCAGCGTGATCAACAACTTGTTTGAGGTGCGCATCGGCCACTTCGAGAGCATTCAGCTTCGCACCGCAGCTTTGTGCTAGACTCCGTGCGTGGCCTGCATCCTTCCTGGCAAGATGCGCCTGGAACAGCGGCTCCTCGCGTTCAAAGTAATCGCCGCTCTTCATGCGATTGCTGTACGCAGTATAGGGGCCGGGGAACATGACCTCGATGAAAGCATGGAGATTATCGACTCCCAACCCTGACTTCTCCGCCACCACATGCCCTTCCGATAGTGTCTCGACCATCGACAGGATGAACGTGTTGCCAATAATTTTCAGCTTCGTAGCCGTGCCGTGTGGCTGATCGGTGTAGTCGATTTCTGCTCGGCCCATTACACCCTTGCAATATGGCCGAACACGATCGACTTGAGCTTTTGGACCGGCGAGGACGCAGATGAGTTGTCCATTGTCCGCCATCGCAGGAGCGCCAAACACAGGACATGCCACGAACTCAGCTCCGGCGTCATTGATGGTTTTGGCGATCTTGTTGGTCAAGTCCGGATGGACTGTACTGCAGTCGACGAAGAGCTTGCCCTTGGACTCTGGAACCTTGAGGGCCTCGGTGATGTTCTCTTCGACCGCGGCATCGTTGGACAGGCAAAGGAAGATAATGTCTGCTCCCTTGACAGCTTCCGCGACGGACGTGATGACTTTGGCCTTGCCGTCCGGGAGCTGGGAAACGAGCTTCTCGGTCCTGGCTGTCGTTCGGTTGTAAACCAGAACCGGCGCTGTGTACTCGCCTTTCTCGACCACGTTCTTGACCATGCCTCTACCCATGTTCCCGAGGCCGAGCCATGCCAAACGTGGGATTGCCATTGTGATGCTGCTGTCAGGCACAAGTTCTTGTTGTTCACAGAGACGCTCAGTATATGTGAATTGCGGAGGATGTGGAGCGATCAGGACCAAATGATTGTAGCTCCGGGTAGCTCCAATACAGACCTTTTAAACGGCTTCGCGATGACGTGTTGCTCTGCCTACAGTAGTAGCGGTCATATAGGGACAGACCAGCGCAGTGCGGATGCGTAGGAGAGATGGAAGTCTCGTACGAGTGAATATGGAGTCAAGAGGTGAGCTTGACCGCAGCAGCCGAGTCACTCATCAGGACGAGAGCCATGTACTGTAACCACGATGCTGACGGACTCGTCGTGCAACAGGTCGGGGACCACGGAAGTTTCCTCGTAGACTAGGACCGAGCGGGTATGGTGGGTGAAGGCCGGGCGAGCATCATTGCGCTGCCGGCGCCGACGTGGTCGACGACACTCGGCTCCTTTATCGATATCCTGCTCAGTAACTTAGTGTTTTCTCCTCCGTGAGAGACACATGTCGCACAATCCGGCGTGAGCATCATGCAGCCAAGATGTCTGCCACTTGTTCCTGCGCAGAGACTTCCGGCTGGTCGGCTATTGGCGGCCAAATAGAATACCTTGACAAAGAACTGGAACTGCAAGGCGCGCCCGGAAAGGCGCCCGTGATGACGGTGAGTACATTTTCAGATCTCATATCTTCTCTCGACACTCTCACCTTTTCTTGTTCCCACTCTTCTTGACACACAACCACCCCAACAGACGACACAGACAATACAGACATGTCGCATCTCAACTCCAAGACCCCGCGAAACCCCCCCGCCGTGATGGACACCATCCTCGAGAACATCGGGCACACGCCACTTGTCCGCTTGAATAAAGTCCCGCAATCGATTGGCATCAAATGCGCCGTGTACGCAAAATGCGAGTTCTTCAATGCAGGCGGAAGTGTCAAGGACCGCATCGCCTTGCGCATGGTGGAAGCCGCAGAAAAGGAAGGCCGTTTGAAGCCCGGATACAGCGTGCTGATCGAGCCAACGAGCGGTAACACGGGCATTGGGCTCGCCTTAGTGGGTGCCGTTAAAGGCTACAGGACCATTATTACTTTGCCCGAGAAGATGAGCAGCGAGAAGGTCAGCGTGCTCAAGGCCCTTGGCGCGGAAATCATCAGAACCCCAACGAGCGCTGCCTGGGACAGTCCCGAGAGCCACATTGGTGTCGCGAAGAAGCTAGAGAAGGAGATCCCAGGTGGTGTCATTTTGGATCAATACAGCAACCCCAACAACCCTCTGGCACACGAGTTCGGCACAGCGGCAGAGATCGTCGAGCAAACGAATGCTCTGTCCTCGAGCCTGAAGGCAGTCATTGCAGGAGCTGGAACAGGTGGCACAATCACGGGTATCTCGAGAGGTATTCGCAAAGCACATGGAGACAAGGTCAAGATCGTGGCAGCGGATCCCAAGGGTTCCATTCTCGCAGTGCCAGCAAAATTGAACGACGAGGGCAAGGACAAGCCATACAAGGTGGAAGGCATTGGATACGACTTCATCCCGGAAGTGCTCGCCCAGCAAGAGGTGGATGTGTGGTACAAAACCGATGATCGCGACTCCTTCTACTGGGCGCGCCGGCTCATCCGGGAAGAGGGTCTGCTCGTCGGTGGCAGCTCAGGATCGGCAATGTCTGCGTGTATGAAGGCCATCAAAGAGATGAACTTGGGCGCCAACGACTCCGTGGTTGTCATTCTGCCCGATAGCATCCGCAGCTACTTGAGCAAGTTTGTGGACGACGACTGGCTCGCAGCGAACGACCTTCTGCCACCTTCCGAGCCCCTTACTGCGCCTCCTACGCCGCCGACGTCAGCTTCTGAGCCAGTCAATGAGAGCGACGGCAAGCCCGAGTCTCTGCCCATACTCACAACGACGGAAACGAACGACCAGTCCAAGAATGCCAAAATCCGCGACCTTCGCCTCAAGCCGATCCAGACTATCACTGTCAACCAGACAGTGGACGATGCAGTCGAGCTCATGCGAGACAAGGGCTACGACCAGATCCCCGTCACAGCCGCATCGGGCAAGCGATTGGTTGGCATGGTCACACTCGGAAACTGCCTCTCATACCTCTCATCTGGCCGCGTCACCATTGCGAGCCCAATTTCGGACGTCATGTTCAATTTCAGCCAAATCGATGAAATCAAGCCCATCGAGAAGAACCCAGACAGCGCAGAGGGCGATGAGAGCAAGCGTGAATATGTCGAAATCACAATGAACACGCCTTTGACATATCTGGAGCGATTCTTCGTTTGGAATGCCGCCGCTATTGTGACGGAGCGCGACACCGACAACACCTTGAAGGCTGTTGCTGTCGCTACGAAGGTGGACCTTCTGCTTTGGCTTGTGAGACAGGGCAGACAGCAGAAGACCGCGGCGTAGAAAGCCTTTGTTAACTGGTTGTTGGTCTTTGGAGCGATGGTGTTGGTAAGGTATTGTCCTTGTAGATAGATATACATGCACATACGCAGTGGACTACTTGGTTGGAATCGAATATGACATTGCTCGATGCATTATCAACTCTGGGTTTCTCATACTGTGCACAAGCTGGATTGGTTGGTGTTCCAGAAGTCTAGTGGTGTCGTCGAGTGTTATGTTGGTGAAAGCACAAGCTGCGAGGAAGCTATTCACTATGTTAGCCGTCTAGTCGCGACCACGGAGGCAACATCTTTGTTGTGCCTCCATCTCACCTGCGACTACTGCGCAGCTCCATCAACGCCGAGCATATCTTGCCAGTCTCTTGCCAATCTCAGCAGCAAGAGAACATGGGACTGAAGCATCGGCTAGTACTGATGGATCGATGCCACCTCTCTCACCTGTCGTATGTGAGCCGTCAAGAGGTTTCCGCACTCTGAGAGCATCGCGGGTGGTGGTTTGGAGGAGGCATCAAGTCATGAAGACACGAGATTGTCCAAGAGGCTCTTTCCCACACGTCACTGCGATTGTGGTTCACCGAGTTTCTCGGCGTAGGTGGGTGGCTTCCTCAAGTTTATATCATTGCATGTGTTCGATCTGCTGCTGTCTTTGGTAAGAGCTTGGGGTAACCGTTATGCTGCATAGAAATGACGAGCAGAATGTATGAGCAGAGTACGAAATGCTCCGAAAAATGTTCAAAAATGCCTTGCCGTGTGTGCTGGAATGTTTGTTGCTCGATGCTTGGGAGGCTCCTCGCTAACCGTACTTGGAGTGCAACTATATGTCATCTTGCTACAGATTTCACAGATCGGTGACTGAGGGTGGCAGAACAGTTTTATCCTGCCAGAGCACGTCTAGTCTAGAAGCTCCCTTGGCAAAAAATTAGAGAGCATTCTACACAGCTGAATTGGCCGTGTGCATTGCAGACTAGAGCAGAACATGCGGGTACTGGACCTTGAAAGGAAGCAGGCTTTGGAGAGGCTCGCAATTGCTCGATGAGTGTGAAGAGGGAGACACACGCTGTGCCTGTCGTGCAGTCATGCGGCACACCGTGAGCTTCCATGAGAGTCTTCAAGAGATCGAAGTCGAGCGCATGATACTACAGCCTATTTCACATAGTTTCCCCATTGCATCAGCATCCACACCGTGGTGATGGTACTGACAAAGACCGGACTCGCCAAACCTCTCCCCCATTTCGCGGAGCCGAAAACCAGCCATTCGGAGAAGAAATGCGCGAAAGCAATTCCGTACGTGCAGAGCGCTAGTTGGTACACCTGAGGATTTTCGATGTGGTAGGCAGCATAGAGACGAACGATGCTGGAAAGAGCGGTCCAGGTTCCAAACGTGCGAGCGCTGAGCTCATTGACGGGGCTGGGATTCTTGTCGGTCTTGTACGGCTTGCCAGAGTAGACTTCTTTGGAACCAGCGAGTGACCTATAGCACTGGATTGTGTTGCCGATTGAGACCACGGCGATCTATTTACTGTCAATGGCAGGGTTTTCAGGAGGCTGACGAGACGGGACGAACGAAGAGGAGCCATTTGGGCAGATAGCCGTCGTGTTGCGGGAGGTAGTCGGTCAGAGATGACATGATTGCAGTTTTGTAACGCCTTTCGCTTCCTTGAAACGCGAGATTAAGAGGTCGATAGTCTCGTGAATTTTGCGGCGGCGGCAGGAGAGGAAAGCGCGACGTGAAGTTGAGCGCGTCTGCGTTCCCCACCAAGTCTTGGAAAACCAACGTTCCACCATCACTTCCCAACCCACCTCCTCGTTTGGCCTCACTTCACGCCTCATCCTTCACGCAAGGGACCGGCACGATGGCGTCCGCCGTACCAATTGACATCTACGCGGTGCCTACGACGCAGGTCTTCGCAGCTGTTGGCCTGATCTGGCTGACATTGAAGATCTTCTCCTTCTGGCGATTGATTGCTTCTCTATTCATCCTCCCAGGCGCTTCTGTATGCTCTGCACGCCTTGCCATTCACATTCACCTATGAGCAGGAGTACTGACACAGACTAGCTCTCCAAGTTCGGCAAGAAAGGCACCTGGGCAGTCGTGACTGGTGCTTCCGATGGCATTGGCAAAGAGTACGCACTCCAGCTTGCGGCTAAAGGCTACAACATCCTCCTCGTCTCGCGAACACAATCGAAACTCGAAACCCTAGCCACCGAAATCCAGCAGAAGTATAATGTCCAGACCAAGTTGTACGCGATGGACTTCGCCGCGAACAAGGATGCCGACTTTGACAACCTGAAGACACTCATCGCCGAGCTGGATGTGTCGATTCTGATCAACAACGTGGGACAAAGTCATAGCATCCCAGTGCCATTCATCGAGACACAGGACAAAGAGATGAAGGACATCATCATAATAAACTGCTTCGGCACCCTCCGCGTCACTCAGATTGTCGCGCCAGGCATGGTACAGCGAAAACGTGGTCTCATTTTGACCATGGCCTCATTCGGCGGAATCATGCCGTCACCACTGCTGGCAACGTACAGCGGAAGCAAGGCCTTCCTGCAGCAATGGTCGACAGCTCTCAGCGCCGAGCTCGCTTCTTCAAACGTGCAGGTGCAGCTCGTGCAGTCCTACCTGGTCACTTCTGCCATGAGCAAGATCAAGCGTTCTTCAGCTTTGATCCCGAACCCCAAGCAATTTGTACGTGCTGCTTTGGGCAAGATTGGCAGATCTGGAGGCGCTCAAGGAATCGCAGCGACCAGCACTCCTTACTGGTCACATGGAATCATGCATTGGGCGATTGCAACTTTCGTGGGAACGATGAGTGGTCTCGTGTTGGGTATCAACAGAAAGATGCACGTTGATATTCGTAGGCGGGCACTCAAGAAGGCGGAACGCGACGCGAAGAAAGCTTAGATGGCTCACGTAGCCCGAGCAACAGACCATACACCTTGCGCTGTTCCTTGGCCTATACTATCCAAATGGCCAACTCATTTTGCACTCCTCACGAGGCTTACACCAAACTAATCGGCGCTCAGGGTCCAAGCATAAGACCAATGTCAGTTGCTGATCACGTTTGCAATCAGTGCAGCCACGACACTTCTAGTTAATCCCATTGTCCGAGCAACGTAGAGATGAGCGAACGTTGGTGGCGCCATTTGTGCTACCAGAGGCGGGTGCTCTTCACTGCAGTGTCAACCCTCTCGACACGAAACAACGTTTTACGCTGTCAGTGTCGAATGTTGCTCTCAAGTTTCACTTCTCCTGTATACGGTGCAATCTGGAGCGTGGGCTTGCCATCCGTGGTATATATCTCCGAACTGAACAGCGCGATACAGCAGCTGATGACAGAAAACAGCATTGTTGGTTTTAAGAGGCGCTTAAGTGAGCGACATACTTGGCGCATTTTCCTGTCCGGCAATTGGCCAACCAATAACCGAGGCCGGGTCTCGAACCTCATTTAACTCCGAGCACTCTGCTAGACCTCCTCCAAACAGTCAACGAAGCTCTGAGAAGATCGCAACTTCAAGCAGGAAATCTTGTCCAGGATCGCTCCTGTCCAGCGCACAACAATTCTCATCAGCCACAGCTCACAGTAATCAACGATCATCATCATGGCCTCCCAAGTCCTCGGTCACTCCCCGCTCATCAAGCCGCTCGTCACCCTGGCAGGATGGACCTTTGTGATGGAAGCTTGGATGTACGCGACGCGCATTCCGGCCATTTCAAAGTACAACGTCAGCGTCGATCCGGAGAAGGTGAAGGAGGATATGAACACGAAGATTCCAGTTGCCATTCGTCAGATTGCGGTATGAACTCTCGTCAGCTTCCTTGTCCAGTCCAGAGAAGTGTCTTGGAGCTAATGATAGGGCTGGTGTAGGACAACTACAATCATTTGCATGAACAGCCAACGGTTTTCTTCGCGGTTGCGTTGGCTCTTGCTATTGTTGGTGAGTGCCCGTTGAATCTCGCATTGAGATTTGGAACTTGGTGAAGGAGGGATAGGTGCTTACATTTCCTGCAGGTGACGATCACCCGAACACCGTGAAGGCGGCGTGGACCTATGTTGGTGCCAGAATGGTGCACTCTGTTTTCCAGTCGCTGGTGAACAAGGTCATGGTAAGGCAGATCGATTTGCTATTACATCTTGACAAAATATTGACCGCTTTCTTAGGTCCGCTTCCAACTCTTTTTGGGCAGCTCCATTGTCCTGGCTGGTCTGACTGGCCGCCTTGCTCAGCTGGTATACTAGATTTGAAATGTGAATTGCGACGCCAGAAATCGAAGAGGCTTGACAGGACGAGTGGAATCACAGAACGAGCGCAATGTATATTGGAGTGAATGGACCTGTATCTAGTCTTGAGTAATGTCAGTATCTGAAGACGCTTCACCTCTTGAATCATGACCTACTCTGTACGAGTCTGCCGCGGCTCTGGCGTTACATACATCCAACAGTAACTTCAGATCAACGTAAACCCCTGCAACCGTGGAGCCTTCGCCATGATCTCCTCGAGGTCGCGGGGAGGTGACTGCCCAGCACGACGCTCAAACCATCCCTCGGTCAGTGGCTTTGTATTCAGTACGAGCTGTCCGTCACTCAACTCCGCTATTGGCTGTTTGCCTATCATCTTCTGCAAGTACTGCTCATCGAGTTCAATCTGGATCTTTTTCACGGCATCCGTAGGTGTCGCACCTTGCTCTGCAGTCAAAAACGTAAATGAATCATGCGCTGCTCTCAGAACCTCGGCCTCCACTGGGTAGTGACGATGGTCGTGCCAATACTGAAGTAGTCCATCGATATCGTCAACGCCGCTGACATGTTCGTCGGGATTCAATGCTCCTGGAGGAGCAGGGCTTGGAGGCTCATTGCTTGCTTCGTCCTGATCAATGCGCGACGATATGATGTCCAGAGCTTGTGTCTTGTACTTGCTGCCGTGGGCAGTGATGAGTTTGTTGGCCACTTTACCAACCTTCCACAATTCCGTTGCGGATTTCGACCGCTGTCGTTCGTCGTCTCTCGCGGCACGCCACAGAATGATCTGGGTCGGCACGTAAAGATCCGAATCATGTTTCGAGGAAGCACACTTCAATCCACAACCCCTCGGCCGCGATTCTGCTGGCGTCGACGACGAAGGTCTTGCAGATATGCGAAAAGTTCAGGTAGTCGAAGTAGAGATGTGGTTCGTCGTCAACAAGGACTTCTTGTGCGACTTGGAGAAGTTGGGTGGGGTTGAGTCGCTTCGTGGCCAGATACTGCGTCTTGATAGTCTGATCCTGGATTCGTTTGCCATGGGCCTTGACCACCTGGTATAGCAGATGCAACTCGCCAGTGTGCACCTCCTTACACCGTATCAAGTCGAAAAGACACGCTGACACACACTTGACTCTCTTGCTTTCTGCTTGCACTGGAGTGAGCATATCGGGAAGCTTCTTATTCGTGACCTCCGCGAGCGAGTGGCCTATGGCGAGCAGGAAGTGTCTTGCAGTAGATCTCGGGGTTGTAGCCCCTATCCTCAGCGAGACGCCTCTTGTCTCTTGCCGCTCAATCACGAAATCCATGTCGTCCCATGGCGTAGGAATGGCACGGATCATACGTCCCGCGTGGTAGAGATGTGCAGCCGAGAGCAGTAGCCCGTACTTCGACAACTTTTCGATCGCCTGTTGTTGTGCGGCATATAGGTGACAGCGTACTATGTTGGCGGGCAGCAAGGGGAGGGCTCTGAGTATGCTTTCAGGTATGAAGGTCTCGGCGGAAATCAAATCTTCTCGCGCTCCCTCAGGTATCCGGATTATCCAGCCACGTGCGCCATTCTGCTCTTGTTTGACCTGCAATGGCGCGTTTTCAAGCGCCTTTGACCAGAAGGTATCGCCTAGGCCGCTCCCATACTGCTGCACAGTTCCCATGACGAAGTGATGCGCACGCTCGGACTCTTTAAGCGCACACGACATGTTATCGCTAAGCTCGTCGTGCATATATCTGCGTAAATTTGCGTGGCAGCAACGAGTTCAATGTCCATCTTGTCATTCGCACTGAACACTAAGAGCTCAGTGAGGTAGAGGTCGGTGGTAGCAGAGGCATGGGCGAATGCGGTCTGGTCGAAATGGCGAGGGCCTATGCACGGGAATGTCTTCTTCAGCTCGAACGCCAAGTTCATGAGCACCTTGGTGAATGGAAAGCCGGGGATATTGATGTATGGCTTCCTGCCCTGGAACACGTCTCTTCTCTCGCACTCATTTGCCCAGACGTATTGCTGAACGTTTCGAAAGCTCTCGAGGGCTCGCCAGGCGTGACAGCATAATAGTTCGGCAAAGTGGCGCCGATCATGACATCCGGTACAGGTCTCGTCGTGTTCTTCGTCGCCATAGTAAATCTGTGCGTCCGTCGCGATGAGATTGAAGTCTTGGGCACCGACCACGGCTATGACTTTGTCAAAGTCATCCAGGTCAGGATGCATAGATCTAAACTCTCCCGCGATCTCCCAGCACACGGCCATACCGGAGGCTGCTATCTTAGCAGCAGAGATGAATGAAAGAGTTCCTTGTTTGTACTGTCGCCAAGCACCCTTGAGGTGAACTCTGATGTCGAACATATCCTTCAAGACACACCAAATAGCGAAAAGTTCGTCTTCACGCCCATTGTCGAGTTGGAACTCATCAGCTCCTTGCCCAGCCTGAGTATTGGGTGGGGCTGCTGAAGTCACAGGATCTGAGAGTTCGTCTGAAGCCGATTCTCCACCCGGAATATCAGCTGGCTCTTCGATTTGCAAGTGTTGATAAAGATTGGTCAAATCGTTCTCGACAGACGCGAGCTTTGGCATCTGCTTCTTGCGCTTTGGTCGGCGAGACTTGTGCTCGCGATTCAAAATCTCCCAAACCTGCTCAAGAACTTGCAAGAAGTGTTTATGCGTGCTGTTTGCCTGCCGCAGATCAGATACGTCTTTCACACCTGCTGAGTTACCATTGTCGGCAATCTCTTGATACCACTGCATAGAAGCCGTCCGTCCGAGGATGGCATCCTTCGTTATGGCCAGAATGGCGGTGCTGATTTCAATTGTTGGGTTTCGAGCTGCCACAACGCGTTTGGCGTATTCGATCAACGTGCTGAGTGACACGTTCTTTGGTATGGTGGAGTCTGGAGTGGCTCCAGAAGCGCGCGCCCGGCGGTCATCGAGTTGCTGCGCTGAGCTTGCAAGCCAGTTGACAAGTCTGGCCGTGCCAGCTTTGTACCTCAGATAGTGCGAGACGAGTGGGATAGATGCCATGGTCGTCGAAGTGTCGGCATAATCGATCGCAGTATCTTGAAAGTGCTGGGGATGAACAGAACCAGCCGTTCTTTTTGTTGTCGTTAGGTCTTTCTGCGGGTAGACACAGGATCCAAGACAATACTCGCACAATCATACACGTGCAGCAAACATCAAATGTATTGTCAGAGCCAGTTGAGAAACATATGTCTCGCCCCAATGCTCCGTATTGTCTTGTCTGGCTATTGTTGCACATGAATCGAACAGCCGAGTCCCTGAATGCTGTGTGGCGCAAGAGACAGGAGTCCCAGTGTGCAGCAGAACGCCGTCTTGTCAAGGTTTGTGCGCTGTAGACAGTTCAATTGTGAAAATTGTTCATCCAGAGAAATGCTGCAGGTGCACTCGGTTAACTAGAGGTGATTGAGCAAGTTGATGTCGAAAGTCTTTACCATAGGAGTCTAGTCTTTCGACCCTTGATAAGTTCAGGGCATGAAGTGAGCACGACAGAGGTTATTTTCCGTGTGCATTTGTCTTCTTACTCTGCCTGTGAGAGCCCTCATCTACCTTTCTGCCTTTGGCTGATCGGCTAACTGCAAGAATGTCGACAACCCCCGAATGATGCACGCGAGGAGAGAATAGGACGGCGTCGCGAAGGAGCAAGGAGGTGATAGTGATATATGTGAGTGTTGCTGTGGCAAACTTTGTACAATGTGCCTGCATAGATTTTATCGGATCCTCAAGTTCGTACTTCGGGTCTCGAGGAACCATCCGGGGGCGGAAGTTCAGCTTGCGAGAGAGCATCTGAATTCTCTTCACTGTGTTCCTGTTTCCAATCAGCTTTCGGAGCTCGTCCCTGAGGGCAACAAACTCACCTCTTCCTTTGGCAGATAAGCCAGCTCACCAGCATCCAAATCAGCATACATATTGATCTCCTCATCCTGCATTGCCGCCTCTCGAGCATTCTCCCATGCATACCAGCGCGTTGTCAAAACCCGCTTAATACACTTCATCGTGCGTCGGATCTGTTCCACAGCATCAGCTGGTCTGATCCCTCGTGGCCAAGAGAGAATGTATTCACGAAAGAAAGAAACTCACCTCCTTCTCTCTCTGCTCAGACTCATACTGTCCAAACATGTTTCCCGCCCGCGTCCTCTCCAGCTCATACGTCTTCAGCCGATTCCTCTCCTTAATACAAACCCACCATAACCGATGCAAATCATCCCAATCCTTATGTTTCAGCTCCTTCGTTTCCCACGAGCGGCCATGCTGGAGCATCTCTTCCGGTGTGGCCATGGACTTGCGATCTTGTGGAAAGAATTCCCAAAGTCCATGATCTTCGTCCACTTCGACTTCCGATCTTCGAGATGGGTCGAGAACGGGTTTCGGGAGGTCCGCAACGGTGATGGAGAGTTTTTGCTTTTTCAGGCCGGTGCGGCGGAGAGCGGAGACACCGCGGGCGGGATTGCCGTCCTTACGCACCTTTTTGCGCGCGTGAAAGACGGTGCTGGTGGAGAAGGAGGCGGTTTGTGAGACGCCGAGGGCTGGCGCGAGGAAAGTTGGGGGTATAGAGGTCGTGGCGCGCGCGAAAGGCGCGGCGAACACGCTGCTGAGCAGCGTCTTGCAGGTGCAATGCATCGCGGCGGAAATGCGAGATCAAATGATGGTGATGGTGGTGCTGTTCCATGAAGGATGAACTTCGTTTGGTACTCTTTCTCTCTCCCAATGGGGAGCTCGGGGGTCCGCTCCCGCTCCGCAAGATGCTTGGCATTTTCAGCTTCACCTCCATTCTCTGATCTGCCACTTTCACGTCCACCATCCTATGTCTGAACACATGCCATACCAATCTCATCATACCATTTGTATAGAAGTCGAAATTGTACTGGCTGCATCGTGCTCCGTCTGAGAGAAGTTTGCGGGTCTTTCTATCCGCGGTTGGCTTTGCGGTAGATTTCAGTCAGTAGGCGCAAGCAACAAATCATCGATTTAATTATTGATATGTCCGGCGAATTCTGGACATATGCGCAGACCTCATAACTTGGAACAGGGCACTTTTACTGCCGATTGCATGAAGTTGCCGTGTTTCCGTTATGGCATGAGAAAAGGAGGCATTTCAGTATTGGCACCATCGTCGCAGCCGAACTACATGAATGCTGCTTGACATGGCACATAAAATTGGACAGCGATGCAGCCAAAGTGCGGAAGAACTACTCAGAATCAGGGACATGCCTTCACGAACACTTCGCCAGAGATCCCATGCCGGTGTGTCACGAGCGTTGCTGGCATGCCGCACGCGAGCTCACAGCTGCTGCGTTGCCGCAAACTCGAAGCATTCAATGTGGCTCACTCTGCTGTCGACATGAACCTGTTCGACATGGACCATTCTCTGTGGTTGCAACGTCCACGAGGCAAGTATCATACACAAGCATCACATGATGCATTGACCCTCCCGTGAGTCCTAGGCTCTGGGCTTTCGCTGCCGTTGGCCTTATATTTGACTTCCATATGCCAATTGTATGGGTGATTCACCTCCGCAAGGTATGGATAGCAAGAGGCGATATCGGTTATACCCGCACCCGCTGGAATGTTTCTCTGCGTATTGTTTCTTGATTCTCGACTGCAGCGATGCCAAAACACTTAGATAGGCTGCAAAAAGCGAAGATGAAATACGCGCACGAGTTCCCCGAATTCTCGAGACGATAGGACGATATTTCGAGACGCAGAAGCAAGCAACGATTGCAGATTTTGCTAGTCGAGCATAAACGACTGTTTCGGAGGTTTTGTCGTCGAAACGCGTCCGCCGAACTTACGACGACGGAGACGATCCTCGCGGAGGCTGTCGAGACGACGATGTTTTGCGTCTCGGAAAGGAGAATATCGACGATGCCGAACGCGTTATCGAAGAAAACGGACCGGACGGGCATACCTTAGACTACGAATCCCTACGATACGAAGCGTAGCTACCGGACGTTTCGGATCGAAGGATGCGACGTAGCCTCCGAAAATATAAGAATATCGGACGCTATATCGCGCGTATAGAGGAGTCACTCGATAAGAAAGCTGCGAATCGACGCGTCGAGTTTGCGCGCGAGCAACTTGGACTACGACCTACGCTAGAAAGTTAGCGTAACGTTATATTCTCGGACGAAATATACTTTAGATAGGCGTAGATCCGAAGCGACGCTATGTATTTCGAAAGCGAGGGCAACGCGATAAACCGAATAATACACATCGTATATCGAAGAAACTAAAAGGCCGTAAGAAAGGGCCTAAACGCGACGAAAATCCTCGAGACGACGAAGAATCTAAGGACGTATACTTTTTCGTTCTTATCGGCTATAATTTTAAGAAATCCGTGGAGTATACGCCGCGGAATAGTAACGATAAAATGCTATCTAAGTAGTATATCGACGAGTTTCTTATTCCTATCGTTTTACCTCTTTTTAGAGAGAATCTAGACCTTATTCTAGAGAAGACCTCGACGGCTCGTATAAGTCGAAAGTAGTTACTAAGTTGAAGACGGATCACGGTATTTCTTATTTATTAAACGCGCCGGAGTCTACGGGTCTCGTAGCAGTCGAGATAATAGCTAGTATTGTAAAGGGTAAGTTTCGGAAAAACGCCCGGTTTTCGCAAGCCGAAGTACGCGTAGAGGTAGTCCCAAGTCTCGAAAGTATTACTCTAGAACAGATAAACAGGTCCGTAGATACTATGCCGGCACGCATGCACGCGTATTTAGCAGACAAAGGGCAGAAAACCTAGTACTAAAGTCGTAAACCCGAGCTGTCTTATATCACGTTTTGCATTCCGCCGGTAGCTCCGCTACTGATGCCTTGCATTAGCTGACAACCACACTAGTCAAAAGTTTTGAGCTTACGCAGCAGAACTTCCCATCTCGGCATCGCCCAGCCCGCACAGTGCAACCACACAACCACACTTAGAGGCTTGGGCGCGGAAATGTTCACGCGTTGGAGGTCAAGACACCTGCAGGAAGATGACTCGCGCTCTCATCTCTGCACCTCTGTGTCGTTGCACAGACGTGTCGGTGACACGTGGACAATCTTGATTCGCTTGGCATGGACACCGAAGCTCGAACGTACCGGATATGGCCCCAGGCTTGCTCTCTATCCAGTGACCTTTGCCATTGTAGAACAATCTGATCGCATAGCCGCTTCTCACAAGTGGCTAGGGTTCTGTTACTCGCGCCAGAATTGGCAGTCCAATATGTCTGGCCGGAAGCTTGACGTCAAACAGAAACCTTATTCGCTTCGAACGGAAACCTTATTCAATCAACTTCACGTCAAGCCGAACTGTATTACAGTATGCCACTTGATGATCACTGTTTCGCGAATGCGAGCCTCGGACAGTGCCGGTCCAGTAAGACTTGTCACAGTATATCGGCACAGTATCAAGCTCGCCGCGGTCTTCGATGGAGAAGGTGGCACAGCGACCTCTCATGCGTGCCTCGCGATGAACACGAGCATGTTCGACAAATCGGCTGTTGCGTGCCCCAGCTTAGTTCTTGGTTTGCGACCAACGACCAGGCCCTGGCCACTCCGACTCCTTCGCGGCATGGGTCTCAGCAAGGAGCCATAGTTCAACGCCATACGCGCCATCAGGCGAGGTCGATGAACTCCATTGAAAAATGACGAACTCCGTGGCGCCCGCGAAAAAGTTTTGCTGCTTGAAAGATCAGTCACTCGCCCCGGTTTGAGACCATGCGACGTTGTGTGATCGCGCTCATTGATCCAATTGTCCATACGCAATAGTCCGCTTCCGTATATGATCCATAATGTGATCGTGTCGCGGCTACAAAGAAATCATCAATGCAAGCCCTCAATCAATACTTGAAAGTAAGACGTTGAAGTTGGTTCCTGATTGACATCTTGTACCACGGCCAAAGCAGGTTGCCTGCTCGGCTTTTCGAGTCGTGTCATAACTCGAATCAGGCATACAAGGCCGGTTGTTCTTGAACCACGCGACAGATGGAGCGCGAGAACCGGTCCCGCTTTGCATCGATATGCCGATGAGGATTAGCAGCAAACTTCTGACCTCGTACACTGCAGAATGCGTCATTGACAGATGATCAATATCTGCATTGGGAATTCCAGGCAAGCGTAATGCCGCTAGCAAAGTGGGTCCGCCGCAGGCGACATTGTCGCCTTGTCCGGGAGACTCCATCGTGCCGCTGTGATTGGCAGCCGCAACGTTCAGCTATTTCCATGGCAGGAGCTTTCGCTCGGAGCCTCCACGCATGGCTGGATAGCTCCATTGGTGTTTCACGGCGTAGGTCTCGAGTCTTGTCGTGGTATGCGGAGCTTTGCTGGCAAGCAGCAACCGCAAAGACGGCGTTTGACCGAGTAGCATCGCCGAAAGTACCGACGGATGCATTGTGTGTAAAGGGGTGCTGGTTTGTCCTCGCTCCTCCTCCTCATCTTGGCTGACGTGTAGAATTATTGCATTTCGGCCGGCGAAAGTGCTTGTACGCGAGACGCTTGCCGTCCCCGCAAGCAGTGTGGATGACGGAGCCGGAGAGACCCAGGCTGCCGCATAGTTTTTTGTCATGGATGAGCGTCCGGATGATTTCGATAAGGATAATTCTGCGGGTAGTTGGTGCCAGTATGCGATAGTCGCGGGTCTTGCGAGGGGGCGCCGCTTTGGTCGAGCATCTGTGGATCTATGCTCTGATAATCCTGCGCTCGCCAGTCAGCCCTGTCTGGAGCAGTCCAACCCTCCGCAGCACTTGGTGGTCGAGGCCAGTTGACCTGGCTGCCAGGTTGCTGCTGAGGCTGGGACGGGGGCGGTTGTTGCTGCTGTTGCTGTTGCGTTGCTGGGTTCAGTAGACTAAGCAGTCGTTGGTTCTGCGATGCTAGAGTGCGATCCAGGTCCGGATTGCTTGCGCTCGCCGAGTAATGCGAGCGCGAAACGCCATCGGAACTGGGAGAGCGCGAAACGCGTTGCGACTGGATGCGAAGGTACTCGGACTCAATGGAAGAACCTATTCGTAGGCGCGCTAGAGACTCTGCCGCTTCGTGGTCGCTGGCCTGCTGCATGTGGGTCAAGACGCCCATTGCTCGTTCCAGCTCCAGCGAGCGGTCCGATAGATCATGTCGAAGTTGCTGTCGCTTGGTCATGCCCTCGGAGACGTCGTACTCGCACACCAAGTCTCGGTCCCGACAGCGGGCGCATTTTGGGTGCTGTCCCGAGCACTTCATGGACATGTTAGCAGTCTCCAAGTATGAACTTGAAGGTAGCGCATCCTCTCAGAGATGGAATTTTCTAGCGCGGACGGCAGAGCAGGCGTACCTTCAGTTTAGCACTCCGACAAGTAATGCAGGCATTGGCCACTTGTGCGCGACGCCCCTTCGCCCTCCCCTTCCCCTTCTCGTCGGACATTGGTTCCGCAACGGCTCGGGTACGCGGACAGTGGCGAGTGTGAGTCGATGACAGATGATAGTGTGGTAGCTTACACCTCTGTGATTGCTGGACGCCCACGAATGTTAGAGGGCCGGCGTTGCGATGTGATGATGGACGCAGCAGGGTGGAGTGGTGCCTGGTAACCTTGCACTAAGGTCACCAGAATTGCAGCAAAATAGCTGCTAAGATGACAAATGACCAGGACGTCGACTACTGTACTTTCAAGTAACGACGAGAGTCAAGACCTTTCCAAGCCAAAGAGTGGAAGCGGGATGTTGCTCCGAAGCTTGGGAACGAGCTCCGATGATTGCGGCGATCACTCGTGCGAATGCATTGCATGAAAAGTCCCATGCGGCGGAGATATCCTCACCACTAAGGTTAGTGCAAGTCGTGCAAGTTTTTGCCGCATAGAGATCCCATGTCTAGCACGCCTTTCGCTCACGTACGATGAGTTTGTTGGTTCTCTCGTCTCAATGGGTCTGTGATCCTCCCACGAGCCTTGAGCGTATCATTGGAGAGCGACGGCCCACAGGAAGGCATATCGGTATACGTTGCGTCTTCTTGCCTTGTCATGCAAACCACTGGAGTGACAAGCACACACAAGCCGTGATAGCTAGCATGTGCCCTCAAGCTTCCAGGGCCGACACGTGCGGGGACCATGTTGTAACCGAAATCCCTGCGCTCGGGTAGACCCTATAGGCGCAGGCCAGGACCACGAAGTTGGGTACACTAGGTAAAGTTTCTCTAGGCGGACAGGTCCCCTTTACGAACTACTGGCAGCTAGTTACTCCAGTGTCACCGGTGTGAATAAAGACTAATTAAGTATAAGGATTAGCTATCTAGCGATCTAGAAGTCTAAGTTAATAGTAGACGTAGTTTATTATATTATTAGTATCTATTATATAGTCCTAACTATCTACTATTACTTAGAGGTAAAAAATATTTAAGCTTAATACAATTCTAGAACTTCTTAAAGGCTTATAGTAAGCTTAAGTATATTTCTTTTAATAGTTTTACCTACTATTTATTTCTTTAGAATATTTTACTAGCCCTTAGAGCTAGTAAGTAGTTATTAGAGCTTTTAAGATTACTTTTAAGTTAGAAAGTACTAGCTTTTTTCTCTTAACTTTAACTTAAGTACTTTCTATTTTTATTAATATTATATTATTATTAGAAGTAGATAATAGTATATTAAGAGGCCTTAAGGCCTTTCTTATCTAGTAGTTTTTCTATTATTATACTTATTCTCTAATTAGCTTAGTTATTATATATAACTTATAGTACTTACTATTTTATTTTACTAATTAGAATTTAGTAACTCTATCTACTTTATTATTTATTAAGAAGTCTAGTCTAGTTAGTACTTCCTAAGGCACCGAACTAAACTAGCTAGTTTAGTTCTAGGGTTAGGTAATATAGGTTATATAATATTAGGTTATATAACCTACTAGGAAATATATCTTAGAAGAAGGTATAACCTATAACTAACTAATATAATTAACTCGGTTAGTTCCTACCTACTATCTCTACTTCTACTATATATTATACCTACTCTTCCGCTATATCCTACTATAACTCGAGGATATAATACGATAGGTTATAAGCTTAAGTTTATAGAGAGGCCCTAGGTAGTAAGAGTTAGCCTTCTTATTCTTAAAGTAATATATTTTACCTCTTATAGGACCTATAGTATTAACTAGGTAGAAAAGTAGGAAAAGAGTATACGGGAGACTAGAGGTATATCCTATCTATACTACTAAGAAGCTTTAGATAATCCTAGCTATATACTAGACGTCCCTAAAGGATAAATAAGATAGAGAAAAGCCTAGTAAGGTATACTTAAGATTAAACGAGTATAAAGAGAAAAGAGTTAGCTTTAAGCTATAGTATCTAAAAGAATAAGACTAGGCCTAAGTACTTAGTACTACTAATACCTTAGAACTAGCTAGTAGTACCCTTCTAAGAAGGTAAATCTTCTAAAGGTTCTCTATCTAAGAACTTAACTAACTCCTCTAAGAGAGAAGAGTTCTTAAATACCTTAGCTAAGAAAGAAGAGTCTTAGTAATAAAGGAAAGTAGCTATCTAAAAACTACTATTAGATTAAAAGAGCTTATATTTTCTAGAGTTAGGTTTATTTATTTAACTTTATAGAAATAGATTTAGTAAGTAGAATTAGCAAGAGAAGAGCTATACTAGTACTATATAAGAAGAACTAGAGATAATAGTTTAGCCTACTATAAGACTATCTTAAATTAAAGGATATATTTTAGATTATCTTAGAGACTATATCTAAGTCTTCTATAGAATTATTACTATTAGTACTTAGCTTAAGGTACTTAAGAAGTAACCTAGAATAGGTTAAGGCTAACGCTACTACTAGGTATAAGATAATAATCTACTTATTAGAAGATAACTAAAAGGAGACTATTAAGAAGAAATAAGCCTTAAAGATATAAGAAAAGATAAGAGCTAAGTATAGTAAGGTATATACTATATATATAATAGTATATATCTAAGAGTTTATAAACTTCTAAATAATAGAGAATAAAATAATTAGAAAGGCATAGGTATAACTAGCTAGTATAGCTAGAAGGATTATAAAAGTAGACTCTTAGGAGGTATACTATAAGAAGCTAGAGAGGAGACTTAAGCATCTCCTTAATAGCTTACCTAAGGCTTACTAAAGCATAAAGGATACTATTCTTACCTAGTAGTCTATATTATATAAGAGTATACTATAGCTACTAGAATTATATAAAGCTAGACTAAACTAGTCCTAAGAAATAGTAATATTTACTAAAAGGAAAGGGATCTAAAGTACGAAACTAAAATACTACCTTTATAATTAAGAGTATTTTAAAAGTATTACTAAATACCTATATCTTAATAAAGCTAAGAGAACTATTAACTTAAGATAGAGCTATAAGGTAGAAAAAAGAAGAATACTACCTAAAGAGAGTAGCTTTAGAAGGAGATCTTTACTAAATAAAGAAGTATTAAAAGAAATAATAAAGAAACTTAACCTAAAAGTCTAATCTCTTAAGAAAAGATAAAACTTAAGGAAGTTTTCTAAGAAGGCTTATACTACTTAAGAAGATATAGAACCTTTAGTAATATCTAAGGTATCTTAATCTCTATTAGAGGATAATAATATAAATAAGGTTATATACTTAACTATAGAAGCAAAAGGCAAGTATATACTATTAAGATAGCTACTTAACTCTTGCGCTTTATTATATATAACTAACTAGGAACTACTTTTTAGAGAACTAAAACCTCTTTAGAGGAAAAAGTAGATTAAGGTTAGTAGTAGCTATTTAATAGCTATATATATAGGAGACGTAGTAATAGGTAGAAGAAGAGGAAAATAGATTATACTTAAGGATATCCTCTTTATACCTAGCTTAGGAGTTAATCTTATTTCTTAGAGCTAATTTAGCTAGTAGTATAGTATTTAGCTACTAAAGTTTATACTTGTTTTATTATCTAGGAAACTAGTTATATAGATAAAACTATTAGGAGGAGTACTATTTATTAAGGAGATTAATAAGGCCTTATAGGAGCTTATAATACTATACTTTAATTAGAATTAAGAGAATAAAGCTTATATCTTTAAAGCTTAAGAGAAATCCTAGGAATAGTAGGAGCTCTAGTATAGAAGACTTATATACTTTAGAGAGGGTCTTCTTAGGAACCTATATAAAGTATTTAACTTAAAGGCTTAGATTTCTATTCTAAAGGAATACCTACTCTATAGGGTTTATTTCTTAGTAAAGATAAAGAAGTATAGAAGGAAAGAAACTAAAAGGAAACTCTAAAGGTTATCTCTTATTTCTATTAATATCTATAGTCCTTTGCCTATCTTAAGGTTAGGGTATAAATAGTAGCTTAAGATTATTAATAACTTCTTAAAAAAGAAATAGGCTTTCCTAATAAGGTCTAGAAAAGATATACTAAGTATCCTTAGAGACTAGAAGGTAAAAGCTAAGCTATAATTAGGAAATCTTCTTTAGGTTATAAGGAGTAATAGAGTAAGAGAGCTTCTTACTATACTAAAATAATAGGAGAAAGAATATAGAATTTCCTTCTATACTACTAAAGTATATAACTCTATCTAGAATAGAGTAGTTAAAAGGTTAATCTAAACCTCTAAAAATTATATAAGAGCAATACTAAAAGATACTTATATATCTATTAAATTCTAGCTAGAAGCCTTAATAGCCTATATAGTTATTAGAAATTCTCTTTCTAATAGCCTAGAAATTAATAGTTTTAAGGTTTTATCTAAGGAGGCCTTTTTAAGCATCTAACCCTTAGTATTATACTTTAGAGTTTAGGGTTATAAAGTAGTAGTCTATATAGATCCTAAGTCCTACCTAGCTAGGATAAGATTAGATAAACTAATAAATAAAAGCAAGGATACTATATTTATTAAGTATGTTCCTAATACTACTAAAATATAGCTCTTCTAGAAGCCTAATATAAGGGCTATTAAAGCCTATAGTACTATAACTTAGTTTAAGTATAAAAAAGGAGAAAATATAGAGCTAAATGTTCCTAAGCTTAACTAAGTAAGCAATATACCTATTAGAAACCTAGTTAGTAGACCTTTAAAGAAGCTAATAGTAGTTATACCTCCTATAGCTACTAGTAATACTTATAGCTATAGCAATAAAGCTAGTAGGTCCTAGCTAGATACTCTTTATATAGTTACTACCTCTACTAAAGGATAAGGAGGAGTACTAGAGGATAGAGAATCTAGAAGAAGAAAACCTTAGGTATACGAATACTAAGATTAAAGATAGACTATAGGTAGCAACTAAACTACCTAGTTTAGTTCGGCAGTTACGTAATCTAACTAAACTAGCTAGTTCGGTTTGCCTATTACGTAATATAGACGCACTTATACTCGCTCTAAATGCTATAGAGTAGAACCTAAGGGAAAATAAGGACTAAAAGAGAGATTAGGACTAGACCTATAGCTAAAAGAGAAGGAGATCTATCTTAGATAAAGAACTAGTCCTAGAGCTAAAAGCTTATAGTATAGTTATAAGATAAGTACTTTAGAAGAGATAAAGAGAATAGAAATAAGAGGAAGAGCTAAGTATAAAGCACTATAGAGCATTCCTTAGCTAAGTCTAAAGCTAAGATTAGGAGTAGATCTAGAAGGCTCTATTAGAGGTCTAAGAGTCTATATTTATAGCACTTGCCTCTTAAGTCTCTATATAGAGATAAGAGGTACTTATTCTAAAGTCCTATAAAGAGGTAATTTAGGACTCTAAATAGAGATATATATAGAAGAATATAGTCTAGAAGGAGCTAACTATATTAAGAAGCAATAATACCTAAATAGAAGTTATTCCCTTAAAGGAAGCAAACCTTATAATATCTAAATAGGTATTTAATATAAAGAGATTAATTAGTAGAGCTATTAAAAAGTTTAAAGTAAGACTAGTTATAAGAGGTTTCTCTTAGAAATTTAGAGTTAACTTCTAGGAAACCTTTGCACTAATAGTTAGGTATAATACCCTAAGAGTATTTATAGCTATAGTTATTAGGAAGTATAGTCTAGTTAGATATTCTAAGAGATACTTTAGGGATTAGGATTAGGTAATATAGGTTATATAACACTAGGTTATATAACTTAGCTAATGCCTATCTTAGGAGTAAGATATAACCTATAACTAACTAATATAATTAACTCGGTTAGTTCCTATTTATCGCCTCTACTTCTACTACGTGTTATACCTATCTAACGAGTGCCTACGGGAATATAATTTAATAGGTTATAAGCCTAGGTTTATAGAGAGGCTCTAGGTAGTAAGAGTTAGCCTTCTTATCCTTAAAGTAATATGTTTTACCTCTTATAGGACCTATAGTATTAACTAGGTAGAGAAGCAGGAAAAGAGTATATAGAAGACTAAAGATATATCTTATCTATACTACTAAGAAGCTTTAGATAATCCTAGCTATATACTAGACGTCCCTAAAGGGCAGATAAGATAGAGAAAAGCCTAGTAAGGTATACTTAAGATTAGATAAGTATAAAGAGGAAAGGGTTAGCCTTAGGCTATAGTACCTAAAAGGATAAGACTAGGCCTAAGTACTTAGTACTACTAATACCTTAGAACTAGCTAGTAGTACCCTTCTAGGAAGGTAAATCTTCTAGAGGTTCTCTATCTAAGAACCTAACTAACTCCTCTAAGAAAGAAGAGTTTTAGATACCTTAGCTAAGAAAGAAGAGTCTTAGTAATAAAGGAAAGTAGCTATTTAAAAACTACTATTAGATTAAAAGAGCTTATATTTTCTAGAGTTAAGTTTATTTATTTAACTTTATAGAAATAGATTTAGCAAGTAGAATTAGCAAGAGAAGAGCTATACTAGTACTATATAAGAAGAACTAGAGATAATAGTTTAGCCTACTATAAGACTATCTTAAATTAAAGGATATATTTTAGATTATCTTAGAGACTATATCTAAGTCTTCTATAGAATTATTACTATTAGTACTTAGCTTAAGGTACTTAAGAAGTAACCTAGAATAGGTTAAGGCTAACGCTACTACTAGGTATAAGATAATAATCTACTTATTAGAAGATAACTAAAAGGAGACTATTAAGAAGAAATAAGCCTTAAAGATATAAGAAAAGATAAGAGCTAAGTATAGCAAGGTATATACTATATATATAATAGCATATATCTAGGAGTTTATAAACTTCTAGATAATAGAGGATATAATAATTAGAAAGGCATAGGTATAACTAGCTAGTATAGCTAGAAGGATTATAAAGGTAGACCCTTAGAAGATATACTATAAGAAGCTAGAGAGGAAACTTAAGCATCTCCTTAATAGCTTACCTAATACGTACTAAAGCATAAAGAATACTATCATTACCTAGTAGTCTATATTATATAAGAGTATACTATAGCTACTAGAATTATATAAAGCTAGACTAAACTAGTCCTAAGAAATAGTAATATTTACTAAAAGGAAAGGGATCTAAAGTACGAAACTAAAATACTACCTTTATAATTAAGAGTATTTTAAAAGTATTACTAAATACCTATATCTTAATAAAGCTAAGAGAACTATTAACTTAAGATAGAGCTATAAAGTAGAAAAGAGAAGAATACTACCTAAGAAGAGTAGTTTTAGAAGGAGATTCTTACTAAATAAAGAAGTATTAAAAAATATAGTAAAGAAACTTAACTTAAAAGTCTAATCTCTTAAGAAAAGATAAAGCTTAAGGAAGTTTTCTAAAAAAACTTATACTACCTAAGAAGATATAGAACCTTTAGTAATATCTAAGGCATCTTAATCCCTATTAGAGGAT
This sequence comes from Cercospora zeae-maydis, assembly GCA_023512815.1. NCBI lineage: Eukaryota > Fungi > Ascomycota > Dothideomycetes > Mycosphaerellales > Mycosphaerellaceae > Cercospora > Cercospora zeae-maydis. The sequence goes on along the minus strand of JAKLWY010000001.1, from coordinate 1,348,930 downwards.
AATAATATAAATAAGGTTATATACTTAACTATAGAAGCAAAAGGTAAGTATATACTATTAAGATAGCTACTTAACTCTTACGCTTTATTATATATAACTAACTAGAAACTACTTTTTAGAGAACTAAAACCTCTTTAAAGGAAAAAGTAGATTAAGATCGGTAGTAGCTATATAATAGCTATATATATAGAAGACGTAGTAATAGGTAGTAATAGGCGGAAACCGTATATCCTTAGTAGCTCGGGTGCCTATAAAAGCGCGAGCTTAGGCTCTCCTCTATAGGAATTAATTATCTACCCTACGTTTCTTATTTATAGTTCTAGTATTATTATACGTTCTATACGTACCCGCCTTGCTAGCTATTACGAGAGACGATATAGCTAATATAAGGGTTCGCGAGCTAAACGTAGAGCGTAACTGCGAGCATAGCCGTTACTTAATCTAAACTGCAGTACTTACGAGGATTCCTAAGCCTAGCTACCTAGGACGAGAGACGAGAACTGCGCGTTATTACGCTACGTGCGACTGCTATATACCTAATTCTAGGGCTATTAGGCCTTAGCGATATAGATATATACGCCTAGTCGGCTATAAGTTAGTTAGAGTAGTATAGGATTTACGCATTAAAATAGAGCCGAAGGTAGGGCTATATAACATCTTCTATAGATAAGAACTATCGAAAATACGAAAAGAAGGAAGAAGTTACTTATAGTCTAATAGCACGAACTACGATACGGGAAGCTAGCGATTAATTATAATAAGCTGCTAGAACGCACTTTATTATATATAAGCCTAGGCGGAACTAGATAACTTAGAAGGACTTAAGAGTATTAAGGCTACCTTCTATATAGGGATAGTCTTTAACTCTAAGAAAGTTATAAACCCTTAGTCCTATTACGACTTAGAATCGACGGTATTTTAAGACGCCGACGATTAGTTATAGAAGGTTAATAATTTAGCTTATCTATAGCTTTCCGAGGATTCGCTTAGGGTTACTATACCTATATAAAGGGGTCGTTATAGCTAGGATAGCCTAAAAATACGATATTACGAGCTATACGGAGTTTAGCGAGCTAGGGAAAGGATATAGGATCGTATTACTACTCGCACTCTCCGGTTTCGCCGTAAGGCTACGTTTCGTAACTTCGGTTGCCTAGTTTTGCAACTTTAGTTGCCCTATTTTCGGAAGGGTTTAATAACTCTTCCTATATTTAGTATAGGCTTAGAACGGCCCCTATACTTCCTTATCGAAGATTTCCGAAAGGCTCTAGGAAAACATAGTACGGAGGGATCTCCGATAGGCCGGACGTTTAAAATAATATAGGTCGGAAGTATTACGAGCCGAATAGACTAAGAAACCGACCTCTAGGAAAGTATTATAGGTAACTACTAGGTATTACTAGCTACTCCTATTTTCGGAAGGGTTTAATAACTCTTCCTATATTTAGTATAGGCTTAGAACGGCCCCTATACTTCCCTATCGAAGATTTCTAAAAGGCTCTAGGAAAACATAGTATAGAGGGATCTCCGATAGGCCGGACGTTTAAAATAATATAGGTCGGGAGTATTACGAGCCGAATAGACTAAGAAACTAACCTCTAGGAAAGTATTACGGGTAACTACTAGGTATTACTAGCTACCCCTAGTTTCGGGAGAGTTTAATTAGCTCTTCCTATATTTAGTATAGGCTTAAAACGGCCCCTATACTTCCTTATTAGAGATTGCTAAAGGGCTCTAGGAAAACATAGTATAGAGGAATTACCGATAGGCCGAACGTTTAAAATAATACGGGTCGGGAGTATTACGAGCTAGATAGACTAAGAAACCGACCCCTAGGAAAGTTTATAGGTAACTACTAGGTATTACTAGCTACCCTTACTCGCAATTTACGAAGTTACGAATTTCCTTTTGCTATATCTAGATCTAGAGTTTCTATTTCTTATTTTGTTCTTAATTTAGTATAAGAGAGTATATAGCAATATATAGACTATCTTAAACCTCCGTCTAAAGATAGCGCTAATTCTTATAGAGTTATTATATATCGCATGCTTTGCGTATGCGAATACTATACGCTAAGTAACGCGGCAGCAGCCGCTTACTAAGTACTAGTAAGGCCTAAGGCCCCTAACTTCTAGTAAGGCCTAAGGCCCCTAACTTCTAGCTTTACTTCGCTCTTATAACTGCCTCCCTCCTCCTATCGAGCTATCCTAGCTCGATAGGCGGGTAGTAGTCTTCTCGTATACGTAACGTCCCTATTACGTTCGCGTATCTCTTATTATTCGTAGGCCTTCTATTAAGTTCTATTATACGTTACTATTGCGATTCGCGTACGTAATATAAGTAAGTCGTTACCGTATATTATTATTAATAGCAACGCGCGTTATTATATTTATTGCGGTAATAGTATTATAAATTCTTACTTGCGCGCTTTTAAACTTCTTCTATAATACTAATACTTAGTTATTTAGTTTCTTATAGACGCGCTCCGTACTCGCTCTACTATATATATATATATACTCCTTATACTCTCTACGTACGCTTCCCGTATATACTTAAGAACTACTATAAGATAGGTCCTAAGAAAACTAAGAAGTTATCTAAGGGCAAAGAGGCAGCTATAGCCTCTCTATTAAGTAGCTTATAGGCGGGCCTAAAGCGCCCCGGTAGAAATACTAGTGCGCCTAGTAGCCGCGCTCTAAGTTTAGCTAGTAGCTAATCTCTCCTTTTACGTCTTAGTAGTATTATACTAGATAAGGACGGCTAGACGAGTAGTATACGTAGCGCGCGCTTACCTTAGGCAAGCTCTAATACCCCCGGTAGTAGTCCGTAGCTAAGTCTATTCTTAGCCCCTAATACTACTAGTCGCTCTAGAGAGGGTAGCTACTATAGTAGCTATATTAGCTCTAGCTTAGTAATAGGTAGAGGCCTAGGTAAGCCTACGCTAGGCGAGTTGCTATCGGCCTAACTTCTACTTAGAAGCGAGTCGCGTATAAAGCGCACTCGCAGCCCGTTATTAAAGCTAGGCTCCTTACTAGACCTTATTACTAATAGACCTATAGGCCCCCCTAATCGCACGCTAGCTACGAAGCGCCTACGACTCGTAGGCGCCCCTAATATACTACGCCCTAGTACTATACTTAGCTTAGCTCCGGCTACTCCTTATATTAATATAGCTAAGACTAAGTACCTTAAGTAGTATAATCGTTATATCCGTAACGACTACGATCTAGATAGACGCAACTATAAGTCCCTTTCTACTCGCTATCTCGTTATATTCTATTTATATACTAACCGTAGTATAGGCTAGGCTACTTACTCTAGTAAGCTACCTAAGGATATTAATACTAAGAAGTATATACGCTATATACGTAGCAAATATACTTATAAGTAGACCTATTCGCAAAGCCGTTAAGTCGGTAGTGCGTTATATATACGACGTACGCAATATACTTATACGTTACTAGGCCGAGCTCGGCCGCTATAGAAACGATATAGTACGAGCTAATAGCTAGCAAGCGGTAGTAGATACCTAGACTTAGCTAGATGCTACCTACGCTAGTAAGTTCTTCTTTTAACGTCGCGCGTAGCGTATACGTCGCTTATATCTCGCATTTACTAACTATATATATAGAGACTAAGATAGTTATAAAGTATCTCTAGACTAACGATAGTAAGCTAGCTAGCGGTAAGCCTATTAAGAAGGAGAGTAGTAGCGGCGGCCCGTAGGGGTCCCGCGCCCTTATCTATAAGGCTACCTAGCTTAACGGCACCCTTCGGGGTATAATAGAGCTACTTACTTAGATATATCTAGTAGCTCGTTGCTTTTATATCGTATACTAACCGCACTTGCAGATCGCTAAGTATAGCGGCGTTCTAATAGAGCGGGATACTATTAATACTACTATTAGCCTCTATCTATTCTTAGAGAAGGAGGATAAGGCTAAGAAGGCCTTCTTAGAGAAGGAGGCTTCCGAGGATAAGCTAGCTAAAGATAGTACTTAAGCTAGCGCTCCTTACGCTCCTTTATACTTCTATATATATGCCGCTTATACGTAATACGTACGATACGCTATAATAAATATTTTAGTTAGCTTTCTATAAATAATGCAAAGCTTATCTATAGAATAAAAAGCTATTTATTCTACCTTTTATGCCTACGTATTACGTACGACATACTATCGCGTTACTTTTAAGCTACGCTTATTTACCTTACGCGTTACCTCGAATTTATCTAGTACCTTATATTCTCTAATATGCTTAACTAGTTCCTACGTATTATATTCTTTCGGCTAGCCTATCTATTTAACTAGCTACTAACGTTTCTTATATCTAACTTACGTATTTAAGATTTCTTTAACTTGCTACTTACCTAAGTCTTCTTCTATAAGTAGTATGCCTTCTATATCCGTATTGCCTATAGCGCCTTTCTAAGGCTCTAGTAAAGATACGTAGAATACGTTATAAATGCGCTATACGCTTAGTAAGGCTAGGTAGTACGCCTACTTTCCGATCGCGTTAATTACCTTAAATAGACCTATAAACTTTAGTACTAACTTCTTTATAAGCACCTTTAAGTAGAGGTTCTTTAAGAATAATAATACTATATTGCTAACTTTAAACTCTATTAGCTTATACCTAGCATTAAAGTATCTAGCTTACGCTTTAGCTATATATTACTAGCGTTTCGTAAGGTTCTTATACGTTTCTCGTAGTTATTTCGTAGCGTTAATTGCTACTAGTGCCTCTCTTCTAAAGAGCTCGTTCTAAGCGACTTGCGTACTCGTTGCAATCTCCGCGTCGTAGCTATATACTACCTTAAACGGACTTATCTTAAACGTTAGATATACTACGTTATTATAAGCTAATTTTGCCTAAGATAGTAACGTCGCTTAGTTGTCTTACTTATTATTATAGAAGATACGCAAGTACTATTCTAGCGTCTAGTTAGCACGTTCTATCTGCCCGTTAGTCTGCGGATAGAAGGCTATAGATAGCTTACGGTTTATATACGACTCGAAGTAGAAGTCTAACTAGAACTAGCTAGTAAAGATAGTGCCTCTATCGCTTACGATTCTATATAGCATTCTAAATTAGCAAATTACCCTATTAATTAGGATCTATACGAGGTCTACGCTTATATATTTCTTAGTAGTTAGTACGAAGAGGTTTATCTTCGAGTACTAGTCGATAATTACTAGAACTATATTATATACGTATACGTCTCGCTTACTAGATAGCAGGTCTATAATAAAATCTATAGTTAGCTCCTTTTATAAGAGCTTTAGCTACGGCAATGCTAATAGCTCGCCGTATAGTCGATAGCGTCTCGCCTTCGATACTTAATACTTCTAATAGGATTAGACGTACTAGCTAATATCCGTAGATATCCTAGGCTAGTAGTACTTCCGCTATACTAACTTAGTAGTTTTATCCTTACTAAAGTAACTAGCGAGTAGATTATTATAGTATATACGGATTGCCTACGTCTATAGTACGTAGTCCTTAGGAAAATATAGCTAATTACTATAATATAGTACTTCTTTCCTAATACGATACCTATCGTATTCGCCTTTACTACGCTATACCTCCTCGAAGAGTTTCTTTATATTAGGCTTCTATAGCGTTAGCGATTTAGTAAAGTTAAGAACTAAATCTAAGATATTTAGGTATAGTTCTTCTATAGTAACCGCTACGCGTACGATATATACGCTACTCGAAAAGCAGTCTTATACGTACCCTTTTAGAAGCTACTCTAAGACTATACTTGCGAGTTACTTCTATATCGTAATTGCGATATACTAGAGGAACGCCTAATCGCCGTACTTAGCTCTTATACTATATACCTAGAGCTTCTTCTATAATATTAGTAGTAGGTTCGATATATGCGCCTATTCGCGTATATAGTTACTACGTCTCGACGGTATATCGGCTAGGTTTGTTTTCCCTAGTCGATGCTTAATTACGAAATTAAATAGGGCTAGAAATATAGCCTAACGAGCCTATCTACCTATAAGTTGCTTTATTATTATAAAGGCTTTAAGGTTAGCGTAATTAATAAGTACGGTAACTAGATATAAAGCGCCTTTAAGATACGGCCGCTATGCCTTAAATGCTTCTATAATAGCTAGAAGCTCTTTATTATAGGTCTTATAGTTGCATTCTACTAGAATTATCTTCTATAAGAAGAATGCTACTAGATGCTAGTTCCTATCCTTAAATAGCTAGCTTAGAATACCCGTAATCGCAAAGTCCGACGTATCGGTTTCGACTCGTATATACGCCTTAGAGTTATAGTACCTTAGTAGTAGAGCGGCTTAAAATATATTCTTAATTATACGGAACGTAAGCTTCTCGCCTTCGCCCTAGCTAATACGCCCTAGCTTCTTACCTACTTTAGCCTCTTTTAATAGTACTATTAAAGTAGAGACGATCCTAAAGTACCTATATATAAATCGCCGATAGAAATTAGCAAACCTAAGGAACGACTATACCTTAGTAAGCGTTATAGGCGTTAGCTACGCCGCAATTACGTCGACTCTACGAGGATCTATTATTACGCCTTCGGGTTATATAATAAATCCGAGAAATTTAACCTCCTTCTTAAAAAAGTAGCATTTTACGCGCTAAGTATATAATCTAAACTTCTAAAGTCGCTCTAGTACGGTACGTACGTCTTATACGTAGGCCTTACGCAAGGCGCTATATATAAGGATATTATCTAGGTATACTATATAGTATATATCTATAAGGCCTAAGAGAGCTCTATTAATATACCCCTAAAAGGTAGCTAGTATATTAGTTAACCTAAAAGGCATTACCTTATACTAGAAGTATCCGTACTATATATAAAACGTAGTCTTCTAGCAGTTAGTTAGCCTTATATAAATACGATAGTACGTATCTATAAGGTCTAATAACGTAAACTATACGGCTTCTATAAGCCTATTAAGCGTCTCGCTAATAAGTAGTAGGAAATAGCGATTCTTTACTATAATCTTATTTAATTCTCGGTAATCTACATATAACCGTAAGGTACTATTCTTTTTTAGAACGAATAGAATAGGCGCACTCGCCTCGCTTTCGCTCCGCTTAATCTAATCGTACTTTAACGCTTCTTAGAGGTAATAACTTAACTTACTAAGCTCGCAGCTAGACTAATAATATAGTAGCTTAAACGGCAGCTTAGTACTAGGTAGTAGGTTAATTATATACTTAGCGCCTTCGACTAGTATACTTCTTATCTTCTCTATAGGATTAAAGAGGTCTATAAAGTCCTAGAACTCTATAGGCAGCGGCTCTTAGCCTATATCTACCTTCTAGAGTAATATAGTAAAGATATATAAGGCCTTTTAAAGGTCCTTATAAAACTTATATACTTCGCGCACTTATACTATATACGTCTTACCTTCGGACCTAAAGGCCTATTTATCCGTACTAGTATCCTCTATTACTCTATAGGCTATATGCTATAGCTAGCCTAGTAAGACGTAAGAAGTTAGCATATTATATATATAAAAGATGCCTTTATATATGCGAGTTACTTCCTTAAAGTCGGTAGCTTATAGGCGTATATAATACGTACTATAGTAGTGCCTTAGCTACCTAGTAAAGGACGTAGCTAGCGGCAAAGTAGCATTCTCCCTTACTAGAAGGTTATGCTATAGAGCGTAGGATCTAGAGACTATATTAATATCGGCGCCCCTATCGAGTACGTACTCGGCTTATATATAGCCTATATTTATCTTAACCTTAGCTACGATAGAAATCGCTAGCCTACTCTATATAGGTAGGGGATCTATTCCGCTTATTATAGTATCTAGAGCTTATAGGTCTTCTCTAATACCTTGCCTTTTAGCGGTACGCCTATAGCTACCCTACGTATAGTAGGCGGCTCCTATAGGTCTAGCTAGGGGCATTTTAACCGAATATACCCCTTCCCCTTATACCTATAGCATTTAGCTTTAAGTTTCTAGTCCGGGTCGTCTTTATTTCTCTTAAATTAACGCTACCCGCTAGGGCGGAATCTCTCTTTCCTAAATTGCGCTATAGTATTATCGCTACCTTTATACTTATAGTTTGCCTATGTCTCGCGTCTAATATACTTGCCTAGCCCGCTTTTACTTAATAAACCTCTATAGTTGCCCTATAAGAATATAGCTCTCTTAGCCTATTCTAAACGTATTATAAGCGCTATAAGGTTAGCTCTCTTAAACTCCGTTATATTATAGTTCTTAATAATATCCCTCTATAAGGGAGCTCTTAACTTCGCAAGTAGCTAGCGAACTAGCTATAGCTCGCGGTAGTTGCTAAGTTACGCTTTAAGATAGGCTAACTTATTTACGAACTATCGTACGCTCTACCCTTTACGCTAATAGGCCTTCTTATACTTAATAGTAGTAAGAAGCGTGCAATTCGCTTAATTCCTAACTACGTTATATATAAACTACTAGAAGTCTTTCTAGCTATACTTAGCTAGAAGATTTTTAGCGTCGTACTAGTTATACTACGTATTCTTTACTTCGCCTACGAGCTATATAATAGTATATAGCGCCTTCTTACGAGGGCTATAATACGTTATTAGGTTATTAATAAAGATTATCTTAAGATAGCGAATAAACTTCTAAGCCTTATCTTCGCTTTTGCCCTTAAATAGCTTTAAATTGCGTATCTTCGCGCCCTTTGCTAACGAGCTTCCTAATAGCGCGTTATATACGCTTTACGTATCGGCCGTACTAGCGTTGCTAGCTTCTTCTTCTTCCTTTCTAGCGTTCCCTTCTACGCTACTTTACGTATAGTAGGCTTCGGATCTACTAGAAGGAGAGTTATTACCTTCTAGTATTATAGCGAGCTTACGCTTAAGACGCTTATACTCTTCTTAGAGTACGCGTACTATAAGTCGCTTATAAAGCTCTTCTATTTCGCGTTTAAGTTGCCTATACTCCGCGTTAATATTATTATCTACTATTATCTTCTTAAGGTTTAGCGTCTCTTTACTTAGTTCCTATATTAGTAGAGCTCGTAGTATAAAGCCTACGTTTTCGGTACGACGCGCTTATAATTCTTATTCGTCTAATATTAGTATCTATAGGCCGCTACCCCGTATAGGGTTAAAGAATTAGAACTATAAGAGGGTATATAGTAACGTATAGACTACCTTAGACCTTCGTCTAAAGATAGCGCTAATTCTTATAGAGTTATTATATATCGCATACTTCGCGTATATAAATACTATACGCTAAGTAACGCGGTAGTAGCCGCTTACTAAGTACTAGTAAGGCCTAAGGCCCCTAACTTCTAGTAAGGCCTAAGGCCTCTAACTTCTAGCTTTACTTTGCTCTTATATTTAGCGAGAACATTTCTTTCGTTATATAATAAACTAGTACTACTATTACTACTAACTTTACCTAATATTAACTAAACTAGCTAGTTTAGTTTATTATTACTAACCTTCGGCCGAAAATATGCCGAATAATCTAAATAACAATTCCTCTACCGGTACTAATAACCTAGATACTGCTATTAACTCTAGTAGTATCTCGGATAAGGTTAGTATAGAGGATCGCAATTAAGAGTTCCGTTACTAACCTACCTAGTTTATCGGACCGAATAGAGAAGTTAAACAACTAGGTAGGAGCTCTCTAGGCTCTACTAACCTTTTAGCTTATCCTAATAGAACGATAGGAATAGGTAATACTTATTCTCGTCGACGAGGAGCTATAGGACTATAACTCTCTATTAATACTACTATTAGCTTAAGCGTCGAGCAGTTTTAAGCCTTAATTTCTACGAGCTAACCTTCTATACCTTTGCCTAGTTCTAAGGAGATAGGGTACTTCGAAGAGTTAGACGTTACTAAGTTTATTAAGCGTTTTAAAGACCTATACCGATCTTATAGAGGCGACTAGGACGATAAATCTGCTAAAGTCGAGAAGCTAGTTAGCTATATTTATCGATATTAGCGTCCTATAGTTAAGAAGCTCGAAGGGTACGGAAGTCGTAACTATAGGCTATTTAAAAGCAGCCTTCTTAAAGAGTATCGCGAGTTTAATAGCTAACGTATACTCGGAGATCGGTCGTACCTTTCCTAGCTATCTCTATAGAAGCTAGATAAGCTAGAGAAGATTTCTAAGTATATTCGGAACTTCGAGATCTCCTCTACTATAATTTCTCTAGAAGATCTAGATAACTTTAGCCGTATCTAGATGTTTTTAAAGCCTCTATCTAAGCCTATACGGAAAAAGATTTAGAATAAAGCAAATCTAGATATAGATTACCTCTATACGTTTCGTAACTTTATAAGAGTAATTTTAGCTACTAAAGCCGAGTTGCGAAAGAATAAAACCGATAAAGCCTTATATAAGGATAATCGTTCTATTTTAGTAGAAAAGCTAGTTAAAGCAATAAGGAATACTACCCCTCGTCTAAATCCGGTCTTCGTAGCGATAAGCGCTATATCTAGAGTAAGCCCTAACGTTAAGAAACTAACTAAATAGTTAGCTGCCCTTGCCCTTGCTCTTTTAAAGAACTAGGAACTTATATATAGGCCCCTACGTAGTAGCTAAAAGGATAAGGAAGTACTAGAGATCTAAGCTATAGTTATAGCCTATACTACCTTAGAAATTAAGATAGGTATAGCTTGCTAGGAGTATAGTTTAGAAGGCTACTATAGCGGAGACTATCCCTACTTTAATTAGCTTCTAGATTAAGAATTTCTTTATAAGGATAAGACTCGCCGAATATATCCTAGCCGAGCTAGTAGAGAAATAAGACCTCTTAGATATAGCTAGGATAAGAAGTCTCCTCGATTAAAGGTTATTCTCCTAGCTCTTAAATAAGCTATTAGTCCGATTAACGTTAGCAAATATATTAGCTTTAATACTCTACGAGCCTCGTAGAAGTCTAACCGGCGTAAACGTCCCGTCTCGATTAACGCTAGTATAGCTAGGTTTAGGACTATAAAGTATATAGAGAAATATAAGCCTATAGGATCTCTCTTTATTCTAGGAGAGGAAGAGGAAAAAGAGAATTATAACGCTACCTATATAGCTATACGATCCTCTTAGAAAACTATCTAGAATCTCTCTCGCCCGACTACGTCTCTAATAAAAGCTATAAAGGCGAATATAGAGAAGTAGAAGTAAGCTACTAAAACGGGAATAAGCAACTCTTATAGAGAGCAGGCGCTACTAGAGATAATAGAGCATTATTATAGAGGTAAACTAAGCTCGTCTTAAGAAGCGGCTTTCTCTTAGATATAGGGAAGATCCTAGACTCTAGTAGTTCCGAATTCCTAGAATACGGAGATATAGGATACTTAATTCGGTCCTATAGTCCCTTCTAGAGGCAAAGCGAAAGGGGCGTAGAGAACTAAGCCGAAAACGCAGAGATTAGATAACCTACTTAAGAAGGCTATTCCTATAGACGAATAGGAAGCGTTCTAGTCTAATAGGCTTCTTAGAGCACCTCTAGTTATAGAGCTTAGAGAGCTATAGCTATTTAGGCAGCAAGCTCTTAGTCGGTTCCTATATAGAAGGAAGCCTATAGATGTATCCTATAGTACTATACTCGAGCGCTATTATATATTAAAACGGAGACTAGATAGTACGGCCGCCTTTATAGTTAACTTCGCTTAGATCTATAATAGGATATAGAAGTATAATTCCGTTAGCTATTCTAATAAAGATAGCGAAGCGTCTAGATAGAAGGAGAGCGAGGATAATAATAAGGGCGACGTAGGCTTTTATCGGTACGGAGAGCTAGAGATTAACGCTTTCCTAATAAATTCTTTCGACTCTTTTAAGTAGCCCGAGGAAGAGTAGGTATCCTTAAATAATAACTAGGAGGAGCTAAGCGACGACGAAGTCTAGTTCGATGCGAAGGAATAGAATAATACCGAAACATAGCCCTTATCTATTTCTCTTAATCCTAATTAGAAGGAAGTAGACGAGGAGATTGTTTATTAAGATATACTAGAGATTACTATTATAATAGCGGTAGATCTCTCGGTTCGGCTATCCTCTAGTATAAAGGTATTGCCGTATATTTCTACTTCTAAGCTATATACGGACCCGGATAGTATCCTCCTAGACTTCTATAAGGACTACCTACTTATTCTAAGTATCTATATCTATACGACTCTCGAAGAGGCTCGATAAGTATACGATATTCTAATTAATAAGGGAGCGGAGAGTATAATTATAAGTTATAAGAGAGCTCGTAGCTTAAGGCTCCCTATTTTAACTAATATTACGGCTACTATACGTAGTATCTTCGGTAAGGTTACCTTTATTAGAATATATCGTAACGTCCGCGTAGAGGTATATAAAGTTATTATCTTTATAACCTTTTTTATTACTAGCGATTCTAAGACGCTAACTCTTTTAAGAAGGCCGTAGACTCGTAGAACTTACCTTTCCTCTAGGAACTATAATAATAGCTCTTAGAAAGGTATAATCGCTAAAGACCGTAGAAACCTAGTTTATTTTACTAGTATAGTAGGTAGCAACGGGTATAGAATAGTCGACGACGTTCTTTATAGGATAGGAAAAGACTAGGTACTAAGGTCCGCTTTAGCCCGATCTTAAGCACGGATATAGGGAGAGCTAAAACGCGCTAAACTAAGCTAAAGAGTATCCTTAAGAGGATAGATAAACTAGTGCCTAGAGCGAATACGGCGCTAGATTATAGAATGCTCGAGAAACTTATAGAAAAGCTTACTAAAGAGGAGGAGGATCGGTTTAATAAGCCTATTTATAAGTATTCTCGTAGCAAAACTATCTTCTTTAGGAATAAAGGCGAGTATAACTACCTTAGTTACTAGTACCGTTTCTACTTTAGAGATCCTAAATTCGAAGGACTAGTCTTTAACTATATAGCCTAGTATAAGTTTCTCGTAGAACTATATATAGACCCCGAAGGATTAGAAGCTTATAATAAGATAAGAGAAATTATTAGGAAATAAGTTCGGAACGTCCCTCCGTTATCCTCGCTAATTCGTCCTAGCTAGAAATCCGATAATACCCTTTATCGAGGTCTCTAGTATAAGTTTATATAGAACCCTAAACTCTAGGAAAGGCTTTTATCTACTATACTATATAAATTAGTATACTCTAAGGCTAAAGACCGCTCTTATAGTATAGGGTTCTCTTATAATAAAGCTCCTATAAAGCGTCGAAGCGAATAGGGGCGGAATAAGCTTAGAAAGCGCCTTATAGAGCTAAGAGAGTATCTATTTAAGTAGCTAGATCTTGCTAGTAAGAGCTCTAGGCTACTTCCGGGAGCCTCTAAGGCTAGTTCTAGGACTACTAGGATAGCTTCGGGCGCTAGTAGGAGTAGTCTTAGGAGCTTTAAGGCACCTACGGATGCTAGTAGAGGGAGCTTCGGGATAGCTACGGGACTAAGTAGGGAGCTAAGTAGGCAGCTTTAGGCGCTAATAGGGAGCTAGCTAAGAACGATTAGGGATACTAATATTATAAAAAGGGCGCTAAGTAAAGTCTTAACTAATCTGCGTATAGACTAGCGGCTCTTACCGAGTAAACTAGCTAGTTTAGTTCGATTATTACGTAACGCATATAATAACCTTATATTCTTACTTTTCCCGGAGCTAGTCGGGTATCGTTTAGGAAGCCTAGAGCTCTATTCCTAGAAGGATCCTCCTAGTAACCTACTCTTTTCTAACTGCTTTAGGAACCTCTTTTCCCTATAGAACTTAGAACTTAAGGTTCTCCTTCTAGATAAGTATTCTTACGACTCTAAAGATAGATACGAATCTAAGGGCGACTATAAGCGAGCTATAGTTACTAACGTTATCTACGAGGAAATCTGCCGGAATTATAAGGTTCGCCGTAGTAAACTACTACTAGACTTACTCTTAGACCTAGATACGCGAGCTAAATTCTCTCTAGAAATTAGGGCGTTTACGATATATAAGCGTATAGTAGATAAGGTTAGATCCGTTAACGCGGACGTATCTATAACGGATAGATTAAATCCTAGTAGTAATCTATATTAGAGAAGGAAAGCACTTGCTACGGAGGAAGCTATACTACCTAGAACGGGCCCCTTTAACGGGAAATACTTAATTAAGAAGTTTTCTAGCATTCTAAAAGGTTTAAGGCTTACGCTAGAACGGCTCGCTTAAATTAAGCCTACTATTTCGCTATTAGATCGGGAGATACGTCTTCTAACTAAGATACTATATAATTAGGAAGCTGCACTTACTTAGAATTTTAAGTATCTCGGCTATATTAAGCCTACTATTACTTCTTCTTAGGTTATCCGTATAATCCTATATAAGCTATAGTAACATCCTAGTTTCCGACTCTAGAGCTCTCTCGAGGGGGAAGTCGTAAAAATGCTCCGCAAGCGTATAGACGTAGGAGCTCTTAAACTATGCTATAGTATCTATTAGAACCTATACTTTCTCGTAAAGAAAAAGACTAACCTAGGAGAACTAAAGAAGTATTGCCTAATTAATACTATATAGAAGTTTAATACTATAACTATTCGCGATACTAACCTTCCTTCTAATATAAATAGTTTTTCTAAAGCTTTTATAGGCTATATAATCTCGTCCTTAGTTAATATCTTCTCTAGCTACGATTAGATTCTACTAGACGTAAGAAGTCGGGACCTTATAGGTTTCGATACTTCTCTCGGCCTACTACGCTAGACGACGCTACTATAGGGAGCTACGAACTCTATCGCTTAATTTATCCGAATTATTATACTTATTCTTGCTACTTAGATACCTTACGCTACTAAACCTTTCCTCGATAATATAGCTATTTATAGACTAAAAACAAAGTATAGTAATAAGGAGGTTAAGCCTAGGCTCCGCCGCTTTATAGTAGAATATATTAGAAACTTAGATAAGGTGCTCGCTAACCTTAAGAGAGTAGGACTAACGGTTTATAGGGAAAAACTGCAGCTATGCTATAAATAGATTAAGATAGTAGGCTACGTTACTAATAAATATAGCAGATACCTAGATACGGAACGAGTAGCTAAGCTCGTTAAATAGCTAACTCCTATAGATTAGAGAGAAGTCCGTATTCTTATAGAAATATTCGTATACTATAAGATCTAGCTTAAGGACTTCGCCTAGTTACTAAGGCCGCTCTTCTCTCTCCTAAAGAACGACGTTAAGTTCGTATAAACGAAAGAATATTAGCAATCTAAGAATACGATTACGGAACTCCTTATCTCTACGCTAGCGCTAGTAGCACTAGACTATAAACCGGAGGGAGGACTAATTATAGTAGGCGTAGATTCTAGTCTCTACTCGTAGGGATACTATATATCTTAATATAACTAGAAAGATAGCAGAATTCGATATCCTTCTCGATTTAAGTTAGAACTATTCTCCGCTTCTAAGCAACGCTACGACGCTAGAAAGCGCAAGTGTCTCGGTGTTCTTAAAGTACTAAAGAAGTATCGTCCGTAGTTATTTAGTATTTTCTTCTAGCTAGAGGTAGACGCTAATACGCTAGTATATTAGCTTAATAAGGCTACTACGGACCTCCCGAACGCAGCTATTATAAGGTAGCTAGCTTAGATTAGGTTATTTAACTTTAATATAGTATATATACCTAGGAAGAAGTATACGGCTACTAACGGATTATCTCGTAAGCCTCCGATAGAGAGGGATACCCGAGAACTAGTAGAGGAGGGCGATATCGATAAGATAATCGATAACTAGTTTTTCGCCTACTTTGCCTACGATCTCGTCGCCTAAGTATTCCCTACTCGAGCGGAATTAGAGGAGGAAGTGCTAAACGGTACCTACTCTTAGAACTCGAGGAATATCGCATTCTTTCTTACTTACCTACGTTATCCGCTAGGCCTATCCCTAATAGAATATAGGTCTCTATAAAAACGTGCGCTTAAGTTCTATATAAGTAAAGAAGGTTAGCTTATAAGATAGGATCGTATTAGTAGTATTCCTTAGAGAGTTATCGACGATAATAACTATTATAATAGAATTATTACTACCTATTACGATTACTATAGATACCTAGGGCTAGAACGAACGTATAAGACAGTTACTAAACGATAGTAGTAAGACGGTATTTATACTATAGTAGTTCGTTTCTATAAGGGTTGCTAGTAATATATACTTAGGAACGGTTACTAGCGTCCTAGCCTGCTCTATACTTCCGAGAAATAGTATCTTAGGGAGCGATAGTACCTAGACGCAGTATTTATTAGCACTAGGCTTTATCTTATTATTACGAGAGAGGCTATTTCTCGATAGCTAGAGGCCCGGTTAATACGGATAACGGATAATTGCAAGGTTAACGCTAGATACGTTATAAAGTTTATCTACGAGGACTTAATTTGCCGCTAGAAGGCTATAGCTAAGATCTATATAGATAGGGGCGGAGAGAACGTTTAAGAAGCGCTGCTTATAAGCTATAGAATTAAGTAGGTCGCGATCTCCTTCTACTATCTATAGGCTAATAGAATCGTTAAACGGGAATACCGTCTAATTCTAGCGGCCCTTTTTAAGCTTATAGGCGGGGGAGTTAGCGCTATAGCTAAATATATTCCCTCGGTCCTTTAAGCGGAACGTACTACGACTAACTAGATAATAGGGCTAACTCTAGTAGAGATAATAATAGGACGAGATGCTATATTGCTAGTAGAGCTTAAGTTCCGTACTTACCGAGTAGCTAAGTAGAGGATAGTCCGTAACTAGCCTTCCTTATTAGCGATACGAGCTATAGCTATAGACCGGATATATACGACGCTAGAGGAAGCTCGTGCCTAATAGGACCGGCTAAGGAAGTATAATATTAAGTATTTTAATAACTATAAGAACGCTAATTAGTAGGAACTTCGTTCTAAGTAGATAGTAGTTATTTACCGGTCGGAACTAAAAACGAGTTTCTTAAATAAGCTGCGGTACTAATAGCGAGGTCCGTTTCTTATATATGCTATTATTCGTAAAGGGAAGGCGTATAAGATTAAGGAGCTTAGCGGAGAGGTCCTTTACTATACGTTCTTTAGGTTTAACTTAAAACCGGTTCCGTACTAGAGGGATCCGGAAGCTATAGTTCCTTAGAAGAATAACTTTAATCCGGGATAGCTAGGCCCTCTACCTTCTAAGCTACGGCCGCGTAGCTATCTATACCCTTAGATCCGGGTTAGTAAGCTATTAGGAATAACTTAAGAAGAGAGGGAGAAGTATATCTACTAGCTAGACATTCTAATATTAGAGGAATTTTAGTAGGCCCCTAGTTTTTAAAAATTGTTTCTACTACGTCCGTATTAGTATAAGAAATAGGGAGAAACGTATTACTTATTACTCTTATATAGCTAGTGCTATAAGAAAAGGGAGGATAGATAGTAGAAGCGGAATAGACCTTAGGAAGCTAGATAGGAGAGCTATTACTATAAACGAGAGGATCTACTATTAAGAGAGCACTAGTTTCTAACTAGCCTAGGCTCCTAGAAGCAACGAGGGATAAGATTAGGCGACTCTTACTTAATTTTAGCTAATAGCTACCTAAAAGTAATCGCGAAAACGCATATACTTCCTTATTTCTAGCGGTAAAAATAAAGCGAACTAGCTAGTTTACTTCGAATAGCGCTAAGGATCCTCTAACGTATAGCTACGAATACCCTTACGTCTAGGCAGCGGGTTTAAGTATAAAACTCCTCTCCTTTTCGGCTCTTCTAGTCTCTTCTTAGTCTTATTAACCTTAACATTTATTTACCTTAAGTATAGCGACCCTTAAAGGTTACTATAGTAACTACTCTAGTTCCGCTAAGTATAGGCGGCAGCAGTAACGATAGTTATATAGAGTTTTTAAGTAAACAAACTAGGAAAACTCTATATAATAACCTCTTCTATACGTATACTAACTATTCTTACCGCTACTAGTATAAACTTATCTATTTAGAAGACCCGTACGTTCTCCGCTTCGCGCGCTCTTAAGAACTCGCTTATAGAAAACGCCTACTTCTAACTAGCTCCCTCCGCTTATATATAGTATACTCCCTTCTATATAGTCTATTTTTCTCTTCTTCTACCTTACTAGTATAATAGCCGACTAGGATATCGCTATAACTAACGCGCCTACTAAAGCGCCTACTCCTAAGCCTAAGGCGGTAGTCCGCTATTCTAACCCCGATACGCTCGCCTATACTGCCGACTCTAAGTTAGCTAATTTCCGCAACTTTACGCTTAATATTTCTAAGCTAGGCAAATAGCGCACTCGAGTATAGATACTAGAAGCTATTACTAACGTAGGAATAGAAGAAGAGAAGCAGAGTATTCTACGCTCTATTTATAGCGCTATTTAAAGAGACAACGACTGCTACGCTTTTATTATCTTCTAATTTATTTAAGAACTTAGCTAGCGTACCTCCTCTCGCGCTTAAGAAGGAGCGCTAGAAGGACCAAAAGGCATAATAGACATCTATAAGAGAGGCAAGCAGTTTGCTAAAAAGTAAGAGAGTCTCCTCGATATACTATAGAACTCTTTTAGCTTAGGCAGAGAGTTCCCCTACTTCGACTTCCTTAATTCTACGTTTAAGATCTATAAGAAGGCTAGCTAGCATCTCCGCTGCTTTATGCTATTTAAGAACGTCCCCGCCGAGAACCTCTAACTACTAGGCCTAATCTAGTCTAAATAGATACTATACTAGGCTCTCTATAATAGAAAGAAGGAGAATCTATTCCGCTCTATATTTAGCTATATCTCGGGCAAATTTTAGAAGGCTAGCTTCGTTAAGAGCGTAGAGGCTATGTTCTAGTTAGACCTATTTAGCCGCGAGAACCTCTAGCTTATCGATAAGAATAGCTTCGCCGTTATAGACGCCTACTTTATTATCCCTAAGAATAAGATCTCTAGAGTATCTAACGCTAATAATAAAGCTAGAGGCTTAGCCGCGAGTAGGCTACTTAGTAAGCCGTCTAAGTCTAGCTACGACTTCCTTAGCTACCTTAATCTAGCCTCTAACGAGTTTAAGAGCTTCCGCGAAGTAGCTAAGCGCTAGGTCCGTAAGAAAATAAACCTCGCTAATAAAGACTAACTACGCTCTAATACGTTCGCGTATCTATACTATAAGATTAGAGACCTCTACTACGAGGACCGCGAGCTTAAAGCGCTAAGCCGCTAGTAAGAAGAAGCTAGCTAGAGCTAGGCCGCGGTAACCTGCTCTCGATCCGTTACTATAGCCTTAGAGCTAGAAATAGTTATTTTAGTTCGCCTACGCGAACTAGCTAGCGGAGTAAAAGAATAAGTAATACGTTACGAGACGTATAGCTATAATAAGGACCTATTAGACGATCTAGTTAACGAGGCGATTAAAAAGCCTTATTTAAATCTCGGAGAAGTTCGCGTCTATATTGCTATCCTATACGCTAACTATCTCGAAGAACGCTATAAGGATAGTATATACGGAAAGCTAGATATAATCCCTTTTAATAAGTATAAGTCCCTAAATATTAGTCCTCCCTTCTGCCGTACCTATATAGTAGAAATAGCTAAGGTAGTTAGCCTTCTAGTAGAAGAATCGATAATAACGGCGTCTAATCGCCTCTACGACTTATAGAATATCTCCCGTAGACTATACCTACTAGTAAAGGGATCGATTAACGGCATGCTTAATAACTTAAGGAAAGACCTATAGATATAGGAGATAGACGCAATAGACCGATAGGCTAGTAAGAGCTAGCAGCGTAATATAGAGAAGGCTATAGCAAAGATAGCGGCTAATAAGAAGGCCTAGGAGAAGGCTAAGCGTAAAGCTAATACTAATAATAAAGAGGATAGCAGCCCTAAGAAGAAGACTTACCTATAGCTATAGGTTAAAGATGCCGAGGATTCCGCGCCTATACCTCTAGCTTACTCTTTAAAGAAGACTAAGAAGAGTAAGAAGTCTAAGAAAGCTAAAGGGAAGTAGCGAGCAAGCTTAAATAAAGCGAACTAGCTAGTTTAGTTCGATAATAACTATAGCGACGTAGAAGCTAACTAAGAGTCTACTTTAGAGAGTAACGATAATAAGCTTAGGCCTATACGAATTAAGCTAGACTTTACTAATACCTACCTATCTTACTTAGAATTTAAGGCTATTCGAGATATATAGAAAGCTTATAACGGAAAGCTCCTTAAAGATAGCTTTAATATATTTAGCGGCCTTCTTAATTAGTAGGTAAAAGACCTAGATATAGTTTCTTAGATATATTAAGAATTCGACCTATACCGCTACTACCTCCGCCGCCGCCGCAATATATATAAATAGATGCTAAATATATTCTTCTCCCTTACCTAGTAGCTAATATAGTAAGACCTAACTATCTAGTTGCTTAATATCCTAGCCTAAGATTCTCTACGTAATAAGGCTATATATAAATTTATCGCGTATCTAATAATAGCTTAGTACTAGTAGGGAGAGCCTACCGGTCGAATTAACCTAACGATCTTAATTATTAAGAGGAACTAGGCTACTAGCGAGAAGTTTATTAAAGGCCCTCTAGTAGTATAGAAAGATAGATAAGAGACCGCCTATACGATTACTATAGTTTCTCTCGATAGTGCTCTTCTTAGACGTAGACTAGTTATATAGGTGCCTAACCGCAAGCCGTAGGTAGACCTCGACGATAAGAAGGAAGACGGAGCTAAATACGCTAAGTTTAATATCGTCGGTAGTACTAACTACCTAGGTCTAATCTATAATATAGTTAATAAGCTTAATAATAACGAGGACGAGGACGAGGATACTAAGTAGACGCTAGTCTACGTCTCGAACTAAGGAAAGGATAGGCTATAGGACGCTAGCCTACGACTATAGAACGTCTTAACTATACCTAGCGACTTAGTGCTAATATATTAAACGATTGCCTACGGAGAGAATCCTAGCGTCTTCTTACGACGTATAGTCTACCTAACGCTTATTAAGTACCGTAATTAAGAGCTAGTTAGAAAGAATACCCTAAGCTTCCTAGAGGTTCTTATTAGCAATATTACGATGCTACTAATATCTAAGACGTTTATAGGCGCTAACTTCCCTAATAAGCCGTAGGAGCGTAGACTTCCCTAGAAGTAATAGCTTAATAGCGTTAGGCTAGTTTTAGACGTATTAATAGGACGCTATAGCTAGGAAGAACCGGAAGTAAGCTAAAAGGCTCTTATGCTACTATATATAGACCGCGATACCTTCGAGAAGTAGTATAAATAGGTCTAGGTTCCGTAGGCAAAGAAGAGATTCGCGTAGCTATATAAGTGCTTAGTAGAGGCTAAAAAGGCTATAGCGAAGGAGCAGAGCTTCTTCCTATATATTAAGAAGGCCCTTAAAAGCTAGTTAAAGTACTTCCTATTTAATAGCGCTAACTACCCGGACGATAAAGAAGACAAGTTTAAGGAGATTAGTATAGCTATATATATATAGTAAATAGAACTAGCTAGTTCGGTTCGGTAAAGAAAGATAGTAACGTTATAAACGTCTAATACGTTAAAAAGAATAGATAGTACTTAGTTTATTGTTTTGCAGAAGTTAGTTCTACTAAACGGTCTTTTTAGAATAGTTACCTTGCTTATTAGAGTATCTATTTAGACATAAAGAAAGGAAGGATTAATAGGCGGAAACCGCATATCCTTAGCAGCTTAGGTGCCTATAAAAGCGCGAGCTTAGGCTCTCCTCTATAGGAATTAATTATCTACCCTACGTTTCTTATTTATAGTTCTAGTATTATTATACGTTCTATGCGTACCCGCCCTGCTAGCTATTACGAGAGACGATATAGCTAATACGAGGGTTCGCGAGCTAAACGTAGAGCGTAACTGCGAGCGTAGCCGTTACTCGATCTAAACTATAGTGCTTACGAGGATTCCTAAGCCTAGCTACCTAGGACGAGAGACGAGAACTGCGCGTTATTACGCTACGTACGACTACTATATACCTAATTCTAGGGCTATTAGGCCTTAGCGATATAGATATGCACGCCTAGTCGGCTATAAGTTAGTTAGAGTAGTATAGGATTTACGCATTAGTAGGAGAAGAGAAAAATAGATTATACTTAAGGATATCCTCTTTATGCCTAGCTTAGGAGTTAATCTTATTTCTTAAAGCTAATTTAGCTAGTAGTATAGTATTTAGCTACTAAAGTTTATACTTATTTTATTATCTAGGAAACTAGTTATCTAGATAGAACTATTAGGAGGAGTA
This sequence comes from Cercospora zeae-maydis, assembly GCA_023512815.1. Classification (NCBI taxonomy): domain Eukaryota; kingdom Fungi; phylum Ascomycota; class Dothideomycetes; order Mycosphaerellales; family Mycosphaerellaceae; genus Cercospora; species Cercospora zeae-maydis. The sequence goes on along the minus strand of JAKLWY010000001.1, from coordinate 1,326,754 downwards.
CTATTTATTAAGGAGATTAATAAAGCATTATAGGAACTTATAGTACTATACCTTAATTAGAATTAAGAGAATAAAGCCTATATCTTTAAAGCCTAGGAGAAGCTCTAAGAATAGTAAGAGCTCTAGTATAGGAAACTTATATATTTTAGAGAGAGTCTTCTTAGAAACCTATATAAGGTATCTAACTTAAAGGCTTAGATTCCTATTCTAAAGAAATACTAATCCTATAAAGTATATTTCTTAATAAAGATAAAAAAGTATAGAGGGAAGGAAACTAAGAGGAGACCTTAAAGGTTATCTCTTATTTCTATTAATATCTATAGTCCTTTACCTATCTTAAGACTAGGATATAAATAATAGCTTAAGATTATTAATAACTTCTTAAGGAAGAAATAGACTTTCCTAATAAAGTCTAAGGAAGATATACTAAGTATCCTTAGAGACTAGAAGTTAAAAGCTAAGCTATAATTAGGAAATCCCTTCTAGATTATAAGAAGTAATAGGGTAAGAGAGCTTCTTACTATACTAAAGTAGTAGGAGAAGAAATATAGAATTTCCTTTTATATAACTAAAGCATATAACTCTATTTAAAATAGAGTAGTTAAGAGGTTAATCTAAACCTCTAAAGATTATATAAGAGTAATGCTAGAAGATGCTTATATACTTATTAAATTCTAGCTAGAAGCCTTAGTAGCCTATATAATTATTAGGAATTCTCTTCCTAATAGCCTAGAAATTAATAGATTTAAAGTATTACCTAAGGAGGCCTTTTTAAGCATTTAACCCTCTATATTATACTTTAGAGTTTAGGGTTGCAAAGTAGTAGTCTATATAGATCCTAAGTTCTACCTAGCTAAGATAAGGTTAGATAAACTAATAAATAGAGGTAAGGATACTATATTTATTAAGTATATTCCTAATACTACTAAAATATAGCTCTTCTAGAAGCCTAATATAAGGGCTATTAAAGCCTATAGCACTATAACTTAGTTTAAGTATAAGAAAGGAGAAGATATAGAGCTAAATGTTCCTAAGCTTAACTAAGTAAGTAATATACCTATTAGAAACCTAGTTAGTAAACCTCTAAAGAAGCTAATAGTAGTTATACTACCTATAACTACTATACCTAGCTAGATACTCTTTATATAGTTGCTACTTCTACTAAAAGATAAGAAGAAGTACTAGAGGATAAAGAATCTAAAAGAAGAAAACCTTAGATATACGAATGCTAAGATTAGGGATAGACTATAGGTAGCAACTAAACTACCTAGTTTAGTTCGGTAGTTACGTAATCTAACTAAACTAGCTAGTTCGGTTCGCCTATTATATAACGTAAGTATACCTATACTCGCTCCGAATACTATAGAGTAGAACCTAAGGGAAAATAAGGACTAGGAGGGAGACTAGAACTAGATCTATAGCTAAAAGAGAAGGAGATCTATCTTAGATAAAGAACTAGTCCTAGAGCTAAAAGCTTATAATATAGTTATAAGATAAGTACTTTAAAAAAGATAAAGAAAATAAGGATAGAAGGAGAAGCTAAGTATAAAGCACTATAGAGCATTCTTTAGCTAAGTCTAAGGCTAAGATTAGGAGTAGATCTAAAAGGCCCTATTAGAGGTCTAAGAGTCTATATTTATAGCACTTACCTCTTAAGTCTTTATATAGAGATAAGAAGTACCTATTCTAAAGTCCTATAAAGAGGTAATTTAGGACCCTAAATAGGGATATATATAGGAAGATATAGTCTAGAAGGAGCTAACTATATTAAGAAGCAATAATACTTAGATAGAGGTTATTCCCCTAAAGAAAGTAAACCTTATAATATCTAAATAAGTATTTAATATAAAGAGATTAATTAGTAGAGCTATTAAAAGGTTTAAAAGCAAGACTAGTTATAAGAGGTTTCTCTTAGAAATTTAGAGTTAACTTCTAGGAAACCTTTATACTAATAGTTAGATATAATACCCTAAGGGTATTTATAGCTATAGTTTATAAAAAGAACCTAGAACTTTACTAAGTAAATATAAATAATATATTTACTAAGAGCAAACTCTAAGAAGAAATCTTTATAATTCTACTACTAGGAGTTAAGATTCTACCTAATATACTCCTATAAATCCTAAGAAGCCTATATAGACTAAAGTAAGTAGTAAGAGACTAGAATAAACTCTATATCTCGAAGTTAAAATAGATTAGGTTTATATAATTAGAAGTAGACCTATACCTTCTTATCTACTAGGAAAGGAATATTCTAATCCTAACCTATATAGATAACATTCTAATTATAGTACTAAAGCTAGAAGATATACTTTAGTTTAAGAAGTAGCTAAGTAAGGTATTTAAGATTAAAGATCTTAGAGAACTAGAGAAGATCCTTAGAATAAGGTTAATAAGAGATAGATAAGCTAGAACTTTAAAGCTTAATTAGGAATACTTTATCTAGGAGAACCTTATAAAGCTAGGAATAACTAAGGAGATAGCTAACTTAACTCTCTCCCTAATAGATAGTTATAATAGTCTAAAACTAATAGGCTTATATAATAAGAGAGGAAATAAGATAGAGTACTAAAGTTAAACTAGTACCTAGATATAGCCTATAGTTATAATAAGACTAGATATTGCTTTCTCTCTTAGTAGGCTAAGCTTATATGTTTTAGACCTAGCTAGGAGATACTTATAAGCTCTAAAGAAACTAGCAAGGTACTTAAGATTATCCTAAGACTTAGAGTTAATATTTAGAAAAGGAGGGGGAAAGCTAATAGGATATTTAGACTCTAACTATATAATAGATAAGGCAGATAGAGTCTTAATCCTTAGAAGCATCTTCTTCCTTTATAGAGCCCTAGTTTCTTAGATAAGTAGAAAGCAAAAGTCTATTATAATATTAATAATAGAAGCTAAGTATATAGCTATAAATATATATATAAAGCAGTCTTAATTCTTAGTAGTACTCTTAAGAGAGATAGACTACGTAAGGTTAGTAGGAGAATGCCTATTTTAGCTAACTATTAAAGCCTATCCTAATATAGTAAAAGAGCTAAGGCTAGTAAAAATTATAGGGGACAATTAGGTAGCTTTAACCCTTATTAAGGATGCATATACCTATAAGAGATCTAAATATATTAATATTATATATAACTATATTAAATATCTCTAGTAGCAAAGGAAGGTTATAGTAGAATATATTCTAACAAAAGAGATAGTTACTAATAGCCTAACTAAACTAAAGAATAGGCTATAGTTTTAGGAGTTTATAAGACAACTCTAACTTATATAAGGAAGGGCAAAAGATTCCTGCTTTAACTAAGGATTAAACCCTAGACCTTAGAGAGACAAAAGAAAAACCTATTTCTTACTACTTTATATAAGAAGTAGGAGGTCTAGGTTATACTAAGCCTAGGAGTTATACTATAGGAGAAGTAGCTTGCTATACTTAATAAGTAATTAGAATCTAGGAATTAGTTTTAAATATAAGCAGAAGACTATCTAGCCTAAGTAAGAGTATTAGGAAGTATAGTCTAGTTAGATATTCTAAAAGATACTTTAGGGATTAGGATTAGGTAATATAGGTTATATAATACTAGGTTATATAACTTAGCTAATGCCTATCTTAGAAGTAAGATGCAACCTATAACTAACTAATATAATTAACTCGGTTAGTTCCTACTTATCGCCTCTACTTCTACTACGTGTTATACCTATCTAACGAGTACCTACGGGAATATAATTTAATAATAGTTTATAAAAAGGACCTAGAACTTTACTAAGTAGATATAAATAATATATTTACTAAGAGCAAACTCTAGGAAGGAATCTTTATAATTCTACTACTAGGAGTTAAGATTCTACTTAATATAGTTCTATAAATCCTAAGAAGCCTATATAGACTAAAGTAGGTAGCGAGAGACTAAAACAAACTCTATATCTTAAAGTTAAAATAGATTAGGTTTATATAATTAGAAGTAGACCTATACCTTCTTATCTACTAGGAAAGAAATATTCTAATCCTAACTTATATAGATAATATTCTAATTATAGCACTAAAGCTAGAAGATATACTTTAGTTTAAGGAATAGCTAAGTAAGGTATTTAAGATTAAAGATCTTAGAGAACTAGAGAAGATCCTTAGAATAAGGTTAATAAGAGATAAATAAGCTAGAACTTTAAAGCTTAATTAGAAATACTTTATTTAAGAAAACCTTATAAAGCTAGGAATAACTAAAGATATAGCTAATCTAACTCTCTTACTAATAGATAGTTATAAAAGCCTAAAACTAATAGGCCTATATAATAAGAGAGGAAATAGAACCGATTACTAGAGCTAAACTAGTACCTAGATATAGCCTATAGTTATAATAAGACTAGACATTACTTTCTCTCTTAGAAGGCTAAGCTTATACGTCTTAGACCTAACTAAGAGATATATATAAGCTCTAAAGAAGCTAGTAAGATACCTAAGATTATCCTAGAACTTAAGATTAATATTTAGGAAAGGTAGTAGAAGACTAATAGGATATTTAGACTCTAACTATATAATAGATAAAGTAGATAGAGTCTTAATCCTTAGAAGTATCTTCTTTCTTTATAAAGCCTTAGTTTCTTAGATAAGTAGGAAGCAAAAGTCTATTATAATATTAATAATAGAAGCTAAGTATATAGCTATAAATGCATATATAAAGCAATCTTAATTCTTAGTAGTACTCTTAAGAAAGATAGACTATATAGAGCTAGTAGGAGAATGCCTATTTTAGCTAACTATTAAAGTCTATCCTAATATAGTAAGAGAGCTAATACTAGTATAGATTATAAGGGACAACTAAGTAGCCTTAATACTTATTAAAGATATATATACCTATAAGAGATCTAAGTATATTAATATTATATATAACTATATTAGGCATTTCTAGTAGTAAAGAAAGATTATAGTAGAATATATTCTAATAAAAGAGATAGTCGCTAATAGCTTAACTAAACTAAAGAATAGGCTATAGTTTTAGGAGTTTATAAGATAGCTCTAGCTTATATAAGGAAAGGTAGGAAGATTCTATCCCTATATTATAATAGATTATTAGGTACTAGAAAAGAACTAAAAAGTAAATATAAGGTATAAGCAGAAGACTACCTAGCCTAAGTAGAAGTATTAAGAAGTGCAGTCTAGTTAGTACTTTCTAAGGCACCGAACTAAACTAGCTAGTTTAGTTCTAGGGTTAGGTAATATAGGTTATATAACATTAGGTTATATAACCTACTAGGAAATATATCTTAGAAGAAGGTGCAACCTATAACTAACTAATATAATTAACTCGGTTAGTTCCTACCTACTATCTCTACTTCTACTACGTGTTATACCTACCCTTCCGCCGTATCCTACTATAACTCGAGGACATAACACGATATTATTTTTCTTAAAACTATCTAATAAGCTTAAATCTTAATTAAGCTAAATTTCTACTTAGTAAGATTTTAAGTTATTAGCCTAGTATATATAAATCTAATACTAGGCTTTTTCTTAGTAATTTTAATAGTAAGGAACTTAACTATTACTAGAGGTAATAGAATAATATATTAGGTTAGTATATCTATACGTTTAATAAGTATTTATTTCTAAGATAATAGTAAGAACTACTAAATTTAAGCTTTCTCTTCTATAGTTCTCTATATGTCTTTAAGCCGTCGTATTAGAACATAATATAATAATCTATAGTTAATTATATAAGTAGTTATATTCGAATAATTAAGAAGCTTTAACTTCTTAACTTTCCTAATATATAGTTCTATACTTATTAAGTAATTACGCGATAAAGTATAGAAAGAGGGACGAATTCAGGGCGTTACGCCAGGTAGGGCGCCACGTCGGGAAATCTTCTAATTTATCCCGCATATCGGGTTCCTTCATTAATGTCAAGCTGCCGCAGTCGCAAGGACCATAGTCCGCAGTTTCGCGCAGACCGCCCGAATGCGGCTCGGCCGCTGGTGATCATCACCATAGTGACCCTGGGAGTCGAGCTCGATGAGCGGATTGAAGACAGGCCTAGACTCAGAAACGGAGATCGGTTTGCGAGAGACTCCAACATGCTTTCCAAGTTCGGATGGATGCTGTGCAAACGAGCCGTGCGAGCTCATCAGACAGCATAGTACGGGGCACGGCCTTGACTCTGGTAACACCTGGTCGAGCATGGCTAAGTTCACGTCGAGAACTTGAATGAGAATCTCAAATCCAGCACAACCTCGCATTGGCCAGATTCTTTGTTCGTGCCGGAGTAGTGCATGGCCCGCACTCCTGAATGCGGATCCCGAAGAGAATACGGTTATCATCAGTCCAGGCACCCTGGCAGATTTATGCTGAGCAAACTCTGGCGATGTGCTTAACTTGAAGCCTGAAATTTGCCCAGACCAGCCCCGTCGGATAATTCGCCGACGAGGTATACTTTGCGCAACCAGAGAACAAAATATTGCCAGATCACGAATATTCGTGCACAGAGTCTTATACTCGGATACGATGGGATCGAATGCTGCGATCCGAATCGGCTGGTCGATGGGCTGACCAACGGATGGCCGTCGATACAGCTTCTTCATACTTTGGTGCCCTCATCAGACCCACCTCCACCTCCACCGGATGCGGTCTTGAGGAGGGAGGAGGTGAGGAGACGGGTCTGCTCATTCGGGGCTTGCAGGACACACTTTGCTGCACCGATGTTTACGCATCGTTGACCGCTCACGTGAACAACTTGGTAGAACTGCACCAGGCGAGAGAATCCGAGCATCTCATAGGCTCTTGAGATGACAACGAGCCAGACGAGTGGTCGTGAGCTTCGCAACCGATGGCCAGAATGATGGCACTGCTCACAAGTCCCTCTCATGGAACCGCTGAAGAATGTCCCATACCGACTCCGCAACGCTGTTGGACACGCCTTGCGCTGCAAGACAAAAGGAATAGCCGCGGCCCTTTCATGGAGTTCATCTGGACCTGGTATACATTCGGCAGCATCAGTCGCTTCTCGATCGCACTTGTTGCGAATGTTCGACGTCCACGGAAGCTGCATTGATGGTCGTTTTAGAGCCGCCCGCCCGCGAAACCATTGCAATGGAGCCGTTTCTGCGCGTATCCTGAGAACAACTCGGCCAGCAGCAACGTGAGACGATGTGGGGTCCAGTCGAGGCGGCAGTTTCAAACAATGGGCTGAATGAAAGCTGAAAGTATGGCCGCTTCAGATCACTTGGCTCGACCGCGTCGGACTTGCGAAAAAGGCTTGCAACCGCCAGATACCCAAGTGCGCATATTCTTGCTATCCTTGGAGTCGCGTCTTTTCTGCGTTCAGTCTAGGAAAAATGTTGAGCTGACCCCGCGAGTTGGGTGCACATCAATAGATTTCCATGTTTGAAGGCCTGTAAGCAACAGAATGTAAGATCCGTGTCGACTCGATGAAGTCGAAGTATTCCACGGTTAGGAAGGCAAGTGGTGGGTCTGGAAGTTGCGGGTGCGGCTTTGTTCGCAAGGCTGGCGTGTACTGCTTCGTTACTTCCAGCGAGGCCGATGGTCACTACTCGGATGCCGACGAGAGTTGTGGCGGGTGTGCGATGGACCCGCGGCTGCGACGGATCGCTCGTCGCTCCAAATCGGATACATATGCGCCCATTGCCGTTGCAGGTCGACTTCTGCGCTTCAGGCACTGCAGCCGGCCGCAGCTCCGTTTCTTCGTAAAGTGCGATATACACGTGGAGCGGTGTGGTTGTAACGGGTATCGGCAAGATTGTCGCCGAGCTCTGAGCTGGTGATAGTCGAGGCAAAGATATTCAGCGTCGATTTCTGAAGCGTTCGTGTTCGAATGTTGGCGTTTTCCCAAAGCGTGGTTGTTGCCCAGAAACGACGACCTGGAAAGAAACTATCTATGATGAAACGCGGATTACGCCGAGCGGCCGCCGGCGAGACGATATGTGCCCGACGGCCAACGACACCTTGCCAGGAGACCACGAACAGAACCTACATATTACATCGGAGTCTCGTCACCTCACGACTCGAGTGAGACTATGTTCAGCAACACAAGCGGAGCACTCCTGCAAGAAACGCAGAAACACCTTCACACGTGCCAGGGTCGACTATTCGAGAGGACGACCAGCAGTCGAGGTGACGTTGACATGGCAGAGTTTTGAGCTGCAGTAGCTCAATTCTGCCAAGTAGCCGCCGTTGTGATATACTTATACTATACACATGATGAGGAGAGGAGAACCTAATGCGACTGTGGCCCAACAGGAGATCGGAGGCGTGTCACTTGAAAGCTAAATCGATGCTGGCATTGCAGATTAAAGTGGTGACGTATTGCTTGGGCTCGAACTTGAATTCACTCCTCCCGACTTCTCTACCAATACCTGGCCCATTTACTGCTACCTTTCACCACCTCGACAAACTCCCTCGCAAAGACCCGATCCGCTTGCTCACTGGGGTGCAAAGCATCATACCACAAAAAGCTATCAGGACTCTTGGACCTCACGCAATCGCCTCCGGTCGAGTTACACTGGTTGTCGAATCCTCGCACGTTGAGCGGTGCAGTGCCATTCAGATACGAGGCCGGGTTGTAGTACATGTCGGAAATCTGTCGCATCAAGAATGGTCAGCACGATTATAGGGAGGTGCAAGAGAAGAAGAGGTTGAAAGACTGACCAAAGCATGCATGTCGAAAACCGCAAACCTCGCCTCATCAAACTCCCCACTAATTCTCCTCACAAACGGCGTCTGATAGTCGAAGATCGCATTCACAGTCACGACTTGCTCCAACATCCGATACGTCATGGCCGTTTGGTTACCGAGTGGCATCTTCGCATTCCAGTACTGATTCTTGCCCGCCACGCCCCCATCCTCCGGAAGAGCGTATATGGGCGCAAGATTCAGGGGAGCAATATTCTGCAAAACAAAATATCTCCCGCCTTGATCGTACACGCGCTTCAAAGCATCGTAGACGCAGTCGGTGTAGTTGACGATGTTCGTCCCGCGGATTTGCTGATCGGTCAAGAAGCCTTTGTTGCCGAGATCGTTGGTGCCGATCCAGATGGAATAGACGGTTTCGTTGGGTGGATTGATCATGAATTTGGTGCCGTCGGGCTCGACGTATTGGCTGTCGGCGACGAAAGCTGGGATCTCGTATTGCTCAACGCCTGGGAACAAGACACCTGGGAGCAAGTCCCGCGGTGTGATGTCGCTGGAGCAGACGGCACCAGAGACGGCATAGTTGTAGAGGTGGATGTCGGAGTATTGTGCTACGTATTGAGGCCATGGTCGGCCGCCACTTGCGGAGTTGTAGTTCTGCAAACGCATCAGTACGGCAGACGTTGGTAAGGTAGGGTTTAGCTCACGGCCGGGTTTGGAAAGCCCACAGGTGGTAGTGAGCCATTGTTCTTTCGAATGTATGACAGCCGTGAATCATCAGTGTAGCTGTCGCCAAACGTGACCAGCGATGTGAACTTCTTCAGATCCCAGGGTGAGCAGCTATCGTGCTTCTGCTTCCATGAGCTACCTGGGTGCGAAGCCAAAGTGCTAACGACGGAAGCGCCAAGAATTATTGCAGTGGTGATGAACATGCTCGTGATCTGTGTCTATTTGCCAGATGGAATCCTGGAGGGCAAGGAGCAACTTACATATGTGGCCGGCAGCCCCACGTTGGACCTGTGTCCTTGCCCTATAGTGGGATATCGTGGCCCACATCCGAGCCTGATGATATGGCTTGCATTGCCACGGTCCCCATGCTCAAGTGACCGCATCTCTTGCCCGGAAATTACGTATGCATGCAAGTGCAGTGCCTGCGTGGACATCGCAGGACTTGCTTGTTAGCACTGAGCACAGCATGAGTATGCATGATGATGTGAAGTGCGAGCGGCAGGCGGGGGGCGTAGTGGCGTAGAGTCTGCGGGGAAGCCACGATCAGCCTGAATATGGCTCCGTGAACAGGCCACGAGCATGGAGCATGCTGGGAATACCTGATCAAAGCAGGATGAAAGATGGCCAAGGATTATGAGATCTGTAGCCGGCAATGCTTATATTACAGGGTGCGATGCACGCGGAAGCAGCCGTACAAACCTGTGAGCTTCACCACGCTCTGTCGTTCTCACGAAATTTCATCGCACCTCGTCCCTTGAACTTCACGGGCGCGTCACCATACTCCTCGGAGGTAGCTCCACCGTGGCGCCTATCGTTGCTGTTCAACCTACCATCGTCGTGGCGTCGACCTCTGGAAGGCCGATAGCGATCGTCCTCTCGCCGGCTCGCATGTGGGTAATCATTTCTCCGGGGACTGGGCCGATATCGATCACTGTCATTGTAATCTCGGCCCTCTCTGTCCCGATACTGATTGGGGAGGCTTCGGCGTCTTCGTTGCGACTCTGCGGCTTCCTCGCGACGATCCGTGTGTCGACTGGGCGACTGGCTTCGCTTGCGCTTGTGCTTTGCAGCAGGTGAGTGATCCGAAGCTTCACTGTCCTCTTCGATGGGATTCGAAGCTGAGCGGAAGTCTGAGCGTGCTCTCGGTCTGCCTCGGAGGCCTTCGTCGATCACATTGTCGCTTTGTCTTCTGCTGCGTCGACCGACTCGGGGTGGAGGCGTGCCAGTGTCCATCTCATCGTCCGAGATGTCGCTCTTTCTTCTTCGTCCCCGCTCGTCACCACTGACCTGCACTGCGCGGGAGTCTTGAATGGAGTCCCGCTTTTGCTTCCTCTTCCTTTCCAGCTCCCCACAGCGTGATATCAACACTGGCTCGAGTGGAGCATCATTCTTGTCCACCGCGACTTTTGCTATGCGCTGCAACGTCTCATCCCCAGCCACCAGGCGGCCGAAAATGGTGTGCTTGCCGGACAAGTGTGGACATGGCTCTAAGGTGATGAAGAACCTGAGGGTTGCATTAGACTTCATCGTCCGCATCGTAGAACAGGATTCGTGCTTACTGACTGCCGTTCGTGTCCCTGCCTTTGTTGGCGGAGCAGACCAGGCCTGCTGCGTCCATGTCCCGCCATCCAAGCTGTTCATCACCAAAGGCTTCGCCATTGTATATGCTAGTGAGACCCGTGCCGTCGCCGTGCGTGATGTCACCACCCTGGACCATGAATTCGTCAATAACGCGGTGGAAGGGAACCTTGGCGTACGACAGCCCATCGTGTTCAGCAGTGCACAACCGCCGAAAACTAGCATCGTGTCAGTACGTGGTCTGTGGCAGCGCGGTCACGCACGTGCTCACTTCTCGCATGTCCTGGGAGTCTTATCGGCGAACAGCTCGACGGTGAGCCTGCCTACCGGATCAGCGCCGATGGAAACATCCAAGAAGACCCTCGGGCGATGTGTTGATGCTGCCATGATCGCAGATGGCATGGCGGGACTCGTGAGACGCAGATCGTGCGGCAGGAGGAGCGGCGGTTCGCAGACGGATGGAGTACTATAAGCTGGGGTGCATGAGCGGTGCAGCTGGTGTGACGTCGCCCATCAGACTCACCGGAGCTCGTCCATTGTCGCCCGATACATGTATGTACATGTCGACGCACCAATGCACACGGCAACATCCCAGCACCATCAGCGACGAGGTTCAGAGCCGCAGAGGTTCCTGCAGATCACGCGACCCTCGACGCCGCCGCCGCCATCTCCGACTGCCGCCTTTTGATGACGGTCTTCCGGTCTCGCTGCCTGCGTCGAGTCATTCATTCCCGGTGAAGAACCGCGAGCCAAGCGGACCAGCATAGCGAGCGACAACCTGCAAATCAGGAGAGGGAAGCTGGGAGAGGAAAGTGCCATCGCGTCTAGGGAATACAACATGCCACGCTCGTGGTCTCGCAAGATCCGAACTCCGCACTGCCTCTGCCACAATCTACCGGCGTTCAGAATAAGCAGAAGTGAGCTGACTACAGGCTGGTCCAACACCGGCCGCAGCGCTCTGACTGAATCAATGCTAGCTCTGTTCAGCCGAGGGAACTGATCGCCACTGAGCATATGAGTCCAGCCACCAAGAAACCACCGCATGCATGCCTTCTCCGCACGAAGGGGTGGTGAGAGACTCCTCGTATGTCCAGAAACTGCGAAAATGATTTGGTTCTAAGATACCGGTGGAGAAGTCGATGCGGATCGGATAGCGTGCAGACGAGCCAACGGGAGGCAACTGGCGACGCTGGGCATCCAGCTGCTGGAAGATGCCGCCGAAGAACGTGCTAGCTGCGCCATGGTCCAGCCCAATGCCCGCGACTGCTTTAGGCGTCGAGCCTGTACCGAAGACGAAGTGGATCTCTTGTCTGCGCTTGTTGCCGCCAAAGGCATGCTCGGACTCTGGAGTGTGGGTATGCCACCTGAACCACAAGTCAGCTATGCGCTTTATGCTCGATCGGAGCTGACTCATTGGAGGAGGGGTAGGCCTCATTGTCAAGCCGTATGGTAGGCACTGCAGCGCCTGCATCGGGATGCCATTCGGGACCAAATCCGCGATTGGAGATGCTGCCGCGCACCGCTCCTCCTGGAAAAGCGAATACTGGGATGTGAGACTTTGCGTAGCTGTTGGCAGGCAAGTCTATTGGCGACTGCTGTTGCCCGTTGCCACATTTTGCCCATGCTATTCATCCCACCAGTCTGCAGACTCGCTACTGGATGCTGAGTGTCGACTGTACCTGCACACTTGTTGTGCCAATCTCGACCTTCCTGGCTGTAATCGTATTTCGTCGGACAAGACTGACGTGCTTCGATGTTGGAGCTGTCCTCAGCCACGGTGTCTCGTTCCACAATAGGGCAGGCGTCAGACAAGCTGATCACAAGGCTGGCCGCCAGGTCGAGTATCTTTGAGACATACATGGTAAGACTGTTCTGTCGCGCTGATACCCCATCAGAATAACCATGACGACCAGCGACGTTATATACCGCCATTCCAAGTGACTACTTCTCACAATGCAACGCCAGGTCATCCACCAACATAGCGGCCAAGACTTCCAGATAGTAGCCTCAGTCTTGGTATCGATAGTGGCAGCATTGCTCGTTCCTCGAAGTAACGTGGCCATCAGGCCGTTTTTGACATTCGGCCAATACCAGCACGTCTACGCTTCATGAACAGCGCGAGAAACCGTTCGGCGCGGCCATAGATACATTGCCAAGCGAGCGAGATCTCCAAATGAAGGCACCAACGACTCCAACCTGCGCGGACCAGGCAGGACATAAGCGCTGGAAGGAGCAGGCTTACCATGTGGTAGCTTCCACCAACCGATTCAGTCCATCTGTCTGCCATGCCCTCATGCCGACCATCAATGGCATGCGATGACTGTCTACAGAATCGCCATATTCGTGACTCAGAGCATACATTTGACGCCGTGAGAATTGAACGGGAGACTGAGAGACAGTAAGCTGACATGTATGGCCTCCTAGATCCCACAAGCAAGAATTCTAGAATATACCATCATCCAGGAACTCTCCATAACAGCAGGGCACTACGGATAGCACTCGAACCTTGCCACGAACAACGCTCAGCCAACAAGAACCGCAGCCTTGAAGTGTCGATCATGCACGCCGCCTAAGGCCGCCCGCATGGCTTAATTTGACAGGAGGGCTAGAGAGAGAGAAGGTTAACTAAGCCTCGTCTAACTGCAAGTGGCAGCTGTTGCGGGAACCCTTAAAATACCACATGGCCGCTTATCTCATCGGTATACCATCGTGCCCGAATAAGCACCTGTCTGAAATAAACGACGGGAAGCCCGTTCGAGTGGAAGGAGACTTGTTCACGTGTAATGTGTTCCGCTGCCCGCACCGCCATGGAAAGCCATACAAACCAGAAGACAAAAGTTCCAGATCCTACGGATCGACCATCGCCCTTCCGGAAATCCCACAAACCACAGCAGCCAAGACTCCTTCATCCCACTCAAGCAGCTGATGAAGCCTGAAGGAACAAGCTAAGCAAAATGCCCGCCAGCCTGGGCCGCGGCCGCCCTCTCCTCCCCTCCCCTCTCTTCTCAGCACAACAGCAACGCGAAAGCGAAGAGCCCCAGCGTAAGTGGCAAGCCCACCTCATCCATCAGCTACGACCACGGCAAAAGAACCTCCCCTACTACTAGCTTGCGGCGGCCTGCAGTGTGACCCAGACAAATTACGGAAGAGGGGGAAAAAGGAAAGCCAACGAAGCGTCGTCAATACGACGACCACGGTCGACGGCAAAGAAAAGCTTGCGAGCTGCCGTGTCACCTGAATAATTCAAAGCGATGCGAAGAACTCTTTCGTCTCCACTTTCCCGCTCCCTTTCGTAATGGTGACATCGTGCTCGCTACCAGAAGTACTAACAACGAATAATTTTTTCCAATGCAGAACAAACATATCTTGACGGTATCGCTGCCAATAAAAGATACGCAAGACGCCAAGATCTCTCTCTTTCTCTCTCGAAAAAAAAACAAATGGGATTAGTGACTGCCACGTTCCACGATTACAGAAATGTCGAATCGACAATCGAAAAGCCAATAGCATCGCAGACTTCATTGCATGTCATGATGCCAACCAACCGCTTTGCTTTCTGTCTGGACAAATACAAATATAGGGTACGAGCATACCCACTTATGTAGGAGCCCGATTACTCAGGAGAAGTTCATCTCTTCCATGAAACCCACAAGTCCAATAATAGCTCGAGAGAGGAAAAGGAAAAACACTCATCATCGGAGCAAAAAAAGATCTGGTATTGCTTCTTCTCGCAGCACGCAAAAACTTTTCTCATTTGGTTCCTTCCGGTGGAACTCTCATCCCAGTAGAACGCTCAGCAAATGATATATGTCTGGTAATTCCGTGCTGCACCACTCCCAAATACACAACGACAACAAGACACGGTGCAAGCTACTACTGTGCACCACTCCTCGTGCTTCTCTTGTTCACCTCGGCTTGTGCCTTGTCCGCGCCTGATGCAACAGCATCAGCGACATCGTTCTTCGTCTTTTGCGCAGCATCCTTGGCCTGCTTGGCCTTGTCCTTGATCTCCTCCTTGCTTGGTGCAGCGCCGGCGCCGAGGCCGAAGATAAGGGCGATGATGGTGACGAGGACAACGCCGATGGTACCGGCAACTTCAGGAACGAACTTGATGGCATCGACTGGGTTCTTCTGGGCGAGCTCGATGAAGAGAGCGGTCTTCTCCTTGACGTAGAGGACTGGGTCATCCATGAAGACGAGGTCAGATGGGGACTTCTTCTCATCGACCTTTGGCTTGGAAGCCTTCTCAAGAGCCTCCTCGTTTGGCTTCTTGACATCGAAAGTCTCCTCCTTGAACTTCTTGGCCTGAGCCTCGTCGTGTCCGATGTAAATGTTGTCAAAGAGGATGTCCTCGTTCATGGACCAGAGCTCGAAGCCAATCTACCACACGTTAGCACACAACCCTTCGGTCGCCCATTGTTGGTTACAACTCACAGCTCCAATTGGCTCGAAATCAGCTGGCTTCTTGTCCTCGAAGAAGTCTGGGTTTGGAATCTTGCGTGGCTTCCAGACGCCCTTGTAGGCTGGGTTGTCAATGAGAGGCGCAGTCCACTTGCCCTTGTAAGCTGGGTTCTTGATCATTGGCTTCTCCCATGGACCACAACCAGAGACCGCGTCACACTTAGGGTTGGAGATTTGTGGTGCGATCCAGTCTCCATCCTCCTCATCGTCCCAGTCCTCTGGCTTCGAAGCCTCTGGGTCTGGGATGGTAAGTGGCTCGTCCTCCAGCCAGTCCTCTGGTTTCTCGGCAGACTCATCGACAATCTCGTATGGAGCGTCCTCGTCCCAGTCCTCTGGCTTCTTCGCCTCGGGGTCCTTGATCTTGGCCTCGTCAACCCAGTCTTCTGGCTTAGTGTCCTCAGCGTCATCAATCTCCTCTGGTGGGTTGACGGATGGGGTGAAGTCGTCGAGCAGAGTGCCGTTCTTCTTGGACTCGCCGTTGATCAAGACCTCGAAAGACTGGTCTGGGCGAACGATAAGAGTGTACAGGTTGGAGAGCTTGTTGACGACCGCGGGAGGAGCGGCGTTCATGTGCTTCTCCTCGTACTTGCCAGTCTTTGGGTTCTTGTGCTGGAAAATGAAGTGGACCTTGTTGGTAGAGCCGCACTTGTCGGGACCGAACATGATCACGTATGGAGAGGCGTTCGAGAACTCGTCCTGGGAAAGAGCGGCGTTCTCGCGGAGAAGCTTGAGGTATGCGCCACCGCACTCGAGGAAGTTCTGAAGCTTGACTTCATACTGAACCACGAGCGTCTTGTCCTTGTTCTCGATGGGTGTGTCGAACTTGGCAGAGATGGCGTGGTGGGCGGCCTTGTCTTTGAGCACAAGACCTTTGTCACCGTTGATGCCCTTGAAGACGGTGGGCTCCTCGACCTCCCAGTTACCAACGTATTGCCACTCCTCCTCGGTGTTCTCCTTCTTTGCGTGCGATGCCTTCCATCGCGAGTCCCAGCCGTCTGTGAATTGCTCGACAAAGTCGGCCTTGAGTGTGGTGGGCTAAGCAGAGCAGTTAGTACATTGCAGTGGCGACACTCTCGAGGAGCTTCGAAATACTCACGGTGAAGGAGGGGAGATTGGCCTCGAGCGACTCGGTGGACTCGTCGTCAGCGGCGCGTGCAGTAGCTGCAACGGCGCCTAGGGCGAGCAGTGAGTGGAACTTCATGGTGGTGGATGGCCAAGGCAGGTGGTCAATCCGAGCAGGCAATGGCTTGAGGAAGAAGAGGGGAGGACAGAAAGTTGAAGCCAAGTTATTAGCAGCGCCGCACAGATATTATCTTCGGCTGCTGAATGTGAAAGGTGGCATTTGGGAGCTTCGACCCTCTTCCTGATTCTGTGGGGCTAGCGCCAGTGGCTCGTGAAACCTTCCGGCTGAATTGTACCCGCACCACACAATATATCTCTATGGCATGTGCTAATAATGCCTCGGGTGAATGTTACAAATGCGCTCGGGCAGTGAATCTACCATGTCGGGAATCCGCAGTAGCGTCGCTGGGGGAGCTGTGTGACACGCAGCCTGATGAACATTGCACCACCCGCTGCTAATAATTTGTCACTTGACTACCCGACGCTTGCACCGGACGCATGAGGATATCATCAATAGTGTTTAATTGCTCAATAGTGTCTACATGTTTGTTGTTCACATGGAAGCAAGACTCACTCCACTGCCACCGCTTTGAAGTCCTCCAAACTCGGCGGCTTCCTCAGTGCCCTCGCATTCCGCACAACCCTCACCTCCGCCGCCCTCGTCAACTTCAAGTGCCTATCCTTTTCCCTGGCCTTCCGACCCTCCTCGCCATTTCCCTCATTCAACTCCTCCCCTTGCTCCAATTCCCTCGACACACCCTCATAGTGCCTCGCCGTATCCTTCAACACTGCACCCATACTCGCTAAAACCTTCTCCGTCGCCCTCGCAAGCGGCAGAGCTGGTCCCTCCACCTCATCCGCACTCTTCCAACTCAACTTGTCCAGTACCCCAAATTCCTTTGCTGACTCTCTCAGCCGAGCAACCAGCAACGCCGCAAACATATCTCCCGTCCCCGAGAAAAACACAGGAAGCGCAGGAACCGTAATTCGAAAGAGTCTGGGCTTTCCATGCGACGTCGCCGTACTCCCAATAACACTCAACTTCGCCTGTCCCGATTTTTGTTCCGCTCCCTCTCCCAGCACAGGCGTACTCGACGTAGTAGGCGGCAACCGAATAGAAGTCACCACCACATTCGGCACACCCTTCTCATGCAACTTTCCAATCGCCTCTGTCATACTATCCAAATCGTGAATTTTGATTTCCGACAGCAATTCTACCTCAAACTGATTCGGCAATATCAGATCCGCGTCTTTGAGCAATTTCTTGTACACGGGAACAGTATCCTCTGCGACGTAGATCCTGCCATTATCGCCCATGACTGGGTCAAGCACCCAGAAGAACGATCCTGGTTTCGTGCTAGCTCTTAATTTTTGTTCTCGTGCGATTTTGCCCACTTCTTCGACGAGTGTGGCGGAGGGACAGTAGCCCGAAAGCATCATGTCGAAGTGGTCGAGTTTCGTTTCTTTGAGGCCGGCGTAAAGGTCGGCGACTTCCTCAGGCGTGGACTTGCGGCCTTTGAAGGCACGGTATGCGACGTGGTTACCTGTCGTTCAAAATCAACAAGGTGTGCGCACAGTTTGCGCCAGACTGCTCTCTGCATACTGTAGTTGACTGTGTGGATGGCCGAGACTTCGCACCCTAGTGTCTGCATGCAGAACGTCGCCATGGTATTGCCCACATAACTTGTGCATGTTCAGTATAGAGGTTGGCCGTGTGCACGCTGTGGACTTACCCAGAGGTCACCTTGTGCAGCCATTAGCTTATCGCAGCACCTACAGGCATTGGAGGAGAACCCACATGGCTGGCGACTGCCAGGACGTGAGTCTCGGGCACCTCGAGATCATCCGCTTCAGCCATGACGACAGTAGGCGATCTGCGAGTAGGTCAAAACCAATCGTGCTGTGAAAGTGAGGAGACGCGTCCTTTGTCGAAAATGTGTCAGAGCCTAGTCACGAGGGTGGGGTTTATCGTCGGTACATCGGCTGCTCTTGCTATCGGTGCCTTGTTTCGTCTCTTCCTGCCTTACTATGCTCTTGGTGGTGCTGCGCTACTACCGCTGCTCCGTGGGCACACTCCATCCAACGTTATGCTCTATGACATCTTGCTGTGCGCAATCTCGAATGCAGATGGTATTGGGGAGTAAGGCGTGTGCATCCGGCGAAAGGACTCCCAGCTTTTCCCGTGCTCGAAAGACAGCGAACCTCTTGTTCTCGTCTCGTGGCATATCGCATTTTACTCTTCGTCACCGATCTGTACACAAGCATTAGCAGACATTGGCGACCAGGAATGTCAGATTCAGGTACCTTTGGTGCAAGGTAGAATCGCAAGTAGGAGTTGTTGCTCAACCCGTACTCCACGAGAAGTGGCACTTCATTGCTCAAGCACAGCTTGACCTGCCCACTGAGACCGCTGGCCTTGCAGAAGTTCATTAGATACTTGAGCGAAAATGTGAGTGCCACGGGCTCCGTGAGGTTGATCTCAATGTTTTGGTCTGGCTTGTCCACGTTCGTGTGAGAGCGCAAAGTGACCGAGCCGTTTCCGATGTCGCCATTGCATTTGAAGCTCACACCGTCCTTTGTGCACTCAATCGAGACTGGCGATGATGTTAGTAGCGGATCCCTCCATCTGCCCGTGTTCACACATACCAGATTCTGAAAGCGCAGACAGATCCCTAGTGATACGCTGGAATTCTGGGCTGGGCAAAGTGATGGTCGCCGCGTAGTCGGTCTCTGGAATGCCCAAGTGCTCTTGATCGATATCCATCAGCTTGATATCGTACTCGCTGATCCTGTCGCTCTCGGCGCTCTCGAATGTGAAGTTGACGACATCTGGAGCATCCTCTGCCTTCATCGTCAAAATGTCCTCGTTCTGCGCACATCGGAGAACTTTCGTGAGCGAGGTCAGGTTGATGCCGAGGGCAATATTTCGATCGCAGCGGAAGGGGGAGAAGGATTCGGATTTGAGCATCATGGACACGAGAGCGACGTGGGAGTTGTCCATGGCCTGCAGAGCAATGCCGGAGTCATTGCAGTCGAAGTTGCAGTCTTGGACCAGATCCTTGATGGCATCGACGACCTGTTCTCAGAGTCAGCTCGCGTACTAGCGTGTGAGAGTGATCACTCTATGCACACCTTCTTCAGCAAGTTGGCCTGCTCGAGACGTGCTTCCAACACTGCTCAGTCGTTAGCTGATGCCTGAAGTGGTTCCATGAGATAACGTACTCTTGAATGCTTGATCGGAGGCTGAAAGTAGGTGGGGAGAGGGGTGCTTGTATATACGCCGTACGTACAGAGTCGATGTGGTGTGTGTAGATGACAAGAGGGAAACTGGAGGGGCTGTTCGTAAGTTTGGCAAAATAGAGACGCGCCTGCGCGCGTCCGTGTCACGAACGCGATCGCTTGGCGTCTTCCAGCCACATATTTGACTACAGATTTGACGATGATTCGACGATAATTTGATGGGGCCATCCATTGGTCAAGTTTTGGTCTCAAAGTCCAATCATGGCTGCCTCGCTGCCGCCTGTCGCGGTGGCGAGGAGTTGTTCCCATGTTCAGTGACTTCCAGTAAGAGGGCAGCACAGTATCAGTCAAAGTGCCCTCACTCGACTGCCTTCGGTACCATGGCGACGTCGCGTCTCCCAGCCGTCCTCCCATTGCAACTCTGTGCAGAATCTCTCCTTCTCCCTTCCCTTCGACTCGTTGATGCCCAGAAAACCCTCATAATACCAATAGGCCTCCTCTCCCCCATCTCTCAAGCCTTACACAACCCATAAAAGACCGTCCACGTCAGCACAAAACTCATCAAACCCCCAAACAAATCCCCGACCCACAAATCGCCCACAACTTGAAAAAAGTACTTTTCAGGCTTCTGTCCCGTTTTCAAGGCGAAAATCAACAAACTGACAATCGCGGTCCCGAGGAAGTAGAAAATAAACCCCGGGAAAGACTCCAGGCCGAGGGTTCCTGCTGCTACGCCGAACAGCGAAGCGGTGAGGGAGCGGATGTTCGAGGTTGTCTGTGTTGTGTGAGGAATCAGAATATTAGATGTAGAGGGATATTGCGAAAGAGAGACGGAAGGACGAGAGGATACGTACTCGGGCATTATGTTGGACACTTTCGGGCACAATCGGGTTGAGTTGCAGTTCGCGTTCGTCTATCATGGCTGATGCTGATGAGGATGCGACTAGGCGACCACGAGGACAGCGGTGACGAAGATGAGGCTTGGTGCTGGCGAGCGCTAGGCTGCGGTGTCGTTTCTTGTGATGGACTTGATGGTCTTATGTCCGTTGAGTGCAGCAGAATGGGCAGTGAGGGTTTCGCGGCTGTGTTGGGTTCTTTGCAAGGCTGGGCGGTTTTTCAGGTGCAGCGTCAGCATGGAGAGCTGTTGTTTGATGACGTCTGTTCAGTTGTCACAGTCTCCTCGCAGCTGCGGTTACGTGTATCTCGTGGTCGTGGTCTGCAGTTCGGAGGCTCGTGAAGCCCTGGAGCCCAGAAGCCGATGTGCCGATGTGGAAGCGACTGACACATCGACCTCACCTCTTCGATCCTTCTCACACAACGTCGCGACAACTATCGATTAAGATGCAAAAGTGGTCATCACAGTACGTGCATAACATTTCAGTTATGTACTCGTCCGTTCTTATGTCTGTATCATCAACGAATGTTGCACTCTTGTCACACTTTCTCATTGAAGTGGGAGCGCAGGTGTCAAAGTCCTGTACTGGTTTGCCTGAGCGGAAATCTATACCTTCTATTCGCCCAATACTCGTATGCTCATAAACCCATTCGTTATTCAATTCATGCAGTTCTGTTCCACGCAAAATGTGGTCCCGATCGTGCGCTCGTGCAAAGAATGGGGGCCCCATTCAATCATCAATGTACCGGCCATATTTTTCCAAGTACCTGCACACGGTCAGCTAAGTCAGGCTCACGAGTAGCACGACACATACTGCTGAAGATAACGATTAAGTTTGTAGCCGTCGATTGAGTTCGCAGCGCGCAGAAGCTGCAGAGCACGTGTGAACTGCTGTTGATTGCTCCGCGGTGAAGAGACATTGCCAAGTGACATGTACGCCTCTGCAGTCTGTCGGGGCTTAGCAAGAAGGATCTATACGTGCATATGGGTACTATGCTGACTCACTGTGGCAAGCAAGTCGCCTGTCAACAAGCGTTGCGATGTCGCTGCGGCGATGGCACGTTCAAGATAGTCGATGGCAGGTTGGAGGCTACCACGGGCTTCAACATACTGCGCAGTACCAGTCCGTTTCTCAGCCTCGGTTTGCGAGGACGCGCTGCCGCTTCGAGACTGTGGTGTCCCATCACTTGCGGATCTGCCCTCCTCTCGCTGGATACGAGACAGTGCTGGCTGCGCGCGCGCCAGCCACGCCTGCCCTAAACCACGAAGTGCAGCGATGTTGTTGGGCTGGGTTTGCTGGACCTTGGCCCACTGCTGAGTGCACCACGCTGCGACATCAGGAAGTTCTCCACTATCCGGATCCGTATTCGCCAGCTTTTGCAAGCCTCCGACTAACCAGATTCGTTCTTGCAAACGATCCGGGTGCTGCATCAGAGACGTTGCATTTAGATGTGCAATGATCGTGCGTGCCAACGGGACGTGGTTTCGCCATTTCCTGGGATTCTCTTGCAAAGATGTCAAAATTTGATTGAGGCTCGTCTTGCAAACGTTGATGCGCTGCTCTTCGCTCATGGCTCCGATCGTTCTTCAGAGGCGATTCTCGGTGACTCTGAGAACACTCTCTGGAACACCACAGCATCCGCATTTTATATGAATCGCTGCAACTGCGAACTCCCTTCGTGCGTCATCAGCCCTAGCACCCAGGTGCAGCAGCGTCCAGATTGCATCTACGGAAATTGGGTGTACTCTAGGCGCGTCAGAGTACACTCGATGCTGTGAGTGTTCGCGAAGCAGTGAGGCTGAACGACAGGAGGAGGAGGATCACCGTGCAGGAGTGGTCCGTGGCAATGTGGCAAATACTGCAAAGCGGAAGCGTGCCAAGGGGCTTAGAGACTCTGTACCTCCCGGTGTTTCTCGGAGTAGTCGTATGGGAGTGTTGCCACACATAGTCATCAGGGGACGAGAGCTGTAAGCATCTCGCTCCTGGTGATGTTTCGGCCGAGGAGCAATGTGATATGCCAGGGGCTGCAGCTGGTGGGTGAACGTCCCGTGGCTGGGTGTAAGGCTCAGCGAGTGAAGAGAACATGTACGGCTATGGCGCACTGGGAAAGAAGCTCGAAACACAGCCAGTTGATTAACAAGCAGGCAGCGATTTGGCACATTGAAGGCGAGAACGAATGTGCTCGGCAAGCAGAAGAGGGAGTTTCTGTCCAGAGTCTTGCAGGATTCCTCAGCGCCACAGCAAAGGTGCGAGCGAGTGATTAGAAGACCCCAAGGTTACACCATCTGATGTGAGAGACGTGCTGATTATTGGCGGTGCGGCGGTGCGGCGGTGCGTACGTCGATGCAGCCTTGCGATGACACTTGGACTGCTCGCAGTGCAGCAGAGAAGGCATGGGCTGCTGTTGCGACACACGGAAGTGAACCGCATGGACTTTTTGCGATTCTGTCTTTCCCACAAAACTGCTCATGCCGGGAAGAGCGGTGTGTGTTGTATGACAAACGCTCTGCTGCATGACGGAGTGGCGAGTGTGGTGGTGATAACGGAAGAGATGAGGGTCTGGCGACGGGATGTTTGCACCATGGCTTGGTTTGGTAAGCAGAGAGAAGCAGACTGAGGTGCTCGCTCCAGCCCTACCAGGCACGGTGCAAACGCAGCAGCCACGCGACATGACAGAGCTGTGCATGTCTATCCGCTATCCGAGCCACCGGCGTTTGCACAAACGCACAAACGCCGTGGTGATGACATGTCGCTGCGGGTGCGTCATGCGGCGAGGCAGAGCGAGTACATGTACGTCGTCGTCGTCGTCGGGAAGCGAGGCGGTTGCTTTGCATGTGGTGTGCAGAGACAGATGACATCGCTGCCAGATGAGATGGCTTGCGGAGGCGGATCCATGTCGGCGGATGACGCTAGTCAGGAGGCTCAGACAACCTTATTACAGTAAGGTATGTTCTAGTCCAAGTCGTACCGCTGACTGACGGACGGACTGACTGACTGACTACTTTCCGGCCACGAACGACTCTCTCGCGGACGCCCCAGGCACTTCGCTCTCCACGCGCACCCGTCACCCTCTTTTTTGTCTTCCCTTGTCGTTTTTGTCGTTTTTCCTTCTGCTGCCTTGTCCACCCGTCAATCTACACCGCCGTCCATCTTTATGATCCACCGCCAACTGCGTGCAGCCGAGCTGAACGTGCCTGCTCCTCTGTCTCCTTCGATCGCGTTGTATGCTCGGCCGAGCATGCCGTATTGAGCGCCACTGCTGCATGCATGGAGACCATACACGCCGACAGCCCTCTGGCCGCCTATCTGGAAGGTGCGACGACGCTCACGACGACGCCCCCATCTCGTAGCACAGGCACTAACGCGACACAGGTGAAGGCACCTTCGATTTCGAGAACGAGAGTCGCGGGTTCGACGACATTCGATCGCCGCACACGCCTGACCTGAACGATTCGTCCAGTGAGGCAGCCTTCGCGCCGACTGCGAAAGGCCCGGTGTTTCCACGTCTCCGCATCCCGCAGTTCCAGCCTCCACTCCCAGGAAAACAGTCTCCCCGAAGTGCTTTCACCCGGGCGCATCATGCGTGGTCCTCGGCGGTCAACTCAAGGCTCGGCGCTTCGGATAATGCCAAATTTCTGGAGCATTTTCGCTACACCATCGTAGCCTCGCAGCTGCTCAATGAGTACCTCGATCATGGGTCATTAGCACCAGCCACTGCTCTCGCCACGAATTTTGGGCTGGAAAGCTCATCGAAAGAGTTCGCGAATGCAGAGGATACAGCCAACCTGGTTGGCGCACTCTCGGCCGCTGCTGTAGCTTTTGCCGTCGTCTACTTCATCGATTGGCTGCGCACTCGCCGGGTGAGCAGAAGTCGAGCAGCGTTGCTACTCGGAGCAATCGCACTGGCCTCCTTCGCTGGCTACGGGTATATGCGGAGACAATGGCTAGAGAGTCTACGTCACGAGGCAGTGGACGCCGCGACGGGAATGACTACGAATTGGCAGGCCTTCGAGCTTTCGTCAAGTTCGTCCCTCTCGTTCATCCAAGAAGTTGAGCTGGTCTCCAAGGGATACAGGTTGAGCACGCCTCTGCCCCCTGCTTCAAGAATCGAAGAGACGGGAACTGCCAGACGATGTGCCAAACTCCGCGTCGCACTGCACAAAGCATACACGACGACCATTCCAGCATCCATCAAAGCTTACACCGCCCTCGGTGCTTTGATCCAAGATGACGATCTCGAGAAATACTTTGAGGTTTACGACATCAGTAGTCAGGATGCGAGTGAGTCAACGGGGCCGGATGCGCTTCGAGTCCTGGAGGAGGATCCAGAATCCTTGAAGTCATTGCGAGTGCTGAGCTACCGAGTTTCTGTACTGCGGAGGATAACGTTATGTTCGCTCATGGCTTTGGGCGCTGATGGCGGCAAGCTGGACTTCACTCGCTGGCGCGCCGCGACTCACATCATGCGGGAGTTGAGTAAGGCAGTCGCTGGATCAGCAGAGCGCATACGTCTGATCCTGGCCGAAATGGAGTCTTTCAGCATGGCTTCACCCGCGTTGAAAGCCACCAATACTCCACACAAGGAGCGGATGAGAGGCCAAGTCCGCAAGATCAGTGCTCTCGGCACTGGCATTCGCGCCTTGCAGGCCAAGATGCAAATTCTTCGTGAAGAAACCAATAAATCTCTCGAGCAGTCGGAAGATCTCACCGATCTGGGACCCACGCTCATGGCGCAATACGATGCTATTGGTACTGACCTGCGAGAGCTGTTGGAAGCTTGGGAGGCTGGCAAGCACTCGTTACAGGCGAACATTTCACGGCATGAACGACGAATATCCTTGGCTTCGAGTGGACTTCGCTCACCAGTATCCAGCCTTGGTGGTCTCACCGCAGTGGATGAAACTTCCGATGGACCGGCTGACGCTCTCAAAGTACTGAATGGCGAGGGAAACAAAAGCCATCGCTCCAGTCTCAATACCACCTCGGACGAGGAAGAGATGGTCTTCGAGGCCATTGCAATGCCCAGGCAGCGTCAGAGCCTCATCACGCGTGAAGAGCGCATTGCGAAGATGAATGAGCAGCGCGCCAAGCAGCAGGAGCTGCGCGCACAGCGCGATGCGAACACAAGCATGTTACGCGAGCTGGAGTCGGTCATCAATTTACGTCCCAAGAAGTCCTCGTCCAACGGTGCACAGCCTTCCAGGGTCACATCCCTTTGAAGTCTCCGTTTCCAGCTTCAATGGAACGTTGTTATAACTGGAATAGTGCACACTATTCCTTCATTTCGGACGTGAGCTCACGCAGAGACCAAAATGGCGCTGCAACAGTAACGGCCGAAGAAGAACAACATAACAGATACCCTGTAATGCGGACACACAGGACGCCAATTAAACTCGAATTAGCAAGGCGTTGTGCATGGGTGGTGTTTGAAAGGCATGAGAAGGCGTCTCCTCTGCTGTCCATATCCCCTCGTGGAATCTCATTTACGTACAGATACTTACATACGATCGTACAAAAGCAACGCTCATATCGCGCTGCCGATTCTACCAAGTCAGCTAGATCACCGGCTGGTTTTGAAAACATCGAGTATCTTGTGCACGAAGCCTTCGGCATGGATTCATCGCGATCGTAGGCCCGCAGATGCCGAACCCATCATTAGCTGCCGAATTTCTGCTGCCGACAGACATCTTACACATTGACGCTTCGTCATGCTGTACCCGGGAACGGGGCTTTGTCGGCTCCAGGACGGCCTCATCCCATGACCTGATTGTGAGGCGCACTTCAGAGCCGTCCTGGCGACAAATGAGCGCTCGGGCTCCGTGGTCTAGCCCTCCGCATCTTAGAGTGGTTCTTTAGTGCGCCACAAACCGCGTATGTTAAAAGGCATTAGCGTGCCTTTCTGCGGCACAGGGAGCTGGCGAGTTGCACTTCTTTCCTAGTATCCTGCCTGCCACAGTCCTCTTCGTCCTGTCACACAGACGGTGCCGCAATGCAGGTCGCATCTCTCGTCCAGTCGCGTATCTCTATCGTCCTGCTATCGGTATTTATTGTTCTTCAGCTTTTCCTTCTTTTCGGCAACAGGGACGCATTGCTTTCCAATTGGAACTCGCATTCTTCTACAGCGGGACGTCAAACAGAAGTCAGCGAACATAAGTTTGATGACACATACAGAAACGACGCGAAGCCAGTCTGGCCTGGCTCTCTGTCAGCGCCCTTGACACCAACTGACGAAACTTGGTACTTCAACTCCACACACGACGCCCGCAATCATGCGCTCGACCCAACCGAATGCTCGATCGCCTTCCCACGACTCTATCACGACCTCGACCGCAGTGTGAAATACTGGCAAGGCCGTAACCATAAGATTAGCCCTAGAGACACCAACATATCTTGGACAGGCAAGGGCGGTCTCCGCGCCTTGATCTACGAAAATGAGCTCCGAATCCTCGAAACAGTGGACACCCATCACTACAAAGACCGCCACGATGCGCGTAGGGTCATCTTCACCCTCAGCCAAATCCACCGCGCCTTACTCGGAGCCACAGCGCGAGGCGAAACGGTGCCGAACATCGAATTCGCTATTGCAGTCAACGATCACGCAGATCTACCCGATGAGGAAGACGACACACATACAGCTTGGACTTTCGACCGCAACATCTCCAGCCCCAAAGATGAGCGAATGTGGCTTGTACCAGATTTCAATTTCTGGGCCTGGAATCCTATCAGCAACGCCTACCAGGATGCACGACGACGAGCCGCGTCGCACGATAGCCCGATCGAACAGAAAATCTCTCAGATTGTCTGGCGGGGCAATCGATATATCAACCCCGAACTTCGAGGCGCTCTCCTCGAAGCCGGCAAGGGGAAGTCCTGGGCGGATTTCGAAGGCGGATGGTTAGAGATTGACGAATTTTGTCGATATCTCTTCGCCGCATATACGGAAGGGCATAGTTGGTCCGGAAGGATGAAGTATATGCTCAGTTGCGATAATGTGGCGGTGGTGCATGAGATGGCGTTCGAGACGTTTTATCATCATTTATTGGTAGCTGAGGGGCCTGAGCAGAATTTCGTGGGGGTCAAAAGGGATTGGTCGGATTTGGAACAGAAGGTACAATACTATGTGGGGCATCCGGAGGAGACGAGGAGGATTATTGAGAACTCGGTGCGGATGTTTAGGGAGACATATTTGACGCCTGCGGCGGAGGCGTGTTATTGGAGAGAGTTGTTTCGGAGGTATAGCGAGGTTGCGTACGAGCCAGAGGCATTTGAGACGGAGGTTCTGGAGAGACAAGGGAAGAAGGTTGAGGTGAAGAAGTTGAAGGGCATTCCGTATGAGTTGTTCATTGGAACTGATGGCGCCGAGAAAGCGGGAAAGTATGATCCATGAAATATGGAGGGGCCTCGCAGGGCGAAGCCAACATATGCTGGTCGAATTGATCAGAAGAGCGGCCTCAAGCCTTTGCCAATCATCGCACGAGTGGAGGTCATTCGCTCTCTATGATCTGTGGTTCGCTGTTGAATGTACCAAGCTACATGTACAATTTCACTCTCGGCAATACCTGAATTGGGCCTTGGTCGACACTCATATACTACTGCTCGACAGCTTCTGGAAACCCTACACCATAGGAGTTCTATAGGCCACAGATCCTACTACACAGGAATTCAGCTTCACGGAAATTCAGCGTTCCAGGTATTCTACTTTCCAGGAATTCTGCACCACCCACCAACGGATCACACCCAACCAGCTCAATATGGATACGTTTAGCACACAACTCGGCTCTCAAGATTCCAACACCTTCAATTTCTTTGGACTACCGCGCGAACTGCGAGACATGATCTACGTCAACCTGATCAAGCCCCAAAAAGAAATCGCGCCTCTTGCGCCGGGCAACCCAATCGCAGCCACCCTCGAAGACTGCCCCTTGCCACATGTCCTCCGCATAAACAAACAATTCTCTCAAGAATACGAAGAAAGACTCCAGCACTTCGGAGCAAACCTTGTACTGACACATCCTGGTCATCAACCTCTTCGCTCTCTCAAGCCGCCACGCAGCATCCAAGGACTCCCAACTTTTCAAAAATTAACCATCAACATCATCTTGAATTATCAGCCAAATCCATTCGATTACAGTCCTATCATCACGCACCTCTTCTGCGAGGAGGCCATGCACAATTGGAAATGGATGAGAAAAGCCATCAAAGCCATTGCCCGTCCACAGGATATCAGGAATAGCCAACTCATCGTCTACTTCAGACGAGGTATAAGACAAGACTTGAGAGCAGAGGACCCTTCATTTCGCAGGATCATGGAGGAGTCACTGGGTATGCTGAGATCGAAGGGCTTGTCAGGGTCATCGTGCTCGTGCATTCTCGTCAAGCGACTCGGTCGTGAATATCGTCCGTGGCCGATTCCAGAGGATTTGGATGATTATGGGGAATGGACAGAGGAATGCGGGTGGAGATGGATATAGTGGATGTGTTTTTTTCTTTCGGAGGATGGATTATGTGATAATGAAGGCGATGACTTCAATGATCTTTTGCATTGAGACTGCAAGTATGTTCTTTACACACAAACGAAAAGAGATCCAGTTTATGAATTCTGTCTGCTTACAGCGCGATGATATGCCAGTACCAATCTCGGTGCTCCATCGATTGCCTTTAGGACGTCATATCTCAACAAGAAAAAAAAAGAAAGTCGAAAATTCCGCTCCCTCCATTCCCGAGCAATGAGCGAAATCTCAATTAGAAAATCCAAGGCACGCCACTTTGCGCATATCCCGTCGACAACTGCCTCCAAGCCTTGTGTTGCAGAAATTCTCGTTCCCGCTCGTAGTCATAATCGCCATCATCCTCGAACAACTGCTTCCTCCGACGATCCTTCTTCTCTTTCTTTGCAACGTCCGCTGCTCGTTTGCCCTGCTCTTCATCGCCAGGAGATGAAGCAGGAGCGGAAGTCGAACTTGAAAACGAAGAAGTCGAAAACATTCGCCTCAACCACCCAGTCTTCCGCGACGAAGACGACGTGGCGGTCTCGGTCAATTTGAGTGAATTCTTTGCCGCTGAAGCAGTATCCTGGGCAGAAGCGCTTGTTCGCAAGCTCGACATCGTGCTCATCGACCGGAGAGAAGATTCGCTGCCGAGATGCTTCTCAGTACTTTCCGTGGTAGTGGGCAAGCTGTTGAGATGGGTATTCCGTCTTGTTTCGGCGTCGACGTCGTGTTTCTTCTTTAGTCGCCAGGACCATGATCTCGAGGAAGGCATCCTGCAAGTCTCTGTGTTTTTGTTGTGTTGCAAAGTAAAAAAGAAGCTGATGCGCTGATATGCTGGTAATGGGGAGACGTATATGCCGGTGGCAAAGCCTTGTGGCTTCTTGGTCTGATCGTTGAGGAGAAGTGATCCCGCGAAGCGATGAACGGGCAGTAGTCGTGATGCGAAGCTTATAATGTTGTGGACAGCGGCCCTTGATGGGTATCTTTCATCACCCAACACCGGGCTTGCATATAAGGAGGCGAAATGCGGCAATTGAGAGTCGGGCTTTGAATCGCGTGCCCAGACCAATGCCTACTAAATTAGTATAAGCCCCTATCGTCGCGTCGAATACCGTTCCCTCTCTTCTATTCTATTAGTATACTCGCTGCCGCTGCCGCTAATTCGCACGATTCCGCAGTTATCTATTATATTATCGCCCTTAATTAATAGCAATTGTCTGCCTCTTAATTCGTCCGGAATTGCGTCTGCCGTCGTAGTTTAACCTCCGCCGCCGCCGTCGTAGTTTAACCTCCGCTGCCGCCGTCGTAGTTTAACCTCCTACTGCCGCCGTAGTTTAACCTTCCGCCGCCGCTATTGCAGTTTAACCTTCTACTGCCGCCGCTATAAAGTTCTTTAATTTTAATACCGCTACGAGGTATTAAGACGAGGTAGACGTAGTAGCAGCCTTTATCGAACGTAGCAAATTCGACGATTCGTTTAGTAAGGTACCTATCGCGCCTATTAATATAGATATTAACGCGCTTAATAAGGACGATAATTAGTAGTTAACGCTCGCTAGAATATATATTATTAACGAGGCCGCCGCCGCCGCTGCTAAGGCGCGTATTATTAACGAGCTAGCCGCCGCCGCCGCTAAGGTACGTATTATTAATAAGGCCGCCGCTACTAAGGCACGTATTATTAATAAGGCCGCTGCCGCTAAGGCGCGTATTATTAACGAGCTAGCCGCCGCTGCCGCTAAGGCGCGTATTATTAATAAGGCCGCCGCCGCCGCTAAGGCGCGTATTATTAACGAGGCCGCCGCCGCTGCTAAGGCGCGTATTATTAACGAGGCCGCCGCTGCCGCTAAGGCGCGTATTATTAATAAGACCGCCGCCGCTAAGGCGCGTATTATTAACGAGGCCGCTGCCGCTAAGGCGCGTATTATTATTAATAATAAGGAAGAAGATAACGCGCTAAGGCGTTCGCTCGGTTATAATCGGTTCGCTACTATAAGGTAGACTAAAGGAGAATATCGTAGTAGAGGCTCGTCGTTACTATGCGAACTACCTAAATTAGTCTTATAGCGTTAGTAGATATTTAAGGCGTATATAGAACCGCGCGATATTACGCCGTTAGAGATATTAACTTACTAGCTATAGATAGATAATATTTAGTGCGCTAATAGTACTAATCGCTTATTAAAGGTAAAGTTAACGCGTACGTATAAATTTAAGTATTAGTATAGCCGCGAATAGTATAAATTATAAGTAAATCCTAAGAAGAAGAGTAATAATAAGATACTAATTAATACCCGAGGCAATAGTAACCTTTATAAAGCGCGTCTAAATATAGTTACTATATACGAGCCTTATAATAAGAATAAACCTAGCACTATAGAAATACTAGACTCTAGTAGAGAAACATAAATTATTAAGGAGGTATCGCACTATTTTAAAGCGCTTAAGGATACTAAGAAAGGCTATAGTTATTAAGATTATAATTATAATTTAAAGGCCTCTAACCTTTATAAGTTAAATAGCGTAATTAGAAGTTATATTAGTAGTAAGGTTAAGAAGGGATATAGTGCCTCTTAAGTAAAGAATAATATTATAGGTAAGAATTCGAGAGTATAATATTAGCGTCTCCTTAATATCGGTAGCGTAGGCTTTAATCGCATATATATACGTAATACTACTAGGGGATTCGTAAAGAAGTTCCTTAACGACTAATATACTAGAGGTAAGGATAGCATTAATATCTAGATTGCTAAACTTACTATATAGTATCGAGAAAGTAAGTTTAATTTTAAAGTTCGAAAAAAATAACGCGTTCTAATTAGCTTGCATTTATAGTGCGATCTATTAGCGCTACGCTAGTAACGCGCTAGCTCGAAATTAGAACGTTACTAATTAACTCTATAGAATTACTCTATTACGAATATATTAAAACCTAGCATTATCTCGATAAATACGATACTAATAGCTTTATATTTACCTCGTGCGATAACCTAGACGTTCTAGCAAAGTTTAGCGCGCTCGTTTTAATAAACGTAATATATAAAATAAACTACTTAGACTAGAAGCTATTTACGCTAATAGTACGCGATTCTACGGCATACTAGCGGCCTATAGCTTACTTTCTAACCTATAACGAAGATAGCGATATTATTAGCGCCTACCTACGAATAATTAAGAGATAGTGCCGCAAAGTTTAGGTATACTAGTAGCCGCGTTACTTTATTACCGATAATAGCGGCGCTAAATACCGTACTATTAAAATAGCCTTCTAAGGGCTCTTAGAAGGCGAATAAGAGGTTTCTTACTTTCTTTATTATAAGTACGTTAACGCTACTTTCCGCGAATAATTTAATAGTAATAGACTAAATAAGATACTCTAATACCTTCTTACTATACTAAAAGTTCGCAAAACTAAGATAGGTTATATAGAGTTACTAACTATCGTAGTAAACGCGTTGCTACGTATAACTAACCTCTTCGGCTAAGATATACTAAATAAGGCTAAAACTAACTATATCGCTAAAGAACTATACGCTACTATACCGTTATAGGCTAACTACTACTATAAATTCTTATCTATATTACTTTAAAATAAGACAACTAACGTACTAGAGTCGTTCTATTCTAATATTAAGTAAGGTAACCGTAAGTATATAATAAATAACTTCTTACTACGTAGAATCGCGCACTATATAATATATATTAGTACTAGCTACTATTATTATACTAAGGTAGCTATATATACGTTCCGTACGCGTTTATACCCTATTATTACGACTCTTCCGTAGACGAAGACCTTACTATATCTAGTATAGGCGCTAATTATATATAAATATACTAAGGGTTAGGTTAATTATAATAACGGCGACGTACGCGACTTATTAGATAATTTAGCTAGCTGCTAGTATTTATTCTACCGAAAGTATATCCTACTATACTACTATATATTTACGAATAACTAGATCTACGACTACCTAACGTAGGCCTATTATAATAAATAAACGTATAGCTAGGTAGAATCCGAATTCGAACTTTACTATACGCGTAATCGTATAGTAATTAAATAAGGCGATAATAAGGCAGCAGAGGCGTTAGCGCGAACGCATTAATTAACTACTATTAAAAAATACTATTTTTCGCTAAAGGAACGATTCTACGCCTATTACGATTAGCTTACTTAAGAAGGCGCTAACGCCGATACTATTAATAAGGCGATAACTTACTAGCTTAATATAGTTAATAAATTAGTCGCTTGCGGTAATGCTACTATACTAGACGAACTAAAGGCCTACGTAATAGCAGAGGGTATTAAAACTACGGTTTAGCGATAGGTAACGCTATTATACGCGCCTCTACCTACTAAAACGATAATTAGTTCGTTCTATACGCTATAATAATAGAAGGCCTTATAGGCATAGTTAATATAGTAGCAAATTAATAACCTCCGAACTAGCTATATATTATAATAATAGCTAGTAGACGCGTTATAAGCGTAGAATATAGCGATACTAAGTTCGTAGCGTATTAAGTAAGAAGGCGGCGGCGGAACTAAGCGATAATAACGCGATACGGCGGGTATAGCAATAGCGATAGCGGAAGCGAGCTAATTACGCGGCGAGTAATTGTTATTAATTATTAGCGATAATCGAGGCGATAATAGCGGTATCGTGCGAATTAGCGGCGGCGGCGGCGAGGTTAATAGCGACGATAAGGTTAGGAAAGAGATACTATATATTATAGAAGGTGCGACGGAGTGTTATACTAATTTAGTAGGGAGGCGTCTAACCCTATACAGGAGAGATTGCATTTCAATAGCCGACTCCCTCAATTGCCGCATTTCGCCTCCTTATATGCAAGCCCCCCAACACCCGCGTGAACCGGCAAGCGCAGTCTCGCAAAACTTCGGACAACACGGAAATATATATATAACCCACGTTCGCCGAGCTTTCGACTGTCAACCCTAGCAAACTTACTTGCAAGCTTGCGCATACATGATACCACCGACCTCACACGTGGGAACATGAAACCTAATGATGGTCGTCGATCATTTTCGATGCGGGACCATGGAAGAGCACTGTTCATTGGGGCAGTCTTTGATCAGCAGCCCCCATGTGCGTCCACAAGCCAGTAAGCGTGTGACGGTGTGAGTGGTTTCTGGTCCGGTATCGTGGTGCCAGCTGAGGGATCGATCTACAGCTGACGATGGTGGGTCTGGGCGCTGCGGTCGTCTGCGGAAGCGCGGATGCCCTATCCTCTGGATCCCAAAAGCTGCAAAAGTCGGGCCTCTCATTCGTCAGCTGTAGGACTTACCAACATGCTGATCGCAGGATTCTGACATTTCGGCGACTCGTTGTTGGATTTTGACAGGAAGGAGAAATACTGTCCGCTAGCTTGCATCCTGTGTTACTGTACCGTAAAGCCACTTCAGCTAGGGTGAAGGCGTGTTCATCTGCTCGGTGAACTCTGTCCTCTCCTCGAGCACCCTTGCATCCCCATCTACTTCGAACATCTCACAAGTTGCGTAAACAGTGAGACATACTGGTACAATCAATTTGCAGGCGTCTGACCACCGCAATGTTCCGAGCGATGCAACGAAATTGATGTTTCGGAACATGCCGTGATCGTCTCGTGCCACTGTACCCTGCTTTGTTGCCCTGCGCATGTGCTACTCAGCCTTGCAGTGATCAATCCTTTGGTCCTGAGGCATGTATTGTTGGTACAACGCAGACAGCTACGCGGCTGCGCAGAACTCTTTGTGAAAGACCAGCAGAGACATCATTGGTTCTCAGCCCTTTCTAGGCGACCTATGCGTTGTCCGTAGTGAGGTGTATGGGTATAATTCGCAGATCTTGCAGTTGACCAGTGCCTGCAAATCAAATGTCGTCAGAAGAGCGAGTCGTATGAAGCGGGTCAGCAGCCATGGGACCTACATGCGCAGTGTCCAGTGTGCGTTGCCACGAAAACGACATCGCTCGGCGGGTGCGTCTCCTCATTGCTCTTTCTCCCAGAGGCCGCGCGACAGCATGCATGAAACACTTCCAGCACCATGTAGTCTCGGCGCGCCCTTTTTGGTCTGTCCTCAACCCTCAACTTCCCTGCTCCTCTCCTTCAGGAAATTTGATAGCCATTCGAGCGGCTTCTCTGGCTCATAGACAGCCAAATACTTCATTCCCTCGAGCAGATGCGGCGTGACATTGGTATTGAGATATTGTCTGGTAGGACCGCCGTGCGCCACTGGCTTCTCCGGCCGAGCTGGAGGCTGAGGAGGCATCGAACCTGGCCGCGTCGTCGCGCCTGCCGGAAGAGTGGCCACACCTGGCGCAATGCTTGCAAGGTGTTCGGAGGGCCCGAGTCGATCAAGTGGATGCTCTGTCCAGCGCTGTGGGGGAGGGTTTGGGTCTGTTGGATCAGCTTGTTGAATACTATTCAGAGGAGTCTGCAATGTGGTTAGAAGCTGTGTGGGCATGATTGTACAGAGCGCGTACTTCTGCGGGCAATTCCTCTTTCATCTCAAGGTCGCCATTGGTGGGGACCGCTCCAGTCGACGCCGATTCTGCCATGATCGGAGATATTGTTTGTTGCTGCTGTGGTGTGCTAAAGATGCGCTTTTGATTGCTCGAGCGTGAAGCGAGAGTCGCGCGACTTCACGCGCCGCGCCTTGACTTGGAATGCTTGGCATCGGCTAAGACAACACCTGCTTCACGTATCTGAATCAGCACTTGCGCTTCACACGAAGGACATGTTCCACTGCGTCGCGGGTCTGTATAGAATCGACTTGACTCGTTTGGTCAAACGTTGGAAACGTATAAAATGATCCCCGTCTTCCAAGAAGCCCAATTTGCTGCCAGGGCCACACACGCTGGCGGCCACGGAGCTCTGAGGCCAGGGTCGCGATTCAGATACAGACAAATCGGCATGATGCCAGTAGTATTCTCTGTGCGATTCTGCCGTGATTTAGGATGTTGAGCGTCGGCTAGACCTCAAAAGGCGGCCGACGCAGCGAAAATAAAGTCATGCAAAACGCAGGCACCGACCGTTGAGCTTCACTTCACTTCACTTGCATGCGGAAGCGCTTCCACTGGCCAAGCAGCAGGCTGCAGCGGTAGGTGAGCATGTATCTCCAACCTCACTCCCACCCCACCACTTCCATAAAATCTCTTCATTCTGCTTGCACTTTCTTTTTCCTTCTCCCACCACCCCTCCCCTTTGTCGGCACCCAACATGCCTCCAAAGAATGCACAGAAACCAAAGGCCACTGATAAGGGAACTGACAAGGCGCCTGCAACTCCTGTGAAAGCGAATTCAAAGTCCGCGCCGCCGAGAAAAAGCCCTGACTCTCAAGTCAGAACAGAAGAAGAGCCACCGAAGGTAACAGCGACGCCTTCGAAGAAGACGCCAAAGAAGTCCAGTCAAGCCGTCGTCGAATTTGCGCCTTTGAAGCAAGACTCAGAATCGAAGACGACGATTCCCATCGACGTGGGTGTCGGCAATGAGGAGCCGGTGGCAGAGCCCAAGAAGAAGGGCAACGGGTTCGAGAAGCTCCTCAAATTGGAAAGCCCCGACAAGTTCGAGGTGCTGAGAACAGTATGCTGCGAACTATCCAATTCGCAGATGCAAACCCATTAACTCTGTCATCTAGTTCATGCTCACGGAAGGCCCTGAAGAAGGCTGCCAGGTCATCCTCCTTCGTCCCGCAAAGCCCTTCGACTTCGTCAAGCTTAAACCTGAGATCCGCACGCGCATTTACCGCTTCTACTTCGCCAACAGGGGCGTGGTAGACGACCCAATTCACCTCGATGGCAAGCGGAAGGGTTTGTTCAATGACATCTACGCAAAGACCTACTCGAGCGACAGCAAGAATCGCGTAGGCCTTCTTGCAGTCAGCAAGGAGGTACATTGTCCATCATCCCTACTCGCAAGCGGACGAGCTAGCTAACACGTTCACAGATTCATGGAGAAGCTATCCAAATTTTCTCTGCCATTCCACTCCGACTCGATGGCACCTCGAGTGTGATGGACTTCCTCTCGCAGGTGGGAGCATCAGTCCGACAGCGTATTGTTAGCATCATTATCAAGAACTACCAGAGGTCGACAGCCCGTACCGCGCTCAACGTTCTTGCCGAATGCAACAACCTCACACGCCTTCACTTCGACGCCGGAGTGTTCAGTGAGGGCGACCCACAAAAAGCGGCCAAAGCCCTGCTAGGCGACGCACACAAGTTTCTCCAGGCCATGGGTACCGCCAAAGGCAGCAAGGCGGCGGGCGTAGACATTCTTAGTTTCGGCAAGGAGGCCCTCACGCTGAAGCCCGACACGGCGAAGAACAAGGACGAGAAAGCAACGAAGCCTTGGCCGGATCACATGGTCAACGAAATGAAGGAGATTCTGAAGTCAAAATTGAAGTAAGTCATCGCCTCACGATTCCAACAACCAAGACCTGCCCTTCAAAAAAAGGTTACATTTCACCCGGCAAGAGCTGGAAGCTGATCGATCATTCCCTCTCACTAGATAATGGCACCAGTTTGTCTCCGCCAAAAGGAACCACCGCTCATATTCCCTCGCAGTCAACCCCTCGTCTGGACGTGCGTTTGCGGTTCGACGAATTACGGACACATCTGCTCGGAGATTCTACGGGCAAGACAAGAGCAGAGGAGAGAATTGGCTGAGCTGGGAGAAAATGGTGTTGCTGTGCTTGCTACAGCCAGATTTCGGGCCTGTTCTTAAAGGCGCAGAATAGCTTTGACCTGCTGGAGGGCTTGAGGGAAAGGATAGCATTGGAACGTGAAGCAGAAGGAAATTGGAGTGCTCAACTAGCTACAACATGAGCTTATGGCCGGGCGGTGCAATGCACGGCAAGAAGGTAAACTTATGCAAATGATCAAAGAATGCGTTTGGATTGTGTCCACGACATGAAATCTAGTCTCCTTGCGCGCTCTTTCATCAATCGATGACCGGACGGAAGGCTGTTCTTCGAGCAGCTAAGGGTTTCTTTGCGTATGGCTCGGGCATCATTACGCTCCAGAGACCTCTCGGGACATGAGTACCTCACGAGCACATCTACCTCGGAGGATAGTTGGGCTTGGATGCCCATGCGATTGACCCAAGCACAACCCTGCCACCGAGACGTCTCCGAGAGAGTGCTTCGGGTAGATTCTCTCCCGAGGCAGAACGGGGCACTCTGCTTCGCCCTGTCGCAGAGACGCCAGCTCTGGCAGTACATCTTGCCTAGTAGAGATAGGAACATCTTTCCTCCTATGGTTGGACCCAGCATCATTGCGTCTCACACACCTTTCTAAAACGTTGTTAATTCTCGACGACAACTCCGTACTGTAGAAAACAGCGAAGAATCTTGTGGGCCACGGGTAGAGAGCTTGCTATCGACGAGAGACTACGCGACGATATTCGATTGAACAAGTTTCTCAGAGCGAAAGATACTCCTGCGCCAAGTCTCATGCACACTGTTGGCGGACATGCTGCTGGACGCGCACACGGCGAATCAATTTGGCTTGGCATTGGAGAGTCAGCGACACTCCGAATGATGAACGTGGTGCGGTAGTTTTCAGCCGTATTCTCCAAGACCCCATCAATCTAGATTGTGATGATTTGAGCTTTCCAGGCGAATTCGGAGTTTTGGCTGGGAGTTTCATGGACTAACTTAAGGCTTGCTTGTTGGGTCTTGGGGATGCCAACAACATCTCGGTGTTCCGAAGACTCGATCTGCTAAATGATCTCGGGCTGATGGTGATTTCAAAGATGTTTAGTATAGATGACGTTCCATCGCGATCTGCGAAAGCTGGCTAATGTCTCGGACGCGTACGGGAGGAGGTCTCACGACCCCATGTCTTAACCGTCAATCTTCCAGGAGGCATTAGTTAGCAGATGACAGCGAGTACGACCTGAAGACTCTTGTGCATTTTGCAACAGTATCGTGCGACCTGAGCATTCTTCATGCCTGTGCCATGCAGTAAACGCCGAACGGACGAAGTGTGGAGGGAGGCAAGTTGCGATGCCCATTACTCAACCTGGTGGCTGCCGTTGCGTGGCTGTGCTGTGCCCCTCGCACGCCCATTCATAGTGTGAAGACCCATTCATAGGAAGCATACTCGCAAAATTGTGAAGATCGACCTCTGCAGTGCCACCCACTTGTCCATTCATAGGAAGCATACTCGCAAAGTTGTGAAGATTGACCTCTGCAGTGCCACCCACTTGCCACCACACATCGGCAAGACCGTGGCCACCACATATGCAGAGCGTCACGAAATAGACTTCTTCCATCACCATTCCATGCATGCACGCTCACTTAACTCAACCCCGGGACCCTGCGACGCCACAGGATACGCGTGGCTTGCAGCTCTCTCGTTGCATTCGAGAAAAGTCAAAATGCATATCGGTCGGGGTGTAGGGAGCAATTGCCGTACCGTGTACATATGCAGTACTTCGTTTATTATAGAACACGCTGGTCGTGTGAGCTTGGATTGCAATGTCGGATGCACGGAGCTGTTTTGTTTCCGTCTCCAAGCTGTACCGGACACGTACAACGACGGTACATACTTGGCGTGGCTTGTTGGTCAGTGTTTCTCGACCTTCCTGCCTCCTCCGTTCCATGCAAGCCCCAAGTCGCATTCCAGAAGATCTGCGAAAGTCCTCTTGGGCACGAGCGTTTCGCGGGCATGATTGTGAAGAGTTTCCGTTGATGCCCGAAGACTGCGCTGCACTTGTCGGGACCGGATGGCAAAGGTAACTGGGAAAGACAATAAGGGTAGCATTTGAGGGAGTAGGTAGCGCTTGGTTGTACTTTGTTTGATTGCAAGGATCATGAGGCAAGCAGGCCCAGAACTCGCTGCTCGTGCTGTCTCGTATTCAGCACTCTCGTTCGATCATTCGTGCAATCGTTCACAGCATTCCTACCTGCAGCAAAAGCAATCCAAACGAAAGCTGTGCTGATGATGCACGCAGAAAGGCGGAAACGTGCGATTCCCGCTTGCACTTGCTGTTGCTATGCAGTGTTGAACTGCGAAACTAACTTTAGGCACTTGACAAGTTTAGCTGACTTTGACTTTCTCGGCTGCAACCACTCCCAAACATTCCCTCTCTCCACTGTCCACTCACCACACCATCCCTCCCACAGAACACACGATACGACCTTCGCCTGCCGACCCGCCTACACCTGCAGGAACCTGTCTTGCAGCAGCAAGCAGCAGCAGCACCACCACCACCACCACTCACATCGCACGAGAGGACAGTACCGTGCGCCTCCTCGGCCGCCCTAGACCACCGCATTCTCGAGACACCTTTCCCCTTTCGAATCGAGCTTCAGCACATTTGCCCCCAACACCACTACCGCCGCCGCCGCCACCACTACTACTACATCGCATTTGTAACGGCAAACAAAGTTCGTTCCTTATCACGCGCGAGAGAGCTGTTGTGAGGCGCTAGTTGGTGGTCCGGCTACCACTGCTGTCTTGTGATCCCGATCGGGTCGTGAAGAGACACCCGCACGTGCAGTAGTTCTGCTTACTACGGCCACCACCGCCACCACCTAGCTTGGAATTTTTTGTTCGGGTATCCACGGCACGTACGCAAGTCGAATTGCGCTTGTCCCCGTTCGGCGCGCAGGAGTTCGGCGTTACTGGCGCGAGTAGGAGGAAAGAGGAAACTCGGACCACATATCATGGGCGTATTGAGGAAGCTTGCGGCTGCGCAGATTCTCAAGCGCGAAAACGACATCAAGGGCAAACGTGATGATGATGATGATGGTGACGAGTACCCTTACTACTATGGGGACAGCTGGTGGTGGTCGGATGTAAGAGCTACCGCGCGAACAAATGACATGGACGAGATTGGACTTGCTGACATTCGGGACAGACGGGCTATGTCGTTAGGTATGCATTGATATGTGTCATCCTCGCCATCATCCTGCTGTACTTTGTCGGAGGATACTGCCACGCCCGAAGCCGTCTGAAGAAGGGGCAACCCCCTCTCGCCTACCACAGATGGATGGTACAACGTACGGCGAGCTATGAGCGGCCTGTGCACCAGCAGTCGCCGTACCCTTACGGCCCTGATCCATACGCCCAAGGCTACGCCATGCACGGATATGCTCCCCCGCCGAATCCTCCTCCTGCTTACCATGGTGATGCTCCTCCTGCGTATTATCCCCCAGAAGGGGCAAGCAAGGCCATGGCAGATCAGAATTACCACGCACCGCCGCGTCCAGAGAATCAGGGAGAGTCCAGTACCGCTTCTCAGGCACCACGCGCATAGAAGATCAGTGCTTCAGCCGTGTTGCGTTTGAGCGGACATATGGCGTCAAGGTTGTGTCATATCAGGGTTCCAGTCCAGCTTGTGGGTATTCGGCAGCTGGCGAGCACGTGGGCGTTGGAGCATCTCACAGTCGTGCATCATCTCAAAGGTGCTGGCGCGTTTCATCAAGGCGGAAGGGGCAGGTACAGTAGCGAAAGCAACACGGCATGAACGAGGCGAACGCGAGCAGTCCGCAGCTTGTCTAGACAGCATCAGCCATATCCATTTATGAACTTTAAACGAACGTCAGTTCGATCTGCTCTCTCGTGGTTTTGTCGCCATGGTGATCCACTGCAATCCTGGTGCCATAGCTCTCGATCTAAGCGAAGCTCGTGCTGAATTGCCGAGAAGCCTGTACAGATAGCCTGCCCGTGGAGACGCCGGGCCCGAGCGTCCAGAAGCCCAATTGCGAGCTTGTGGTCAGAGCCCAAAGAGGATGCTGGTCCGATGAATGTCTCTCATGTGCATGTAGTCTGTGCCTCGGCTGGTGGTCCCATTGAGCGGACGAGCTCGCGTGGGAGTGGCCACTTCGTTGAACAATGGGTCCGATATCCTGGTTGCTTGCTGTATTGATAATCATGGTTAATTTTGCGAATTATGCACACAACACAGCAGGCATGTTCAGCAAGCATGTGCCCCTGACGATGGAAGGTGCTAAACAGTGGTGGGAGTTGATGGAGTTTGTTCGATACGGGTATAGCAAGAATCGTGCACCCGTGGAATGGCATGTGCATGTTCCGACATTTTGTCGCCTGGGCGTGCGTTATCCGAGCAATATTACATGAATCGCTTCCTGTTGACGCTACCGGCTCCACTCGTTGGAGCAACCCTAGATGGATGGCTGGGTCTACTGGCACGACGACAACATGTGGTTCACCATGTTGATCAAGTTGCGATTTTCCATGGCGGCCGCGACGCGTTCCTTGTCGCCGAGTTGCTTGTTCGCTTCGTCGGCTGACGAGGACGTGCCTTCTTTGATGCGCACGTCCACTCGGAAGCGCGGAGGGAGGGCGTTCATCAGTCGAACCTTGACACCGAGCCCAATAACGGTGGTCAAGGAACAGGCCGACGTGGTGGGCGTGATGAGTACCTGCACCGAACTAATGCGGGAGCGGGGAGAGGTAGGCGGGATCATCTTGATGTCCTCTAGGTTCACGACGCCCAGCGAGCCCAGCGAGAGTGGATGCTCGGGGTCGGTGATGGTGGAGATGAGGTCGTACACTTCTTGCTCGTCTATTTCCTCGCGCTCGTCGTCGTCTTCGGAGGAGGAGGGGGAGGAGGAGGCAGGGTCCGAGACATCAGACCAGCGCTCCTCCGGCACGCGTGGGTACTGCGGCACCAAGGTGTCGAAGATTCCTTGCGGCTTCGCTGCAGCGGGCGTGACACGGCGGCGGGACGGCAAGTCGTTGGGATTGAGGATGGTCGGATTAGCGTTGTCCTTGCCGGCGTCCATGATGGGCTAATGGCGCGCGGGCGGTCGGTGTGCCGGGGGGGAAAGAATCAAAGCTGACGAGCGGCGTGGTGCGAGTGGGCAGCTGGGAAGTGCATGTGGAAGAAGGGCTCAGCAGGCTCCGCGTGGCGGAGGCGAACGAGTGAGGCACGTTGCGGGCGGGCGCCAAGGCCAGGCGTTGCACCGCGCACGCACGTCATCAATGCAATGGGCGGCGGTTGGCGGCAGGCTCCGGCGGCGGGGCCGTGTCGTCTGTCTCTCACAAGCAACAAGGATGGATGCACTGGCTGGGTTGTGGTCGCAGAGACTCCTCCTGGCCCAAAGCAGCTGGCGGCTGACGACGTCGCGGCTGCAGGTGGAAGGTTGGTACTGTATGGCTCTCGCCGTGCGCGCGCAAGTGGCGTAAGGGCGACTACTAGACTACAGTACTGTACTAGTTAGCGAGCAGGGGACTTCCTTTGCCGTGCATTTCGGACGGATGATCTCCAGCAGCAGCACACACCCCACCAACGCTGGGCCTCCACCAGTCTTCTCCGACCGCTGCTGCTGCTGCTGCTGTTGCTGTTGCTGTTGCTGCTCACCACCACCACCACCACCACCACCACCACCATCACCATCACCACCACGCCCACTCCCCCCGCCTGAGAATGCCGAGTCGTCGCTGCTGCTGCTGCTGTTGCCGCCGCTGCCCTCCTGCTCCCTCCTCCGCCGCGCCGTGCTGCCATGTTGCATGAGCGCCCGACGACAACCCGCAATGCTGGTGGCCTGCGGCTTCGGATCCTGAGCGCGTGAGCCTTGCACCCTAAATCCCCATGACAATATCGCATATCCACTTCTTCGGCGTTCCGCACTTTCTTCACGTGCCTTCTCCCGAAACAGCTTCTCATCCGTTCCCATGGACAGCGCGACGACTGCGCCGGCGCCCACTGCGCATACCAAGCAGTATGTCTTCGTCGATGAATACAACCGCCACAAGCGCCTCAAGGTCATGCGCGCCTGCGATGGCTGCCGCAAACGCAAGATTCGCTGCGACGGCGCCCTGCAAAACGGCCCATGGCCCTGCGGCGCCTGTATTCGTCTGAAGCTGAAATGCGTGCCGCCCACCCTCGACCAGGACGACGATTGCCAGACGCCCGACGGCGCCACCGGCCAGCAGACCTTCTCCTTCCAGAACACCACCTTTCCCAAGCCCGCTGCCCTGCCAGCCAAATCAAATGGCAACGCCTCGCAGCCGCGCATGGTGCACGAATGGG
Organism: Cercospora zeae-maydis; assembly: GCA_023512815.1. NCBI lineage: Eukaryota > Fungi > Ascomycota > Dothideomycetes > Mycosphaerellales > Mycosphaerellaceae > Cercospora > Cercospora zeae-maydis. The sequence goes on along the minus strand of JAKLWY010000001.1, from coordinate 1,282,589 downwards.
CGAGCCATGTGCCTCCCGCAACTCCCACCTCCGCTCCGGCATATCAGCCCGATTATTCTTCCAACGCATACCAGCACACTGCACGACTGAGTCAGCAACAGTACCCGCAGGGCAACTACTATGCCACCACCACCACTGCGCCATCGCAGTATCCGCAAGGCGGCCAAATGCCAACCTTCATTCGCTCCGGGACAGAGGTGTCCGAGGCGTCCAGCGGCGATGCGCAGGAAATCGAAGCGGGTGTGCGCGAGTTGTCCAGCGCCATGGGCGATCTCCAAATCGACATCACTTCCGCTGCTCCGTACATCACGAGGGCACACTTGGCGCCCGATGCACCAGGTGTGGATGAGGCGGAAGTCGTGCTTCCCGCATCCGTCCTGGCAGATTCTACCATTCGAATTCCACCCGACATGATGCCCTCGGAGGAACGCGCGACATACTTTTTCAGTTATTTCTTTGATCATATCCATCCCTATTGCCCGGTCCTGCATCGAGCGACATTCTTGGAGAAATGGCGCACGAGCCGGCACAGCATGTCTCCCCTGCTGCTGGAGGCCATCTTTGCGTGCGTGGCCCGATACCTCGAGCAGCCCGTGGAATCGCGGAAATGGCTCGCACTTGCAAGCAGACACGAAGAAAGCTTCAAAGATGTCCCGAGGCTGGAAACGATCCAGGCCATGATTATTCTGATGAAGGCCCGCGAGAGTATCTCCAAACGGGGCTATTACTACCGGTCGTGGATGGCCGTGAAGTACATGACCACCAGTGGGATTGATCTGGGGCTCGACATCCACCACGAGCAACACCGAACCACGAATAAGTGCAACTACAACCGAGTCGAGTGCATGTTGCGCACGCGCGTCTGGCAGACGTTGTTCACGCTCGAGATCCTCACAGGCGCCCCAATGGGAAGATCGGACTTCTCAGTCGACATCGATACCGTCCAGTATGCCCTTCCGACGCCGACGAACGACATTGATGCTTTTGAACACCTCGCCTCTCGCCGATCGACGATACTCGCGCAGGCCGTGAGAAATATCAAGCAGTCCAACATTCTGTGGCAAACCATGAAGCGATACAAGAAGGACTGGGCTCTCGATCCGAGTTTCGTGCAGCACAACGAAGATCTTCCCATTTGGGTGGAGAATCTACCGAATGATTTCCAGCTGCAATATGCTGATGATGGCAGTCCACCGTGGCTTGGGGCAGATCATTACAAAGCATACGTGCACGTCTATCACCATCTGACAGTGATCATGCACCATCGACCACAATTGCAGGCGCTGTTGGCCAAAGGCGACCCTGGCTGGAAGGACCAACTGGAGGTCTGCTTGAATTCGGCCATGATGATGTGTCGCATCCAGGAGGCACTCTACCGCGACTTCCAATTCCACGGCCTGCAGTTCATGATACGCGGAGTCAATTTCACCATCTACTGCGTCTTGACGTGCATGATGCTGCACTTGGTATGTCCCCTCCTGCGATGCGTCAGAAACGAGATTTTCACTAACAGCGAGGTAGGCTGCGATCACCTGCCCAGATCCCAAACTCAACACCGAAGCCAGAATATACTTCACGCGACACATGCGGGTGCTTGAACACTGTATCACATCAGCTAACGCAGAGATGCAAGCTCAAATCAACACGCTCCGCGAAGCTTTCAGTGCCGATGTCAGCCAGCCCTTCGAGCTCAAGCCCACCCTGGGATTGAGGAGCCCGGTCATGGAAAATCACTCCACGCCCTCGAGCACGAATTCGGATCCAATCAATGGTCGAAGCCTGACGCAGCCTACGTGGAGCTTGGCAGACGCAGCCCACTCGAAATCGATGCCAGCAGGCGTCAATTACGCTACTGCTTTCGACAGCGGAGCCAGCCACGGCTTGCCTTCGAGGCCATCGATGGCGCACCATGACGGCAATTTCGATCTGTCTCAGACCTCACCATATGCGCCATCTTCTATGCAGGTCTCCGCGGCGCAGACCGGGTATGGCCTGGAGCCCGTCATCAGCAACGAGCAACACACGCCTGTTTGGGATCCATCTGGCATCTTCAACCAGTGGAATGCTGCATTCGGAGCTCCGCCTCAAGCGACGCCACCTGGTCCCGCCAGTATGCAGCACACATCGGCACCGATAATGCATAACCAGACTTCACCCATCAGTACGCATGCGATGTACGGGGGACAGCAAATCCCTGTGTCCAACCCGGTTGTGCCGGATACAAGCCCTCCAGCGATGCCAATGGTCACACCGGTGATGTGGCAAGATGCATTTACAAGCGCCTATGTCTCCGGGCATGGCCAGAAACGCTACAGGGAGGCAAGCGTGGACCATTCAGCATACGCGCAATATGCGACATCGAAACGGCGTGGTTGACCAATATCTCGACAGCCGCGCTCATGTCTTGGAACGGAAAAATTGTCCCACACGGCCGGAGTTACCGCGGTCAGACGCAGTGCTACCAGCCTCAAATCGTTAGATTTACGACCACAGCAACGATGCACGTGAGAGTAGCCAGACCACGAACCTATTGAGGCGGGGGGGCACCTGCGCTATCACACTGCACCCGACGAGACCATGCCATGCCATGCCACTTGAACTCCGAAAAGCCCGTGCGCAACCTCCGGTGCGGAGGCAAGTATACCTGTCAGATGGAGGTGACAAGGGCCATCCCCGATCGGGCAACTCCTCACCAAAACACAAAGACCCGATTCTTCTTCCCCTCGTCACGAGGCGAATACTGCGAGCGCGCTCCACGACATTGCACAGTCGACTAGGGCGAACAAGGCGAACAACCGCAAACCACATTTGCTCATCGCCGATGACATGTCAAGATCGCCCCACCCGACGTTTGCGAGAAAATCGCATTCGCACTACCTCGGACAGGTCTGATAACCTTGTCCTAGAATCATTTCCTCTCCTCAACGCTGCTCAAAGCTTGCTTCGGACTTGCGGGGGAAGCTCCGAACAATATTGTAGTCGCTGGACGACAACTCATCTCGACAATCGAAAGTTTCTTGTTCATCCCGTCGCTCGCATTCTTATGCATTCTACCGGATCAGCGCATCACGTTCGGAATGGATATGCGCGTGGGTCTTCTCTTAAACCTCCAGCACGAATGTACGAAAGAACGACCGCTCACAGCACTCCCACAAATTGCATATACGAATGAAAATGAACGATGTTGATATCAATAGTTAGCTGTTGCATGTTGCATGAGATGTGTTCTGCCGTCGCTCGACTTGCCTCGCAGTTGCGCCGATTGTTTCCTGCTGAGGCAAAGACGGTTACATGAATGTGGAGAACTTTCGCGGGGTTTGACCTTGGGGGCGCCACTGCATCTGCCAAGCAAGTGGACTGTCGACCTGTCATACGCTGCACGGTGCGCTTTGTAACGTCGCCGACATGTGCGGTGTGCGCGTGTTCTCCACGCAACGTCAAACGTTGTCGGTATTTGGTATTGTTACATTCGGCGTGCTCGCCGCAAAGACATGCCGCCACGCCGCAGGGTGATGCTTAATCATGCGCCACTGTTGCTTCATTTCACTTTTCTGGCATCCTTTCTCTCTACTTTGTATGCACAGCGAGGCCCATAATGGGGGTTTTCAAGAAGAGCAGCAGCCCTGTCGTCGATACAGACCAGATTGAACATTCGGACTCTACTTCGCCCGATCGCCACCACGTGTCGACGAAGAATGATGAGACTGTTCGTGACGAGAATCTCTACAAAGCCACGTCAAATAAGGGCGGCGACGTCGCACAAGCGCTCTTCAACTCGCCGGATCAGCTACGTGAGCCCATCGATCCGATAGAAGAGAAGAAGGTCGTGCGAAAGATCGATTTCATGATCATACCGTACTTGGCAGTGTGCTATGCATTCTTTTACATCGACAAGACGACACTGAGCTATGCCGCAATCTTTGGTATTCGCGAGGATTTGGATCTCGTGGGCAGGCAGTACAGTTGGCTGAGCAGTGCGTGCTCTCTTTTGAATCGTCCACCAGTCAAAAGACTAACAATGATCTCTCAGGCGTCTTCTACTTCGGTTTTCTCGTCTGGGCACTTCCTACTAACCTTTTACTCCAACGCTTTCCCGTAGGAAAATATCTCGGCTTCAACATCTTCCTCTGGGGCTTCTTCCTCATGCTACAAGCCGCGGCTCCCAATTTCAGCGCCCTCGCCGCCCTCCGCGCTCTCGCCGGCGCAGCAGAAGCCGTGGCCGATCCTGCCTTTTTGCTCGTGACTGCAATGTGGTACACGCGCCGCCAACAGCCCATTCGTATTGGCCTCTGGTACACCGCCAACGGCTTTGGCATTGCGCTCGGCGGCCTCCTGGGCTACGGAATCGGCAACATCAAAGGCAGCCTTCCGTCCTGGAAATTCGAATTCATCATTATCGGGGCCCTGTGCTGCCTCTGGGGCATCGTCATGTGCATTTTCCTCCCCGACAGCCCCGTCACGGCCAGAGGCCTCACGCAACGCGAGAAACGCATCGCCGTCGAACGCCTCCGTGAAGACCAGACGGGAATTGAAAACAAACACTTCAAAGCTTATCAAGTCCGCGAAGCCTTTCTCGATCCGAAATTATATCTCTTCTTCGTATTAGGCATGGTATGCAACATCCCCAACGGCGGAATCTCCAACTTCGGAACCATCATCATCCGAGGTTTCGGCTTCTCCACGCTCGTCACGACGCTCATGCAGATTCCCTACGGCTTCATCATCGCAGTGAGTATTCTCGTCTGCGTCTACGCGAACGACTACATGTCGCGGCAAGGCCGGCAAACGCGATGTTATTTCATCTTGCTCTTCTTACTGCCCAACATTGCTGGCGCGTTTGGACTGCGCTTTGTGTCGCAGGATCATATGGGCGGGAGGCTGACGTGCTATTACCTGACGGGGCCTTACAATGCGGCGTTTTGTATGATTTTGTCCATGACGACGGCGAATACGGCGGGACATACGAAGAAGGTGGTCACGAATGCGGTGTTGTTTTTGGGGTACTGCACGGGGAATATTGTGGGTCCGTTCTCTTATTTGGAGTCGCAGCAGCCGGGGTATGAATTGGGGATCTGGTCGATGATTGTGAGCCATTTGATTGAGTTTGTGGTGGTTTTGGTGTTGAGGTGGTTGTTGAGTCGGGAGAATGGGAGAAGGGATGTGATTCAGAGTATGCAGGACGGCGGGTTGGAAGGGAGGGATTTGGATGGGACCGCGTTTGCTGATTTGACGGATCGGGAGAATATGAATTTTCGATATATTTATTGATGGGAGGTACATGACACGGAAAAGGCGAATCCTCATGTTTATTTTGGCATTTGCTAGAGTGTCTGCCCGCTTACCTACCTGAAGTGGACGCAAGTCGTAGCCGGGAAAGTGCCACGATCGTTGCATACCTTGTCGTATGGACGTTCCTCTATTGTCGTGCCTTTGTCATCGAGCGGCCTGGGGCGTCATGCTTCAACACACTCCGGATAATCCGGTAAATTCGAGTGCCAAGTCCAGCGCCTAGTGGGTGGGTCTCGCGAAAAATTCTGTTCTCTGAGCCTCCATAACCACATCCCTTCTTTAGATGTCATCCAACAACCCCATTGCCGGGGTAGCTCAATCGGTAGAGCGTGTGGCTCTTAAGGACTATAATGTCCAGAAACCTCAAGGTCGTGGGTTCGAGCCCCACCTTCGGCTATTCCTATACAAAGTCTTCAGACCTGATCATTCTTTTTGAATGTTTTTGGGCCGTGTGGCGGCCACGGAATCTGGGGACAGGTTTTCCCCGGTTTGTTCTTGTCTTTTTGATGGCAGGGCAAGCATTGGAAACAGGTCATCATCGTCGTGGTCGCGTTTTGCTCCTTTCGTGGACGGTAAAGTGTCATCCTCGCGGGCCTGCAGGTCCGGCGACTCGGCATCCTTTGATTACTGTAGCTGTCAGGTGATGTGCGTACCGTACGAGTTTGCGCTTTTTGCTCCGCAGGTCGACTGCAAGGCGTGATCGCACATCGATGTTGAGACTTCCCTCAGCTGTCGAACGACATTATGAAACCTGCATTGGACGAAGAAGTCGACGAGGGAGATGTTTGGACGGCTCTACAGCTTGCATCATCGGTTGGGGATCTTGCAGCTGTGCAGTCTCTGATTACAGCTGGTCACGATCCGAATGAGCTTCCACAAGGCTTCTATGGGCGAACGGCTCTTCAGGCTGCGGCAGTCGATGCGCATGTTCTCGTCGTCGAACATCTTCTCGAGGCCGGCGCCAGTCCCAATGCACCAGGCGGAAATAATGGCGGTAGACCAGCATTGGCGCTTGCAGCCGGAGCTGGCCACAGGTCAATTGTAGACCTGCTCATTGAGGCTGGGGCCGATATTAATGCTCCAGCTCATCGTTACATGGGCCGGACGCCACTACAGGCTGCTGCTGAGAATGGACAGCTGGAGCTCGTGGAATTGTTCTTGGGCCAAGGTGTGGATGTCAATGAAGCTATAGCACACCACTTCGGGCGTACAGCACTCCAGGCGGCTTCAGCAGGAGGACACGGCGCTGTCGTGGAGTGTTTGATTGGCCGTGGCGCAGATGTGAATGCTCCAGCTTCGAAGTATAGAGGGCTGACCGCGCTTCAAGGGGCGTGTGTCTCTGGAGATCTCGGTATTGTGAAGAGGCTTCTCGCTGCAGGTGCAGACGTCAACTCTGCCGCGGGCTACTATAACGGGGAGACGGCTCTGGCTGCAGCTGCAGCTTCAGGAAATGTGGAGCTGGTCGAGGTGTTGCTGGAAGCTGGAGCAGATGTTAGCCAACCGTCTGGAAACAAGCATCAGACTGCGCTGGAGGTAGCGGTTGCACATGATCATGCTGAGCTTGTAAATGTACTCATGCCCGAGCATCTGACAGAGGGAAAGGGAGATGAGGAGACTAAAGAGTAGAATGAGGCCATTGAAGTTATCCAGGTAAGATCCTAGCTAGAATTCCCACAGTGACGCTGCACTCGAAGTGCTTGATATATCCGACTATGGCTGCATCGGGTCCGTTGAAGGGGGTTGGCCAAGTGGTAGAGTCTGGCAAACTTCGGCGCCCGAGAAACGACTTGACCGAGGTCGCACTGCTGAACGAGGTGCATCACAGCTACCAATGCTACAAGACATTGCACTGGGAAGTATTGCAATGTTCTCAGATTGACAATGATCGAGGATAAAGGAGAGCAAGCCAGCAGATTACAATAGCGCGTTGCTTGGTGGGTCGGGAGGACGGGACGAAGCCGCCGCTATCAGAGTTGCCTCTTGGTAACGATTCAGCATCGCGACACGAACATCACTGCACGCCACGCACAGCCGGCCGGTCGGGACATCGCTAAGGTAGCGCTCACTCTCTGGCAAACCTGGCGCACTCGACAGAACATTAACCTCCACCAGCAGCAGCGGCTCCACGAGCTCGCGCCGCCGCCGCCATGTCTGACGGTACGCCCCTCCAACCTCAGCCTGTTCACGGGCATTTGCTAACAGTGTCCTAACAGCCGACTTCGACAAAGTGCGGCAGGCACAAATCGAACGGAACGCAGGGAAGAAAGGCTTCAAGGACGCCTCCAGCCAGCGCACTAACAACAACAAGGGCGTCTCCCTCACCGAAAACTTCGACAAGGAGCTCTATGGGAATGATTCAGGCGACAAGTTTGCCGGCTACAACACCACCATCGATGTCAACGATGACGATGACATGGAGGATGCTGACGACGGCGAAAGCGGTCGATTGGTAGGGCAGTATACCGCGACGGCTGCTCAAATAGGAGAATGGGCGCACGGCGAGACCGCCGAGGACGATATTCTGCAGAGTCGCGAGAAGCAGGCGCAAATCGCGAGCCGAGAGACCGACTATCAAAAGCGCCGGTTCCAGCGCGGACTCGATGGAGACGGTGAGAAGACGTACAAGGAGGTCATGGCGGAGCGAGAGCTGGAGCGCGAGGAGCAGAGAGTGCGCAAGCTCATCGAGGAGCAGAACAAGGAAAAGATCGCCAATGGTGACGACGATGAGATGGAAGGTGTGGAAGGACGCCCCACTCTCAAGGACAAGACCCCCGAGGCAGAGGACAAGCCGAAACGAGCGAGGAAGAGACGTTGGGACACATCAGGCGAAAGCGCAGAGACCAATGGCGATACGCAGACCAACGGCGCGAATGGCGCAAACGGCGCGAATGGGCACGCCACAGATGGCGAGACTGCAGTCAAGAAATCGCGCTGGGATTCGACACCAGCACCTGACGGAGATCCAGCACCTAAGAAGCGCTCCAAGTGGGATCTGGTGTCAGCGGGTAGCGGAGGTGGCAGCCAGACCAACGGTGCGGCGAATGCGGCGCCCGCAGGACCTGTGATGGCCTTTGGCCCAGATGCATCCGGCCGCAATGCGCCGCTGTCTGATGAAGAGCTGGATGAGATGCTGCCGAGCGAAGGCTATAAGATTCTCACACCACCTCCGGGCTATGAACCCCTCCGAGCGCCCTCGAGAAGAGCTGCACCAGCAGCCACGCCCGCGACCGGCGGCTTCATGAACCAGGAACCAGTTGATGCGCGGTCAATGGGCAAGCAGCTGCCATCTGAAATTCCAGGTGTGGGAGACCTCCAATTCTTCAAGGCCGAGGATATGGCATACTTTGGCAAGCTTGTCGATGGTGCCGACGAGAATGATCTCAGCGTGGAGGAACTCAAGCAACGCAAGATCATGCGACTACTATTGAAAGTGAAGAACGGTACACCTCCAATGCGAAAAACCGCCCTGCGTCAACTCACGGATAATGCACGCAGCTTTGGCGCCGGTGCACTTTTCGATCAAATCCTCCCCCTGCTGATGGAGAAGAGCCTGGAGGATCAAGAGCGCCACTTGCTTGTCAAGGTCATTGATCGTGTTCTGTACAAGCTCGATGATCTCGTCAGGCCCTATGTGCACAAAATCTTGGTGGTCATTGAACCGCTGCTCATCGACCAAGACTATTACGCTCGCGTGGAAGGTCGCGAAATTATTTCCAATCTCGCCAAAGCCGCCGGGTTGGCCACCATGATCAGCACGATGCGGCCAGATATTGATCATGTTGATGAGTATGTGCGCAATACAACAGCTCGAGCATTCGCCGTCGTTGCTTCAGCACTCGGCATTCCGACTCTCTTACCGTTCCTCAAAGCTGTGTGCAAAAGTAAGAAGTCGTGGCAAGCTCGACATACTGGTGTCAAGATCATTCAGCAAATTCCTATTCTCATGGGTTGTGCTGTACTTCCTCATCTCAAAGGCCTAGTGGACTGCATCGGCGAGAACCTCAACGACGAACAAGCAAAAGTTCGAACAGTCACGTCGCTTGCTCTTGCAGCGCTCGCAGAAGCGTCAAACCCTTTTGGTATCGAAAGTTTCGATGACATCCTCAATCCGCTCTGGACTGGAGCACGCAAGCAGCGTGGTAAGGGCTTGGCTGGTTTCTTGAAGGCTGTGGGCTACATCATCCCACTCATGGACGAAGAATACGGAAATTACTACACCAGCCAAATCATGGAAATCCTGATCCGAGAATTCCAGTCCCCAGACGAGGAAATGAATAAAGTCGTGCTCAAAGTCATCAGTCAATGCGCTGGTGGTGCTGGTGTGACGGCGACGTACCTCAAAGAACATGTGCTGAATGAATTCTTCAAGTACTTCTGGGTACGCCGAATGGCGCTTGATAAGCGAAACTACAAGCAGGTTGTCGAGACCACAGTCGACCTGGGCCAAAAGGTCGGCGTTGGCGAGATTGTCGAACGAATCGTTGGTAATCTCAAAGATGAGAGCGAAGCTTATCGCAAAATGACCGTCGAGACGATTGAGAAGGTCATTTCTGCCATGGGCGCGGCTGACATTAACGAGCGTCTCGAGGAACGTCTCGTCGATGGTATCCTTCATTCCTTCCAAGAGCAGAGCGTCGAGGACGTTGTTCTGCTCAATGGCTTCGGCACAGTCGTCAACTCGCTTGGAACACGGTGCAAGCCGTACTTGCCACAGATCGTCAGTACTATTCTTTGGCGACTGAACAACAAGTCTGCCACGGTCCGACAGCAAGCGGCAGATCTCATCACTCGAATTGCTATCGTACTGAAGCAATGTGATGAGGACGTCTTACTCGGAAAGCTGGGATCAGTCTTGTATGAATACCTCGGAGAAGAGTATCCCGAAGTGCTGGGTAGTATCCTGGGTGCTATGAGGAGCATCGTTACCGTCGTTGGCATCAGTAGCATGCAGCCCCCTATCAAGGATCTGCTTCCGCGCCTGACGCCAATCCTGCGGAACAGGCACGAGAAGGTGCAAGAAAACACGATTGATCTCGTGGGACGTATCGCCGATCGCGGACCAGAGTCAGTCAACGCACGAGAGTGGATGCGAATCTGCTTCGAGCTCCTTGACATGCTCAAGGCGCACAAAAAGGGTATTCGACGAGCCGCCAACAACACGTTCGGCTTCATTGCCAAGGCCATTGGACCTCAGGATGTGCTTGCAACGCTACTGAACAATCTGCGCGTTCAAGAGCGTCAATCGCGTGTTTGCACGGCTGTCGCGATTGGTATTGTGGCCGAGACATGTGCGCCTTTCACGGTTCTGCCTGCCCTCATGAACGAGTACCGCGTTCCAGAGCTGAATGTGCAGAACGGTGTCCTCAAATCACTGTCCTTCCTCTTCGAGTACATCGGCGAAATGGCCAAAGACTACGTCTATGCTGTCACGCCCCTCCTCGAAGACGCCCTTATCGACCGCGACCAAGTGCATCGTCAAACTGCCGCTAGTGTCGTCAAGCACATCGCACTTGGCGTGGTCGGTTTAGGGTGCGAAGATGCCATGCTGCATCTGCTCAACCTGCTCTACCCGAACCTGTTCGAGACCAGTCCACACGTTATCGATCGGGTGATCGAAGCCATCGATGCCATTCGCCTTGCAGTGGGTACTGGCGCGGTCATGAATTACGTCTGGGCGGGTCTTTTCCATCCGGCGAGGAAAGTGCGAGTGCCCTACTGGAGGCTGTACAATGACGCCTATGTGCAGAGCGCGGATGCCATGGTGCCGTACTATCCAGCCATCGAAGATGAAAAGCTGGTGCGGCATGAGTTGATGGTGGTTTTGTAGGGTCGCCGCGCACTGCGAGCGAGGTTGAATGTACATGAGAAAATATGCATAGGCCCGGAGGCCACCCTAGCTGCACTGAACTGGCAGCCTTCATTCTAGGACATAGCAGGGATGCAGGACATTGGCTGTTTGCGCTGACCTGATTGTAGCTAATAGATGACCATGCGATGAGACCATCAGGAAACTTCTACTTCATTGTCTCAAACATCACATTGTTTGCTGATTCATTCCAGCTCGATCTTGAAGATTATTTATGTGAGCCATTCGCTGTTCATCCTGCCCATTCGAGGTCCTTGTCTCTCCAAGCTCAACATTATGGCGGTGCCCATCAGCGACCCTTGGCTCGACCTCATCAGTTCATACAGCCCATCTATCGTCCTCGAAGACCTCACCCGTCAACTCCATCTGGCTCCGTCAACAACATGGCCTTTCCATCTCCTCGTCTGGAAGCATGTCAACGAGAACTTTGTCATCGCACCGCACCCCTTCAATGCTGTCGCTTTCCTCCAGAATTTCCCGCTTCAGGCTGGGCTGCCAGTGCAATTCTTGCCTCTTGTTGATGCCTTTTTGAACATGTATGGGGAGATTCTGTGGCCGGAGCTGAAGTACGAGAACGAATTTGGGATTGTGGGCCGGAGGCATTTGGTGAAAGAATGGGATTCGAGGTATGCGAGTCTGGGGTATTGGGATATGGAAAAAGTGGAGCGGGGAAGAAGGGTGGTGATGAGGATCGGGGAGCCTTTTGTAAGGTTGCATGGAGTTGACGCCGGAGGAGAAATTGGGCGGGCTTGGACGAAGTTGGGAAAGGTCTTGCAGGTGAGTGTTTCTCGAAAGGGCGTTTGAGACCCGAAGTGGCTGATTTTGTTGTTCTTTGTGGATCAGGTCTATATTTTGACTATGCTCAGGCAAGACTGGCATGTGAGAGCGATGCTGGAGGAAGACGCTCCGAAATTCCACACCGAGGAGCTGTTGGAGACGATTACCGGCCAGAAGATCGGCGGGGCTCTTGACATGAGAGGGAAAAAGAAGATTGAACGCATCGCGCGACCTTCACGCCAGCGAGCATCGAGATCAGTCTACGGACAATGGTTACGACCGGATCAGTTCTTCGGCGTACCGCAAGACAGTCGTGCGATTGCATTTCCACTTCACCATGAACAACCACAGCAATTCGACCAAGCTCTTCCGCTACCACCTCAGTACACTCCGTCAATGATCACGAACCCTTGGCCAGAACCTCACACTCACTTTCATCAGAAGAATTTTCCGCCTCGAAACGTTCTACCTCATCAGAGCCCGCTGCAATTTCGATGCCGGCCAGATGGTCTCCACCTCTATTCGCCAACCACCGGAGAAAGTGACTTCCCGACACGAATGCCGATCCCGCTACAAGCGCAGCCCACGCCGGGAGCAGACACCATTCATGGCGTGCCGATACTACGGCCTGCGCCACGAGCTCGGAGAGGAAAGCGTGTCACCAAAGGGCATGGAGTACCAAGAGCAGATGCTGTAAGTGGAGGCGTTGGACGTGGCGGCACAGCAGTCTCTGCCTGGGTTGCTAGCGAAACGCAAGGCGGAAGCGATGAGACCGAGGGTTTCAGTCACAGGCTACAACACGGCAAAGCCTATGAGCAGCGTCGTGATCGGCTGCAGTCATTATGGGAGCAAGGAGAGAAAGGTCGACGGGTGAGCGGACAGAGCAATAAGACGATTTAACGACAATCGAAGGCTTTCGCTTTGCATTCGAATTGGGTCCGGAGGTAGTTTGACATCCTTTACAATATGCACAATTCTTCTTGCTCCATCGTCGTCGTTTCTAGGCGCTGCCTGTACAAGTTGTCAAAACGAAATCCTACTGCACGCCTTTCGAGACCATATCTGGTTCTTCCTCGTCCGCACCTTCTTTCATCAATTTCTTATCTGGCCCCGCCCACTTGATTTCGTACGTTTCAATGCCATCGTTGTTAACTTGCCAGTCATGCTTGTGCAGCCCGAATCCTTCTGCTTCTGGCTGCGGGATTCGGGGGAAGATGCCCATTTTGAGCACGACTTTGCCCGGGTATAGTTGTGTTTCAGATTTGATCGGACTAAAGAATGAGGAGTGGATGTCAGTAAACAGGTGGGGCTCCTCCACAAACATTGTGGGATGATGAGTGATGGAGGCTGTCGACGCACTTCCCGTCTTTACTGCAAAACGTTCTGTACACGGGATTTCCGCTCAACGTTGCGTAGTCTTCGTATGTGTTTAGTGTCCCATCTTTGTCTTCAATCGACACCTTCTCTTGTTCAATAAGCAAGTTGCTTGCGACGCAGGAGCCGGCGACTTTTCGGCAGTTGGCGCAGTAGCAGAGATGGCCGCGTCGCTTTGTAAAGAGCTCGTTATCGTTGATGGTGACTGTCACACTGCCACAGAGACATGTGCCGACCAGCTTCTCTGAGAATTCGGATACGTCGTGCGCTTTGGGATCGCCGGTTGGTGCGTTAGGCATTTTGAAGGCTGTGTGTTAGGTGACGAAGTGGATGGGACCAGGGCGCACTCGACTCAACGGGAGGAAAAACGTAGCAGGCAGTAGATATACAGTAGCTGGATGGGAGAAGAAAAGAGAATACCATTACTCGAGGTAAGACGGCTTTGACGTAGGTGAAGCTCTAGACCAGCACGACTCCGCACGCGTCTGTGTTGTGTCTCCTCGTGCTTACTTTCTGGAATTGTTGACAATCTGGCAGCTTTCTCCAGCTACAATGGAGTGTCAAGCACGTGCAGCGACAGGTGAAGTCGTTGAGAGGAAGTCTGAAACTGCGGGTGTGCGGTCTGTTATAGAGACCCCAGCAATAAATACATGTAACAAAGGAGACTGTGATGATGGAACGCCGGTCGATCAGCGGCATGCTGTCATCGTGCTGCGAGAGAAGTTGGAAGGAGTCGGGGTCGGATGCATTCACGTGACCGCGTGATTTTCGCGATGGCCGACGCGACGGCAACGCGCGCTTCCCCTCTGCAATCGCCACCTCACCTCATACTCCGTCACCAACGACGAACAATCTGACGAGATGCGAAATGCCGCACAGTGACGACTTTGGAACCGACGATGATGACACAGTATTTCTTATAGCTGCCACTCAGGCAGAAGCGTCGCAAGCTCATGGCTTTGAGCCATCTTCACGGCCGGCCAAGCGACGGCGAGTAAGCCGGCAAGGCCCATCGAATCTCGATGGAGTCAGCGATGTCGAACATGAATGGCCCGAAATGGGTGAGGAGGCACAGAGTCCGCCGAAGGCCTCTGTCAATGTACAAAGCACTGCCAATGGTTTCACACAGGCAACAAATGGAGGCAGCGATGATATCGAAGACAACCCGTATCTGCCTGGTGAACTTCCCGGCGACGTGCAGGAAGTTCCCAGAGTGAGCCGGTTCAAGATCCATGTTCCCGAGCAAGGGGGCAGGTTTCCAGATATGATTTACACCCAAACACAACATGGACTCGACGACCGACCTGAAGCTTTTAGAGGCGCAGTGTGGAAACGACCAAGACCACCGGTGCCTCTGGCATTTCCCGCAAAGCGCAGTGACATGCCGAATGGAGCTGTTGCGATCAAGGCGGCTGCTGTCAATAGCATTGGCAACTACTTCCAATCGGTGCCCGGCCGAGTTCGTGCACCAGTCGCAGAAGACGATGCGACCATGGCTGCTCGTTTACAAGCAGAAGAGGATGAGTTGGCGAGACGGCGTTATGCAAAGCAACACGTAGGCACGGGAACACAGGCCGCTTTCGACGCCACCCAGGATCTAGCAGATCTACCTGAAGATGCATTTTCCTCTTCTTCGCCGGAAAAATCGCCCAACCGGAACGCTGTGATCGAGTTGTCCTCCCAGCCAAATCAATCTCAAGCGCCCCGTTCTGTCAATCTACGAGGCCCACAGAATTGCCTGAAGCAGATGACAATCTTCGGGCAGCCTGCAACCCAAGATCTCAGCGCATCCCAAGCGGCTCAGAAAAGGCATGCCTGGCCTTTGGCGAATCGTGATGAGAAACCAACCCACCACAAGCTCGATGAAAAGGCGATGGCAACCTGGGTGTATCCTACGAACATCGGCAACATACGTGACTATCAATTCAACATTGTGTCGCGCAGTCTGTTCCATAACACTCTGGTTGCCTTACCAACAGGACTGGGGAAAACATTCATCGCAGCTACAGTCATGCTCAACTACTATCGCTGGACGAAAGATGCGCAGATTGTCTTCATGGCCCCGACAAAGCCCCTCATCGCGCAGCAGATGGACGCCTGCTATGGCATCGTTGGAATACCAAAGGGAGACACAGTACTCATGACTGGCGAAACGACTCCGGCAGCTCGAGCTGATCAGTGGCGCGAGAAAAGAGTGTTCTTCATGACACCACAAACCGTCATCAATGATCTGAAAACAGGCATATGTGACCCAAAAAAGTTCGTGCTACTCGTGGTCGATGAAGCGCACAAAGCCACTGGTGCCTATGCTTACACAGAGGTGGTGCAATTCCTGCGTCGCTTCAACAGCAGCTTCCGCGTACTAGCACTTACTGCTACCCCTGGCTCCACGACTGAGGCCGTTCAATCTGTCATCGACAATCTTGGCATTGCGCGTGTTGAGCTTCGTACCGAAAGCTCACTCGATATCAGGCAATTTACTCACGAGAAGCACACCGATACTCAAGTGTTTGACTTCAGCCCTGAGCAGGAAATGATCATGGAGTTGTTCTCTAAAACTCTGAGACCGCTGCTTGATAAAATCCGTGGACAGAATGCATACTGGTCTAATGACCCACTCGCACTGACTGCCTATGGTCTTACACAAGCCCGCGCCAAATGGACGCAGTCTGAAGCCGGCCGCAGAGCACCAATGCCCATCAAGGGCATGCTGAACGCTGCATTCAACGTATTGTCCAGCCTTGCCCATAGTATTGGGCTACTCAAACATCACGGCATCGGGCCTTTTTATTCATGTGTGCTCAGCTTCCAGCGAGATGTGGAAAGTGGTGTACAGAAAGGCAAGACTGCCTCCAATATTGTGCAGGACCAGAATTTTGTCAAAATGATGAGCACGATCCGGACATGGACTAACAACTCAGAGTTCATCGGCCATCCAAAGCTCGAGTATCTCCGCGAAATTGTGCTAAATCATTTCCTGGACGCCGGTGAAGGCCGGCAGGGGAGTGATGTACCACCAAGCGCAACGCGCATCATGATTTTCGCCAGCTACAGAGACAGCACCGAAGAGATCTGCCGGGTCTTGAAGCGTAATGAGCCCATGATCCGACCTCACGTGTTTGTCGGCCAAGCTGCGTCGAAAGGCCAAGAAGGAATGAACCAGAAGCAGCAGAATCAGATCATCCAAGACTTCAAGGCTGGAAAATACAACACACTGATCGCTACATCGATTGGTGAGGAAGGTCTCGACATCGGCACGGTCGACATGATTGTCTGCTACGATGCATCTTCTTCCCCTATTCGCATGCTTCAAAGAATTGGTCGCACTGGGCGAAAGCGGACCGGCAAGGTCGAGCTCTTGCTGACCAAAGGCAAAGAGGAGAGAGACTATGAGAAAGCTCAGGACAATTATGCTTACATTCAGAAGACGATCGCAGATGCTACGAAGTATTCGTATCGAGATGATCAGAGCCCTCGCATCCTACCAAAGGAGTGCAAACCAGTGCCCGACAAAAGACCGGTCGAGATCCCGGTCGAGAACACACAGCCTGTGGACCTCAACGAAAAACATCGCAAGGGACGGGGCAAAACGAAACGACCTCCCAAGAAGTTCCACATGCCGGACAATGTTCGCACTGGATTTGTCAAGGCATCGAAGTTGGACTCAGATAGTGAAGCTGATCTCGACGACACAGCTCCTGTCGCAGTGAAGAATAAACCTGCAGCGTCAAAGAAAAAGAATACGCCACGTGTATTTCAGAAAGTTTCGATGCCAGTGACGCGTGCGATCAGTCCCGAGCCAGAGATCGCTCGTCTTCCTCCTTTGCAGGACGTGCTTCTGACACGCGAACAACAACAAGAGCTGGAAGAGAAGTACGCCCACTGTGCGGATGCTGACATTGACGGTGTTGTTCGTGGACCTGACCTTGAACGCTTCCCCGAGAAACTGCGGAACCTTGGGCCGACCAAGTACGTCAGACATAGCAAAGCTGCACTGCTAGCTGAGACGACAATGAAAGCGGTGCATGAGATCACCACTGAGAGGTGTCTTCGACTGGACGAACTGCTGCATTTGAGCGATCTAGAAGACGCTGGCCCGGCCAAGTATCGACTTGTCAGTCCACAGACGAAGCATAGAGGACAGGAATTCCAATCTGCATCAGGGACCATTCGTGCCACTGCCACGAAATGTTCCACCATAGTTCCAAGGAGGACCTCCAGTCCACGACGAACGACGATGCAATCCGACAGTGAGACCGAGAAGCGATCTGGGAAAGCTCCCCCCAAGAAATCGCGGGCTAGAGTTCGTCGCATTAAAGTCGGCGGCATGTCAGAGTCGGCTGCACCTGATCCGGAGCCTGAGATACCACTCCCAGTACCACCTCAGCCAGCGCCTAAACCTCGTGGAAGACCGAAAAAGAAACGACCCCTACAACGAGAACCGTCCTACGGAGACGCGGCCGCAGAAGCAGCGGAGTCGAGCCCTGAGCGCACCCCCGCTGCGTTGCGTCTTGGTACGCAAATCGAGCTGGGCGATTACATTGGCTCTTGCGATACAAGTGGCGAGGAGGAAGAGGAGGAGACACCCAACAGCGAAGATATAGCTTTTCTGGCGGGTAGTGATGAGGTGGAGATGAGGAGCTCCTCCCAGCCTATCACACCTGCTCCAAAGCGTCGTAGGCTCAAGCAAAGGCCGCGCTGGAAGGCAAGTCAGCTGAGCGATGTCGACGAGATCGTGGAGAGCGAGAATGAAATCGAGGATGGCTTGGAAGCGGACTCGGAGGAAGATGACGTGGTCGAAGTTGTCGACGTCAGGCCCGTCGCGAAAGGAAGAAAGAGCCGAGTGGTCGCTGAGAGTGACGACGAGGACTGATATGTTACGCATGTCTCCCACAAGTCCCAGCTCGGTTCATGCTCAGCGTTTCCTGTAACCTCTGTATCGGGACAGAGAGCTGAGGACGAAAGTCTGATTAGTAACCTGTCAAAGCAGACATATATCCGGGAACACTAGCACGGGAATTTCCATGTCCTCTGTTCGAGAGTTTCATTCGCTCGCACGAAGGGCACACTACGTTTCGTCGCACAGGTACGCAAGGCTGACGCGCATTCTTGCTGACTCGCAAACTATAATGACAAGGGTAGGGTTTGGAGATTAATCATGTTGAGTCACGTTACCACATTCTCTGGATTTGCGTCCTTGTTCTCGAAATAGAGCACTTGCCTCATTCCATGCTTCAAACTTTGCCTACGAGTCTTGGTTCTGAAGTTGTGAACATATAGGGTCGAGGAATTCGGACGAGACCTCAGTCTCTCTTGAACTCACAGCATCACAATTCCCGTCCGCCATCTATATCCTTTGTTCTCACCTGCAGACATCCCTCGACAGCGCTCAGAACTCCAGTCCGCTGACCCAGCATGCTATCAGCTTCACTCAGTCCCATGACCTCGTAAAACGTTTTCCCATCTGCTCCCGCACCGGCGTCATACTTTCTCCGTCTGAGGACCTTGCCCCCAACTCGGCTGCAGCCAGACCAAATCATGCATGCCATCATTTGGAATCTGCACGCTTCTTTCTGCTGCCTTGGACAAGGGCGTGGTTTCGGTACTCGCGGAGTCGATAGAGTTCGCACCGTGGTCGTCATCAGCGTTACTAATACGATGTACATGAAGGCAAAACGTCATCAGGAACCAGCAGCGGACCCACGGCATAGAACCCGGTCATCTTCTTCAGCATCTGTTCTACCGCCCACGCAGGTAGCCGCAGTCGCTTCACCCGCAAGATCCCGGCGTATCCATTCACGGGTGTGAAGAGATCGATGAACATGCCAAATATGGAGAGAGATTTTGGAACGTGCGGCAGATATTGATTCCGGCGTGGAGGATGGCTCGGCTTGGATGTAGTACGGATTCAACAAAGCAGAGTAAGAATCCGAAGCTGGTGTGACATATTTTGTTGGGAACCGGAAGCGAGAGCGCCAAAGTGTGTGTAGACAGTCGACATATCGTTCGTTGGCGTATTGCTGAAAGCTCCGGACTGCTTGGTTGCGACGAAGCGTAAAGTAGCCAATAAGTCCATCATACGAAGCACTCTTATCGCCAAGCTTGAGGTGGAATTCGTAATCGAGAGCGCTGTACGTATCTTTGTCCATATCGCTGAAAGCATGACTTGCGTGCGGGAGTGCGGCCAGTTCCAAACTCCATCCAGAATATGTAAGGGCCACTGGCCTTCCAAGAACAGCAGGCAAGGCATCGGCATACGTGCCCGCTGCAGGAGGCAAGTTCCCAATCGCATGTTCGATCATGCCATAGATTTCGACGAAGTATAATCACGCTGGGCAAAGTTGGGTCATCAGTGCTCCCATGATCGTATTTGAAGGTGCTGCTGGAGTGAAGGGACGTATTCGCACGCCCGAGCCAGCGCCTGTTGGACTGCCCAAGGAATACTCGGCCACGAACGTGCCGTTAGGGGCGAATAGTTGTAATGATTTGTCCATGTAGTTGATGATGAGAACGGCGTCCTGGTTGATACGTGGAAGGATTTGGAAGAATTCACAGTGTCCAGGTCCCTGCGGCAGCACGGTATTCGGACGGTATTGGCCTTTTTCGTCGGGTCCGATCGGCTCACAGAATAGGTACTCGCTTGTAATGGGATCGAGTGGCTGTGGTGAAGTACCTATTAGGTGATGTGAGGGGTCGATGCATTGGAACAACTTGACCAACTTTGTCGACTATTGACAACTTCTTGAATCTTGCTTGTCCGTGCATGACCGATTTGAACGCTGGGAATCTTGTGACTGGGCCGCCTGTCAATTCAGCGTATACGAGATCAAGGTCAAGCAGGAGTTTGGACCTACTACACACGAGTCCTCAAAGGCGTTCGAGGTAGTCGCTCCCTCGTTGACAATCGCTCCTTGAATGTGCACAGCTACTACCCAATTGCGGGAACCTCTGAGCATGCAAATGTTCTACCTCATATTTCGTTCAATGACCCTTTTCTGCCGTGGGCGCGCACCGTTCTCAGTGCTGGAGACGATGAGTCATTCAGGAAGACACCTTGGCTTGCGCTGCTTAGCTTCGACGCGGGTGAAGTACAGCTGAGGCCTGCGCATAATGAAGCCATAGCTGGAGTCGCAGCAGCTCGCACTGCAGGAGCTAATAGTGCTGCGGGAAACACACGCGACCCGCTGGCCCCATCGTCCACAGGAGCTCTCAGCTTGACTGTGGCTGAGCTGCTAGACGTCAGAAGCAAAGGCGCAGTTCAAGTGCCTCTCACGGATGCGATAGCGAAGGAAGAGCGCTTGCAGGCGGAGACAGTCTTGCGTGCGATAATTGTAACACGAAATCTCGCCACTACCAGCCTTGGTGACGCTAACGAGACCGCCACGTTGTGGACTGTGCCGGCAGATGGAGCTCTGAGCACAAAGCGTTATGGCCTTCTCGCACACGTGAGACAAATTAACAGTACCGGCACGCATGCTCCGACTGCAAAAGGCAGTGATCAAGACCTCGTAAGCACCGTTATATGCCATCGACTAGGTCCGACAGAGTTGCAGGCTCCAAAGAAGATGGCAGTGCATGTGGTGTCCCTTGATCATCTCAATGAGCTCAATCTGCAGTCAAGCGCCGAGGCATATGCATTATTGTCCCTCTACAGCTGGACATATTGGTGTGTGCCTGATACCCATGTCCGATTTCAGGACTCCATGAAAGCGCTGGCCACCACAATCTCTCCCCTGGCGTACACGGCTGAACAGATCCGCGAGAGTTTTGGGCCATCGATGGACAGCCCGGAGAAGATATGGCTCAAATCTCGACTCGAGAGCGGCTGCACTTTTATCAGGTCTATTATGCAGACTGGAGAAATGACGGCGGCGATTGCACGTGGGCTGTTCTCGCCTCTCCGGCCTGCGGAGTGGAGTCGAGGCCCAAGCAACGACGGCAATAGCCTGCAAATCTGGATTGAGAGGGCGGCGTGATGGATCTGACCTACTCCATGGCTTGGAATCTCGGTCGTTCCTCGGCATTGACGGATAAAGCTTTCTCGCAGGCCATGCTGCGACTACGTGCGGCTATCACGTATCGGCTCTGCAGGGAGCCAAGCGAGCATTGGACACCTCGTTCTTGTCTGGAGCTGAGCTCGCCCACAAGTTGGTCGATATGAGTGAAGAAATCACTCGCTTCCTTGAGTCGTCCTCGTTGAATGACCTCAAGGTCAACGGTCGTTGGAAAGATTCCGGTATCGCTTGCGTTTATAATAAGTGTATGGCCAGTTTTGACCATGCGCAAGGCTGTGCCGGCTGACCACAGATCCTCACTCGATCTTGTTTTTACATTCGCATTCCGTGAAAACTGGAAGCTGTTAGCGCCTGTCCGAATCAAGCTTACCATTCCCACAGGCGAAGCAGACACGGATCTCTATTCGCAAACATCGGAATCCACCCCGAGTTAGGCTGCTCCCGAAGTCGATGGGATGGAAGTCGAGCGTGCTAGTTTCTGACCCGATGAAGCGCAAGTCCTTGTGCATACAGCTGGAGCCCTACAACTGGGTGATCAAAGGCGCTGAGGGCGGTCGTGAGGTTGAGGATCTGCCTAGCTTCGTTCTGACTTTGGTAGGCAACATCACAAGCAACGGGACGGTTAGCGCTAGTTGTCTGGTGACGTCGCGACGCGCTGTCGATGGGACGATGGCAGAATTCCAGGATGAGGCTCAATCCACGATCGTGAAGGAGTCGCTGCCCGATGGAAAGTCATGGCCGTGAATGTGATGTGATGGTGGAGCGGAATATTCGATGCTTCGGGGACACGTTTCCCCCCTCCGTAAGCCTTGGCACACATCCGAATGCGGCTTGGCGCGCGCGTGTGGACACGCTAGACAGCCTAACTAGACTCGTCGTGAATACAACAGCTTCATCACAGCCAAAGTGAGAGGAGTCGATGCAGCCTCGGGTATCTTTCAGCCAGCCAGCCACCAGAACGCCACAATCCCAGACCGCAGCTTGAAATGGCCGAGCGTGAACTAACCTACTACCATCATGGCCGTCATGCGACTTCATCACCTCGGGAACAGTCCCATCATGTGCACGGCCAAATGGCTCTGAGAGAGCGCCCGCGTGTGATCGTTTCTGAACGATAGTGCGAAGGGCAATGCTCGAAATTGTCCTCCACGCAGCTTCATCTGCCTCTCCTCCAAAATGCCCCATCATCTGGTGGTCGACACGTATCTCAGGCGCGCTCGCAGCATGCACATGAGAGTGAGGCTTCAAGGTGGTATTTTATCCTGAAAACCTCATTGGACGCAATCTATTCACCTCCAAGCTTCCCACTCAGCCGTGGAACAGCATGCAAACACTTTCGAGCCTGCTCGAGGCACACAAGCTTTACTACCACCTAACCTTGCAGAGCAGAGATTTGGCCACAAGCTATACAGTCGAAACTTTTCCCGGGAAATTTATTCTGGCCCAATACCAATCCTCACACCATGATGACTATCAAGTGTCAAACCCCGGTCAATCGCTTCTCTTTGCTGCACTTACGGCCTCGAAAGGCAGGTGAGGCGGCTGGAAGCGGCACTATTGATAAAGATCGTGTTCCTGCTGGCGTGCCTACTGAAATCTATGATGCTGTTCTGGAAGTCAGCACGACAAACACGAAAATAATGGCGAAAATCGAATGTGATTCCGAAGCACAGAAAGCGTCAATACCTACACTGACTCTGCAGACTTTGACTCTTTCTGTGGATTATCTCCGTCCTCGCGATGGAATTCCTGCCGGGTTCGGAGTGTTCATGGAAGGCGTTGTCCAGATCAAGGCTCGTGAAACTGCAGCTTTGCTTGCTGGCAGGTCATCCGCCGCAGAGCTTTCCGTCCGCTTGATTCATCGCTCTCAGACGGATCCACTATCCTGGATCTTGTCTGCCACGACACATGATATTGAGCTCGCTCACTTGTACAGCCTGTTCTCTCCCGGTGGGCAGCATGATGCAGTCATGGATCTTTTAGAGCATATTCATATCCCATTAATGTCCGTGGAGTTCCAATATAACAAGGGTACGCCTTCATCGTTTATCATGAACGGCATCTTGGTGATATGGGAAGTGGAGCTCGATCTCGATTACAGGCATGACTTGAATGGATGGAGATTCGAAGCACTTCTCGGGGAGGAAAAGAGAGAAGCACTGATATCCAACGCAAAACCTCCCACAATAGGCTCTCTCCTTGGCGGTCTTTGGAAGAGTTGATCGAGTTCCTGCCGGATTTGATTCGTGACATTCCGATCGACCTTAGGAAAGACCTTCATGTTGGCTTGCTGTGCCAGTCTCACGAGAATGCGGACGATGCTGCAGCTGCGGATCAGGCCAAACGCGTGCTCACCATGGCGTTTGTAATTCAGTTTGGATCATTCCAAGTTACCGCTGCTCAAATACGAGAGTACAGCAGTGATCCTGATCGGCCGAAGGCGTCGGCTGAGACACAAAAGTTGAAGCCTACACGCCTTGTGAAGCTCACGCTGGATGAGCTGAAGTTTCCTGGCGCAGACATGGTGGGGCATTTGAAGCAGCCATTCGAGGCGCTTGACTTTGTATGGTCGAGCGCGGATTCGACGAAAGAAGAAGTCGATCTTCTCAACATTATCCCCATACCTCGTAGTTGACATCAAATTCTCCTTTGCAGAGGCAATACACTCTCAAGTCTACCTTCCGCACTTCTCATTTCCTTGACCACCTCTCTGAGCCCTCTAGCCCAAAGTAAATCCCCCTTGCTCTCCGCCTCATCGGCCAATCTTACCCATTTCACCAAATGTCGATCCCACATGCTCGTCGGAAGCCCCAAGTCCAGCTGTATTCTCATCGAGAAACTCTTGGACGTCCTCGCTCTCCGCTGCACAGCAGAACGCGAAGCCGCCGCTTTGCCCTCACGCCTGTTCATCAACCCTTCCAAACAAATTTCCAATCTCACCTCCCCGCCCCATTGTCTCACTTCCTGAGCAGCACAGTCGACTTCCTGCAAAGCCCCAGCACACCGCTTCACAGCCTCAACGACTTGCGATCCAATTTCTCCCCTGGGCCATAAAACTTTTGAAACTCTGTCCTTTCTCATCTGACAGCAAAATCCCAAAACTCTGATCCGTTGAAAGACCTCCTTTCCGATCATCGTTCTGAACTTCTTGAGGATACTCTTCGCGTCATGACCTCGAAAATCCGGATCATGGTTCAAGTAGATCGTGTTGAGCTGATAGAATAGGAAATGTGTTTCGTAGCGAATGGCTTTGCTGACGCGGGTGAGAGCAAGGACGTGCTCCTTCTCCCTCTCCTTCTCGGCGTTGGACAGACTTCTTTCGTTGCTGCTGTGGGTTCTCCGTTTCGTGTAAGGCCCATGAGCTAGCTTTTTGCCTCCATCGCGGTAGGCGTGGATGACGAAGGGTTCGGAGTGCTGCATTGCCAAAGAGAAGATTTTGCGGCGGAGGAGGGGGTTTAGAGTGCTGAAGAGGCCTGCGGAAGAGGGGAGGTGGGAGAACCATTTCCCGGTTTGTTGGCGGTTGGGGAGGTTGAGGGTGAGTTTGTGGAGGTCGATGTCTTTGAGGCGGAGGGTTGGAGGTGGGAATTCGGTAGTGGTTTTGTTGATGAGGAGAGAGGATTTGGGTTTGAGGAAAGGGAGTGGTGGGAGAGGTTTGGTCTGGTCGGGTTGACCTTTCACGCGTGGGTTGTTGGCGGGCTTGTTTGGAGGCGTGCGTGGTAGTACAATCATGGCTGCTTCAGCGAGTTGGAACGATACCGCAGAATCTGATCAGTCAGTCGCTTCGGTCGTGGTGAGACGGTCAATGGTTAACTGCTCATCGGTATGGCAACAGCTGGTCAATTGCATGTGATTGGCTCATGCACTTCATACCTGCGTCTTGATATATCATGCTTCATCTGGTCGCCTGACCTGCGTCGTCACCTCTCAACGCTCTACTGACAGCAATAGTGGCTGCCGTTGAATCACGCACACCACGTCCCTTCCACATGCCCCGTGTCACTCTCTCATCGACCCATCTTATCAATCACCTCTCTATGCGCCGCACGATCCTTCTCCGCCTCACTCAACGGCTGTATACTCCTCAGATCGCCGACGACATCTTTCGCCTTGCCAAAATACACCTCTTGCAGCATGTTCCTCATTCTCGTCTCCATATCCTCGACCATCCTCCCAATATTCACCACATGACTCTGCTCGATCTCGGCATCCCGCAAGCCCTGCAGCGGGGAGTCCTGCTGCGTCTGCCTTGTCAAATTTCCCGCCAATTCCAGACTGTCTACCGCATTCGATTGCAGGCCGAGATCCAGAATCACTGTCGATGTCAATTTGTAATGTGCGCTCCTCTTCGTCGCGGCCTCGTTGACTTCCAACACGTGAATGCTATCCCAGCCACCTTTCCCTCCAGTGGCAGCGGGCCCGCTCACGCTCTTCTTGAACAATACCACGCCTGCGAAGCCCTCGTCTAATGCCCAGAGGTAAGCGCTACTGATGCCACCTTCATAGTACAACTCTCTGTAGACGTCAACGCCCTGGTTCAAAACTTCTTCCATGCGACGGACGCGACCCGAGGGAATCAGATCAGCGGCATCGTCTTCGGCTATCGGAGGCTCGAATTCGTTGGACCATGGAGAGCGGTAGGAGTCTCCATCACGGTTGTAGTCGCAGCAGAGATAGTCGCGACCGGTTTTGGTGCAGCGTTTGGATGTCAGGGCGACGTCTACAGAGGACAGAAGGTCTTCTTCCAGCGAGGGTTGGAGGGAGATGATGCCGTTGAGGTTTTGCTGGGTCGAGGAGGGTGGCAGGCGGCGGAGGAGGTCGCTGGGAGCGATGAGTCAGTAGTGATTGGCGCAGGGAGGAGAGGCGGTCAAGGATCGTACAGCGCGGCGTCAAAGGGGTCTGTTGTGGCCATTTTCGGCGATGTTTGGTGAGATGTGTAGAAGTGTTGCTGTGCTTCCAATGTACTGCAAGGGGAGGTGCGTGGTCCGAGAAAGTGGGGTGGTGTTTCAGTCCTCCTCTCGACACTTCTCCAGCTCCTCTCACATATTCGAACACGACTACAGTATCAACGATCGCCAAATTTTGGCAGCAGGACTGCAGTCCCGTCAATTCATAACCGATGATGTGCGACTGACATTTCAACTCCCTTTCACCTAAATACAACTCTCCCTCAATGAAAACGAGGCCTCGCAGCTGGCCTGGCAACAGGAACAGGCCTCAAATCACCCAAAGAGAACTTCATCTCATCTCTCTTCCTCGGCGACAATCCCTTGTAATAGTTTGTCGGAGTCGTACGACACGTGCTCGACGAACTAGAACTGCTAGGTTGAACATAGACAATCGAGGTCACCGTGACCCCTCCGCCATTGCCTTGCGTTACGGTCACGACATAGCCAGGCGCCGAGGGCGTGGCTGTCACCGTTGGGCCTGCTTGAGTGAATGTTGCTGTTCCGTCTGTGACGGTATTCTGCACTGTGGTGGGCTGGACCGAAATTGAGACAGTCGTTGTCGTCACTGTGTTGTACGACACGGAGATGACCGTTGTGACCCCGATGGTGGAGGTGTAAGTGACTCCATTGGAAACGATGGTCGAGATGGCGGTTGTAGTTCCGTAGACCGTCGAGTCGGGAATGTACTGCGTTGGCCCTGGACCTGTACCGGGTCTTGACAGCTTCCTGTTAGTATAAAATTACCACCTGCAAGTAATCTTGCGACTTACCCAGTCCCCTGGTTGGCAGTCGATACAAGGTAGGATGTCGGCGCCGCACCAATTCCTGAACTGGAAAGTGTCAGCTTGCCATGATGTTCGATGTCAGATTTCTCCTGTACTCACCCCGTTCCAATGGTGGGTCTAGTTGCGGCTCGACTGACAAGGCGTCCGGTCCAAACACCAGGCGTATAGCCACCGATTGTGTCTCCAACCTGGAGCAGGCAATTATTGGTGTCTTGAGTGCTGATGAAAGAGATCCCCCCACATTGCTGGTTATCGCTGGTCAGTTGCACGTTGTACGCATCGCATCTCGACATGCAGTCGATGAAACGTGGTTGCGAGGATGTCTCAATAACGGCATCGGTGAAGCCGCTGTCGCAAGTGATGATGTATACTTGTCCATTTGTGTCGATGTAGCTTTGTCCATTATTGAATGGGCATCGTGGGAGATTTGATGGGCTGCCCGTCACCGTCACCATCGGTCCAGTCGTGACAGTGGCGACACCAGTGCCAGGGCTAAATAATGCATCAGCAAAGCTCAGAATGACAACGAAGGCTTTCTCAGACTTACCCGGTCCCCAGCCCAGGTCTGTAAGTCGAAACAACCTGCGTATTGGTAACTACCGCAGTAGAGGTGCCGATGACCACAGTACCTCCCGAAGCAGTAGTCACATAGGTCGAGAGGATCGTCGTTGGCACATAGATCGTGGTGGGGACGTAGGAGATTACAGTCGTGATCTCAACTCCATAGCCGCCGCACAAGCCATCAGCGAACTCAAAGATATCTGCAACACAACCATCGTTCAGCAAAAGCAGTCACCGGTTTAGCTCATTGTTCCACACTCACCTCGAATAGTTGTCTGGTCGCAGCCACGCATGACACAGCTCGCAATGCTCTCCAGATAAGGTTTATTCTGGCAAATACACGCCACGTCGAATTGATCGCAGTTGCCGTAGTCAATCACACAGCCTTGAGCACATCGAGGGAGATCCGTCACGGCAGGAAAAGCTGTCACGGTGGTCCGAGTCACAACGGCAGTCTGGGTCAGCGTGCCTGTGTGAGTGATGCCCACTGTTGGGAGAGCAGTGACTCCGTAGCCGCTGCATAGGTTGTTCGCGAATACGATGACATCTGGTCAACATGTGAGTGGCTAATCTATGGCAGGTGGCAGAAGAGAAAGGCACAAACCTTGAATGCTAGCATCACTGCATCCATTTGCAATGCAGTTTCTGATGTTCCTGAGATATGGCTGATTTGTGCAAATGCACCGTACATCGGAGGCATCACAGGGGCTGAAATCAGTAGCGCAGCCTTGAGCACATGAAGGCAGCTCAGAAATGACGGGAACAGGCCATGAGCTAGTTCTTGTGGCAGGCACAGCTCCAGTGTAGGACACGCCAGAAGTCGGCAGCGAAGGGATGCCATTATCGTTGCACAGTCGGGCTGCGTACGATATCACGGCCTGAATACTTTCGTCGCTGCATCCCGCAGCAATACAATCTGTGACTGTATTCAAGAATGGTTGGTTTCTGCAAATGCAGGAGACATCAGTGGATGCACAAGGGCTATAGTCAACGATGCAGCCCTGTGCGCAGCGAGGCAAATCTGTCACGGAAGGTGTGTTTGTGGGGCTTGAGTCGTTTCCGGTGGTGGTATAGCCGGGATTGGCACAGTATCCGCCAGCTAAGCACGTGGTTATTGTGTAAGTGGTCGTAAGTGTAGTGTATCCCGTTCCAGACACAACGCGGGGACAAGTACGAGGGGTGCGGGTCGCGAGAGTGTTCGAAATGCCGATTGTGCTTCGGGACGAGCTAGTCGGTCGCAGAGCCGTAGTAGGGACAGTCCCTGTCATGGTGCCTGAGCTTGAAGTCACCAGTGGTGGGAGGCTTGGTAGACTTGTTGGTGGAATAGTGTTGTCACAGCCTCCCGTGACGATTGGCGTGATACCACACGTAAAGCAGATCGAACTCGAACAGACTCCGCCTGTGCCCACGGTGGAGCTCACGATGTAGAAGGAGGAAGTCCCGGATGTCGTGAACGAGCCACCAGAAGGCAAAGTCGAGAAGATCGTCGTAGTCACCGCAGCAATACTTGTGCCGGACTGCAGAGAAGTAGTGACCGTCGAAGCAAGAGTGTACGTCTGGGTGCCAGAAACGGTCGTGGTTACGAATGCTCCGCTGCCGTATGATTGTGGAGGGCCAGCCGAAGAAATAGAGGCTGAACCGGTGTAGCCCGGTGGAGGTCGAGCGGAGGACGTAGACGTAGGCACCGCATAGCTTGGGGGATTCGAGGTGTCTGGCACCGCGGCGGCGCCGACACCTACAGGTAGATCGTAGGTGCCAGTCACTTCACTGAACAGGGTACAATTGTTTGGAGGCTCGAATTGGAAGGCTACGCAAGTGGCAGTGTTGTCGCAAGTGGCCGAACAAGACGCATAGTTTGGCACTACGACTCTCTTCGCAACATCCGGAAGGACGTCTCTCTTGTACGAGTCTGGCACGATCGTGATCACAATCTGATCCTCAGGGATGGTAGTGCCGACGAAGCCACGGCCACACTGAACGGTGTACGTGGTGCCATTGGAGTTGGAGCAATACGGATCGCTCAACGAAGACGAGGTGCCACAAGCATCTTCGTACGTGCCTGGACACGCCGGCCTCGGACTGTTCGATGGTACCACGGCAGAGGAAGACACGATGCTAGTGCTGAGGCTTGTGACCGCGTATGTCGAGCTATGCGTAAATCCATCTGAGGTGTACTCAGAAAACGTTGTCAATATCTGAGTGTCTGTATGGACTTGCGAAGATTCGGTTGATGACTCGCTGCTGAAGCTGGTCACCTCGAACGTCGAGCTGTGCGTCGCACCGTCCGATGTATACTCAGAAACGGTTGTGCTGACCATAGGTGCGTCTGAAGATGCAGAAGAGTGGCTTGACGGCTCCTCGGTTGCGCTGAGTGTGGTCACTGGTAAAGTCGAGCTGTAGGTCACCCCATCGGAGATGTATTCGGAAACAGAGGTAGACACGATGGTCACGGGAGTGGGGCTCCTGCTCTCTGTCTCGCTGGGTATGGACAGCGAAGGATACTGACTTGGCCCTTCGATGGTCGAAGTGTTAGCAATCGCGATCGGGAATGCAGAGCTATGTATAACGCCTTCCGAGGTCCATGTAGCGTGCGTAGTGGACACAAATGTGATCACGGAAGATGATGCCGAGGAAGACGAGGCTCCTGTGGCAACCGAGACAGGCTCAGTGGACGTCGTGGTCGATACCGGACCCGTATACGCCGGAGCGGATGGCAACGTGCTTGTCGTAGCGCCCATTCCCAGAGGAATTGTATTTGTGCTTTGAGCGATAGGCGCGACTGAGCTGAGACTCGTGGAGTAGATAGAGGTAGTGGCCACATCGGCAGGCATCTGGAACACCTGAATTCGGTTGATCTCCCAATAAGCCTCGTTCATACGCTCTGGATACTCTCCCACGAAGGCAGCACATCGATTGATAGCGGTATCAGAGGTGTCCTTTGGCACATCCTGAGGGCAGGTAGGCCATTGGTCATAGACGGTACCAGCCCAAGCTCCACAGAAATCGATGTTGATAATGATCGACATGTTCCGGAAGTGCGAGTCGATATTGCAAGCGCCTTGGGCGTTGACTGCTGGTACTCCGAAAGTGCTCACGTCTGGGTTTCCAGAAACGATACTCGCAGGGATTTGGCCACGAGGAAAGAACCAGTGCTTGATGTAGTTCGATGTCCACTCAGTAGCATATACACCGCCTCGATTTGCATTGAAAGGCGCGCCGTAATTGTCCGGATGCGCTGTAGCATTCCTGAGTTCAGATCCACATCCCGAGTTGCCATTGACAGAGGAATCGCAGTCCGAAGTCGCGAAAGTTCCCGTCTGGCCACTGCCCATTATGCTACAATTTGGCGAGCTGTGCAACGACATGGTGTTGGTCTCGGAATTGTGAACGCCCTCAATGATGTCTTGCAAGATGTCAGCGAGCTTTTCATGATATACCGTTGACGACACAAGACTTGCCAATTTCTCCATTTGCAGGCCAGCTTGGCCCAAGGAGCCAGTACGCTGGCCAGGTGCCACATCCTGTAGGGACGTGAGTGGCGTCGAAAATGAACAGTCCGTGATAGTAGGTGTTGAAGGATTCCAGTCGAACGCTGGGCCGACCTGGCAAGAATTGGCCATTTGGAAGATTGCCAGGGGGCCACTTGTTGATCGTGTCTGGCTTGATCACAGCGGAGTTATTCGTTGTTGAGTGATAGGCGTAGCCATTGGTCAGCGCAACACTCCTGTTCACGTACTTGACGTGTCCATAGGTCGGATCATAGCGGTCGTAAAAGGTGAATTTGTCAAAAAATCCCGACGGAGCATAGTCGTCTACCAGCCGATAAGCTGCAGCCCCCGGTGCGCCTGAGCCGCTGTAATAAGATCCCCCAGGAGCCCACTGGCCTGCAACGTGAGAGACAAGCGGTAGCAGCGTGACGAAGGCAGTCCCCGAAACGAGCGGCGAGGACCGCATGATAGCTGAAGATTGCCTTCACAGTGATACACAGCACGTATCGAAGGCGCAATGCTGAGAGTGTGAAGTAGAGGCCAAAAAACGGGACGTGTTGTTGTGCACGCTGGGCCTACCTTTGCATTCCTCGCTGACGATTCGCCATTCGGGTCCTCGCGAAATGTATTACTTGCATTCCATGGTCCCCAAGACACTAAACGCAGCATGACGAAGGATACGTGAGTATGGACCTTTTTGAGGTTGTCGCGACCTCGAACAAGCTTGTACAAATGCATAATGGGAAGCCCAGTGCTTGCGCGGTAGCGACCACAATCGAGGTGGCTGAACTGCTCATACGTAGTAGGCCGTGAAGAAGAGATCGGGGGAGAAAGGAAATACATTAGCACTCTTGGATGATGGAAAAGGAAAGGATGACGGCGACGCGTGCGAAGTGGAGTTGTTCTGTGCCAAGGCCACGCTCTTTCCCTCGTCCTCGCGACATCAACACACGTGAATGCATCCTACCTCAGAGACCGACATACTATTCTTACAATACACACAATTTCTGCTCACCATGCTTTCTCGTCCTGCTACCAAGCTCGGTCTCACTGTGGAGGACATTGCCGAGTATGAGCGGCGACAGGCGCAGCGAGACGCGCTCAAGCGACAGGAAGAGAAGGCGCAAAACCCAGAGCAGACATATGGCCAGACTTCTGACGATACTCCCGCTGGTCAGGCCAAGTCTAGAGCCAAGTTGACACGCGAGCAGCGCCTCGGGCTGAGCAGCACACGAGACTGAGCTTCATCTCGACCCGACCAGACATTGATATTCGGGAGCGAGCTTAGATCCGACTCGGCTTCGAGAACGTCGTCTCCTTGCTACAGAAGCGCGTGTCGCAACTCCACATTCCAATACGCGAACTCCAATAACACCTGCGAAGGGGACGTGGGCTTGTTCTCGTCAATGGATCCCCCACTTGAATTGTCAGGTCCTACTGCTCATTCTCCTACCTTGTCGGATATTGCATGCCCTCTACTCTTTATTGACTTGGCTCGCTCGCGCCCTGGCGCACAACAACTACCATGGCAGCCAAGAGTGTTGGACTGAGCCTTGCCACACTGCTCATACTATTTTCTATCTCACTGCTGAGATCGGCATACGCCCTGGACAGCATCCTCGATGTACCACTATCGCCAGCAGAACTCAAGCTCGAATTCGATGACGACGGTCTCAACTTTGGTCCGAAAGCAAGGACCTATGACCTCACAGATCAAAGCGCCCCTTCGCATACACACCAACACGAAAAGCGGTACGGCTCGGGTGGACCATACTGGTACTCCCAAATCAAGCGCCAAGGCAGTCCTGCCTATGGAGCGGACTCATCATACGTGATTTGGAGAAATGTTCTCGACTATGGAGCGGTTGGAGACGGAGTGACGGATGATACAGACGCATTCAACCGCGCCACAGCCGATGGCTCTCGTTGCGGCTTCTGGGGGCAGGGAGATCCGAGGAATTGCGACAGTCAGACCACGACTCCCGCTATTGTCTACGTGCCTGGCGGTCGGACGTACAGAATCTCTCGGCCAGTTATCATGTGGTATTACACGCACATGATCGGCGACGCGAACAATCTGCCAGTGTTGAAGGCTACGCCTGACTTCCAAGGCATTGGCATTCTGGACGCGGACCCATACATCATTTATCAACAGCAATGGTATACCAATCAGAACAATTTCTGGCGCAACGTTCGTAATTTTGTGTTTGACACAACAGATGTACCTCTGTCTGTGGAAATGCACGGCATCCACTGGCAAATCTCACAGGCATCCACCATCATGAACTGTGTCTTTATTTGTCCTGAGGGTGGCGAGGAGGAAGGGAACAATCATATGGGCATTTTCATGGAGAATGGCTCCTCGCTTTTCATGGAGGATCTCATCTTCATTGGTGGCTTGTACGGCTTCTTCGCGGGCAACCAGCAGTTCAACGTGAGGAACCTCACATTTACCAGGTGTGACACCGGTCTTTTCCAGAACTGGGGTTGGTCTTGGAGCTACAAGAGTCTGGTGTTCAATGACTGCAGGATCGGCATCGACATGAGCCAGGGTGACGAAGTACCTTCTGTGGGCTCCATCGTGGTGGCTGACTCGGAGTTCAACAACTGCCAGTATGGAGTTGTCACCGGGTTTTCGACAAATTCTACTCCCTCATCGGCAGGTACAATGGTCCTGGATAATTGTCTGTTCACTAACACTGATCCTGCCGTCTCGTGGCCCAACAACAGTGTGATCGTGCCAGGCAACCAGAGGATCGCTAGCTATGTTCAAGGCAGCGTGTACACCGCTGTCGACTCCGAGAAGCTGGTGGTGGATCGTGAGTGTTTCCAACCTTCCGCCAACAGAACGCGAATTCAGCAAGTGGTCAATCAGCCGATCAAGAGTCCAAGTCTTCTCAACGAAAATGGAAAGTTCGTAGAGCGCAGTAAACCGCAGTATGAAGGTGTGCCGGTCGAGAGATTCATCTCGATCATGGACTTTTGCTGCACAGACCCGAGCCAGCCGTGCATCAACGACGGGGTGACGGATGCTACAGCATGTGTGCAGAGGTACTTCAATTCTCTCGATGGAACGGACAACATTGGTTTCATCGATCACGGTGCCTATGTAATTACAGATACTGTCCTGGTTCCCAACAACGTCAGGTTGCAGGGCGAGGTGTGGCCGTTGTTCATGGTCACTGGGCCCATATTTCAAGACGAGAACAACCCTGTCGTCGCCTTCCGCGTAGGTCGACCCGGCGACATTGGCAACACTGAGTTGGTTGAGATCCTCTTTGAAACGATTGGTCCCACTCCTGGTGAGTGACTTTGAGAGCATTACCGCGTGGCCTCGAGACTAATCGCGAACAGGCGCCATCTTGATGGAATGGAATCTCGAATGTCAAGCTAAAGCAAGCTGCGGTATGTGGGATACTCACTGGCGCATCGGTGGTTCGAACGGCACTCAGCTGCAGAACTATAATTGCAAGAAAACGCCAACAGTAGCGCACGGTGCCAACCCGGCCTGTTGGTGCGCTTTCCTGGTCTTGCACATCACCCGTACTGCGAGAAACGTGCTGTTCTCGCACAATTGGATATGGATCTCCGACCACGAACTGGATCGTCCTCCATACGATCAAATTGACCTCTACAATGGCCGTGGTATGCTCGTGGAATCAGAAGGCCCCATTTGGCTATACGGCTCGGGATCGGAGCACAACATGCTGTACAACTATCAATTCTCTGGTGCTAGTAATGTCTACATTCCCATGATGCAGAGCGAGACCGCGTGAGTCCTGCCCCAGTATCAGTGCTCGGCCAAGCACTGACATCGATTTCTAGCTATATGCAAGATAATCCCAACTCGCTGTCCAGTTTCCGCCTTCAGCCCGGCGCGCCTTGGCATGATCCAACTTTCGAGAACTGCTTCATACGGACGTGCTTCAAGACCATTGCGCTCCGTATCTTCAATTCGACGTACATCTACAGCTACGGGTCAGGGTTATATTCTTTCTTCCAGAATTACGATAGCACGTGCATCACGACCACAAATTGCGATCAGTATCGCGTTTATATTGACCAAAGCCAGGTGAGACTGATCGACGCATCATTCAGAAAGATGAGACAAAAGCTGACATGATTACAGGGAATTTATCTCTACGGCTTGAGCAGTATAGCGGCAGAGAACATGGTCATTGTCGATGGTGTGCCGCTAGTGCCGGCGCAGGAGAACTATGCCACCTTTGCGAATACTATCGCTGGCTTCTTCTATCCGTGATCGTGGGCTTGCAGTGTAACGAGCATGATAAGGACCAAAGGCATGGTGCTCTACGGTGGAATTAGCCGTTAGATAATACTTTATCCATTAAGCTGGGTCTTGGGCCTGGAGTTACAATGCAGTTGCCAGGCTCCTATTACTACCTCCGATTCTGACTTTCGCTTGCACACATGACATCACGTAGCATCCTGGACCCGTGCAAATGAGAGCTCTGTACGCAGGGTGTTGTTGTTGACGGGGACGAAGCTTTTCATGGATCGGTCCGGGCACGCTGGCAAGCGCGGGTCGATCATCCGCAGGCGCCATCGCGGACCCTTGTCAAGAACGCGCATGCAATCGTCTGCGCTTGCAATTCGAGATTGCTCGCCATTGCAACTGGCCACGAACCGCAACGAATTCACGCTCATTTGAAAGCCACGACGACAACGACATCTAAAGAAGCCTGCTGTTACTCCGAGTCGGTCGCTGGGCGAACCGAAATTACGCGCGAACCCAACTGGTACCCGTTTGCGGCACTGAGAGCGGCGCTCCTTCTGCCCACGATGCGGCTGTCCACCCTCCTCCCATTGGCCGCTCTCTTCGCAACGAAAGCGTTCGCCGATGTTAAATTCACGACGCCAGCGGCTGGGGCGACCATATCGGCAGGCTCGATATCGATAGAGTGGGAGGATTCTGGGGATACGCCGAAGTTGAGCGATTTGACTACATATCAGATACAGCTGATTCAAGGTGGAAATGATGATGGAACCTCGGTGAGTCAGCACATTCAGTATGGGAAAGAGCTAAAAATTGCATGGGACATACAAAGCGCATCGCGTGGCTGCGAGACGGACAAGAAGAGGGTAAAACTGACTGGTCTACCAGGTGGCTCTGGCAGTGCTGTCCGCTAAGGGTGCACATGCTGCTGGAACGTCGGCCGTGGGCACCGTCGACCCTACCATCTCGGGGAACGTTAAGAATAGCTTCTACTTGAAGATGACATCGGTGGCCAAGGAGGGAGGACAAGTGATCAACTTCTCAGATCGCTTCAGTATATCGGGGTTGACGGGTACTGCACCGGCCAGCGTGGTCACAGCTATGAAAACAGTGACGGGCACTGCGGGGCCAGCCACAATCGACCAAGTATCGAACAACGCAGGGGCAGGTGCTGGGGTAGATGCAGGCAGTTTCGATGTGCCTTACGCGGAGCAGTCTGGACCTACCAGGTATGCGCCGATGCAAGGCATTCCTCCGACGAAGATCACGGTCAACAAATTCACGCCGCTGCACCCGACGAGCCCTTACACCATAGCCACCACTTGGCTGCCGGTTCCAACGATCCAGACCACCAT
Organism: Cercospora zeae-maydis; assembly: GCA_023512815.1. Lineage (NCBI taxonomy): Eukaryota > Fungi > Ascomycota > Dothideomycetes > Mycosphaerellales > Mycosphaerellaceae > Cercospora > Cercospora zeae-maydis. Next base: position 1,245,896 of record JAKLWY010000001.1, on the reverse strand, counting down.
CACCCAGACGCAGACGTTTCATGCGAGCAGCATAGAGAATCCTGTAAGTTGAGACACGGCACTTGTCACTTAAAGTCTACTAACAGCTCCCCCTGAAGGCGCCGGCGCAAGCTGGTCCAACAGATGACATGCAAAAGTTTCTCAATCGGTGGAAAGATTAGAGGGCGCCTGGCATGTGATTTCTTTTGCATACTGTGATCAAGTTTGCATACATTTGGGACGGCAGTATTCTGCACCACTCAGCGATGGTGCCATACGCGGAAGGCATTTGCGATAGTATGGTTTTTATCGCAAATTTTCGGATGCCAGATTAGAAGAACGAAGGGTAGCATAGCGTGTGGGCGGAAAGGCATCGAAGGCGTTCACTGCAATAGCATCATGACTCATGAGGCGTCCGGTGCGGATGTGCGGAGGAAAGACCACATATTATGAGAAAGAACGAGGGTAGAACCTCGCAGGTTTGAGTTCACTGACACCATTCGTTCACATTGTTTGCCTTCCCACAGACTCCGGAGAAGTTTGGTGATGATGACAGCAAATGCTCCTGTTTTGACGCTACAGTCCAGTCATGTTGCCCTTCAGAGGTGTCGAGCCTCAGGCAGAAATTCCTCTTCTCCCACTGTTTCCGGTCAATAACATTGAAATTTACTCGTATCACGAACAACAAATCACAACTTCTCGAACCAACAACCCAAGAAACAACAAGTGAACATCCCACAAAGAAAAAGAAAAAAAACAGGAAAATCTGCATGCGAAAATGACACCCCAAATCTCAACGTACCACTGCATCTGCTCCCAACTCCTCCTCGCCATCCCATCGTCAAATCTCACGGACCTCCCCACCCGCCAATCAGACAGATCTTCCATTGTCCGGATCTGCGCTGACGGGGACGAATCTTTGGTGGATGCGAATACGAGTCTTTTGATCACGGAGGCTGTGGAAGTGGAGAGTGAGGCGAGGATTTTGGAGGTGGAAGATGGGTTTGAGAAGAGGTTTTGTGTGCGGTGTCGAAGGTGCGGGGTGGTGGTGGGGTATTTTTTGGATTGGAGGCTTTGGGGGAGTGAGGATGGGAGGGGGAGGAGGGGGGATGTGGTGTTTTTGTTGGAGGGGGGTTTGAGGGGGAGTGAGGAGGTGGAGGGTGATGGGAGGGGAGGAGGTGGATGTGGAGGAGGAGGAGGAGGAGGAGGACTGGGGATGACTGTGGGGAGTTGAGTTGAGTTTGAGGGCAAGGTAGGAGGTGTGAGGGCTGTGCGGTGGGTGTCAGATCGCACCGTTGATGTGGATGGTGCTCTTGAGGATCTTGTCGTTGTGGTCGTGCTCGCTGCGACGGCATCATGGCTGTGGTTGAGAGGTTTGTTGTCAGTGACAACGCGATGGCCCAGACATTGCACTCGTACATGGCGCCAACAAGTGGCAGCGCGAAGTATTACGTCTGACGTTTCATCATCTCCACGTGTCGGACATGAACTACTGAAGGCATTGAAGCACGCAGAGAGCTTGTAACTTCAGGTTTGCGTTCTCAAGGCACGTCAGGGCAGAGTTTCGAACCGCACGGCAGTACACATGGAAGTCAGGCACTACATGCGCGGGCCTGCCAGCAAGGCGGAAGCTGACGGGTTGCGAAGTTCGATCGGTACAGTACAGTACAGTACTTTGTACAAGGGGATTGTAGCTGGTTGTAGCGGGACCTTGCAGCGCCGTGGTCCGCCAAGCAGCTGTCAGAACATCCTGACATCGGAGGCGCGCGTGCAAAGATCATAGCATGGGCGTCTGGATCGCGTGGCCGAGCGGTGTGCACAATCAATGACGAGGGAAAAGAGAGACGCCATGATGCTCGCTCTGCTACTGTATCCTTTTTCATCATCCGTCAGGTCCATCCATCGTCACCCTCTCCATGCCGCCCCGCCCCAGCATTCTGAGAGAAATTGAAAAGGGTACGTTTCGTTCAGTGTACGGAGCTCGGTCCTTGAGGTGGCCGAAGTCTCCACAGAAGCTGGGTTTGAAACGTCAGACTGCAAGGGCTCGGACCAGCCTCGTGGAAGGTGTTTCGAATTAGCCACGCTCATCATGGGAGAAAATGCATGCCGAGCGGCGAATGCGCTGCCTGGGCGCCGAAGCAGACGACTTTTGGGTTTGACGCTAGACGAAAATCACTCCACAGTGCCTTGATTTGTGCAGGATGTTGGGGCGCTTGGTGAGATGAGATGCTCTTGTGCGTTTGCAATCACACGCGCGGGCAGGCGACGTTTGCAGATGCCGCCGTCGGGCTGGAAACAGGGAAGCGAGCATGCGCACAAAGCGAAAGGCGGCCAACGGCGGAGGGCGGAGGGGAATGCGGTGCTCGTTGTGGCAAGGTTAGGTTCCTCCGCCAAGGAACAGCTCGCGCGCATCATCACCGTGATGTTGGGGAGGCGCTTCGGGAGATTCTCGTGGAGGGTGAGAAGACACGCCAGCATCACCATCATCATCATCATCATCATCATCAGACGCGCGCGCACTCACCCGGTGGGTCGAAGGGCGTCGTCTCGTCCACGTTGTCGCTGCTGCTGCAAGCACGTCGTGAATACAGTATAATGCTGCAGCAGCGCAATCGTGCAATGCGCAGCACAGGTCGAAGCTAAATCCATCCACGCTCGTCCCTGCCGAGCTGTAAGCACACGCGTAGGCCTCGTACTCTCACGTATAACGTCAGTCTACTTGTACTGCTGTCGCCGTCGCCGCCTGCATTGCCCTCCCCCCGTGAAGTTTATCCCATCTTTCTCTCGTCCTCGCTCATCATCGCCTCCACCACCGCCACCGCCGTTGCAGACTGTCGTTTGCATATCCTTTGTCGCTCATTGTCCTCATCGTCAGCCGCAGCACTCTGCGCGCGCGCGCACACACCACCAACCACCGCCTTATCGCGCACCGGCTCCTCACCGAACCCACCGGGCTCCACTCCCACCGCCTCGACCCGAACGGTCCTTGCAACGCCCTTGCACCCGCTGCTGCGATGGAACAGACGCTACACACCCCCGGTCCGCACTCGCCGTCGGCACGCTCGCGGGGATTCTCGTTTCGCAGCGACCACAGCGGATCGTCGCGTCCCAAGGAGGATTGGACTGAAAGTCCCAAAGAAAAGGCGCGCAAATCACAGATCTGGAGTTCGACCAGCAAGGCCAATCCCAATGCCGCTTTGACTGAGGCAACTCCGGCAGGTGGGTAACCGTCGACCGATCTCCCCAGCCTTCTACATAACTCCCCACCTCCGCTGCCTGCTCTGCTGCTCATTCCAGCTGCCTGCCTGCTCGCTCTGCACATACCTCCACTCGCCACCCATGGCCTCTGCGATCAAGTCGCGCCCGGCCTCGGACCTCTTCGCTAACTCGCCCGCAGTCGCTGCCATCATCGAGGAGAGCACTCTGTCGCCGCTGCGCGCCACACAGCATCGAGATGTCAACGGCAACATCATCAGTAAGCCGATCGCTACCGGAAACGGCGCCACGACGACTAACCAATCAATACAGCCGATCCTGACCTGTCCAACCCGACGCGACCGCGCATGGAGCGTCCCCTAGACACCATCCGTTCGTTCGAAGCAGCCATTGATTCCGGTTACCGCCGACGATCGAACTACAATCGTTCCGAGTCCTATAATGAGCAGTCAAATGGTTTTGGGCAATCGAGGAGGAACAGTGCATACGGTGTGTATCCCCGGCGCCACCGCGAACACAGACGCTAATTCCTGTGCTTGTAGGCTACAACGGCGGACCACAGCCCCGGCATGGAAACAGCAATGGAGGCGGATACTACGGCAACCGGCCAGATGGCTACGGACCAGCTCCAAGCAGGCCTCCCTATGGCGCTCCACGAATGCAGTCCGAGCCCAACATGCCTCGACCAAATCCTCCACAACATGGATACCAGCATTCCCAAGACACAATGGCGACTGCGATGACGAATGGATCCGACAGCACAGGACCGTGGGCCACCAGCACAGACCCCAGCAGCGAGAATAGCTCCATTGATAAGAATTACCAACAAAACGGCCACGGGCAAAACGGCTATGGTCAACCTGTGTACGGCCAGAACGGATACTCGCAGAATGGCTATGGTCCCGGATCTCCAGGACCGATCCCCGAAGATGGCGCTTATCCGATAAAGTACGGTGGCGCTGTTCAGCCTCCAAGCGCCAGCCGACGACCCATTCCCCTTGGCAATTCGAGTAGCGATGGCGCACCCTCTCCCGCACCCGGAAGCCTTCCATCATCGAAGCGACCTGAACCAGAAAAGCGCAAGAGTCGGTTGAGCCGAATGTTCAGCAAGAAGGGCAAAGATTAAAATATTTGGGCAGCAGCATCTTTCTACGTGCGACAAATCGAGGCTCTCCGATGCGTGAGTCTCTTCGGCATCTTCTGCTGCGTTGCACATAATAATGTAATGGGTAATGCAGTACATGGTGGCACGGGGAAGGAGAGGAGCTCGATTGGAGATAATTGTTTGGTGACGGCGTGTTCCTTGTTGGACAATGGAATGCATTCATGGAAAGAAGAACAAGCAAAGAAAGCGCGATAGTTCCCGCTGTAAAACACTTGGCTACGAGGTACGATGATCAAGAAGAGTGAAGAATTGGTGATGTCTAGCCAGGTCTTGGACTACCTCTGAACGTATGGCATGATATTTTTTTTTCCTTGTAACGATGCAGGACATGGGGGCATTAGAAATGGCGATCGGCTCTTTACTTCCCCACAAAGAAGATTCTCGTCCTTCTTGATCGTAGTGATTTGATCTGTGCATTGTCCTGATCCGCAAGGATGATTTTGACTCTACTTTTGCAAGCCTAATGCTTGTGGCGTAATAGGCTTTCGCATACTCGTGCGTGTAGATGAGGCTGAGCGGAGGTTCCGTTGGAATGGTATGACAAGAAAAGGTACCTGCCACGAGCGGCGTTGCTGGAAGCGCCCTTCCGCAGAACCCTTGTCGGCCCGGAGGAAGATTCGTGGCACGTTTTGGAATCGCCACGAAGGGTATAGATAGATATGAACTGCACAGAAAGTCTGGTACTGCAGGACGCGTGAAGGATGAGTGGATCTGGTTTGATCCGGAGCGCGAGAATGTGGTTGGAGGGGCACTTTCAACGCGATTTCTTCTCTTCTTCCGCTAATGCTTCTCGTTCGCTTTTGTCGTCGTTGAAGGCCACGATTACGTAGCTGATAAGCACTACATTTGCCATTACGGCTGCGAGGCCGCCGGCGTAGGTTGAGTTGCCTGGTGAAGCGAGAAGAAGGTGGAAGTTAGTTTTTTTTGAGAGAGGTAAAAGAGGAGAGCACGGAGGTGCATGCGTGTTGGTAGAGAGAGGACAACTTACCGCCGAAAAGCAATTTTACGCTGAGAAAGTAGGTTCCGATGGGAAAGGTGAACATTGCGACGGTGAAGCCGAGGAGTTTGTAAATTACGGCACTGGGAGGGGTGATCGGTTATTATGTGGTAGGCGGGGATAGGTGGTGTTGTGCGTACGATGGCACGGCGGGACTAATATTGGACTTGATTTCCGCTTTGGTGTCATCTTGCTCGAGGTGTGTCTTTTCCGACGTGTGAATTCTTCGAGTCGCCATTGTTTGTTCTCTTTGCGTATAGCTTCGAGTCTTGGAGTAGGGGCTTCGGTGTTTGTGCTTGACGGGAACTGTGTGCTCGTTTGCTTTCGGAGTGGCTGACGTTTGTATGGGTGGGACCCCTGTAAACTCTGTCAAGCGTAGGGCTGAAGTGTCCAAGGCCGGCTGGCTGGCTGGCCGCCGCGCGCTTGTCGACATCTTCACTCGTGCTTAACTTCACTTGACACCACTTGCCCCCACACCCTCGACTCGGCCTCGCTTGCGACACGACACGTCTGCTGCACTTTGCACCTTTCTGCTGCGTGGCAGCACTTGGCACTGCCGACTGCTTCTTTACAACAGCGCGTTCTTTGTTCCTCGCGTTCTTCCTTTCTACGGAGCACACTCCTGTACCACTAGCCCACCGCGGCTCTTACGTCGATCATGGCTGACCGCTTCGATCCGATAACCGATGGCGACGGCACGCCTGCGAAGAGGAGGAAACTCAATGATACGCGTGGGAAGGAGTGGGACTCGAACGAAGACAGCGAGGAATTCACGCCGGACGACTTCGAGACCGCGGCCACTCTGCCATTGCCGACGCAGCAGAAGATGAACTATTCTTCGTCGCAGTTTCACTCGGAACTGGGCTTGTCTTCGACACCCACGCCCATCGGAAATGGAAATCATGTCACTCAGCCGACGCAACCTGTGCGGCCGGAGGTGCAAGTCGAGCGCTCTTCGCCTGCTGCGCAGTCGCCGCATAGGCCGGCGCCGCAACCCATTCGCAACCCATTGAACATGGCACAAGGCGCGCGCGGCGGTCTGCTCGCCAGCGCAATGGCGCCCCCAGGAACCGCATTCCGGCGGCCGGTCAACGTACAACCGCACAGGCCTAATTCTGCTGAGAGCGATGAGGATGACGACCCGCCCGTCAGACACGAGAGCCAGCCTTCGCAGCCCCCCCAGCTGCCTCGAGCACCTCTACGGCCGACAGAGTTCAAGCGTGCAGGCGTACATCTCCCATCCTCGCCAGGTCAGATGCAGCGAGTTCAGGAGTCGCCTCGCGCCAACCAGGCATATGCGCCACCTCCCACCAACAACATACACACGCCATTCATGTCTATGCTTAGTCAGTTTAGTCATAAGCCTGGCCAAGCTCCGCACGCGCACCAGCCCCCACAGCAGCCTAGGCCCCCGCCGGTCAATCCACTCGGGTACCACCGCTACCCATACCCACAACAACCAGTGTACGACTCGGCAGGTGCTTACGGAAACTCGACTCGGATGCCACGACAGGCACCAATGCATCACATGCATGGACACCAGCAGTATCCCCCGCGGCCAATGCCGCCAATCCTTCCCATGCAACAGCAACAGCACTCAGGTTTCCGCACCGCCAATGATATCGGTGACTACAACCTTCGGATAAAGGTGCAAACCATGCAGAACGCCCTACCCAATTTTAGTGTTATGCAATGTATTCACGCTTTGGAAAAGACTCGGGGCAACGAGGGTCTTGCCATGACATGGCTGGTCGACCAGCACGAACGCAGCCAGCCATCAACAACCGATGAGCTATCCAGCCTGAGTCCAGTTCCAAAGAGAGGCGTCGCTCAGAACATGTCGCAATATCATCCGATGTATCCTTCGCCAGCGCCGCCACGTCCGACCGCTAAGCAGGACATTCGAGCCAAACAGACCATTGCCGAGAAGTATCGTGCTCGGAAGAACGCTCGCGCGGTCCGCGACGATGATGAGGATAGCGACGAAGATGAAGTGGTGCGGCGAGGTCGTGGCAACGGACGCACAACGGAGAGATCTAGTCCAATGTCATCACCGCCACCGCCAGTACGCACTCGGCCGGGACGGCTTGCAAAGAAGCGCGCGGCAGTCATTATCTCTGACGATGAAGATGGCGATTCGGGCATTATCCATGATGTGAGCGAGGGTTCTGACGGCGAACCTGAGCAGCAAGTCGTCGCGGAAGTTTCAGAAGACGTAGTGTGGATGCGAGAGGCGAGAGTGCTGAAGCTACTCAACGAATCGACTGTAGCCGACCTTGCTGAAATCACGGCGAAGCCTGTGGATAACATCAAGTTCGTGCTTGACCAGCGGCCGTTCAACGACCTCGATGAAGTTCGTGCAATCGTACAGGAGACGTTGACCAAAGCTGGAAAGAAGTCGAAGAAAACCAAAGCGCTTGGAGAGCAGCTTGTCGAGGAATGTATCGAGGTCATGTCGGGATACGATGCCGTCGATGAATTGGTCGTCAAGTGTGAGAAGATGGCAGCGCCGCTGCAGGAAGCTTTGAAGGCGTGGGGTGTCGGCGATGTGAAAGATGGAGAGCTGCAGCTTATGAGCCTTGATGAAGCACACGACTCTGGTATTGGCACACCGGCGAGCTCGGTCGCTGAGGATGCACCTGTCCAGAACGGCATCAAGAGCAAGCGGAAGGGCAAATTTCTGGCACAACCGGAGATCATGAACAAGGACCTGCCCATGAAGGAGTATCAACTGGTGGGGCTGAACTGGCTGCACATGCTGTACACCAAGAAGATCTCTTGCATCCTAGCCGACGACATGGGACTTGGCAAGACTTGCCAAATCATCGCGTACTTGGCGCAATTGCACGTTGAGAAGGTTGACGGGATCCACTTGATTATCGTGCCTGGATCTACTCTCGAGAACTGGTTGCGAGAGTTCGAGAAGTTTGCACCCGATATCCAGGTGCGGCCATACTATGGATCCCAGGCCGAGCGCGCTGAACTGCAGGCGGACCTCGAGGCGCACGAACACGAGATCGATGTCATCGTCACGACCTACGACATGGCAGTCAAGGAGAGCGACAATAAGTTCTTGCGAAAGTTTGGGCCTTTCGAAGTCTGTGTCTACGACGAAGCGCATATGTTACGCAACCCCAATTCCGACCGCTACAACCAACTCACGCGGATCGGTGCCAATCACAAAGTCCTTTTGACAGGCACACCTCTTCAGAATAACCTGCAGGAACTCATCGCCATCCTAGCTTTCATCATGCCGGACTTGTTTACTGAGAAGCGCGAGGATCTCAACTTCCTCTTCAAGCACAAGGCCACGACAAAGGACACATCATCGGCTGCGTTGCTTTCCAACGAGCGTGTAGCGAGAGCGCGTAGTATCATGGGCCCATTCATCCTTCGTCGCAAGAAGCAACAAGTGCTCGACCTTCCGAAGAAAGACTCCCGTGTGGAATACTGCGAAATGACGGACACTCAGGCGAATTATTACGCAGATCTGCTCGATCAGTTCAAGCAAGTCCTCCAAGAAAAGACTGCGTTAGGGGCCCGGAAGTCTGCCGCTGCGAACAAGGCCAGTGCAAACATCATTATGGCTCTACGCAAAGCTGCCATTCATCCATTGCTTTCGAGACGCATCTTCGATGATCAGAAACTCACAAAACTTGTCAGTGCCTTGAGCAAATCCGACGAATTCGGGAGCAACCCGCCCGAGAAGATCAAAGCCTACCTCGATGGCACTGCTGCACAGTGTATCAAGGGTGGTGATTTCGGACTACACAAATTCTGCGCTCATCCTGATCGACCATTCTTGCACAAGCGATTCGCTCTGAAGAAGCAAGAGTGGATGGATGCTGGCAAGGTGCTCAAATTCAAAGAGCTGATTGAAGCTTTTGTGAAGAGTGGCGATCGAACCTTGGTCTTCTCGCAGTTCACCACACTGATGGACATCCTGGAAGAAGTTCTCGAGACTCTCAACATTAAGTTTCTGAGACTTGACGGATCGACGAACATGGCGGATCGACAGGACATGATCGACAAGTTCTACACAGATGAGACTATCCCGGTATTCATGCTATCAACTCGCGCCGGAGGCGCAGGTATCAACCTGGCGGCGGCAAACAAGGTCATCATCTTCGATTCTGGCTTCAATCCGCAGGATGACATCCAGGCCGAGAATCGCGCACATCGTGTTGGACAGACGCGTGAAGTCGAGGTTGTACGTCTTGTCACCAAAGGCACGATCGAAGAGCAGATCCATGCGCTGGGAGAGTCCAAGATTGCGCTCGATGAACGTGTCGCTGGTGAAGGTGCTGCTGCGGCTGATGAGTCGAAAGCGGAGAAGGCTGGCCAGCAGATGGTTGAAGAAATGCTGGTGGAGAAGCTGAAGCAGAAGGAGTCGAAGGTCGAAGAACAAGAAGAGACGAAGGTCGGCGATGGTAATGACTTAAAAGATGCATTTAAGAAGGGTTTGGAGAATGAGGGACTCAAGGTCGCCTCGAAGCAGGCTCAGTACTAGTTGTTTTGCTGGACTTTAGGCATGTCGCAGAACTTTTGAACAGGGAATTGGGTATGTACACACAGACTCGATGCTGACGAACGATATGTCTTGTACGAAATAGCTTCATTTCCGATCTTCTGTTCCCTTCCTGATGTTATGCGACAAAGAATCTCCCGACCCCCAATCCGGCGGCCTGTATAACAAAGACGGACATGTCCACAGTAAAATCCGTCTCAATCAGTTCAGATGCATTCATCCTGAATGAAACTACTGGCCGAATCGTCATGGCTGAACGACGCTCTACACGCATCAAAATCCCTACTGCAAAGGTTCGCAAAGCATCAAAATCCCCAAGCAAAGCTACAAGACCTCCACCGACTCCACCGTCTACTCCCCAGACGACATCGAAACACAACAGCATCCTCGAAAAGCCCAAGCCACGGAAAAAGAAAAGCCCCGTCACTAAACCCAACAAAACTGTCCCCGTTCCTCCTCTTCCATCTCTCCCTTCCTTTCCAACCAGACCTCCTCCTCCTCCTCCTCGTCCATCAGACTACCCCGAAGCATACCTCTGGACACCTCTCCCACAGACTCCTCTCGCGTTTCCGTCGTCAGGCTCATCAGCTCGGCGTGCGAAACTTCTTCTGCAAGGTCTCAAACATCGCCATGATTTCCATTTCCACGCTCTTCGGCCTGCGAAGGAACGGGTGGTGGTTTATCGAAATTCTGTGGATGGGTTTTGGGATGAGTTGTTGAGGTTGCAAGGGGTGAGGAGGGAGAGGGGTTATGATTACAGTGATACTGCTGCTGCTGCTGCTGCTGCTGCTGCTGCTGCTCCTGAAAATCATGGATGGGAAAAGGGGAAAGGGAGGGAAACGAAGAGTCACGAATTGAAGGATTTGGATAAGAGGATTGGGGAGGTGAGAAGGTGGATCGAAGAGGCCGGGGATAAATTGGAGGATGCGAGGGATGTGTTGAGTCTTGTGGAAAGAAGGTTAGAAGGGATACAAGGAGAGTGGTATGAGATTTTGTTTGATGAGAACAATCAAGGAGAAGGAGGAGTGCAAGGTCTTGCTGTCGAAAATCCAGCGGAGTTGGGAGAAGATGAGAGCGATCTCGACCAAGACGCTGATATCGATTCGATTCTCCTTTCCATGGACCTCTCGCTCGCTTTCATGACCCAGCTCGGCGCATGTCTCGAGCATCGGGCTTTCGTCAACGAAATCTCGAACCAGTTCCAAGCTACGCAAGCGAAAACGTTGCAGTTGCATCGCGAACTTACGGCTGCGCGAGGAGAAGTTGAGAATTTCTTTCCGCAGTCCTCGCAGAGTTTGGTGGTATCGAGACGTATGAAGAGGAGGGGTTCTGGTTCTGGTGTTCGAGGCACTTCTACGACGAAAACACGAAAAGATGCTGGGAATGGACTTTCTGCCATTCGCATCGCTCGTTTGTTAGGCGCTTTGGTTTCTATACGGAGACGAGAACAGGACTTGGAAGTCTTACTTTCGAATGCGGAAGAGTATGGAAGAGACTTGGATAAAGAGCTATGTATGAGGGCAGTGATAGGGATGGGAGGGGAAGAGGAAGCAGTGAGAAGTCCGGCAGATACGATCGCGATGTTAAGTCCAAGTTCGCCACTATACGCCGAGATGAGGAGCTCGATGTGACTCTGTTGTTGATGAGAAAAATGGGGTTACCCATTCGAATGTCGCAGGCGATGGAGAACGTTTCACATCCGCCGCAGAGATGAGCATAGTTGGGAATGTTAGTAGGAGAGCCCGATGCGCAGTTCAGCGAAAACAAGATAAATGGGACGCGGGAAGGAAGAAGTTTACACAAGAAATCAGAGGTCACCTGTGGAAAGTCTCGCAATGTCGACTGTGTCTGCCTCGATAATCTGATAGGCAACAGGCTCAATACTCGTTCCGCCCCAGTGTACCTCCCGTGCCATTCCAAGATACGCATCTACCAGAAACTTCTTCCCTCAAAGTATACCGGGAACAACATCTGTCCACAGCGACCCCGCGTTTGCCAGTACAGTGCCTACATTCCGCATCGAAGTACTTCATCTTCTCATGAAGCGGATCCCAAAATGGCACTTTTTGCCCACTGAGCCCTGTTCCATGGCGGTAGCCGGCTACAGGTCTCGAAAGCTGGTATGCTATCAGTCCTATTGCACGTTGAGCATTGTAACCACACCATGCCATCGCCCATGCACGTCGTACATGTGCCTCGCGTGGTCTGTGATCCTTGTGTGCTTCCGTAATACGAGCCAGACGGCCGTGAGGAGGAAGAAGAGGACGACATACTGGCGTGATCTGTTCGTGAGTATATGACGAGTCGATAGAGCAATACGTACTGACTCGATGCAAAGTCGACGCCACTATTGTACGTGATGCGGAGGCTTTCTTTTTGCAAGAAGCGGTTGTTCTTATCTCATTCGCGAAGACCGGGAGACTGCTTTAATATAACCCCGCGAATCCCATGCGTGCTACAAGGTGGGATACCTTCCTGCGAACTTCCAGCTTCGAGCTCGTGCGTAGATGGCTGCAGATGTCACTCATCCTCGAAGAACAGGCCGCCTCTAGCCAGGGTGTGGCAGGAGAACCATCGTCTGACAACCTTCAATCGGCGCGATGTCAGACACAGATCTTTCCGATCAAGGTCAGTAAAGAACCGGCCACAATAGGCCTCACGAGTTCGAGCTCGGTGCAACACGAGATATCGTCAAATGAATTCTGTGCATTCCGCGCCGGTCGCTCGTAGAGATGCAGTATCAGCGCAAGGCAAACGATGTCTCTTGCATAACATGTGTTGTGGCGACCGGGTCTCCAGTGTTCAGAAATCGTGGCAGGTCTTGCGAGCGACACCCGAGGAGGCCCTGAGTATGCTCTGAATCCTGAGAAAGGTGAGGTACGTGCTGATCTCCCCGATGCTCAATACAAAAGGCCCGACTTACCCAGTTGCCCATGCCTTGGCAGTGACCGCGGAGATAAAAACAGAGATGGAAGCCAGGTAACGCTCTCAACATGTTGAATTGGAGAGCTATTATGAAGGTGAAGTTTCTCCCCAACGCCATGCTTCCATCCTAAGACCTTCTTCTTCATCTTTGCTGTCGTCCGCCTTGTTTCCTCAGAAACACCAATTTCATACGCCGCGGCCGCCGCAACTATAACAAGCCAAGAAAAACGATGCAGGAGAATATCGATACTTACTTTTGTTGGGCTCGTTGGTGAGCCCGTTGCTGGGCTTCGAGTTTGGCTGCGGCAAGTCTTGCCAGCAGCTCCTCTTGGGAGATGCGAAGGGGATTCACTACAACGCGGGGGCGCCGATACTTACATCAATGTTAGCAGAGGTCAGGAGAAAGTTGAAAGTGCTCGTGGATGATAGTCGTATCGGAACTTGCAATAGTGTATACTCGCGATAATTCTGGGAAAGGTCAAGTAAGGTTCAGTCATCGTTACCCACCTCATTCTTAGCGCCACCACTGGCCACAGACTCTGATGACTTCGAGCCTCGACGGCCGTTTCCTGGACCATCACCATAAGACGAGCTTTCCCGCCTCAAGCGATAGTTTTGGTTGCGGTCTCTGCTTGACATCACATCTGCTGGTGGGGACAGTCTGCCTTTGCGTTTGGATGGTGGCGAGCGAGAGCGAGATCGGCGACGTGGCGGTGGTGAACGGGATGGCGATGATGGACGGCGACGCCTGCTGGGTGGTGAGCGTGAATAATCAGAATAAGAGGGAGATCGCCGCCGTCTGCGCGGTGAAGGTGAACGTCTCCTGTAGTGACGGTCGTCATCGTCGCTGTTTGCTAGTCTGTCCTTCTTGCGGGGCGGAGAACGAGATGCGTCGGAATATGAATCGCGGCGTCTCCGAGGCCTGGGAGGAGAGCGCGAGCGCGAGGGCCACCGGCCGTAAGAAGGCGAGCGGCGACGGCGACGTGGGTTGTCGTCTCTGCCTCCGCGACCCCGTCCGGCTGGCACGTAGCTGTCAGTTGCGCGCGGAGGGCTGCGACGTCTTGGAGGTGGCGATCTGGAAAAGTCTCTCGATGGTCGACGATCGAAGGAGCGATCACGCCCGCGGCCGCGACCTCCACGTCCGCCGCCTCTGCCGCCACGAGAAGTGCGCTCGCGTTCGCGAGTACGTGCCAGGTCTCGTTCGCGCTCGCGGTCTTCAATCTCACGCTTCTTGGCTTCTTCGCGCGCCTTGTCCTCTGCAATCTGCATGAGCAGTCAGCATCTCACCGCTGATGTTCTCCGTTTCAAAGCTTCTCCTCACCCTCTCCTGTATGAGCTCAAATTTCTTCGCTTCGAGCAGCTCTTGCGGGATGCCTTTGGGATCAGCCTGTGCGCTGAGGAGCAATTTCCATAACTGGAGGCAGAACGGTGGGGCGTCTTTGTCGAGGAAGCCGGAGATGTCGGTCTGGATTTGCTTGATGTTTGGCTGTACACATGGGTCAGCGCGAGCAAGGGCATTGCGGGGGGAGGGCATGCACTCACGAATTTGCCAGCCTCGAGTAGGGTGAAGATCATCTCGGTGACCACGTCGTCGTCGCTATTGAGAATTCTGGTGATCTCATCCGACACCCACTTCTTGATCACAGGCAGGTTGACCTTTGTCATGTCAACTTTCTTGCTGAATTCTGGTGGAAAAGAGGTATTACGCATCGCTCGCGCGTCGGCACTCGTCTTGAGCGCTGCCGACATGATCGGCGTGGTTTGATGAGGAGGAGCAGAAGGTCAGAGGGGAAGAGAGGGAGGTGGAGGGGACGATGTCGCTGCCGAAGCAGGTGAGGTTGGCGACGCGTTGGAGATGTGACGGAGTAACTAAGTTAGTGAGCTCTCGCTTCAGCATTGGAGCTCACTTCGGCCACGTGTGGCATTCGCGTGCGTGCGGGCAGTCGTGGATTGTGGATTTCGTGGGTATTGTTGTTGCCCTCTCGAAAGCCTGCAACTTCCCCCGGAACTCAACAAGCGACATCCGCTGAAGGTTGTTATGGCTCATTTTGACGGACCTTGCAGCTAGGTAGTCAGCCGACGTACGCGCCGAGCTCCGGCATTCACTAGTTAGCTGGCTCCAGGCTGCAACATGGCTTATTAAAGCTCCTTAGTGAATCAGTCGCGATGCCCAGCCAGTCGAGGCGGAAGGGTTCAAGATGACATTATTGAACGACAGCCTCCAGAGTTACCTCGCACCGCTCGTCGATCTTGCTCCCTACCACCTGCTGAGCTATGGCACTCTGCTCGGAACGACACTCTGCCAGTCCTTGACCGTGCCACCTTATGGTCCCACCCATGACAGTTGTTTAAAAGAAGCGTGACTGGATCCCACTCGTGTTTGCAAGTAGCATGGCATTGCTAAACCTTTTCATCTATGGTCCTCGTACGCAAACAGCCATGATTCAGCGGATACATCAAGGTGTGATTGCTGGGAGTATGATTGCTTGACACATCCAATTCCCACGTTGGCTTAGCGACGTAAGATCGCGAACGTCGCAAACGCAAACGCCGCCCAACCACACCTCAGCGATGCGATGCGTAGCAAGAACAGAGCATTCTCCCGAGCCCATGCAATGTCAATTCATCTGAACCTGTTGTCCATGATCGCGACGGTCTGGTATGGGGTCAGGCTGGCATCCAGGATGAATATAGAGGTTGAAGGCAAGCGAGTCGGCCGTTCTAGTGTATTTATGGTGAATGAAAGGTGAAAGAATTGTTCAGAAAGACAGGCTTGCAATCTCGAGGAGGGCGGGATTTGGTGCATGGAGGTATGGGGAGTAGATACAGTTGTACACATTCGGGCCACCGTGCTCCAACCCTCCGGCGCTGTCCGTTCATCGCCATTTCCCGTACAAACACGTGCAAGCACATCTTAACTAAGTTAACTAGAACACTCCCATTTGAACACCATCACGATGAAGGTGGCCGACTTGCTCTCAGATCTCACGCAATTGCAATTTGCAGTGAGTCTCGCTTCCCGTCTTTGACCTCCGACCGCTTACGCTCTTGCAGGATCCGGAAGCCGCTCTTGCACTCGTGTCAGCAAGATCGAGCACTCCCGGAGATACAGCAGTGAGTGGTGATGCCTCATCGAACGGATATCGCGACGACCCGGATCTCAAGCGAGCAAAGGACCTTCTCGACTTGCATAAGACTGTGAAGCTCGCACACCCGGACGCAGAACCCGATGCCGCGCTGAAGAAAGCTCGTGCAGACGTAGACAAGGTCCTGCGTGAGCTGTGAGACGCCATGTGCATGTCGCTGTCCAGGATGGTTCATTCTATGGCTCGCGCGATGCAGGTTGTGCGCGCCATTTCTACGGCCTGCGCATGAGAGCGCGAAAACGAGCACAACACCTCACTCCATCTCTGCATCGTACGCCACACCAACACAAGTGTCTCCCCCTGTCGCAGCGCCGCAAGACTCTTCCTTCAAAGTTCCTGGCTGTGCTCACCAAAATTGCAAAGGTTTCGCGTTCGCTTTCGCGCTTTTGGCCTGCACGACCATGGAAGGCGAACAGATGTGAAGGTTCTCATTTGCTTCGCCGCTCCACGATTTGGTCTGGCTTGACGCCTTCCGCTCGACGGCCTTGGCGTTATAGCCACCTCACCACGATCGAGTCACTGCCTCTGGTGGGCACCACAATCAGAAAGTCTGGGTCTCTCACGGTACCGAGTGTGTCGCTCGTACATTTGGTCCATGGAAGAATGGCTTAGCGCAAGCAGCATGCAAGTTCGCACCTATCTATTAAAAGAGCTGTCAGCACAAGCGACTCGCCAAGGGCAATGACAAGTCTTCAGTGAGAGAAATCCGAAACGCATTCCTTCGGCTCTCTGCGGTGCACGACATTATTGCGATGGAATTTGCAAGCATCCAGGCGCTGATGGTCCATCCATCGGTCTGCTCTCGCTGCTCAATTGGTTCTCAAGCCGATGCCAAGAATGAACTCAGCTTTCAGCCTTCCGCAACAGCTCAGCCAGTCACCTTCTCCGTAATGTGCCACAAAAGTCCGGATGCCCACATTCAATCGTGGCGATGGAGTCTCCTCTACTTGGCACTCAGCTGATACAAAGCAACAATAGGAACATGGCGCGAGATCCAACGGTGCAAGGTAGGGCGATGCCAAAGCCCTGCCACCAGGCTGAGTACGCAGCTTCATGCCGAAGATTCATGTCTGCGCCCGGACGCATTGCTGAACCATCAGGCTGTCCTTCGCACAGCGTTCATTTACTGCAGGTCTGGTTTATCTTGAAGCGTTGGTCTGATGTATTCGCAAAGACCTCAAAGAACTTCGCTCTTCCGGGAGGGAACAGTGGTCGAAGCCGATGCTACATCACATAGCGACAAGGATTCATTCCGATATTCCAGCATGAGCTATTCAACCACTGCTCACTCCGAAAGCATCAGGCCCAGGTACAAGCCAGTGATCTTGCGGACTGCATCGCTCGTTTTCCTGTTGCTCGTCACTCTTGGCTTGATCGGCCTATTGGAATATGGCGTCCGCACACTACCACATGGCCAAGGGCGCAATAGTTTAGTGTCGAGAAGCGTTGTACTGGATCAGGATCATGAACACCAAATTCTGGCCCGACAGGTTGAGTCCGGGTCGGAGACTCCGCCTACCGAGCCCATTAACACGCCTGTCGAACCCATTGATGCGCCCGTCGAACCCATCGACGCGCCTGCTCAATCGATCATCGAGACGCCTACTACCCCAATAGTCACTCAATCGCTTCCGAAGGATGACTACATCCCCACAGAGACACCAGCGTCGAGCGCAGATGAGAACGACTTTATCCCAACTGTCGTGATGGAAGTCCCAGGAATCTCGGAGACAATTGGTTCAAATGTCGTCGGCCCAAGTGACTACGTTCCAACTGGCGGTGGTCAATATGCTCCTCCGAGCGACTACATCTCACCCAGTGACTACGTGCCCACAATCGCTTCCTCGGCCGCCGGCAGCGACTACATTCCAGCTAAACAGACTGCGACACCAGAAGATCAACAAGCTGCGACACCAGAAAATCAGCAGGCCGCGAAACCAGCAGGTAAACAGGACGCGACACCAACAGGCAAACAGGGTGCGACACCAGCGCCCACCTCCAAGCCGATGGTTGTCGTGTCATACTCATCGCATGCTGTGGTGGCGACAATACAGGCCACATTAGCGCCTGGCTCAGCCCCCGGATCAAACTACTTGCAGCCGTCGGGCGGTATTCTTACAACGAGTTACGAAATTTTCCCAGTGACCATGACCGTGGACGGCACGGACCCAGACGCTTCTGGCTCTCCACTCGAAGCAGGGGTGGCTGGCAAGGACGGCAAGAAAGTTCTGATCGTCTCCTACTGGAATCATCTCCAGGTCTTTTATGGAACCTTCCTCGCCGTCCTCCTGGCTGTCCTATACCGTATTCTGTATTCGGTCCTCCACAGCAATCTTGTACTCATCGACCCGTTCCGACAGCTACTGGACTCTCGTGGAGCGCTCGCAGAACATTCGTTCTTCTCCTTCTATCAGAATCCTTCGATTGTGTTCGGACCGTTCCCAGCGCTGATGAAAGGCAGGTGGGCCGTCAGTGCAACCGCGACTGCGTACATTGTTGCCTGCATGATGCCCGCTTTGGCTTCTGAAGTAATCTGGGTGGACACCAACTGGGGCTGCAAGAATCCCGGACCCAATCCAAAGATTCCGTGTGCTCCGCGGCTCACGACCACCGGTATCGTGGTGCGGGTTCTTCAAGGCATGCTCGGCTTCACTGGTGCAGTCATCATCGCTCTCATCGCGCTGCTACTCTCGAGCAAGACGGGATTGTGTGCTGACCCAAGTTCTATTGCGACTGTTAGCAGTCTGATGAGACACCCAGGGCTCACAGAAGAACTCAATGAGATGTCAGTCGATCCGGAAACCACGCTGTTCAGCATGGAGCAAGCGATCAAGGGTAAACGCTTCGGACTTGGCCACTGGAAAACCGCATCCGGAGCTCAAGGCTATGGCATCTATCCACTCGGCTACAACACAGACGCAGCCCAAACCGAGCGAACGTTCTTCAAAAATGACCGGGGTGAATACTCCGCCGTTGTCAACTCCAACCCTGACGCCAACGCCGAATCTTCTTGGAACGCCACCTCCGCCAGATCACATACCTGGATGTGGATGGATCCGATCCTCCTCATCGTCGCAACAGGCACTTTCGGTGTCATCTTAGCCTGGCGCTTCACGTCCGGCACAACCGGTTTCAACGGCTTCTTCGGCAGCGACACCTTCGGCCCCCGATTCATCCTCACCGGCGCCGCGACCATTCTTGCAAATCTCTGGAGCACAATTGAACAAAGCGCCATGATCATGGCGCCCTTGGGTCGCTTAGCACGAGACCCTGCTCTACCCAACAGTACCATTTGTTTCGCGCCCACGAATACTCCTCTCCTCTCTACCTGGCGCGCCCTGCGACACGGATATTTCTTCGTCGCGATGGTCACGGTCATTACGATCCTCGGCGAAGCCCTGAGTATCGTCATCTCAGGCGTTCCGTACCGCGCTGGACAGACGTATATGACGTGGTTGGTTTCGGAATATCTCTCGCTCGCGATTCTGGGAATCATGATCATTTCCTCGATTGCGGTGATTTTTCACCGCAGTCGGGAGCCCAAGGTGCCGGTTTTGCCGGAGACGCTGGGCGCGAAGATGTTGTATCTCAATGGCTCGGGAATGTTGGATGATTTTGAGGGCGTCGAGGGAGCGGAGCAGAGGGTGAGAGATGAGACATTGGCGAGGTTGGGCAAGTGGTATGAGTTTGCGCCGATGGTGAGGAGAGATGGGAGGAGGAGGATGTGGCTTGTGGATGAGGCAACGGCTTCGAGGAACGGGGTTTTTGGGACTGTGAGGTGTTAGTAGCATTTGGTTTGCCGTGGCACGTCTTGAAGCGCGCAGATACCCGTTCAATGTTCTAGCGAGCGGAATGTGCGAGCGAAGCAAGTTCATTTGGGAATCATTCATTTCATGAGTCTATCTCTATTTGAATCGTCACCCAGAGCCTTTCCGTTTAACAATACTTTCATCGTCCGTCTCGCCTTCCCCCGAATCGAAGACGTCCCGTTCAGTCGCATCCTCGTCATCCGTGAATTCATCCCGGTATCCCGCACCGCTCTCCAGATCTCGCTCGTACGTCGTGTGCAACGAAACGTCACTCTGCCTCTGCCGGACCACATCCGCCGCACCCTCGTCATCCACATATTCCGTCCCGCCCATACTCGTCCTTCTTATCCTGCCATTGTGCCCAGCAGCAGCAATCTCCTCTGCCTCCAACTGCGCCGCTCTCGCTTTCGTGCGGAAATAAATCAAATATCCTGTTCCAATGCCCACTGCGATCCCGATCGCCATGGTTGTATAACTGACCATCTTCGTCCCCCAGGACATCTTGTCTCCAGACTCCGCTATCACACCCAATTGTCTCCCGACAAAAATATGCAGTAATAATTTGGGGCTGGCAATCGCAGTCGCCAGCATGAAGTTGCCCCAGGTGACTGTCGGAATGGTGCTAATCGCTCCATTGCTGAAGCTGTACGGCAAAGGACACAATCGTACGAGGCAAAGCAATTGCAACCCATCGTGTTTCAGCACAAGCGATAGCGCAGCGAACTGAGTGTTCTTTTCCGTCATGCGGGATACGAAGTTTTTGAGGACGGTTCGAGAGATGAGGAAGGAGCAGGTTGAGCCGACGACTGTGGCGGAGGCGAGGATGAACCAGCCAGGCATGCCGAAGACGAAGCCTCCGATTGTGACGCAGGTGCTGTAGCCGATCATGGGAGGGAAGGAGACGAAGAAGGTCATGATCCAGAGGATGAGCCAGCCGGCGGGCATTTCGCGCCAGCGTTTGGCGGCGGGGGCGAGGGCGTGGAAGATGCGCTCGGAGAAGACGAGGGCGAGGATGACGAGGATGTTCGTTATGACGAGGGCGATGACGGTCAAGGCCTTTTGGGCTGGGCTGAGCGAGTTCCATAGCTGTTGCCCACGGGTGGAGTATTGGCCGAGGAGGGTCATGTATTTGTCGCGGCGACGATAGGGACGATGGGAGGCGCGGTCGGTGGGAGACTCGAGAGAGCGACGCGACCAGATGGGAGCATTGCGCGTGCCGATGGAGGACGGGTTAATATGCTCATCGTCGTCGGAGTCGTTGTACTGGGCGGCGAGGGCGCGGGCGGTGGACGAGTAGTGTTCTTGGTCGCCCATGGCGGCGGCGGCGGCGGCGGCGAGGGAGGGCGGCGCGGTGAGGATTACTGGAGAGACGCCGGCGCAGACATTGGCAGCGGCGAAGAGTTCGTCTAGTTAGGCAAAAGTAACTGCCTGCTGCCAGGAACAAACAACAGCGTTCGTGTCAGCATCCATGCTACAGTACATGTAAACGCCGAGCATGCTGATGTCATTGGCTGCTACAGACTGGACTTGTCTCTCCACATGAATCTCCCTTCTTGGCGCTGAATTTGCCGTCTTGCTGCTTCTGTATATGAACATGATATTGGTCGGAAATCGGTATACACAGATGGTAGGAGTACAACCCTCTCAGACACTTCCAACACGCATTCTCCTGTCCGCTCTTTAGTTGATTGAGCAAGAGCACACTCACCATGCCAGTCAGCGTTATCGACTCCTTCCTGTTCAAGAACATGTTCGGAACACAGGCAGTTCGAGACATGTTCGAAGACTCCAAATATGTGTACTAATGCGTGCAGGTTGAGCTTCAACTTGCAAAAGCTCAAGCACAATGCGGTGTTATACCTGAGCAAGCCGCTATGGATATAGCTAAAACTCTTCGCGTTGTCCCAGCTAGACCACGACCGCCTTGGTCGAGAGACTGACATCGTGGGATATCCTATTCTACCACTGATTCGACAGCTATCCGAAGCATGCGGCGAAGAGGCCGGCAAATATGTTCACTGGGGCGCGACACAGGACTTCCAGGACACGGCCGCTATCTTGCAAATGAAAGATGGTCTTGACCTGGTAGAGGAACAATTGAAAGCCATCATCAAGACTCTATCCTCACTCGCAGAAGGACATCGGGACACACCCATGGCAGGTCGCACTCACCTTCAACACGCCCTCCCAATAACATTTGGCTACAAATGCGCCGTCTACCTCTCCAGCTTCCAACGACACCTGCCTCGTCTCTACGAGCTCCGTCCGCGCTGCCTCCTCGTCCAGTTCGGCGGAAGCCTTGGTAAACTTGCCACAGACCTGATGGTCATGTCCTCGAACGAATGCAACGAGGTCAGCGAACCATTTGTCCCTCACCGTGGAGCCTCCAGCACCATGCCGCAAGAAAGCAACCCCATCAGTTCAGAAGTCATCCTCGCAGCTTCAAAACTCCTCCGCGCCAACGCGGGATGATGTCTCGATGCAATGATTACAGATTTCGAACGTGCGACAGGGCCATGGCATCTGGAATGGGCTGCTGTACCCGAGTCTTTCATTCTGGTGGTGGGAGCGCTCTCGCAAGCGAATTTCGCGCTTTCGGGCTTAGTAATTAATGTGGATTCGATGAAGAGAAATCTGGAATCTACGAGGGGTTTGATTGTAGCGGAGAGGGTGATGATGGAACTGGCGAGGTTCGTGGGGAGGCAGCGGGCGCATGACGTGGTTTACGAGACTTGTAAGGCGGCGATTGAGGGTTCGGAGGCGAAAAGAACGTTGTTTGACGAGTTGGTGGAGAGGGATGAGGTGGGGAAGGTCTTGAGCGGAGAAGCTTTGCGAGAGTTGTGTAGGCCAGAGGGCTATCTTGGAGCTGCTGGAGCGCAAGTCGATGCTGTACTTGGTGAAAATGCGAACATGGGATGGGCATCGCTTGAAATGGGTGGCTGGCCGCAAGTCATCAACGTCCAGGGACACGTCCATCGGACATGCGAAGTATCATGCCTTGATGCGACTTCGGTACCGCCCTGCGATCGATAATGCCATTCCCCGGGTAGTACGAGCCTTCAATGTTCCCAAGGCCCTCTTCCGCGGCAATGACCAATGCAGACATCAGACCGACGCCTTCAGTGGACCCCGGCGCACCACGACTCGTCTTTCAGCTCGCCACAATTCGGTTTCACCGAGCTTGGCAGAACATCCGTTAGTGCCCGCGCGAGTAGAACTCCCATGAGCACTGCAATTCCGCCTCATGACATCCGGAGTCTTGACTATCGACGAACGTACGTACGAAGGATCATGCTCGGCAAGGTTCCGGAACCATCTAGTCCTCATTGAAGAGGCCTAGATTCTTGACGTGGAAACTTTGGAACTATGGAATGAATGGCTCAATAACAAGCCAGGCTACATGAGAACAACACGTAGTCATCGTGCGGGTGGTGTTCTCTCAATAACTTCCTGTTTGGTGCTAGAGCGTGGGGCCAAGGTTAGGGTTTCCGAATTGGCGTTGGGTCCAGACCGAGGACTTGTCGTTTTTCATCGGCGACGCCGATGGACTGCTGGCGATACCTTCGATGCTCTCGTTGTTCGACGATACCGCGTAGCCATGAGCATGGTCCAGATATCAGATACATTCAGCCACAATGATCGAGATCACTGGGGGAAGAACGCACTCCGATGGTGGCTTGCAGTAGGCTTAGAGCATCGGCTATACTGCTCATTCGAGCCATCGAAAGCATCTTGAGGCTGTTTCGAGTGATGATTTTCTGGTAGTGTCTTGGAGATGTTCAAGGTATTGTACCGTATTGCGCATTACTCGGGACATCTGTTAGCTAAAGATCGCACCAGCATGCTTATTAGAGACCGCTTGCGCGAACCCCGTCTAAAAGAACCGACAAACGGAGGCTTTCACCGACTGCTCGCCACAAAACGCTATGGCTTCGATGCTCAGCTCGCCACAGTATCGCAGCCTGGCCAAGACAGGACAGCCGTTAGCTTACCGCTGTCTGGGGCGAACAGAAGTTCGTTCTCGAAGCCATGAACCGGTGTAATTACTCAATCCGAGACGGAATCGAAAAGGCTTTCAGGGCAAGCACTTCGGGCTTGCACTTGGCTATGCAGGGCAGGTCAGACTTCAGCTCACCACAGTGCAGCCTGCCTCGGATGGAGAGACACCATGAGGGCTTTCTGGCCGAACGTGACGGTCAATGCAGGATTCAAGTTGATATCCGCCATGCTGTGTCTTGCACCATAGTCCCGCGTTGCACGGAGCCGCAATGTGAGTATTCGAGTTTCGCAAGACTAGGGCGAGATGTCAGCCTGATCGGACGCCATCATCTTCTCTGCAGCGTGGAACTCGCAAACAACATCGTTGTTGTTCTTGATGACGGCGCTGGTCTTGGTACTCGCCAGAAGGACAACAGTGTGCATTTCTTCCTTTTGCTCCGTGGTGGCGTCAGGGCTTGCAGTCTAGACTGCATCGCGTACCTCTATCACTTGCTGATCCATCGGCATGTTCCACATTTCGGGGCCGCGGTCAAAGACGATGCATACGACGGCCAGCATCTGTTTCGACATGAGAGTCGGACAGTTCAGCGATGATGTGTCTCGATTGTCAGAGAATGCGCTGCGTTGGGTCATTGCACAAAAAGCCTATCTGGGGTAGGCCAGCTCGGCGGCCACTCGAGCCGTCTCTCTCCTTGTGCCTGCAACTCTGACGACGATGACGAGCTCCAAGGCCTCACGTCCAAAACCGAGGTCCTGCTCCATGGGTCTAGCTTGTTTTGTGCTGAGTGCAACGAGTTTCCGCGTCCTGATTGTTGAACGAACGATCGCTAGCCAAGCTTTTACGGCATCTGGTACTTCTAGGCAATTCTGCATTCACCGGATTGGGAAATCAGACAGGCTTCCAAGTGTCCCAGGTTTTGGCGCTGCGGGGCGATAACTGCTTTCTGATCATTGTACCAACCATACCGCTGCTCACCTGATACCACGACATCATCGCTTCACAACGACCTGTATGACTGGCTGCGTTCGCGCTCACGCTAGTGTATTGTCAAAGTCGCCGGAGTGCGATGTCCTTTTTCAGTATGTGGGCATTGCTTGCTTTTTGGTGACGAGCTATGTCGATCTGGTACACAAGTGATGAGTCTGTTCGACGATGTTGAGACTCCAGGCGTGGCTCTCAATGAATCTGGGAAGCTATTACAACGCGCTTGCTGATTCAAGATGCTTCCTTTGCTTTTTACAACAACCACAGCTGTGAGAAATAGTGGCCTGTAGAGTTCGACCTCATTGGGGTGAAGACATAGATATTGGCCCTCGAGAGGGCGCCCACGTAGTTTGCTCAGGCACTCTTCTCTTCGAGTGCTACTATACAAGACGAGATTCCCGGGGCGATGCCGGTACGCAACCAGGATATCCTTGAACGTAGCGCGATTGAGAAGCGGCTGTTCTTTGTGGCCCCGTTCGAGGGTCTTATCCATGAATATATTTCAGGCAGTGGGTATCTGTTCCGAAAAGGAACAAAACCTGTCTGGCCTCTGGCGGCTCCAGGATGAACTGTGGCTGCTGCTCTGACGGCCGTGCCTGGCGCGAATAACTGCTCAGCGCAGATGCTTACGGTACGTCAGTGGAACATCGGTTGGGACTTGACTCGCGTGCCATACCGGGCCCATGAAGTCGCGCATAGCCGTGCCCAGAACTGTAATAACAATAATAATAATGCTCACCTGAAATGGCAACTGTGGATCCGCTTCTCGCTGTTCCATCACGGTTCTTGAATAGCGGCATCTGCATGAGACTGAAAAGTGAAGACATCGATGTGCAGCAAAGGGAAATGAGGTCGAAATAGGGGAGGACACAAGTAGGATGAATCAATATCGGGACTAGTCATGTCCGATTCTGTGCTATCAGTGCAAATTGTGCAACTCTGTGCAGCCTCGTCGTTATTCATCAGAACGGGGCCATATTATTACCCACAACTATTCAATAAAATGCGAAAGACCTTGTTCAGCAACGGACGAGACGCGGTTTCTCCTTTGGGCAAGCGCCCGACTCCATACCTGGTCTCGTACTTGGGGTACGGACGTCAAAGTATCCTCTGCTCAGCGCCTTCCGAGGATCAAGCAGCGCCTACATGGCGGTATCATCACAAAAGGAAACCGCACGAATTCACATCAGCGGAAGAAGCGGTTGCCAGGTCTGTTCCCGTCGCTTCGTGGGGACAGTACAATAGCCATTTTAGTGCTGGCGCGGAATCGCATCCGTACAATAACATGAGGCATCCTTTCCATGCGGCTCCAGCGGCGGGAATGCAGGGACTGACGCAACTCATTCTCGACACCACTTTGCAAAACCTAGCACACAGGATCGACCCGTTATTACACTGTTGCAACGCAAGAAGCTGATTGTCCGCCCCTTTCGCAGCCGCTAGTGGATGCCGGTGCCTGATGGTATGCAATATCCACATCGAGTAGGCTGATGACCAGCGCCACCGGGGGCGAGACGAATTGTTGTGCCACCATCAGGCTTAGGTGGCAATAAGGTTGTGCGAGGGTCAGCAGGACCGGGAACAATGCTCACGATGCCCGGAAAACCGTGCCCCAGGGACGTTACGACGATCGCAACGCAGCACGATTGCTCCATTGTTCCCGGGAGCTAATGGATGTTTACCTTTTGGACGATGCAACTGCCCTTTCGAGAGTATGCATGGTATGTCGATGGACCACCTTGTTTCACTACAGTAAGGTGCACAGCAGTGACACTTGGTTCGTTAACGAGTCAGTTCCTGGTGTGGCAAGGTTGATGCTCAGGCGATGCCGCCCTGTTGAGTAATCGAGCGATCAGCCTGGCAACATAAACCCTCCAGCTCGGGATCGCAACACAATTGATGCTTGGACATCGGACACCAGCGGATGTACTTCGCTAAGTAGATGCAACTTCTCGTTTGAGAAATGTTCGCTCTCGTGCGTCAGTTTCGTGGAAGGTGTTCCATATGCCAAGCGGTACGACTCCTGCTAAGAAACTCTACTCGGCAGATCCATGACGGTGAAGTCGGAGTTCGGGCGACCGAGCTGTGAAGGCAGCGGGGTCGATCGTTCTGATAAAAAGACTTCGTCATATCTCGCTGTCGGCCCTGAGGCCGAACTACTCTATGGGGTATAATCGATGCTTTTCTGGCATCCTACAGTTTGTGCCTTTGTTCCGTCTCATACATCAAGTCTTTCAATGACGATAGCGGACGCACCACCGCCACCATTGCAGATGCCAGCAACTCCAATCTTGGTCTTCTTCTCACGCAAGACACCCAATAGGGTCGAGACAATGCGTGCACCTGAGGCGCCCAATGGGTGACCGAGAGCCACTGCACCACCATGAAGGTTGACCTTGTCCTCAGACACGCCCAACAATTTCATGTTGGCAAGCGCAACGACGGAGAAAGCCTCGTTGATCTCGAAAGCATCGACGTCCTCCTGCTTGATCCCAGCGTGCTTCAAAGCCTTGGGAACTGCAAGAGCGGGCGCCGTGGTGAATTTGGATGGGTTTTGCGCAGCGTCTCCCCAGCCAAGAATTTTTGCAATTGGCTTCAGGCCATGCTTTTGCACGTACTCTTCACTTGCCAAGACTGTCGCGGCCGCTCCGTCAGACAAAGGCGAGGCATTGGCGGCCGTAACGGTGCCGTCCTTCTTGAATGCTGATCGCAGCTTCTTTGTTCCTTCCTCGTTGAACTTCTTCGGTTCGTCATCTTTATCAACAACCGTGTCTGGCTTGCCTGATCGAAGATTAGCATGATATCGAAAGTGTTGATGATACGTCGGCGCTTCTGATCTGCATCGTTGCATGTCGGCTCATCGCACTCACCTCTTGTGCCCTTGATCGTCACTGGCGTGATCTCCTCCTTGAACCAGCCCGCCTCCGTTGCGGCAATCGCTTTTTTGTAGGATCGAATGGCGTATTCATCCTGATCCTCTCGGCTGAACCCATGGTCGTCTGCACACTCTTCTCCCTGCAGGCCCATGTGTTCATTCTTGTACACATCGGTCAAACCATCCTTCAACACGCCATCGACGAGTGTCTGGTCGCCAAACTTTGCTCCGTTGCGCAGCGTCTGCAAATAATGTGGGGTGTTCGACATGCTCTCAGTTCCACCAGCGACGATGACGTCCGCTTCGCCAGTGAGGATTGTAGCTGCAGCCAGTGACATGGCCTTGATTGAGGAGGCGCAGACCTTATTGATCGTAGTCGCCTCTGTCGACTCAGGTAGGCCAGCGTATATTGTGCATTGTCTCGCTGGGTTCTGGCCCAAGTTCGCTTGGAGCACATTGCCGAAGAAGACTTCTTGCACCTCTTCTGGCTTGATGCCTGCACGCTCAACAGCAGACTTGATAGCAGTGGCACCAAGCTCGATGGCTGTCTGCGAACCGAGCGACCCTTGGAATGCTCCTACAGGCGTTCGCGTAGCGGAGAGGATGTAGACTGGTTTTGGAGGAGCCATGGTTGCTGTGAGAGTAGGCTGCACAACGTGGAGTGCGAAGTCGAGGTCGAGAGGAAAGAGGCAAGCGAAGAAAAAGTCCTTTGTTGAGAGATGTAAATTGTTCTCTTCACCGACCGACCGAATCGTACCATCCCACCAAACAACCTAATCTGAGAGCGAGCTCAGCTGTCTAATCAGGGTTTCGCGTGGGGCTTTCTCTCGCCTCGGCCCGTGCTGCCGAAAATACTGCCGTTGCCGTCGAAAAAGTGTAGCTCAGTCGCGTGCATGCGCCAGCGGCGACGTCGACGACGGCGACGACCACGAGCATAACCCGCGTCGCTCATTTGCCAGCACAGCCGCCCAAATGGACGATCTTTACGACGAGTTTGGCAATTACATCGGGGAGGATGTGGAGAGCGAGGAGGAGCAAGACTCTGGCGCGAACGATGGCGCGCAATACCTCGACGACGATGCGGATGAGCCACAGGCGACAACCGGTCAGGAGCTTATGGACATTGACGACCAGGGGCCATCAAATGCTGTCGTTCTACACGAAGACAAGCAGTATTACCCTTCCGCATCTCAGATCTATGGGCCCGATGTCGAGACTCTGGTTCAGGAAGAAGATACCCAAACGCTGCAACAGCCCATTGTCGCGCCGGTCGAGAAGAAGAAGTTCACAATCGAGGAAGAGGACTTGCCACAAGTCTACTTCGATCGCGGGTTCATGGCAGATCTTCTTGGCTTTCCCGAGCAAATAAGGAACATCGCTCTGTGCGGGCACCTGCATCATGGGAAGACGAGTATCATGGACATGCTTGTTGCTCAGACACATGACCTTTCGAAGTTTATGGAGGGCAAGACCGGGAAGGCGCGCGACGAAACGATCAAGTATACCGACACACACATCCTAGAACGAGAACGTGGGCTGTCAGTAAAGGCCAGCCCGATGAGCCTGTTACTGCAAGGTACGAAGGGAAAGACGCATCTATTGAACGTCATCGACACTCCGGGGCATGTCAACTTTGGAGACGAAGTCGCCGCATCCCTACGCCTGGTCGACGGTGTTGTCCTGGTCGTGGATGTCGTAGAGGGCGTGCAGGTGCAGACAGAACTTGCAATCAAGCACGCTGTGCTCGCTGGACTGCCCATCGTGCTCTTGATTAACAAAGTGGACCGCCTCATGCTCGAGCTGAAGTTGCCTCCCACGGATGCATATTTCAAGCTGAAGCACGTGGTCGAACAAGTCAACACACACATCGAAAACACTATTCCTGGGCGAGGAGAGAAATTCCGTGTGAGTCCAGAGAAGGGCAATGTCGCGTTTGCATGCAGTAGCATGGAGTGGTGTTTCACGCTTCCTAGCTTTGCGACCATGTATGCTCAGAACTATCCAAGTGCGGAGTTTGACGTCACAGAATTCAGCAGACGGCTATGGGGTGACATTTACTACAACCCTGGCTCACGCAAGTTCACCAGAAGAGGCGTGGAGGATCGTGCGAAGCGCAGTTTTGTCCATTTTGTCCTGGAGCCGATCTACAAGCTTTACTCACATACCCTGTCCGAAACTCCGGAAAACCTCAAGCGGACACTCTCATCACTTGGGATATCTCTAAAGCCTAGTCAGTTGAAGGCAAACGCCAAAGACCTGCTCAAAATGGTCTGTGAACAGTTCTTCGGTCCAGCCACCGGCTTCGTCGATATGATCGTTGATCATGTTCCCTCGCCGGTAGAAGGAGCACAGCAGAAGCTGGAGAAGTACTACACCGGCCCCTTGGATACCCAAACAGCTCAAGCAATACTCAAGTGTGATCCGGAGGGACCTTTGATTGTTCATGTGACCAAGTTGTTCAACACGCAAGACGCACAAGGTTTCCACAGTTTCGGACGAGTGATGAGCGGGACCGCAAGACCTGGCCAATCGGTTCGAGTCCTTGGAGAGAACTACAGCATTGATGATGAGGAAGACATGGTCAACGCCACTATCGAGCAGGTCTGGATCGCAGAGAGCAGATATAATGTACCAGTGTCAGGCATGCCTGCTGGTAACTTTGTGCTGCTTGGCGGCGTGGACAACTCCATCATGAAAACAGCGACAATCGTTGCGCCGAAACTGCCCGACGACGAAGAGGCATACATCTTCAAGCCGATCGCCCATTTCTTCGAAAGTGTGTTCAAAGTCGCTGTCGAGCCGATCAATCCTTCGGAATTGCCGAAGATGCTAAACGGCCTACGGCAGATCAACAAGTCTTACCCACTCATCACCACAAAGGTCGAGGAAAGTGGTGAACACGTCGTCCTTGGGACGGGAGAGCTGTACATGGATTGCGTCTTACACGACCTTCGCAAGCTGTACGCCCAGATGGAGATTAAGATCTCGGATCCGGTGACCCGGTTCTGCGAGACTTGTGTCGACCAGAGTGCTATGAAGTGCTACGCGCTGACGCCGAACAAGAAGAACAAGCTCACATTTGTTGCTGAGCCACTGGACGACGGTATCGCGGAGGACATTGAATCAGGCAAAGTCAGCATCAAAGACCCGGTACGGAAAGTCGGCAAATTTTTCGAAGAGAACTACGGGTATGATATACTCGCCAGTCGAAACATTTGGGCCTTCGGGCCTGAGGATATGGGGCCGAACATCCTGCAGAACGATACATTGCCATCGGACGTGGATCAAAAAGTGCTCAGAAGTGTGAAGGACACGATCCGTCAAGGCTTCAGTTGGGGCACAAGAGAAGGACCGCTTTGCGAAGAGCCCATTCGAAATGTGAAGTTCAAGATCACCGATGTTGAGCTTGCATCAGAAGCCATCTTCCGTGGCGGCGGTCAAATCATCCCAACGGCGCGTCGAGCATGCTACTCGTCATTCCTCATGGCTGGGCCAAGATTAATGGAACCCATGTACTCGTGTACGATGCTTGGGCCCGCAAACAGCGTCAGCTCATTATACACCGTACTCGCCAGGAGACGAGGGCATGTTTTGAGCGACGCACCTATACCTGGAACGCCGTTGTACAGCGTGCAAGGTCTGATCCCAGTCATCGACTCCTTCGGTTTTGAAACGGATTTACGCATTCACACGCAAGGGCAAGCTACGGTGTCGCTCGTCTTTGACCGCTGGCAGGTGGTGCCTGGTGATCCTCTTGATAAGAGCGTCAAGCTGCGTCCGCTTGAGCCAGCTAGCGCGCAAGCTACGGCGCGCGATTTCGTACTGAAGACGAGGAGGAGAAAGGGACTGAGTGAGGATGTCACGGTCAGCAAGTACGTGGAGCCAGAAATCATGCGGCAGCTTCGAGAGACCGGCATGCTTGATGGCGCCTGAGAGTCCAAGGTCCAACACAGATAATCTTATTGGAACTCCCAGTTGCTGAGGGCCGCGCAGCCTGAGCATACATTGACTGCATCAGAACTCTACGAGCAATATGCCGTGGACCACAGAGCCGAGGACCAGCTAGGAATACCAGCCACCTTGCATCCTCTTTGGGTATTGCAGCGCAGGTGCTGCGTGCCATTCTGCGCCCGTCTCCCACTAGATGGTTTTCCGCTCTGCACTTGACATCGCTATCAATAGGCGATGAGGAAGAGTCGCGACAAAACCGATTCGGATGACATGAGAAGGCAGAGTTGGCGATGAATGTACGCAAAAAGGTTTGCGTAGTAAAGTAGATGAGAATGGAATGATTCCGAGGCGATGATAATCCTATCGGTTGAATAAGACCACTACTGCTTGAAGGGCCCTCGCTATGGACACCGATGTGCTAGCAGGACAATGACATCCGATGAACGCTCCAGTGGCAAGCAAGTAAAAATCAATATGAACGAGCAGCAATTGCGCAGACAACACCCTACACCCCGTATCCCGTCACATCGCCGTATTCAACCAAATATTGCCGCCGTGCACTCCCAACCTCCCCACGCCGTCCCCCTCACATCTCCCAAACCTCCTCCGCTCAGAATCCCAGTCCAAAACTTTCACTCTCTTCCGTCGACTATTCCTCACTCTAATCCCATTTCCCAGCTCCCCAACCCTGCCGTCCCTCCAAACCCTCAACCCTTTCAACCCCTTGAGAAAAACCCAATTCCCACTCCACAAAATCTCACTTTCTAATTCCCAAACTCCCATTCCACCCGAAGCCTCCTGCACCACGATATCGAACTCGAGAGATTTGAGTTCTTTCAGCGAGAATTGTGATAAGATACCATCCGTCCAGGTTTCCAGGACAGAGAGTTCGTCGGTCGGAGCGCGGAAGCGGGAACATATGATGTCGAAGTTGAGATTTCGGATTCGAAGGGCGGCTGGAGGGAGGGTTGGGAGGGGTTGCAAGGCTAATTTGTAGCTGAGAGTGGAAGCTGTTGTGCCGGGTTCGATGTAGAGAATTTCCGAGGCGGAGAAGATTCTGTGTGGGGCGAGGTCGGAGAAGGCGGTGGAGGAGATGTGGTTGGAGATTTTGAGAGTAGAGAGTTTGAGGGAGAGGGAGAGGTATTCATGGGAGAATTGTTTATTGATTAGGAGGAGGTGTGGGAGGGGTGTGGAGGTTGCGTGCAGGTGGATGCGGTTGGAGAGTGTGGTGGTGATGGGTGGGGTGGAGAGGAGCAGTTCGTGGTAGATTTGGTCGCGCAGTTCGCGGGCAAGGGAGAAGAAGCTTGTGGGTGTTCGTGGTGACGTTGGAGAGGACATTGTAGGAGGAAGAAATGCCGGTTGGGGTGATGAAGGATAGCCAGATCAGCCATTGGGACCTGTATATAGATTTGTTTGATCACATGCGCTACTGCTGGCTCGACCTTTGTTGCACCGAAAGCCTGAGCCAGAGCGGCAATACCAAACACTATTGTGCACCTTACCGTGGTACTGCTCGCGTGCTCAGCCTCGGGCTCATGCTTCTCCGGTGGTATTGGCAACGCATGGCGCGTGACGTGTGCTGATAGCGTGGTGTCTTAGACGAAACGACCGATTACTGATCTTCAAGCTGAGCTTCATCAATGTTCCTTATGAACAGAGTAAACCATCTCACAGCCTTCAAATGGTTGCTGACCGTAATAGATTCATCAACGGTGTGGATGTTGCCGAGGTCGAACGCCGTCTCCTTGATGTAGCCGGGACCGAACCTGAAGACTATTTGCGAAAGAAGGGTCAGCGTGCATGTCGATGATTGGGTTACTTTGGAGCGATGGTACTTACTGTGTCTGGTCACATTCCAATAGTATCGTGTATCCGTGTTACCCGTCATGATAGCAGGGGCGACGATTGTGTCTTCTCCGTACAATGCACGAATCGTGCCAGATAGCACCGAATATGGCGTAACAGTATCGGTGTTGGTCGGAGTGACAGGTGCAGGTCTGAGGACGGTATGCCTAGCAATTAAAGAAATTGAGTTGTATGCCGCTTCCTCTCTGTCGAATGCATGCAGCGTCAAATTGTACTTCTTCGCGACCGGCTTCAGAATGTGAGCGAGGTGGTTGTAGACCGTCTCTGGTTGGTCTCCAATGTTGATGCGGTGATTGACGGTCGCGACTGCAGTCTCTGGCAAGGCATTAGTCTTGGTGCCTCCATGGATCACGTCCACAGCTTGAGATGTCTGCATCAAGTACTTTGCCAGCGGATTGATCTTGGCGACTTCGATGGCAAGTTTGTCGTGATGATTCTTGGAGCAAGTTTGCTTTCTGGCAGTGCTATGCGAGCCTAGGAGCTTCTTGAGCTTCTTTGGGAAGTCAGGTGCATACTGCGCTGAGCACTGCAGCAGAGCAAGGAAAGGATTCTCGTCATCGAGATAGGTTGGGTACTGCTGGCTCTCGATCAGGGTGATAATCTCGCTGAGAATGCCAATGCTTGTATGGTCTCTTGGGACAGAGCTGTGTCCTCCAGGAGTACGGACGGTGATGTCAACATCTGTGTAGCCTTTCTCCGCAACGCCCGGTACAGCAAAGCCTTGTCCGAAGACTTCTGTATATCCCATGCCCTCGTCCACCAGCGCTGCCACGCCGTTCTCCCCATAGCGCTCCAACAGGAACGGGGCGAGATGACCTGCGCCTTCCTCGCCAGAGATCTCCTCATCGAAACCAAAGGATAGCACGATGGTTCTCTTCGGCTCATAGCCAGCTTCGAGAAGCACTTCGAGCGTTTCAAGAATGCCGATGAGCTGATTCTTGCAATCGCTCGAGCCACGACCCCAGATTTGTGTGCCATCATAGTATCCACTCCACGGAGGATGCGTCCACGAGTCAACCGTGTCTGGATCTACGGGCACCACGTCCTGGTGGGCCATGAGCACTACAGGCTTCTTGCTCGCATCGCTGCCCTGCCATGTGTACACCAGCCCATGCGTATTGACCTTCTCCACCTTGAGCTCCTTGTGAATGCGAGGAAATGTAGCCTCGAGGTATTCATGGAAAGGATAGAACACATCCCATCTCTTGTCTTCCCCGATCTCGCCCAGATCATCGAAAGATTCCGTCTTGATCTGGACTGCGCCAGACAAGCGAGCGATGGAGGCGTTTTCGAATTGTGGAGTGAAGAGGAAGTCGTAGGCGTCTTGCAGCTTAGCTTCCTGAGGCGGCCACAAGGCTGAGACCTGATTGCATTGGTGCTTGGTCACACTGCTGCCACGCTCGTGACCACCTCCCACAATGCGGCGCGCAAGTCCAGGCACGTAGCCATCCAGCCACTTCACCGCGAGTATGCAGACCGAGAGGAGGAGAGCGGCTCGGATGCCTTTCTGCTTGTTGCTCGGAGCTGGAGCGCGCGGCTCCGCGGCGATGGGGAGGGTGGACTTCTCCATCATGGTTGATGATGACGAGATGGAGGAGAGGAAGCGAGCAGAACACGCACTTACATCTGCCACATGGTCGTCGGCCGCGCGCGGCTTCCGAGCTGCCTATCTCATCACCTCTCTTCGTCGATCACCAGCAGCGGCGGCGGCGGCGGCGAGAAGCAAGTGGGCCGGCCAAGGAATGGCACTGCCGTAGAGGATATTCTCAGCGTTCGTAGGAGTAACTAGAGAAGTCAAGCTTTTGCTCACGGCCGAGAGCGAGTGCGCGTTCAGCACTGCCTCAGCTCGTCGAAACGATAAGGTATACGCGCTGATGATGACAGACATGTTCTGCGCACTGTGTTCGCCTGCGCCAGAACCGCTCCAAAATGCACGAACCCAAAGACACTCCGCCCGGCCCGAGCCAGAAGACTCTCCCGCCACAAGAAGAATACAAGATAGATGTCATCAAATCTCACCTCGCACGGCTGTCAGTCCTCGAGATTGACATCGTGAATGCCCGCGATTTCGCTCATGCCTCTCCCGCAGGACAAGAAGTTCTCTCTCACATTTCATCCCACTTCCGTGCCCAGCATGACAATGTCCCGGCTCTGATGACTTTTGAGGAGTTCATGGAGCAGTGGCGTGGGATGTATATTCAGATGCCAGAAATCCGCCTCGAAGTTATGAATGTCTCTTGCCATGTTGACGACGACAAGCAGAGCGCGACGGTACATTTATATACCGTCATGAAGGGCAGCGCTCCGGACTTGGCGGTGGGTGCCATGGGCGAATTGCAATGGAAAGTGAGGAAGACAGACGGAAGGTGGATGCTAATGAAGTATGTTGGGCTGAGGGGACCGGCCTACTAAGAGGTGTATGCAGGTGGTGAAATTTGTTTCGCAAATGGTCTGACCGTTGAGGGGAAGAGGGCGAGTGAATGGCAAACATGCCATTCCAGGTTCCGCCGCTCTGCCTTCACGCGCGATAACCTTCTTCGCCCACACTACCTTGAAGCTTGGGGCGACACTCGACACACAGCGCCGCAAAACCACATCATGGACGGCTCGCCGTTTGGCAAGCTTGCCGCCGAGTTACGCAACAAGATTTACGAAAATGTGCTCATCCACGATGAACCCATCGAGATCAATGTGCACTGCCACTCGTGGGGCGAGATCAAGAAGATGGTCATGACGAGAAAGCACTCGAACGCCCGACTTGTCGAACTTGTGGCGGATTGTCGCCAAACCCGAGCCGAGTGCACCGAGCTGTTTCCCGCAAACAACCACTTCAAGCTCCGCCTGCCCTTCATTGACCGTAGAATTTATCTGGACATCACAGGCCTGGACCCCTTCATCTCTACCCTTGGAACCTCTGTTCAGCGTCATCTGCGTCACGTTACAGTTCAGATCATAAGCGGTCCGCGCGGCTGGCACCGCCAAATTGGTGCCGGAGCAGTATCACGCATTGTTCAAGCAGCTTGGATACATTGAACGCTGTGCTCTGTGCAACAGACGCATTCGCGTGGAGTGCTCGGTCTTCCTGAGGTGCTTTTCAGGCGGAGAGGGCACGACTGCAAGGCTTCGAGACATGAGCAATGGGTACGAGTCAAAATACGCTGCCAAACGAGCACTCGGCACTTTCAAAGAGTCGGATCCTGACGATAAAGCCGGCCCCCAATACTTGAAAGTAGATCGGCGGGTTGCCAATCGTGCGCATTTGACGAAAGTGCTCGACCTCTACATATCCGCCAACCACCCGGGGTCTTACGAGTCGATTCTGCGTATAAGACTTTGACAGCCCGTAATCATCAACGCTCAAATCCCGAACGAGGCAACTTCAGCTCTCTCCGAACACCAGCTCGCCGGAAAACGGTATCAGAATATTTGGCGTAACATTGGTGTGCAAGACACGGCGTCTTCAGCTGTACCTCTTCGCAACCTAGAGCCAGCTGCGGAAGAACTTGTGAACAGAGCATCGTGCTATATGAAGCACCCTCAGGATTAGTGTAGTTCCAGTGGAGGTATGGAGAAAGCATCGGAGGATATGTTAGGGGTGGAACCAGTCATACGCACACCGCCTTAGAAGGAGCGCGATTCGACCAATTGATTGATCTCGGAAGGAGACATCGTATTCACCTCGACATTGTATCTGTACAGCATCTGCAACATAAGAGAGAATAGCCGGGTCTACACATGCCCCACGCTAACCTTGATACCAAACTGTCCCACACGTCTCTTGCCACCCGCAAAAGCGTAATGTGTGTGCGCTTTCCTAAAGCCTCGGAGCATATATGCCGGTCCCTTGCTCGCCGTACCTCTTCTCGTCATCTTCTTCGCCGAACGATTGGCTGTCAATCGCTTCGTCAAACGACCCGCTGCTTCCACTTGAATACTGCTGACTTGGCTCAATGCCAGACTCTCCACGATTCCAGTCGCGCTGGCCCGTGCTGCATTTCCGATCGTGAAGTCCTGCCATGAGAACTTTTGAGGCTGATGTCGCAGTCGCGCGTTTTTGATGTTGGCGACTGCTTGCCCCGAGGGAAGGGGAGCTTTCCATGTTGCATCGCGGATGACTCTGCGGGGTGTGAAGCGTCGATCTCGTAGTCTTTGGGCGACATATGCGGCTAAGATATCGGCATCAAGATGTGGGCGTTCGATCTTGATCAATTGCAGATCGACCTGTTTGCCGTACATCCTCGCGAGGAGACTCTTCAGTCCGACTTGTTGTTTGGGGTCGAGAATGGGGTCGCTGTCGTTGAATTTTTTCTTTCCGCTGCTTGAGTCGTCGATTTGATCACTCCCAAAACGCTTCTGCTTCTCGTTCTCTTCCCGAAGAGCCTCCCTTCCGTCCCAAATGAAGCACTTCACTTCGAGCCTGTCACCATAATCCTTCATCTTTGGCTTCGAGACGTAGACTTTCTCTGCGCTCTTCCTCCGTTGTGCCAGGGCTGTTCGGATCGCTCGCACGTCTTTGCCGGCGTTGTTGACTCGCTTCATCGTGACATAGTTCTGAATGAGTTTCTCGACGTTCGCGCTGACGACGGGTATGGTCTTGACAGCCTGTTTATTGAATGTGTATGTCGAAGTCTGCCATTCCATTACTCCAGTGATGGATTGCCCGAGGCGCGTCACAGGCTCAGATCGTGCCCGCCAGAGCGGCGGCTCGGGAATGGCTGCTGCGGTGGGGAGGTGGGAGACCGCGGTGCTGGCAGGCCGCCGTTGCGCGCGGATGTGTTTGGCATGGCATGTGAACGTCCCTCGAGGGACGCATACGCTGCGCGGACGCATGATGGGCAGTTATGCAGACTGAGGCGATGATGGTGTGCCACAGCATCAGAAGGGTGTCGTCGGGACAGCGGAGGAGAGTCTTGGCTCCCCCGACGTTGATGCATCGAAGCATTTTTGTTTACCACTTCTCCTCACCCAACAAAGATACCTCGTACTCAGTCAACCTGCTGTTCAAAGTGCCACCTTGTATGTGAATCGATGTACGCGGATACCTGACGATTTAAGTGTGCCTGAGTAGCCTCACTTTACCGATTTGGTAGGTTGGTATACACTTCGAACAGAATTCCGCTGTAACGATGACTCTTTCAATCACTTTAAAGAGGCGGGTAAGGCGAAGCATTCTCTACGCGCTGGATCTTCGCGACAAATCTCACCCTCTGGGACGACGATCATCTGCAAAGAAAAATGGCGGCCATCGAATACGATTTGTCCCACCTGCCCGAGATGCTGAGCATTCTCAAAAACGCAGTGAGGAGCAGGACCTCTGACCACACCCGCAGAAATCCGCATTAAAATTTGGAGAAGCGTCGTTGTCGAGCCAGACATGCACCATCGGAGGCATCATCCTGACTGCCCACTAATCGTTCACAACGTGGCCTTTGCCCAGCTTCCCATGTGGGTCGAAGAAAATCGACGTACGTGGAAAAATGCTGGACGAGAGGATGAGAATCGAGAGGTTCCGTAAGCTGTGTCACGCTCGGCAAGGTCCTGGGCTGCTTCGCGGGCATAAGCAGATCGCCAGTGAAGCAACACCAGTGTTCTGGCATCACGCTTCCTTCTATTTCGAGGACGGCACCGATCTGTGGGAGACAGTGAAATCTTCCATGCCTGGCAACATATATACTCTGATCAAAGACGTTGCTGTCATTCCTAAACTGCCTATGCACGATCGCCCCTCGGGGGAACTGAATCTACATTACGACGTAGATGTGATAGTCAACGATAAGCTCGAATGCCTACCGAATCTATAGCGTTTCTACATTATGACGTAAGCTCTCAAGGATTTTCAATCTATCGATGAGAACAGAAACATTGACAATGCTGACAATGCTGACGATAAAGGAGGCTTCATGGTTCAATTCGCTCTACATGTATGATGACAACACCTGGTCATACACAAGTGGCACGTATATTTTGCATTATCAATGCGGACTGATGACAGCGATACTGAACAATGCAGACAGATCGCCTCTGATATCACGACGATGTGAGAGGCATGATCGACCGGACGAGCCTAGCACTCTGGTGTAGATCCTTCTATGCAAGAAATAATGCATGCCTAGAGGAACCGATCCAGGAAGACACGGTACACGAGTTGTATAGTTGGGTGGATCCAGCTCATGCTGACGAATGGACTTTCTTGGGAATCTGCCAAAGGAAGAAGAGCTGCCCCTGTCGGAGGTCAACTTGGAGTCCATGGTTAATTGGAGTCCATCGTCGATTGGAGGCTATGCTGGGCTCTATCTTGGGGCCCATGTTAGAGTCCACGGTCAACTGGAGTCCATCGTCAATTGGAGGTCCTGCTGGACGCCATGCTGGACTCCATCTTGTACGCCATGCTGGACTCCATGCTGGAACCTATTTTAGACGCTATGCTAGAACCTATAGTAGATTTAGCTCGCTGCTCAGGAGAAGTCCGCAAAATCCAGACCCAGACCACAGATCAACGTGACAGATCCGGAAGACAGTCTGCTCGGGCAAAGAATCGTGAAGATTGCAAGACCTCGGGTACCACCAAAGCGGCATCACAACGAGTTGATCGATCATGAGGCTGTCCTCGAACAACATCGCATCAGAAATGTGGCCATGGAGAAGAGTGAAGAGAAGTCGCGCAAGAAAGCAATCAAAAAAAGTCTATCCGACAGCAAGACATGGAGAGGAAAGCTTGTAGAAAGAGATGCGGTCGACAATTGTGAACATCTGCTGTACGAGGCAGAGCACGGCTGCGGGTCGGTCAGTGAGACAGAATCTTCACTGCCAGTAGTACCAATAATTTCAAACTCAGCAATTTCACTATTGGGCGACACAGCTGTTGCGAACGGAAAGGGGTTTCGACGACAAAATCGTCTGAAGCATGTGAAGGACATAGCGAACGTTCAATCTGCATCATTCGCCAGACGGCAGAGAGCAACATACCGCTGTGGAGTAAGCTATCTAGCTAGTGGGATACCAATACAGGTTGAAAGGTGAAGAAATATAGATGAGAGCGGTGCAGTCGACAGCATAGCGCAACACTTCCGGTCTGTTCGCCGAGAAAAGCACATACGGAAGCAGCGCAGCAGCCAGCATGTAGCGAAGGCATCATATGTTTTGCCCAAACTGTTTCTTTCTGTTCATGTTGATTACCTGTACCCATTAATCGTACTGTTGCTCCCTTATTCGTCACCACGAAAACCAACACCCCGCCCGGGCCCATTTGTGCGCTCGCTCTTTTAACGCTGCAGAAAAGAAACAATAGAATAACCATAACCCGTAAAGAAGAGAGGTCGGCAGGATCCTGTCACCGCAATTCAGTGGTCCCTATCCGAGGGGAGGAAGTCCATCTGCTCGTCAGATCCATCGTGGTCCTCCATCATTTCGCTAATACTCATCGCGGTCAAGGCAAGTCGCTTGGCACTATCAGATGCCCGAATGACGGCTTCAGCAGCAGTCTTGGTCAAGCGAGCGACGAATTGGACGAGTTCGGAGCTTTGGGTTTCCATGCCGTCGTGATTGAAGGAAGCGGCGATGTTTAGGAGACTCATTGCGGAGGACCAGATGGCATGCTCGGCGTCTGGCTGTGCATATGTGCCGTGTGGCGTACTCGTGCTGGAGGAAGGGGCTGGAGCAGTGTTTCTAGCAAGAAGAGCGTCCATTTTAGTTTCGAGACGAGCGACCAATGTTGCCGGATCTCTGGCCATTTGTGCGGCGATTGCTTTGACCGTGGGGTTCAGGTTCTCGTGCGACTTGTTGACAGAATCTTCCAGAGCCTGAGTTGGTTTCGTCATGCCCCTGTTCCCACAACTGCCTGCCGCAGGGGCGTAACGGTCCTCAGCGGCGGAGGAGAGATCCGTCAAGGACGAATCAGTACTACCCAGAGATTCAGCCGAGTCGACCGAGCTGTCTCTAACAGCTCGAGCGTTTCTAGCGGTGCTCTTCTCCACGCTCTTCTGTCGCTTCCCTGCACGTTCAGCCGCGATCCGGTCAGCCTCTTCCGCTACCTTAGTGTCGGACAAAATCGAAGATTGCCGACCGCGCTTCTTGGAAGAGACTCGATTCTTGTGCACTCCTCTAAAGTGCTCCATCATGTTGTCCTTGCGAGAGAAAAGTTTGTGGCACGATGGGCAGTCGTAGTCTCTGACGCCCGAGTGAATATTCGCATGACGGATGCCATGTCCAGTGTAACCGCGGCGGCGCTCGGACTGGATACGATCATTGCTTTCACATCCGGTTGATCGACGTGGTCGCAGCGAGCGTCTGGTGCGTGGGGTTGCATCTGCATCCTCTTCTTCTTCCTCTTCTTCCTCCTGCCCTTCATGTCCTTCATGTCCTTCATGCGCCTCTTCGCCGTCCTCGGCGTCAGCAGTCGCTTGCTCACCATCCGCCTCAGCTTCACGAGCGTTGCGCTCTTGCAGCTTCTGCGCGAGCACAGTGAGATCGGTCTTCGCGGCTGGATGGTCGGTGACTATCTCCTTGATAGCCTCCAAAGCGGATTCCCGCTTGCGTAATTGCTTGACGTTGGCCGACGTTGGCAAAGCTCGATCGAAACGCAACAACTTCTCGACAGACGGCTCGTGCTGCAAGTCGCCCAATATCTTGGTCACCAGAGGGTCGCGATGAAGCTGCTTCTCGGTCGTCTCGTAGCCACTATCTGACGGTACAGCGGTCACGGATCCTCCCTTCGTTTGCGACGTGCGCGTTGCCTGCTGCTCTGCGATTTGCTCCTCGGCCGCCAGTTGAGCGTCTGGGGTGTCAGCATGTGGAGCGTCGGCCATGTCTGCGTCACCCACGTTGATGACGGCAGCTGGCCATTGTGAGGGTCCGGCGTCGGCAGGAGAGAGGGGTTCGAGTTTCTGCTGCACCACAGGCGGAGGAGCTTGGAATGATGGCTGCGCCGCGACGCTGCTATCACTGTTGGCCATGCTAGCTCGCGAATTACCGCTTTGTCGCAGGGCGTCTTGCTTTTGTTGTGCTTTTCGCAATCTGACTTTCCGCTTTGCCGCACGGATGTACTCGTGGAAGCGCGAGGTCTGCTCGTCGTTTGCAGTCTGCTTAAAAATCTGTTCGAGCAGATACCTGAGCTCCCAAATTTCTTGCGAGTCCTGGTAGACTACCAGCACGGCAGCGGCGGTATCCGCTTCCCCCCTGCTCAGAGCATTCTCTACCGCGCTGTCGATGATGGATTTCAGCTTCTCGTCATCATACTCGAGCTCCGTGCCCTGCGGATTGTTCGTCTCTTCAACAGTCTTATGCGGGGCGGATGGCGGAGCGAGAGGCGGAGCGAGAGGCGGGGCAGACGACGCAGACGACGCAGACGAGGCCTTGGAGGCATTGGGAGTGCTGGTGGATGCAGACGGGCGAGATGACGGGCGAGTTGGAAAGACCACTTTGTTCCGCAGCGATGCGGGCACTTGGTCGTATGTTAGGCCATAGTCGACCTCTTTCTGCCAGTCCTTGACTAGCATGTCGTTCCAGATCTCCTTCCATGTGCTCATGGCCTGGTCGTACCGGGAATCCTTCTCATGGCCGCGGCGTCGCGCACGGCTGCCGGCACTCTCTGCTAGCCAGTGACGCTCCTCAATGCGCATCTTCGTCTCTAGACCCTTCTCCACCCACTTAGTGTCCTTAAGGCCTGGAAAGGTTTCTTGCACATGTGCAAAGAAAGTAGCGAGATCAGGCTCGGTCCAGGTGCGTGAAGTGGTGATCAGGTAGTTCAACAGGTCGACCTTTCGTTCGACGGTGAGGTTGTTGCGGGACTTCATGCTGGCGGCTACTCTGGCGCATTCTTGGTCGGTGCCTTGCGTGGTATGAATGTGGAAGTCGACTCATCTCCGTCTTCACGACCTCGAGTTCCCGACATTGTGCATCGTGGGGTCCTGCGCGGACCTACTTCCGTTGACGCGTCCAATCCGCGACGCGCTTGGAAGCCTTAGGCACCAACAAATAGAGACTCTGACGCCTCGTTCTCCGCACCTCCTCCACCCATATTGACCAAGTTTTGGTCAGATCTACCGCAAGACGCTCTCACCACTCGCGGCCGCGGCGAGGATTCGATACTACATCGAAAATCGACCTGGTGCTGCATTTGCCAAAAGCCGGGCTACTCACAACACGCGTCGAGAAACAAAGTGGCTTGCTTGTTCTGCTCAGTCACCGGACTGATGTGTTTCAGCAGCCACACATGGCACAGCTGGCTCACGACTGGCTCTGGATGCCTTAAAGATCTCTTGGTACTGTATGGAAGCTCACTAACATCGTGTGGAAGCTCCCTGAGTGGTCAATCGAACGACACGATTCGTGCCACTACGGACCGGCTTGCTATCTGCTGCATACGGGTGCCTCGTGGGACCACGTGTGCACTCGCCATAATTGTCCATTGCCCAGATGGGATCAGCCCTCCAGCCCCAACTCTCCATGGCCCAAGGTGATGCACTTGTCGATGAAACGGTTTCGCTTTCGCCCCTGGTAGCCTCGTGCGAACATTTCAGCTCAACCTCATGGCTGCCACCAACTTTCACATCGCACGCGTCCACCAGTTCAAGGAATGATACCAGTGTGTTGAACAATGAGTCGCTACTGCGTGGAAAGATTACGCTAGGACTATGCAGCCAAGACAGCCCTCTTGGCAAAGGGCTTAATGCTAGCTCCGAATGCTGTACACACGACCAAGGCTTGACGCGACTGCATGAAGGCACCCATACAATGCTCTGATGGGCTGTATGGAATCGCGCAGCTGTATTGTGCTCGACGACGACGTTACTCGCCCTAGGGATGCAGCAAGACTCTTGTTCGGAAACAGTGCAAATTGAAGTTGGGTCTATACCAAGGGTTGTGGATGTGAGTGGACTGCAAGATGACGCCCAGAATCGCGTACCTCCCCTCTTGCGGCAACACCGAGAAGTTACACAACTATCGCAGTTAAAATCTTCCGCAGCAGCGTTGGAAGGTCTGCCCAGGGCCAGGTCCGCTCGCTAGCACTCATCCACAAAGCCTCGGGGTGTCCGCCGTCCTGTCACCATGTCAGACCGCTCTCGCAGCAGAGGCGCAGTTCCAGTGGCTTTCATGCTCTTGGCACCACTTAGGGTAGGTCTAGAATGCCACAAGAGCATCTGCGACCCGAGACGATGGACTGATGTGGCTTCCAGGGCGGATATCATGCCACTGTCACAGTGCCACGTGGATGCCATGGC
Source organism: Cercospora zeae-maydis (assembly GCA_023512815.1). Classification (NCBI taxonomy): domain Eukaryota; kingdom Fungi; phylum Ascomycota; class Dothideomycetes; order Mycosphaerellales; family Mycosphaerellaceae; genus Cercospora; species Cercospora zeae-maydis. The sequence continues at coordinate 1,201,236 of JAKLWY010000001.1, read as the reverse complement.
GGTCTAGCACGGCTCGAGCGGCTGTTGTATCATGTCTTATAAGAAGGAATGGACGGCACGCTCCGGAGCGCAACTTCGATACCGCAAACCATCATGCCAGCAACGAATCACCTCTGGGCACTACTGCCTCTCTTATACACGCAAACCAATGCTGGGCCCGTCGTCACAGGGACATGTGCGCAAATCGCTCCCGTAGTGACTATATTGAACGGCTTCCCTAAAGCTAGCTCGTTTTGTTCGTCATGGTTGAGCATCAAAACGCAATCTACGACGGTCACAGTCAACTCGTTAGAGACCACGAAAGCCTTGATCACCTCGACCACGGGTACGGACACGCTCATAGCATCCGCTGTCACTTCGACCGGCGAAGTCCATGTTGTTACTGCTTCTGCGCGAACAATAACAGTACGACTAGCTTTCCTTCGGCTCTGACCTTGCTAAGAATGTGCAGATTGCTGCAGAACCTACGACGATTACGCTCGACACCGTGGTGATCACGGCAGGGACAAGTACAATCACTGTGCGTGTTCACTCGAACTAAAATGGTCCATTGCTAACACTTTGCAGCTTACGGCGGAACCAGCTTCGGTCACTGCTGAACTTGTCGTGGAGACCGCCTCGACCAGCGTCATCACTCAAACCGTCGATGCTTCGACTCTGACTCTCGATGCCATTACCCAGACTGCGGATGTCCTCACAATCACCAGCACCGAATTTGTGACGTCCACAAGCATAGGCTTTGACCGACGCGATGCACAACCACAGCTGATCCCTGGGCTACCAGCTGGACTCGCGTTGCTAGCTGGAATTGCGCGCACCAGGATCTCGTCTGCTTGTGGATGTCTCAGGTTGCCAACACCGACAACGACTTTCACGACGACTCAACGAAGTGTGTCCACAATTTATGAGGTGAATTGTGCTCCGAGCTTAATTTTCTTTTCCAGAAGAATAAAATACTAACCAGAGCAGACGATCAATGTGGCTGCTAAGAGCACGGTCACCCCGACCGTCGTCGAGGTCCCGCAATCAACAGTCACCCCCGAAGTGACGGAGCATGAAACTCCAAAAGCGACCCTCACTCCATTGTCGACCTTCGTACCTCTGCACACCGAGTACACCACACCGACAGTCCACGTCACTCCAACCAGCACCTTCATCCCAGTGTCGACTGAGCTTGTCGTTCCAATTGTGACTATCACACCAACTAGCACAGTTACGCCTTCCACAGTTGTGTACACAACCCAGACAGTCCAGGCCAAAGCGCTTCCTCCCGCGAAGTGCGATACCTCTGGAACATCATACACAGCACGTGACGGCTCAAAATATACTCTGCAATGCGGGATGGACGCTCACGGTACCAAACTGCCTGGGATACCGCAGGTAGCGGTAGAGGGCCTTGAATATTGCATCGATCTTTGTACTAGGGAAGGTACGAAATGTCTTGCAGCTCGCTGGGAACCCAGCAGCAAACTCTGCGAGCTGAGATCCGGCTACACCCAGCGTTTCGCTGCCAGTACCATCGTATACTTTGCCGTGCGCCAGACCAATCCTACAGCACAAGGCGATCCTCAGGCGTTATTGATTAATGGAGACTTCGAGAACGGCTTGTCGCCCTGGCAATACAACCGGCTCGAGACCAGCTCGGGATGCTCACCCAATCGAGCCTTCACGGTCGAGGGTGGAAAAGCGTAAGCAGCACTCGAAATCTGTCGTTGGCGATACTGATAAGTGTATGACAGTTACATCACTTACGATACATGTACGGGCGGGCCGTATGACGAACTGGTCCAACCCCTCACTTTGCCCGTTGGCACTGCGTGGACATTTAGTGCACAGGTTACCTTCGAGCCCTTCGGGACAGGAGGAAACCCGAATGGAGGCTGCAGTGTTTACTTTGACAATTTCGGGGCCATGTTCGACGCCAGCTATGGCTACGGAAGGTTGTTTGAGCGCTCAGTCACTGTGACGGGCAATGGAGTGGCCAGAAGTGGCACGACCTCCCGCTTCAGGATCTACACTGTCTGCTCCAGTCCGACTGCTATACGTATCGGGATTGACAACGTCAACTTTTCGACATTGAAGAATGATCCTGGGTCCAATCCGACTGTCCTTGTCCCGCAGCAGGTCATTCAGAACGGCGATTTCAGCAGCGGCGCTCTCACACCATGGACCTTCCGTCCGCTCTACAGCACGAGCGTCAGCGTGGTGGACAATGCCGTTGTCATCTCGAACGCCGGTGGATCAACAGCAAATATAGAGGTGACCCTCTCGCAGGACATCTCTGCTGAATACGACCAGACATACCGCTTCACGGCTAAGATCGCCATTCGCTACCCGGATAATGTCAGAACCAGCTGTTTCGTTGAGATCGCCGCGGGTGGTGGAAGGATATACCTTTCGCCAACGATGTCCTCTGACCAGGTTCTCTCAATCGACCAGAAAGGACGACTCTTTTCCTCCGAACCGAATGCTCTTACCATGCGAGCGAGTTGTCGGAGGAATACCGCTAAGCCTGTCATTACTATCGATGATGTTTCACTCACATTGAATGTGTGAGATCAGCAGCGATGTCTGGGTGGGGGCTTTGATGGTGATATTAGTCGAAACATTGGTAGGATGGAGAATAATCATATCTCTCGTACAAGTCTCCCGCATCGTCTATTCAAAGACGCGTCCAGCTCGCGACAAAATCAGGGTCCAGTCCAGCTTTCTGCCGCCTGCGTGTGTGCATCTTCATGACGCTGCCATTACAACATGAACAACGGGCGCTGCGGAAAGTAGAATCATTGCGTGGAAGCGCATCCGGTAAGTCGCCAACTTCAACATGACTTCTCTCCATCTCCGCACAACCCTTTCTCGCACTTTCACCCACTTCGCCCCGTCATCACGTTTCCTCGGCATTGCTGCTCGATCTCACCTGCAGAGACCACACTCCACACACAAAACGCCGTCGAACAGACTGCAAAACATCACGAGACCATTCGCCTCTTCCACCAGAGTAGCTTCCAACATGGCTTCAGACCACCCAAAAGAACACAACAACGACAGCTTCAAGCTGGCCAATGTCTTTGATGTCAAGGGCAAAGTCGCCCTCATCACCGGCAAGTCATCAAAATTGCATGACCTTGCGATACGCAACTAACAAGACACAGGCGGAGGCTCGGGCATTGGCCTCATGGCGACTCAGTCCCTCGCTGTCAATGGCGCCAAAGTTTACATTGTTGGCCGCACCAAAGAAAAGCTCGACACTGTAGTCAAGACGTACAACCAGGGCATCGAAGGCGAGATCATCCCGTTGACCGCCGACATCAGCAGCAAAGAAAGCATCTCCAAGCTCTTCCAGGAGTTCAGTTCGAAGGAATCGCACCTCGATATCCTGATCAACAACGCCGGAATTTCTACCTCCACCTTCAAGACCGAGGCCAAGAATGCTGAAGAACTCAAGTCTAATCTGTTCGAGAATCAAGACGCTTCTTTCGAAGACTGGGAAGCCGTCTATCGCACGAACGTCGGCCAACTCTACTTCGTCACGACATGCTTTCTCCCACTTCTCCAGAAGGCAACCGAAAAGACGTATGGCTGGTCATCCACCGTCATCAACATCTCTTCCATGTCTGGCGAGGTCAAGACCATGCAACACCACCCACAATACAACGCTTCCAAGGCAGCCGCCTCGCATTTGACCCGAATGATGGCAAATGAGTTCTTTCAAGCGGGTTTGAAGATTCGCGTCAACAGCATCAGTCCGGGTGTCTTCCCAAGCGAGATGACGGCCGGAGATAGTGGTGCGAATCAGAAGAGCCACGTGGAGAAGGAGAAGTATGAGGGTAAAGCTGCAGCGCAGAGACCGGGTAAGGATCGCGATATGGCGGGTGCGGTCTTGTTTGCTACTACGAATCAGTACTGGAATGGTCAAAACGTGACGGTCGATGGTGGCTACGAGCTAGTCTCGGGAACTTGAAAAATGGATTTGATACAGATACAACCTGAATTTGGGATCGATAAGGACATATCTCGGCTCGGTCGACCTTGCATTAACGCCGGGTCATGGCTTGCCAGTGTTCTGCGCTTACCTACGACGGGTCCTTCTTCCTTCCTTCGCAATGTGACTTTCAACAAAATATACACGGACTGCATTATCAGCCATTTCGATGCTGACTGCACAGCGTTCGGGTAGGCTTACATACACAAGCACCAACTGCCTGTCGTTGTGTTCGTCTGACGGCCGTAGCTCCAGCACGATGTAACATTGAGGATCTGATGTCTGCAATGGCCAGAACTTCACCTGTCCTTCTCGACCGTAGGCATCGCGAACCTCGGACGCGACCCCGTCGGACTCGTCTTCGCCCACGAGTCTCTGCCAATCAATGAGATAATCTTGGCATTTTTCGAAGGTGTCATGGGCTAAGGAATGCGGCCGTGTCACTCGCCATGATGGGCATCATCGTACATATACCGGAAGAGATATGTCCTCGAAATGACGAGCATTTATCCGATTATCTACTGATCCTTTCTTCCACCAAATTCATTGTCTCCGCGAATCACATCTCCACTTCCCTCGACAACGAACCGAATCGGCCTCCTCCACCCTTGCACCCTCACAGTCAAGAACTCTACCGAGACACTATCCCTCTACTTCGCCCTCACCAAACAGCTATCACAAATCGTGGAACACGCCCCAGTAACCTAAACGCCCCCCTCTAGCGGAGCCCTCATCGGACCCTACGGAACCCTCCTCCACACCCCAGCCACCGGACACGCAATCCTATCCCTCTACCAATCCATTCTCGCCCTCCCAGCAGCAAACTCAGCCCTCTCCCTCTGAACCAAATCCATAATCTCCCTGGTCATCTCCGCCAACAAACGAACGCAATACACGACATATTTCCACTCTACCCTCGCCCTCTGTTCGAGCGAGTTGACGCACAATGAGATCGAGCGACAGACAGTGGTAATGAAAAAGACTAAAACTTCAAATCAGTGGCACGATTAGCACCTCTTGGGGACCAAAGTGAAGGCAAACGCGAGCGTCGAGCATACATCGGATTTTGATGGGAACCGACTCCATTTGATGGCTCCATGTACGTCGTGGACATGGCTCTATTGATTTGCATCGAGTTCGTGCTCCGGACAGAAGCATGGCAACGGTCCAGAGTGTCTCGATACTTTCGCAAGGCGCATGATGTTGGCATTTCCTGCTCCGTTGGAACTGCCGTATGTTTATTCAATGAGATGTCCAACGTCAAGAAGCAGTCTCCCAGAAGTGAATGATGTACATTTGGAGCAAAAACAATTCTGGGCGAATGGACACATGCACTCCGCAGCTGGTCCGGCATGCCGGGCATTCAGTGCAGACAAGGTATCATCTCGGAAGCCAATCTCGTGAGCCATATATGGCAAAACCTATGCCAATCTGCCAGGAACTCCACCTCAGATAGCATCCAGTTGAGCACTGAGCTGCAGATCTGCTATCAGCTGAACGTGCTTCTAAGAACTAGACAATTGGATGCTGCTCCAATTCTGTGTCGTCCTCGTCACCAGGTGTGTGGGCTTATGCCGTACATTCGAGGGACCATTGCTTTCGCCATGGTATACAATAGTACGGAGGTCTTTCAGACACACTTGCAATTCTCTCCCATTTGCAACATTCATTGCTCCTCGTCGGCACCTCGTATCCTCGCCTCCAGCTCCTTGAGCCACTTGGACGGCTGACATGGTAAAAGACGTATCTTCGACGACTCCTCAAGGGAGCGATCGGCATCGATACGATGAGATATTTAGTTCGCGCTGGTGCCCGCAGGTGTTCAGCACATGCAGGACATGCCCAACTCTTTTCCAATTGCGGCTATGCTGAAGGTATCTTGAACGGCATGAATACCATCGAGACGTACTGTGGCGGTGGATCTGTGATGCAGCGCCTATGATATGGCATGAAGAGTGAAAAGCTTCGGAGGTGATCAAGCTGACGTCCATGCCACGAGCCATCGCCAAACGCCAAGGAATTTCGCTTCCGCGGAACAAGATAGTTGGAAACAAGATAGTTGGAAAGAACACAAAAGTCGCTCAATAATATGCGTCTCGATTTCATCTACAGACTTTTATACTATGCATGTCATCTCTCATAGTCCACGGACTTCTACTGAGCCCAGTCCAGCAGCGTGGAACCTCATCATAGCTTCGGCTTATCCATGGCATCGACGGCTTCATCCGGAGCGATTCATGGGATACCGGCCTTCTTCTTGAACGCGTTGATGAGACCGCTGGTAGAGCTATCATGTTGCGAGCTCTCGCCTGGGTTGTCGAGTTCGGTCTGAATGCTCTTCGCGAGGGCCTTGCCGAGCTCGACTCCCCACTGGTCGAAGGAGTTGATGTTCCAGATAGCACCCTCGGTGAAGGTAACGTGCTCGTAGTATGCAATGAGCGCACCGAGCGTACCAGGAGTGATCTGCTCAGCGAGAATGCTTGTGGTGGGGCGGTTGCCCAAGAAGACCTTGTGAGGCACAAGCTCGGCGGCGGCACCCTCGTTCTTAACAGTCTCGGGTGTCTTGCCAATCATGAGAGCCTCTGCTTGAGCGAAGTAGTTCGAAGCAAGCATGTGCTGGTGCTTATTGTTCTCCACTGGGTTGTGCGACTTGGCAGCAATGATGAAGTCGGCTGGGATCAGCTTGGTGCCCTGGTGCAGCAACTGGAAGAAAGAGTGCTGGGCGTTTGTGCATGGCTCGCCAAAAAGGATTGCGCCAGTCGTGTACTTGACGTAGTCCCCGCTGCGGGTGATGGCCTTTCCATTGGACTCCATGGACAGCTGCTGCAGGTAGGCGGGGAAGCGGTGCATGTATTGGTCAAATCTGTGCAAAGTCAGTGTCGCCTAATATGACGTGCTGCAGGTGTGTTACTCACGGAGAAACCAGGTGTGTCTGAGCGCCGAAAAAGTCCGAGTACCACACGCTCAGCAGACCTCCAATGACTGGAATGTTCTGCTCGAGGGGTGCGGTCTTGAAGTGGTGGTCCATGGCCTGGGCACCAGCAAGGAATTGCTTGAAGTTGTCGAAGCCGATGTACAGAGCAACGGACAGACCAATGGCTGACCAGACAGAGTAACGACCACCAACCCAGTCGCTGAAGCCGAACATGTTCTTCGTGTCAATGCCAAACTTGGCAACCTCCTTGTCGTTGGTCGAAAGTGCCACAAAGTGCTTGGCAACATCGCCCTCGCTCGCTTTCTCGAGGAACCACTTCTTCGCAGTGGTTGCGTTCGTGACTGTCTCAGCAGTGGTGAACGTCTTCGATGCGATGAGGAAAAGAGTGGTCTCACGATCACTGTCCGCAAGAGCCTCTGCGATATGTGTGCCGTCAATGTTGCTGACAAAGTGGAGCTTCATGCCCTTCTTGCCGTATGGCTTCAAAGCCTCAGTGACCATGACAGGTCCGAGGTCTGAGCCTCCAATGCCAATGTTGATGATAGTATCGATTGGCTTGCCAGTGTGTCCCTTCCACTCTCCACTGCGCACTTGCTCGCAGAACTCTTTCATGTGTTCCAGCACACTATTGACCTCCTCAACAACGCTCTTGCCGTCGACCTGCATCGGCTCGTTCTTGACATTGCGGAGGGCGACGTGATAGACGGCACGCTGCTCAGTGAAGTTGATCTTCTCGCCCTTGAACATGTCATCGCGGAGCTCCTCGAGCTTCGCTTCTTGTGCGAGCTTCACGAGCAGCGGTAGCGTGTCCTCGGTGATGAAGTTCTTGCTAAAGTCGAAAAGGATCTCGGTGCCGTCGGCCTCATTGGCGAATGTGCGGCTGTACTTCTCGAATCGCTGTGGGTCCTTCTCGAACTCGCTCTTGAGCACCATGCCGCGACCGAGCTTGTCATGATGGTCCATGAGAGCCTTCCATGCTGGAAGCTCGTTTGCCTGTGCGAAGCCTGGCATAGTGGCAACAACTTGTTCCTACTCCTCAATGCGGTGTGCTGTATCCTAGCTGCCTGGTCAATTGGTCGGGTCGCAGCACGAGGCAGTGCGGAAGAATTGCTTACGTGTGTCTGTGTACGAGATTTCAGCAGGAAGGCGGCGGGTGAGCGAAGCGGTTGAAAAGGAGAGGCAAGTGGTTGCAGCAAGGTTGTTGAGCTTGGAAGTACAACAAAAGTCGAGTCCGTGCAAGTGAGATGTGCCGCCGTGTGTGCCCCGCCACGACGCATGACTTCATCCCCACCAGGGCCTGCATGTGCCTCACATCACAGCAATCTGCCAACACAGATCCGCGATTTCCGTGTTTCGCCGACGATATGCACAACCAAGTGAAGTGTGTAGCAGCGCACTCCAATATACTCTGTTGTTCTTACAAGACTCTGTGAAAGCATCAGCTTTTCATGACATGAGCAACTTCCCTCAAACGTGCTCAATACGTTGCTGCCACGTGATGAGTTGTGTGGATCGGCATTTAGACACCGCAATATCCTTCGGAACAAGAATCGATTTCATTGCCGACAGCGGCTCCCACCTGTATGCCTTCACGAGCAAGTTGCAGATCGCACTGGATCAATTGTCCAACCAATCGAGCAAATAGAACCGGTATCAGGACGACGCTTGGCGATCAATTCTTTGTAATCGCATCTAGCAGAGAATGCCGTCTCTTGTCCTCCGTTACAAAGCGCTGACCAATGCCTCCACATGCATTTATTTTCTTTCAGCCTTTGCCCTGCCCGACTTGCTGAAGTTATCGCTGATCGAACCCGCTGCCACGGGCGATACTGCCGCCTGCGTCGCCAAGCCCCTCCACCGGACGGTTGTACGACCATCCTGCGAACTGCTGCTGCATCGTCTGCGAGAGCACGGGACCCTCTACGTACGAGTCTGTGGGTGCTTCCGACGTGAACTCCTTGTCGAAATTGGCAGTGTCGAGCTCGTCGACCACATTGGGCTTGAAGCTGGGTTCGTACTTGCGGTCGAGCAACTTTCGCCAATCTATGCTATGGAAAAATGGATGTGCCTATGGGTAGTCCGTTAGCGTTGGAGTTTCTCACTTCTGCTTGCATTCGATCGACCCCGCGGCCACACACCAAAACTTACCTTGATCTCAGCCGCACCATTGGTACCCAGTCTCCTCGTAGCGTCTCGGTCGAGTAGCTTGCTAAGCAAATCGCGAGCTGCTGGCGGCACAATTTCGGGTCCTGGGAAATGCAACGGCTCGGAAAGAATCTTGCGGTACATCTCATTCGTGTTCTCATCGTAAAAGGGAGGTAGACCAGTCAACATTTCGTACAGCAACACGCCGAGCGTCCACCAGTCCACTGCTTTCGTATAGCCTTGACCGTGGAGGAGTTCTGGCGCAAGATACTCGGGCGTGCCACAGAATGTGTTTGTCTTGTCGTCGTCTTTCATGTCGAGCTTGCACAGCCCAAAGTCACACAGTGCGATGTGTCCGACGTAGTCCACGAGGATGTTCTCAGGCTTCAAGTCGCGGTAGATGACGCCAAAACCATGCAAGCATTCCAGTGCGCAAAGCAATTCGGCGGCGTAAAATCTCGACCTGTTAATGTCGAATCGCTGTTCCTTCTGCAAGTGGTGGAACAGCTCGCCACCGTTTACGAAGGCCAGCACCAGGTACAATTTGTCCGGCGACTGGAATGAAAACTTCAGCGGCACAATGAAGGGGTTGTTAATCTGAGCCAGGACGGACCGCTCTGCCAGAGTATGCGCCACTTCGGATCTTGAGATAATGTGTTGTTTCCGCAACGTCTTCAGTGCGTAGATCCGGTTCGTGTCCTTCTTCATGACCTGCATGACTTTGCCGAAACTGCCCTTGCCTACAACCTTCAACAACTCAAAGTCTTCGACCTTGAGTGATCTCTGTCGGTTCTCCACGAACTTGACGCCAAGTCTGATGGATCCAGTCCCAAACTGAACTTCGTGCCAGGAGACGCCGGAGCTCAGGCCATTGCTCGACGGAGGAGCAGCTGGCGCAGCCTTGTCTTTCTTGCTCTTGTCTGCACTCTGCTGTGCCTGTTGATCCGCGGCGGTAGCCTGTCCCTCTTCGCTGAAGGTGGGAGTTACGCGACAGGTGCCGATGAAGATATCTTCTCGCCTGTTGTTGCTTTGCGAATTGGGATTGCGAATGTATAATGACAAGCTGATCTCGGTGGACCGGCTGACATCGAACTTGTACTGTGTGCTATCTCCTGCCCAGACGGGGTTCTCTGGCGTTCCAGAAACAGCATTTACAAATACCTGCTGTTTGTCGAAGTCGACAAGTGCGTAAGGCAGGTACTTGCTGCTGTAGCGACCATGCGTAGAAGGCATGTTGTTAATTCCGCCACCACTGGCGGAGACTGGGCGGAATCCGCCTTGGTTCTGTGCACTCGAGCCTGGCCGGGCACTGTTGCCACCCATGTAACTACCAGAGAATGACCCGGCGCTCATGCTACTGCCGTGTCCGGGTCGGGAAAACAGCTGCTCTTGTCCAGGAGGCAGGCTGAAGCCCCTGCCCTCGTGAAGTGTCAAAATGAGAATACCGGGCTTCGCAGGGGCGGCGGGCGCGGTCGCCATTTGCTCAGAGGCAGCGATGCCCTGTGGATCAGCGGCGCCATTGGAGGGAGTCGCTGTAGACGATGGAGCGGTCGGGGTTTGCGTCCCAGGTGTGGCGGTCGCCGAGGGCGATTTCTGTGGTGGATCGACAATCGTGGATTGTGACGAGGAGCGAGAGAAGGTGTTCGCGAAGGGAGCACCCAAGTGGGTGTCCTTCAGTTCTGGCAGACGTCAGCTAGCTGTTCCACGGTCGCCGCTCACCGCCCGTCGCGTACTCTTGGTCAGCTTCCACGACATGTTCGGGGTGAATGATGTGTGTGAGATAGTCCCAGTCGCTCAGGACGCAGGCGAAGAAGGTGCTCGCCCGGTAGTTTGCTGCTCGTGCACGTGGGTCGCCGACCCTTGGACACTGATGAGCGATGACGACGTGTAGCGAGCTGAAAAGGGCGGTAGTCGTGTCGAAACAAGCGAGGTGAAGATGTTCTGAGGCAGTGGGCTGGCCAACTAGTCTGCCCCTCGTAGCGGCCGGCGTCCCGCTCTGGGCTTTAATGATGAATTGGTAATGCTGCTGGGCCAAGCGCACCACCGCGCACGAATGTCTTCGAAATGCGAGAAGTGGAAGTGAATGTGTGCGCGCCTATGCGAACGTGCATGCAGACGCCGAGTGGTTGCGAGAGTGCTGCGGCGCTCTGTCCTACGAGTGCATGGACAAGGAGAAGGGGCTGTGCAGGGTGCGGGCAGCCCAAGTCTGTCTCCGTAAGGCTGAGACGGCAAGTATGAGACTATGCTGATTCCCGAAGAGAGAGCTTGTACTATTATTACAACTGTGCCTGTGTATCACCCCCTGATGACGAAGATAGGCAACAGTTCGTCTTCCAGACATACACCAGCAATACAGTTATAATGACGATGCTGCACAAGAGGCGTGCATCTAGCCACGGTGCAGATTGCATCCTGTTTGCCTCGAGTCTGCTGTGTCTCAGTGGCAGCAGCACTGCACGATGTCCAGCAGTGCCGGCTTCGACATGAGACGTTGTCGTTCGCATCCACAGATCCGCCTCGTGACGTGTAACAGTGAACGTTCGATGTCACTGGAAGTATGTACTCGTGCTTCGTGATTGATCTAGCATCCCAAACGTCCACGGGTGCCACACTGATACACAACAAGCATGTCCGGCCGCCACCTTCCCCTTTGCGGTGGCTGCGTACAGAGATCATGATTGGTGAATTCTTCTGACTGCAAGCAAAATGTGCATTCGCTGTCGACCGCCGATTCCATTCAAAAGCACCGAAGTGAACTGCAATTGGGAACTTGGTCGCTTCTTGTGAAGCCTCACTGGGCGCCGATTGTCGGTGACTTCCCGCCCGCCTTCCGTCCTGCTCCTGCACGTCACCCCCATCTTCACATCGCGTCTCCAGGTCCCGCTCATTCAACCACGGCCGTGCAACATAAGCGAACACATACTTTCGAGCAGACTCGATCACAGATATTCTACGATGCGCGTATAGTATACGCGCGCCACACCTGCAATGGGTCTCATTACGAAAGCGAAGGGCGCGCCCAAATCTGAAGGCACGTCCGCTGGCGGCGGCGGCGTCAAGTACATTTGCAATGTTTGCAGTAACGACATCACCGCGACCGTGCGCATCAGATGTGCGAGTAAGAGCTGCAATGACTACGACCTCTGCGTGCCTTGCTTCTCCCAGGGCAAAGCCAACCTGCACCACGACCCGCGCACACACGCATATCAGGTGATCGAACCACACAGCATACCCATCTTCGACGAGGGATGGGGCGCAGACGAGGAGCTATTGCTGCTGGAGGGTGCAGAACAATACGGCTTGGGGAGCTTCGCAGATATAGCAGACCACATCGGCGGATACCGAGAGAAGGACGAAGTACGGGATCACTATGTGCACACATACATCAACTCGTCCAAATTTCCGTTGCCCGAGAGAGCAGATCCGCGAGACAAGAGCCTCAGCGATGCTGTGCCCCGAGAAGAGTTTCAGCAGCGCAAGAAGAGGCGGATAGATGAGCGTAAGCAGGCAAAGGAGGATCAGGCACACATCGCACCCACACCTGCCAAGCCCACTTCTTCCGTGCCCAGCTGCCACGAGGTCGCGGGCTTCATGCCCGGACGGTTGGAATTTGAGAATGAATACTTCAACGAGGCCGAAGAAGCAGTGCAGCATATGCAGTTCTCCCCCGAAGAGGGTATCAATCCTGCCACGAAGCAGTTCGATCCTGAGACCGAGCTGAAAATGGTGGTCATGACCATATATAATGATAGGTTGACCGCACGAACAGATCGGAAGAAGGTGATCTTCAATCACAGACTGCTGGACTATCGGAAGAACATGGCGATCGAGAAGAAGCGCACGAGAGAGCAGCGCGAGCTGCACAACAAGCTCAAGCCGTTCGCCCGGATCATGTCACATCCCGACTTTGTCACATTCTCTGAGGATCTCGAGAAGGAGCAAAATTTGCGGCAAGCCATCGCGCAGCTGCAAGAATGGCGGCGAATGCGCATATCCACACTGCAGCATGGACATCAATACGAGCAAGAGAAAGCCGCACGGCTAGCAAGATCATATGCTCAGCCTGGCCAATTCGACCGTCTGACGAATGGCATACGGCCCAAGCTTGCGGACAAAGACAAGGGTGCACCTGAGGTCGCACAGGCTGTAGTGGACTATACCACAAAATCTGATCTCCCAGTTCGGCTTCACTCGGAGCGAGGACAGCCCAATGGCACACCGAACAATGACTCGGCGAAGAAGAACAATCTTCCGCCCATCCCAGGTCTGACACCTGCCAACTGGGACGAAGAGTCGGCGCCGGATTGGCAACTGCTTCAGCCTGCGGAGCAAGACCTGTGCAACAAGCTCCGCCTCCACCCCAAAGCGTACAACTGTATCAAAGATGCGGTGTTGAGAGAGGCCATGAAGTACGACGGGAAGCTCAAGAAAAAGAACGTGCGCGAGATCAGCAAGATCGACACGACCAAAGGAGGTCGAGTCTTTGAGTTTTTGGTGGATTCGGGTTGGATTAGCAATGCTGCCAAGGCCTAGGGACGCCACCGAGACTGTTCTTGTTCCCAGAGCGCGGCACGTGGCAATACAGAAGCTGCGATGGGCATCCGTTATATCTTTACTCACGGCATTCCGCATCGGTCGCAGAAGCTCACGAACAGCACGAAGAGCGTTGGCCGAGACAAAGGCTCCTCATGATTACATGGACGATGCTTGAATGACGACATGAGAGGATCTTGGCAGGTACATACATGACTGTTGTGAACGGCGCCATGGTCACAGCCTCTCAACCTCCTGTTCTGTTTCACACGAGCGCTACTCGTTAATGTGGTTTCGTATGTACGTAGGTATCCGTGGAACAGATCTCGGTTGCCCGTCAATGCAGACGCGTGTGCCGACACGTCTTGTCGGAAGTGCAGCATAGCAAACAGACATGCTGTTCCCATCACGTTTTAGCTGCGCACACAGGGAACATGTTCTCGAATCTCGATTCAGTTTCCAGGTACAAAAGTAAGTTGGAGAGAAAAAGCTTGGCAGATTTGATCGGGGAAATACGGACATCGGGCCACGTTCCTCGGGCACGGGTGCTTTCGTGCTACAGTAGCGGCTCGATACATCTCGCCACGAGGACGATCCCACAAGTCTCGCCATGTCTCCACGATGGAAAACGCGCTATTTCGCACGGAGGGAAGAGATTAGATTAGATAGGTTGGACCTACGACAGGACGACTGGCTACGTTGCTTGCTCCCCTATTTTTGTGTTTGGTTTGCTGACGGCCATACGAAGCGGCAACCAGGAGAGCTGCGTCATGCACTGCAGTTGGGATCCGGGGAAGCTCTCGTTGGGAGTCTCAACCACAGTGTGTTCATGATGGATTTGATGGTCGGACGATAAGGACATTTTGGCATGTGAGAGGTGGCGATGCTGTTGCCTTGCGAACGCGTGCGAGCGCGAGAACGGTGGTGGTATCTAGGTGTTGTTCGCGATGAATGACGGGAGTGGTTCCTTGCTCGAAGGGCCTGTCGCGTTCGGCTCGGGCAGCGTGCGTGGTTATACAGTATGTAGGTGGGATGCGTTCACGAGAACGAGAACGGTGGCGCGACCCTGGTCGAGGGTCTTTAAGGCTGACATTCCGAAACTCAATTGGGGACATCTTTGTGTGTCGCGGCAATTGAGAATGGTGAACAACAAGGGCTTCGAGCAAGTGAATCGCACTCCAGATGCGGTGGATGAAAGGCTTCTCATCACTTCGCCGCCCCTCGAGTTTTCCCGCTGGCAAAGTGAAGAGTGTAGCGGCAAACAAACATTGACGTTCCTGCAGCTGGCGGGAAAAGCACGGCTTGGCTCGACGTCAATTTTTGTTGAACACCAGACACCCGCCAACCGATCCTAGAAACTCTCCGCTTTTTCTCGTCTGCCAGATCTCTCACCGTTGCGCGCCTAGAGCAGCAACCGTTCCTCACTCGCCGAGGACATTGCGTGCACGGCGCAAGGGAAGCTGCCTTCCGACGCCACTTTCGCTCGTTATATACCGCGCCTGCCCCGGCTCCTCCACTGCTCTTGCTCATCACCCTCGGACACCGACACCCACCCAACGACTTTCATTCCCTACGTGTCCCGCTCGTCCTGAGCCGCCCACCACCCATCGATACCGTTCGACATTCGACGTAGCTGCCTGACGAGGACGCTACCGACCCTCCCTCTGGCAAACATGCCATCCCACCAACCCACTGCCGGCATGCAGGCCATCGACCCGGACAAGATCTCCGACGAGCGCAAGGCGCCCACCATGGCCAGCAAGAGTGAGCCCAACCGCAACCCCAAGTACGACCCGAAGAAGCCACACATCACCGAGACGCCCATGACGAAGAAGAACTGGTACAAGCACGTCAACTGGCTGAACGTCATCCTGATCGTTGGCATCCCAGTTGCTGGCCTCATCACCGCCATCTGGACGCCGCTACGATGGCAGACCGCCGTGTGGGCTGTCGCCTACTACTTCGCCACGGGTCTCGGAATCACTGCGGGCTACCACCGACTGTGGGCACACACATCATACTCCGCATCTCTCCCACTCAAGATGTTCCTCGCCTTCGTCGGCGGCGGTGCTGTTGAGGGCTCCATTCGCTGGTGGTCCCGCGATCACCGTGCCCACCACCGTTACACCGACACTGAGAAGGACCCATACAGCGTCCGCAAGGGTTTGCTCTACTCGCACTTCGGCTGGATGCTCATGAAGCAGAACCCAAAGCGCATCGGACGTACCGACATTTCCGACCTCAACGACGATGCCGTGGTCGTCTGGCAGCACAAGCACTACCTGAAGGTCGTCCTCTTTGCTGGCCTCATCTTCCCATCGCTCGTTGCTGGTCTGGGCTGGGGCGACTGGCTCGGTGGCTTCATCTACGCCGGGATCCTGCGCATCTTCTTCGTTCAGCAAGCCACCTTCTGCGTTAACTCGCTCGCCCACTGGCTCGGTGACCAGCCTTTCGACGACCGCAACTCTCCTCGTGACCATGTCATCACCGCTCTGGTCACGCTCGGCGAGGGATACCACAACTTCCACCACGAGTTCCCATCCGACTACCGCAACGCCATTGAGTGGCACCAATACGACCCAACCAAGTGGTTCATCTGGACAATGAAGCAGTTCGGCCTTGCCTACGATCTCAAGCAGTTCCGCGCCAACGAGATCGAGAAGGGTCGCCTCCAGCAACAGCAGAAGAAACTCGACCAGAAGCGCGCCAAGCTCGACTGGGGAGTTCCTCTTGAGCAGCTCCCAGTTCTTGAGTGGGACGACTACGTTGACCAAGTCAAGAACGGTCGCGCTCTCGTTGCTGTCGCCGGTGTTGTCCACGATGTGTCTCAATTCATCAACGACCACCCAGGTGGCAAGGCCATGATCCGCAGCGGACTCGGCAAGGACGCTACCGCCATGTTCAACGGCGGTGTGTACATGCACAGCAACGCCGCACACAACCTGCTCTCAACCATGCGCGTGGGCGTGATCCGTGGTGGTATGGAGGTTGAGATCTGGAAGCGATCCGAGAAGGAGAGCCAAGGCTCGACCATCTACAAGGACTCTGATGGCAACCGCATCGTGCGCGCTGGCGCGCAGGTGACCAAGGTCATCCAGCCTCCGGTCTCTGCTGGCGCGGCGTAAAGGTTGCTGTGGCGCCTGTTGTGACGAGATTATGAGAGACCCTTGTGTTTTTACTTGGTGCGTTTGAGCGGAAATGGTAGACTGGTAACTCAAATTAAAGCGAGGAAAAGCGGCTTGAAGAAAGAAGAGCTAGCTAGAAATTATCAAACTGAGAAATTCATCGATGGGTGTGCAAACATACTGTCGATCGTTCAACGCCTTGCGCCTCAGTTCCATTCTATATCTCTTCTATTGTCCTTGACCTCGGGACTGTGTTCATGCTATACAGCTGCATTGGAAAATGCGAGTGCAGCGGAGTAGCAGAACGGGACTGCAAACAACATTGCACGACCAGAAACAGGATCGCTCTCTCATAACACAAGAGATACAGTACCTCTCTGCTCATCTTGCATGCTTGCTTTCACGGGCATCGACGTTTCGTGTTCAGCACACGGCAGACCACATGCTTGCATACAGACAGCACTTATCATCATCCATCTCAGGAGGTCCTCGTCCCCAAGCTTCACATCTCATTCATGTATATGATCCCGTACTGCCCATACTGCATGCAAGCTTCCTTGCTCACGGCCACTCCGAAAGGTATTTTATACTATTATTGATTGATGAGACTTTTTCTTATGCAATCCATTCCGCCAAGACCTCTAGCCTACATACGGTACTACAGTATCCTACCCTACTCCCCAAATCCCATCCTTCGCATCGGCCACGCCGCATCCCAACCCACCACCATATCGATCCAAAAACGACACTTTGCTCGTCGAATCCCCGCGGCAGCTAACGGAAGACCGCAGGACTAAAGGCCACTCCGAAACGGGCTGCAGCGAAAAACAACTTGCAAAGAGGCAAGTGGCAAGGATGACCTTCGGCGTGACCGATGGGGCAAAAAAAGATCGACAGGAAAGTGACTAAAAGGGGTAAAGCGAAGTAAGGACAAGAAAGGTTCTAGAATACTGTGTTGATTCGAGTGCTCGGAGGAGCACAGACAAGGGAGCGAAACAGCAGATGAGGGAAGAAAGAAGCGGTCAAGGATGTTTTGAAGTCCAGCGAGAAAAGCCATGCTTCTTTGCGGGAACTATATTTCGTTCAAGGCTAGTCGGTCAGTAGACTCGATACTCAAGTCGAGCGTAGCCATGTCAGTAAACAACAACTACGCAGCTGAGTAGCTGAGTCTACTACAGGCTCAGACTCTCAAGGTACTTCCTCGCGGCTTCAACAGCCTCATCCACCTTGGAGCCATCCGTGCCCTGTCCGAGCGAGGTGGGGCCCTTGCCTCCAGCCTTGCCTCCTACCAAAGTGGCGACTTCACCAGACCACTTTGAAGCATCAGCGCCCTTAGCCTGAGCATCAGCAGAAACGTGACAGCCATGCACGACTTTGCCGTCGTCGGTCTTGCCGAGCAGGTAGACCGTCTTTTCTTTCTGTTTATTCTGAACCACTTTGATCGTCTCTTGGATCGCCTTGCTTCCGGCGGAGACGGGAAGAGACAGCACAAGTGTCTTGGAATCGGCATTGTTGGCGAAGTGATCCATCACGGCATCGAGGACCTTTTTATTCTCGGCCTTCTGAGCGGTCTTTTGTTGGTCCAAATTGGCCTTTGCAACTGCAGCAACACGGTTGCGGAGGGAGGTCTTCTGCAGTGCAGAAATTTCCAACTTGCTCAGATCCACAGTGAGTTGCTTCGTCTTGGCCTCCTTATCTGCACCATACGGAAGGCGCTCCAAAGCGGAGACTTCCTTGTCCCATGTCTCGGCTTCAGCCTGCACTTTGTGCGCCTCTTGGCCGGTGACTGCGATGATGCGGCGGATGCCCTTGGCAATGCCACTTTCTTCGATCACAACGAGATCCTTGATCTCAGTCGTGCTCTTCACATGCGTACCTCCGCAGAACTCGATCGAAATATCATTCCACTTAGGGTCCGATGGGTTCTCCAGGAGATCTTCGACCGACATTCCCACGGAGACGACACGCACGGGGTCTGGGTACGTCTCTCCAAACACGGCGCGGACTCCGTTGATCTGACGTGCCGTGGCTAGAGGCACATCCTTGGAGTATACTTCACAGTTCTGGCGAATGTAGTTCGTGCTCACTTCCTCAATCTTTGCGAGCTCTTCATCTGTCACGCCGGTCTTGTGGCTGAAATCGAAACGAAGCTTCTCGGGTGCGACAAGAGATCCCTTCTGGTTGACGTCGTCCCCGAGCACTTCTCTCAGAGCGTAATTGAGGATGTGCGTTCCGGTGTGGTTGTTGCGGATGGGCTGTCTTCGAAGCTCGTCGTATTCGGCCAGAACCTCATCCCCAACCTTCAGTTGGCCATAGCAAACATAGCCGGTGTGCATGACGTATCCAGCGTATTGCTGTACATTCTCAACCTTGATCTCAGCTACTCCGTCAATCAGTATGCGGCCGGTATCGTTCTCTTGGCCACCCTGTTCAGCGTAGAAGTTCGTCCTGTCTAAAATGACACCAAACTGCTCGCCTTCAGGAATCTCTTCGGTCGATTGAAGGAATTTGCGGCCGTGGTAAATGGCCTTGATGGTGGCCTTGATATTCTCGCGTTGAAATTTAGGCGAGTCGTCGGTTTTCGACACGTCTGACATGTTTTCGAGTGTGCTGATATCGTGTACATCGAGTTTGACAAGAGTCGCACCTGAAGCTCATTAGTCGGTTGTTTGTATATATCGACGGGCGGCCATGTAAACTCACCCTCCTTCTTTGCACCCATCGAAGCCAGACGCGCCTTCTCTTGAGCCTCAGCGACGTCCTCGTCGATTATCTCGAGTCCACGCTCCTCGCACATCAGTTTCGTCAGATCCACCGGGAAGCCGTAGGTGTCGTAGAGACGCCAGACATCGGCACCGGCCAAGGTCTTGGTGCCGCTTGCCTTGCAGTTTTGTGCGTACTTTTCGAACATGCTCTCTCCACGATCGAGTGTCTTTGCGAAGGATACTTCTTCTTCGTCGAGAATCTCCTTGACCTCTTCCTGCTTCTTCTTGATTTCTGGGAACATGTCGCCCATCTGCTCGACCAGTGTCGGCACCAGTTTAGAAAAGAAGTTGCCAATGTTTGTGTTGAAGTACTTGCGAGCATAGCGTGCTCCACGACGCAGTACACGACGAACAACGTATCCTCTACCGACGTTGTTTGGCACCCCACCATCCGAGATGGCGAATGTCAATAATCGAAGGTGATCCGCGACGACTCTGTAGGCAGTGTCGATGCCATCTGCATCCTCAGCTCCGAACTTGCCTTGGTACGGACGAGCACCAGTGACTTCCTGAATGCGAGCAAAGAGTGGCGTGAAGACATCTGTATCGTAGTTGGACGACTTCTGCTGCAGAATGGAGACCAAACGCTCGAATCCCATGCCCGTGTCAATGTGCTTGCTGGGCAGCGATTTTAACGACTTGTCAGGTTCTCTGTTGTACTGTATAAAGACGTTGTTCCAGATCTCAATCACGTTGGGGTCGTCCTGGTTGACAAGGTCGGATGCATTCCGTCCACCGATGCGGTCGTAATGGATCTCTGAGCACGGTCCACATGGGCCTTGGTCACCCATCTCCCAGAAGTTGTCTTTCATGTCTCCCGTCAAGATGTGATCCTCTGGCACGCCCTGCTTGAGCCAGAAGTCTCTGGCCTCGAGATCGGGCTCCAGCCCGGCATCGGCCTTGCCCTCGAAGTACGTGACATACAGTCGATCCGGTTGAAGCCCGTAGACTTTAGTGAGCAACTCCCATGAGAATTTGATGGCATCCTCTTTGAAGTAATCGCCGAACGACCAGTTGCCCAGCATCTCAAAGAACGTGTGGTGGTACGAGTCCTTGCCGACATCGTCCAGGTCGTTGTGCTTGCCACCAGCGCGGATGCATTTTTGTGAATTGGCAGCACGCTTGAGCTTGGCGAAGTCCGAGTCACGATCTACGGTGCCCAGGAAAATGGCCTTGTATTGGTTCATTCCGGCATTGGTGAACAGCAGCGTGGGGTCCGAGAGCGGCACCACGCTGCCGCTGGGCACGAAGGTGTGGCCATTCTTTTCGAAGTACCTTTGCTATTGTCAGTGCTGTCTCCCCGTGGCGCCCGCGTGACAAGCAATGTATGTGACTCCCGTGGATTTTGCGAATCCTTGGCGCAGAAACACTGCGATTCACTCGGGTTTAGGGCAGCGTGCCAGACGTGGATCAAGGGAGTGCAGGGGAGGACTGCTCGGGAGCGTGCAGAGGCATATGCAGAATCGTCCTCGCTCAACGGCGCTAACGCCAAAGCATGGACGGCATGAGAGCGACGGGACTTACTCGATGAAAGTCTTGCGCACCTTGACGGCACTCCACTCAGGCTCTTGGCCCGTCGTGGAGGCCATGCTGCGGATGTAGTAGTGGTGGAAGACACGCGGCGGTGGCGTGCGAGCGAAGGTGGCCTTTCTGGCGGAGGTTCTAGAAATTCCTGGAGCAGGCTTGAAGAAGCGGAGGAGGGTCGAGAAGCTTCGCATGCACCTGCCTTCCTGCCGACTTCAACACCGACACTGCTTGCCAGTGGCGCGATGCGATGAACGCCGGTCTGACGCGAAGAAGTGCGCGACAACAGCAGCAGCAGCAGCAGCAGCAGCAGCGATGAAAGATGGCGACGGAGGTGATGTCGGTCAATGGCGCGCGTGGGGCGAATGATGGTGTCGGCGGCGGACGAGGAGGGACAAAGCGGAAAGCCGATGAGTCAGTTGCGCAGAACTGCTGGAACGACTACGAGCGTTTCGCGAAACGCTTCAACTTGCTCAATCTGGGTGAGTCTGGCTTCAATCTTCACGCCCGACCTGCGGACCTGACACAGTATCGTCATGCAGAGCCCGGCGTCAATGGCACACACGCGAGCAGCTCCTACTACATCCCCGTCTCGGGCTCGTCGGAGCCGACGAAGCCTCCGCTGAGCACACCGAGCACCGCTCCTCCTGTAGCGGACGCAGATGGCATGATGCAGGTGGATGA
This sequence comes from Cercospora zeae-maydis, assembly GCA_023512815.1. NCBI lineage: Eukaryota > Fungi > Ascomycota > Dothideomycetes > Mycosphaerellales > Mycosphaerellaceae > Cercospora > Cercospora zeae-maydis. Next base: position 1,179,543 of record JAKLWY010000001.1, on the reverse strand, counting down.
GACACGCGATCGCGTCTTCATCCATGACTTGGACGCTGAACTGGCAGAATCCGAGCCGAGCGAAGAGAGGCTGATCTTTCTGCCGGATATCGAGAAGCACTTTAGTAGGATCCCGAAGCATGTCCTGAAGGGCAAGAGTGACGACGTGGAGGGTCAAGAGCTGGTGCTGTACGGCGTGCCCAAGTCGCTCTCTGTGGATGAGGACCGCGATGCCGTGAGACACGCGATAGCAGAGGCCAGGCAGCGTGCGCGTGAGAGGGCCGCGATAGAGGCTAGACAGCGAGACATGGACCGCCAGTATGGGCAGACCCCAGACGACCCAACAGAGATTGCCCACGGATATGGCATGGGTTATGTGACGGAGTTGGACGTTGTCGAAGACCCAGACGCGATGGATATGGACTGATTTAATGGAACCCGAGGCATGTCCTCTGGCACGAACTGAAATGATCTGCTTGTGGTCAACGGCTGCGTGAGATCTGAAGGCAAGCCGTTTGCGCGCGCTGTACATTCGGCAGTAGTGTCGTCAGCCCTTGAACGAAAACAAAAACTTTTGCTCGCGCACCACGAGTTGCAATCGATACAACATCTGACCCAGACACGACCCTCGACGCAGACACAACTTCTAAAATGGACTTCTTCACTCCGATACCAGACATACTCGAGCGTGCCGACGAGGCCATAGAGTAACTTCTACCGAGTCCCCTATAGTCGCGCCTACTAACTCTTTGTGCAGTTTCTCGTCCGCAGAGATTCGAGTCATTGTCGGTCCAGCCCAAAAATGCTTCCATGTGCACGAGTCCTTGATTCGTAAGTACTCGCCCTATTTCAAGACGGCGCTGGACGGGACCTGGCGGGAGGGAAAGCGCGGCGTTGTCGAGATGGTCGAGGACGATGAGCAAGCCTTCAACATCTACATGAACTGGCTGTACCGCAAAAAGATCCATTTGGACATGCCCGATATCACCAATCGCACGGAGGAACTGGACGCTGCTTGGATTCGCTTGTTCAGCACCTATGCTCTCGGCGACAAGCTATTGGATAGCTACTTCAAGGACGCCCTCACAGATGCGACAGTCTTTTGTGTCGCCCGCTTCGGACTGCCGCCTGTGGAAGCGTTGCACTTTCTCTACGACATGACTCCCCCAGAGTCTCCGATGAGACTGCTGATGACCTGCGAACTGGCGAGGCGACATGATCAAATCAATGCTCTCGACGAGAGCTGGCCTCACGCCCTGACCATCGATCTTACCAAGCTGCTCAAATTTCACAACGAGTACGCGAACCAACCGACCTTCCAGGTGGCGCGCAATTGCGGCTTCCACGAGCATAAGAATCGCGGTCTCCAGACAGAAACCTGCTACAGAGCCAATGCGTCGCACCCAGACCAGGTGGTGCAGCAGGTTCGTCTGCGCAGAAATGGCACGATTGAGTATGTTCGGGCAACAATAACAGCATATTCAAAGCTGACGTGAATTAGCTTCACTACGAGTCCAGTCCGCTTCAGCTTCGAGAACTCGTCGGCCATCCTCAGCATCAACGAACGCTTGCTCCGCATGTGTCAACCCGCACTGGACCTCAGCGTGGAAACAACGACTGCTGGCACCAGAACTTTGAGGGCAGATTGCCACGAGCACGCCCTCAACACATACCTGAACTGGCTCTGCAGCGGCCGCATGTACATCGACTTCAACTACGGCTGCAACGACCCTGCAATCTGGGTCAAGATCGCCCGTGCATACGCCTTGGGCAGTCGACTGCCAGATTCCACCTTCAAGGATGCCCTCACCGATGCTGTTGCCCTCATGTTCGTGCAGCCTCGCTACGATTACCTCATCTGGATCCCTTCGAGCCTCGCAATGCTCCAGCACCCGGAAGTGTACCAGCTGCTCAGTGTCGAGTCTCCTCTTTCCAACATCCTCGCACACGCGATCGCTTCGGTGAACAACCTTGCGGAACAGCTGTCGGAACACTGGCCTCAGAGACTCCTCTATGCCGTCGCTTTCGTTGCGGCAAAGATGCTGTACGAGGAAGATCCCGCTCCGATGGAGCATGCTCAGCGATGCATGTTCCACGAGCACGGCTCAGAGGAGGAGTGCTATCGAAGAGACATGGGGAGCTTCATGGAAAGTAGATGAGCTTTGTACTGTATGCAATGATTTGTATCGTGTGTTGTTCTACACCATTTTCTCGCTATGACTTGACTCTATCGCTGTGTGTGCGCTACTGAACCAACTAGTGACGATAAATGCAAGAATCGAGCAATACGGAGAATCGGAAGTGCCTCGTGGCTGTGTCTGCATTTCGCCCATAGTCGAAGATCCCCACTTCCGTTCGTGACTTGACTCGATTGTTATGTATGTGCAACTGAACTAACGAGGGGTGACAAAGCCAAGAATTGGACCATGGTAATGATTGGCAACAACTGTGTGCTTCTTTGTATACTTTGCCTCCAGTGATTCGAACCCATTTCCCCAGCATGACTTGACTCAGTCGTTGTGATGAGCCACTGCACTATCCAGGGACGCTCAACGCAAGAACTGGGCCATCAAAAATAATCGGAAACGCCCATGTGCTCCGTGTGTACTCTACCTACAGTGCAATGCTATCTTCCAGACATGACTTGACTCGATCATGAAGACGTTCCACTGAAGCAATGAGAGACGGTGAACGCAAGAATGGAGCAATGAAACATAATCGGAAGCACCGCGTCTTCATTTGTACATGCCTCTCCCTTAAATCCGTGCAAAGTGGCCAAGCCCCTTCATCTGACTTCTCCCTGCTTTCCGATGGTTAATGACGGCTCGAGCGGGACTTAGGTACCCGCTGTGTGTGATAATATACAACTTTGCTACTAACGCTTTCTGCTTTTCATCTGTATGTCCGAATGGTCACGAATGGAGAAAATCGAACTTGGCTGCCATCTCGATCTTCACTTTGTTTTGGCTGGCTTCGGGTCTGTTTTCTGCGGCTGCTGCTATCGCGGCCGCTTTTGACTTCGAGATATCGTGGTCTTGGACTGCTTGTTGGGTCGCTGGAGGACCTTGACGATCGAAGAGCGGGAGCTTTGCTGCTCACCACTTCTCGTGGTCGAGGTGATGGGGGCTTTCGGTTGTCATCATAGTGGTATTGCTTGCGAGAAGGTTCTGGTTTCTTGGGTCGGTCGGGTATGACGAAGGTGCTTCTTGATGGTGATGGTGTCGACGTCGATGACGGGATGGATGATGCTCGCAGATGGTCTTTGCTCGAGCGAGGTTTGGTAGGTGGTGGGCCGATGGTGTGTTTCGTAGGTCTGTGTGCTCGAGAATATGACATTGATGATTCTGTTTGTGTGTTCTTGATGATCGTTACAAGTCCCTCCACTCTGTCCGTTGTCTTCAATCAAGTGGAGAATTGTGAAGATTTGGAGAGGAATGGCAGCGTTATTGATGACAAGGGAAGTTGGAGTCTTGTTCTTGTTCTCTGGTGCGGAGTCTGCTCCCTACATGCTGAGTACCACTGTGGATGGGCAAAGCGGCGTTCCGGCAGGCCGAGACCTTGGGTGTGGCAAGCGAATTTGCAATGGTGTACTGACGTTCGCATATCTTCCACACTTCGTTGTGTAGCTGCCGCATCTTGCGTCACGCCGAGCGATCCTGCCCGCGGAAAGCTGGTTAGCTACCACACCTCTTCCGAAAATAGCCAAGACTTGTTACGACTATGATAACAATGGCAGGGGTAGTTCTATACGGCATCGGCATCGGCAAGAAGGCTAAGTCCGTTCATTGTGGGTTTGCGACAAGAGTTCGTTGACGTACGCACGCGCAACCACAACACAACGTCGCAGGAGTTCGTGCGTGAAGACGCAGGTATGTTGTGCTGGTGACAAGCGTTCGCAGGGTCCATGCGGGACATCTGTACGAGCTCAACCTGCGAGTCAGCGGAAGAGCTTGAACTATGTCATACACAGGGCGTTGTGCTCTAGAACCGCGGACACGGCGGTTGGAGATAGAATGGCGCTCAGCGCGCCTGCCTTCAACTGCGTTCACCACGAGCTGAACGCCATCTCGCGAGGACAAAGTCTGGAGCCTGTGATCGCATTTGTCGCCAAAGCAGCTTCGGATGAGCCAGAACCAGCAACGTCGCTTGTACGGATCTCCGCGGTATCGCCGCTACGCCATCAATATCATGGTCGGGTAAACACACGAATTACTCTAGCCGGCGGGGGGGAGTTCTGCCAGCGGTTGTTCCTTGGGTATATCTGGATCGCTTTTTGCGTACATCGCTTGCGTTCTGGCCGCTCGCGGGGTATCGGTATGCATCAGTGGCCATCCGGACTGACCTCCAAAGACCCAACAATGCCGCTGATGTCAAATAAGAGTGCTGCTCTTGTACATGGTTTCCGCTTCACGCAGAGACGCAAATCTGGTGTCGATGTGAAAGCCGGTGTCAACATCAGCGGAATACAATACCTAGACGGATTGAGTCGGCAGTTCTAGCAGACAATGTCTGTGGTGCGGAATTGCCACATGGTCCCCGAGTTTCAAAAAGCCACATGCCGCTCATTGCGTTGGGGTGTACGCATATTTTCGCAGTTCAATGTATGCTACAGAAAAGAGCGAAGTCTCATTTTCGCAATGTGCTCGAGCCATTTGGCGGCAGGAGCGCCAAGCCTCAATACTCATCGTCATCGGCGTCACTCTTCTTCTTCTTCTTCCTCTCCCTCTTCCTGTCTACATGTATGACCAGCCCATTGCAACAATTGACCGCGGGGACTCGTTCTCGTGCGGTTTCAGCGATGTATCACTGGTATTGCAGATGATGACAGCACCCAATTGAACGCCGTTCGAGCTACACGAGTCCCGGGGCGCCATGGGCTGCAACCATTTTCCTGGTGTCGAAACAAGCTTGCGGCGCCTGCAAGTGAGAATGTTCATCGGAACGGCTTCCCAGTGAATGCTAGGATATAGCGTCTGGCACTGTCGTTCTTCGCCGCCTTATAAAATCAGCAGCTGGGTCTGCTGAGACAAGCCCGAGACACGATCTAGCAGCTTTGACTTGATCACAACCAAAGCGACATAGCGGCACATGGTCGTTGATAGAGCTGCAAGGAGTAAACGAGACTGCTCATCGCGCTGAACACGCCCTGCGCATGGTAGTGCTCAGACACACTACCCATGGCCGAAAGTCGTGCTCCCATGTAGGCTTGTCAACTTGCCTGGACATCCGGACCATACTGGTTTGCCGGGTACCTGCCACTGGAGGATTTGATGTTGGCATGCCTCGGCAAGTGGCACTTCTTGACGACTTTGAGGTTGCCATGGCCTTTCCCAGTATGAAACAGCGACTTGTGAGCCCTGCCGGCTCTTCAGGCTTATCATTGGGCTGCGCGTCCAGTCCCGCGCATATCTGAAGGAGTCAAGAAGAACTTCAGCGCTGCAATGTCTGGGGAACGAAAACTACCTGACATTCTTCCCACCTATGGTTGTGTGCACGTCCCTTCTATTAATTACTGCACTACTGCTGTGCGAGCTACTTATTCAGGCTATTGAGAATGGTATGGTAATGTTTCCAGAGCCCAGCATAGGCATGCATGCTGCGTCACATGAACTCCTGGATTGCCTTCCCAAAACGTCGTGCTGACTGCAATGCAACTGAGCGAAGATAGCATCGGCTGTGGACCTGCCTTCTACAGATAGCACGCTTCGACCTTGGTATTCATTGGGCCCCACGAATGATACCTGAGGCGGCATTGGCACGAGAAGAGCGCTTAAATGCGGAGGCTCACTACGCCTTGACGACTTCAGATCGCGTGCTTATCGGCCTTGGACCGGAAAGCAAAGGTGTTGGCGCGCATCTCGGCCAAAACTCATCTCAGTTCGATATTAGCTTGCATATGGAATATGCATGGAAGATAGAAGCAATTATCGGCTAGCTGGAAGCTCTTGTGACCGACCACCGATAGTTCTACGACCAACCACTCATCCGGAGCTAAACGACAACGATGAACGGTTTCACTGCCGATAACAGAATAACATTCGCGCTCGGCGAGCTGTCATTCAGCACGCGGCAAGTTTAAGAGCCACGAGACGCAGAATGTTGCTTTCGTGCGTAACACTGTCGCTCTGCGGCCGATCCATCGTCTCGGTCGATCAGTACCTGTTCTTATCGCAAGCGAGGGATGCTATTCCCCTAGTGCCGAGATGTGACAGCGTACATCTCCAGTCGTTCGGTGCTGTTGCTTGTGAAGAGCAATGAGTGGCTTGCAGGGGGCGCTCGGCCCCCCACTAACGTGGCTGCAGGCGATCCTGCGGCTCAACGCCTGCCGCTAAAATGGCGATACCACATACGGTATGTTGTTGTTCCTTGGGGGCACCACATCTGGCACATTATAGACAATGGAGACTTGAAGCACAAACTTCAGCGTGACTCGGGTACTATGCTGACATCTCACCGAGGCGCCCTCCGCTCAGGATTGGCTCCAATTTCATTGCCCGTGAAAGCAGGACGTCTGCGAACTTGGAGTGTCGCAGCCTTCACTGTACAAGCGTATTTCGAACAAAGGCTTAACTAGTCCTTCACATTAACTGAACTTGGGAGGTGAGTGGCGTACAGAGCAAACATTGGTCCGGCTCACCGAACTCTGGTCTTGGTATGAGCTTGGCTCCTTCTCGAAATCGAAGCGATCAACCGTTGCCAAGATGATATGCCACTGGTTGGACGGGGTGATCAACGACCTCACCAGGCTGGTGAAGATCACGCAGCTCGCCGGACGACCCTCCTCCTCACCCAGCCTGCACCAGGAGCAGCGCTGATATTGCCCAAAATGGTGAATGGCAAGCAGGTCCAGCACAACTGCCATGGCCGTTCTCCTGCACGATAGGACAGGCCTCACTAATGCAGCCTCTTGAGCGGGAACTTTGTCAGTTCCCAGCGGCATACCGTACGCTTGCAGCACTTTGACTGCCGACACGCACAGGTGAGCATCTGCATGCGAACTAGCACGCGACGAGGTGTAGTCGACTAGCCACGCTACTGCCACATTCTTCGACTCAGGCCTCGGAAGTATGGAGTACTCACGCGCACGCGCTGGTGGTAGGCTGGCATGTTCAGATGTCTATATAAGTGATCATCAAGTCCGCCTCTGGAGTAACGATCAGCACCCAGCATCACAGCATCTCTTCTCATTCACGAGCATCAACAGCCTCGACATCGTTCAAGATGCACTCCATCTTCAACATTCTTCTGGCTGTGCCAGCAGTCCTTGGTGTTGCAACCATCGATCGTCGCCAGAACGCAGATACCATCCCTGGTAGCTGGATCGCCCGTCTTGAGGATAGCAGTGTTCTGTCCAGCGTCTTGGGTGCCCTCCGAACCACGGCCCAGGTTGAGGCAAAGCACGAGTACAGCATTGGCAGCTTCAAGGTATGTCCTTTGCCACCTGCCGCATACAAGGAGCCGCGTCTGACACTACTCAGGGCTTTGCTTTCGATGGTGATGACAACGTCGTCGACTTGATCGCCAACCTCGGTGGCGTCCTCAGCATTGAGCCAGACAGCAAGGTCTACGCCTCTGCCCCGGTCACCCTCAACGACCGTGCTCTCGTGCAACAGAGCCCGGCCGAGTACGGTCTCGTCCGTATCTCTCGCCGCCAACGAGGTGGATCCAGCTACATCTATGATGACTCCGCTGGTGCAGGCACAACTGTATATGTGATTGACACTGGAGTCTACACTCAGCACACCGAGTTCGGTGGACGTGCCACCATGGGTGCCAACTTTATCTCCGGAGAGTCCGCCACTGATGGCAACGGACACGGAACCCACTGCGCTGGCACCGTCGCCGGCTCGACCTACGGCGTCGCTAAGCGCGCCAGCATCATCGGTGTGAAGGTTCTTGGCGCCAACGGCAGTGGAAGCAACTCTGGTGTCATTGCTGGCATTGACTGGGCTGTCAACAACGCTCGCACCAATGGCCGCACTGGTCGCTCTGTCATCTCTATGTCCCTCGGCGGAGGCTTCTCGCAGGCCACCAACGATGCTGTGGCCAGCGCCGTTGCCAACGGTGTCTTCACTGTTGTCGCTGCAGGCAATGATGGACGTGATGCTCGCAACACCTCTCCAGCCTCGGAGCCATCTGTCTTCACCGTTGGTGCCACCGACGCGAATGATGCTAAGGCTAGCTTCTCCAACTTCGGCCCAGCCCTCGATATCTTCGCGCCAGGTGTGAACATCAAGTCTTCTTGGATCGGCGGCACCACAGCCACCCGCACCATCTCTGGTACCTCCATGGCTTGCCCACACGTCGCCGGTCTCGCTGCCTACCTCATCGCTCTTGAGGGTCAAAGGAGCCCAGCCAACCTCGCCTCCCGCCTCGTCTCCCTCTCGACCACCGGTGTCGTGACCAGCGCTGGCTCTGGCTCTCCAAACAGACTCGCATACAATGACGTAAGTTGACGAAATAAATTACCCTAGCCATTGCAGAACTAACTCGTTGAACAGAGCGGTGCGTAAATACTTCTACCACGGAGCCAGTTTTTGAATTTGAACCATCAAAAGTAGCAGGCATTTGAACCTGGAGTTGATGAGTTATGATGGAATGAGCATTTGACGATACGAAGAGAAGGACTCTAGATACTAGAATAACTAGCATGCGGTGAAGAGGCTACTGTTGAGCAGGAGTGTTGCTGCACTCAAGGTCCTGGGCGGGATTCCTAGTTCCTACAAACTTCCGCAAAGAGAAATCTTTCCAACCAAGTCCGCCTTCTCCGATCAAATGCGAAAGATCTAACAACGTTTCGTCTTCAGGCTCATCTCGGAAAAGCCGATGCCTTGCTACAGCCAGGGGAAATGCAGTCAACCCTCTAAGCCCCTGGCATTGCGATACCCAAAGCGCCACTAAATCGATCCCACGAACGAATACAACATCAAAATGCTACCTCACCTACGCCCACCAAGCAAGCTAGCCACTCGATCTTCTTCTCCGTCTCTTTCCCCGACAAAACTTGCTTTCGCAGCGACCCAGCTCGCGAGATCGTCGCCAAGAAGCTGTCAAATGTCAAATCCGCTCTCTGTGGCAATACTGCATGTCGTCGATCAGGTCCCTAGCCGCGGCAAACGGACGACGAAGAAGTGCGGTGGTCTACCGTAACTACTGACGAAGAGGCTTGCAGAAGATGGCGTTATGTGGCTGTCCTTGGTACCGAGACAGGCTGTGACAGCCCAGCCGCGCCACCTGCAAGCCTCCATGCGAAACGCCCCAACCGTCGGCGAATTTTCTTGGAATGGCGGACGGCGAATCAAGAGATTGACGGAGGGATTGGCCTGAGGCAATGTGTTGCGTTGGTATTTCGGAAGTTTCTCGCTGATTGTGACACGTTGATGGTTGATGGCATGCGGCGTCGCGGCAATTCGTGCGCGTGGTTCGGTCGCGTGCTGTTGTGAACGTTGCCACGTTGTATTCGTCGCTCGAGGGAGATTGTACACGCTGATGAGCTTTTGTCTCGCCAGTGATTGCTTGATGAGGATGTTCTTCAAGTCTGTTGTCGTTAAAATTCGATCGTGTCAGCGTTTCGTCGGCAATTCACTAAGAGCATTGTCAAGAAAAGGCCATGGAGAAATCTGCTCTCTCATAAGAACTACTCTCAATCGATTTCAAATTTTCCTGCCAGTCAATTATGTGTATCTCAACTCACTGTCCCCTGTACAAAAGGCCCAAAGTAATTATTCACAGTCACCTGCGACCTCCAATCACTCCAATCATGGCTCAACAAGCCCCAAGTCTCCTCATAATCCTGGATTCCCTGGCGAATGTACTGTAGAAACACGACGAGTCAGTAATAAGTCCCGTAAGCACGGAGGAGAGACCAAAAACTTACATAACTCCCGCCCACAGCCCACTGGATCCAACCTCCCGGTCCACCCGGTAAGCCTGTCAAATACGCCTTGATACACTGCGCATAAGGCCTCTGATACTCCGTGCTTGTCTGCTCGAACCCAAACTCCGTCAACACAACCGGCGCAACGTTCTTCGCCGTCGTGGTAGAAGATGTATCCATGGCATTATATCCCTGGCCATAAAGGTTAAAATCGGCACAATTCGAGTCTGCGAGGTCGTTGTTATAGTTGTGCAATTCGAACACAATCTTATCCGCATAGCTGAAATCTTTGATGAGAAAAGCCTTTCCATCGCTGGTCAATGGTAAGCCGGCGGTGACGTTTCGCAAATCGGTGTCGAAGTTTAAGCCAGAGTAGAAGATGAGAGCGTCTGGGTTCGCGCTGTTGACGGCATCGGCTGTGGGGACGACGTTCTCGTACCAGCCGTCCCAGCCGTAGTTCAAAGAAGGATTGCTGGGGTCTCGGAGTTCGTTTCGAAGGCCTTGAGAGACGTATGCCGGCCAGGATTTGGCGTGTTCGGCCATGAAAGCGCTTCCGCGACGCCAGTTTGCAACGTTGAAGTATTCGGAGCCGAACCAGGCATTGCCATCGCCAGTGGAGCAGCACCATTCGGCTTTGGAGACGTGGTTGTCGAGATGGACCAGGATTTGCTGTTTGTTGCATTCGGCAGCGACGGCGTCGAAGACGTCAAGGCGAGTAGAGGATTCTGAAAGTGATGGGTTGTTTTTTATGATTTGGTTGAGAATGATCGTTGCGTTTTGGGATCCAAGGGCGCGGGTAAGAGCATTCTTGAGCGTGGAATTGGGATTGTTGGAGTAGATGTCGTCGACCATTTCGATGGAGTAGGTGAGTCGAATGACGTTCTGCGGGCAATGGTCAGAAGACAGCTCGGGAGTTTTAGGCTCAGAGTCAGACTCACCAGGCCTAAGCTCTTGATCTTCGAGACGATGCTTTCGATCGACTGGTACTGTAGGCCTTCCGGGAACGCTGCATCGTTGTGTCCTGGCCAGTTCGTGCCAGCATAGACAACTTTGTCTCCTCTCGTGTTCACAATATCCCTCCCACTGGTCTTGAAGGGAGCATAAGGCCAGGCATTTTGTCTCTTCGCCGGGGCAGCTGATACAGCTGCCGCGAGAGCATAGGCCAGAGTGACAAATCGAAGCAGCATCTTCATTGACAGTGGCTGTCCTGATCCGTTGTGTGGGAGTAACCAGGTTACTGAAGGCGACGAGCAGCCGCTTATATGTATAGATTAGTCAATGCCCAAGCTTTTCCATGCGGAGTCTACTGCCTTAACAACACGTCCTCCACATTCGAAACTACCGCTGCGGAAAGGGTAGAAGTGGAGGAGGTGAAGTCGAGATGCCTGCTAGCCACCTCATTATGTTCAAGCTGATTCGTGTAAGATCTGTTTTCAGAGCCTGAGTCGCGCGGTCCGAGGCGGACCGGGCTAATGGCAACAGCGCGCGAGGACTAGTTTGGTGCTCACAACCTAGATCGTGGCTCGTGAGTGACCGAGACATCCCTGTCCTTCTCCAGAGATCTGCGAGCGCCCGCACACCACACCCCGCATTGGCAGCTCTGATGACCCGGTGATATACTAAGCCGGAGGAACATGTTCCACGAACAGTCGACGTCTCGCGCGTACCATACCAGCTAATAAGCTAGACCAAGTTGGAAGATGGGAGTGACGTATGGAGACATTGCAACAGCTCGAAGGTCCGGGTCTTCTCTACATACAGTTAGCGAAAGAGGCGAATTGAGCATCACATTCTGAATCTGTTAGCAGCTATACTTTTCAATATCAGCTCTCGCGAGCAATGCAAATCGTGGTTTCAGTGCTGTTGCTACAAGGACTCTTTTTGTAGTATTGAGTATACAGCCATCCGCGGACTCTGCTGCCATGCGCCGGACTGGGGCACATATCATCCTGATTGTACATCTGCTTTGGCACTTCGGGCGTTCCTGAAGCCGTGACCGGAAGCTGCGACCCGATGCGGAAATCGCGCATGTGTTTATGAGCTCTTCTTTGTTTCCCCCAGATGCCATTGCATGATCTTTTCGAATATGCCCTTTCCACCCGTCTCGATCACGTCCCCGTGGCATGGAATGATCCTGTCAAACTTCCACTCATTGATCTTCCTCATGCTTTCGTTAAACTCTGGCCGCGGGCTTGCTAAGCCATACCACAACATTCTCCTCTGCGCAAGTGCCTCGCCGCGTGTATGCTGCAGCGCGTTGAATATCTTGGTCAAGATCCCTGTTGTTGGGTCAACGCCAGATTTGCTGAACTGTTCGGTAGCTGGCAGATTGAAGAGAAGATCGGCCTCGATAAGTGTGCCGGATTTGCGGTGATTGAAGACGAGCTCCTTGTTTCCGTGCGCGTGGACATACTCGTAGTCGAAATCGGCGTCGAATTCTTGCGAAATCTCGGGTTTCTTGTTTGGGTAGAAGAGGATCTCGTTGGGTTTGGGAATCTCAAAGTAGGACTGTTTCTGGCGATAAGCAGGAAGAGTGTCAGGCATGAGGACTTTGGCTTCGGGATAGGCCTGGGACATGTCAGTGATATATGACCTTGATGGCTGCAGTTCTTATAGCAGCTCTGTCTTTGCCCACCTTGTGCCAACTCTCCAGAAAGATGTGGTGCTCTTGATCGAGCGCTACAATATACCCGACATTCCCGCCCAGGTTCTGTGTTTCCTTCTTCACTGTGTCTGTCAACGCGACGGGCGAAAACACGGCGAGATTGCCACTCGACAGTCGGACGATTGTGCCTCGCCCACCAATCTTGATCCTGCCGAAACGCAAGAAGGGTGTGCTGCAGTTGAGGATATCGGGTGTGATCTTGCGAAGGACCATCACCTTCTCTGGATCGGAGGGGATCAATTTGGACGCGCCCGAGGCCATCTTGGGGGTTGTTTGTGGTGATGAGGGAGGCTGGAAAGAGAAGTCGAGAAACACTTATCTGTGGGTAAGACACGTCAACAGCAAGGGCTGCTCACTAATTCATGGTTGTTGCGCTTCTGGGCGGGTGAGGCGTAAGACAAAAGTAATGACGCTGCATGTGAAAGACGACGGAGGGCCATATCGGCCATGTCGCCACTACGCAAATTCCGCGTTTCCGTATCTCGGATTCTAGATAGATAGTTACTATAACCTCTATATTCCGCCTCTATACTCGCTGTATTCCTCGCTAATGCCTCGCTATCCTACCGACCTATTAACCTAGCGTAATTCTATTACGGCTATAGTAGCTACGAACGAAACCTACGCTATAATTATCGCTAAATTATTATAAACCTACGGTATTATAATATTAGTACGTATACTATAGCGTACTCTATACGATTAGGGTATTCGTAGCGAGACTCGCAATATAGCTCGCAACCTTCTTAGTATACGTAAAGAGCTATATATATATATTACCTATACCTTCTAATTCCTACGCTTAATAGACGCAGAGGCGGTAAAGATTCTAGAACTAGACGGCTACTATATTAGCGAAAGAACCTACTACTATATACGTATAGAACTAGGGTTTATTAAGAGGCTACCTACTAAATAATATATAGCTGCTAAGGAAGAAATTATATAGGTTCTAAAGCATAAGCTAGATAAGTCTATAGTAGAGTCGTTTAGAAGGCGGAACCTTTATATATTTATAAGGAATAAGTATAATCTTATTAGATAGTATACTCTATCTATATCGCTACTTTATCGTCGAGTAATCGCTACTTATACGCTATATCTATAGAGATCGAGTATATCGTATAGTAAGGTCGCTTAACCCTAAGGGTATTCGATAGCGATACGAATATATATACGAATATTATAGCGCTATTATTACGCCTAGCGGCGATTATACTATCTTAATTAATATATACTATAAGCTCGAATATTAGGGTATCTAGATCTATATAGTAATTAATATTTACTTATACTATATCCTCTAGATATACGTAGGTATTACTAAATAAACCGCCGTATTAGTGCTAGCTTAATACGTTGCGAACCTTAATAGATTAAGAATCGTTCCTTAGATTATATAAGCTAATCGAGGCGTAGAGATAATACTCGCTACTAACTATTATTATATAGTTTATAATACAATTTATATTACCTCGTAGTAGGATCGTAGTAAGCTAGAGGTAGAGCTGCCGTTTAATAAAGCGTTTAAATATAGCACTAGTAAAATAAATTAACGTATTAAGGCCTAGTAGAATTAATAAGCACTAGCTATTATAGGCTAGCGGTTATACTTCTATAAGTTAGTTAACGAGGCTAACTACGATGCTAATTCGGCTGCCGATAGAATCGCGTTCCTAGCTATTTATATAGATATTATACGCAGAGAAGTCCTTTAGTTTATTAATATTTAGAACTACTATAAGATTCGAAAGTAGTTAAACCGTCCGTACTTAATTCTAGGCATTCCGCATATTTTATATTACTACTCTAAACTATATAGGGCTAGTAAGTAAGGCTTTAAATTACCTAAGAGTATATTAAATAGGGTAAAAGAAGAGCTTCGCGACTTTAGTCTACCTATAATCTCTATAGAATCGATACGGAATCGCTACTAACTATCTAGTAGATATTAAGGCCTACCTGCCTAAGAAGACTCTATAATAGTATTAGTTAGTACTATAGGCTACTAGCTATACTATTTTAATTTAGAGTAGTAATTAAACCGCTAATAGTAAGCGTATCTACTATATAGTATATATATAGCTATAAGGCCTCGCTGCTATCTATATTACTATCGATTAATTGCTTATTCTTAAAGAGCTTAATAAGCCCCTTATAGTACGTAATTAGATACCCTAGTACTAATAGGTAGTAGCATTCGTAGTAATAAATAGCGAGCTACTAATAAACGACGATACTAGCGTAATATAGTTTACTAGTAAGCTATATTAGTATATACGTATAGTATAAAGATCCTTATAAACTCTACTCTAACTATTAGCGATTTCTATAAAGATAACTAGTAAGGCACGATTTTCGCTACTCTACCTCTACCTCTATTATATACTCTATACCTATTCTACTACTTCTAACCCCTTTACCTCTACCGCGATAATAGCAATATAGCTAATAATAATAATAATATATAGTCTAGGTTCTATCTATAAATAGGCCTCGAATATACCCTATAGTATACTAAATTTAAGTATTATAGCAACTATCTTAAATTAAACCCTAATCTGCTAAAGAAATAGTTTATTCGTAAAGCTTCTATTATAGCGCTAGGTAATAACGCTAGTTTAGAGGGTTCCGTATCTACGAGTACTACTATAAAGATGTTACGGCTAGGCTAGGTGTTAACGAAGTAGTCTTAGGTGTATCTAGTCCTATCTGCTATCTTACTATTCTCGCTAAAGTATACGGCTAGCGGCTAGGCTAAGGTAGGCGCTAGGCTAAGGCAGGCGCACTAGGCTAGCGGCTAGGCTAGGGCAGGCGTAACAATTACCCCCCCCCCCTATCTTAAAGAAAGGCGGCTGTCCTTAGCCGTGCCGCGTTAAAAAACGCTCGTCTTCTATCCGTTAGGTGTCTCCTAACCGCGCTAGGGCTACTATTCGCACTATCTACGCTCGTCTTCTATCCGTTAGGTGTCTCCTAACCGCGCTAGGGCTACTATTCGCACTGTCTACGCTCGTCTTCTATCCGTTAGGTGTCTCCTAACTACTATTCGCACTATCTACTATTACGCGGCGGCATTAGCCGGGCCGACTTCCGGCTCTAGTAGCTATTAGATGCAGCGCCTAGCGTCTAGCTGTTCTTTAGGCGAAAGGTAGAAGAAACGTTCTCTAAGGGCTTGCTCGCTAAGAGCTATACGGTATAGCTATTCCTAATTTCTTATCTATCTAATTCTAGTAGCCTTAAGGGTCTTCCTATCTACCTTCTTAGTTAGTTCTAGGCGGGGGTATTAGCGGTAGAGCCCTATAACGAGGGTTATAGTAGCGTTAAAATGCTTATATAGAGTCTTTATAAGTATCTTTAACGAGCTATCGTCTATAGCGTTTATAGCTAAGTCTATAATTAGTTTAGAATCGAGTTTAGTAGCCTATACGAGGCCTTCTACGAAACGTTCTAGTAGAACCTCTTAGTCTAAGAGGCGGATAATCTCGTTTTTATCCCTATTATCGCGGGGCTTAACCGAGCTAGCTACTTCCTAATAGATCTTCCTATCTAGGTTATAGCCTACTAGTAGACGGTTTTCTTCGGCGAGACTATAGACTAGCTAGTTAGCGTCGTTAAATATAATATATAGCTAGCTATACGGCTTGCGCTAGAAACGGACGTTGCTCTTAAAGTTAAAAACGGCTAGCTACTAATTACCGAGCTAGTTCTTACTAAAGAGGCCGAGGCGTTTTAGCTAGAGAATCTAGCTAATAGCGTAGTTATTTAGATAAACGCTAATAGATAGTAGCGTCTTTAGCGTAATCGTACTAAGAGCTATATAGAGCGGAACTATCGCTACCTTATCTCTAGCCTACCTACTAGAACTATATAACGTTAGGGTTATTTAGTCGTCTAGAGAGTAGAGCACTTCCGCTCTCTAATAGTATTCGCTAGGCGGGCCTTAGCCTATATAGCCTAGGTAATCCGATACCTTATACTATTAAGCTATTCTTAGATAGCGTTTAAGGTCTTTTAGTTTATAGTCTAAGTTCTAGCCGTCCTTAACTTTAACTTTCTTCCTAGAGTCTTTCGATTCGTTATTAGAATCTTCTTTAGAAATATATATATTACTTAGGCCGTCGTTTATACCTTATCCGTCGTTAAGTCTAGTTCTCTTTGCGATTAGAGTATTTAGCTCCGTAGTAGGGCGCTTCTAGCCTAGCCGAGTAAGGTCCGGACTATTTATTTCTAGTAACGGTATGCCGGCTAACTAGAACCTCGCTAGAGAGCTGCCGGCGTAACTGCCGCTATACTATCTATTCCGAAGGCAGCTTAGAGATAGTTAAGCGGCCCTTAGCTTATTAAATTCCTACTAATTAGCGGAAGGGGACGACTGCTATTACTTACGAAGCTAGTCTTCGTATTACTTCTTTTACTATAATTCTCGTAAGAGCTACGCCCTAGTCTTTTAGTCTTACGCCGGGGCCTTCGAAGCCTTCTTAGATAATAGTAGCTAGCTCTATTAGTCTTAGCTTAAATCTAGCTAATGTCCCTCCTCCTCTTAGCTAGTATAACTTTAGAGCTTATATTAGCTACCCTAAGTAGCTATAGAGTGCTAATTATAAATAGTAGTATAGTCGGGGTTATTAATATTAGCGTAGGCCGCTCTCTCTTATTCCTCTCGGTAGTAGAGATAAGCCTAGTCGTTTCTAAGCTAGCTATTATCTATACCGGCAGCTTCTAGGGCTTTAAGCTCTGCCTACTTCTATATCTTCTACTTACGTTCTACGCGTTATTTATCGATAGTCTTCTCTATATATTCCTCGACGAGAGGTAGGGTCGTTTCGTTAGCCTAGCCGACTTTTAGCTATAGGTATAGTAGTCTTAAGTCTAGCGGTACGTATATCTCTAACGTAGCTAGTAGCTTCCCGGGTATTATTCTAGCCTTCGGATTATTAGCTTTTAAAGTCGGCTTGCTAATATTCTAGTAGACGTAGTTAGCTAAGATAGGCGGCTAGTATAAGCCTAGCACTACTAACTTAAGGGGCCGCTAGGTTCTACTATTTAGCTCGTTAAAGGAAATTACTAGTAGAACGTCTATATTACCGCGCTTCTCCTAAAGTAGAAGCAAAGGCCCGGCGTTATAGTATCGAATATAGTTAAGAAGAGTCTCTAAGCCGAGTAGCTAGGAGGTCGGCTTAGGGTTAGTATATATCCGGCCTAATACCTTCTCTATTAGAAACTTAATATAAGCTAGCTAGAAATAGTTTATATATCCTAATATCTAGAAACGCCCTAGCGATACGCTTATATCTCTAGCTATTTAGTTAGCGTCGGTTAGCTTAACTAGTTCTCGTACCTAGAACTTCCTAGCGTATTCGACGTCTTATATAGCCTTTTAGATAGATACGTTAGCTATATTCTAGGCGGCGGCCGAGCTCTTAATACCGGCCTAGTATATATCCTAGATATAAGCCTATACTTATAGTTAAACCTATTCTAGTACTATTATCGGTAGTAGGAGTCCTAGAACGAAGTTATCGCCGGGTGCAATATCTATAGCTTATTTATCTTAAGCTTTATAGCAAGCGGCTATCTCGCGGCTATATTAGGCGTACTTATTCTTTTCCGCCTACTAATCGTTTATTAGCTACTTATGCCGCTACTTAGTATAGGTAGATATCTTATAGCGGGTTAACTAGTTAAATATTCGCTTATAGATGCAGTTATTCTAGCTATCGGCCTACTATCGGGCATAATAGAAATTTTACTCTAACTTTATAGCCTATTAGTTCTAAGGAACTAGCGAGCGAGCCGTCTATAGGTTAGTAATAACGGCCTTACGTATTTATTTATAACCTACTACGGCGGAGCTATACTTATACTTATTTATCCTTATTAGAATAATAGCTATAACCGTAGCTATATCGCTTTAGTTAATACTAACCGTTAGCTCTAGTCTTTCTAGAATATCTATTATGCTAATAACTGCGGACTAAAGCTTAGCCTTATAGATAGCTAGGTTATTTAAATCTTGCTTATTATAGTAATTAACTATCTAGCGCTATATAGTATACGCGTCGGCTAGCTAGAGAGCCCGTAGGTAGAGGATATCGCTTATAGCGACTTTTTAGAAGTAAGTTAGTAGAAAGCCTAAAGTGCTATAGGAACTTTAAGTTCTTTAGTAGCAGCAGTAGGGTTATCGAATTATTAGCGAAGAAGGTCGCGATAGGTAGGAAAGTAGCAAAAGATATCGTAATAGAGTAGCGTACCGCCGTAATCTAGTATATTACGGCTCTATTAATACTATTCGCGCTAATACGGCGCCTATATTATTAATACTATAGTTAAGGTACGACGTATATATCGCGAAGGTAGTAGTAGTAGAGGTAAAGGTACGGAGGCGATAGTAGAAGAAAGTAAATAATATAGAGTCCGTGCGTTATTATCGGCTTATATCGCTTAGAAATACTAACTAAGTAGTAGTCGCTAAATAGAACGTTCTAGATTTAGTTTATATTACTTAGAAAAAGCTAACTAAGTAATACTTTAAATAAAATACTCTAGTAATAGCGTCTAGCCGCTTAGCGTAGGCTACGCCTAGCGGCCCTCTCGCCTCGCTCTATAGTAGCGTTCCGCTATAGCGGGGAGATAGCGGGGAGTAGTAGCGAAGAGGCACCTAGCGCTACCTACTAGCTAAAGCCGTTATTCGGCCGGGCTCTAGTATAAATACGCCTTCGGAGCTAGTTCTCTAGGTAAGTCTAGTTATATTCTTAAACTATATCTACTATATCTTATAAGTTATCTAAATCGTACTAAACGTTATGCTCGTAGCTATAGCCTATCTATTTTACTAGGTACTAACGCTAGCTACGTACCGTCCGGCGGCCTAGTAGTCTCTCGATCTTATAGTACGGGGCCTCGTCGTTCTCTACGGCCTCTACTAGGCTAGGTTTAGGAGTATCGCGTTAGTATAGATTATCGCTAGTAGGATAAGGCTCGAGTTAGGCTACGGAGACTATAGGATAGATTTGCTAAATAGAAGGAATAATTAGCTTATAGGCTAGACGGCCTATAGCTCTTTCTACTATAAAAGGTCTAACTTACTAGTAGGAAAACTTTCTATTAGCTACCCCGGGCCGGCGATAGCCCCTATATAGTTATAAGAGGACTCTCTAGCTCGGCTAGAAAGTAATTAGCCGATATGCCGTATCGTATCGTTTCTTTATAGCTACTACGGCCTAAGCTATTAAATTAGCGGCTTTATCGCGTACTTCCTAGCGTAGGGCGGTATAGTCCGTAGTTAGCAGCTTAGCTAAGGGCATTAGTACGTCTAGATTAGTCTTATAGTTCTAAATAAGGACGTTAGGTACCTCGCCCGTAGACGTATTCTAGCTATTATTAAGTTTAGCCTATATATATAGTAAGGCCTCGGCTTATAGCGTATCCGGGAATAAGGTAATAAAGAACCGGAGGGCAATCTCTACTATCTAGTTAGTTCTCTTACTCTAGCTATTAGCCTATAGGTAGTAAGCTATTATAGCTAGAAAGCGTATTTCTAGTTTGCGGAAGGCCGCCTATATAAATTTAGATATTTAGATAGAATCGCGGTCGCCGATTATAATTAAGAGTAGGGAGCGCTTATTTACTATATAGCTATAAATCTACGCTACCCTATACTCGGCCGCTATCTACGTAGACTTAGCCTTTATTAAGATTACCCGTTTCGAGAATTTATATATCTCTATTAGAAACCCGTCGTATTCGCCGTCCTTAAATAGTAGGCTAAAAACCTAGTCTACGGTAACTATATAGTCGGGTATAGCTATAGCCTAGATAGGCTATAATTCCCTATAGAGCTAGTAACGGTAGGTCTAGTTTAAGATATAATCTAGATAGTACTTAATATACTAGCGGAGTTCCTTAGCTAGATGCCGGACGTAAAAGGAGGCTATTATACGTACGTATAAGCGGTAGAACCTAGAGTAATAATAGTTATTATACGCTATCTTAAATATCTCTTTATATAGTAGTCGGGGAATATATAAACGTTCGCGGCCGTCCCTATTATCTTTAAAATAGATTAGATTATACCTTAGGAAAAACTATAGACTTAGTAGAGCGGCTTTCGGCTCTCTCTCTCTAGGATCCTTCTAGTAAGTACCGGCCTTATCTTAGGTAAAGCTATCGAGGGCGGCTACGCGACGTCGCTCGGCCTACTATAGCTATTCTAATTATCGGGCCTATTAAGGGTTATTCCGATATCCCTCCCGTAGCTCTATTTTAAAGTTCTTAGATATCTCTAC
This sequence comes from Cercospora zeae-maydis, assembly GCA_023512815.1. NCBI lineage: Eukaryota > Fungi > Ascomycota > Dothideomycetes > Mycosphaerellales > Mycosphaerellaceae > Cercospora > Cercospora zeae-maydis. Next base: position 1,158,737 of record JAKLWY010000001.1, on the reverse strand, counting down.
GAGTACTAAGTAGAATACTATAGCCTCCGGTAAGGTATAAGACCGGCCGGTTCTTTTATTAACTAGCGTTGCGTAGAAATAGCTAGCGTCCTTATAGGGCCTAGAGTATAAGTATATAGGATTACCTAGTTTCTAGATAGTATCCGTAAATAGATTAGAGTTATTATAGGCGAGCGGGTTAAGGTTATCGCCGATACCTACCTTAACTTAGCGTTCTAAGATAAAACGGCTTAAAGTATTTAGGATCGTATATAGGCGTCCTAGCTAGTAGATTACCTCTATTCCGTAGAACTAGAATAGATACTAGCTAGCTCGTACTAATCGTAGGTTAAGCTTATCTATAGAGGTAGTAGTTGTTAGTAAACCGGCTATAGCGATTGCTAGAGTAGCTATATAGTTTATAAAGATATAGATAGGTCGGCGGCTAGCTTAGAGAATATGCCTAGCCTTCCGAGTAGTCTAGAAAAGGCCGGAGACCTCTAGTTCCGTAGCTAGGTAGCAAGATTTAATATTAGATAGAGCCTTACTAAGAAATAGTATAGGTTAAATAGCCGTAGCTATAAATCTAACGGGTTTAGCTAGGTCTAGTACTAGATTATATCTTACTATATAGATAACCGCAGCGTAGCTAAGCTAACTAGAATCGAGATCGATATAGAGAGAACGGTCTAGATCCGGGTAGTATAGAAAAGTAGCTATATAATAAATATCCTATAGTAAGCTAAAGAAGCGGTAGACTAGAACTAGATTCTCGGCATTATCTTATATAAGTATTCTAGCTATATAGCGCTTACGTAGGTTTCCTTTTCGCTAGTTAAATAGGGCTAGGCTAAGAAGATATTTCTTTCTAGCCTCGAACGGAGCGATTAACTAGAAGAAGTAGGGAATATAATGTCTCTACTAGCCTATAATGCTAATATAGAATTCTAGGTTCTTTAACGTATTAGGAAATAGTAAATCTAAGATAGCCTAGACCTTCTCCTTATAGGTAGTATAACTTAAACTGCTAACGCGCTAATCTAGTAGCTATATTAACGGAAAGTCTATAAAGGTCTTAGCCGGAGATATACTAATATCTATATTATCGAGGGCCTAGAAGACTCTATCTAGGTCCTAGAGATGCTCGTCGAAGGTCTTAGAAAAGATAATAATATTATCGATATAGGCATACGAATAGTAGTAAAGCTTCTTTAGAATTCGGTCTAGTTATCTCTATACGTACTAGACGCTATTTGCAAAACCTATAATAGCTACGCCTAACTGCTCCTAGCCTCTATAGCTATTAATAGTAAACTTATAGTAGTTAGCCTTAGCTATCTACTACTAGTAGAAAAATAATACTATATCGATTATAGTAATAAAATAGCTGCCCTTTAATATTGCTACGATATTCTCCTATCTCGGTAGGGGATAGAAGTCCTTAACTGCCTATCGGTTTAGACTACGAATATTAACTATAGCCCGGCCTTTACGTACTAGTACGCCTTCTACCTCGACGATTTTCTAGACTATAAAGACTAGAAAACCGAAGGGCGTAGGCTAGGTAGTATTAGTTAGCTTTCTCTAGATCTTAAGCAGATCGAAGGCCTTATCGACTATAGCCTAGTCCGGGCTAGATAAGAAATATATAATAGTTAGTATACGATAGGCCTCGGCTCCTAGTAGTAAGGTTACTAGTATATATTTAGATTCCGGCATCTTTACTATAGTGCCCTTATCCCGAAATAGGCGATTATACTAGTATATAAGCTACTAGTATTTTTATCGCTAGTTAGTTATTTTATAGATAGTAGCCCTATTAGCTAGTCGTTACTCTATATTCTTATCTAGTACCTCTAGTCGCAGTAAGGATATATCGGCGTATTTAGTAAACTTATAAGCCTAGTAGCTTTGCCTATAAAAATCTAACTAAGTAGCTAGCTTATATCGACTAGAATCGACGTAATATCCGCCTAAGAAGGAGATTTCTAAAACGGCACCGATATAGGTCTAGCTAGGGATTATAGCTAGAGCGTCTATATCGTTATAGACGAAGACAAAATTAGTAGCAGAATTAATAATAGCTAAGTATACCTCTAGTTAGCTCTATAGTCTGCTAAGGTATTTAGGCTAGATATAGAACTTAAAGTCCCGTCTAGCTAGAATAGGTTTATAGGTAGTTATCGGAACGCGCGCCGTCGAGTAAGCTAGTACTACTACCAGCTTCTACGTAGCTAGTACCGTACGGAATACTAGCTAGTTCTTTCTCTTTATTAGTAGAGAGGCCCGAGTATAGTAAGCAGTACCTAGGGTTATTATCTTTCGCGTAGAATCGATTTTAATAGCTTAGAAGCCTACGATATCTATAGTAATTAGCATCTTCGAGCGTAAAGTTAGAACGATATAAACTTTATAGCGTATATATACTAGGATACGCTTGCCCTCGTATAAAGCCGGTACCTAGAAGTCTAGTTCTACGTACTTATAAGTAGAAATTACTGCTAATAAGCCGTTAACCTATAATAGCTAGGCTAAACGGCGTCGCGGAATATCCGGATAGAACTAGGCTAGGAAACTATCGTCGATAATAGATAAAGTAGCGCCCGTATCTAGGTATACTATATAATCTAGGCTATCTTAGAATAAACGCAAGTATATTCTAAGGTAGTAAGCAGTCTAGAAAGCAAAACCGGCCTTTAGGATAAACGTCGCTCTTAACTCGAGCACCTCTATTTTACCCGTTAATAAAGTTATATTATATTAGTATTAGTAGGCCTTTAGCTTAGCCCGAGTTAGGAATTCGGCCCTATAGATAGTATAGCGGCACTTCTAGGTCTGCGATTAGGCCGAGAAAGACTCTAAGTTATAGAAAGGCAGGTCGTTTATATAGGCCGCGTAAATAGATAGCGTAGGTAGATTATCGTAGCTAGCGACCTACTTACCGTCGGAAGCCGTATAGTTAATAATATAGTTAAAATATTCGTAAACGTTAGCCTAGCTAGGTTTACGTCTATAGTCTAAAAACCTATCTAGTAAGCGTCCGCGGCTACGGCTGCGGCTTAGAGAGTAGTTATTATCGATATAGTAGTTTTAGCTATAACGCTTAGTTTGCGGTTTAGGATATTCTTATAAGAAGTAGCCTTCCCCTCTATAGTTATAGTAGGTACGATTGCCTACCTAGCTTAGTTTAGTCTTAACCTTTATATCTCTAGCCTTCTTCTTTATATAGTCGCTTTCTCGATCTAGTAGCTAGTAATAACGATTATTTCCGCTTAGATAGTCGCGCTTACGGCCGCGGTTGCGGCTAATATCTCGCTATAGTTTCTTATTAGGCAGCTTATATTAGCCGCGGCTAGAATTACGCTTATCTCTAGGCTCGACTTTACGAGCGACAAATTGCCCTCTTATATTACGGCCGGTTCTTACGTAATCGGCTAGCGGCCCTCGTCTTAGTCTATTATACTTACCTTATAGACGCCCCTACGGTATCTATCTCTAGCTAAAGAGCTACGTCTTTATCTAGCTTATAAACTAGTTAACTATAGTAGTTAGAGTAGAATAGGGGATAGTTATCTATAGTTTATAATAGAGTTTTATCTATACCTAAGTTAGTTAGGCTAGCTAATTAGTAGTACGAGCCTCTTAGGCCTAGCAAACTACGTTAAGGACGAATTCCCCTAGTAGGTAGTTATCTCTTACGTCCTACTAGTCGTAGCGCTTACCTTCTAACTTACTTAGAGCCTCGGCCGGTAGTAGCTAAAACTTATTATAAAGTACCTTTTCCTAGCGCTTAATACTATAGCCTCCGTAAAGAGTCTATTAGTCGTACTTACTTAATTCTCCGACTAGCTACTAGAGAGCCGTACTATAGAAGTACTTAGAAAAGTAGGTCTAAGCAAACTAGCTGCCGTTAATTATAGCGTAATTCTTAGCTATATCTAAGAAGAGGTAGACTAAGCGGTAAAACGTCTTACTGCCGCGGTCGATAATATCTCTATTTAGAAGGTCGTCGAAGAAGGCGTCCGAGTAGAAAAAACCGATTTCCTCTAGCTTAAACTAAGCGTTTCTAGGTAGGCTATAGCGCAGAGAATAGAAAGGCTACTAACGACTATTATAATAGAGGTCTAATTTATCGTCTAAGAAGTAGAGGTCCGACTCTAAGGGCGAGCGTTAATAGCTAGAGCGGCGGCGGCGTCTATACCTATAGTTATTACGGTTCCTATTATAGCAACTATTATTTCTTAGCTATAAGGCGTTACTACTATTATTAGGCGGCGGAGGGCTACTATTAGGCTAGCGCTAACGACGAAGTCGAGCGCTATCTATACGTAATCGCTACTACTAAACCTATAAGCTAGCTTTCTAGAGATAGTCGATTCGGCTATAGCGTAGACGGTTGTCGGCGTCTCTATTAATACGGCCTCCTCTTAGCTTCTTATCCTCTAGGTTAATAACTGCTAGTTCCCGATAGAGAGCTAATATAGCGCTAGCTACTAGCCGCTATTCTAGAGCCTATAGGCGGGCTATAATACTCTACTCTAGCTAGACTACTCTATTATTCTATTAGTCCCTTAGTAGGCTAATTTAGTCGATTTAAGCCGTAGCTTATATAGCTAAAAGGTCGCGAATCTGCGTTATAAACTTATTAGGCAAAAGCCCGGCTACTAGAAGTTTAGTTCCTCTACTAGGTTAGGTATTTATAGCTTATTCTAGCGGTATAGGCAGACGGCCTCGCTATTATTATATCCCGGACGTAGGTAGCGCGCTAGAGGCAAATAGTCCCTAGCTTAGCAGTTCTAAAGAGCGAATATAGAAAGAGCTAGTAGAGCCCGAGGGGCAGTCTTTATTAGAGGCTATATCTACTTACGCGTTACGCGTATTTGCTAGCGCTAGGTTAGCTATCTCCTAGTCTATTCTATTACGTACTAAGGGGCTAAGGGAGCGGTTACGGCGCTAGGCTAAGCCGCCGCTATTATTTATACTTGCCTCCTACTCTTCTATCTAGCGGGGACAAAGGCTTAATAGTTCGGAATAAATAGAGTTTGCTAGTAAGAGTAGTAGAGAGCGTCTTAGAAAACCGTTAGAACTCGTATCTAGCTATAGACGAAGTCCTTCTAGCTAAATAAAGGGCCGTAGCGAAGAAGTTCTCGAAGATCGTATAGAGGACGTTATCTATAGCCTCCGAGTACGTAGTAGCCGTTAAGTAGCTATTTAGCGACAAATAGCGTTAAAGAACTTAATTAGCTAGTAGCGGGCTACTATCTATTACTATACTTCTTTAGGAGGTTCTTATCGAGGCTAGTTCTATTGCGGTCCTTTTCGAGGCTAGTCCCGCTACGGGCTCTACTCTCGTTCTTATTATAGACGTTCCTTCTATAGACGCTCTTACTATAGCCGTTCTTACTATAGCCGTCCCTACTTAGCCGCTAGGAACCGAAGGAGAGGTTTAATCTCTACTCGGAGATAAAGAACTTATTTAGCTGCTTATATTACTACTAATAGGTTTACTACCTACTCCTACGAGTATTCTAGAGCTACCTGCCCTCGTACGGTCTATCTAGAAGGAGAATACTCTTAAGGCTGCTAGTAGTTCTAGACTAAGAACTAAACTAGAGCCTAGAGTGCTAGCTTCTACTTTTTAATTCTTCTAGAGAGTCCGTCGTAGTTAAAGAAGACGCTAAAAGAAAAGGTAAGAGTAAGGGTATAAGCATCTACGTTAGAAAGTACGGAAGAAGCTAGTTTAATATATAATAAGCGCCGTAGTTTTAGAGGTACGCTAATAAAGTATATACGACGCTAAAAGCGCTATAAGGCTATAGTAAGCTATAAGAGGCGGCTAGTATTAGAACTAAAAGATAGTTATCGTAGTTATTATAGTTATTATAGTTATTATAGTTATTATAGTTATTATAGTTATTATAAAAAAGGTAGTAAGAAGCGAGGGTAATACGCAATTAAGAGCACCTTCCTATAATCGAACGGAAAGAACCGATAACTAAGAGTACTCGTTGCCGTACGCTTACTAGCAACTTTCTAAACCTAATATAAATAAAGGTCGGTAGCTTAGCAGAGCGGTACGGTATAGTATAGTATAGTATAGTAGCTAGAGGCTAGTAATAGTATAGCTAGTAGCTAGCAAAAGTAGTATATACTTATATTCGTAGGCCGCGGCTAGGCCGGAATTTAAATCCGGATTTAGCTTTAGTTAGTCCTAGTCGCGCTAGGTGTCCTACTAGACGCTAGCGCGGTATAGAGGGCGTAGGGGCCGTTCGTCGGAAAAAGTAGGTTCTTCTAAACTAGCTAGATCGTTAGACCTTTTCCGAGCTACTACGTTATTACGGCTAGGCTAGGTATTAACGAAGTAGTCTTAGGTATATCTAGTCCTATCTGCTATCTTACTATTCTCGCTAAAGTATACGGCTAGCGGCTAGGCTAAGGTAGGCGCTAGGCTAAGGTAGGCGTACTAGGCTAGTAGCTAGGCTAGAGTAGGCGCAATAAAAGACGCCTACGAATCGCAGCTTTAACTCCTTTAGCTCGATTCTATCCTATACTAACCCTAAACGTAATATTGCTATCTACTAGTTTAAGTAGAAGCTAGTACCTAATACTAGCTTAAAGGCACTCTCGCAATAGCTAATAGTACTACCTCTAGCTTATTAGAAACTATAGGAAACTCTTATTTACTATCTCGTACGTTACGAGATTTAGTTATAATATATAAGGGTTAAAGAAGAGATATATATATATAAAGAGCCTATATTATTTAGCTCGATTATAGATAACTTTAGCGATAAGAACTATAGTAAGGCTATAGAGAATAGCTCTACGGACTTGCTACTAAAGTTCGTAATTAAATAGTATAATTACGACGAATTGCTAGCGTATCTAATTAAGGATACTAAATACTATATAAACTACTTCTTTATAACTAACTTTAATAAATCGACTAATCGCTCTAATAAGATTAGTCGAATAGCCTAGCGTAAGAAGTTACTAGCTAAGGCTATATTATTATTTAAGATAACTAGTAAAGGTGCTAAGTACTTAATAAAGATATGCGTTAAGCTATAGAAGCAGTTAAAGCGGAATAAGCGCAAGAATTATATAAGTACTATTACGAGTTATAAATCTAGCGTATATTAAAGTATTAAAGATAGAGGCACTATTATTAAGGACAAGTTTAAACCGTTATAGACTAAGAGTATTATTAATACTAAGAAACTGCCTATATAGATTAATCTAACTAGAGATAATAATAATAAGGCAACTACGAGGTTAAATAATCTATAGCGTATTAGTAGGGGTTAGTAATAGCTAGATAAATAAGCGATTCCGTAGCTAGATAACTAATCTATATAGCAGCCGGATAACCTAGCGATTTAATAACGTAACTCTAAGGTTTAGTAGCGTAGCGAGGCTTACTAAGACTCGTAGAAAGAGGCTAATTAAGAAGATAACGATACTACTTAAGGAGATAGCAACAAACTATAGAATAAGTATTAAAAGGTACTAATAGAGCCGTCTAATATAGAGCTACGGAATAAGCGTAAGAACTAGCTAGTTCTATAGTAGAATCTATATAGAATCGCTATAGAATTATTATATAGGTTAGATAGTATATAGGGTTTTAGAGTTTAGAATAGAATAGAAGTTAAATAAAGTATAAGTTGCTCGTATCTCTATAGAATCGCCGCCTATCTAGAAGCGAATCGCTATTATTACCTAACTATCTAATATATTCTAAAGATGCTAGTTTTAGCAATATTATCGTTAAGAACTAGAAACACCTTATACTAGAGCGTATAGATATTATTAGTCGCAATCGTTACGACTAGGTTAATAGACTTAATAGTCGTATCTAGCGTCTTCTTCTATCTATTAATGCGATTAATTCTACTTTATAAAGTAGCTACCTTATCTATAAGTATACTAACCGTACTCTCTAGCATCTTTACTTACTATAAAATCGCTACGGAATTGTTACCTTTATTCTCTAGATCCTCCTATATTCTAGCGCGATAGTAACTCTTTTTATAACGCTTATAATACGTATATATACTACTCTTATCGCCGCCTAAGACTCTATAAGATTAAGTATTACCTAGCTGCTAATACTATAAATACGGCGATACTGCATCTACGCCCTTAGAGGTCTCTATAATACGCCGAGCTATATTAAATTTGCGTAAGTTATTGCTAGCTACTTTCTTCTTCTTAAGATCTTTACTATTAAACTCTACGAGCTATTTATCCTACTTCGTAACTAAGCAGAACTAAAAGTTAGAGGCATTTGTTATAGTAGAGCGGATAAGTTACGAAGGGTTTATAAGTAGTAAATAGGATTATAGAGGTCTACTTTTATTAGCGATATTATAGCGAGGTAGTAGCGAGAAGGGATTTAACGTATACGGAACTATCGCTAGTATTATTACTAGTACTATCGGCATTCTTATTATTTGTCTAGTTATCCTACGACTAATTTATATTAATAAGCGCGCTAGATATAGTAGCGAAAATACTAAAGAAGCGTTAGTAAAGTTAGTAGTATTACGTATAGTAGAAGACAAACTCTAAATGCGAAACTATTATAGTATCGCCCTCGCCGTTAGTAGCTATAGTATAAGTATAATTATATACGTATCGCGGAAGTAGTTATAGGCGGCGCTTATAGCGCTAATATAGGTTAGCGACGCTATTGTTATGCGCTAATAATAGCTACTAACCTAATGCTATAGCTATTATAGTTGTTATTATAGTTGTAAAGGTAGAGGTAGTTGTGCGACAATAGTTAATAACTCGCAGTAAGAATCGCGGAGGTAACGTAGTGGCGAGGTGGCCGATATGGGCCTCCTTAAAAGACGACATTCCGGGCTCCGATCGGCGCATCTCGCTGCGAATCCTCGACACACAGTGAATCCAGCCTGCCTTCATTCATCACCTCAAGCGTCCACAGCGCACGGCATCGTGCACCATGGCCATGCTACCGGCCAGTCGGTCATTCAAAATTGCGTTGTCGAAACTGCTTGCGCTCCCGCCGAGCCTGCGGAGGAGTCTCTATACCGCCGCTTCATCGACACAAACTCCCGAAATATACGATTTGGTCTGCATTGGAGGGGGACCCGCGGGTCTGTCTTTGATCTCTGCTCTGCGCTCCAATGCTTCCACAAAAGACTTGAAAATCGCCTTGATCGATGGGCAAGAGCTCAAGCCTTCAGTATCAAACGACCCGAACGCTTTCTCAAATCGATGTTCATCTCTCACGCCTTCCTCAGTTCGATTTCTCACACAGAATGGAGCATGGGAACATATCAATTCTGCGCGAACGCAGCCGTACCATAGTATGGACGTGTGGGATGGAGTGAGTGGGAGCAAGATACACTTTGATCCTGTGGACAGCGCAGGGACGGGGATACTAGATACTATTGCTGCTGCAATTCCTGGGAGCGGTTTACAGAAGATTCGGCGAAAATATGAACAGGAGGACTTCAGCACGGTGGCTACGATGTGTGAGAACAACAATCTGACGACTGCTCTGCTGGGGAGGTTGCAACACACAGGAGCAGTAGACGTACTGGACAAGACGCGTGTTGAATCCATCAACCTTGGTCCAGAGCCGCAAGATGAGGAATCTTTGGACCTGTCGCATTGGCCCATTGTGACTCTTCCGGGAGAGCAAACAATTGCTGCGAGACTATTAGTAGGCGCTGATGGCGCAAACAGTCCAGTGCGCACATTCGCAAATATCCCAAGCCACGGCTGGGATTACGGACAGCATGGAGTAGTTGCGACTTTGGACCTTGACCAGTCCTTCAATGAAGTTGATCTCCGGACAGCATATCAGCGATTTCTACCCACCGGACCTATCGCCCTTCTTCCGCTTCCCGGCCAGAAAGCGAGCCTCGTGTGGTCAATCACAGCACCTCTCGCGACGAAGCTCAAGCAGCTCTCACCTCCAGACTTCACAGCACTGGTCAATGCAGCTTTCCGCCTGATGATGGTCGACATCAACTATCTCATCCAACACCCAGAAGCCAACCCATCAGACGAACTGGCTTGGCGCGAGCCGAACACCGATTCACGAGCTACGGGATTACCAACCACGTTCCCGCGCGTCACTGGTGTCCAAGAAGGCACGATCGCCTCGTTCCCACTCCGCATGCGCCACGCCGACACATACACCGGCCACCGCGTAGCCTTGATCGGAGATGCCGCACACACGATGCACCCACTAGCCGGCCAGGGACTCAACCTCGGCCTCGCCGACGCAGAATCCCTCGCGAATTGCATCGCCAAAGGCATGGACCACGGCATGGACATCGGCAGCTGCTGGGCTCTAGATGAGTACAATTCACAACGCTGGGCCGCGAATAACGCCATGCTAGGCGTTGTGGACAAATTGCAGAAGCTGTATTCTGTGGGCTCCGGCCCCGTGGTCTGGGGCCGAAGTCTGGGATTAGATTTGGTTAACAAGCTTGGTCCGGTCAAAGGTGCTTTGATGGGTGCGGCTGCTCATAGCTAGTCTGTTGGGGTTTTACCAAGATCCGGGGCTGCGAGGTTGGTGAAATATTGAAAGAGAGGTGGTCAGCTCTCTACTCGGACGCTCGTACGCATTGTGAAGGGATTTCTGCAGGTCGACACGGTCTCATGTGAGCCTCCCGTCATGAACAGGCCCGGCATCCAACAAACGTTCCTACGGGAGACACGTGGCGGAGGAACACTGCGGGTTCTGGATCGGCATGCTCGCGGAGCATGTCCCGGAGTATTCTCATGCTGCGGCGCTGACGGGTGTTTTGCTCATGAAGCAAGCTTCGCCAAGCCCCGTGCCCTCCAAAAGTGCGACAGCGAACAGAGAGCATGGGCGGGGGCTTTAAGTCGTGCCAGTACGTGGAACTCGTAAAATGTAGCAAAACGACAGCCCGGCGCGGCCTCGAAGGTGGTGGTGAGGCTGGAGCAAGTTTCAAGCCAGCGTTCTACCAAGAAAAAGCCAATCATCAATCATTCGCGTTCTATCTATCTAACACCATGTATCGTATCGTTGCCGCCCCAAGCGTTTCAAGCAACCGCTGCAGCAAGCAAAGCAAGCAAAGCCGGGGCCGCAAGCTTGGTAGCCGCGGCCGCCTCGCTCGAAGACGTCTTCTGGGTTCCTGTGCTTCCAGACCGGCCCGAACCCGTCGTAACGCCGCTGGAGCCAGAACCGCTCGCACCATTGAACTCCTGGTTCAACATTGGGAGCGGTCCAGCGGCCAGCCAGGCATCTGCGGTCGTTGCAGGACATGGTGGCGGCGAGAGGGAAGGCGAGTATGCGGAGGCCGAGATACTGGATGGAGACGCTGCTGCCCATTGCGAGGACAGATTCTCAAAGTCTGGCGAAATCGGCGTTGGTGTTCCGCGGACTGTGTAGCCACCTATTTCGAAGCAGGTCAGCAGGTGTTAACCTCAATCTTATCGGATTCAACACTGCGCAGACCCATTGCTCCATAACGGAAACGAAAAGCAGCCACCACAAATTGTACATACCTGCAATGTCTGCGCCGGTTGCCGTCGGAGCCACCGACGGCCCGTACGAGATGAGACCGTAGTCGTTGGCCTCTTGTATCCATTCATATATGATTGCTCCGGACCACATTCCAGACATCTTATCCCCAAAAATTGCAGCTTGGTCGCCTGCGACATGTTAGTATGGATCGAAGGCGCCGAAGGAATCCCTACCGAAAGTCCTCGGTTTCACAGTCTGACAACCAGTCTCAGAGAAGAAAATTGGAATGTTATATTCACTGGCGTTCTTCTGCAGCATCGAATAGCCACTTTCTTCATAGGAGGAGTCTCCGCACCATTCGTATGCATTCAAACTGCAGGAAAGTCAGTTTTGATTCCGGGCCAGTGGGCGATGAAGCTCACCTGAAAAAGTCCAGAGCATCAGCAGGATTGTCTCCGCAAGCCATGTAGTTTTGCAGGTTGGGTCGAAGGATGGCAATGTCTGCAGCAGAGTATCCGATCGGAATCGCGCGATACCCCTGCTTGTCTCGATAGGCCTTCATGTCCCTAGCTGCGGCCTTGACGTAAGGAGCGGCGATGCTGTCGGCCGCGGTAGTGATCAACTCGTTGCCAACGAAGAATCCCGCGAGGTTGTCATAATCGTGGAAGGCGTCCATGACCTTGGAGAAGGCATCGTATTGGGTGGAATTCCAGGTCGGAGTGCCAGGCAAGACGTACGTATCGAACGTGTCGAGGTCTGGTCTTCGTTAGCTCTTCCAGAAAAGTGTAGATGAATCGTGGATGAATCCCCACGAACCTAAGAAGACGTAGATTCCAGCCTCTTCAAAGGCGGACATGCAACCGTCGTGGTCTGCGGTCGGGTCCACGTGGTAGACACGGATGGCATTGGCACCAAGAGTCTTCATGAGTGAGGCGTCGAGTTGGCATTGGTCGGCTTGTGCGAGTGGATCGTCGGGAGTGAGTTGGTAGGCGATGCCCTTGATGAACCATTGGTCGCCATCGGACGTGAAGAATTTGGCGCCCTTTGCCTCGATCGTCGGAAGAGCTGTAGCAATGGCCGCTGCCCAACAAAGGAGCGCGAGGAGGACGATCATGGTCCTTGCGGGTTTCCAATTGAACGAGCCAAATGTACGAGCGACCGGCGAACGAGCGTGGGTACAATGAGCTGGTCTGGACGTCCAAAAACAAAGGGCAGAGACAAGAGACAGCGGCCAAGAGGTGCGGGGCCCCGAGTTCAAGAAGTGATTGTAGTAAGAGCGAGTGTCTTGAGAGAAGTCGAGAGGTTGTCTCACTCGTTCTCTGGTTCTTGGCCCGTGGTCGCCGCCTTCCCCAAGATCAAAACGCGCTCGCCGAAGAGATAATAAACGCGGCCACACAAGCAGGTTTTGGAGGGCAGCAACGAGTGGAAGTGCAGTAGTGCCGCTAGTGGCGTCGTCGGCGCGCCTGGTAGCTGCATGATAGCCGCAGTTCCTACGGGAGGGAACGTTCCGGCCTTCTCACATGTCATCGCTCCTGCCTGACTCTGCTACGGCGGTGTCGTGGGTGGACGCCAGAGTTTCAGCCGCAACAAACAGAAATGTCGGATGTGCGACGGTGGGGCGAGGGCGTTTGCAAGTATGATTTATCACGCTGCCGTCGCCAACAACGCGTTTGAAACCTTGTTCATCAAGCCGCTATTGCACACGGGCCGCTAGCCGCCAGCCGCCAGCCGCCGCCATCACCTCCACTCTGCTAACTTACATGTAGTTCAACCTCCTAAGGCATTTATATAAGGCTCGCTACCTTGCCAGCCATCGTGATCATGGGCACAGCCAACGAATTAGCCACAGAATGGCCTCATACGGAGTCGCTTCCAAACGACGTTGTATGACCGAGCGCTCAAATATGAGTGTCCACGACATGGACCGGTGCTACCTCCGGACGTTGCACCTGCCGGGCTACCGGTAAAGCTTGTTGTGCTTGCTGTGCTAGTGTATAATAGCAGATATGAGGCGTTCAAACCACCAAACTGGACCCACGACGGCGCTCACCAAAGAAAAGTGACTATAATACCGCTACACGTAAACGAAGTCATGTATTCGCAAACAATCCCAAGCTATCCTTGGCAATGCCATGGCAATGGTACTGCTCCCAAAAACCCTACCAGGCAGATGCGTGAAAGCATCCAACTGATGATGCTGCGATACCCCTAACACCAATCCTTCTTGCCCGTTTCCGTCTTCTGCATGAACACTAATCTTGCATCTCAACATCCCCATTTTGCCGTTCGCCATTCGTGCTTTCCGTCCCCAATCCGTCCTTCTCGATCAACGCGTTGAAGGCGGCGTTCTTCTTTTCCACGTCCTCCTTACTCAGATCCCTCATGCCGCTGTTGTTCATCTCGTAGCGATCCTTGACAAGTTCCTGGCGGTGCGCGTCCCTAGCATACTCCGCGATCACAATGTCTTTCTTGGTCCCTTGACGTTCGTCCAAATTGGCGTGGAAACCTTCATAAGAGTTCGCCTGGAAGAAAGTCTTGTAGTTGTTGACTGCGATACGAAGCTCAAGTTTCTCTTCATTCTTGACATCGAGGTAGCGTGCGCGACCATGGTCCGGAGAGCCCTCGCCTGACGCGGTCGGGTCTGCATGAGGATCTGCACCAACCCGCCTGATGTTACTGATCAGGAAGGGCATATCAACAGCAGTTTGGTCGACTTCGGCAGTGGGGTCCATGGACGTATAAGAGGCAATGTAGTATCGCCATCTCTGTTCGCGGTCGAGAGCCGAGAGGCCATCGTCAGCAATTGGATCTTCGCGCTTTGACACGAAGATCTTGACCGTCGAAGTCATTTGATCCTAGAGCAAGATCAGTATCTCCACAGGGAAATCCGCCAATTCAGAGCACTCACGTAGTCAATCCGATATAACTCATTGTCCTTGATCAACTTCTCAAAAGCCTTGCGGTAGTCAGTCTGCTGCTGTGCGGTGCTGTGGTCCTTGAGTCTGTCCTTTTTAAAGAGAGCAAAGATCTCGGCAGACTTGTCCTTGCTATCGCCGTTCATAACCTGCGCGGCATCCTTCGCCAATGTGGCCACAAGCTTCTCGAACGGATACAGCGAGTACCCGGTCTGCAAGTAGAAGCGTCGAAGTGCTTCCTCAACTTCGACGAACTCGATGTTGCCGTTCAGTACGTCTTCGAACTTGGCCAGCATCTGGGTATAGTAGGAAGCATTGTCAGAGACATCTGGAAAGAAATTGCTTGGCATCTTGTCGATGAGGCCAAGATCAACCGCAGGCTTGCTGGTTGATGCATCCTTGACGGTCTTCCGCACAGCCGCTTCGGCGCACTTGAGTTTGTACAAGCGTTCGTACAGCATGATAAAGAGTCTGATGAAGCAATAGAGCGTGCTGTTAGCCCAGCATCGGTACAAGTCGCGGCGCTGTGGTTGCAGCGGATTGACATCGCTGCCATCGGTAGTAACGTTGCCGGTGGTCGGATGATCGGTCCAGCGGCTCGTGTTCGCCTCCTTAATGTCCGGGACTTCTGTAGAATCGATGGCCATGTCCTCCGCGTCTGCATTGGAAGCGCCCTCAGGAGTGGAAGCGCGGCTGTTAGATGCCTGACTATCCTCGCGGTCCTTCCTCGTGAGCTTGCGTCCTCGACTGCTGGGATCGAGAGCGGCACGCAGCAGGCCACCGTTCTTACCGGGGCCTTTTCGTGAACCGACAGAGACCGCGTCATCGCCGCCACCGGGCATCTCATCATCTGAACCGTAAGTCTTTCGTGTGTTGAGGCGTCCTCTGAACGCTTCAGTCTCGAAACCGAAGAACAGAGGCACGAAATCTTCGATGAAGCTTGCCAGTTTCGGGTGATCTGTGTCCATTTGGTTGCGGACATGGACCAGTAGCAGGTGAGTTGTATCCACTAGTACATCCAGATCATCGATGGTGTACTCCAGTTGTGGTTGTCGCAGGAGTGCCGGGTTCGAGAGACCTGCGCGCTTCATCTCTTCGTACTTGACGGTGATCTCGCTTTGCAGCGTTTTCGATTGAAACGCGCGGCGGTCGTTGTTCTTTGCTTGTACGGCTTGGTGGTCGAGCGACTTCCAAAACATCTTTTGAGTCTGGTCGCGCCAAACTTTCTCCCATTCGCGCTGTCCCATCTTCCAAGTCTCCAAACGCTCTTTCACTCGGTTGAGGAGGATGGGAATGACCTGGTATGGCCGTTCGCGGAGATTTTCGATGACTTCAGCACCCTTCTCGCGCCCATACAACTTCATGATTACGCGCTTGTAGATGGTCGTGCTTTGGCCTCCGAGCCCGTCCGGCAGCTGGTATGCCCTCTGCTCCTCGTCTGTTCTACGTCTGAGCTGTGTCGCGATCGGCTCGAGCAATTGGATGGTGCGCGATGCGGCTTCGATGTTGAAATCGTAATCATGTCGCTCCTCTTCGATTCTGTGGAGTCCCTCTTCATGGACATTCTTGCGATGCGCAATAAAACCGCTATCCTCCGACGCCCATGTAGGATGCGACGCCCATTCATCATTAAGCACCGAGTTGCACAGCTCGTCGCGGCCACTGCATGGCTTTTGGCGCTCCCGCTTTGGTAGAAGACGGTAGCTGGGCCCAAGACCTCTGCAATTGCTGAGCATAACTCGTCCAGGTGGTATCCGCGGCTTGTTCTCAATGATGACATCGCGCTCATCATGTCCAAGCCAGTCCTGAAACCACTTCACCAGGTCGGGATTTCCGCCAATGAATTGCGTGACGCGGAACAGCAACGTGGAACGATCAATGAGGTCTTGGCTAAAAAGGTTGCAGAGCTTGAGAAACTCATTGTAAACATTCTTGTTGCCAATTGCCTTTTTCGCCTTGTCGAAGAATGCCATCTCGTCGCTTGTGGCAGCAGACGTGGTCGTTGGCGGGATGGGAGCTGGAAGTCGTGGTACGATGGTCGGAGAGGACGGAGGCTGCTCGTTCTTTGCCATCGCGTGACTCGGTTTCGCGCGCTTTCCTGGTGGTCCGGCCATGTACTGAGGTTTGCTTGGTCCGCCGGGGCCGGGAATGTTGTCTGGTGGCCCGGTTCCTTGCCGTTTTCTCTTGTTGTCTTTGGAAGCCGGGGTAGGCGCGAAGTTGCCGACGGGAGGAAGTTGGCCGCGATTGTGTCCGGGCGTGCCCATCTCGCGCGATATGACGGGGCTGTTGTACATGCCGTCGACAGCAGTGCTGCGCATGTCTGACAGTTGCGCGGCCTCGGCGCGCGCGCGTTCTGCAGCTTTGGCTTGCGCCGCCGATTCGGGCAGGAACTGCTTAAAGTCCTCAAGCAAATCCTTGGCGCCCTTGAATAAGTGGGTCACTTGGCTGTAGACGTCCTGTATGGGTTTTGACTCTCGCTGATAAGTCTGCAGGATTTCCAAGAACTGTTTGTATATGTCGGGCTGTGAGCTGAAACGGTTCTGCGAAGCAGTCAGTAAGGATTGATCACGGAGTGCAACGTAGTTGCCCGATATCGCATCGGCCGCGAAACGGCATTCACGACCACGTACCTTGATTTTGTTGACGTAGCTAATCGCATGGTTGAACTCCACTGGGCCACGCTTCTCCATTCCGCCCGCATCGACGGCCATGGGATCTGCGCCCTGCATAGGTAGAGGTGTCGCTCGCGGAGAGACACCTGCAGGAAGTCCAGCCAACGTGCCCGCTGCAGTGACCGTTGCAGCGTTGCCTAGGGACTGCATGCCGCGTTGGTCTCGCGTGTTTGCCGTAATCAGGTCTTCGTGTGCTTGCCTGCGGGCTGCCGTTTCGGCTGGCGACATATGCTGCTGACCGGGCGCCACTGGCCCAACAGGCCTACCGCTGGGAGAGAACGCCATCTGCGCACTGCCGGGCTGTGGCGTGAAGGTACCGTCCGCAGGTCTGCCGCCCTCCGCAGCTCCATTCCTGCTGGGAGGCCGCGGCATCGCTGACACGGTCGTGCCCATCGGAGTGGTCACTCGAATGGAGTTCGGATCATCACCAGCTCCGCACTCGATCCTGTATCCAGGAGGCAAAAAGGTGTTGAAGCCCTGAATGAGCTCGGGATTGCCAGCGAAGAGCGTGCTCACTCTGCCGATGACGCCGGGCGTATCAATCGCGCCACTCTTGAAATCTTTCATAATGTCCAAGAAGCGATTGTAAACATCAGGATGATCTGCAAATTGCACTTTAACTTGATCCAGGTAGCTCAGGGCGTCGTTCAAAATTGGCTGCTGGCCTTGTCCTTGGCCTTGGGCCTGTTGTCCTTGGGCCATTTGCTGCTGCTGCTGCTGTTGCTGTTGCGAAGGCGGCGGCGCTTGCGTACCAGGGCCATATGGTGCGAGTAGTCCTGGCTGCATTTGTTGCGGCGGCGGCGGCTGGTTCTGCTGCACGGGGCCTCCTCCGAACACGTTCGGCGGGCCTTGAGGTGCCCCCAGCTGATGGTGTTGCTGCTGCTGGGTCGCGTGTCCTACAATATTTGGATTTCCGAGGAGTCCATTTGGACCATGTATTGTGCGAGGCCCAACTGCCACCGGTTGATGCAGATGCACGGGCGGACCCTGCTGCGATTGATGCAGCGGTGCCTGTTCCATGCGCTGTCGCTCCAATTCGCGGTGTCTACGATCTTCTTCCTCCTTGATATGTATTTGCTCTGCCTCTCGTGCTCTTTCACGTTCGCGCTGCTCTGCAACACTCGGTTGGCCTGTAACTTGGCCGAGGCCTGGGAGCGCAAAGCCTGGACCTTGCGGTGGCTGAGGACGGTCGTCTGCTCTTTGTGCTTGTGATGGCGGCTGTCTCGGCGACTGTTGACTGAGTCCAGCGAGGCTTGCTAGAGTGTGTGGTCCGGCGGAGTGGTAGCTCGCGAAAGGGCCGGGCGGAGCGGGCAAGCCGCTGGGAGCGTGAGGTGGTGATTGCTGGGAATTGTGTTGTGGGGTGCCGGGTCTGCGTTGGCAACAATATCAGTCTCTTGTCGACGAGAAGCGGATTGATAAATGTTTGGATGGGGGAGAAGTGCAGGAGCAAGGTGCGCGGGAGCTTGATTAAAGCGAGCCAGCTTTTGCGCCTCCAGCGAGTGCCCGCTGACACACCAGTATTCGTTCGACTTTTAAGACAGACTGTACAACTTACCCAAAGCCTGGCCCAGGTCGCGGAGGCTGCGACTGTTCATTCGCGTGCCCATTTGAGCTCTGCTGGTGCGGTGCCCAGCTACGATGAGGCTCCATGGCTGTCTCCCAATCACCAGCGCCGAATGAGGGTTCGATCGACTCCGAAACGATTTCGCAGTGCTCCGTTTATTCTTCCGATGAAGTCTCGACTATGCGCATGAAGACGGTGTTGCCGGCGCGCTCGACGTGCTGGTCAGCTCGTATCGCACGCGGGTGGTTGGGTCGGTCTGAAGCCCACGCGCGTGGGTCGCGCAGCTCCAACAGATGCGGCAAGTGAAGCCAAGGCCGCTCGGTGGTGTGAAGAATGAAGCGAGTGTACGGTTGGCGTCACATCGCACGTCGTGAGCGCTGATGTCCCGTGTCGCGAATAGAGACAGAGCGTGTACTGTCAAAGCAAATCCCAAATGACGATGCCGTAGCTCAAAGATCGCTCGCTGGCCACGGCAAGTGACCCCTGTCAGGAACAGCCGCTGTCGGAGGCCGAGCTGCGACCATTGCCAGTCACGCACGTGTGAGAGAAAGTCCATCAAAGTGGAAATACTACTACTGCCATGTCCGCCAACGATCCTGGCTTTATCGCCGCCTTGGAGGAAGCCAAGAAAGGCTTCGCAGAAGGAGGTGTACCCATTGGCGCATGCCTCGTCGCCGCCGATGGCAGAATTTTGGGAAAAGGGCACAATATGAGAGTTCAAAAAGGTTCAGCTATTTTACATGCAAGTGGATTCCGATATACTGTTTTCAGGGCTATTGTGTTAACACTATCTAGGCGGAAATGTCTGCTCTCGAGGACGCTGGAAGGCTCCCAGCCTCAGAATACAAAAATGCAACGATGTATACCTCGCTGTCACCATGTGACATGTGCACTGGTGCGTGCATCTTGTACAAAGTCTCGCGCGTTGTTATGGGCGAAAACAACACCTTTGTCGGTGGCGAGGAACACCTGAAGCGCAATGGCATCGAAGTCATCAATCTGAAAAACGCCGAGGCCGAACAACTGATGAAAGACTTCATCAAGGCGCATCCGGAGGACTGGTTCGTCATAATGCGCGGCTGATGGGGTATCTATGAGCGTTAGCTGACAGTAATATGTAGGTATGAGGACATTGGCGAGGATAAGTAGCCCGAGCTTTAACTCTATGTCGTCTCAAGAGCTGGCGAATTTACAATCGCTGCGCGCGCGGCATCGCTGTTTTGATGCTACTGTGTCGTGTTGCGGCCATCGCCTGCTGACCAGCGCAGAGCAGACTTCAGCGGTTCGCATTGCCAGAGCAAAGTCTCGTCATTCAGACTACCAATCGCTGTGTAGTATGTTCCGCTCGTGCATTTTCTGCTCAGCTGCCTGGATGTCGACCAGTTTCGGCATCTTGTCATCCGAGTGTTCACCTGTAGTATTGGAGTTGGCAAACATTTTCGTGGAAGTTTACACACGAGATCATGAGCTACCTGATACTCTGTGAATTTCCTGGAAATAGAATTTAAGGTCGTCCGGGTTGACCCACGGGGTGATGCCTGAGCAGTGTAAGCCAAAGTTCTCTCCGAACCAAACGCGATGTACATACCGTGACCGAGGTTGGCGATCCAGCCTTGCTTACCACCCCCAAAGCCAGCAACCATGTTTTCAACCACCTCTGTGATCGCCTTGTGTCCTCCATATAGAACTCCAGGATCGGCATTGCCTTGTAGGACCTTTCCATGCTTTTGCGCGATTGCATAGGCTTCCTTCGGGTCGTGCAACCAGTCTAACCCAATAACATCGTAATTGGTCTGGCAGAGCCTGTCGACAGCATACCACGCCCCCTTTGCGAACACAACCATTGGTACCACCTCCTCTCCCAGCTCTTGCACTCTCTTGGGCAGATGATCTGCGATATACTCCAGATATGGCAGCGAGAACTCCTTGAATGTAGCCGGACTGAGCTCTCCTGCCCAGGAGTCGAAAATCTGCACAATTTGTGCTCCAGCCGCAACTTGGCGCGCGAGATACTCTACGCACAGTTCCGCAATCTTCTGCAACAGCTTCTTCGAAGCTTCTGGGTATTTGTAGATCCACGTCTTCGTTTGTCTGAATACTTTTGTGCCCCCGCCTTCGACCATGTAGCATAGTAGTGTGAATGGCGCGCCACAGAACCCATACAGTGGCACTCTTCCATCCAGCTTCTTTCTTGTCAACGTGATTGCATCGTAGACATATTCCAGCTCTTTGACCACGTCCACCTCTCGTCCCATGACCTCTTTATACTGCTCGTCTTCGGGACTCTGCAGTGGGCTTGGGAAATGTGGTCCCTTCTCTGGAAGCATAATGACTTCCATCCCCATCGCCTGCGGGATCACCAGAATGTCTGAGAAAATGATCGCCGCATCAATGAGTCCTTCGAAGCGATCGATGGGCTGCAGAGTCAGGTTCGAGGCAATCTCGGGGCTTCGACAGCATTCGAAGAAATCATTGCTGCCCTTTTCGCGATGGTACTCGGGCAGGTAGCGACCTGCTTGGCGCATCACCCATATGGGCGGCCGTTCGACTTTCTGGCCGCGGGCGGTGCGGAGGAGCAGGTCATTCTTCAGCGGAGCGAAATTGTGTTGGGACATGTTTGGGATGGACTTGCTGTACAATCGGAGGAATGCTGTACAGAGAAGTCCAAGCAGAATAGAGAGAGAAATTTCAGTGCGAACACGTTGTCTTGACCAGAGCTTCTTAGCTCTTATTGTGTTTGGATGCCGAGGCGTAGGAGACAGGTGAAGTGGGATGCGCGGGACACTTTGCGCGCTTGCCTCGAAAGCAACCGCGCCGCTGATGACTGACCGTTGATCGTTTGTTAGCTCCCATCTCGAACTCTCGTCAATTACATGTAGATTGCCGCCTTCGCGACAGGAAGTCTCAGCGCCGGCCTCAGTCAGCAATTAGACACTGCTGGCGATGCGGAAACATCACCGCCGACAGAACATGTTTTGGTGACGCATCGCCCACAACGTCTGGATTCCCAGGCAGAACCGCCATCTCCTCTGCATAGACCATGACTCGGACTGACATCAGAAATCGCCGGCAGTACCAGAGCTTGCGCAAGAATTCAAGATGTTCGACATGTACGACAAAGGCCGCATCTTGTGCTTCCAACACTCGCCACAACACAGCGTCTTACAGCACTCGGCGCAGCAACCGCACTCTCTCGCCACGATTCGTTGTGGGAAAAGCAAGTCGAAGACGTCTGTAGCACTGCGAAGCGCTTCCATCCATGTGATCTATGACTAGCAACGCTAAAGACGGGCTCTCTTGCCGAAGTGCCAGTCGTTAAACTCGCGAAACTTGAATATGAGTATAACTTCAGTCGAAAGCAAAGCGACTTTCCCCTGATGAGTGGGTCTGCAGGAAGACTGCAATGAGGAGCACAGTAATTGTTGTCTAGAGCCGCTGAAGATGCGTTCGCACGATGTGACATACGGCGAGGCCGAGCCACAAGAAAGCAAGCAAACACTGGCAAGTCTGGTCCAGACTGTTAATGTGTTGTACGGCGATTCCCAGGTCACGAATACAATGCTCAAGAAGGTGGACTGATCTCCCGAACCTTGTGCAATAGACACAGCAATCGGTCCAGACACTTTTTACTAGCATGTCGAAGCTTGCGAGTATCAAATCTCCTCGCGACTTATAAGAGCAGATAAATGGCCTCGAAGCTGTTCGGTATCAGGAAGCTCCTTCTGCAGACGAAGAATCGAATCGCGCGCACGATGCACCGTGCGCCGGGGTTCCCTCTGATCATGCTTGCCACCTGCACAATAGCATACACAATCCACGGCTATCGAGGACCTCGCTGCTCTGGCGCTCTCGCTTTCAACAGGACTCTCCGAATATACGACGGCTGTGTGACTGATGGCGTTGGGCAAGCTGAGAGTTTAATGCTCGAGTTCGACAAAGTCGATCGGCCAGATGTAGACAGTAAGTACCAGAGCGGCAGCTTGTCCGATTCGAGCTAATGGGAAAGACGTGTATTTCTATGAAAACGATCGTTGCGATCCATACTATCTGTTCTTGATGGAACTGGATGGCTGCGTCGATGTTGATGACAAGGGAGAGCGAGTTTACAAGGGCTTCAAGGCCTTTCGTCGTGGATAGCAGTGTCGCTACGCGTTAAACGACCTGAGATTTTGGCTAGCTGCTGCAATCTTCCAAGTAGTCCTGTTATGAGCTTAGCAGTTATTGTTACGAGACTGTCTACCTGCGGTTCGACTCATCGTGAACCTCGAGTGTGCAAAGTCAAAGTCATCACAGCTAGTGTCAACCATGTCGCCGATATCGGCCGATCAACCTCCAGCCTCGCTCGTTGGATTTAAGTATTAAACCATACACGAAGTAATGACACTCTTTGACATACATATTGTGCAATTCACTGGGGACTTGTGAGCCTCAAACAGATCTCAGTATTCTACACCAACAGCACCTACCCCTCAATCAAGAACACGTGCCCCCATCACAATCAAGGGCCTAACCAATAACCAACAACAATGGCATCATCATCCCCTCCAAGAAAAGACCACTGGTCCTCCCAGGCCTACTCCTCCGCAGCAAGTTTTGTCCCCAAGCTCACCGCCACGGTCCTCTCCTACCTCGACCCCCAAAAGTCCGACAATATCCTCGACATCGGCTGTGGCGACGGCGAACTGACAGCAAAAATCGCCACCGCCTGCTCAGAAGGCCAAGTCCTCGGCATCGACGCATCGAAATCCTTCATCGACAGTGCGAATGAGCGATACTTGAACGACGGGTTTGGCAACATGACCTTTATACTAGCTGACGCGACGAAATTGGACTCGTGCCGGGAGGTCGGGATCAATGGAGCAGGGGTGTGGGATAAAGCGTTTTCGAATGCGGCGATGCATTGGATTTTGAGGGAGGAGGGGATCAGAAAGCAGTTCTTTGAGAATGTGTTCAAGGCGTTGAAGCCTGGTGGGACGTTTGTGTTTGAGATGGGTGGAGCGGGGAACGTTGCTGAAGTTCAGACTGCTGCCATTGCGGCTCTTGTGCATGTGGGAGGTATCTCTTGGGAAGATGCGAGAGCGGCGAGTCCGTGGTTCTTTCCTTCTGTTGATGACATGACCAAGCTGTTGGAAGGTGCTGGGTTTCAGGTGGAGAAGTGCGAGACGGAGTATCGGCCTTCGGCTGTGACAGAGAAGAAAGCCGATGGGAGTGGAGGGTTGGAAGGCTGGGTGAAACTGATGTGTGCTGAATTTGTGGAAGCTGCGGCCGAGGAGAAGCGTGAGGCAGTTTTGAAAGAGATTCAAGAGTTAATCCAAAGCGTGATTACGAGGGAAGACGGGAGTCAGTGGCTCGGATATGTGAGGTTGCGAGCGATTGCAAAGAAGAATAGTGATGTTGATTAATATACTGGTTGCACAATTCAGGTGCTGCATCGAGCATTGGGTATCTTCATTCTCATGGCAGCTCGTCAAGTTGTCGCATCGTACAGTAGCATTCAATGCGAGAGCAGTACCAATTCGTATCATATTGGTTTCCATCTTCTGAGCAGTTCAGTCAGATTGCATGCCACCATGCCTCAGACAGTGGCCGTCTTCTCCGCCTCAGAGCTGGATCTTCGGGTGCCAGCTGGCACGGCAGTAGGTGCTCCAGATGGTGCATACCCCACGACGGATCGAGGCGTCTCCGTTCCGTCCATCCATTCCCCGATGGTCTCATCATGGAAATGGTAGCCGTCGGCGCCCAGGGCCTCTTGTTCCTCAGTCAAGCGAAGGCTGAAGAACTTCGGAGCATACTTGAACGGCAAGACCAGTAGAAGGGTGATGACGAAGCTGTAGGCTGCGCACGACGCGATGTCAGCTAATTGGGTGGCGACTTGAATCCCATTGCCATTCCACGCTCCAGATGCACCAGTATCAGCGGCAAGATCCCCGATCGCGACATCAGCAAAGATACCAGTGAGGAAGGAGCCGATCATGCCTCCAATACCGTGAAGCTTGAACACGTCCATTCCCTCATCGATATGAATCCACTCGTTGACATTCTGGAGAGAAGAGCAGACAACGGCGGTGAGGTACCCAATGAGGGCCGCTGGCCAGACCTGCACGTATCCAGCTGCTGGTGTAATGCCAACTAGGCCAGCGATAGCACCCTCACAGGCGCCAGAGAAGGAGAAGCGTCCTTTGTTGCGGATCATATCGACAGTCACCCAGCCAAGAATACCAGCAGATGCTGCGGCTTGTGTGTTGAAAGCGGCATAGTACGAGCGAACGGTAGCGTTCAATGCAGAGCCAGCATTGAAGCCGAACCAGCCAAACCTGCACATGTAAGTCAGCTAAATTTCAGGCATCTGTCACGCCATTGACGCACCAAATGAAAAACGTGCCCATGGCCACCAGTGTTTGATTGTGAGGCTTAGTATGGAAGGTGCCAGTCTCAAGAGATGACTTGCGCTTGCCGAGAACGAGCGCATATGCCAAAGCAGAGCACCCAGAAGCAATGTGAACTGGACCACCTCCCGCGTAGTCGAGCGAACCCAGGTTGAGAAGCCAACCGTTGGCATTCCAAGTCCAGCATGCAATAGGTGCGTAGACAATGGTGGCCCAGGCGAATGCGAAAATTGTGGAAGCGATAATGTTTCCACGTTCGAACATTGCACCAGTCAAGATCGTTGTGGTGACCGCACAGAACATGAGCTGATAAAGGCAGAAGAGGATATCAGGCGTGGTCCCGGTGGGAGCTGCTTGGACGAATCGCATGCCCATGTAATATTCGGTGCCAATGAACTATCCCACTTGTGAGCTGCATCCTGATGAGTCTCATCGCAAGTACTCACGGGGCTTGCATCTGGTGCATATGCAAGCGAATAACCAAAAATCATCCACTGGAGAGTGATCACACCAAAAATCAAGAAGGCCTGGAACAGCATCGTCAAGGCACTCTTGCGCCGGGACAGGCCAGCGTAGAACATAGCAAGACCCGGCACCATGATCCAGACCAAGAAGGTGCAGAGAGCAATGAAGACCGAGTCATGCTCATAACCACGGTATTGCGCATTGACATCGAACCCTTCACGAGTATTTCCACCCCATGGCATGCTTTCGTTGAACTCCGGCTAACATACTGGGTCAGCTATAGTAGGCAACGAGCGCTCCACGGACACATACTGCCGGAAATATTTCGTCAACGGACGACATGATGGACGCCCTGTATTCTTGTGATGATCTGGAGGTGGCAGCTTCAAGTGGAAGAATTGCAGTGAGCAAGTCAGTGTAACAAAGACGAAGCAGGGGTTGGAGGCGAGCTGAACGACATCTTTATATACACAACCCGCACGCCTGGGTCAAAGGATCGCGGTCATGCACTAGTTGATCCAGCGCCTAGCCATCGTCCCTCCGACTGTGACGACTGACGAGTGTTCGTTGTGCTTGAGGCGTACTTGGTATTCGCTTTGCCTCCTAAACAGGCAATAGACTTTGGGGTATGAACGTGTTCGTCCGCGCGCGGCCAAGGGAGATCATTGCTTAGCCTGATAACGTAGCCAAGATGTTGATAGGGCATGGTTCATTGGTCATCGAGTGATTCCGACGACCTTGATGAAGGGGGAATAAGAGTTCGCAACGCCATACCAAGCGAGCATCGACATTGTTGAGAACCATCGAGCACGCTTGGCTACTCACAGTGGACTGCAAAAGCGCGGGCGACGCAATGCCGAAGCTTACTGGTCTGTCGGTGATTGTTCATAATCTGAAGCGACAGCCTGCTGGAGTAGGCGAACTAGAAGAAGGATGGTATGCCTGCCTTGTGGAACCCGCAATCAGTTGTTGGCCAGTCCAGTAGGTCTCGCGTGAGTGAAATTGCGTTCCTACATAGGCAGAAGCTGAGGTGGAAGAATGCTAAGAAGTCGGGCTTGGTTGTCGTGGCGCCACGCATTGATCTGATTTGCTCGAGATAAGAATGCTGCACTCCAGGTATTATCATCCATCTTGCTGCCAAAAGAATGTTGAGACCCATGACGATGATGGAAGCATATTGCTGATGTCCTGAGAGATCGGCTGAGTTGTTGTGTGAACTCGCTCGGTAACTTTGGCGATTGAGAGACGAGCATCAAGTCATCCACACCAGGACCACCGACCGTAGCCGAGAGCAAGATGAGTTGCTAGGCTACATGTACCAGCTACAGTAAAGTCGTCGTACATTCCATGGAGCTCGCGTGCTTCAATTCCAGCCTCCGGCATCCGTAATTGCTAGATAATTCCTAGCAGTCTATGCACAGCGGATAGCTTGCGCCGACCACACTGTCTGCATGTGCTCTTTCAGCTGGAGAGCGTCATCATCCGTACCTGCCTATTGTCAATGGTCAATCATGTAACAACTTCGTGCAGAGATAAAACGACGGGAAGGATTGATGGCTTTGCCAAGCCCGCTGCTTAGTCATGCTGCGGCTAAGAATAGCCACTACGCTCTTCACGTCGGTGGACAGGAAAACATCGGTGAAGCGTTGTTAGCCGCATTCTCAACATCAAGTATACGGACCGCGGAGAATAGGGCAGTTGAAATGGAGGACTTACTGAAGGACTGCCCATTTCCGCAGGTGGCGAAGGCTCTACAGCCGTACATCAAGTCTCGGCAGGAGGTGCAAGATATACGAAGAGGACTCCAGGCCAGCCTCCCGGTATCACCCCTCGATGCCCCCCACTCTGCTCACCCGGATGACCACAACCGTGGAGGCTTCACTGGCGTGCGTAAAGCCTACCTGCGAGCTCTGCAAGCACACAAGACGGCCCAGGAGAGATATGATGCGCTCAAAACAGAGCTGGGCAAGATCTCGCAAAATGGAACTAGCCAAGGTGCCCAGACGACAGATGCTTCATTTCTGACCGACAGCTATGTGCCGCTGGTAAGACAGCGGGAGAAGAAACGCAAACTCGATGTGATCGACAGGGCCTTGGCCACCATCGCCACCACTGGAGAAGATGCCCTTTCGCTGTCCTTCGACCAAGTAATCAAGAGTCAAGTCGGCGAATTACCCCATCCGCCTTCTGCTGCAGGGTATGCAGACGGTGAACTGGGGTCAGACGCAGACTACGACCTTACCCGGCTCAAGAAGGCCATCTTTGCCGCCAAACAGGAAATCGAAGAACACGAGCAGGCGTCACTCCAAGCCAACGGCGTCGCAGACAGCCACGTCAGTCCCATGGCCGATCTCAAAGCGCTACAAAAGACCCACAGCGAACTCACGACTTGGATGGAAAATCAACTCGCCATGATCAGCGATCTCGACAGCACCAAAGACGACGACAACACCTCCCAAGCAGCACCAGACCACCACTCCCAGAGCGAAGACACACCTGCCTTTTCCCTCACCGACATCGAAAGTCTCTACGACCAATACCTCGAGTCTCGCCAACGCCTCCTCGAAATCGTCTCAACCCAAGAACAGGAACCCCTCGACAGCCCGCCATCCTCCCCAGAACCCTCTCGCCGCCGCGCCACAACAACATCCGAATCCGAACCAACAACCCTCCCCAACACCTCCGAACTCCTCCTCCCATATCTCACCCGCCTGACTCTCGCCAAACAATCCTCGCGCTCCCTCCTGCAACAAACCACGTTTACACGCCGACAGATCTCCACCGCCGAATCGCGCACGCAAGAACTCCTCGCACGACTCGCGGACGAAAGCCATCTAGTGCAACCCGAGCATCGTCGCGGCGAGCCTCAAGCGAGAGATTGGAAAGCCGCGGCAGAAGAAGCCAGTGCCACGACTCTGCACACGTCGATGAAGAAGTTGCAGAGCGGGCAAGCGGCAGCAGAGAGTGCGGCGAGGTCGTTAGATGCCATACAGGGCATGCCAAAGTCGATCGAGGCATTGACGGAGTGAGACGTATCCAGAGAACTAGATCCGAGACTTTCCTGCACGCTTACGAGGATCCATTACGCGCCTCGTGAGCTGCACTGTTCATAGAAATATCAAAACCACTGTCCACAGCACACACGAAACCACACATCGTCATCCGGATGGCCCCACTATTAGAAGCACGGTATCGAGTCACGATGAGGATGGTAACAGATATTTATTGAATCAAATACTGTAAACTGGTATCAAACAAAAAATTCGAAAAGAAAAAAAAAGCATACAGGCGGACAGAGATCAGCACGTTCCAAATTTCCTTCCTTTTCCTTCGCTCCACCTCTTCGCAAGCATTATAGCATCCTTAAGACACATCCACATCCACGAACAAAGGAAACTTGGTATCTCGTGGGCTCTTTCACGCGAAGAGCAAAACAGAAAATCAAACAAGCTTAGACGCTGTATACGCTGAACGCTGCGATGAGATGTATGCGTGGTGCGCAGTATGTGGGTATAGAACAAAACAATGTATGCGCGGTCATCATGCCAACGGGGTCCTTTATGGTCGGTGCGCGCCTTCCATGTTGCCGGTGAGTTCAGCGACTCGGGCCTTGATGCGTGCCACGCGAGACTCGATAGCTATAACAAGTCAGTCAAAGGAATGTCTTATGTGAAAGTTCCGAGGGTGACTCACTCTCTTCGCCACTTGTCTCTCCGTCATCGGTAAGCCTGCTTGGCCTGCTCCGCTCCGTGTCGAGGTCTTCACTCTGTCGTTGACGCTCAGCCCTCTTGTGTGCATTTTCGCGGATTTGTGCCCATCGATCTTGCACAACGACAGGATCGTGGTGGTCGTCCATAGTCGCCTCCGATTGAGCATCGTCGTGAGGATCGTGAGGCTCATCGTGACCGGTAGGTACCACAAAACGATCGTGTTCGTCGTTGATGGTGGAGTCGGGCTGAGACACAACAGAGTGACGCTCGGGGAAGGTCTCACCATTGATGGGCGAAACAGGCATAACAGACGGCATGTCGGTCATCGGGCCTTGATCGAAGCGTGAGAACTCATCATCTGCCAGGGCGCGCTCGTGAATGCTACTCCGCGATGTCTCGGTAGGTGGATAGTCCTGGTTCCTCGACGTGGCGAGGACCGCAGCAGTAACAGCTGGCTCCTGCGTCGGGTGCTCAATTGTGCTCTCACTCGCACGCGGAGATGCGGCAGCGTTGTGTTTCCGGCGCATCAGTGACAGTCGGCGACCAATCGCTGACTCTGATGACGGGACCAGACCGTTGCTACCTGTTCGCAGAGCTTCGAAGGAGTCACCTCGGGTTGCATTCTCTTTCTTCTTCCCGAAGAACTTCTTTAAGCCACCGCCAGCGCCAGAGCTCTTTTTGAACTTTTGCTCTGGACTCTCTGGTCGCTCAAACATAGCCCTCGCGGCGGCCACAGCAGCTGGACTGGGCGTCGCGGTGGGCTTTGTCTGCTTGGCGCTGTCTGGACGATTCGCCGGATGGTTGCTGGGACGCGGAATGGGCTTTCTGCCGACTTTGCTGGAGGGCGGTGACAAGCCAGCTTCCACTTCCTTGTCGAGCGCGCTGACGGGTTCAGGGGATTCCGGTTCAGCGGCTGGAGTGGAAGCCGGCGCCTGTGGTGCTGGTGCTGCATCCCTGGTCACTGAAGGAAGAGCGGTGATGGGGCTTGGTAGGCTCTCGGTAGGGGATAGGACGTTATCTTGCGCAGAGACTTCTTGCGGTAGAGGAGGTAGATCGCGCAAAGTCGAGGGCGAAGTGAAAGTCGATATGGAAGTGACAGTCTCGGGCGACATAGGTGGTTCGGACCGAGCTTTGTTGTCATTGGGAACGAGGCTGTTGTTGAAATCCTGGCGTACAAGCTCTTCTCTGGAGATGCCTTTGCCGGCAAGATTGTCTCCCAGATATTGCTGGCGGATGGCATTCTTGTCATAAGAGCTGGCCCACTTCATGGCAGGGCCGGCCTCGTTGGAGATGCCGAGGGTGAGCGTGCTGTTAGTCTTACTTGTCTGCCCGTCATCCTGTCTTCCCCTTCGCGTTGCTTCGGTCTCAGGCGTGCTTTCTTTGCGCTGAGCCAATGCTCTAGCCGCGGCCTTGATCTTGGCATGCTGATCGGTCGAGATGCTCACTTTGCTTGGTGTGGCAGAGAGTACCCGTTCTGGGTGGTTGTCTGGGGTCGGGCTCTTTACTTGTGAGCGCTCCTTGCGAGCAAGTCTCCCGCGCTTGGTGAAGCTGAAGAGGCTCTTCTTGGGCGCAATGTACACGCCTTCAGTGGGGTCGGGGGAAGCGCCCTTGACTTGTTCCTCCATGATGAGCCACGCGCCGTTGGCAATCGTGGTTTCGATCAGTGCGCAACGCCCAAAGACAGCTTTGCGATCGGATGGCTCCTCGCCAGCAAGGCTGGTCATCCAAACCCACCAGAATGCGTCATCCAACTCCACGTTCGCAATAGCCGCAAGCTCACCTGGCGCTAAATTGTCCTCCATGCCGCCGATACGTCCAGGCGAGGAAGAGCGACTTCCAAGAGGGGGCAGCACCTGTGCAGGTGGGTATAGCAGAGCTGGAGACTTTGCGGTGCCTTCGTCAGTGAACCCGGCGGAGAGGAAGTCGGCCCACGACGGTGTTGTTGGACGACCAGCGTCAGCCGTCCTCGATCGCGGTTCCTCTCGCAGACCTTGCCCCACGGTCTTGGTAGTGCCGTTGGCCCCAGCAGTCGGCGTCTGCTTCAACGCCTGCTCGTCGAGATCTCCAAATCCCATGTTCGAGAATGCGGACCATGTCTCGTCGGGCTGTGTAAGACCTTGTCGGGAGCGAGCAACGCTCATCGATGCGTTGGTGTTGGAGATGGCAAACAGGACACGCTTGCACTCCTCCGTCAAGGCATCGACTGGGTCCTCGAATTCTGCGAAGGATCGAAGGACTCGATCACGATCACGGTACTCAAAGTTCTTCGCTCGTCGAAGCAAGGCAAAGGGTGTAGGCGACACCGTGTCCACCATCATGACCACCCGAGGCGTCGATCGCTGGAGCAACGTTGGAGTTTCCGGTGGGTACTCGGTGGACGCCAGGAGAGCCTGCAGCGAGCGCGGAATTCGCTCGATGACCGTCAACGACGGGTCGGTATCTGGCGAAAGGGAACGCAAATATGCGAAGAAAAGATGACTCGATGCATCTGCAGCCTTCTCCCACGACTTGTATCCGCCTTCAAATCCATTCCCATCATCTGTGTATTCGAATGCCCACCACCCTGCCATTCGGGACAGCTTGCGACCCCCAAGACCATTCATCTTGCCATGTGCTGCCACAGCTGCCAGGAGGTCGTAGAAATCCACAATAATACTCCTGCGCGCTTCGGAGTCGGCGCCAATGGGGATGAATGTAGAGAAGGCATTGCGTGCCATGTACGCCTCTTTTTCGCCAATACGGAAGCCCTCGTATACCGGCCATGATACCACTCCACTAGGCATACGGCTCCAGCACCACTTGATGATACTGCATAGTACCAGCGCGTCAGTCAACCGGAGCTCTTGCTTGAGCGAATCACCTCGGTATTGCGTCCCTCCATCGGCGTTGTTTTTGTAGTAGCTGTGAATGAAGCTGCGAGCTCCCTGCGAATCGGTGTTCGGGCGAAATGGGAGGAGCATGAATGGTGCATCCAAAGCCTCAGCTGTTACGTGATTAGCTCGTGCGGCCTCGCCATGGCGCTGGATTCCTCGGCCTACCTCGCGTCTTCATCTCCGCAGTGCACGCGTGCACCAATTCTTGGATCTCGTCGGGCTCGACAGTGGAGCTTTCCCATCGCGATTGCCATCGTGCAGGCCGCTGCACTGGCGATATTCCATGTTCGAGGTCGCCCTTCTTCGATGCCGCGTGTGCTCCCTTGCTCTTAAACCGTGAGAAGAGCGGCATGATGTGAAGGTGATCAGACCGCCTCTCTCCACAGGCAAGTGCAGTGGTGAAAGCAGGGACACAGTCCCCGAATAGCTGGCAGCACTGAGCGGGACAAGCTGGGTATCAATGCTGTCGAAACAACGCAGCGGTGGAAGGCGCGGCGCGCGCAACAGGCCGGTCGGTCGATTTCCGGATGATGCACAGTGAGCGTCGATGATGCGGGCAGAGAGGGCGAAAATGCGCTGCGCGTGCCGGTCGCGTTGCCTGACGGCGTGGTGAACAGGTTTGAGAAATTAAGGCAACTCTATTATTGCCGAAAGTCCAGTGCTGGGGGAGAGGGCGCGGCGCGGAGCTCGCAATTAGGCGGGGGAGAAGTGAATGCAGGACAGAAGGGAAGGCGGAACAATGCGCAACGGCGCGGGCACGGCGAAAGGAAAGGCGGCGAGGTGGGCGGAGAGTGGTAATGTCGCGGGCGAGGGCCAGCAAATGTGGGTGTTGTATCACTGACCCCTGATTGTGTGGGCTGCGCTAGATACTAAGCCGCAGTAGTCCGACCGTCAGGATGCATTCAAGCAGTTTGGCGGACGATCGTGCTGCTGCCCGCCAATTCATACCGTACAATCTGTGCAATCATCATCTTTTTGGGTCGGCCTTCCACGCGACTTCGCCGTTGCTGTCCGCCGCGCCCTGCATGCACCTGTCCGCCCCGCCGCACAATCAAGATTTGTGCCACTGCACCGCCGCCTGCCATTGGGCGGATCACCAGGATGTGTTTCACGATATGCAGACGAGAAGACCTGATCGTGCCCAATAGTGTGCGCGAGCCGCTTGCCGCCACGCATATGCCAGCCGAAACTCTACTCCTCTGCTCTCCTCAGATTCTCTCCAAGATCACCTCCACGTACCTATCTCCGAAATATGCCACCAGCCGCTGCGGCAATGGCTCGAGTGATATAGCTTTCAGCCTGGGTGCGAGCGCATCTCGTACGCTAGTGCTTGCTACAATCTCGACCCTTTATTACGGTGGCCATTGAGACCAGCTCGAGACATGTGAGCGTTGCGGATTCTCCCACCACCTACCCAGCAAATCGAATACGGACTGCTGCTCCGATGCCGTCAAACCGTCCCATGATACTGACGCATCACCTCAAGCCTGGACGATATCCTGAATCGGGTCGATCCTGTCCCCAGCAAGCCGCTGTTGATATAAGGGTGCACGTTGCCTTTCCAACGTCGGCTGTGGCCCAGTGGAATTGACCCAAATACGCAGCACTGCGCCTTCTGTGGCTTGCTGTATCGCCACCCGCGAGCCTGGTAAACCAGTGGCTTCACGCATTCGATGGGGAGCTGTGTAAACGAGCCGGATGGAGCTTTTTATATCCCATCTGACGCGATCCGAAGCAACTGCAGTATCGCAGTACGTGGCATTCATTCATCAATTGCGGCGAGCAGTCGCGGTGCAGCCAATGCTCAGGCATCGTCCACTTGTATTGCAGCCTCGAGGATCTGCAGCTGGTCGTGGCTGAGTGGCAGGGACTTCCGAAAATCCGCAGGCAAGGCAATCAATGTAGAAAACCTTGGCGTGGCACGAAGCCGCAGTCCTACCTAACTAGGAAACAGAAGTCACTGTTCGTTGTACGTCTGTCTACCAACTCGGTGCCAGAAGTGTTCATGTCATCTCACAGGACTAACAAAGCAGCAGTTGGCGAAAGCGCTGGTGATCCAAGAAGGGCCTCGAGGGTCCAATGTCTCTGCATCATCATGAGTTCATGACATCACCAACTCCGACATATAGAACAAAGAAACAACTTCATCAAGTACGCCTGAATGCTGAAAGTGATAAAAAATATTTGCTAAACCCCAAACCGTTACAGACGACAGTTCCCCGTCACCAGACGAAATCTCCAGCCACCACCCACATTCTCAACAACAGCAATCAAAATGGTCAAAGACAATGACACCGTCATCGAGTCAGCAAGCACCGCTTCTAAGATTTCCTCAATCACTGACCAGTAATTCAGCGAGTTCAACGAAATCGTCAACATGTCCGCCAGCGAACTCCAAGACTGGCTAGGCTCCGAAGAGTCCACCGGCGCAGGCTGGGACAAGGACGACGGCTCAGCAGAGACGATTGGCCACGAGAGGTCGGTCACGCACTTTCGATCCCACACTCGTCAAGCGACTCGCGACTGACCATCAACAGTGGGCGCAAAATCGTAAAGATCCTCGAAAATAACCCCAAGAAAGATCCCGAGAAGTACGACGAGGACGACATTGCCCATATGCGTAAAGTCGTGGCGTACTGTAAGCGACATCTCGCACAAGAAGGCAAAGCGAAACAGGATCCGAATAGCAAGTCTGCCAGGTCGTTGAAGAATTGGGGTCATGATCCACAGAAGTCATAGATTCGTCTTTTCATGGGAGAAGCTCTCAAGATCCTCGAATAAACCTGGCATTATTCTTCACTATCATGCTGGCAACCATTCTTGCCGCGTTCAACCGTTCTCAATTTCCAAATGTGCACGCGATTATGCCGCTCTCGTAGCACACGCTCAGTTCTGGGCCGCGATATAATTGCCATACTTCAAAATATACAATCTCTGCAGATGAAGTTGCAGATCTGCCTGGTATCCATCTCGAATGTGTCCGTGCCGATTTATGACCTCGAATTCCTCGACTCGCGAATCAGGAATTTTCGTCATCGGGCCGGGAACTTTGATCATCATCATTATTTGCATGCAGTTCGCAGCACAGATGTGAACTCGGAACCAGTGATGATACAAGAAAGAATGAAGCTTACAATCCAGATCCAGGTCTTCCACATCTGCTCTTCCCATCTTCTTTGATGTCTTCTCACTTTCTTTTCGCCTCTTTCGCGGCAACCATGCTTTCCAATCACGTTTCTTTGGTGGCAGAGCTTGTGTTTTTCCATTTATTTGAGCCCAGTGTTTCCAATTCACGGTAATCCGCGTCGTCGTCGTCGTTGTCGCCTCCTCATTCTCAATATCCCTTTTTGAAGTAGATGGTGTCGGCCCTGCTGGAGTTGCATACTCCATAGTATAGCACGTCTGGAGATGAGAAAACATATACCTTGTATAATCCTCGTGTCCCTGGAAAGATTGCGTAGTAAGAATAGCACCGTTCCTCTCGCCAAATCTCTCCATCCACGAGACCGTGAATATAAACCTCCCGTGATCAAACACCAACTTCGAGAACCGAAGAGCGCGAACAGGCACCTCCATCGAAATGGGAACATAAACAAAATATTCTTCTGCTTCTGTACACCGATACATCACCAAAATACCATCGTCCCCCGTAAAAGCTTCGTTGCAATACTCATGCCCGAACATCGTGTGGAAAATCCCGGGCGCTTCGCGCGTTCGAAGATATGGAGTGTCGAAGTCGTAGCAGGAGACGAAACCGGTGGGAAAGCTGGCATAGTCGGGTATCAGGGCCAACATGTTCAGGTCGCATTCGCGCCATGCTAAGATTCTGGATCGAAGGAATTCGCTGTTTGAGATGTTGTTCAGGAAAGCGCGGGAAATGCGGGAGAAGCGGATGATGTCTTGGATTGGGAGCTCTGAGAGGATGGGCTCGCAGAGCTCGAGGATGGAAAAGACGCGTTCTGCGGGAGATGGAGCTCGGGTCGGTGACAAGACTGGGCTGTTCAGTGGTTAGGCCATTGGAGTGGTATGACAGTTGTCTCGTCGTACGGTCAAGCGTCGTCTGGCTTGTCGCCTGTCGTCGAACTCTAAGGCTTGAAACCGGTGAAGGTACATGTCCGCGTGATAACAACATCGCCAATCAGGCAGCGAGAATACGATGGCGCTGTCTGACACGTGCCTGGCAGTGCGCATATTGTGATTCACGATGCTCGTGACGTACCTGAGAGTAATGGCAGCACCGAGACGCCGTAACACTGTTAGCGGCTTCGCAGGAACTTCCGCATAGTTTGAACACCTCAGTACGAGGGTTGTGCATAACAAAGGAGACTCTCGCAATTCGCTCTGACTGTCTGACGCTATATGTACAGTACAACACGACACGTTTCGCTCGCGCTGTTGTAGCTTTTCTACATCTAAGCATCCTCTGACGCGGCAGCACCAGAAATAATCTCGACGAGCTGGCCAGTAATGACAGCCTGTCTCGTTCGGTTGAAAAGAATCTGGAACTTGTCAATCATCTCTCCAGCGTTCTTGGAGGCGTTGTCCATGGCGTTGCGGCGAGCGGAGATTTCGCAAGCGTGGCCCTCTGCAAGTGCCCAGAAAAGAGAGTTTGCGAGAGCGTATTCGCGCAGGTTACCGAGGACTGCATCATCAATCTCGAAGTTGGAGAAGTTTGCTGTAGGGCATTTCGTTAGTCTCAACAGTTAGGAAATGGCGCTGTACAGGATCGACTCACGTGACTCCTTGATGGCTTCCTCAGAGTATGCCTCGATGACGACTGGCTCGTACGAGGTGGCGTTGTTAAACTTGTTGTACAGGATCTTGATACTCGAGTACTCGGCAGGGAGGAGAGTGATCTGGTCGGCAATGGCAGAAGCATCTGCGAATGTTGGGACGTCCTTGCCAATGCCAGCGAACGAAAGGACCATGTCTTTCGGGTTGGATCTGCTCAGCTGTGCCTTTGACTTTTCTCCAATGCAGACAATGTCGTAGTCGGCGGGCTCCTGCTCGAACATACGGCGCGCAGCACGAGAGAGACCTGAATGGACACCACCGCACAGACCCTTGTCGGAGCTGCAGACCACGAGCAGCACCTTCTTGTTCTCCGTCTCCAATGGCTTGGTCTCGGCCTCCTCAAACACAGTGTTGGAAGTCTTTCCGAAAGCTCGTCCAGTCTCCATCGCCCTCTGAGCCTTGGTGAGCTTGGTAGAGGCGACAATTTTCATGGTCTTGGTGATCTTCTCAATGTTCTTGAGCGACTTCAGACGGCCCTCGATCTGGCGGAGAGTGGCATAGTTGGCAGCCTGGGCGGCAGGCGAGATCACAGCGGCAGGCCTGTGTGCGCAGAGACAATGTTAGTACGGGCGGTATTGTGTTTCTTGCTCTGGCTGAGCTCG
The DNA here is from genome assembly GCA_023512815.1 of Cercospora zeae-maydis. Lineage (NCBI taxonomy): Eukaryota > Fungi > Ascomycota > Dothideomycetes > Mycosphaerellales > Mycosphaerellaceae > Cercospora > Cercospora zeae-maydis. Next base: position 1,121,301 of record JAKLWY010000001.1, on the reverse strand, counting down.
TGGTGCATGATGGGATGCGCGACCGGGGGTCGACGTACCGCAGTGTTTGCGCCGCACCAGCCCTGAAGGCAGGACGAGCAGCACGGGACAGCATGCTGGATGTGGGAGCGGAGATGAGGGTGGTGGTGGTGACTGCTGCAATCAATGGCTTGACCCGGCGAGCTCTTCAGTGAGGTCCCCCTCGGGCCAATCCGGCTGGCGGGAGCGGACCACGACTTTGGCAACCAAGCGCGCGCCACGACTTGTGCCTGAGTCAGTCAGTATTCCTGCTGTCTCGATGCGCGAGGCCCATCTCACACTCTGCTTCCTCCCTCTCACTCTGCTCCAGCGCGTCGTCGACTCGATTATCTGGCTCTTCCACCGTCTCTACAGGTTCCGCCAACATCTTAGCCTCCGCTCGCCTCTGGAGGGCGCTGTGCCCAGGGCCAACTCGACTTGGGCAGGAGACGACGCGCCTCCGGTTTGCCTGGACTGCACGTTTCGAGTCCATCAACGGCAGCACTGCTCACACGCGCCATCGCTCACTTGACGCTCGTGTAGTTTCGCGTCGGCAGGCGTGGCCCTTCATCAGCAACATGTCCGACTCTGAGGACGATCGGCCGCTCGTAGGTACGTCACTGTCCAATGCGCCGCAGCATGGTCGAAGTTCCATCTGTTGGACTTAGCCAAAATCCCGCTCGTCCTGCCCTCACCTGCGAAGCGGACTTGGTTCGAATTTTTACTTTTTTCACATAATCGCAGTCTATTGTTCACATGCATGTCACCCATCCCCAATGTCAACTGAGCTCGTGCCTTGACAACTTCCACAACCTGTACCTTGCTCGTTCGTCACCTTGTTTCAATTGTCATCGTCGACATCACTCTTCCCTACTCGACTAACAGCTCCTTCTAGCCAAGTCGAAGACCACTGTCACCCAGAAAGACATGGACACCACATCAAGTCCCGTCCAGCCGGGCGTCAGTATCGCCAATGGTCCTGTCGACGAAATGGACATCGACAAACCCACTACGAACGGCACGACCAACGGCACTAAGCGCAAGGCGTCGCTAGCTAACGGCAAGAGCTACAAGGACGACAGCGGATCCGATGACGATGTGCCTCTGAAGAAGCGCAAGACGGTCGCCACTTCAGAATCTGACGATGACGACGTGCCGCTCGTGAAGAAAGTGGTTAAGCCTGTGTCAGTAACTGCGGCACAGATTGGCGAAGAGAGCGGTGACGAGCCGATCGCAAAGAAGCTGCAAAAGCAGAAAGTCGCTATCGAAAAGAAAGCTGAGAAAGAGGCGAAGGCTATCCGAAGCAAGGAGACTGCTGAGAAGAAGAAGGGCGTTAAAAAGCAATTGAGCAGCGACGACGAGGACGACAAACCGCTGGCAAAGAAGAAGGCCCCAGCGAAGAAGGCCAATGGGTCGAAAGTCAAGAAAGAGGAGTCGTCTGACGATGATAAGCCATTGAAGAAGAAAGCTCCTGCGAAGAAGGCGGCTGCTACCCCAGCAAAGAAGGGCAAAGCAAAGCCAAAAGAAGAGACACCGGCGGCTGACGGCGAGGAGGAAGAAGAGGAAGAGTACCGCTGGTGGGAAGACCCATCAAAGGGCGATGGCACAGTCAAGTGGACAACCCTCGAGCACAATGGAGTCGTTTTTCCCCCCGAGTATCAGCCCCTGCCATCGAATGTCAAGATGCTCTACGATGGCGTGCCGGTAACACTGCATGAGGATGCTGAGGAGATTGCATACGCTTTCGGCGGCATGTTGAACTCTACGCACAACGTCGAGAATCCGACCTTCCAGAAGAACTTCTTCGCCGATTTCAAGGAAGTGCTCGATAAGACCGGACATGGCAAAGACAAGGACGGCAAGCAGGTGAAAATCCTCAAATTTGAAAAGTGCGACTTCAAGCCAATCTTCAACCACGTTGACGCGGAACGTCAAGCGAAGAAGGCTCTGCCTGCGGCTGAGAAGAAGCGGCTTAAGGCGGAAAAGGACGAGTTAGAGGCGCCATTCATGTACTGCAAATGGGATGGTCGCAAGCAGAAAGTTGGCAACTTCCGCGTTGAACCTCCTAGTCTCTTCCGAGGGCGTGGCGAGCACCCAAAGACTGGCAAGTGGAAGAAGCGGGTGATGCCAGAACAGATCACGATCAACATTGGCAAAGAAGCAACCGTGCCCAGGCCGCCTGAGGGCCACAAGTGGAAGGAGATCAAAAACGACCAAACGGGCACGTGGCTCGCAATGTGGCAAGAGAACATCAACGGCGCTTACAAGTACGTTATGTTGGCCGCGAATTCCGACATCAAGGGTCAGAGCGACTACAAAAAGTTTGAGAAGGCTCGTGAACTGAAGAAGCACATCGATTACATTCGAAAGGACTACGAGAAGGAGTTGAAATCCGAGTCGATGGCAGAGAGACAGCGTGCTACGGCAATGTATCTCATCGACCAATTCGCACTCCGTGCCGGCAACGAAAAGGGTGACGATGAGGCCGACACTGTCGGTTGCTGTTCGCTCAAGTTCGAGAATGTTACGCTGGCCCCTCCCAACAAGGTCATTTTCGACTTCCTTGGTAAGGACTCCATCCGCTTCTACGACGAAGTCGAGGTTACGAATCAGGTGTTCAAGAATTTGAAAATCTTCAAGAGAAGTCCAAAGCGCGAAGGGGATGAAATTTTCGACCGACTCACAACTTCGAGTCTGAACAAGCACCTGTCCAACTATATGCCTGGTCTGACAGCGAAGGTGTTCCGTACCTATAACGCTTCGTTCACCATGGCAACTCTTCTCAAAGAGATGAAGGCAGAAGGCAACATTGCCGAAAAAGTCGCTGCCTATAATGCCGCCAATCGCCGCGTCGCCATTCTGTGTAACCACAAGCGCACTGTGGCCGCCAGTCACGAGCAGCAGATGGAGAAGATGGAAGAGAAGATTAATGGCTTGAGGTACCAGCAGACTCGCATCAAGCGAATGATGCTGGATCTCGATTCCAAGCTCAAAAAGAAGAAAGGCGAGGCTTTCTTCGCTCTGCCGGAAGGCCTTGGTGAAGCTTGGCAGGAGAAGCACCACCAAGCTCTGGTCGAGGAGCAGCGAACCAAGATTACCAAGAAGTTTGAGAAGGAGAACGAGAAGCTAGCAGCTGAGGGCGAGAAAGAAATGAAGCCTAAGGAGCTCGAAGAACGTCTCGAAGTTGTCCGCGAGCTTGAAAAGAAGCTTAAGAAGGAGCTTAAGACCGGCAAAGTTGAGGCAGAGGGCAAGACCGCCTCGATTGAAAAGTACGAGAAGGACCTAGAAAAGCTCGACACTCGCATCGCCACTCTGCAGACCCAGGCAGAGGACCGTGACAACAACAAGGAGGTCGCGCTGGGTACATCGAAGATTGTGAGTCTCGAATTGCAGTCAATGACTTTGCAGCTACTGACCTACTCCAGAATTACATTGATCCTCGTCTCACTGTCGTCTTTAGCAAGAAATTCGACGTGCCGATCGAGCGCTTCTTCTCGAAGACTTTACGGGAGAAATTCGACTGGGCGATCAAGTCAGTCGACGAAAACTGGGAGTTTTAAAGCTGGTGGGAACCTGGGTGCACCATTGATGCGTGCACGATACGGAGGTAGAATTGCTTCTTTGCGACTTTCAGCAAGCGAGGGCGGCTTCTGCGATTCTATGAAATGAGGCAGGGAAAGTCCGACACTTGTACTTTTTTGACCTGTTGTGATACGAGTAGTGTCACGAGTATATGTAGAACATCATTCATCACAGCAGTACGGCTTGTACATAAAACCACGTATTGATGGTCGCTTCGAATGTTTTCTCGTTCATTGTTCTTGATGATACATACGGTCTTTCGGAAGCAATCACGTCCCGAGAAGACCGAGCTCTTGGCTTCCTACTTGGACTTCACTTCGACATCAACATCATTATCATCATCATTCATCCATCCATCCATCCATCCACCCATCGAATCTACTTCACACACACACACACACAAAACTGACCTCTTCGTCTCTGCATTCATCAATGGCTACTCCCTGGTGGATCTTCGGTGCCCTTTCCGGCGCCAGCTCAGTCGCCTTTGGAGCCTTTGGCGCACACGGCTTGAAAGGTCGCGGCATCGCTCCGGAGAAAATTGCCAGTTGGCAGACGGCGGCGCATTATCAGGTAAGTTCTTGTTTTCCCCCATCTCCCAGATCCCATCATCTCCCAGATCCCATCCAATTTCAATTCCAACTCGAATTTTTCAACTCAATGATCATTCATCAATACACACCTTCTGTGGTGTACTGGTCTTTTTTTTACTCTTTCTTCTTTGCGTGTTTGTTTGTTTTTTCAACGCCCATCCACTAACGCAACATGACCCTTGTTCGTCGTTCAAACAGCTCATCCACTCCCTCGCGATTTTGGTCGCAGAACACGCGGCTCCGAAAAACGTCTGGGCCAAAGGACTTTTTACTGCGGGGATTATTGGGTTTTCGGGGTCGATTTATGCGCTGGTGTTGAATAAGGAGGCGAGGATTTTGGGGCCTGTGACGCCGATGGGAGGGCTTTGTTTGATTGGGGGGTGGGTGGCTTTGGCGTTTGTGGGGAGGGGGAGGGGGGTTGTTATTTCGTAGAGGGTGTGCGTGGAGAGAGGGAGAGGGAGGAGGAGATCGAGGAGGAGTGTGGTGGTTGTGTCGAGCGATGGGGATTTCAGGATTTGATGAGTGGTTGAGGCTGGAGATGGGTGGTGTACGATGATATATATCAAAAGAAGCCTCTCCGTATGCTGGGTTTCGGCTTCATTCTGAGATCTGATAAATTCTCGCCAGTGGGCATGGCAAGGCTACACTGGACCAAACGCCGCGTTGAAAAGCCTTACTGACGTAGTACATCCCATGTGTTGCCTTGTCTACGTTTTGATAGTTGTGCTATTATCATCAGTCTACTCACAAACTCGACGGAAATAACACGACCTCAAGTACGCCGTCACAACTCTGTAGCTACAACGTAGCGTCGGACTGAGAAAAGTCAAGGTTGTCGAGATCGACTTCATCTGGGCACAACAACCCCTCTTCTGAAGAGTCCGGAGCGCAATAGAGCGACGGCGAAATAGTCGATCCATACATAGCAGACTGCAAAACGGTTCGATGCACGGAACAATATGGTTATCAGAATTTCTCCGTCTCGTTGGTTGATGGCACGCGTGAGACGTCGCGCCATGCTCAGCGCAAAAAGAGCTTGAGCGGCATCCATGCTCATCTCATCTTCGCTGTTGGGTTGGTGGAGTTGAGGCGCTATGCAAGCTGCAAGCTGCAAAAGCGATCCGGCAGACATGGAGCAAAAAGCAACGCCGCAGTGGGATATTGATTATTGAGGGAGCCGGCGCTGGTGGCCCAAGACGAAATTCCTAGTCGGTTCGTCTCGACCCGTCCTCAATAATCTTGTCACCGCCACTTTGCGTACCTACTATATTTGGCAAGCGCCAATTCATTCCTCTTCTGCACTTTATCGCAAATGCGCCGAAGTCCATAGGATACTTTCGGAACCCCATTTTTTGATTTCGCCGAAAGCTTCCAAGGTCGGGATCCGGTTGCGATGTAGCAAGCAAGTGCAGCAGCATGCCTGGCTTGGCGACACTTCACGATCGGTCCTTTTATGTGCCTCAGAGCAGCCGAAAGTTCCTTGCCTGATTGGTGCCTGAGTCCCTGGCTTGATCTGATACTGCTTGTCGCAGTGTAGTGCCACCGCGTGACTGATCGTGATGACTAAACGCTGCACTCCGCAATCTAGTAATAGTGTGGTAGCATGCCGCACGCGAACGTGTCGCTAAAATTGCGACTTCGAGGTACAGTACCAAAGACCACCCCGACCGTGGCATCGTTCGGGCTAGAATGATGGCGGTGTCACGGATAATACTTGGTGCAGCCACGGGTGAGCGTACTGTAGACGGAGGCGAAGACGGGCGACAGAAAGCTGCTCTCGAGGGTTTCCTGCGATCCCAACGAAACCCTTATTCATTGTCTTTTCATGTGTTGCGTCTCAACACAAGCTGAGAGGGCGAAGGTATTTCGTTGGTGGATTTTCCGCAGGGATTTGCAGTAATCAGAAGCCAATAGCACATGCGCGAAGGAGCTCCCCCTCGGCGGCGGTCCGAGGGAATCGCATATTGTGTTCGTCTTGTGAAAATGAGGTGTAGCTGACGTGCTGCGGGTGTGGAGAGATGAACCACAAACCCACAAGCGGAGGTGTGGGTCGTGGATTAGCCTTCCAAGCCTTTGTTATCTCAGAGGATTCGTGGCGTTGTCCACAGTTCCCAAGATCGGGACCTCCCACCAGCTCCTCCACAACACGTGGCCTGCTTTCGCGGAAGGGGTGCGCCCCAACTAGATGTTTTTGCATGTATGTAATACTGTAAGCAGCTCAGCATTGTTGCGCATCAGTCCAGTCCAATGGGATGCGGCGCCGCTAAACGCTGCAGGCGGCACATTGCGGAATGCCTCGGGCGGGCGGTGTCGGGAGACGTGGGAGAATGACAAAGCGCAGCGTATTCTGCGACTTCCGAAATTGAGCTTCGTAACGCGCACGTTTCCCTCGGTCGTGGTCGGCAAAGGGTCGCATTCTCTGTCAGCGGACGATGAAAATTTCTGGAGTGAAGTGAGAACTCCACAGTGGAGTGGTGATGGAAAGTGTTGAAACGGAATTCTTCGGAATGATCGAGGAGGCCCACATAAGCAGCAGGTAATGCACCATCGAGGCCAATCGGCAGTGGGAGGTCGTCAGCTCGGCACTGTGGATGCACGCTCATCATCATCAATGCTTCTCTAGAATGAGAGAATGTGGATGCGAGGTGATTGTGACTACAGTACATACTGTAGACAATGGTGCGATTGGGGGGCCGGGGGGGTCGTGGGCCGGGCCCAGGTGTGGCACGAACACAAGGAGACATCGGAAAGCCGAAGCGATAGCCCTGGTGAGTGCCCCAAGGATGGCACTGTAGGCCCTGCACCTCTTCCCCACACCGCGGTCATCATCCACGCACCAAAGGAGATGACACGCCTTGCTTCTTTCGCTGTACGGACCGTAGATGCAGAACACTTGCGAAGGATGCTGGTTCCTCCGGAGCAGTTTAGCCTGTAGGGGCGCGGCCTAGAGCGCACGGCCGTGTGGTGCCAAAGGGACGGGGCATTGAGCCGGCAGTGCACTGTACGAGTGTAGACTCCTGGTTGGGCGCCTGATTCTGGGCCTCCCCTCCCCGTCCTTCGCGGCATGAGAAGTGTGCTACAGTAGGCCAATCAGCAGCATCGCAGCAAGGGCAGCACGCCATATCACACAACACGAACACCACGATTGTGCAGTAGGATCAACGCAGCAGCACAAGACCACAGTTTGCGGAGTCACATGAAACTCATCAGAACGGGGCACCGGGATCTCCAGTGGTTCCATTGCACCGGGACTCCATATTGCCAGTGCCGCGATCAATGTGTCTTGATCAGGCGACGACCATCTAAGCGATTGCCACTTTGGGGGCACGAGAACCTGATTGTCTCTCGTGCAGCTTGCGCAGGTACGTCGACGGCAAGGGGCGTGCTGGTCCTGCCGCCGAATCGGTTGTTGCAATCGTCTTCGATCTGTCGTCGTCATCATTCCCATGTGAACTCGTGTGCGGTATCGGGGGCCTCCAGATAGGATTCGAAGTTAGTCCTCGCCTGCTTGCCGTAATAACTTGGCCTCGCGAGGATGAATCACAGGCTGATTCGCTTTGTCGGAATGCGTTCCAGGTTGGCAGCAAGTGCGTGCACGTCTCTCAGTGGCTGTCCGACCTGGGGCCCCCGTGTCGCCCGTGTGAGAGCTGCGTCAGCAACACCCGCTCCTCGTCTGGCGCGAGTCGTCGCAGGAGCGCGCGAAGGCCGAACAGGAGCGAAAACGGTGCGCGTCGAGGCCGCGAAAGGGCCATGTGTTGCAAGGCCTTTTCTTTGCAAAAAGGACATCACCGGCGCCATCGGACCCACCGCACTCGGTGCGTCTCGGCGGGACTCTCAGCCCTACCATATGGGAAGGAAGAAGGGGCGGCAGCAAGGGACGAGCAGCGCCGCAGCAGCGCGGGCGGACAGAAGAGAGTCAGTACTGTACAGTAGTCTCCTCACAGCGCGGTGTCGGCGGGTGTCGCAGCTTACGAGCCAGCACGCGCTCTGCCGGCTATGTACGAGGAAGAGGGTGTGGCATGGCAGCGCGATCCGGGGCTCCATGGGCGGAGCGCAACAACACCTGGTCGGCCGGGTCGGGCGTGAGAGCCATCCACCGCAAATCCACACGCCGGACCTGCAGAGCGCGTGTGGCTTTTTCGTTAACTCGGCCCCCACACTTTCTCTCTCTCTCATCATCATCATCACCACCTGCTGCTGCTGCTGCTGCTGCTGCTGCCCCTTCTGACGCCTCGGCGCCGCTTTTTTTTTTTTTCGTTGGCCTCTTCGTCTTCCTCCCTCGCTGCTGCTGTGTCTCTGCGCGTCTGCCACTCTCCGCGTCTGCCTGCCTGCCTGCCCGCCTGCCCGACTGAGAGCCTGCCTCCTGCGCACCCCAGCCTCGCCCAAAACGTCACCTCCGCAGCGATCGGCCCTCCCGCGTTGCACCACAGTCACCATCCACGCACCCACACGGAAGAATTTAACCTCGCCCTCGCCAGCCCGCGCGAGGCTCTTTCCTCCTTCACATGCTTAGCTCGCTGCTGAATCCGGAGCACCCTCAGCTTCACCGCCCCTCCGCCGCCTCCACTGCTACCCCAAGCACTGCGACGCACTCGCCGCCGACTGCTGCCACTGCGCCCGCCGCCAACGCCAACGCCAACAGCCCCACGTCCATGGCGGGCTCCACCATGACCATGCCAGCCGTCGCCGTCACTCAGGACGAGCATCGCCCTGACCTGCCGCGCCCCTACAAGTGCCCGCTGTGTGACAAGGCCTTCCACCGTCTGGAGCATCAAACGCGACACATCCGCACCCACACGGGCGAGAAGCCCCACGCCTGTCAATTTCCCGGCTGCACGAAACGCTTCAGCAGGTCCGACGAGTTGACCCGCCATTCGCGCATCCACAACAACCCCAACTCGCGACGCGGCAACAAGCAACATGTGGCTGCCGCGACTGCGGCCGCCGCCGCCATGCAGGCCGGCATGTACGACAACGCGGCCCTCCAGCAGCTCAATCAGCTCAACCATCTGCAGCAAATCAACCAGATGAATCAGATGCAGCAGATGAATCACATGAACCAGATGAACCAGCTGGGCCAGATGCACCATCCACAACAGCCGCCGCAGTTCACCACGCCAAATTACATGCAAAACCCAATGCACAACCAGGTGCAGACTCCGCCAGTCCAACCGTCGGTGCAACACCAACCCGCAACGTCTCAGCCTCCACAGCCGCAGCAGCAGCAGCAATCGCAACCGCAACCGCAACAGCAGCAGGCACCGCCGGTACACCCACCACCGACGTCCATCAGTTCGATCATGTCGGCGCCTGTGCAAAAAACAACGCAATCCGCCCCAACATCACAGCTGAGCTCCCCGAATGTCTCGCCACCACATTCGTACTCTTCCACATACTCCAGCACTCCGGGCTCGTACCTCACTCGCAACACGAGTGGAGACCTCAGCCCAGCGCAAGGCGGGAGATCACACGGCCCTGGAATCAATCTCCTGGCAACGGCAGCATCGCAAGTGGAGCGCGAGAACAGCCTGCACCTGCCAAACCCTCACCTTTCTCTCCCCACTCGCCACACTCCATACCACCACCCTTACAACACTGGTCGAATGCCGTCCCTCTCATCCTACCACTACTCTTCGAATCCGACCTCGCAGCCCATGTCAAGATCGCACTCGAACGATGACGACGACCATCGGCCGCACAAAAAGTCGCGCCCGGGATCCCCACAATCGACGGCACCGCCATCGCCATCCTTCTCACATGCGTCTGCATCACCCACGCCTGACCACACCCCACTCGCGACGCCGTCACACTCGCCTCGCTTACGGCCCCAATTCTTTCACCATGGTGTGCAACTGCCCACTCTGCACCACCTGTCCCTGGCACATCAGCCTCCTCCAGCCCTCGCACCCGTCGAGCCTGCGGCGGACGGCCTCCAGCCCTATGTCCCTGCGCAACATAGCGGTCTGAGAATCTCCGAAATCATGGAAGCCGGTGACGGCGCCCAGCGAAAGTTGCCCGTGCCCATGGTCGCGGCGAAAGACCAAATTTACCAAGTCAAGGACATCAAAGACATTTCGACGCCGCCCAGTGGACTGAACAGCGGCCGTTCGAGTGCTCGACAAAGCGAGGCTGGAAACGATCTCGCGGAGAGAATGTGAGAACGATGAAACTCTCCTTCACGGACGATGTGATTCACTGGCCGACTTTCGGCACTTCCATTGACGCGTCTTTACACGCGCACTAGACCACTCTTGTGGCCAGATCGATTTGATGTTTACTATGCGAATACGTGGTCCGACAGCACGAGCCAATTTTGATAGAGGAACTGACTAGACGCGACGCGTGAACGGCCTTCGATAAAGAGAGAGAGAGAGAATTGTCTACTTTGGTTTTGCTTATGGCGAGGAGTTTTAGCGAAATAGATGGGGCCGGCGAATGGGGCGAAGATCAAGAAGTTTGTGCAGTCGCAAGACATGCTGGGGCTCAACCAGTTGCCTGAATTGGGCACGGAGTGGTTCGTTATCACGATATCACAGCAGCCACCTACTGAGGTTGGCTATTCGAATAACTTGCTCTGCTCTACCATTGACAAATTTAATTCGGTGCGCGATTCTCCAATACTCCCCACTCATCATCACTCATCATCACTCACCCCTTGCCCGTTTTCCCCGCCTTGGCCAGATGCGGGTGCCCTCACAGAGAGTTAGAGACTACTCGGGCACCCCTGTGCCTCCGCCATTTGCCGCCCATCGCGTCTCGCCAGGATGACTTATTACAGTATCACACATGATACGAGGAGCGTACCGGCGTCCGGAGACCAGGAGCGGTAAAACATGATGATCGCAGCGGAAATGAGACATACACGCAAGGCAAAGGTGGAGAAAGAAGTTGCTTATCGGCGAGAATCATCAGAAATTTGAACTTATCGCGAAGGGGGAAGGGGGGAGAGACGTTGATGTGGCACCCAAAGAAGCAATTCGTGCCGCTTTCTCCCTCTCCACATTATCATGTCTCCAATGTTATGTATGTATGTATGTGTTGTGATGAGTGGGTGTGGGGGGCGCGCCCCTTGCCGAACGGGAGAAGCCTTCTACTGTACTCCGGAACTCTGCCACAAATTTTAGCAATGCCACATGCAGAAGATCTTCATCATCGGGAAGTCGTGCCAAGTGCGGACTGTGGAGAGAGCAATGTATTTTTATTATTATTATTATTATTACAGTACCTCCTATTCCCGTGTTTCTGCGCCTCCCCCCCGCAGAAGATCTTCGCAAACCTTGTTTCTCCTCTCTTTCTAGAAGTTGTACGGAAGGAAGGAAGGAAGGAAGGAACAGAAAATGCCGATGATGATGATGATGCTATTGGGTCCAACAATACAACTGCAGACTGGATTACAGACTACGGTCTACAGACTACAGTTTATCTTGCTGGCCTGGCCTGGACCGGACTGGCGTCTGACCTTCCTGGTACAGGTGTTCGGATTTCCACTTTTAGAAATTGCGTTTGTCAAAGCCAAGCTTTCTGAATGTCGCTATCGCTTGGGAAAAGGGAGAATCTCGTATCATTTGACCGGACGCTTCTGTAATGGGGCACGTGGACGGGTCATGATGGTGTTGGGGGGCCACCATACTGTACTACTACTACTACTACTACTGTACAGTAGTCTGTAGTGTGATGATGAGGTTGAGGAGGAAGGGAACAATTGGGGGAAGCCAATGACAAGGTATTAATCGCGATGAATAGGCGAAGAAGGGCCTTTTTTTTTGCTAAATCTGTGGAGAAGATTTCTACGTAATGCTGCTGCTCCCCGCAATCTATCGAAGTCCCCAGCTGGAGTGGCAGATGGCAGTCATCAGCATTATTATTATCATCGTCATCATCATCGCTTGCCCGAAAGAGTTACAACGTTGTGCGAGACTACACCCATCTGCATATGTGGATTGCAATAATCATTCAACCGCTCTGTCGGGTTGGTGATGAGTAGCTACTGTACTGTATACAACTATACTAGTTGGCTGCCGTTGGGCTGTGGGCTGAGCCCTCTAGCGGGTCACATCACATGGGAAGCGAATGGACCAGTCGTAGGCAGCAGATGGACATCGTGCTCGTCTTCTTGCTTCTCATCAAATTCTCCAACAAACACAACGCCACGCGTCGGGGAATTCACCGCGTGCGCCATCTCTCTTCCGGATCATGATGATAGGCTATAGCCCACTGCTACTGTTTTTCGCCATCGGATCCGGTCTTGTTAGGCCGTAGTTCTAGCCTTTTTCATAACATTTCTCGGAGATTCCGATGAGGTTGTTTCGTTGGCATTCGTTCGCGATAAGGCAAGGACGCAGAAAAAAAATCGAGCATTCTGGACCCGCATCCTGTAGATAGGCCACAGCCACCAACACCATCACACCACCATGAATCAATTCTCGCGAAAGCATGAGAAAAAAAAAACACGTTGTTGGCCGCCCCATCCTGCATCCTGCAACGATTACGATGCCGATAACGTCGTGTCACCACCCATCTACTACCCACGCTTACATAGACCCAACATGCAATAACAACAACAACATGCAAATGCCAGCCACCACAGAAATTTTCCAAAAAGAGACTAGACTCAATAAAGCCCGACCGAAGTCCTCCGTATGTACTTTCCTTTTCGATGGAAAAAAGCTGGCTACAGCAACAAGGCTGCTGCGCTGCATGCCGTTAGCTGGAAAAATGACGATGGCGTTATCCATTCCACAATTCGTCCAACAAGGTTGCAACACAAGGTGCAAGGAGCAAGGGGCAAGGTCCCCCAACAAGCGTGTGGAGGGAAGGCGGGAACGTGGGGTCATCGATTGTACCGTAGACTGTGAGACTGTACCACCACAAAACAATATTTTTTTGGTCTTCATTTTCCTGCTGCGACGTGGGCGGGGAAGACATGTCGTGCTGCCCACGGGGCCGCCACTACAGTACTCTCTGCTGATGATCGCACGATGGTGGCTGCCTGCGTACGGCACGACCAGTGGAGTGGAGTGGAGTGCATGCAATAATGTGCATGGCGTGGCGTGGAGAGGCTGTGGAGGTGTGAGATAAGCTTGAAACTGGCTGCATCTGGTGCCCGCAGTGGGTTCTGGACGTTTGCGATAGATAGGCAGGTACGTACCTCTACCGTCTCCGAATCACGCAGCCATAGCCGAGAAATGCAGTGTGGTTTCCTGTGGATTAAGTTGTGGTTTGTACTTAGTTGGCTATTCGAATATACATGTGATATAAAAGATTTCTCTGCCTGCACCAAGTGGGTATCATGCGCCAGCAAATGCAGTCATGTTGCATACTCATACATCATCTTTTCGTCGTCAAGCCATTGAGCCATTATCGCACTGCATACGGCAGCATGTCAGTATTGCATGCATTTGTATCTGTCCCTCATCGCAAAATCGTACGTTCCGGTGACGATGTTCGTCATCATTTCTTGGGCTTTCTCGACTTCTTCGGCGTACGCTGGAGAACCTTCCCACCGCTCTCCCTCATCTCGTCCAATGCGCCTTGAGTCAGCTTCTGCTTCTTCGAAACTGCCTCAGAGCGCTGCTCAATCTTGTCCTCGAAAGCGCTTGCAACCCTACGCTTGTGTCTGCGGGATTCTTTGAGTCTTCGAACAATGTCGCCAAAGCGTTCCAGAAACCAGTCTCCAGCATCTTCCCACTCGTCAATGCTGAGATTCTCGAAGAAGTGGGCTTGCGTTTCTCCGTCGAGTGGCATGACAGACTGAAGTTTCTCGTGCAGAGTTCTAGCTTGCCATTCTGGCGGCAGCTCGAGCTTCTTGCGCGGATCAATGTCAAAGGACTCGGCCTTTAGTTGCGAGTAGCTCATCTGGAACAAGTCATTTCGCTCGTGATCGATTGGCTCGTCTTCAGGTTGTGCATCTTGAGGATAGTGCTCAGCAACGCCGCCCTCAGCATCACCACCGTAATGCTGGTCATCCATCTCGTTCTCGTCCGCCGATTGCGGAGGTTGGTGGTCGCTTCCAGAAGGCATATCAGGTTGAGACGGCTGCTCATACCTGGTCCTCCTCGAGTTCTGCATAGCGTTCGGGTTGAGCCGTGGTGATGGGGTCAAGTTGTGGGCATCGTCGGTGATCTCTGAGCCGTGTCCAGTCTCGTCCGGTGGTTGTGGAGGTTCTTGAGAAGGATGACGCTTGGCTGACAGGCGGGTGTCATTCTGCTTCTCTGCAGACAGAATTGTAGCTGGAGGATGAGGTCCTTGCACCGGTGCGTTCACCGAAGCTTGATAGTTCGCCACAGGACGCTGGTCGTGGTTGATCTGGGCCTGGTGATTTGCAGCACGACGCTCGTTGTTAGTGAACGAGACCCGTTGATTCGTAGCATGAGGCTGGTTGTATGGGTTGAGTGGAGATGTGTGCGCATGCGGTACTCCCTGTGGCTGCGGAAGGCGAGGTCCTGGGCCAAAAGTGAATTTCACTGCCGGCTGGGTATTGGACGGCTTGGACCATGGGTTGCCACCGTCGAGATTCGGATCGCCCAGAACAGGCTGTAAAGGCGTCGTTGTCTGTGGCTGGTGGAAAGTACGTGCTGTCACGCCTCCTTGCGCTCTTGTCACGCCTCGGGTTGGCGCGTGCACCAAGTGAGAACGCGGGTGGTGTCCTGGCTGCGTGGAAATGACTTCATTCAGGTCGACTTCAGATGGTCTGCCTGAAGTCGTGGAAGGAAAGGAATCTCCTTTAATGATGTGCTGAGCAAACGCGTTTGGGTTGCCGCCGTTCTGACCCTGACGTGCAGCGCCCGCGGCATTCTCGCCATGTACCTGGACGGCATCCTCACCGACATCAGAGCCAATTGCCTCGTTCTCGCGATGATCGGGATCTTGCATCGCTATCGAGACGTGCTGCTGACGAGCGTTGTTGTGCTTCGTTGGCTGAGTGCTTGCCGATGCAGATTCCAGGTCAGCATTGCTGGCGTCAGTGTCGTCGTAGACTGCCCTGTCGTGTCTTGCTTGGGAACGAGTGCGTGGTGCTGAGATTTGAACACCATCTCGTGCCTTTTGACTATTGGCTTGCACTCTGGCTTCCGTGACGTCCGAGTTCCTCACTTTCAATTCCTCCGCGGACTTGCCTTTGCTTGATTTGCGCTTCGGTTTGCCGTCGTCGGGGCCATCGTACTGAGCCACAGCACCGCGATGTACGAATTGCTTCAACCCAGACGTCTTTGCTTGAGACATAGCGATGAGCGGAACAGCCACAATCGTGGCGAAGTTGCAGATGTTCGATTCAACGTCGCTTGTTCGTCAGAGTGCATTGAAGTCGGGCAGGCGCGTCGCGTCCCGCTGTCCGTGCGTCGCATCGCGATAGTGACGCGGGGTCACGAGGCAGCTGCGATCGTCATCCTTTGAGCCGATGAACATCTGTAACGCGGTCTCGAGAATGTCTGTAGCATCATCTCCAGTGATTCCAGCAGATTTCTCCTCTCCGTAGCAATTCTATAGTCATGGCACATGTAGAGCAACGCCTCTGCGGCATCTTTGCCCTGCCCAATGAAGTAAGACCAACCGTCCTCCAGCAGCACTCCGACCATCTCCAACAGCAGCGGCTGATTGCAACACAGATCCTCCTGAACATCCTGAACGGCTTTCCCTCGAAAGAGTTGATCCACTTCTCTACCACGAATCGTCATTTTCACTCCCTCGTTGTGCGCCTCCTTCATCGAAGACTGCAGACCGCTGCATCTCTCGATGGCTACACGCTGTATCTCGAATGTGGACCGCCAGCGGCCAAATGGACTTTGCAGAAAGTACTGTGCACTGCTTTAGGGACTGGAGATATGCAAGAATTGAGCAATGATATTGAACAAGGTCACAAGCAGGTGGGGATCATTGGGCGGATGGGTTTACTGCGAAGTCGGTTCAGACCGGTCACGAAGGAGCCAGACTGGCTAAGCATTCCCCGTCCTCACCCTGCCGGCGACATTCCTGGTAGCCGGACGTATTTGCCTACCGAAGCTGCAGCAGCGAAGCTTAGAGACGCTGGCAATGCCGTTACCAGAAATATAGGGATCGACGCCGATTGCCTCTTCTCCCAACTAGAAACATTTGCCTTTCTGGGTAGACGTGAAGGTCCGCTAGGCATCATGTGCAATATTGTGGAGGTCTGTAGGGGTACCATTCGGGTGTGGAGGGACTGGTTGTCCAAGCAGTGCGAAAGCAAGCAGTGGACCGACGGCGAGCAGATCGCAATCATTCACGAGGACAACGCCGGTAATCGTAGAGCCCGATCCGAAAGCATCAGCCATATTTCGGACCCTCATAGGGATCCCAGCGTTCTCTGGCTTAACACCAGTCGCGAGGAAGCCGGCATCAAGTTCCGTGTAAGAGAGCAAAGATGGCGACGTGATCAGCCAATTCTTGCAAGTAGTGCTTACGAAACTCCTGTGAGCTATCTTGTCGAGCTCGAAGGTAGGTACTCGGAAACATCCAAACGGATTACAGACTGGCTGATGTGAGTGGCAGAGGTCATCATTTCCACCAGCAGACTCCTTCTGAATCTGGAAGCTGCTCAAGGACGTCAAGTAGATGGCACCGGTCGGGCACTCGTCTTTGGATCCTATTCCGACTACGCTTCATGATCACTCACGTCGGCCGATGCCATGGTCTGTGAGGCTCATGGGAGCCAAGGAACTCCAGCCCAACAAAGCAATGCACTTCGCTGTACAGTCGGTGATGACGAACAGATCCCACATCGTCGAGATTGTCGGAGCCCTGCTTGAGCGGGCGGACTATTGAGATCTGTGATACACGACTGCTTTTGGTACCTATGAACGACTTCGCGACGCTCCAAAGTCTAGGCCGATCGTCTCCACCAAGACCAAGATTGCCTCGGCCTGCATTACACCGAGCACAGCAACAAAACTCAGGTCGCGTACTGCTCGTATGTCAGACCAGAGCATCAACAAGAACATAACATCCGACCGGCGTATTCATCGTCATGGCACCCGAACCACGTCGCATTGCCCAAATCGTCCGCCTGAAGCGGGAGTCTCTTCAAGCTTACAAGGAATGTCACGCTGCTGTCTGGCCAGAAGTTCTCCAACAAATCAAGGACTGCAACATTATCGACTACTCAATCTTTCTAGACGAGAAAACGATGACGCTGTTCGCTTCGATGAAGTACGTCGGCAATGACTACGAAGCAGACATGGAGAAAATGAAGGCGAACCCAAAGGTACAAGAATGGTGGCAAATGACGGATGGCATGCAAGAAACGCTGGTAGAAGGTGCGAAAGGCAGCACAGATCCCAAAGGATGGTAAGCTGCCTACTCATAATTGTATCTTGTGGAAACATTTACTAACTGAGAGCACAGGTGGCAACCTCTCGAGGAAGTGTTCAGAGTCGAATAGATACTACACTGTATAACACTACTGCCGCCATGCTACTACATCAACTGGAGAATCCCAAAGCTCCACAGCCGCTTTTCGCTCCAGAGTCTCGCCAGTCGTCGGAGGAAGTCTCCAAACTGTGATGCCAAAACCACTCATCTTCAGACTCGTAACCAAAGGACCCAAGGTCAGCCTTCGCACAACAAAGCCGCGACTCTCCAGCTCAGCTTTCGCCAGCTCTGCAAACCTGGCCAACACCTCATCCGACGTGCTGCCCAAACTGTTTAATAACAGTACTACCTCATTGTCTGTGGTAGGATTCCTGGCTCTTGAGAATGGGATGAACGCTCGATCCTCATCAGACACATCAAGTAAAAGATCAAGCATCTGTGATACCAATGCATCCAGCGATGGTATGGGAGAGATCTGCTGCAAACCAGGCTCGCCATGAGCGCCCATTCCAAGCTCTATCGTCGCCGGAGGCAAAGTTTGAAGATCCGTCAACGTCGCATTCGGCAAAGCAACCCTGCAACATAAACCGTCAGCAAACCAATACACACAATCGACCAAAGAGCATAATGCCCATACCTATCAAACGCAACTCCAATCGTCCCGACATTTTCCGCAACATAGTCCATCACCTCCGCCACCCTCTCCAGCGATTCCCCCCTCTCCGCAAGCGCACAAGCACTCTTCAAGGCCACCAAATGCCCACTCAACCCTCTCCTCCCCACTTTCCCTCCCTTCTTCCTCCCCACAGCCACGTCGTCCCCCACGGGCTTGAAATACACTTTGTACCCCGCCGCCTGGGCCCTCGTAATCGCCAATCCCGCATTCAAAATATCTCCCGTGTAATTCCCGCACACGATCAATGTCCCTTTACCACTACTGCTCCCCTCTTGTCCGTCTGCAGCAGGAGGAGGTTGACACATCTTAATCGCCTCGAAAATCTGCGCTGCGGTCGGTGAGGCGAAGATGTTGCCGGAGACGTAGGCGGAGAGGTAGTTGTGGCCCACGAAGCCTCCGAACATGGGCTCGTGGCCTCCGCCTGCGAAGCCGATGGTTGTGACGTGCGAGGTGCTGAAGGTGGGGAGGTCGGAGCGGTAGATGATTTTGTATTCGGGGTTGTAGGAGAGGGTGGGTTGGAGGTGTGTGAGGCCCGTGAGGGCATCGTTGATGGCTTCGGCGGGGGAGTTGATGAAGTGGAAGGTTTCTTTTGGTGCTGGTGGAGGAGGTGGTGGGCTTGCTGTTTCTGTTGCCATGATTGATGGTGATGCCGTACCAGTCTGTTTGTGGAGCTCAGTGGTTTTGGGGAAGATATTTAGAGGCAAGAGGTATTCGATGAGGTTTAATGAGAGACAAATACAGAGACTGGCCGAGAATACTTACGGTCTGGAACGCATAGTAGCTCCACATTGAGACTTATACGTGCACGAGGGGCGGATGGTCAGAAGGAAGAGAGCTATGGAGGAACAGTGAGGGGAGAGCTGTGCACATCGGCTTGCCAGATCCGGTCAGCCGAGCATTCTCGTCGCTCCCATACCAGATCAGACTTGATAGTTGGAAGAAAACTTGCATGAAAGCTATACCGTAATTTCTGTCGAATGCTGGCCTGCCAAGATCTCAAACTTTCGTCTCGGACGCTGCTTTTGCAACTTGTATTCTGTCCCACTCTTCTCGATCATCCCGCTCGTCAGCAGTATTTGCTGTGAGTTCGGCGCTTTCCACATCCTCGACTTCTTCTGGTAAGAGCAAATTGAGGATCAAAGACACAAAAGCTGCAATAGCGAATCCCGTCTCCATGACGAGCGAGATCGCATTGAAGAAACCTAGCAGTGCACGGTTGTCGCCCGAGTACGTGAACACGTAAGAGAACTATAATTCAGTCAATCACCATATCATTCGCACTTGACAGACTTTTGCTGCTTACCCATTCTGGGACCAATGTGGCACCGAAGCCGAGAGTGAAAGCGGCTGTCAGGATGAAGCGGTTGCGTCTTGTCCAGGGCATCGTCGACATGATGCGCACACCAGCTGCAGCCACAGCAGAGAACAGAAAGGTTGTCATGCCGCCGAGCACAGAGCTGGGAATAGAGACGAGGGCTGCGGCGAATTTGGCGAAGATGCCCATAATGAGCAGCCACAGGCAGCAAGCATAGCCAGCCTTGCGATTAGCGCAGCGGGTGAGAGCTATCACACCATTATTCTGCGCGAATACGGACATGGGAGTGATTGTGCAGAGACTACAAAGAGTCAGTATACGCTCATTTCGATCCTCATTATGTTTCACGTACCCAGCGAGAAGACCATTGATGCCATCGGCCAGTACTCCGCCCTGAATGCGGGTGTCGAACATGGGCCCGTCGACTTGGAGTCTCGATACATCGCATGTCGCTGTCACATCTCCGATTGCCTCCATCGTAAGCACGATGTACACAGCCAGCAGTGGGAGGACAAGAGGACCGTAGACGGAAAGAGGGAACGTGTGTACCCAAATGAAGCTCGCGACAGGGGCAGCATCAATACCTATCAGATGTTAGTGGTGCTTTTTGAAATCTGTGTAGAGTTGACTCACCAGATCGGTCAAAGTAACCACATGCCGCAGCTACAATGCAGCCAACCAACAATCCAAGCACAACCGAACAACTCTTCATAATCGGTGCTCCAAACCTCTCGCACAGGATGATTGTAACAAAGACGAGGAAGCCTAGTCCAACGAACTCCGCGCTACCCCAAGGCAAAGGATGTGGCGCATTGATCGTCGGACACAGCTGATAGAGACCACTTTCAGGTCGTGACGAGCAGTCGCCAGTACCTCCTGCCCAATTCGTCATACCAGTCCGGATGAGTGAAACACCAATCAGAAGTACAGTCGGGCCAGTGACCAGTGGCGGGAACATCTTCTTCAGCCATTTCGGAGGCATGAACGACAGACCAATTTCCAGGAGCGCGCAAATACATTGTGTGCCTAGAATCGCTCCATATCCGCGAGGACATGGCAGTTGCGTTCCATCTGCGGCTACAGGGCAATATCCGGTTTGATACATTTGGCTCAAAGCTCCTGTCGCGACCGGTATAGTTGCGAAAGAGATACCAACCACTGAGATCAGACCAGTTCCGAGATAGTACGGTGTGTTCCAAATATGAAATTGAGAAATCTGTATCGACGACAGAACCGCGCAGACAATGAGCGCTGTGCTAACAAGGTAATTCTGGATCTCTGGCTGAAAATTCGCTGCACCGGAGAGAATGATGGGAGGAGCAATGATGCCTGCCAGCATAGCTAAAGCGTGTTGAAGTCCCAGGAGGAGAGCGAGGAAGACTGGCATGTGATCATTGAGTCCGAAGAAAGGCGCTGCTCGACGACTTCGCTTCATGAATGGTACGTTCGGTGTGAAGAGGAATGCATAATCATAGTTGCCGATGAGACCTTCTCGTGTCGTGAAGGCCTTGACAAGAGCTCGACGTCGATCGGACCATGTTTGCCGCCGAGTCCTGCTGGGCGTGATCTGGTCCGGATGATCGTCCTTCACATAGTCTTCTGAAGGCATATCTGTTTCTCAATGGCCTCTGCAGTATTCGCAGCGAGACTGTTCTGTGGTCCTTGAGAGATTCTGCCCAAGTGGCTATTCAGCTGGCTTATGTTATAGCATCAAAACCTCGTGGCAAAGCACAGAGAGATAGGGCCGGACCGCTGCACGAGCTTCCCTCTCCGGGCTGTGTAATATTGTAATGTGAGAACGTCTAGAAATGAAGAAATCGCGAACAGTCTTGAAGAATTGAGCGGAAGCGATCGCCACCAAAGGAACTTTGTTGGTGTGCCCTACTGAGTGGATCTGCGTTCATCTCGTCCAGCCGTGATCTTACCATTTTATGTTCATCGTGCAGTCTTGCGATATCTCGTGAACAAGAGACGCGCGATGCATCACGGCGATCCGCGACTGGCTCTATCTCTTAAGCGAAGGTCTTATCTTGACATGCGGGATGGAAAAGAATGTAACATGAACATGGGTCGGCAAACGTTTCTCGCTCGGCAGCGAAAATGGTGGTTAGTTAGTCATGCAAGAAGCTTGGCGAAGATCTCGGAAGCGACCAAGGGGAAGGCGGGCAGGAAGAGAAGATTCGCATCTCAATGGGCCATCTCAACTCATATCCCGCGCTATGCTCTATTCTGTGAGAAAAGTCCATACTCATCATCAGAAGGAGACCAAATTCGATGTCACTACAATGCTAGACGCGGTTCCGTTTTTCCAGCCACCTGGCAATGCGCTCACCCAGGCCAGGCCGCCTCCCACGCTGCCCCCCATTCCGACTTTTTCCCTTCAGACCATGCCATCAAAAACGCCAATGCTAATCTAGCTTGCCCACCAAACTTTTCCCGGAGTATCCTACAAAAGCAGCTCCCATGCACCTGATGTTGGACCCCGCGAAGGCAAAAATTATACCAATCTCGTCTTGTTTGGGAAAAAGAGTCGAGAGAAGAAGAATCAAGTCGTTGCAGGGTCTTCAAAACTCGCGAACGAGACGGCGAAAAATTTAGCTGTTGATCACGCCGTAGTACTGCTGACTACCTTGACGCAGATGGATGGGAGGCTGACTTGGAGGAGCCGGCAAGACGCCGAGCATCTGCAGAGCTCGCTCGGCGGCGTCTTCCCGCGCGTTGTTGACATATTGGCCATCGTACCAGAAGCGTGCGGAGATTGGCGTGCCTTGGACGGTGACGACGCAGCTCCAGGCTGTACGTCCACCTGTGCGAGAGAAAGAAAAAAAAGTGGTAAGCGTGGGTGTGGGTGTATCTGGAAGAAGATATGTGACTGTGCATGCTTACCTCGGCGGTCGGAGACGATTTGGAAGTTGGGCGATCGGACGCCTTGCTGGCGGCAGAAGGCTGGTGGGGTGCACGGTCAGTCGTGTCCATGGTAGGTGTTCTGTCGGGTGATGGGTCTTACTGATCAGTCGGTCTTGGTGTGGACTGGACGTGGCACCGCCAGCGGTGCCTTGAGAAGAAGTGGGAGAAGACATTGTGTGCAAGACAAGCTCCAAATGAAAAGAAGCGTGGTCTTGGGGTTCTGGCCGGTGGAAGGGGTGCAAAAAGAGTAGTATCGAAGGAGGAGTAGTGTTATGCCCCAGGTCTTTGAGCAACAGCGCACCAAAAAGCAAGGACTTCACGAATTGGGTATCAAGGACAAGATAGTTTGACTTAGCCGCAGGTGAGAGTTACTTCCCTTGGAGCTGGCGTGTCTGGAACAGATTCTTATAGTTTGCGAGAGCTCCCTCTCACCACCACCCACACCCGCTGCGTTTTCCTTCTGTCACGGCCGTGAACAACGTGGCGGCGTTGGGAGAGGCACACACCCGTTGCTCAGCTGTCAGGGCATGCGAGCTCCCATACCGGCCGGAGGGGAGAAAGATGGAGTAGCGTCTGACTATCCGTTGGTATGATTGCCACTCCAACGTCTCGGAGTCCATTTCGAAGAAGGCAGCCCGCATCTTCGGCACTTATTGCTCGACCCCCATGCCTTTTCGAGCTCATGCGTTTGGTTGCATAAGTGCGGTGGATTGGCGCGTAGAGGCTTTAGCCGCAGTGAGACCTGTATCGCGTCCGCAGCACATGAACCATTTGCTTGCTGACGGGTGACGATGCGTGCAACGGCATTGGTCATGGAGGTTACACAGCACTCCCGGCATCATGTTGTTCACGTCGCAGGGCAGCAGGAGTTGGAGGCTGATGGGAAAACGGCTGTTGATTGTCCATGCACAGGCATAGTTCACGCCAGCAATGCGTGGGCGGGATGTTCAGCCAACAAGGTTCATGTGAACTACTGCGCGCGCTAGACTACGTGTCGACGGCTTAACACAGCATCCAAGACCCGGAGATAGACAGCTACCTACTATGACGTGCGAGACGCAGGAAATGCTTGCTGCACGGTGCCAGCAAACTTGCGCGTGTTGGGTCTCGCAACGGCGATACACTGCGCGATGTATCTCCATCGGGACCTGGCGTTTGACTGGCATGCGTGCTCCTGCACAGCTGCCGCATGCATGACGGGAAGCAGCGTGCTCGGAGCAAGACATACATGTATGCAAGCTAATAGGGCTAAGTCTTAATCTCGAGGCCGCTCCTCATGAAGTGGAGCGAGAAAGACCCTCCAGCTCATCGTCAGCAGGCCGAGGAATCGATGGTGATGAGCTCGACTTGAGTTTAGCCTTTCGGCACTTTGACTACCTTGATAGAATACACTGATTCCGTAGCGCGACCGTAGTCAGTCTTGCGAATCCAACAAGCTGAAACGGTGCATCTTTCCCCCGGTGGCATGCATTGCCAATGCTTTTACTGTGGTGCGCTGTCCCCGCGAATGCGTTTGCAATTGCTATGCGTCCTGTCAAACAAACGAGATCTTCTGCGCTTCCCTGACCTCAATAATCCCAGTGAACAGACGTTGAAAGAGACTTCCGTGGCTCGGTACGGCAAGCTGCATCGCAGGCGGCAGTGTCACGTTGTGATCAATCACGCGGCTGATCGGGATTCCTCTTGACCGCCTGCGTCTGCGCAGAGCGCGTGGATTGCTTGTTTCACGCGCCGTGTGGCACTCCAGCAATCATACTACATTGCTGACCGCTCTTGCGGGAGTCCGTAGGCTGGTAGTACCTGTGCCGCGGCTGGACGGCCGAGAGTCTTGCTCGTGAGATGATGACTGGTGGCTGTTTTGACTACCCGTCTCACGCTTGAATATTTCGCTGAGGAATCGTTTCGGGCCGACCATCTCGAGCTTCTGCCTCGTGCTGAAGTGCGTTTTGATTGAGTCGTCAACGAGAGCAATCAATCCGGAAGCAACGATGACGCTACACGTTTGTCAGTCAGTCGGTCTGCCAAGACAGAAAGAACACAGGATGCATGCTGCCTGCCGGCCGGAAGTGAAGCGTCGTGGTGATCACGTCAGCTGTTCGTCGCCGGGCAGCCTCTCGCGGAAGGCATGGTGTGACGGCATCGCGATAAAGCATCCGCAACGAACAATGAGACTGGACTTACTCTGCAACGTCCTTCTGGCCTCGGACGAGACTCTCATCCTCGAGTCGCATGCCGCAAGGCGGGATCCAACCACCTTGACGGCGCTCCTCTTCGATTTGCGCAGGTGTCAGGGCAGCGGTTATAATATGAGCCAGAGCACGATCGCTCCCAGCCTTTGTCAAAGTATACGACGTCGGAGAACCCTCCATGTCTCTGCGAGTCGCTCGTCTCCACGCATAGCTGACTCCCCAGTACTCGAACTCATATCGCTTGCTACCCTTCACTCCTGTTCGCCTAATCTCGACTTGGGCGTAGTTGGAGAATTCAAGTTTGATGGAATTTGTTGCGACGGCTGATGGGTGTTTAGGTGTAGCACTCGCCGAGTTGGTCCGGTTCTCCCAATCGTTATCGATAGAAGAGGTCAAAGAGCCGTAGCCGGAATCATTGCGCTTCAGACTTGAAAATGTTGGGCTTCTGGAGTCCGACTTGGAACGCAGAGTAGTCAAAGCGTTGCTCAGCGACCTTTGGAAGCCTGGTCGTTTCGTAGGCGGCTTCTCCATCTTGCGAGACGCATGGCAAACCTCGCGACCAGAATCGCGGCAATATCGTCGTAGAGAGAATTCACGGTCCCGGAGCTCGTGCATACGAAGATGAAACAAGGTCATGTGACATCTCTGACCGCGAATGTTGACCTCTGTATCGATCCTCAGATTCATATTGCCATCCAACGTGGTGTCATCATGCCTAATCAACAGCCTACGATGTGAAGGGAATAGCTCCGAGAAGTCTGTTGATGTTGCTGGCACGGCAGGTGGTCCTTTCTGCGGCTGAGTGTACTCTGGCACGTCGAAGTCCGGCGCGGGTAGCTCTTCTTGGATATCCTCTTCGCTCGCAACTGTGGACGCGAATGTCTCGACTGATGCCCGGGGACTGTCTTGCGGCCGTCTTTCTACGAAGTACTGGGGTGGTGTCTCATGATCGGCATTGCAGGTCGGGTAGTGTATACGCGGGGGCCGTCTCGTCGATTGCTGCGAGTATTCTGTTGCTGCTGTGCGATATGACCTGTCACTCCCCGAACGTGATGTGTTATAAGACGTTCGCTCGCTGTCTGGGTCCGACTGACACGAACCCGAATCGAACGCAGAGCGCATGTCGTCGATCTCGGGGCGGTGATGGAGCGCTGCCATGATCGCAACGAAGGGGTGGAGCTGGAGCTGCGCGTGATGCTGGAGCTACAATGTCGTCCAGATGTGCGGCGGTGCTCCCCGATGACGCCGGTGTGGCATACGGCAGGTCGCACGACAGGTATCCTGAGCTGTCCAGGAGTTATATGGGCGGGCGAGGAGAGCAGCAGTGGAAGGGGACGTCGTTCGGCGGAGTCGACCGCGCACCGGTTATTGATTCAGCGCCATGGTCATCTGTGATTGACATGCCACAGGGGAATGGGCTTGGGGCAGAGCGAGGGCGGCAACGATCTGATCTGCTCGGTTGGAGAAAAGGTCGGGAGATGGAGTCGGCGCGTGAAGCAGCAGGTGTGGGAGTTGGAGAGACTGCTCGCTCTCACTCCAATCCATGCCATGCCATGCCATGCCATGATGCCGCCGGCGCATGCGAGCACGGAGCATTACGGCAGCGAGGGGGGCCAGAGCGACGCGTTCGCGAGGCACACCAAGGCATCCCGGCTGCTGCACAGTGACATGGAGCAGCACCTATCATCGCCCACCCTGCGCGCCGCCCTCGAGCCACGCCGACGCTACAGTCCTTCATCTCAGCAGCGAAAAGCCGTTGACATGTCATCATTCGCGCCCACCGCGCTTGTTGTCTGAAAAGAGCGCCATTCTCTGGTTGGCTGCCTTGGCCGAATATCCTCCAAAACCGAATCGCGACACACCCACGGGCCGTCGTGCGAACGACTGGACTCCCGTCGTTTGAGACCGCACTTCCTCATCATCAATCAATCAATCATCATCATCATCATCATCAATCATCATTCGACGCGCTGCACTGCCCGTTTGCCCGCCTGCCCGCCACACGTTGCCTCACCTCATTCGACTTCCTGCAGATCGCGCCTCGAAGCGATCTCCTGCCTAGCCACAAGGCCACGCTTTCCCGCACAACTTCGACCCAGCTGCACCCTGCATCTGCTGCACATCGGCGATGCTTTTCTTCCTGCTTCCGCAGCACACGTGCCTGTCTGTCCAGAATCAGTGCACAGAGTGCTGTGCAAGGTGGGTGCGCTGCCGTCGGCGATCGCTGCTTGCAGGAACAAGGAAGGCAGCACGGCTCGGACCAGTGAACCGTCCTCTCAACATGCCCGCTCAGCCGTCCCCGTTTGCTCAACTTCATCCTCCGCAACTGGGACGGTGACAAAGATGAGGCTGCCCAAACTTGGCACGAGCACTGAGATCTATGATCTACGTCTCGGGATGACACGTCCTCGCAGACAGCCACCGAATATTTCATGCACTCGCATCATACCACTCCAATCGTGTCTCGGCCGGCGAGCCCGATCGCACGCGAGCAGCTTCAAGTCTGCATACTGTCGTGGCATAGCTACTGCATGCTTATTTTTGCCAGCAGCGTCACAGTCATGCACGCGCACGATGTCAACCGGAAATCTTCAGCTGCAAAATTCTGAACACAGCAGCGAAGGCTCCAGCATCGAATGTCATCAAGCATCGAACGTCTCTACCACGTGCTCAGCTTGAGCCTCCAAGCTACGTACCGCCCAGACCGAGGACATCTTTCTTGCGTCTTACGACGCATCGCGGGACCGCTTCGTAAAATCCCGCGAATGGCACTCAGATCAACTCCCTCGCCTCTGGATACTTAGTCCCTGGAACAGTCAACCTTGCCCACGCTGCTCTTCCAATAGAGCGCTAGCGCGGTATTGTGGCCTCCAATCGGCCCAAAATGCGATGGGCTGAAGGGCTAGGTTCATGCTCACGAACAGGCATCCCGACCGCATCCGCAGCACTGCGAAACATACTAAAATGCTCACTGTCGGCACTCTCTTGCATGTGTCTAGCCGCTATTGCAGGCAACAGTACTGTATGTCTTGGTCTCGAGGCACAGCACTGGGCCCGTAAACAATAATGGCCAGGTCAAGAAATTTGTCCGCCTCGAAGCACGATATGTCCAGAATCGAAACAGCACCTATCAGAACACCCACACTTGTACTTCCAGATCTAAAATTTCGGCCATTCGAACCCAACTCGACCCCTGGCGCCGCAGCGAGATGCAACTTGCCCAAAGTAGCCACGCTTCATCACTCGCTCTGCAGAAAGTCGAACAAGTACCGGCAGAACCGCGTGCTGTACCGTCATCGTTGTATTGGCCTCGCCTCCAAAGGCTTGATCAGCTAGTACAGTACAGCTCCTTACCGTCCCGTGGCTTTTCTCACATCAGCATCAGAAGCAGCATCACCTCCGTACTCTCGGTTCCCAGCCCAATGTCGTACAGAACATGCTGTCAAAAGTAGCACTACTACCAATCGCGTACGACCACGAACGCTGCTCGGCTTTGGCCAAAACCAGACTGCATCTTCGAGTAAGTATCACGACTAGCCGAGGAGCTCCGCGACCATGAGTCGTCTCAACCAATGCCGTAGTTCGTGATGGAACAAAGTCTCTCTTCCAACAACTTCTTGGGCAGCAAAAGCGCCGAGAATAGGAGCGAGACAATAGATGACTACTGACATTCATAATAAAGCAACGAAGCGAAGTGAATCGAGGTAAAAGGCCACGAGTTTTTTCGTGCTAATGCTAGTAAAACACAATCTAGAATAATAACAGGTACACTGTTGCAGTTCAGTCATGCATTGCATCAGTCACGATTTCCCAATAACTGCCATGCCAGCGAAGGAAAACACGTCCAGAGAGACAGAAGCAACCACTCATCATCTCCAATTCAAGCTCGAACTTCGATGATCGTCGGCGCTCATTCTCTCAAAAACCATATCCCACTGATCAATATCGGCGAACTTGGCCTTCGCCGCCTCAAGCTCCTTATTCTTGGCGACAACGTCTTGCATGCTGTGAGAGATTTCAGGTAGCGTGGACTCTTCTGCTTCTTCGAACGACTCGTAGCCTTCATTCTCTTTGTCAGACGCCGTGGCTCGACCATATGTTTTCGTACTCTTCTTGGCCTTGGCCGCATTCTTGTTGGATGCCGCTGACGCTGCTGCTTTGCTCGGTCTCCCTCGGCCTCGCTTGGACTTTGTCGGGCCGGCTTTGGTTCGCCGTTTGGTTCGCTCACCTAGCTCATCTTCATCTTCGTCGAGGTGCACTGTGTCTGCCGCAGCTTCGTCTTCAGCTTCGGACGATCCAATGTCGTACTCCGACTTTCGTTTGCGCGGCCTCAGTGGTTGTCGTCGTTTCGGCAGGAACGACTGTAATGCGGCAGTGTTGATCGGCTTCGGCTTGCCTCTCGGCTTCTTTTTGGTCGGCGACGGGGAAGCTCGCTGTGTTGCAGGGTCTGCCATGATATCGTCAGACGCAGAGCGGGGGCTGCTCACAGGGTCCGCCATGGTCCCGTTGACAACATCGTCCTGTTCCTCCTGCGCGTCGACGTGTCGCGTCGAAACTTCAAGTTCGGCTTCGCGCTCCGTTGATGGCACAGCATAATCGTCGTCCTTGCTGGAAAGCGAGCGTCGATGGGGCGATGATGAACGCTCAGTGGGCGGTGTCGAAGAAGACGGGGAATTGATGACTTGGATCTCCGAGGTGGGAGCTGGTTGCGGCGTTTCGTCCCGTTGAGTGGATGAACGGACCACAATGCAATCGTCGTCGTCGCCGATCGCTTCTTGCGCTTGTGCAACTTCAAAGGATGGCTGCTGCCGCCGAGCACGAAGGGCAGAAAGCGAGCCAGAGGATGCATCTTGATCTTGCCGCGGCTTCTTGCTTCGTGCACCAGAGAGTGGACCAGATGACACATCGAGCGTGTCAGATTTTCGTTTCTTCTGCGGATGGACCGCCAAGTTGTCAACAAGGCTGAGCTGCAGCGTGCTTTTTTGCTTCACGCTACCCAGGATTGAGGATCGATTTTGGTTGAGGTGAAGAGGCGTGCCTTCCGCGTCTGGTGCAAAATCCTCGTTCTCATCGCTGATGTCCAGATCAAACGCACTCGTATCTTCCACGGCGTCGTCATCGACAGTAACAGCGGTGTCATTCGCTAAGGAGGGCCGTGCACTTCCCACTTTTTGCCTCACCATCTGCAGCATGCTTGGCTGTCGCGGGCGGCGCTTAAAGTTTTTCAACGCCAACATGCTGCTTTCCACAGCCGGTGTGTTTTGCGCCCTCAGCACCGAGCCGGGTTGTGCTAGCGAGGACCGGTGCTTCTGCGCAGTGCCCGGGATCGCGCGGGCCGGAGGCGAAGACGACAAGCTCAATTCAGAGTGAACAGCTGTGGCATCATGAGAGGCATTCGCAGTCGCAGAGTTCGTTGGAAGCGCATCAGACGCGTTTGCGAGGCTAGAGGCCTCTCGAGCAATCTGACCATTCGGTCGCTGTTTCGTGCGCTGTGTCTTTGCTGCAGCATCCATTCGTTGCTGCAATCCATTCAAGACTTCGCTCTGCGCCTGGCTCGTCGCGACTTTGCGCATTGTCCTGGCCGGTCTGCGATTTGGTCTTGCTCTCTGGACTGGAGCAGCGTCGCTCTTCGCGAGCTCATCCGTCGTTGTTGGCACATCACTCTTGGCAAGCTCGTCTGTTGTTGCTGGCGCACCGCTCTTCTTCGCACTCTCGTCGCTCACCAGGCCCAACCGTCCCGCCGTGACCAGTTCGTCTGAGTCTTGCCGCGTCACTTTCTTCGGCCGACCGCGCTTTGGTTTCGAGTCTTTGACAAGTCCGTCTATATCTCCATCCTCCTCGTAGACTGGTCCTGCAGTGCGTGTTGTGTTTGTCTTCTCCTTCAAGGCTTGACGAGCCACAGTCGCCTTCGTTGGGGGTTGAGAGCCTGGCGCGGCGCGTACTCGTGCCATAGTGACCGAATATTTATGTGCGCACTCAGCGCATGTCCTGGAGATGCAAATGTCGTCCTGTCGGGGTTGCTGCTGAGTTTGCGACGCGTCAAGGTGGTGAGGTCATGAAAGCCGACGCGAGACGGTCAACAAAAGGCTCGGCTGCGGCTGCCGAGACCCTCGCGCATGACGGCGGCCTGAGTCTCCAGCTGTATTAGGTGACGGATTACGTATATTCGCAACTTTATAATCTTACTTATTCGCACTAGTATTGTCTGCTCACTATTAGTAGTCGTACCTATAGTAGCAGAATAGCTTATAATAGCTATTTAGTATATTAACTAGAGCTATATACTTCTACTTATTATTCCTATAGGTAATAATATACGCTATTATAATAATAGTAGCGGCTTTAGTTATCTCTTCTTCGCCTTTAGTTCATTATTTAGCTATTTATAACTACTAGTATATTCTAGTATATTCTAAAAATACTCTAATTTATAAGATATCTTATAAGTATTAGTACTATATAATAAATACTATATTTATTCTTAAGGCGATTATAGAATACCTACTATATATGCTAAGGGCTATGTAATCAAAGTATCTAGTTAGTTATTAGTCTATATATAGCCTCTAGGTCTATATATATTCCTACTATACTATTATCTAATATATAGCTAGTAATAAAGAACTAGTAGCGAGTATATTAAGAGCTGTATTAGCGTAGAGAGCAAGAAAAGAGTTGCGAATACGCTAGAATCGTATGTTCGGAAGATCGCGAATTTACGTACTAAGTCACCTGATACAACTTGAGATTCAGGCCGTCGTCGTAGTCTCGTGACCTTCGCTTCTCAGCTGGCTGAACTTCTGAAGATTAATGATACAATGTCGGTCGACTGCTCGCCTGCATACGCTTATCACCGGTTCGCTGACCGCCGACTGCTGGCCGCTGACGGAATACTGCTTGCTGAATGATTTTGTTCGGATTTGCCATTCGTTCCTGCAGGACCACCGCACCAAGCTTCTGCACTCGCAGCTTCCTATCTGCTCCTCAATCAATGGTTCGAGCAGTGCCTCATCTGGGCTTCCAAACAATGTCTGCCAGACCAGCGCCGGAGTCGGTGGCCAAGGAGGCCGCAAAGACCATTCACGCCCCGCGAGATCCGAACACGCTATCCAACTACAATGCTTGGCGAACGAAGCATACAACTGCAGATCTCAGTATTGATTTTGACAACGAGCGCCTGACGGGCGAGGTATATCTGACACTTGAGAAGCTTGCCGATGACAAGCAGATTGTTCTTGATACCAGGTACGGCGTTATCTATATCTAAATATGTTCAGCCGCTAATTGACTCCAGCTACCTCGACATCCATGGCGTCGATATCGAAGGCGATCAAGTGCAATGGAAGCTGAACAAGGACCGAATTGAGCCTTCTGGTAGCCCTTTGACCATCACCTTGGAAGACAAGCACCAGAAAGCAACTGGCTCCGAGATCAAGCTTCGCATCGGTGTCAACACAACCAAGGACTGCACGGCTCTGCAGTGGCTCACCCCAGCTCAAACCAGCAACAAGAAGCACCCGTACATGTTCAGCCAATGCCAAGCAATTCATGCTCGCTCTCTGCTACCATGCCAGGACACTCCAGACGTCAAGTCCACCTACACTTTCAACATCCGCTCTCCTCTGCCCGTGCTCGCTTCCGGCCTGCCCACGGGCGCAAAAGAATACCTCCCGGGCAAGGATGGCAAGCCGGGCACGCTTCTCTACACATTCGATCAGCAGATTCCAATGCCATCCTACCTCTTTGCCCTGGCCAGTGGTGATCTAGCATCTGCTTCGATTGGACCACGTTCGCAGGTTTGGACTGGACCCGAGGAGTTGACTGCGGCACAATGGGAGTTCGAAGCCGATACCGAGAAATACATCGAGATTGCAGAAAAAATCATCTATCCCTACGCCTGGACCACGTATAACGTCCTTGTATTGCCGCCCAGTTTCCCATTTGGCGGAATGGAGAATCCCATATTCACTTTTGCAACACCCACAATCGTCTCCGGGGACCGGCAAAATGTCGACGTTATCGCTCATGAATTGAGTCACTCCTGGTCCGGGAATCTGGTCTCGAATGCTTCATGGGAGCACTTCTGGCTTAACGAGGGCTGGACAACATACCTCGAGCGCCGAATCCAAGCC
The DNA here is from genome assembly GCA_023512815.1 of Cercospora zeae-maydis. NCBI lineage: Eukaryota > Fungi > Ascomycota > Dothideomycetes > Mycosphaerellales > Mycosphaerellaceae > Cercospora > Cercospora zeae-maydis. The sequence continues at coordinate 1,088,587 of JAKLWY010000001.1, read as the reverse complement.
GACTATCATGGCGGAGATGAGCATCGAGACTTTTCTGCCATAATTGGCTGGAAGGCATTAAGCGATAGTATTGAACAGTTCGGTGAGGACCACGAGTTCACAAAACTCGTAATCGACCTCAAGGGCAAAGACCCGGACGATGCATTCTCGAGTATACCGTATGAAAAGGGATTCACCTTCCTCTACACGCTTGAAAAGCTTATTGGCAAAGAGAAGTGGGATAAGTTCATTCCGCATTACTTTACGACATACAAGCAGCGCTCAGTCGACAGCTACGAATTCAAAGCCACTCTGCTCGACTTCTTTGCTTCCGATGCCGAGGCCTTAAAGAAACTAAATGACCTCGACTGGGACACATGGTTCTACAAGCCAGGATACCCACCAAAACCCAACTTCGACACCACTCTGGCAGACCAAGCTCTTGCTCTCGCGTCCAAATGGGAAGCACTCAATACTGGTTGCTCATCAGATTTCAAGCCCAGCAAATCCGACATCTTTAATTTCTCCTCCCTGCAAAGTGTCGTCTTCCTCGAGAAAGTCCAAACATTCGACAAACCGCTCTCTCCGGCACTTGTCGAAGAAATGGGCCAGGCTTATCAGTTCAGCACCAGCAAGAACGTCGAAGTCGTATCGAGATATCTCGTTGTTGGACTGCAGGCGCACGCGAAGAGCGTGTTTGAACCTACTGCGAAGTTGCTGGGCGAGGTTGGTAGAATGAAGTTTGTGCGGCCGTTGTATAAGCAGTTGATCAAGAATGATTCGGACTTGGCGAAGAAGACATTTGAGAAGAATCGCGATTTCTATCATCCGATCTGTAGGGTCATGGTGGAGAAGTTGTTTGAGAAGGAGACGTAGTCAGGGACGTGGGAGGTTGCATCAATCATGATTGTGGGACATGTATGTGAGCATGAGATACGATGGACGGCAAAAGCTTTAGATGAGATTGAAAAGGGCGGAATACGACAGGCTCCAGCAAGACTGGCACTCTCCCAAAACGCACAATTTGGCAGTGTTGTTGTGCTTGCAGAGTTACACGCTACCTCCAGATAACTGTTGCTGAAAAGGTCCTTGGGACTCGTTTTGCACTTCAAATATGTGGCTGAGAAATTTCCTCCGGGCTACGAGCGTCTCCAGTGGGTCGGCGTGTCATAGGAAACAATATTGCACCACGTTCGCATAAACTCTCGCTAGCAAACTAGAGTCGTGGCTGTCAAAAGAATTTGTAGGAAATGGTCTTTACTGTCTGTCAATAATGACCATGTTCTAAACAACTGACAAGGGTTCCGTGGCCCGCTGCAACTGTATTTCCCCCTGAACCGTTCGCACGACGGCGAGGCATTGCTCCTTCTCCGTACCGGGCACAAGATCACTAATAGACGACGACCCGTCGGAGCTGGCACTGTTCTTGTCACTGTTGCACCTGCTGGGCGCGACAACTGTCGGATAAAGTGAACCATGTAAATTGAGAAACTCGGCTCGCCTCCATTTCGAAGAAATATCCATCTCCTTCGCCCCCCCCCTTTTGAAATTACTTGGAAGCTGGAGCATGATCGATTCGATGCACAGATTTTGTCGGGATGATCAAAGCCCCAAGCACCAGAATGATGCCAAGACCAAGTACGCTGAAGGATGAGTACGCGGTACTCGTCGTGACTTGGGCCTGGCACATCCAAGGGTCCTCTGCTGTCGCGGGACTGATATATTGGTCGCAGTCCTGGTTGCCATAGCCGGTTGCGAACTCTTTGGCTGCAATCTCAGTTGCAACGAGGGAAGTCGAGAACTACTGCTGGAGCTCCAACACCCAATGATTCGCTGGTAGCGGGGCTCTGGTGCTGTCAAAGGAGCGTCTTCGTGCCAGCATGCTGGCTCCATTCAGTTGTACAACCATGTCGCCAAAAGCGGACTTCGTGAGCGCACCGGTGACACGTCCCAGCATTCATCTTTGCTTTGCGTTTAATTGCAAAAGCTCAGTGAGGTTGCCATGCAAGCTCGAACCGTACGGGTGGACTGGTGCGCACATTTTCCAGAGCAGGGTTGCAGATCTCGTCGTCTTCGAAGCAAGCCAGAGTGCCGATGGCATCGTAATCAGCAAACCAAGTTTCGTAAAGGGCTCCAGAGTATGCTATGTGTGGAATAGTATGAGACATTGTCGTTCTGAACCACGGGTCGCTGACTGGTTCCGCGCTGTAGGTGTTGCCGTTTTTCAGAAACATGAGCAGTGAGGTTGACTGATTTCTTGACAAGCCTGCAGTTGGCATAAATCTGTTATAGTTCTTGTCGAGAGCTTCTGGTCCGCCAGGTACATGCTGTTGCACCCTATTATGTCGTAAGTAAAAGAATATTCTGATGATGAGAGAAACAGCTTGCTGGACAGCGTATGCCTCACCAGTGCCCTTCGTACGTCCCGAATGATGTTTCATCTACAGCGCTTCATTCTGTACAAATGTAGCCTCTATACCTATATCGAACTTTATTTCTCTAAGGAACATAGCATCGAACAAGCATCGCCCATCGCTGAGGCGCACCTAGATCGATCTCAGTAGCATATAACGACAGGGATACGAAGGTACCTTCCAGACCTGACCTGGTGACGCTCCCAAGAGCATTGGCAATAGCCGTGGCACTCACTGCGCGGCAGCCTAGGTCTACACAAGAAATACTAATACAGGTCTGGATTCGGACGCACCAGCCGCATTTGTGAGGCGAACCAGTCCACATTTCTTCTTCTAGAGTCAAAATATGTCCACGAGCTGGCCTAGACCGATCTTAGACTTCTTGGTACATCGTCCGTCGTGCTGTGGGCGCTCCAGAAGGGGTTTCCGAAGCAGCTGGAATATGGCACTGGGCTCGTACGGCATGTAAAGTAGTGGACGTCAACGTGCCTGCCACGTGTTGTGCGTGCATGAGTAATCTTCTTGCTTTGCTGAGGTGGTCCGGTAGAGCTGGTTGATGGACTTCAGCTCGGGACCACATGCGAACACGTACCTCTTAGCTGCCAACTATCAAGATCCTGGCGGCTGTGCGCAGATCCGGGATAGCAAGCCAAGTGTTATTTACGTTACTACATGGTAGGAAAGTGCGAGGAGAAGGGGGAAATGGGAGAAGGAGCTTTATGGGTACCAATCTCTTGTCAGATGCCTCAGGCAATCATTGCCATCCTGTCCTCTGCTTCTCCGCTGAGAAGGAAGCGCTCATTGAGGCATCTACTCACTCATTCGGAAGAACGCCTTCGACATGAGGTACTTGAGAATGGGGTTCCGTCGGAGGAGGCAGTCTCTGGAAGATCACAGCTTTCCATATGTAGACGTTCGATTTTCGAAGTCGTCAAGGCCGTCGAGACTTCAGACCGGATGAGTTATTCCATATTTCAGAGACCGTCCCATTTCTTCGATAATTCACTCACACGCGGATCTCATCATCATACTTCTCAATCCGTCGCCCCATACCACTTCCTATACTCCTCCATCCTCTCCACCTCCTTCCCCATCCCCAACTTCTCCGCCCCAGCAATAATATCCCCCAACGTCAGCACCGCCAAAACCGGCACACCCGTCTCCCTCCTCACCTCCCCAATAGCACTCTGCCTCTTCCCCCCATCATCATCATCATCATCATCACCCTCCCCCTTCTTCTCCCCCACACTCGGCGTCCTCTCCTGCCGATCCACCGCAACCACAATCCCAACCAAAGTCCCTCCCTCCCTCTCAATAATCCCAATCGCCTCCCGAATCGCCGTCCCCGCCGTAATAACATCATCAATAATAATCACCTTCTTCCCCTTCAAACTCTCTCCCACAATCATTCCCCCTTCCCCATGATCCTTCGCCTCTTTGCGATTAAACGCATACCCCTTCCCATCCCATTTCTCCGCGTCCAAATGACTCAATTCATTCCCTGTAATCCCCGCAATGGGAATTCCTTTGTACGCGGGGCCGAAAATGATGTCAAAGTCGAATGAAGGGTTTGACGTAGCGTACTCATGGATGGTGCGGGCGTAGGCGCCGTTGAAGGCGCGACTGAGGCCGAATTTGGAGAAGAGGCCGCAGTTGATGAAGTAGGGTGATGTGCGGCCCGATTTGAGCACAAAAGAGCCAAATCGCAAAATGTCGGCTTTGAGGGCCTTTTCGATCAGATCGGTCTTCCAGGGTGGGAGGGACATTGTGGCTGTGAAAGTATTCTTGTTTCTGGCTGGTGGGGGGCAATGAGGTGGAGGGGTTGAAGTCAACTTTTTGATGGGTCCGATAAGCAGCTTCTTATCGCGCATGATGCCTGAGGCCCAAAAGATGTGGGTCGTTTGAACGGTATTGATTGATACTTTGATGTCCACAGTATGTCGTCCCTCCCCATTCGTCCGCTATGCTACATGAAACCGAAATGGAAGCCACACCGAATGCTCCATATTCCTAATGCTATGCCCCATCCGCCCTCAATCCCAGATTACCGTGCTGTGCTTCCAGCATGCGAGTGACGTTACTGTCGTCATTCATTAGTTTCGTGTTGTTGTATTCGTGATACATGTAGTCGTGAGCTGGCCCAGAGCCAACTCTCGTCGTATAATGATCGTGGTGCTCGTCCTCCTCGTCCGCTTGATTGCTCGTCGTAGCAGGTGTGTAAAAAGTCTCTGGACTTTGCAGCTCTTTGTGAGAGCCTTGACGCGGCGTAGATGGCGCTTCTGGTACGTCAACATTTCCCTCAGTTACATCCGAAGCATCGAGATTGAGCTCGTCCATCATCTCGTCAAACCCCGAGTCCGTGTGCAAAAGTTCGGCAACACGAGCCGGATCCTGATTCTGCAACTGCGCCACCCTGCGCGAAGACAGTGGTGTGTGATCCGCCAATCGATCGTTCACTCCGTTGCTCGTATGTGCTTGCAAATCAGAATCTTCGCGCTTGGCTTGCTGCTCATCGTCAACATGACCGCAGTTGTCAACATGGCTAGAGAACCCCCTCCGAAGAGGCGATCCCTCATATGAAGTTGCGCTAGAAGCACTTCTTCCAAAAGGCGAACTTCTACGACGCCTGCTGGATACGGGCGACCTGCCTCGACTGTGTATACGGCGACGTCGACCAACAATACACGACCCGTCAGAATCAAATGCATACATTGAGTCAGGATTCGAGTCAGGCCGCATATAAGTCACAGCATTCTGCAGCAACGATGAAAAGTCGACAGCCTCGTGATGCTGGCGCTCCTTGACATCATCAATAGTGACCGCCACATCCGGATCGATGTATTTCTTCGCACACCGGTAGGCAGTAACTGAAGAGCTGCGGTCGGAGTATGGGGAGTTGAGCTCAAAGTCAGGCGATATGTGTCGCGGGAGTGGCTGCCCGGCGTGTGCTGGGAAATGCCGGAGAAGCTGGACGGCGTCTTTTCTGCCCTGAGGCTTATCGCTCAAACAAGTCTCGACAACATCGCGGAAGTATCGTGGAACCTCGTCAATGATGCGTGGTAAAGGCCGCTCGACTCGCTCCGGCTCATCCACCTCCTCTGCAAGCGCCCACAAGACCATGCCTAGCTGAAAGAGATCAGTCTTGACGCCAATACACATGCTGATGCGCTGTCCACTGTCAATCAGCCTGTTAAGCTCAGGCGGCTCCCAGCCAACAGGACAGCCCCTGCGGTTGATGTCAATGATTTGTGCGTTATCATCCTCATCGATCACAATATTCGATAGTGTAAAATCGCCTTGCACGAAACCAGCTTCATGAATGTCTGCCAGACCACTCACGATCTGCTTCGCCCACTTCTCGCGTCGATGCCATGGCAGAAGACTCGTTCCTCTGAAATCGTAGATCATATCGACGAGCGCACCTTGACTGGCGTAGGAAATGAGCAGACCCTTAACACACTCGCCTCGAGCATCGGTCACCAATCCTTCTAAGCGCACGACATGCTTGCTGTCCATCAGCGAGTCAAGCGCATTCAGCTCGTACATGAACTCCTGCACAGTGTCTGGACCAGGGATCTCTTTCTTGATTACGATGCGACCGTTCAGGCGTACCTTGTACACAAAGCCGCTGAGGTGCGACTCCAGATCTAACGAGCTCTCATTGAATCGTGGACATCGGATATGGTCAAAGAGCGAGATGGCGGGCCAATCGACAATCTCATTCGCATCTTCTCGCACATGAACATGCAGCTGCCCATCCTCTGGAGTTGTTTCAAGCTTCAAGTTAGTAACGGTATCGTAGTACTGGATATCAGGCAGGGAGTCACGAATCGCTTCGTAGATACGCAAGCTCTTGTCGCGTTGATAATGTAACGTGCCGAGGTCTTCTTCCAGCGAGTCTTTGGGGGCGTTCCGGTAATCGAGAGAGATGGTGAGCCGCCTCCATTGCGTAGGCCGCTCTGCGTAGGTAACGAAGAATTTCTCGCGATTCGACTTATCTCGAAAGTGCATTGAGAGGTTGAGGATCCAACGACGATCAAACTCCTCTTGCAGCGTACTCCTGTCCACTTCAAAGCTTCCAATTTGCCGGCTTTCTTCGATGAATGGAGGAGGACCATCGTAGAAGGGTATCTGCAAAGGAGGCAGTGTTGGTAGATTGCGACTTGAGCTTGAAGCACGGGGACTTGCAGGTCCGGCCGGTAATGCAGGTAAAGAAGTATGTTCACTCGACTCCACGACGTCGAGACCTGAGGCAGCAAGGAGCTTGAACGATGGCGGCGACAGTGTCCGGTGGAGGGTATTACTTTGTCGCCGGTCCTCACTCATCGCCCTCCGCTCACGCGTCGAAGGCTCCACTTCCAGCAGCTTCTCTCTCTTCTCCGACTCTTGCCTCCGGAACGTCTGCGGGCGAGGCAGAGAAGGGATGGCCTTCCTGCCTATGGGCAGGTTGTCTGGGACACTTGACCTCCGGGCGAAGTAGTCGGGCGTCTCGGCGAGCTCGGTCGGAGCAGTGTGCGGCAGGACATGGTCGTTGCTCTCTGCATGATGCCTTCTCCACAAGGCAAAGGGCTTCCTCAGCAACGAAGAGGGTCGCAGGCGCTTCGGAGGATTGGCGTCGTCCAGGGACATGTCTTGCAGTGCATCGGCGTTGGTATGACTGGAGAATGGGAAACGGTGCGGCATGGTGAGCTCTGTCAGTTACAGAGGCAGCGAGCACAAGGCTGCGCAGCTCCTGATGATGATGATGGTGGTGATGAGCGGAGCGGGTTCAGGTGTGAGGTTGCACGCGTAGCCTCGTACAACGTTCCGCGCGGTGCATGTCCATGGGGGTTCATGCAGGCGAGGCCGAAAGCGTGAGCGGCGGTGTTCTCTTTATCGGCGCAATCGTGTCGCAGCCGTGTGCAGATGACGAGGTGGTATGAGTAGTGCAGGATCAATGTCGGGCTGCCGATGATTGTTTGGCACTAAGTTGGGCGTGCGCAAGCGGTGAGTCGCCAACAACAAGCACCAGCAGCGATGGCCGGGCCTGGTTACTACGCCTGTCGTTCCACCCACGCTCTCGGCGACGGCGGCGATGACAGGTAGAAGATGGGGCGGAAGTTAACGGTCGCAACATGCTCTCCTCCTCACGTGGACGACAGGCGCACGACGACGACTAAAGAGGAGGTGGAGGAGGTGGAGCAGCAGCAGCAGCAGCAGCAGCAGCAGCAGCAGCCGCCACTCACACGCCGCAGCTGAGCTGATGAGGGCTGAGGTCGATCCAACGTGGTTGGTTTTGATCTATCCTCCGGCCTCCCATTGACAATGATTGCCTGCCCAACCATTCCATTCCGTCTGCGAACGCCGTGTCAGCCCTCCGTCTCACAGCTTCGTCACGCCGCAGTCAGGCAGGCCAGATGTGAGAGTGCCATGTCCTGAGCGAGCGCGCCACACAACGTGTCACCCGCTTGCCGAGACTGAGGTGCTGTCGGGCAGCAGGACATATTACCACAACAACAACAACAGGGGCCCGACAAACCGCTCCACCAATGCTGCGCTGCAAGGCTCGCGGGAAAGCTCCAGTGCAAGCCCGACACCTGTTCTCCTCTCTGCAGCTAGCAGACATCGCGGCACGGCAGCCTCTACCATTTGGATCGCAAGGCGCATTCCGGCGTCCTTATGCATCTGCAAGGCTCCTCCCAGCAGCCTCACCATTCCTATGGTACGGGACCCTCGTGCCTTAGGCCACATCGTCGATTCCGTGCCTCTTACCGGTCTGCTGATGAGACTGAAGGCGGTACTGCGGCTTGAAGAAGCAATTACTACCCGGTGTTTGTTGGTGTTGATTGCAATGCCGCCCAACTTATGTGTTGGCTGGCATAGCAAAGTATTAGTCTTCACGTCGCGACCTAGCATGTCCTGCGACAGTACGGTACAGCGCATATTCCGTGGGGGTGATACCCGGCACCTACCAAGACGAGGGCGGTCACATCATTCCCAGTCTGCTTGCTTCGCACACAATCGATCTGTACGAGGTCCCGAACGTGGGTGCAGTCGCTGATACGGAATCACGTCGATAACAGAGCTCCTTGTGAGTACCACCTTCATGTTATTCTCGTTGCAAGTTCCGACCACGCCGGATCTCTAGCAGTTCTATCACTTGAAGGCCGAAGCTTCCCATGCTGTGACAGCTCACTGAACAGTCCATCCCGGTCCGCGGTGAACGAAGCCACGGGAGGGACCTTCGACCAACATGGCATCTTCCGGATCTTCACAAGCATACCGGGACATAACCCAGAGCTAGAACAAGGAAGAACTTTACTTCATGTGTACAATACACAAGTTTGCTTTGCTCTTGTGTACAGCCTCTACAGAACCATGAAGTACGACCCCGTCCCCAAGGCCGCCAAAACTAACGCCGTGACAATGCCCGCGCCGGCCTTGTCAGCTGTCGTGATGCTGCCGGGGTCAGCGATATTGTCACCTCTCGTACCGGCATTGGGGTCACCAGTCGAAGTAGCTCCTGTCCCGTTACCGACCGGACCACTCACTTGGTCAATCAGGTTGGCCTGAATGACTTCGAGAGCGTTCATTTGCTGTCCCACGCCGAAAGCCCCGTCCCATTCGCCCGTCGTCCATTTCGTCCCACACGTCTCTCCGTCGGAGCCGCCAGAACACTACAAATCGCAAGTCAGCACTACTAATCGACACCTCGAATGTCCACGTAGAAGGGAAGGAAAAGGTACTCACCGACGCCGCAGCACCCATCGCCGAAGCAGACAGCAACGGCATGACGATGTCATGCGTCCATGGCGCGACCTTCACGGTCGCCGCCATCCACCGACTCAAATACGCCTTGAACGTCTGCTGATCAATATTGCAATTCCGCGAGTCCTCACACGCTATCTCAACCATAATCGTGCTTCCCTTGAAGAAGATCCGGATAATCGCGTCCAGCATGCCCTGCACGCGTTCTCGCCACTTGCCTTCGTCTGCTCCATCCGCTGTGACATTCCACATCACGGCTGCGGCGTTGAGGTAGACTCCCGCGTTGTAGGACCATTGAAAGTGGTTCAGTTCGCGGCAGTCGAGTTTGTCGTCGGATCCGTCGTAGACGTGGTAGTCGTCGCTGATCATGCCGATGCTGCGCGTCCAATCCCATGTTCGATCCGCCCATTCGGAGAAGGTCGTGTTTTTAGTGTACATTGCCAATCGGGCTCCGAGGTTGATGAAACAGCCGTTTGAGATGGCGTTCTTGTAGTTGTAGCCTGGAAGTGCGAAACGCTTTCCGTCAGTCTGGTTTGTTTGTCGGAATGAGTTCGAAGATGGACTGACCGTTATTGAACGTGAAAATCTGCCATTTCAGACCTCCGCCACAGGTTGCTGTGTCCCAGCGAACTGCTTGTGAGTTGAAGACTGCTTGAGCAAGAGCGAGCCATTGTGGCTCGTCGGCAGGTGGGTTGGGAAAGTTGTATTCTGCCGCTGACATTGCTGCTATCCCCCTACAATCTGTGAATAAGTATGGTCTTCGCAATGCCACGCGTAAAGATGAAGCACATACCAGAAAGCTTGATCGTCGTTTCCCAATGATTTCGACTGATTCGGAGGCATGAAATTCGCATCGGGGCCGACCTGTATCGCACCTCGTTAGTCGATCGCTTTCATTCGAAGTGCCCGCTTGACTCTGCTCTGCGCGTGCGCAAGATTCCTCGTATTCGTATCCGTCTTCCTTCTCAATCCTCGCAGACAGTGACGACGGGCTTCGCGACTCACCTGGAACAGTAGCCCCTCTGTCACCAACCTGTTGTATTGGTCGTCGCCCGTGTAGTACCAGTAATCAATCAAAGATCCAAACATCGCGCCCGACTCCCACCAGTAATACGGCCCTGGAAGCAGTCCCGGTATCTCGAATGAGTTCCCTTGATACCACGCCACCATCTTCTCTGTAATTTTCGCTGAAGCATCGCGAATCGATTGGACACTGTCCAAGTTGAGCTGTATTGCGTGCGCGGCAGGCACGATAGCGCAGCAGGCTGCGGAAAAGAGTTTGTTCGTCCTCATGTTTTATGAAAGGCCCACAACGGGCGCGCTGGTGTGCAAGTTGAACCGTTTTGTGGAATCCTTCAGCGCTGGTAACGAACGTGAGGTATGGGCCGGAAGAGAGCAAAGGTCGAAAATTACCGCCGGTCAACAGCGTATGTTTGTTGTGGTACAAGGTGAGACCGCATCATGGCAAACGTCAGGAGGTGTCGAGGCCTTTCAGGTGCCAATGCCGCCCCAAGTGTTGTCCGGCATGCGTCGATTGCGCAGCAGATCCTTAATCGCGGACTTGCGAACTTGGCGCCGAGCCCGGTAACTCTTGCCCCGTGTGCAACACGGGCAAGATATTGGTTCGTGAATATGGTTCAAAAGCCAGTGGATCTTGCTCGCACAGCTCGTCAGCGGGTTTCTGCAGCCCATTTTGACCATTGGCAATGCGCCTAGTCGCAGTGCGGCGCGAAACACGGCCTTTCGTAACCGCCGAGGGGAAAGTGGCTGCATATTTGCCAAGCCCTCGTCCGTCTTGGTATCGCCGCCGGAAACATGATCAACGCTCTTTCGAGACGCGTGGTTCTTGTGCACCAAGATTCTAGCGCCAGGAGGAGATCTGTGATGCTATTATTGCTTGGATAATTCCACTTCTGCCGGCGACTTCGACTCGCCCTCTCGACACCAAACAAGAACAACCACGCATCACACACCACCCCAGTCGCTCACTAACATGCTGCTGTTCATCTACGCATTCTTCGTGGCGCTGGCCTCTATCGTTCATGCTGCAGATCAAGCGCCCGATGTTGCGTTTGCCTTGGCAATGGAGTACCGACCAACCCAGGAGTTTCGAAGTTGCAGGTCGTCCCCCAACGTCCAGACCAACTGCGGATTCTGCTATCTTCGTGGAGGCTTTCTGGGATGGAACTGCAATTGCGACGAATTTGTGGGTAACAGAATCTTCTGTCGAGCTTAAAGCCGCGGCTAACGAGCCGACAGTGTCACAACACTCTGAACGAGTGCTATTACATCACTGAAGCCGCCCCGAGCACTTATACCAAGATTGAATGTCTGCGAGACGCACTCAATCAATAGTGCTAGGTACTGTCACCAGACATTGAAGGATTGAAGGAGTTACGGACTACCAGAGTTCAGCTTCCTGTCGATTGATGGGTCCAACATACAACGGCATCGAGCGTGGAAACGGCCTCCGAGTATAGCCAAGGGTATGGAAACAACGGCTGGCCGACCAGGACACCGCGGCGTACTCGGTGAAGTGCTGGTGGAGGGCAGGGCGCAGAGGATATCACTGGATCCGTAGAATGCCAATGTGGACCGCAAATCCGCTGTCTTCCTGCAGGGCTCGCGGCAGGAGATTGCTGGTTATTCTCCAAGATCGGAACAGCCGATGGAAAGCGGACATCCACTGCTCGAAGACTTCGGCTTGTCGCAACTGCTGTACAATCACGCAGATGGTTGGTCGTTCCGCATTCTCTTCAGCTATGTGGTCGGCTCGGCCCCGAGATCTGCACAGATCGGCGCATGTCTGTACGAAAGGTTTGACGAGGGCATAGTTGTAGATGCAGTCGCAAGCCAGAATGGCATCAATGCCGCGTTCCAAGTTGTATGACCGCAGGAAGCCGCCCACATCATCCTCCTCCCAGTCAAGCGGGCATACCTCGATATTAACATTCAATGCGCCTGCTTTGTTGGTTGTCCTGTTCGAGCGAGCGTTCAGGGTGATGTTCCCTTGCAACATTCTCAGAGTGTAGGGTTGATCAGTAGCGACAACCTTCTTTACGCGGGAAGCTAGGATACAAGGCAGGATCCCCGAAATCCCAGCTCCGAGTTCCAGGACCAAGGATTCTGGACTGAGTATACCCGAAGTGTAGAGCAAATTGGTGGGAGATGCGAGCCATTCGGCACATCGTAATGTGGACTGCCATACAGCAGCACCAGTCGTGCCACCATCGCGGCTTGACTGCAGCATACCAGGCGATTGAGTAATCTCAAAATCGCGTCCAGCTATCGTGATGTCGAGCACAGGCGCCTTGGGATCCAGCATACCAAGGTCCTCCATTGAGAATTGTTGAGAGAAGATGTTGAACGTCTCTGTACTTACCCGTTACCACATGTCCAACATTCTCGGACACTCATCAGCGTTTCCTCGCTTACGCTGGATATGAGAACTATGCACGCTCACACTTACCTTCGTCCACGTCTTGCACTTCCTCACCAAGCTGCGCCACCAGCGTGTCCATGCTGCCCGCCACCACGTGCTGCCTGTCCGTCAAGTGCGCGGTGGTTGCCTTGGCAGTCTTACTGTCCACGTCATGGGCTTCTGATCACCTCACTCTGGAAATGGATGACTACGGCACCCTCAGCATCCGTGGATGTGCTGTCTTGCTATTTTTCTTCTCAGTCGAAGATGGCGGCCTCCGCGGACCGGTTGAACATGGGTGACGCTAGCCAAACGTTTGTTGTGCGAGGAAGATCGGGCGAGAGCCGGAGCTATAGCTGATCCCTGCACATTGGCATCCATTCACTGATGGCACACTGCAATAAAATGGACGATGAAACAGTGATGAGCGACAGACAACGTGTCGTGCTCGCTCTCGCGTGAAGAAGTATAAAGACGGAGGCGCTGGCACGTGGCGATATTGCGGTCACCTGAGAGGGGTCAGAGGATTTAGGTAGGCACACGCTCGTCTTTCAAGTTCTGTGGCAGCCGACATCATCGTCAGCGCGCCGCCGCGGATGTTTCAGCAATCCTGTCGTTCTCGCTGCTGCACAGACACCCAGGAATTGCCGGCGGATGGTTTATGTAGCAGCTGGTGACCCCCTCGAACAGTCTGAACAGTCTGAACAGTCGAACAGTCGAACAGTTGAACAGAGTTGAAATTGCAAACTAACATTCATCGAACTCTGCTCCCTGAAAGAGGCGTTGCTGGGGTTGACTTGGCGTGGAGCGGAGAGGGTTGAGGTCATTGCATGTTCATCATCTCACAAGAGCTCCAAGACCTTAGCACCGTAAGCCACACGCCTGGACAGCCACCTCCATTCCCCTCGGTGAATGTCGTTTGGTTGCCTAGCATAATCCAAATCGCGAGTATCCCGGCCTACAAATACCGCCGATCCCCAGCACCTCGCCGCCGCTACCATGACCGACCAAAACGCTGGCATCATGGCTCGCAAAGACCTCAAAACGCTGGTGCCCCAGCCCAAAATGTACAAGAAGCCGCCCTTCACCGTCGAGGTGCAGGGCGCTGAGAAGAAGGAGGGCGAGACGATCCCGCGCCGAAACGTGCGGACGAAAGACCAGCTCAAGAGCACACCCGAGGAGGGCGTCAACACCATCTTCGACATCCTCAAGCGATCGAGCCAGAAGTATGGCAACGCGAAGGCGCTCGGCAAGAGGAAGCTCATCAAGCTGCACGAGGAGAACAAGAAGGTCAAGAAGACTGTCGATGGCGTGGAGCAAGAGGTTGATAAGAAGTGGACATACTATGAGCTGTCACCCTACGAGTACATGTCCTTCACTGAATATGAGCAGCTCGCGCTCAACGTCGGCTGCAGTTTCCGTGCTCTGGGCATGAACGCGCACGACCGCGTCCACATCTTCGCAGCAACGCATCCATACTGGCTGGCCACCGCCCACGGAGCCCAGAGCCAGAGCATGCCGATTGTCACCGCCTACGACACACTCGGAGAAGAGGGTCTCAAACACTCTCTTCAGCAGACACACGCAAAGGCCATCTTCCTTGATCCTCACCTTCTGACCAAGCTGATCAAGCCACTGCAAGAGACGAAAGATATTCAGCACGTCATCTACAACGATGACAATTCGCCCACAAGACAAGTCGACGAGGCGCAGACCAAGGCAAACGTGGAGAAGCTGAAGCAAGCTCACCCGCAATTGAGCGTGCACAGCTTCACCGAATTCATCGAGCTCGGCAAGCAGAACAAGGTCGAGCCCACTCCACCGTCTCCAGATGACCTCTGCTGCATCATGTACACTTCGGGATCCACCGGTGCACCAAAGGGCGTGCTCTTGACCCACAAGAACGTGGTGGCTGCGATTACTGGTGTGGACGTAATTGTTGGCCCATACCTGGGTCCAGGCGATGGTCTTTTGACCTACCTTCCACTTGCGCACATTCTCGAATTCGTCTTTGAATCTGCTTGCCTGTACTGGGGCGGCGCCATGGGTTATGGCAACCCCAAGACCATCTCCGACGCGTCGATGCGCAACTGCCGAGGCGACATTGCAGAGTTCAAGCCGAGTATTTTGGTTGGTGTCCCAGCGGTGTGGGAGACTGTCAAGAAGGGTATCATGGCCAAGGTGGAAAAGCTAAACCCAGTCTCCAAGAACTTGTTCTGGGGTGCGATGAGCGCAAAGAGCTTCATGATGAACAATGCAAGCTACCTGCCGCTCTCCAGCGTGGGTACCAACATTGTGGACAATGTCGTTTTCAAGAAGGTCGCCGAGGCCACTGGAGGCAAGCTTCGCATCTGCATGAACGGGGGAGGGCCAGTCGCCAAGGAGACTCAGCGTTTCATTTCCATGTGCATTGCTCCAATGATTTCCGGCTACGGATTGACTGAGACCGCTGCCATGGGAGCGCTCATGGACCCTCTCTCGTGGACGGACACCGCACTTGGAGAGATTCCAGGATCCGCTGAGGTCAAGCTCGTCGACTTCCCAGACGCAGGCTACCATGCCACGAACAACCCACCTCAGGGTGAGATCTGGATTCGTGGCGCGTCCGTGACTTCAGGCTACCTGGATCTGCCCAAGGAGACCGAGGAGTCTTTCACTAGCGATGGCTGGTTCAAGACTGGCGACATTGGCGAATTCGATAGCTACGGGCAGCTCAGGATCATTGATCGCAAGAAGAATCTGGTCAAGACGCTCAATGGTGAATACATTGCGTTGGAGAAGTTGGAATCTGTGTACCGATCGACCAAGATCGTGCAGAACATTTGCGTGTATGCTGCACAGGACAAGAACAAGCCAATTGCCATTGTCGTGCCAGCAGAGCCTGCCCTCAAGCAGCTCGCCAGTGACAACGGCATCGAGGGCAACGGACTTGAGGATCTCTGCCACAACAAGAAGATCAACAACCTCGTCTTGAAGGCCATGCAGGACACTGGTAGGAAACAAGGTTTGGCCGGAATCGAGATTATCGAAGGTGTTGTTCTCGCGGATGAGGAGTGGACCCCACAGAACGTAAGTTCTCACCAACGATACTAACCATCTGATTTTGCGCTAACTTATGCCTCAGCAACTCGTCACTTCGGCCCAGAAACTCAACCGCAAGGGCATCATGGAGAAGTATCAAAAGGAAATCAAGGCGGCGTATGGATCTTCTTAAGATGCCAACTCGATTCCTCCATCACAAACACGAACATATGATACCCACAGCCTGAAGTATTTGCGCTTGCGATGAGAACACAGCCTTGCCTTTGATGGCTCTTCAGACGATGCGGCGACGATGAGAGAGAAACACAAAAACCTTGATGAATTGTGCTGCTTGCGAAGACAAACATTTGATTGAGACTCTCGCGGGGTGAACTTGACTCTTGACTCTGGCGCTTTGTGCTGCTCTCTCAGGCAAGTCTTGTTGAACTTTTGTAATTATAAATTCTTAACCTGTTTTTGATGTAGCTGAAAAAATGAATTTTATGATGAGCGTGTCGTTTTGCCTTCTCTTTGCAATTTGCTGTTGCAGTGGGGGCGAATGTTGTGGCTACGACGAGTAATGCGGAGAAGGGAAGGTTGTTGAAGGAGTTGGGCGCGAAAGAGGTGGTGAATTATAGGGCGGAGAGAGAGTGGGGCGTGCCCGCGAAGAAGTTCACGCCGAAGGGAAGGGGGGTTCGATATGGGTGTTTTGATGTTGGTGGCCTTGACGGGTGTGGCTGGGTGGTTCGACAAAACCTTTTGAGATGCTGGGCCGTCCAGTGGAATTACACGTATTCCTTTCAATTGTCCATGAAATGGTAGTTTGGGATTTGTCGGAGACCGGAATCGCCATGGCAACGCGACAGTCACCACGGGCGCACTGCGGCCTCAGCGCAGCCCCTTGACGATAATTCGGGCGCTGCGTGTGTTCCATCCACTAAGTTACTGACCGACGTCCCTTGCTTCGGCGCTGCACTTCCCACACTCAACTCTGTGCCACCGTGACACCAAACAAAGCCTACGAGGAAAGAGCAGAGCATATCGATTGGGAAAGCTACAATAATGGTACGTCGTCCCTTCCCGTCTCCTCTCTCACTCTAGACCCTTGGCGGCAACAGCACGCTCCTTCCTGGTTGGACAAACAATCGAGGGGACCGCCGACAACAACAACCAACTCGAAACATTGCGCTGCTGCGTCTGTGCAACGTCAACTTCTGCCACTTTCCTGCCCGTCCCGCAATCACATCTTCCACACCCAAACAAACAAACATCCACACAACACTCTCCCAGACCAGCCGCAACTAACGCGATCACCATGTCCGACCAGGCGCAATCCACCAACTTCAAAGAAGCCTTCTCCCTGTTCGACAAGCGCGGCACCGGACGCGTCCAAATCGACTCCCTCGGCGACCTCCTCCGCGCCTGCGGGCAAAACCCCACCCTCGCTGAAATCAAAGACCTCGAGCACCAAGTTGGCGGAGACTGTACGTGTCTCCTTTCTCCCTGCAATCCCAAACTTCCCGCACCCACTAATACCTTCTTTCTTGGTTCCTAGTCGACTTTGACGCTTTCACCCGCGTACTGAACCGCCCCGGCGGCTTCCGCGACCCCGGCGAACCCGAAGAATACTGCCGCGGCTTCCAAGTCTTCGACAAAGACCTCACAGGCTTCATCGGCGTCGGGCAGTTCCGCTACATTTTGACGAATCTGGGCGAGAAGATGAGTGACGATGAGGTGGATGAATTGCTCAAGGCTGTGGATACGAGTTCGGGCGAGCTGAATTACATGGATATGGTGAAGATGATTTTGCAGAATTAGATGCTGCGTGAAGAGGAGACGAGGCGATGGAGACAGAGCTGCGTAGTGCAGTGTTCTGTGTGTGTGCGTGCATTATGAGCCAGGAATTGGTGATTTGGGCGTTTTTTGTCTTTGGGAATACTCGGCTGGGGAATTGTTGTTACAGACATGGAGAGCACGCGAATATGAAATGCCAGCGTCTGCAGAAGGCTATGACGAGTCTGAGCTGAATACGACGTGAAGACGGGCAGAGACGAGTCAAGAAGAGAGTCTGTTGTTCAATAGAGCAAATCGAATCTTAGTATGCTGGTCTGTGGATCTACTTTGACGCCAATGCTTTGCACCTGCTGCTTGTCGCTCCTCTTCAAACCCCACCTACCGGCAATGGATGTCTGAACTTCACTCATCCCCGGCTCTCGCCTATTTCTCCTCTGCTTTCGCCTTCTGATTCCCTCCACCACCTCTCTGCCCCGCTTCAATCGCCGTATCGCCTTGCGCAGCCTGTTCCTGCCTCTGTGGCTGCTTTGGTCCCACTGGAGTCATCGTCCTTCCCTGTCCATAGCCCAATTCTTCTTCTGTCTCCATGGGGTGTTCATCCTGATGTTTTTGAGTAGTACGGTAAGCGTGCATTTGAGATCTAATCGGCAATGAAAATCAGCAGCGTAATTTTGATGGAAAAAGAAAAATGTGAAGAGACGACTCCTTACCTCGCGACCTTCAACTCCTCGGTCAACTCTGTGATTTTCTGGCTCAACGAGGCGACAGTCTGGCCTGGAGCGGGGGTGAACTTCGGTGCTGGGCCAGGAGGGAATTGTCGTTTGGTGTTTTGTATATCGGAGGGAGGGAAGGGATTGCATAGAGCGGGATGATCGCTGTGCTGTTCTAAACATTCTCGCAGTTTCGCCCATGGGTCATCCGTGGATGTCCTTTTTGCAGTGTTTCCGCTGCGGAGGTCGTCGTTGAGGTTTTGGGGGGATTCTTGTGGGGTGTCGGTGTCTGGGACAGTGGCTTTCTTGTTGTTGTCTTCTGAGGGGTTTTGCTTGCTGGGTCTGGAATCTTCTTCTGTTTCTTCTGCTTTGGCTCCGCCCATGGCTAGAGGGTTGGTTGGGTCTAGTTTGCGGAGTTGGCCTTTGGCTTGGCGGAGTTCCGCTTCGATTTGTTCGACTTTTTTGTGCAGAGGGGCGATGAGCTGAACCAGTTCGGTTGGTGGAATGGTGCCGATTGCAGTCGAAGCGGACACTGTCGAGGTTGCTGATCCAGAGGCGTAGGGAGGAGATGGGTCGGCAGAAGCGGAAGCGTACGGAGGCGGCGAAGGCTTCTTGTCCTCGTCCTTTGCTACGGTTTTCTGGACTTGTAGTCCTGCATCTGCAGACGCCTCACGCTTCTGCTGCTGCTGGGGCTCCTCAACGATGTTAACAATAGTCTGAGTACCGCCCTTGCCACAAGTCGGAATGATCTTGTTGTTGGCTGTGAGGACTGTCCATTCTTGACATTGACCTTTGGTAATTTGGGCTGCAACTAGAGTGTAGTCCTGGACGCAGACGTCAGTGCCCGGGTCATCAAAGAGCACGACGAATCGCTTACCTGCTGCTGCGATGGATCCGGCAGCCATATTTTGCAGAGTGGCCAGAATGTATTCAGAGGGTTTTTCGTGAGGCCCCAGGTTCCGCATCGCTTGTTGGCACCTGGCTCAATGGCGGTGTCGACATATATCAGCGAAGGTCCTGCATTAGCAAGAACTGAAGGACCAGCAGGACCTGGTGGTTTCTGATCTTTGGGGATTGCTGCGGCGCTAGCGAGGCTGATTAGGCCGCCTGCGGTAATGGACTTCATGACGGATACCATAGCTGAGGGGATGGAGGAGTCGCACGACACAATGCGAAGGGGACGGAAATGTTTCGAACGGGCAGCACGTCCGGAATCCTCGGGGCCTTGTTTGTCATGGCGCTGCTGGAGCGCAATTGAGGAGTATAAGAGTGGGTTCTTGCTGTCATTATGTGGTAGCTTTTCGAAGCATATTTGGTCAGGACTGGAGAGGCCAGTGATTCCGCTTACCTGCTCGTTCAACGGCCAAAAAGGTGAAGGTGCCGCATCGCATCTCGATCCATGACCTGTCCTAAAGATGTGATCGTGCTTCTCGAAGCTCGACTTGCTCATTGGAATTTAGTCGCCAAAGGTTGAGCAAGTTCAGATGCGAGATGCTGATAGCGACAATGCGTGCAATTCGTATGCCGTCTATTGTCTTTGTGTGTCTTCTTCCCTCCCCTTCGAGCTTCAGAGCTACAGCTCTCCCTTCAGACTTCCTGTCCCCTTTCCCACGATCCTATCATCACGATACATCCCCCTCTCCTCATCCCTCGCAATCTCCTCCCTCAACCACGCCGCTTCCTTCTCCATCTCTTCCTTGGTCCGCGGCTTTCTCTCCTCATCTTTCGCCCACTCTCCAGCTTTTCTCTGCTCGGCCTCCTTCTGATGCGCTCCAACGTTCCCTTCTTCTCCTTCTAACCACTCATGCACCTTATCTCCCTCTCCAGGGTCGCCTTTCACCCTGGGTATCACGTGGCAATGCACATGCGGCACACTCTGGCCCGCCGCAGCACCGTCTTGCACAGCAATGTTGAATGCTTCGGCTTTGTAGACTCGTTTGAGGGTGTGCTGTATGCGCGTCACGGTGTTGAAGAGGTCGCTAATCTCTTCGGGCGTTAGATCTGAGAGGTGCGGCTTGACGCGCAGTGGCGAGACGAGGACATGGCCTGGTAGCAAAGGCTTGAGATTGACTACGGCGAAGGAGAGCGGAGTGATGTGAAAGACCTGGGAGAGCAAGAGTACTTAGCTTGCGTTTGCGGTTTTGCTACAGAAAAATGGCGGCTGTACTTGAGACGTGACATTGAATGAGGCGAAGTGGATTACACGGCCAGCTCTGCCTGGAAGAGCCATTTCCGATGGATCTTGCTTGCTCATGGAGGCTGATATGTCTTGTGCCTGAGGACGGGGTGTTTGATGAAACAGCAAAAGATGTTTGCGTCCCTGACGGAGGGCCATATCGGCCATGTCGCCACTACGCAAATTCCGCGATTCCGCATCTTGGATTCTAGATAGATAGTTACTATAACCTCTATATTCCGCCTCTATACTCGCTATATTCCTCGCTAATGCCTCGCTATCCTACCGACCTATTAACCTAGCGTAATTCTATTACGGCTATAGTAGCTGCGAACGAAACCTACGCCGCAATCGTTGCCAAATTATTACGAACCTACGGTATTATAATATTAGCACGCATACTATAGCGTACCCTATACGATTAGGGTATTCGCAGCGAGACTTATAATATAGCTCGCAACCTTCTTAGTATATATAAAGAGCTATATATACGTATTGCCTATACCTTCTAATTCCTACGCTTAATAGACGTAGAGGCGGTAAAGATTCTAGAACTAGACGGCTACTATATTAGCGAAAGAACCTACTGCCGTATACGTACGGAACTAGGGTTTATTAAGAGGCTGCCTACTAAATAATATATAGCTACTAAGGAAGAAATTATACGGGTTCTAAAGCATAAGCTAGATAAGTCTATAGTAGAGTCGTTTAGAAGGCGGAACCTCTATATATTTATAAGAAATAAGTATAATCTTATTAAACGGTATACTCTAAATCGCCGCTTTATTATCGAGTAATCGCTACTTATACGCTATACCTATAGAGATCGAGTATATCGTATAGTAAGGTCGCTTAACCCTAAGGGTATTTAATAGCAATATAAACGTATACGCGAATATTATAGCGCTATTATTACGCCTAGCGGCGATTATACTATCTTAATTAATATATACTATAAGCTCGAATATTAGAGTATCTAAATCTATATAGTAATTAATATTTACTTACGCTATATCCTCTAGATATATATAGATATTACTAGACGAACCGCCGTATTAGTACTAGCTTAATACGTTACGAACCTTAATAGATTAAAAATCGTTCCTTAGATTATATAAGCTAATCGAGGCGCAGAGATAATACTCGCCGCTAATTATTATTATATAGTTTATAACGCAATTTATACTACTTTATAGCGGGATCGTAGTAAGCTAGAGGTAAAGCTGCCGTTTAATAAAGCGTTTAAATACGGTACTAGTAAGATAAATTAATATATTAAGGCCTAGTAGAATTAATAAGTACTAGCTATTATAGGCTAGCAGTTATACTTCTATAAGTTAGTTAACGAGGCTAACTACGATACTAATTTAGCTACTAATAGAATCGCGTTCCTAGCTATTTATATAGATATTATACGCGGAGAAGTCCTTTAGTTTATTAATGTTTAAAACTACTATAAGATTCGAAAGTAGTTAAACCGTCCGTACTTAATTCTAGGCATTCCGCACGTTTTATATTACTACTCTAAACTATATAGGGCTAGTAAGTAAGGCTTTAAATTATCTAAGGGTATATTAGATAAGGTAAAAGAAGAGCTTCGCGACTTTAGTCTACCTATAATCTCTACGGAATCGATACGGAATTGCTACTAACTATTTAGTAGATATTAAGACCTACTTGCCCGAGAAGACCCTATAATAGTATTAGTTAGCGCTATAGGCTACTAGCTATACCGTTCTAATTTAGAGTAGTAATTAAACTGCTAATAGTAAGCGTATTTACCGTATAGTATATATATAGCTACGAGGCCTCGCTACTATCTATATCGCTACTAATTAATTGCCTATTCTTAAAGAGCTTAATAAGCCCCTTATAGTATGCAATTAGATACCCTAGCGCTAATAGGTAGCGGCATTTATAGCGACAAATAGCGAGCTACTAATAAACGACGATACTAGTATAATATAGTTTGCTAGTAAGCTATATTAGTATATACGTATAGCGTAAAGATCCTTACGAACCCTACTCTAACCGTTAGCGATTCCTATAAAGATAACTAGCGAGGTATAATTTCCGCTACTCTACCTCTACCTCTACTATATACTCTATGCCTATTCTACTACTTCTAACCCCTCTACCTTTATTATAATAATAGCAATATAGCTAATAATAATAATAATACGTAGTCTAGGTTCTATCTATAAATAGGCCTCGAATATACTCTATAGTATACTAAATTCGAGTATTATAGCAACTATCTTAGATTAAACTCTAATCCGCCGAAGGAATAGTTTATTCGTAAAGCCTCTATTATAGCGCTAAGCAATAACGCTAGTTTAGAGAGTTCCGTACCTACGAGTAGTACTATAAAGATGCCTACGAATTGCGGCTTTAACTTCTTTAGCTCGATTCTATTCTATACTAACTCTAAACGCAATATTGCTATTTACTAGTTTAAGTAGAAGCTAGTGCCTAATACTAGCTCGAAGGCACTCTTATAACGGCTAATAGCACTACCTCTAGCTCGTTAGGAACTATAGGAAACCCTTATTTACTATCTCGTACGTTACGAGATTTAGTTGCAATATATAAGGGTTAAAGAAGAGATATATATATATAAAGAGCCTATATTATTTAGCTCGATTACGGATAACTTTAGCGATAAGAACTATAGCGAAGCTATAGAGAATAGCCCTACGGACTTGCTACTAGAGTTCGTAATTAAACGGTATAATTATAACGAATTGCTAGCGTATTTAATTAAGGATACTAAACACTATATAAACTACTTCTTTATAACTAACTTTAATAAATCGACTAATCGCCCTAATAAGATTAGTCGAATAGCCTAGTATAAGAAGTTACTAGCTAAGGCTATATTATTATTTAAGATAACTAGTAAAGGTGCTAAGTACTTAATAAAGATATACGTTAAGCTATAGAAGTAGTTAAAGCGGAATAAGCGTAAGAATTATATAAGTACTATTACGAGTTACGGATCTAGCGTATATTAAAGTATTAAAGATAGAGGTACTATTATTAAGGACGAGTTTAAACCGTTATAGACTAAGAGGATTATTAATGCTAAGAAACCGCCTATATAGATTAATATAACTAGAGATAATAATAACGAGGTAACTACGAGGTCGAATAATCTATAGCGTATTAGTAGGGGTTAGTAATAGCCGGATAAATAAGCGATTCCGTAGCTAGATAACTAATCTATATAGCAGCTAGATAACCTAGCGATTTAATAACGTAACTCTAAGGTTTAGTAGCATAGCGAGGCTTACTAAGACTCGTAGAAAGAGGCTAATTAAGAAGATAACGACACTACTTAAGAAGATAGCAACAAACTATAGAATAAGCGTTAAAAGGTACTAATAGAGCCGTCTAATATAGAGCTACGGAATAAGCGTAAGAACTAGCTAGTTTTATAGTAGAATCTATATAAAATCGCTATAGAATCGTTATATAGGTTAGATAGTATATAGGGTTTTAAAGTTTAGAATAGAATAGAAGTTAAATAAAGTATAAGTTGCTTATATCTCTATAGAATCGCCGCCTATCTAGGAGCGAATCGCTATTATTACCTAACTATCTAATATATTCTAAAGGTACTAGTTTTAGTAATATTGCCGTTAAGAACTAGAAATACCTTATACTAGAGCGTATAGATATTATTAGTCGCAATCGTTACGATTAGGTTAATAGACTTAATAGTCGTATCTAGCGTCTTCTTCTATTCTTTAATGCGATTAATTCTGCCCTATAAAGTAGCTACCTTATTTATAAGTATACTAACTATATTCTTTAGTATCTCTACTTACTATAGAATCGCTACGGAATTGTTATCTTTATCCTCCGGATCCTTCTATATTCTAGCGCAATAGTAACTCTTTCTATAACGCCTATAATATATATATATACTACTCTTATCGCTATCTAAGACCCTATAAGATTAAGTATTACCTAGCCGCTAATACTATAAATACGGCAATATCGCATCTACGCCCTTAGAGGTCTTTATAATACGCCGAGCTATATTAAATTTACGCAAGTTATTACTAGCTACTTTCTTCTTCTTACTATCTTTACTATTAAACTTTACGAGCTATTTATCTTACTTTATAGCTAAGTAGAACTAGAAGTCGGAAGCGTTTGTTATAGTAGAGCGGATAAGTTGCGAAGGGTTTATAGGTAGTAGATAAGATTATAGAGGTCTACTTTTATTAGCGATACTATAGCGAGGTAGTAGTAAGGAGGGATTTAGCGTACGTAGAACTATTGCTAGTATTATCGCTAGTACTATCGGCGTTCTTATTATTTGTCCGGTTATTCTATAACTAATTTATATTAATAAGCGCGCTAGATATAGTAGCGAGAATACTAAAGAAGCGTTAGCGAAGTTAGTAGTATTACGCGTAGTAGAAGACAAACTCTAAATATAAAACTATTATAGTATCGCCCTTACCGTCGGTAGCTATAGTATAAGTATAATTATATACGTATTGCGGAAGTAGTTATAGGTAGCGCTTATAGCGCTAATATAGGTTAGCGACGCTATTATTATGCGCTAATAATAGCTACTAACCTAATGCTATAGCTATTATAGTTGTTATTATAGTTATAGAGGTAGAGGTAGTTATGCGACAATAGTAATAACTCGCAGTAAGAATCGCGGAAGTAACGTAGTGGCGAGGTGGCCGATATGGGCCTCCTTAGTCCCTCGGCTGAATGTTCAGACGCGTGAACGTCATTGCGATCGCGCCATCTACACCTTGCTACTCCTTTTACAACCAGAACTACATCAATACATTTACAGACATAATACTAATCATGGCAACCAAGGCAAGAGACATGCGTAAAGCCGCAGCAAAATTCTTCACAGCCTCTCACTTCGCCGTAGCAGGCGCCTCTTCCAACACCCAGAAGTTCGGACATCGCATATTCGCCTGGTATCTCCCACGAGACCTCTCAGCTATCCCACTGAACCCTACGACGCCTTCCATATCAGTGCGCGGAAAAGACTATGACACTGTAGCGTCGCCTTCCAAAGTCTCCGATCCCAAGCATACCAGTCTCAGTGTCATCACGCCTCCGCCTGTTACCGCGAAGTTATTGCAGGAAGCGAAAGAAGCCGGGATACTTGCGGTATGGCTACAGCCAGGCAGTTTCACAGATAAAGAGCTCGAGTACGCGATTGAGAACTGGCCTGATGCGGCTGTGGGAGGTTTCGCAGATGGGACGGTGGGAGGTGAGGGCTGGTGCGTGCTTGTGGATGGAGATGCTGCTCTTGAAGCTTCCAAGAGCTTGAATGGCAGGGAAACAGCGAGCAATGGCGTCAACAGACCTAGACGGCAAGTATTCCGGAATCTGGTAGGGGTTTTGGCAAACGGGACTGATCGTTGTAGTGCAGGACATCGCGTCTCTAAGCGTCCCAGTAAGCACGAGCCTGTTGTTGGGAGAAAGGCGAGAGTCAAAAAGCATGTACTGGACCGGATTGGGATAACAGAGAATATCAAATTGAGGCAGATATTGGCAAATCTCGAAGGATGATATGGTGTCGGGCACAGATGAAACGTTGCGATTGTGTCTGGCTCTGGAGTTGCTCAACGCGTGAAGCAAGTCTGCGGACGGTGGACATTGCACCGGCTGTTTCGAGAAGACTGCGATATTGTGTTTCGGAGTTCCATGCCTCCAGAAGAATGATTGCAACGGTCTGACTGGTGTCCTGTAACCTGAGCGGAATGCCGTGACTTCCATGGAGTCGAGGATGGCTTGCCAGTGCCTGCCAACAATGGCAGTGAAGCGATGCAGTCCGCGTGCAGATCACCTTGAAAAGGATACCGAGACAAGTTACGATGAATTCGCCCTCCGATCATGCCCGCGTTGTGGAGTTTCCTACTGAATGCATTCGAACTCCTCCGCGACCAAACAGAGTTAGACTGCACTCCAAGTCTCGTCATCCGCACCGTTATAAGGAGGTGTACGGCACAATCCTTTTCCACCTTACCGGGGTGAGAAAATGGAGTTAGAGCTCCGACCCGCAGTCGTATCGAGCAGCACATTGCGAATGGCTGATTATGGTATCTAGCCATTTAGAAAGGACTGACGGCGTTCCATGGACATTGCTCCGCGTTCTCGCTGAATCTTGAGATCGGACAGCCCAGAAATGTCCATTTCCGCTTCCGGCGTTTCTGCTGCAGCTCCATCGACGTGCGTGGATAAGACCTTCATTACATGATTTTGGCGTCGTTGCAGATCGCTACCTTCGCGTTGTGAAGAGGAGCTTGCAGAAACTACATGGTGGCAGAGCTGTTTTCGAGACCAACGCGTTCGAGCGCCACATCGCAGTAGGCGGCGGCGGCTCTGGTCATCAGATGCTACCTGTTCCACTGGCTGGGCGGAGCTGCAGTACCTGGCGGCTGCATTCGAATCCTGCGAGGCTGTGAACAGCTCGACAATGTCTCCGCACTCAGACTTGCCCTCAGCTTCCTCTCAAGATTTGAGTTCACCGATGCGCTTGTCCATGAGGCGACGGGCTTTTACAGGTCTCCGGTTCCACCAATATACATCTCCTGAGGTTCGCCGAGAGCGGAGAGCTTACCCTAACGAAGCACCACGAGGGAAAACCTCCGCCTTACACGATACTTTCGCACACTTGGGGTGCTGGGGACGACGAGCTCACGTTCAAAGATATGGCTATCAAAAAGTCATCTTTTGCGGGCGACAAGCTCAGAGGGATAATCTACTCGACTTCTGGGTCGATTCGTGTTATATCAATAGCCCTGACCTCAGTGAGCTGTCAGAGTCAATCATCTCAATGTATCGCTGGTATCAACAAGCGACGAAATGCTATGTATACCTTCCGGACGTCACGGCCCTAAAGCGTGACAGCAACGGCGCTACAGCCTGCAGTTGGGAAGATGCTTTTCGCCAGAGCAGATGGTTTACTCGGGGCTAGAGGAAAATGCAAAGCTTCCTATACGTTCGTTGCTGATCTCTTTCTAGGGACTTTACAAGAACTGCTCGCGCCAAAAGAAGTCGAGTTCTAGTCCAGAGACGGTCGACAACTCGGAACCAAGCGGACGCTTCAGGACATCATATATGAAATTACGGAATACCAGTGCGCGCTTTGTCTAGGGCCCCACTGTCTGACTTTTCCGTCAATAAACGGCACCGATGGGCTGTAAAGCGTGATACTACGAGGCCAGAAGATAAGGCGTACTGCCTGCTTGGGGATATTCAATGCATTCATGTCACCCATGTACGGTGAAGGGGACCATGCTTTCTAACGGCTCCAAGACAAGATTAAACTCCGCTTTGGTAATGCTCAGCCAGACAGCGGCGATTGTACGGGCCCAAGCCTCAAGATGTTTCCGGGTCACCGAGAGTCGGTGCTGGCCTCCTTGACATCCGAGCAAATGGACACAAGAAGATCTACTGTGAAGGACGCTCAAAAACAGACATGCGCGTGGATGGTGCAACACCCTGCCTATATTGCTTGGCGACGTAAAAGGAAGGCTACCCCCACGAGCAGAGAACACTATGGATCGCGGGAAAGCCAGGAGCGGGCAAATCGACGATCATGAAGTATTTGTATCACAATGCTAACCAAACTAAGTACGATGACGAGATCGTAATATCTTTCTTCTTCAACGCGCGGGGAGATGAACTGGAGAAGACAACAATCGGGATGTATCGCGCTTTGCTGGCTCAAATCTTGGCAGAGGTTCCAGATATACAGAATCTCTTGGATGAACATGACCTTTCCAGCGAATGGTCGAGAAGTCGTATAACAATGTGCCTCTCTTCCTCCTTGCGCCTCACGAAGGTTGGAACATACCGGTCGGCACAAGCAGCTGCCGTAAAGAACAGCGATGTTCGATGCTGCTGGCAACCCGGCTCATTCATATAATTTCCATACCTTCGGGGATCCATACCTTCGGGGACCAAGTCTTGACTCGTTGCCTAAGGTCGGAACATTGATGACCAGCCGTTGGCCACACCATAGTTCGACAGGCTACTAGTTACCCTTGCACTTGTCAGCATCGGCTGTGACCTTTCTTGACGGTTGGAGAGTCGGAAAGATGAGGTCGGTATCCTCTCAAGACCACACCAAGACCCACACGGCCACACATCACGAGGCATACATAGAATAGAGGCGGATTGAGAACATCATCCTGCTGCGACTACTCCGTGGCGTGAAGCAGTCCTGGGACGTCCTCCTATCGAATCTTGTACAAGCACGGCTTCAGCGTCTTCGCCTCATCTTCCGTCGCCACGTCCTCTTCCTGCTTAGCATCATCATCCAAGAACTTCGCCTTCTTGAACCTGGGCTTTTCCACCTTCTTCTGATCTTCCGTCTTGTTCTTTCCTTTCGTCGCCGCAGCGCCCTTGACGAATTCCATCTTGACGAACATTTTGTTGCTCAAGTCGATCGAGCTGTCCCCATTCTTGAGAATGAACCCACGTCGTCGAAGTACTTCGACAAATGACGATACATCCGTTTCTTGGTTCGTTGGGGCATTTTCCGCGCCATCCACGACTACTGCAAGAGTCTCCTGTTCATGTGCCTCTTCTTGTTCAGCGTCGGCTTTTGCTTTCTTCTTTTGTAGTGCAGCCTGCTTCCTCTTCCCGCCAACGCTGTGTTCGACAACTTTGCTTTTCCCCACGCGGCCAAAGCGAGATTTGATCTCGGCGATCCAGAGTTCGCCTTTCCAGTGGAGAATTCGATACGCTTCTTCGATGAACGAGATCCAGTTTGTGCCCATCAATGCCAAGCAGAAAATGGCGATATCAACGCTTCCATCATCGGCGGGCAGGTTTGCAACATCGGCCTTTGTCACGAGGGGGCTGGGAGAATGTAGATCGTAGGATAGAATGCGCAGATTCAGTTTCGACATGTCTCCGGAATCCGTAAGCGTTTGCGCAAGACGAGCATCACCACAGCCGAGATCTGCGATGATGCTCGTGCCTTGCGTTCGTGGAAGTGCGGCAACTCTGCCTTCACTTTCCGCCTTCACGCGTTCTGCCACGTCGGTGTGCTTCCGCTTGCCATCTTTCTGGAAAGCCTTTTTCTGTGAAGGCAGTCGCACAGCACCTCGCGCTCGTATCGTGGCGATGAAGTTGTCAACAGGATTCGAGGGCCATGTCGTTACTTGTTGCCGGAAACCAGAATGGTAGTCTTCGAACATTTCCGGGTTTTGGTCGAACAATTCGAGTGCTTTGGCGGATGGCTCGGTATACAGTTTCTCATTGAGGTGGCGGAAGCGAGCAGAAATGAGCTTTTGGCGCATAGCAGCTTGCATAGGCGTGAGTTTCAAGCCAGCCGGAAGAGCAGGTGGTGGTGCTGGGACTGCTGCGCCATTTGCCGATGCTGGACCAGACGTGCTGGCGTCGCCATTCTGCTTCTCCTTCTTCCTATCCCGGCTACGCTTCTTGGCCTTCTTCGTCTCCGTGCCAGTCTCCGTCGATGCCTCCTCTATCTCTGCGCCAGATTTCTTCGCATCCTTCGGCTTCGATTTATCCTTTGCGCCCTGCTGCGCCTGGTCTACAGTCTTATCTTGGCTCTTCGCCTTTTTTGCTTTCTTCGGTGTTTTCCCTTCGATATGCTTCTCCCATTGCTCGCCTAGCTCTGCGTCCACCTTCTTCGCCTTCTGCTCCTCGGCTTCCTCTCTTTTGCGCTTTCTGCTTTGCTTGTCGCCATCTTCCTGCGCCGCGGCTGCCTCTTTGCTTGCAGCCTTTTTGCTCTTGAAGACCTCCGTCTGTGGCTTCAGCGCCGAGGCGTCAACATTCCATCCTTTTACTGCGAACATTGTGAAATATGCTCCTCCACTCTTAGGCTTCTCGAGAAATTCTGAAGTCGATCGGGAGCTTCGCTGCATGCTGACTCAGCAACTTTTAATTGTGGGTCCGCAACGAGACGACGGGCATCACATCCACGCTCCGACACGCGTGCACCGGTGCATGATTCAAGATGGTTTCTTCCCCTCTGCAACGACGTTCGATGGACAAACATCGGTGGCCCACTTGATGACCACGCGAATCGACGGCTGTTCTGCTGCTCATCCATCAAGATCCATCGACGCTTGACCGCTCCCCTCCAACGTGACGCATCATCAGCTCTTTCATCGCAGAAGAGCAGCGTGGCACCATTGAGACATGCGCAAGAGTCTTTCCAAACTTGTCAAAGACGTCAAACGATCTCACCAAAATCCATCACATTATCCTGCGTATACCACGCCTCAAGCGCCTATTGTGCCTCCTTCTATTCCTCCAAGACCACCGGTCAGAATGGCGACTTTTCCGACAGACTATCCTCGTCCAGACTTCGTCCGCAGTACCCTGCGCTGGGAGAGTCTCAACGGCCCGTGGGACTTTCTGTATGACGATCTCGATGAAGGGCAACTGAAGTCCTTCGCCACACAAGGCTTGCCGACCCATGCATCAGCAGAAGGCAAGCCAAATGGGAAGAGAACGATCCAGGTGCCTTTTGTATTCCAGGCTCCTGCGTCTGGCATTCACGAGAAAGGCGTACACCAAGTTCTCTGGTACGAGCGGCGCATCGAAGACCTGCGAAGCGCTGAAGAGAAACGCAATGGCTTTCGCCTGCTACTTCGCTTCGGCGCCGTGGACTATCATGCCGGAGTGTGGCTCGATGGCCACTTTGTAGGCGAGCATTCTGGAGGCCATGTTCCATTCGACCTCGACCTTACTGAAGCAGCCGTGCATTCGAACACTGCTTCGAACAGGCTGACAGTGAGAGTTTTTGACTCTGCATTTGGTGAGTCGTCGTTGTCCTGACAGCTGTGCATACAGTCAATAGCACAAACGACCTGATGTGACGGCCGACAACCGATTTGGTCTAGATCTAACTGACTACTCGCAGATCTTACACAACCCCGCGGCAAGCAATACTGGGACCCCGAACCGGAAAGCATCTTCTACACACCCTCCAGCGGCATCTGGCAATCTGTCTGGCTGGAGAGCGTGCCACCAGCGCGTATACTCGACGGCAGCTATGGCAGCATACTCAAATCTACCAGCATCGACGCTGGCGTTCTAGATGCTCGTGTTTGCGTTTCAGGCAGACGAGTCGGCCAAAACCTATCCGTAGAAGTCGAGAGCAGCATCGGCGGCGTGGTGGTCGGAGTTGACCGGAGAGAACTACCGCGGGATGAGGACTTTGTGCGACTTGAACATCTCAATATGAGGTTGTCAGATGAGCATTTCCAACAACTGCCGCCGGAGTTCAGCAGAGCAGCGCCCCTCACCGACTCCCGCTGTTGGCGTGGGGGCGTGGCACTCTGGTCGCCACAGTGTCCCTTGCTGTACGACATCACGCTACGTCTTCTGGACCAGAGTGGCAAACTTCTCGATGAAGTGAGAACGACAACTGGAATGCGATCCTTGAGCTGGAACAACGGCGACGGCACATTCCGACTCAATGGCCGGCCGCTCTTCCAATCTTTACTTTTGGATCAAGGCTACTGGCCTGAGACTCTCATGACACCTCCTTCTTCCGAAGCTCTGAAACGCGACATCGAACTCAGCAAAGCCATGGGCTTCAACGGTTGCCGCAAACACCAAAAAGTCGAAGACCCCATGTTAGTCCGAACCCATTTAAACACCCCCCCCCCCCCAAAAAACATACCTGACTAACCCAACCCCCCTCAGATTCTTCTACTGGGCCGACCGTCTCGGCTTCCTCGTCTGGGGCGAAATGGCGAGCCCCTACAATTTCAGCATCGACATGATACTCCGCTTCGACCGGGAATGGATGTCCATGGTCCGCCGAGACATCAACCACCCCTCGCTCATCACCTGGACACCCATCAACGAAAGCTGGGGCTACCCAGATCTCGGCCACGACGCGCGCCAACGCGACCACATCCGAAGTCTATACTACAACACCAAAACTTACGATCCTACCCGCCCGGTCAACGATAATTGCGGCTGGGAACACGTCATCACCGACATTTCGAGCTTCCACGATTATGCTGATGCGAATGGTATGCGCGATCGCTGTGCGTCGTTGAGAGAGATTATAGGTCGTGGAAGGGCGATGTTTTTGGGTCCGATTTATGGGAAAGGACAGAGGGTGGTGGATTCGGGGTCTGTGCATGAAACTGGTGCTCCGGTCATGTGTACTGAATTCGGAGGGATCAATATCGCAGCGTCGAATCATCGGCCGGATCAGCAGCCGCTGTCTGGTGACAGTTCGGCGAAAGAGAAGGATAGAGAAGGTAAGCATCTCGAAGAGCAGATCATGGGCGATGATCGAGAGCGCAAGGTCAATTGGGGGTATACGACCGCGAGCGATGCGAAGGATTTGTTAAGGAGGATTGACGATATGGTGATGGGTGTGGTGCAAGAAGGGCATGTGTGCGGGATTGTGTGGACGCAGTTTTCGGACATTGAGCAGGAACAGAACGGGCTGTATACGTATGATCGGAGGGAGAAGTTGCCTGCGGCGGAGGTAAAGAAGGTTATGGAGAAGGCTGAGAGGAGGTATCACGAGAAGGTGGCGGAGTTGTAGAATCTTTGGCATTCGAAGGATGTGCGGAATGCAGTCAGATTGCCGGATGCTGCCTGAGGAGGGAGAGACCGCATGTGGTGCTCAATTTGCCACGATTTGGTGAGAGCTCGCTTGGCTGCGTGTCTCCATAGACTGCTCTTCTTTGGACCTCCTGATTTTCTCTCCTGTTCCGTCGCGTAGGCTGTCGGGCAAGAGGATACAAAATGGAGCCTTCTGTGCAATTCTTTTGCAGGCTTCTTCCTTCGTGCTCCGTGGCGAGATACTCCTTCTTTTGGTATGTTTCGTCAGTCCACCTCCCCAAGAGGTCGACCATGTCTTGGCAAGGAGGTCGCCCGTTGTGTGCATCATGGGGAACAGCCTGACGGAACCCACTTCTGCGGAAGAATTATTCCCGGAATCCACAATTGTTGCTGGGATGGGATATTGCAAATTTGTCGTCGGCCGAGGCGTCAGCGAGAGGCGTTGTGCATGGTGTATTCTGTACATGTCTCGAAGTCCGGCATTGCGGCCATAGGGCCCAGCGTGGGTCGACATGACCTGATGTTGGATTTTCATTTGGCGTGTTCGGGATCAAGAGCGCTGCGGATGAGCTGACTCCAGTTCTAGCTTGCCTTCCAGCTGGGTTGCGTGGCGGCACGGCCCAGCCATGGCTCACTGGTGAGTGGCTGATGGACGGCATTCCGCAAGTTATGCATCTCTCTACAGAAAGACGAAACCACAAGTCCACCTCACCTCGCATGTAGAAGCATTTGCTGGTAGAGGTCATCTGGGATCTTGCGGACAAAGTTAACAGTGTAGTCAATGACCTGCCTTGCTCTCAATGGCTTGAAATCCGGTTTGGGTCTGCCAAAGTCAGCTTGATGCATCACACGACGCCCGCAAGACTTACGTAGGACTGTTCAAGAGTGATTCTCGTGCCAGGACCAGTTGCGAAACTATGCATAGTAGGTTGAGGTGAGGCCCGTAGGCGAACAAAAAGTCCCACAGCTGAAGCACCTCGGGAAGCGGAGGCGTGCAGGCACACAAGGTCAGCACGCTGGGAAAGGCATAAATCTCGGCCTTCATTCCCTTGGAGGCCATGTGGGAGGCCAGCTTGGGATCGACAATCGCCAGAATTTGATCGATCAGAGCGAGACCTTTGTGCACGCCATCCATGCTCCCGCGAACATAGCCAGGGACTTCGTTTGTGATGAAGCGCGTGAATGCCGCAAAAGCCTCTGCTTCGCTGCGTGCAGCGTACAAGAATGGAGCTGCCATAACATTCATGCCTTGCACGTAGCCGATGTGCGTTTTGGTGGCATCGCCTGCCTCACTGGCGTCGGTGACTGATGCGACTGAGCCGATGGTATCTCGCGTACTGCCTGAGACGGGCGAATGGGCTTCGTTCCCATCGAGGCTCTTGGGGACACCGAGGGTGGGTGGCGACATGTAGCCGCTTCTGCGAGACTCGTCGGCATCGTTGAGTTTCCAGGCCACAGCATTGAGCACACGAGTCAGGCTATTCTCCGTGACACGCCGGCGGAAGAGGGGGTCGGTGGTCAAGGTCCGAAAGGTATCGTTTCTGATCTTCGAGTAGGCGGGCGAGGCACCGAGTTTGACGAGATCCAAGTAGGCGTCGGTGTTCAATGGCGGAGTGTTGAGGAGGATGAGCCACACGTAGATGCGCAACTCGGACTGCGAGATGGGTTAATGTCTGGTGGCATGAGGGAAGGAAAGGGCCAACTCAAAGGCGAGCACGCACCATGCCCTCGCTGTTGGCCGGTATGCCGTCGAGCAGGATGACGCGCCGCAGCTCCTCCAGGCCGGCGACGTGATCAGCGCCAACGGGACCCTGCTGGAGAAAGGCGTCGAGGTGCGTCATTGCTCGAAGGTTGGAAATTGTTGTCGCGACGGGACGCGTTCGGATGTCGTTTCCTTCGTGGACGGGAGGGACGACGGTTGACGGCGGGGCGGGTGCGCACGGGCGGAATTCACGCCGTCCGTCCACAGACACGCGCCGTGCCTGCCTGCCTGCCTGCCTGCACCTGCCTCACCAACGCGCCCCTCCCCCCTCCCACAGCCACGCCTCTGCCTCTGCCTCTGCCTCTGCCACTTCATCAGCACATCGAACATGGACAGACATTACCCTATTATTGTTGATCGCACAACGCACACGTCTGAACCACCGGCGGCATCCCGACACTTGTCACACTGGCCGTCGAGAGGTCGACACCTCGCCTCGGCAGCGGCAGCGTCAGCGTCATTGCGACGTGGCTTGTCACCGCTCTGCTGCTCTGCACAGTCAGACAGCACTCACCGAAAGGCAAATCACCGTCGCCACAGTAACTTAGTCTCCTCTCCAGCGGCGACATCACATCATCATGCCAACATGCTACATACAGAGCAGATGCGCACAATCGGCTACAGACTGCATCTCCGAACCAGGCGCGCGGAGTCCCTCCCCTGCGAATTGCGATCTGGTAACGATCCCTGGCCCGCAAGGCCGATGACACGCGCCACACACTTCCAGCAGACTTCGCGCGCAGAACGGGTCGTCGGTAGACTACATTCCAGTCTGGAGCCGCGTCGGAGCTGCAGCGTGGGAAACAAACATGGTTGTTGGGACAGTTGTTACAGCACACACCACCCACGACAATGGTCGCTGCTCTTCGCATCCCACATCATACATGCAGCCGGGGCTCAGCCTTGACAAGGCCGCCCCTGCTCAAGGTTTTCCCAAGATGTAGCTTCGATATGGCAAGCAAGCGTGGCGGAAGACAAGCTATAATAAATCATCATCCCAGAGGCCCACCGCCGAAACCCGTCATGATCTCGCCCACGCACACGGAACCAAACCACACATTGCCTCTTCTTCGTCGCTGTTCATTGGCTCGTACGGCGCATCTTGCGGTCCCTCGGCGCACGTTGTGTGCATGCGCAGTGCCGACGAGGCGATCCAACACTCGAGAAGCGCGGGTTCGTCGGATGGCGTGCTCCAAGCTAAACCCGTTTACTACATGACAACTCCATCTCGACGCAAAGCTGTGTGGTGGGACCCACAACTGCGTAACAAAGACGAAGAAGGAAAAGGCTCTTGTCCGTCTTGGACGTTGAGACTCCAGCGACCACGACAACCTTGAATCTGTTGTCGGGCCTAGTTGTGAAACTACAAATCTCACATATCTGAAATTGTCAACACAAGCTCACAAGCCCTGCCAAAGTGCTGACATCCGGCCCCCCAATTGCGCCATCGACACAGCTGGGCGCGCCACACCAATCATCTTGGTACAGATTCTGCGCGAACTCCCACGCCCTGTTCTACTGTCCTCTGTAGTCGGGAAGACCGTGGGTTTCGCTATCGTCTGGCCCGATTCCCTGCTCAAGCACTGCGCGCGACGCACCAATACCCTTCGCTTCTCACGAGCTTGGATCTCACTTGGTCTACATCTCCGGAGGCCTACATTGGTCGCGTCGGGCGATCGAGGTCGCCCACGAGTGCGTGTGCGAGGGCTAGCTCCGACGCGAAACCTTGCTCCGAGCCATAAAACTGCGCCGTGCGGGCCCAGCATTCTTAGCATTACCCGTCGCTTCTTGACTTTCTCCTTCGATGGCGTCGACGAGTACTAAGGTTGGCCATGGCTTGGCCAAAGTCCTCGGCATCAAACTGGAAGAAGACACCCCCGGATCGAAACTGTCGCGAGGAGAATCGGTGTTCTCGGTGGAGAGCGCAGATTCATACGTGGAGCGAGAACCTACGGCGGCAGAGTGGCTTCATGATACCATCCCATCCGGCCGAGACGTCTTACAATACTGCCACAGCCTGTTTCCCTTCACGAAATGGATTCTGCGGTACAATGCTCAATGGTTGTACGGTGACTTGGTTGCCGGCATTACGGTCGGCGCAGTCGTCGTGCCACAGAGTATGGCATACGCCCAATTGGCCAAGCTTCCTGTGGAGTACGGCCTCTACTCGTCTTTCATGGGTGTCCTCATCTACTGGTTTTTCGCTACCTCCAAGGATATCACCATTGGGGTGAGCAGACCTCGCCTATCAACGGCTCGAACTCAAGCCTTGCTAACGATTCGCAGCCTGTAGCAGTCATGTCCACCATCGTTGGAAATATCGTCATCTCGGTCGCGAAGAAAGATCCTTCAATTCCCGGTCACGTCGTGGCTTCCGCTCTCGCTGTCGTTGTCGGCGCCATCGTCACATTCCTCGGCCTTGCACGCCTCGGTTGGCTCGTTGAGTTCATCTCTCTCGCTTCGATTTCCGCCTTTATGACCGGTTCTGCCATCAACATCGCAGTAGGCCAGACCCCAGCCTTGTTGGGCATTTCGAGCAAGATTGTATCCAATCGGGACTCGACATATCTGGTTGTCATCAACACGTTGAAGCATTTGGGGTCTTCAAAACTCGACGCAGCGCTTGGGCTCACAGCTCTGACCATGTTGTACCTGATTCGCTCGAGCTTGAACTTTGCCGCCAGAAAGAATCCCAACCACAAGAAGCTCTACTTCTTTGTGAGCACCCTGCGAACGGCCTTTGTGATCTTGCTTTACACCATGATCAGCTGGCTCATGAATCTCAATCTGCCGGACCATGATGCCGCCAAGTCTCCCATCTCGATTCTGGGTACTGTGCCACGAGGATTCAAACACGCTGCGGTCCCGACCGTCAACAGTAACATCATCACCCTCTTCGCGAGCGAATTACCAGCATCCGTCATCGTACTCCTCATTGAGCACATCTCAATCTCAAAGTCTTTTGGAAGAGTCAACAACTACACCATCGACCCTTCGCAAGAGCTGGTGGCCATTGGTGTTTCCAATCTCCTTGGCCCATTCCTTGGCGGCTATCCGGCTACTGGTTCTTTCTCCAGAACAGCTATCAAGTCCAAAGCTGGTGTACGTACTCCATTTGCTGGTGTCATCACCGCGTTGGTCGTGCTTCTTTCGATCTACGCTTTGCCTGCGGTATTTTTCTACATCCCCAAGGCGGCACTCAGCGCTGTCATCATCCACGCTGTGGGAGATCTCATCACGCCACCGAACACGGTCTACCAATTCTGGAGGGTCTCGCCGCTAGAAGTTCCCATCTTCTTCGCTGGTGTCATCATCACTGTTTTCACGACCATCGAGATCGGTGTCTACGTCACTGTTTCCTGCTCTGCAGCGCTGCTGATTTTCAGACTCTTCAAGGCACAAGGACGTTTCCTCGGCAAAGTCAAAGTTCGCGACATGCCGAGCGGCCCGTACGTCGAGGGCGACGCGAAACGCAGTGGCTCTGGAGCTGGGCCTGGCGGCAATGAAGCCAACCCGACCAGAGATGTGTTCATCCCATTCGACAACGAGGATGGCTCGAATCCCGCGATTCAACCTCAGCACGCGTACCCGGGTGTCTTCATTTTCAGATTTTCGGAAGGGTAAGCTGCCCATCCTCGTCAGCACTTGACCATAGCGGCTGCTAACGTGAACTTAGATTCAACTATCCCAATGCCAATCATTACCTGGACTATTTGAGCAAAGTGGTCTTTGAGCAAACCCAACGCACAAACCCACACAGTTATGCGAGGCCCGGAGACCGTCCATGGAACGATCCAGGTCCAAAACCTGGACGAGAAATCGTCACGGACGATCACAGACCTACACTCAAGGCCATCATCATCGACTTTTCTTCCGTCAACAATGTCGACCTGACATCGATCCAGAATTTGATTGATGTCCGCAATCAGCTCGATCGGTACACTGCTCCTGAGCGTGTGCAATGGCATTTCGCATGCATCAACAATCGTTGGACAAAGCGTGCCCTAGCGAATGCCGGGTTTGGATACCCCTCTGTGGACAGCGAAGATGCCTTCCGGAGGTGGAACCCGATCTTCAGTGTTGCTGATATTGGTGGTGCTTCGAGTGCTGCAGCGGCTGGTGAAGAGGCATACAGCAAGCAATTTCACCACACCAAGTCCAGGGATCTCGAAAGCCGGCGACCCGACGAAGAAAGCATGATCGCGTCGGAATCGTCGAGCGATATGAACACGCAGCTGAGAGACTCGACCGCGTACAAAGCTGGTGCAAAAGTTGCTGTGGTGCAAGGCCTGAACAGGCCATTCTTCCACATCGATATCACCAGTGCCGTACAAAGCGCTGTTTACAACATTGAAAACGCACGCGGAAAGAACAATTGAAGAAACATGTGCATTGAATAGCGGTTGCTTCTTGTACATATGTTGCAAAAGGCGCATAGCAATTTTATCAGACACTAACGGTCAGATTCCATATCAGTTTCATCTCTGCTTGTCCATACCCCGTGCCGACGTTTACTTGAGTTCTCGTTTGAAAGACGGCTATATTCGATACAGCCTTGGCAATGGCCCTACACAGCCGCCAAGCAGGGCGGGGCAAGGGATTAAGTTGGACCTTGCGACAGCAACCTCACGTACAACGTCTCACGCTCAGACCGGTGTCTCGAGCTCGACTATTTACTGTAGACAGACTCGTCCTGTCCCAGCTTGCTCGCAATTCATCATTCCACGAGTGCCTGACCCGGATCCATCACCTTCTCCGTTCATCGACCAGATCTTCCTCGAGTACTCACACAGCTATGGCTTCAGATCCAGACACGATTGTATCACCGGTCACAACCCGAGCACCAGAACTCACTGCCTCAATAGCAGCCGTCAACGCTCAACCTGTTGAGCTGGACAGCACGCCCGCTTCACCTGAGAACATGCGGCGAAGTTCTCGGGTGAATGCTCTGGAAGCTCAAATGAAGCTGGGCCCAGCTGAGCAAGAGGTCAGACTTGCAGGTTCAGATGTACCTGAGCTCACTAACAATATGACAGCGCTTGAAGGAATTAGCCGAGACACGCAAAGCTGACCCAGCAGTCATGCAAGATATCCCCCAGATGCCGACGGCTGAAGAACTGGAGATGGCCGAAGACAGCAAAGATGCTACTGGCGCTGCGGATGGCAGCACTGAAGACAAACCGTAGCTCCTCCCATCCCCAAGTCACGGTCGCGTGCTGCTCCAGCGATACTCGTGGCATCGTTCGTGCCTTGCACTTGTGTATACATTTCTTGCTCACGATACGTGTTACCCTCCACCACATCATTAAGACTGGATTCGGCTGGAATCTGCCCTTTCGCCAGCATACATCACCTATTTAACGACCCCGGAACAGGAAATCAGCATGAGAAGAATATCTCTTTGTCCTGACCTGTGATTTTTCATTGCCGCAATGGGCCTGTTTCCCCAACACGCCTGTAATTTCTTTGTTTACCAGGTCGCCATTGCTCAAGCTCAACAAGATCTTTCCACCTCACACTATGCATACACGATAGCAATATGTTCGTCGATGACAGGCCGCTGTCCGTGTTTCGACCTACACAGGGCTGGAATCTATGTCAGCCTGTACCAACGAAGCCTCCGATCGACTCGCCTTCCTCGTCATTACTACACGAAACCTCAACGCCGCCACTCCTGAGCAAAAGCTATACGAATTCCTCCTTGCGAAGCTTGGACAAGAACATTCCGCCCTTCCAGACGTTCTTGCTTCGCACACCACCGCTCGAACACAATCATGACAAGCCACTGCCAGCACCACCAGTACAGCCCTCAAGATCAGAGTCAAGCTCCAACACACGACGATCTAGCAGCGTCTATAGTCAGACATCAAGTCAATGGGTCCCGGAGTCAGTGGCGTCACGGCAGACGGACGATTTACAAGAAGACGTACGAGTGCTTGACCGATCGATCGCTTACAGCAGCAGTGTCCCAGATCTCAAGATGGTGGCAGATGCATCGGCCGTATCGACTGCTTTGCTTCAGCCACGTGCATTCGCTCCACTGCTGACTAGTCCGACTGTGAGCACTCTCGTGTCTGATTTTTCGCCTTCGGCATCTCGGCCTGCCACAACGCTTCTGCCACCATCAGAGGCGGCGATATCTCCTGCTAGTAGTGTCAAGACCATATCGTTGGCGGAAGCAAGAGAATCCATACATTCTGCCGGTGCACAGAGATTACTGCCTCAAGAGTTGCTCGCACGAACGAAGAGCAATACCAAGTCGTCTCTTTATTCCAGAACGACGAGCGCAGACCTTTCTGGCACGCGAGCAATGTTATCGCCCATTGAGCACCCAATTAGTACCACATTGGTCGACGGGCAAGGCAGAAGACGAAGCATCGCCACGCCGCCAGCGATCGCCTCTCAGCAGCCTGAGTTTCCTTTTCCGGCTCCACAAAGGCAGCTACCGTCGGTCGATGCTTTTCATGTTGGCTCCGGGCCTGCACGAGATATGGCACCT